>CM057450.1:1591070966-1593753466 GCA_016271365.2 Neoceratodus forsteri
AGCGGTTGTCCTTGGAACCTCCAGTTCCGCTGCCAATATGCTCGCATTTGCTGTCCCAGGATTGGAGCAACTGGTCCATCCAGATCTCAGGTCATTGCACCTTCATGCTTGTCTCCTGCAGACATAGCAAAATCTAGGTATGGGGTCTCCCAGGAGGTGGTGGACATCCATGTCTCAGCTAGGGAGCTCTCTTCTTGCTCCACTTATGCTATGAAGTGGAAGCGTTTCTGCTTATGGGCGGTGTCTCACGGTCCGGACCCCCTTACCTGTCCGGTGAACTCAGCATTGCAGTATCTCCTCTCTTTATACCAAGAAGGCTTGAGCTACTGTTCGATAAAGGTACACATGTGGGTCATTTCTGCATATCATGTCCTCTTGGGGGATAGAACCGTAGCCTAACTGGATGTGGCCCGTACCCTTTTACGGGGTATTCTGCATATGAGACCTCCCACTAGGGATCCTGTCCCTCCCTGGGACCTCCTGTTTGTGTTGGAGAAGCTCACTCTCCCCCCTTTTGAGCCAGTGGCTGATTGTGAGCTGCGTTACCTTTCCTGGAAGGTTTGTTTTTTAGTTGCTGTTTCCTCAGCTCGAAGAGTTACTGAGCTCCAGGCTCTGATGTGTAAAGAGCCTTATTTGTTTTTTCACAGGGAAAGGGTTTCCCTTCAAACAAATCCTAAGTTCCTTCCCAAAGTGGTCTTGGAGTTGACCCTCAACCAGTCAGTTGACCTTCCAGTTTATTTTTCCTCTCCTTCCAATAGGAGAGAAGCTGTCCTTCACACACTGGACATTCACAGGGTGCTGAGGTACTATCTCAAGCGCACAGCTACACATCGTAAATTGGAGCAACGGTTTGTGGCCTTCGCGCCACAACACTTGGCAAACCGGTGTGTAAACAGACGATTTCTAAGTGGCTTGTCCACTGCATTGTGTTTTGCTATGAGAAGCACAACAAACCCCTTCCAGGCCTGGTTAGGGGTCACTCCACCAGAGGCTTCTTTCGCCGCCTTGAAGAATGTCTCTATACGAGACATCTGTGCGGCAGCCACCTGAAATTCTGTGCACACATTTGTGAAGCACTATAGCCTGGACATTGCATCCAGACGCCGTGCCAGTTTTGGCTTGGCAGTCCTTCAGGGACTCCTGTCCTGACTTGCTGTATTGCCAGCTTTATTACCATCCTTCCTTCTTCAGGGGTAAGGCTCCTCCTTGGCCTGGGACTGCTTGGGATTCAGTCCCAATGGTTATAGCCTGCTGCAAGAGCTCCCACTCGAAGTAAGATAGTACAGTTATGTAAGAACTTACCGTAACAGTAGATCTTCGAGAGGAGCTCTTGCAGCAGGCACTGCTTTCCCGCCCTCCATCCCCCGGGTATATCATCTACAGGCTTCGCTTCTTTCTCTTGTTTGGGCCCATTTGCAGGTATTGGCGGGAGAACTGAGGTGGAGCCGGGCCCCACCCCCTTATGTACCGTGACCGACGTCAAGGGGCGGTCCTTGCTGGGTACTGCTAGCTAAGAATTTTTTTGGTGGGTCATAAGGCCTGCGGCGTTAGTCCTAATGGTTATAGCCTGCTGCAAGAGCTCCTCTTGAAGATCTACTGTTATAGTAAGTCCTTATGTAACTGTACTTTTCAAAACCTTGCTGAGGAATATGCAGGCTACTTCAGCTCTTGAGACTTCAGCCCCCGACCCAGTGAACAACTGCGTCTGGAGTGGCTCCATGTCCCAAACATACATATAAGCCTCACACCTCCATTTCCTCCAGCCTTTGAAACCCTTTCAGAGGTGATGTGGGCTAGGCCGGCCACTATTCCTTCCATCTAGACCATAAGTATACACCTCCTAAGGATAGGCCAGTTTTGGCTTCTCAGCCTGTTACGGATATTATAGATCGAGGGAGCATTCCCAAACAATCGAAGCGCTCCATTCCCCTGCGTGTGAGAAGCTCTTATTCTGTGAAGAGCATCTCACACACAGATGCCCTGGAAACGGGCATGTTTCAGGAACAGTTTAAAAAATATATATATATTATTGATTACTCTCGATCAATATATATTTGGCACATCATAAGCCACCTGCCTTCAGCTTGCATTAGAAAACCTCAGCTTGCTTTCGCTTATTCTCGCTTCTGTACGAAGGCATGAAACCACTCTTATACAGCAGCAAGTGGCGATGGGGGATGTATTAACATGTAAAATTGTCATCTTAGTGGAAAGTGACAAGACTGTCCTACCTCAAGGGATTCTGGCCTTTTCCTAATAAGAAGAATCCTGCAAGATTGACACTATGGGTAAGGGCTTTCGCAGCAGCCACTTTGGGCATGCATATAGTCAGTTATTAAAATAATTTTTCTCAGTATGAGTGTGTCCTCCGGACCTCTCTTAAGTCTCTGGCAGAATCTCTATCAGAGTCTGATACTATAGCAGACACTTCTGACTGTAACCCATAGTACAGAGTTCAACAGTCACCAATTAAATGCAGCCATGGATGCATTTGAGACTGCTTCTTGCACTGCCGCTGCTGGAATCTCCTGACTGCAGACCTTGGTATATTCCTCTGATGCTCAGCAACAGTTTCAGAATGTCCCTTTCGATGGCACCTACGTGTTTGGCCAACAGTTAGAGCAGTCTCTTGAGGCCTCTAAGAAGACTAGAATGGCTATCAAGTCTGCTAGACCAGACCCCTAACACCCTCGGAGAGGAAGAGGCCGACAGTTATTTCGTGGGAGGGGCAGAGGAGCTCCAGCCACGCACCAGCCTACTCAGCCACAAAAGAAAACATAGCAAAAGGCACAGGCCCCAAAAAGGCTCAGTGCCACCCTCTGAGTCTCCAGCTCTGCCTCAACTGCCTGAGGCAAATCTCTCCTCTCCAGTAGGACGTCACCTGTCTTGTTTTTACAGTCAGTGAAGCTCCATCACCATGGACAGATGGGTCCTGAGGATCATTAGGGAAGGGTACTTACTGAACTTTTCAGAACCCCCCTCCTGGATTGTCCACCCAAGAGGTAGCCCATCTTTTCTGCCGCCAAGTCAGACCTCCTCACTTCAGAGATTGTGGGCCTACTGAGAAACAGGGCAGTGGAAGTAGTACCTCAAGCAGAATGCAACACAGGCTTCTACTTCCATTACTTTCTAGTTCTGAAATAGACGGGGCATGCGTCCCATCCTTAAATCTTAGAAAACTAAACAAGTTTCTCTACCGTGAGAAGTTGAAGATGGTCTTCCTGGGGACCCTTCTTTCACTTCTCAAACCCCAGGACTGGTTGGCATCCCTGAACATGCAGAATTCCTACCAGCATATTCTGGTACATCCAAGCCACCACAAGTTCCTTCGATTTGTAGCCATGGGTCAACACTACCAGTTCAGAGTCCTGCCCTTTGGGCTAGCCTTGGTGCCTCGAGTCTTTACAAAGTACTTCACAGTTCTCGCAGTGCACCTTCGAAAGTTCGGGCTCCAAGTATTTCCATACCTGGACAACTGGCCCCTGGCAAGTCCATTAAGACAAGGTATGGAGGAGGCAGTGAACACAGCAGCTCAGTTCCTAACCTCCATGGGGGTCCTTCTAAATCTCAGAAAGTTGCAGTTTCAGCCCTCAGAACTACTCCCCTTCATAGGAGTTCTGTTGGACACTACCAAGGCAAGAACCTTCCTCTCAGAAGATAGACGGAAGGCCATCGGATGGCACATTTCATCATGGTGAAGTGGGTTCACTACATACAGCAAATGCTAGGCCTCATGGCCGCTTCAGTTTTCACAGTACCCCAAGCACAACTGCACATGAGGACTAATCAGTGGATGCTCAGTACTCAGTGGTTGCTGACCACGTATCCTCAGTTTTACCCCATCAAAGTGATGGAACCCCTGTGTCGGTCACTAGCATGATGGGCATGGGAGGACGTCCTGCTTTGAGGTCTCCCCTTGGCTCTACCAGATTCTCAGATAACTCTCACCACAGATGCATCTCTCCTGGGATGTGGAGCTCACTGTCAGGGCCATCACACCCAGGGAGTATGGACACAGATGGAGTCTCATCTCCACATAAATATTCTGGAAGTGAGAGCAGTCTTTGCTCACTCTGAGCATTGGTAGACTTGGTCAGTTACAAGGTGATACTTCTGCAGATGGACAGCAAGTCTGTGATGTATTAGATCAACAAGCAAGGTGGGGCACATTCCTGCCAGCTTTGCAGGGAAGCAGTGAGGGCATGGGAGTGGTGTCTAAAGCAAAATGCTCTGATTCTTGCAGTATAGCTGCCAGGAGAACAGAACAATCTGGTGGACCAACTCAGTTGGACGAAAGCAGATCCCCAAGAGTGGTCATTAGCACCAGATGTTGTACAGTAGCTCTTCAACGAGTGGGGAACTCCAGACCTAGACCTTTTTGCATCCCCACTCATCACAAAATTGCCTCAGTTCTGCTCCAAAAATCCAGGACCAGGTGTTTTTTGTCAGGATGTATTCAGACTGCGGTAGACAAATCGCTTTCTATATGCATTTCCTCCTCTTCCACTAGTTCATAAGGTGCTGTTCAAGCTAGAGACCTATTGGAAGAAAAATGATTCTGATTGCCCCATCCTGGCCACGACAAATCTGGTTTCCATTGATCAACAAGTTATCTGTGATCCCTCCCAAGCCTTTACCCCTGTGGATGGACCTTCTGAAACTGGGGTCCCTGGTCCATCCCAACCTGTGTTCCCTTCATCTTCATGCTTGGTTTCTGAAGAGATAGAGGTGGGCAGGTTTAGGGTCTCCAAGAGGGTCTCGTTAGATCCTCCTGGCTGCATGCAAGCCTTCTACCTGGAAGACATGCACAGCCAAATGGAAACGTTTCTCTGAATGGTGTGCCAAATCTCATTTGGACCCATTCCAATGTCTGCCAGACAAAATCTTGGAGTACTTGCTAGATTTTTCCGATGCTGTACTACAGTACTCATTTTGGCCTATTACAAGCCGGTCCAGAACCTTACACTGGCTTAATTACCTCTTTTCAAGAGGTTCCTAAAAGGCATTCTAGAAACATAGAAGTTAATGGCAGAAGGAGACTGCTAGGTCCATCTAGTCTGCCCGTTCTGTACACAAAGCTCCCGGTTAGGAAGCCTTTCATTCCCTGGAGTATCAGCCTTGTATTGGACATGCTTACTCACAAGCCCTTTGAACCCCTGGCTATATATGATCTCAAATTTCTAACTTGGAAAGTAGCTTTCCTGGTGGCTGTCACCTCAGCCTGAAGGACCTCTGGTATACATGCTTTGGTAACAGACCTTCCATATAGGATGTTTCACAGAGACAAGGAGATTCTCTGCACACACCCTAAGTTCTTGCCCAGAGTGGTTTTGGAGTTCCATTTGAACCAGCCCTTGGTGCTGCCCACATACTTTCCTAACTTCCAGAAGGAGGGAGAAAGAACTCTCCATACCCTGGATGTGAATAGAGCCCTCAGGTTCTCCGTTGATAGGACCAAGGACATCTGTCATTCCAAGCAACTGTTTCCTTCAGTGCTAACTGGTCAGCCAGTTACAATTAAATGTATCTCCGCTTGGATAGTGGCTTGCCTTTGACAATGTTGCTCCATGGCTCCAGTCAAATTGGAAGGCCAAGTTCATGCCCACTCCACCACAGCCGTTGCAACCTCCTTGGCTGAAATCCTCTCTGTCCCCATTTCAGAAATTTGCAAAGCAGCAACTTGGAGCACAGTGCATACTTTTGTTAAGCACTATGCCCTGGCTGTTCATGCCAGGCATCATGCCTCTTTCAGCAGGATAGTCCTTAATGGACTCTTGTCCTGAATTAGTTACCACCCTGCTTGGGGGATTTTTTGACTGAGCTTGGTACTATTACCAGCAGTGTGAATAAATGGTGAAGACTACGTCCAGGAAGATATGAAAATTACGCACTCACCATGATTCTTGATCATCTTGGACAATCTTCACCATTTATTCACACGCCCACCCGCCCACCTGCCATCCCCCGAGCTCAGTCTCTCTGTATCCTAGTCTTCACCTCCCTTGTTTTGGTTTGGGCTATGAAGACACTGTTATTGTTGCCCCTTCTTATATGGGTTCAAAGGGCTATTTTATGCCCTTGTTAGGTTTAGTATTTGCTTACTTAAGTTATGCTGCACTTTCTCAGTACAAAAGGTACTGAGGCAGTTGGGGGCCATTGCTGAGACTGGCTATGTAGTGCAAGGTTAGCCCTTGTGGTGCCATGCATGCACAGAACCTGCCTCTGCGCCGCCCCCTCTGAAAAGTTTTGGCTCTTGAATGGTCCTAGCTTCTCTGGCCCAGAACCCAGCAGTGTGAATAAATGGTGAAGACTGTCCAAGAAGATCAAGAATTATGAGTATGTATTTTTCATTTCAAGGAGTGGTATATGGTTCACATCCACACCACCACCCGACATTCCCTGGCAAGTGGCACATGAATCATTGCTTCCAGCCTGCAAGAAGTGATGTCACAGGGGGGAACGGAAGGATGTACTACACAAGCGGTTGGAGGTGCTTAGCTTGAAGACTGTCAGGTGAGAACAACTCTTAAAGGGAGACTGCTATCTTGTGGATGTGAACCATATATCACTCCTAGAATTACGATTATGGGTGAATAATCAGTTTTTCTAGGAATATGGATATGGTGTTCTGTCCACACTTCAGGCAGTGTTCCTTTCCCTTTTAAGGCTTGCCGGAATGTCTTCAAGCTGGCTCCTCCCACCCACCTGGGTGGTAACTCCCTTCGCACTGCCCCGTGACATCAGATCTTCCTTTCTGCTGAAAAAAGAAGGTTCCCTCCTTATCACTGTTGCACTGAGAAGACCCTTCGCGTATTAAATCTTTGAATTTTCAAATAAACTTTGTCTTCAGGCTACTCATTCAGGTCTCCGGTATGGACGATGCGAAGTTGGCACCGGGATTCCGAAAATGTGTCTGCAGGCAGAAAATGTCTCAGACGGATCCTCACACCATGTGCGTCTACTGCATTGGCCAGAAGCACAGTCCTCAGGCATGTAGCATGTGCCACACTTTTTACCCATCTACGTTAGAGGATTGCCATGCCTGCCTGCTTTTGGATCATCTGGACAATCAGGATCTGCCCGTCAAATCTCAGGCTTGAAGAAGCCACGGCCCAGGCCACAGCTCAAGCTTCCCCGGCTTCAGCCTTTTTGCCGCTCTCTTTAAATGCCTCCTTCACAGGGGCATTCAAAGAATTGTGCCAGGCCCTTCCCACCCATGGGCATGGTCCCTCGGGCACCAAATCGGAATCTAAAAAAGAGACCAAGAAGTGGTCTTACCGTCGATCATGAGATTGGGAGTGCTTTCGGGTCTCTGATTCCTTCACTTCTCCGAAGGTTCTGACTTTGGTCAGTTCTTTCGCCCAGGCTGCTGGCCCCACAGTCTCCCATCGGGCCAGTTGGTCGAGATGCAGGTCTGTCTTCCAGCTGAGATACTTCTTAAACCGGGTTGACCTGTTGTCACCAGAAGAGGCTGACACCTCCTTGTCTAGGACCCCTGTCCTATCACTCACTCAAGGAGGGACAGACCAGTCTGCTGATCCACCACCTCTTACCCAAGAGCTTCTGGACCCAGAGGAGCCCCAGCTCTTGACACCTCCCTCTGAGAGCCACTGTCGGTGGTCCTGATGGTCAAAGTTATGGTCCCACTGTCAAAGAGTCCTGAGTCGAGCAGCCCATGTCGACACTGACACTCACGATCTCAACACTCGGGCAAGTGGCGCCACTGTTATTCTTTGTTCTCCTCAGGCGAGGAGAGGCTCCGGTGCAAGCTGCGTCAGTGCTATGAGGACTTAATGTGGCGACAGCTAATTTTTAGTGGGGTGAAGCCCATCCGGCTTCGACCCCAGACATTACTTGGCTTTCACCACAGGGGCCCGCAGCTTTCTCCATCTCAGCAGGAGATGACCCATTCGATCTCGGCTCGGCCTCTCTGCCGATTCGGGTGGAGCCGGCACCGACACAGCTGAAGTCCAGCGCTCCAACTAAGGAAGCCTACCTGAACTCGGGGATTCCCCATTGGCTGTTGGTCACTGTTACCCCTGATCGTCCCCAGAGGGTCAGCGAGGACTTTGGTGATCGACCCCTCTTCCATGACATCTCGGAATTGTTGGGTTCCTCCTTGCACTCTCATCTGGTGGACTTGGAGTCGGCCAAGGATCTGTCAGTGGAGCAGGGCCCTACTTCCTTTATGGGTCTTCTCCATCTCATCACGGAATCTATGGGTCTCCCATTGTAACCCATTTAGAAGCGGGCTCGGTACCCGCTGACCAAGATTCTTGACCGGGGCGACTCCCCTGGGGAAGCCTTCCCAGTGGCAGACGCTATTCTTGGTCCGGCCTTGGAGCTGTGGCAGCACCCCGCCTCTTGCCCTGCACCTTCGGCCAAGATGGCCTGCAAGTATGTGGTCCCTACTGATTCTCTTTCTGGTTTCATGGAGCATCCCTCAGCTGAGGGTCTCATGGCTGACTCAGAGTTCAGGTGCACGAGCAACATGGGGGACATTGACAAGCCACCCAATAAAGAGCCCAAGAAATTGGACCGTGTGGCTAAAAAAAGTATATGCTGCCTCCTCTCTTAGCCTTTGGCAAGCGAGTTTGGCCCTTCTGATGGCTCACTTCCTGCATGCCCTCCTGAGCACGCTTGATGTGGCCCTGCAGACCACAGTCAAACAGGTCCAGGATCAAGGCCGAGCAGTAGCCAAGCAACTGCTCCAGACTGCCATGGACATTGGCAACTCCTGTGCCCGGTCCATTGCAGCCACAGTGGCTGTGCACCACAGAGCCTGACTAAGGATCTACACCTTCACGACAGATACCCAGCACAAGCTGACTGATGGTCCCTTCCTGGGTACCGACTTGTTTTGGCCCGGGAGTCGAGGGGCACCTCACCTACACTGAGAAGTCCAATGCCACCTTGGGCTCAATGACATCTGCTCAGGGAGACCCCAAGTTCTCTAAGCAGCAGGAAAAAGAAGCCCTTTTGGCACCTCTCTGCCCCGTGACCAAACCAGCCCAGCCTCAAGCTTAACAGCAGGCTCAGGGCTGGCGACCTCCACCGAAAGGCTGTGGCCATGGTTGTCCGTAAGCCTGGAGGATGAGGCCTTGGTGGCTGATTAGCAGGGCCCTCATCCGCCTCCAAGCCTGCCCAGTGATGGGATGTGGGTGCCTCCCTCATGTCCATCATGTCTCCCGTGGATCTTCTCGTTGGAGGCCGACTCTGCCACTTCCTTTCCGCCTGGTCCGCTGTCACTACGGACAGGTGGGTTCTCGAGGTAGTCAGGCAGGGTCTGCCTCTGGAGTTCAAGGCATATCCACCTTTCCATGGACATCCTGTCAGCCCTTCAGGATGACATTGCCAAGCTGCTCCACATGGAGGCCGTGGCGCCTGTCTCGGATCCTACAGAACACCCAGGGTTTGTCTCCAGGTACTTCCTGGTGCCAAAACAGATAGGGTCTGGCACCCATCTTAGATCTGCATGACATGAACAAGTTTCTCAGGTGGTGCATCCTCAGGATGGTCACTCTGTCTCCGATTATACCATCTCTCAGGCAAAACATGTGGTTTTGTTCTCTGGATCTTTAAGATGCATTTTTTCATATCCCAATCCATCCATCCCACCATTGGTTCCTCCAGTTCTGGGCAGAGGGGATCCTCTACAAGTTCCAGGCCATGCCATTGGGCATGTCCTCAGCCCTCTGGGTCTTCACCAAATGCATGGCACTGGTGGCAGCCTACCTGAGGCGTTGAGTCTGGGTTTACCCCTACCTGGACAGCTGGCTGATTGCGGGTCCCTCCAGGCAGGAGATGGAGCCATCCAGGGATCTTGCCTCCAGACCTGAGTCTCTCTTGGGCCTCCTGGTCAAAGAGGCCAAGTCAGAACTCGTGCCCTCACAGGTGACGAAATTCATTGGGGCAGAGCTCCTCTTTTGCAGAGCTAGGGCTCGACTTCCAGTGGACAGGGCAGAGGCTCTCGCTTCCCTTACCCGATCATTTTGAATTGGGCAGTTGCGCCCTGCTCGGGACTTCCTGTGCCTCCTGGGATGCATGGCGGCATTCACCAGCATGGTCCATTGGGCCCACTGAAGACTGCACTCTCTGTAATGGGAGCCGACCTGCCAATAGTCTCAGTGCAAGGGCCAGTTCGACCAGCTGATCACTGTTATCCAGTTGATGTGGGATGCCCTCCACTGGTGGTTGGTCCCAGAACATCTGCAGGAAGGTATCCCATTTGTCTACCCCGAGCCTACAGTCATCCTGATGACCAATGCCTCCCTGATTTGCTGGGGTACCCACCTAGGGGATCAATGAGTCCCCAAGCTCTGGACCCCCGAGGAGTCCCAATGCCATATCAACCTGCTGGAACTGCGAGCTGTTCGGTTGGCACTGACAGCCTTTGCTTCACGTTGGAGTCAGGTCGTTCAGATCCAGATGAACAACACCACGACCATGTACTACTTCAACAGATGGGGTGGGACACACTCCCTTCCTCTGTGCAGGGAAACTTTCCATGTTTGGACCCTTGTGTTCAGCCTGAAGGCCAATATCCTGGCCATCCATGTGGCCAGTGTCTCCAGCCATCTGATGGATGCGCTCAGCTGTATGGGCGAAGTGTTTCACGAGTGGTCTCTCCTCCCAGAGGGTAGTGCACAGTCTGTTTTCCCAGTGGGGCACCCCCTCTGGTGGACCTGTTTGCCTCCAGGGAGAATGCAAAGCTGAGACTGTCCTGTGCCCACCCCCTTCAGCAGGGAATGCTGCAGGGGATGCCTTCTTGAGGCCCTGGACCCCGGGCCTTCTCTGTGCCTTGCCTCCATTTCCCTTGATCCACAAGGTGTTGCTCAAGGTGAGGAGGGACAAGGCATGGATGATCCTGGTGGCTGTGCACTGGCCATGCCAGTTCTAGTACCCCGATCTCATCAGCCTCAGCAGCAGATGCAGGTCTCTTTGCCCAGACCTGCTCTCCATCAGTCAGGGGAAGGTACTCCATCTGGACCTTATGTCCCTGCACCTGACATTCTGGCTCCTGAGCGGCTAGAGTTCCAGGCTTTGGATCTCACTGAAGATGTTCTCTCTGTGGTCAAGGCATCTCGGAAGGAGTTGACCTGAAAATGCTACTCCTTCAAATGGAAGAGGTTCTCTATTTGGTGCCAGGGCAAAGGGCTGGACCCCTTATCTTGTCCGGTGGCTAGCACTGTCCACTACCTTTGGTCCCTCTCCCAGTCACGCCTTCGGTCGACGGCCCTAAAGGTGCACCTGGCAGCCATCTCTGCCTACCACACATGGGCTGGTATGCAGTTGTAGTGCAGGAAAATGTGGTCTGGCCCTTTTTCAAAGGCCTTGACCACATTTACCCTCCGGTGTGTGAGCCACCACCACCTTGGGACTTGTTGCTGGTGTTGGTAAAGCTCATGGGCAAGCCATTCACAAGCCATTCGAACCGATGCACAGGTGTAACATGTCTCACCTGTTGTGGATGACTGCCTTCTTGGTGGCCATCATGACAGCCAGAAGGATCAGCGAGCTCCAGGCGCTCTCGGTAGAGTATCCTTACCTGATCTTCTACAGGGACAAGGTTGTCTTTCGCCCCAACCCGAGGTTCCTCCTGGATGTTATGTTGGATTTTCACCTTAACCAGGTAATTAATCTCCCAGTGTACTTCACCAACCACACCTCGGAGGACAAGCACAGGCTACATACCTTGGACCTGCGGCGAATGCTGGCCTGTTATAAGGAGCGCATGGCTGGAATTCGGGGAGAGGTTCGCCAGCTATTTGTCACCTACGCTGAAGTTGCACCAGGCAGACCGGCAGCTAAGCAGATGATTGGCAGGTGGATTGTATCCTGCATCAACCTCTGCTATAGGTTGGCGGGTAGGGAGCCTCCCTTAGTGCTTAGGGCTCATTCCACCCACCATACCACTGCCTCTGTGACTGCTTTCAGGGACGTCCCCATCCAGGAAATCTGTTGGACTGCTACTTGGAAGTCAGCACACACCTTCATTTCCCACTACCACATCGACCTTGAGTCATGCCGGGATGCTGGTTTTAGGGCCTCAGTTCTCCAATTTCTGTTCCCTAAGTAGGGGGTGTGAGCCTTACCTCCCTCCTCCCAAACTGCTAGGAGTCTGCCTTAAGTGTGGATAGAACACCATATTCACATCCCTTGAAACACAGGTTACTCACCTGTAACAGTAGTTCTAGGAGTGGTATATGATGTTCATCTACATTGACCCACCTGACCTCCTCTGGTAAGTGGCACACTGGTCTTGCTTCCAGCGGGCAAGATTGCAGCAGGTAGTACACATGGGATGAAGCCCAAGCAGTAAACCCAAGAAGGGTGCAATTATGACAGGAGGCCTTGTAGGACAGCTTGGCCAAAGGCCATCCAGTGACGTGAAGCAACGTCTAAATTGTAGTGCTTCGTGAAAGTATGAATTGTGGACCAGGTAGCTGCGTTGCAGATATCTGTGATAGAGGCCCCTTTAAAGCAGGCTGCTGTGGTGGCCATAGCTCTGGTAGAATGGGCTTGGACAGGCCCTGGTAATGGCTTGTTATTTTTGTGTAACAAAATATGATACAGTGTGCTAGCCAATTGGAAACCAGGAGACCTTCCCTGTCTGAGGCGAAGGTAACAAAAAGTTGAGAGGTCTTCCTAATCAATCTAGTTTGATTAGTATAGTATTGTAATATACAATGGACATCTAGAGTATGTAGGAGATAGTCTCCTTGATTGGAGTGTTCAGGGTAATATACTGGTAACTCCAAGGATTGATTTAAGGTGTGTTCTGACACTACCTTAGGTAGGAAGGAAGGATTGGTACGAAGTGCACTCTGTCTTTGTGAAAAATTAAGTAAGGTTCTTTACGCATGAGGGCATGAAGCTCGGAAATAGACTGAGCCGAAGTGATAGCCACTAAGAATAGTGTTTTCCAAGAAAGAAAACGAAGGTCACAAGTGGCCACAGGTTCGAAGGGTTCAAGAGTTAATTTCTCTATCAGAAAATTGACACGGAGGGGTGGGTTGTCTAATAGGTGGCTTAATATGTAACATTCCTGTTAAAAACATTTTGGCTAGATGATGTTGATACAGTAATCTGCCATCAAGGGGTTCATGGAAGGCCGGAATGGAGGCCAAATGGACTTTGTTAGAGGAATTGCTCAATCCTGTCTCGGCAATCGAGGCCAGGTAATCCAATACTTTTGTCAGTGGATAAGAATAAGGATCTAGTGACCGTGAGGCAGGCCAAATGGAAAAGCATTTCCATTTGGCATTATAAGTTTCCCTGGTTGCTGGCCTACGTGAGGCCAATAGAATATTGGCCACGTGGGGGACACTTGGAGACGTCCTATGAAAGCATCCTCGGGAGCCAAGCGTGAAGGTGTAGTGACTTCAGGTTGGGATGTAGAAGGGTCCCTTGATTCTGAGTTAAAAGATCTGATCTTATTGGTAATGGGATGGGTTCCTCCACTGAGAACTGTTGAAGCAGGGGGAACCACACCTGCCAAGGCCAAAGAGGAGCTATGAGAATCATGGTGGCAGGTTCGAGTTGTAATTTCAGTAGAGTCCGTTGCAGGAGAGGGACGGGGGGGAGTATATAAGAAGAGTCCTGTCCATGATTGGGACAGGGCATCTATAGACTGTACCTTTTTGCTCGGGATAATGTAATAAATGGAGTAGTATCTGGGGAGATGGTGATTGATGGGGGAAGCAAACAGATCCAGTTGCAAATGAAAGATTTTCTGAAGAACTTCGTGAAGAAGTGTCCATTCATGTGTGGAAGACTACCAACTGAGAAAGTCAGCCAGGAGATTGTGGCATCCTAGTAGATGGGCGGTTGTCAATAAAATATATTGCTGTATGACTTCCTGCCAGACCGCAGTTGTCTCTCCGCATAGAGAATGAGACTTCGTATCTCCTTGTTTGTTGAGGTAGAAAACTATTGAAGTGTTGTCTAATTGAATCAGCAACGGTCCCGGGGACAAGTGATGTTCAAAAGCCTGTAGGGCTAAGTGGACTGCCCTCATCTCCAGGAGATTTATGTGGGGAGGAGGGGAGAATGGGTCCACTTGCCTTGTGTCCTGTAAGGACCCAGGTGCGCACCCCATCCTTCTAGGGATGCATCTGTGGTCAGTGTCTGCAAGGGTGGGGAAGATTGGAAGGGCATGCCTTGAGATAGATTGGCTCAGAGAGTCCACCATAATAGGGCGGACCGCAGCAAGGGAGTGACTCTGATTTTGTCTTCGAAATTTCCTGTTCTTTGAGACCATTGGTTCTGGAGAACCCACTGGACTGGTCTCATGTTAAGGTGGGCAGGCGCTGCCGTAGGGATGGTAGCAGCCATGTGCCCTAGGAGGCATAACATACTGTACATCTGGCTGTGACTACTTTTTGAGCTTGTATCTCAGAAGCCAGAGATAGGAGCTTGTCTAGTCTGTCGGCTGGGAGGTAAGCCCTGGTAGAGACGGTGGCTAGGACCGCTCCTATATATTGGAGCGACTGTGTCGGGGTCAGATTGGACTTCGGCCAGTTGACCATAATCCCTAGGACGTAAAACAGAGTTAGGGTTGCTTGAAGGGAGGAAAGCAGAGAGGTTTTGGACCCTGCATTGATGAGCCAGTCGTCCAGATATGGGAAGACAAAGTGCCCGTCCCATCGTAGGGCTGCTGCTACTACGGCTAGGCACTTGGTAAACACTCTCAGGGTGGATGAGAGGCCGAATAGGAGTGCTCGAAATTGGTGATGTTGTCCCAACAGGTGAAAGCGGAGAAACCTGTGGTGGGCAGGATGGATGGGGATAAGTAGGTAGGCATCCTTCATATCCAGTGCACATAGCCAATCCCCTTGTTTCAACATTGGCATGATGGAAGTTAGGGTGACCATGCTGAACCTTTTGTTCTGGATGTGTAGATTCAGTTGTCTGAGGTCTGGTATTGGTCTGAGATCTCCAGTTCGTTTGGACACCAGGAAGAAATGGGAATAAAACCCCTTTTGATGCTTTGCAGGGGGTACTGGATAAATGGCCTTCTTGATCAGAAGAGCCTGGAGTTCCTCCTGAAGAATGGGAATGTGGTCGGGGGGATGAGGTGGAGGCATGGAAATATGTTCCAGAGTGTGACCCCTCTGAATGATCTGAAGTACCCAGTCGTCCGATGTGATTGTTTGCCAGGCCTCTAAATGGAGGGAAGAGCGACTGCCCATGGCTTCTGAGGCCTGATCGAGGAAGCGTGGACAGAGCCCCAGTTGGTCATTGGGAGGCGGGCTGACCAGCCGCACCAGGAGGGTGGGAGCAGGAGCCCTCGGTGGCAGAGGTGTTGGTCTTGGAAGAAGGCTGAGAGCGACCATGGGATCCACCTCTGTGTGAGCCTCTGTATTTTCCTCCTCTTTTGGAATAAAAGGAGGATTGGAGATGGTACAATGGCTGGGGAGTATGATACATGCTATGTACAGTACGTAGTGTCTGTCCTGAAAACTGGAGATCATCTATAAGTGTTTGGGTACCTGGGCTGAAAGGTTTAGACCCATTAAAAGGGGCATTGACCACTCTATGCTGTACATCTGGTGGAAAGCCTGAGACGTGAAGCCAAGCATGGTGACGCAAGGTAATGACAGTTGCTGACATGCGGGTTGAAGTATCGGCCACATCATATCCCGAATGAAGTAGGTGTCAAGAGATGGAATTGCCAGTAGATATTAAAGCCAGTAATTGACCCCTCTCCTGCACAGGAGGGAGTTTATTGACTAATTCTGTGGCAGACAACCAGAGTGTTTGCTGGTACTTGACTATATGTCCCATATAATTTAGGATTCTTAGATTCATGGTACTTGCTTGGAATACCTTTTTTCCCAGGTAATCTATCCTACAGGAGTCTTTATCAGGAGGTAAAGAGCTCATATGTTTTGGCCATTTACTATGATCATGAGCAGCAGTAATCACTATTGAATCCACTTCAGTAGTAGTGGAAAGGAAAGAATGATCCAGAGGAGCCTGGTAGAGGTGATCTGCCTTGAGGGGAACAGCCGTAGCCATGGAAGGCTGATTCCAGGCTGCAAGCATACCATTTTGGTAGGTTTGTATAAGTGGGGGTACCACTAGTACTGGCTCCTCTGGTAGTTCTGTATAGTCTGCCATATCCTTTTGTTGTTTGTCATGTTCGGTAGTGGAGAATCCCATGACTTTTTGATTTTGGACCATCATCTCATGGAACGATGGGTCATCGGGAGGAGAGGCAGCCGCCTGGTGGGATAAGTTCTCATTTAAGGAGGAAATATCTGAAAGACGGGACTGGGGTTGGAAATCCAGGTCCAGAAATTCCTCATCATCCAAATCTCCGGTGAAATCTGCCAGAAATTCAGTCTCATCAGATAGGTAGTCATCCACGTACGAGGGAGGTGACCAGGGTGGGGAAGGGTCTCTGTCACCCTGGAAACATTTAGGTGGAGAAGTAGGAGATTGGGATTGGTGACTCGGCTCCCCTGGATTGGGGGGCTGAGTATGCCTAATGGCTTGTAAAACCTGCTGTACCACCGAGGCTACGTCCGGGTAGGGAGGGGAGTTTCTGAGAAACCAGGGGGATTGTTGAGGGAATTGATGTGAGATGTAGCAGGTCTTGTACCTGGGTGATATAGCCCATGTCCCGATCCCTGTCCTCCTGGCCCCTATAAGAATATATCTGTGAGGGAGGAGGGGCGGAATGCATAGCAGATCCAGTAGGCTTCCTCATAGGAACGTGACCCCTCATCAGTGGGGCCACAAGGGAAGAAGTAGTATAATGTTTAAATGAAGTCATTGCCGATGGGAGATAAGCCCCTCGTCAATAGGACGTCAGTGGAACCAACATAGGGTTCATCACAAACTGCTGTGAGGATGCTGGAAAGTGCCGTCGACGAGCGGGTGAAAACCCCCGTCGACGAGGAGGCAGTTTGTGAAGGCATTGTTGATGGTGGGGCACCTGTGATAGTGGCTGTCAATGAGCGTTTAGGCACAGAGGATGAGGAAGGCTTCTCCTTCTCTTTTTTTGTGCCATTTGTGAGAATCAGTGGATGGGGAGCTCTTGGGATGAGCCCCCGATTCTCCAGTAGAGACAATTTCTGCTCCATTAAATATGATTCGGTTTCCTGCAGATGTCATCAATGGGTTGCCTGGTTAAAATCCTGGCAGTGTATGCAGGGGGTGGTGTCATGTGTGGGTCCCGGACACCTTACACAAGTGGTGTGGTTGTCGAAATGGTAGATTTTTCTACTGCAAGGACAGGAACAAAATAGCACTGTGTTGCTTGCAGATTCTTTTGACATTTGTCGATGTAGAAAGTGAAACGGAAGAATTCCGCTTCTAAGCTCAAATTCTCGTCAATGACTGCTACTCTGTTCACTAGCTTCTGCGTGCTAGCTGAAGACAGCAGGAAAATGAACTGAGGATACCAAGGACCGCCCACACTTACATAGGAAACAGAAAGGTGATGTTGTGTGTGGGCGGCCCCTGGAAAAGACTGCTAGAAGAGCTGCTGTGCACCACAGCAACCTCTGGTGATGACCCAAGTGTATTACCTGCTGCAAGAGATCACCCTTTGGAAGATCTGCTGTTACAGGTGAGTATCCTGTGTTTATACACCCCTTGTCTTTTAGTACATTAAGTAATATTTTGTACATTCTCCTGGTTGTTATCATGCACATGTTCACCCACTCTGTTTGAGTGGATAAATAGTTTTCCCAATTTAGTGTGCCCTACAAGTGCATTCAGCCCTGTATATTACTTGAGATACAGCAGATGTTATATATGGGGCTCAATGCACTTGTGGGGCACACTACATTTGGGAAATGCATTGTGCTGACATGCAAGCAATCAGTGTTGGTTGTTGCTTGTTGTGTAAGGGCAGGCCATGCTGGAGGCAGTTGTTAAGGGCTGGCAGAAAGTTCTGACACACTAGCGACCCCTGCTGGTGGGCCATTGAACTTACTCTTCCTGAAGAGGTTCACTGGGCATGTGAGGCAGTTACGTATTGCTTACACAGGGTGGGGGGGATGAAGCAGGATGTAAGGGTAGGAAAACTGGAGGGGGGGGAATCCCTGTCATCTGTGTGATGGCTTATAGAGCTGGAGCAAGGGAATATCTCAGATAACAGGGTATATCCCTGGTTAGGCTGCAGGGTAAGGGAAAAAAATCTAGATAGACAAAAAAAAAAGAAAATTCCTTTTATAGAGTTTTCTGTCAAATAAAAGTCCACAGATATTTCCCAACAAATACTAATCATTGCAGCAGGAGCTCTGAGCACCTAGGAGAGTTGGGTCTCAGCTGCTGGGGTTACCTTGACATTGGGCAGAGCTTGATCATTTGATTTTATTTGAATGCATGATACCAGTCTCTTGAAGTGATGTTTTGATTTGTTGTTCAAAAAATATAATTAAAAAAGTGAAACTAAATTATTTGCAGAAAAGTAAACAAATTAAATTGATAAAATTGAAATCATACAGATTGATAAAAAAATGATAGTGGGTATTGGCAAAACTATTCATGTGCATCAGTAAGCGAGTGATGAATGATTACCTTTTCTTCACTGAAAATAGCCGTGTTATGTGCAGACTAGCTGAGTCTCTTGGGATGAGGGTTTCTGCGTTCTTAGATGCTGTCACAGTGGAAGCAAACACTGTGTCCACATTGTCCATGGCAGTATAAATAAAGTTAGGAACTGTGTTTTGTTGGAGCCTACTAATAAGAATTATATTTTTCTACAAAACCTCTTGACATAACCAGTATATCTGATTACAGTACCAGTGTTACACTAAGTGGCTACAGTCAGTTTAGTTGCTTCTAAAGAAGTAACTGCATTTTGCAATTCCAGATGACTTGAGTATGTATTTTCTATAACTCTGTGTGCTGTTTGGAATTTGAAGCAGACATGGTTTCCCAGAAGGTGCAAGCAATTAGGCTGACTTGTAACTTAAAAGACCGCATGAAGCCTTTAATGCCAAGATGTGAATTCGTAAAAACAGCAGTGTGATTTTTCTACAAGGTATCTTGATAAACAACCCTTTGGTATTTTTGTTTCAGTGGATTTTTTTGCCACTGAAATGGAGTAAGGATGGAATCCATCTATATCAAAGCTGGTCTATGTCAATATTTCTAAAGACACTTTTAATAATTTTAAAATTTTTAATAAGGTAGCACCGTCTTGATGTGCCATCCTCCAGGCCTAAAGTAGGGATTTTCCTGATTTGCTGCATATCAAGGTAATTCTCCAGTAAGTGGGTGCTAAAAGCGTGTCACATTGTTGTCCGGAGGTACATACACACCAGCACCAGTTAACCAAATGATTTCTCTTGCAAACAAAATTTTATTTAAAATAACTCCTTCGAAGTCATGATGATAACACATAAATAAAAAAAACAGTAACTGAAATGATAGACAAGTGTACTCTAACTTGCAAAAGAAAAGGGTTCCCTTGAAGATATTTCCTTATGCCACAACATAGAACATAAATAAATTTCTAAATTACACAGACTCTGACAACTTACATTTAGGTTAGGCTTAGGAATGCAATTCAGTTAGAAGTGTTAAGTACAGTATGCAGCTTTGGCCAGAAAGGTTTTGTTCCCCTTTACTAGACAAAGACCCTTATCTCTCCTCACCTTGAGCAATGATAGATTACTCACTTGTGAAGGGCGCATATACAAGTACCATTTATAGACTTCTGAAGCACTATGAAGGGTGCAAGATGTAATAAAGCACTCCCTCAGCTTATCATAAGTACTACCTGATGCTGCTACAGGGCACACATCTCATCCCTAGTAATCACTGCAGACCTACTTTTAGCCTCATGGACTTTTTTTCCCCCCTTGTTAACTTGGGTTTTCTCCCCCAGTGCAGACCCTTCCATCCTGGTCCAGCACCTTCAGCCTTGTCATCTGGCTTTTCAGGGGCTTAGCTCTATCCAGTTCTTCCTCCACAACTTAACCTCCTATGGTGGGGCCAGAAGGTCCCCTACTACCGCCGACTAAAGATCCAGTGCATTGGAGAGGGCCCCATATCACCGGTGCAGAATCTGTAGTGGGTTGAACCCCTCATCTTTGCACTGCCTGCTGTTTACTCCACCCTTTTTCTGTCTCTGTGGGATGCCAACTCTTTGGTGAGGCAGAGCTCGCTTATGCAAGCCTGCAGATTGCGTCAATGTTGGTTTCCTTTCCCCATGTGAGCCGCACCAAGCATACTACCACCAGTGTTCACCCAGGTGGTGGTATTGAACTGGAGCTGACTGCCCACCCTCCTTGGAAGGGGAAAACATTCTCTTGGATGCTTGATCCTCTTCCCCCAGCTGCCCCCAGTTAGCAAGGCCTGCTTCTGAACCTGGGTTTCTGGCATTATGAGCATTAGCCCTACCATGCCTAGCCTCTGGTACATACACCTCCCCATGGAGACAGATGGGCAGCCCTCGGAGGCAGAGCCCCGAAAGTCATGTGGCTTGACTGAGCAGGTGTGATGTTGTCATCTGCCAGAATGTCATGGGTTTCTCCTGCCCACTGCAAGTCAAGCCATAGGTTCTTCTCACTCTGTTCCTATGAACACAACCAAGGCCACAAGCACTGAGCTCCCTGTAAGAACAGGAAGCAGAACATGGTAAAAGATCACTCCTGTGCACCCACCTACCCTGGAGGAGTGTGATAGGATTGAATAAGGCCCTGTTCCATTTGTTATGCCGAAAGAGTTAAAAACAAGGATCTTTTCTGTCTCTCGTCTGTCTGGTTGTGCAACCAGATGTTCTCGTAAGACTTAGGAATTGATCACTCTGATGGTCTTGTGATTCTCTGCCTCTCGCTGTCTCTCTGCCTTCACCTGCTGTTTGCCTTTTCTTCCCCTTTGCATATCTGCTGTTAGAAATATATGTGTGAATCTTTTCATGAAACTGGGATCCCTTGGTTTGAAACTGTGTATAATTATACTGTTGAAATGACTGCAAAAAGCTATTTGGAACTCAAGGGGTTAACCTTGAGATGCAGCACAAACTCTTTTGCAGAGCTGTCAACAGGAGGTCAGTTCTAGAACACCATGTTCTATTTTGTTGCACATGCAAGGAAATTGACAAACTTCTAACACATTTTATGGGAAAAATAGGATATCTGTTAACGATCTGAAGTTGCAGCAGTTAATTACCAGGCAAAGATTTATTATAAAAAGAGTGGCAGTCTTTGCTGGGGAGAGACTGAAACTTGGAATTAGAGATACCGTCAGGTGAAGGACTTTGTTTTCTCTATTTGTACTGCCTTTGTAAATAGTTATACTGAACAATTTTTAATTTTTTACTGTTATTGATAATAATAAAACTTGCAAATTTTATAACTGCTCCTGGTTTTCCTATGCTTCCTGACCTATGCCTCGGCAACAAGGAGGAGGAGGAGGAGATAATCTTGTGGGATGGTTGATAATCCTCATGCCAGCCCTCAGCACACTGTGGGCTTAGGATACAAACCAGCAACTTTGGTGTGGCAGACAGTTTCACAGCTACTGTGCTTTCCGACCAGCCAGTTTGTGATATTTTGATATTCATTCAGTAATATTACATTGTTGCTCAGTTGATAACACATCCACCTCTGAGCCAGAAGGTCGTGGGTTCAAGCCGGCCCGGTAGTGAGGAGGGCTGAGGTGCTGGGTGTGGCGATTTGGTCATTGATGTCATATTGCTCACATATTGCTGTCATATTTCCCTAAACATTTTTATGTTTAAGTTCCCAAAAAGGCTCAGCTTTCTGAAAGGGTACGTGAGGAGAGTGAATGTATATTGCAAATGTCTGACATTCCTCTTTGACTGAGACAAAGGCTTGCTAGAGATAAACCGGGACCCCCTGATGAAGATGCTTGTTTGAATCGAAGCACTGGGGAGCTTGTGTTTGTCTTTACCGTGGCCATTGCCAAGTTGTGGTATAAACGTCCACTTAATAAATATTTTCTTGGCTCAGCATTATTTTTGTGTGGCCCAAGTGCAGTTTTTTCAAGATTATTTCCTCTTTAGTCTCATTCTCCAGCCTGCACTTCCACCAGGCTTCAACTTGGTGGAAGTCAGTGACAGAGTGGTGAACCCTTCCCACTCCAGGAGAGGAGAACAGTCCTTCGGGAGCTCCATCCTCTCCCCTCTGGCTGACCCCCAGAACCTGAGACCAGTACTGATCCAGGATTACTGGCGTGGTGAGCGCTAGCATTACCACTGCGCTACTGGGCCAGCTGTTTATCACTTTGTTTATTTGAGTCTGTCTTCTTGTGGAATGGGTCCGGAAAATTCTCTAGTTTCTGTTCTGTTTTGGCCTCAGAGTCCACTTTTCCCTGTTTGAGCTTGTAAACATTTGAGATCACTTTTGTTACTAATGTTTTTTTTTTCAGTGACCTTGCCTTTATAATGACAGACCCAGTGCATTGGTGCAGTAGTACTGCAGTAGTGCATTGTGCTGCCAGAGAGCAGACTTGGCATTGGAATTCCACATTTCAGCTGGCTGGGGGTTTAACTCCTTCTGGAGGTGGTTCATAGTTCCAGCATTTGCATTCCCCTGCTGACCAGTTACAGAATGGCATCAGCATCAGTTGTGACAGGAACTACCTGCTTGTCTTCCTGGCTGGAGGAAGTGTACATCTGTGAAGGCAATGGTTGTTGGAGTGGGATAGATGGGGAATAATGGGGAGTGGGTTAGCAAAGAGATTGGGCCTAGGAAGTTTACCCTCTCCTAGCTTGTATAGTTAAGGGAATTGTCTTTTATGAGACAGCCAGTGCAGTAGATAAAGTTGACCTGTATGTCTCTGTCTCGTGAATGTCTGAAACATAGCCTTCTGGAAATTATGCATTTCAGGAGCCTTTACATTTGTGTCAATTTCTGTAGTGGGTGATAATAGCAGCTTCGAAAGAAAAAGTCCAGCTGCTTTTGTCAGAAAGCTGCAGGTCCCCTGCATATGGCTTACAGAAATAGAAAAGGATTTTCAGTTCTTCCTTCTTTCAACAGGAGTTTCTTTTATGTTTGAAAATTGGAAACATGTATCTCAGTGTTGAGTATAGATGTGTGTTGTCTGGCACACCTGTTTCTAATTTCCTGACTTGAAAGAAGAACCCATCAAAAGACCTAGAAAAACAATAATTTTGTTCTGACACGCTGTTCCAAGCTCTTGCCTTACAAAAGGCCCCTTTGCCATCTTGTTTCTACCAGTGGAAAGCTTTGTTAGAGACAGAACTCAAATTAATGTGAGATTCACTCCGTGAGTGCTGAGTTTTCTTGTGGTTCTTGTAAAGTCTGTAAATGGAGTAGTGGTTAGATTATTTTCCTTAAAAATGACTATAATGTGGTATTAATGGTTTTATTTTTGATGAGAACCTTGAATTAGAATATGTGTTACAGCAATGGTTTATGTAAACAAGCCAGGGAGTTTTAAGTTATAGTTGCTTGCAAATCAAACGTAGTGTAAAAAATTAGCATAACTCGACCTTTTATAGTCTACCAGCCCATCTCCAGATCTGCCTTAGTCATTAATGACTTCAGTGGCTGCCATGGCACCCCAGCTTGTGGAAATCCCAGACAGAACTACACATTATCAGTTTTTAAAATATACCTGATTTTTTGAATGGCTTTATTTTACTTATTGTGCCCTGCTGAAACAGCATGTAGTTCACATCACTGAGCTAGGCAGAGACTTCCGATATCATTCAGTTAATTATATTTCCTTAGATCTTACTTCGGGTGGGAGTTCTTGCAGCAGGCTATAACAAGTAGGACTATGCCGCAGGCACTAGGACCCTCTGGAAAACTTTTCAGCCAGCAGTATACAGCAGGGACCACCCCCGCTGTTTGCCCCACCCCGACGTCAGCCCTGGTACAAAAGGGGGCAGACCCAGCTCCACCTCAGTTCTTTTCCTGCTGCGTCCCACGCACGTGAGAAGAAGTCTTTGTTTCAGCTTGCCAGAAACAGCTAAGTAGCTATTTTTCAACCCGCTTTTGTACCGTTTTCGACGCTTTTTCTAAAGTTCTCGACGGATGTCTTCACCGTCATCGGTCTCTCCAGAGCCACACCAGAACAAGTGTGACTGCGGGAGGCAGATCCCTGCTAAGGACAGGCACAAGCACTGTGTCTTTTGCCTTGGGCCGGACCACAACACCGCGGCCTGAGCAGCCTGCCAGGCGTTCACCAGCCGGACCCAGATCCGACATCTCAAGGCCCTGAAGGCGTTCCTTTTGGAAAAGATGGATCTGCACTCCTCGGAGGGGAAGCGCAGGGAGAAGACCAAGCGCCATGAGAAAGACCGTAGTCAGTCCTGGCACCGGTCCTGGTTGCGGTCCCGTTCTCGCTCGCGGCGCTCTCCTAAGAAGGCCCATGTTTCCTCGGGCTCAGGCGAGCATCCGAAATCTTCTAAAGCCAAGCGGCCCATGGGAGGAGAAGCCGGCCAAGCCTAAGGTAACGCCGCTAAGGGTTACCACAAAGACCTCGGAGGTAAAAGCTTTGGCCCCACCTCCCAAGGCACCGGTGCCACCTGCTAAAGGTGCACCTCCAGAGCCAAAGGACTCTCCAGTACCTCCCGGTGGCACCCTGTCGTTGGTCCCACCACCAACGCCGGTTGAAGGGGCAAAGGGTACGGGTGCGGCCACGGAAGAGCTGACATCCCCGTCTCCCAAGTCCCCCCCCCCCTGGGCTTCCAAGAGGGCTCTCCTTCGCGGGCCGATGTCCCGGATACTCCCTTTCCAGGCCACGCTGCCGAGGTTTTCTCGAAGGATGAGCTGCAGGAGTTGTTCTCCTTTTGGTGGACCCCCCAGTCGCCGGCCCAGACACTGGTACCGGACCCGGTGGGCAAACCACAGCCTGGAGGTGAGTCTTCCCCGAGGAAGTCCCCAGAGCGGCCGCCTACACCTCCATCCAGGGCTCGTTCCCGCTCCCGGTCCAAAGACCACTGCCAGCGCTCCAAAGACTCTGGAGACCGTCGCTGGTCCAGGTCTCACACTCGCAGCCCTTCTCGATCTCCTAGACGAGAGCGCCCCCGACGTCGGTCCTCCTGACAGGCGTCGGTCTTCTCTCGTCGCCAGTCTGGGACTTGAGTCGGTCTTCAGACCCACGTCGGGTCCCCCAGCTACCGGCGACAGAGGAGTCTGGTCATAAGGAGAGATCTGACTATTCCAGACCTAGTAGTCGATCTCCCTCTTCTTCGTCGACATCTTCTTCCTCTCTCAACTTGGAGCGGTCCCCGGGAGAGAAGGACCAGCCTCGCTCGCCTCCAGATGATCCGACCTTTATGGACGTCATGAGGCATATCCAGGCCTCCAATGAGCGGGAAACGGAGGACCTGGATTCGGAATGCTGAAGGTTGGACAAATACCTGAAGCAAAAGGAGCCGAAACCATTAGTGGTCCTTCCTTTAGTGGACACTTTCCAGGACCTGACTCAGACTACCTGGAAGCATCTGGCTTCCATCCCAGCTGTTCCCAAAAAATCGGACAGGCTGTATAAGGCCCCGAGGGTAGAAGCCTTTTTAGCAGAGAACTCTCAGACGGACTCTTCGGTCATCACGGCTGCCCATGACAAGTCCAGGCAGCTGAAGCACCTTAGCTCACAGCCTCCTGATCCGGAGTCTCGGTATTTGGAAAAGGTGGGCAAGAAAGTTGACTCTGCCTCCACCTGCTCCATCCGGTCCCTTAACTTCCTGACGCATGTGGTCCAGTACCAGAATGCGCTGTGGGAGAGGGGACAAGAGCTACTGAGAGCCATGCCAGATTCCGAACAGGAGACGGAACTTCTGGACATTGTTAAATTGGGCTTCGACGTAGGTTCTCATGTCCTGAGAGCCTCGTACAACATTGCAGATACGGCAGCCAGGGCAGCCGCTTCCGGGGTGTGCCTTCGGCACCACGCCTGGTTAAGAGTTTCGGGTTTTCACCAGGATCTGCAGTCCTTTATCAGGGATTTGCCATTCCAGGGTACTGTGTTGTTGGGCAAGAGGCGGAAGCTTTGATTTCTCGTCTCCAGGAGTCGGGCAAGTCCATCTGGTTGGTCCGCCAAATGTACCGCGGAGATCAGTGACGGCAACGGAAACGGCCATTTCACAAGCCCTCAGGTGGTCAAAGTGGACAAGACCGTGGTAATCAGCAGGGTCAGAGAAGTGGTTTTCGTAGGAGAGCCAGTAACCAGCAACCTGGAGGCGCTCCTAACCGTGGGCCCAAGTCCTCCCAGGCCTCTTTGCCTACATCCGGCTCAGCCCAATGACTCCCTTCCGCCGGCCCCTTCCAAAGGAAGACTCCAGGGAGACGGTCGGGGGCCACTTCTCTCTTCATCTTGAAGGGTGGAGGTCGATAACTGCGGACCAATAGGTCCTGGACATTATCAGGAGAGGGCATACGCTAGAGTTCACGGAGTACCCTCCAAATACTCCACAAAAGTACTCCCGATATCCTCCTTCTCACATCCCACTGATAGAAGGAGAAATTCGGACCCTCTTGCAAAAAAAGGCAATAGAGCGAGTCCCCTTGCATCAGCGGGCACGGGGGTTTTATTCCCACTTCTTCCTGGTCCCAAAAAAGACACAGTATCTTTGTCCCATTCTGGACCTCAGCTCTCTCAATCTCTTTATAGAGTACAAAAGGTTCAGGATGGTGACCCTTCCAGGGCTACTCCTCCTGCTGCACCAAGGAGACTGGCTCTGCTCCCTAGACATGCAAGATGTATATATGCATATCGGAGTCTTCCCTCCCCAACGGAAGTTTCTAAGGTTCCACTTCCAAGGGGAGCACTACCAATTCCGAGTTCTTCCATTCGTCCTCTCCTCCGCTCCGTTAGTCTTTACAAAATGCTTGGCAGTGGTGGCTGCAGCTCTAAGGCGCATGGGGTACTACGTTCTCCCTTACCTCAATGATTGGCTGCTTATAGCCCCGTCCAGGTTAAGCCTACTTCACGCCCTTGGAGATACCTATACTCTGTTCCGAGAACTGGGGATCACCCTGAACCTTCAGAAATCATCCCCCGAGCCCAGTCAAAGACTCGTCTTTATTGGAGCGGTCCTGGATTCTATCCAGGGCATGGCCTTCCTACCCCAAGACAGGGGCGATCGCCTGCGAGAGATTGCCGAATGGATCTCAGTAACTCCTCAAGTTCCAGCAGGATCCAGGATTTATTTTGCCCATTTTGTAAGTATCATTATAATTTAACAATATACATAAAACAGCATTTCACATACATTTAGTAAAGATGCACAATAAAAATGGTAGCAACAAGAGAGGGAGGATAAATGACTACATGTGCCCAATCAATGCCACAAACATTGGTCTGGTCTAACTCCCTATCCATCAACCAATTGAGAATAGCTCAGGATAACACAAGGGGTCTTTGGCACTGGCACAGATTGATGGGCATAGAGTTCCAAAGTTTAGGGGCACATATTGTAAAAATCTGACTGACTTTAAAGGTTCTAGAGCGGTGCACCAAAAATTCAATCTAAGTAAATGACCGGAGTCCAACCATAGCTTGACTGTTGCTCCACCTGCCAGCCGATCGATGAGTTGCATTGGCTGTGAAGGCAGCTGCTTGCCCTGACTCCTGAAGAGTACAGTTGTTGTATCCCCAGTGATCATGGGGGACCGGAGGAAAAACATTTTTTTTAAATATTTCATTGAGAAGTATTGTCAAATACAGACAATATATCAAACAGCCGAGATAATTACATTACATTTAGAGGATACAATGTAATGGAAGTTAAATATGACCTGTAGTGCATTTTAACAGCATATGTTCTAACAGTTAGTTCCAACAAAGGATCTTTCATTTAACCCATCCTAACATACATATGAAAGAACCAGGACTTTCTCTGTCTGGGGAGGCATGAGATGATACTGGGGACGGCATTTGGGCAAAATGTGCCTGTCCACAGATGACACCACGCTCTGTGGGAGGGTGGACACAGCAGAAGGGATACAAGACCTAAATGAGGATCTGGAAAAACTAGAGAGATGGTCCTACATTTGGAAGCTTGACTTCAATGCAAAGAAATGCAAAGTTACGCACATTGGCAAAGGGAAGGCAACGTTTATTTATACTGCGCCCAATCCTTGGGGCTCTGGGCACCTCACATAAAACTGGTAGGTTTAAAACACAAAAATACATCAGATATAGCATGAAAAATAATATAAAATAATAAATACAATTCTAAAATGATTAAACACAAACTAGTGACATTCGTCAATGATTAGTTCCTTATGACGCGGCGACCAGGTTCAAGAATGAACCGGGTCATCTGAGCCGGCCGGGGAGATGGCTGGAGCCGCCTGTAGACAGCTCGCCTCCGGGGAGGGGATGTGGTGAGCACCTGCTGGCCCCTGGAGGAGGCCGGAGCACAGCAGAATGTCAGGGCTCAAGTAGCTAGGGGGAGTGACGGACGTCGACACTTGCCATGACGTCGTGGGTGTCACTCTCCGGGGAGAAAACCGGAAATTCGGCTCTCCGGCTGGCCAGATGACAGCTCCCGGGCCGCCTGGCTACCATCACGGACCCACGGCCTCCCGCCCCAGCAGCACCTGGGACTGACGCCGCAGTGCGCTGGTTGCCCCCCTCACCGGCGCCTTCCCTCTCGGAGGAGGGGGACCCACCCGGCATACGGTTATGCCGGGCTACTCCAGGGAGCTGCGATCTGGGGTCATGGCAGGTCGGGGGGATGGCGGGCAGTCCAGGGCAGGTCCTTGAGGGGCCTGAAGGAGGTGCTGGCCGGAGGAGCAAGGAGGGAAAAAAAAAAAACCCCACAAACTAGTGCTGGATAATCATCTTCATGAGGGAAGGCCAAACTGAACAGATGAGCCTTAAGACCCTTTTTAAAGCCTCCCTCAGGCAAGCTGGAAAGGAGTTCCAGAGGGTTGATCTGGTGACACTAAAGGCACGGTTGCCAGAAGTTTTCAGTCGGACCCTCGGAACATCAAGGCCTACCCCAGCATGTAGTGGAAGCCACTGATTTTGGAAATTTCAAAGCTAAACTTGATACTCATCTAAAATGGGTATGAGACAGTCAAAGATATACCCACATAGATGTGGGAGGCATCCTCAGTGGGCCTTGGCCTTCTCATAACTTAATCACCTAGTAACCTAGTAAGGAGTCCCCTGGTCGAGGAACAGAGGGAATGGACTGAGGTGGCCGGTGTTAGGAGATCAGCCAGATAGCCAGGGGCCCAGTCCATATAGGGCCTTTTAGGTGAGCAAGTCCACCTTGAAGATGATCTTCCTCCTGACATGCAGCCAGTGCAGAGCCCGCAAGACCAGGGTCACATGACTGGACCTAGACAGGCCCGGGCCCGTCAGCAACCTAGCTGCTGTGTTTGGCACCAGCTGCAGCCGGTGGAGAGTGCCTCAAGTGAGCCTGAAGTATAGAACATTACAGTAGTCAAGCCTAGATGGACATTGGAGCCAAGAACCCCAAGACTGAGTACAGCCTAAGAGGAGTCTGGGTATCTGCATCAGAGGAGGAGAAGGATTTGGGAGTGAGGATCACTAGTAGCCTGAAGCACTCCTCACGGTGTAGGAAAGCATCAGCAGAGACAAATAAAATGCTGGACTGCATTGCCAGAGGGATCAGCAGCAGGTGAGAGGAGGTAATACTGCCCTTGTACAGGTCATTAGTGAGGCCACATCTGGAGTACAGTGTATGGTACTGGTGCCCATACCTTAAAAGGGAAATTAACCTTATGGAGACGGTCCAAAGGAAGGCAACGAAGATGATCAGTTTTATGTGATAACAGCGAGTCCATAAGATCACTGATCACATAAAGCGACACAACAACCACCCTGCGTCAAAAGGGTGAACTGCACAACACCGACCATCGCAAATAGCGACAGTCACGTATTGCAAGAGAAACAAAACATAAAAAAATACTTTTTGTGGGGGACTCCTGCACACCAAAATAAAAATTCTCAACTCCAGGGGAGCAGACTTAGGAAAAAATAGAAACTCCCCCCGGAAACCAAATATTTACCTGCACTGGGACCCGAACCCGGCACCACAGGCTCCATGGGCAGTGGCTCAAGCCACTACACCACACGCCCAGCTTGGCAGGGCTTGGCCAAATCCTTCTTTTTATCCTCTTTCTTGCGAGTGTAGCATGTATCTCTCAGTGCTACACTCACTGTACCCATTCAGTGCTCTTTTCCCCCACTTGCTGTACATGGGAGTGGTATTACTGAGTCAGTCATATTGAACCACTCAATAATACTCACCCATATAGGGTGTTACCAAGATGATCGTGGGCCAGCAGGGTAGAACATATGAGGAGATGTTGGGGGCCCTTCACATGTGCTCCCTGGAGGAGAAGAGAGACAGAACAGGGACATGATCGAGACCTGCAGGTATTTGAAAGGAATAAATAGGGTGGATAAGGAGGGTCTCTTTAAGCTTAGTGGAAACTGAAACATGAGGGGACACAGTCTCGGGGGGGTGGTTAGAAGGGAGGCTAAGAGATACTTCTTTACAGAGAGGGTGATGGTGAGTTGGAATGTAATTCCAGAAGAGGTGGTTTTACTGAAGATTGCGGGCAGCTTCAAGATAAGTTGGGATGGAGTTGGGGCAAAATAAGGATCGGGGGGCGGATGAAAGGGAAGGGAGGATTGGGGAAGGGGGCAGGGTCAGTAGCTTAAGCTGAGAACCTTGCAATATGAGCAGATTAGATAGACCAAATGGGCTTACTGTGCTCACGTCTTCGTATGTTTGTATGTTTACCTTGTATATCTAAAAAGTCTGTATTCCATTTCTAGATGGAGTTAGGTTTTGCCATTTCTTTTGGATACTTGGTTTCCTTAATTCCTTCCATCTTACCAGCCTTAGAAACACTCTGAGGCAGCTTGATGGAGACCTGCTACTGTGGCTGCTCTCCCTAAACAGGTGGACAAGAAATACGCAGTGCCTAAAATTAAGCCTGTGTATTTCACTCAGCCTATAGTGGATGTTGTTGTTATTCTGACTGAGAATGAAAAAGCCATAGTGCCCAAGGATGTCATAGTACACCCTGCTAACATGAACTTTTGCAAAGTAGACACCATGTGCAGGAGGGTCTTTGCCCTGGCTACCCTTGGCATTCAGGTAGCTAACTACCAGGGTCACTTCTTAAAGCAGCAGTGCAAGAATTTGGTGAAAATTTTGACCTATACTTTTTTATTCTATTTTAGATTGCCCTGTATCTTCTGACTTGTATGACACCCTTCTTTCCACAATCTGAGTCCTCTTTAGTACTTTTGGAGCATTGTTTTTAATATGGCTCGGACCAGGTTTTCATTACTATTCCCAGCTGTTTTTGAACACCTACTGTTCCATAAGGTCAGGGAGCACTGCCTGCTGCATGCTAATTCATTTTAGTCACAACAGAAGTGATTTTTTTTACAATTGCTGCACAAAAACAGCTGAGAATACTGATGAAAACCTGGTCCAAGCCACATTAAAAGGAGCGCTCCTTTTATTATTTCAGTTCTGAAAAAAAGTACTAAAGCAGACTCAGATTGTGGAAAGAAGGGTATCATACAAGGCAGTAGATAAGGAGCAATCTAAAATAGAACAAAAAAGCATAGGTCAAAACTTTCACCAAATTCTTGCACTGCTGCTATGAGTATGCACTGTGGAGCAAGCTTAGGTCTCTGGCAGGGGCCCTGCCAGACACAGAGGCAAAACAAGAGATGCTGCTCACTGTTAAACAAGGTATTGAATCGAACAGCCACCAGCTTAAAGCCTCTGTGGATGCCACTGATGCAGCAGCTCGCTTCGAGGCTGCCGGTATCTGCATCATGTAGAACTCCTGTCTGCGGACTGCTGTCTTCACCCCAAACATCCAACAAAAGATCATGAATGCCCCTTCAATGGCACTTAACCGTATGGACAGGAGGTGGAGCAGTTTCATAAAGAGTCTGATAAAACTACCGGTAGAATGATTGTCTCTGACATCCAGGACAGTCTCTATAACCAGCAGAGGGGTAGGGGACCTGTTTTTTTTTTCACAAGAAGCAGTCCTTTCATGACAAGGGAGCCCAAAACAGTAAAGGTCAGCCTCCCAAGCCCGGAAAGAAGGCACAGGTGACAAAAGCACTCTGTACCACCATCTGAAGCTCTGGCCCCAGTTCCACTTCAGCTGCCTGAGGTGGACCTCTCCTTTCTAGTAGGAGTGCAGGTGACCCATTGTTACCATCAGTGAGACTCCATCTCGACAGATAGGTTGGTCTTCAGGATTATCCAATAAGGGACTCCTGGAATTATCTGAAACCCTTCCAGAAAATCCTTCTAGAAGGCAACTTCCCTTTTCATCTCATATGTCAGAGCTCCTGACACAGGAGATGGCAGGCCTTCTGAGAAACAGGGCAGTGGAAACAGTGCCAGAGTCAGAGCGGAACACAGGGTTCACTACTTGCACTACTTCCTGGTACTAAAGAAATCAGGAAGCATGTGCCCAATTCTCAACTTCAGAAATTAGATCAAGAAAAATTCAAAATGATTTCTCTGGGCTCTTTGCTACCCTGCCTGAAGCAAGGGGACTGGCTAGTCTCTCTTGATATGCAAGGCACATATCAACAAAAACTGGTGCACCACAGCTACCACAGGCACCTTCAGTTCTGTGTGCAGGGGCAACATTACCAGTTCAAAGTCCTACCCTGTCTTTTTCTTGGCGCTGGAAGTCTTTATAGAAGTGCTTTGCAGCACTCGCAGCACACCTCAGGCTAGGACTCCAAGTCATCCCACATCTGGACAATTGGCTATTTTCAAGCCTGTCCAAATGGGAAACAGAGCAGGCAGGGGCTCCTGCCTGTCGAATTCTTACATCCATGGAAGTCCTGCTGAACCCTTCAAAGTGTCAGCTGGAAAGGCAAAGGTAGGGGAGGTGGCACCCTGCCAGGTCCCCTTCCCCCAGGTGCCCATACAAATGCACCCAAAGCAGTCGGTACCAGTGGCACTAGCATCATATAACTATTTGCAGGATGTTTTATTTATTTATTTCAGTTTGGGACTAAATACCTTTGAGCCAAAGGCTCGTTTACAAAGGTTTCAAGTCGGACATAGTACAAGACAGATAAAATAACAGCAGCAGCAGCAAATACATAGGTTCAACTACATAAAATGAATGTACCAAATTACAGTTGAATACAAATGATTCCTTAGGTTACAAGGTTGCACAGGTTACACAATAGAGTTTTTTCCTCATATAAGGTAAATTACACTTTTATTACTGTTATGGGAGGAGAGAATGAGAAAGTAGAGAGGGGGTGGTGGACACAGGGGGGTGAGGATGAGCCTATGTGAGTCTTACATAGAGAGGTCAGAAGGGGTGGTTAGGTTTTGTGGGGGCATTCACATATACAGGAGAGAGGTAGATGTGCTCGGAGACCAGTTTTGAAGTTGCCGACCTTATTGCATTTAATGAGGTCAGGGGGTAGGTCATTTATCCACTTGGGTCCTCTAAAGGACAGGGACCTTTGAGCTATTGAAGTACGCTTGAATGGTACCAGAAGCACGCTCATGGAGGACCTCTGTGTACTGATTGTTGGTTGGTCTATTTTAAATAGACACGAGGTGGATTCAGGAGCTAGCCCAAGTATGGCTTTCTTTCCCAAAAGGCAGGCCCGGTATTGGGCCCTGAGGTGAAGGGGTAGCCAGCCAGTTGCTTTGTAGAGGTCATAAGTATGTGTCCAGCGATCCACTCCCAGAACCATTTGACACACTTTATTGAGAAGGGTTTTTACCCTTTTTAGGGCAGTGTCGGTACCGACACTGTAGATTACAAGGCTGTAGCCAATGGAAGATGGCACTGAGCAGTATGTGACAAGTTTTAGCACATCGGGGGCATGTAGTGACAGTGTCGATAAAGAACACCTAATTTTGCATTGGCTGATTTGATTACCTGGTCTACATGTGTCGAGAATGAGAGGGCGTTGACCAGGTGAATCCAGAGATATTTGAAGGTGTCGACCTGCTCCAGTATATCCCCTTTGGAACTCTGTATCAGTAGTTTCCTGAATTTCTTTCTGTTCTGCGGAAGCGTGAAAAGCATGCTCTTTGTTTTTTTGTAGTTTAGCAGCAGTTTATTATCACAGAACCATGCTTCAAACCTGTGGAAATTAGCTTCAAGTTCGTAGCTGATCGCGGGTAGTTTTTTTCCCTCTTACGGAGATGACCACATCATCTGCATATAGCACGATACGTGATTGACAGACAGAAGGCAGATGGTTAATGAAGAGGCTAAACAGGAGTGGTCCAGTAAAGAGCCTTGTGGGACTCCCAAGAGTCACCTCCGTGGGTTCAGATAGAATGCCACTGAGTTTGACATGTTATACATTGATACTTGATATACATTACAATACATCATTACATCAAGGAATGGATGTGGGGGGTGGGGCAGACTCTTCCTATATCTGAAACAATCAAGGGAGAGTACAACATTGCAAGCTATCATTCCCCTGTCACAAATAGGGAACTGGCTTTGTTTTCTGGGTATGACGGAGGCATACTGTCATGTCAAAATCAGAAAAGCTCACGGGTAATACCTCTATTTTGTCCTGGAGGAGTACGACCAGTTCAGAGTCTTGCCCTTTGGCTTGTCTTCTGTGCCACAGGTCTTAACCAGTTGATTGGCAGTAGTGGCAGCAATGCTCACAGGGAATGCCTGTATGTCTTTCTCTACCTGGTTGGCTGGTTGTTGAAAGCCATTTTCAGGGAAACTCTCACACATACATTGTCTTGGACAAGGCACTTATACTGGGTTTTGGGAGTCACAGTACAAATGTCAAAATCTGTGCTGACTTCATGTCAGTGACTACAGTACAGGGAAGCATTTTTGGACACAGAGAAGGGTTATGCTTTTCTGCCACAGGACAGGACAGACAAACTGATTGCCTCAGCACAGCTGGTATACAGGAGCTTTCTAAGTCTCCTGATGGCAGCCATTGGAAGGATGACACTGACCAGTCTTTATATGAGAATCCCTCAATGGACACTAAAGGTCCATTAAACAGTGAGATTATGGTAATGGGCTCTGACCCACGGCCTGCATCTGTTAGCTGGACATCTCCCAGGTCTCCAAAATGTCTTAGCAGACAAGTTAAGCAGGTCTCAGTTCAAGATTCAAAAACAAGTAAGTACTACATACTACAAAAATGGGAACTGTTGACCTTCATGGTAGATGACCTAGTTGCAAGATGGGGTCATTCAGAGTGGACCTTTGTGCATCCCCACACAACACAGAATGGTAGTATTTCTGCTTGCTCACTCTGGGGCTTGGAGTTTTCTGGTGAGACGAGTTGTCCCTCTTTTGGAAAGTGAAAGTCATATGTGCATTTCCCACAGTTCCACTAATACAGAGGGTGTTGCTTAGGCTGCAGATGAAGGGGAGTACCAGTCTCAACCTCATGGCTCCGTTATGGGCTCAGCAGATATGGTTCTTACTTATGCAACAGATAGCAGTGGAGCCTCCTGTCTCTCCACCACCACTATGTCAGGACCTATTGTCACACAATAAGGGATCTCTGGCCCATCTGGATCTGAAGTCCCTACATCTGCATGCATGACTCATGAAGATATAGCCATTGCACATTTTGGGGTATCCTCGAAAATTGCTGATGTGCTGATTGCAGCTAGGAAACCTGCTACCAGACATACTCATGCCTTGAAGTGGAAGCAGTTTACTCTGTGGGTTGCTTCCAGGAATTTAGACCCATTTACATGTCCTATAAATGCTGTGCTGGAATACTTGCTGTCACTGTCAGACTCTGGTCTACAGTATTCCTCAGTTAGAGGAAATGACAGTTTGTTTATCAGAATGGTCCAAGATTCACACTAAATGAACAGACGGCTTGTTATTGAGTAACACAGACATACTCTCATTCTTGAAGATCGATTTTGTAAGCTAGAGCTGTTTTAAAATTCAGGAGAGTGTAGTGTGCTTGTTTACTGTGGTCAGCATGATCATACTGCTACTAATGTTAACGCCACAAACTCTGTAGTTTACTACATCCTCACTGATGGCCATCATCCTACAAACCACTCCAAAAGTTAAAAGTCATCATTTATTCAGTAAGGATCTCATCAGTAAAGCTTGCTTTTATTACAGTTATGTAATAACTGGGGGACGTTTTTTTCCATTGGAGAAGCAGGTTATAATTTGCCGTTATAACCCGTAGGTTATAACGGCGAAAACATGCCAGCTTCTCCTCAGCCCCTTTAAACACTCAGTGGCGTTTTCACATTTCCCGTCAGAACCACAGTCAGAGAAATGGCACTGTTGCAGCAGCTTTTTTCATAGAAATAACCCCCACCCCAAAACAAAATCCCCAACTTTCAACACAATGTTTAGTTTAAATATCTTAGTCAGACCCACATTCTCCTGTGCCCCACTCGCACTCAGTCAGCCTCGCTCACCAGTCCCTGGCATTTCCTGGTCTTTCAGACAATAAACTACTGCAAAAAAAAAAAACAAAAAAAAAAAAACAAAGCTCCCAAGGCTGTATACTGTAAAATGTTCCGATATTTTTTCAATTCCGGTTCCTAGTTGTCACGGAGGTATGCAATGAGCTACAAAGTGTGACCTCTCAGCCTCATTTGCATGTCGCCTTGACAACGACCACCCAAAGAACACCTTCAAAATATGAACAAAACACACTGACCAGCAAAGTTTCTGAACTACTATTAACTGCATTTTAACCCCCTAGGATATCAATCAATCAATCAATCAAATCTTTATTTATTCAGGCTATCATCATTGAGCAAGGCTCATTTACAGGATGGACCTGATAAGGTCAAGGTTCAAGTTAGTGCACAGCAATTACATCACATACTTATGAGACAGTTATACATACAGAAACAAGAAAATGTTATTTATAACACAATCATATACAGAGAATTCACATGTTAAAGCTTGGCAAGAGAAAGTTAAATTAACATCTACAATACATATATATCACAATGAGGGCCATGACAGTCACTCAAATAATGAGTACAAGGATGGTGACGGGAATATTGGGTGCCATATACTGGCGGTGTCTGGCTGGAAGGAGTATGCCATATGTGATTGGAATAAGGTTTTGTGGGATGACTATTCTATCTCTAGCGGTAGTAACTGCATTTCTCTGTGAAGAAGGCTGTAAATGGAATGATAATGGACAGCTTTAGGGATTTTTGTAGGGTGTTCCATGCTATGGCTAGAGAGTAGCTGATTGCTGCCCTCCCTATTTTGGTGTTGACTTTGGGCAATTTGAGCAGGATGATATTGTCGCTTCTTAGGGCATAGGAGCTGGGAGTGGTCAGGTTGAAGCAGTCCAGGATATAGCTTGGGAGTTTTTTTGATAAAGCTCTGTAGATCCATAGAGCTGCATTTCTGCTCCTCCTGACATGAAGGGAAACCCATCCAACTGAATCATAGAGAGAACAATGGTGAGTATTATATGGCAGGTTAAAATTCTATCATTATCTTATCTAATACAAAAAAGCACAAACAAGGGTTTACTAAAAAACAGCAATTGTTTTAACACTGGTTGGGAAAAAAATGTTCCTAGCAGTTACACATAACAGTGTATGAGGGTGAGTGCATAAATGAGAAAATAATGCCACCCTTGGTGTGGGATGCTTTTATAAACCCCTCGAGTAGGCATTAATTTCTCTTTATGCACTCACCCTCATGCATTATTGTATATATTATTAATATGCATTATAATAATTGTGAACAGATAAAATGTGTGCTATATTCTTGTTCACCAGAAAAGAGCGAGTCTGAGCCTTTTTCCTGCTTTTCTTATCAGTGTATGAAGTATGCATAGCGAACATCTATCTTAAAAAAAATGCATTTCATTGCATTGTAACATGCCTGTGAAATCTGTGTTGTTTAGTTTTTCTAATATTCTACTGATTATGGGCATTGATATCTGTAGTCACAAAATAAATTAGCTATTTACACCTCTGTCAGCCAGTGCTGAGAATTGCATTTTCTGTCTTGAACTGATTTTACAGTTTGTCTAGCCCATTTGATGAATAGTCTGACAGCCTATAATGTTTGTAAAAAAATGCATTATTTTTTTTCTTAAATGTGTATGTTACAATGAATCACTGTGAAGCAACACATACTGTTTCCCTCAGTCGCAATCATATGAGGGTTAAAGAAAGTTTAAATAAAATCCTAATCATACTTGATCAAACAGTACAGTACAAACCGTACCCTCAGCTGAGACTGGTTTTGGCTATGTGAGCACTGGATTAACCAAATACCTTAAATGCTCCATGCATTCATAGTTTAAGTAGGCACGTAATGGTTTTGCAATAGCTGGCAGGTGTCACAATGATTTAAAGTTTATATGACTATGGTGTGCTACATTAACCACATCATGTTATTTGACTTGATAGTGCTATTTATGTCTGTCAGCTCGAATAGAAAAAAAGGAGTCTCGATTTCAAAACAAAAAAAGTCTGCACGAACTTTACAGTAACTCCTGTATATTCTGTCTCCACTATGAGAGTACATGTCGGACTGAAGTGAGAATCAGCATAAAATGATTAGCTGCCTGTAATACTGCTGGATAAGCCTTCCTGCCCTGTAAGTCTTCTCAGTGTGCCATTCAATTACACACTGACTGTCAGATTTGACAGCCTTGAGGGTGGCGCCAGCAGCAAACAGAGCAACTGACGTAATATAATCTCAAGGCAGTAAACCCTCTATCAAAAGTGCCGAACAATCAGTGTTGCTGTCAGACAAAATTCAATGATAAAACATGATGAAATATGACAGTGGTGTTCTGTCCATACATATGATGATTCAAATAAGGTTTAGACTATGTGAAATTACACATTTAAAAGCAACAAAAAAGACACTTCACACAGTAAACATCTCAAATCATTTTTATTACATTTCACCTGTAAGGTGCATTTGGCTGCTGTATCAGCTTTGCATGCCTCTATTGATGGCCGTACGGTGGCTCAATTAGAGGTGTCCCGTACATTTCTGAGAGGTATTCTTCATATGAAACCTCCTATTCGCAATCCAGTCCCACCTTGGGACTTGAATTATGTGCTTGAGAAACTGATGTTGGCTCCTTTTGAGCTGGCCGCAGCTTGTGGCCTACCTTTCCTGTCATGGAAAACGTTATTTTTAGTTGCAATTACTTCTGCTCAAAGGATTTCAGAGATTTAGTCTCTAATGTGTGAGCCTTCTTATTTTTTTCACAAAGACTGTCTCTCTTTTCATATGTACCCTAAGTTTCTACTGGAGGTGGTATCTAAATTTACACTGAATCCAACTATACTCCTTCCTGTTTATTACCGTGAGCATTCCAATCAGGGTGTGGCACAGCTCCATACTTTATTTTTTGTTGGTTTCTTTATTCCCTCCTTGGCTGGGGGAGGGTTACCTATGGTCCCCGTCAGTCTGGATCCGTGGCCCTGCACCACTCCTAGTCCCTGAGCTCGATCCCCTCCTCCTTTCCTCTCACCGGCTGCTTCGTGGCGGGTATGTACCCCACCACCGCGGAAGCCGAGGGTCTGGATCTGGGAAGAGCTATCCTGAGTCAGAGTGGTGTGGCACTGATGGACCGGACATCACAATGCGCGCCAGAGGATTTTTCTGCACAGTTTTTTGAGATCCCCACCCCAGGGCACTAATGTGCAAGGCATCAGTGATGTAGCCGTGCTCGCCCAGTGCTGTCTGTGCCATCTCCCTCACTGAACCGCCTGCCTGAACTGACCCCCAGTCACCACCAGGAGCCAGCACAGCCACGGTAATCCCACCTCTCCCTCCCCGGAGGAGGAGAGCAGTCCCTGGGACACTCAATCCTCCTTCCCATGGCTGACCCTCTGACACCCGAGGTTGTCGGCGTAGTGCAAGGTGTGGCGTCCAGCGCCTTCACCCTCAGTGCCACCGGGCCAGCTCAGCTCCCTACTTTAGATGTACATAGAATACTCATATACTGTATCAGTCGTGCCAAGGACTGCAGAAAGTCCTCTGAGCTGTTTGTTCTTTTCACCCCTGGGCAAAAGGTCACTCCTGTGTCTAAACAGTGCCTGTCCAAATGGCTGGCACATTGCATTATGTTCTGATCTTCCAAGAATTAGTCTTCACCATTGATTCACACTGAAGGGTCTTAGCCAGAGACACTAGGCGCTAGGACCCTGTGGGAGCCAGAACTTTTCAGGAGGGCTGGCACCGAGGCAAGCTGCACACATGTGCGGCATCATGAGACTGGCTTGTGCCACATGGTTTACTTTGACACCATTCTCAACTGTCTCAGTTCCTTTTTTCCCCTGCCATTGAGTGCCCATCAGTGGTGATGTTGCTTGCCCACCAGGCTCTGGCCCCTCATCCTTGAAGTGTCGTCAGTGTTTCCAGGACCGAGTTTCTGGATTAGAGGGTCTGTGATCCACCCCTCTCTACACTCCTCTCTCCAGGGATGATGTAGAGGGGAACGAGTCTGACCCTGACCTCATCTTCTCTGAGGGTGGTGAAAATGAAAAGATAGAAGTGAACAGGTACAAGATATCTCAGAGGGTCTCTGAAATACCATGGGCTGCTGTAAGCCTTCCACTGGACAAACTTACATAGCCAAATGGAAAAGATTGTCCATTTTGTGCATCAAAACCTGCATGGAGCCCTTTGGGTGCCCACCTGTCCAGGTTCTGGAATACGGTACTTACTGGAGCTTCCTGATACTGGTTTGCAGTATTTCACAGATTAAGTCTACTTGTGTGCTATGTCTGTACACCATAAGCCTGTTGGTACCGTCTGCCTGGCGTAGCCGCCATTCTTGAAGCGGTTCCTTAGGGCATTTTACCCACTGGCCTCCCATCAGGAAGCCAGTGACTGCCTGGGATATCAACCTTGTGCTTGATATGCTCACCCACAAGACTTTTTAACACCTTGCTACCTGTGAGTTAGAGGTTTTTAACTTGGAAAGCAGCTTTCCTAGTGGCCATCACCTCTGCTTGCAGAGTGTCTGCAGTCCATGACTTGGTCACAGATCCCCGTATACAGTTTTCTACAAGGATATGGTTGTTCTTCATGTACACCCTCCGTTCCGACCAAAAGTGGTGTCAGAGTTCCATCTGAATCAGCCACTTGTGCTGCCTGCCTGCTCTGCCATCTTCCACAATGAAAGAGAGTGCACTCTACTTTCTCTGGATATTAAGAAGGTTATTACATTTTACCTGCACAGAACTAAGGACTATATACAATCCAAATGGCTCTTGTCTCCTTTCATCTCAGTTGAAAGGGACAGCCTGTTATGATCAAGTGCATTTCTGCCTGGATTGTGAACGATCTGCACCACTGCTATACCATGGCGCAAGTAAAGCTGGAAGGTGAGGGATGTGCCCTCTCCACTAGGGCAGTTGCCACATCCCTGGCAGAGATTTGTTCTGTACCTCTTGGTGACATTTGCAGAGGTGCGACTTGGAGCACAGTGCACAGTTTTGTTAAGCACTATGCCCTGGATGTCTGTGCCAGGCAGCATGCCACCTTTGGCAGAACTGTGAAAGATCAGAGTTGCTGAAAGAGTGAAGTGACGGCACCTAGCTTTACCTTAAAGGTATATTAATATTTATTTATACTTCTCTTCCTTTTGAAAGTAGCAGCATAAGTGAGGGGAAAAGATCTGTAAGCAGTGGCTGGACAACTTTGAAATGTGGTAGGCAGTGACTGGGTTACCTTCAAACTTGGGTTTTAAATTGTAACAGGTGGTGTGGGGGAAACTATGTCAGGAACCTAATCTTGGGGTGAGTAGATTCAGGAAGCCCTGTGAAGCAGGTGTTTAATTGGGGCATGGAGCTGAGAGATTATTAGTGCCTTCTAAAAATTAATTACTACAGGGTGGTTTGTTAGCAGCAGCAATGGGACGTAACACACACGACGATACTTCCTTTCCACCCACCTGGGGCTAGCTCCACTTTTATAGGCTCAAGATGGTGATTGACAGCAGATAGATACTTCCTGTGGAGGTAGGAAGGGAGGGTTCACTGGAACACATAGAAACAGCTACAGGGCACAAAGGCAACTAAGCAGTGGTGTTTCTCTACTGAAGGAAAGTAGAGAAGGAAGGCGAGAAAGAGGGAGAAGGAGAGACCAAAAAATACCCTAAAGCAGGAAGGCCACTTATAGACATGATGGGAGTGGGGAAGTGCAGCGGCTGTGGGGAAGCAGTCTTCAGGGAGACTTTCTGGAGGCTGCAGTGCTGTCCCATCTGCAGGCACCTCTCTGGGCTGGTGAGGAGGTTGCTCGTTTCCAGGCCGAATTGGTCAGGATTCAGGGTACCTTCTCCCCCGCCCATGGACCACCAAGTCCGCCCCCATTGCCTCAACGATTGCTAAGGAAGAGGAGCGGCTGGATGATGGTGGGTTCGGAAAGGGTGAGGACGGTGAGGAAGAGACACACCCCTCCTATGGTTCTACTCCATAATGCCTGTGCTGCTCTGGCAGGGCGGGACTGTCCCAGAGAGGCACCTGTAGTGGTAACCAAGGAGGATGTTGGGGTCCTCCATGGCTGAGACCCCAGGGGGGAGGCAGAGGACCCCAGGGGAGGAGGAAGACACTCCTGGTGGGGTACTCTATTATCAGGGAAGTAGACTTGGGGCCAGGAGGGAAGGGAATGAGGGATGTCAAATGCCTACCCGGCGCCACAGCTTGGAGAGATGGATAGCCATCCTAAGGATCTCTGGGGCAGCAGGATGGAGGGGTGAGCTAGATGCCATTGTACACCTGGGGATGTATGTACTGGCAAGTGGTGAGGTAGGGTAGTGCAGGAGCAGTTCAGGGAGTTGTGGAGCGGTCTTAGAGGTGGCTCGCTCTGTAACCTTTTCAGAGGTGTTACCCGTTGATAGCAAAGGGGAGAACAGGGCACTCCACACTAAGAGATTCAATGCATGGCTGAAGGACTGGTGCAGAGCAGAGGGATTTGGCTCTTTGGGGACTTGGGGTTCCACCTGGAGGAATGCAGGTCTGTACAGTGGCGATGGCCTGCATCTATCCAGGGGAAACCAAGATCCTCAGTGAGAGGTTTAAATGTTTCATCAGCAAGCATTTAAACTAGCCAAGGGTGAGTGTGGAAATAAGCTGGGTGAAGCAAATAGCCCTCCCCCCACAGAATGATACAGATGGCAGAGAGGACCCTAAGGTTGAGAAATCACCAAAGATAACTAAAACCAAAACAGGTAGAAATGCAGAGAAAGGGCATAATGGGAGTAAGGACAAGAGGGAATATGGGGGCAAGACTTGGGGATAAGAGGGGCATTATCAAAATCCCAGACCTATTGGCCCTGATGCCTGAGGCGGACCTGGACATTGTTGCTGATTTTACCTTTATCGGTCTTCACCATTTATCACTGGTGGGTGTAGCCGGAGGCGCTAGTACCGTGCTGGTGCTTAGAGCTTTTTTCCTAGGAGGAGGAGCCATCACTTGAGGCCAACGCATTGCATGGCACTTGTGAGTTGGCCTGTAACCGATGCTGGCCCCTCCACCACTTCAGTTCTGTTTTTCTCACTGTCAAGGTGCATCACACTGCGGGAGCTCCGCCATTTCCAACTGTGTATGTGAGAAAGTTTGCAATTAACTGCCGAAGTTCTGCCGCCACCACTGCTGCCTCTTGATGCCATAGGAGTCTTCGAGAACCGGTAAAACTGTTTCTTATTTTCTTCTTAATTGTTTTTCTATGGTGCCGAGTCTGTGCTTTAGTTTTAATTTAATTTGTCCAAAATGATCATGTCCAGTTTGGGGCCTACTTCAAAATCTAACACAGAGCGTGCCCCTATGCATCGATGCTCCTGCGGCAAGCCGATGACCATATTGGACCATCATGAATGTTGCCTCTCCTGCATGGGTCCCTGTCATGATGTAGTTAACTGTGACGCTTGCTTCTCCTTGGCCCCACGAGGTTCTCAAGGTGCACGTGATGAAGGATGGTTGGGATCCCCCCCCCTTCAGAGGGCAGCAGTGGTCCCGGGACACAAGGCCAGGATGTTGGGCCTTTCCCCTGGGTCTCCCTCCGGTACTATATGTACCAAGGGGAAGCAGGCCTCAGTTGGTTCTGGTCTCACTGAGACCAGAAGCCTGCTTGAGGAGTTGGGTGGACTGTCGACTTTCTCCTGGGGAGTTGGCTTAGCACCCCTCATGGTCCGCCACTTCCTCCGAAGTACGGGCACCCCCGGTGTCGTGGTCACAGCTATATGCTGGGCCCAAGCTGGTGGAGTCCTTGGTACTGCCTGTTGGTGCTGCTTTGGCTCCCGACTCTTCCCTTGGAACCGATGAGCGAGATGGTGCCGCTCCTTTTGACAGGCCCCCTTCTGCTGCCGCCAGTGGAACCAGGACTGGGAGGGTTTCGGGTGTGGCTTCTCTGGCAGTCTCCCTGATCTCCTCCTCTTCGGAGGAGGATGATTGGGATGATCCAGAGTGGTTGCCTGACTCAGGAGTCCTTTAGCCCAGTTTGGCCTTGCCATTGTTCCAGATTCTGTCATTCACTGGACAGGCCCTACCCTTGGAACCGACTCCTCAGTGTCCTCTGGTGCCAATTCCAGCACTGGGAGGGGTTGGTGCGAGTCTTGGCCTGTGGTGGGGAGCCAGTGCCGTTTCTGCCTGCAGTACTGCGCTCAGTGCTGGATTGAATTTTGGCACCATCTCCATGGCAAGTCTAGTTCTAGCATTGTGCGCAGTGCCGGGTTGGATTCCAGAGCCGAAGTGAGCTCTAGGGATGGTTCTGGTGCCTCTTCTAGTGCTGAGCCTATCTCTAAGCCCCCAATCTCGGGCACTGGGGACCATCCGAGTAGCAGGTTCCTTTCTGGGGAGGGGTGCCTGAGGTGGCCAGGGTGGCACGCAGACCCTCTTCCAGAGCCGTTGGTGGCTCTGGAAGGAGTCGTAGTGCCGACCCTTTTCTTTTTCACTCTCTGGACCAGGTAGGGTCTGCAGCAGATGGGGCTAGAGGCCACTTGCAAGGGACAGATCGTCTCCGATCGCCCCATTGTGGTGCATTTTCCCTTGGGCACCACTTTGGCTACCCTGTCTGGTTGGGCACTCTACAGTGGGTGTGTTGCGCAGCCTCCCCCCTTGGGAGGGGTCCCTTGCGCATTCCCATAGCCCTAGCGGAAGTCCTGCTCTGGCTCACCAGGTTTCTCCTCCCGTTCTGGATCCTCTGTCTCCTCCCTCTGCTCTACCAGGTCTCTCGGGCCCTTTGGGGCCTCTAACCTGGGATCAGTTCAGATCATCGGCGAGTGCGATCCCTGATACCTAAGAGCCTCGGACCAGGTCACTGTTAGACCTGAACCCCCAGCAGCCCCTGAATGTGAGCCGGGCTCCTCTGCCTCCTCGTCTTCCTCCTCAGAGGAAGAAGATTCTTCTGTCCACCTTTCCTCAGATGCTGATATCACCAGCTATCAACGATTCTTGTTGGAGATGCTTGAGGAGCTTCACATATCTCATTTCACGAGCCGCGATCCTGGCCATGTGACACGTGCTCTTCTCGGAGAGTTCAGCTCAGAAAACATTGATCTTATCTGCATCAATCTTCACCAGTGGGTCCAAGCTGGAGGCCCTGGACCCCGCTGGAGAAATTTATTTTCTAGGAGAGGACCCAGTGCCGAGAAAGTGTCAAGGCTGACATAATGCATGGCACTCAAGGGTTGGCCAGTAACCGACGCTGACTCCTCCTCCACCTCAGTACTTCTTCTCCCGCCATTGAGTGCGCATTGACTTCATATGATCTGAGAGAATTCTACTACGCCATGGTGGCCTACCTCCTTCTCGTTGATGCCTCACAGTTCTGGTGCCGCCATTTTTACTCTGCACCATCTTGGACTCCGGATCAGACCGGTAAGATCTTTCCTTATTTTCAGCACAGAGTCTTTATCTGTGTTTTGTTTTAAGTTGATTGACAGTCATGCCTGGTTTGGGGACAAGAAGAAAAAGGACTATAAGTCATCTACAGCAGGTTAGCTCCTCATGCGTCGGTGCCCCTGTGGCCGGCAGATGACCATGATGGACCAGCATGACCGATGCCTGACCTGCCTGTGTCCAAACCATGGCATAGACCACTGCAATGCCTGCTTCTCAATGGACCGCCGTGTGTTAGAGTACCATGTGTTTAAGGTCAGCCATGCTCCGCCAGCCTTTGGGGGGCAGCGTTATATGTGGGATGCCAGATGTAGGTCTCTTGACCCTTCCTCTGGGTCCCCTCCCAGTACTATACATACAGCGAAGGAGGGGCCTATGCCGTTTGAAGCCTTGCAGGGTGGAGGTCCCTTCCACGGGGCCGGAGGGATGGTCAGGCTCCTTCTGGGGCCTGGCTGGTGGCACCATTCTGGTTGTCACCTCCAGCTTTCCCCAGTGTCACAGCCTGTGCCTGCTAGGCCTGGCCCAGTGGTTTCCTTTGAGCCGCCCATCGGTGCCACTGCTGATCCGAAGTCGTTTGCAGCTCTGGTGAGCAGGGAGGTGCTGTGGTCATTGTTGGAGCTCCCCGCAGCACCGCTTGCAGTGCCAAGGGAAGGAGGGCTTTGGGGGTGGCCTCTCTGCCAAGCTCCCTGCTCTCCTGCTCTTTGGAGGAGGATGATCAGGACGCAGTTCCAGACTGGCTACCCGACTCTCCAGGGTCCCAAGGCTCTCCATCACCAGGCACTATGACACTCCCTAAATCTTCTCTTTCTTTGGGGCGGGTTATCACCATTTATCCGTTCCCTGGCACCGACACCAGTGCTGGGAGACCCTCCGGAGCCGCCCTCAGTACCGAGGGGGTGCCTCGTATTGAGAGTGGCTCCGCCCCTGTGGAAATGAAGTCTACCGGGATGGGGGCCGGCACCATTTTCGGCATTGCTCTGTTCTCTGGTGCCGGAAAGGGGTCTGTCATATCTGCTGCTTTCCCGGTGGGTGCGGGTGGATGTGGTGGCACCCTTAAGATTTTTGGTAAGGAAAAGATCCTTCTTGGAGTTGATGGGGTGAGGAGCCGGGGTGATCAGTGGCGGCCTTCTCTTGGAGCCCTACAGGGCTCGGGGAAGAGCCACAGTGCTGAGCCTGCCTTCTCTCTGCCCTCTTCTTCAGATGGGACCTCTGTAGGTGGAGCTAGGGGCCACCCTTCTGAATCTACGTAGCCCCAGTTGCCCTATATGGGGTATTTCCCTTCTGGGCTCAGTCTTGCCACTTCAGTCTGGTTGAGTGGCTGCTGGCAGAGGAGACCAGCGGATCCTTCCCTAGGGTTGGATTGTCTGCCAGGTCTTGCCGCCCTAGCAGAGGGCGTTCTGACCCTGTGAGAGTGCTCCCCCCCCGGCTTTTCCTCCCTCTTTCCCTGGCCATGTAGGTTCTTTGGGGCCCTTGACCTGGGAGCAGTTCAGTGCTACAGCTGCCAACTTTCCCAGGTACATTAGGGCCATGGATGAACAGGTCTTCCACCTGTCTTCCCAAGAGCAGCCAAGCTCTGAGTCCTCAGACTCGTTGGACTCCTTGTCTTCATCCCCTTGGGTAGTGGATCCTTCTGTCCTCCTTTCTTCTGATGCTGATCAGACTTCCTATCAGCATTTCCTCTTGAGGTTGGTTGATGAGCTCCATGTTTCCCATGTTACAAGACGCAATCCTGAGCGGGCGATGTGCGCCTTCCTGCGCAAGTACAGTGCAGACCACCTGGTGGTGCCTGCCTGGCTGGTCTCATTCCGGGAAGCTTTGTACCGTACCTGGCAGCATCCCTCAGACCCTTCTCCAGCCCCGGGGGACTGCCACTGCAGGTATTGCACACCCCAGGGGTCTCCAGGAGCTCTGTCTCATCCTACTTCTGGACTGAGTCTCCTGGACACCCCTACTGGGCATAGAACCTTGAGGCATGACTGACCTCCAGAGACTGACTCCACTAAGTTAGACCTCTGGAGAGGAGAGTCTTCTTTGGGCTACTTCCTTCTCCCAGGCAAAGGTAGACCTCTCCTCACCCTGACCAGTCCCATGCCAGGCCTGGCCAGTGAGGGTCCCTTCTCCCTGTGTATCCCCCACAGGGGGCTGAGGGAACCCCTTCCCTCAGGGAGGTGCCAGGTCCTCTTTGGGGGGTGCTTTGGTAATCACCCACCAGTGATGAATGGTGAAGATTGATACAGATAAGATATCAATCAATCAAAATATTTATTTTGCTAGGTGGAACATCATTGAGACAAGCTTATTTACAAGATAGACCTGGGGCAAAACAATTGCCAACAGGATTGAGACATTACCTGTTGAGTGAACATACAAAACAATTACGTAGTAGTAATAATAACAACATAATAACATATAACCATCATGTGTAACAAGATACTTCCACCAGAACATAACAATAGGTGCAACAAAAGGTAGTGCCATTTAAATACAATTGCATAGATACAGATATATGGACGTATGGTAATGAGCTAAAGTTTATACAGTAAACATCATTGGAGGAGTCATAGTAAGCAGGAGTGGCAGCTCCTCTAGTGTCAAAGTGCAAAGAAGATTGGGATGTAAGAGTTCTTTGATAAGTACTGTAGGCATGGCCTGGCAAGTGGGGTGGGAAGGGGAGGTGGTATAGGGAGTGGGGAAGGAAGGTCAGAAGAGATAGGAGAGGGTAGGACATGAGGGCCTAGGGAGGAAGGAAGGACTGTTCTAAAGGAGAAACACGACAGATGCCACAGGCAATGGTTGGGGTTTAAGTCCAATATTTGAAGCAAAGACAGATTGTGATGTTGGGACCTTGATTTGGACAATGACAGAAAGAAGGACTCAAATGACGCCTCAGGCAATGGTTGAGGTTTAAGTCCAGAATTTAAAGCAGTAACTAATCGTGATGTTAAGACCTTGACTTGAAGCAATGACAGACCTCGGAGAAGGTCCTCAGGAACAAGGATTTGAAGAGGGAGAACGTGACAGGGGAAGCGAGCCTTAAGGTTTTCTGGATCTTATTACAGAGCGTAGGAAGAATGAAGCTTATTGAAGCCCTACCAAAACGCGTTTTAACTTTAGGGATAGCCAGAGATAAGATGGTAAGACTTCTGAGAGAATAGGCACTAGTGATGCAGGGAGTTAGGCAGCTTGTGAGGTACTGAGGTAATTTATGAGTGATTGTCTTATATGTCCATAGAATAGCATTCTTTTGCCTCCTGAAGCTAAAGGAGCTCCAGCCTATGGAAAAATAGAGGATGCAGTGGTGCGTGTCATAAGGGGCATCCAAAATGAACCTAAGGGTTCTGTGATATAGGGTATCAAGCTTGGAGAGAGCTGTGCTAGTACTGTGGCCATATAGGAAGTCTGCATAGTCTAGGAGAGGCAAGAAGGTAGCTTGGACTAGGAGTTTTCTAGCCTCCTGGGTTAGTGAGTGCTTGATCCCGAAGAAAATACAGAGCCTCTGACTCAGTTTCTTAGCAAGTTCTTCAGTGTGATCAATGAAGGACAATTTGTAGTCAATCCAGACCCCCAGGTATTTGAATTGTTCCACGAACTCCAGAGCTTCTCCCAAAATGGTGCTTATATAAAAAACCTTATCTGGGGTTTTTATTTTGAGATGAGGGGCTAGTGGAGAGAAAATCATGGCCTTAGTTTTTTTTGGCATTGAGCAGGAGTTTCAAGTTGGGTAGATTTTTTTGGAGGATGTCAAAATCATTCTGGAGGTCCAAAATGGCTTGATCCGGAGTTGATTTGTCAATGTATAGCACTGTATCATCAGCAAAGGGATGGATACTAGATGACTTTAGGCCAGTGTCAATTTGATTAATATAAATGGCAAAGAAAAGTGGACCAAGTATGGAGCCTTGGGGGACACCTCGAAGGAGTATTTGTTTGGCAGTAGGTCTCCTTCAGCCTTGACCTGCTGCTCTCTGTCCACAAGATAGCTTGCAAACCAACTTAGGGTCAGGTTGTCCACCCCAACTTTCTTCAGGGTCACCAGGAGCAAATCGTGGTCCACCGTGTTGAAAGCCTTGCTAGGGTCCAGAAACAAGGCGCATATGTATTGTTTGTTATCAAATGCGGACTGCCAGTCATTTATAACCTTAGCAAGGGCAATGGAGGGTACTATGCATGGGACAGAAACCGGATTGAATCGGGTTTAGTAGATTAAAACTTTCCAGATGAGTTCTGAGCTGTTCATTTACTACCTTCTCCAATAATTTTGACAAGGCCGGGAGCAAGGAGATTGGGCGATAATTATTTAGGTTGCAGGGGTCCCCTGATTTGAATAGAGGGATGACGTGGGCCATCTTCCAGACCTTGGGGAGGGATCTCTGCTTGAGAGATGAATTGAAAAGGTGGGTAATAGGGGGAGCCAAAATACAGTAGGCCAACTTTAGGAAGAAAGGCTCAATCATATCTGCACCCGCACTTTTCTTAGTATATCAAGTTGAAGAAGGAGATCCTCAACCTGTTTGACGGTGACTAGACAGAAGGAGAAAGAGTGGTAAGGGTCAGTAGATTCCGGATTGTGGCAATCAGATGACTGACTAAGGAACCATGCCCTGGTGGCATTTGCTGGGGAGGTATCAAATCCATCCCTGCTGTGGCAAAATGATTGTTAAGGAGGTCAAGGATTTCTCATTTTTATCTGTACTGTGGGTGCCACAAGTCAAAATTTTGTGGGGAAGTGTACTGGCACTGTTATGGCCTTCTACCTCCCTTAAAGTTTTCCAAAGCTTAGTAGCAGAGTTAGTGGATGCATTAAGTTCAGAGCGGAAATAACTAGACTTCACAGCTCTGATAGTTTTTATGCAGAAATTCCTTGAGGTTCGGAAAGCAGACCAGTCTGTGGCCAATTTAGACTTTCTGGCTCTTTTCCAAAGAGCATCCCTATGCCATAAGGCAGTGTTTAGGTTATCCGTGAACCAAGGACAGGATTTTCTTTTGGTTCTGCTTTTGGTAACTGGGGCATGGAGTTCTAGGGTTTCGGTGAGTATTTCATGAAGTTCCTCGTGTGTCTCTTCCACAGAAGATGCGAGGTAACATTTTTGCCAGTTAGCATACTGGAGGTCATAGAGGAAAGCATCTGGGCTGAAGTTCCATTTACATCTCTTATGGATGTATTTAGAGGAAGAAGAGATTTGGAGTTGCATTGATCTTATACATGCAATGGCACAGTGGTCGCTGATGTCATTAAAGAATACACCTGAATGGAAGAAGAGGTGAGGCTTGCTTAAAAGGATTAGGTCAAGAAGGGAGCTATACTCTGGGTTTTTGGTGTTTGGGTGGGTAGCTTCATTAATGATCTGGGTAAGTCCATGGGCATCACAGAATTCTTTCAGTGGTAAGGAGACTGGAGAGAGACAGTCAAGGTTGAGGTCACCAATTATGGATACTTCTGATGAGGTGGTAGCTAGTATGTCACTTAGGTGTTTAAGCAGAGAAAGGCTAGCTGTGGGAGGCCTATAGCACCCACTAATGCAGGTAGAGGTTGATTTGGCTGGTTGAATTCTTAGCATGAGGCACTTGAACCCCTTAGGGACTGTAGTCGTGTCCACCATAGTTGAGGTAATGTTGTCCATACATAGATGGATACTCCCCCTCCCCGGGATTTCCTATCAGTACAAAACAAGTTGTAAGATATGAAAATTACATACCTACAGTAATTGTTGATCTTTCTGTATATCTTCATTCATCACAGTTTCCTGCCCACCTTCTCCTCTTGGGCCTCAGCCTCTGGACAGTGCCTCCTCCCTGCTTGCCTTCTCCCAATAGAGGCCAGTTGTAGGCCTTGTCCTACTGGCACTTCTGGGTCATCTGACAGGGACCCACCTTTGGGGTAGGGCAAGCAGGCTCTGCCTCTTATGATAAGGGGCTCCATGGGGCCCTCTTCTGGTGGTCCTGATGGGGATCCCCCCATCTGGATTTTTTTCTGTGATCCTCATCTTGATTGCTGGGAAAGTTGAAGAGCTCCAGGGACCTCCATCCCCCTTCTTCCTGGAGCAGTGACTCCTGTCTGGGTTTTCCTGGGCAGGGTCCCCTTTTTTTAAAAAAAAGGGGGGGACTTCCACTCAGACATCCTTTGCCCCTCCTGCCATCAAGCTCAGAGTGTGTGGTATCTGTTCTCTCAAGTTAAGACCCCCTCCTGTTGAAGGAGTCTTTTTTTTGGGGGGGTATTGCCCCAGGGTGGGTTCTGTCCCCACTCTTGTGTAAATAAGGGACAGGAGTGAGAGACTTTTGACACCCCTTACATCTCCTCTAGGCTGGGAGGATGTTTTACCGAGGCACAGGCCTCGAAGCATAGGAAAACCAGGAGCAGTTGTAAAATTTGCAAGTAGCAGTTTATTTTTTTTCAATAACAGCAAAATAAAAATAAAATTGTTCAGAATAACTATTTACAAAGGCAGTACAAACAGAGAAAACAAAGTCCTTCTCCTGAGTGTTTCTTCTCAATTTTAAATCTCAGTTTGTCCCTCTGATTCTACCAAAAGCACTGCTGCTCTTTTTATGAGTCTTTGCAACCTCCGCTCGTTAACAGACATCCTGTTTTTCCTAAAATGTCTTTGTCATTTTCTTGCAGGTGCAGCAAAAAGAACATAGTGACCCAGAACTGACCTCTTGTTGACAATTCAGCAAAGGGCTTAAGACTGCATCTCAGGTTAACCCTTTGAGTTCCAAATATCTTTTTGCAAATCATCTCAACAGTATAACTATATACAGTCTTAAACTGAGGGATCCCAGTATCAGTGACAGTTCCACATAAAGATTCACATATATTTTTATACCCGCTGGTATGCAAGGGGGAAGAAAAGATGGAACAGCAAGTGAAGGCAGAGAGATAGCGAGAGGCGGAATATTATAAAACCATCAGAGTGACCAGTTCCTAGGTCTCACAAGAAAATTTGGTTGCACAACCAGACAGACAAGAGACAGAAAGGAAGAGGATAGAACAGACCCCTGTGTTTAAACTCTTTCTGCATAACAAATGGGGCAGGACCTTATTCAACTCTGTCACAGGATACACCTTCAAAGCCTGGTGCCCTGGCTTGTACTCTGCTCCACTGGACCAGTGTCGAGCTGGTTTCCATTACCTCTTTGCCTTTAAATTGAGCCTGAAGGTTCTGTGCAACTCACTCCTTTTGCTCCGTGGAGTTAAACCAAAAAAGAAAACAAGCAGTTGAGAGAGTAGATTAGGGCAGTAGTGCCCCTTGTGGTCCCCAGAGAGTCCCTTGGACCTGTGCTGGGGTGTCGTTAGGTCTGTCATCTCCTCTCCCCTCTCTATCGTTTTCTATCCTTTTTCTTCACTCTCCCTCCTTTACTGCTATCTGTCCCTTGACCTGCCCAGTGGTTGGGGCCCCCTTTCCCAGACCCCTAGGTAACGTCTCTACCTCTTGTGGCCAGCCTTATTTCTTTTTCTGTTTATATCTTTTCAGGAATGCATGTGATAGACACAGAGGGATATTAGAAGTAAGGGGGGGGTGGAGGTCTGGGGACTGATGAGGGTCCGCCAGTGTCAAATAGGTAGTGAAAATATGGGCAGACTAGGTGGGCTAAGAGGTCCTTATCTGCCAACAGTTTCTGTGTTTCTCTCCTGAGTGGACTTCCATCTTGGGTGAGTCCTTGGCTTCTACCACCCTAGTCTGGGGTATTTTTGTCTGAGCCTGGTACTCTGACCCATTAGTGTGAATCAATGTTGAAGATTGATTCTTGGAAGATATGAAGATTATACACTCAGGGTTATCCTTGATCTTCTTAGAATTTCAAACAACATGAAGTGTTGCTGTATTCAGACATAATGCAGTTAGCCCCAGCACTTGAACTGCCCTGGAGAGGAAAGTGTTAACTCTATGCAGAAGCACAGAATGTTGGGCTCAAGCTCAGTTTTCAAACCTCTGTCTGTGGTACTTCCCAGTGTAAGCATCAGATTCTTTACTCCGCCTAACAGTGAAGTCGCTCCGGAGATTTCCTCTGCTCGGTTTGGTAAAAGTAAAGCGTTCGGTTTAAACCATGTAATTTTTTGTTATTTTCAGATTTCCAGCCTCTGTCTACGGTACAGGTAGTCTGTAGATAGGTAGTGACTGTGTTTTATTCTGTGAAAAAGTTGGAAATTGTTCTTTTCTTCGGTTTCTTTCCGGTCGGTCCAGTTTGGAACCGACCCATTCTGTTTAAATTTATTTCTGGGATTAGAGTGGTGTTCCGGTACCGATCGGTTTCAAAAGAACCAAGGTTTTTTTGCCGGTTCTTTTAAAAAGCCCGTGACACGGTTTGTAACCGATCGGTTATTGTATTACCTGATTTGAAAGCTGCAATAGGGTAATTTGTTAGGTTGGCCATGTCTGAGAAATCCAAGAAGAAAACCGGTCCCACTGGGTTTCAACACTGTACTGAGTGTGGGAAGGTCTTTGTCAAGGCTGACCCCCACCTCATCTGTGTTTATTGTCTGGGGTTTGACCACCTTAAGTCAGACTGCCAAATCTGTAAAAACTTTCCTAAATCCACTCTAGACAAAAGACTGAGTAGACTGAAGGAAAGGGAGGGAGGCCGAGAAGTCCGTAGATCCAGATGGCCAGTCCGGTTTGGTTGCGGCCGAACCTGTGGAGGTGCCTACTGACCTAGGCGATACCTCCTTGGGCAAAAGGAGAGCCGACCCCGAGGAGTCGGTTCCATCAAAAAAGAAGTGTAAGTCTGCCAGTTTGGATCCGGTATCGCACTCTCCAACCGCGGACGAAATAGCCAAAGCGATTAGCATTGTTCAGTGGCTTAGGCCGGTTCTGTCCGAACCGGTACCGCCGGTTAGGCGGTCGGTTCGGTCAGATCAGTCTTCTCCGGATTATGGTCTAGATGCTTTTTATGAGGACTATCCCTAGGATGATGATGATGACAATGACCAGGGGGGGTCTGGATGTGCCCATTGAACCAGACATCTCCCCAGACAGGCCCTCAGGTGTCTGTCCTCCCAGGCTCTCTGAGTCCCCTTCACATTTTTTGTTCTACAAAAATGTGGCAGAAACCCTGCAGCTTCCCTTGGTTGAAGCTGCAGAGGAGGAGGAGGATGAAGAGCCTGATTTTGTGGAAATGATGGACATTCCAGAGTCCAAAAGACTGTCTATCCCTCTTCATAAATCCTTGGGGAAACAGACACACAACATTTTACAAACCCCTAATTCAGTACCTCCTGTGCATAAGAGAATGGGCAGGAGGTATTTGTTATCAGGCTCAGCTGCGGAGTTCCTTTATAGTCATTGCAGCCATGTTGGGGTAGTGCAGGCTGCAGCCTGTGACAGGGCTAACATTCCGTTGGCTTCACACTCCCTGGATAAGGACTCCAGGAAAGTGGATGCCATGGCCAAAAAACAGTATTTGGCTTCCTCTTTGGGACTCAGGCAGGCTAGCTATATGGCCTACACAGCCAGGTACCAGAAATCCAGATGGGATACAGTTCTGGAACTTGCTAAACAGGCCTCTCCCCAGCTAGCCAAGGAGCTGGAGGAGGTGGCTGCTGATGGAATTGAGGCATCCAAAATGCAATTTCATGCTGCTTTGGACTCCAAAGATGTGGCATCTAGAGTCATGGCTACATCTGTGTCTCTCAGAAGACATGCTTGGCTCAGATGTACTGGCCTTTTACAGGATATCCAGACTAAGGCTATGGATTTTCCTGTAGTAGATAACTCTCTGTTTGGGGAGCAGACAGAGGCTTACATGAAGAAAATGGATGAATACAGGACCACGTACAGGAGTGCACAGGCCAAAGAAAGGCAAGTCACTCCGCACAAGCAGCAGTCTAGGGGCAGGGGCAGGCCCTTTCAAAGACCTTTTTACCAAGCCCAGGCCTCCTCTCCCTTCCCACAGAGGGGGTTCTTTAGAGGGAGGGGCAGGAGGGGGATGAGCAGAGCTGCTCCCTCCTACTCTCAGTCTAAGGCTCCTGCCAAGCAGACACCCTGATGTGTCAGCCCGGGTCGACTCCCCATTTCCAGTAGGAGGCAGGCTGGCTTACTACTTCCAGGCCTGGAAGTCTGTGTCTTCAGACAAGTGGTTCCTGGAAGCAGTAAGCCAGGGACTGGCCCTCAGCTTCAAAAAATGTCCAAAAAAGAGGGCCAAGTCTTTTCCACCTGCATCACTCTCAGAAAATATTGCCCTAGAGGCAGAGGTTTCCTCTCTTCTAGCTCTCAGAGCTATAGAGAAGGTTCCTACTCAGCACAGGGGAAAAGGACTGTACTCCAGGTACTTCTTTACCACAAAGAAAACAGAGGAGTGGCAACGCATCCTAGACATAAGGTATTTGAACACACACATTGTAAAGCCAAAATTCAAAATGGTAACTCTGGGAATAATCCTTCCTTCTCTAAGGCCAGGGGATTGGCTAGCATTTCTGGACCTCAAGGATGCCTACTTCCTTATTCCTATCAGGTGCTCCCACAAAAAATACCTCAGGTTCAAGTTGTCTTCAGGCCATTACCAATTCAGAGCTATGCCATTCGGCCTAACATCAGCTCCAAAGGTGTTCACAAAGTGCCTCGCAATAGTGGTGGCTTACCTCAGAAGACAGGGTATCACCATCTTCCCGTATCTGAACGACTGACACTTAGTGGGTCAGTCACCTTTACAGCTCAAGTCAGCTCTTCAAACTACCCAGGACCTACTCAGCTCCTTAGGGTTTCTTCAAAATCTTCCAAAGTCTGTCCTCGAACCAGTTAAACTTCTCACCTTCATAGGCATAGAGTTGGACATTGTACAAGCAAAAGCCTTTCTTCCCCTGGCAAGGGTGAAGGCCCTAGTGGATCTCGCTTCCTCCTTTCGACCTCAGGTCTCCCGCCCAACAAGACAGTTCCTCCAGCTCCTGGGCCACATGGCAGCTTCCACGGCAGTGGTGCAGGGAGCAAGGTTCCAAATAAGGGTCATTCAGTTTCATCTAAGGTCTTTGTGGTCTCGAAAGAAGGATTTACTTACCAAATTGATCCCAGTGACTTAGACTCTGGTCCAAGCTCTCCAGTGGTGGCTGGACCAGGACAACCTCAGACAAGGGGTTCCATTTCTCTCTCAAGTCCCATCAGTTGTTCTAACTACGGATGCTTCTCTTCTACGGTGGGGAGCCCACCTGGGAGCCCTGATAGCTCAAGGGGTCTGGTCCCCACAAGAGTCTCTCCTTCATATCAATCTCCTGGAACTCAGGGCAGTTTTCCTAGCCCTGCAGAGCTTCTCGGATTCAGTCAAGGGCAAGGTGGTCCAAGTCAGGACAGACAACACCGCCACAATGTGGTACATCAACAAACATGGAAGCACTCGGTCCTCGGCCTTGTGCACAGAGGCCATGAAGCTGTGGTCTCTGGCCTATTCTCTTCAGACTTCTCTGGTAGCAGTTCGCCTTCCAGGGAAGGACAACATACTAGCAGATGCTGTGAGCAGAATTTCACAGGGACATCACGAATGGTCCCTGGATCCTCACATCCTGAAGGTCATCTTCTCCAGGTGGGGCACTCCAGAGATAGATCTGTTTGCAGCACCGGACAACCATCAATTTCCTCTGTTTTGTTGCAGACCTCCAGTCTTGGGGACGGTTCCCCAGGATGCTCTCTTTTTGGACTGGAAGGGCAGGTTTCTCTATGCCTTCCCTCCTTTCCCTCTGCTGGTCAGAGTTCTGATTAAGATCAGGACTCAACCTTGTACAGTGATACTGGTGGCTTCAGATTGGGCCAGACAGCCGTGGTATCCTCTACTGCTGTCCTTGTCAGTGTCTCGTCCCCTGTCTCTGCCCAGGACATACAGTCTCCTGTCCTCCTCCCAGGGGCAGATCTGGTACCCCAATCTCCAGTCTCTCAATCTCAAGGCCTGGCTCTTGAAGAGTTAGAATATGCAGCACTACATCTTTCTCAGGGAGTTCTGGATATTCTGAAGGTCTCCAGGAAGCCTTCCACTTGAAAAACGTGCAACTCCAAATGGAAAAGGTTCAGTATTTGGTGCTCTCAGAAAGGCATCCTGCCTGATTCTGCAGACATTTCCTCAACCTTAGACTATTTAGTTCATCTGAATAGTCTAGGCCTTAGGCCTGCCACTCTGAAGGTTCATCTAGCAGCTGTCTCTGCATTCCTCTCAGCAGGGGAGGGCTCTTCCCTGGCATCTCATCCTGTTTTCAGAAAGTTTTTCAAAGGTCTGGTTCACTTTAACCCTCTCTTTAGGGAGCCCACTCCGCCTTGGGATCTTAATGTCTGCATAGCTCGGCTTATGCAGCCATCCTTTGAACCTCTGGCTTCGGCCGAATTGAAGTACTTGACTTGGAAAACTGTGCTCCTGGTAGCTATTACTTCTGCCAGGCAGATTTGTGAGTTACAGACTCTGTCAGTTGAACCTGACTTCATCTCATTCCATAGGGACAAAGTGGTCCTAAGAACCAGTAAGAGGTTCTTGCCCAAAGTGGTATCGGATTTTCATCTGAACCAGTCTATATCTCCCTGTGTTTTTCACTGATCATTCTTCTTCAGGTGAAAGAAGGTTACACAGTCTGGATGTTAAGAGGGCCCTTAGCTACTACATTGAGCATACTAAGGCACATAGAAATGACTGTCTTCAATTGTTTCTCACTTATGGTGAAGTGGGGAAAGGTAAGCCTGCCACTAAAAGAACTATTGCCAGGTGGATTGTTTCTTGTATACAATTCTGTTATGACAAGTTGAGTAGAACGCCTCTTCAGGCCTGAGGGCTCATTCAACTAGGGCTACAGCTGCTTCTCTAGCTGTGACCAGAGATATACCTTTGCTAGAGATCTGTAAAGCAGCCACCTGGAAAACAGTACATACTTTTATCAGGCATTACTCCCCGGACATCCATGCTAGGAGTGATGCTAGGTTTGGCACAGCAGTACTGCAGAGCCTCTTCCCAAAGTAGGTTCTGCATTCCCTCCTCCATAGGGAACTGCTTGGTAATCTGCATTATGTCTGAATACAGCAAGACTTGATGTTGTTTGAAGAAAAAATGACTCACCGTAGTAATGTTGTTTCTTCTAATGGAGTCTTGCTGTATTCAGACCTCCCCCTCCCCCCCGCCTCCCCTCTCAGAACCTGTTTTTTTGGGAAGTGGGCTGGCAGGTACAGTAATACACCTCAGAGGTGTACCTTGTACCCTCCCTTTTGGGTGGGGTGGATGTTATTATTTTTCTGGTGTTTTATACTTAAATATTGTCACTATCTCTCCTTCTTGGGTTCTCGACTTGAGTCTTTTGGGCCCAAAAATAACATTTTGCCCTTTGGCTATATGTTGAAACAATTTCCATACTATAGTATGTTAGTTAGTGTACACGTAAGAATCTGATGGTTACACTGGGAAGTACCACAGACAGAGGTTTGAAAACTGAGCTCGAGCTCAGCGTTCTATGCTTCTGCATAGAGTTAACTCTTTCCTCTCTGGGGCAGTTCAAGTGCTGGGGCTAATTGCATTATGTCTGAATACAGCAAGACTCCATTAGAAGAAACGACATTACTATGGTGAGTAATTTTTTCATCTTCACCATTGATTCACACACCTACCTGCCATCTCACTCCAGTATGTTTTGTTTGTCTTCACCAATAATTCTTGGTTTGGGCTGTAAAGGTGCTGTTACTTGTTGGCCCGTCTTACTCGGGTCTCCTGGGCTGTCTTATGCTCTTAGGATTAGTGCATAAATACTTGTTAGGTTATACTGCACCAACTCAGTAAAAGAGGTACTGAGGCAGATGAGGGCTGGTGCCGAGGTAAGCCACGTGATGCAGGCCAGTCTCGTGGTGCTGTGTATGTGTGCAGCTTGCCTTGGCACTAGCCGCCCTGAACAGTTCTGGCTCTTGCTGGGTCCAAGCTCCTGTGACTAAGACCCATTAGTGTGAATTTATGGTGAAGATATTCCTAGAAGATCAAGAATTACAGTGATTATACAATTTTCATTTTTAGTAAATATGGTAAGGAACTTCCTGGTGCAGTTCGTGGTCACTCCACCAGGGGACTGGCCACTTTTGTTGTTTGTTTCAGAAATGTTTCTGTGGCTGACATTTGTGCTGCCACCACATGGAGCACTGTCCACACTTTCACTAAACAGTACAGTCTGGACATAATCTCTCATAGATGTGCTGGTTTCGGGCTTGCTGTACTGCAAGGCCTGCTGTTCTAAATATCTGTCAGACTGTAACCACATCCCAGTTGGTGTTTGGGACTGCTTGGGAATCATTCCAAAGGTGTGGACTAATGGAGGAGATATGGAGGGAGCTCAACATGAATTCCCTGGAAGATAGATGGGAGAGGGGGAACTTGATAAGAGACCTTCAGATACTTAAAAGGTATAAATAGGCTTAGTATGGAGGGCTTCTTCAGCTTAAAGGGGGAGTTACAAGGGACACAGTCTGAAATTGGGGGGGGATTCAAGAGGGAAATGAGGAGGCACTACTTTACAGAAAGGGTGGGAACAGGGTGGAATGAACTGTCAGAAGAAGTTATCTCGCTGAAGACTGTGGGCAGTTTTAAAAGGGGGTAGGATAGGGTCATAGGAAGGGTCAGTACAGAAAGGAGGCTAGGGAGGGTACAGGTGGCGGGTAGGGATGATGGGGGGACTGGGGGGGCAGGCAGCTGCAGTAAAGATATACTGAGAGCTGCACACTCGGGCAGACTTGACAGACCTCTAGGCCTTTTTCTGCTGGCGTTTTCATATGATCGTATCCTCGAAGAAAATAGAACAGCTGTGTACTTACCATAACAGTAGATTTTCAACAGAATCTTCTCCATTAGTACGTGCCATCCCTTCCTCCGGTTCCCCTTTTGCTTCAGGGAGGGTTGCATCAGATATTTTGCATCTGAACTTAATATATGCATTATATATCCAACCCAATGCCTTCCCTTGTATGCTTGGGCTGGTCTTATTTTCTGGTTTCCTACAGTTGAAGATCCTCCAAGTCTAATCTTTGGCGGGGAAGTGAGGAGTGATGGGGCCGCCCATGTTTATACAGATGCTAACGCATGAAGTCATCGTGGGTTCTGTTTATATCTTTTCAGGAATGCATGTGATAGACACAGAGGGATATTAGAAGTAAGGGTGGGGTGGAGACCTGGAGACTGAGTGGCCCCCGGTTAGCAAATGTTTGCATGTAGTTCTGGTGCCTGGCAACTATAATTCCAAAGGTGTGGACTAATGGAGGAGATTCTCTCGAAGATATACTGTTACAGTAAGTACATAACTGTTCTTTCTCACCCCAGGGATCCTTAAGTGTGCTTGACTAGTGCAGTATGCCCTGGAGATGGAATCCATGCTAATGATGTTAAGGAATTAGCCAATCAGAAAGCAGGAGAGGTTGTGCTATGTGTGGGCTCTGCCAGAGGGTAGTTAGATTAATTTCTCCACTGACTGGAGCAACACTGCCCTGGTGCTCTCTCTTCAGACTTCACTTCAAGGATTTTATTTCTTTAGAAGATAGTAGTTTTTCATTTTTTGCACTGTGTTTGGTATTTTTAGAGGTACTTTTCTATATTGTTCACTATTTTTAGTGGTTCCCTTCGATTCCAGGAAACCACTTTTTTTCTCTTCTCCACGGTTCCAGCTCTTTTTCTGAAGTAAAATTATTAGCACCTGAGGTAAAACAATCGCACTTTTTCTTCTTTATACTTTAAACTTTTAGTGGTTCCCTTTGGGATTGCAGGAACTGCATTTTTTTCTTAAAGAGCTGGTGACATGTTCAGGAGAACTTTAACAAAATCTAATATTTAGACAAAGTCCAGCGTGTAGTTCCCATTAGTGCTGTATTCCTTCTCACCATTATTTATTACTGAGGTCATTTGTATGAAAACAGGCTCTTTACTCCTGAAGAGTTCATCTATTCTTGCTGCTTTTTCCCTACCTGAAGTCATAGACCACTGATTGTGATATCACGGTTACTCCCATGACAACAGAGTGTGATGTCACAACAGAGGATTAGGACTTGCAGTAGGGAGTCAGCTACAGAGACAGATGGACTCTAAAGGAACTCTAAGGGATAAAGATCATGTATTCATGCACATTTCCTTAGTAATAAATAATGAGGGGAGAAATATGTGAAATATATATGGAATGCAGCCAGATTTGTACATAATTATTATGTTTTTTAACATTTTCTTTGCTGCATCAGTAGCCCTTTAATATTTACTTGTTTTTTTAGCATTTTGGAACTATTTATTCCCGGTTCCATAGTGCTTGGGAACCGATCGTTTTCTTTCACTTTCTCCCTTTGGGAATGTTATTTTTCAGGTCTTTTGACAAACTGGCATGTCAGCTAGACCAAAAAAAGAGTACTAGACCTACTGGCTTTAACAATTGTTTTAAGTGCTCCAAAATAGTGGCCAGGCAAAAGGCCACAATATTTGTTTAAGTTGTTTAGGTCCAGACCATAACTGTGAACTTTGCTCTATATTCTGCTCTAAAACAATAAAAAAGAGGGCAGAAAGGTTGGAAATCATGGCCTCTCAGTCTGCCTCCCCCTCTAACAAGAACCCTGAAGAGGAATCTTCCTCACATCAAAAATCTAAAGATCGGTCATCTAAGGACCCCCTAGAAAATAGGTCTGATAAAAATAATAGTACTGACCAAGCCCAAAAAAGACAAAATGAGCAGGTTCCTGATTCAGTGCCTGCAAAAAAGAAACAAAAACATGTCACTGCCCCTCCCGCTGAAAGGTAAAGAGAGACGCCATTGACACAAAAAGATACTCCCTCTGCTGAAGATATGGTTAAGGCTTGGCAGGTACATTAAACCTTACAAGCAATGGGCAGTCTCTTTAATGTTCCTACAGATCCTAACACCCCTCTTCCCTCTGACCCTAGGATTAGCCAGGGCTTTTATTATGAAGAGGATGAGGAGGAAGAAGTGAGTGAACCTTTACAGCCAGATGTTTCCCCTGACCAAGAGGTTGGCACCCCCTCTAATGGCCAGGAGGATTTTTCTTCTCATTATACCTTTGTTCAACATATGGTGGACACCCTGGACCTCACTATCCAGGAGACCACTGACCAAGAGGAGGAGGAGGAGGAGGAGGAGGTCTTCCTGGATGTGATGGGCCTCCCTCCCCCTAAAAAGCTGTTTTTACCTATATGTAAGTCCCTCTGCAGGGCAACCTTTAAACTGCTTTAGAACCCCACTTCGATTTGAGGGGTGGACATGAAAATCGAAAAAAACACATATCAGCTTCCTTTATATGGACCCATACCACGAGTGAGTGGTACAAGCTGCAGCTTGTGAGAAAGCTAAAATACCATTATCCTCCCAGCCTTCCGAAAAGGAATCTAGAAAGCTGGACTCTATGGGGGAAAAAAATCTTACACCACAGCCTCCTTGCTGTTCCGCCTCTCTACGTATATGGCCCCTGCAGCACAGTATCAAAAGGCTCTCTGGAACTCTGTCCAGCAGGCCCCAGATAAAGTAGCTCAGACTTGGGAGAAACTGCGAAAACTATCTTGGAAGCCACCAAGTACCAGTTCCATGTGGCTTTGGACACTAATGACACTGCCTCCCGGGGCATGGCCCAAACCATCTCCCTTAGGTGTTATGCTTGGCTGAGGATAACTAATCTCTCCCAGAACACTCAAACTAAAGCTAAGGATATCTCCTGTGAGAATAACTCTCTTTTTGGGGACAAAACAGAAGCTTACATGAAGAAGGTGGAGGGATATTAAACCACCTATCAAAGCAGTGCAGCAAAAGAGAAAGCTTCTACCTCACAGAGACCTCAAGGTAGAGGGAACAGAGGCAGAGGATACTACCCTAGGGCTTAGTATCCCACACCAATGCCCATGCCCCTAGGCTATTCTTAAACTAGGGGCTACTTCAGAGGAAGGGGAAGGAGGACCCAGAGAAGAGCTGACCCCTCACCTCCCTCAAAGACTCTGACTAAGCAACTTTCCTGACTCCAGCATCCAGGTCGCCTCCCCTCCCCCAGTGGGAGTAAGGCTGACCCACTACCTCCACAACTGGCACCTCATCTCCACAGACAAATGGGTGCTAAAGGTGATGGGTCAAGGACTTGCCCTGCAGTTCAGAAAGTTTCCCGCTCAGCAGGGTCTCAAGTCTCTAAAACCCCTTACTCTCAGAAAATTTACTGTTGGAGTTGGAAGTAAAATCTCTGCTATCAGCAAAAGCAGTGGAAAGAGTTCCCTTTCCTCAGTGGGGAAAAGGCCGCTATTCCAGGTATTTTCTCCGTCAAAAGAAAAATGGGGATTGGCGACCCATTGTGGACCTAAAGTACCTGAACAAACACTTGATCTTACTTCGAGACACAGCTCTTGCAGCAGGTTACACCATTAGGACTGAAGCCGGCAGGCGTCAGGACCCCACGGAAAAATTCTAGCTAGCTATCTTCAGCGGGAACCGCCCCCGACATCGGTCCTGCCTCTGACGTCAGGCGTAGTACATAAGGGGGCGGTCCCAACAGATTCCCCAGTTCTTTCCCGCCGTCAACTTGCATGTCTCGACCCTTCGGTTCGGTTTCTAGCATGCAACGCGTGGTAAAGTGTTTTCCTATGGGAAATACGTTCTCTGAGTTCAGTTTTTTCTCTGATGTCCTCTCCGACCTCAGGTCACTTCTCGAAGTGCGCCTGTGGGAAGCAGATCCCATTCAAGGATCCGCACTCGGCCTGTGTCTGGTGCATAGGCTCAGACCACGACACCTGGTCCTGCACCTTTTGTCAGGGTTTCAACAGCAGAACCCGGATCCGTCGCCAGAAGGCCCTACAGGCATTCCTGCTAGAGGAGCAACTCAAGACCATGGCTTCCAAGGGGGATTCTTCGCAGAAGGCCCGCAAGCATGCTGAGAAACATAGGGAGAAGGCCCGTCCCAGGTCCCCATCTAGGGCCTCTGATTCGCGCAGCTCTGACTCCAGGTCCGACCACTCTCATTCCCGGGCCAGCTCTCAGCCTTCCCCCACTGCGGTGAGAAAGTCTTCATTCTCTTCTCAGGCCAAGACTCCCAGGCCTTCCTCGTCCTCCAAGGCCCTGACTAAATCGGGGATCGCCACCATCACCACAAGTTGGGTTCCTGCCATTCTGAACCCGACGTCAGGTCTGCTTCCTTGCCTCCTCCTCTTCACCGGAAAACCAAGGAGCTCACCTCACTTAAGAAGCCACTGGACCTGACGCCGGTTCGTCCGACATCGGCCTCTCGCCACAGGTCCCCAGTGCCGTCATCCATCAGAAGACTGTCGCCGGCCAGGCCAACTCATCACCGGACGCTGGTAGAGGGACCGGCGCCCGCTCCAATTGAGTAGAGGACCCCAACACCTCCGACCGACGTCGGTCAGGAGACCATCACTGAGGAGGAGTTAACTCAGCCTGAGGACCAGACGGGCGACCCCGGTCCTGTTGAGACTCCCAGGGAACCCTCGCCACAACCCCGAGCCCCCTGTGGATCCAACGCTGGGACCCGACGACCATCCACCGGCGCCCGGGCCGTCGTCGGACCTTTTTTTTTCAGAGGTGAAGGAGCTTTTCACTTACTGGTGGGATACCATCAAAAAGGACATGGTCCCCACTCCACCTCTGCTTCCTCCTCCTCCTCCTCCTACACCGGTTGCTCCTCTGGTTCCTGCGCCCCCTTCTCCATCTGGGTCTGCAGGCCGGTTACCTCCTTCCCGGGAGCCCAGGACCCCTCCAAGGGGAGACTAGATAAAAGGAGACCTCCGTCCAGATCCTCTTCTAGGTCACCCAGTCCCAAGAGACCCAGAAGACGCCGCCGTTCGCCTCCGATGGAGGACACGGGATCAGAGTTTTCAACATCCAGATCGCCATCTCCCCTCTCCATCCCTTCTCCGGACCCACGTGAGCTGCCAAAGTCTCCTCCGGATGACCCTTCGTTCTCAGATATTATGAGACATATCCAAGAGAACTTGGGATGGGATGCGGAAGAGTTAGACCCCGAAAGGCTACGACTTGCGAAGTATCTTCGGCAGAAGGACCCCAAGCCTGTGGTGGTGCCACCCTTGGTAGACACTTTAGTGGATGTCACCAAGGCAGCGTGGAAGTGTCCACATTCGCTCCCGGCGATGCCGAAGAAAGCTGACTGCTTGTACAAGGCTCTAAGAGAAGACCAGTACTTGACTCAGCATCCTCAGACCGACTCTCTGGTCATAACAGCCTCTCATGACCGGTCCCAGAGACCGCAACATCTGAGCACCCTGCCACCGGACCCAGAGTCCAAGCAGCTGGACGCCATGGGTAGGCGCACGTATGCTTCAGCTACCCGCGACATCTGATCCCTGAATTATTTGACCCACATGGTGCAGTTCCAAAATGCCCTGTGGGAGCAGGGTCTGGATGCGGCTGAGAAATTTCGGAAGGTGAGCAGAAGGAGGAGATGTTGCAGCTCCTCCGTACGGGTTCGGACGTGGGAACCCAGGTGCTACGATCGTCTACGACTCCGCGGACTCCTCGGCCCGAGCAGCAGCTTCAGGCGTATGCCTCCGGAGGCACTCTTGGCTCCATGTCTCCGGTTTTACCCCGGACGTCCAGAAAAACATCATGGACACCCCATTTGAGGGAGAAGTTTTGTTTGGTAAACCCTCAGAGAAGTTAATTACCAAACTCCAAGAAGCCAGGAAGGCGGTGAGGTCGATTCAGGCCATGTACCGACCCAAGCTTAGTTCCTTTCGTAGGAACCAAAGCCGATTTCGTGGACGGACATGAGAGACAACAGTCCCGCCCTGTTCCACAACAGAGGGGCTCCGGTTTTCGCAGAGCCCAGGGCAAACAACCCGAGGTCGAAGCCAGCGCACTCCTAAGCCGGTCCAGCCAGCGGGACCCTCAGCCTCCAGAGCCTGACTCCTTCCCGGCTCCCGCCCCTCAGGATCAACGGGACGTCATGATCGGGGGTCGCATTGCGAATTTCCTGGCGGGATGGCAGCCTATAACCGCCGACAGGTGGGTTCTACAGTTGGTCGGAAGAGGCCACTTTATAGAATTCGAGGAAAAGCCACCCTCGAGGCCTCCATTGCTCTCCCGGTACCCGGGTCAGCACAAGTCATTGATCAGACAAGAAGTACTCGCGCTCCTGCAAAAGGGAGCGATAGAGTACGTCCCAGAGAACCAGAGAGGACAAGGATACTATTCCTACTTCTTCCTGGTTCCAAAGAAGACAGGGGACCTCCGTCCGATTCTGGACCTCAGCGATCTCAATTTGTCGGTCGTCTACAAAAGATTCCGCATGGCAACTCTTCCGGGTCTGATTCCCATGCTGAAGCAGGACGCCTTTTTAGCGTCTCTAGATATGCAGGACGCTTACCTGCACATCCCTATAGCTCAAGCACACAAGAGGTTTCTGCGCTTCGAGTTTCTCGGCCATCATCTTCAGTTCCAAGCCCTTCCATTCGGGCTGTCATCGGCACCCAGGGTCTTTACCAAATGCATGGCAGTGGTGGCAGCGTCTCTAAGGAGACAGGGCCATTATGTGGCTTCTCATGGCCGCCTCCAGAGAGGCGTTGTTATGGGCGATCCAGAGCACCCAGGACCTGTTTCGATCTCTGGGTATCCTAATCAACCACGATAAGTCTCTCCTGGTACCGTCGCAGAAACTGCAGTTCATAAGCGCAGTACTGGACACCATTCAGGGAAGAGCATTTCTTCCAGACGACAGAGCGGAGCGCATCAGATCCCTTATCAGGGAGCTTTCTCCGAACAAGACCGCCCCAGCCAGGTTGGTCCTTCTCGCTTTCTCGGACACATGGCTGCGGCCATTCCTACTGTCCCTTTCGCAAGGCTCCACATGCGGGTAACTCAGTGGATGCTCAAGGTGCAATGGGACCAAAGGCAAGACCACATGCAGCATCCGGTCAGAATCACGAACACCGCGATTCGAGACTGGCAGTGGTGGCTAGACCCAGGGACACTCTCTATGGGCGTCCCGGTTATAGCGCCGTCCCCGGAGGTAATCCTCACCACAGACGCCTCAGGTCTAGGGTGGGGAGCACACCTGGACGGGGTGAAGTCCCAGGGTACGTGGAACCCTCTGGAGGCTCACCTCCATATCAACGTCCTAGAGATGAGGGCGGTCCTTTATGCCCTGCAGGCATTTCAGTCAGAGATCCCGCTGAGTACTCTCCTGCTTCAGACAGACAACATGGCGGTGATGTATTACCTCAACAAACAAGGAGGCGCACACTCTTACCCCCTTTGCAGGGAGGCCATGAGGGTGTGGGATTGGGTAATCCGACAGCGAACCTGATCACAGTACATGTTCCCGGGGTGGACAACACATTGCAGACGGCCTGAGTCGCTCCAGGCCAGAGTCCACAGTGGAACTTCTTCAGGAGGTAGCAGAGGATCTGTTTCTTGATGGGAACTCCAGAATTGGACTTGTTCGCATCCCCATCCAACATAAAACTGCCCAATTTTTGCTCGCTAGATCCAGGGCCTGGTGTTTTCTGCGAGACGCTGTCCCTCTCCTGAGCGGACAGATTCCTCTATGCTTTCCTCCTTCCCGTTGATCCAGAGGTTCTTCTCAAACTCGCGCTGGGAGCATACAACAATGATCCTGGTGGTCCCTTTCTGGCGAGGCAGATCTGGTTCCTTTGCTAATTCAGCTATCCGGGAACCTCCGCTCCCGTTGCCATTCAGCTCCCTCCTCTTGTCTCAGAGGAGAAGGGTTCACTGGTCCACCGGACTTACGCTCACTGAACCTGCATGCATGACTCCTAGAGACATAGCCATCTTGCGTCACAGGGTCTGTAAAGGTTTCTGGGAAGTTCTTTCTGCAGCCGAAAGCCGGCAACACATGCAATGTACGCCATGAAATGCGCCCTTTTGTCTATGGTCGCAAGCACGCCTTTACCCTTTAGGGTTGTCCGGTGAAAGCTGTGTTAGAGTACCTGCTCTCCCTTTCTGTTCGGGTCTCGCCTACCCTCTATTAAAGTGCACCTCTGTGCCATTTCAGCTTATCACTCCCAGTGGACAACAGCACAGTGGCACAATTAGATGCCTGTCGAGAATTCTTGAAAGGGTGTTACACCTTAGGCCGCCCATTAAGGACCCAGTACCTCCATGGGACTTTCTTTGTCCTGGAGCAACTCATGCCCCTTTGAACCTCGCGGATTGCAAGCTGCGTTTTGTCGTGGAAAACGTTGTTTTGGTTGCTATCGCCAGCAAGAAGAGTCTCTGAGCTTCAGGCTCCCATGCAAAGAGCCTTATTTAATTTTCCACCAGGACAGAGTATCCTGAGGATCAATCCTAAATTCTTGCCTAAGGTGGTTTCACATCTCACTCTCAATCAGGATATTGACCTGCCGGTCTACTTCCCAATTATTCTAACAGAGGAGGGCGCTACACACCCTGGATGTACACCGCAGCTTAAGGTACTACCTGAGCAGAACTAAGCAGCTTCGTACTTCGGAGCAACTTTTCATTTCCTTTACTGAAAGGATGATGGGCCAACCAGTATCCAAACAGTCCCTGTCTCGCTGGCTTGTCCAGTGCATCTCATACTGTTACGATATCAAACGAAAGCCCCTCCCAGGAGTAGTCCGGGGCCATTCCACTAGGGGTGTGGCCACCTCCTTTGCAGCACTTCGAAACGTCTCCACTTCTGCCATTTGTGCTGCAGCCACTTGGAGCTCTGTACATACCTTCATTAGGCATTATAGCCTGGACATCGCTTCACGGCGAAGAGCCGGCTTCGGCCTGGCTGTGCTACAGGGTCTCCTGTCCTAGATTCAGGACCTGGAATGTACTTTCTAGTTTCCTCCTCCCAGAATGTTTGCAAGCGCTACTGCTTGGGAATCAGTCTTAATGGTGTAACGTGCTGCAAGAGCTGTGTCTCGAAGTAAGATAGTACAGTTATGTAAGAATTTACCGTAACAGTAGATCTTCGAGAACAGCTCTTGCAGCAGATACCTTCCCGCCCACCTTCCCCCTTGGATGGGCAGGCTTAAGCCCTTTTTAACAAGGATTTTACCCTTTAACTTCTGGCATCGGATCCTCGGTCTCCATTTCATGTCAGTCTGCGGGTCGAAGTCTCCGGGGAGAATCAGAATCTGGCGTGGACCGCCCCCTTATGTACTATGCCTGACGTCGGAGGCGGGACCGATGTCGGGGGCGGTCCCCGCTGAAGATAGCTAGCTAGAATTTTTCCGCGGGGTCCTGATGCCTCCCGGCTTCAGTCCTAATGGTGTAACCTGCTGCAAGAGCTGTTCTCGAAGATCTACTGTTACGGTAAGTTCTTACGTAACTGTACTTTCTCACCCAGGTTCAAGATGGTCACCCTAGCAGTGGTGTTCCCATCCTTACAGCAGGAAGACTGGCTAGCCTCCCTAGACCTCAGGGACACCTATTTCCACATTCCAATCAGGCCATCCCACAGAAAGAACCTGAGATTCAGGCTACCATCTAGCTATTACCAGTCTGCAGCTCTGCCATTCGGCCTTTCTTTGGCTCCCAGAGTTTCCACAAAGTGCCTGACAGTGGTGGCAGCTCACCTCAGAAGACAACAGGTGTCTGTCTTTTTCCTACCTGGATGATTGGCTAGTAGTGGACAAGTCCCCACAGAAGGTCAGGGATGCCCTTTCCCTGACACAGTGCACTCTCGAGTCTCTAGACTTTCTTATCAACACAGAAAAGTTCCACTTTGAACCAGTTTAGTTACTAGACGTCATTTAGGGCAGAACTGGATACCCAGCAGGGAAAAGCTCTGCTTCCTCAGGACAGGACGCACAGCTTCCAAGATCTGGCAGATTCTTTTGTCCTGGGCCAGCCAAGGCCTGCCAGTCACTTTCCCAGACTTGTGGGCCACATGGCCTCCACCACAGCCATAGTTCCAGGCACCAGATTTCAAATGAGGGACATCCAGTATCACCTAAGAACTTACTGGTCCCAGAAAACAGATTCCCTATCCAAGCTAATACCAGTCGCAAGGACCTTATTGCAAGCCCTGGACTGGTGAAAGGACATGGAAAATGTCAGGGAAAGGGTCACTTTCCAGCAAAGACAACCCTCCAGGGTGCATACCATGGATGCCTCCCTGCTAGGATGGGGTTCTCACCTGACAGACCAGTTTGTAAGCGGGACTTGGTCCCCCAGAGAATCCAGCTACCATATAAACCTTCTGGAACTCTCAGCTGTGTATCTGGCTATCAAAGCCTTTGCTCATCAGCTAAAGATCAGTCTGCTCAAATCAGAACAGACAACAATGCCGCCATGTTTTGCATCAACAAGCAAGGGGGCACAAGTTCCACAAAGCTGTGCACAGAGGCCATGAGAATTTGGTCTCTGACCTATTCCCTCGACATGCAGCTCTCTGCTATTCATTTACCACGCAAGGACAATGTCCTAGCAGACACTCTGAGCTGCATCAGTCAGGGCCACCACAAGTGGACCTTAAACAGACAAGTGTTGGCCACAGTATGCAGGAGGTGGGGCACTTCAGAGATAGATCTCTTCACCTCCAGCCTCAATCATCAGATTCCACTTTACTGCTGCAGGCCTCCAGCACTGGGCACAGTGCCAGTAAATGCTCTGACCTTGGATTGGACAGGGAAGTTCCTTTATGCCTTCCCTCCATTTCCCTTAGTTGTCAGAGTTCTTCTGAAACTCAGGAGCCAGCCAGCTACCATGATTCTGGTCGCCCCAGATTGGGCAAGGCAGCCCTAGTACTTCCTCCTTCTTGCCCTATCAGTTAAACAACCCATTCGCCTACCCTTGAGCCACAGACTCTGACTCTGACTCAGATGGGGATAGCATATCCCTACATAGTCTCTTCGCCTCAGAGCCTGGTACTTGAAGAGCTCGAGTACACAGATTCTCAGTACTCAGATCAAGTCCTGAAAATCCTTCACCTGGCTAAGAAACCCAGTACTAAGAAAACTTATGCCTCCAAGCGGAAAAGATTCTCTCTGTGGTGCAGGGACAGGCAAATAGATCCATTCAGGGCTAGCCTGTCTTCTCTGCTGGACTACCTGGTGCATTTACAAACCTCAGGCCTTAGAACCTCATCACTGAAGACTGATGTAGCAGCTATTTCAGCCTACTTTTCTGCTGGTAAGGAAAAATCTATAATTTCTCACCCCATTTTTAAGAAATTTATCAAAGGCCTTCTGTGCTTTCAACCCCTTACTTAGAGAAGTTGCCCCTTCCTTCGACTTGAACCTCTGCGTAGCCAAGCTCACAGAACCCCCTTTTGAACCTATGGCTACTGTAAACTTGAAGTATCTAACATGGAAAATGTTTTTTTTAGTGACTGTCACCTCAGCCAGAAGGATTTCAGAGCTGCAGGCGCTCTGCATTGAACCTAACTACATTATTTCCCACAGGGATAAAGTAGTTCTTAGAAACAATAGGAAATTCCTTTCTAAGGTCGTGTCCTAATTTCACCTCGACCAGTCCGTAACACTTCCTGTCTTCTTCACAGAGAAACCACTCCTGGGGAGCGAAAACTCCTCAGTCTGGATGTGAAAAGGGCTCTGACCTACTACCTAGAGCACACTAAGCAGCTCAGGACTTCACATACCCAGCTTTTCCTCACCTATGGCAAGGTAGGCAGGGGCAAACTAGCCTCTAAGAGGACTCTCTCTCTCACTGGATAGTCTCTTGTATACAGTTCTCTTTTAGTAAGGCTGGCAAGCAGCCACCCCAAGGTCTTATGACCCAGTCCACTAGGGGCACTGCAGCCTCAGTGGCAGCTGCAAGGGACATCCCCTTGCTCGACAACTGCAAAGAAGCTACCTGGAAGACTGTATACACCTTCATAAAGCACTACTGCATGGATGTATAGTCCAGATCAAATGCTAAATTTGGCACAGCAGTCCTGTAGCGCTTGTTTCCAAAGTAGGTTCTTTACCCGCCTCCCAATGGTACTGCTTGGTAGTCTGCACTAGTCAAGCATACTGAAGGATCCCTGGGGCGAGAATGACCACGAGTTGTTGATTGGAGCATTGCTGGTGGAGGACCTGTTCTGAGGAGGATAGACTGGGTTTGAGAAATTACTACGATGACTATCAAAGAGCAATCGACTGTAAGAAGGCACAGTTCTTGTCCAGGGAGATTGCCGCAGGGAGGAACAGACAAGCTCAGCTCTTTCAAACTGTGGACAGACTACTCCATTCAGTCTGTCTACAGCCAAAAAGAGCCTTTTCAGTAGCACTTTGCTAAGAGTTTGCTCTGTTCTTCTCTAACAGGGTATCCTCCATTCGGGCTGGGATCTTGCCAGTGGGTCTAGATCAGTCCCACAGGGTGGGTCCTGCGTGGAGCCAGGGACACTCCTATTGTCTGGGCAGAGTTTCGACCAATGGAGGTGGTCAAGGTCTCCAAGGTAATTTTGAAGCTGGAGCCCACTTGTTGTGAAGTGGATCCTGGTCCGACGTGTCTCCTAGTGGGCTGCATCGAGGCCATTGGTCCAGTGTTCACCAGGATTGTTGGGTGCTCACTTTCAGAGGGGATCTTCCCTGACACCTTGAAGGAGGTGCTGATGAAGCTCCTTCTGAAACAAACATTTCCCAATATCCTGGCGAATTATAGACCTATCTCCAACCTCCCATTCCTTGGGAAGGTTATTGAGAAGATAGTGGCTCTGCAGCTCGAGGAGCACCTGGAAGCTTTTGACATCTACAAGCCATTTCAGTCCGGATTTAGAGCAAGGCACAGTACAGAGACGGCACTAGTCCAGGTGCATAATGATCTATTCAGGGCTAGAGATCGAGGGGAATGGTCAATTCTCATTCTCCTGGATCTGTCATCAGCATTTGAAACTGTGGACCACATTGTGTTATTGGATCACCTTAGAGAGTTTTGTGGATTCGCTGGTACTGTCATCAACTGGTTTGAGTCCTTTCTCTTGGACAGGAGGCAGAGGATGGTGATGGGGAATTTCTCCTACTCCCCAATGTCCCTGACCTGTGGAGTTCCTCAGGGTTTGATCCTATCACCGATGCTGCTCACGGTGTACATGTTTCCTCTGGGTAGGCTCATTAGACAATGCAGTCTGAGTTTTCACTGCTATGCAGATGATACTCAGCTGTATATGTCCTTTGCACCAGGGACAGCTGGTGCCGTCAGTATGCTGAATAAATGCCTTGCCGAGATCCAGGACTGGAAGAACTCTAACTGGCTGAGACTTAATCTGGACAAGACAGAGGTACTGGTTATAGAGCCGGGTTGCGGGCGTGATGGGGGTGCCTCCGGAATGACAGCAGGTTTGGTCCTGGGATTGGTCCCATTGATGGCATCCTGTAGGGTGACAAATCAGGGCATTGTCCATGACGACAAGCTGACATTTGAAGCTCAGATGTTAGCTGTCATCAAAAGTGTTTTTTACCACTTAAGGAGCATCACCTGGATTAAACCCCTAATTCCACTCAAAGATCTGCCGCCACTAGTGCACGCCTTAGAAACATCCAGGCTTGACTACTATAATGCTCTTTATCTCGAGGTCAGTGATGGGAACCTTCGCCGGCTGCAGCTGGTGCAGAATGCAGTGGCCAGGTTGCTGACGGGATTGTCTAGGTCCTGTCATGTGACCTCGGTCCTGCGGGGTCTGCACTGTCTACTGGTCAGGTGGAGAATTCTCATCAAAGTGTGCTTGCTCACCTGTAAGGCCCTATATGGATCAGGTCCTGGCTACCTGTCAGATCTTCTTACCACCGCCATCCCAGCCTGCTCCCTTTGTTCCTCCACTGAGGGCCTCCTAGCAGTTCCGAGGACCAGGTTGAAAACTTCGGGTGATCATTTATTCAGGGTGCCCAGCCCAGTCCTCTGGAACTCGCTCCCAAGACCTTTGAGGGAGGTCCCTGCGGTGGAGACGTTCAGGAGGGGCCTAAAGACTCGCCTCTTTAACCTGGCATTCCCTGCTGATATTATTTATTTGCCTGCTGATACCTTTTAAAAATCTTGCTTGCTGACATTTTAATTATTTATGACATGATCTTAATGTACTGTATGTAATTTTGTTGTTTTATTTTCTTTTAGTGTACAGTGCCCAGAACCTCCAGGATTGGGCGCCAAAAAATTAAAAATTGATTGATTGAAAACATTACTCACCATAGCAGCTTAGAAAAAAACTATAATGGGGGGTAGCCACCTTGGACAGACTAGATGGATTATGTGGCTGCCATCTGCCAACACTTTTCTTATGTTCTTATGTTTCTTAAAGGTGTCCTTCAGTATGCTTGGCCACCCACCCATCCTCTCCTACATAACCTAATTGAGGATGGTCCTGCAGTCCTTCCTTTTGCCAATTTTTTTACTACTTAGACTGAATACCTTTAGTCTTTCCACAGTTATGTATGTTTCTACGGTTCTTAGCCTTGCTAGGTGTTTATACTTGTTATGCTTCTTTGATAATTTAGAATTTTTGGGCTTTTCGCCCCTTTTTAGCTTCAAAATGAATCTGACTGCGCTCTGGCAGAGCAGACACACACAGAACAACCTCTCCTGCTCTCTGATTGGCTAATTTCTGCACATCATTAGCATGGACTGCACCTCCGGGGCAGCTGAACCCAGCGGGCAAACTGCATTAGTCAAGCATACTGAAGGATACCTTGGAAGAAACAGTATTACTACAGTGAGTCATTTTTTCTTCCTGCTCCAAGCTAGGAGCCTATCTGCTAGGAGTCCAGAACACTCTGGCAGACAAGCTCAGTCGAACAGGGTGATCCTAGCAGATGATGAGTAGCACCAGATGTAGTGAGATCACTCTTTGATGAGTAGGACATCTCAGATGTGGACCTTTTAGCTTCTCCACTCAACGCCAGGCTGCTTTGATTCTGCTGCAGAGGTCCATCCAAGACATGACATTTTCTGTCAGAATGCATTCAGATTGCCATGACAAAATCTATTTCTGTATGCATTCCCTCAAATCCTTCTCATACAGAGAGTATTGTTCAAGCTGGGGGCACATGGGGGCAAGAGGATTCTAGTCCCCTCCTGCTGGGCCTGGTAGGTATGGCTCTCTCTGCTGAATTGGTTTTCAGTCAGCAAACCAAGGGTTCTACCACTCAGGCAGACTTGTTGACTCGGGCAGCTGGCTCATCCCAGCCTGTACTCCCTTCACCTCCCAGCCTGGTTCCTGAGGAGATAGAAATGAACAGCTGCAAAAGTATCTCAGAGGGTCTCTGAAATACTTTTGGCTGTGCGTAAACCTTCCATCAGGAAGACATACACAGCCAAGTAGAAAAGGTTTTTCTTCTGGTGCTCTAAAACCTCAGTGGACCCCTTCAGGTGTCTATGTGATAAGGTTCTGGAGTACTTACTTTAACTTTCTGATGCTGGCTTACAGTATTCTACGGTTAAGGTTCACCTGAATGCTATTTTGGCATACCATGTGTGGGCAGTGTAAGGTCACACATTTTCAGGTGAAGTTTGAACTTGAATGTTGGGCCTGTTTCACTATGTCTGCTAAAAAGGCAGCCTGTCATTTCTGGAGGTTGACAATGTTGGTTAGTTTTTCTCCTAAGCTTCTAACTATTCAAGGACATGCCTAAGTCTAGTGTAAGGATGCATTGTCATCTGGAAGCTTATTTAGGAACAGACCAGATAAGTGGGGCTGAATACGCATAATGTGCTTATCAAATGTTTCTAGCTGAAGTGTAAGAATTCAGCTTAGCTGTCTTAATGTCTGATGACATGAGACAAAAAATGTTTGCTATGTAAAAAGTACTGTAGAAAAATATGACCAATTCCCGAGGGAGAGTTATGGTGTTGCTTAACATCCAAAAATGAAACAGAAACATAGAATTTAACAGCAGTTAAGGACCACTTGGCCCACCCAGTATGCCCATTTTTCCCTACATACATTATTATAGCAGACTGTACTTGATCTGTAGCTCTTCCCTTTCCATGCCACTTACTGTTTTCTTCTCCACCACATCTGCTGAAAGGCTGTTCCAGGAATCCACCACTCTTTCTATTAAGTACTTCCTTATATCTCTCCTGAATCTACCCTCACTTCATAACATTTCCCCTTGTCCTTGAGCACATTTTCTTCTGAAAAATACTTCCCTCCTGTACTTTATTTACCCCTGTGAGGTATTTAAAGGTCTCCATTATATCCCCCCCCCTCTTCCAGGGTGTACATATTTAGGTCCTTTAGTCTCTCTCTTCATAGGGCTTTTGATTCAATCAAACTGCAGTCAAGAGCAGTGGTGTCCTGAACATCTCATGCCATCAAGAGATATGGTGTATCTCAACATCTGATACCACCTTCCTGTCTTCTGTGAGCAACAGTCTTTTATGGCAACTGAACCAGAAGAAGGAGAACAACATGCAGAATCCTGTGTCATCCACCATGCCTCAAAATCATGATGTGACAAGACATTCAGGAACAAGACTCACACCATCTCCAAATGTCTACACCACATCAGACTATTGAGAGAGACAGAGAGATTGCCAGCAAGCATCACTCCCACCCACCACCATCACCACAGATCAGGTAATAACAAGTGTTTATCAGTGACTACAAACCCTTGCCAGATAAACTCCTTAGCTGATGTCTCATCTTTGGCAGGGGAGTGAGATTTTACTTGGGGGGTTGTGGGGTCTTTGAGTGGCTGTTGTGTGTCTATGTTTTCATAACAACTGTATAAACTGTCATTATCTGGACCAATTATATGCAGTGCTGAAACTGGGACGGTTGTGAGCTAAAACAAGCATTTGTCAATGCAGAATGTTTACTTGCAGGTATTGGCATTGGTAGTGCAGGAGTTGGAGAGATGCATTATAGGAATGGCAGTGAAGTATTGAAACTAATGCCAACCCTAACCCCCACCTGCAGAGACTGACAGGCATTTGGGGGTGTGCCTTTGGGTCGTCAACCATAATGCTCACTTCATTCCACCTTGCTCCACCCTGCAGACACTGACAGGTGTTGCGGTGTTCCTTGGGGTCTTCGGGCTCACGCTTACCCCATTCCATAAGGAAATAATCTGAGATGGGTGCAGTAGAGGCGAATGGGGTGAGCGTTAGGGCCGAAGACCCCAAGGCATACCTCAATGATTGTCACTGGCTGCAGAGTGGGGGTGGAATGGCATGAGCATTACGGCCGACGACCCCAGGTCACACCCCCAACGCCTGTCAGTCTCTAGAGGGTGGGGCATTACGGTTGGAAACCCTAATGCCCTGGGTGTTTGTTGGTATTTTCGCTCCAGATTTTCAACATGGGCTTTTTTGGACCCCATCTCATGAACAGTGGCACTATCATTTCATTGTTCAATCCCGAAAGGTGATTTTGCACAGCGACTGCCCCATTCGGTGCCATAGGTGCGAAAACACATTTTAAGCAGGATGTGAAAAATGACAGCTGTACTATTCATGAGGAAGTGTGAAAAAATGGCAATGTTGAAAATCTGGAGTGAAAATATGAAAAATTGGTGAAGGTACGTGTGTGTGTAGAAACTGCGCAATGCACGCCTGTAACACAGTCATTTTTTCTAATTGTTTTCACCAGAGTTTCAACATGGGCATTTTGGGACCTCCCCTCATGAATTGTGATTTTGTTAATCTGTCTTGAAAGTTGATTTCCCACAGCGACCGCGCCATTCTGCTCCACAGGTGTGAAAACATGTTTCTAGGGACGTGAATATATTGTTCAATCCACACCATCTGACAGGTTCCTTGCTGCTTTAAGTTGGGCTGGAAAGTCTTCAAGCTGGCTCCTCTCATCCACCGGGGTGGTAAAACCCTCGGCTGTGCCCCATGACGCCAGACCTTCCTTACCGCTTGGAAGCTCAGGTTCCCTTAGAGCCTTAACGCTCTTGCGTCTTTAGGCCTGGAGCCTAATCCTCCAGTTTTTCTGAAAATTGTTTTAAAATTTACAAGAGTTAAGTCTTCTACTTCCCTCCCTGCTGCGATGGATTTGAAATCTGTTCCCGGCTTCTGTCAGTGCCATTGTGGGCAGAAGATGTCTCAGACCGACCTGCATGCCGCATGCGTTTACTGCCTGGGGCTTGCCCATGATCCGCAGGCCTGCGATCTCTGCAAGTCTTTTTTGGCTTCGGTTCTGGAAGACCGCGCTGCCCAACTCCAATTGGGGTGCCCCGAGAAACAGTTTCTGCCGCGGAAGTCGAAGTAGGCCTGATGAGTGGTGTCCGCAGCTGCGGGCTCCGCCGAGTAGCTGGAGCAGTTAATCGCTCTGGAGGAGGAGGTGGCCCAGGCTGCTTCTTCTACTTTCTCAGCGTCTGTGTTTATCCCACTCTCCTTGGACTCCTCCTACACTGCTTCCCTTAAGGAGCTTTGTCAGTCTCTCTCCACCAAGGGAGAAGGGCCCTCAGGGACTCACATGAGTAGGTCGAAGAAAAAAGAACCGAAAGGTAAGTCCCACTGTCGACGTTCTCAGGAGCCGAGAAATCTGCCTCGGGAGCGCCTGCATTCAACTTTGGTCGAGGTTGCGGCTATGTTCGCTGGCTTCATGGTGTCCCCATCAGGTCAGCCGGCCGAGACTTCCGTCGATGTGGTCGAGATCTTTCTCGACCTGTTGGATAGTTTGTCGACTGGAGAAGCTGATAACCCTTCTTCACCGGTACCCTGGTGGTTACCAGCTTGCCTCGGCCTCCCCTGCCAAAGTCCCTGGTCAAGGACCCTGAACCGGGGGATGAGCGGGTTTCTCCTGCCCACTCTTTGACCCACCATCGGCGACCCCGACGGTCTTGGTCCTCCTCCATGTCGGGTAGGTCCCGCCGACATCGGCAGCCTTGGTCCCGGCATCACGGAAAGCGGTGTCGCCACTCGTCCTCATCGTCCTCTTCAGAGGATAGACTCTGGTGCAAGTTGTGTTGGCGCTATGAGGATATGATGTGGCAGCAGCTCTTATTGGCCGGCAACAAGCCGACTCTGCTGCTTCCCCGGCCATTAAGTGGCTGTCACCCAAACGGCTGAAGCAACCTCTCTTCCATTGGTTTCTTAGTCAAGGAGCCGACCCCGGCACCGATTGCTTGTCTGAAACCGGCTGCTCCACCCTTTGTGGTGGAACCTCCGCCCCTGCAACCAAAGACTGGGGCCCCGGCCAAGGATTCTCGTTCAGGTCAGGGCTTGCTCCACAGGTTGTCGGTCACCCTCACCCCTGATAGGCCTCGGCGAGTGGAAGGTGGCTTAGGCTCTCAGCAGCTGTTTGCGGACTCCTCAGAGTCCGACGACTCCTCCCTTTTTTCCCAGGCCCCTCGACCTGGAATCCTCCGGGGGTCTGTCTCAGAGTCTACTGGGATGCAGCTCCAACCCATGCAGAAATGGACCAGATATCCCCTCACGGAGATTTTGGACCAAGGGGATTCCCCCATGGAGGCCTTCCCAGTGGCCGAGGCCATCATTGGTCTGGCCCTGGAGTTGTGGCAGCGGCCTGCATCCTGTTCTGTGCCTTCAGCCGGGATGGCCCGCAAGTATGCAGTCCCCACCTGTTCCTTCTCTGGTTTTTCGGAGCACCCCTTGGCTGAAGGGCTGGTAACCGATAGTGTCTTACGGTACTCCGGAAATGCTAGGGATGTAGAAAAGCCCCCAGACAAGGAGTCTAAAAAGCTGGACTACTCCGGGCGCAAAGTTTACGCTGCCTCCTCCCTAGACCTTCCTTGGGCTAGCTCAGCTTTACTGATGGCACACTTTTCAGATGCCCTTATGGGTTCCCTGGATGAGGTGCTTCCTCATCTCCCAGCTGACCTTTTAACGACAGTTAAGCAGGTGCGGGATCAGGGAAGGGTGGTAGCCAAGCAACAGCGCCAAACTGCCCTGAACATTGGAGACTCTTGTGCCCGGTCAGTAGCGGCTACAGTAGCCATGTGCCACAGAGCTTGGCTGAGGATCTCCATCTTCATGGCGGATACCCAGTACAAGCTGGCAGACATCCCCTTCTTGGGCACAGACTTGTTCAGGCCTAGGGTGGAGGGCCATATCCAAAGGATCAAGAAGTCCAGCACCACCTTGGACTCGGTCATGTCTGCCCAGAAGGACAGAGGCCGCCAGCAGCAGCGTAAGCCCTTTCGTCTTTCCACCCCTGTGGCACGTCCGGCCCAGCAGCACCAGCAACAGGGCCAGCAAGCTCACTCTTGGCGCTGCAAGGTCAAGCCTGCTGCTTCCTCCAGCAGGAAGCCTGGAGGGAAAGGCCCAGGCGGCTCCTCAGCCGACCCTTCCTCCAAGCCTGCCCAGTGACGGGTTGAGGGGTGCTGCCCCCAACCTCGCCACTCCTCCCCTGGGACCCCCTGTGGGTGGAACAGCTCAGCCACTTCCTTTCCATCTGGTCCACATCACCACGGACCGCGAGCTGGAAGTGGTCGCAGGGTCTGCCTCTGGAATTTGAGCAGACCTCTCCCTTATTGAGCTTGGCCGCCCCTTGGGGGCTACTGTTCCGGAGCGTCTCTGTCGGCTCATCGAGCCGACATAGCTTTGCTGCTCCAAAAGGAGGTGATCAGCAAGGTGACGGATCCTCCTCCAAACCTAGGGTTTGTCTTCAGGTACTTTCTGGTCCCAAAACGGATGGGGAGCTGGAGCCCCATTCTCGATCTGCATGACCTGAACAAGTTCCTAAGGCTGCGCATCTTCAGGATGGTCACTCGGGCTCAGATCATACCATCTTTGGAACTAGGCATATGGTTTTGCTCTCTGGATCTACAGGACGCGTTCTTTCACGTCCCAATCCATCTGTCACATTGGTGATTCCTCCTCTTCAGAGCAGAGGAATCCCTTTATGAGTTCCGGGCCATGCCCTGTGGCCTTTCTCCAGCTCCCAGGGTCTTCACCAAATGCATGGCAGTGGTGACAGGAGTACTGCGGTGCCGAGGGGTCTGGGTGTACCCTTACCTGGAGACTGGCTGATAACAGCCCCCTCCAGGTTGGAGGTGGAGCGGTCCAGAAATCTGGCCCTCCAGATCTGCTCTCACATTGATCTCCTGATCAACGAGGCCAAATCAAAACTTGTGCCATCGCAGGTGATTCAGTTCATCAGGGCAGAGCTTGACTCTCTTCGAACCAGAGCCCGGCTCCCGGCAGATAGGGACGAGGTCCTTTCCTCCTTTGCCCAGTCATTTCTGGTTGGGCAATTGGGCCCTGCCCGGGACTTCCTGCACATTCTGGGTCTCATGGCGACTTGCACAGGCGTGGTCCATTGGGCCCGCTGGCATATGCGTCCCCTGCAATGGGGGCTGGCCCGACAGTGGTCACAACACTCCAGTTATTTGGACCAGCCAGTAACTGTGACCCAGAAGATGTGGGACAGCCTGCAGTGGTGGCTAGTCCCAGCTCATCTGCAGGAGGGTATCCTGTTTGTCTGCCCCGAGCTGATGGTCATTCTTACGACCAACACCTCTTTGATGGGTTGGGGTGCCCATCTGGGGGAGCTCCTGCCTCACGGCCTATGGTCCCCTCAGGAGTCTCGATGCCGCATCAACCTGCTGGAGCTTCGAGCGGTTCGACTAGCCCTCAGCGCCTTCACTCCGTTTGTACGTGGTCAGGTGGTTCAGGTCCAGATGGACAATACTACGACCATGTGCTATCTCAGCCAGCAGGGCGGGACACACTCCTTGCCTCTGTGCAAGGAAGCTCTCCACATTTCATCTCTCGTGATCAGCCTGGAGGTGGATCTCCTAGCCATAAATGTGGCAGGAGCTTCGAACAGTCTGGCCGATGCCCTCAGCCGGATAGGCGCTGCATCTAACGAGTGGTCTCTCCAGCCGGAGGTAGTTCAAGACCTGTTCTCCCATTGGTGCACCCCTCAGGTGGACCGGTTCGCCTCCAGGGAGAACGCAAAGCTGAGGCTGTTTCATGCCCGCCCCCCTCAGCAGGGCTCACTGCAGGGGGATGCCTTCTCGAGGCCGTGGACCCCGGGCCTCTTCCCTCCATTAACCTTGATCCACAAGGTGCTTCTCAAGGTGAGGAGGGACAAGGTGCAGGTGATTCTGGTAGCCCCAGATTGGCCTCGCCAGTTCTGGTACCCAGATCTCCTCAGCCTCAGCTCCAGGCTCCCGCTGCGGCTTCCAGCCCACCTAAACCTGATCTCAGTCAACAAGGGGAAGGTTCTCCATCCGGACCTTCAATCCCTGCACATGACTGCCTGGTTTCTGAATGGCTAGAGTTCCAGTCCTTGGGTCTTTCTGACGAGGTCCGCTACGTTGTTGAGGCGTCCCGTAAGGAGTCGACCAGAAAATGCTATGCCTTGAAATGGAAGAGATGCTCCATTTGGTGTCAGGACAAGGGGTTGGACCCCTCTGCCTGTCCATTGGCTAGCATTCTGGACTACCTGTGGTCCCTTTCTCAGCTAGGGCTTCGATCGACGACCCTTAGGGTGCACCTGGCAGCCATCTCTGCTTACCGGGCGTGGGCTGGCAAGCATTTGGTGGCACAGGAGAAGGTGGTCGGGTGCTTTTTCAGAGGCCTTGATCACATATCCTCTCCGGTGTGAGAGCCTCCACCTCCGTGGGATCTACTGCTGGTATTGGCTAAGCTCATGGGCAAGCCATTTGAACCAGTGCACAGGTGCGATATCTCCCACCTGTCATGGAAGACCACCTTTTTGGTGGCTATAACGTCAGCCAGAAGGATAAGAGTGCTCCAGGCGCTTTCCATAGAATCTTCTTATTTGGTCTTCCACAGGGACAAGGTTGTCCTTTGACCCCACCCAAAATTTCTTCCGAAGGTGGTGTCAGAGTTTCACCTGAATTAGGTGTTGACTCTGCCGGTGTTCTACCCCAGTCACACCTCGGAGGCCGAATATAGGCTCCATACTTTGGACCTTAGAAGAGCGCTCGCTTATTATAAGGAGAGGACGGCTAAAGTTCGGGGAGAGGTTTGCCAGCTGTTTGTCACCTATGCTGAAGCTGCACCTGGCAGACCTGTAGCCAAGTGGATGATAAGCAGGTGGGTCACCTCCTCCATAGATCTCTGCTATAGGTTGGCGGACATGGAGCCACCCAAAGGGAATAGAGCTCATTCTACCCGCCATACTGCTGCTTCGGTGGCTGCTTCTAGAGACGTCTCTATCCAGGAAATCTGCAGGGCTGTTATCTGGAAGTCAGCACGCACCTTTATATCCCATTACCACATTGACCTAGAGTCACGCCGGGATGCGGGTTTTGGGATCTCGGTTCTCCAGTCCTTATTCCCCAGGTAAGTGTTGGGGGTGCGCACCTTGCTGCCGTCCTCCCGGAGAACTGCTAGGAGTCTGCCAGTGTGTATTGAACAACATATACATGTCCCTAAAAATACAGGATCTTATCTGTGTCAATCTTCACCATTCATCACTGTTGGGTACTCGGCCAGAGGTCAGTGGAGCCAGCACCATTGGCGCCCCACACCGGCACAACTGCATGGCGCTTGTGGTTGTCATTAGGCTGCGACGACTCCGACTGCCTGCCAGTTCTTCTTCTCCCACCGGAGAGGTCACCTCGTGGGACACTGAGAGAAAAACTTCAGGCCTGCTTCGTAGTTCTCGACTCTGTGTTTAAATTCCTTCTGTGTCGAAGTCCGTCGGTTCTGTTTTGCCATACTCAACGTCGCCCGGTAAGATCTTTCCATTTTTCTATTTTTCTGCAGTGTTGAGTCTGTTTTTGGTGTTTTTTTTCCCCGTAGGTCATGTCTCGGTCAGATAGCAAGAAAACTTCCAGGACGGGTCAGCCCCCCATGCGACAGCGCCCATGCGGCCGAAAATATTCCGTCACCGACCAACCCGACCGTTGTCTTCGTGTCTTGGCCTGCTACGACATGGTTCGTTACATGCCTGTTTCTCCATGGACCGCGGGTCGCCGAGCTAAAGCGTGGTGAGTGGGCGAGCCTGGGCTGACTGTATGCACCAGGCCAAGCTACGCCTTCCCCACCTTCTCCGGGTCCCCTCCCGGTTGTACAAGGACCGAGGAGGAGGGGCCTCAGCTACTAGTAGCCTAGAAACATAGAAACATAGAATGTGATGGCAGATAATGACCGCCTGGCCCACCTAGTCTGTCCATTTTCCTATCTAACAGATAAGCTGCAGATCCTAGTTAACCAACAGCTTACTTCCTCCTACCCCCCACTAGGACTGCCTTATGTCTATCCCATGCATTCTTGAATTTCCCACTGTTCATGACTCTCGACCTCCTCAGGAGGCTGTTCCATGCATCCACAACCCTCTCTGTGAAAAATACTCTCACATTACCTCTGAGTCGTCCCCCCTCTATCTTCAGATTGTGCCCCCTTGTTCTTGCACATTTCTTTTTCTGAAAGATGCTATCCTCTTGGACTTTGTTGATTCCCTTGAGGTACTTGAAAGTTTCTATCATGTCCCTCTCTCTCCCTTCTTTCTTCAAGGGTATACTTATTAAGCTCCTTTAGTCTTTCTTTGTATGTCTTCTGGTGCAGACCCTGCACCATTTTGGTTGGCCTCCTCTGGACAGCCTCTGTCTATGTCTTTGCGAAGACAGGGTCTCCAGAACTGCACAAAGTACTCCAGATGGGGTCTCACCTACTGTCTGTACAGCGGGATAACAACTTCCTGTTTTTTTTACTATTGATGCCTCTCCGCAGGCATCCCAGTATCCCCCAGCCTTCCTTATTGCCTTCTCACATTGCTTGCCCACCTTTAGGACATCTGATATAATTAACCCCAGGTTCCTTTCCATTTTTACTGTTGTCAGTATCTCACCCCCCATTGTGTACTCTTCCCCTGGGTTTTTGTTTCCCAGGTGCATTACCTTGCACTTCTTTGCCTTGAATCTGAGCTGCCATACATCTGACCATTCCTCCAACCTTGCCAAGTCCCTTCTTATCCTTTCCACTCCATCTTGTGTATCAATCCTGTTGCAGATCTTTGTGTCGTCAGCAAAGAGACATACTTTTCCTTCCAGATCCTCTGCAATGTCGCTTATAAAGACATTAAAAAGGACCAGTCCCAGTACTGAACCCTGCGGTACCCTGCTAGTAACCCTCCTTTCTTCACTGTGGACTCCATTTACTACTACCCTTTGCGTCCTGTTGTCTAGCCAATTTTTTATCCAAGCTACCACCTTGGGACCCACTCCAAAGCTGGCTAACTTCTGTATTAATCTTTTGTGTGGGACTGTATCAAATGCCTTGCTAAAATCTAGGTAGGCCATGTCCACAGCCCCTTCCTGTCACTAGTTCTTCCCTTAGTTCCTTTAGAATTCTTGGGTTAATCCCATCAGGCCCCATTGCTTTGTCCACCTTCAATTTTATTAGTTCTTTCAGAACTCTTTCTTCTGTAAATGGACTGGTATCGACCCCCGTCTTCAGTGTGTTTCTCTTGTTTGGTTTAGGTACCTCCCCCTCCTCTTCCTTTGTGAATACTGAGCAGAAATATTTGTTCAGTATCCCTGCTTTTTCACTGTCACCCTCTACTCACATTCCCTCCCCTTTATTAAGCCTCAGTATCCCTCCTTTGGTCTTTCTTCGCTCCCTAATGTACCTATAAAAGGTCTTATCCCCCTTCTTAACAGAGTTGGCTATTCTTTCCTTGGTTTGGGCATTTGCCATTCTGACTGCTTTCCCAGCCTCTTTCTGCTTTAACTGATAAACTTCTCTGTCCTGCTCCTTCTGTGCTTCCTTATTCGAGACTCTTCTGGGCACATATAAATGGGTTAATAAAGGGGAGTGGCAGGACCGTACCACACCATCGGTGGCTGGTCACTAACAAACAATGACCCTAGCATTGCTATGGCTCTCAACCGCCAATTCACGAACCTGGACCAGTTCAAAGCGGGACTGCCACTCCTCCCCCCCGGTCCCGAATGTTCGCCCTCTCCATAAATTGGACCGCCCAACCTTCCACATCAGACTGGTAAAACCCAACAAAGTTCTCCCATTATTAAAGTCCCTCAAAACATCTGGATCTGTGGGACCTGATGGAATTCACCCCCGGATACTAAAGGAAAGGGCCCATGCACTAGCTAGGCCCCTGACCTGGCTCTTCAATAGATCCCTAACATAAGGTGCCATATCGGAACAATGGAAACTGGCTCATGTAGTCCCTGTCCACAAGGGAGGCTTGAGGGAGTCAATCAGCAACTACAGGCCAATCTCCCTACTCTGCAGCCTGGCAAAGATACAAGAGAGATTGATATACGCCAACTCCGTGACTACCTAGAGCTCCATCAACTACTAGCTCCCTCCCAGCATGGATTCAGAACCACACATGGGACCAACACCATGCTTATCAAGTTACCCACAGATGTTCTCAGAGAACCCCCACCGCGGAGCGGTTTTCATTGCTCTATCCAAGGCATCTGACCTTGTCAACCATAACCTGCTGCTTACCAAGCTGAGCCATGTTGGGCTAGACAGCCGCTCCCTGTCATGGTTCAACAGCTACCTTACCGGGAGGTGACAGAGGGTAAAATGGAAAGACTCCCTGTCGGAGCCTCTCCCATTAACAGAGAGGGTGCCCCAAGGGTCTATCCTTGGCCCCCTTCTCTCCTCTCTCTTCACCAATGATATCAGTAAACACTGTAGCGGGAGCTCTGTGGTACAGTATGTGGATGATGCCGTCATTTACCGCCCCTCCTCTAATCTGGGAGATGCCGTCATTTACCGCCCCTCCTCTAATCTGGGAGATCTCAGTTCCAGTCTACAAGATGACCTGAGATCCCTAGAGCAATGGCTTGTCACCAATATAATGATCATTAACTCTAACAAGACCGAGGACATGCTGTTTGGCCCAAGAGCCCTCGGTCATGATAGAAGCCAACACCTCCAACTGACTGCCACATCAGGCAACAGACTAGAGGTGGTCGAATCAATAAAATACCTTGGCCTTTCCCTGGACCAGGGCTTCACCCTCAAGGAACACGTAGACCAGGTAACCAAAAATATTCATGCTAAACTTGGGACTCTACACAGGTTGAAAGACCAGTTGATACCAGCTGTCAGGGCCTCCATCGCCACCAGCGTCCTACTTCCGACCATTACCTATGCAGCCCCGGTGGTCCAGGGAGTAGCCAGACAAGAGATGAACAGACTACAAGTTCTCTATCATAAGGTGGCTCGGTTCGCCACATAACCTGGCCCCAGGACCCACCACTGTGACACATTGTCCCAACTAAACTTGCCCTCCTGGGACACCCAGCTCCAATACCCCCTACTCTGCTAAACCTTTAAATTGCTTAGCCCCTCCCCTCCTCCCAGCCTCTCCAGTCTCATCGCCCTAAAGAGTAACCCTAGTCTCCTCCGCACGACTGACATGACACTCCTTGCAATGCCTAGGGTTAGAACCAAGGTGAGTGGCAAGTCGTTCGCCCTCACCGCCCCCACACTGTGAAACTCCCTGCCCCCAAGAGTCCAGGAAGCTACCTCCATCAGCAGCTTCCGCACAAGGCTTAAGGCACATATGATGGCCACCTCCAAGTGCAATTGCTAAAGGAAAGGGGCCCCCAAGCGTAAGCCTAACATATCACAGCACAACACGCACAGGGGGCCCTGCCCCCCCTTCCAGGGAAGTAGCTACAATGACTACACTAACCTATATGGCTAACTCAGCATATGTAACCAGCTGAAGTGCAACTATGTATTACCCTGTATTATGTCTTGATGTGTCTTATGTAATGTGTTTATGCTGTATGCTATACCATGTAAACCCTGGGTCGCCCCTGAAAAAGGGACCTTCGGGGCCCAGTGGGCTTACCTGGTTATCAAAATTTAATAAATAAATAAATAAAATATTTTTAGAATGTTATCCTTTTCTCCTTAACCTCTGCCACCTCGTTTGAGAACCATAGTGTTTTTTTTTCCTTTGCTGTGTTTTGTTGATTTGCTTTACACAAAGGCTTGTTGCCTCTGTGATAGCTATTTTGATTACTCCCCATTGTTCCTCCATCCCTCTTTCTTGCCTGTTTCCTAGTGCTTTTCTGAGGCACTCTGTCATTTTCCCAAAGTCAGCCCTCCTAAAGTCCAATACTCTTGATTTTGTATGACTTAATTGTATGGCTGTGTTTATTGTGAACCACACTGTTTGGTGGTCGCTTGTTCCCAGATGGCTACCCACTTCTAAATCTGAGATTTTTTCTCTATTCCCATTTGAGAGTACCAGGTCTAAGATTGCTCCCTCCTGAGTAGGTTCCAATACTAGCTGTCTGAGGCATGCCCCCTGTAGGGCATCAAGAATGACCATGCTCTTGGATGTGCCTGCAGCAAAGGTGCTCCAGTTAACATCTGGCATATTCAGGTCCCCCATCAACAATATCTCCCCTTTTTGAGCCATTCTAAGGAAGCCTTCTATCATTTCCTTGTCCATTTCTTCCCCCTGTGATGGGGGTCTGTATGTAACCGCCATGCAGATTGTGATGCCATTTCCTGTCTCCAGGGTGACCCAGAGTGCCTCATCTGCTCCCTGTTTACTCTTTAGTTCTGTTGCTTTGATCCCTTCCTTTACAGAGAGCTACTCCTCCTCCTCTTCTTTTACCCTCCCTGTCCCTCCTGTAGATTGTGTATCCTGGTATGTTGATGTCCCAGTCATGGTTCTCTGTACAATGTTTCTGTGACTGCCACAATATCCAGGCAACCCTCTTCCATCAAGGCCACTAGTTCAGGGAGCTTGTTACACAGACTACGGGCATTGGTACTCATCACCCTCCACTTTCTGATGGCCTTACCCCTTTTAGCCCCATTCCTGTCCTTACTGCCTTTGCCTTTTTTTACATTTACCTCTGTCCTTCTCCCTAATGACTTCTCTACCTTGGTGTTTACCTCACTAATTACCGTGTTTTGTGGGGGGAGGCTGGGATTTTCCTGCTCCTTTTCAGTGCCTCCCCTTTTGGCTAGTTTAAATGCTTACTGATGAAGCATTTAAACCTCTCACCTAGGATCCTGGTTCCCCCCCCGGACAGATGCAGACCATCGCACCAGTATAGGTCTGCATCCCTCCAGGTGGCTCCCCAGTCCCCAGTGAAACCAAAATCCTGAGCTCCACACCAGTTTTTCAATCATTTATTAAATTCCCTGGTGAGGAGTACCCTAGCATCACCCTTGCCATAGACAGGCAGCACCTCTGAGAACGTTACCGTATGCTCTACTTGTCTAAGGCCCCTACCCAACTCTACAAACTCCTCTTGCACTGCTCTAATACCATTCCTAGGCAGGTCATTTGTCCCTAGGTGGACAGTGACATCCAGCTCCCTCCCTCGGGCAGCTGCTCCCACGATCCAGAGGATTCGCTTCCTGTCCCTCCAAGCCGTGGTGCCAGGCAGGCACCTTACCTCCCTTTTCCCTTCCTCCCCCATTTCTACCCCCCTAATGACTGAGTCCTCCACCAGGAGTTGTTTCCTTCCCCTGTGCAGTCCCATGCCACCCTCCTGTGGGTCTCCTTTGTGAAGGTTCCCAGCATCCTCCTTGGTCTCCTCTGCAGGTGCCTCCATAGAGGAACCACTATCCACTAGAAGAGTGAATGAATTGTGGAGAGGTACAGCTGGAGGGATGCAACTCTGTTCCACCACCCTCTCCCGCCCTGAGCCCACCCTGGTCCAGCGTTTCCTCTTTCTTGGCAACCTCTGAGGTAGTGGCATTGGCCCTGGTGGTCCCTGGGTGGGGGAGGAGGTTTCACGAATCCTAGCCAGGTCAGCCTGGAGATGGGCAACCTCCTCCCTCAGACCAGAGAGGTGCCTGCAAATAGGGCAGCATCGCAGCCTCCAGAATGTGTCCAGGAACACTGCTGCCCCACAGCCATTGCACTGCACCACTCCTATCATGTTTTAGTTTGTGTCCCCTCTCCTGTTTCTCTGTATGCTTACTCTCTCTCTTCTCCTTACAACTCTCACCATTCCTGTTCTGGGACAGCAACTTCCTATATTCTTCAGTAGCCTCCTTCTTCCTTGCTCAGTGTCTGACCACCACCAGCTGGGGGGAGAGTGAGCTACTTTTTTCCTTTAAGGTTGACAAAACCAGTGTTTCTCTATGATCCTTCCCTTTCTACTGCCAAACAGGAAGTTCCTGTTGACAGTCAAATCCAGTGGCTACAAAAGTAGAACTGGCTTACGATGGATGGGTGGGTGGAGGGGTGGGCTGGAGGGCAATCAGTAAGGAAAAAGGCTAGCAACAGGAAGCTGTTGCCGAGGCTCCTTCCATGGTGCAGGAGGCCGGTCCCGCTCCTTTCAGGGGGCGGGCGGGAGGCACCACCGCAGCAGTCACCCCTTCGGGGATGTAGGCTCCCCCGGTGTCAGACCCACGGTTCACTAGGCACGGGTCAACGCCGTCGGTCAGCGCCATTGCGGACCTCGGTGCCGTGGGCCCTGACAGAGCCGTCATTGGTGCCGACTTGTCGCGCAGCGCCATGGCTTCTGTCAGAGCTGTTTGTGGCGCCGATACTGCTAGCGGTGCCATGGGAGATGCTACGGTGCTGTCTTTGTTTACACCTCGCATCGGCACCGAGGTTGAGCACGGCGCTGTGTCCTCGGGTCTCGGTGCCATGGGGCTGTCAGATTCTACCGTCTGCACCGTCGTTGGCGCCGCCTCTGCCCTCGGCGCCGTGGAGCAAGGCGGTACCATCCTCAGTAGGCACCGATGGTGCCATCGGGGCCGTCCTTGGCACCATCTTCGTCCTCGGCGGCGCTGTGGCTGGTCCCGACTCTGGAGCTCCTGTTCGGGCTGGAGCCGTGCCCCCTGTGGATTCTGCTCACGATGCTGTAAGGGGCACTGGCACCGGCTCGGGCATGGCTTTGGTCTCTGGCACCCCTTTGGCAAAGATGGCAGTGGGTGCCCTCCTACAGTCTGGCACAGGGCCTCGGCCTCTACCTTCTCGGAGGCGGAGTCGGCCTCTGAGAAGACGGACAGTCTGACTCTTTGTGGTTGGCTGTTGGAGTGGGCAGCCCAGTAGTTTCCTCGACAAGCCGGAGTCTGCCCTTTTCTGAGGTGGGGTCGGTGGCTACTGAGACGGGGGTCAGGGGTGCCACCAGTAGACAGTGGTGCTGGCCACCATTGCTCTGCAGCCTGGTCTTGGTGCGTTCACTGACCCCTCAGCAGTGGTACCCCCACCTGTGGTATGCCTGGATCGCTCAACTTTGGGGCCGATCAGAACACCTATGGGAGAGGAGGGTGCTGTGCCCTGGATAGCTCGTTCGAGTGCTGCCCAGAGCACAGTACCCTTCCCTACCATAGGGTGCTGTGCCCTGGATAGCTCCTTCAGGAGCTGCCCAAAGCTGTCAGCTACCTAGGCTGGCCCTCTCGAGGAGGAGGGCTCTTTCAGACTTCGAGGGGTGGAGGGGCGTGGGGTCTGCATGGCGGCCTTTTTCGGGGGTCCACCCGAGCTCTGGGAGAACCATAGTGCGGATCTCTGCTCTTCCTCCTTGGTCTCTTTCAGAGAGCCCCATTCTTTTGAGGTAGGGGAGCATCCTTCTAGACCCATAAGGCCCCGGTCACCTCACAGGTGGGATTCTTCCCAGTGCAGCCAAGGCAGTACCAATATGGTTGTTCAGCTGTCAGCTGTGGAGTCTTCTGGGGTACCTTTTTCTGTGGGTGCTTGTGGTCTTCTCCTTAGCCCAGGTGGAGGTCAGCCAACATCTCTTTTCTGCTCTGTCCCCATTCCTCTGCCACATTCTCCTGTGCTCCCAGGCATCCTTGGTTCTAGTGGGCGTCTCTTCTGGGAACAGTTCAGAGCGGTGGCTGCTCAGTTCCCAGCTTACGTTAGGGCGATGGACAGTCGGGGTTTTCAACCTCCCCCCCCGAGTAGCCGCCCTCTGAATGGCTACTGCCCTCCAGCTCCTCATCCCCCTCTTCTGGGAAGAGGAACCTTCTGTCCACATCTCTCTAGCTGCTGATCTTGCTGAGTATCAGCGCTTCCTCATGAGGGTGATGGAGGACTTGCGTCTCACCCCTGCCACTGTTAGCAATCCTGAGCACTCGGTGCACGTCTTTCTAGGCGATTTTTGCGAGGCCATCCTTGTGGTGCCGCCCTGGCCTGCTCCCTTTCGGGAGGCGTCGTTGCGTTCCTGGCAGAGGCCCTTCTCTGGAGTTTCTGCCCGTAGAGATCTCAGCCAGAGGTATTGTGCACCCCTGGAGTCTCCAGGTTCCATGCCTCGTCTCCAGTCCAGACTGACGCAGTTTGATACTCCAGATGGGCTTTGCGCCCTTCACCGTGATCGGCCCCCAGATCAAGACTCCTCGGATTTTGACATCTGGGGTAGGAGGACTTTCTACTCGGCATGGTTATTGCTTTCCATTTCTGCACATCAGGCCCACTATGCAGCCTATGACAGGTTCTTGTGGTCCAGGCTAGGTCAGGTCCTAGCCTCATTGCCTGATATGGAGCAAACCAGACAAGCCATTGCACTCTCTGCGCATGGTCTGGAGCTAGCAAGGCACCAAGTGAGGGCATCCTATGATGCCAGTGAGGTAGCTATCAGGGCCGTAGGGACAGCGATCTGCACTAGGCGGACGGCATGGCTGCGTCTTTCCCGGTTGTCACCCTTGGCCCAGTGTAGGATGATTAACCCCTCTTACCAGAGAACCTAGAGCGAGACGGTGCTTGTCGGGGCAAATTCCTTCCCCCTCCGGGGGGACCCCGTCTCACTCTCCCCACTCTTGGGCCTCTCCAAGCCCTGGAGGTTCTCCCTCTTACTGTGTCACCCACTGAGAGCTAAGGGACTTTGTCCTTTAGGGTGTAAAAGAAAACCCCTTGGGGGCGCCGGCATTTTCATTTAATAGTGATGAATGGTGAAGATTGACAGATAAGATATGAAAAATTACCTACCTACTGTGGAATTGTGATCTTTCTATGTATCTTCACCATTCATCACGATCCCACCCTCCATCCCCCTGGGGCCTCAGTCTCTGGGTCCCCTCTCTCTGTGCCCATCCCTTCCCCCCTCTCCTTTCTTTTCAGGAGTGGGGTAAAACAGGGGTACACAGGGGGATAATGTTCCGGGAAGAGTGGACAGCGGGGGGGGGGGGCATTCCTTCTCCAGTGCTTTGGCTCCACCTCTGTGGGGTGGAAGTTGAGTTACCCTCCATTCTGTCCTCCTCCCTGTTTCCATCCAACTTATTTCTCCTTGTTTATTACAAAAAAAAAAAAGTTTTCCCCTTTTTTCACCAATAATCTTTCCTTGAGAGGGTGTTGATTCTCTGTACCCTGTCCTTCCTTCAAAATAGCTGACTCTGCTTATCTGGAGTGTTTGCCAGCCATTCTGTGCCTTGAATTCTGGCAGAAAACCTTTGGCTACCCCTTGCAGTTCCTATGTAATCTGGAGATGGACCAGAGTCTGGGATGTTTAATTCCGCCCTCTCCTAAATTGTTTACCCACCCTACCTCCGTCTTCCATTTCCCAGAGATTGGGGCCCCTCCCAATCCCTTTAGTTTCCCAATTTTTCTCCTTTTCTGTCCTCTCAGTCATTATTTCTCCCTTTAGTTTGGTGCATCAGCTCCACCTACCTAAAAAAAAAAAAAAAAGCTCCTGCGGGGTCCTTACCTTCGACCGAGTACCCAACATTGAAGAATGGTGAAGATACACAGAAAGATCACAATTCCGGTAGGTATGTAATTTTCATTTACTCACCTGTAACAGGAGTTCTAGGAGTGGTATATGTTGTTCATCCACACGACCCACCTGGCCTCCCCGGCTTCGACGCGCAACCTGAGCTTCCAGTGGCTAGATCTGGCGTCATGGGACAGAGCCGAGGGTTTTACCACCCGGGTGGGTGGGAGGAGTGAGCTTGAAGACTTTCTGGCACAACTTAAAGCGGCAAGGAACCTACCAGACAGTGTGGATGAACAACATATACCACTCCTAGAACTCCTGTTACAGGTGAGTAACCTGTATTTTGGGCAGGATGTGAAAAATGACAGCTGTACTGTTCATAAGGAGGTATGAAAAAGTGACAATGTTGAGAATCTGGAATGAAAATGTAAAAAATTGGTGACTTTACGAATGCACGCCTGTAAGGCAGTCATTTTTTGGAGTTTTTCCACCAAATTTGCAACATGGGTTTTTGGGACCCCTCCTCATGAACAATGGCACTGTTGTTTCATTAATCAGTCTCGAAAGGTGATTCCTCCCAGCAACCGTGAAATCACCTTTCAGGACTGAGTAACCAAATGACAGTGACAGTGTTCACAGGGTGGATCCCAAGAACCTGTATGTTGAAAATCTAAATAAATTTTAAAATGGCTGGAAATATCAGCCGAAGTTGGATTCTCTCTCCATTGACTCCAATTATACAGCTTAATTTCTTCAGTTTGATGGTTGGCTTTGAAGAGTGCAGGCGTGTCCCAATCCACAGAAGATGGCTGCTTCTGACATCGAGTAAGTATGGAGTAAAGGGGTGGAGGTGCGGGAGGTGGGTCCATGAGGGAGGCCGGGATGGGGTGTGGAGAATGAGGAGATGACGAAGACTGTTTTCTTTTTACGGGAAAAAGACTTTGGGGAAGGTTTTCTTTATTTTACAGGTTACCAAAAATTTAATATTTAGGCACACTGGGTTGGCTCCCAGTGTGCCACAATAGTGTTTATGTGTATGTGGGGGTATGCCAACTTGGGGACTGGGCACTCCCGATATTGGCAAATAATATAGATGGGTTTGGGGGGGGCCCATCTGATAGTGGGCATCCCGGTGCCAGAAACATCAAAATATATTTTGGCACACTGGGGTGGGCTCCCAGTGTGCTACATTAATGGGTAGGGAGGGGGGAATACATGTCGACACAGGGATTGGGCACCCCGATGTCGGCTTTCCGGGGAGTGTGTGGTGGATGGCAGGAACCGCCAATGTGGAAAGCCGCACCATGGCTCATTTGTTTATTTATTGAACTGGTTCACCAGGAAAGGCACACTGAACAAACAAGTTGCCCAAACAGCAAGGGGGACAGAGTGTTCGGTGGCAGAAGCCGACAAGAACAGTAACTCTGGCTATGCGCCTTACTGTGCACTGCAGTATGCATGGCTGGAGTCTTGTCAGCTGCTACTAACAGAGAGAAGGTATGTCTGTGTGCCTGGTTGCGTGGGAGGGGGAGGTCCCGCTGCAGTGACGAAACTGTCCCTCATTGCAGCAGCAGATTTTTTCAGCGCGGTCTTCTCTCTGAAACTGCTGTCATCAGCAGCTTCCCCATTGATTGGTGGCTGAGGACGACCCAATAAAGCATCCACTGCATTGGCCTCAACACACCTCTGAATGGTATTATCCAATATGTTTTTGAGCGCCAGCACAAGCAAACATAAAAGGAAGTGTTTCACCCCCCCCCTCGGGGGAAGCCAAAAGACTATCAGCAATGTCATGTTCTTTTAACAAGAGTGCACTGGTACAAACGTATTTGAAAGAGACTATTTCTGACTCAGAAAGCAGCAGTGTTTCTAGTGGTTAACACTCCACACGCAAAGTATCTGAAATCCATACTTTGGTCACAGCTCTTCCGTATACTGTTTTCCTTAGCGATATGGTAGCTCGCTGTACATACTCCAAGTTTTTATGTAAAATGGTGTCAGGCTGTAATCCTGCTTACCTACTTTGCCAACTTCCAGAATGAGGGAGAATGGACTCTCCACTTACTGGATGTTAAGAGGGTCCTTAGGTTTTACCTGGACAGGGCTAAGGACTTCAGACAGTCAAAACAGCTGTTTGTCTCTTTCAACCTTAATTGTAAAGAATAAGCTGTTACAATCAAGTGCATTTCTGTCCAGATTGTAGACTTTCTTCACCACTATGCTGTTACTGAGGTTAAATTGGAAGGCAAAGTATGTGCTCACTCCATGAGAGTGGTTTCCTCTTTCCTGGCAGAAATACGCTCTGTGCCTGTTGTAAAAATTTGCAGAACTGCAACTTGGAACACAGTGCACACCTTTACAACGTATTATGCCCTTCAAACAACATGAAGTCTTGCTGTATTCTGACATATGCAGTGATGTCCAACCTTTGAACTGCCCCGGAGAGGAAAGAGTTAACTTTCCATGCAAGGCATGGAACGCTGAGCTCGAGCTCGGTTGAGACTCTGTCTGTTGTTGTTTGAACTCAAACCGCCAAATTCTTTACTTCGCCTCACCGAACAGTCGCTCCGGAGATTTCTCCTTTGCTCGGTTCAATTTAGTCGGTTAAAGTGTCATTATCCTGGTTTCAACCAAATTTAATCCGTTTAACCTGCCGGTTCAGTCTCTGTCTGTGGTATCGTGAGTACTGGATAAGTTTATTTTTGTTTCTTCTGTGTGGAACTTGTAAACACTGGATCGGTTCGGTTTGAACCGATCAGGTTTGTTCAAAACAGTTTGTTCTACTTTCAGAGTGTGGTAACCGGTCCTTATCAGTTCTAAAAAAAACGGATTTCATTACGGTTTTTTCTACAACCTGTATCCGATAAGGATGTCTTGCCTGGCAGATTGCCGGAAAAGGGTAAGTTTGGTTAGGACTGGCCATGTCTGAGAAACCCAAGACAAAAACTGGGCCCACTGGGTTTCAACACTGTAGTGTGTGTGGGGAAGCGTTTGCTAAGGCTGACCCCACACCACCTGTGTTTATTGTCTGGGGTTTGACCACCTCGGCTCAGACTTCCAGATTTGCAAAAATTTTCCCTTAGCTACCCTGGAAAAGAGAGTTGGTAGGCTCAGGGAAAGGGAGGCCAAAATGTCCGCTGACCCGGACGGCCAGCCCGGTTCGGTTCCAACCGAACCAGAAGAAGCACCCTCTGACCAGGCGAGACTTCTTCGGGCAAAGAAGAACCGACTCTGAGGAGTCAGTTCGGTTAAAGAAAAGAGGGATAAATCAGCTGGTTCGGATCCAGAGTTCTTTCTCCGACCGCTGATGAAATAATAAGCGATAAGGATTGTTCAGTCGCTAACGGTTCCGACCGAACCGGCACCATCGGTTAGGCCTGTTCGAATGGGGTTCCCCGTTCCAGATTATAATTTAGAGGTTTTTATGAACCAGAGGAGGAGGAGGGAGAGTGATGGTGATTATGAAAGTCTGAATGTGGCCATTGAACCGGACATTTCCCCAGACAGACCTTCAGGGGTTTCTCCTCCTAGGCTTTCTGAGTCCCTTTCCCATTTTATGTTTTACAAGAAAGTGGCTGAAACTCTTCAGCTTCCTATGGAGGAAGCACTAGAGGATCAGGAGGAGCCTGATTACGTTGAAATGATAGACATTCCAGAATCCAGGAGGCTGTCTGTTCCCCTCCATAAGTCTTTTGGGAAACAGACAATAAAAATGTTAAAGACTCCTAATTCTATGCCTCCTGTGGACAAGAGAATGGACAAGAGGTATACTCTCTCAGGCTCAGATACGGAGTTCCTTACCCAGAAATGCAGCCATGTTGGGGTAGTGCAGGCTGCTGCCTGTGACAAGGCAAATATAGCCTTGGCTTCACACCCCCCAGATAAGGACTCCAGCAGGATTGATGCCATGGCAAAGAAACAGTACATGGCAGCATCCTTGGGACTCAGGCAGGCTAATTATATGGCCTATACAGCTAGATACCAGAAGTCTAGATGGGACGCTGTGATGGCTCTGGCTAAACAGGTCCCTGGCCAGCTTGCCAAGGAGCTGGAGCAGGTGGCTGCAGATGGGATTGAGGCATCCAAGGTGCAATTTCCTGCTGCTGTGGACTCCAGTGATGTTTCATCTAGAGCCATGGCTACATCTGTGGCCCTTCGTAGGATGGCTTGGCTCAGATGTTATAGCCTGTCTCAGGATACCCAGGCTAAGGCCATGGATTTTCCTGTTGTGGGTAATTCTCTGTTTGGGGAGCAAACAGAGAACTACATGAAGAAAATGGATGAATACAGGACCACCTATAGGAGTGCTCAGGCCAAGGAAAGATAAGCCACTCCCCAGAGGCAGCATTCCAGGGGCAGGGGCAGGCCTTTTCATAGGCCTTTCTACCAAGCCCAGGCTTCCTCTTCTGCTTATGCTCAGAGGGGGTTCTTCAGAGGGAGAGGCAGACGGAGTACAAGCAGGCCTGCTACCACCCCTCAGCCTAAAGCCCCTGCCAAACAGGCACCCTGATGGGTTTGCCAGGGCCAATTCTCCACCACCTGTAGGGGGCAGGCTGGCTTACTTTGTCCAGGACTGGATGTCTTTAACATCAGACAAATGGGTCCTGGAAGTAGTGAGCCAGGGACTGGTTCTCAGCTTCAAAAAATTTCCCAAGATGAGAACCAGATCCTTTCCACTTGCAGATCCCTCAGAGGCACTTGCCCTAGAGGCAGAGGTCTCTTCCCTCTTGGCTCTGAGAGCCATAGAAAGGGTTCCACCCCTACACAAGGGGAAAGGATTGTACTCCAGGTACTTCCTAACTCCCAAAAAGAGAGGAGAATGGTGGCCCATCCCAGATCTCAGATATTTAAACAAGCGCCTTTTAAAGCCAAAGTTCAAAATGGTGACTCTGGGAATAATTCTGCCCTCTCTAAGGCCAGGAGACTGGCTAGTTTCCCTGGATCTCAAGGATGACTATTTCCACATTCTCATCAGAAACTCCCACCGAAAGTACCTCAGCTTTGAGTTGCCCTCAGGCCACTATCAATTCAGAGCAATGCCCTTTGGCCTAACTTCAGCTCCAAGGGTGTTCACAAAATGCCTGGCAGTAGTGGTTGCTTTCCTAAGGAGAAAAAAGATCTCCATCTTTCCATACCTGGACAACTGGCTCATAGTAGGTCAGTCTCCAGATCAAGTCAAGTCACACCTACAGATAACTCAGCAACTGCTCACTTCTCTAGGATTCCTTCTGAATCTTTCAAAGTCAGTTCTAGAGCCTCTGCAGCTCCTCACCTTCATAGGGGCAGAGCTGGATACATTAAAGGCAAGAGCCTTCCTTCCCCTGGACAGGACAAGGACCCTTGTTACACTGGCCTCTTCATTCACCCTGCAGGTGTCTCGACTAGCAAGGCATTTTCTGTAGCTCTTGGGCCACATAGCTGCCTCTACAACAGTGGTCCAAGGAGCAAGATTTCAGATGAGGGACATTCAGTTCCACTTGAGAGCCTTCTGCTCTCAGAGAAAGGATCCTCTGACCAAACTGATCCCTGTGACTCGAACCCTGATCCAGGCTTTGCAATGGTGGCAGGATCAGGACAACCTAAGGCAAGGAGGGTCCCTTTGTCACTCAATCTCATTCTCTAATCCTTACCACAGATGCCTCCCTCTTGGGCTGGGGAGCCCATTTGGGGGACCTGACCACCCAAGGGTTGTGGTCACCTCAAGAATCTCTGCTTCACATCAATCTCTTAGAACTCAGAGCAGTGTTTCTAGCACTTCAAGCTTTTTCCAAGTCTGTTCAGAACAAAGTGATTTAGATCAGGACAGACGATACCACCACAATGTGGTCATCATCAACAGCAAGGGGCACTCGGCTCACGGCCTTGTGCACAGAGGAAAATGAAGTTGTGGTCTCTGGCCTATTCCCTGAATACCTCTCTCATAGCAGTGCACCTCCCAGGGAAGGACGATGTCCTGGCAGATGCTCTCAGCAGGATATCTCAGAGCCATCACGAATGGTCCCTAGATCCCCTGATTTTGAAGGTGATCTTCTCCAGATGGTGCACCCCACAGATAGATCTTTTTGCAGCCCCAGACAATCACCAACTTCCTCTTTTTTGCTGCTGGCCCCCAGTGTTGGGCTCAGTCCCCCTGGATGCCCTAGTTCTCAGTTGGGAAGGGAAGTTCCTATATGCTTTTCCCCCCCTTCACTCTCCTGTTCAGGGTACTAGTCAACATCGGGTCTCAACACTGCAAAGTGATTCTGATTGCTCCAGACTGGGCCAGACAGCCCTGGTACCCTCACTTGCTGTCCTTAGCAGTGCACCTTCCCCTGTCTCTTCCCAGGAATTACAACCTGTTAACATGTTCTCAGGGGAGGGTCTGGTATCCAAATCTCAAATCCCTCAATCTCAAGGCCTGGCTCTTGAGGAGTTAGAATTTGCAGATTTGCATCTCTCTCAAGGTATTCTGGATATTTTATAGGCTTCTCGAAAGCCTTCCACCAGAAAGACTTACAACTCAAAATGGAAAAGGTTTACTATTTGGTGCTCTGGGAAGCATATTTCTCCAGAGTCTGCTGGTTTGCTTGCAGTCCTTGACTATATGGTTCATCTCAATAGCTTGGGACTCAGACCAGCTACACTTAAGAGTGCATCTGGCAGCTGTCTCTGCCTTCTTGTCAGCAGGCAAGCACTCTTCCCTTTCAGCTCATCCTATATTGGCAGTGTCAGTGGCTCAGTAGGTTGCACACTCGCCTCTGAGGCCGGGAGATCAGAGGGCTGTGGGTTCAGTTCCCACATCTGGCACTTGGGTTACTATCCCAGTACTGACACTGTAGTGCAGCACGAGAGGGGTGCTGCACTTCTGAGGTGCCGCCTTTGGATGAGACATTAAACCGAGGTCCCGCCTGCCTGGATTGGTGGTAGTTCAGGTGGATGTTAAAGATCCCATGGCACTTATCGAAAAGAGTATGGGAATTTCCCCGGTGTCCTAGCCAAATTTCCCTCATTCACTAAAAAAATACCAACTACGGCTTAATCTGGTTCAAGGTCAGTTGGAATTCATCTGTACCCCCCTCCCCCGGGTCGTACCTGAAAATAGGCAGGATTTGTCTAGTGCACTTACCCGGTCAACAAAAACAAAATAAAATATTCTGTAAGTTCTTCAAGGGATTGCTGCATACCAATCCTCTCTTCAGGGACCCTGCCCCTGCTTGGGACCTTAATGTTTACATTGCTCAGCTTATGCAACCCCTTTTTGAGCCTTTGTCCTCAGCAGAGCTTAAGTACTTGACTTGGAAAATTGTGTTTTTGGTAGCCATTACTTCTGCCAGATGCATAACTGAGTTACAGGCCCTGTTAGTGGAGCTTGATTTTATCTCTTTCCATAGAGATAAGGTGGTCCTCAGGACTAATAGGAAGTTTTTGCCTAAGGTGGTTTCAGATTTCCACCTTAACCAGTCTGTGTCTCCTCCTGTTTTCTTCACTGACCATTCCTCCTCTTGGGAGAGGAGGCTGCACAGCTTGGATGTGAAAAGGGCCCTTAGCTACTACATAGAGCGCACCAAGGATCACAGGTTTGACTCCCTCCAACTGTTCCTCACTTATGGTGAGATTGGTAAGGGAAAACCTGCCACTAAGAGATCTGTTACCAGGTGGATTGTCTCCTGCATACAATTTTTCTATGAAAAATTAGGTAAGATCCCATCCTCAGGCCTGAGGGCTTACTCTACCAGAGGTACAGCTGCTTCCCTGGCTGCTGCCAGGGATATTCCTATCTTAGAGATTTGTCAAGCAGCCACCTGGAAAACAGTACGTACTTTTACCAAGCATTGCTCTCTGGATATCCAGGCTAGGAGTGATGCTCGGTTTGGCACAACCAGTGCTTCAGAGCCCTATTGCCGGTAGGTTCATGTCCTCCTCCATGGAGGTACTGCTTGGTGAGTCTGCATATGCAGAATATAGCAAGACTTCATGTTGTTTGAAGAAAAATTACCACCTTAGTAATGTTGTTTCTCAATGGAGTCTTGCTGTATTCTGACCTCCCCTGCCTCCTCCTCAGAACCTGGGGTTTGGGATGTGGGTGAGCAGCAACAGTGTTGGCACCTGGAGGTGCCCCCTTTTCTCACCCTCTTACTTTGTGTGTGTGTGTTGTGTTTTGTTTTATTTTTTGGGTTTCCTGACTTGAGTCTTTGCCTTGGAACCAAAAAATCTTTTTATTATATTTAGTAGCCAGTTGGCTAGTGTAAGTTTACAGTTTCCATGCAGGATACCCAGTGAGTATAGCTCGAAAAGATCTGGCGGTTTGAGTTCAAACAACAACAGACAGAGTCTCAACCGAGCTTGAGCTCAGCGTTCCATGCCTTGCAAGGAAAGTTAACTCTTTGCTCTCCAGGGCAGTTCAAAGGTTGGACATCACTGCATTTGTCAGAATACAGCAAGACTCCATTAGAAGAAACAACATTACTAAGGTGAGTAATTTTTTCTTGATGTCCATGCCAGGCAGCATGCCTCCTTTGGCAGGACAATTCTGAATGGATTACTATCCTGAGCTGCAGCCTTTAGTCCAGGGGACTTTCTCTGAGCGTGGTACTCTGACCCACAAGTGGGAATCAATGGTGAAGATTGATTTTTGGAAGATATTAAAATTACATATTTACCGTAATTCTTGATCTTTCAGAATATCGTCACCATTGGTTATACACCCAGCCTGAATCCCCCAGACTCACTCCAGTATTGTTACGTTGTAGTTTTCACCCCTTTGTACTTGGTTTGGGCTATGGTGATGATGAAAGACAAGAGACCGCTCAATAGTGAGATGAGTGGCTCCACAGCATGAGTTCAGAGTACTTACAGAAGAAGCTGGTCTCAAACACTACTCTACGGTGTCACAAACACACTCAGCAGGTCAGGCCCTCTACTCTCACAGTGCCAACCCCTGAGCGCAATAGTGTGAACAGGTAACATACAGGGTAACCCTCCTGTCTGCTTTTGGGCCCGAATCACCTTTAAGCTCAAGTTACATAGAAACATAGAAGTTGACGGCAGATAAGGACCGCAAGGCCCATCCAGTCTGCCCATTTGTTTTTCTACCTTATAAATGTGCCATCGACCTTTGCTCTGTCAGTGGCTCTATCTATTCATAGTCATTTGTATTGCTCCCTATGCCTATCCCATGCCTGTTTGAAGCCCTGCACTGTATTCATAGCCACCACTTCTTGTGGTAAGCCATTCCATGTATCCACCACCCTTTCTGTGAAAAAGAATTTCTCACATTCCCCCTTAATCGGCCCCCCTAATCTCATCATGCTGTGTCCTCTTGTCCTGCTATTTTCTTATATTTAAACATGTTAGACTCTTTCACCTTGTTAATGCCCTTAAGGTGTTTGAATGCCTTGATCATATCACTCTCTCCCTCCCTTTGCTCAAGGGTATACACTTGAGCTCTGTTAATCTGTCTCATATGTCTTCTGATGAAGTCCCTGCACCATTTTGGTTGCCTTCTCTGACTGCCTCAATTTGGTTAATGTCCTTGTGAAGGTGTGGCTCCAATACTGCACGAGTACTCCAGATGGGGCCTAACCAGTGTCTTGTAAAGAGGGATTATTACCTTCCTCTTATGACTTGTGATACCCCTCACTAATACACCCTAACACCCCCAGCCTTACCTACTGCTTTAGAGGTCTGCTTGATGATTTCAGGTCATCAGTGATGATGATGCCCAAATCTCTTTCTTCCTTTGTGACTGCTAGCAACTCCTCCCAGCCTATAGGTGGCTTCAGGGTTTCTCTTCCTATGTGCATGATTTTGCACTTCTTTGCATTAAATCCCAGTTGCCACTCTTCTGACCATTTTGCTAGTTTATCCAGATCTCTTCTCATTCTACCCACTCCATCTGGATCATCTACTCTGTTGCAGATCTTGGTGTCATCTGCAAACAGACAAGCCTTACCCTCTAGTCCATCTGCTAGGTCACTAATGAAGATGTTGAAGAGGACCGGTCCCAGGACTGATCCCTGAGATACCCCAGTTGTGACTTGCATCTCTTCTGACTGCATACCATTTACCACCACTCTCTGTTTTCTGCCCGTCAACCAGTTTACCACCCAGTTGACCAACTTCTGACCCATCCCGAGCCACCCAGCTTTTTATCAATCTTCTGTGAACAGTGTCAAAGTGCTTTGCTGAAGTCAAGGTAGGTAACATCAACTGCACCCCCTTGGTCCACCACTCTGGTTACCCAGTCAAAGAAATCTATGAGATTGGTTTGACAGGACCTTCCTTTTGTAAACCCATGCTGTCTTGGATCCTGTGCCCCTATGGATTCCAGGTGTTGCACTATCCTTTCCTTAAGGAGTGCCTCCATAATCTTGCACTCTACTGAGGTAAGACTGACTGGTCTGTAGTTTCCCGCCTCCTCCTTGCTACCACTCTTGTGGCGCGGGATCACATGAGCCCTTCTCTAGTCTTCTGGGACCTCACCTGTGCTCAGAGACTCACTAAACAGTTCTGCTAATGGCCCTGCTAGTTCCACCTTTAGCTCTTTAAGTACCCTGGGATGTATGCCATCAGGTCCCATTACCTTATCCACCCTGAGCTTAGTAAGCTCTTGTAGGATCCTTTCTTTTGTGAAGGAGTAGTGCTCACCTCCTTCCCCGCTGTGGCTATGATGCTGAGCTGTGGGCCCTGCCCTACCTTCTCTTCCATAAATACTGAGCAAAAGTATCTATTTAGGATAGTTGCCTTACAGGGTCCTCCTCCTCACATGCTCCCTTTTCTCCATTAAGCTTAGCAATACCCCTCTGGACTTTCTCCTTTCACTAATGTATCTATAGAAAGTCTTGTCACCTTCTTTTACTGTTCGTGTAATGTTTCTCAGTTTGGGACTTTGCCTGCCTTACTGCCTTCCTGCTTCCTTAGGGCAGTTTGGTATGGCTCCTATCTTCATCCCGCTGTGTTCCTTTATATTTCCTGAAGGCCAGCCTTTGGTTCTGACCTTTTCTGCTACTGTATTTGATAACCAAAGTGGTTTCCTTCTTCTTTGCACTTCCTTTTCTGTCTAACACAATGGATGTTGCTTCAAGTATTGCATCCTTAATGCTTGCCTCACTTTGCCTGTACCTCACCTGTGTTTCTTTTGCCAGGGCTAGCTTAACTCTGTTGGCCATCTTATCAAAGTCAGCTCCTCTGAAGTCCCATATTTTTGCCTTGGAATGGGATGATTTAGATGTAGTAGCCAAATTGAACCATACCATGTGATGGTCACTGGCCCCAGTGACCTTCTCTCTGGAGATCTGTGATCCCTTCCTTGTTAGTCAGTACTGGATCTGGGATAGCCCTGTCTCTTGTGGGTTGCTGTACCAGTTGTTTGAGGCCCTCCCCCTGCAGGGAATCCACTATGTGTCTAGTTCTGGCAGATGTTCCTGCTGGTATTGACCAATCTGTATCCGGCGTGTTGAAGTCTCCCACTATCAGAACCTCCCCTTTAGCTGTCATGTTTTGTATATCTTCTAACAGTAATGTGTCTCTGTCCTCCCCCTGGTCTGGGGGCCTGTAGACAACCCCAGTTCTTATGGCTGTCCCATTTTCTGTTTCCAGGGTGACCCACAGTTCTTCTGGCTCCTTATGTGTATTCTGAATTTCTGTAGCTTTGATATTTTCATTGACATACAGGGCCACTCCTCCCCCCCCCCCTTTGCACCTCGGTCTCTTCTGAACAATACATAGCCAGGTGCTGGGGGGATTCAAGCTGTGAACCTTATGCTAGCTTACCCAATTAACAGGCTGAGATACGTAACCTCTTCGGGGATTGAGGTACAATCTTTCACTTGGGCACTCATCCAGGCTTCCAAAATGAACCCTTTTAACTCTATAGGAGACCTTAGGTATATTCTTACCTAATTCCCATTTTAGTAACACCATCAAGCCCTTCAAACAGCTGTCAGACTTAAGCACGTATACATCACATGCAAAAAGAACTGACAGACACCCAGTCAGTCTCTTAAGAAAATGTACTTTACTAAAAGATGATAAAAATATGAAAAATGTAAACATAGAACAATATATCAAAGAGCTCACAATCACATAAAAGAACAAGGAAAAATTACAAAGCAAAACTCCTACCACAATACATTTAAATGTTTGTTATCTAAGGTATTACCTCTGGAAGTGCGTTTTAAAGTTAGATCAGAGAGCTGTGTCTCTCTAGAGTCCCAAAATGATATGACCTACATTTCAGACACAAGTATCAGTTTAAATTGTCTCCACACCCCTTCTGTGAGTCATCTAGCTCCTCCTTTTAGAATATAAAATTACAAAAAATGATTTCCTATGAGGAGGTATTTTAAATAAGGTGCCATCAGAAGAAAAAAGACATTTCCTATATATATAAATCCTTAATTACACATGTTTCCTTTGAATTTAGCAATCCCACACTAGCACCAATGTGTTAAAAAAGCTAACAGGAATCAGCCTAATGACGTCCTGTTTCGGAAGTCATAAAGTCGCATTTGGTTTGCATTTCAAAAAGCCTAGGCATGTCATAAAAAGGTAATAAAATGCCATTCTGAAGGAAATCGTTAATTAAATGGTTCCTGGTCAGTTTACATATCCTGTAGCTTCACGGAAACCTTGGGGGGGGCACTCATGGAAGCACAGGCTGTCTTATGTGAGACAATCACATGCTGTGTTTTTATATTACAAATATCATACAACAATCATAACCAGCTGGCCAAGCATCACACATAGAACACAAGGAAGCCACAAGATCATCCATAGTTCCAACTTTAAAAGAAGTTAAGGGGGATATGTTAACTCTTGGAATGGTACGCTTGTTTATTGTTATGAATTTTTATCTTCAATAAAGTTTATTAAATTTGAAAAAAAAAAGTTAAAAAACACACCTCACACGTACACCCACATACTTTTTGTTTTACAAGCTGCCCTGGCTGTTTGTCAAGGAGTAATGCCATCTAGTGAGCAGTGACTTTATAGCCAACAGTAATCACATGGTTAAAAAGTTACATGACAACAGATATAATTTATACATACAATAAATACAGTTATGATCTACAAAAAACTTGGAACACAACGCACTCTCATGGACCACCAGTACATATGCCAAGAGTTGGAAAAGTTGGAAAAAGGTAATAGAAAGAAAGGGGTGGTGAAGAAGAGGGGAGGGAGAGATGGGGAGGAAGAGACAGGTATAGGGGAGTGGGAAGGAAAGGAAAGAAAGAGGGGGAGAGATGGTCAATGGAGGGAAAGGGGGCGACCAAACGAAATAGGGAGCAGTAGGAAGGGGAAAGAAAGAAGATGGAGTAGATAGCAGTGATCAGATACAAACCACATAAACACAATTAAAGTAAAAGGTTAAAAAGGTGACATAAAACAGGTTCCATGTCATCTGCGTGCAAAACTTTTAAGCGCGGTAATTTCCGCATTTACTTTACAGCGTGATCAGTTTCCTCGTATGAACTCTTCAGCGCTACTGTGTTCAGCGCAGATCATATCGGCATATCACAGTGGCGACGCCCACTTGAGCTGTGTGTCAGCAATTAAAATTAAACCGGTCGGCTCCCTTACTACAGCAATTTATCTATCGCTTTGTTTGCTTCTTTTGCCAAACCCCCCAATGTGCCTTTCTTTCTACTCTCCACAAGACAAGCCTACTGTGTTTTTTGTTGGTACCTCAACCCCCTTCCCCAGCCATTTAATTTTATTTTATTTTCAGCCACGGTGTGAGGAAGGAAGAACGGGTTGACACTTCCGGTTCTCTGGAAGCAAGCGGGTGAATCGCATATTTCACTTATACTTTTCAGGGGAAACAGTGACTAAGAAAGATGATCCTGAGGATGGTTTTCAAAAAGTAATTAGTCTGCCCTGGGATCGGGAAAATGAGAACCACTTGATGCAGTGTTATGCAGAGTTCCACCAAACTGTAAATATTTTGCCGTTACGAGCCGTTTTTTAGATGAGGCTCACAACACAGCAGCACACGGTAGCATTGCACTCTCCTGCTCCACAGCTCAGTTTATTTTTCTTTATTTTTTCTTAAACAGTGCCTGCAGTTTAAACAAGAGTTCTCAAAGTAAATGTGTGCCTAATACGGTAAATTTGCAGTGCGATGAGATGTGCTTTGTGATGCAATGTTTTTCGCTGTGTTGTTTTCGCTGAATTTTTTTTTTGCTAAGTTGTTTGAGCTAAATTGACATGCTACCCATAAAACATATGCACCAGAAAATGTCAATTCCACATCTCAACTAATGATAGATATTAGGATCTAATTAGAGTCATACTTTTCTAGACATCAAATATGGTCACAGCTAGCCAGCCCGGTGGTGCTGAGGGTTGAGACGCTGGATGACATACCTTGCTACACGCCGGTGACCCAGGTTCCGGAGCGAGCTCGAGTCTTCGAAGGGGACGGGGGAGGGCTGGGAGATGGTCATGGTGGCCACTTGGCTGCTGTCATCTCAAAGATTGGTGAGGTGAGGTGAGTTTATTCGCTCTTGGCTGACACCGAGTGGAGGCTGAGTGTCACAGCAGAGGTACGGGGGACTGACAATCTTGCTTTGAGATTCGCTCTTGCAGCAGGTAACATCTTTAGGACTGAAGCTGGCAGGTACCCGGACCCCACAGAAAGAGCAGGGAACCGCTCCCTACGTCGACCCGCCCCCATCACATATAATATAAAAAGGGCGGCCCCCCCAGCCCATCCCCAGTTCTTTTTCTGCTGTCGACCGTGCAAGTCAATCCTCTGCGGACGGCTTCAGCGAGTCGACCACCATTTTTCATTGCGCTTACTGGTGTTTTGTTATTTTCACTAAAACCAGTGATTTCTTCAGCATCTCACTTGCATGTCTTCTTCTTCTCCGTCCTCCTCTATCCAGAGGTGGCTTTTGAATTGTGCGTGTGGCAAGCAGATTCCTCACAAAGATGGCCATTCGGCTTGCCTCTTCTGTCTAGGGCTAGACCACAATATTGAGACCTGCCAGCATTGCCAAGATTTCAGTTAACACACTTGGCCCCACTGTCAGAAGACCCTCGAAGCCTTTTCTGCTTTCCAAGAAGCTATCTGAGATGGAGAAGGAGTGTCACCGCATGAGTTCATCCTCTTCTCTGGCCTCTGGGGCCTCTTTCTCCTCTTCTCACAAAGAGAAGAAATCGAGTGGCAAACACAAGCACCGGGAGAAGCATAAGGAGAAACCCCGGGCCACGCCCCCAACCAAATCAGTGACTACCTCGGGGTCGTCCCCCTGCGGGGGGCTGACTTCCTCAGCTGTGGCTTCTGGGCTGCCAGTGACCAAACCTCCCTCCCTTATCTCACTAGTGGGAGAAGCTTTTTCAGGGATTGGGACTAAGTCCCATGCCCTCTCAGCCACTCAAGCTTAGGCCGTTGGTGCTAGCGGGCTCTAAACTGAGTTGCTCGGTCGGTGGATCCTCAGGCGGTAGGTCCTTACCTGTTGCTCTTCTGGCCAGGGTGTCTGCAGTATTCTCCCCAACATTAGGGGCCAATGCTACCAGATGACACTTGGGACTGTCGCCCTCCTCCTCTGTGACAGAGGGCCATTCGTCGCCACTCGGGAACCAGATCCCCTACCCAGGCGACTCCTCCTAGGTAGACAAAAACAATAAAAGACCGCACATCAGTTCCCTTAAAGGTGCGACAACCAAACACAATAGCATCAAAAAATAAAAAACGAAGCTGTGCACACACCAAACTGAGAAAATAGAAGGTATTTTAATCAGCACAATGCTAAAGCATGGCAGACAATTGGGCTAACACCCCTACGTATCGACCCTATCACATGGGTCTTCCTCGGGGTGGAGTTAGCCATCCATAACATTGTTTAAATACACTCCATAATTACAAATCAGTTATGTAAAATAACACAATTAAACAAACAGTGCAAATAGATAGGAAAAGACATGCATAAAGTTCCAAAAACAATGCATTGGTTAGCCACTATAACATAACCTCATACAAATTCATCATCTTAAGTAATGAATATATATATATATATATATATATTTTTAAAACATTCTTAAGACATTTAAAGTTTATATGTTGCTAAGTGGTTACATCATAAATCTCAAGCACCAGTATATATTATTTATTTATTGAATTTTGATGACCGGGTAGGCCCACTGGGCCCCGAAGGTCCCTTTTTCAGGGGCGACCCAGGAATAACAGTACATGAGATTATAGACAGTTGAACATATACATATAAAGGTCATGGGTACACAGTATTCGGCTGTTTACACATAGCAGTTATTATATGGGTTTCATGTATCTAATTAGTAAGCTGTTGTTCATATAATCCTACGTTAGTCATTCATATTAGAGAGACAGTACTGCGGATTCATTACGTAACATACTTCTAAGAGCCTTAGGATGGTTCTGAGAGGGGGAGGAAAGAGTTAGTGCTACACTGTTCAGGGGTTAGAGATTTTAGTTTGGTAAGTATATATTCTAAACATAATAAGGTAATTTTCTAGATAAATACCATATGTTCTAACTTTTGTAATTCTTTTATATTTTCTAAAGTTACTGGTTCTTTAGATATAATATAGATACAGCAGGCATAGGAGGTCAGACAGAGTGCAACAGGTCACATTACAAATAAGGGCTGAAGTCAATTTGATCATTCAGTCCCAATGGTATGTGTACTCCTAGAGTCACTATCCATTTTGTCTCACATTGGTTTAATAGAGTAACCCTATCACTTCCTCTAATTAAAGGTGGAGTGTGGTCAATAGTGCGACACTTAAATCCCTTTGGGTTACTGCTGTGTATTTCAAAAAAATGTGCCCCCAGTGTATTTTCAAATGTGGCATTTATAATTGCCCTGACATATTCTTGGGCCCAATTTTTGAGGGGGTTGAACAGTCCTTCTGATGTGGAGCTGCTTACAGCCACACCATGCTGCATGGATCATAAAAGGGCTTTTGCAATCCAAGCACTTTCTGAGATGAAAATTTTGACCTGTTCTTGAGTGAATAAAATTCTCCCCAGTGGCAGCATACTCACAAACATTACAAGAGCTACATCTAAAGAAACCTTTATGTGTGGAAATAGATCTTTCAATATTTTCAGGGTTAATAAAGTGACCAGAGGTCAGGAGATTTCAAAGGTTTGAGCCCCTACAGTATGACATCATAGGCACGTCACCCATTATTGAGCTGTTTTTATTATCTGCCTGTAGGACAGACCATCTGTTTTTTATGATATTTTGGATTTCACCTGATGTTGAATTGAAATTAGCAACAAAAATGATTCTATTTCCTACAGCATGTGCAGATTTTTCTGGCCTCGGGGCTAATAAAGTTCTTCTGTCCAAATCCCTAACTTTTCTAAGAGCATCATTTACTGTTTGTGCGTCATATCCTCTTTCTCTAAAACGCTGTGTCAGCATCAATGCTTCACTTTCAGAATCACTATCCAGAGTGCAATTTCTGTGTAAACACAGAAATTGCCCAAATAGAATGCGCTTGATGAGGGATCTAGGGTGGCAACTTTCTGCTCATAGCTCAGTATTCCCTGATATTGGCTTTCTATAGATGTTACAGATTACCTGATTTTGTACAATGCTGAGACTCACATCCAAGAACTCAATCTTTACTGGGTCCATTCTGTAAGTGCATCTAATGTTTAGATCATTTTCATTTAGCCAGTTCATAAATTTTGGCACCAAAAGAGGACTCCCACCACAGACACAAATGATATCGTCAATAAAGCAATACCATTTAAAGGAAAACTACACCCAAAACTTGAAAAAATATATGTTGTGCAGAGTGTTTTAATTTGTATGTGAAGTTCTAGTGTTTCCCTCCCTCTGACTGGTATTAGGAGTTTTTCCTAAATTAGCCTGCTAGCTTTAGAGTAGTTTTACGACCCCTGGAGATCACCATATCAAATAGTTTTATTGCATTTCTTTGTCCTACAGTGCACCTTGTTTCATGTAATGGTGATGTAGCAGAGCCCATACATCCAGCAGAAAGCATTGCATTACAATCAGTTCACAACAGAGATGGCTGTATTTTAAAATCTGTAGAGTTCAGCTTGGTGACCACCCTCATCCTAAAGGTTTTACTGTCCTGAAAAACTTTGCTGCTGGTAATTTTTGTGCAGCTTGTAATGCTTCCAAGATATTTTGTTTGTTTGGCATGTGTATGCTGAATGTTGGGTCTCTCTTACATCACAGTCGCATGAGACAAAATGCACTGGGAACCAGAAATACAATTACACTATCAGGTATGGAGATCCCCAGGGGTCGTAAAACTAGCATAAAGCTAACAGGCTAATTTGGTAAAAACTCCTAATACCAGTCAGAGGGAAGGAAACACTAGAACTTCACATACAAATTAAAACACTCTGCACAACATATATTTTTTCAGGTTTTGAGTGTAGTTTTCCTTTAACTATGTGTCTGAGGTGGGGATTTGATTCAGATAGCACTACATGCTTTTCCCACCATGGCAAAAACAAATTTACATAAGATGGCACCAATGAGGCACCCATCGAGGTCCCTTGTATTTGATGATAGTACCTTTCATCAAACATAAAAAAATTATGCTCCAAAACAAATGTTAGTAATTGCATTATAAAGAATTTTGGGGCACCTTTCAAATCCATATCAGATAATAAAATTTCCTCGCTGGCTTTTAGTCCATCTTTGTGCCTAATACTCGCGTATAGTGAGGTAATATCAATTGCTATCCAGCAGTAGTTTTGCTGCCAGTTTAACCCTTCTATTTTTGTCAATAAATCCGTTATCTCTGATGTAGGTCTGTGCTGTTGTTACCATTTACTTCAGAAAATGGTCCACAAATTTTGATGGACCCTCACTGGGAGACCCAATGCCCGAGACAATGGGTCTTCCAGGAGGGCCCAGAAGATTCTTGTGGACCTTGGGGAGAGTGTACAGTGTAGGACAGATGGGGAAATCACATTTTAAAAATGACATCTCATCACTGTCTATCCATCCCCCCCAATAGGCATCATCTACAAGATCATATAATGTATTTTTGAAGGGAGCGGTGGGGTTAACCCTTGCTTTGCCATGGACTCAAGTCCAGAATTCCTATACATTCTAATTCTACTGGCAGCCTAAGGGTTAAATGTCAGTCTATAACATGAGGTATCAGAAAGTTGTTTTTTTATTTCTGCCACATACTTGCAGTTGGCCTGGACCACCACTGAACCGCCTTTATCTGATTGTTTAATTATAATGGCTTTGTTATTTTTAAGTTCATAAATTTCATTCCATTCTTCTGGTAAAAGATTGTTATAGCTACATGGTCCAGGAAACTGCAGTAGTTGTCATTTTTGACTAGTGCTTCAAGCACGTTAATTGAGTAATTCCTAGGGCCGCTTACACAAAATTTTGCTTTTATTTTTAAGACCTGTGTTTGCCCTTTAATCATCTGCCCCATCAGAATCAGTTTGTTCAATGTGCGCATCGATGCCCTCATAATCCCCCCCTCCTGCTTCCCACTGCACCCCCCCTCCTCCCCACCAGTGTCATATATTAAATCAAACTCATTATCAACATCAGCATTTAAAGTTTCAATAATATTCAGGTCCTCATCTCTTTGAAATTCATTTGCTCCGACATCTGTATGGTCTAAGTATCTTTCACCAAAATGTACTTGAAGGTCCATCTTCCTAATAAGTTTGAATAAGTCCACTTCCTAGTCAAAAGCATCTACTCTAGTCATAGGCACAAACGAAAGGCTTTTGGAAAGTACTTTCATTTGAGGTTCAGTTAATGTAATTTTTGAAATATTTATGACTTGGTGTACCTCGTTTAGTGTTGTATTCTGCCCAAACTCTGGAGTTCCCTCTCGGGGCCATCTGTTCTTCTGGCTCCTCCGCATCTTCCTGTGCTTTTTCCTCGGTTTGCAATGGGTGCTGGTGGTACCCGTGCATGTGTGTTCTCTTCCGCCATGTTGATTTGTTTGTCTCTGTCCAAAAAAAAACACTTGTTTTGTTTTGTCCTGCTCACCCTGGGATTTATCTCGTTTGCACTGGCCATGGTTGCGTGATCTGCTACAGCCATGGGTCTGAGAATGAGCTGCATTTTTCCAATTGAATACATTACCAGTGGCATAGTCTCTTTGATCTCTTTCCAACTTTGTTTTTTTACATTGTTCCACATGATTACAAATGTTCTTCTTTAGTTGTTCATCGAAGGTTTTAAACTTAACATCATTGTGGTATGGTTCTAATTCCGTTTCTATGTTTTTTAATTCAACTTCAATTTTTTTATGATTTCTACTGTCCTGCTCGATTAAGAATTCAGCCAGTGTTTTTGAACAAGTCTCTAAGGAATTTTCCCAGTGTGTTAAGAGGTCATCATCCAGAACACATGGAACTGGTGTCCTAGATAACTTAAGTCCTCTCGGGACCCTTTCATCTTGTTTGTATTTCTCGAATGTAATTAAATTGAACCAGACATTCGCTTCCTGTATGCTACATTTTTCTAGTTTATAAATCAAGTCCTGCAAAGCTAAATTGATTTCTAATGCAGCAGCACTTCATTATTACTTGTACCTTGAGCACAGAGTCTGTCCTTGATATGCTAGCGTCTTGCACTTTCCAAAGGGTCTGCCATGATCAAATTGACTTCGCCCTTATTTGTACTTTGACCCTTTGCACACTGTCTGACCTCCTATGCCTACTGTACCTATATTATGTCTATTTTTTTATACTTCTTTTATTTAGTTTTCAGAGTGAGTACAGACTCAAAGTCACAAAATGTAAAAACATTTCTGCTTCATACAGCAGAGTCCAGCACTGTACGTGAAGTAGCATTAGGTCTCTACCATTTCCAGTCCTATATAGCTATAGTTTAGAAGATCATACATCATTGTTTAATAGAAATAAAAAGGAAAAGTTAATTCAGTTATAACAACAAACATTACAGGACATCTAGCTGCCAATACCCAACCCCCGCCCTGTCTCTTAAAATCCATTATCATAATGTTACCACTAGGGAATAAATTCCATAGTAATAACATTCTACAGCTAGAATTATAGTATGACTAATCTTTGAGACATTACTAGTTAGGCCCACCAAGCCAACATCTTACAAGACCAGAAGGACTTTGATATTTCATGGACTGTTATACTTCTAATGATTTATTATCTGGGTGGTACATTTCCCATCTGGTCCATCTATTAGTGTAATCTGCTTGTCTACGGTTCAGGGAATAGGTGATACGTTCCATTTCCTGTATTTGCAATAATAAGTTAACCCACTCTGTCTCCTCTGGGGGAGTAGGTTGCAACCAGTGTCTAGTTATTACCTTCAGGGCAGCAGCTACCGTTATGTGCCATAAATATTTAGCCTCTTTCCCTTTGAGTTCGGGGGAGAGAGGCCCAGCACAAGATGTTCTGGGCCCACGTTCCCCTGTATATTAAATAAACTAGCCAAATGCCTCTGTATCTTCTCCCAAAATGTTTGAAGCAGTGGGCAAGTCCAAAAAATATGTGCTTGAGAGGCCCTATCCTCCCCACACAATCTCCAACATGCTGGGGTTCTATTTGAGCTCCATTTGGCCTGCACCACTGGGAGCAGGAAGTAGCGAATCCTTATTTGCCATAGGAATTCCCTCTAGCCAGAGGAAGACATGGTATTCCATATTGATGACCAGATCCTCTCCCCATCCCTTCATGAGAATTGAAGTCCAAATTCCGTCCTCCATTTTAACATTATATGATCTGTAGTGGTGCCTTGATCTCTAATAGAATTGCTGTATAGTTATGTTATCGCACCTTTGCCGGTGGATGAGGCCCAAATTGCTTCGAACGGAGGCAAAGGAAGATCCAAACATGCAGTGAATTTAGGATTATTAAATTGGGTCATTACGTAGCTTTGGAGCTAAATAAGTCTAAATTTATCTGTTGGATTAAGTTTGAACTTATGAATCAGCACTTCCAGAGGTAAGAGGGAATTACCCCTCATAAGTTGCCAAGGTGAGTGCAGTCCCCTTGCTGCCTTTCATCTAAACCAGAGATCCATTGCTGCTGGGGGGAATTGTTCATCCCATACCCACCATTTATATCTCCATAACATTAAAGGTGTGTACCCCCGTTGATTCCCCATCTCTACCCCTCTAATACTGTGAGCACACCTGTAACCATTTCTCCCCTTCCCTCAACTCGTAAGCCTTGGAGAAATGGCAAAAGGCACAAAGTGGGGGTCCTTCACTGAGTCTAGTTCAATAGTTTTCCAGTGTGATTGGTACTGTGGGTTCTGCCATATCAGAACCAGTTTCATTTGAGTGGCAATCCAATAGCCAGACAAATTTGTTATTGCCAGGCCCCCTTGTGTCTTTGGCAAATACAAAACCTGTTGTCTTAGCCGTGGTCTACCCAATCCCCAAATGAAAGCCAATAGTTGCTTTTGCCATAGATTTAATTCCTGCTAAGGGAGAATACAGGGAACACTCTGAAACAAATACAGAAATTGAGGCAATATGTTCATTTTTGCTGACTGAACTCTGGAATGCAGTGGGAACGGGAGAAGTGCCCAACGTCTGTAATCCTGCTTGAGGGAGGCCAGTAAGAGGGGATAATTGTCTTGATACAGGGTAGCAGAAGAGCATCCCGGGTATATTCCTAAGTACTTCATTTTAAGTTCCACCTCATCATGTACTCCTCCTCATTTATGAGGTGACGGGAAAAGAGAATGCTAATACTTCAGTTTTTGTAGAACTGAGTGAGTATCCAGACAATTGGGAAAACTTAGTTATCTGTTGGAATACTTCTGGTAATGAAGATTCTGGATAACTTAAAAAAAGTAATATGTCATCTGCATAAAGACCTAACTTATGTTATGGTCAGATGGATTGAAAACTGGATAGCTGGACGCACTCAGAGAGTAGTGGTCTGTGGGGAGCTCTCGAACCCTACAGAGGTTGGTAGTGGGGTACCACAGGGCTCGGTCCTGGGTCCAATCCTGTTTAATGCATACATATCAGACATCAGGGATGGTATAGGGTGTGAAATGAGTCTCTTCGCGGATGACTCCAAGATGGGAGCAGTAGTTGAGGGAGAAGAGGGGAGGTTGGCCCTGCAAGGGGACCTGGACACCCTGGAAAGCTGGGCTCACACATGGAAATTAAATTTCAATATCACCAAGTGCAAGGTGTTGCATCTTGGTCGGGGAAACCCTAAACACAGGTACACCCTGGGAGGGGAGGTGCTGGAAGCCTCAACAGGGGAAAAAGACCTAGGGGTCATGGTGGATACATGTATGAATAACACTGAGCAGTGCAGGAGAGCAGCTAGCAAGGCAAACAGGATGTTGGGATGCATCGCAAGGGGGATCACCTCTAGGAGCAAGGAAGTGATTCTGCCACTGTACAATGGACTGGTTAGACCACACCTTGAGTACTGTGTACAGTACTGGAGACCACACTTGAAGAGGGACATACAGCTCCTGGAGAGGGTACAGAGGAGGGCAACAAAGATGATACGAGGGCTAGGGGATTTGACTTACGAGGACAGACTTGAGGAGCTCTGCCTGTTTTCATTGGAGGAGAGGAGAGACAGGGGGGACATGATTGAGGTCTTCAAGTACCTCAAGGGAATAAATAGGGTAAACATGGAGGGGATCTTTAGACTAAAGCAGGGAGGCATCACCAGAGGGCATGGTTTGAAGTTGGAAGGTGGAAGGGTGAGGGGGGAAAAGAGGAGGAGGTTTTTCACTGAGAGTGTGGTGGACCCTTGGAATGCTCTGCCTGGTGAGCTGGTTCAGAGATCCACAGTGGAGAGCTTTAAGAGAGGTGGGACAGACACAGAAAGTGGATGTATCAGATGATGCCTGTCCCGGGGTGGGGATGGATGATAGGGGTTTCTGGAGCACAAGGGATGGGAGGGTCTCGCACCCAACTAAGGATCTAGGTTCGAGCAGACTTGATAGACCATAAGGCCTAATCTGCTGGCAAATAGTATGTTAGTATGTTAGTATGTTCCGTCCCAGTGTTCTGACGAATAGCCTGGGCTAGGGGCTCAATATATAGGGCAAAAAGAAGGGGGGATAGGGGCAGCCCTGTCTGGTGCCCCTCTCCAATTTTAAAGGGGTGTGTATATGATCATTAAGTCGGACAGAGCCCACTGGGGATGTATATAATCTTGCTATCAACTGGCAAAATTCTTTTGGAAACCCAAAGCCGACCAGGGATGCCTGTAAGTAAGGCCAAAGGACCCTATCAAATGCTTTTTCGGCATCAAGGCTCATTAACAGGGCAGAATCACCACATCAGTTTAAGTGGTCATTTATGTGAATAGCACATCTGGTATTATCCTGGGCATGACGGCCCATAACAAATCCAGTCTGATCTACGTGGATTCGTTTCAGGATGATAGTTTCCAGACATCTGGTCAGTATGCTGGTCAAACTTTTGTAGTCAGTATTTAGTATTGATATGGGTCTGTAAGTCGAACAAATTTTGGGATCCCTGGCCGGCTTTGGCAGCACTGACACTACCACTTTTGTCCAGGTTGGCACCATTTGACCATCTGGAGCTAGAACCGCGTTGAAGGCCCGATCTAAGAGGTGGTGAGGGAGTTTCGGAAGGTCTTATAAAACTCCCCCAGGAACCCATCCATACTCTGACATTTTCCAGATTTTAACTGAGTTATCTCTGAGCAAATTTTGAGGGTCCAGATGGGGCTATCAATTTTTGTGCATCTTCCAGAGACACATTTGGGAGCCGAAGAGTGGACAACAAATGTGTTAATTGAGTAGGGTCGGGGTCAATGTCTGCTTTATATAATGATTGGTAGTACTGTGTAAAGGCCGATGCCATGTCTGTAGTAAAGGTGTGGGTAGCTTGAGTTTGTGGGTGAACTTTCTTTGTGATAATGGCATTAGCCCTTCGTTGTCACAGTCGGCTGGCCAGTAGGCGAAGGGCCTGAAGGCCGCCATCATAATATCTCTACCTCAAATATAGCAAGTTTTGCTCAATCCGATAATCCATAATGAAGTTTAGATCTTTTTTAAGTCTGACCAACTCAGTTTTCCTCTGTGGGCTGTACTGGGCTTTCTGTTGAGTTTCTAGTGCAGAGATCTGATTTTGCAGAAGAAGCCTCCTCATTACCCTTTACCTGTTATGGGATGCGGAAATCACGAAAAGCTTCCCCCTTACGATTGCTTTAATTGTGTCCCAAAGAACTGTGGGGGACACATTTGTAGTATCATTATTTTCTAGTGCCACTTTGATAGTGTCTTTAATAGTGTCCCTAACCTCATCTCTCTGCAGTAGCAACAGGTTAGGATGCCAAAAGGTATTTTTCCTAGTTTGGCCTAATTTAAGCTGGAAAGTAATGGGTCCGTGGTCGGAGACCACCATGTCCCCTGTGGTTGCCTTATCCAACTGGGGGACTGTTTCTTTTGGGATAAAAAAGTAATCCAGCTGGGTATAAACCTTATGTGCTAATGAATAATAGATGTAGTTTTTATCCTGCCCATGTAGGACTCTCCAAGTGTCCACATACCCCAACTCCAACAAGAGCTTACTAACCTTGGAGGCCACTCTACGATCCGCATGCAAAACTTTGGATGTAGTATCCAAGTGTTCGTTTAGTACCAAATTTAAGTCCCCGCCCATCACTAATGTCCCCTCCACCCATGCTGTAATTTTTATCAGTAGGCTTTTATAAAAACAATAATCCGATCTTGGGGGAGCATAAATAGATGTTATAGTAATTTTATGCCCATAGTATACCCCCTTTAATAAGGCATAACAGCCATCCAGATCAACTAGTGCTGCCTTCACCTCTAGTGGTAACATCTAGGGATTAATATCACCTTCCCATAATGGCGACCCCTACCACAGATAGACACAACTACATGTGTGAAGCCAAATTTTGATAATTTTGCATGTTCTTCCTTAGATAAATGGGTTTCCTGCAATAGCAGGAAGTCAGCACCTGACTTTTCACCGGATTGGTGAGGCCATGCATGTTATAGGACAAGAAAGTGGTATTTTGACTAACCATAACTAATTTTTAACACTGTTCCCATCACTGTACCTGCAATCCCAACTCCAGCGAACTATCACAGGGTGACCTCCAAGGGCGGGTGATTAGAAGATCAGCCGCTTTAACAGACATTCTATACAAAACTCTGTTTAAACAAGAATAACATGACTATATTACAAATACCTAAGTCACTTCCAAGGTAGAAGACCACATATCGGAGGTCTCAGTCCTTCGGTCCCCAATTACCAAAAGAGGTGGAGGCATTAAAAATTGGGTCGAGGTAAAATAGGTAACTTTGCCCCAATCTGTGAGGCCCTCTTTCATAGCCTGATGGCTATAGTAAGGGCTCATTAGGATGAAATAAGCCATTGCCTGTCCCAGGCCCAGCACTTCAAAGTGAGGAAAATAATAGATGAAAGTAATCACTTTCAGTAGCCTCCCCTCTCCCCATCCTGCTCTTTACATACTGAGATTGAGGGGACCCCTCCTCTCCCAGCCATAGCCGGGTAGGAGTACTTGTCTGAAATTAATAGTATACACTATAACTCCACTTTCACCAGCGGGGCGGCAGGCCTGATCTAGCCACGCTCACACTTCCTACCCCAGACACAAGCCTCAGGTACGTCCGACTCATGGCTGCTGAATTGAAAAGCGGTGCCGTGTCTTCTGAGCCCCTGATTGGACGGTCGCCAGAACTGCTCATCGCTGATTGATGCAGCTCTCTCGCTGCTTCGCTCCAGCATTCTGTACTAGTATTTTGAACCGTGTTTATTCTCTGTACTACTATTTTCTCCCGCCCACCTGCCTCGACCCTGGCCTCTAATAAATACACATGGGTGCCTCCCCTGCTCACGCCATTGGTCATAGTCCTACATATTTCAAACAACATGAAGTCTTGCTATATTATGACAGTAGCAGTTTGTCCCACCACTAGAACTGCTCCGGAGGTGAAATGGTTAATACCATTCCAGAATGGAACTTTGAGCACGAGCTCTAAGAAGCAGCTCTATCTGTGATATTTCAAAACTGAACTGTCAGATTCTTTACTCCGCCTCAGTGAACAGTCGCTCCGGAGATTTCTCCTTCTGCTCGGTTCATTTCTCGGTTCAAACAGTGTTTTCTCGGTCCGATTCAACCGAGAATAGCTTTATTTTAACGCAAAACCGTTCGGTTCAAGCTGTGTCTGTGGTAATCGTAAGTAATTTAAAAGGTTTTGTCTGTGTGGAACTTGTAAGTTTATCGGTTCGGTTTTGAACCGATCAGCCAGGTTTAAAACTCATTAACTTTAAAGTTTAGCATTTTAGAGTGCGGTTCCCGGTTCTTATCGGTTCTAAAAAAAACGGATTTTATTACGGTTTTTTCAAATACCCGTGACACGGTTAGGAACCGATAAGGGTGTCTTGCCTGGCACTGCCGTTTAAAGGGCAAGTTTTTCTGGTTAGGCTGGCATTATGTCTGAGAAACCCAAAAGAAAAACCGGGCCCACTGGGTTTCAACACTGTGATGTCTGTGGGGAAGTCTTTGCCAAGGCTGACCCACACACCACATGTGTCTATTGTCTGGGGTTTGACCACCTCCAGTCAGACTGCCAGATATGTAAGAATTTCCCTGCAGCCACCCTGGAAAAGAGATTGGGCAGGCTCAGGGAACGAGAGGCCAAAAAGTCCGCTGACCCGGATGGCCAGCCCGGTTCGGTGCCAACCGAACCGGAGGGAGTGCCCTCTGACCAGGGCGAGACTTCCTCGGGCAAAAGAAAAGCTGGTTCTGAGGAACCAGTTCCAGTGAAGAAAACAAGAAAGTCAGCAGGTTTGGAGTCCAAAACCCCTTCTCCAACTGCTGCAGAGATAGCAAAAGCCATACAAATTGTCTAGTCACTGTCTCAGGTTCTGTCCGAACCGCCACTATCTGGCAAAAGGTCGGTTCGTCCGGTTCCAGTGGTTCAGGAATATGATGTTGAGGAGTTTTATGAACCAGAGGAGGGGGAGGATGATTATGAACAGTATGAATGTGGCTGGGAAGGTCTGGGTGTGCCCATTGAACCAGACATTTCCCCAGACAGACCTTTAGAATCTCCCCCTATGCTATCTGAGTCCCCATCTCATTTTATGTTTTACAAAAAAGTTGCTGAAACCCTCCAGCTTCCCTTGGAAGAAGCTGTGGATGAGCAAGAGGAGCCTGATTTTGTAGAAATGATGGATATTCCAGAGTCTAGGAGATTGTCTATTCTTTTGCATAAGTCTTTTAGGAAGCAAACAATAAAAATTTTAAAAACTCCTAATTCTGTGCCTCCTGTAGATAAAAAGATGGACAGGAGGTACACATTGATCAGGTCCTGATACAGAATTCCTTTCTCAGCAATGCAGTCATGTTGGGGTAGTTCAGGCTGCAGCCTGTGATAAAGCTAATATTCCCCTGGCTTCACATCCTCCTGACAAGGATTCCAGGAAGATTGATGCCATGGCTGAAAAAACAGTATGTGGCAGCCTCTCTGGGACTCAGGCAAGCAAATTATATGGCTTATGTAGCTAGGTATCAGAAATCTAGATGGGATACTGTTATGGAATTAGCCAAGCAAGCCCATGGCCAGCTGGCTAGCGAACTAGAACAGGTGGCTGCTGATGGCATTGAGGCTTCTAAGGTACAGTTTCATGCTGCTGTGGATGTTAATGATGTTGCCTCTAGGGTCATGGCCACATCTGTAGCTTTTCGTAGGTTGGCCTGGCTCAGGTGTACTAGCCTGTCACAGGATACCCAAACTAAGGCTATGGATTTTCCTGTGGTGGAAATTCTCTGTTTGGGGAGCAGACAGAGAATTACATGAAAAGATGGATGAATATAGGACTACTTACAAAAGTGCCCAAGCCAAGGGCGGCAAGCCACTCCCCAGAGGCATACCCCCAGGGGTAGGGGTAGGCCTTTTCACAGGCCTTTTTATCAGACTCAGGCCTCCTCTGCCTATGCTCAGAGGGGCTTCTTCAGAGGCAGAGGCAGACGAGGGGTGGGCAGGCCTGCTCCCCCACCCCTCAGCCTAAAGCACCTGCTAAGCAGGCACCCTGATGGGGTGCCCAGGGCCGATTCTCCTTTACCGGTAGGGGGCAGGTTGGCTTACTTCAGTCAGAACTGGGCTTCTTTAACCTCAGACAAGTGGGTTCTGGAAGTAGTAAGCCAGGGTCTGGTTCTCAGCTTCAAAAAGTTTCCCAAGTTGAGAGCCAGATTTTTTCTACCTGCAAGTGCTTCAGAGACCCTTGCTCTGGAAGCAGAGGTCTCAACCCTGTTGGCTCTCAGAGCAGTAGAAAGGGTTCCTCCCCTGCACCAGGGCAGGGGTCTGTATTCCAGATACTTCCTTACCCCAAAAAAAAGACAGGAGAATGGCGGCCCATATTAGACCTCAGATATCTGAACAAGCATCTTTTGAAACCAAAGTTCAAAATGGTAACTCTGGCAATGATTTTACCCTCCCTAAGGCCAGGGGACTGGCTAGCCTCCCTGGACCTCAAGGATGCCTATTTTCACATCCTAATCAGAAGCTCCCATCGAAAGTACCTCAGATTCGAACTACCCTCAGGTCATTACCAGTTCAGAGCAATGCCCTTGACCTTACCTCTGCCCAAGGTATTCACAAAGTGTCTGGCAGTAGCAGTGGCTCACTTAAGGAGGCAAAGGATTGCTGTTTTTCCCTATCTAGATGATTGGCTCATTGTAGGCCAGTCCCCAGAACAGGTAAAATCTCACCTGCAAGTTACCCAGCAGCTTCTTACCTCCCTGGGCTTTCTGCTAAATCTACCAAAGTCGGTTCTGGAACCAGTCCAGCTACTCACCTTTATAGGGGCAGAGTTGGACACAAAGCACACAGCTTTTCTTCCCTTGGAAAGGGTGAGGAATTTAGTGGCTCTGGCCTCCTCCTTCACTCTGCAGGTCTCTGCCAGCAAGACACTTTCTGCAGCTCCTGGGGCACATGGCTGCATCCACAGCTGTTGTGCAGGGAGCAAGATTTCAGATGAGAGACATTCAGTTTCACTTGAGAACCTATTGGTCTCAGAGAAGAGACCCCTTTCCAAGTTGGTCCCAGTGACTCGAACCTTGATCCAGGCCCTCCAGTGGTGGCAGGATCAGAGCAATTTAAGATTGGGGGTTCCCTTCATTCCCCCTGCTCACAATTTGACTCTCACTACAGATGCTTTCCTTCTGGGTTGGGGAGCCCACATGGGCAACCTTTCCACTCAGGGAGTGTGGTCCCCCCAGGAATCTCTGCTCCACATCAATTTGCTGGAACTCAGAGCTGTCTTTTTAGCTCTTCAAGCATTTTCTGCATCTGTCCACAACAAGGTGATACAAGTCAGAACAGACAACACCACAACAATGTGGTACATCAACAAACAGGGGGGCACTCGGTCTTGACCTTGTGCACCGAGGCAATGAAGTTGTGGTCTCTGGCCTATTCCCTGAACACTTCCCTCATAGCAGTTCACCTTCCAGGGAAGGACAATGTCCTAGCGGATGCTCTCAGCAGGATTTCCCAGGGCCATCACAAATGGTCCCTAGATCCTCAAGTGCTGGGGATAGTCTTTGCCAGATGGGGCACTCCTCAGATAGATCTTTTTGCAGCCCCAGACAATCACCAACTTCCTCTGTTCTGTTGCAGGCCTCCAGTGTTGGGCTCAGTCCCCCTGGATGCCCTTCTCCTGGATTGGGAGGAAGTTTCTTTATGCTTCCCCTTCCCTCTCCTATTCAAAGTATTAGTCAAAATCAGATCCCAGCCTTGCAGGGTGATTCTGATTGCCCGGATGGGCCAGGCAGCTCTGGTACCCACTCCTTCTGTCACTGACAATCCATCTTCCCTTTGTCTCCCAGGAATCACAACCTATTAACTTGTGCCCAGGGAAGGGTTTGGTATCCGGACCTCAAATCCCTCAACCTCAAGGCCTGGCTCTTGAGGAGTTAGAGTTGCTGATTTACACCTCTCTCAGGGTGTTCTTGAAATCCTAAAGGCTTCTAGAAAGCCTTCCACTAGGGCTACTTATAGTTCTAAATGGAAAAGGTTTTCCATTTGGTGTGCTGGGAAAAATATTTCCCCAGAATCTGCTGATTTGCCCATTGTAATAGATTACATGGTCCATCTTAATTCCTTGGGTCTCAGACCAGCTACACTGAGAGTTCATTTGGCAGCTGTCTCTGCTTTTGTTTCAGCAGGAAAGTCATCCCCTCTTTCCACTCACCCTGTGTTTTCCAAGTTTTTTAAGGGATTACTCCATACTAATCCACCCTTTTGGGAACCGGCCCCTGCCTAGGACCTTAATATTTGCATTGCCCAGTTAATGCAACCCCCTTTTGAACCTCTGTTTTCTGCAGAGCTTAAGTATCTAACTTGGAAAACTGTTTTCTGGTGGCTATCACTTCTGCTAGGCATAAGTGAGTTGCAAGCCTTGTCAGTAGAAACTGACTTTATCTCTTTCCACAGGGATAAGGTAGTCCTGAAGACTAATAGGAAATTTTTACCTAAGGTGGTTTCAGATTTCCATCTCAACCAATCTATCTCCCTTCCAGTATTTTTCACTGATCACTCCTCTTCTGGTGAGAGGAGGTTGCACAGCCTGGATGTTAAGAGGGCTCTTAGTTATTATATAGAGTGTACCAAAGGTCACAGGTTCGAATCCCTCCAACTTTTCCTCACCTATGGTGAAGTTGGGAAAGGCAAACCTGCCACTAAGAGATCAATTGCCAGGTGGATTGTCTCTTGTATCCAATTTTATCAGAAACTGGGCAGAGATCCCCCCTCTGGCTTGAGGGCTCATTCTACCAGGGGTACAGCCGTGTCTCTAGCTGCTGCCAGAGACATTCCTATATTAGTGATATGCCAGGCTGCTACTTGGAAAACGGTACACACTTTCACCAAGCATTACTCCCTGGATGTCCAGGCCAGGAGGGATGCTCGGTTTGGCACAGCTGTTCTTCAGAGCCTATTCCCTAAGTAGGTTCTGTCCCTCCTCCATGGAGGTACTGCTATGTAGTCTGCTACTGTCATAATATAGCAAGACTTCATGTTGTTTGAAGAAAAAATTACTCACCTTAGTAATGTTGTTTCTTCTAATGGAGTCTTGCTATATTATGACCTCCCCCAGCCTGCCCCTCTCAGAACCTCTACTTGGGTGGGGTGCGGGCAATTTAGTGTGGGCACTATTTTATGCCCTTTAGCATTTCTCCCCCTTTTGGGGTTTTGGGGTGTGTTTTATTATCCTGTTGTTTTATTCTCTTGTTGTTAGAATTGTATTAGTAGTTCTGGTCCCCTGACTTGAGTCTTGGGTGTTGGGACCAGCAATGATTGTTAATATTTAGGTAGCCATTTGGCTAGTGTAGGTTACAGCTTCCACACAGACCTTAGTGAGTTTTGCTCGTAAAGATCTGACAGTTCAGTTTTGAAATATCACAGACAGAGCTGCTTCTTAGAGCTCGTGCTCAAAGTTCCATTCTGGAATGGTATTAACCATTTCACCTCCGGAGCAGTTCTAGTGGTGGGACAAACTGCTACTGTCATAATATAGCAAGACTCCACTAGAAGAAACAACATTACTAAGGTGAGTAATTTTTTCTTCCCTCCCAGGTCTTGGCTGCGTCTTCTTTTCCACTCCTTGCCCCCCTGCTACACTCCCACCTTGCTAATTTCAGTACTGAGTCTTGGTTGAATTACAGCCCATATCTCCTTTTCCTGACACTGATCCTTCACCGTTTCTAAGCCCTCTAATTGCTGGGCTCTCGATGAACATTTCTACCTGATTCTGCCCTAATTCGCCCTACCTCAAAAAAAAAAAAAATGATTCCAAAACCATTCCTGCTGCACTTGTTCCTACTGGTAATACAGCCTCCAATACTACCATTGTAACTAAACGCCCACTGCAGCCTACCTTGGCCCTTCTGGAGGACAGACTCCTGCACATGATTGGGATGGTTACTTGTAGTCTTAGCTTGAACTGCACTCATCTCTTCTCCCAAACATCATGACACCTGAACCTGCTTCTAAGTCCGCAGACGACCTTACCCACAAACTACTACTCCCTGCTCCTTTTATCAGAAGTCGGGTCATTTCAGACAATACCTAAGCATGAGCATATGGGAAAAAGAGCATGCAGGACACACTGCAGTCATCTCAAGTAGCTCCTGAGAAGACTAATTTTGCTACTTCTGCTAATATCTGGCAACATTCACCCCAACCCGGGACCACCCTTGAATAGCCCAAGGGAGCCTCGCAGAACGGGGTCCCTCTCGTTAGCTAGCATCAACATCTGTAGCCTAATTAATAAACTTGATGTCTTTACTGCCTGGACTGCCCAGCACAGCCCTGATGTGCTATCACTGGTTGAGACGTGGCTGTCACCATGTATCCCTGACACCGCTGTGGCAATACCTGGGTATACTATCTTCAGGCTGGACAGGCTATCCAAAAAGGAGGCGGCTGTGCCCTGTATCTAAAAGATTCGCTGATGGGACATGCCCTGACCCTACCACTGTTTGGTGATGAACTACAGGTCCTAGCTATCAAGGTCATTCTCAGGGTCCATAACAGAACTCTGATGATAGCTTCGGTCTATATCCTGCCCAAACTGACAACAGCAAGCCTGAGCCCATTTATTACCTGCATCAACAACTTAAAACTCAACTCAGAAATTATAATACTTGGTGATTTCAATGTTAATTGGCTTTCCCCCCAGTGCAAGCAACTACAAGGATGCTTTGGCAGTAGCAAACTTCGCCCAACTTGTTCCCTCACCCACTAGGATCAACTATAGAACAGGGACCACTGCCTTGCTGGACTGGGTACTCTCAAATTGCCCTGATCATATTATCCACACTACAGTCCTCCCTGACTCCATTAGTGACCACTCCCCTGTCCAGTGCTCATGGTCTTAACAAATTTACCAAGCCCCCTGCGAAAACTGTCAACAATCTGATTCTTCACAAGGGACGCCTTGCACCACTCAGGTTACTTCTGCAACAACAAGACTGGTCCCCGATTGACACTGCTCCTGATGTGGATACTGCACTACAATACTTTATCTCACAGTTCAGTGCTGCATGTGACATTCATGCCCCCTTTAAGAAATGTAAAATTAAGGGCCTCGACAATCCCTGGATCACTGGCAAACTCCTAGAACAACTAAAAGCATGGAACCTCCAATGGGCCTGAGCCAGAGCTTCTGGAAGTCAGACAAATACTCAGGCCTACAGGGCTGCTAGGAATGCCTGCACTAGAGCTATTCGCTCGGAAAAAGCCAGCTACTACAGGAGCACCCTGTCAAATTCATTAACGGATGGAAGGAAATTCTGGAAAAACCTTTCAGAAGTTATTGGGAAAGAGTCCAAAGCAACACCTAATATGCTAAATGTAGATGCAGCAATACCCTGGACCCGTCCACAATTGCCAGCACCTTCAATCTGGCTTTCACCGACCTCAGTCATGTGCTTCCCTCTAACTTCTTTGACACCAATCTCACCACGGCTTCCCAGCTTCACCCAAATAAGGATCTAAATCATTTGCATTTCTACTTCAAGGCAATTACTGAAAGGGACGCCAAGAAATACCTTTTCAAGGTGTTTGGAAAAACAAGATTAAGTGGGTACACACTTGACATGAAGCTCATCACCCCCACCCTTGATGCTGTCCTGCCCCCCAGGATTATAAACCAGTCACTTGCACTCTCCCAGTTCCTGCTCATGTGGAAATCCGCCCTGGTGATGGCAATACACAGTAACTATAGGCCCATCTCCATCCTACCCCCTTTATCCAAAGCGCTTGAAAAAATTGTCACTTGCACTCTCCCAGATCAACTGGTGGAGTACATAGAGAAATACAACCTGAAATGCCCAGAGCAACACGGCTTCCGTAAAGGCAGTAGCACCATCTCTGGTCTCCTTGAATTTACGGGTCTCATTCACAACGCACTTGACCAAGGGCAGCTTGCTGGGGCCACCTATATAGACCTCTCAAAGACCTTTGATATGGTAAACCATCCGTTGCTACTTGAACAACTTGGGAACCTAGGGCTGTCACATGGTACCCTAAAATGGTTTCACAGTTATCTCTCTGATCAGTCACTACAGGTTAAGATTGGTGACACACTTTCCTCCAGACTACCTGTCTGTTCTGGTGTTTCCCAAGGGTCAATGCTGGGGCCCCTACTCTTCAGCATCTTCCTGAATAAACTCCCTTCTGCTGTGATGAACACAATATCCTGTATGCCAGTGATGCAGTGATTTTCTCAATGAGCTCTGACCCCTTTCAGTTGGAGAACCAACTGCAGGACAGTTTCACGTGGGTTAAAGCCTGGTTCATCTTGCAGAAATTAGTACTAAATTACAAAAAAACAAAGACCATGCTAGTCCATGGCACACATAGCACACATAAACACCTACAGTTAACTATTAAAAATTGCTCAGGTGAGACTCTTGACCAAACGCAAATCTTCAGATACCTTGGTGTGACCTTGGACGCTACACTGTCTTTTTCCAGCCATATCAATGTTGAGAAATCTGTAAATATTCACATTGGCCTTCTCTACAAACATAGGCACTGCCTGACCCTGATGCACTTAAACTTGCAATACATAGCTCTATTGTCTCCGCTATTGACTGGTGGGCTTTGTTGTTCAGAGCAGCCACGTACACGTAATTACTGCAATTGCTATAGCGCCTGAATAAGACATTTATTTATTTATTTATTTAGCTTTTCTTGACCAGGTAAGCACGCTAGACAAAACATTTGCCTATTTTCAGGAGTGACCCGAGAGAGTACAGTGAAAGACAAGTTCATACAGAGAACCGCATGGTACAAGTTAAACATTACACAGAAGCACGTAGCACCAGTTGACATTGCACAAGCAGTCAAGGATTAAACACAGTTGCATAGGAAAATATACATAGAACACATAAGGCTCCTTATTGGTGCCACCCACCGCACTCACACCTGCGACCTCTATGAACAGTCTAACTGGCTACAACTGCAGGGAAGAATCGCCTGTCAGACCTGCCTTGTAGTGAAAAAGGCATTGATGGGTCTCATGCCCCGAGGGGTCCAAACTCTACTTAACCTAGCCAACAGCACCAAAAATACCAGAAGCACCTACAACCAAACACTATCTGTCCCCCGCTGTCGTACCTCCCAAGGCCAGAGGTCATTTGCAGGTAGAGCCTCTAAGATGTTCAGCTCCCTGGGCCACAAAATCACCAACTTAAACACCCTCTGCTCTTTCAAACACCACCTTCGGCAAACACTTGTGACCAGGGCCATCTGCGACTGCTTCTCTTAATTCCTGTGATCGCTGCTGTGTTTCCCACCTCTCTTCTATCCTCACTGCCACTCCTCCCCCCACCACTCCCTCCCCACCCACCTCTCTTCCCCTCCCGCTCCCCTTGCCCCTCACCTCTACTCACTCTCCTACCACCATCCCCTCCTCTTCCCTGCTCCCCCTTCCTGGCTGCTCTCCTCATCACTTGCTGTACCTTTCTGACCCTTGTCTCCCACCTCTGTCCTTTTCTACCTCCCACCAATTCCCCCATCCCCCATACACTCCTCTCTTTCCATTTTTCCTAACACCGCCTGTCACTACCAGCACCCCCCTTGTAGCCCTCACAACCCCTCCTTTTTTCTTTCTTCCCTACCCCCTCAGCCTCCCCACAGGCCCAGCCCACACTGATATATCCCCCCTACCTAAGCCTGAGGCAACTCAGTCTCTCTTTTTCTTCCTGTTGACAAAGCTACTCTGGCTGCACAATGATTATGTAACTATTGTACTGTACTGATCCTTTATTAACTACGCTTACTTACTTGATGCTCTAAATGTGTACCTCCTGGAATCTACTCAACTTGATATGTCACTGCGTACTGCAACTGTATTCCAGTTCTTACTCTGTATCACCTCTCTTTGTATTCTAACGTGGAACCTTTGTAAAAGAGCCTCTGGCTCAAAGGTGTTAATTCCGAAAACGAATAAATAAATAAGGTAGCGTAAAATCATGCAGCCAGATGTGACAACTATGCTTTTTAAGATTATACTAGTAATAAAAGAACCCCATTAACCAACAGGTCATGCCTGTTTGTCCCATTACTCGTTAGGCCCAGCCCCGCCCTTCGCAGATCAGGGTTCATACTATCTGTTTTCCCAAATGCAGTCTGACAAAAATAAGAACAGAGAGAAAGCCAAGCATATTTGTACTTTTAAACTGGAGCAATTTGGAGGGCTGTTGATCTGGGCTGCACCACGAGAGTGATGTGATCCAAGAAATAATGATCATGTAAAATCCAAGGCACTAACATATATTAGAGCAACCTTCCATCATTATACAGCTTTACTATGTCCCAATCCAAAAACAGAAACAATTCTCTGTAAATTTCCTGTACTCCAGTAGGCCTTTTCCATAATTAACACATGTCCCACTATAGCTTGGTTTGCGTGGCTGGATATACTGTGTACTGGAACAAGGCCCGTAACTGTACTAAAAATACTATAACTATATATCATTTAACCAAAAAGAACCCCATACGATAAAGAGTAAGATGAAGGTTTTTGTCATTTTACCTATGCTTAGACTGAGAGGCTAAACTTAGACTTTATACATTACCCCCTATAATTTCATTTAAAAAAAGGTTTCATGACCACTGGTTGAAAGTCTGAAAAAAGGAGGGGTATACATGCTTAATTAGGGACAGGAGAGCCAAGTCCGTAAGTTAGGAAGGCTCACCAGTTCCCAGGCCTTAAACCCATACAAATGTTCTCTTAAATGGTGCGAGGACAGCCATGTCCCCGACATCACAGAGACGAAGAACAAAGTTTACCCATGGAAGGTATCTGTCTGGTCACCTTTCCAAATCCAGATCCAGCTCAGGAGCTCCTGATAATCTTTTCATATAGTCCCGTAACTGTTGCACCATCTGAAGGGAGGATTGTTTGCTGCTCAGCCAAGATCTGCGTGATGTAACCAATTGCCAGACCTCTGTGGGGTCCTTCCTCTTCTGAGCCATCTTGGACACTGTCGGTAGCTCGATTCCATGTTTAAGCAGGGTTTCCTGGGCTGCCTGCGGGGATTCATACAGTTCTGTTTTGTCTGGCCAAAAGACTCTCAGCTGTGCAGGTTAAGGAGTCTGTATCCTAATCTATTTGTTTCAAAGCACTTTAATTATATCTCCGTACTCCAGCCTTTGCCTTTGTATTGCCGGTGGATAGTCTTGGTCGAAATAGAGCCTACTGTCAAGATATTTTACTTCTTTCTTCTGCCAGGCTCATCGAAGTATATTTTCCTTAATCCAGTAGCTGTTAAATTTGACTATGGCAGAGTGTGGGCGAGCCTGCAGTTCTTTAGGCTTGGGCATTAACACCCTATGTGCTCTCTCTATATTCAGGGCATATCCAGGTGGTAGATCAAGGATGTCTTTTAACATATCTGATATGAAGTCAACCATTCTCCCTGTTTCGGCGCCCTGTTTTAGCCCATATATACCCAGGTTCTCTCTCCTGGATCTGCTTTCCAGATCCAGACATTTCTGTTCCAGGTTAATTGCGTGCTGGCACAGTAGTTGGACTGTTTGGCCAAGGTGAGATACACCATCCGTTGTATATGATAGTCTGTCCTCCACTTCCTGCACTCACCGCTCAACTTGCATAAGCTTTTGTGTAGGTTGTTTAAATTCGACTTTGTTTTCTACCCTTATCTCCTTGATTTCCTTCAGCATTAACTCGGACCTCTGCCTGGAGAGCTGTTCCGACTCTTCGTCGGTGTCATACGCAGGCTCTGCATCTGATGGTCGCACAGGGCCATCAGCACAAGTCGGTGAGTAGGCACTGGATCTGTTGCCATCCTTGTCATTTCTGCTTGTTTGTAGTTTCAGTTGGGTATCTCTGTCCTTGTGCTGACCCCTGCCAGACATTTTACTTTTTTTTTTTGTAAATGTTATAGTTAAATGGGGGGTTTTAAGCTGGATGGGGATCAGAGCTGTTTCTCTAGCTGCTAGGCAGGTCCGTGGTGGAACCGGAAGCTATATTAAATCTAAAGCACCAGTAACTTTAGAGAATATAAAAGTAATATAAAAGAATAACAAAAGTTAGAACACATGGTATTTATCTGGAAAATTACTTTATTATGTTTAGAATATATACTGGCGCTTGAGATTTATAATTTAGCCACTTAGTAACATATAGACTTTAAACGTCTTAAGAATGTTTAAAAAAATATATTCATTACTTAGGAAGATGAATTTGTATGAGGTTATGTTATAGTGGCTAACCAGTGCATAGTTTTTGGAACTTTATGCACGTTTTTTTCCTATTTGCACTGTTTGTTTAATTGTGTTATTTTACATAATTGATTTGTAATGATGGGGTGTATTTAAACAGTGTTATGGATGGCTAACTCCGCCCCCTGAGGAAGAGCCATGTGATAGGGTCGATACATAGGGGTGTTAGCCCAGTTGTCTGTCATGCTTTAGCATTGTGCTGATTAAAATACCTTCTTTTTTTCTCAGTTTGGTGTGTGCACAGCTTCATTTTTTAATTTTTGACTCCTCCTAGGTGGTTGCTGGCTGAATCCCCAGGCCAACCTCCACCTACACCGGTCCCCTCAACACCAGCTTCTCTGATGCCTTCTGGGGTGACCCTGTCACCATCTAACCCTCCCAAGTTGCTGTCATGGCCTGACACACATTCTCAACCGATGCCCGAGGGCCTGACTCCTGACTATCGGACACTGGGTCCAGCTCGTCCGATGCCAGATGGCACTGTCCCTCTGGGTCCAAAGACAGATAACATGGGTAAGGCTAAGCCGACGCCCGAGTTACCACAACCTGATGACCAGACGCCGGGGCCATCCATGCCAAACCTCCCTGACGTCGGGCACTCCGAACTTGCTGCAGAATCCTCTGCAGGTCCTCAATGAGCTCTTCACAGCCTGGTGGGCCTATTTCAAAGATGAATAGGCACCCAGGGCACCTCCTCAGCCAGCCCCCCCAAGGGCCTCCCAGACAAGCCTCCAGTCTGCCCACCTACTCCCCTCCAAGGGGACTACTAACACTGGATTGGGGTGACACCCCCTTTCCAAGGTCGGCCGTGTAAGCACCACTGCCGCTCCCTCTCCTCAGACCGGGATTCGGTCAGTTTCCTCCTCGCCTTCCAGCCGAGGAGACTCTGACCTGCTGTCGGGGCCAGAGGGTGGCAAAGACACTCATCGTCCCCGCCTGATGACCCGTCATTCATGGATGTAATGAGGCACATCCAACAACCGAATGGCTGGGATACAGAAGAGCTGGATCCAGAATGACATAGGCTGGCTACCTTCCTCAGGAAGAAAGACACCCTGCCTATGGTGGTGTCCCCCATGGTGGAGTCCTATAAGGACGCCAACAGGCTTACCTGGAAATGTCCCTTTTCTATGCAGGCCATATCCAAAAAATTGGATCAGCTCTATACCACCCCTAAGGAGGATTCCTTTTACGGGGAGCAGCCGGAGGCAGACTCAGTTGTAATGAACGCTGCCCACGACTGCTCCAGCTGCCCAAGGCATTTGAGTACGCGACCCCCAGACAAGGATTCCAAGCAGTTTGACCACCTGACCAGGAAGGTGCATTCCTCGACCACTTGTGCCACACGCTCTCAAACCCTTCTTGCCCACATGGTTCAATATCAGAATGCCTTGTGGGACAAGGCGGTGGAGGTTGCTCAGGCCATACCAGATTACCCAGGGAAGGCAGAACTCATGGCCATTCTGAAGTCGGGCTCCAACTTGGGTAACCACATCCTTCAGGCATCCTATGATAGACTCGGCGGGCAGAGCCATGGCTTCTGCCATTTGCATCTGCCACTATTTCCTGGCTGAGAGTGTCCAGGTTCACCCCAGACATCCAGTCCAAGATTATGGATGCCCCCCTCTAGGGGACTGGTCCTGTTTGGCGAAGACTCACAAAACATCATCAGTCACCTGCAGAAATCTGGAAAAGCCATCAGGTCTGTACAGACTATGTACAAATCCCAGCTCAGACAGAAATCTAAGCAGTCCTTTTGGAGAAATGCTAGACAGCAACAGCAGAAAGCAGGATTCAAGCGAAAGGCCTCTACTCCTGCCTCCAGATGTTCTGTCCCTTGGACTCCCAGGACCTCCCAGCCTGCTTCCCCCCCCTCCGGCTCCTTAGCCTAACTCGTTGTCCGACCCTCCCCCCCCCAGCTGAGGCCTATGGGAAGGTGTTGGGGATCAGTTTTCCTTGCACATTGAAGGATGGCGCCAGATAACCACAGATCAGTGGGTCATGCAGCTCATCGAAAAGGGGCATACTCAAGTTCATAGAGAGGCCCATAGACAACCCACCGATCCCCTTTCCTTGCTCTCAGGCTCACAGCACCCTCGTTGCAGAGGAGATCCAGGCCCTACTGCAAAAGCAGGCCACAGAGCCAGTTCCACCAGCATAACAGGGGAAAGGGTTTTACTCCCACTTCTTCCTAGTGCCAAAGAAAACTGGTGACCTTTGCCCTATCCTTGACCTCAGCCACCTGGATCAATACATCGAGTACAAATGATTCTGGGTGGTTACTCTGCTTGGTCTTTTTCCTTTCCTCCATCAAGGGGATTGGCTATACTTCCCGGACATGCAGGACGCATACCTCCACATTTTGATTTTCCAGCCTCAAGGAGGTATCTTCGCTTCTGCTTCCAGGGAAGGCACTACCAGTTCAGAGCCCTGCCATTTGGCCTGTCTCCGGCCCCCAGGGTTTTCACCAAATGCCTCGCAGTTGTAGCTTCAGCTCTGAGGAGACAGGGCCATTACGTCTTCCCTTTCGACTGGCTGCTGACCGCTCCTACCTGGGACCGGCTCCTCCACACATGCAGGCCACTTTCTTCCTGTTTCAGGACCTAGGAGTCACTTTAAATCTCCCCAAGTCCTCTCCTTGGCCAAGCCAGTGGCTGTAGTGCATAGGGACAATCTTGGACGTGGCTCAAGGCAAAGCCTTTCTCCCTCAAGACAGGGCAGAGCGGCTTCAGACACACGCTCATCAGATCTCCTCGCGTCAGGTCCCGGCCAGGTCTGTACTTAGACTTTTGGGACACATGGCAGCTGCCATTGCAACAGTTCCTCTGGCTAGACTGTACATGAGCGTGATCCAGTGGAACCAGAGAGTCCAGTGAGACCAGCATTCAGACGACCTGGAACAACCCGTCTTGGTATCGAACCCAGTAAGATGGGCGTTAGCATGATGGTTGAATTCCTCCAAACTCTTCAAAGGGGTTTATCTCAGAAAAGAACCTCCCAGCCAGATACTGACCACATATGCATTGGGTTGGTGCTGGGGAGCACACTTGGGAGACCATCAGACTCAAGGGACCTGGTCTCAACAAGAGCTTCATCTCCACATCTGTGTCCTAGATATGAGGATGATTCTGCATGCCCTTCAGGCTTTTCAGACAGTCTTGCTCTCTGGCCTCCTGTTGATCTAGACAGGCAACATGTCAGTGGTATTTTACAACAAGCAAGGGGAACCCACTCTTATCCCCTCTGCAGGGAAGCCATGTGAGTCTGATCATAGGCCATGGCCCACCAACTGGACTTGACAGCAGTCCCATGTTCTTGGAGTACAAAACACTCTGTCTGACAGCCTAAGTCGGTCTCGGTCCAGGGCACACGAGTGGGAACTTCACCCTTCAGTGGCAGAAGACCTCTTTGACAGATGGGGACATCCAGAACTAGATCTATTTGCCTCCCCATCCAATGCAAAACTGCCCAGTTTTTGCTCACTAGATCTAGGGCCTGGTGTTTTCTGGTGAGACACGTTATCCCTCTTCTGGATGGGGGAAGTTCCTTTACACATTTTCCCCCTTCCCTTTTCTGCAGTGAGTCCTCCTCAAGCTGCAATCAGCAGGAGCAGAGATGATCCTGGTGACACTTTTCTGACCACAACAGATTTGGTTTCCGCTGCTCCAGCATCTTGTGGCAGAACCCCCAGTCTCCCTGCCACCCTATTAAGACTTGCTTTTCCAGGAGCAGGGAACCCTGGTCCATCCAAATCTCAGATCTCTGCATCTCCATGCGCGGCTCCTGCAGACCTAACCGTATCCAGATTCGGGGTATCACCTGGGGTAGTGGATGTCCTGGTGGCCGCCAGGAAGCCTTCCACCAGCTAGGGCATTTCAACCCCATCACCTGCCTGGTGAATCCGATTCTGGAGTACCATACATACCCACATATAAGTCGGTCCACTTATAAGTTGGGGGCTGGCATTTGTGAAACACCAGTTATGCCTTTTGTTTGACCCGCGTGTAAGTTGGGGAGCTTAAGTATGATCTGAGGGCACTAAATACTCACTAAGCTAAACAAGAAAATGAAATGGTGGCTTGATTTGTAAAACTTATTTTATTACTAGTAAAAAAAAAAAATTTTTTTTGAAATTAAGAGGCATGTGGTAAGCTCATCAGATGTACAGCAGCTGCACTTTTACTCAGCATGATCAGCAAAAAGCCTTAATTGTCTTTTCGGCATCTGTTCATTCATTCAAAATCAAAAACCTCTGTTTCATCTGACATAAACATCATGTGGAGCTGCAGCTCCGACGGGGATATCATCATATATGTCCTCAAGTTGTGCAGCTGTTGTTTCATCCTCCTCCACATCATCAGATGGGACAGTCTCTGCACCTCTCAGATCGTCATAAAGCATGTGGTCCTCAGTTCCATCCATACAGTCAGAAATGCTGCATTTCTGAAACGATTTGAGAATTGCTTCTGCAGGTATGGAATCCCAGGCATCTCTGACCCACTCGCACACCATAGCATAACTCGGCTTTTTAATGTTCCCACCCGCAGTAAATTCTTTGTTACCTGTCATAGGATAAAAAAAATTGCACTAAGATACTGACTTGGGTAAACTTGGATAAACAAAAAGGCTATACAAAATGTAATAAACAGTATCTGTTATCTTCCACATTCTCTAGTATTCCCACATTTTGGATTTGAACGGTTTATTTATGCTTATATCAAGTGGTTGCAGTAGAGAGGTACAGCTTCCTGGTATAGCTGCTGTGTGTGTCAGTCATTTCCTTCAGTTCTGTTTCACAAAATCAACTAGATGACCACTGAAGATATCCCAGCGTGCTTTTCTTGCACCATATTTCATTGATCCATTTATTAACCAAAGGCTCGTATATCTACCCCTTTTGGTGCACCTCAGCAAGCACTCCCTTTGGCATTTTATTCATTGGGTAGTGTCTTTCATTTAAAAATAATGATGGGTATAAGCTTTGTGCCATCTGCCAAGCATGAAAGAACGACTGTGAAGTGTGACTTTTCTGCACCACACATACGGACTGACAGTCTTCTCCCCTTTAACATGTACTGTACTGTTTGAGGGGAGACTGAAACTTAGAGCCGTCTCATCCATATTACCAGTCAAAATTAGTGGGTAATCATGCTGGTTCCTCTCATTAATAACAAAACTGTGGAAGCTGTCTACCTTTTTGTTGACATCAGAAGGTAATTTTTGGGCAGTATGTGTTCTTTGCCATAAGGTTAGTCCTTGGCGTTTCATAAAACGGGTGCACCAGCCCTCATATGCCTTGAAGTTTTTGAAGCTCTGTAAACCCAGTTTTTTTTTGCCAGGGCTAATGGCTGGAGCCGTATCGCCATCCTATTTACAATATACTCCTGCTGCCTGGATTCGAGTACCCAGTTACTCAGTTCAGATTCAGTGGCTGCCACAGGTGAGTTGATCAGCCTTATTCATTTTACACTTTTTTCTGTGGACTGCAGATAAAGTTTTTTTACACGCCAGTCCTGAATAAGTTTTTCGTTGACATTAAATTCTCTTTCGGCAGCCGCATTGCTATTCAATTCAGCGAACTGGAGAACTCTGAATTTAAATTTGGAGGTGTAGGAACAGCATTTGCTTTTCAGTCCATGCATTTTCTTGCTGTGTAGACTGTGAGGAAGATTTAAGGTATTTAGGAATGAGTTTACTCTAATTACTTAATGGGCTCGCTCTGTACTGTTAGTACTTAATGGGCTAGTTAACAATTCAGGCTGATGCTGTGAATCACTTTGACTTTCATGCCATGCATTTCTGGCCATGTAACCATGAGGAATGTTAAGGATATTTATTAATTGACTTAATGGCTAGGTCACGATTCAAGCTCCTATAGAGAAACACTTAAGCAGTGTTAGATGTATTAGATGCAACGGGGTAACTAGTATCAAACCCAAGTTGCTTTATTTATTTGGGCGCAGATTAAAGATTGGCAGTGAATCACATCATTTCACACACTATGTGACCGTGGATAATAGGTGCATTCTCAGTAACTCGCATATAAGTTGGTGTCCTTAACAGAGCATACGGATTTAGGTAAAAAAAAAAAAAAAATGACTTGTATGTGAGTATATACGGTACCTCCTCTCCCTGTCAAGTTCGGGTCTGTGCTTCTCCTCACTCAAAGGGCATCTTTCTGTCATTTCAGCCTATCATGAACCTATTGAGGGCAAAACCCTTGCCCAGCTGGATCTTCCCCGTACTTTCGGACAAGGCATTCTGCATTTGAAGCCTCCCATTCGGGACCCCGTCCCCCCATGGGATCTTCTTCTTTGTTCACGAAAAGTGAACCTTGCCTCCCTTTGAACCTGCCGCATGTTACAAGCTGCTCTTTCTGTCTTATAAAGTGTTATTTTTAGTTGCCATTACTTCTGCTCAGAGAGTTTCTGAGCTTCAGGCCCTGATGTACAAGGAGCCTTATTTAGTTTTCCACAAGGACAGCGTATCCTTGCGGACTAATCCTAAGTTTCTTCCCAAGGTGGTGTCAGAGTTTACCTTGAATCAAATCATCCACCTTCCTGTCTACTATAAAGAGTACTTGAACTGAGGGGAGGCACTCCTTCATACTCTGGATGTTCACAGGGTGCTTCGTTATTATTTGGAACGCACCCGAGCCACCAGAAGTTCTGATCAGTTGTTTCTATCATTCACCCCCAGAGTGATAGGGGATCCTGTTAATAAACAGTGTTTATCCAAATGGTTGGTTAATTGTATTGTTTTCTGCTACAACAAGTATGACAAACCCTTACCAGGCTTGGTAAAGGGTTACTCTACCAGGGGCAAGACAGCTTCCTTTGCTTTCTTGAGAAATGTGTCAGCAGCAGACATTTGTGCAGCTGCTACCTGGAGTTCTGTTCTCACCTTTGTCAAACACTACGATGCATAGCGGGCTTTGGATTAACACTCCTTCGGGCCTCCTCTCCTAATTTTCCTTGGGAGACTTCTACCTCCACCCAGCTGACAGTCTGGGAGATTGTCGGGGTGATTTCCCATAAATATGGATCACTGTGGGCCTTAAACACAAGGCACATGTCACCCCTGTGCCTTCTGTATTGTAGAGAATAAAGCCCCAAGTGCTCCAGTCTCTCCTGGTATAAAAGCATACTGATGTTGCTCACCAATTTGGTTACTTGTCTGTGAATCCCCTCTAATCCCTTCATATCTGTCTTTCAATGGGATGCCTAGAACTGGGAGCAATACTCCAGATGCGGGCGCACCAGGGACCTAGAGAGTGGGATCACCACCTCTCTGACTCTGCTCTTTATGTTCTTTCTGATTGCTGACATGATTCCATGACCTTTCCTAACAGTATTTGAGCAGTGATCCGATGGGTTTAATTTGTTATTAACCCAAATTCCGAAATCTCTTTCAATAGTTTTATGCTGAAGTTCAGTTCTCTCGATGTTATATTTGAATCTTTAATTATTTTTGCCCATGTGCATTATATTGCACTTTTCCAGATTAAACTGCAATTTTTTTCCTCCTTGCTCCTGTCATTAGCTGATCTGTATTATCTTGGAACAATTTTGCATCCCTACCGTTTGTCACCAAGGCCCCCATTTTTATATCGTCTGCAAATTTTACTAACCATGCTGTGTTGGTACAAGTAGGGGATGTAATCGGTATGTTAAAAAATACAGGCCCCAACACCGAGCCCTGCAGAACTCCGCTAAATACCCCCCTCCATTCCGAATAGTTCCCCTTTATCATCACTCTCTGCTTTCTTCAGGTCAGCCATAATGAGATCCATCTTATCAATGATGCATTCAACTTAATCTCCCTTAGACTGGATATAAGTTCATAGTGTGAAACACTATTGAAAGCCTCAGCTTCTGTCTCCCTGCCCTGTGGGGTACCGCAGGGCTCTGTGCATTCCCCAATGTTGTTTGCGGTGTATATGCTGCCATTAGGAGAGCTCATTAGTCGATATGGGTTGAGTTTTCACTACTATGCAGATGATACTCAACTGTACATGTCTTTTGTGCCTGAACAGGGTGATGTTGTCTCGGTCTTTAACAGCTGCCTCTCTGAGATTCAGGACTGGATAAGTGCTAACTGGGTGTGACTGAATCTGGATAAGACTGAGGTGCTGGTTGTGGACCTAGGTCGTCGGGTAGAGAGATTATTGACTGGTCAGCCATCTGGATTATGGCTGGGTGGCAGCCAGCTGGTGACCTCTGACCGGGTGCGGAATCAGGGCATTATGCTCAATAGCGAGCTGACTATTAAGTTTTAGGTGTCGCCCATTGTCAAGTCCTCATTTTACCGTCTGAGGAATATCGCCCGGATAAAGCACCTGATCCCACCTGATGACCTTTCTACCCTGGTCCATGCCTTTGTGACCACGCACCTTGATTACTGCAGTGCTGTATATCTAGGGCTGCCGGGGGTGGATCTTCGCTGCTTGCAGCTGGTGCAGAATGTGGCTGCTAGGTTGTTGACTGGCATATCAAGATCTTGCCACATCACACTAGTGCTCCACGGACTGCACTGGCTGCCAGTGCAGTGGAGGATCACCTTCAAGGTCGGGTTACTGGCCTATAAAGCCGTATATGGACAGGGACCGCATGGTACCTACGTCTTCTTTTTCCCTACCGCCCCCTTCGTCCTCTCCGCTCCACTGATGAGGGCTTGCTAGAGATTCCCAGAGTCCGTTTAACAACTTCAGATGCAAGATCATTTGCTTTTGCAGCTCCGATCCTGTGACATTCTCTACCTCGCCAGATGAGGCAATGCCTATCCCTTGAGGCCTTCAAGTCTGCACTGAAAACATATTTATTTGAATTGGCATTTTAATGATATTTAGTCCTGCTGTTTACATATGTTTTATATGTGTGATTTATTGAAATTGAAATGTTTTTATCTGTAACTGTTCTAAAACACTATGATCTTTGGAATAGTGTTTCAGAAATAAAATTTTCTTGCTTGCTAATCAGTTAAAAGCTTTTATGGATGCCTGTGACACTGCCTCTAGGGTGGCTGCCATTGGCAGCAGGTGATTAACGTCTCCTTGATGGTGCTTATCTGTTCGGCTCTCAGGTTGAGCTCTGGAGGCTGCTGAGAACATCAGGGCTGCCATTTAAACAGCTGCCCCCCGAGACAGACAGTCTTTTCAAGGTAGCCTAGAAGACTTTGTCAGGAACCAACTCCTCAGCCTCGAAGAAATCATGGCAGAGGGCACAGAGCCCGAAAGGCCCCTATACCAACCTCTGTGGATCCGGCACAGGTCTCTCCTCAGCTGTCTGAGGTGGATGCCTCTCAGTGGTAGATGTCTGATTCGGTTTTACAACCAGTGGAAATCCATTTCAGCAGGCATATGGGTCATCAGAATTTTTCAAGAGGGATACCTTCCCAGTTTCGCAGAGATTTTCCCAGACCCAGGCGGCAGCCCAGTCTGCCCACCTCTCAGTCATACCCTCTTGCTTCTGAGATACGTGGCCTCTGTGGGAACAGGGCAGTGGAAGTTGTTCCACAGCAGATCAGAACACAAATTCCTATTTCCATTGCTTAATTCCAAGATAACAGGTGGCATGCACCTAATTCTCGACCTTGGAAGGTTAAACAAGTACCTGTTCAGGAAGGAGTTCACTAAACCTCGGTGTTCAAGTCTTCACTTCCTGGACATTTGGCTCGTAGCCAGTCCATCTGGGCTGGAGATACAGAAAGTAGTTGCCACAGCTTCTCAGTTGCTCACTTCCAGGAGGGGGTTTCTGATTCGGGGAAGGTGCCAGATTCACTTTCCCAGCAGCTCCTTTTCATAGGAACCCTCCAGGATACCTCCAGGGTGAAAATTTTCCTTCAGGAGAATGAGAGAAACAGCATCTTCAGATGTCTCATTACATCACAGAAAATGACTCTGTTCAGGCCCTTTTCAATGTAGCGAATGCTGGGACTTGTGGCATAGTTCGCAACAAGCAGTGGTACCGACCACTCATCTGTAATCCTCTGCTCGGACAAAATCACTTGCATGATAGACACAGTTGGGCAAGCTTCTGCAAGGCCTACCCTTACCCTCCGAGATCTCAGATCACCATCACCACAGTTGCACTTCTTATTGGTTGGGGAACTCACTGTCAGGACCTCCACACTCAGGTGTGGAGCCAGGAGAAGCCTCACCTTCTCATAAATATCTTAGAGATGAGAGCTGTCTTGTACGCTTTCTGAGTCGTGAAAGATGCCCTCTGCCATGAAGGCCGTAAAAATGTGAGAGTGGTGCCTCGAGCACGATGCGTCAGTTCAGACGTTGTGCAGTCGCCATTCGACAAGTGGGGCAGTCTGGACCTGGTCCTTTTTGCATCCCTTCTCAACACAAAACTGCCTCTATCCTGCTTCAGAAATCCAGAACCTGGTGTTTTCTGTCAGGATGTATCACTGCAGTGGATAAGACGCTTCCTGTGTGCTTTCCTCCTCTTCCCTTAGTTCAGAGGGTGCTGCTCAAGTTGGGGGCACGGGGGGCAGGATGATTCTCATCATCCCAGACTGGCCTCGGCAGATATGATCTGCATTGATCAACAGACTGTCAGAAGTTCCCCCGGGGCAACTCCCTTTATGAGCAGACCTTCTGACACAGGGACTTTGGTCCATCCCATCCTGCACCCCATTCATCTCCATGCCGGGCTCCTGAGGAGATAGAAGTGGGCAGGTTTTAGGTTTCCTAGACAATCACAGAAATCTTCTTAGCCATTCATTGGCCTTCCACCAGGAAGTCTTGCACGGCTAAGTGGAAACTGTCCTCCATCTGATGTGCAGAGTCCCATTTGGACCCTTTCGGTTGCCCACCAACTAAGGTGCTGGGGTGCCTCTTGGACCTGTCAAATGCAGGTCTGCAATACTCGGGAGTAAAGGTACATCTCTGCGTGTTTTTGGCCTATCTTGAGCCAGTAGAGAGCATGTCACTGGCTCATTTACAATTAGTCAAGAGATTTCTAAAAGGTATCCTACACACTAAACCCCCGGTCAGTAGACTGGTAGCCACATGGGATATTAACCTAGTGCTAGATTGCTCATCCCTAAACCATTTGAGATGCTACCTACCTGTAAATTGAAATTTCTGTCCTGAAAGACAGCCTTCTTGGTGGCTGTCACTTTCATTCGCATTGTCCCAGAAATCCATGCTTCGGTCTCAGACCCCCCTTACACCGTCTTTCATGAGGACAGGGTGGTACTCTGTAATCACCCTAAATTCCTACCAAGAGTGGTTTCGGACTTTCACCTCAACTAGCCTTTGCTTCTCTCTACTTACTTCGCTGATTCCTGAATGAAGGGGAACGCTTCCTTCATTCTCTGGATGTTAAGACGGTTCTGCGATACTGCATCGACAGAACGAAAGAGGCATGCAGTCCAAGCAACTATTGTATCTTTTAGCATGCCTCGGCTGGGTCAACCTGTTGCCATGAAATGTATTTCTGCATGGTTAGTAGCATGTCTTCGATACTACTAATCCATGGTGCAGGTCAAGTTAAAAGGCTGGGTTCACACCCACTCTACCGGAGCAGTTGCGGCTTCCCTGGCTGAGATTCGTAATGTACCCATTGTAGGCATCTGCAAGGTGGCAACTTGGAGCTTAGTGCGTACCTTTGTGAAGCACTGTGTTCTGGATGTCCTTGCCAGACAGCTCACTTTCTACGGCAGCACAGCCCTTATGGACTTCTGTCCTGAGTAAGCTCTGTCTTCTATTGCCCTACTCGGGGTTGGTTGATTTTTAGCTCGGTACTCTCCGATCAGTGTGAATGAGTGGTGGAGACATTTAGTCCAGGAAGATATGGAAATTACGTACCTACCATAATTCTTGATCTTCTTGAACAAAGTCTCCACCACTCATTCATGCACCCACCCACCATCCCCCGAGCTCACTCATTCTGTTTTTTATTTATTTTTATTTATTTATTGAATCTCGGATTAACACCAGCTGAGCTGAACTGCTCCTTTACAGTGGTTCCACGTCATGAAGGTTGCAAGACAATAACACAATGATCAGGTAGTACAGAGTCAAAATTACATTGTCATACATCAGAATACTGTACTACTATGTTACATGATGAGGAGGCAGACATAGAACAATGAATGAATACCACAGTATAATATTCCAAGGTTGCAAGGTAAAACATAAGGTAGGTGCAAATTCAAGACGGGGGAAATTTTCCCAGAACTAGAGTCCAAGCTGTAGTGCACGAGAGAAAGGGGGATGGGAGAGGTGAGCTGGGAGGAGAGTTAGCAAGATGTAGTCGGGAGGTTATACCAGAGGAGGGCATGGATACAGGGGTAGTATGATGACATGACAGAAAGAGGTTAGAAGAAGAGCTACCCAAAAGGTTTTGTCATAGTAGTTGTAGAGGAGGAGGATCATATAGGGGAGGAGTACAGGAGGGGTAGTTCCTAGAGTGCCTAGGGGGTGGTGGGATAGAGCTGTAGGTAGAGATTGTCAGCTGCCCCTATGACTGGGTGTACAACATTGGTGAAGCGTGGGGATGCTTAGTTTTCACTTCCTTGTTGTTCGGACTGTGAAGACATTGTTCAGTTGACTCTTCTTACATGGGTCATCCAGGCCATCTTATGCCCGGACGTTAGGGTTAGGTTTTCTTAAGTTAGTTTATGCTGGACCTCCTTGGTCAAAAAAGTACTGAGGCGGTCAGAGGGTCGACACCGAGATAGCCTATGTGATGCGAGATAGTCTCGTGGCGCCGCGCATGCGCGATCCTATCCCAGCCCTCCTGAAGATTTTTGGCTCCCGCAGGGTCCTAGCATCTCCAGCATAGTCCCATTGGTGTGAATGAGTGGTGGAGACTTCGTCCAAGAAGACCAAGAATTACGGTAGGTATGTCATTTCCACATATACATTGTTTAGGACCACTCCATTCAGGAGTGAAATTTGTTAACAGTGGTATTAATGATTTAAAAGTGAAAACCAGAATAAAAAAAGAATAAATAGAGGATATATAATGGCCTGTGTTCAAATATGTCATTTATTTCCATGAGTGAGGGGGCAGGACCATAACTCACGAGTGGCAAAGCCACAAGTGAGTTATGAAAGTCTCACCACCTCACGAATGGAAATTAGTGACAGTCCAGCACAGTTGTTGAACACGTGTCTAACACTATTGTTGAACACCACCCACTTGCCTGAACTTGCAAGAACTTATCACTATACAATCATAACAAACACACAAACAAAAACAAAAAAGTTCATACAGAGCCTAACATGGCTCAGCAGAATAACCAATACAGACAACATTACAGGTTACATCTATTCATATAGACTGATAATGGATTTTTGCGGCTACACACAGCTGACTATATTCCTAGTTTGTTTTAGTGGCCCCAGATTTGTGATGCTAGTATGGGCTAGTATGTATTACAAAATCCCTGTGTGCACAAACATAGCCTGCTGTGATAGCAGTGAGTCTAAGTATTGACCTCATACTCTTTTGAAGCACTCTCTCTGATCCCTCAGGACCAGTGTGAGCCTTTCCAGGGGTAGTATTTTTAGTACCAGTTCCTCCCACATCTCCAGAGTTGGAGTCCCCTTGGAGACCGAAGTATTTTGGATGCAGTGCCTGGCCAAGACCTACAGCAGTCTCATATTTCTAGTATATAATAACCACTCTTCCTCCTCTGTGTCCTCTGCCCCGTACAACATAGCAATGGGTATAACCAGAATTCTGCAATTATATATTTGCACAGTTGCCTCTGTTGCTGTTTCTAGAATGGCAGCAGTTCCCTGCAAGCCCAGTAGTGGTAGTATGTCCCCACCTCCTGCTTTCACTGTCCACACATGGGGATATCTCGGGGTTCAATTTATGTATCACCTGGAGTGGTCAGTATAATCTGTTTATGAATTTATATTGGGCCTCCTTAAATTTGTTACAGATGTCTAGCCCCATATGTGAAGAGCAGATGACATGCCAGCATTTCTCTGGGATAGCACATCCCAGATCTGTTTCCCATTTTGCCTTCATTTTTGACTAGTGTCTCTCCCTAGATCTCTGCTCTGTTTTACAACTGCAGAGATCACTTGTTTGGGCTGCCTTTGCTTACTTAAAATGATCTGCTTCAGAGGGCCCATTTCCCCCTGCAGTGGGTTGTTTCTGTCCCAATTCCCCACGTAGTGTCATAGCTGCAAATATTATATGCAGCTGTGTGCTGGGGAGTCCCTTGATCTGCTGTAGATTTTTGACAGATGTAATGCCTGCTGAGGTGACTATATCTCCCAAGCATTGCATCCCTAGATCTTGCAGTCACTGACAGATGCTGCTACCTACCCCTGGCAGGAAACCAGGATTGTCTGCTTGCGACATCAAGAGAGTTTGCTCTCCGGTCCCCCCCAATCAGATTCTGCCAAGGCATCAGTATGCCAACTGCCAGAGGATTCTTGGAATTCAGTGTTTTGTATTTTAATACTTCTTCTGGGGTCAGATAGACTGTCTGTGGGAATGGTGCCCCCTCCATTTCTAGGTCTAACCACTGGTACCCTGCCTGACTTGGCAAGCCAGTCCTGAACAGATCTTGCCTGGGCTGCTGGGAGTATGATGGCACATCTGGAAATTTTAGTTCCCCCTGTTCCTTGTCTCTTTCAAGTCTCAGGAGGCTTGCCCTGGAGCATTTCCCTGGCCATAACAAGTGTGTACATGCTATCTCCAGTCTTTTTTGTCCTCCCTCATGAGACCTATTGGAAGCATTTGCATGGGATATATAAGTTTTGGTAGGATGGTCATTCTGATTAAATTCAGCCAGCATAGCCATGACAAGGGTAGGGTCTGCCAGCTCTCCAGATTGGCTATGAGGACCTGTCGGAGTGGTCTGTAATTTATTTATCTATTTTTGGTAACCGGGTAGCTGCACTGATCCAGGGAACAGTTTTCAGGCATGACCCAGGCCACAACATGTGGCACAAAGTAAAAATATACAGAGGAAATAACAGTAAAAAAAATATATTCAACGTCTTGCAAATTCAGCATCTTACAGTCATTGACAAAATGGACAAAGGTACAATTCAAGTCATCACATAGTAGACAGCAGCAAACTATTAAATAATTACCCATTGTCAGTTCAAAACAGAGGATAAGTAATGTGTTTACAGATTATACAGGAGCGGTAGAACAAACTAGACTAGAACATACAAGGTATTAGGGTAGGGAGAAATAGGGGCATTGGAGAAGGGGTGACACGACGAGGAAGAAAAGTGCTAGCAGACAGGGCAGGCACGGGGTGGGGGGGATAAATTGTCCCCTGTAGAAGGGGTAGGAGGACAGGCAAAAAAGATATTATCCTGGGGAGCTGAGACACTTGGCTTCATTTAGTAGTCATGATTTGAATCGTTGCTTGAAGATACTGTGCATGTCAAGGGAGCAGAGGGATGCAAGGAGACTGTTCCACAAGGAGGGAGCAGCAACAGATAGTGCTCGACCTCCCATGGCAGTAGAAACTCTGGGGATTTCCATGGGGGGGGCAGAGGACACACGCAAGCATCTTGATGGAGCACTGGTAACCAGGAGCGACGCATTTGGAGAAGAATTTAGGTCATATAGCCCTTCACTGGAGGGCCCCACTTATACTCAAGTAAATAATATTATCGTTTGCTGTCATAAAGAGTGTGTTCATCGCCTCCATTCTGTGCTTTGCTTCCCCTATACCCATAAGGCAAGATTTTTGGGTCTCACTTTTAAGGGGGAGCTCCTGCAGCAGATAATACCATTAGGACTAAGGCCGCCAGGCATTAGGACCCCATGGAAGAATTTTCTAGCTATCAGTCTGTGTGGCGTGGGGGCTGCACCCGACATCAGCTCCACACGACATCAGATATGGTATAAAGGGGACTTCCAGTGATGTCATGCCTCAAGAAGCAGCTTGAAGCTCACGCTTCGTCTCCTCCGAGGTCTTAAACTGCCAAAAAAAAGCAATTAACCCAATTTAATAGCAGTTATATGACACAAGAGCTTTACCACTATGTCCAGAAGGAGGTATGACCGCCAGAAATCAACTTTGGATACAGCCGAACCAGACGGAGGTTGCTCCGACAGCGATGCATCACAAACTTCGCAAACCTCATGTAAAGGCGGCCCTGCTAAAGAGGAGAACTCCCTATTACCAAACGGCAAACAAATGGATATTGTCCTCCAGGAGAGCAGACTCTTTAGAAAAGAGACTCGCTCAACCTTTGCAGCACTGCGAACTGATCTGGGGAAATTAGAAAAAACATTTAGATAGCATTGAAGAACAGGCAATGACCACTGATACAGGCATGGACAGTGCAGAGCGCACTATAATACAGCTTCATCGAACAATTGTAAACCTACAGGACAGGGCCGATGATGCAGAAGCTAGGAGTCAAAGGAACAACTTGTGAGTAAATGGGTTTCCCGAGGGTGCTGAGGGCACCAACCCGACTCAGTTCATGCAGCACTTTTTTTAAAATCAGACTGGATTTACCTGACAGCTGCTCCCTGGAAAAGGACAGGGTTCACCAAACCTTAGGCCCACAGTCAAACACCCGACCAAGAGCCATCCTGATCCGATTTCTTTGCTACCAGGAGAAGGAGCTGGTCTTGCAAAAATCGTGACAGCAAGGGGATTTAACCTACCAGAATCAGTGGATCTGCGTGGACGACTACCCTACTGCAATTGCTATGAGGCGCAGAGCGTATGCCCCTATCCTCAAAAAACTGAAGGAAGCCAAACTCAAGTTCAGAACTCCCTGCCCAGTGAAATTGGTAGTCCAACTTTCAAATGGTGCCAAGACATTCAACACAGCCGAGGAAGTGGCGCGAGAACTAGCTAAAATTGGAATCGATATCCCACCTAGACAGAGAAAAATGAATACCTCACTTGCTACTAAGTTGGCCCACAAAGCATGGTCCAAAATACCTCCAAGGGACCAACTACAGAAGGAGGGCACGACGGTTGTACAACAGATAATATCAGACCTCCAGCAGCAATCCACGGACCTTCCCAAGACCTCTTCAATCAACCAGGGCCTGAAATGAACTGATGCATCGAACACACACGCATTTGATTGCTCTAGCTGCAGGTAGGCCGTCCTGATTGCCCACCTCATGCTATTTTATGGCTTCCCCGGTGACTACTCCCTGGCCCCATTCCCCACTGGGGATCCTCTCTACCGTTATGGGCCCCCACTGAGTTAATCCCATGCAGATGGGTGATCCCCCCCCGGAACAAGGGGGGACCCCATCAGATGTTTGAGGCACTTATTTAAACCAAGACCTTACGAGCGGCCTAGGCTGCCTGTGGACTTTGGTGATAGCCAAGCGGGGAAATACCAGGACGGAGGTTTGAGAGGGCCTCATGAGGGGGCATAGGGTGGGAGGTAGTTACTGGGGTTCAAGTTGGACTCCATTAATGGAGTCCTCGGTCCATGCCAGTCATGCCGCCCGAGACGGGTCGGTGGCACCCTCCTTCATATTTCAACAAATCTGTAAATACTGCTTTTCTTTTTTCTTCTCTTTTGAACTGCACACTTCCTTTGATAGCATATGCAGTGGATTGTGTTGTATGTTGCTTACTTGGCTGTTGATCCCATATCGCTTGGGGACAACTGTCAGCCTCTCATTCCATACCACACTCTAAGGGGGACATTGTGTGCTCCCACATTTGCTTTGGCTCACCCCCCCCATGAGCTGTTCTGGTGGGGATAACCGAGAACGGGGACGCAGGGATCCTCCTTCATACCTTTCTTCCCTCAAGGTGACTGAGTGTGCTGACTTTGATAATATTTACTAAGTATGATGAACCAATTCATTCAGTACTCCTCTCTTCCCACTCTTCGTTGGGTTTAATTAAAAACCTGTACTAACTCCTCGGAGGAACGAGAGGCATGCTCACTCCCCCCCACTGCCTCCCCCTTCCCCTCCTACAAAAGAGACTATATCGTCTTGCCTACCTAATAGGTAAGGCTTAGCCAAGAATCCTTTTTCTGGCATACCCTAGAGACTACTCACTCATGTTAAAGTGTCTGGCCTCATGGAAGCCCAGAGTTGTAGTACAGTACCTGCCAAGTTAGCAGATTGCTGTTTTAAGCAGTTTCACCAGTTACTGGTTGTTTTTAATTGTTCAGTGTTAGAGGAACTTATTCCTCACACCTTCCCTCTTAGACAGTCATTTTCCTTACGTTCTGATTGGGAGCCAGTGGTATGTTATATAATGGAGTTATATGGAGCACAGGTCAAATTCTCAGTTCTAAATTATATTTTAAATGGCTAATGTACCACTTAAAATGTTTTTCTCTGAACGGTAAATGGGTTGGGTAATCCCATAAAACTATCCAGAATGTGCTCTTTGTTTGAAAAAACCCAGCCAGGTATAATATACTTGCAGGAAACACATGACTGCTAACGAGCATAAGAAGCTGACCGGGGTGGGATCGCACAGGTCTTCTTCTCTTCTTTCAGGAAGGGCAGAAGGAGGGGGGGTCGCCATATTGGTTTCCAGTCATACCCCTTTTCACCCCATACGGGAATGGGCCAACCTTGAGGGCCACCTGGTGGTAGTACAGGGCCGCTTACAGGATAATGAAATCACCCTTGCCAATGTCTATTTACCTCCTGGCTCCCCTATTCCAACCATTTGAACCCTTCTGGAGAAGGTAGTTCAATTAACCAGGGGTATATTAATTTTAAGCAGAGACTTCAATATTGCCCCATGTCCCCATCTTGATACCACCAAGCTGCCAGAGGCAAGCAACCTGCCCCACATAAATTTTTCAAACGCTATGTACAAGAGGTAGGCTGGCTGGACGGATGGCATACCCTTCACCCCAGAGATAGACGATATACTTTTTATTCAGCGGTGCATGGTTCGTATTCCAGGATAAACCATTGTTTCACACAAAAAGAGAATCTGGACTCCCTTAAGGAGGCCGCGATTGGGGACATAGTCCACTCCGATCATAATGCTGTGGTAACGGAGTGGGAGAGGGACCTGGAGAGGCAAAATTCCTTTTGGAGATTCAACCCAATCCATCTAAAAAATGCCCACTTTCAGGAGTTTCTTAATGACAAACTTTAGGAGATTCAAGGGGATAATTTGGTTGCTGAGGTTTCCTCTGCAATACGATGGGACACATTGAAGGCGGTACTACGAGACCATCTAATACAACATTCCTCAAACCAGGTGAAACAACGTAGGGAAGAGCAGGACCGCTTAAAACAGACCCTCTCATTTCTCCAAATAGTGCACCAACAGGGTGATGACACAGTGCTACCACAACTTAAACAGACTAAAATGGAATTGGATACACTTGCAAAGCAGAAAACTGAAATTTCCTTCACCTTCCTAAGACAGAGATATAGCTAGGTTAGCTCTAGGGCTTCCTGCCTGCTAGCATTCCGGTTGCGTAAACAAAGGCGCCTTTCAATTATACCCACAATTCGGGATCCTGCTAAGGGAACCCATTGTACAAAGGTGAGCTAAATTACCTAGGTATTTAGCGATCACTATAAAAAACTTTACACCCCAGACCACCCCTCAGAAGTTGAGGGCATTAAGGTTTTTCTCCAGCCTCTGGGCCTTTCTAGGCTGACCAATGAACAGCAGATCCATTTGGTTTCCCCCATTACACATACAGAGCTCCTGGCTGCCATCTCGCGTGCTAATACATTGAAAGCTCCTGGCCCAGATGGCTACAGCGCTGAACTCTATAAACACTCAATACAGACACTCTTCCCCAATCCTCCTGCAGGTGTATAATGAAGTCCTACAAGGGATAACTAACCCTCCACCCAGTTGGTCATATGCTGCGATATCCCTTATCCCTAAACCTGATAAAGACCCACAAGTGTACACATCATACCGCCCAAATTCCATATTAAACATGAACTATAACTTCCTTATGTCTATTGTGGCCAAACGCTTGGATTCGATATTGCCCTGCTTTATTAACCTTGACCAAACCAGATTCATCAGTGCTAGATCTACCACAGACAATAGAAGAAGGGCCCTACATCTGGTCCAGGAATTGCAATCCTGTGGCTCTCCATCTGTCCTTCTCAGCTTAGACACTGAGAAGGCTTTCGACAGGGTCTCCTAGCCCTTCCTGTTTGCTACTATGATCAGGATGGGCATCCCCCTCCCTTTTGTTTCCATGATTAGGACACTTTACTCCTCTCCTAAAGCGTATGTAAAAGTGAGCGGGCATCATTCCACCTATTTTCCCCTATACAGGGGCACCCGACAAGGATGCCCTCTGTCCCCCGGTTTGTTTGCCATATTCATCAAACCATTGGCACAGGCCATTAGGGAGTCTCCCTCGGTAGAAGGTGTGGAGGTCGAAGAAATAGAACATAGAATTGCCCTCTATGCTGATGATGTCTTATTATTTCTTGCCAACCCCTCCAGGTCAATCCCAGTGGTATTTAACACAATTGAGCAGTTTGGTAGATGCTCAGGATATAAGCTTAATACCACTAAAATGGAGGCTCTGGCATTTAATTTCTCCCCCACACAGGAACTAGTACAGAGATTTTCCTTCCATTGGGATCTGGGAAAATTGAAGTACCTGAGCATATACCTATCTCACTGAGCTTGGAATGCCAAAAGATTCAACTATGACCCGTTCACTATGCAACTCCAATCGGATCTGGCCCGGTGGAATATTTTCCCGCTGAATCTTATATAGAGAGTGGATGTAATCAGAATAGTTATTTTGCCCCAGGCCTTATAGTTATTCCAAAATGTACCCATACATATTCCCACTAAGATATTTCAAATCTGGAACAAATGTATCAGCAGGTTCATATGGTCTGGGCATCATCCCAGAATAAAATTCTGTACCCTGATCCTCCCAAGAACTAAAGGCGGTTTGGCCCTTCCAAACCTTCAACACTACTACTGGGCTTCACATATCTCATTCATAATGACAGACTGACAAAAACCAACCCGACCTGCTGGAGAGAAATAGAAGATCTTATGCTGTATCGAAAATGGGCCAGGGTGATATTACACTGTTCCACTTCCTACCCAGATAATTGGCTCCCCCAGAACCCGTGGATCCTGTTCCAGCTGAAGGTATGGACCGAGATCCGTAAGCAGCTATCTCTCGCCACATATCTCCCCCTGGTCTGCCCAGTGGCTCTCCTAGAGAATTTCATACCCACCTCCCTTGGCCACATTTTTGAGTCCTGGGGCCATCTGCAACTCTCTTACCTTTCGCATTTTTTACACGGCAGAGATTTTAGGTCCTTCCTGGAGTTGAGCCGTACCCATGGACTTCGACACTCAGACTTTTACAGGTATTTGCAGCTGAGGCATTTCTACTACTCCCTTCCCCCGGAACTGCGGGACCCTGAGGCTGTCCCTCCCCTGGTTGCATGCCTTCAGCAATGCATTACCTCTGGTGGGATACCCCACATTATCTCTGTCCTATATAAGGCTATCACAGAAAACCTAGGAACAAATACTGATGAGTACCGTGCAAAATGGAGCTTAGAATTTGGGTCTGATATGCCCCTGCTATTCTAGGAAAGGAGCTGTAGAATATCATCAGAACTTACCTACTCTCACAGCTGGAGACTGTTCGCCTGGCAGGTGATGCTTAGATATTTCTGAACCCCAGCAATAACGGCCCACTTCTCAGTGGCCCGTCTTGGACTCTGCTGGCGTCAGTGTGGAAACCCTGCAGCACACCACAACCGTATATTTTGGCTTTGCACCAAAATTCAGCCTTTCCTGAATTCATTGCAAGCTGAACTAAGTGAATTGATTGGTTCCCCACTTAATTTACTGCTGAATTTTTCATTTTACATACTGTATCTTTCCCTGAGACATAAAGGCCACCTATACATGCTGCCTGATGGGGATTTCCCTCTTAGCTGCAAAAAAAGCTCTGACACGAAATCGGTTGACCACCAGGGTACCCACTGTGTTATATTGGAGGGAGATAATAACCCATATTTACAGGTCTGAAAAGATTTCCTCTTCCCTAAATGACTCTTCTGATTTATTTACTGTGAAATGGGCCAGGTGGGTTATGCTTATCATGGTAAGAGACACCACCTTCATCCCCTGAATAAATTTTACTGGGAATGCATTCATCTACATAAGACTCTGATATGAACGTAGGTACCCAAGCACAAATGACTTTGGTGAATATATAGATTAAAGTGACGTGTGTATTTTATTGCAATGTATATCTCAAGTTGCCCTGTATGTCATGAGAGAGCTCTGGATCACCAGCACTAGCTATTATTAATTTGTACCCAGTAATTAATTGACTGTATGACACAAAGTGTATCCTTAATAGACTGCTTGAATGAATGATTCCACTATAAATGTCTGTATAATTATGAATTATGACTGTCAACCCACCCCATGTAACCCCGTTAAGTGGAAAATTTAATAAAAATATATTAACAAAAAGACATGGTATAAAGGGGGCGGTCCTCCGGTACCACCTCAGTTCTTTTCCTGACATCAACCCACGGACATCTATGGATGCCATAGTTGCAGTCAACCGCCTTTTTCTGGTGCTTCGCGCAGTATTTTTATTGAAAACTACCGTTTCTTCTACACCTTTTTCCATCTCACTTTCATGTCTTCATCGTCTCAGTGGCGAAAATCGAAGTGCGCATGTAGGAAGCAGATCCCAGCAAAAGACGGCCATTCTGTCTGCCTCATCAGCCTAGGCCCAGACCACTGGCCTGATGGTTGCCCACAATGCACTAAGTTTAACAACAAGACCAGAACTTGCTGCGCCAGCGCCTTAAAGGCCTACCTTCTTGAGCAGCAAGTAGTCGCCATGCAGAAGGCCCCATCAGGACACAGTTTGTCCTCTTCCACCATAGAGTCTCCCGTCAAGAAGAAGAGATTGGGAGGGAAACACCACCACCATTGGAAGATGGAGAGGGCCAGATCGGAGTCCCGCCCGAAGTCGCCTCACCGGGCGTCAGCCACTTCCACCTCCGACGGGAGGTCGGAATCTGTCCCCTCAGGTACCAAAGCAGTTTCTGGGGACACTCAGAGAAGGTCTACCATCTCCTCTCAGGCGAAAGGTAAGGTGTCTTCCTTTTCAGGACAGCTGTCCACTCAAATCCCCTTGGCTCACCGACCCCATAAACATGGGTTGACCCATGAGGGACAGGCATTGGCTTCGGGCAAATCAACAATGTCTACCACCCGTAAGCCTTCTTACTCATCTGACAAGCATAAGAGAAAGGACGAACCATAGAAACGCTGGGAGGTCATCAGGTACTGGATGCCTCTCCCACTCAAATACCAGGTGTCATCTACCTCCCAGATGCCAGGGCATTCCGACTCGACGTCAGACAAGGAGGCGCCTCCAACAAAGGAAAGGCTGTCGGCCCCTAAAGACTGGCCGTCAGCCCCAAAGGATCAGCCGTCGGCCCCAGCGACCGATTCCCTTAACGTGGGGGTACCAGACGCCCAACAGCCTCCTTCAAAAGAACCAGATGTCAGGCCACCAGATTCTGAAGACCTGACACCCACTGTACCCATGGATAAAGAGCCCGAGGACCGTCCGACTCCTCCTTCAGACCAGACACCAGGTCCATCTTCCCACTTCAAATCAGACGCCCCCACCACCAGTCGTTCCACTAGCAGAGGTAGGGGCACTTTTCCAAACGTGGTGGACTACTGTGAAGGGGGGGTCTTCTCCCATCAGCCAAGGGATCCATCCCCAGTATGCCCACCACCCAGAGACCTCACTCCTGAGTGGCCTTTACCGCCGAAGGGCCGGCCGCAGGACAAAGAGGACAGGCTGACGCAAGGGTTGGACAGCCACAAGAGGCATCCTTTGTCCATTCCCTTGCCCAGCGGATGCCCACCATTGACGTTAGGAGATGATGCTGGGGACTCATCCTCAGACTACTCTTCAGAAGATGAGCTTCCCATTCCGTCTCCAAATCTGAGGGACTCGCCGAGGTCACCCTGGATGATCTGTCCTTTTTCGACATTATGCGCCATATTCAGGCACTTTACCAATGGGACACAGAGGAGTTGGACCCAGAAAGGCGCAGACTGGCCAAATTCTTAGGAACCATAGATCCAAAACCTTTGGTCATCCCTCCTTTAGTGGGGCCATTCCAGGATGTGACCAAATCCACCTGGAGACATCTGGCAACTATGACTGCAGTTCCTCGTAAGGCTGATAGGCTCTACAAGACCCCAAAAGGAGAGCCTTTTCTTGGAGAACACCCAAGGGCAGACTCAATGGTCCTCACAGCTGCTCATGGCATGGCACAACAACCATACCACATAAGTGCTCAGCCACTGGATCCAGAATCAAAGAAACTAGACCAGATGGGGCATAACGTGTACTCTTCAGCAGCTTGCACCTTCAGGTCACTTAATTTCCTGGCCCATATGGTGAGCTACCAAAAATCCCTGTGAGCAAAAGCGATGGACCTAGCCAAGGCTCAGCCAGATTTAGAGGGTAAGGCGGAACTCCTTGCTGTGATGCAGTCTGGCATGGACGTGGATAAGCATGTCCTCAGGAGTTCTTATGACAGCGTGGATACAGCAGCAAGAGCAGCAGCCATCGGCATTTGCATGTGGAGGCATGCTTGGCTCAGGGTGTTAGGCTTCCGACAGGATCTTCAGGATGCTATCCTGGATGTTCCTTTCCAAGAACCAGTCCTGTTCGGTCAGGACACCAAGAAACTGATTACCAGACTTCAGGACTCAGGTAAAGCTGTGTCCGAAGTTCACAGAATGTACCGGTTGGAGCCACAATCCACACGCCGCCATCCCTTTCAAACAAATCAGGGACAGCAAGGAAGGTACCAGACACATAACAAGGGAGGCTTCAAAAGAAAAGGCCACCCTGTCCCTTCAGGTGCCCAGGGCCCCAAAAACCCCAAGGCGCCAAGACCACCCCTGCCTACACCCTCCAACACCGCATGACTCCCTACCACAGATGGTGCAGGGGAGGCGGTAGGAGGGAGATTCTCCCTCTACCTATCTGGATGGTCCAGTATAACATTGGACCAATGAGTCCTCTTGATAGTAAAAAGGGGATACTCCCTAGAGTTCACCCAGCTTCCGGCGGACAACCCACCAGTCACCTCCCACTGCTCATCATCCCGTGCACTGTTCCTGAGGTCAGAGATGCAGGGCGTGCTGGACAAAAGAGCCATACAGGAGTTTCCTTTTGCTCAAAGGGGAAAGGGATTTTATTACCATTTCTTCCTTGTCCCGAAAAAGATGAGAGACCTCCATTCTATTGTGGACCTGAGTCAACTGAACACTTTTATCGAATACAAACGGTTCAGAATGGTGACTTTGGCGAGCCTGTTATCAATGCTCCACCAAGGAGACTGGCTTTGCTCACTAGACATGTAGGATGCCTACATGCACATCAAGATCCTGCCGTCCCACACGAGGTACCTACGCTTCACCTTCCATGGAGGCCACTACCAATTCAGGGCGCTGCCTTTTGGCCTGTCCTCAGCACCAAGGGTCTTTACCAAGTGCCTAGCAGTGGTAGTGGTGGTCCTCAAGAGAGGGGGTCACTTCGTATACCCCTGCCTGGACGATTGACTTCGTACTGCACCAACAGGAACCCAATAGAACAAGACCTTGGAGGAGACATTCAGCGTATTTCAGACTCTGGGCATTACCCTAAATCTGCCCAATTCACAACCATGGCCAACTCAGAGGCTACAATACATCGGAGCAGTCCTGCAAACAGTCCAGGCAAGAGATTTTCTACCAACAGACACAGCAGCAAGGCTAGGAGAAGTCATTCGCAGGGTACAAGACTCGGACTTGGTTCCAGCAAGAGTGGTTCTTCAACTGTTGGGTCATATGGCGGCAGCTATTGTGACAGTTCCACTGTCGCATCTAAACATGAGGATTCTGCAATGGCACCTCAAGGTTCAATGGGATCAAGGTATGGAAGAGCTGGACGAGCCCATTTGGATCTCCAATGCAGTCTGACAGTCCATAACCTGGTGGCTCACCCCGACCCATCTGAGTATAGGGGTCCACTGCAGACTCTCACCACCAACACATCAGGACTGGGATGGGGAGCACATCTTGCTTCACATCAGACAAAGGGCTCCTGGACTCAACAGAACAAGCTGTTCACATAAACATTTTGGAGATGAGAGCCATTCTGTTCGCCCTTCAAGCTTTCAAAAGGGTACTCCTTCCTGGGCCTCTACTGGTCCAGTCGGACAATACCCCAGTAATCTTCCATCTCAGCAACCGGGGGGGTGGGGGGGGACACATTCGTATCCCCTGTGCAGAGAAGCGACGAGAGTTTGGTCCTGGGTGGTGGATCACAACCTGGACATCACAGCAGTCCATATGCCAGGCATCCACAATGTCCTTGCAGATAGCTTAAATCACTCTTGGTCTCAGACCCACGAGTGGGAACTACAGCAAGAAATCATAGATGACCTCTTCGAAAGATGGGATCAGCCAGAACCAGACCTCTTTGCGTCCCCACACAACGCCAAACTGCCCAATTTCTGCTTGCTAGATCCAGGGCCTGGTGTCTTCTGGCCAGACACATTGTCCGTGTCTTGGATAGGGAAGTTTCTGTATGCCTTCCCTGCCTTCCCTCTTCTTCAGAGGGTCCTGCTCAAGTTGCAGGTGAAAGAGGCCAGGATGATTCTGGTGGCTGTATTCTGGCCTCGACAGATTTGTTCCTGCTGTTGCAACAACTGCCATCGGAACCGTCAGTTCCGTTGCCCCTCTCCACTCACTTGCTCTCCCAGGAGCAAGGAGTGTTGGTCTATCCGGCCCTCCAGTCCCTGCAGCTGCATGCTTGACTCCTGTGGACTTAGATAAGGATAGGTTTGGGGTATCCCTTAGAGTGGCAGAGGTGCTTGTGGCAGCAAGAAAACCCTCTACCAGGGCAACCTATACTATGACATGGAAGTGTTTCTGCTTATGGGCAATTCCCCATTCCCTGAATCCCCTGAGTTATCTAGTGGAATCTGTGCTGGAGTATCTTCTCCACCTGTTGGACTTGGATCTTAGTTACTCATCTGTAAAGGTGCATCTCTGTGCTCTGTCAGCTTACCATGCACCAATAAAACGGGAAGACTCTGGCACATCTGGACATCTGCAAGACCTTCCAGAGAGGTATCTTGCATATGAAACCCCCCAGGAGAGACCCGGTACCACCCTGGGATCTCCTGTTTGTTTTAGAGAAGCTCACCTTGCCACCTTTTGAACCGCGCAAGCTGTGAGCTCTGCCTTCTCTCTTGGAAGGTGTTCTTTTTAGTTACCATTACTTCAGCATGGAGGATTTCCGAGCTGCAAGCTCTGATGTATAAAGAGCCCTATATTATTTTTCACAGGGATACGGTGGCCCTGTGAACAAACCCAAAGTTTTTACCAAAGGTGGTGTCTGAGTTCACGTTGAACCAGAACATCCAACTTCCAGTTTATTACCCAGAGTACTCAAACAACAGGGAGGCATTGTTACATACTCTGGATGTTCATAGAATCTTGCATTTCTATCTGGCCAGAACCAGTTCCGCCAGACAGATAGACCAGTTGTTTGTCTCTTTTGCCCACAGGAAACTTGGGGCAGCAGTCACAAAACAAACCCTAACTAAGTGGCTAGTGCACTGCATTACCTTTTGCTACCAGCACCACAACAAACCCCTACCGGGACCAGTGAGGGGTCACACCACCAGAGGGGTGGCGACATCTTTCCCTCCAAAATGAATCAGCAACGGTCCTCTGTGCGGTCGCTACTTGGAGTTCAGTGCATACTTTCGTGAAGCACTGCAGTCTGGACATTGCTTCCAGAAGGAGAGCAGGTTTCGGCCTAGCAGTCCTTCAGGGTCTTCTCTTCTAATTTGCCTAATTGTCCTCCACCCTTTTGATCTGGGTCTCTCCTTGGGCATTGCTTGGGACTTGGCCCTAATGGTATTACCTGCTGCAAGAGCTCCCTCTCGAAGTGAGATAGTACAGTTATATAAGAACTTACCCTAACAGTAGATCTTCGAGAGGAGCTCTTGCAGCAGGTGGCTCTCGCACCCACCTGCCCTCGGGGACAAACATTACATCTTCTCTTTGGGGATGGGAGATCCTCCTTGGTTCTCCATCTGTATTTTCAGCCAGGTCTCCAGCAGGAGAACTGAGGTGGCGCTGGGGGACCACCCCCTTTACACCACGTCTGACACTGGGCGGAGCCAATGTCAGGGGCAGTCCCCCGCCACAGACTGCTTGCTAGAAACCGTTTCTGTGGGGTCCTAACGCCTTGCGGCCTTAGTCCTAATGGTATTACCTGCTGCAAGAGCTCCTCTCCAAGATGCATTGTTACGGTAAGTTCTTACGTAACTGTACTTTATTAATCTTGTAGTCTGAAAAGCAGGAGAATGTTTGCAGGGCCTGCAGAAGTGCCCTGGTGGAAGGGCCAGGGTGGGTGATATACAGCAACATGTCATCAGCATAGAGCGTGATTTTATGTTGCTTACCATGCTGTGATCTTAGGCCCTTGATTAAAGGGTTCTCTCTGATATGACTAGCCAAGGGTTCCATGGCCATAGTGAACAATAGGTGCAAAAGGGGGAACCCCTGGCAGGTGTCTCTGTTTAGGGGAAAGGCTTCTGAGGGGCATCCGTTCACCACCACCTTTGCTGTGGTCCCACTGTATAGGAGCTGAATCATCTTGGTGAAGGCCTGCCTGAGACCGCCCCTCCCCACCACCTCGAATAGATATTCCCACTCAGTTCTATCAAATGTTTTCTCGACATCCAGGGAAAGCATGCAGGCTCCTCACGGATACCGAAAACCCACATGTACCATATTCAGTTGTCTCCTCATGTTGTGGTAGGAAAGTTAGTCCTGCTCAAACCCCGTTTGATCTGGGTGGATCAGCTGGCCCTGCACCCTGTCTAGGTGCCTAGTTAGGACTTTGGCAAATATCTTATCACAGCTGAGTAATGAAATAGGATGGTAGGAAGCACATTCTAATATGTCTGCCTTGCTTTGGCAGCACACAGATCATTGCTTCATAGCTTGTCGGTGGCAGGCTCCATTCTACTACTGCCTAATTATACATTTTTGCTAGGCATTTGTTTAGTGTCCCTTTAAATGTTTGAAAAATTCGCCAGACAGTCCATCCATACCACATACACATTGCCTTTCTTTAGTGAGTGAGTGAGTGGTCTCCTCTAATTTTTTTCTTAATGATTCATATGGAGTAGGTACATCTCTTTATCTCTCTGTTTTAACTCATTTGCTTCCAGTGGCCATTTTTGTCGGATCCAGCAATGGATGGTTCCAACACCATATGGTGTCTGTGGGAACAAATGAGTTATAACAGGGTATATGCCCATTTTTTCATAGGCAGCTTTCCTTTTTTTCTTTATCCAATCACCAATCTGGATTGGGCTCTCAGTGTGTCAGATGGGTTAACACCATTGCTGTGATCAGCTGACGGACATGGCAATGTAGTCTTGTGGAGATTTGTCCTCTCTGTTTTTTTCTCTTTTTCCAACACTGTCTGAGACCCTTTTTTCCAAGAAACTGTTTCTCATTTCTGTTTTTCCCTCATTTAGGGCTAGACCACAGGTTACACTTTGGCATCCTAGCTGGGCTACAAATATTCTAAATTCTGGTGAAATAAAACAAGAGATCTAGCATGCCATCCCCGGCAAAAAACAATTTTTCTCTGTCTCTTTTAACTCATTCTATCTGATGCCGCCATTTTGGGTCAGGTTAAGCAATGGATGGTTCTGACGCCGTATGGTGCTAGTGGGTATAATTTAATGTAGATTGCTAAGATTTTCTCTACCAGGTATTCAACGTGAAATACCAATAGACCAACATTCAATGTTATGGTATACTTTTTGATGGACATTGGACACTAACTCCATTTAATTCCAGCTATGTTTTTTCTAGTTGGTCTTATTTTTGCAGACTTCACAATCAGTGTTTGCAGCCTGCCACATGCTTTTCTTTCTCTCTCAGGTTAGTAGTTTCTGGGTTGCATTGTTCTTCTTCCCTTGATGAACTGATCAGTTAGTGTCCTTGTATATCCTATAGGAGGACATCAGCTGTCGAGGTGAGGTGCCAAATCTTTTCTGCCACCAAGGAATCTGGTTTTTAGCAGTCTCTAGGTGCTCTGTCTCCTTAATTGTTTTCTGTCATGTGGGTATAAACTGATTAGATTGCACACATTATTCCTTTTCAACATTTAAATGTTCTACATCTGTAAGAGCAACACCTAAACTCTCTGATTTTCATGTTGCTTGGCACGCGCAGATTACCCTGGGCACCCTTGGGCTTTTGTTCTGTTTCGTTGGGCGTAGTACACCATGCTTGTGAGCATTGAGAGAGCAGCTTACCGCATCATTGCCTTTTGTTTTCTGTCTGGCCCTAGTCTCTGTGGGTGATAGCTCTGGCTCTGGACTTCCTATATTTTTGATGTACGTACACTCTGCCTGCCCTCAGGGGGTTGTATGCTAGGGGATGTATACTCTCCTCTTCCCACCTGTTAGGTGATTAGTTGTTTATATTCCATTTTTCTTTCTCTATGTATATCTGTTTTCCTTTTCTTTATCTCATTAGAAGCACTCTCCTTTTTAACAGAACTGAGGTAGTTAACGGTGATAGGAAATATGTTTTACACCTCTAGATGGTATCCTTCTGTCCTTTTAGTGTCTATCCGATATTCTGATATGTTTATGACCTTTACTGTTAAAATAATAATCTAATTTAGTTGTCTTTGTAACTACCCTGAATCTGTCTCTCCACATCGGTTGCTTCTCTCTGTTTTCATACTGCCAGAACATTCTATGACATCCATAACACCATTCCAGGCCATTCAGATGAAGAGCATGGAATGGTGTTATTGATGTCATGGAATGTCTTAGAATATGAAGTACAGTAGCTGATGAGGAGAGTGGAATTACAGATTCGATAGTATATCAAAGAGATCGCTATCGTGTTCACAGATCAGAATACACACTGGCATGGAATGAGAAGGCAGTTAACTATGTAAAAATAATTTCCTATTTCCTTTAAAAGAGATAGGAAATGATTTTTATATAGTTAACTGCCCTTTCATCTTCCTTTCTATGCCAGTTATGTATTCTGATCTACGTTGATCAATTTTTGATAAGTAAACGATCTAGCTTTGGTGTGTGATCAGATCTACATAGAGTTCCACTCTCCTCACCAGCTACTGCTCTTTCTTTTCATATTTCTAAGACACTTTATGACATCACTATAGAGAATAATGTATGGGCAACCATACACAACAAGGCTGTGTTTCCATCAAGGGGTTGAGATGACTGCTTAAGAGCGAAGCCTGAGAGGTCCATTCTGTCATCTCAACCTCAAGATGGAAACCCATGCGAGTTTTGTGGTTGCCCATATTTTATTTTACATAGCATATGTTTTTTTACACCAGAGTGACAGACCCCCATTGAAGTAAAATCAACAAATCTTGCCATTTTTTTGTTCTGTTTATTATTATAATCAAATTTACAGACTTTAGAAAGTTAAAAGGTACAACTTTGGGCACTGGGTGGTTAGTAAGTAGCTAGGTGTGGAATAAAAGAAAAACATTTTAAATAATATGACCTTTGAACTGTGCAGAACAACAACTGGGAATGCACACAACACTTTAGAATGCGAACATCGGTTTAGACTGTGCATAACAAGGATTTTGAGCAGGCTGATTTTTATACAGAACAATGACTAACCATATACTATAACACCATTCCATGCTTTTCTGTATGGCCTGGAATGGTATTATTAATGTCATAGAATGTCCAGGCAGTATGAAAAGAGAGAGCAGCAACTGCTGAGGAGACAGGAACTCAGGGTGGTAACAAAGGCGACCAAATTAGGTTAGTAATTTAACAAAAAAGGTCAAGAACATACCATAATATTGGATAGACACTAAAAGAACAAGAAAAGGGCATCTAGAAGTGTAAAACACTGTTTTCTATCACCTTTAACGTGTCAGTGACAGATCTTCCAAGTATCAGTCTTCACCATTCATTACTGGTGGGTCTATGCTGGTGGCATTAGGATCCTGTGGGAGCATACACCTTTAAAAGCTTCAGAGGCAGGGGACTGACACTGGAAACAGTGCTGCCTACAAGGCCAACATATGACATGGTGCTTGTGGGCTGGCCACTAACCAACACTGGCCCCCCCTCCTCAGTTCTGTTCTTCCCGCCGTCGAGGTAACACTCTCTGGGAGTGTTCATCATTTTCATCTGCATCACTTAGCCTACACACTCAACCTAGTTCTGTTTGTCACTGCTTGCTTGATGCTGTAACACTTAATCTTACTTCGAGAGTATTCCTGCAGTAGGTCATAACATGTCGGACTAGCGCCACCTGACGTCTGGACCGCATGGCAGACTTTTCCAGCAATGCCTGATGGGGGACCGCCCACCCGACATCACGTGACAACGTCAGTGTGACCCTATATAGTGGGTAGTCCCCATGCCCGCCCTCCAGTTCTTTCCCGCCATCGCCTCATGCAGTTACCTCGTGGTAGACTTGCTCAGTGATCGCCGTTTGTTTTCAGTTTACGCTTTCTGAGTTTTTTGTTCTTTTGAGCACTTTCTGTGACTTCATCCACATTGAAGAAGTGTAAGACTTGTGGCACTCTTAGATCCCACACAAGTACAGCCACCATAAGTGCATCATCTGTCTAGGCCTGGACCATCCTACGGCTACCTGCCCAGACTGCCAGCCTTTCAGCCAGGCCACCTGGAAACGGAGACAGCAGGCTCTGGAGGCCCATTTGCTAAAGTTTCGTTTGGCTTCGCTGGAGAAGCAAATGGAGCGGATCAGGGAGTCGTCCTCACCTTCTTCTACTTCTCCATCTAAACATAAAGATAAGAAACACCGGGAGCAGGAGCATTCGTCAGAGGGTTCCAGGGCTGAGTCTTCCAGGCCCACCTCAAGCAAGGCTTTACCCCCACCGCCTCCAGTCAAGATTGTCCAGGCCATGTCCGGGGATTCCAGCGGTACCACCACAACCTTGCTCCCAGCCTTGGCAGGTAAGTTAGCCTCTGGCTCCTCTGGCGATCGCCCTGCTTCTGCCGTTAAGTCAGCCCCTGGCTTCTCCGGGGACCGCCCAGCCACTGATAAGTCAACTCCCCGCCTCGGGGACCTGCCCAGCCTCAGCCAGTAAGTTGGCAGAGGGCTCCTCCCCCTCCCGCCTGGCTCCGATGTCTGAGAAGTCGACCTCCTCTGGCAGTCGCACAGATGCGGCTCTCCTGTCAGGGACTTCTGTCAGCCCACTCTACGTCCAGACGAGCCCGGGGAAGACTGCCCCTCGTCCCCCTTCTCCCCCACCAGTAGCTCAGCCTTCAAATCCAGCTACCCTGGGTGGAGAGAGCGCCAGTCTCCTGGATGTGGATCACACTCCAGTATCTGACCCCCGCTCCCCCTCTGGGGTCTCTGGGGAGGAGGTCCCTCCTACTCTGTCTGGATCTGACACTGAGGCACCTCCCATTCCCCCCAGGAGGATTGGTCCTCTTCCATCTGCAGACCTGATGCCGGACATTACTCCTCCGTCGGATCCGGCAAAATCTATCCCGATGCCGGACCCTCCGACCTCTGTCTCCTTGCCGGGACCTGTTCATCTGCTCCCACCATTGGCTCCTTCGGCAGACCAGGGTCACCTGTCGGACCCCCTGCATCAGGTCCCGATGCCAGCCTACTCGGCGCCAGATCCATTTCTGATACTGGACCCAGTGGCGCCGGTCCTGACGACTGCGGTTTCGATGTCGGCTGTCCCTACACCGGATCAGCCTCTCATTTATACTATGGCTGGTCGTCCATGGGTGCCCCCAATGTCCACTCCTCTGACATCTGGGATTTTCTCGAGACCACTTCATGTTTCGCATTACCCTTTTGGGTATTCCTTGAACTACTCCCTGGCTGGTCCACTGCATGATTGGCGGTCTGCAGGGCATTACTTCCCGGATTACTCCTCGTAACTGGGATATTCTCACCCGGGATACCAAGGGTACCACTACCCACCACCCTATGCTATCACTCCTCCTCCTCCTCCTCCTCCGCCCCCACCTCCTTTCCCCCATCCTCCACCCCCTCCAACTTCTCAGCCAGACTTCGGGACCTTCATCCAGTCCTGGTGGAAGGAGGCGCAGTCTGAGTTGGTGACGGACCTGGAGAGCCGACTCCCACAACCTCATTCCCCTCTCAGGACCTTGTCCCTCGTGGGCTTTCCTCCATCTGCGGTTCACGTTAGGGGGACTAACCAGCAGGATATATATCTCTCTTGGATTTTGGTGTAGGAGACGATCCGGATTCTGGGGAGGATTCATCGGAGGAGTCATCGGGTCATGAATCCCCAGTTCCTAAAGGGAAGGCCTCTCCCAAGTTCCCCCCTGAGGAGTCTTCCTTTTTGGACCTTTTGAGGTCCATACAGCAATTCTACAAATGAGAGTCAGAGAAGCAGGATCCCATGAGACAAAGACTTGCCGAGCATCTGGGATCTTGAGCCTTTGTCCCCCATCCCCAAAAGAGCGGACAGGACTTACCAGGCACCTAAGGATGCTTCTTTCCTGAGTTCGCATCCCAAGGCTGACTCTGTTGTAATTTCAACAGCTCATGATCACTCCACTGCCCCCAAGCATGTGAGCATTTCTCCTCCAGACAAAGGGTCAAGGCAGATTGACCAGTACGGGAAGAAAGTCTATTCCTCGGCTATGTGTGCATTGCGGTCACTCAGTTACGTAGCCCACGTGGTGTCTCACCAAAAGGCCACCCTAGCCAAGCTCGAGGCCCATGTCCAGTCTATAGAAATTTCAGATCTCAAGGAGGAGCTTGCCAAGGACGTTCGCCAGTCCAAGATTTCATGCAGGCATGCTTTTCGGGCCACTTGCGACTCAGTTGATGCAGTGGCCCAGACCTCAGCGACCGCCATCTCCCTTCGGCGGTATGCTTGGCTTTGCATTTCTGGTCTCTCCAGTCAGTGATTCATGATGCTCCTTTCAGGGGCTCGGTGCTCTTTGGTGGAGACACCAAAAATATTATTATGGACTTGCAGGACCGCGACCGGGCCCTTAGGTCCGTAAAGTCCATGTACCGATCGGGCAGTCAGGGTCAGCAGCGCTTTCGGAAAAGGACTTGAAGGCAGCATAAACAGGCCCAGAATCACTACCAGGGCAAGCGCAAGGCCATGGGCAGTTTCTCTTCCCTGCCTTCCTCCAAAAACCAGAAACGCTCAGGGGCCCTCCCCCTGCACGCCCTGCCACCTCCTGTTTTCTCGGCCCCACCTCCCCAGCCGTGATGCGAGGAGCCGGTGGGGGGAGGTTTGCTCGCCACGCGCAGGAGTGGCAAAGCATCACCTCTGATGCTTGGATCCTGCAGCTAGTGTCCTGAGGACACACTCTGGAGTTCCTGGAACCTCCTCCAGAATCTTCGCCAAGAAGGTCAGCGTACTCTCAAGACCAAATCTTTCTCATAAGGGAGGAAATTCAGGCTCTCTTGTTAAAAAAAGCAATACAGCTTGTCCCTCTTCAGCACAGAGGGTGGGGGTCTTACTCCCACTTTTTTCTGGTTCCAAAATAGTCAGGCGACATGCGACCCATTTTCGACCTCAGCAGGCTCAACCTGCTCATCGAGTACAAGAAATTCAGGATGCTAACCCTCCAGAGCCTCCTGCCCCTTCTTCAGGGGAACCAGTGGTTGTGTGCTGTGGACATGCAGGATGCTTACCTGCGCATCCCGATTTTTCCCAGCCACCGCCACTTCCTGCACTTTTCCTTCCAAGGGGAGCACTTCCAGTTTCTAGCCCTCCCTTTTGGCCTTTACTCAGCACCCAGGGTTTTTACCAAGTGCCTAGCAGTAGTGGCTGCGGCCCTGCGGTGTATGGGCATATTGGTTTTCCCCTACCTGGATGATTGGCTGTTTCCAGCTCCATCCAGGGATTCACTTTTGGAGGCCCTCTCAATCACCCTGGATTTGTTTTCCAGACTGGGGATCACAGTCAGTATCCCCAGGTCTTCACTGATTCCTTCTCAGAAGCTGCAGTTTATTGGGGCAGTTCTGGATACAATCCAGGGCAGAGCCTTTCTCCCCCAAGACAGGAGGAAAACTCTGATCAAGCAGGCTATTCTGGTAGCCTCTTCCAGATCTCTCCCAGCCCGAGAGGTTCTTCGGTTACTGGGTTTGATGGCGGCCACCTACTCTATCCTCAACCTCGCTTGAAGCTTTCAAATCCATGCTCTATGCTCACCTCACCACCACTAGCAACTGTGACTGCGCTAGATAAAGACTACTACTCCTCATGTCCATCCTCACATCTGAGGCCTCTTCCTCCCTGACTAATGAACCCTCTGGTACCTCTACTACTTCCTGTCTCCCACCCAAACTCACTCCCTTTTTCCTGTCCCTCTCACTTACTCTCCCGCTCACCACCTTTCCTCCTCTCTAGCCTCCTTTACGCCAATGATCACCCTCTCCTGGAAGTTTCCTTTAACCTCAAATTGTCTACTCGCTTGAACCTGTTATAGCTTGTTTTTCTATGAAACTTAAAAACGTTATTGCCTTAAACTGTTGATAGCAAATTTATGATGTAACTTTCCTGTCTGGTTTTACCTGTGATGTGTATCGTGCTTTGTTAAATGTTCTTTGTGACGTGGAACCTTTGTAAAAGAGCCCTGGCTCAAAGGCATTAATTCCTAGACTAATAAACTAAACTAAACTAAACTATGATTCCCCTGGCAAGGCTCCACATGAGAATCACTCAATGGTCCTTGCGAGTTCAGTGGGATCAACTCCAGGACGATTTGGACCATCCAGTCCTAATTTCCTCTGCTTTTCAGAGAGACTTAATTTGGTGGAAGGATCCCTTGAACCTGTCTCTGAGTCTCCCATTTCAGGGCCCAGCCCCCCTCAGAGTTTTAACCACAGATGCTTCCAAGCTGGGTTGGGGGGCTCAGTTGGGGGACCATCAAGCTCAGCGACTCTGGTCCCACTTGGAGATGTCCTTGCACATCAATGTTCTGGAGATGAGAGCGGTCCTGTATGCACTTCTGGCGTTTCAGTCCGTCCTCCCAAGGGGATTACTGCTAGTTCAGACAGACAATGTCAGTAGTCTAGTACGTCAACAAGCAAGGAGGCACTCGTTTGTACCCCCTTTGCAGGGAAGCGATGAGTGTGTGGAACTGGGCAGTCCAGCACGATCTGTCTCTCACAGCAGTGCATGTTCCAGGAGTGCAAAACGTCCTGGCGGACAGTCTAAGCAGATCCTTCACCCTTGCTCATGAATGGGAACTAGATCAGGAAGTGACCAGAGTCAGTATTTCAGAGATGGGGATGACCGGAACTTGACCTCTTCACCTCCCCATCCAATGCAAAACTTCCTAGCTTTTGCTCGCTCATTCCAGAGCATGGTGCTTTCTGGCACGACGCGTTGTCTCTCTCTTAGACAGGGAGATTCTTATACACCTTCCCTCCATTTCCTATTCTTCAGAGGGTGTTCATCAAACTGTAGGCAGAAAGAGCACGAATGATCCTGATTGCTCCTTTCTGGCCGAGACAGATTTGCTTCCCGCTCCTTCAGTAGATGTCGAGGGAACCCCCTGTTATGCTTCCTTTGAGGCACAGCCTTCTCACCCAGAACGAGGGATGGCTGGTGCACCCGGGGCTCAGGACCCTGCACCTGCATGCGTGGCTCCTGCAGACATAGTGGTGTCTCGTTTCAGGGTTTCCACCAGAGTAGCCCAAGTGCTGGTGGAAGCCAGGAGGCCCTCCCCTAGGTCCACTTACACCATGAAGTGGAAATTTTTTTCTGTTTGGGCCGCTTCCAAGGGTTGGGACCCTTTTACTTGTTCAGCCCCGCAACTCATGGAATACCTGCTTCATCTATCTGATTCAGGACTTTCCTGTTCTTCACTAAAAGTGCATCTGTCTGCCATTTCAGCGTATCATATGCTTGTGGATGGTAAGCCCGTGGCCCAGTTGGAGATTTCAAAACCCTTTCTGAAAGGGATTCTCTATCTGAAACCCCCATCTGCAGCCCTGCACCACCTTGGGATTTGAATTTTGTGTCGGAGATGCTCACTCTCCCTTCTTTTGAACCAGCGATGAGCTGTGATTTGCGCTATCTTTCTTGGAAAGCACTGTTTTTAGTTGCTGTTACTTCTGCTCGAAGAATTTTGAAGATCCAGGCCCTAGTTTGTAAGGAGCCTTATCTTATTTTTTATAAGAACCGGGCGGTCCTCAGATCTCATCCCAAGTTCTTACCTAAGGTAGTGTCAGAGTTCACGCTGAATCAGACAGTGGAATTTCTGGTATATTATCTGGCTCCAGTGAATAGAGGTGAGGCTGTACTTCACACCCTGGATTTGCACTGAATACTGAGGTGCTGTACCTACAGTTCCAAAGATCCCCGTATGGACGATCAGCTCTTTGTTTCCTTTGCCCCCCCCAAACCTTGGGGAAGGCAGTTTCTAAACAGTGCCTCTCTAAGTGGCTAGCAAACTGCATTCGCTTCTGCTATCAGAAGTACGACAAACCTCTGCTGGGGTCTGTTAGAGGTTATTCCACTAGGGGCATGGCTGCTTCTGCAGTCTTTCTCCGTAACGTTTCTGCAATGGAGATTTGCGCGGCAGCAACTTGGAGTTCCATCCACACCTTTACCAAGCATTACAGTCTGGACATTGCTTCTAGCAAAGGGTTGGGTTTGGCCTTGCTGTTCTGCAGGGCCTTCTGTCCTAGGCTGGTCCTGGTGGGTTCTCTTTTGGGTTTCTCCTCCTCCCGTGTTTCTCTCAGTCTCTCTTTGGAGGAACTGCTTGGGATTCAGTCCTACGTGTTATGACCTACTGCAGGAACCCTCTCGAAGTAAGATAGTACAGTTACATAAGAACTTACCGTAACAGTAGATCTTCGAGAGAGGTTCCTGCAGTAGGTCATGTTTTACTCTCTCTCTCTCGCCTTCCCCCTGCTTTTCTGTTGGGTCTCCAGATCTGGCTTTCTCTCCTGTTGGGCTCCGGTTGGAGAACTGGAGGGCGGGCAGGGGGACCCACTATATAGGGTCACGTTGATGTCATCACGTGATGTCAGGTGGCAGTCCCCCCATCAAGCATTGCTGGAAAAGTCTTCTGTGTGGTCCAGATGCCAGGTGGCTCTAGTCCGACATGTTATGACCTACTGCAGGAACCTCTCTCAAAAATCTGCTGTTACGGTAAGTTCTTACGGAACTGTACTTTTCAGCTTTTCTTTTCTGTTCCTTTTACAGCACCGAGCCCTGTTTTTGCTGCTTTTGTTTTATTTCCGTAGTCCTGTTTGGATCCCAGGGACCCGAGAAATCTAAGAAGAAGTCAAGCAAGAAAGCAGAGTCTCCCCCCATGCGTCAGTGCCACTGTGGGAGAAACATGTCCGTCCAAGACCGACATGATTGCTGCTGGACCTGCTTTGGAGCGGAACATGATACGGACCACTGCAATGCCTGCTTTCCATGGACTTCCGCTCTTTACAGAACCATGTGATGAGTTGGGGTCAGTCACCCCCCCACCTTCGGAGGCAGGCGCCGCACTTGGGACTACAAGGTAAGGTCCCTGGGCTCGTCCCCTCAGACCCTTCCCAGTACTACATGTACTAAGGGAGACCAGGCCTCTTGTTGTCCTCGTCTCACTGAGACAGAAGGCCTGGGGGAGGGGTCTGTGGGACAGCTGGCCCTCCTCAAGGGACTGGTTGTGCACCCCTCCCAGTTTGGTACCCCCTCGAGGGTCTGGATGCTCCCATTGGTGAGATTGCAGCTATACACTGGGCCTACACTGGTGGGTCCCTTAGTACCGTGGCCAGTGCCGGTGAGCGGAGCAGCATCACTTGCTTGACCAGGTCCAATCCTGCTGCCAGTTGTGGCACTGGGAGAGAGAAGGTCTCTGAAGCCAGTGGCCCATTTGAGATCTTCTGGATCTTGTCCCCTGAGCGGTTGGATGATCCTGGGGGACAAGGACCGGGATGATCCCGTCTGGCTTCTGAGCTCTTGTGAGAAGGGAGACCTTTCTCGGCATAGTCCTAGGATTTTGTTGTCTGCGTCATCGTCCCAGGGTGCTTCTCTGTCCAGTGCCAGCTGCAGTGCCATCCCTCTTCTCTCTCACGGTGCTGGGCATGGCACTTGGAGAGGTGTTGGTGCTGGGTGCAGTGCTGGGTTGGGTTCTGATGTTACCCCCCCCGGCACCAAGTCTAATTCTGGCACCATTTGTGGTGCCAAAGGGGGTTCTGTTGCTGCTCGCAGTGCTGGCTCTCCCTTGCCTCTGGTTCTTGCTGCTGGTGATGCCCTCTGGACTAATCCAAGGGGCAGAGTCCATTCCGGTGAGATGAGGTTGGCAGGTCCCAGTCAATGCCGTGCTCCATGGCTAGAGTGGCTGGTGAATCTGTCAGGAGTTGCAGTGTTGACTCTGGTCCTTTGGCCTCCCTGTAACTGTCTAGGCCTGTGATAGGTGGGCATAGGGACCACCCTGTGGGACCTCTGTGGCCTGGCTCTCCCCACCTGGGGATTCCCCCCAAGGGCACCACCTGGATTTCCCCTCCGTGGTTAGGTGTTCACAGGTGGACAAGTTGCACAGCCCATCCCCTTGGGGTAGGTCCTTGTTCACTCTTGTAACCCTGGCAGAGGACCCAGCCTGGTCGACCTGCCTCCTTCTCCTCTGCCTACCCCTCCTGCTGTCCTGGACATTTCAAGTCCTACAGGGCTGTTGACCTGGGAGTAATTCAGGGCTTCGGTGAATGCCTTCCCCACTTACCTGAGGGCACTGGACCAGACTATCTTCCAGCCTGAAACCCCCTGGCACCATGCCCCCTGAGTCCAGCTCCTCCTATCTGAGGAAGAGGACTGTTCTAGGGACGTGGATATGATGTTCTATCCACACTTCTGGCAGTGTCCTTTCCCTTTAAGGCTTGCCGGAAAGTCTTCAGGCTGGCTTCTCTCACCCACCCGGGTAGTAACTCCCTCAGCTCTGCTCCATAATGCCACATCTTCCTTTCCGCTTGAAGAAGCAGGTTCCCTCCTTACCGCTTCCGTGTTGAGTAGGCCCTCATGCTTAAATCTACTGATTTACTTCCTAAATTTTAAACTCTTAGGAGTTTCTGTCTTCAGCTTGATCTTCAGTCGCAACTGCCATGGACAATTAGTCCACTCTCAGGTTCTGCCAGTGCCCTTGCAGGCAGAAGATGTCCCGAACTGATCCGCCTGCCACATGTATCTACTGCCTGGTGCGCGTGAGCATGATCCCAGGCCTGCCACTTTTGTCGCACGTTTCACCTGACTGTTCTAGAGGACCATCTCACCCGACTTAAACTGGGCCGCCCAGTGCAACGGAACCCGCCGGTCAAATCTAAGGATGTCAGTTGGGTGGTCTCCCTGGTCATGGGGTCTGTCGAACAGCTTGCAGCCTTTGAAAAGGAGGTGGCCTAGGCCACGTCCTTCTCCTCTTCGGCTTCTGCCTTTGTGCCGTTTCAGCTGGGCTCGGCTTTTACAGGATCCTTCAGAGAATTGTGCCAGTTTCTGCCAATCCTCAGTCAGTGACCCTCTGGGAACAAGTCCAAATCCAAGAAAAAGTCCAAAAAAGAGAAAGAGAGGAGTCATCATCATTCCTGGTATCAGGAAAGCTCTCGGTTGAGAGTTTCCGATTCCCGCGCTTCTCCGGATCCCACTTTGGTCGAATCCTCGGCCCTGGCTGCCGGCTCTATGGTAACCCCATTGGACCAGTTGACCGAGACACTGGTTGATTTTTCTCGAACTGACTGACCAGTTGTCAACTGAAGAGGCCAATGCTTCCTTGTCCAGGACTCTGGTCCTGACTTAGACTGTTGGAGGAATGGGTCAGTCTGCTGCCCACCGCCTCTGGTCCAAGACCCTGACTTGGAGGAGCCTTGGTGCTTGCCAGCTCCCTCCAAGACCCGCTGCCAGCCCTGCTGGTGATCGAGGTCTTGGTCTTCCTCCCATGGGCTGAGTGGCTCCCTCTGACATCGACGTTCCCAATCTCAGTGCCACGGGGAGCAGCGCCACCACTACTCTTCATCCTCGTCCTTCTTGGGTGAGGAGAGGCTTCAGCGCAAACTGCATTGATGCTGTGAGGATCTTATATGGCAACAACTGATGCTTACCAGCATCATCGACTCTGGATCCTACGCCAACTATCACCTGGCTGTCACCCAAACAGCCGATGACTTCTCCGTTGACAGAGCCAACCAAAATGGTCCTGGCTCGGCCGACCCCGGCATCTCCACCAATTATGGTGGAACCGCCACCTAAACAGCCGCCAACTGGCACTCTGACTAAAGAGTCTCAGCCATCCAAGGAGTTTCCCCATTAGCTGTTGGTCACCGTCGCACCGACCATCCGCAGAGGGTCAGCGGGGACTCGAGCGGTCGACCTCTCTTTAACGACACCTCGGAGTCCGAGGGTTCCTCCCTGCACTCCCGTCTAGTTGACATGGAGTCTCTGGGGGATCTCTCAATGGACAAAGGCCCATCTTCCTTCATGGGCCTTCTCTACCTGATCTCTGAGTCAACAGGTATGAAAATGGAGCCTGTCCAAAAGTGGTCTCGTTACCAGTTGACCAGATCCTTGGCTGGGGAGACACTCCTGCTGATGCTTTCCCAGTGGCAAAGGCCATTCTTGGCCCTTCGCTGGAGCTTTGGCAGTGCCCCGTTTCCTGCCCTCCACCTTCCTCCCAGATGGTCTGCAAGTACGTGGTACCTACCGGTTCCCTCTTGGCATTCACAGAGCACCCCTGGGCCGAGGGATTGGTGGCAGATTCTGTGTTTAGGTGCTCTGGCAACACTGGGGATGTTGACAAGCTGCCTGATGAGGAGTCCAAGAAGTTGGACCATGCAGCTAAAAAAGTCTATGCTGCCTCCTCGCTTGGGTCTCTGCCAGGCGAGCTCGGCCCTCCTCATGGCCCACTTCTCCCTTGCCCTGCTGGGCACCCTGGTTGAGGTGCTTCCTCATCTGGTGGCAGACCTTCAGACCACGGTCAAACAGGTCTGGGATCAGGGCCGGGCTGTAGCCAAACAACAGCTCTAGACAGTCATGGACTTCGTGGACTCCTGTGCCCTCCCCATGGCGGCCTCAGTGGCCATGCGCCACAGGGCTTGGCTGAGAATCTTGACCTTCATGGAGGACACTCAGCACAAGCTGGCAGATGTCCCTTTCCTGGGCACCGACTTGTTCAGGCCCCAGGTCAAGGGCCACCTCACCCATATCGAGAAGTCCAGTGCCACCTTGGACTCTGTGACATCTGCCCAGAAGGACCCTAAGGGCTCCAAGCAGCAGCAGAAAGAGGAAACCCTTTCGGTCTACCTTCACTCCTGAAGCCAAACCCGCCCAGCCCCAGTCTGGTCAACAGGTTCAGGCCTGGTGACCTCGGCCCAAGTAGGTATCCTCGGTTGTCCACAAGCCTGGAGGCAGAGGCTTTCCTCCTCCTATAAGCCTGCGCAGTGATGGGATGAGGGGTGCCTCCCTCTTGCCTGTCACACCTCCCTTGGGACCTCCCATTGGGGGCCAGCTCTGCCACTTCATTTCTGCCTGGTCCGCTGTCACCGCGGACAGGTGAATTCTCGAAGTGGTGGGTCAGGGTCTGTCTCTGGAATTCGAGCAGTACCCTCCTTGCTAAGCTTGCGCCCCACGGGAGGACTTAGTTTCCGCAGACATGATGTCAGCTCTCAGAGCCGACATAGCCCAGCTCCTCTGAAAGGGGGTTATGGTTCCTGTCATGGATCCTTCAGAACACCCAGGGTTTGTCTCCATGTACTTCATGGTGCCAAAGCGGATGGAGAGTCTGGCACCCCATTCTAGATCTGCCTGACCTGAACAAGTTCCTCAGGTCGTGCACCTTCAGGATGGTAACTTTCTCACAGATCATACCATCTCTAGGGTGAAACATGAGGTTTTGCTCCCTGAATCTTCAGGACGTGTTTTTCCAAGTCCCGATCCTTCCATCTCATCGAAGGTTCCTCCACTTCCAAACAGAGGGAACCCTCTACGAGTTTGCCATGCCTTTGACCGCTCCTCAGCCCGAGGGTCTTCACCAAGTGCATTGCAGTTGTGGCAACTTACCTGAGGCGCCGAGGGGTCCAGATCTACCTCTGTCTGGATGACTGGCTGATTGTGGGTCCCTCCAGGCTGGAGGTGGAGAGGTCCAAGGACCTGGCCATCCAGACCTGCATCTCTCTTGGCCTCCTGATCAATGAGGCTAAGTCAGAACTCATGCCTTCTCAGGTGATCAACTTCATTGGGGCGGAGCTCGACTCTTGCAGAGTCAGGGTCCAGTTCCCAGCGGACCGGGCGAAGGCTTTCTCCTCCTTTGCCCGATCATTTCAGGTTAGGCAATTGTGCCCTGCATGGGACATTCTGTGCCTGTTGGGCTTCATGGCTGCCTGCAGCAGCGTAGTCCCTTGGGCCCATTGGAAAATGCACTTCCTCCATTGGGTGCTGGCCAGCCAGTGGTCTCAGCGCAAGAGTCACTTTGACCAGCTGATCACTGTGACCCAACGGATGTGGGATAGTATCCAGTGATGGTTAGTCCCAGCACATCTGCAGGAAGGGATCCCATTTGTCCACCCAGAGCCGACGGTCATCCTGACGACCGATGCCTCTCTCATGGGCTGGGGTGCCCACCTGGGGGAACACAGAGTCCATATGCTCTGGACCCCTGAGGAGTCCCAATGTGACATCAACCTGCTGGAGCTCCGAGCAGTTCATCTGGCTTTGACTGCATTTGCTCTGCACATCCGGGGTCAGGTGGTCCAGGTCCAGATGGACAACACCACAACCATTTATTACCTCACAAAACAGGGTGGGATGCATGCTCCGTCTCTATGCAGGGAAGCTCTCTATGTGTTGACCCTCGTGCGCTGCCTGGAGGCGGATTTCCTAACCATCCATGTGGCAGGAGCCCCCAGTCAGCTGGTGGATGCTCTCAGCCGGGTGGGCGAGGCATCTCATGAGTGGTCTATCCACCCAGAGGTAGTACACAGCCTGTTCTCCCAGTGGGGCACCCCTCAGATGGATCTGTTCACCTCCACAGAGAACGCAAAGCTGAGGCTGTATTGTGCCCACCCCCCTCATCAGGGAATGCTGCAGGGGGATGCCTTCTTGAGGCCCTGGACTCTTGTATGCCTTCCCTCCGATTCCCTTGATGCACAGTGTGCTGCTCAAAGCCAGGAGGGACAAGGCACAGGTTATCCTAATGGCTCTGGACTGACCACGCCAGTTCTGGTACCCGGATCTCAGCCTCAGCAGCAGGCTCCCAAGGAGTCTTCCCCTTCGCCCTGACCTGCTTTCTGTTGATCAGGGGAAGGTACTCCTTCCAGACCTTCAATCCTTGCACCTGTCAGCTTGGTTCCTGAGCAGCTAGAGTCCCAGGGTTTGGGTCTCTCTGAAGCTGTCTTCACCACTGTGGAGGCATCTCGGAAGGAGTGAACCAGGAAGTGTTACACCTTCAAATGGAAGAGATTCTCCATTTGGTGTCAGGGCAAGGGGTTGGATCCTTTGTCCTGTTCAGTGGCTAGCATTCTTTATTATCTATGGTCTCTCTGTCAGTCGGGCCTTTGGTCAACAACTCTTAAGTTGCACCTGGCAGCCATCTCTGTTTACCAGGCATGGGCCAGTCATCAGTCAGTGGCACAGGAGAAGGTGGTCTTGCACTTTTTCAAGGGCCTTGACCACATTTCCCTGCCAGTGCGTGAACAACCACCACCGTGGGACTTGTTGCTGGTTTTGGCAAAGCTTATGGGCAAGCCATTCAAACCGATGCAGAGGTGTGGCATGTCTCACCTGTCGTGGAAGACTGCCTTCCTGGTGGCTATTACGTCAGCCAGAAGGAACAACGAGCTCCAGGAACTTTCAGTGGAGTCTCCTTACTTGGTCTTCCACAAGGACAAAGTTGCTCTGCGCCCCAACTCAAAGTTACTTCCGAAGGTTGTTTCGGATTTTCACCTTAACCAGGTAATTAATCTCCCGGTGTACTTCACCAATCACACCTTGAAAGTCGAGCACAGGCTCCATACTTTGGACCTGCGGCGAGCGCTAGCCTACTATAAGGAATGCATGGCTGGAGTTTGGGGGAGAGGTTCACCAGCTGGTTGTCACCTACACTGAAGCCACACTTGGCAGACCTGCAGCCAAGCAGATGATTGGCAGGTGAATAGTATCCTGCATTGATCACTGCTATAGGTTGGTGGATAAGAAGCCTCCCAGAGGGCTCAGGGCTCACTCCACCTGCCATACTGCTGCATTGGTGGCTGCTTCCAGGGACATCCCTATTCAGCAAATCTGCAGGGCTGCTACCTGGAGGTCAGCACACACCTTCATTTCCCATTACCTTATTGACCTCGAGTCACGCTGGGGTGCTGGTTTGGGAGCCTCAGATCTTCTTTGGGGATATCACAGTCATCAGGTAACACCATAGGAACTTGACCGTCTGTGAATGGGGAATCCACATGGAAGATTTTCAGCAGGACAGCTGGGCCTGCCCATGCCATCGACGTCAGTCAACATCGCTAACCCTGTAAAGGCACAGGTGGGCCCATGCCTTCCTCATTTCTTTTCTGCTGTCGACTTGCTAGCTCAGTTTCTGCAGAAGAACCATCACAGTGTTTGCGCCTTTTTGTGGCCTACACCCTTTTTTCTCCACAATCTTCTCAAATCTCTTTTTAGAGATATATTCTGTTTTTTCTTTTATGTCGAGAGTTAAACCTTCAGCTTCTCTCTTCCGTAACTGCCGCTGTGGAAAGAAGATTGCCTCCAATGACGAACACTCTGTGTGTGTTTGCTGTCTTGGGCCTGATCACGACTCCTCGGACTGTAAGCTCTGCCAGCAGTTTAACCAAACCACCCTTAGGTGACACAGAAAGGCTCTCCATACCTTCATCGAACAGCAGGTAGCCAACTCCAGGCCGGGGTCCTCCAGGGCACCTGCCAGCCAGTCGCTCTCTGGGTCCAAGAGCTCCAAAGCCTCCCAGGTCAAAGACCGGTCCTCTGAGAAAAGTAATAAAAAAGACCAGGATCACGACTGCTCCAACTGGCAACCATCCTGTTCCCCATCATCCTCTCCCTTTTTGGGGGCTCTTCGTCATCTGCGACTGCCCTGATGAAGAGAACTGCTGTCCAGGTCCTGGTTCACGCCAGACTCATACTGATAGCCTCTCCGCCTGACTCTCAGGGTGCTCAGCCGCTGACTCGTCAGCCCCTCCTCCATCGATGACAATGGGCTCATCGTAGATGATGGCCTCCTTAAGACCCGACCCTTTCCAGTCGAAGGCTACGGGCTCATCTGGTGCGCAGTTGGGTGCGACGATGTCAGTGTTGTTGAACCCTCCTCCGATGACCATGGACTTAAACGAAGTTCTAGTCCACTTCACTAATGTTGTTGTGGAGCAGTTTGCAGCCTTTAATAGGCCTTTGTCGCCAGCACCTTCACCGACGCTTTCGTCATCGACTCTTGTTCGTCAGCCCCGGGAGCCAGCCCAAGGTCCGTTGATGGCACATCCAACACCAGACCCAAATGAAGAGGTCGACATCGAGGAGGAATACTACCCTGACCTCATACTTCCTGATGAGGTAGAGGAGGTAGGCGAGGAAGAGGAGTATTACACTTCAGATAATTCCACTGCCTCTTCTGTCAGTGAAGAATCTGTTAAGTGTACCCCCAGGTCTCCTCCTGAGGATGTTACTTTCTTTAACATTATGAAGCAACTGTCTTCCACTATGGGGTTTCAGACAGAGGAGGAGGAGGCCACCAGGAAGGACCTAGCAGACTACCTGGAGATCCCTGTATCTCCCCCAAGGATTATTCCTCCCTTGCTTCCAGACCTCAGGAATGCTACCACAGCAGCCTGGCACAGACTAGATATGGTGCCAGCTATGCCCACAGAGCTGATAAGCTCTACAGTGCCCCTGAGGGCATTCCTTTCTTGGCTACCGAGGCTGAAACCGACTCAGTGGTTATCAAGGCGGCACATGACAGGTCTAAGATGCTCAGACACCTTAGTTCCTTGCCCCTGGACAAAGAATCCCGCAGGATAGATAGGGGCAAAAGGGCATATGCTTCATCTACTCTTGGCTTGAGGATAGCAAATTACCTGTCTTACAATGTGAAATTCCAGAACACCAATGCCAGAAAAGGCAAGATGGCTGCCCAATCCCTTCTTGATGGTGCCCAGAAACTGGAGTTACTCCAATGCTTCCAAACCGCAAAGGAAATGGGAGGCATCTTCTAAGAGACATCTACGATTTATCTGATACTATTGCCAGGGTGGTGGCCACTAGCATATGCCTCTGGGCATTATGGCTTAGGGTTTCGGGTTTTGCTGTGGATGTGCAAAACAAGGTGCCCCTTTTAATGGCACTAAACTCTTTGGCCTGGATGTCCAGTGCATCATTAATTATCTGCAGGCCTCCGGTACGGCCATTAAGTCCGTCCATTCCCTGTACCACACTCAACAGTGTGATAGCGGGCACCCTGCTTTTCGTAAGTAAGTTAAAAGACCAGGCTGTGGCTCTCATCCTCAGGGCAAATGAAGAGCCCAGCCTTCCTCGCCAGCCTCTTCCCATGCCGGTGTGGTAGCAAAGCATCCCAGGACTGCGGATCCAGCCTCCTCTGCTGGCCACGCCTCAGCTTGACTCCTTGCTGGACCCCCCTCCTCCTCTAGTCCAGGCCCAGGAAGTAGGGGTCGGAGGTTGGTTCCCCCTCCATTTGAATCAGTAGAGAACCATAACATCAGACGCCTGGATCCTGCAGATCATAAAGTGAGGTCATATTCTGGAGCTTGTCCAGCAGTCTCCAGATACCCCCACCCCCACCTCCCTCAAATTACTTCCCAGCTTATCTGTCTGTTCTCTTGGAGGAAGTGCAGTCTCTCCTGCACAAGCAGGTGATATAACTGGTGTCAAAGAGGCAGAGAAACCAGGGGTTCTATTCAAGATTCTTCCTGGTTCCCAAAAAGACTGGAGATTTGAGGCTAATTTTGGATTTGAAAGACCTCAATCTTTATGTCCAGTACAAAAGTTCTGAATGGTAACCTTACCAGGCCTGTTTCCCTTCTTCAAGTCTGGAGACTGGCTCTGCTCACTGGACATGCAGGGCACCTACCTGCACATCGCAATCCCTCCCCCCACCCACACACACACACGCACACACAGGCAGTTTCTCCACTTTGCCTTTCAGGGAGAACATTACCAGTTCAAGGTATTGCCCTTTGGCTTATCTTCTGTGCTACGTGTCTTTACCAAGTGCTTAGCAGCAGTTGCAGCAGCCCTCAGGAGAGAGGGACTGTATGTTTTTCTGTACCTGGACGACTGGCTTCTTCAGCTTTTTCAGTTTCTGGGCATAAGAGTCAGTCTGCCCAAATCAGTGCTAGTTCTGTCCCAAAGACTACAGTACATTTGGATGGTCCTGGACTCTGGGCAGGATAAGGCCTTCCTACTGCAGAGCATGGCAGAATGCCTCGTATCCCAAACGCAGGAGGGCACCCAGTGTCAGTACATCCCTGCCGGGCTGTATCTGCGGCTCCTAGGACTCATGGCTGCAGCCATTCCTACGGTCCCATGGGCCAAACTCCATATGCGTACCCTGCAGTGGACCCTCAGGGCGAAGTGGAACCAGCAGATGGATGAGTTGGACCAACTAGTCCTGGTCTCCTCCCCGGTACGCAAGGTATTTTAGTGGTGGATGGTCCTCTCGAATATCCTTCAAGGAGTCCCTTTCCAGCTTTCCTTCCCGAGTCAGATCCTAGCCATGTTTGCCTCAGTTTTGGGTTGGAGAGCCCACCTGGTTCTCTGCCAAACTCAGGGATCCTGGTCCCAGTGGGAAGCCGCCCTGCATGTCAGTGTTCTGGAGATGAGAGCGGTGCCCTATGCCTTCCAGGATCATCTAGCCAGAGGACAGCTGTTGGTGTAGTCAGACAATCTGAGTGTTGTCTAATATATCAACAAGCAGGGTGGGGACTCACTCACATCCCCTTTGCAGGGAAGCCATGCGAGTGTGGTATTGGGCACTGGACCACAATCTGACACTATCTGCCGTTCATGTGCCAGGCGTCCTAAACACCCTGGTGGACATCCTCAGCAGGACTCAGTCCAGCATGATGAATGGGAGCTTCTCTCATCCATAGCAGAAGATCTGTTTGAGAGATTGGTTCATCCAGAGTTGGACCTTTTTGCATCCCCACAGAATGAAAAACTGCCCAATTTCTACTTGCTAGATCCAGGGCCTGGAGTTTTCTGGCGAGATGCATTGTCTCTCTCTTGGAGCGGGAGATTTCTGTACACATTACTTCTGTTCCCACTAATACAGAGGGTGCTGATCAAATGGAGATGGAAGGGGCCAACATGATCCTGGAGGCTCCATTCTGGCCTCTCCAGATATGGTTCCCTCTGCCTCAGCAGCTGGCAGAGGAGCCTCCGGTCTCTCTGCCGCTTTGCAGGAATCTACTGACCCAAGATTGGGGGACCCTGGTCCATCCCAATCTGAGGTTCTTCCATCTGCATGCGTGGCTCCCGAGGTCGTAGCCATTGTCAGGTTTGATATCTCCAGCAGGGTGGTAGATGTACTAGTGACCGCTCTTAAGCCCTCCACCCATGTAACTTGTGCCATGAAGTGGAAGCAATTTGCCATCTGGGCTGCCAGATATTCCCGTGACCCCTTCACCTGCCCAGTGAAGCATGTCCTGGACTACCTGCCTCTTTGTCTGACTCAAGTCTCCAGTATTCCTCCCTCAAGGTCAACCTTTCAGCTATTTCTGCCTTTCATGAGCCCGTGGGTGATCACACTATTGGTCAACTGAAAGTCTCCTGTACCTTCCTCCAGGGCATCCTACATCAGAAACCCCCAATCCATTTTCCTGTTCCGGCTTGGGACTTGAATTTTATTTTGGAACAGTTAACTCTGTCTCGTTTTGAGCCAATCGTGACTTGCGATTTGCGCTTTCTTTCTTGGAAAGCACTCTTTTTAGTTGCAAATACTTTGGCTCGAAGAATTTCAGAGCTTGAGGCCCTGTGGTGCGAGGAGCCCTGTTTGATTTTTCACAAAGACAGGATGTCTTTACGTACAATTCCTAAGTTTCTTCCTAAGGTGGTTTCTAAGTTTACACTCAATCAGTCAATCCACCGTCCAGTTTATTTTGTGGAGCGTACCAATCCAAGTGAAGCACTGCTCCATACGTTAAATGTGTGCAGAACTTTAAAGTATTACCTGCTCAGGACAAAGGAGTCCAGAAAGTATAAGCAGTTGTTCATTTCTTTCACCCAGGTAGAGAGGGCACTTCCATTTCTAAGCAATGTTTATCCAAATGGTTGGCAAATTACACTGTGTTCTGCTACGATAAGCATGGCATAGAATTGCCTGGTGCTGTCAAAACTCACTCCTCCAGAGGCCTGGCTACCTCTGTGGCTTGTTTCAGAGGGGTCTCAGCCACTGACATTTGCGCTGCTGCCACCTGGAGTGCAGTCCACACCTTCACCAAGCATTACAGTTTGGACATCGCTTCTAGAGCCTGTGCAGGATTTGGCAGGGCTGTTCTGCAAGGACTCCTGTCTTAAGTTTATGGAGTTCCTTGATCGGTTTAGCTTTCAAGGTCTTCTGTCTTAAGTTTAAGAAGCTCCTTGATTAGGTAGGTTGTTCCACCTCTCCTGTGTTAAGTTTATGGAGATCCAGCCTCCCAGACTGTCCATTACTCTTGTCACTGCTTGGGACTCGTTCCTACGGTGTAACCTGATGACTGAGATACCCCCAAAGAAGAAAGAACAGTTACATAAGAACTTACCATAACAGTAGATCTTCAAGGGTATCTCAGTCATTAGGTCTTTTCCCTTCCACTATTCCTCCTTTTTAGGGCTCCTATTCAGGACCTGGTTGTCTGCTGTTTCCATCATTTCTATGAGGTCCGAGTCCCTCGCTCTCCTCTGATCCCCAGGGTGTTAGCCTTGCTCCCTTTGTCTCTGGAGGGAAAGAACTGAGAAGGGCATGGGCTTGCCTACGCCTTTATAAGGTTGGCGATGTCGGCTGATGTCAATGGCATGGGCGGGCCTAGTTGTACTTCAGAAAATCTTCCATGTGGATTCCCCATTCGTTGACGGTGAAGTTCCTACGGTGTAACCTGATGACTGAGATCCCCTCGAAGATCTACTGTTACAGTAAGTCCTTATTTAACTGTTCTTTCTCCAGTCTCTGTTCCTGAAGTAGGAGGTGTGCCCTTTGTCTCCCTCCTCCCGAAGAACTGCTAGGAGTCTGTCAGAAGTGTGGATAGAACATCTTATCCACACCCCTAGAAAAACCGGTTACTCACCTATAACAGTAGTATATGTTCATCCACACGAACCCACCCGACCTCCCCTGGCTTTGGCGCACACACTCTGCTTCCAGTGGGCAAGATCTGGTGTCATGGGGCAGAGCAGAGGGAGTTACCACTCAAGTGGGTGGGAGGAGCCAGCTTGAAGACTTTCCGGCAAACATTAAAGGGAAAGGGCACTGCCAGAAGTGTGGATGATCATCATATACCAGTCCTAGAACTACTGTTACAGATGAGTAACCTGTTTTTCACTCCACCTACCCTCCGATGCTGAGTACACTCATTACCAGCAGTTTCTTTTGGAGATGTTGAAGGAGCTGTGACTGTCCCATTTCTCTGTCCACAGTCCTGCACATTTGACGCTGTCATGACCATACAGTCATACCTCTGTGGCCTAGACCTTTTGTGGGGGTGTCGAGAGATGTCTGGCTCTGTCCAGTGCAGGTAGTGCACACTCCTGGGGTCTCCAGGAGCCATGCCACACCCCACTTCTTGAGTCCAGGTCCTGGACACACACCCTTTCTGGGCATAGGCGCCCAATGCATGATCATCCCCTGCGTCGGACTTGTACGAATTTGACGTCTAGGGTCAAAGAGTCTTCTCAGTGGCATGCACTATGTTGTGCATTTCTGCACACCGAGCTCACCAGGCATCCTATGGCAGGCACCTGTGGGCAATGCTGGGACAGCTCCTGGCATCCTTGCCGGGCTGTGAGTAAACCAGACAAGCCATACGCCTTTCTGCACAGGGCCTGGAGCTCGCGAGACACCAAGCAAGGCCATCCTGCGACTCCAGTGAGGTTGCCTCCAGGCCAGTGGGAACTGAGGTCTACGCTAGGCAGACAGCGTGGCTGCATCTTTCTAGGTTATCACTTTTGGCCCAGAGTAGGGTGATTGCCTCATGCTTCCAGGGGGCCCACTTCTTCTACCACTGGGCCAGGCATGAACTTGCATGGTACATTCCTGCTCTTAGGCCATGGGAGCCTGAACCTGCGCCGACCAGTCTCAGGCCTTGCCAAGCCCATGAGGGGGCCCTCGCTTCTTTGTGTTTTCCCCCCCACAGAAGGCTGAGGGAACAACTGTTTCCCTCAGGGTTTGCCAACACTGCCCTTGGTGGTAAGCTTGGCACTTAGACCCACCAATAATGAATTGAGAGGATTGATTCTTGGAAGGTATGAAAATTACATACTCACTATAATTCTTTATCTTCCAGAATATCTTCATCATTCATTACTGCAACCCGCCCACCTTCCCACACAATTACCAGGCTTCTGGGCAATCTTATCCTCCTCTTTCTTCTTAGTATAAAAAAAAAAAAAAAAAAGAGTGAGGCACGTAGGGGGCAAACCACTTTCGGGGACCTTGTTCCTTTCTCATGGCCCCTATTGTGGACCTCAAAAAAAAAAAAAGAAAGCATTTTTCATTAGGGGTCATTCTTATCCCCTAAACCCTCTAGTCCTGTCCCCTGGTTGTTTAAAACAAAAGGGGGCAAATAAAGAGCCACATTCAGGTTCTTGTCATCCCTATTCTTTCTAGTTCCTCCCTTTGTTTTATTAACAAAAAAAAAGAAAACTTAAAAAAAGAGAGATGCAGAGGAGAAACAGGGCGCAAGAAGCCTTTTTTATCCCCCACCTCCTTTTTTCCCCTTTATTGTGGGATGGAGTCTATAGTTGTTTGCTGTTGAATAAGTGTCCCTTTTGTCTCTTCTCCTTTGGGGGCAAAACCTTGCAGGAGAACAGGCGTAGTAGGGACTGGAAGCATATTTGGAGTTGTATGCCAGACTTCCTTATCTGGCACAGCTTTCTTTTCCCTTGCAGTTCACCTCCTGCATTTCCTTCTAGGTCGTCTGCTACATCTCTCTTTCTCTTTATTCCATCTTCTTGGGGTAATCTCAGTATAAGAAAGGGAGCACGGAGAAGGAGAATCATTTGCTTTTTTTGTGGATTCCTATACCTGGCAGCTGCTCTTCTAGGGAGGACCCCATCTCACAGTAATTTTTCCCCAGTTAGGGGTTGCACCTTTACCTCTTGAGCTCCTAGGTGTCTCTCCTTGACTTGGAAACCTGGGCTAGTAGTGTGTTTTTTGGGCCCTGGCTTTGCTATTGTCATGCCACTCTGGAGCAGGTGCTCTCAGTAATTTCCTCCTATATTATGTTTTGGTCATATGGGACCCCCTGTGCCTCTAACATTCTGTAGTTCTCATACCTACGGATGGACAGCCCTGGCTGGCAACACAGTTTCAGGGCTCACAGCTCTACTCACATTTCTAAGACTTCAGGGAGTACTCCTTCCCCTGAAATCTACCCCTTCCTGGCCTGGTCCTGTGGAATTTCTGCCGACCTTTGGACTTTGCTTGAGGGTCATCAAGCCTCTGGAGAGCAAAAGTGATTCTTTTTTTCGGTTAGGAGTAAGCCAACTCTTCTGACACCACCGTTCTCCTACAGGGAGCTCAGGGTCCCCACTGCACTCTCTCTCTCTCCCCCTCTCTCTCCTGCTCAGTTGTCCTGGTCATCCTTTCACCACTACCAAGGCCCTCTTCCCAACCCTCTCTTCTCCTCTGATAGACATTTTTTATTCTTTTGTTCCTTTTATATCCTGTATCCTTTTGTCTATCCCTTGGGTTCCCTTGCCCCAACCCTTCTCTTTTCTTACCCTTTGTTTCCTCTCCTGGGGAACAGAACTGAGGAGGGAAGGGGGCTGGCATCGGTTAGCCAATGAGTGTCATGTCATATGTTTGACTTGTGGGTGGCGCCATCCCTGATGTCGATCCCCTGCCTCTAAAGTTTTTAAAGGTGTATGCTCCCACAGGGTCCTCATACCTCCGGCATATACCCACTAGTAATTGTAAAAAGTAATAAAGTGAAGATATTCTGGAATATCCAGAATTACAGTGAGTACGTAATGTTCATTTACTGGTCTTTGTGTGTGGTGACGTGCATGTGCTTGTGCTGACACACATCATGGGTGCTCTAACAAAAAGTGTGCTTCTGTAGGATCCAGATGCCTCCAGCCCAAAGGGTGTGGCCCAGTGAGAAGATATTCCTGAATATGTGGAGTTACAGTAAGTAACTTGTTTTTCACATTCCTATGGTGACTAACTCAAAACTTCAATACAGAACAATTTGCAATTTTACCTTTGATCTTTGAAGCCTTCCCTCTGCACCTCTATTTCTCTGTTCATCGCTTTAGGCAAACGCAAACAAGGCACATTAGACTTCAAGTTGCAGTAAACCAGTAGTAAGTTTATTTACAATTCAGTGCACAGGCTTTCTGACACAGTGTGAAAATCTGGCCAGCGCACAGTCAGTGTCCTTGAAGGACCTCATATTTCAAACCCTGATGAAAGCATGGATGATGTACTGCATAATAAAACCATCCATTGCCTTGCATGAAGCCAGAAACCTCCAGTGGAGTATTTTAACTGTGCCAGTTTCAGTGATACCCCCAATGTAGCCTGCCTTAAGAGACAGCTATTACTGCTACCTGGAATGGGCTGTCTCTATGCCTGCAGACCCGCGTAGTGTAAGAAATACTTGATACCAAAACATTTAATCTGTTATATGCAGTCTACAGTGGATACTGTTGCGATTGAGGCCGTGAAAGATAAATCTCATGCTCCAAAAGAAGTATCTGTGCAACCTCCGTAACATGGGTTACGCAAGACCGACATCATGGTGAAAAAGGTTTTTGCCTCAACATCACTGAGCCTTAGAGCGGAGAATTGCCATTCCTACGTGGCTAGATATGAATACACTATTTTGTTCAAATTGAAAACCATTGATGAAAAGATACTGGACTGTGCTGATCTCACTGACATCATTGTATTCTACTGTAATGTCCTGCAACCTAGACTTCTGCTTTATGGTACCCATCGAAAATGAGCCTCGGCCCAATTGGGGTCTGACTATGTTCAAATCATGTGACAATAACTGTGTATAAAATTTTACCTACTTACTATGAAGAGAAACAGAAATTGCTGGCAGTTTTGGTTCAGGTTGCTTAGCAGGGATCGACAAATCCCATAGCCCGATGTCCCGGGCTACAATTTTATACCACTGGACAAGCAGTTTCAGAGCACTAGGTTGCCCCATGGACAACCAAATTAGTGTTGCCTTTTTCTTTTTGTTTTGTGCTGCTCTTTTTTGTTTCTGCCGCTAGATGTCCCTCGTTCGGCTGTGGAGGAGCAGCGGAGCACTGATCGTCTATCTGGCTTGGTCGGTTCACCTAATTGTTTGCTGTGTAGCACTAGATGGGAGCGCTGCCCACTGCTGCCAAAGCAGAAGCCAATAGCGCGTACCAATGGGATTGCGAGTACGCCCACTGCAATGGGGACTTCCACCCAACCCGCTCCGCTCACCCAGTCAGCAGGTCATCTGCACCCAGTGATGCCAACAGGACAGACCGGTGAGTCGATGATTGGTGTGTTTTAGACATGCCGGCAGCCTGTCAGTTCTGGCACAGTGGGGAAGGGCGTGAGGAGGACGTTAATGAACTGAGACATGCAGCCATGTAACAACCACTTGAGAGAGGTGCAGACACAGTCTGTTCAGACTCAGAGCCAGAGTTACTGTGACTTAGTTCAGTGGAGGCAGCTTAGGGTATGTCTTCCAGGGCAGGGCTTAATAGTCTGAGTTGGTCCCAACTCCTACTGTACAGCATTTTTGGAGAACTGCTCAAAAAAACTAACAAACTTTTGGGGCAAAGGAAAAAAAGAAAACATCGAAGACTGTGAAATGGGGAGGAGTGGAGGTGGGAGACTTGGGCCAGTTGAGTTGATGGTCTGTCCTGGGCACACAGGATCAACGACCTGATCACAGACGAAGAAAAGTGAAGTGTTACCTTTGCAATAAAAAAGGGGATGATTCAGAGAGAAAAAAAGAAAGAAAATACATTACTGTACACTGTCAATGACTGACAAAACTGGAAGACCCCGAGTCACACTGACCCAACAACCAGGCACCAGAAAGATAGTAAAACTGGCTGCTTGTAATTTAACCAAAACCAAGAGGGGAAAAACAAAAGGAATACTGACTAAAATAAAAGTACTGCTAGTAGTGTAGTGTTCAGCAGGAAGGGGGGTCTGGTCCTGGTGCGAGTATTGTAGGGCACTTGGCTGAGCTGTCTGGGGTAACAGGAGTGCTATATATGAGAGGATATAAACAGCACAGTGACCAAGGATGTGGGGGACTGGGTCAGGATCGGGACTAATTGTCAGGTCTTGGTGTGTCCGTGCCCCATCACATCCTCCCCCCGTCTCCCTCCCAGACAAGGAGATACACAGTGAAATATTGCAAAATAAGTTTTATTTGCGTATAAAAGGAGTGTGATTTTTTTTCCTGTTTTTCCAATAGCCTACATCTACGTAGTATTAGTAATACAACCCCCAACACCATTTACTTTGCTTCTACGTAATAATAAAAAAAAAAGTTTCCTTGAAATATGGCCTTCTGACCATGGACTACCACTTTGAACACTGGGACTACCATTTTTGGCTAGGCCAGTTGTCCTGGACTAGCACGTAAATTTAAAATTTGTCGATCCCTGTTGCTTAGTCAAAAAACTGCCAGATTAGGGTGTCTTTTGATGTCTCTAATGCTGCAGTTCAATCAGTTAGTTTCATTAATTATGTACAGCAAAAGTTCATGAATGTGCCCTTTGATGGGACCTGCCTTTCTGGCCAAAATAGTAAGGCTGTCAGTGAAGTCCCTGACAAGAAGTCTACCCAAAAGGACATGTCAAATATCCATACTAACTCCCAGAGAGGGCGTGGTTGTGGATTCTTCAGTCATTATCAGCAGCCCTTTTGGGGGAAGTGCAACCAAAGGGATTTCTCTCCACAAGCTAAGATCTTCGTGAACATAAAGTCTCCACCACTCATTCACACTAATGGGACTACGCCGGAGGCACTAGGACCGAGCAGGAGCCAAAATTCTTCAGGAGGGCCAGCACCGAGAGACCAGCTTGTGTAGTATAGGCTACCTTGGCGTAGACCCTCCAACCGCCTCAGTTCCTTTTTTCCCTACCATTGAGTGCGCTTCAGTGATGACGTTGCTCGCCTGCCAGGAGTCAGATCTTCATGTCTATATGACAGCAGCTATAGTCATTCAGTATTGATTCATTTTTATTTATTTTAGTAATTCAGTGTTAAAAAATTAAAAAAGTCGATTTTCATCAATGAAGAAGTCTTCTTCAGCCTACCTTCGACAGAGTCGACCATGAACAGGGCTGGTGACGGTAGGGAGACTTCACATGAAAGCTGTGTTTTCAGCAGGGCTGGGTCTGGTCCGCTGCCCTCTATGGAGGGGGGTTCTGACTACAGGTAATCTGGTGCTCAAGGTGATGGGTGGTCCTCCTGAAAGCACAAAAAGCGTTCCCCATTCTCGATCTTAATGCAGGGGACTCGCACCGCTTCGGCCCGAAGTTCTTCTTTGACCCAGTGGAAGAAACGGTACTGCTCGAGGTCACCCTCTGATATGTCTGCGCATCGATTGTCAGTGGCGAGTGGCAGGGGTCCAACTCCGACTCCTTTGGGGTCTTCTACAGCCTCTGTTCCTAGTGACTGACATCCTTGACTCCGTAGTCCCTCCCGGGGGGGGGTCCTTCCGGTGAGCAGTTTCATAATTGGGCTGCTCTTATGGAGCAGTGGGTTCGGCAGTTGTCCCACCTGTCCAATCCTGGGACCATCTCCAGGGCCTTAGGGCGTAGGGGTTTCAAGCCTGCAAGCAGGGTAGTTGGGGCTTCCCAGTCGTACAGCGCCTTCTCGGTGCCGTCAATGCCATATTCTGGTACTTTCCCCTCCATGTAGCTGTGGCACGGTACCATTTTCTCCTACTATTATTGTCAGATCTTCCTCCTTGGCTCCAAGAGTTGGGTTGGGGAGTCCTCTGGTGTTTGTGTAGCACCTGGGGGCAGTGCCTTGTACTCTTGTCTTGGCGGCACGCTTCCTAAACGGCCTTGCCGTCTTTTCTTTCAGCTGTACCCTTGTGCTGGCACCATCTGACAATCGGTGCTACCTAGGGCGCCGGAGTTTTCGACTCCAATTCGCAGAGCGCCTCCTCCTCTTTTTCCTCCCTTTCCTATATATACTATCCCTTCAGGGCTAGTAGTAGATGATATTGAGCCTGATCCCGATCTTCGATTAGGAGATGACTTTGACGATGATTCTTGTCTCGGAGTGGCAAATAAACACTCTCCTTCAGCAGAGCCTCTGGTCGAGGACCTTTCCTTTAAGTCTCTGTTAAAGAACATGAATTCCTCTCTCCTCTCCTCTCTCTCTCTCTCTCTCTCTGTCTCTCTGTCTCTCCAGACTTCAGAGATTGATCCGGGGACATTGCTGCATCTGCAGTATCTGCACATTCTGGATATTCCTGTGGAATTGACTCCTCTGGTGCAGCCCTGTTTTTAGACACTCTCACAAATGGTGTGGGATAATCCGACGCTTATTCCTTCCATGGCTAAATCCATAGACAGGAAGTATGCCTACCCCCAAGGATTGACCAATCTTGGCCTCTCAAGCTTTTGCTGATGCCATAGTTGTCTTGGCAGAGAATGACAAAGCCATCCTCCTTCAGGAATCTATGGTCCATCCATTAATCAAGGAATCTCGTAAGACTGACACTTTGTGGAAGTGAGTTTTCACTGCCTCTACCCTGGGTATGCGCATTGCTAGCTATCAGGGCTATTTCTCTCAGTATGAGTATACCCTCTGGCATTCGCTCAAAGCCACTGTTGAAGCTCTTCCAGAGTCAGACATTAGCGCAGAGCTTCTCTAGACTATTACTAGAGGCATTGAGTCCAACAGTCAGCAACTTAAGACTGCTATGGATGTGTTTGCTACTGCTTCTAGAGCAGCAGTGGCTGGTATATGCACCCGACGCCACTCGTTGTTTTGTACATCAGGTTTCACAAATGATGCCCAACAAGGAGTTATGAGTTTACCATTTGATGAAACTTACCTGTTTGGCCCCCAGATCGAGCAGGCACTGGAGGCCATACAGAAAACTAGAACAGCTATCAAAACGTCCTCGCCACCCTCTGCTCCTCCTCAACGAGGCGGGAACTGGCGGCAGTTTCATAACCATTAATCCTTTCGTGGCAGAGGGAGTTTCAACAAAAATTAAGCCCCCCCGAGCCACAAAAGAAAACACAGCAGAAGGCACAGGGCCTGAAAACGCCTAGTGCCACCCTCTGAGATTCCAGCCCAAGTCCCACCTCAGCTGTCCGAGGGGGACTCTTCCTGGACAGTAGGAGGGCATCTGACTCAGTTTTACAACCAGTGGAAGTCAGTCACATCAGACAAATGGGTGCTCAGGATAATCTGTGAGGGTTACTTTCTATATCTTTCAGAAATCCCTCCAAATCATTCACCCAAATGACAGCCCAAGCTGTCTGTCTCTGAGTCAGACCTTCTTGCTTCTGAGATTCAAGGCCTTCTGAACAACAGGTCAGTAGAAGTAGTTCCGCTGGATCAAAGGAACACAGGTTTCTACTCCCATTACTTCCTAGTTCCAAAGAAAACAGACGTCATGCGCCCTATTCTCGATCTAAGGAAGTTAAACAAATTCCTTTAGAAGGAGAAATTCAGGATGATATCACTTGGTACTCTTTTACCTCTGATTCATCTAAACGATAGGCTGGCCTCCCTGGACATGCAGAACACCTACCAACATATTCCCATACACCCAAACCACCACAAGTATCTCTAGTTTGCGATGTTGGGTTAGCACTACCAATTCAGGGTCCTGCTCTTTGGGCTATTCTCAGCGCCTCAGGTCTTTACAAAGTGCTTTGCAGTTCTCGCAGCGCATCTCAGCGAACTTGGAATTCAAGTGCTCCCATATCTGGATGACTAGCTACCAGCAAGCCCCTACAGACAAGAGACACAGGAAGCCGAGGCTACGGCTTCCAAGTTCGACACATCCATGGGAGTTCTGTTGAATGTAGGAAAATCGCAACTACAACCCTCCCAACAGCTCCTCTTCATAGGAGCCCTTCTGGATGCCTCCAACACAAAAGCCTTTCTTCCAGAGGACAGGAGGAGTGACATCCTTCAGATGGCCCACTTTATCAGAGAGAATGACTCAGTTTGAGCCCTCTCGATGCAGCGGATGCTGGGTCTCGTGGCATCCTCAGTATTCACTGTGCCTCTGGCTCGTCTTCACATGAGGACTACTCCGTGGATGCTCAGTACTCAGTGGTCCCCGACCACACTTCCCTAGTCCTTTCACATAAAGGAGACGGAACCCTCTAAAACAGTCACTCACCTGGTGGACTCAAGAGGACAACCTTCTAAAAGGGTTTCCATTTGCTCCACTGGAATTTCAGATCTCCATCACCACGTCTGCATCCCTACTCGGATGGGGAGCTGACTGTCAGGATCTCTACACCCAGGGTCTGTGGAGTCAGGATGAATCTCAGCTCCACATAAATGTCCTGGAAATGAGAGCAGTTCTGTACGCTGTCTGAGCCCTGAAGGACCTTCTCTTTCACAAAATAATTCTCCTTCAGACAGACAACAAAGTGGTGATGTACTACATCAACAAACAGGGCAGGGCAGGGCACACTCTTATCCCCTGTGCAGGGAAGCAATGAGAGTGTGGGAATGGTGTCTAGAACACGAAGCCCTGACCCAGACAGTGTACTTACCAGGAGCCCAGAGCAATCTAGCGGATTATCTCAGCAGAACAGAAGTGGATCCTCACGAATGGTCTCTCGACATAAACATCGTGCAATCACTCCTCGAAGAGTGGGGCACACTGGACCTGGACCTTTTTGCATCCCCACTTAATGCAAACTGCCTCTGTTCTGCTTCAGAAATCCAGAACATGGCTCTTTCTGTCAGGATGCATTCAGACTGCGGTGGATAAGACGCTTTCTGTACACATTTCCTCCTCTTCCCTTAGTTCAGAGGGTGCTGCTCAAGCTGGAGGCACAAAGGGGCAGAATTATCCTCATCGCCCCCCTTCTGGTCTTGTCAGATTTGGTTTCCATTAATCATCAGATTATCGTAGACTTCACCAAGACAGCTTCCACTTCAAACAGACCTGCTGAGTCAGGGCGCAGTGGTCCATCCCAACCTGAGATCCCTTCGCCTCCACGCTTGGCTCCTGAGGAGACAGAAGTGGGTAGATTTGATGTCCCACAGAGAGTCTCAGACATTCTCCAGCTACTAGGAAAATGTACACAGCAAAGTGGAAGTGATTCTCTATTTGGTGTGCAAAATCCGCCCTGCATCCCTTTTCTTGCCCACCAAACAAAGTATTGGAGTATCTTCTAGACCTGTCTAACACAGGACTACAGTAGTCAACTGTGAAGGTCCATCTCTGCGTGATCTCAGCTTATCACGAGCCTATACACACATTTTCTATTGCTCAGTTACCCTTGGTTAAGAGATTCCTGAAAGGTATTCTCCACACCAGGTCACCGTTCAGGAGACTGGTAGCCACCTGGGATATTAACCTAGTGCTAGATATGCTCACTTTCATAAAGCTTTCAAGCCTCTAACAACATGTGAGCTGAAGTTTCTGACCTGGAAGACCTCCTTCCTTGTAGCCATTATCTCCACTCGCAGAGTGTCTGAAATACACGCCTTGGTCACAGACCCTCTTTACACGGTATTTCATAAGGACAAGGTGGTTCTTCGAACCCATCCTAAATTTCTGCCCAGCGTGGTCTCAGAATTCCATGTGAACTAGCCTTTGGTTCTTCCGACTTACTTTGCGAACCTCAAGAATGAGGGAGAACGTACCCTTCATTCTCTGGATGTTAAGAGGGCCTTGCATTTCTACTTAAATAGAACTAAAGAGATCTGCAAATCAAAGCAACTCTTTGTGTCATTCAGCATGGCCCAGCTGGGTCAGCCTGTTGCTATCAGATGTATTTTGGCATGGCTAGTGGCATGTCTTCATCACAGCTATTCAGTGGCACAGGTTAAGCTGGAAGGCAGGGTATATGCTCATTCTACCACAGCAGTAGCGGCATCTCTGGCAGAAATACGAAATGTGCTCATTGCAGACATCTGCAGTGCAGCTACTTGGAGCTCTGTGCACACGTTTGTGAAGCACTATGCTTTGGATGTCCATGCCAGACAGCGTCAATCCTTTGGCAGGACAATCCTCAATGGACTTCTGTCCTAAGTGAGCTCCTCTCTCCTGCCGCCCTTCTCGGGGGATTATTTAGCTCGGTACTCTCCCATTAGTGTGACTGAGTAGTGAAGACTTTGGCCGAGATATTCAGACTGCGCCAGGCAGTGGTGCAAGCGTGGGTGCAGCGCAACCGGGATGTGCTGGTGCCAGGGCCAGGTGATATTCAATGGTGTTGCGCCATGGTGCAGCACCGTTGATATCGCGAAACAGTGCGCACTGCGCATGGTGCAGTGGCACTGCGTCAGGTGCAAGCCACAACACTCGGGGCACAGGGAAGCGCAAGTGCAGGTGCACTAGGTGCATCACCCGCGATATTCAGCGGGGGGGGGGCATGCAAATGAGACTGTAATATATGCAAGGTGCAAATGGGGCCATTTGGATGTCATTACGGCCCCATTTGCATGCCTTGCGCAGGGCGACATGCGCCTGGTGCCCTGCAAAGCATGACGTGTGCATCGGGGATCCCGGGGCATCCCCACCCCAGAGCGGACCACACAGTCCCTGGCAGGCTAGTGCCCACCCCCTCGGGTCCCGAACACTGTACACACAACCATCCCTGGTGGGCTAGTGGCCCCCCCCCGCCCGTTTCCCTGAATGCAGGTAGTCATCTGCATAGCAACCCCCTGGTAGTTTAGTGACAGCCCCCTCCCACCTGAGTCCCTGATCGCTGGTAGATGTCTGAAAGGTATCTTCTGGCAGTCTAGTGGAACCCCCGCCCATTTCTGCGATCATGGTACATCCCTGTAGATTACATCCCTGGTGATCCAGTGGCACCCCCACCCCTCCCACCCACACAGACTCCGTGCCCACCCGCTTCCCTCCCCCCATCATCTGGCGGCTGCATCCCGCCTGCATACCTGGCCTGCTTAAGTCATGAATGACAGGTACAGTATGGGCTGTAAGCTCATTGTCTTCCCATTGTGGACTAATGGCTTGCAGGGCATACTGCACTAGGCAGTCCCAGCTTTGTGAATTACTCCATTCACATATCTGGGACTGTCTAGTACAGTATGCCTGCAAGCCCATTGGTCCACACTGGGGACCAATGGGCTTACAGCCCACACTGTACCTGTCATTTGGAAGGCTGCAGGGCGGTATGCAGGTGGGGTGCAGCCACCCACCAATGACGGGGGGAACAGGGTGGGCACAGGGGTCTGTGTGGGTGGGAGGAATGCGGGGGTGCCACTGGATCACCAGGGATGTGATCTATAGGGATGTAACCGCGATCGCGGAAGCGGAGACTAGACTGCCAGGTAGATACTTTTCAGATATCTACCAGTAATCGGGACTTGGGTGGAGGGATACCACTAGACCGCCAGGGGGATGCGGGTGGCCACTCACAGCTGGCGGCCGCTGTGTTGCGCCCTGCGCTCCAGCGGCCCGCCTGTGGGTGGGTGGGAATTGTTCACACGTTCCACGGGCTTAACTTTGAGACCCCCTATGTGGCGCAATGCAGGGCTGCATTGCCATGTGCATCACACATCCTGGGCTGAGTATTGGGATGTGCCGCATATGCATGGGCACACCCCTGCATCTGCGCCGCATATGTTTACATTGCACTCTGGCGCATCGGGATATGCGCTGTGCTGGGCAGCCTTCTCAATATCCCAACGGGGCACAAAGCGGGGTTGCACCGGCGCACCTCTGTTACACCAGGCGCAACCCCTTTGAATATCTGGCCCTTTATGTCCAGGAAGATATGGAAATTACATACCTACCGTAATTCTTGATCTTCTTGGAGGAAGTCTCCACCACTCATTCACATGCCCACCCACCATCCCCTGAGATCACTCACTCTGTTATTGGTCTTCACTTCCTTGATGGCTGGGCTGTGAACACTCTGTTGTGTTGATCCTTCATATACGGGTCATTCGGACTATCTTATGTCCGACATAGATTAGTTTTACTAGGTTAGTTTACACTGCACATCCTCGGTAAAAAAGGTATTGAAGCGGTTGGAGGGTCAAGGCCGAAGTAGCCTATATGGCACGCTGGTCTCATGGCACCACTCTTTGCGGCCCTACCTTGGTGACGGCCCTTATGAAGAATTTTGGCTCCCACTCGGTCCTAGCGCCTCCGGCGTTGTCCCATTAGTGTGAATGAGTGGTGGAGACTTTGTCCAAGAAGATCAAGAATTATGGTAGGTACGTAATTTCCATTTTAAGTTATTCCCATGATAAAAAAGAGCAAAAAATGACTTGGCATTTGCAAGCCCCAAGTGCAAACATATAGCTGGTTGCCATTTGTGGCCTCTTCGGCTGCCCAAGATGGAACATACAATTTCTGTGGGAAGGCATTTGTCCCTATATCATCAGCAGTGGGAGGCCGGTACTTTGGAGAATCAAGGTAGAAGCTGAGAATCCTTCTAACATTGACAGAATGTAGCAGTACCCGGGTTTTCCAGCCTGCGGAAGAAAGTTGGAAGTACCAGTGACTGAGATGGGAGTCTGACAGTCCCTTTTTTGTAGTCCCTTTTTTGATGTATTTGGAACACTACCCTGTCCCTAGAAAAAAAACGTGTATGGAAGATCCACCACTAATGCAGGTAACTTAGATATTCTGAGTGCAGAAGTAACGGCTACTAGAAGTCATTCTCCAGGTGAGATACTTCATGTTACAAATAGCCACAGGTTCAGTAGCCTTGCATGTTCAACTTTAGACTGAGATCCATTTGTCAAGGGGTTTATATATAGGTGCAGAATCTCATTCAGAACCTTCAAAAGAGTGGGAGTTGGGCCATGGGAAAAGTTTTGACTAACTCATGATATGCAGAGATGGCCAACAGGTGGACTTTTGTGGATGAGTACTGACGCCCAGACTCTGAAGGCCAAGCAGGTAGTCCAGAACTCGATACAGAGGGCAATGGAAAAGATCCTTGGACTCTGGAATACCAGATGGAGAAATGATTCCATTTTGTCCCATTAGCTATTCTGGTGGAAAGTTTTTGGGCTGCTGAAAAAACCTGGAGACACGATTAACACCCCAAATCTGACAAATGTTGTCTCGTCAGCAGTCAAGCCTAAAGTTGCAGGAATAGTAGGTTCAGCTGTACTAGCTGAACCTGAAACTGGATCGGCAGATCCATTCTTAAGGGGAAGCATCTGGGGAATAAATTATACTAAGACCATCTGGGTGATCAGGGGCAGGGGCAAACTGTACTACCAAGGAATAATTATATAAGGACCGTTGGGATGGTTGGAGGCCAGGGCGGTGGTTAGGGGCACAGATTGTAAGACCTGGTTTGGGGAGGCAGTAATTAACACTGAACTAACAGCTACTTACCACCTCTCCAAACCTACCAGCTTGCCGGTGCATCTGTATGCAAGGCATTGTCAGCTGCTTTGCATAGGTGCAGTGGCATGATTTAGGGCCACTTGCTAACAGGTTAGCAGCTTGCTAACCATGCCATCCAGTATGGCATTTTGCAGTCCTTCCCTGCTTTAGGCATGCAATGCAATGTAATGTTTTTTTTTTTTTTAATCTTTCTTTATTTTCATGTTTTTTTGTTTGATATTATACTACGTACATACACATAAACTATATAAAAGCATAGGAGTTGATTAACATTGTTGATTGTTAGTTAAATCTTTATAATGAGAAGAATAAATTAAGAAGTATTGCTTTCTTATGCCTTCATATTGAAATTATATAACTGTTTACTAATTTATCTGAATTTTGAATACAGAGTTTTATCTTTTCATTTCATTTGTTACCAGACAAAGTCTTTTCTTAGTAGAGTGATATACAGTACCCATCTCCTCCATATAATCTCAAATTGAGCATATCTTTTATTTGTTAGTGCTGTCAATCTTTCCATTTGATATATATCCATTACTATATCTTGCCATTGGGCTATGTGGAGGGGGTTCAGGGTTAACCAATTTTTCGTTATTGTTTTTTTAATAGCCAAGATTAACAGAAGTAAGAGCTTCTATGTTTTCATGTCTCTGTTCCCTTCAGGGAAATCTGAGAGAAAATATAGGAATAAGTCTATCCGTATTGATGGTGCTATTATGCTTTTGATGGCTTCTTGCACCTCTATCAGAAAAGGTTGAATTTTTGGGCAGTTCCAAAATAAATGCCCATGGGTGGCTTGTTGTTCTCCACATTGCCTCCAGCAAGTTGCCTCTCTTTCTCTTTTATATTGTGCCTGGATAGCTGGTGTTCTAAAGAACCTAACAGCGTTCTTCCAGGCAAACTCTCTCCAATGTGGTGCTGTGGTATCTTTATGTATATGTAGTAAATAATTCCTCCATTTTTCATCTGTAATTCTAATGTTTAGGCCTTTTTCCCATGATCTTTAATGGAATCTACTGTGTCCCCTTCAAATCCTCGTATTGCTACATATAAGTAAGATATTATGTGAGTTAAGTCAGCCTGGCCCTCCAAACTTCTCTGTATCACCTCTATAATCTTGGGAATAGGGTATTCGGTCCAACATTCCTTTCTTTCTTTCTTAATGAAATCCCTCACCTGGAAATAGCGGAATCTATCTCTGTGTGTTATTTCATATTTCTTTTCTAAATCTGAGAAGTTTACCACATTTCCTTCTCTCAAGAACTGATATACTATGTGTAATCCCTTTCTCTCCTAGTTTTTATACCCCATATCCATTTTGGCTGGTACAAACTTTTCTGAATGTGTTATGGAGCAGAACAGAGGCCTCCAAGTATTCATTCTTTTAGAGCTCCACATCTGCTCCAACTCCGTGAAGTTGATATTGTGTATGGATTTTCAGTATTTCCTTTTCTTTATCCCCCTGTCTGAGAGAAGGATCGCCTGTGGTGTTCTAATGTCTTCTTCTGTTAGTTCTATTTCTTTCCACTTTGCTGTATAAGTAGAGTGCAGCCAGTATATCACTGTCATGGATCTGGGCAGCCATATAGTAATATTTAAAATTTGGCAGAGACAATCCCCTTCCTCTTTTGGAAGCTGTAATATGGTTTGTCTTATTCTCGGCTTTGCTTCCCCCAGATGTATTGTATTATTTTCCTGTTTAATTCTCTATAGAAATTATCTGGTATTGTAATGGGGATAGTCTGTGCCAAATATAAGAAGCGGGGTAATATTACCATCCTAATTGTCTCTATTTTTTGTATAAAAGGGATAGGAATTAATTTCCATTTCTCTATGTCCTTTTGTATTTGTAGTAATAGGGGTTTATAGTTGAGCTCATACAGTTTATTATGGTCGAGACTTACCCAGATTCCAAGATACTTAAGTGTAGGAATATGCCATTTAAACTTAAAATAGTTTTCAACCTGTGGTGACGGTGTATAGTGTACCCTTAATACCTCTGTTTTGGATATATTGATCTTGTATCCTGCTATTTCCCCGAATTCTGTCAGGGTTCCCCACAATGGTTGCAGTGAATTTTCGGGGTCAGTAAGGTACACCAGTAAATCATCTGCGTAAAGGGCTAATTTATGATTCCCTTCTCCCACCTGAATCCCCGATATATTCCCATGTTGTCGTATGGCTTGTGCCAGGGGTTCTAGGTATATCGCGAATAAAAGTGGTGATAATGGGCATCCCTGCCTGGTACCTCTTTTCAAACTTATTGGCTTTGAGATTGAGCCATTTGTTTTAATATAAGCTTTTGGGTTATTATATATGGAGTCTATAATCCCTCTGAAGTCTGTTGGAAATCCCATCTTCTCCAAAATGGCCCTTAAAAAAGGCCATGCCACTCTGTCGAAGGCCTTCTCCGCGTCTAAACTGAGAAGCAGGAAGGGTTTCCTCGACATGTGGGCGTAGTGTAGAATATGTAATGTTCTTTTAATGTTATCCTGCACTTGCCTATTCATTATGAATCCTGTCTGGTCTTGATCTATCAGGTTAGGGAGTAGTACTTCCACCCTTTTAGCCAGTATGGATGTGAAGAGTTTATAATCTATATTGAGAACTGAGATTGGGCGGTATGAACTACAGTTCACTGTCCTTTCCTGGTTTCAGGATGCTGGTTATAGTAGCATATCTCCATGTATCTGGACAAACCTTGTTTTGTTGTACCTCTCTAAGTGCCTCCTTGAGTGGACATTAGTGTCCTCAAAGCATTTATAAATTTCCAGTGTACCCATGGGACCGGGCTTTTGTTGGTCTTAAGGTTTGTAATGGCATTATTTAATTCATCCTCCAATATTGGAGAAATCAATTCCTGTTGCTGCTCAGGGGTCAAGTTAGGTATTTTCAATCTATTCAGGAACATTGCCATTTTCTCCATGTCTATCTCCTGTTCTGGTGTATATAAAGTTTGGTAATGCTTCAGAAATGCCTTCTCAATTAGGGAAGGTATTCTCACTAACTGCCCCTCCTCTGGATCTCTGATCTGTGAGATTGTCGTTTGGGCTTCTCTTCTACGCAGTCTATGCGCCAGGAGTCTAGTTGCCCTTGGTCCTCCCTCATAGTATTTTTGTCTCAGGTTTTGCATCGCTTATTCTGTCTTAATGTCTAATATTTGTTGTAATTTGCCTTTTATTTCTTGGATTTTTAATTTACAACTCAGATCTCCGGCTGCATGCCTTTCCTGTACCTCTTTCAGTTGTTTCTCCAAATTCTCCTGTTGTAAATTTTGTTGTCTTTTGTACCATGAAGCAAATTTAATTATGTCCCCTCTTAATACTGCTTTAACCGTGTCCCACAGTGTTGCCCTTGCTAAGTTTGGGGCTTCATTTTCTTTTATAATTTGGGGGATCCTTTTCTCTATCATTTCTTTGAATTTCTTATGATTTAAAAGGAAGTTGTTAAGTTTCCATAATGTCCTTCGCTTTTCGCTTGGCCATTCTAGTCGAAGGGTTAGCATTGAGTGGTCTGATATGGGGGTAGGTATAATTTGGCAGTCTTGTACCATATATAGGGAGTCTCTAGAGATATGATAATAATCTATACGTGTATATATTTTGTGGGGTGCTGAGTAGTGGGTATAAGTCCTTGCTTTAGGGTGTTTATATCTCCATACGTCTACCCATTGCATATCCTGAAAGTATTTAATGGCTAACTTTTGTGATGCCTTCCTCCTTTGAGGCTGCTTTTTAGAGGAATCCAATGAGTCATATATCATATTATGATCTCCTCCCAGAATCAGAGTCCCCTTCTGCTTTTCTATTATTTTCTGACATAATTTTTTCACTTCCTTTGACTCAGACCCTGGGGGTATGTATATAGAGGCCACTGTGATCATATGTCCTGCTAAACTGCCTGTGACTATAGCTAGTCGTCCCTCTTTATCTATATACGTATCTGTTTGCTGAAATTGTGTACTGTGAGGGATTAACACCTCTGTCCCTCTTCATTTCCCTTTACTATATGACGAAGCTATTACTAATTTAAACCCATATCTGGCTAACTTATTGTGTTCCTCTTTTGTTAGATGCGTCTCTTGTAATAATAAAAAACTTGTTTTTTGTCTCTTCATTTGGGCAATTACTTTGCTTCTCTTTATAGGATTGTTGATGCCATTCACGTAAGAGAGCATACATTTACTTGCATCTGTCTATTCATTTCTTGTATATATTATCCTGTCATTCTTGTTCTGTTCTCTATATACTTCATTTCTCCCTGTATTTTCCATTTCTCTTGTATTCTACTTATTTCCTCATTTGTTCTTCTCCTATGCAACCATCTATATCGAGATACACTTACATCATATACTTAACATTTCTAAACATTCTAACTCTATAACTATATACACATTTGCTTCCAAGGTTGGAAGAGTAAAATTACTCCTTCTATGACTTCTAAAGGTACCTTCGTCTGAAGTCCCTTAGTGGAGGGAACGTAGGAGTTACCATGACTCCTCTCCCCAGGTCCCTCTTTCTTGAGACCTTGTAAGATAGTCCAAATCTTTCCCCTCTTTGTCTCCCGTTCCTCATTGTTTCCCTCTGAATTCTCCTTTTTTCTCTTCTTTCCGGAGATGAGTGCCTCCCTCTTTTACTAAGTCCTTTCTCATATATATGTATATCGTTTCCCCTTTTCCCCTATTTCCCTTCTCGCTTCTCTAGATTTATATATCTCTTCCCTTTGCAGGTTACGCTTCTCTCTCCTGACACCTTCTTGTCCCATAAGCTGTCCTCTCCCCCCTCCGCTCTCTGCTTTAAATTCCACCCTGTTTTTTTCCCTTCTGACACCACTGGGATTCCACCAATCCAAACCATCCATGAATTTCAGAGGCTTCTTTTTTACCTCCCTTTCCTCCCTCAAGCCTTAGGTTGCCATATATTATCGTTATACTATAGTTATAATTGGTGTTTCCCTTTTGTCTCCTAAGGTTGTCTCATCCCCCCCTTCTTTTAACACCCCTGTCCCTTTTCCTTTTTGTCTCATATCACTCTATTTCCCTCTTTTCTTACTTCTTCTCGTCGATATCTATATCCCCGATCCCAATAAGGTCTAACCAGTGTCTTATATAATGTCCCATACAGAAGATTATATGCGCGATCTTCCAAATATTAACTTCACCCTTCCCATGGCGCGATCTTATTTATTTAAGTCCTTTCAGTCCCCGTTATGCTCCTCTACCTTTCAGGTATCGCTGGTCTTCCATTTTCCTTCTTCTCCTTTGGGTGTCCTGTCCAGTAGTCTCCGTATATCTTGAAGCGACTGTAAAACTGTCTGTTGAGCTCCTCGGCCTTGTCTGTTTCTTACCATCTTCTTCCACTGGGTACTTTCCGGTTTCGGGTGTCTCACTTCCTCTTCTTCCGTTTGGCAAATCCAGCCTCTCCTCTGTAGTTCCTGCGCTGCTGCTTCTGGGCTTTCATATAACTTTGAGCCCGTATCCCACAAAATTCTCAGCTTTGATGGAAATGGCATCTGGAATCTCACTCTATGCTCTCTAAGAATTTTAAGGATTGGTGAATATGCAGCTCTTTTTTTTGCTATTTCTACTGGGTAATCGTGGTCGAATATTAATCTCACAGTATTGTGTTTCACAATTCTTTTCTGCCAAGCTGTACAGAGAATATGTTCTTTATCCCTGTAGCTTGATAATTTTAATACTACTGATCTTGGTCTGGCTTTTGGGTCTGTTGGTTTGTTCGTGAGGGATCGGTGTGCTCTCTCGATCTTAAATTCAAAGGTGGCAGGCAATTCTAAAACATCTTTTAATAGGTCGGACATATAATCCTCCATCCGGCCTACCTCTGTGTCTTCGGAAGGCCATATATTCTAATGTTATCTCGTCTGGATCTTGCCTCCAAGTCTAATAGTTTCTCCTGTAGTTTTCTTGCACATCCACTAGGTAATCTGCGCGTGTGTATTTCTCTTTTCTTCCTCTGCTTCAGCGATTCTTTGCTCTGCCCTTCGGTCCTTCTTTCTATATCTTGTATCTTTGTGTTCAGGATTTGGAATTCTGACTTGGTTTCGGCTCTGAATGCCTTCAGTTCTGTCATGATCATTTCAAAACGGGATCGTGAGAGATGCTCCATCTCCTGATCTGTATCTAGGTCGTATGCCATGCTGCTGGCCAGAGAAGCGCTTCTGCTGGTATCTTTTTCGGTTGGCAATCCTCCTCCATCCTTTGTATTCATTGCTTTTTTCCCGTGAGATCTGCTTGGCTTATGCCCCCCAGACATGCCTTTCCCTTTTTCAAATGTTTTTTAAAGTTTTATCTGTTGGTCTGAAGGTTTTATTTTCTCGGGGAGGCTGGAGCTCTATTCAAGAGCAGCCATCTAGTTGATGACGTCACCGGAAGTCCAGCATGCAATGTAATGTTAGTAGTAAGTTGCTATCCTGATTAGTGATCGCTAATGCCCTTCCATTGTCACGGACTAGGTATCTAAAAACAAGCAGACAGGAAAATCCTAAAGCATGGTTCCTCATAAATATTCATTACTTCTTCAAGTCAATAAACTCTACAAGAATTATCTGAAATCTATTACTTCATTTAGTGCATTTGATGAGAGGTTTCCAGTGTTATGCATTCACCATGGAAACACCTGGAAATGAATTGTCAGCACAGTGTGCATCCCTGGCCAAAGAAATTTCAGACAAATAAACTTCCTGACCTTATGATACTGAGGTCATTAGGACTATCTCTTGGCTTTGAAACCTAAGTTCTAACATTTTGATCATAAAATGTGGCACCAAATATATTGATCTGGGAACAAAAATGAACAGCAGTGGCCAAAACAGTGGGTCTCCATAAGGAATGCTTAGAAAGTGGGTCATGAAGATCCTGAAACCTGATTGGCTTAGACTACCAACAACCCGATCCGGTATCAGGCAACAGAGACTGGGAAATACCAAGTCCCAGTCCCCAATTGCCTTTTTATTGTAGAAAGCATTGAGCGTCAGTAGAACTCAGTTTTCAAACCTCCGCTATGTTTTTTTTTTTAATCTCATTTATTGTGCACTGCCCACTCAGTTTCTAAACCGATTAGTTTGGCCGCTGTAAGCAGTTACGTTTTTGTTTTGTGTTTTAAATCACCAAACTGAAAATGCAGCTGCTTAGCTGTGCGCTTTCTCTTAGTCCCACCCTGGCAGTTCCCTATTTCATACTTCATAGAGCTGACAGTATGGAACCCCGCACAGTGTTGGACAGTACCTTCCTTATATCGTGTGCCAGATCAGGTCAGCAGTCAGTCTCTTATCTCCCCAAGCCACAGGAGAAATTCCAGGTGACACTCTTGTTCCAGCCTGTGAGTTTGCCGATATAGCCCGATTCCGCCAGCAGCTCCTTCAGACAGGACACCAGGGCATTGAGAGAAACTCGAAAGGAAGTGCAGGACTGCTTCTCCAAGGAATCCTTCACTGACACTGGCACTTTCCACCTTAGCAACCTCTTCATCTCCGCCTGGCTCGCTGTCTTCCACTGACTCCTCAATTTGACTCGGCTCCCCAGCTCCTTCTCTCTGTCTAGTTAGTGCTTGCGATCCTTTGGCAAAGTTAAACACAGCAGTGAAATAAACAGTTACTGGCATTCAAACTGGACTGGGGGAAGAGTGCCCTCTACTGCCAGTTGCAGCAGTGGAGAAACTCTTCTTTTAGCTATTTTTATTTACTTTTCACTTTTTTTCATATTGTAAACATTTTATTTAAAATGTGAGCCACAAACGTTTTCTAAGTGCAGTAACACCCTCCGGGGTGGGTGGTATGACTATATTCACCTTTTCAGGGGTATAAGGCGCTCCTTTACCTGTGGTGTCAGATCTCCTTATGTCTCTGGGTGGGTAGGTATAGCCCAATACCACCCACCCTGGAGGGCACATTGATTATTAATTCTATACAAAAAATGTTTTAACATGAATTGCATTAAAAAAACAAACATTTTGTTGTTAGACATGTGTAAGAAAATGTAGCTACTTTGAAAACCTTGGTTCCAAGGAGCTACTTCATGCCCCTGCTTTCAATTTTTATTTCACCCCTGATGCTTATGCTTTTTTTTTTGTTAATTCTCTTTATGCTCCTCCTTCTCTGACTCCCGGACTCTCTCCGGTGTAGTTGCTCGACGCGGCTGCTCCCACCCCGCCTGAAGTCTTCCAGTCTCACCTTCGGCTTGGGCCCATCTCTTCATTTTGCCACTGGCCGCCCAACCCCCCTGGCTCTGAGCCCCCCAAGGCAGGACCACCGACCACCTTCTGGCGCTCTAGCTAGAATCTGGCAGAGCGAACAGGATATGGAGGGAGAACCGGAGGCAGATTGGTGAGACCCGGCATTGGGTGTGGGGGCCGGCCCCTGGACCCACCATCGCCTACCAGGAGCCGGGGCTGTTTCCTTTGTTCTGCCCCTATGGTGTGGACATGCAGTAGCGTTGGTGCGTGCTCCCGCCCACTGACACCAATTCCCTTTGGCTGTCCCCAGCCCAGTGTGTGGTGCCCCCAGCTTCCACCAGGAGCTGCTACCAGGTGGGGAAACCCCCATAACCCACCCCAGGAGAGGAGAGAAGGGCAGTCCCTCAGATGCTCAATCCTCTCCTTCCCCACTGACCCCCGATGGCCCGAGCTTGCTCCCGAACCCAGGTCACCAGCATGGTACGGGGTGTGGCGTCCAGCGTCTCAACCCTCAGCACCACCGGGAAGGCCAGTGATTATGCTTTAATATCATATTATAACTGTAGTACATTAGATGGAATTCTCCTGTTCAGTACCCAGAGTATAGGGGTCTGTGAGGTAGTGTGTGTGTAGGGGGGGCTTTTCTACATTTCGCATTGCGATTTCAAAGCAAGAATTGATTTGAAACTATGAAATGCCATTAACATTAAACTCTTTATAAACCAAAGATTTTATTTGCACAGTACCCTTTTATCCTTTTAAGTTACAATGTTTTTCATATGTTGGTCCTGTTCCCTTATTTTAAGAGCTTCTGTTTCAGATTTGAAAGATAAAAGGTTCAGCAGTAACTGATTTTACTAGAGTGATCCAGCTGCATTTCAGCATTTTTTTGTAGAGGATCTGGAGATGGAATGACTGTTCCTAACTTGAAGGACTTGTGATGAATCCGTCATCTCCATAGATTCCCACTAATAGGTCAGTGCCCTGATGTGCATTCCTCGGGAGCCAGAATTAGTAGGCCCTGCACACGAGTCATCGCACGTGCCCACTGGTATACAGCAGCATCAATCCCCAGTCTCATATGTTCCTTCCTTCCCACACTCCAGTGTGTAGCAACAGCATCGCTGCATTCCACATTAGGGCCAGAACTTCATTGTCTATATGAGGATAGCATTTAATTCTTCAGTTTTAGTTTAAAATACAATAGAGTTTGTTAATTTTGTGTTAGTTTAACATATAGAAATTTATAGCCCTACCTCTTGCTATGATTGACAACCATGGAAGATGGTTAGGAGCCTGAAAAGACAAGTTGCTCCAACAGCAGGGCTGGGTCTGGCCACCACCACTGCCTTGGTAGGTGCTGTGGCAGTGGGCGGTCCTCCTGGAGCCATAAAAAGAAACGGTCCAGATTGTGGACATACTCTGCGTCGAGGTCTTTGCGCCTTATGACCTTGACCTCTTTCTGCAAAAAGCATAAGGGGAAGAAACAGCACTAGTCAAAACGGTCCTCTGGTCATTCTGCGGTGAGATACTTGACTTCTGTAGGCCTGGATACCCTACCATTATCACCAACACTAAGGACACCTGGTCCAGCAAGTTCGAGGTCTCTGTACTGGAGCCCCTCTCTGTCCAGTAGAAGGGACTCGGTGTGCAGATTGGCCTGTGGGCAGCTCTCATGGAGTGGTTACTGCAGCGTATTAGGGAAGTGGTGCCTTTTTTTGGTGCCAGCTCCTGACCCGTCGAGTTTGGTTGAGCTTGCACCATCTTTAGTGCCGCTTGGCTTAGGCCCGTGAAAGACACCGACTCAACCTCCAGGCTGGGGCTGCCCCACCTATGGTGTTATCTCTGTCCCCTACAGGGATGGGGGCAGCCATATTGTTACTGCTGGTTCCATCGGGACTGGCGGGTCATTGATACAGTTAGCGGTGCTGCATCGGGAGGCGGGGTTGTTTTTTTTTGGGACCTACTCTGGTGCTGGCACTGCTGATGATTCTGCATGGGCCTTTCATGCCGGGATTGTTCCATTTGGGGATGGTCATGGTGCTGTTCCCTGTGCTGTTGCCATTCCCGAGGTCCCATCTGGGTCTGGTGCTGCTGAGGCTGCAGCTTGCACTGTCATCCTTTCACACCCCCCACCCCCACCCTTGCTACCTTCTGGATGTGGAGAAAGTAGAGGAAAACAAGTCAGATCCTGACCTCCTCATCCCTGATGTTGAGGACAGTGACTCATACTATGGCTCAGAGAACCTGGAATCAGTTACTATCACTGCACCTCAGGAGGCTCATTCCTTTTAGACTGTGCTGAGAAATATGCATTCTACACTGAATTTTGAGCCAACAGCCATAGACCAGGCTAGGTGCCTCCAGACCGAGTTCCTAAATGTGACTGATATCCAGGTCTCTCTTGTTCCTCCCATCCAGCCAACCCTGGAGACACTCACTGAGGTGGCTTGGAGGAGGCCTTTTACTGTAGTAACTGTGCCTAGATTTAAGCCCATGTATTTCACTCAGCCAGTAATGGATGCCATTGTTATTTTGGCTGAGAATGACAATGCTATAGTGCCCAACGAGGTCACTGTGCATCCCACTAACAAGGAGTTGTGCAAAGTAGACACCATGTGCAAGTAAGTCTGATCCTCTGCTATCCTTGGCATGAGGATAGCTAGCTACCAGGGCCACTTGTCCAAGTACGAATATGCCCTTTGGTGCAAGTTGAAATCTCTGGCAGAGGCCCTGCCAGAAAGAGAGGCAAAACAAGAGATGCTGCTTGCTGTTTAAACAAGGTGTCAAATCTAACAGCCACCAGCTTAAAGCCTCTGTGGATGCTTTTGATGCAGCAGCCCACTCTATGGCTGCAGGTGTTTTCTTCAGGTGGCAGTCCTGGCTGTGGACTCTGCTGTCTTCATCTCAGACATCCAGCAACAGACCATGAATGTGCCCTTTGATAGCACTTATCTGTTTGAATAACTTCCATGACAGCTCCCTATAACCCACAAGAGGGAAGACTCTTTTTACAACAAGCAGTCCTTCCTTGGTAGAGGCAGGGGAGTCCAAAACAATAAATCACAGTCTTCCCTGGCCCAGAAGAAAGCACAGCTGAAGACTCAGGTGCCAAAAGTGCTCAGTGCCACCACCGTCTGAAGTTCCAGCCCCAGGTCTGCTTTAGCTGTTCGAGGTAGGTGGGTTCTAAGGATCATTCAAGAAGGGTACTCCCTGAAATTGTTGGACTCCCGACAGTCCTCACAGAAGGCAGCTCCCCTTGTCAGCTCACATGTCAGAGCTTCTGGCACATGAAACTGGGGGCCTTCTGAGAAACGGGAAAGTCTAAATTGTGCCAGAGTCAGAACACACCACAGGGTTCTACTCCCACTACTTACTGGTACCAAAGAAATCAGGAGAAATATGTCCCATTCTCGACCTCAGAAATTTGTATAAATGCATGTATTGAGAAAAATTCAGAATGATTTTTTTTGGGATCCTTGCTACCTTACCTAAAATAGCAGGATTGGCTAGCATTACTGGATATGTAGGACCCATGCCAGTACATACTGGTGCACCTCCGCCATCAGACGTACCTCCGGTTCTAAGTAGAAGGGCAACACTACCAGTTCAGAGTCCTAGCCTTTGGGCTTTCCTCAGCACTGCGAGTCTTTACAGAGTGCTTTGCAGTGCTCATGGTGCACTTCAGAAAGCTGGAACTCCCAAGTTTTCCCATATCTGGATGACTGACTTATTTCAGGTTCATCCAGACAGGAGACAGAGCAGGCAGAGACCACTGCCTCTCAGATCCTAGTGTCCATGGGAGTCCTGCTGAACCCCTCAGAGTCTCAGCTGGAGCCCTCCCTGGAACTGCTGTTCATAGAACTGTTCTGAACATGACCCAGAATCGGGCCTTCTTGACGAACATCAGACTATAGGCAGTCTTGTAAATGACATGCTACATCATGGAACACAAGTCTGTGCCAGCCCACTCCATGCAATGCATGCTGGGCCTAGTAGCCTCCTCAGTGTTCACAGTGCCTCTAGCAAGGCTTCACATGAGGACATTTCAGTGGATTTTTAGCACCCAGTGTCCACAGGCATCACGCCCTCAAAACTATGCCATTTAGGTGACCAAAACCCTGGTGAAAGCCCTGATGTGGTGGTTAGTGGAGGACAACCTCTTCCGGGGCTTCCCTTTCTCTCCACTGGAGCCAGAGGTTGCTCTCGCCTAGGATGCCTTCCTGCTGGAGTGGCTGGGGAGCCCATTACCAGTGTCTCCAGACACAAGGTGTCCGGGAGTCATCAGTGTGCTGGAGATACATGCAGTTCTGAATGCTCTGATAGCCCTTGTGGACTTTGTCACTCAAAAGACAGTTCTCCTTCAGACGGACAAATCTGTCATGTACTATATCAACAAGTAAGGAGTGGCACACTCTTACCTTCTCTGCAGAGAGGCAGTGAGAGTGTGGGAATGGTGCCTGGAGGAAAGGATCTTGTTCCAAGCAGTCTGTCTGCCAGGGGTTCAGATCACTCTGGCAGATGAATTAAGTCTAACAGAAGAAGACCCTCAAGACTGATCACTTGCACCAGACGTCTTGAAATCATTACTAGATGAGTGAGGCACCCCAGATAGGGACCTTTTTGTGCTCTCACTCAACACCAAACTGCCTCAATTCTGCTCCAGAAATCCAGGACATGGTGTTTTCTGTCAGGATGCATTCAGACTACCATGGCAAACTCTGTTCCTGTATGAGTCCCTCCAGTGCTTCTCATCCAGAGTGTGTTGTTCAAACCAGAATTGTACAGGAGCAAGATGATCCTAGTGATCCCTGCTGGCCTTGACAGATATGGTTTCCTCTGTTGAATTGGCTTTCAGCCAACAAACCAAGGCTTCTGCTTCTCTGGATGGATGTATTGACCCTTGGTCAGCTAGTCTATCCCAATCAGCACTCCCTTCACCTTCAGGCATGGCTCATGAAGAGATAGAAGTGCACAGATTCAAGGCATCTTAAAGGGTCTCTGAAATACTTTTTGCTGCATGTAAACCTTCCACCAGAAAGACATTCACGGCCAAGAATAAAAGAGTTTCCACCCAGTGCTCCAAACTCCCCATGGACCTTTTCAGCTGTCCACCTGAAAAGGTTTTGGAGTACTTATTGGACCTTTCTGAAGGTGGCCTGCAGCATTCCACAGTTAAAGTCCACCTACGTGCTGTATCAGCATACCATGAACCAGTTGGTACCCTTTCTTTGGTACAGCTTCTAATGTTTAAAGCAGCAGTATTTGTTAGTAGACAAAAAATGTCGTCATGGAGTTTTTTAACAGAAATGTATTTCTTTTTTTATAATTAATATTTTTTGTTATTGAGAAACATTTCCAGTATAGAACTAGAGAAGACAGTCTACATAAAAAAAACAAAAAACTAATTGATCAGCAGTGTACGTGGGTTTCGTAGTATCAGGGACAGGATACTATTTATATAATAAACAATATTCTACTTTTTATATAATAAATAATACTCTACTGTCATATTGGAGCTTGCTAATAAAATGCCCATGGGGACAGTGTCCCTGCTAGTCATTTGTTAACAGTTAGAGTTTACAGTCCTCGGGTACAAATAAAACAGATTTTTATGGCACAAACTCAGTGTCAGTCTCTTAGACACATACTGTCAGCAGATAAGGGCCACCAGGCCCATCCAGTCTGTCTGTTTATGCTACCTGACAAAGTGGCCAGTGACCCTATCTGGTTACTGGCTTTAGCTTTTTCATCCCATCTTTAATATTCCTTTATTCCTGTCCCATGCATGTTTGAAGCCTGCCACTGTATGGGTGGCCACCACTTCCTGGGGCAGGCTATTCCATGCATCCACCATCCTCTCTGTAAAAAAATAACTTCCTGACATTACCCCTTATACGGCCACCCATCAGTCTCATATCATGCCCTCTTGTTCTGGCACTACATTTAAACTGGAATATGTTGTCCTCTTCCACCTTGTTCAGGCCCTTGAGGTATTTGAACATTTGTATCATGTCACCTATCTCCCTCCTTTGCTCCAGCGTGTACAAATTGAGGCCTCTGACTCTTTCCTCGTAAGGCATATGATGTAGACCCTTCACCATTTTGGTCACCCTCCTCTGCACCGTCTCTATTTTGTCAATCTCCTTACGAAGGTGTGGCCTCCAGAACTGGACACAGTACTCAAGGTGAGGCCTCACCAGGGTCCAGTACAGTGAAACTATCACCTCCCTCCTTCAGCTTGTTATGCCCCTTCCAATGCACCCCAACATCCCAGTCTCAAGTTTATAGAGTGTCACTTTCCTCCAGGTTTGCTCGAAGACTGGTAAGTGAGTTATATAACAGTACGTTTGTCATTCTAATTTATAGATAGGAGGGATAAGCGCCCCCCTAGAAGCAATACAATAATTTATTCCAGGACTAAAAGTAACTCTGGGCTGGCATGAAAGGAAGGGTTTGTAGAAAATACAAGATTCTTGGCAAGACATTTTGCCATATGACTTCCATTCTGTTTAGGATTTTTTTTTTCCCATTTTCGTGTATGCCTTCATCTCTCCGGCCCCTCCAATTCCCTCAGGCCCTGCAACCAACCCCCCAAGCCTCCTTGATCATGGTCACCTACCTCCATGGAGCTCTGACTTCACCCCAGGTGGTGTCAGGGTGTGGGGTCCCCCAAAATTGCACATTCCATCAGGTAGGCGCTGCGATCCAGAGGGAGATGGAGGCCCGGAGAACTCCCATGGGCCGTCATTGTGGAGGTGACAGGGCCATTTTCCTTGGTTTTCTTCCTATCTTGTGAAACGTTGCATATGAGGATGTCAAGGTGACCTTCTGCACGCTGTATGTGCGTCCAGACACCGAAGTCAGCGACATCCCTTCCCTCCCACTGCCTTTTCCATCCACACTGCCACCTGTAGTCACCTAGGTGACAGTATTGCGGTGGAACATAGCATCCTCCCACCGTGGAGGAGGACAACATCCTCAGGGATGCTCAGACCTCCTCCCATCTAACCCCCGACAACCCGAGCTCGTTCCCAAACATGGATCGCCGACATCGAAAGTGGTAGTGCTATTGCTGCACCGATGGGCAGGCTCTCTGTTTAAGAAATTTAGATGGAGCTGAGCCCGCCTATCCAGATCTGCAACTATGGCTGTCATCGGTGGTTCGTAGTGAAGAACATCCAGATGTTCTGGGTTCTTAGTACTCTGTATCTCCATATATTTTAGGGAGCCCCTATTCCATTGAATTTTAAGCCTGGATTTAAGAGTTGCATCTATATTACAGTGAAAGATGAAAACCTCTGTTTTGGTCTTATTCAGGCGAAAGCATACAAGGGTTTTATATTCCTCCCAGATGTCCCAGGCCGCCAACAGGGAGGTAGTGGGTTCTGTAACTTTTAGCAGAATATTGACTGCGAAAAGGGCTATTCTATAATCCCGGCACCCCCAACAGAATCCCCTGTATCAGAGGAGATCACCTAATATGTTCTGCCAGTGGGTAATATAGAGAGCAAAAAGTATTAGGGAGAGGGGACAGCCCTGTCAGGTTCCCCTTCCCAGTGCAGAAGCTTGCGAAGAGAGCCATTGACCCTAACATAGGCTTCAGGTGGCTATACACTCCCTTTAACATAGTAGCAAATGCCTTGAGAAATCCTAAGGTTTCAAGAGTTGTCAATAGAAAGGGTCATGAAACCCTGTCAGAGGTCTTCATGCCCAAGCTGGTCAGGACCAGGGGTATAAGGCACTTGTGGACATATTCCAAAAGACGTAGGATTCTCTGGACATTGTCGTGGGCCTGTCAATTCCAAAAGAATCTCACCTGGTACAGATCCAGCAGAGATGGAAGAAGACCCTCTAACCTGGTTGCCTAAATTGACATAAGGAGTTTGTAATCATAAATCTTCCAAAAATCAATCTTCACCATTCATCATTGGTGGGTCAGTGTCAGAGGTACCAGGACCCCGAAGGAGCATATGCCTTTAAAAGCTTTGGAGGAAGGGGCCGACATCAGAGACGGTGCAGCCCATGAGGTAGACATATGGCATGGTGTTCATGGACTGGCCAGTAACAGGTGCTGGCCCCCCCTACCTCCTCAGTTCTATACTTTCCACCATTACAGAAGGTATTCTGTGGGAGCATTCTGCCATATTCAGCTGCATCACGTGTTCAGTTCTGTTCATCACCGCTAACTCAACACCGTATAGTTTATTCAACATCCTGTCGCTGCCCTTTTCCTCTCTATCCCCTTTGTATGGCCCCGAGTTCTATTTTTGCTCATTTTTATTGTTTTCTGTCAAATCAATCATGTCTGGTTCCCAGGTGCCTACAAAGCTGAAGAAAACTGCAAAGAAAATGGATTCTCCTGCATGTGTCAGTGCCCCGTGGGAGAAATAGTTTGGGACCGCCATGATCGCTGCTGGACCTACCTTGGTGCTAACCATGACACAGACTGTTGCAGCACCTACTTTTCAATGGAGTTTGCACCTTGCAAATCTTGCGATGAGGTGGGAGTAAAACCATCCCACCTTCAGAGGCAGGCGTGGTACCAGGAACACAAAGGTAAGGTCCTTGGGCTCTTCTCCTGAGCCCCTCCCTGGTACTATACATACTGAGGGAGACCAGGCCTCCACTAATCCTCGTCTCACCGAGATGGGAGGCCTGGGGGAGGGGTCTGTAAGACAGCTGGCCTCTCCCAAGGGGCTGGTTGTGCACCCTTCCCAGTCTGGTACCCCCTTGGGGGTCCGGACACCCCCATGACGGAGTCTCAGCTATATGCTGGGCCTGCGCTGATGGGTCCCTTGGGACCACTGCCCTACACCACTTCAGCTTCTGACACTAAGGCTGGTGCCAGTGAGCTGGGTGGTGCCGCCCAAGTGGGCGGGCTCCCTCCTGTTGCCGTTCACGGCTTCGGGAGAAGGAAGGTCTCTGGAGCCAGCCAGCCATTGGAGATCTTCTGGATCTCTTCCTCTGAGTGGTCGGATGATTCGGAGGGTGAGGACTGGGATGATCCTGGCTGGCTTCCCAGTTCAGGTGAGGATAGAGACTTTTCTGGGCCTATCCCTAAGCGTTTGGCATCTGCATCCTATGGGATCCTTCTTGTCCTGGTTTCAGCGGCCGCACCACCTCCCTAGTGTCCCACGGTGCCGCTTGCAGTGCCGGGGATGTCTCTGCTGCTGATTCTGGTGCTGGGTTGGGTTCTAGTGCTATTTGCAATGTTGAGTGGGGTTCTGGTGTTGCTTGCTGTGCTGGATCTACCTTGCTTCAGATTTCTGCTGCTTGGAATGCTTCTAGGTCTAGTCCAAGGGGCAGAGCCCTCTCAGGTGAGGTGGGGGTTGGTAGGTTCCTGGTCAGCACCATGCTTCTTGTCTAGAGTGGCTCGGGGTTCTAGCAGGAGTCATAGTGTCGACTCAGGTCCTCTGGCCCCTCCTGAATTGTCAGGGCCTGTGGTAGGTGGGGATATGGGCCACTCTGTGGGACTGCTGTGGCTCCAACCTCCCCCTGGTGGTTACCCCCAAGGGCACCATCCAGATCGCCCCTCTATGGTTGGGCATTCCTGGGTGGATGAGATGCACAGCCCCTTCCCTCGGGGTAGGTCACCTGTTTGCTCTCGTAGTCCTGGCAGAGGACCTGGCCTGGTCCTTCACGACCTTCCTCCTCTTCTACCTGTCCCTCCTCCTCTCCCAGGCATTTCTGGTCTTATGGAGTGCCTGACCAGGGCTTTGGCGATTACCTTGCTGACCTACCTGAGAGCAATGGACCAGGCCATGTTTCATCCTGAAACCCTGGCACCGCACCCCCTGGGTCCAGCTGCTCCTCTTCTCCGTCTTCCTCCTCTGAGGAAGAGGATTCCTCGGTCCACCTCTCCTCCAATGCTGACTACACCCATTATCAGCAATTCCTTTTGGAGATGATGAGGGAGCTGTGATTGTCCCTCTTTTCCAGCACAGTCCTGCACGTCTGACACTGTCCTTCCTTGGGGAATGCAGTCATGATTCCACAGTCATACCTCTGTGTCCTCGTCCATTTGCAGAGGCATCAAGAGACGTCTGCTTGTGTCCCTCTGCCCTCTTTCCAGCCCCGAGGGACACCCTGTGCAGATATTGCATACTCCTGGGATCTCCAGGAGTCATGTCTCACCCCTCTTTTGGGGGTCCTGCTCATGGACACTCCCTCTCAGCATAGGCGCCTGGTGCACATCTGTGCCCTAGAGTCACACTCAGCCGAGTTTGAAATTTGGGGTTGTAGGGTTTTCTCAGTGGTGCACATACCAGGCATCCTATGGCAGGCACCTGTGGGCAGTGCTGGGTCAGCTCCTAGCATCCTTGCCAGATTATGAGGCAACCAGACAGGCTCATTTGCCATTCTGCTCAGGGTCTGGAGCTGGTGAGACACCAGGTGAGGGGGTCCTATGACCCCAGCGAGGTAGCCTCTAGACTAGTGGGAACTGTGGTCTGCATTCGGCAGACAGTGTGGCTGCGTCTTTCTCGGTTGTCATCCTTGGCCTGGTGTAGGGTGATTGCCTCATGTTCCCAGGGGGCCCACGTCTTCTTCTGTAGGGCCAGGCATGAGCTTGCGGGTTGTGTTCCTGCTCTCAGGCCATGGGAGCCTCCGCCTGCTCCTGACCAGTCTCGGGCCTCACCAGGCCCGTGAGGGGCCCCCGCCTCTCTGCATCTTCCCTCACAGGAGGCAGAGGGAACAACCATTTCCCTCAGGGTTTGCCAACACCACCATTTGGTGGTGCTTGGTACTCAGACCCACCAGTGATGAATGGTGAAGACTGATTCTTGGAAGATATGAAAATTATGTACTCACTGTAATTCGTGATCTTCCAGAATATCTTCACCATTTATCACTGCTACCCGCCCACCTTCCCCCGCAACAGCCAGGCTTCTGGGCAGTCTTCCTCCTTCCCCTTTACTCAGCCTTGCTTCTTTTCTGTTGGATAAAAGAGGAAGGCATTTAGGGGAACACTCCTTTGGGAACTTGTTCCCTCTACGTGCCTCTGTGTGGCCCTACACAAATAAAAAAGATGGAAGGGGACTTTGCTTTAAGGATGATTCTCAGCCCAGCCTCTTCCCTTAGCTTTTCTTTTGTTGTTGTAAAAAAAAAAAAAATTATGTTTTGGGAGGACTCATTCTGGTCCTTTTTTCCCACTTTTTTGTTTTACAGAAGAAGAAGAAAAGAAGGGAGAGAGTCAGGGAAAGAGAGAATATGGGAGAATCAAGCCTCCGATTTTGAAGGTCTGAAAGGCTGACCCAGCGCTCAATAGTGCCTGAAAATGCTCAGTTTCTAAGCCAAAAAGATACAAGAAAACTTATGAGGAATCAACTCCTGAGAGGGAGAACGACTGAGAAAAGGGGGTCCTCACCAAGGACCAAAAAAAAAAAAAAAAACAGCTCAGTAACCTTCTTGGAGGTGCTGCCCATCTATGGCATAGGAGAGGCCAGGGTGTTCTGCACCATGGGATTCAATCACTGGTTGAAAAACTGGTGCAGAGCTCAGGGATTTGGCTTCACTGGGGACTGGGGTCCACCTGAAGTGATGCAAGCCTATACTAGCATGATGGGCTGCATCTGTCCAGGAGGGGAACCAGGATCCTAGGTGATAGGTTTAAGTGCTTCATTGGCAAGCATTTAAACTAGCCGGGGGGGGGCACTGGAAAGGAGTAGGGAAATCCTACCCCCAAAAAAAAAATCATGGTAGTAAGTGCGGTAAACACCAACATAGAGGTGTCAATAGGGAGAAGGGCAGGGGTAAATGGGGAACATGGCAAAGGCAAGAAGGACCGGGATGGGACAAAAAGGAGTAAGGCCATCAGGAAATGGAGTGTAATGAGTACCAGTGCGTGTAGTCTGGGCAACACACTCCCTGAGCTGGTGGCCTTGATGGAAGAGGGATGCCTGGATATCGTAGCAGTCACAGAAACATGGTACACAGAGAACCATGACTGGGATGTTAACATACCAGGGTACATAACCTACAGGAGAGACAGGCAGGAGAAGAGGGGAGGATTAGCTCTCATGTAAAGGAAGGGATAAAAGCAACTGAACAAAAGAGTAAATAGGGAGGAGAGGAGGCACTGTGGGTCACCTTGGAGACTGGAAAGGGCACCACAATCCGCACATTGGTTGTGTACAGACCCCCATGTCAGGGGGAGGGAATGGATGAGGATATGATTGAAAGCATTCTTAGGATGGCAGAGAAAGGGGAGATACTGTTGATGGGAGACCTGAATATGCCAGATGTTAACTGGAGCACATTTGCTGCAGCCACATCCAAGAGCAGGACCCATTCTCGATGCCCTACAGGTGGCAGGCCTCAGACAGCTAGTTTTGGAACCCACTCGTGAGGGAGCAATCTTAGACCTCGTACTCTCAAATGGGGGCAGTGAGGGGATCTCAGCTCTAGAAGTGGGTTGCCATCTGGGAACAAGTGACCATCAAACAGTGTGGTTCACGTTAAACTCAGCTACAGAGTCAAGCCATACAAAAGCGAGGGTACTGGACTTCAGGAGGACTGACTTTAGAAAGATGGGAGAGTGCCTCAGAAAAGCACTAGCAAACAGGCTAGAAGGAGGGGTGGAGCAACAATGGGGAATCATCAAAACTGCCATCACAGAGGCAACAAGTCTTGGTGTGAAGCAAATAAATCAAAAAGAAAGAAAAAGCCACTATGGTTCTCAAAAGAGGTGGCTGGGAAAGTCAGGGAGAAAAATATAGCATTCAGGAAGTAAAAGGAAACACAGAAGGAGCAGGACAGAGGGCTGTACCAGTTAAGGCAGAAGGAAGCAGGGAGGGAAGTCAGAATAGCAAAGGCCCAAACTGAGGAAAAGATAGCCAACTCCGTTAAGAAGTGGGATAAAACCTTATATAGGTACATCAGAGAGCATAGAAAGACAAAGGGAGGGGTAGTGAGGCTGAATAGAATGAACGGTGGGTGGGCTGAGGGGGACAGTGAAAAAGCAGGGATCCTGAACGAATATATCTGCTCAGTATTCACAAAAGAGGACGGCGAAGTGCCTAATCCAATTAACAGAAACACTCTTGATGGGGGGGTCGATCCCAGTTCTTTCACAGAAGAAAGGGTTCTGCCAGAACTCCTAAAACTGAAGGTGGACAAAGCAATGGGGCCTGATGGAATTCACCCCAGAATTCTAAAAGAATTAAGGGGGGAACTAGTGAAACCACTGACTACTCTTTTTAACAAATCATGGGAGGATGGTGTGGTACCGAGGACTGGAGGAAGGTGGATGTGATTCCCCTTCACAAAAGTGGGACCAAGACAGAGGCAGGAAACTACAGACCTGTCAGTTTGACCTCTGTGGTAGGAAAAGTGATGGAGTCACTTCTGAAGGAAAGAATTGTTGAGTACCTAGAGGCCAGTGGGGCACAGGACCCAAGGCAGCATGGGTTCACAGTGGGAAGGTCATGTCAGACAAATCTAATAGATTTATTTGACTGGGTGACTAAAGTAGTAGACCAGGGAGGGGCTGTGGAAATGGCCTACCTAGACTTTAGCAAGGAATTTGACACAGTCCCCACACAAAAGATTAATAGTCAAATTAACCAGCCTGGGAGTGGGTCCCAGGGTGGTAGCCTGAGTAGAACATTGGCTGGACAACAGGACACAGAAAGTAATTGTAAATGGAGTCCACTCTGAAGAAAGAGGGGTTACTAGTGGGGTACTGCAGGGTTTAGTACTGGGTCCAGTCCTTTTTTAATGTCTTTATAAGTGACATTGCAGAGGGACTGGAAGGAAAAGTATGCCTCTTTGCAGATGACACAAAGATCTGCAACAGGGCTGATACACAAGGAGGCATGGAAAGGATGAGAAGGGACTTGGCAAGGTTGGAGGAATGGTCAGAAGTATGGCAGCTAGGATTCAATGCAAATAAGTGCAAAATAATGCACCTGGGAAACAAGAACCCAGTGGAAGATTACACAGTGGGGGGGGTAGTAACAACAACAAAAATGGAAAGAACCTGGGGGCAATCATATCAGATGACCTTAAGGTTAGCAAGCAGTGTCAGAAGGCAGTAGGGAGGGCTGGGGGTATACTGGGATGCATAGGGAGAGGCATCACCAGCAGAAAACAGGAAGTTGTTATCCCACTGTACAGACAGTTGGTGAGACCCCATCTGGAGTACTGCGTCCAGTTCTGGAGACCCCATCTCCGCAAGGACATAGGATAGAGGCAGTCCAGAGGAAGGCAACCAAAATGGTGCAGGGTCTGCAAGAGAAGCCGTATAAGGAGAGACTAAAGGAGCCTGATATGTATACCCTTGAGGAAAGAAGGGAGAAGGGGGACAAGTTGTGTACTGGGTGTGCTTTGAAACAACTGAGAAGCTGCGTGGTATATACTATATTGGACTACATATCTGTAACTAATCTCTCTCTCTTGCTTACATCTGAGAGAAGTTTTCCTCACTTTTAAAGTGGTATTGCTTTGTGTTTAATTATTTTAGTTTTTAATTCAGGAAGGGGGTTTTCAAAACTGCTTATCTTGTCAGCATCTTCAGAAGGGCTGAAATAACTGCATATTTGATTTTCCTTTGTGGCTAACTGGACTGATTACTAGGATTCTGTGACAGTCTGCATCAATATATTTTGCAACTATTGGTGGGGTTGTGTGATTTAAAATAGCAGAGGCTGCAGTTTGTAATTGGATGCCAGACATAGCCTGAGGTGGGGGAAATTGTCTTCACAAGTCAGAGGCCTGCATCACAGCCAATTGTCTAGCTTGACTATTTCAGCATTGTTCTGTTGCTATAAACTACTGGGTGATCCTGTTTGAGACAGAAGTCCATCTTCTTCCAAGTTGTGTACTGGGTGTGCTTTGAAACAACTGAGAAGCTGCGTGGGATATATTATATTGGACTACATATCTGTAACTAATCTCTCTCTCTTGCTTACATCTGAGAGAAGTTTTCCTCACTTTTAAAGTGGTATTGCTTTGTGTTTAATTATTTTAGTTTTTAATTTAGGAAGGGGGTTTTCAAAACTGCTTATCATGTCAGCATCTTCAGAAGGGCTGAAATAACTGCATATTTGATTTTCCTTTGTGGCTAACAAACCACCAGGCTTTTTTGGGGCTGGAGAGGTTTACCTGGGTCTGACTTGGATGTCTGGATTTTTCTCTGTTTGATTAGCAGGGTAATTTCTCTGTCAAATTGTTGTGTAGGGTATCTTGCTGACAGGAAGGCACTCATCGCAGCGGTGGGTGAGAGCTTTGCTCGATTGTTTTGTGAGGGCACAGTTTAGGCCCAACCCCTTCCCACCTCACCCCACCACCCTGAAATAGTTCCTTTATACCTGAGGTTCTGACATCATTTCCTCAAGAGTGCAAGGTGCATTTCACTGTCATATCCTCTCTAGCACACTGCACTGACAATATAAGCATACACATTGTATAATATATATATTTCTATATAACCAATCACACACACACACACACACACACACACAAATACAAACAAACCAAAAAAAAGTAGATAAACATGTGGGGAGTAGTGCAATGTAATGGCTGTGGGGCAGCAGTCTTCCGGGAGTCTTTCTGGAGGCTGAGATGCTGCCCTATTTGCAAACAACTATCTGCCTTGAGGGAGGAAGTTGCTTGTCTTCAGGCCGCACTGGATAGTAGTAAGGAAACCTTCCCCCAGGCCACACTGGACAGTAGGAAGGGAACCTCCCCCATCCAGGGAGCACTAGCGCCACCACCACTACCTCAGGGGTTGCGAGAAGCACAGCAGTTGGACCACAGTGGGCTCAGGGAGGTGAGGATGGTGGAACAGAGGCACACCCAGTCAATTGTTCCACTTCACAATCCATACACCATTCTGGGGGAGCATAGCTCCCCTATGGATGCACCCACAGAGAAGACTGATGACAACTGTCACAGAGAGGCCCACAGGAAGGAGGCAGAGGACACCATAGGGAAAGGGAGTAGCTCCTGGTGGGGGACTCAATTATTAGGGGTATAGAACTGGGGGGAGCTGGGAAAACTGAAGTAAGGTGCCTGCCTGGTGCCATGGCTTGGAGGGACAGGAAGCGCATCCTCAGGATCACGAGAACAGCTGCAAGGGAGTCTGAGCTGGACGTAATTGTCCACCTAGGGACAAATGACTTGGCTCATCATGAGATTAGAGCAGTGCAGGAGGACATTGCAGAGCTGGGGTGGGGCCTAAGACAAGTAGCACACACAGTATCCTTCTCAGAGGTGCTGCCTGTCAAAGGCATGGGGGAGGCGAGGGTAATTAGCACCATGCAGTTTAATGAATATTTGAAAAAATGGTGCGGAGCACAGGGGTTTGGCTTCATTGGGGACTGGGGTTCCACCTGGAGGGACACCAGCCTATACTGGCAGGATGGTCTGCATCTGTCCAGGAAGGGAACAAGTATTTTGAGCAATCGGTTTAAATGCTTCATTTGCAAGCTTTTAAACTAGTCAAGGGAGGCACTGACAAGCAGCAGGAAAATCCCAGCCTCTCCCTGCAAAACAGGAGTACTAAATGAAAAAAGACTGAGGTAGAACGGTCAGTGGGGGATGCTGCAACAGAGGTAAAGCCATCAAAAATGGAAGCAATGGTACCAATGCCCGTAGTCTGGGTAACAAGCTTCCTGAATTAGTGGCCTTGATGGAGGAGGAACAACTGGATATATTGGCAGTCACAGAAACATGGTACACACAAAACCATGACTGGGACATAAACATACCAGGATACACTATCTACAGGAGGGACAGGAAGGGTAAAGAGAGGAGGAGGAGTTCTTTCACGTGAGGGAAGGAATAAAAGCAACAGAACAAAAGGGTAAACAGGGAGGAGAAGAAGCACTGTGGGTAAAATTTGGAGACAGACAATGGCACACAATCCGCACAGGGGTTATATACGAAACCCTTCTCAGGGGAGGAAATGGACAAGGAAATTATAGAAAGTTTACTTAGAATGGCAGAAAAAGGAGATATTGCTGATGGGTGATCTGAATATGCCAGATGTTAACTGGAGTGCAGTTGCAGCTGCCACTTGAAGAGTGCAGTTATTCTAGATGCCCTACAGAAGTGCATGTGAAACTAGTACTGGAGCCCACTCGAGAGGGAGCAATGTTAGACTTGATTCTCTCAAATGGAGATGGAGAGAGGATCACAGATGTAGAAGTGGGTAGCCATCTGGGAACTAGCGACCATCGAGCAGTATGGTTCACTATAAGCACAGCAATAGAGTCCAGCCATACAAAGACGAAAGTACTGGACTTTAGGAGGGCTGACTTTGCCAAAATGGGTGAGTGCCTAAGGAATGCACTAGCAAATGGGCAGGAAGGAGGGGTGGAAGAACAATGGGGAATAATAAAAACTGCCATTACAGAGGTAACGAGCCTTTGTGTGAAGCAAATAAACAAAACAAGACGATGTAAGAAACCACTATGGTTCTCAAAGGAAGTGGCAGTGAAGGTTCAAGAGAAAAACAAAGCATTCAGGAAGTACAAGGAATCGCAGAAGGAGCAGGACAGAGAACTGTATCAGATAAAGCAAAAGCAAGCTGGGTAGGCAGTCAGAACAGCAAAGGCCCAAACTGAGGAAAAGATAGCCAACTCAGTTAAGAAGGGGGATAAAACCTTTTATAGTTACATCAGGGAGCGAAGGAAGACCAAGGGAGGGATAGTGAGGCTTAAAAAAGGGGAAGGAGGATGGGCAGAGGGAGACTGTGAAAAGGCAGAAATACTAAACAAATATTTTGCTCAGTATTTACAAATGAAGAGGAGGTACATAAAACAAACAGTAGAAACACTCTGGATACAGAAGTTGATACCAGCCATTTACAGAAGAAAGGGTTCTGAAAGAACTCTTAAAACTGAAGGTGGACAAAGCAATGGGGCCTGATGGGATTCATCCCAGAATTCTAAAAGAGCTAAAGGTAGAACTAGTGACACCACTGACTACCCTTTTTAACAAATCATGGGAGGATGGGGTGGTACCGAGGACTGGAGGAGGGCAGATGTGATTCCCCTTCACAAAAGTGGGAGCAAGGCAGAAGCAGGAAACTACAGACCTGTTAGTTTAACCTCAGTGATAGGGAAAATGATGGAATCACTTCTGAAGGAAAGAATTGCCGAGTATCTAGAGGCCAGAGGGGCACAGGACCCTAGGCAGCATGGATTCACAGCGGGAAGGTCATGCCAGACAAATCTGATAGATTTCTTTGACTGGGTGACCAAAGTAGTAGATCAGGGAGGGGCTGTGGACATGGCCTACCTAGACTTTAGCAGGGCATTTGACACGTCCACAGAAAGATTAATATACAAGTTAGCCAGCCTGGGAGTGGGTCCCAAGATGATAGCCTGGGTAAAGAATTGGCTGGGGAATAGGACACAGAGAGTATTAATAAATGGAGTCCACTCAGAAGAAAGGAGGGTTACTAGTGGGTTACCGCAGGGTTCAGTATTAAGACCGGTCCTCTTCAATGTCTTTATAAGTGGCATTGCAGAAGGACTGGAAGGAAAAGTATGTCTCTTTGCAGATGACACAAAGATCTGCAACAGAGTTGATGCACAAGGTGGGGTGGAAAGGATGATAGGGACTTGGCAAGGTTAGAGGAATGGTCAAATGTATGGCAGCTTAGATTCAATGCTAAGAAGTGCAAGGTAATGCACCTGGGAAACAAAAACCCAGGGGAAGAGTACACAATGGGGGGTGAGATACTAACAACAACAAAAATGGAAAGGGACCTGGGGGTAGTTATATCAGATGACCTAAAGGTGGGCAAGCAATGTGAGAGGGCAGCAAGGAGGGCTGGGGGGATACTGGGATGCATAGGGAGAGGCATCGCCAGTAGAAAACAGGAAGTTATTAGCCCTCTGTACAGACAGCTGGTGAGACCCCATTTGGAGTACTTTGTGCAGTTCTGGAGACCTAATCTCCACAAAGACATAGACAGGATGGAAGCTGTCCAGAGGAGGGCAGCTAAAATGGTGCAGGGTCTGCACCGGAAGACATATGAAGAGAGACTTAAGGAGCTTAATATGTATAGCCTCGAGGAAAGGAGGGAGAGGGGGGGACATGATAGAAACGTTGAAGTACCTCAAGGGAATCAGCAAAGTCCAAGAGGTAGCATCTTTCAAAAAGAGGTGTGCAAGAACAAGAGGGCACAATTTGAAGATGGGGGCGGCTCAGAGGTAATTTAAGGAAGTATTTTTCACAGAGAGGTTGTGGATGCATGGAGCAGCCTTCCGGAGGAGGTTGTGGAGTCAAAATCAGCGGTGGAATTCAAGCATGCATGGGACAGTCATAAGGCAATTCTAGGGGGTGGGGGTAGGAAGAAGTAGGCCGCTGGTTAACTAGGATCTGCAGCTTATCCGGTAGGTAGGGAAATGGACAGACTGGGTGGGCCAAGCGGTTTTTATCTGCCGTCAAATTCTATGTTTCTGTGCTTCTAAGTACCTCAGTGGAATCAACAAAGTTCAAGAGATTAGCATCTTTCAGAAAAAGAGACGTGCAAGAACAAGGGGACACAATTTAAAGATGGCGGGGGGTTCACGGGCAATGTGAGGAAGTATTATTTCACAGAGATGGTGGTGGATGCATGGAACAGCCTTCCTGAGGAGGTTGTGGGGTCTAAAACTGTGGGAGAATTTAAGAATGCATGGGACAGACATAAGGCAATTCTTGTGGGGGGCAGGAAGAAATAGGCTGTTGGTTAACTAGGATCTGCGGCCTATCCTGTAGGTAGGGAAATGGGCAGATTAGGTGGGCCAAGCGGTCCTTATCTGCCGTCAAAGTCTATGTTTCTATGTTTTAGATTTTCTTTCTCTGAAGAAAACACCCCAAAATAGGGGTTAAGAGAAAGAGAGATGTAACAGGCCACAGAAACAACAGAGGGGGTGGACTGCAAGGGAAGAGACTGAACTGGTAAAGGAAGTAGGCTACAGTTCCAGAAATTCTCAGCCCCTAGAGCACCAGCTCCTCCTGCAAGTTCCTTGTCCTGAAAGGGATTTGGAAAGGTTATCCAGCAGCAAAAACTATAAATCCCCCTATGCACAAGGGGGAAGGGGGCAAAAACAAGGCTAGAACAGCCCACTTAGTTCTAAGTGTTACGTTTTGGTCATATGGGACTCATAGTCCTCACCAGTTATGATCCTTGTTTCCTCAGATGGACATCTGTGGCTTACTGTGTTTTCTCCCAGGGTTTGTAGGCTTTTTTCCTATTTCTGAGCGCAAAGGGGGTACTCCTTTCCTTGCAATCCACTTCTTTAGTTGGTCCTTCACTTTTTTGTGGACCATGCTCCCATTTAGGGGTCAACTACCCTCAGAGGGCATCAGACTTGCCTTTATTAAGGCAGCGAGCAAGCTGGCTCTTCTGACACTCTTGTTTTCGACTGAGAATTTGGGTCTCTCTCTCTCTCTCTCTGTCTGTCTGTCTGTCTGTCTCTCTCTCTCCCCCCCCCCACGCCTCTCTCTCTTTCTGCTGCCCAGTTGTCATGGTCATCTTTGTCCACTTTTAAGTCCCTCCTGTCAGAATCATCATCTTCTCTGGTCAGTTTTTATTTGTTCCTTTTATATCCTGTATCCTTTTCTTTGTCCCTTGGGCTCCCTTGCCCTAACCCTTCTATTTTCTTACCCTTTCTTCCTCTCCTAAGGTAAACAGAACTGAGGAAGTCAGGGAGCCGTTGTCGTTTACTGGCCAGTCCACAAGTGCCACATTTCCCTCGTGGTGGCGCTGTCTCAAGTGTCAGTACCCCTTCCTGCAAAGCTTTTAAAGACACATGCTCCCACAGGGTCCTGGTGCCTCCAACATAGACCCACAAGTAATGAATGGTGAAGGTATTCTGGAAGATCAAGAATTATGGTGAGTACTTAATTTTCATTTAAGGATGAAAATGGGGCGGTATGACGCGGGAAGTAAAGGGTTCTTCCCTGGTTTGGTCAATGCTGATATGGTGGCAAGCCACCACAATGGGGAGGACTGTCATCATCTTGAATGTTCTGATAGACCTTTGTTAAGAGTGGGGTAACGAGGTCTTGTGGGGTCGGGTCTCATAAAATTCAGATGAGAAGTCATTTGGGCTTGGGCCTTTTCTAGGTCGTCTGAGAATCAATCTTCACCATTCTTTACTGGTGAGTCTATTCTGGAGGCATCAGAACCCCACGGGAGCATACACCTTTAAAGCTTTAGAGCTAGGGGGCCGACTTTGGGGATGGTGTCGCCCACGAGGCGAATGTATGATGTGGCACTTACAGGCTGGTCAGTAACCCAATGCTGGCCGCCTGTCATCTTCAGTTCTGTTCTTCTTGCCGTCGAGGTAACACTCTGTGGGAGTGTTCACCATTTGTAACTGTGTAGCTCGGCCTAGTTCTGTTTGTTGCCACTTGCTCGACGTTGTAACCCTTTATTTCAGTATCTTTCATCACCACTTTCTTTTCTGTCCCCTTTTTTATAGTGCCGAGCCTTAGTTTTGCTGATTTTTTTATTCTTTTCGATAGTCAGTCATGTCCCAGTCTCAGGGACCTAAGAAACCTAAAAAGGAGTCAAGCAAGAAGATGGAGTTTCCCCCCATGCGTCAGTGTCCCTGTGGGAGAAACATGTGTGTCCAGGACCAGCATGACCGCTGCTAGACCTACCCTGAAGTGGAACACGGTATGGACCACTGCGACGACTGCTTCTCTGTGGACTTCCACACTTTAGAGATGCATGCGATGAGGTGGGGTCAGTCGCCCCCCACCTTTGGAGGAAGGCATTCAGGCATTGTACACGGAACTCCATGGTAAGGTCCCGGGGCTCTTCCCCTCAGCCTCTCCTCAGTATTACATGTACTGAGGGAGACCAGGCCTCTTCTTGTCCTTGTCTCTTCAAGATGGAGAGCCTGGGGTAGGGGTCTGTGGGCCAGCTGTCTCCCTGCAAGGGACCAGTTGGACCTCCTCCTAGTCCGGCACCTCTTCGGAGGTCCAGACACCCCTGGTGGTAAGGTCGGAGCTATACGATGGGTCAACACTAGTGGGCTCCTTGAGGCTGCAGCTTGGCACCGCTTTGGCTCCTGGCACTGGGGCCAATACCGGTGAGCGGAGCAGTGCCACCCGCACAGCAGGTCCCCTACTGATGTCACATGTGGTGCTAGGAGAGGGAAGGTCTCTGAAGCCAGTGGTCTGGTGGAGATCTTCTGAATCTCATCCCCTGAGTGGACAGATGACCTGTGGGATGATCCTGACTGGCTTATGGCTCTGGTGATGGAGACCTTTCTGGGCCTAGTCCCAGGCCTTTGACATCCACGGCATTACCCTGGATGCATCTCTGTCTGGTGCCAGCCGCGGCGCCTCCTCTCTTATGTTTCATGGCAATGCTTGTTGCTCCAGCGACTGTCCTGGTGCCAATTCCAGTACTGGGTTATGTTCTAGCACTGCCCTCTGTGCCAATTCAGGTTCCGGCATTGAATCTGACTCCAATGCCCTTTGCGGTGCTGGTGGGGGTTGTTGCTGCTTGCGGCGCAAGCCCCTCCTTAGCTTAGGTTCTTGCCTCTGCTGCTGTCTTTAGGCCTAGCCCAAGGGGCAGAGCCCATTCCAGTGAAGTGGGGTCTGGTAGGTCGCAGTCGGCATTGCACTTAATGCCCAGAGTTGCTGGTGGCTCTGGCAGGAATTAAAGTGTTGACTCAGGTCCTTTGGCCTCCCCGGACCCATCTGGGCCTATGGTTGGTGAAGATAGGGGCCACCTTGTGAAACCTCTATGGCTCTGATCTCCCCACCTGGGGGTTTCCCCCAAGGGCACCACCTGGACCGCCCGTCTCATTTCCCCCAAGGGCAACACCTGGACTGCCCAGCCAACAACTCAGACACAAAGGGCAGCCCTAGGAGGCATACACCAAGTATGGTTTAGCCTCTATCCTTACTGTCTGCTGAGCTTCACTGATCTTCACCAACTGGGAAAGAGACTACTCACGGAGGGAAGGCAGACTGTGACAAGTGTAGAAGCAGGGATTCCTTGACAGCAGTTCTACCTGAATGTTCCTTGGAGTGCACAGTCCAGGCTCCTGTCTCCACTGAGGCAGCTTCTCTCCTCGCTCGCCCTGCTCAGACCCAGCCAGCAGCTGCTCTCTCAGCATAAGGAGCTGTTGGAACACTTACCCAGAATTCCTGGCTGCAGTATGTAAATCAGCTGTGCCCACTACTAAAATAGTACTTAGCTAATAGAAAGCTGTTAGCTGGAAGCAACATCTCAGACACAAAGGACACCTCCAGGAGGCATACGCAAAGAGCAGTCCAGCCCCTAGCCTTACTGTCTACTGATCTTTACCGACTGCTGTACCCACTGCTGAAATAGTAGTCGGCTAATAGAAAGTTCTCAGCCAGAAACTACTAGCAGCCACAGCTCAGACACAAAGGGCAACCCTCGGGAGGCATACGCCAAGTGCAGTTTAGCCTCTTACTGTCTGCTGAGCCTCACTAATCTTCACCAACTTGGAGAGAGAGACCACTCACGGAGGGAAGGCAGACTCTAACAGGTGCAGAAGCAGGGATTTCTTGACTGCAGTTCTACCTGAATGCCCCTTGGAGTGCACAGTCTGGGCTCCTTTCTCCACTGAGGCAGCTTCTCTCCTTGCTCGCTCTGCTCAGACCCAGCCAGCGGCTGCTCTCTCAGCATAAGGAGCTGTTGAAACACTTATTCCACACACCCTTCATATAAAACAAGTTTCCTTTCCATCCTATCAGTCCTGGGTGTACTTTGCTTTTATGGGCAGTTAATGTACCAAGGACTTGGTCCATCTAAAAGGCAGAACATCACTGAATGTTTTTACCGATAGCAGAAACAAAGGTTCTGCCCACCCACCCTCCCCTAATTCCACCCTCCCGGGTTATCCTCCTTTATAGGGTCTACATTGCTGTGCCCCTTCCTGCCTCTCCTAATTACTAATTACAAAAGCAGGGCATACCTACATACAGCTCAAAGGTGAAGGGGTCAGACTCAAAGGGCACCGCTAGGAGGCATATGCCAGGAGCAGTCCAGCCCCTAGCCTTACTCTCTGCTGATTTTCACTGATCTTCACTGACTGCTGTACCCACTGCTGTAATAGAGGGCAGCTGATAGAAAGCTCTCAGCCAGAAACAGCCAACAGCAACAGCTCAGACACAAAGGGCAACCCTGGGAGGCATATGCCAAGTGCAGTCCAGTCCTTAGCCTTACTGTCTGCTGAGCTTCACTGATCTGTCACTGATCTATACATATATAAATTTTTTTGGTCCACTCACAGCCTCTACCTCTGGTTATCCATATATTCCTTTTGTCCACAATAGCTCAGGACAACAGCCACCCCCCCCACCCCCCGCTGGGCAGATACACGCACCAGTGAAATAGCAGGCATCCATTTTCTTTCATCCGAAGATTACCTCTAGGCAATCTACTTCTCTCGCCAGGAACTTAAACAGAGAAATAAAGGCCACTATGAACCTCTTGAACTACAATAATTGTGGCACACTTTTTACCAAGAACTGGGGGGGGGGGATGCTACAAGTCTCGATGGCTGAGAGGGACTTGGGGGTGGTCGTGGATGTGAAGATGTACACCTTGGAGACTTGTAGGAGGGCAGCAGCCAAGGCCAACAGGATGCTGGGATGCATCGCTAGGGGGATCACCTCCAGAAGGAGGGGAAGTGATGCTCCCTCTGTATAACTGCTTGGTGAGGCCGCATCTCGAGTACTGCGTGCAGTTTTGGAGGCCACACTTAAAGAGGGACATTAAACTCCTGGAGAGGGTCCAGAGGAGGGCAACCAAAATGATTTGGGGCTTGGGGGACAGGACCTATGAGGAGAGGCTTAAAGAGCTAAATATGTACACATTAGAAGAGAGAAGGGACCAGGGGACATGATAGAGGTCTTCAGGTACATAAAGGGGTAAATAGGGGAGGAACAGTCAGGGTGCTTGAAGGAAGGAGGAGGAGGGGCCACTAGAGGGCATGGGTAGAAGCTGGAGGGAAGATTCAGGGAGAAAGAAGGAGGTGCTACTTCACTGAGAGGGTGGTGGAGCCATGGAATGCGCTGCCTAGGGGGCTGGTGGAGGCAGAGACAGTGGAGGGGTTCAAGAGGGGGTGGGACAGGTACAGGGGAAGGGTTCTGGAAGCAAAATCCAATGCAGTGAGACTGTCCGGAACTGGGAAGGGAGAAGCCAGAGAAGGCGAGGGGGGCAGCAAGGTCAGCTCCCAGGATGGGGGCTGACCAAATGAACAGATGCGAAAGATCGTTAAGCCTATTCTGCTGGCATTTTAGTATGTTAGTATGTTAGAATGGGGCACTGCCCAACATGCTCCACAATCAGAGACCTCTGATCACAGCTTCATGTAGCATGGGCTGAGATAAAATACCTCCATGATATATTAAATTGGCCCCCACTGGCCAACAGCGTAAAACCTTTAGTTTCAAGGTGCACTACACCAGTATCCCTACCCCAAAGGACATATATGCCAGGGGGCTGGCAACAGGTCAGGTCTTGTACAACTGGCACAAAATCCTCAATACAGGAAGGTACCAAACCTATTCAAACATCAAATAGGTATACTGCACTATTTACTATGACAAATAACGTAACAAGCGTCAAAAATTCTGTGAACCCAAAGCGGCGCACAGAGGTGCAGCACACAATTAAACCCACTAAAAAGGACAAAAAGAAACCGGTACTAATAATTGGTGACTCAATGATTAGGGGTGTAAAGACTCACCTCCAGCAGGGCCATGCTTCTCCTACGGTAAGATGCCTCCCTGGAACATCAGCATGGAGGGACACCAGTCGCATAAAGGAAATAGTTTGAGGTGTTGAGTGAGACACACATGTCATTCTCCACATAGGTACAAATGACCTAGCCAGTAAGTCAGTAGAGAAAAACGAAACAAAACCTCACCAGGCTGGGCGACAAGCTTGCTGCCCTTTTGTCCACTATCACCTTTTCTGAAATTCTGCCAGTCTGGAAAAAAGGAGACAGCAGGCAGAAGATCAGGGAAGGGGACATCTCCAAGCAAATCACATGGCTAAAGGACTGGTGCCAGGAAAAGGGTCACCACTTTATTGGAAAATGACAGGATTTCTGGGAACGGGAATTCTTTAAATTCAATGGCCTACACCTCTCAAAGGAGAGGATCTGAGCGCTAGGGCAAAAATTCGACGTTCACATCAGTCAGTTAAACTAGTGGACGGGGGGGGGGGGTGGCACAGGCACCCCTAGCACACAAAGGGTTGCCAGATGCCCCTCCCCCCATCACCAACTAGTTCAGCACAAGGATGCGCCAATCATACTCAGACCAAATATCACACCAGACGTACTCAGACCAAGCATTTCAACAAAATTACACAATCAAAACATAGTAAAAGTGCAGATAACCATAACAGAGGGGGATGGAAGGCAATGTGCGTCAGTGCTCGTAGTCTGCCAAACAAAATCCCTAATCTCACAGCCGTAATGGCAGATGCACAATTAAATTGGGTCACTGTTACGGAAGCATGGCTTACTGGGGACCACTCTTGGGATGTCACCGTCCCAGGGTATGTGTTATTTCGGAAAGATCACAAGGGAAAGAAGGGGGGGGGGGTTGTGGCATTGTATGGGAAAGGGAAAACACAGTAAAGCAGAGGCCCTTTGGGTTACACTAGGAGCAGGGGACAAAGCCCCTATTCAGGTAGGAGTCATATACAGACCCCCATCCCAGGAGGCTGACATAGACAAGGAGCTCTTGGAAACCATCTCAGTGATGGTGGACAGGGTGAGTTGTTGCTTGTGGGGGACTTCAATCTGCCGGATGTGGATTGTTCCTCATACACAGCATCATCAGACCAGCGCAAAGAGTTCCTTTTAAGGGGAGCAGGTTTGCGTCAACTGGTTAACTCACCAACCAGAGACAAAGCAATATTGGACCTAGTGCTGACAAACAGCACAAGAATCCCAGAACTGGTGGTGGGAGCCAGTCTATGGACCAGTGATCACAGTTCAGTCTGGGTTACTGTGAACAATATGGAGGAAAATAGTCACACCAAAATCAAGGTACCAGTTTTCAGAAAAGCCAACTTCCCGAAAATGAGAACTATGATCGCATCCATGCTAGAAGGAAGAATCACAAGAGATGTAGAGGACTGCTGGAATACTCCGAAGACTGCTCTGCATACAGTAACAACTGAATGCACTAAGCAGATCAGCAAGTCCAAAAGAAGGAAAATACGTCTGTGGTTCTCTCACGAAGTAGCATCCAAAATCAAAGAGAAAAAAAGGCTTTTACACAATTCAACCAAACAAAACATGAAGCAGACATGGAAGAATACAAGAACAAATTAAATGAGGCAGGGAAAGCTGTTAGAAGGGCAAAAGCACAGACAGAAGAGAAAATAGCACAGGGTGTTAAGGAGAAGACAAAACCCTCTATAGATACATAAGAGAAAAAGAAACCTAAGGGAGGAATAGTCCACCTAGCAGCCAAGGAAGGTAAGATGGCAGAGAGTGACGAGGACAAGGCAGAAGTGCTAAGCAAGTTAGTTTGCTCTGTCTTCACCATAGAAGACAGTGGCAAAGGTCCCATACTGAACAGGACAAAAGAAGATACCCAGGGAGCAGATACTAGTCCCTTCACAAGGGAGAGGGTCCTAAAAGAGGTTAATAAACTAAAAGTGGAAAAAGTCATGCGACCGGATGGCATACACCCTGGAATATTGAAGGAAGTCCGAGAGGAACTGGTTGCACCGCTGGCTGAGTTCTTCAACAAGTCACTAGACAGTGAGAAAATACCTCAGGACTGGAAACAGGCAACCGTTGTGCCCTTACACAAGAGCAGAAACAAGGACGCGATAGGAAATTACTGCCCTGTCAGTTTGACTTCAGTTGTGGGGAAAATGATGGAGTCACTATTAAAAGAGAGGATAGTGGCGCACCTAACAGATACTGGAAAAATGGACCCAAAGCAACATAGCTTCACAGCAGGACACTCTTGTCAAACCAACTTGATCGACTTCTTCAACTGGGTCAGCAGAACATTGGATCAGGGAAGGGCGGTAGATGTTGTAAAGCTAGATTTCAGCAAGTCCTTTGACATCGTTCCTCACAGAAGGCTAACCAACAAGCTGGAACATATGGGAGTTGGCCAGAAGATAGTCAGCTGGATCAGTAACTGACTGAACGATAGGACCCAGAGAGTGCTAGTCAATGGATCATTGTCAAGGGAGAGTAGGGTGACCAGTGGCATCCCACAGGGATCGGTACTGGACTGATCCTATTTAAGTATTTATAGCAGACATAGTGAATGGACTAACAGGGATGGTTTGCCTGTTCACAGATGATACAAAACTCTGCAACAGAGTAGACACAAGGGAAGGAGCAGACAACATGGAAGCTGACCTTAGAACGCTAGAGGATTGCTCCAGGGACTGGCAGTTACAATTTAATGCCCAAACGTGTAAGGTAATGCACTTGGGAATGAGGAACCCTGGAAAAAAATACACACTGGGAGGACATCAACTTGAGGAAACACAAATGGAGCGAGATCTTGGCATAATCATCACTGACGAGTTAAAGGTAGGAAAACAATGTGAGAAAGCAGCACAGAAAGTGGATGGCATCCTTGGATGTATAAGTAGAAATATTTCTAGCAGAAAGAGGTTGATTATCATGCCCCTCTACAGGTCCTTGATGAGGCCACATTTGGAGTACTGCATTCAGTTCTGGAGATCTCACCTCAAAAAGGACATTGACCATTTGGAAATGGTGCAGAGAAAGGCTACTAAGATGGTGCATGGACTGCATCACAGGTCATATGAAGCAAGACTCGGGGAGCTGAACCTATACTCCCTTGAGTAGAGAAGAAACAGAGGGGACATGATTGAAACATTTAAGTACATGAGGGGATTTAACACAGCTCAGACGGGCAATATATTTCAATCGAACACGGCAGCACACACAAGAGGGCATGATATGAAATTGGTAGGAGGAAGGTTCAAAAGCAGCCTCATGGAGTACTTCTTCACAGAGAGAGTGACAGACCCATGGAAGAGCCTGCCCCAGGAGGTGGTAGCATCAAAGACAATCAGGGAGTTCAAACTCGCATGAGACAGACATAAAGGACAAGTTAGGATGAAGGCTGCATGGGGGGTGGGGTAGTTTCTAGAGCAGACTAGATGGATTGCGTGGTCCCCATCTGCCGATGCTTTTATGTTCTTATGCTCTATGGTTGGGCTTTCACAGGTGGATGAATTGTACAGGCCTAATTTTCTTTGATAGTATCATTTAATGTTAATGGGATACACAGTCAATGTCATTCAAACACCTTAAGGGCATAAACAAGGTGAAAGAGTCTAACATGTTTAAATATAAGAAAAATAGCAGGACAAGAGGACACAGCATGAGATTAGAGGGAGGCCGATTAAGGGGGAATGTGAGGAAATTCTTTTTCACAGAAAGGGTGGTAGATGCATGGAATGGCTTACCACAAGAAGTGGTGGCTATGAATGCAGTGCAGGGCTTCAAACAGGCATGGGATAGGCATAAGGGAGCATTACAAATGACTATGAATAGATAGGTCACTGACAGAGCAAGGGCCAATGGCACATTTATAAGGTAGAAAAAGAAATGGGCAGACTGGATGGGCCTTGCGGTCCTTATCTGCCGTCAACTTCTATGTTTCTATGTTTCTATCCCTGCTTGCTGCAGTATTTAAAGGGGCTACACCCAGATGTAATCCTACTACAGGAAACCCATTTATTCCAAGATAAACATGGTAAATTTAAGCGATTTGGTTATCAGGAGGTAATATCATCTGCTCATTCTTCTGGGAGGAAATGAGGGGTAGCTATCTTAATTCCAAATGGCATTCCTTTTCGGGAACATAGCAGATATCTGGACCCCAAAGGGAGGTACGTCACAGTTACTGGTCAGTTGTATACTTTATTAGTGTCTTTAGTTTCAATATACTTTCCACCATGAGCTAACGTGCTGCCTGCTCAAAAATTCTTAAATCAGGGGAGGGAGATGGATTGAGTGCCCGCTGGGCAGCTCTCCTCTCCGGGTGGGAGGGTTAGGGATGCCTGGTGCTCTGGCGAGCCCCGGTGGAGACCGCAGGTACCATCGAGCCACTGGGCTGAACATACAAGAGCATGGCTGACACAGACAGGGTTGCCATGCGCCGTGGCGTCAGACGTGCACCACACAGGGGGAGGGGGCATCTCGGGTTAACCACAAGAAATTCCCCTCCAGCCCTGGATAGGCGACAGCCCTGCCAGTGCCATTGCCACATGCCCAGTGCTGGTTCCCCACTACTGCCCCCCCCCCCACGGTCTCCCCGGGTTGTCCTCCCCTGACCCGGGAAACTGTAACGAACTTGAAGATGGCAGGGGAACACAGCGGGCGGTAGAGCAAGCTGGTGAGTGCAGTGGCCTGAGAGAGTTCCAGGCTGGAGGGTTACAAATAGAGTTGGAAAAAAAAATCCAATATTAGATGCTTCCACTCCTTGTTCATATAGGAAGTCTGCCCTCCAAAAATATTTAAATGTTAATTTCCTGGTATTAGGTTTTGTTGATGGGTGGAGACACTTTTATCCGACCGGGAGAGGATACACCCATTATGCCCCAGAACAGGGACCTCAGCTAGATTAGATTTTCTGTTCATCACTGCAGAGCATTTGGACTCACTGCAGGATGTTTCCCATGCTGCTACCATTCTTTCTGATCACTCCCCTGTCCTGGCTAAATTTCATTTGGGAAAAGCAACCTGTTGTACCCACTGGTGCCTTAATATAGCTCATCTTCGGGATCCAGAGTTTAGACAGCTAATACAAGAGCATATCCCAGTCATACTAAGAGATAATGACAGGGATGACATTTCTCCCATTTTGTTATGGGATAGACTTAAGACGGTATTAAGGGATGAGGTCATTCAATATGCAGCTAAGAAGAAAAAGCAAAGGGAGCAAAAAATACAGAAATTACAGTTGGATCTTTGTCGACTTCAGGAAGTCTTACTGAGTAGAGATTCTTCTGTTAAGCCTAGGATCTTACAAGTTAAACAATTGCAGAAATACACAGACACAAAAACAGAGCAGCAATTGCTGTATCTGAAAGTTTCCCACTATGTGAAGGGACTGAGGGGAGCTAGGAATCTGGTTTGTAGGCTTAGAATGAATAGATCAAAGGCATGTGTTACAGCCTTGACTGTCCCCTAATCTGGCCGTCGTCTTGGTAAACCTACAGAAATTGGGAATGCCTTAGCCCATTTCTGTCAAGCTTTATATAGTGCAGAAATGTTTCTGACTAACCAACAGCTGGATCAGTATTTTGGTAATCTCCCCTTACCTAAACTGATGGATTTTCAGGCATATCCCATTCTGGCCCCTATAACTATAGCTGAGGCCCAAGCTGTTTTAAAACAAGTGAAGACCCTTAAATCCTCTGGGCTGGATGGCTATCTGGCTGAATTTTATAAATTATTTAGAAAAGAACCTTTACCCTCTCTCCTTTCGGCATACCATTTTATTCAAAAGGGTGCTTTACCACCTCCATCATGGCAATATGCCACAATAACAGCCATCCCAAAGCCCTTAAGGGACCCAAAAGATCCCGACTCCTATCGCCTGATTTCTATCTTGAATTCTGACTACAAATCATTTGCCTCGGTTCTAGCCCATAGACTTTATTTACTTCTCCCTACTCTTATAGATCCCGAGCAAGTTGGCTTCATTAAAAAATGTCAGGCCCAAGATGTGATCCATCGCACTTTTTCTCTCATAGATTATGCAGTCACTCTTACCTTTGGTTTTGCTAGAGCTAGACATCGATAATGCATTTGATAGAGTCGTCTGATCCTTTTTATGGGCAATCCTTACCCACTTTGGTTTCCCTGTTGAATTTATCAACCGCTACAAAATTTATACCACTCCCCACAAGCTTATGTGAAGTTGAACGGTGCCCTTTCCGAGCCAATTTTTCTTACTAGGGGAACCAGACGTTGGTGTCCCCTTTCTCCTTTACTATTTGTTCTTTATTTAGGACCATTGGCAGTAGCAATATGTAATCAAAAAAAGATTGAGGGCATTCCTTTAGGGGGCCATTCTTTTAAAGTATCTTTGTTTGCAGATGATAGAACGTAGAAACACAGACTTTGATTGCAGATTAAGGACCGCTTGGCCCACCCCGTCTGTCCAGTTCCCTACCTACTGGATAAGCTGCAGATCCTAGTTAGCCAACAGTCTACTTCCTCCTACCCCCCACTATAATTGCCTTATGTTTGTCCCATGCATTGTTTAATTCCCCCACTGTTTTTGACCCCACAGCCTCCTCAGGAAGGTCGTTCCATGCATTCACCACTCTCTCTGTGAAAAAATTCTTTCTCACATTGCCCCTGAGCTGCCCTCCATCTTCAAACTGTGCCCTCTTTTTTCTTGCACATCTCTTTTCTGAAAGATGCTACCCTCTTGGACTTTGTTGATTCCCTTGAGGTATTTGAAAGTTTCTATCATGTCCTCCCCCTTTCCTCAAGGGTATCGTTAAGCTTCTTTAGTCTCTCTTCATATGGTTTCTGGTGCAGACCCTGCACCATTTTAGTTGCCCTCCTCTGGACTGCCTCCATCCTGTCTATGTCCTTGTGGAGATAGGGTCTCCAGAACTGCACGCAGTACTCCAGATGGGATCTTACCAACTGTCTGTACAGAGGAATGACAACTTCCTGTTTTCTACTGGTGATACCTCTCCCTGTGCATCCCAGTATCCCTTCAGCCCTCTTTACTGCCATCTCACATTGCCTGCCTACCTTTAAGTCATCTGCTATGACTATCTCCAGGTCCTTTTCTCTTCTTGTTGAGTTAGTACCACCCCCCCCCCATTTTGTACTCTTCCCCTGGGTTTTTGTTTCCCAGGTGCATTACTTTGCACTTCTTTGCACTGAATCTAAGCTGCCATACATTTTACCATTCCTCCAACCTTGCCAAGTCCCTTCTCATCCTTTCCACCCCTCCTTGTGTATCAGCCCTGTTGCAGATCTTTGTGTCATCTGCAGAGAGGCATACTTTTCCTTCCAGTCCCTCTACAATGTCACTTATAAAGACATTAAAGAGGACCGGTCCCATTACTGAACCCTGCGGTACCCCACTAGTAACCCATCTTTCTTGATATGTTACTTACTCTGACCAGAAGGTTCTTTGCCAGTGCTGTGGGAGGAGTTGGAATGTTTTGCCACTTTATCGGGTTACAAAGTTAATGTTCAGAAAACCGAGGTTTTACTATATAATTATAAACCCTCTACCACTCTTAAAAGTAAGTTCCACTTCAAGTGGTACAGAACTGGGGTTAAAGCTGCCACAGCATCTGATCCATGCAGAACTGGTTAATTTTGAACCCTTTACACAGCAGTTGGCTCAGGATTTAGCTAGATGGTCTAAGCTGCCAATGAGCTTGTACAGTCGGCTCAAAACCATACAACAAAACATCCTTCCAAGACTCCTTTTTTTGTTACAAACTGTGCCATTTACGCCCAGCAAAACTTATTTTCAGAGTTAGAATAAATTAATTTCCAGGTTCATTTGGTGGGGTGCCTCTCCCAGAATAAGGTTTTCATTTCTACAGATAGCAAAACAGAGAGGGGGACTCAATCTCCCAAACTTTTTATAATTATGCTTTAGTAGCCCACCTGTGCATTGTGTTACTTTGGCTTTCCCCAATGTATGAGGCGCATTTGAAGCACATGGAATCTGCTATTAGTGATATTCATAACTTAACTCCTCATATACTGGGGAGTCTTGGTAAACTCACACCAAACAAAATTTCCACAATATATGGCTGCAGCATTTAAATGTTGGTTGCAAGTCATGGAGAGGCATCTCCCAGAGGTGGAAAGAAAATTTCTCTCGGCTCTATCCTACACTCTTGAATTCCACCCAGATAAATTACTTCCGGCCCTTTGGAGATGACAGAACTGTGTGCTTTTTTTTGTTTTCCAAATGTTTAGCCCTTCGGGGTTGCTCTGTTTTGCCTCCGTTCAGGTGCAGTACAGGCTCCCACAATCCAAGTTCTCCATTTACATTTAGATGAAAGTGTATTTGCTCCCATGGGAGGATAAATTTTCAGCTCTGGTGTCAAATCCCTCCCCATTTATGTCCTTAATTAAGCATCACTATGAGGGGTCACCAGCAAACCATCTTATCAGTTGTCTTTTTAAGGCACTGGACTACAATAATACCAAGTTCTTGGTTACTTCTAGGGTTAAGTGGTAGCGTGAATTAGATTGTGAGATTCCACAGTCTGCCAGGCTGAAATCTGCTGAAATTATTCATCAGATTTCGGGATTGGTATATTGGAAGGAATCTGCTTGGAAACATTGGACTAGATTCTTTCGCACCCCTGCCAAGCTGCAGTGAATAGGACTAATTCCCAAAGGGACATGCTGAAGGGGGAGTGGTTTCAGCCCGGCAGATTGCAAACATATTCTATGGTCATGCCCCCTTTTGCAAACATATTAGCAAGAGGTGCTAGCGGTCATTGTAGAAATATATGACTGCAATGACTATCTTCATTTTTTTATTCTTCTTTTATTGAACTTCGTAAGTACATAAGAAAGAATATACAATTGAACATTTTCATTCAATCTAACACTTTCAAGTAACTATATGTTTACAAAAGGGTCTCTTTTAAACTTAAGAAAAGAAATAAAATTAAAACAGAAAAATAAAGTGCTTCATATTTAAAATAAAGTTAATTTCCTCACACTTTTCTAGGTCACTTAATCTTTTTTGAAAACATCATTTCAAACATTTTATAAATTTCATACACTTATATTTAAGGCACACATTTTTTAAGAATAAATATTTCAATAGGGTTTTCATGGAATTGTCCCTTCGTTTATATCACTAAGCTGCCATCTGTCCCATTTATTATGATATGACTCTGACCTCTGGGATAAAGCCAAAGTGATTCTTTCCATATGCTGTATATCCTCTACTATGCTTATCCAGTCTGATAGCTTGGGGGGGACCTGCTTCAGCCATTTTTTAGTGATGGCTTTTAGCACTGCTACACTCAGCACAAACCAAAGGTATTTCTCATCCCTCCCCTTGTTGTCTGCCGAGGCCAGTCCCAGAACTATATGCTCTGGACCAATTTGTATGTCTGCTAAGGCAGTCCCTAATCCTCTGCCAATAATCTCCCAGAACTGGGCATTGCCAGAAAATGGGCAGTTGTGTGGCTTGTGGTTCACCACAGTCCCTCCAACAGGTTGTGGGGGGACAGTTAGTCAATAATGGGTAACCTGGTTTGGCACCAGGAAGTATCTCACTTATCTTCCAGAAAAATTCTCTCCAGATTGGGGCCGAGGAGGCATGCCACGTGCCCCGCCACATCCGTGTCCAATCCTTCTGAGAGAGAGTAGAACCCATTTCCCGTTCCCACCTCAGCTGGATTAAATCCATTGATATGGCTCTGTCCCTAACACAGTTGTTATACAATTCTGTGATAGCCTTTTCCCCAGCTAGAGAAGACCATATCTTTGTAAAGGGAACCTGTCCCAGCTCTTCTCCTATGTCTGCTCCTCTATTCCCCGTCAGTGAGAGAATGTAGTTTCTCAGTTGATAATACCTCAATCTATCTGCTTCCCCCATCCATAGAGTCTTTAGGCTTTTTCAAAAGTTATGAGATTGCCCAGGTTGAGTAACTGATGCTGGGAGGTAAGACCCCTTCTAGTTTGTGCTGCAAGCCAGTTATCATACTTAGCTGGGTTAAATTCTGAATCATATATCCACCATTGAAAATATCTCATGTGATCATTCGTGTTACCCTTTGAGGTCCCTTTTCCCCACCCCTCCAGTACAGCTCTAGTTCCAGTATATGCTACTCCTTCTGACATTCTGTTAGGTTTAAAAAAAGAGCCGAGCCTGTAAGGGGGTGTCCTGGTGCACCCATGTATCTGTTCTCTTCCAAGTTGAGTCATACATTTTATTTGCCCTTAGCAAAGCTGTCCTCATTTTTGCAGCTGACCAATAACCTGCTAAATCAGGGAAAGCAAGCCCCCCTTGCTGCTTAGGAAGGTATAGCACTTTTCTCTGTACTTGAGGGCGGGACAAGCCCCAGGCAAAGAAAAAACAAGAGCTGCTGTGGCCACATCCCCATTGACACAATACAAGGAACACACTGGAAGAGATACTAAAATCTCTGCAGTGCGTTCATCTTTAATGCCTGTACCCTGGCCACCAATGAAAGTGGGAGTATTGACCATCTGGCAAAATCATTTTTGAGAGTGGTGACTGATGGGGTTTAGTTCAATGCAAACAATTGGCTTGTGTCACATCCCAGGGTGATTCTCAAGTATTTCATTTTCTCCAGACCCCATTTCAATGGGAACTGTTGTGAGAACTCTAAAGGGGGAGCGTAATAAAATTGGAGCACTTTTGTCTTAGTCTTATTTAATGTGTAACTGGACAGATTTGAGAAATATTCTAAATGTCGCCAGACTGCTGGTAGTGATTCTTGGGGGGGGGAGGACAGATGCAACAATACATCATCCGCATAAAGTACGACCTTATGTTCAATCTCTCCCAATTTAATCCCCTAATTTGCTGGTTTTGCCTAATGCTCTTTGCCAATGGCTCAATATACAGTGCAAAAAGGAGTGGGGAGAGGGGGCAACCCTGCCTTGTCCTCTACCCCAGGGAGAACCTTGGGGAGACATGTCCATTTACCCTGACAGAGCCCGGTGGTTTGTCATATAGTTTAAAAATTACCTCTGTAAAGGGTCTGGGGATCCCAAACCCAGAAAGGACCTGTCCCAAAAATGACCTGGAAACATTATCAAAGGCCTTTTCGGTGTCTAAACTAATTAAGAGTGAGGGGGTTTTATTAGCTTTAATGTGGTCTATTATGTGCATTGTTCATCTCAAATTATCCTGGGCCTGCCTTCCAGGGATAAAACCAGTCTGATCTAAATGCATCAGGCTAGGTATGATGTCCCGAAGGTGTCCAGAGATGATAGAGGTTAACAGTTTGTAATCATTGTTTAATAGTGAGATTGAGCGATATGACAGGCACTGTGTGGGATCCTTTCCATGTTTGGGCAGCACAGAGATAACTGCCTGTGCCCAGGATGGTGGAATCTTTCCTTCCTCACTATGCACCCCATGAAAAACCTGTATCAGCAGGGGGGTGTATCATGTCCACAAAGCATTTATAAAATTCAGAGGCCAGACCATCACTACCAGGGCATTTGCCTGTCTTGAGCTTGGCTACCTCTGTTTTAAACTCTTAAATAGTGATAGGACATAGCAAGGCTTCTCCCTGTTCTTTAGTTAGCTGGGGAAGATGGAGTTCTTTCAGCAAGTCTTGCACCATTGTTGTTTTCCGCAGGAGTTCCAGGAGTATATCATTTTCCATAGTAGGCTCTGAGCGTCTCAGCTATTTCAGGGGTTTGGTGGACTATTTTTTCCTGTATGGGGATGCTGCAGGGCTGTCACTAGGGCCTTTGCTCGCTTGTATATTGAGTCTGCTAGCAGTCTAAGAGATCTGGGGCCTCCTTCATAGTATTTCTGGCGTAGGAATAACATATTTTGCTCTACTGTATAATTCAGTATTGCTCCTAAATCTTTTTTGTACCTACTTAACTCTTTAGCCCTTTCCTTGTTGTATTTAACTTTCTGTTGGTCTTCCAGTACCTTAATTTTGTTGAGTAGGTGGTTCCTCCTAGCCTCCCTTTCCCTTTTTTCCAACTCGAAATTTCTATGAACTTTCCCCTTATTATGTTTTTCGCCATAGCCCACAAAATTCCCACCGGGACTTCTTGTCCAATATTTTCTGATAGAAAGGTACTATATGTATCTTTAATAATCTCTCTAGTCTCTGAATCCTGCAATAGGAACTCGTTTAGATGCCAGAGGGTGTTTCTTTGAAAAGCCCCGTATTCCATTTTAAGGAAAATGAGGGAGTGGTCTGAGAGGACCAGGTCCCCCATCCAAGAGTCCTGTACCCTACTGAGTTCCTCTTTTGGCAGAAAAAAGTAATCTGACCTGGAATACACCAGGTGAGGGGCCAAGAAATAAGTATAATCCCCCCTTCCCCCATATAGACGTCTCCAGATGTCAATTAAGCCCATCTCTGACAGGAGTTTACCCACTCATTTGGCAGTTCTGTGTTCAGCTCTGGGGATTCCGGATGTGGTATCTAGGGTTGGGTTGAGTACCAAATTAAAATCTCCCCCACGTATCACTGTGCCCTCCCCAGAGTTTTGTAATTTATTAAAAAAAGATTTGTAGTTTGTTTATCCTGGGGGAAATTACACTGATGCCAAGGTTATTTTAACTCCTCTGTATGTTCCCTTTAGCAGAGTGTATCTTCCTTCCTTGTTTGACAGAGAATCCTTCATCAGGAAGGGGACCCTTCCCAGTACCAATATGGCCACCCCCCTTCATCTGCCTTTTTTGTAGGATGCTGTTACAGAACTACCAACCCCCATTCCAGCCAACTTTGCATGTTCACCTATAAGTGTGCTCTGCTTAGCCATGGTCAAATGAAGTACGACTTATATTTCTAGATAGGGTGCTAGGCATTGTATTGTGTTTCATGTCTAATTTGTGTGCATGATCTGTCTGCATCCAAAGGAAAATAAAAACAACAAGACCCATGTAGAAATACAATAATATTGCCAACCGGGCAAATATTTTACACATAACTCCCAAGGTAGGAAGCCCAAGTGTGAGGGCTTCTAGGCCCTGCCCGGTATAGGAGAACCCGTCTGGGGTAGGGTAGGACAGAGATAGCTGTGTCCCTGAAAGGGGCCCTCCTTCAGAGCCAAAGATGAGGCGAGTAAGCTCTAAAAGTGTTTTGCCAAGACTGTGTACACTGAATCAGTCCAGTCTTATATAGAAAAGGACTGAGGCAGTAGAGATTAAAACGTATCGCTTCTAATAATTAGTAAACCTGCAAATAACAGGCTGTTCCATCTGTCCCCTCTTCAGGTTCAGTTATATTGTCAAATAAACCTCAACACAACTAATAAAACCAGAACACTGAGCACTTATCTCTGAACAAGAAGTCTTATACGGCAAGAAAACATAATCAAATGGTGTTTCTCTGCAGAAACTTGGAGATACAAATGGTTAAGTAGTTGAACAGTTAACTGTTAAGTTAGTAAGTTTGTGCAAACCAACAGAGATGGACCGCCCAGCTTGATTCAGTCCCCACTAGGATTTTTCACAGATTTCGGATGGACCAGCAGAGGTAAACAGAGGGCCCCCCAGCGATCCTCCACCACATCTTATGGCAGTCCACCCACACAATTAATGCTCTGTTACCGTGATAGATTTTCTAATGGATTTTTGATGGTACAAGACCTATACAAGGAAGTGCCAACGCTTTCCTTGTACCTAATTCTCCTGCTGGCCCTCCCTGATATCAAAAAGACTTACAGTTTCAGGGGATTTTCCATTTAATCAATCAATCAATCAATCAAAATCTTTATTTAATCAGGCGAACATCATTGAGCATAGCTCATTTACAAGATGGACCTGAGTGGTCAAGAAGTGCAAGTGTTAATACATTGACAAGGGTAGCATAAACAGTAATACAATGACAGTGGTAACATAAACAGTAATACAATGACATAAGTGCTAATATATAACAATATACATATGTACACGCACATTAAAACTATTAATCTGTGAGACAGAAGGCAATGGACACATCAGGAGTAATATGTAGATTATAGGACCTAGCAGGCATTTTGAGGGTGAATCTTGGGACTGGAAACGGAGTTTTATCAGCACATAGGAACACGAAAAAGAAAGGGGGTAGTAGGGCCGGGGTTTAGCCTTGTGGAAGCAGTTGCAGAGTTCTGGGAATAGGGTGGTGAATAATCTTTGAAGGATATTAAGGGTAGGAGGTTATTTAGCTTCATGGTTTTTGGAGTGAATTCCAAACAATTGCTAGTGAGTAGCTGATAGCAGCCCTCCCAAACTGGGTGCAGACATTGGGGACCTTAAGAATGATAATTTTGCTGATCCTTAGGTTGTATGGCCTAGAAGTAATTTGAGTAAAACAGTCTGAGATATAGGTAGGTAGCTTGCCTGATAAGGCTTTGAATATCCAAATTGCAGCATTCCTATTTCTTCTGTGTTGTAATGATGTCCAGTTAACTGCCTTATAAAAGGAGCAATGATGGGTGCTGAAGGGAAGGTCAGTAATGAATCTGATGGACCTGTGGTATAGGGTGTCCAGTTTATTTAAGAGGGGGAGTGAACAATGTCCGTACAGAAAGTCAGCATAGTCAATGAGGGATAGGAATGAAGCCTGGATTAATCTTATTTTGGAGTCTCTGTTGAGGTAGTGCTTTATTCTAAAAAATAAACCAAGCCTTTGTCTCAGTTTCTTTAGTAGCTCCTCAATATGGACAGAATAGTCAAGCTTGTTATCAATCCAGACTCCAAGGTATTTGAAGTTATCAACAATTCCAGCTTTCCAAGTAAGGTGGTTAGTTGTAGGGTGGTGGATGGTGGGCAGTGGCAGAGCAACTCTTTGAGGTAAAGAACATAGCTTTTGTTTTTTTGGCATTTAGAAGTAGTTTTTTATCTAGTAGGTTGTGTTGTAGGATGGAAAATTCAGATTGTAGCAATTCACAGGCTTTAGATAATGAAGGATTGCTAACATATAATACAGTATCATCAGCAAACAGATGGATGTTGGATTGAGTGAGGTTGGCATCAATATTATTAATATAGATGGCAAAGAGGATGGGGCCAAGAATAGAGCCTTGCGGTACACCTCTTAACAGTGGTTTTAAGGTGGATAGGTAGTTTCCATTTTTACCAGTTGTGACCTATCTGATAGATAGCACTTGAACCAATTGAGTGAAGGGAATCCAACCCTAGTGAGCCAAGGGAGGTGATTAATGATTCATGGTCCACTGTGTCAAATGCTTGCTCAAATCCAGGAACACAGCACAGGTACTGTTCTTCTTATCCATAGCAACTGCCAGTCGTTGGTTACTTTGGCAGGGGCGAAATGGTGCTATGCCTTGATCTAAATCCTGATTGTGCTGTATTTAGGAGGTTATTGTTATCCAGGTAGTCCCTTAATTGTGAGTTTACTAACTTTTCGAGCATCTTGGATAGAACTGATAGGATGGAAATGGGCCTGTATTATTGAGGTCCATGGGATCACCAGATTTGAGTAAAGGAACTACTTGAGCTGTTTTCCAAGTGGAGGGAATGGATCCAGTGGTGAGGGAAAGATTGAAGAGATGATGAGTGAGGGGGCAGATAAGACTTGAGATGCAATCTTGAGGAAGTAGGGGTCCGGGGAGTCTGTACCTGCACTTTTGAAGTATCTAAATTGAGAGGAGATCTTCCACTTCTTTCAAGGATATTGGGTTGAAGGAGAAGGTTGATGTAGCCTTTTGACCCACGGTGGATTGAAGGTTCAAGGAAGATCTCAGGAGATTTGAGTGAAGAGTCAAATGCTAGTCCAGCTGTGGTGAAGTGGTCATTGAAGGTATTTAGGATTTCTTGTTTGTCCGTAATTTCTGTGTTATTTAGTAGCAGTTTGCAGGTTAAAGCAGGAGTAGAGTTTTGGCCCAAGATACCCTTTATAGTTCCCCAGAGCCTGGTTGGGTTATTATAGGAGGCATCCAATTCAGCTCTATAATAGGCAGCTTTGGCAGATCTTATTTGTGTTGTACATGAATTTCTTGCTTTTCTGAAATTTAGCCAGTCTCTGGAATCCTTTAACCTGTCAGATCGGTTGTTCTGAGTCTTCCTGAAGATCTTTCTTGCTTGCCCTACTTACATATGCAGCCAGTTTCCTGAAAAGGTCTGGAGCTGACCCGAGGTCCATTCGTCCTCTCTTCCTGCTGTGTGCCACCTCTTTCTATTCACTCAGGAACTGACAATTCTTGGAACTGTGGTCCGGGGTAAGTCAGGGACATTCATCTTTTTTTGTATCCTTGCATCCCAGGCCTCTTCAGGCATGGAGTACAACATAGTGCCGTCATTCCAAAATACCCTCAGATGTGCAGGGTAGGGAGTCTGGAAACAAATGCCCTGTTCCTTCAGTGTTTTTAGGAGAGGAGCGTTGTAGATCCTTGCCTGAAGTACCTTGGGGTGGGGGTAGTCATGATTGAAACATAGCTTTGTTGAAAGGTAGGGAACTTCTTTCTTTGCCCAAGCCTTTCTGGGGAGGTCTTCTTTCACCTGATAGCTGGAGACTTTAAATTCAGTGGATCTGGGGTTGGCCTTCGGGTCCATAGGCCGTGGAGCTAAGGATCTGTGAGCACTATCCACTGACAGTGTATAGCCTGCGGGTAAGTCCAGCATATCACGGAGGAGATTCTCAGTAAATTCTGTCATGGGCTGTATCTCAGCCCCTTCCATTAGCTCATACATGCGAATGTTATCTCTGCGGGATCATCCTTCCAAATCCAGGCATTTTTGATGTAGCACTGTATTTTGCCTGTATAGCATAAGGACTGCTTGGTTTAGTTGTGTACCCACGTCCTCCGCTGCTGATATGCATTGTTCTGTTTGTTCAACCCGTCGTTCCAGCTTGCTCAGTTTTTGAGATGTATTTTTTAATTCCCTGCGATTCTCTGTTCGGGTCTTGACTTTCCTTTAGCAGGGTCTCAAATCTGCTCCTTGTTAACTTTTCACTTTCTCCTTCTATATCGTAATCGGATTCACACCACCCGGTTGGAGACTGGCTTCTGACCTGTGATACACTGCTGAGTTTCAAGCTTTCGCCATCTGATGTTGCTACAGCTGTTTTTTTGAAATTTTTAGTGCTCCTGTCTGGTTTTCCACCTCTCCTGGCCATTTTGGGTATATCAGTTGTAAATTTATATCTTTAGAGAGGTAATTTGAAGAGACCAGAGAGAGGAGCTTTGAAGCTATCCTGTTAAGGAAGCCGTGACGTCACTGGAAGTCCGTGACAACTGTCTTACCCTGATATTTATTCTCACAGCCACCTCACCAACACATATCGTTCTGGATATAGCTACTTTTAGGCAGGTAGCCTTGCTTATTCTGGTAGCCAAGAAGGTTAGCACTGGACTCTGGTATACTGATAAACAACCGACATTAGAAATGTGGAGGAATCTCACTTTGGAACTTTATAGAGTTCGCAATCAAACCACAACTTTCCAGTTTCGATGGCAGAAATGGGTCATGAATTAAATGCAACATTATTCAGATTTTGTACCTTAACCTTTAAGCAAGTAACTGATCCTGAACACTAAATTGGATATATAGATTGTTCAGTTGCTTGGCTCCTGTCTTTTATTTTTCTTATTTTATTTTTTCTATTACTTGTTATACATAACGATGGATTATTAAGTGTCCCTTTATTTTGATTATTCTGGTCCCATGATTAGGGGAGTGATCAAAATATCTCTTCACGATATACTATAATGTATTGATATGATGTTATCCTTAATATTAATGGGAAGTTTATATCTGTTTTAAACGCTTAAGGTATAGTTAATGAAGGGTACATAATGTTAGAGATAGAGTATTTTTGTAAGAGGACTGCATGGCTGAGTTCCACCTATTTTGCAGTATATAATTTGTTTGAGATTTCATTAATATTCCTTATTTTGTGGATCTCTGTTGTAAGTGATATATTTTCCAGTGCCTTATTTCTGGATGTATTTGTTTGTACCCTTTTTTGTTGAAGCTTAATTTTCAGTAAACATTAAAATATATTAAAAAAAAAAAAAGAATTGTACAGGCCCTCCCCTCGAACGAGGTCTCCTGTTCTCTCTCATAGCCATGGAAGAGGACCTGGCCTGGTCCTCCATGACCCGCCTCCTCCTCCTCCTCTGCCTAACCCTTCTGCTCTCTCTTGGCCATCTCGGGTCCTACGCAGCTGTTGACTTGGGAACAATTCAGGACTTCAGTGGGTACGCGTGGGTGCCTTCCAGCGTACCTCAGGGCACTAGACCAGGCTATCTTCCAGCCTGAAACTCCAGCACCGCTGCCCCCTGAGTCCAGGTCCTCCTCATCTTCGTCTTTCTCCTCTGAGGAAGAGGACTCTTCCCTCCATCTATCTGCTGATGCTGAATACACTCATTACCAGCAGTTCCTTTCGGAGATGTTGAGGGAGCTGTGACTGTGCCATTTCTCTGGCCGCAGTCCTGCACGTTTGATGCTATCCTTCTTTGGGGAGTATGGTCATGACTATACAGTCATACCTCTGTGGCCCAGGCTTTTTGTGGAAACATCGAGAGACATCTGGCTCTGTTCCTCTGCCCCCTCTCCAGCCCCAAGGGATACCCAGCACAGGTATTGCACACCCGTGGGATCTCCAGGAGCCATGTCACACCCCACTTCTGGGGCTCAGCTCCTGGACACCCACTCTGGGCATAGGCACCCAGTGTGCGACTGTCCCCCAGAGTCAGACTCAGCTGAGTTTGCTGCCTGAGGTCGAAGAGTCTTCTCAGCAGCGTGCACCATTTTGTGTATTTCTGCACACCAAGTACACCAGGCGTCCTATGTCAAGCACCTGTGCGCGATGTTGGGACAGCTCCTGGTGTCCTTGCTGGACTGAGTGCAAACCAGACAAGTTACACGCTTTTCTGCACAGGGCCTGGAGCTGGTGAGACAGCAAGCAAGGGCATCCTATGATGCCATTGAGGTAACCTCCAGGTTAGTGGGAACAGCAGTCTGCACTAGGCGGATGGCGTGGCTGGGTGTTTTTCCAGGTTGTCACCCTTGCCCCCCCTTCCAGGGGGCCCACTTCTTCCCCCGCAGGGCCAAGCATGAGCTTGCGGGGTACATTCCTGTTCCCAGGCCATGGGAACCTCCACCTGCCCCTGACCAGTCTCAGGGCTTTGCAGGCTCATGAGGGGCCACCGCAGGATGCTGAGGGAGCAACTATTCCCCTGCGGGTTTTCCAACGCCATCATTTGGTGGTGGCTTGGTAGATTCATTCTTGGAAGATATGAATATTATGGTCTCACCATAATTCTTGATCTTCCAGAATATCTTCACTATTCATTACTGCAACCTGCCCCTACAATGACCAGGCTTCTGGGCAGTCTTTTTCTTTCTTTTCACCTTTGCCTCCCTTGTTAGGCATTCTACTTTTTTTTTTGTTTAATTTGCAATTTTATGTTTTGTCCCCAATTTTCTTCCCGATCCCAGGACCCCGGCAGACACAGATGTGTGTGTGCATGGAGGCGCACACGCACGCTGGGTACTGGCATGGCCCCTTCCACCCCACCCCTGGCTGTCATCAGGCTCCCTGTTGCCCGAACTGACACCTGTCCTGCACCAGGTGGCAGCCAAGGGCTGGGGAAACCCCTCATCCCTCCCCGAGAGAGGAGAGCTGCCTCGCTGCAGCTCAGTCCTGCTCCTCCCCCTCCCCCCCGTTGACGCCCGACAACCTGTGCTCCTTCCCAAACCCAGGTCGCCATCATGATGTGAAGTGTGGCGTCCAGCACCTCTACCCTCAGTGCCACTGTGCTGGCCAGGCATTCTACTTTTTAAAAAGAAAAAAAAAAGAGTGAGGATCATATGGGAAAAAACACTTGGACTTTTTTTCCTTCCTTGTAGTCCTCAAAAAAAAAAAAGAGAATCACATAGGGTTCTTCTTAATCTTCCTGGGATGTATCTTCACCATTTATTCACACCAATGGGTCTGTGCTGGAGGCACTAGGACCCCATGAGAGCCAGAACTTTTCAGGAGGGCTGGCGCTGAGGCAAGCCATGTACATTCACGGCACAGTGATTTGGCTTGCAGTGCCAGGCTTTTCACGGTACCAGCCCCTAACCGCCTCAATTCCTTCTTTTGCCGCTGAGTGCACTTTAGTGGCTATATTACTCGCCCTTCGGGAATCAGAACTTCATATCAGTATAACAGCTGCTTCTGTTTATTTCAGTTTTTAGTTGTTTAAAGCTAGAATTTATTGTTTTTGTAACAGTTTAGTGATTTTATTAAACATTTTCTGTCAGTTTTCTTTCAGCCGTACTGACCCTCGTCAGAACGTCTCTACAGGATTACAGTAGGGAGCCTACCCGACATTTGGCCTGATGCTGTGTTTGGCCTGGTGCCATCTTTGGACTGGTGCCGTGTTGACCCAGCACCGTGTTTTCCCCAATGCTGTTTGACTCCGGGCCATGTTTGGCCCAGCACCGTGTTGGGCCTGACATCGTGTTTTCCTGGTGTTCTGTTTGGCCTGGTGCTGTGTTGGCTCGGAGCCATATTTGGCTGGCTGCTTTGGCAGTGGGGACCATTTCTGGTCCACTTTCCTTTGAGGGAAGGGTTCTGACCATGGGCGGTCCTGTGCTGGGGAGAATGGCAGTCCTCTGGAGCATGAAGGAGATGGCTGGTTCCCGATTCCATTTGGGTTTCTGGCACCACTCAGCCTTGAGTTACTTCTCTCCCTTTGGGAAAGAAGTAAACTGTACCACTAGAGGTCACCCTCTAGGATGTCTTCCATGAGACCCTCAGTTCCAGAGCTGTGGCCCTTTCAGCAGCATCCACCTGGCCATGGGCCTTGGTGCCACGACACTGAGACCTTGGGCCTGGAGTCACCCCTCTGTCCTTCAGATGGCCCAACTGGGCAGTCTTCCCTTGGTAGCTCTTCAAAGCAGTGGATGTAGCATCAGGCTGCGGTGTCGTTGCTTGTGGGTCTGGTCTCTGGCTCTTGTACATTGGTAGCACTGAATCCATGAGTGAGACCCTGCAAGCTAGGTAGAGTGTATGGCTCTGTCAACAGCCATCTGCTGTTGCCGGTGACCACACCACCAACTGAGGGTCATGAGGGCTGGAGAACCTGCCTTCCCCAGGACCTCGACTGAGGGGTCGCCCCAACCCCTGGACTGCAAAGGGGTTCCAGCATCCGAAAACCCAAGACCACTGAGGGCTGTGAAGGCTGGAAAGCTTGCCTTCCCCAGGACCTCGACTGAGGGATCACCCCCTACCCCCCCCTGGACTGCATAGGGGTTCCAGCATCCGAAAACCCGAGACCACTGAGGGTCATGAGAGCTGGAGAGCCTGTCCTCCCCAGGACCTCGACTGAGGGATCGCCCCCCCCACCCCCACCGGACTGCATAGGTACGCCTCACTGTAAACGCTAAGGAGCAGCCGGCTGCGCTATATAGAGAGAGTTCTTTGGCTTGCAGCTTTGTTTGAACGGAGTGCTTTGGCGCCAACCAGGACCAGACAAAGACATTGTCTTTTGAATTTGAATTCACCCTCGCACCTTAAGTGTTGGCGCACTGATACAGATCATTTTTAAAAAGCAATTTTCTGTGCCAGGATCAATGTTTTAATGCATTTCCTAGAAGTTACCTTAACAAGTTATTACGTGCAATACTAGACCACTGTTTAGTTTTGCTGTACTAGCCAGAGAGTTCATGCGATGTTTATTTATGCAAGACTGCAACCCTTTGCTAGTGCAGGCTCAAGATTTAAAAGTATACTGCCTAACAGTGGAAAAATGAGACTCGAACCAGAGCTTCTTGCTAATTTAATTTGTGGTAGCAGTGCAGCCGCTCAGCCTCAGGCAGTGTTTTCTGCATTCGGAATATCTGCAGCCCGTACAAGGCTGAGTGCTGGGACCCATGCCACTCATTGTGAGTGAAACACCCTCATTTTGGCCATTTTCTCCCCTCACCTTGCACAGCACACCAGCTCTCGAGCAGGTTTCTCTGGCAAAAATATCTGCTACCTGCACGAGGCTGTTTTCTGCATCCACACATAGTCTGAATCTCAATTGCCCTTCAACCGTTTCTTTCAGCCCTGTACAGTGAAATGAGACTCTTTTTGTTTGCAAATTTACTTACCAAACCACGCCTCTAGCGACTGTTTAAAACCCCCCTCTCTCTCTCCTCACTTCCAGGGGTTTCAGCGTCCGAAAACCAAGACCACTGAGGTCGTGAGGGGCTGGAGAGTCTGCCCTCCCAGGACCTCGACTGAGGAATCACCCCGGACTGCATAGGTACACCTCACTGTAAATGCCTAAGGAGCAGTGTCTGGCTGGCTGTAGAGAGCGTGAGCGTTCCTTGGCTTGCAGCTTTGTTTGGCCCCGCCGGCGCACACCCCACCACCCCTGTCACCACCCTTGGTCGGCACTCTGTTTTGTACTAATAGTCACGTGAGGTGCCAGAACCAATCAGCCAACTTTTCCATCTGCAAGTTATATTTCCTCAACACTAGGAGGACCCTGCATTCTAACTCTATTCTCCCTGCTCAAAATCCACACACAAACATGACTCTGACAATACTCTGGACAATTTCATCACTCCTCTTGCTACTATACCCACCCACCGCTGTGGATCCCTACAGCTCCCCTATAAATGCACCCCTACCTGAATCCCAGTCCCTTCAGACAGATTGCCCCTGTTTTCACAGCCCACCCACCTTATTGTCCCTCTCCACTAATCTACCTCGCACACTGGACCACCACATTGCCCCTCTCACCTGCCGCCAATGCCCACCCCCCTGTCCCCTGAACACTGTAATCGATGGTCCCTCTCCTCACTAGCTATACCTGCCCTCATCTCACTCCCCATCCCCTGCACTACCCCCCTGAGATCTTGGCATCTCCGAAAACGTCTTTTCCACAACAACCACAGGCCTTCACTACATCTTATTACCCTACTCCTCATGCTCTCTGGGAATGTGCAACCTAACCCTAAGCCGGGCATCACTGCTATACCACCGGCTCACCCTGGCAGTGGTCTCCGCATTGCATTTATGAATATATGTAGTCTCCCTAAGAAAACTGCAGCACTCCACTGCTGGGTAGCACAGCACACACCTGACATCCTTACGATAGTAGAAACCTGGCTTTCCCAATCTACCCCAGACTCAGCTGCCTCCCTCCCTGGTTTTACTCTGTTCAGGCAGATCGGGTGGGTAAGCATGGAGGTGAGTGTGCCATCTACCTGCGTGACTACATCCTAGGCCATGCTTTACCAATCTCTGAGCTTGGCAATGGGGCACAAGCCATCTCCCTGAAAATTACTCCGCACCCCGGTCGTGGCCCACTTTACCTGACTACCACCTACATACCCCCATGAGCACAAAGCCTAGCTATCCACTCCCTCAATGACTATCTCTCCACCTTGCCACACAAGGCTGAACAGCTTATTCTAGGAGACCTTAACACCAACTGGCTCAGCCCCACATCAGGAAACATTAAGGACGATTTTGAGGCCCTTGACCTATCTCAATTGGTCACCAAGCCCACTAGACTTAACCAAGCTAGGGGGACCAGCTCCCTCCTAGACATAGTACTGTCTAATCGACCACACAAATTAAAGTCTGTTAACGTCCTAGCAGACTCCCTCAGTGACCACTCTCCTGTTCTATGTTTTTGGTCCTCCCCCACACTCAGTCCTGAGTATAACAACACCCCCGTCGCCGTTTCCGCCCTAGGGGCCTTGACAATCTCAAGCGGCACCTTGCCCAGCTTGACTGGTCCTCATTCACCCTTGCACCGGACATAGATACTGCCTTAACCTACCTCACCAGTGCCTTCAGCAAGGCCTGTGACATATTTGCTCCCATCACCAAATCTCACCCAAAGAGGCAGAGTGCTGCCTGGATTTCCCCCGGATTGATCCAGCAACTAAAACAGAGGGACAACTTATGGCACATTGCAGTTGAGTCCGACAGAACTGAGGATAGGCAAGCCTATAAAACAGCCCATAACCAATGCACCTGGGCCATTAAACAGGCAAAAGCCAGCTACTATCAGACAGCCCTAACCTCATCCTGGGGCTCTGCCAGAGCCTTTTCGGATAATATAAAAGAACTTAATGGGAATACCCGCTCCCCCCAGATCCTTATCAATGGCACGACTGCCTAAACACAACTTTCTCTGACCTAAGTGCAGTTCTTCCTGCCCATTTCTTTGACCCCATCCTCCCATCCAACCACTACTACCTCTCGGCCCCATTTCTACTTCAGGACCATCTCACCCTGTGATGCCAAACCTTTCCTCTTAAAAGCCCTCGCCTCCCACAACCCGAGCGGTGACCCCCTTGACTCCAGGATACTCCGCCTCACACTGGGCGTCATGCCAACCCCCCTCACGGATCTCCCCAACCGATCCCTATGCCTTGGCCAATTCCCAAATGCATGGAAACAGGCTGAAATCACCCCCATCCATAAGACCGGAGACCGAACATTACCAAACAACTACAGGTCCATCTCCATCCTCCCCACCCCCCCCAAAAGCCCTGGAGAAAATAGTATCCATGCAGCTCATGGACTGCCTATCTAAATACGACATACTATGCCCTGAGCAACATGGTTTCCGCCCTGGTCACAGCACCTCCACAGCCCTTTTGGAGTTCTCCCACCAAATCCACACTGCACTTGATGCTGGGAAAATTGCTGGTGCAGTATTCATCAACCTATCTAAGGCCTTTGATACTGTGTGTCACCCACTAATGCTAGACTCCCTTAGCCAACTGGGATTCTCACCTGGCCCTCTGAATTGGTTCTCAAGCTACCTCCAGAATAGATCCCAAAGGGTCAAATTGAATGGGACCCTGTCAACAAACCTACCAGTATGCTCCGGGGTCCCCCAAGGCTCCATCCTTGGGCCTACTCTTTTCAGCCTCTTCCTAAACACCCTCCCTAGCTCCTGCACAGGCAAAATACTTCTATACGCTGATGATGCTGTCCTCATTGCCTCACATTCGGACCCACTCTCGCTCCAAAGCACCCTGCAATGCACCTTCAGCCAAGCAGAAAAATGGTTCATCAACCACCGTCTAGTCCTAAACCTGAAAAAAATGAAATCTATGATTTTTTCACACTGCCAAAACAACTCCAGTGATGCTCCCCTTCACATCACCCCCAGCACACTCCACCCCCTTGAACAGGTATCAACCTACAAGTACCTGGGCATCACTTTCTACTCAGCATTTACCTTCCATACCCATCTTAAAGCTCTGTCATTGGCCATGAACTCCAGGATTGGTCTCCCCTATCACCACAAAGACTGCCTCCCTGAGTTTGCCATACAACTTGCCATCACCTCGTCCGTTTTGTCCTTGGCGGACTATGGACTCCCCTACCTGTCACGGCTGCCAACCCTACCGCCCTTACTAAAGTCCAGACCTCTATCAACAAAGCCTGCAGGCTCCTGACCGGTGCCCATAGCAGAACCCATAGATGTCTACTCTATTCTGCCTCTAACATACTCACCTTTGATGAACGGCTGAAATACCACACCTGCTTGCTGGCAAAAAAGGCCCTATCTGGGCTATGTCCTCCAGGGGTCACTACACCCTTGCAACAGACCTCCCGGCCAGCACACACCCGTAATGCCACTAAAGCCACCTTCCTAGTACCTAGAGCCAGGACCTCACTCTGCCAAAGATCTTTTCACCGTAGAGCACCTGCCTGGTATAATTCTCTCCCTGCGCACATCACAAACATCCCCAGAATTGGCCAGTTCAGAATAGCCCTACGAAAATACCTTGTTGATAATCGGAACTGTATTTGTCCCGAATAGTACCTCCCAGAGTACCACGAACATCCCAGCCTTCTAAGCACTAGACTATATCACATAGTACGAATAAGCCTTGTATAGTTAGTGCATCTTGTGTTTGCTTTATTTACACCTTGTATCTCACCTGTATTGTTACCAATGTCTCACCTCACATTTTTGTTTGTCCACCCTCCCTGCGACGAGGTACCTTTGTAAACGAGTCTCTGACTCAAAGATTGTAAATCTGATTATTCGAAATAAATAAATGCCCTGGTGGAACCAGCTGGGCACCACTACCAATCACTCCGGTGCTGGTGAAGTCACCGGTGCTAGCTCTAGTTCTGGCGTTGGTGTTGGGTTGCGTCCTTTGAGGCCTGACCTGGTACCGCTTCTAGTGCTGGTCCTGGTGCCGGGTCAACCCCTGTTCAGTATCATGTGGGCTCATGCCGGCATCAGGTCAACAGGATCCCTGGTGTCATTCTCTGCTCTTCCTGGCGCTTGCGGCCTGGATGGGTGCCGGTTCAGTGCTTCAGGTGTGGGGTCATTTCTTGTTGGTGCTGGGTTGGCCCCAGGGGTTCCTGGCACTGGGGACCTCTGGGCACCAGTTTGGTTCCTTCTGGTGCCGCCAACCTGCCTCCACTGGTTCCGGTGTTATTCAATGCCAGATCAGTGCTGGGGAATCTCCTGGCACCACATCTAGGTCTCCTGGTGCCACCTCTTGTGATGCTGGACCCCCGGAGCCATGTCTCTTATTCTGTCAGTGCCATGTTCCTGGCACCGTGTTCTCAGTGCCTGGTGCCATGACTGGTGTTGTGACTGGTGCCGGATTTGAGATGGAGCTGAGCTGTCCCTGGTGTCACCTCCGGCATCCTCTCTGGCATCTTGTCTGGCACCCGATCGATGCCAGAGATTTCCTACTTAGGGGAACCTCTCTACTTCTCTCCCCCCAAGGGGATATCAAGAAAGATAAGTCTTACTGCCACCTCATGTCTTCTGAGGGTGGCAATGTGACTTCTTAGCCTGGACTTTTCAGACCCAGGTACTTCTGTGTCTCAGGGCATGCTCTTGTGGTTGCTAGCTCCAAGGGTATTTTTCCTTTTGTCTCTTTGTGTCTATCCCTTGCAGGTTGACCAGCTCCTGGCACAGGTTTAAAAAAAAAAGGGAGCATTCTGCTGATTGCCATTTATAGGATTTCATCCAAGCAGCCACTAGTTCTTTTATTTCTCCAGGTTTGGTTAGCTCCCTGGATAAGCAGGCTTCTAGGTTCTGCTCCTCTGCGTGCTCTCAGTGCACCTGATATATTAAGACTCCTAGTTGCCCTTTCCTGGACAGTTGGCTGATAGCCTCTTCATCCAGCTCTCCCTTCTTGGAGTTCTGTTGAGTCTAGTAGTCTCTGCTCCGACCCTCACAGTAACTGCTGTTCCTAGGAGCTCTCCCAGATGCAATCAGGGCCTAGTCTTCCCTTTAGGGCAGTATACAAATAATACTCCAGATAGCTTGCTACATTGCAGGCAGCAAATCTCTGTAAGCCCACTCCATGCAACCAGGGGAAGTAACCAGCCTTAAAAAAAGTGTACACACCAAAAATGTAAACTATAGTCTGGGGACCGCCTAGACCCCCAGAAAATTTTTGGTTTTTGGTGCATTTGGGGGGTCATTTGAAACAGAATTTGCTACCCTGTTATCCCTCCTCATGCCCAATAAATTGCACTCTGTCCCGCTCCCCAGAATCCCCACAGCCCAGCACGTTGCCCAAACCACCCTCCCCATAGCCCAGCTACTTGCTCTAGTGCATGGCCTTCCCAAGCCCAGCAAGTTTTATCTCTACAGTCACCCCTTCCCTAGAATTCTTAACCCTTCCCCAAATACAGCAAGTTGTATACTACTTTACTGTCTAGAGTCTCCATCCCTCTGTACAGCCCAGCATGTTGCTCATTTTCCCAGTCTGGCAAGCCACCCCTTAGCCCAACACCTCAGATTCCCTGGCCCTCCCCCAGCCCACCATGCTGCCTTTTCTCCCTGCCCACCCAACAAGTTGTATACAATCTCCAAGCCCAACCCAGCCCAGCTGGTTTCATCATAGCCCCCTCTACCAGATTGCACACAAAGTGCAACAAACTAAACAGGTACTGAACTCATGAACTCAATACCTCCCCCACAGAAACTTAAAACATACTTTTTATGCAACTTAAGTCATTCTGGTCTAGCACAAGGGTGACATTTCGTAGAAAACAATGCAGTTCTTTTGACAACAGCAGTTCAGGTCTTATTAGCAGCCTGGGCCAATCTGGATGTAAAACAAATTATAGCTACAGTGTTGTTTACTTTTAAACAACCTTATGTATTGAGATGCAAGAAAAAAGTAAAGCAAGGTCATAAAAGCTGGCAAAAGATAATCAGCAAATTCAAAGACTGCAGTCCTAAAAATGCAAAATAAAAACAGGAACGATATGCTGCAACTACAGCATACCTCTGGTAGCTCTATATGTGCTTTCAGTATCATATAATAATAGTGACCCAAATTAGCAACTACAAAAATAGCCACTCATTTTGGGCACTACTGTTCTGGGCTACCCTGCAGAATAGCGAGTATAAGGGACAGCGACTGTGGGGAACGGGTGAACGGAAGGGGGGAATAGCAAAGGGAAGGGGAGGAACAGGGAAGGGATTGTAAGGGACTGAAGTACCTGCTGCTGCCGAGTTAGCTATGTGACGTGGTAGTGTGGGAGGCTAGCTCTCCATATCTCTCAATACTGATCAGGAAAACTGCATGTACTCTCACTTCATTGAAATGAAATTAAAACACAAATAAGCAACTTATATAAACTATATCAAATAATATGGTAACATTCCACAATAAAGATTCGAATAATTTAACAACATTTATTTTAAATAGATTTTCTCAGACTCAGACCACCAAAAGTTAAATCCTTAAATAATAATTGCCTTACTTCTTAACACAGCCTGCTGTGGTCCAATGATTGCCACACCTCCTTAGGAATCTCCTTCAATATATGGTCACTTTAAACAAAAATATTTCAGTCAGATATCCTTCCATTTTAAACAAATTAACTCATTAATATTCATCTAAGTATTATCAGTGTTCACCTTATTATGCTTATGCTCTCATTCTTTATAACACATCTGTTTCTCTCCAAGTAATTTTATCAGAAACTGTTGTAGGGAAAAACAGGGAAAGGGTAATGCATTATATTTTACACCATATCAAATATATCCTCATAAAATGCATCAGTATCTCGTCAACTGAATTACTGCTCTCATAACAACGCTAGTGTCTTGTACTCTTAGTGTGGAGCTATGATTTGCTTTAAAACTGCTTTGCACAAGTTACCCTGCAAACGTCATGTGCCCCTGGCGTCTGACGCAGTATAATTAACATACTCAAGACTTAAGCCTATTGGTATTGTACTGGATTAATAACAATAGCCTGAATGTTTAAATCTTTCATTCTACCACAGTATACAAAGAAGAGTCTGTTATTAGTTACTACATTTCATTTAATTTCACTCGCTGTAACTCCCTAATTTCAAATTCAAAAAGTATATGTCATTACTCCATAAAACAAACTCCCCTTGTATTCCCAACATTAGCAGCTTACTTCGCTTCATTTCACAACAGTCCAATTAGTATAATACTCACAACTGTTCATCTGGCTTAAGGCTTGCTCTCACTCATAGCTCTCCTAATGGCAGACTGGCAGCGTCAGGTGCTCCACCGGCCAAACCTCTTTATGTCAGGGAGAGGAGTCATGTGACAACGTGAGCAACGTCATCATAGCTTGCCTGGGCAAGGCAGTCACCCTGGAGACCAATGATTCCTCTCCCTGACACAGTTCTGCCTCGTGGAGAACACTCTTACTCTGCAACTGTTTTGAGTGTTGTAAAATAAATGTTCCCATCATTTTCATTTAACTAAAAACTATAAGAGGCAAGTGAGAGGCACTTTGTTTGTTTCAACTAATCTTCAAAACTAGACTCCAGAAAATAATCAGAAAGCTGGGGTTGGAAAAACCACCGAGTGCTTCACAAGTAGTACATCTGGTTTAAATTAAATGTTTAGCATAAAGCTTAGTTTTTTCCTTTCACCTAATGTATTACTCTCGAGTAGTCCCATTAATGTTCACATAATTCAGCCTGTACCTGCACTCTCCGAAGAGTGTTATTGATGGAAAGATGTTACTCCATATTAACATTGTTTCACTGTCCTCCAGGATTTAACAACATATGGTCCCAAGACTTTACTTCTATGCAAACTTTAGTGGAGAACCTTAAATATATACTACATTTCAAACTCTCACTTTTATATAGGCCTCCCCACTTCTGTCAACACAGTTGTTTTCTACTATCCACTCCAGCATACCTGCCAGTTAATTTCCTCATTCAGACTCCATTTTTCATAAATCAAACCCATTTCATATATCCAAAACATCTCTTCTCTATTTGGTCATTGTAATTACCTCCTCTATCTGATTCCAGGACCTGTTCGAGTCCCCAGAACCTGATTTGTATGGGGGAATGTTCCCTTTCATTAAAATGTTTAGCTAAAGGAGAATGTTTGTCCTTAATTGCGAATTTGACTTTTGTGTTCAGAAATACGAGTTCTAAGTTCTCTCACTGTTTTACCAACATACAGTTGGTCACAGGGACATTGGATAAGTTATATAACCCCCATTGTAGCACAAGTTATATGTGACTTAATTGCATATTCTTTGCCTGTGTGAGGATGCCAACATAATATATTTTGTGATGTATTTCCACAAGCTGCACATTTCCCACAGGGGTACATCCCATTTTTCAACTGACCTAATAACAATTGAGATCCTTTAGAAATATCTTTCCAGTGCGGTGTATGTACCAGTCTATCTCTAATTGTGGGTGCCTTCTTAGAGACCACATATGGTTTCTGCTGAAAGATTCCTGAAGTCAAAGGATCTTTTTGTAAAATGCTCCAATTATTTAGAATAATTTGTTTAAGCAGTGGCATAATACTGTTATGCACAGAACTAAAAACTAGGGGATACTTATTCTCCTTCGCAGTTATCACGGGCAGTGTTGGCGCCAGAACTTCTTGTCTAGATTTCACTGATGCTGTACCCTGGGCTTGTTCTAAATTTTTGTCTCTCTGTGAACCTAGTCGCTATAATCTTCTGTTCTTTTTTTGAACTCACTGTGAATACTACAGTTACATCTAGCTCTCAAGAATTGTTAATAGGAAATGCTTTCAATAAGTTCATTAGGATGAAAACTTTTTCTGTGTAAAGTGGTATTTCTATCGGTTATTTTTCTAAATCATTTAGTTTCAGACCTGTTCCTACTTCTATAGATAGTTATATCCAAGAAATCTATATGATTTCTATCATAAGTAAAAGTAAAGGACAAATTAGGGTCCCTACTATTCACATATTTCTGAAAATCTTCCAGTGTATTAACACTGCCAGTCCAAATCAATAGTATATCATCAATAAATCTCTTGCAAAAGAGAATTTTTCTTTGAAAGCATTCCCTATTGCTGTCGTTCCAAAAATAAATGTACTTTCAAAATCATGCATAAAAGCATTTGCGTAACTTGGAGCCATCATGCTCCCCATAGCTGTGCCCCTGACTTGTCCATAATACTGTTCTTCAAATTTAAAGTACTTTTTTTGTAATACTATCTCTACCAAGTCCTGTAGAACGGGTAATCTGGTGTCTTAATAGTTTGCCTATGCTCTTAATGCCCTTTTCATGAGGTATAGATGTATATAAATCCTTCACATCTGTTGTCACTAGTATACTCTCTTCTGAAATCCCTTGTATGTTTAAATCCAGTATTATCTGCAAAACATGGGTAGTGTCCTTAAGATATGTAGGGATTTTTTCCACTAGAGGTTGCAAATACTAATTTACAAATTTAGATAAAGGTTCTAAGACTGAACCTATCCCAGACACGGTAGGTCTACCTGGGTTTTTTTTCCAAATCTTTATGGATCTTAGGGAGGGCGTAGAACAAAGGTACCCTTGGAAATGTATTCTCCATGACTTCTACTTTCCATTTTCTCAACCAGCCCATTGTTTCCATTTTAAAAAGTGTTAGATTAATCAATTCTGTTACAGTCTTCAAGGGATCATCATCTAGTTTAACACAGTTAGTTTCAACATTTAATAGACTAAGATACATCTGTCTATAGTCTTCTCGATCCTGGATTTCTATTGCCCCACCTTTATTGTCTGGTTTCACTATAATTGAAGTATCTTTTTCCAGTGCTATTAAGGCTTCCTTTTCTTTTTTTGAAAGGTTAGGCCGTTCATTAGTTTTCTGAGTTTTTAAAATGCGTCAAACTTCTTTGTTAACTGTCTCTATATAATTCTCAACCACATGACATTGTCCTATGGCTGGCATGTAATGAGACTTAATCCCCATAGCTCTTTTAAGTTCTGTTGCTTCTATGTTTCGATCCACCACCTCACTAAACAGAGAGTGTAGCCTTAGTTTTTGATAAAACTTTTGCATATCAGCTCAATCTTGAATTTATCAAACTCTTTAGTGACTGAAAAGGACAGACCTAAAGATAAAACTCTCATTTCCTGCTGTCAGAGGTCGCTGGCTCAAATGAAAGATTTCCATGGACACACATTTTCTGGATTTAATGTTCTGACCTTTTCGATGGTCGTGTACAGTCTACAGGATGTTTGCCAATGGTGAAGACTTGAAGGCATCATAGCCATTTAAAGTTGTTGGAACTAATTATATATCTGCCCAAGGACTGGTATCTGGTTGGACATTCTGCATTTTTTATACTAAGTGATTTCAGTGTTTTTTCTATAAAAAAATTTTATTCATGAAACTAATTTTTTGTTTGATTAGATGTTTATAAGAATATATTAAAAAGTTGTTTCGAAGAAACATTTTATAGATTTCTCCTAGCCAATGGAGACACTTGTTTCTGTAATGGAAGCATTTAATGCAGTAGGAGGAAGTGCAATAGGGAATTTCACATTCTGCACTTTTACTGATACTGAACGTGAATTATTGTTTAATCAAATGAGGGGTGATAGGGATTTGGCACAGCTTAACATAAATAGCTCCAGAACTTTAAAGAATAGGATAGAAAATCTTAAAAATAAGGACCTGAGGTTGGATTTACATGGTCTTACATTAGCTAAATACCTTGAATTTAAATGCATTCCTAGAGACCTTCGGGTTGCTACAGAACCAAATTTAGGAATAAATGATGAAATATTATAAATAAATGGGATGGGATTAGGACACGATGTAGTGCAGATTTTATGTATGCATTAACTGAAGCAGTATTGAAAACACGTAGTAAATTAGCTGAGGATATTCAGGAATACCAAAATGCTTTACAGACACATATCAAGGTAGAATAACTTAATGAATAGTTGGAGGAGATTAATAATAAACTTAAAGAGTATGAAAAAACTTTAAGGGAGACAAAAAATAGGAAATTTTACAGAGATACAGGAGATTATAAAAATAATAGAGGGAATATGTATAACAGGATGTATAAGAGGTTCTCTTCCATGAAGGATTCAAGCTCAGATAGTTCTGAAAGCTACACAAGGAACAGCAATGGACAGGAGAAACAACAGCCATAAGGTCCTTTTTTAGAGAAGGACACGACGGAGTTACCAGTAATACAAATAGGAGAGAAAGGAGACAGGCAGAATCAAGACCTATGACAAGGAACATCAGACAGATATGACCTCAGAAGGAAAGAGCAAAATGTAGAAACAAGAGAAATAGACGGGCAAGGTGGAGAAGGAAGAGGCAGGGCGCCTCAAGAGGAATCATAGGGAAGGCAGACTGTGATCTTTGGTTCTGTAGCAACCCGAAGGTCTCTAGGAATGCATTTAAATTCAAGGTATTTAGCTAATGTAAGACCATGTAAATCCAACCTCAGGTCCTTATTTTTAAGATTTTCTATCCTATTCTTTAAAGTTCTGGAGCTATTCATGTTAAGCTGTGCCAAATCCCTATCACCCCTCATTTGATTAAACAATAATTCACGTTCAGTATCAGTAAAAGTGCAGAATGTGAAATTCCTATTGCACTTCCTCCTGCTGCATTAAATGCTTCCATTACAGAAACAAGTGTCTCCATTGGCTAGGAGAAATCTATAAAATGTTTCTTCGAAACAACTTTTTAATATATTCTTATAAACATCTAATCAAACAAAAAATTAGTTTCATGAATAAAATTTTTTTTTAGAAAAAACACTGAAATCACTTAGTATAAAAAATGCAGAATGTCCAACCAGATACCAGTCCTTGGGCAGATATATAATTAGTTCCAACAACTTTAAATGGCTATGATGCCTTCAAGTCTTCACCATTGGCAAACATCCTGTAGACTGTACACCGACCATCGAAAAGGTCAGAACATTAAATCCAGAAAATGTGTGTCCATGGAAATCTTTCATTTGAGCCAGCGACCTCTGACAGCAGAGGAAATGAGAGTTTTATCTTTAGGTCTGTCCTTTTCAGTCACTAAAGAGATTGATAAATTCAAGATTGAGCTGATATGCAAAAGTTTTATCAAAAACTAAGGCTACACTCTCTGTTTAGTGAGGTGGTGGATCGAAACATAGAAGCAACAGAACTTAAAAGAGCTATGGGGATTAAGTCTCATTACATGCCAGCCATAGGACAATGTCATGTGGTTGAGAATTATATAGAGACAGTTAACAAAGAAGTTTGATGCATTTTAAAAACTCAGAAAACTAATGAACGGACTAACCTTTCAAAAAAAGAAAAGGAAGCCTTAATAGCACTGGAAAAAGATACTTCAATTATAGTGAAACCAGACAATAAAGGTGGGGCAATAGAAATCCAGGATCGAGAAGACTATAGACAGATGTATCTTAGTCTATTAAATGTTGAAACTAACTGTGTTAAACTAGATGATGATCCTTTGAAGGCTATAATAGAATTGATTAATCTAACACTTTTTAAAATGGAAACAATGGGCTGGTTGAGAAAATGGGAAGTAGAAGTCATGGAGAATACATTTCCAAGGGTACCTTTGTTCTACGCCCTCCCTAAGATCCATAAAGATTTGGAAAAAAAACCCAGGCAGACCTATTGTGTCTGGAATAGGTTCAGTCTTAGAACCTTTATCTAAATTTGTAAATTATTATTTGCAACCTCTAGTGGAAAAACTCCCTACATATCTTAAGGACACTACCCATGTTTTGCAGTTAATACAGTATTTAAACATACAAAGGATTTCAGAAGAGAGTATACTACTGACAACAGATGATAATGATTTATATACATCTATATCTCATGAGAAGGGCATTGAGAGCATGGGTACACTATAGACACCAGATTACCTGATCAAAAACTGAACACACGTGTTCTACAGGACTTGGAATAGATAGTATTACAAAAAAATTACTTTAGATTTGAAGAACGGTATTATGGACAAGTCAGGGGCACAGCTATGGGGAGCATGATGGCTCCAAGTTACACAAATGCTTTTATGCATGATTTTGAAAGTACATTTATTTTTGGAAAGACAGCAATAAGGAATGCTTTCAAAGAAAAAATTCTCTTTTGGAATAGATTTATTGATGATATACTGTTGATTTGAACTGGCAGTGTTAATACACTGGAAAATTTTCAGAAATATGTGAATAGTAGGGACTCTAGTTTGTCCTTTTCTTTTACTTATGATAGAAATCATATAGATTCTTGGATATAACTATCTATAGAAGCAGGAACAAGTTGGAAACTAAATTATTTAGAAAAATAACCAATAGAAATACCACTTTACACAGAAAAAGTTTTCATCCTAATAAACTTATTGAAAGCATTCCCTATTCACAATTCTTGAGAGCTCGACGTAACTGTAGTATTGACAGTGAGTTCAAAAAAGAACAGAAGATAATAGCAACTAGGTTCAGAAAGAGACAATATCAAAAAAAAATTTAGAACAAGCCCAGGTTAGAGCATCAGCGAAATCTAGACAAGAACTTCTGGCACCAACACTGCTCGTGGTAACTGCGACAGAGAATAAGAATCCCCTAGTTTTTCGTTCTGTGCATAACAGTATTATGCCACTGCTTAAACAAATTATTCTAAATAACTGGAGCATTTTATAAAAAGATCCTTTGACTTCAGGAATCTTTCAGCAGAAACCATATGTGGTCTCTAAGAAGGCACCCACAATTAGAGATAGACTGGTACATACGCCGCACTGGAAAGAGATTTCTAAAGGATCTCGATTGTGATTAGGTCCGTTGAAAAATGAGATGTACCCCTGTGGGAAATGTGCAGCTTGTGGAAATACATCACAAAAGACATTATATAGGCATCGTCCCACAGGCAAAGAATATGCAATTAAGTCACAATTAACTTTTGCTACAGTGGAGGTTATATATCTTATCCTATGTCCCTGTGACCAACTGTATGTTGGTAAAACAGTGAGGGGACTTAGAACCTGTATTTCAAACAACATGAAGTCTTGCTATATTATGACAATTGCAGTTTGTCCCAGCCTTAGAACTGCTCCGGAGGTGAAAGAGTTAACTTCCATGCCAGGCAAGGAATCCTGAGCGCGAGCTCGGTTGTAAAAACTCTGTCTGGTGATATTCAAAACGAAACTGTCCGATTCTTTACTCCGCCTCACTGAACAGTTGCTCCGGAGATTCCTCCTTCTGCTTGGTTCATTTCTCGGTTAAAAAGTGTTATTCTCGGTTTATTTTAAACCGCAATTATATTATTTTAACCGCAAACCGGTCGGTTCAAGCTCTGTCTGTGGTATCGTAAGTAATAGATAGGTTTTCTTTCTCTGTGTGGAACTTGCAAACATTGTTATTGGTTCGGTTTGAACCGATCAAGTTGTTGTTAAAACTTGTTAAATTACATTTAGAGTGCAGTTCCCGGTTCTTATCGGTTCTAAAAAAAATGGATTTCATTACAGTTTTTTCCACGACCCGTGACAGGTTGGGAACCGATAATGTCTTGCCTGGCGATTTGCCGAAAAGGGAAGTTTTTGGATAGGCTGGCATTATGTCTGAAAACCCAAAAGAAAACCGGCCCACTAGGTTTCAGAAAGACTGTAGTGTGTCGGGAAGCCTTTGCTAAGGCTGACCCACACACCATATGTGTTTATTGTCTGGGGTTTGACCACCTCAATGCAGACTGCCAGATTTGCAAGAATTTCCTGCAGCTACCCTGGATAAGAGAGTTTGTAGGCTCAGGAACGAGAGGCCAAAAGTCCGCTGACCCAGATGGCCAGCCCGTTCGGTGCCAACCGAACCAGAGGAGTGCCTCTGACCAGGGCGGATTCTCGGCAACGAAGAGCTGACTCGGAGGAGCCAGTTCCAACAAAGAGGACTAGAAAATCAGCAGTGTGGAGCCAAAATTTCCTTCTCCAACTGCTGCAGAGATAGCCAAAGTGATCCAAATTGTCCAGTCGCTTTCCTGGTTCCATCCGAACCGCCACTATCAGGTAAATGGCGGTTCGGTTGGTTCCACCGGTTCAAGAATATGATATAGAGAATTTTATGAACCGGAGGAGGGAGGAGGATTATGAAGAGTGGAATGTGATTTTGAAAGTCTGGATGTGCCCATTGAACCGACATCTCCCCAGACAGACCTTCAGGAGTGTCTCCCCCTAGGCTTTCTGAGTCCCCTTCTCATTTTCTGTTTTATAAAAAAGTTGCTGAAACCCTCCAGCTCCCTTTGGAAGAAGCTGTGGATGAACAGGAGGAGCCTGACTATGTGGAAATGATGGATATCCCAGAGTCCAGGAGATTGTCTATTCCTTTACATAAATCCTTTAGGAAACAGACAATAAAAATTTTAAAAGCTCCTAATTCTTTACCTCCTGTGGATAAAAAGATGGACAAGAGGTACACATTGTCAGGCCCTGATACGGAGTTCCTTTCACAACAATGCAGCCATGTTGGGGTAGTGCAGGCTGCAGCCTGTGATAAGGCAAATATTCCCTTGGCTTCACACCCCCCTGATAAGGACTCCAGGAGGATTGATGCCATGGCAAAGAAACAATACATGGCAGCATCCTTGGGCCTCAGACAGGCAAATTATATGGCCTATGTTGCAAGATACCAGAAATCCAGATGGGATACTGTTATGGCTTTAGCGAAACAGGTCCCTGGCCAGCTTGCCAAGGAGCTGGAACAGGTGGCTGCTGATGGTATTGAGGCATCCAAGGTGCAATTCCATGCTGCAGTGGACTCTAATGATGTATCTTCAAGAGTCATGGCTACATCTGTGGCTTTTCGTAGAATGGCTTGGCGCAGGTGTACTAGCTTGTCACAGGATACCCAGGCTAAGGCCATGGATTTTCCTGCTGTGGGTAATTCTCTGTTTGGGGAGCAGACAGAGAATTACGTGAAGAAAATGGATGAGTGTAGGACCACTTATAGGAGTGCACAGGCCAAGGAGAGGCAAGCCACTCCTCAGAGGCAGCCCTCCAGGGGCAGGGGCAGGCCTTTTCACAGGCCTTTTTACCAAGCCCAGGCCTCCTCTTCATCTTATACCCAGAGGGGGTTCTTCAGAGGGAGAGGCAGACGGAGTACGAGCAGGCCTGCTCCCACCCCTCACCCTAAAGCCCCTGCCAAACAGGCACCCTGATGGGATGCCCAGGGCCAATTCTCCATTACCTGTAGGGGGCAGGCTGGCTTACTTCGTCCAGGACTGGGAGTCTTTAACATCAGACAAGTGGGTCCTGGAAGTAGTAAGCCAGGGACTGGTTCTCAGCTTCAAAAAATTTCCGAAGATGAGATCCAGATCTTTTCCACTTGCAAATCCATTAGAGGCTCTCACTTTGGAATCAGAAGTCTCAACCCTCCTGGCTCTCAGAGCTGTGGATTGGGTTCCTTCCCTACACCAGGGCAAAGGACTATACTCCAAGTACTTCCTTACGCCAAAAAAGACAGGAGAATGGCGGCCCATCCTGGATCTAAGATATCTAAACAAGTACCTTTTAAAACCAAAATTCAAAATGGTGACTCTGGGAATTATTTTACCCTCCCTAAGGCCAGGGGACTGGCTAGCGTCCCTGGACCTCAAGGATGCCTACTTCCATGTTCTCATCAGAAGCTCCCACCGAAAGTACCTCAGATTCGAACTGCCCTCAGGCCATTACCAGTTCAGAGCAATGCCCTTCGGCCTTACTCTCTGCCCCAAGGGTATTCACAAATGCCTGGCAGTAGCAGTTGCTCACTTAAAAAGGCAAAGATTGCCATCTTTCCTTACCTGGACGACTGGCTCATAGTAGGTCAGTCTCCAGACCAAGTCAAATCACACCTTCAGGTTACCCAGCAGCTGCTTACATCTCTAGGTTTTCTTCTCAATCTCCCAAAGTCAGTTCTAGAGCCTGTTCAGCTACTCACTTTCATTGGCGCAGAACAGGACACAAGGCAGGCCAGAGCTTTCCTTCCTCTAGAAAGGGTAAAGACCCTAGTGGCTCTGGCCTCCTCCTTCACTCTGCAGGTCTCTCGGCCAGCAAGGCACTTTCTACAGCTCCTAGGGCACATGGCTGCTTCCACAGCTGTAGTGCAAGGAGCCAGATTTCAGATGAGGGACATTCAGTTCCATTTGAGAGCCTTCTGGTCTCAAAGGAGAGATCCCCTAACCAAATTGATCCCAGTAACTCGAACCCTGGTCCAGGCCCTGCAGTGGTGGCAGGACCAGAGCAATCTGAGACAGGGGTTCCTTTCATCCCTCAATCTCACCCTTGACCCTTACTACAGATGTCCCTCTTGGGATGGGAGCTCACATGGGCGACCTCACCACCCAGGGATTGTGGTCCCTCAGGAATCTCTGCTCCTCATCAGTCTGTTGGAACTCAGAGCTGTTTTTCTAGCACTTCACGTTTTTTCTGCATCTGTTCAGAACAAAGTGGTACAGGTCAGAACAGACAACACCACTACAATGTGGTACATCAACAAACAAGGGGGCACTCTGTCCTCGGCCTTGTGCACCGAGGCAATAAAGTTGTGGTCTCTGGCTTATTCCCTGAACACCTCCCTCATAGCAGTTCACAACCCAGGCAAGGACAATGTCCTGGCAGATGCTCTCAGCAGGATTTCCCAGGGCCATCACGAATGGTCACTGGATCCCCTAGTACTAGGGTTAGTATTTGCCAGGTGGGGCACCCCTCAGATAGATCTTTTTGCAGCCCCAGACAACCACCAACTTCCGCTTTTTTGTTGCAGGCCCCTAGTGTTGGGCTCAGTCCCTCTGGATGCCTTCCTTCTCGATTGGGAAGGGAAGTTCCTCTATGCCTTTCCCCTCTTCCCTCTCTTGTTCAAGGTGCTAGTCAAAATCAGATCTCAACCTTGCAAGATGATTCTGATTGCTCCAGATTGGGCCAGACAGCCCTGGTATCCTCTCCTTCTGTCCTTAGCAGTCCATCTTCCCCTGTGTCTCCCCAGGAATCACAATCTGTTAACCTGTGCCCAGGGGAGAGTTTGGTATCCGAATCTCAAATCCCTCAACCTCAAGGCCTGGCTCTTGAGGAGTTACAGTTTGCTGACCTACACCTTTCTCAAGGTGTACTCGAAATCTTGAAAGCTTCTAGGAAGCCTTCCACCGAAAAGGTTTTCCATATGGTGCTCTGGGAAGCATATTTCCCCAGAATCTGCTGATTTGCCCACAGTCTTGGACTATATGGTCCATCTAAATACATTGGGGCTGAGGCCAGCTACCCTGAAAGTGCATTTGGCAGCTGTCTCTGCTTTTATTTCAGCAGGAAAGACCTCTTCTCTTTCTGCTCACCCTGTATTCTCCAGGTTTTTTCAAGGGATTGCTTCACACCAACCCTCCATTCAGGGACCCTGCTCCTGCCAAGGATCTTAATGTTTGCATTGCTCAGCTGATGCAACCCCTCTTTGAACCTTTGTCTTCAGTAGAGCTTAAGTACTTGACTTGGAAAACTGTGTTTCTAGTAGCCATCACTTCTGCCAGGCGCATAAGTGAATTACAAGCTTTGTCAGTGGAGCCTGATTTTATCTCCTTTCTCAGCGATAAGGTAGTCCTCAGGACTAACAGGAAGTTCTTGCCTAAGGTGGTTTCAGATTTCCACCTTAATCAATCTATATATCTTCCAGTGTACTTCACTGACCATTCCTCCTCTGGCGAGAGGAGGTTGCACAGTTTAGATGTAAAGAGAGCCCTTAGTTACTACATAGAGCGTAGCAAGGGTCACAGGTTTGACTCCCTCCAACTGTTCCTCACTTATGGTGAGGTTGGGAAAGGGAAACCTGCCACTAAAAGATCCATTGCCAGGTGGATTGTCTCTTGTATCCAATTTTGCTATCAAAAACTGGGTGGGTTCCTTCAGGCCTGAGGGCTCACTCTACTAGAGGTACAGCTGCGCCCTAGCTGCAGCCAGGGACATCCCTATCTTAGAGATATGTCAAGCAGCTACCTGGAAAACAGTACACACTTCCACCAAGCATTACTCCCTGACATCCAGGCTAGGAGGGATGCTCAGTTTGGCACAGCTGTGCTCAGAGCCTATTTCCTAAGTAGGTTCTGTCCCTCCTCCATGGAGGTACTGCTGTGTAGTCTGCAATTGTCATAATATAGCAAGACTTCATGTTGTTTGAAGAAAAAATTACTCACCTTAGTAATGTTGTTTCTTCTAATGGAGTCTTGCTATATTATGACCTCCCCCCTGCCTGCCCCTCTCAGAACCTCTGCTCTTGGGATGTGGGTGGGCAGTGCAGTGTTGGCACCTAATGATGCCCACCTTGTGTTTTTCACCCCTCCTTTTTGGGGAGTTTGGGTGTTGTATTTCATTTTATTTTCTAGGTCCCCTGGCTTGAGTCTTGGTTTTGGGACCAGAAAAATGTGTTAATATTTTAGTAGCCAGTTGGCTAGTGTAGGTTTACAGCTTCCACACAGAACCTTAGTGAGTTTTTGCTCGTAAAGATGTGACAGTTTCGGTTTGAATATCACCAGACAGAGTTTTTACAACCGAGCTCGCACTCAGGATTCCATGCCTGGCATGGAAGTTAACTCTTTCACCTCCGGAGCAGTTCTAAGGCTGGGACAAACTGCAATTGTCATAATATAGCAAGATTCCATTAGAAGAAACAACATTACTAAGGTGAGTAATTTTTTCTTCTGAACACAAAAGTCAAATTCGCAATAAGGATGAACATTCTCCTTTAGCTAGACATTTTAATGAAAGGGGACATTCCCCCATACAAATCAGGTTCTGGGGACTCGAACAGGTCCTGGAATCAGATAGAGGAGGTAATTACAGTAACCTAATAGAGAAGAGAGTGATGTTTTGGATATATGAAATGGGTTTGACTTATGAAAAATGGAGTCTGAATGAGGAAATTAACTGGCAGGTATGCTGGAGTGGATAGTAGAAAACATCTGTGTTGATAGGCGTGGGGAGGCCCATATAAAAGTGAGAGTTTGAAATGTATTATATATTTAAGGTTCTCCACTAAAGTTTGCATAGAAGTAAAGTCTTGGGACCATAAGTTGTTAAATCCTGGAGGACAGTGAAACAATGTTAATATGGAGTAACATCTTTCCATCAATAACACTCTTCTGAGAGTGCAGGTACAGGCTGAATTATGTGAACATTAATGGGACTACTCGAGAGTAATACATTAGGTGAAAGGAAAAAACTAAGGTTTATGCTAAACATTTAATTTAAACCAGATGTACTTGTACTACTTGTGAAGCACTCAGTGTTTTTCCAACTCCCCGCTTTCTGATTATTTTCTGGAGTCTAGTTTTTAAGATTAGTTGAAACAAAGTGCCTCTCACTTGCCCTTAAAGTTTTTAGTTAAATGAAAATGATGGGAACATTTATTTTACAACACTCAAAACAGTTGTAGAGTAAGTGTTCTCCACGAGGCTGAATTGTGTCAGAGAGAGGAGTCATTGGTCTCCAGGGTGACTGCCTTGCCCAGGCAAGCTGTGATGACGTTGCTCACGTTGTCACCTGGCTCCTCTCCCTGACATAAAGAGGTTTGGCCAGTGGAGCGCCCGATGCTGCCAGTCTGCCATTAGGAGAGCTATGAGTGAGAGCAAGCCTTAAGCCAGATGAACAGTTGTGAGTATTATACTAATTGGACTGTTGTGAAATGAAGCGAAGTAAGCTGCTTATGTTGGGAATACAAGGGGAGTTTGTTTTATGGAGTAAAGACCTATACTTTTTGAATTTGAAATTAGGGCCTTACAGCGAGTGAAATTAAATGAAATGCAGTAACTAATAACAGACTCTTCTTTGTATACTGTGGTAGAATTCAGGCTATTGTTATTAATCTAGTACAATACCAATAGGCTTAAGTCTTGAGTATGTTAATTATACTGCGCGTCAGACACCAGGAGCACATGGCGTTTGCAGGGTAGCTTGCGCAAAGCAGTTTTAAAGTAAATCATAGCTCCACACTAAGAGTACAAGATACTAGCGTTGTTATGAGAGCAGTAATTCAGTTGACGAGATACTGATGCATTTTATGAGGATATATTTGATATGGTGTAAAATATAATGCTCCCCCCCCCCCAATTACCTTTTCCCTGGTTTTCCCTATAGCAGTTTCTGATAAAATTACTTGGAGAGAAACAGATTTGTTATGAAGAGTGAGAGCATAAGCATAATAAAGCGAACACTTTGATAATACTTAGAAGAATATTATGTTGAGTTTATTTATTTGAAATGGAAGGGTATCTGACTGAAATGTTTTGTTTAAAGTGACCATATATTGAAGGTATATATGGGCTGGCAGTATAGTCTAGAGGTTAGAGGAACGAGGTGTGAACGAGCTTGGTACATCCAGCAGCCCAGACCTGAGTTTGAGTCTCACAACCTCCACTTGTATACTGTGTGACTCTGAGCAAATCACTTAATCAACCAGTGCTCCCAGGTCGCCCCCTGAAAGCAGGCACTTGTGTCTAGTGGGCCTTACCCAGTTACCAAAGACTAAAATAAAAATACAAGGTGATTCCTAAGGAGATGTGGCAATAACTGGGCCACAGCAGGCTATGTTAAGAAGTAAGGCAATTATTATTTAAGCATTTAACTTTTGGTGGTCTGAGTCTGGGAGAACCTATTTAAAATAAATGTTGTTAAATTATTCGAATCTTTACTGTGGGATGTTACCATATTATTTGATATTGTTTATATAAGTTGCTTATTTGTGTTTTCATTTCATTTGAATGAAGTGAGAGTACATGCTGTTTTCCTGATTGGTATGGTCAGTATTGAGAGATATGGAGAACTTGGAAGTTTGTATTCAAAACATTGCTTTGAAAACTGATTATATATTTTTGATGAATTCTTTACAGGTTCCCTGAAGAAGCGTAATATTAGGCGAAATGTTGGGACTCAACATGGGCAGACTAGGTGGGCCATAGGCCCTTATCTGCCGACACTGTCTATGTATCTATGTATCTATGACTCATAAATAAACAAAATATTGCATTTATGAATTTTGGTGTAGAAGCATCTTTTTTGCTTGAGCAGGCCAGAACCATTTGAGGTTCATTTTGTGTCTACCGAAAATTTGGCAAGCTCCACCGCATATACTCCATAAGATATTTGTGAGAAAATATTGGCGATTTCCCTGGAAAACACATTTTCGGAGTTAAGGAAGGGCCACAGGGGTGGAGGCCTGGAGCAGACTGCAGGGCAGCAAAGTGGGTAGGGAGGGGAGGAAACAAGGTAGCAGGCAGCAGTACCTTTTAGTTGCTTCCCGGCTGGCTAAATCCCATTCCCACGATGACCACAGTTGAGTGAAGTCCTCCACAGCAGGCAGGCACTCTCTCCTCTTCATTTCCGGGACCATGTCGCTCTCTATTCTTGTTCGACCTTATCCTCCTTGCGACCGCTGACGACGTCCACGATGGATAGATTGAATGGACCTCGGTCTGACTTGCTCACACTGACTCTCTCGCTCCTACATTGACTGCACAGAACTACTGGGCTCATGGTCTGGCGGCTTGGCTCACACATGGGTAGAAAGATGGGTGGTTAACTCATGAGCAGCGGAAAAATCGGGGGAACTGGTTGACAGAGCAAGCAAACATGTGAACAGTAATTGTCCAATCTGCTCCTCTGGATGCCGCATAGCCTTTTCTACTGAATCGTGCTCAGTGGCAAAATGAAACAGCCAGCATGTCTCTCGGTGTCTCAAAGCCAGACAAACCTGGGTCCAAGACCAGTGCTGTTTCTTTTTCTTAAAAGTTAAAATTCTCAAAATAGAGTGCACAGTGGCAATTTTTTCTGTACGCAATTGCGTACAATAGGTATGCATGGTTATGCCACTGCATGCAACCAACCCATGTTGGGCCTTATAGCAGCTCATCAAGCCACTGGTTTGATCACTTGCTTGCCAGTCAGTGGAAAACAATCTCCTCAACATTTTCCCTTCTCCCATCTGGATCCCCAGCCAACTCTGTCTTTGGAGGCCTCCTTGTTGAGTAGCCCACTGTGAGTGTTTCATTTGCAATATTTCTGGAACCCCATCGGAGTCTCATCTCCACTTCAGTGGGTTGCACATGCAAACTGTTTTAGTATGGCCTGTCAGCCCTAGTGGATCTCAACAGCTACAAAACAGTCCCTTTCTAGACAGCCAACAGTCTGCCTTGTATTGCTCAAACAAACAAACAACAATGAGCACTCTCTTACCTTGTTTGCTGAGAAGCTATGAGGGTGTGGAGAGAAGGCCTTGGGCAGGGGGAGCCTACTCCAGGCCAGTTATCTCCAGGAGTCTAGTAAACATTGGCAGGTGAGCTCAGCCGAACAAGAGCCCATCTGTCATCTGATTTTGTGAGATCACTATTCAGTGAGTGGGGCACTCCAGATATAGACTTCATCCTTGAACTGTCTCAAGTCTGCTCCAGAAAGCCAAAGCATGGCATTTTTTGCTAGGATGCAGTTAGACTGTTATGGCAAAACCTCTCTTGTATGCATTCCCTCCAAGCCCCCCTAGTACTAGGAATATTGCTCAAACTGCTAGTGGGCAAAATCACTCCAAATGCATCCTGTTGGCCTTGGCAGGTATAGTTTTTCTGCTAAACAGGATATCAGTAAGCCAACAGAAGATCCTTCCTCTCTGGCTGGGCATGTGTCAGAGTCTTCTACTACATCCCAACCTGCGCTTCCTTCATCTTCAGACCTTACTCCTAGAGAGATGGAGGTGATTAGGAACAAGGTATTTCAGAGGGTTCCCACCACTTTTTTCTGCTTGTAACTATGGGTGTAGAGTTTAGGTTTTCCCGGGGTGGGGTGGGGGGTTCTCAGGCTCAAAACTATTGTCCTAAACAGCAAACCCTATTTTTAGACTACCTTATCTGGAGCGGGGGTGGAGGGCTCGAGCCTGGAAGGCCCCCCAAAAAAAAAACTTTACACCTATGCCTGTAACCTGCAACTAGGAAGCCCTTCTCAACCAAATGGAAAGGTTTTTCATCTGGTGCTCCAAAACTCGCATGGACCCCTTTTGGGGTCCAGTTTACTGGGTTTTGGATTTCTTGTTCAAAGGGACAAGGTAGTGCCCTGCACTGAATATGTTCCTTCCCACGTGGCATTGGAGTTCTCTACTTTACCAGCTTCCAAAATGATGGCGAGCGCTCTCTCTCTCTCTCTCTCCATTCTCTGAACATTCAGGGGAGTCTTTACTTCTCACCTGAACAGAGCTGGATTTCAAGCAGTTCAAACAGCTTTTGGTCTCCTTTGTTTCCATTTGAACAGTCAGCCTCCTCCAGTCAAGTGCATTTCTGCCTGGGTGGTGAGTTGTTTGCACCTCTGCTTCCACCACTGCAGTTGCCACGTCCCTAGCAGGGGTTCACGTGTGCCTGTTGGTAATACATTGCAAAGCTGTTACCGGGATCACAGTGCTCTTTTTTGTTCTGCACTGTGCCCTGCATGCCACTGTCAGGCAGTATGCCGCCATGGCTGGAATGTCCTGAATGGACATCAGTCCTGAGGGAGTTTTTTACTCCTACCGCCCTACTCCAGGGGTTGCTGCTCAGCTTGATACTCTGACCCATTAGTGGGAATAAATGGTGCAGATACATTCCTAGAAGATATGAAAATTACGTACTTACTGTAATTCTTAATCTTCTAGGAATGTCATCACCTTTTATTCACATGCTCACCCACCATCCCCAAGCTTGTGCTTTTGCTTTCTCCCTTGTTCAGGGCTTGAGCTGTAAACACACTATCTACTCATACACTGACCATGCTTGCGCAGGTCACCAGGGCTCATCATGCTCTTTGAGGATGTGCATGACTACTAGTTAGCTTATTCTGCACCTCCTCTGTAAAAAAGGAAGTGAGGCAGTTAGGGTCTAGTGTCAAGGTAAGCTTGGTACCACGAGCCACTCTTGTGGCACCGTGCATGCGCATGGCTTGCCTCTGCACCAGTCCTCATAAAAAGTTCTGGCTCCCGCAGGGTCCTAGTGCCTTAGACACAGAATCATTAGTGTGAATAAATGGTGAAGATATTCCTAGAGGATCAAGAATTACAGTAAGTACATAATTGTCATTTCCCTCTATTCCCTTCCCCTCATTGTTTAAAAAAAATGAAACAAAAGAAGAAATAGGGCAGAGAGAGCCCTTTAGCCCCCCCCCCCCTTTCGGGGAGGAGGCTGTAGTTGTTTGCTGTTGGATAAGCTCCATCTTCATTCCACTTTTTAAGGGAAAGGCCTGCAGGAAAGCAGGCATAGTAATGGACCAGGAGATGTTTTTTAAAGTTGTAGTCAAACTCCTTTACCTGGTACAGCTTTCTTTTCCCTTTCAGTATGCCTCCTGCACTCTCTCCCAGGTAGCCTCCTACATTTCTTTTTCTCTTAATCCCCTCTCTCTTTGGGGTAATCTTCAGTAACAGAAGGGGAACGTGTAGGGGACTAATTCAATTTCTGTGATTCTCTTAATTGGTGTCTGTCCTTCTAGCAGGGACCCCCTCCTCTTGGTTGTTTTTCTCCTCATCAGGGCTACTTCGTTACCTGTTGAGCCCCTAGGTGTCTTCTCTTTGACTTGAGAACCTTGGCTAGTAGTGCATTTCATGAGCCCTAGCTCTGCTGATTGCCAGGCCTCAAGATAGCAGGATTCTCAGTAAATTACATCCCGTATTTTGCTTTGGTTATATGGGATCCCTGAGCTTCTGACCCCTCTGCAGTTCACATATCTGGAGATGGAGAACCCTTGCTCTGGTAACACAGTTTTAGGGCTCACAACTCTTCTACCATTTCTGAGTCTTTTAGGGAAGTGCAAACCTCACCTCATCCTTTTGCTGGTCCTATGGATTTCAGAGACCTTTGACTTCGTTTGGAAGTTGTTTAGTCTGTGGGAGAGCATAAGCAAATTTCCCTGCAGTTGGGAGTAAGCCAGTTCTTTTGAGAGCAATGTTCTACTGCTGGGAGCTCGGGGTACCCACTGCATTCTCTGTTTTCTCTCTTTCTTCTGTCCAGTTGTTCTGCTCATCCTTTAGCCCGCTACCAAACCTCAGCCTCCCAACCTGTCCTTTCTCTCCTCTGGTAGATGGATTTTATTGTTTTGCTCCTTTTATATCCTGTATCCTTCTTCTGTCTCTTGGACAACCTTGCCCCAACCCTTCTCTTTTTTTCTTACCCTTTGTTTCCTCTCCTGGTGAACAGAACTGAATAAGGCAGGGGACTGGCATTGGTTACTGGCCATCCCATGTGCACCATGTCATACATTCACCTCGCTGGTGTCACCGACCCCGACGTCGGTCCCCTAACTCTGAAGCTTTAAAGGTGTACATTTCCATAGGGTTCTGATGCCTCCAGCACAGACCCACCAGTAATGAATGGAAAAGAGATTGTGGAAGATCAAGAATTACAGTGAGTATGTAATTTTCATTTTTTGACAGTGATATTCTGTAGCTATCTCCTCGGTGGTGATAAGGCTTGCCAATGTTTCCAGACGAGCTTCAGTAAGCTTGGGGAGATTAGCCTGAGCTAGAAAGGCTGACATTTGTTCTTTAGTAGGCGTAGGCCCATCGAGGCAGTAGAGACTTGTGTAAACATGTTTTAGAATATTTTGAATGTCCACTTCATGATGGGTCACGCATCCCGCAATGGGATCTTGAAGCTTTGAAATACAAGCTTGCACTCTGGCTACCTGGATATAACGAGCCAGAGTATGGGCACCGTGTACGCCACCCTCATAATACCGATGCCGGAGGTAAAATAAGGCACGTTTCACCTTTGTGTTCTTGTATTTTAACAGTTTTGGGTACATGGAAGCATACCCCTGCATGTGAAAGAGCTGCAGCATGCACAGCTCTTCCTGTAATGCCCTTAGATTTTGTTCCCTGCTCTGATGCAGAGCAGAGGCATGAGCAGTCAGCTCCCTCCAAAGGACCACTTTTAGTGCATCCCAGAGGATACTTTAGGAAATCTCAGGGTCTTTTTTTTCCCTGTAGGTACTGGGTGATGCAGTTCTCGAGTTTTTGGATTAAGGTTTCATCCCTTAGCAAGCCAGGATGTAGCAGCCGATGGGTCATTTTTTTTTTTAATTTCCTCAAGGTGAATAAAGCTAGTACCGGAGTGTGCTCTGACAAGAGGAAGAGGCCATGTTGGATCACATGAAGAGTACCTATATGTTCAACTGGTCAAAATGTAGTCCAGCCTGGCATAACTGCAGTGTCTGGATGAATAGTGGGTGTATTCAGTTTTACAGGGGTTACGATATCTTCAGGTATCCAACAATTACCATGTGCGGCAAGGTTTTGCACACATATTTTTGAGCTGGACAAGGGTGGAATGACTCAGGGGAGGGACATACAGATTTAGTCTTTGCCGTATTGGTCCTTGTAAGAACAGATTCAGAAGCATTTAATTTGATACCTTTTATTGGACCAGCATCTATATTGCATCTATGTTGGTCCAATGAAAGGTATCAAATCATTTGCTTCAGGGGAGGGAGGCGTCTTGATCAGAGATAATGGTTAGGTTTAGGTTAATTCCCACTCTTAATTGGCCTTGCAACAATGTAAGCAATTTGCCAGAAAAATCATTTAAAGACCTCCTTATCTGTTGCTGTAGGAAGATAGCCATTTACTAAAATCAGGGTTGGCCGTAAAACATACCAGTCCGTATTACATACTGCCTTTCAAGGTCAGCTTTTTGCATTTGAAGTTCAAAAGGGATGCCCCTACAGGTTAATTTTAGCACCCCCTGTCTATGACCAGATTTACGTGAGGAGTAGAAAAACATACCATAACCCATTTTCGAGAATTTTTGGTGTTCCTCTGGGGGAAGATGGGTCTCTTGTAGGAAAATAATTTCCACCGTCTGCTTCCGAAGGAGTTGGAGGAGGCAGAAGTGTTGTATAGCGTTGTGTACCCCATTGATGTTATAGGAAAAAACTTTTGTAAATTGTGCCATTTTAAAGGGTAAACATGATGACATTATTCTGACCCCATAGGAAAAGTCCAGTGTTGTGCCCCAGTTTGTGAGGGTCCCCTTCCCAGCATAGCCATCTCAACAAAGCCTGAATCAGGAATCCAAAATCTAATCTCTTAAAAATGAATAAAAACCATCAGACTTTAGAATTGCTGTCACTAAATGTGAAACATAAACAGTAAACTGCAGAAGAGTGGAGAATAAAGTCTACCAATAGGGCTGAGCCTGACTGAAGTACAGAACAGAATAAGCAGAATCCAAAGTGAGATTCCAAGGTGGGGAGGTGAGCTACGCAACTCCCTCCTGTGTGATGCCTGAGGTTGGAAAGGCATCATGTGGGGGAATATCAAGCCAGTCCTGTAGTAAAATATTGTCGGATGTTAGTCCAAGCACCCAGTGTGTGTGTTCTGCATGTTCCCATACCACTTAGTTATTGGTCCTTGTAGGGGATGGAGTTTTATGAGCTTAGAGTTATTGTCCTGTGAAAAGGGTGACTAGAAGTGTCATGATGGGTAAAATCTGTCCCATCTTGTAAAGAGTCTGTAGTGCAGAGATAGTCCAAAGGTAATGCTGCCCAGGTGGTTTGTAAGAAGTCCTCAAACCGTGTGAATGGATCCAGATGATAGGCCAGGCTGTGAGGTGGTGGGAACCAACCCCCCCGCCCCTGGGTCTCAGCTGTCCAGGTGTCACTTAGGCCCCCCCCGATCAACTGTCCAGGTGCTTGTGTGTGCTGTGCCATCTGGTGACCACTGCAGATTCTTTGGGGATCCACTACTTGGTTAGTCCAGAGTATTGGGGAGTCAGTGGGCTAATTGCTGCAGCCGCATTCTGAACGTCAAGAATAATGACAAGGCACCATGCAGCCCCCAAGGGATGCACCCTCTTCCCCCCCCCCACACACACCAAATCTATGCCAAGGGAAATCAGGAGGCAAGGCAGTGCCATGGGGAGCTGCTGCATAAACTCCAAGTATACATCATTGTGCGGCAATGCTCCAAGTATACGTCATTGTGCGGCAATGCTCCAAGTATACGTCATTGTGCGGCATCTACTCAACCTTGTAGTTGTTGCTTTATGATCCGATCACTTCATTTGATTTCCCCAAGAAACAGTGGTCCAGAGGGTAGATGACATATATTGGGTGGACAGTGGTATAAGTTAACTGCCCAAACAAATCAGCGAGGGGGAGCAAGACTCAAGCAACCACCAGAAAGTACAAAAAGCTTGGTTTAAACAAGTATGCAACAGTTTAACACTGTCTGTAAGCCCTAGGCTGGGTGCCCTCTCCCCACACATATCTGATTCAGCTAGCTGTGAACAAGTTGCAGGCAGCTTGAAGCTCATCTGGTCAGTCTCGTAAATTGCTGGAGGAGGTCTTGTATGGCCTGAAGGTCTTGTGTCTGGGATGTTTTGGCAGTTTCCATCACCATTTGCAGAGCTGAACTCATGGTGGAGGTTTCTGAAAGTGGCATGGGGTCCCGTCATCTAGTTTCAGGCTTACTAGACTGGTCACCATTGTTTCTCCGAGGGAGAGGTACTGAGATTCCTATTCTCTCCATATCTTGTTTGGCTTCTTTGGTTGTGTGGTGTAGGACTATCCCAACCTGGTAGTTAACCCAAATTTTAGCCAGGAAGGGTGTCTAAAATTTTAGCCCTGCCTGTTTGAGAGCCCGAAGACAGGGCGAGTATGCATTCCGCTTCTGCTGCACCTGAGGTGTGTAGTCATTGTCCACAAAAAGAAGGGTTTGGCCCAACATAATTGTCCCTTTCTTACGTGCTGCAACAGGTACTTTTTCTTTGGTCTGATAACTTAAAAATTGCATTACTATAGATTTGGGCCTCATATTAGGAGCTCACTTGGGTCCTAGTGCCTGATGAGTTCTCTCATTGCACAAGGGGAAGTCCTGGAGCAGACCAGTGTCTTGTGTAGCAAGTTATATATATATATTCAGCAATATTAGTGCCTTCTTCACTTCCTGAAAGTCCATAGATGTGGAGACTCTTTTGTCGTAGGCACCCATCTGAGTCACACTTTTTCTTTTCTAATTACAGTATTCTGCCCACGGAGCTGCTGTGGACCTCCTACTGAGTTACCAGCACGCCTCAATCTTCACTAGGGGCATTCTGCTCACGGAGCTGCTAGGGACCCCTTACTGAGTTACCAGCACTCCTCAGTCTTCAGTAGGGGCATTCCACCCACGGAGTTGCTGGGTATCCCCTACTGAGTTACTAGCACTCCTCAATCTTCACTAGGGGCATTCCGCCCACGGAACTGCTAGGGACCCCCTACTGAGTTACCAGCACTCCTCAGTCTTCACTGGGGGCATTCTGCCCACGGAGCTGCTGGGGACCCCCTACTGAGTTACCAGGTACGGAGAACGCCTAGAAGCTCATGCCAGGTTCTGGCTAGATTCAAACTTGATGCCTTTTTTCAAGGGCCCTTTTGTCTTTACTCTTTATTCCTACGACGGGCAGTCCGAATTAAGCGCTCCAGTTCCATTACTGCACCGAGCTGTTCTGTGCCAAGAAACTGAGGTGTTCCTCTCTGTGGCCTGAGACAAGCCATTGCCATGCTGTCCGTGCGTTCTGTTCCTCGGTTTTGTGGAAGTGTGCTCTACAAGTATTGCATTTTAAACTACTGGGGGAAATTGCTACAAAAACATGATGTTTGCTTTAGGGGACAATGTTTGAACATGTGTGATCTTGTGCCGTAAGCTTTTGGGGATTTACTCATCTTAAACAGCTTCTTAGACTGTTTGTAACTAAACCGATTGGGTAATTTTAGTTGTAAATCTTGGGGTCTGGGGATTTTTTACTGCTTCACTAGTGGGGGTGAACTGTATACCCTACTGCTTCTTATTGCAGTTGAACGGTGAATTAACTTAACTAATCTGAACCTAGGAACAAATGAAATGCCCAGCTTAGTTTAAGACCATTTTTAATCTGAACCTAGAAATGAATGAACTGCCTAGTTTAGCTAAGACCATTTGCTAATCCCTCTCCTACCCTAACTTTCACCTCCTTCTCTCCTCTCCTTTCTGCTCGGCTCCCCCCTTCTCATTTCTTGACCTGTCCCTGCTACCCCCCTTTGTGGTGCAATCACTCCCCCTTCCACTCACCTCCTGTTTATTTTACTCTCTTACAGCACTCCTCAATCTTCACTAGGGGCATTCCACCCACGGAGCTGCTGGGGACCCTCTACTGAGTTACCTGGTGCGGAGAACACCTAGAGGCTCATGCCAGGTTCTGGCTGGATTCAGATTTGGCACCTTTTTTCAAGGGCCCTTTGTCTTTGCTCTTTATTCCTATGGCGGGCAATCCAAATTAAGGGCTCCAGCTCCATTACTGCACCGAGCTGTTTTGCGCCAAGAAACCGAGGTGTGCCTCTCTGTGGCCTGAGGCAAGCCATTGCCGTGCTGTCCGTGTGTTCTGTTCCTCAGTTTGTCTCCCCACAGCTGCTGCGTGGCTGCTCCCCACCCACCCCACCCCAATACCTTTCCCACCCTTAGCTGTGGTTATTTATATAGGGTGCAGAGTCACGCAGTTGAGGATTGATTTAGTTTTTTCCTGTCTGCCTAATTTGCCATTTGCAGGTTATCTTTTCTACTTGCAGGTGTCGACATTTCTCCAAACCGCTCCTGTATACATCCAGTCTCTCAGCACAATTTCAGCTTCTGTGGGGACACTTAATCTGCTGTCTGGCTTCCTAGCTCCCCACTTGATCACAGTTGCCTGACCTGGCCTGATATATTTTTTGTTTGTTTTAGTTGTTCAACCAGAACTAGCACACTAAGCTGAAAGCTTTTTTACAGGTATGACCTGGGAGCACAGGGAAGTTAAGTTACTTGCTCAGGGTCACACAGTCTGCAAGTGGAAGCTGTGGGATTCAAACCCAGGTCTGGTCTGCTTCATGTCACCAGATTTGCAGCTCAGAGCCTTAAACCACTGCGCTATACTGCCTCCCTCCTGTTACCCCTTTGGGACCGAGTCCTAGCCATACTTCTTGCCCACTGTACTCTTCATTTCTTTGTCATTCTTTCCCTGGTCTACCTGCTTTGAGCCCATGAGGAGCCCTCTGCCATAATGTCTAGCTCTGCTATGTGCTACCTCGCTCCCCTGTTTTTTTCCCTGCTGGCAATCTACTCTCTCCCACAAGTCCTCGAAGCTACCAGTTCCCCGGCTATGGTGCCCCCCTTGGACTTTATCTTCTCCAACTTAGTGGCTGAACACTCCAGCATGACAACTCACCCAGCCTACCTCAGCTACAGACTCTTTGAGTCTTTACTTAGGCACATCGTCCTCAAAAAACTTAATTCCCCCACGAAAGTCTCCTGTGCCCTTGCACTAGCAATTCTCTGGATTACTGCACTATCTCTTACCCTAGCTGGAGACATTGAAACCAACTCAGGTCCTTCAGCTAATCCACCCCAGACTCACCCCGCTGCCTCATATCTTCTGCCCCAGACCCAAGGATTGACCTTTGCCCACCTTAACATCCAGAGCCTTGCTGCCAGTCTTCCTGACCTAGAGGTCTGGGTCCAGGCAAACAATCCAGACATCCTTGTTTTATCAGAAACCTGGCTGAAACCTACCATCCTTGACTCTAGCTCTGCACAACCAGGCTATAACATGTTCCGGGCGGACCGACCTTCTCCCAAGAGAGGTGGTGGCCTGGCGTTGTACTATAAGGCCCACCTGAGCATCTCACTCCAGCCTCTCTCACCAATAGTGAGGTTATTCACACTCTCCTTCTCCTTGGCGGGGCAAAGAAACTACACATAGTTGGGTGTACGTACCTCCGCGCAACAACATGCTGAACCTTGCAAGAACTCACTGCACTGATTCCTATCTTGACCAAAAACAACGAGGTGATCTGTCTGGGTGACTTCAGCCTTGACTGGCTTGGACCTAACTCATCCTCCCTTGCTTCTACAGTCAGTATGGCCAACCTTTTTCAACTCATTTCTTCCCCTACTCAAATTTCACAGAGTAGCTCTAACCATACACTGATAGACTGGATCCTCACCAACCGGCAGGACTGTTACCCCACTGCTGGGTTTCCACCCGACTCAATCAGTGACTACTGCCCAGTCTACTGTGTGCAATATGCTTCCCCTTAACTTCTTCCTCCCAAAGTTTTATCCTTTGCCAACTTCACTAATCTCGCCCCGGCTGCATTCTTCTATGACCTAAAGCATGTCGACTGGTCTCCACTGTTTATGACTGATGATATCAACCTGGCCACTGAATACTTTAATTCGACTTTACTTGCATTACAGCACAAACATATTCCATACTCTACACGCAGGGTAAGAGGGAGAGTGACCAAGTGGCTGACGCGCCCCCTCCTGCAGCTGCTCAAGCAGTGAGACAAGCTCTGGTCTAAATGGAAGTCCTCCTCCAATCAGTCTGACTTCAATGCATATCATGCCTTGTGGAATACCTGCAAGAAGAAAATTCGGGCAGCTAAGAGCTGCCACTACCACAGACTCCTTCGCTCCTCAGCCTCTGACCCAAGGAGGTATTGGCACCAGATTAATGAGATCCTAGGGAACACCAAGCCACTTTCTCCTAAGGACATGCTAATAAATGACTCCATCTGCAACAATGCCAGGACTGTTGCAAATGCCTTCAACTCAATCTTTATGGAGGTTCCCAATATCCCTCCTCCTGTAGCCTGCGTCACCCAGACCCCCGCCCAACAGCTCCACCCAGTACTACTCCAGCTTTGGTTCTTTCCTCTATCTCGCACCTGGACGTTCTTAAACTACTTCAGTCAATTCCCACACGTGGTACTGCTGGACCGGATGGTATTGAACCCCGGATCCTGAGGTTGGGTGCCCCGCTCCTTGCCACCCCCATTACTAGGCTTTTCAATTTGTCCATCTGTACCTCCACAGTGCCGCAGACCTGGAAAACTGCCAGGATAATTCCAGTCTTTAAGAAAGGAGACCCTAAACTTCTGTCCAATTATCACCCCATTGCCTTGCTACCTACCCTCAGCAAAACTTTGGAAAAACTTATCCACAAACAGATCTCCGCCCGTCTACAAAATTTTAACCTACAGTCCCCGATCCAACATGGCTTCAGCGTGGGGCACAACAGCACCACGGCCCTTACTCTACTAACCAGCGAGATTAAGTCCAATATGGATAAAGGTCTTCTTAGCGGTGCCGTCTTCATTGACCTCACCAAGGCTTTTGACCTATTTAGCCACCCCCGATAGTTCATAAATTGCAATCTCTCGGTGCTTCCAGTTCCACAGTTTCCTGGATCAGGAGCTATCTCTCTGGCCGATCCCAATCCGTCTCCTTCAACAGGGTCCTCTCCTCTTCGGCCCCTATCTTCTGTGGTGTTCCGCAAGGATCCATCTTCGGATCCTTGTTATTCTCCATTTCTATAAACAACAGTCCCACTTCCTTTACCCACTGTCGCTCTATCATGTACGCTGATGACCTGGTGCTCTATGCGTCCTCTCGCTCAGTCACTGACCTGAACACTCACCTGTCGTCGGCATTCCAACAGATCCAATCCTGGCTCTCCTCTTAACTCCCTAGTCCTTAATCTACCAAAGACCCAGGACATGCTCTTCAGGTCTGCCAGAAAAGTTCATGCTGAGACTCCTAAGCTTCACGTCCAGTGTAACGATGGGTCTGCAATCTCGACAGCCGACTCTTTCAAATACCTTGGAGTGACATTGGACCCTGCACTTGACTTCTCTGCCCACATAAACGTGATATGCAGGTCAGTTAACATCAGGATAGGCAGCTGCTTACCGTGTGCGCCACTCTCACCCCTACTGCTGAAAATTCGTAATAGAGGTATCCCCTACTCTAGGCTACGTATGCCCTCCCTATCTTTTTGTACACCAACGCTCTGTTCTTCATAAATGGGACACCACTTACAATAATATCTGCAGATTCGCCTCATCGCCCCTCGCCTACACACCACTGCCTCCTGTACTGCTCCCTACACTGGCTATCCCCCCAAAATCTACAGTCCTACTCCCTGGGCTGCTTCACTGATTCTGTGACTAGTAACCCTCGCCCTGGCAGTCTCGGGGCGATGCTCACCACTGTACTCCCTCCCGTCCACTTAGGTCCTCAAACTCCTTACAACTCTCTGTCCTACTCTGTTCCACTAGGATGGGGGAGCATGCTTTTGCCCACTTTGCCCCCAAATTCTGGAACTCTCTACCTCCCACCCTTAAGTGGTCACTATCTCACTCCTCCTTCAAGTCTGCACTTTTCTCCTACCTTTATGCACTTGAGTCCTGTGACTGCTCATAACCTCCCCTGGCCCCAGTATCAGCACGCACCTATCTGCTACTGCCTGGCCTCTGGAACTCTGCATTGTATTTGATTGTCATCCCATGTGGTTGTTTACCTCCTGCTGGTTTATACCCCCTTTATCCCTGCAAAAAAAGCTGTGCTGTTTAGCACTCATTATCTGGCTGTATCTTATTTGTCATAAACATGTATACTGTATTTCCTGTGTATGTACTGCAAGAATATCTGCTGTATAACATCTCCAGCTGATTGTAGTCCTCCAATTTCTTGCTCGTTAATTGTACTGTTTTGCGTACCCTCCCAGGTTGTGCTTGAAAATAGGCAGGTTCTTGCCTAATGCACACACCTGGTCAACAAAAACTAATAAATAATAAATAAAATTTCCTGGTAGAGTGCTAGGGCAAGGTCGGCAGTGTGGTCTGCTTTCATTGTTACTGTGGTCAGCATGGTCTGCATTTCTTTTTGCTCGGTTTCAACTTTGGTCAGGTTTGATCCAAAAGACCAAAGCTGCTGGCCCCAAACCTCTGACCAAAAGTCCTAGAGTTCTGGCAATATCAGGGCCTTAGTAGGATGTACACCATCGGTCCACATGAGCACCTTGGGAGAAGAGGCCTCACTGCTAGCATTGTTGGTGGAGTCCTCGGGTGAGTCAGGTGGTGAGAATTGGTCCAGAGCATCTCGAGACAATTCTTTTTCTTTTTACTCAAAGCACCCATCTCCTATTATCTGTCTATCTGAAGGGTTTGAAAAGCTGAATTCTGGTGAGTTTTAAGATTTAGGCAGCGTTTTAGGTTGTGGTGGAGTGAAGCTTTTTCCTTGTGGTTGCTATTCCATGTTGGGTGGAACCAGAAGTCAGCAGAAATGTATTTCTGACATCCTTAGATTCATCCTTGGTGTACTTTTGCTTTTCTCAGACCTTTTTAAAACAGCTTTTATGAATAATCTTGTAAATAATGACTCATTTGCTGCCTTGGCCTGGCCCATAACATTAAGGCCTGCAAACTCTGCCTTAAGTTTAACACAGCTACCCAGCGATGCATGAAGAATGTCCTGGAAACTCACCCCCTAAAACAGCAGGTAGCCAGGATAAAGAAAGAGCTCCACCGTGTTGCTGTCCCACTTATCGAGATCCAGATCTTCAAAGTCCCGGGATAAAAGTACTGGGCAACATAAGCATGAACGCTGGGAGAATGAAAGAAGTAAGGAGAAATCCTCCCTGGTACATTCTTTGTCACCCCTACACTCTAGTGTGACTGTTACTGCGTCGTCAACCACATTGGCGATGACATCTCCAGCCACCTGGACCTCTGACCCCTCCAGGTCAGGCCAGGTTGTGAGTTCTGCCAGACCTATCAGAGTTGACCAAGAAGCGTTGATGTTAGGAACAGCACCTTCCCCATTGATGTCTCAGAGTGCACCTGTACCACAGGCCAGCACCAGTGTGCAGGCTGTACTTTTGTCCGTCACAGACCTCGTACAATGCCTGCTACCGCCTCCTCCTCCTACAGGAGCAACATCGACTAGGCACCCTAGACAAGCCCCACCAGTGACTCCTTGGTGGTCAATGCACCCTGTGCATTCTCGAGTGTCGACAGCCTCTTCCATTTCTTCTTTGAGGCCTACAGAAGCCGTTGATGAGGATCAGGAATATAATCCTGACCTCATGCTACAAGAGTAAGAGGAGGAGGAAGAATATGCGGAAAGTGCTTATGAGAGATCAAGCTCTACTGTTTCCACAGGGAGTGAGGACTCTGTTGTATACACTCTGAGGTCCCCCTTAAAGACCCCTCTTTCATCTATATGATGCAGCAACTCCAGTCTGCCATGGGGTTTGAGCCAGAGGAGAAGGACATCACCAAGAGGAATCTGGTGGGGTTTCTAGAGCTATCTGATTCCTTACCTATTGTGATTCTTCCTCTAATGCCTGCCTTTGAGGATGCCACCCTGGCTGCTTGTCATAGGCCTAATATGATCCCTGCCATTCCAAAAAAGGCAGATAAGTTATAACAGGCTCCCTCTGGTAGGCCATTTTTCGGTGGCCAACCTGAGGCTAATTCAGTTGTAACAAATGCAGCCAATGATAAATCTAAAGCACCAAAGCACCTCAGCTCTCTCCCTCCTGACAGGGAATCCAGGAGGTTAGATGTCATGGGGAAGAGGATCTTTGCTTCTGCCACCTTAGGCCTCAGAATTGCAAGCTACCAGGCCCACATGCTGTATTACCAAGATACCCTCTGGATGAAGGCCAAAGCTGCAGCTCAAGCCCTCCCAGAGGGTGCTCCCAAGCAGGAGCTGTTAGGGCCCTCCAGGCTGGGGTAGATGTGGGGAAGCATCTGCTGAGATCTACTTATAACATCTTGGATGCTTCGGCTAGAGCAGCAGCCTTTGATGTCTGTTTAAGGAGACACTCTTGGCTGAGGGTGATGTTGTGATGTGCTGCAATCCATTTTAAATGCCCCATTCAGAGCATACAAACTCTTTGGGGCAGATGTTCAGGATATTCTGTTGAACCTTTAAGCCTCGGGCAGGACTCTAAAATCGGTACACTCCCTGTACCATACACAGCCCAGAAGTAGGCAGAGGGTGGCATTTTGTTTGGACAGTAACAGACACCAGTCATGGGCCAGACTTCAAGGTAAAAGCAAAGGTGCATCAGCTCTGCCTGCCCCAGGACCCACCCCAGGTGCTTCTTCAGAAGCCCTTAGAAGTGGAAGTGTGGCTATAGCCACAGGATCCGCATCTGTATGACTCCTTACTAGACCCCCACCCTGCAATACCCTCCGAGGTGGTAGTGGGCGGTCACCTTTCCCTCTATCTGGACCAGTGGTGGAAGGTCACATCAGATACTTGGGTGCTGCAGATAACAGAAAAGCTCTAGAATTTCTAAAGCATCTCCCAGACCATCCACCAGTCCCTTCGGTTTATCCTCCAGAACACATACCAGTGCTGCTAAAGGAGGTGCATATCCTACTGTGAAAAAGGGAAAGAACCAGGGGTCCTATTCCCATTACTTTCTAGTCCCCAAATGCACAGGGGACCTGAGGCCCATTCTGGACCTAAGAAATCTGAGCCTTTTCATTCAGTACAAGAAGTTCAGAATGGTCACTCTACAAGGCCTACTGCCACTACTGCACCCAAGGGGACTGGATATGTTCACTAGGCATGCAGGACTCCTACCTGCATATCAAGGTTTGTACCCCACGTAGGAAGTATCTCAGGTTTCTTTTCCAGGGGAAACAGTACCAGTTCAAGATATTGCCCTTTGGCTTAACTTCTGAGCCATGGGTATTTACCAAATGCTTAGCAGTAGTGGCAGCAGCCCTCACGAGAGAGGGACTATATGTGTTCCCTTATCTGGACGACTGGCTCCTTAAAGCTAAGTCCAAAGAGCAGCTCTGCCTAACCTTAGCATGCACCAGGCAGTTATTCAGTGCCCTAGGAATCACAGTCATTGTGCCAAAATCAGCATGCACCAAAAGGGCAAAAGTTGCATCCTTTCCAAAATGGACCCCTCTTTTCTTTGCCAGTGGGTCCAAACTGATGCACCTACTCCATAACAGTATCTAAAGGAAGGGAATGTGAACTGTTCAAAATTTGCCACTGATTGTTTTGACCCAGTAGGTTCCTCTTTAGACCAACATTTTTTACACCAGTGGGTCCGATGCAGCCCATGTTTTAAAACCCCCAGCGCTGTCACTGGTCCCAACCCCTTGTCAGCGCCTGCAGTACATAGGGGCAATCCTGGACACAGCCCAAGGCTTAGCCTTCCTGCCTCAGGACAGTGTCAAATGTCTGATTGTGCAGGCTCTGACAGTATACCACAACAGGTATGTCACAACCAGGACATTCCTGAGACTGTTGGGCCTTATGACACCTGCCATTGTCACTGTACTACTGGCCAGACTGTATATGTGGATCCCTCAGTGGACATTAAGGGTCCAATGGGACCAACGTACCAGCGATCTAGAACAGAAGGTTCTAGAAACATCTTCTGTCCGGAAGATGCTTCAGCGGTGGATGGAACCTGATCATCTGCTGAAGGGGGTTCCTTTCCTGATCGCCTTCCCTCATCAGATCCTTACGACAGGTGTCTCGGGGATGGGCTGGGGTCCCCATTTGGGGCCCCACCAGAGCCACCTATTCCATGAAGTGGAAGCAGTTTGCTTTGTGGGCCCCTTTTCGTCAATTGGATCCCTTTATGTGTCCACTACACCAGGTTCTATAGTATTTACTGTCCTTATCAGATGCAGGATTACAATACTCTTCTGTCGAGGTACACATAGCTGCTGCTTCAGCCTGCCACGTGCAGACAGATGGTCGTTCAGTTGCTCAGCTGGAGGTGGACTGCACATTTTCTAAGAGGCATTTTGCACTTGAAGCCTCCTATCTGCAATCCAGTCCCGACTCGGGACCTGAATTTTGTGTTACAAAAGCTAACTTTATCTCCTTTTGAGCCAGCTGTGACTTGCGACCCACGCTTTCTGTCTTGGAAAGCATTATTTTTAGTTGCTACTACTTCTGCACGAAGAATTTTAGAATTTCAGAGCTTCAGGCCTTAATGTGTGAGCCTCCTTATTTGATTTTCCTCAAAAACTCAAAGGTCTTTATATACCAATCCTAAGTTTCTGCCAAAGGTGGTGTCTGAGTTTACTTTGAATCAAACAATCCACCTGCCAGTTTATTTTCTTGAGCATGCCAATCCAGGGGAAGCATTGCTCCATACTTTAGTCGTACATAGGATACTCAGGTACTATATATTCACCGTACCAAGGACTGCAGGAAGTCCTTGCAGCTTTTTGTTTTATTCACCCCAGGAAAAGATGGCTGTCCTGTTTCTAAACATTGCCTGTCCAGATGGTTGTCTAACTGTATTACTTTCTGTTACAGGAAGTATGGTAAGGAACTTCCTGGAGTTGTTTGTGGTCATTCAGCTAGAGTCATGGCCACTTCTGTTGCCTGTTTCAGGAGTGTGTCTGCTGCTGAGATTTGTGTAGTAACCTCTTGGAATACTGTCCACACCTTCACTTATTATTACAGTTTGGACGTTGCTTCCAGTAAAAGGGCTGACGTTGGCCTAGCTGTACTACAAGGCCTTCTTTTATAGGCCTATAGGCTCCAGCCACCCAGACTGTTTCTCCTGGGACTCGTTCCAGTGGTGTGGGGAGATATCCTCGAAGAAGCTAGAACAGTTACATACTTACCGTAACAGTAGATGTTCGAGAGAATCTCTTCCATTAGGCCATGCCATCTTACCCTCCATCTCCCTTAGACATAGAGCTCTATATCTCCTGGCTGTTTCTCCGGGATGGTCTACCAGCTGTTCCCAGCTCGCTTGGTAGCTGGAACCATTTACTCTCTCCTGGTTCCCCTAGAGGGAGGTCCTCTGAGCATAATCTCTGGTGGGGAACTAAGGAGGGATAGGGCCTCCCACATTTATATGGGAGGTGCCAACGTAGGATGTCATTGTGGGTGGCCCCTAGTAGACTGCTTGCTAAAAAGTTTCCATGCGGTCCTAGTGCCTGATGACAATAGTTCCAGAGATGTGGCCCGATGAAAGAGATTCTCTTGAAGATCTACTGTTACAGTAAGTACATAACTGTTTTACATGGTGACTAACAAAATGCTGCTTTAAGCGTTTTCCCATGGGAATTCTGCACACAAAGCCTCTTATTAGTACACTGGTAGCTCCCTGGAATATAAGTTGTACTGGATATACTCCTCACAAGCCCTTTGAGCCTATTGTGACTTGAAGTTTCTAGCTTGGAAAGCAGCATTTCCAGTAACTGTCACGTCTGCATGCAGAGTATCTGAAATCCATGCTTTGGTCACAGAGCCTCTGTATGCTGCTTTCCATAAAGATAAGGTAGTTCTCTGGACACACCCCAAGTTTTTACCTACGGTGGTGTTGGAGTTCCATCTTTTTTAAGTTCGCCATGCACACACGCGCAGCGAACATCTTGTAGTAGAGTGACTTTTGAGAGGTGTGTCACTGTCTGTCCAATGCAGAATGGTCTGCAAGGGGCAGGACAAAGCTACACCAATCATCAGCCAGACCGATCATGATGCTGTTTTGCCTGAAATGATCTGCACTTGAAAAGAAGAAACCGCACCAATCATAATGTGGCTTTTTCTTGTCTTCTGCAGGACACCGCCCAGCAGACAGCAGTTACGTGTCCTGATCCATGTGGCTGATTTGATGTTTCTCCCACCCCCCCCATCTGTCTCTTCCCTCACCAGTGCACCAAGACATGCAGCGATTTGTGTGCTGCCTTGCTCCCCAGTCATGGGTGGCCACCGAGTGCTCCTGCCAGCCCTGTTATCTGTTGGCTTTGATTAGGGGTCCAGTAGAGCGTAACAGTAAAGCCGCATACTGCGGCGGGGTTGCCAGTCTCCACGCAGCTCAATGTGCAAGCTGCTGCGGTCTGCTCCTCACATCCTCTCTCTCCCTCTCACATTACTGAAAACTGCCCTTCGTTTTTTTTATGTTATCCCCCCCACACACACAACCTTCCCTGTAAGCAACCACCACCCTGCACCTCCCCCCAAACGTAAGATACTGACACTGGGGGTGCCCAATCTCCCAGGGTCCTCAGTTGTACAGCAAACTCTCCCTGAAAAAAAGAAAACTGTCTATTGCGACATTACCCCCCCATGTGACCCTTGCAAGGGTGGCCACCAAGTGCTCCTGTCAGCCCCATTATCTGTTGGCCTTGATTGGGGGTTCGACGGAGCATAACAGTAAAGCTGAAACATTCCTGTCCCATCCCCCGACGTCTTTATTTTTTATTAACCCTGTAAAAAAGAAAACGGTCCCTTGTCGTCTCCCCCATCCCTCATCCTGACCCTTCCTCTGTGTACCCACCTCTCCACATCCCCCCCCTTACCCCATACTTACAACCAGAGGTAAAGCGCTGTCATCTTCTCTGGACCAGGACATGTCTGCACTCTTCAAAGCCCAACCGCAAACTGAACAATCAAGGTAAGCGCCATATAATGGCAGTCCACTTATGTTGATATCTCAGCCATTTTTTGAGATGTTTGCATTGAATTTTCAACATGGGGTTCTTGGGACCCCACCTCATGAATACTGTCACTGTCATTTCATTACTCGGTCCGAAAGGTGATTTTGCAATCGCTGCGCAGAATCACCTTTCGGGACCATTTAACAAAATGACAGTGCCACTGTTCATGAGGTGGGGTCCCAAAAAGGCCAAGTTGAAAATTTGGTGTAAAAATACTGAAAAATGGTCGAGTTACGTGCACTCATTGAAATTTTTATACACACACACGTAACTTTGATTATTTTTAATATTTTGACTCCAAATTTTCAACATAGCAATTGTTTCCCACCACCTCGTGAACAGTAAAGATGTCATTTTTCACATCTTACCCAAAATGTATGTTCTCACCTGCAGCGCAGAATGGCACAGTTGCTGTGCGAAATCACCCTTCGGGATAGAGTACTGAAATGATAGTATCACTGTTAATGAGGTGGGGTCTCAGAAAACCCATGTTGAAAATTTGGAGCAAATACCAACAGATGTCCAAGTTACATGTGCTCATTTAAATTTTCCTATGCACAAGCGTAACTTGGTCAGTTTTTAATGTTATCACTACAAATTTTAAGCATAGCCATTTTTCCACATTGCCTCATGAACAGTACAGCTGTGATTTCTCACAGCCTGCCTAAAACATGTTCTCTTACCTGTGGCGTGGAATGGCACAGTCACTGCGTGAAACCATCTTTCAGGATTGAGTGACAAAATGATAGCACCACTGTTCATGAGGTGGGGTCCCAACAGCCCAGGTTAAAAATTTGGAGAAAAAATACCAACAATAGACAAAGTTACGCGCACTCGTTGAAATTTTCCTCTGCACGTGCGTAACTTTGCCAATTTTTTTTTATTTTGACTCCAAATTTTCAGCCTAGCTATTTCTTCACACAACCTCATGAACAGTACAGCTGTCATTTCACACATCCTGCCCAAAACGAGCTTCTGCACCTGTGGCGTGGAATGGCATTTTGCCACGGATTAAGAAATTTTCACCTATGGGGTTTATGAGGTATGGTGATAAGAAGACTATGTTGAAAATTTGGGGTCAAAATGTGAAGAAATTACAAGGGGTGCATAGGCAGGGATGTCACCAGCAGAAGGAGGGAGGTAGTGATGCCGTTATATAAAACCCTGGTCAGACCTAACAGCGGGTAGGTCGTGTCAGACGAATCTGTTAGATTTCTTTGACTGGTTGATGAAGGAAGTGAATGAGAAGTGAGATGTAGCCTATTGCAATTTCAGCAAGGTCTTCGACACCGCCCTCACATAAGACGCTTCTTAACAAGATTGGTAGTCTGGAAATGGTTGATAAGGTGGTGAACTTGGTTAGGAACTGGCTAACAGACAGGAGACAGGGGGTGGTGGTAAATAGGGTACAATCTGGGGAGGGGGTGTGACCAGCGGGGTACCACAGGACTCAGTCCTTGGGACAGTCCTGTTCAGTGTCTTCATTAGTGACATTGCAGAGGGCCTGGAAGGAAAGGTCTGCCTGTTTTCAGATGACACCAAGATCTGCAACAGGGTGGATACTCCGGAAGGGGTGAAGAAAATGAGAAAGGACCTAGGCAGGCTTAAGAAATGGTCTGAGGAGTGGCAACTGAGGTTTAAATCAAAGAAGTGCAAAATTATGCACCTGGGGCATAGAAATCCTGGGCAGAGCTACAGGATTGGGGGCAGTTGCTGACAGTCACCAAGCAACAAAGGGACGTGGGTGTTATAATTTCACATGACTTGAAAATGTCAAATCAGACTATAAAGGCAGCAGGGAGGGCCAGTGGCGTGCTGGGGTGTATAAGCAGGGGTTTCACCAGCAGGTGGAGGGAGGTACTAATGATATTATATAAAACCCTGGTCAGGCCTCTTATGAAGTACTGTGTCCAGTTCTGGAGGCCACACCTTTGAAAAGTCCAGAGAAGGGTGGCTAAGATGGTACAGGGTTTGCACCACAAAACAAACAAGCAGAGATTAAAGGACCAGAATATGTACTCGCTGGAGGAGAGGAGGTAGACGGGAGACATGATAGAGACATTCAAGTACTTCAAGGGTATAAACAAGGTGCAGGGGGAAGACATCTTCCAGTACAGGAGGAGTACAAGAATGAGGGGGCAGGACATGAAATTGGAAGGTGGCAGGCTAAGAGGGAATATGAAGACACTTTTCTTCATAGAGAGGGTGGCGGGCACATTGAATGGTCTGCCGCAGGAGGTGGTGGGAGCGAGTACTTGGCGGGAGTTAAACATGCATGGGAGAACCATAGAGGTACAGCTGAGGGAGGGTCAGAAGCCGTAGTCAAGTACATAGCTTACAGTCAGACTGGACTGGCCTACTGGTCATTATCTGCTGACAATTTCTATGTCTCAACCTCTGGCAGCCATGTTCACAGAGTCACTCAATACAGGAGTGGTGCTAGAGAATTGGAGGAGGGCACATGTGGTCCCTCTACACAAATCCGGCAGTAGGGAGGAGGCAGGGAACTGTAGGCCAGTCAGCCTCACACCAGTAGTGGAGAAGATCATGCATGCACTGCTTAAAGAAAGGATAGTGGAACATTTACAAGCCGTCGGTGCCCAGGACCCCAGGAATCATGGATTCACAGTGGGAAGGTCATGTCACACGAATGTGATAGATTTCTTTGACTGAGTGATGAAGGAAGTAAATTGTTGGGGGGGTGGCAGTGGATGTCACCTACCTCGATTTCAGCAAGGCCTTCAACACCGTCTCACATAAGAGGATTATTAACAAAATGGGTAGTCTGGGCATAGGACACAAGGTGGTGAACTGGGTTAAGAGCTGGCTAGCAGACAGGAGATAGAGGGTGGTGGTTAATAGGACACAATCTGGTGAGGGAGGTGACCAGCGGGAGGTAGGGGTGTCACCGGCGGAAGGAAGGAGGTAGTGATGCTGTTATATAAAACCCTGGTCAGGCTGAACAGCGAGTAGGTCGTGTCAGACGAATGTGATAGATTTCTTTGATTGGGTGACGAAGAAAGTTAATCGGAGTGGGGCATGGACATCGCCTCCCTCAATTTCAGCAAGGTCTTCAACACTGTCTCACATAAGAGGCTTGCTAGCAAGATTGGTAGTCTGGGCACGGTAGACAAGATGGTGAACTGGGTTAGGAACTGGCTAACAGACAGGAGACAGAGAGTGGTGGTAAATAGGGTACAATCTGTGGAGAGAGGGGTGACCAGTGGGGTACCACAGGGATCAGTACTTAGACCAGTCCTGTTCAATCTCTTCATTAATGACATTGCAGAGGGCCTGGAAGGAAAGGTCTGCCTGTTTGCAGATGACACCAAGATCTGCAACAGGGTGGATACTCTGGAAGGGGTGGAGAAAATGAGAAAGGACCTAGACAGGCTTGAGAAATGGTCTGAGGAGTGGCAACTGAGGTTTAAATCAAAGAAGTGCAAAATTATGCACCTGGGGCATAGAAATCCTGGGGAGAGCGACAGGGTTGGGGGAGGCAGTTGCTGGCAGTCACCAAGGAACAAAGAGACCTGGGGGGTTATAATTTCACATGACTTGAAAATGTCAAAGCAAACTACAAAGGCAGCTGGGAGAGCCAGTGGAATGCTGGGGTGCATAAGCAGGGGTATCACCAGCAGAAGGAAGGAGATTATGATGACGTTATATAAAACCCTGGTCAGGCCTGTCATGGAGTACTGTGTGCAGCTCTGGAGGCCGCATGTTCAAAGAGCATAAACAGGCTGGAGACGGTCCAGAGAAGGGCGACTAAGATGGTACAGGGCTTGCACCACAAAACAAACGAGCAGAAATTAAGGGACCGCAATATGTACTCACTAGAGGAGAGATGTTGTTGAGGCTTGTGGCAGAGAACAGCAAGAGGAAGGAGCTGCTGTTAGAATTTTACTACTCCACTGGATTGAGAACTAGAACTCTACTACTGGAAACTTAAATTTTGGGTAAAAAACAAAAAAAGAGTGCGTTTGTCTGAGTTGGGTGAAGGAATTGTTATCTGTGCAGTTAGCTTGGTGAAAAAGAAACTGAATTGGGGGAGTGGCTTAGACAGAAGGAAGCCATGTGTTTGCTTTTAAAAACTAACCTAGACAGTTTGTGGCAGAGAACAGCAAGAGGAAGGAGCTGCTGTTAGAACTTTACTGGGACTATACTGCCCTCCATCCCTTCCCTCCACCGCCGCACCCTTAGCCGGTTCTACTTTTATAGGCACATGATTTGATTCCTGCAGGAGATAGCAGACTTTATCGTTGACATGGTATTGGAGTCTCCCAGATGGATAATTTTGGGGGACTTCAATGCCTGGGCCGACGACGAACTCTTGCAATTTGGTCAAAATCTCCTCCAGCAAATGACAATGCTGGGCCTTACACAGGTCGTTACTTCCTCTACCCATAAAGGAGGTCACTCTTTAGATCTGTTGTTCCTCCCGGGGATGGAGATCTCTGACTTGGGGGTGGAACCAGTCAGTTGGTCTGACCAGCACACCATAGGGTTCAGTCTCGGGGGGGCCCCCAATTGGACCTGCCTCTTCAGAGATGGTCCGGTACCGCCCTATAAGGGGAGTTACCCCAGATGGTCTATAGGCGGTTCTGGACCTATTGGGATTACTGGGTGAAAGCACAAGTCCAGGGGATCTTGTACTGGCCTATAATAAGGTGGTGGGAGATGCCTTGGACTTGATTGCTCCTGTTCGTGTTCGACCACTCACTCTTCGTCCAAGGTCCCCTTGGTATGATGGTTCCTTGAAGAAGTTGAGGCAAGTTGGTCGAAGGATGGAGAGAGCATGGCGGAAGTCCAGTCTGGATGCTTACAGGCTTAAATTGATCGAACATTGTAAGGGCTATCAATCAGAACTCACCCGTAAGAAGGCAGAGTTCCTGTCCAGGGAGATTTCTGCTGCACAGAATTGACCGGCTCAACTTTTCCGAACTGTAGACAGATTGTGCAATCCAATCTGTCTCCAGTCTGGAAGAGCTTTTTCAAAGATTAAGTGCGATGAGCTAGCTCGATTCTTCGCAGATAAGGTTGCCAGCATCAGGTCTGGAATTGGCCCGGCTCTCTCCAGGAGGGGTTGCGGAGGTCGATGGGAGGTGGTGAGCACCCAGTCTGTCTGGACGGATTTCAGCCGGACAGAATTCATGGACATTGTGAAGACTGTCCAGACCTTGCGCCCAACCAGTTGTAGTTTGGATCCGGGCCCTACCCCCTTTTTAGAGGGGTGTGTAATTGTTATCCGCCAGATCCTAGCTGAAATTGTCTGGAGATCTTTAGAGAGGGGGGTCTTTCCAGGTCCCCTAAAGGAGGCGGTCATACCACTACTCCTTAAAAACCCCTCCTTGGACCCCGACTGTCCAGCCAACTAACGGCCTGTCTCTAACCTTCCCTTTGTGGGGAAGGTTATTGAGAAGTTGGTTGCGCTGCAGCTGGACGAACACCAGGCAACTCACAATGTCTATGACGCGCTCCAGTCTGGATTTAAGAAGAGGCATAGCACGGAGACCACCCTTGTCCGGCTATTAAATGACCTCCTAATGGCAAGAGATCAAAAGGCTTGTACCATCTTTGTCCTTCTCGATTTCTCAGCAGCTTTTAACACTGTGGACCATGGTGTGCTTTTGGAGTCCTTGCGTTTCCTTTGTGAACTGTCGGGTACAGTACTCAGATGGTTTTGATTGTTCCTTGTGGGCAGGTTTCAGAGGATGGTCACCGGAATTTATTCCTCTGACACCCTTCCCTGTCGTGTGGGGTACTGCATGGATCCATATTGGCACCCATGTTGTTCGCAGTGTATATGCTGCCATTGGGAGACATCATTAGGTGATACAGCTTGAGTTTTTAATGCTATGCAGATGATACTCAGCTGTATATGTCCTTTATACCCGGACAGGTTGATGCAATTTCCGTGATAAACAACTGCCTCTCTGAGATCAAAGACTGGATGAGCTCTAGCTGGCTGAGTCTGAATCCATATAAGATTGAGGTGTTGGTAATGGACCCGGGTCACCCGGGGGTGGATCTGGGGGCTGGGTATGCATCATCTTATGGCTTGATGGTGTTCAGCTCACTACCTCAGATCAGGTGTGAAACCTGGGTGTTATTTTTGACGGCAGTTTAACCCTGAAATCTCAGGTGTCAGCTGTGGTTAAATCCTCATTTTACCATCTCAGGAATATCGCCTGGGTGAAACACCTCATTCCGCTGGAAGACCTTCCAACATTGGTCCATGCCTTCATTACCACCCATCTTGACTACTGCAATGCCCTCTACCTAGGGCTGTCTGGGGTTGATATCTGCCGCTTGCAGCTTGTGCAGAATGCTGCGGCCAGGCTGTTGACTGGTACGTCAAGTACGAGCCACATTATGCCTGTGCTGCACGGACTGCACTGGCTGCCAGTTCAGTGGCGGATCACCTTTAAGGTAGACTTGCTTACCTTTAAAGCCCTACATGAACAGGGACCCGACTACCTGAAAGATCTCCTGACTTCCTACTCCCCAAATCGTCCTCTTCGATCCACCGATGAGGGATTGCTAGAGATTTCCAGGGTTCATTTGAAAACCTCTGGTGCCCATGCTTTTTCATTTGCAGCACCAACCTTGTGGAATTCTCTATCTCGCTGGTTAAGAGAATACCTGACCGTCAGCAGTTTTAAATTGATGCTAAAAACATATTTATTTTTGCTAGCCCTCCCAGATTGTTCTTAATTAATTTACATGGTTGTTTTATTCTGGTTATCATATTTGTGTTTTAAAATGTACAGCGCCTTGATATTTGAAAGGCGCTATATAAATAAAGCTTTGATTGATTGACAACAGGAACTTCCTGTTTGGTAGCAGGAAGGCAGTGATCACAGAGGCACAAAAGACTCACCATCCTAGAAGGAAAGAGTAGCTGTCCATCCTCCCCTAGCTGCTGGAGGTCTGACTCTGAGCAGGTAAGAAGGAGACTACTGGGGAATATAGGAACTTACTGTCCCAGAACAGGAAGGTCAGGAGCTTTAAGGGCACAGAGGCAGTAGGAAAGTAGGGGGAAAATAAAAAAAAATTAAAAAAATTACATAAAAAAATAAAATAGAGGAAAGAGTTATTTTAAGTATACAAAACAACAGTTAAGGGGCCACAAATAGGACATGATGGGAGTGGTGCAGTGCAGTGGCTGTGGAGCAGCTGTCTTCTGGGAGATGTTCTGGAGGATGCAGTGTTGTCCCATCTGCAGGCATCTCTCTGGGCTGAAGGAGGAGGTTGCTCATCTCCAGGCTGAGTTGGCCAGGATTCGGGGGACCTCCTTTCCCACCCAGGGACCACCAAAGCTACCGCTGCTGCCTCAGAGGTTGCCAAGAAAGAGGAGCGGTTGGACCACAGTGGGCTCAGGGAAGGTGAGGGTGGTGAAACACAGGCGCATCCCTCCAGTTGTACCTCTCCATAATTCATATGCCATTCTTGCAGAGAGTGGTTCCTCTATGGAGGCACCCACAGTGGAGACCAAGGAGGATGCTGGGAACCTCCACAAAGGAGACCCACAGGAGGGTGGCATGGGACCCCACAGGTGAAGGAAACAACTCCTATTGGGAAACTCCATTGTTAGGAGAGTAGAACTGGGGGAGGGAGGGGAGAGGGAAGTAAGGTGCCTGCCTGGTGCTATGGCTTGGGACAGGGAGCGATTCCTCAGGATCGCGGGAGCAGCCGCATGGGGGAGGGAGCTGGATGTCATTGTCCACCTAGGGACACATGACCTGGCTGGGAAAGGATCAGAGCAGTGCAGGAAGAGTTTGTGGAGTAGGAGAGGGGCCTTAGACAAGTAGCACACATGGTAACCTTCTCGGAGGTGCTGCCTGTCTATGGTATGGGTAAGACTAGGGTGCTCCGCACCATGGGGTTCAATCAGTGGTTGAAAACCTGGTGCAGAGCTCAGGGTTTTGGCTTCACTGGGGACTGGGGGTCCACCTGGAGGGATGCAGGCCTATACTGGCTTGATGGTCTGCATCTGTCCAGGAGGGGAAACAGGATCCTAGGTGATAGGTGTAAATGCTTCATTTGCAAGCATTTAAACTAGCCAAGAGTGGAGGCACTGAAAAGGAGACGGGAAATCCTAGCCCCCCCCAAACATCAGGGTAGTTAGTGAGGTAAACACCAAGATAGAGAAGTCGATAGGGAGAAGGGCAGGGGTAAATGGAGAAAAAGACAAAGGCAGTAAGGACAGAGATGGGGCAAAAAGGGGTAAGGCCATCAAAAAATGGAGGGTAATGAGTACCAATGCCTGTAGTCTAGGTAACAAGCTCCCTGAACTGGTAGCCTTGATGGAAGAGGGATGCCTGGATATTGTGCAGTCACAGAAACATGGTACACAGAGTACCATGACTGGGATGTCAACATACTAGGGTATGCAATCTACAGGAGGAACAAGGAGGGTAGAAGAGGAGGAGGAGGAATAGCTTTCTATGTAAGGGAAGGGATCAACGCAATGGAACTAAAGGGTAAACAGGGAGGCGAGGAGGCACTGTGGGTCACCCTGGAGACTGTAAATGGCACCACAAACTGCACAGGGGTTGTATACAGACCCCCATCTCAGAGGGAGGAAATGGACAAGGATATGATAGAAGGCTTCCTTAGGATGGCAGAGCAAAGGGAGATATTGCTGATGGGAGACCTGAATATGCCAGATGTTAACTGGAGCACCTTTGCTGCAGCCACATCCAAGAGCAGGGCCATTCTCAATGCCCTACAGGGGGCATGCCTCAGACAGCTAGTGTTGGAACCCATTCGGGAGGGAGCAATCTTAGATCTGGTACTCTCAAATGGGGATGGTGAGAGGATCTCAGATCTAGAAGTGGGTAGCCATCTGGGAACAAGTGACCACCAAATAGTGTGGTTCACGATAAACTCAGCTGTAGAGTCATGTCATACAAAAGTGAAGGTACTGGACTTCAGGAGGGCTGATTTTGTCAAAATAGGAGGGTGCCTCAGAAAAGCACTAGCAAACAGACAAGAAGGAGGGGTGGAGCAACAATGGGGAAATAAATCAAAACGAAAGTAAAAAACACTATTGTTCTCAAAAGAGGTGTCTGGGAAGGTTAGGGAGAAAAATATATCATTCAGGGAGTATAAGGAAACACAGAAGGAGCAGGACAGAGAACTGTACCAGTTAAAGCAGAAGGACGTGGGAAAGGCAGTCAGAATAGCAAAGACCCAAACCGAGGAAAAGATAGCCAACTCAGTTAAGAAGGGGGATAAAGCCTTTTATAGGTACATTAAGGAGCAAAGAAAGACAAATGGAGGGATACTGAGGCTGAATAAAGAGGAGAGTGGGTGAGCAGAGAGGAATAGTGATAAAGCAGGGATACTGAATGAATACTTCTGCTCAGTATTCACAAAGGAAGAGGAGGGGGAGGTACCTAATCCAGTCAATAGAAGCACTCTGGATGGGGGGTGGATATCAGTCCTTTCACAGAAGAAAGGGTTTTGAAAGAACTCCTAAAACTGAAGGTGGACAAAACAATGGGGCCTGATGGGATTCACCCCAGAATTCTAAAAGAACTAAGGGGAGAACTAGTAACGCTATTGACTACCCTTTTTAACAAATCATGGGAAGATGGTGTGTTGCCTGAGGACTGGAGGAGGGCGGATGTGATTCCCCTTTACAAAAGTGGGAAAAAGACAGAGGCAGGAATCTACAGACCTGTCAGTTTGACCTCAGTGGTAGGGAAAATGATGGAATCACTACTGAAGGAAAGAATTGTTGAGTACCTAGAGGCCAGTGGGGCACAGGACCCAAGGCAGCATGGATTCACAGTGGCAAGGTCATGTCAGATGAATCTCATCAATTTCTTTGACTGGGTGACTAAAGTAGTAGACCAGGGAAGGGCTGTGGACATGGCCTACCTCGACTTTAGCAAGGCATTTGACACAGTCCCGCACAAAAGATTAATAAACAAATTAACCAGCCTGGGAGTGAGTCCCAGGGTGGTATCCTGAGTAAAACACTGGCTGACAACAGGATGCAGAGGGTAATAGTAAACTGAATCCACAGTGAAGAAAGAGGGGTTACTAGTGGGGTACCGCAGAGTTTAGTACAGGGTCCGGTCCTTTTTAATGTCTTTATAAATGACATTGCAGAAGGACTGGAAGAAAAAGTATATCTTTTTGCAGATGACACAAAGATCTGCAACAGGGTTGATAAACAGAGTGGGGTGGAAAGGATGAGAAGGGACTTGGCAAGGTTGGAGGAATGGTCAAATGTATGGCAGCTTAGATTCAATGCAAAGAAGCGCAAAGTAATGGACCTGGGAAACAAAAACCCAGGGGAAGAGTACACAATGGGGGGTGAGATACTGACAACAAAAAAAATGGAAAGGGACCTGGGGGTAGTTATATCAGATGACCTAAAGGTGGGCAAGCAATGTGAGAAGGCAGTACGGAGGGCTGGGTGGATACTGGGATGCATAGGGAGAGGCATCACCAGTGGAAAACAGAAAGTTGTTATCCCTCTGTACAGACAGTTGGTGAGACCCCATCTGGAGTACTGCGTGCAGCTCTGGAGACCACATCTCCGCAAAGAGATAGACAGGGTGGAGGCTGTCCAGAGGAGGGCAACCAAAATGATGCAGGGTCTGCACCAAAAGACATACGAAGAGAGACTAAAGGAGCTTAATATGTGTACCCTCGAGGAAAGGAGGGAGTGGTTGACATGATAGAAACTTTCAAGTTCCTCAAGGGAATCAACACAGTCCAAGAGGGTAGCATCTTTCAGAAAAAGAGATGTGCAAAAACAAGGGGGCACAATTTAAAGATAGAGGACAGAGCCAGGCTAGGGGACGGCTCAGAGGTAATGTGAGGAAGTATTTTTTCATGGAGAGGGTTGTGGATGCATGGAACATCCTTCCTGAGGAGGTTGTGGAGTTAAGAACAGTGGGGGAATTCAATAATGCATGGGACAGACATAAGGTAATTCTAGTGGGGGGTAGGAGGAAGTAGGCTGTTGGTTAACTAGGATCTGCAGCTTATCCATTAGGTAGGGAAATGGGCAGACGAGGTGGGCCAAGTGGTCCTTATCTGCCATCAAATTCTATGTTTCTATGAGGCACAGGTTAGGAAACATAGGAAAACCAGGAGCAGTTTCAAAATTCGCAAATAGCGTTTTATTTTTCTGAATAACAGCAAATAAAATAACAATTTGGTCAGTATAACGATTTGCAAAGGAAGTATAAACAGAGAAAGTCCATCTGGGTTTCTCCTCAATTTCCAATCCCAGTCTCTGTGTTTCTCTTGCAAGAAATTGCAGCTCTGTTTTTATAAGTCTTTGCAACTCCTGCTCGTTAAGAAAACAGCATGCTTCTCACACAGTGTTCTTGTAAGTTTCAACAAGTGCAGCAAAAAGAACATTGTGACCCAGAACTGACCTCTTGCTTACAGCTTCTCAGAGGGTTTGCAAACAGGTTAACCCCTTGAGTTCCAAACAGTTTTTTGCAATCATTTCAACAGTATAACTATATACATTTCAATAATAAAACTATATACATTTCTGAAACAAAGGGATCCCAGTATCCATTACATTTACACCTAATGAGTCACATATATTTTTATACCAGCACATATGCAAGGGGGGAGAAAAGACAGAACAGCAAGTGAAGATAGAGATAGCGAGAGGTAGAGAACTGCAAGACCATCAGGGTGATCAAGTCCTAGGTCTCTCGAGAAAATTTGGTTGCGCAACCAGACAGAGAAGAGACAGAAAAGGAGAAAATAAAACAGATCCTTGCATTTAAACTCTTTCTCCAGAACAACTGGGATAGGGCCTTATTCAACCCTGTCACAAGAGGAGGTAGACAGGAGATATGATAGAGACATTCAAGTTTCTCAAGGGTATAAACAAGGTGCAGGGGGAAGACATCTTCCAATACAGGAGGAGTACAAGAATTAGGGGGCAAGACATGAAATTGGAAGGTGGCAGGCTAAGAGGGAATATGAGGATGCTTTTCTTGACAGAGGGTGCTGGACATATGGAATGATCTGCCGCAGGAGGTGGTGAGAGTGAGTACTATGGCGGGAGTTAAACATACATGGGACAGGCATGGGAGAACCATAGAGGTACAGCTGAGGGAAGGTCAGAAGTCGTAGTCTAGTACACAGCTCACGGTCAAACTGGATTGGTCTAGTGGTCCTTATCAACCGATAATTTATGTGTTTCAACCTCTGGCAGCCATGTTCACAGAGACAGTGTGGTGGCAGTGACAATACCAATACCAGTGGTGAACTTTTGGCATTGATAAATGCTTGTCTTTTTTTTTTTTTTTATGGAGACATTTTTATACCCAACTTCCGGCAAGGGCTAGGTGGTGGCGGACCGACCATCCTTTGCTCTTTGTCCCCCCCCTCGCAGGGATCATGCGGCAGAGCAGAGGGGTTAGGGTATTTCATAGTTATGGAGATGACTGTGTTAGGTCCTAATCCCTGCCCCTGAGAACACCGGCGCGAAGGACCAAAGTCCAGGCAGGAAGCCATGCTGAGACACGGCTTCCAGCAAGCTCCTAACAGCTGCTCTTCCCCTCCTGACACCATCCACTGGTTGGAATAGTGTCTAACCTCCCCCCCCCCCCACCACCAGCTGACTTCTGGTGAACCGGGCTGGTTCCCAAACCAGGTCGCCGGTGTAGCGAGAGGTATGGCATCCAGCACCTCAACCCTCAGTGCCACTGGACTGAGGAGTTCCATCTTAATCAGGCTATAATCCTGCCTGCCTTCTTTGCCAGCTTCCAGAATGTGGAAGAAAGGACTGTCTGCTCACTGGATGTTAAGAGGGTCCTTAGGTTTTACCTGGACAGGACAAAGGACTACAGACTGTCAGAGCATCTCTTTCTTTGTTTCCACCCTAAGCGAAAGAGAGAAACTGTCACAGTCAAGTGCATTTTGGCCTAGATTGTAAAATGCCTTCACCACTGCTGTGCTATGACTGAGGTTAAACTGGAGGGCAAGGTACATGCTCACTCAACCAGAGTGGTTGCCACTTCCCTGACAGAGGTACGCACCATGCCTGTTGTAGAAATTTGCAGAGTTGTGACTTGCAGCATACCTTTACCAAGCACTATGCCCTGGATGTCCATGCCAGGCAGCATGCCACCTTTGGCAGGACAATTCTGAATGGATTACTATTCTGAATGAGCCCTGAGCTCAAGCCTCCCTAGTCCTTGGGACTTTCTTTGAGTTTGGTACTCTGACCCTTAAATGGAAATCCATGCAGAAGATTGATTCTTGGAAGATATGTACTTACTGCAACTGTTTATCTTCCTGAATTATCTTCAACATAGATTACAAAACCTGTCCACCATCCCCTGGACTCAGTCCAGTATTGTTGTGTTGGTCTTCACCCCATTGTACTTGGTTTGGGCTGAGAAGACACTGTGTTATTGATTTTTGTGGCCCTTCTCAAACGGACCACGAGAGCTATCTTCTGCCGTTAGGTAAAGTGCATAGGTTACTTATTAGGTTAATGCTGTGCACCTCAGTAAAAAAATGTTACTGCGGCGGTTGGGGGCTGACGCCACTGTATACCAGCGGGTATGTACGATGGCATGCATGGAGCCTACTCATGTCGCCAGCCCTCCAGAAAAGTTCTGGCTCCCACAGGGTCCTAGCACCTCCAGCACAGACCCATTAGTGGTGCTCCAAGAAGATAGTAAGGAAGATAAACACTTACGGCAAGTACACAACTTCTTTGATTTCTAAGCTTAGCTCTCACGTGCTCTATGAAAGGTTACTAAAGTACCCCTCCCTCACCATGAAAAAAAGTACTCCTTACATAGGAAAAGTACCCAACTTATAAAACAGCACTCTTCATGCACACTGTATCCTAAGGTGCTTTCCTGTCCAAGAGACTGAGGTGGAGAATGTTGCTGCCCATCAGATGCATATAGATTCACAGCACAAAACTGGAGTAAAAGATTATGGAGTATTTCAGCACAGGGAGGTTATATGACTTGGTCAGGGTCACACAGCCCAGGTAACACTTGCATTTCTGAACTGCGTAGGCCCAAACTATTTTACATTGGTTAGTCTTGGCTGAAAATTGTTTTTTGCCCCTCTGCTCCACTCTGAGTTAAAACAATTGAGTGCTAGTGTAAGCACACAGCTGTTTTCTCCCGGCCATAGCCCGAACTGAAACAAGTCCCAGATTTCAGTGGTGTAGCCTTTTGTGTAGATGGAATGGTTTCAAAACTGTTCTTTGACCTTCTGTAGTGGATTAAATAAGATAAATGCAATTGTGGCAATGTGGATCACAATCCCTCAGAATCCCGACTGACACTAAACTGTTTTAACAGTGTGAATATAACCTAGTAAGTAAGTCATGGATGTAGGATTCAAAGCTTGGTTGGCAGGTTCACAGCTGTACTCTAATCACTAGGCTAAACTGCGTCCTAAAATGAAAAGAGAGCAAAGCTAACCTGTTTTAGTAGACATGACTCTTTGGCAGATGCATTCGTTTGTGAGGATTCCCTGCACACAGTGGGTAGGCCGTAGCCCTGACGGAAGGAGCCAAGAAGCCAAGCAGTGTTTGTCTGCAGAATTGATTTACTTCACCACAGTAATTATTTCAAAAAGAGCCAACATACAGGCATGTTCCATGGCTTTCCCTTTGTAGAATAATGCAACGCAATCCATTTAGTTCCTTCCTCACCGAGGCTGCGTGCAGGTGCAGCACATACAGTTATATTTCCTTTAAGAGAGTAAGTGAGAATGAGAATGACAGTGAGAGCTTTTAATGGATATTGATTGGGAGAGGTTAGAAGTTTAATATTAGCCCGTACTTTAAGTATCTGAAAGCACAATGAAACGATAAAGCCAATGAATGAAATCCTATGTGGGAACATAACCCTTTTTTTTTCTTTTACGTTGTATGCAACATTTGTAAGTAGGACAACTTTGAAAATAGGGCATTTCTGGTCCATATAGTTTTATCCTGTGGAAAAATAAAGGTCTTTACTACTTTACAGGAAATTTACCTAGATGGGCATGGTTGCCACTGTTCATTTGGTCATCCCGCAGTAAATGAGCATTTTGTTTTTTTTCTTTTCATCTTTTATTTCCTGGGGGACGTGGCTTCCCTTCAGCCTTCTGCAAGTCCCCTAACTCCCACTGGAAGGTTAGCACTCTATCTAGCCACTCACCCACTGTCACTCCGACGGTCAGTTTCAATTATTATGGTCAGTGTTTTTTTAGGCTGGTTAGCTTCTCCCTTTCCCAAAGGTGAAAGTCCTGGACAGAACATGGATGGTTTAGAAGTAGCTGGTATCTGGTGCCAGTGGTATCTGCTTCAGAGATGAATCTGAAATGTGGACTGGTTAGAGGAGTGCCTCCCCTCTACATCTTCGCAGGAGAAGTGAGGTGGCAGGCAAACAACAAACTTGTTTTTTTTCCTTTTTAGCAGTTTATACTGAATCTCTGATTGCTGACTTACCCTCCTCCGGACAGGTCCAACAGCACCATAACCTGACTTTCTGGGACTTACTGTGGAGATGCCCTGTCACCAGTGTGGAGCTTGTGGGGACTGGGCCATCATTCAGCTACGGTCGGGGTGTTTTCCAGGATTTTTCTCCCTTCACTTACAGTGCATGCAGTGATGCATTTTGCAAGCTCTGTCTCCACAGGAATGCCTTCCCGTTTCCCATGCATCCCGGTGCTCTACCACCCAGATCCCTCTAGGTGGCAGCCACCTAGTGGGACATGCATACCTCCCTCACTGAGGGAGGAGAGCTGTCCTAGGGACGCTGAATCCTTTCTTCCCTAGCCAGTCCTTGAGTTACCCATACCTGTTCCTGTACCCGAGTCGCTGGTGCAGCAGGTGGTGAGGTAACCACTGCCTCAAAGGAATGACACTGGGCCTGCTCTCAAACAGTAAACTGTTAACCAGTCCCGAGACATGGCTTGTATGAATGAAATAGAATCAGGAAGTTTGTGTAAGTGTATCGATATCTCTGAGATTCACCAAAATTACAAAAATAAATACAGAATCTATAATAACACCAGTTTGAATCTGTTTGCCTATGTCAATTTTTCTATATAATGCTACTGTTCCCATTCTGTGTTAGACTTATGGAAATACTTAACAAAACTAAGGCGTACTAAGAAAATAAATTATTTTCATTTCAAATGTATTTCTTGAGAAAAAGAGAATCATTCATGATCATTTCTTTTATGGGTGTTGTTACTTCAGCATGCAGGTGACACAAATCAATGATATAGCGGTCAAACAGTGAAAAACGTACCACTGTCTCCAGCAGTTTAGACATTTTAACTAACTGCTTTTAAGTCTGGATTTTGATGTTCCAACGAAGACTAGGTGGAGACTTTTTTTGGACATAGCCATAGGAGAGTATATCTGAAGTCTGTCAAGAAGACTTGTTTCATCATGTTAGGAATTATTTTGCTCAGATGTTTCCTTCTGCCTCTTCTCCATCTTTGAACTTAAAGATGACCGGAAATGATGTCTAAGTGGCAGCTATTTATAATGTTCCTGGTTTCAGAAATGATGTTCATATCTTTAAATCATTTTTAACTGTATCTAAATGAAAAGTGATATGAAGAACTGTATGTTGCATTGTTTTGTTTCAATGGGTAGCATTCTGTTACAGTTCCAACCATTGAACCAATTATTTGGATTTTTACTGTTTCAAAGTTCCCCTCAAGTAGCCTGAGATCGCTGTCGAACTTGGGTCATCAGCATCACAGGTGGTAGCACTGCTGCTGAACTAATCAGCCGGCTTCACTAAAACAGATATTGACTGGTGTTGGTTTGGGATGTAGTTGGATGTGTAAACATTTTGACCCCTCAGGATAAACTATTGATCTCTAATAGTCATATGACCCTCAGCCTGTGGATTTGAGCTGTACAGCTATTGTCAGTCAGTAGTTTTCCCACTATCTCCCTCACTTCTGGTCATTATTTAAGCAGTAATGCATGACAGTGTGTGTGTTGAGCTGGGATAACATTGCATGTTGTGTGGTTGGGCACAAGGCCACAGGCCGAGTGCGTCCAACACCATGGTGTGATGTTATCCCAGCACAACATACATCCTGGAGTGCATTATTACTATTATAAAATATCTTACAGTTAACAATTCTAGTCATTTTTTAAGTGAGTTTAAAAAATAGTACTGGTTTCCTCTTTTGTCAGGTAGGTGGAGCTGATGTGCTGTTGGTGTGCCTACGTTCCCTTCCTAGTATGTACCCAGCTTCTGTTTGTCTTTAAATGCTGGTGATGATGAGGCTTTGTTCTGTCCACCCCCAACCCACCCCCGCAACCTCATCTGCAGATTTATTAGAGAAGTCTGCTGGATCTTATTAATTGTAGATCACAGCCACCGATTACCTCTATTACAATTGTGGTGCACAGTAATCACTATTTGGTAAGTGTACCGAGCACAGAGTGTACGCACCAAGTCTGTTCAGGAGCGAAGACTCTACTGGTTTAAAGAAGCCGATCAAGATGACAGTTTTGTTCTTAGTTTTTAACTAAATGATTTAATCCAGTAATGAAAGGGAACACAGTCTGCGATCAGCATAGAAGCTGACAGTATGAAGGGAGAGTTTTCACGCTGTTTGGCTGGGAGTGGGAAAAAAGTGCACTGAATCCGATCGCGTTAACGACTTTGGTTTTACTTCCTGACATGAGCGGGGACAGTACTGTTTTCAAGAAGCTGATTGCGATTACAGCTTTGTTTACTTTGTAAATAAATATTTAAATCCAATAATGAAAGGAAACAGTATCTGTGATCAGCACAGACGCTGACAGTAGGAGGGAGGGTTTCACGCTGTTTGACTGGGAGCGGGAACCGTGCACTGAAGCAGAACATTGAGGCAGTATAGCGCAGTGGTCTAAGGCTCTGAGCTGCAAATCTGGTGACCTCCAGCAGACCAGACCTGGGTTTGAATCCCACAGCTTCCACTTGCATACTGTGTGACCCTGAGCAAGTCACTTAACCTCCTTGTGCTCCCAGGTCGCTCCTGTAAAAAAGCTTTCAGCTTAGTGTGCTATACCTGGTTAAACAACTAAATAAAAAAAAATTAAAATAAAAATAATGATGACAGCTTTCTTTTTACTTCCAAATTAAAGATTTCAGAATGAAAACAATTGAAAATGAATGTGCCTGCTATATAATTTACAGAGAACCTTTATTACTCTATGGTTTTAGGGTTGTTTTATGGCAGTGGGAGGGAGTGGTATATATTTTTTTTTTTTTTATTTATACTTTTTGCTCCCTTGAAGTTTGCTTCACCCCCGGTTCACCCACCCAGCATTGGAACCCACTCCGCTGTGGGACACCAACCCCACAAGATTACCCACTCGCGGCGGGGCCATCCCAGGGGACGATAGTACCATGGTACCAGTCATTGGCTAGGGCCGGGGCCATCAACCAAGCCAAGAAGGCCTGAGACACGGAGGGTTTTATGCTTTTGTTCCCCTGGTGTCCATGAACCCAGGTGACATTGGCATGCGCACAGGGAGACCAGTGTGCCTGTGGATGCAGAGTGTGGGTCCCCTGGCCAACATCATCCCCTCCCATTTGTGGAGTGTTCTGCTGCACTGCCCCTGTGTTCACCCAGATGGCAGTATCGCACTGGGAACAGTGACCCTTTCTCCCTGGAGAGCAGTCCTTGGGATGTTCAATCCATCCCCCCCCCGGCTGACCCTCCAACAGCCCAGGCTTGTTCCCAAACCTGGGTCGTCAGTAGCTCTACTGTTGCACCAGTGGGCTAGCCAGGTTTATGTTTTTAAAATGTTTTGAAGTACTGGCATAATCCACAGCAGCCACGCCAAGTGTGGGCAACTTGTGCATGGGCTGTGGACTGATTTCTTTAACGATTCGTATGGTCATGTTTGTGCTGGGACTAGGTCCATGATGTGCTGTGATAACGTCATGGTTCTAGCCCTAAACTGCCAGTCAGAGACTAGGGATTCCTCTTGCCATTTTCTAAAAATTTATTAAACTCTTGAATAGTAACTTGCAATCTGATTGGCTAAAATAGTCACATGAACGCAGCATATCTTCATCGGAGATATCTCTTTCATCAGGTCACACCTATGGAACTTAGCCGTCAGGCACTAGGATCTCATGGAAGTTTTTTTCTGTAGCAGTCTATTAGGGCCACCCACGCCGATGTCACCTGCAGACGTCATCTTCCCTATATAAGTGTAGGCCCTACTCCCTCCTCAGTTCTTTTCCATCGACTTCCTTGCACAGTCTGCTTTGGAAGCTTCATCATTCAGTTGACTGCCAAAATTTATATTTTCTTTATGTTCTCTTGTTTTGTTTTGTATGTCTAGAACCGTTGACTCATCCTCTCTGTTCTGTCACCGCCACTGAAGAAAGATTTTTTCGGGAGGATGACCAAGATCTTCGTGTCTGCTGTCTGGGGCCTCCTCATGACCCCTAGGCCTGCACCCTCTGCCAGGAGTTTAACCTGACAACTCTTCAGCACTGTATGAAAGCCCTCAAAGTTTTCCTCATGGAGCAGCAACTAGCCAGTTTGGAACAGGGGGGGCTCAGTGGCTTTTCCCCCCATCTCCGGCGTGCTCTTTGGGGTCACAGGCTCAGGAAAGCACAAGGACTGTTGAAAGGATCATTCCCCAGGCCACCGATCCTGGTCCCTGGGTGCTCTCTGCCAGTCCTCCAGGACTGGTTGGTTGGCTCCTCTGGGACCGTCCCCCTCTGCTTCCTCAGCCTTGGGCTCTTCCAGGCTGATCCGGGTGGGGTACTCTTCTTCGGCTTTGCTGGAAGCCCAGCCATCAACCTCTGGATCATCAGCCTCTGCCACACCAACTTTGTCAGCCTTCCTGCAGGCTCCTCAGGTACTGGGCCCCACTGTTCACGTTCAGGACAGCGGACCGTTGACCCTACTCCTGCAGGGCCATTGACGGCTGGGTTTTCCCCAGCTCCTTCACCCTCTGCCCCCCCCGGGCTGTCGAAGGTGGGCTTCTCACCCTCGCCGTTGCTCCCGGTCATGACAGTCATTCTTTAACCCTTCATCGGCCACGGCCTCGATACTATTTTGGCATCCTTCAACACTACATAGGTCAAGCAGTTTTCTCCTGCACTTGCCCCACCATCGGCCCATCCTTTGGGGCCAAAATCGTGACAATCTAGGAAAGATTTGGTAAGACTCAACAACCCCTTTGAGGTGCTTTCTAGTAACAGGGACTGGGGAGACATGGGAGAGGAATCTGATGCCTCATCAGTTCTCCCGTCACAGCAAGACGTTTCTACAGAAGCAGAAGATCCAGTCCCAGACACTAAGACTGTAATTTATACTAAAAAACAACAATCTTCTAGTAGAGTGAGTAGTGGGTGGAGGGAGGAAAGAAATACTGATGAATAGGTTTGTGATATTATTAATCAGTTTTCTTACTATGAGTGACTTGCAACTTACCACACTGAATGTTAGCAGCATTTGTAATACTAAAAGGAGGGTGGTTATGTTGTCAATCCTGCATGACATCAATGCAGATGTGATATTTTTACAGGACACTAGATTACATAACTTGACTGATGTTGCAGACACCAAATGACTGTGGCAATGAGGCCCTTCTCTGTGGTTTATAGGGAAAGCCCATTGTTCCGGACTGGGGGTTTTGTTTCCAAATCACACAGTTACAGTTTATACTCTGGTGGACTTAGTCCCAGGTAGAGCTTCAGTTTTGGATGTACGAATGAATAATCTGGAAATCCACTTAATAAACATGTATGCCCCACAGACGAAAACTGGCAGAACAGACTTAATTAAAGCTATACAACATTATTTATATACATCCAAAGGGGGTTATATGAGGGGGAGATTTCAGTTGTTTTCATGTTGCCACTCATAGGAAGGATAAGAAAAACAGTACTGTATTGTGACTGCATTTTTACCACAGATGATATCTTCTGTACTCCTTGTGGATGCAGCAGTAGCCAGACATGGGGTTATAGGCGGCATCTTCTATAAGGCCACTCTAACATCCAGAATAGATTACTTTGATCTTACTTCAAGAGGGCTTTTGCAGTAGGCAAAAACCATTAGGACTGAGCCACAAGGCGCTAGGACCATACAGAAAACTTTAGCTAGTAGTGTGGTGGGAGATCTTTGGCCAATATTGGACCTCAGCGCACTCAGTCTGTATGTTGAGTACAAGAGATTCTACATGCTGACTCTCCCAGGTCTGTTGCCACTGCTCCAGTAGGGACACTGGCTCTGCGCACTGGACATGCAGGATGTATTCCTGCACATCCCGGTCTTCTCTGCCCCACTGCCGCTTCCTCAGGTTCTCTTTCCAGGGTGAGCATTTTCAGTTCAAAGCCCTCCCCTTTGGCCTTTCATTGGCACCCAGGGTGTTTACCAAGTGCCTAGAGGTAGTGGCAGTGGTGTTACAACACCAGGGTCGTCATGTTTTTCCATACCTCGATGACTGGCTTCTGTCAGCTCCATCAAGGGACAGTCTGGAAGTCTGTCTGGAGGCTACCCTAGATCTGTTCCGCCAAGTGGGGGTTACGATGAGCTACCCCAAGTCTCACCTCACACCCTCCCAGTGTCTCCAGTTTATTGGGGCGGTGTTGAACACAGCCCAGGGTCAGGCTTTCCTTCCCTTGGACAGGGCAGAAATATTACGGCAGCATGCCAGGCAGGTGACCTTCAGCCACTGGACTATGGCCAGATCTGTTCTGCACCTACTAGGCCTGATGGCGACAGCCATCCCCACTGTTCCTCTAGCCAGACTCCACATGCGGATCATGCAGTGGATGCTCAGGGTTCAGAGGGATCAGAGGTCAGACGACCTGGACCACAGGGTTATGGTATCCGGCCCTGTGCGGCAGGACCTCCATTGGTGGCAGGATAGTCTCTGCAGAGGGGTTCCCTTTCAGCCTCCCCCTCCAGCCCAAACCCTGACTATAGATGTCTCCGGTCAGGGCTTGGGGGCTCACAGAACCCAGGGATCCTGGTCCCAGCAGGAGCTCTCTTTGCACATCAACGTGCTAGAGATGCATGTGGTGCTGTATGCCCTTCAGGCCTTCCAGCCTCTTCTTCTCCCAGGTCCAGTCCTAGTCCAGCCAGACAACATGTACATGGTCTGGTACCTGAACGAACAGGGAGGCATACGGTCTTACCCCCCTGTATAGGGATGCCATGCGTGTGTGGAACTGGACAGTTCTGCACCACCTCTAGCTTACAGCAGTGCACATCCCAGGCATTCAAAACGTCCTAGCGGACAGTCTCAGCTGCACTCAGGCATGGGCACAGGAGGGGGAACTGAGGCAGTCAGTGATCAAGAATACCTTTGACCTCTGGGGTCACCCAGATCTAAATCTGTTTGCTTCCTCATACAATGCAAAACTACCCAATTTTTGCTCACTCATTCCCAGACGTGGTGTTTTCTGGTGAGACGTGCTATCTCTGCTGGACAGAAAGGTTCTTGTATGCCTTCCCTCCCTTCCTGCTGCTGCAGAGGGTACTCCTCAAACTACAGGTGGGGGGTTCACATGATTCTGATCGCCCCGGTTTGGCCTCACCAAATGTGGTTCCCTCTGCTCCAGTAGTTGGCGGTGGAGCCTCTGGTTCCTCTACCCCTCTGCCAGGACCTTCTGGCCCAGGAGCAGGGCAAGCTGCTCCACCCAGGTCTCAAGTCCTTACACCTTCATGCGTGGTACCTTCTGACATAGCTTTCTCACACTGTGGGGTCTCTTCCAGAGTTGCTCAGGTCCTTGTGAAGGCCAGAAAGTCATCCACATGAACCACATATGCTCTGAAGTGGAAGAGATTCTCTATCTGGGCAGCCTCAAAGGGTTGGGATCCCTTTTTGTGCCCTGTCCCTCAGGTCATGGAGTATCTACTGCACCTCTCTGACCTGGGGCTCAGCTATTCTTCACTGAAGGTCCATTTATCAGCCATTTCTGCATACCACATTCTGGTGGATGGCAAGACCTTGGCTCCGTTGGAAGTCTGCTGCTTGTTTTAGGAATGCCTCTGCCACGGACATTTGTGCGGCAGCTACTTGGAGCACTGTCCCCACTTTCACCAAGCATTACAGTCTGGACATTGCCTCTAGATGCAGGGCGGGCTTTGGACTAGCCGTCCTTCAGGGCCGTCTGTCTTAGTTCCCTGTTTTTTTATGCAGGCTTTTTCCTGCCTCCTGTGTTAAGTCTTTGTCTGACTTACACTGCTTGGGACTCAGTTCTAATTATTATTGCCTACTGCAAGAGCCCTCTCAAAATAAGACAGTACGGTTATGTAAGAACTTACTGTAACGGTAGATCTTACTTCGAGAGGGCTCTTGCAGTAGGTAATTACTTATAGGACTGATGCCGGCCAGCGTCAGGACCCAATGGAAACATTTCTAGCTAGCAGTCTCTGGCGGGGGACTGCCCCTGCCTCAGGTGACTGACGTCATGCTGCTTCAGTATAAAGGGGCGGTCCCCCATGCCCGCCTTCCAGTTCTTTCCCGCCGTTATCCCCTATACCTTCCGAGCACAAAAATAAATCGACTAAATCGGCCCCACAACTCCCGCAAAGGACGGCCATTCCCAGTGCATCTCCTGTCTAGGCCCGGATATCAGGTGGAGAAGTGCCAGCACTGCCTTAAATTCAGTGCTGCCACCCACAGACGGAGGCAGCAGTCCTTGGAGGCCCACATACTAAAGAAGAAAATGTCCTCCATGGAGAAGAGTTAAAAAAGCTCTGGCAGGTGTCCACTTCTCCCGAAGGCCATCGTAAGAAGAAAGACAAGGAGAAGCACCGGGATAAGGGCTCCTCATCCACCGCGTCTTCTTCGGGAGTTGCCGTGCTACAGGTAATGTCCCCTCTGGAGGACTGTTCCTCGACTGCCGCCTTGGAGGCTTCCAAGGCGGCGGCCCACCCGTCTGGCTCACGCTCGGGCCCTTCGGGTGCCTCCGGGCTATTGGAGGCCTCCGCTCCCAATAAAGCTGCCACCATGCGGCCTACTGGTTTGAGCAGCTCCGGTAAGCCGGACGTCAGCTCCTCTGACGCCTGCATGGAGACGGTCGATAAGTCACCCGACCCTTCGGGGCGGTGCACGGCCCCTTTTCCACCTGACCAGGCTGCTCCTTCTTTGCGACCTGCCTCGGGCGATGGATCCGATAAGTCAGATGTCAGCTCCTCCGGCATCCACCCGGACTCCGCTGATAAGTCGGACGTCGGCCTGCCCGATGACCGCACGGGAGCTGAGACAACGCCGGACCCTCACGTCCGCCGTTCCGGCTCCCCAGCCTTCACTGCCCTCTGGGGACCCTGGGTCTCCTCAGCCTGACCCCGGAGATTTTTCCCCTCCATTCCTGGGCGATGCCGAGGTTCCTGCTGCACCCCCATCAGGCCGTCCGCCCACTGGGCCAACTGACTTGGCGTCGGTTCCCCGGACCCCGGCTCCGACACCGGTCTTGCCGACGCCGGGCGACATCCCACTCCCGGATGCCGCTCCAACGCTGGGCCTTCTGCCCTCCGGGCCTTCTGCTCCAGGCCCGCCCATGGGTCTTCCGGCTGGGCTGTCTCCAGCAGACCCCCCGGTTCCCAGGAATCCGATGCTGTCGTATCCGACGCCGTCTTACCCAGCTCCACAGTATCCAATGCCCCAGTACCCGACGCCGGCCTGTTCGACGCCGCAGCACCCAGTGCCTCAATACCCGATGCCAGATTTCCCGCCATCGGGTTATGGATATGTGTCTTACGGGTACAATCAATACCCATATCCCCCTCCTCCTCCTCCTGTTCCTCCATCGCCCCCTCAGCTGCCGGTGGACTTGAAGGAGACTCTGGCCTCCTGGTGGGCTGAAGCCAAGGCTCAGCTCACCAGAGAGGTGGAGAGTCATCTCATGATGATGGTGCCGATTCCAGCTCCCATATGTCCGCGACGACAGACTCCCTCCGCACCTCTGGACACCAGGGGTGAGCCCTCTGGTTCCAGGGCGGGGCAGGATATGCTTCCCTGAGGACCTTCCAAGGGGTCCGTTCCTCCTCCACACCGGGAGTGGGAGTCTTCCTCTTCATCTTCTTCCTCCTCGGACACCTCAGACGACTCCGATGATTGCTCCGAGCCAGACAACGAGCCACGCTCTCCATCTAAGCCCAGGCCTTGGACTCCTCTGAAGTCTCCTCCGGAGGATCCTTCCTTTATGGAGTTGCTGCGCAAAATCCAGGAGGTTCAGAAGTGGCATTCCTTGGAGCTGGATCCACAGCGTAAGAAACTCGCTGAGCATCTGGACCTGCCCAAGACAGCTCCTACCTTGGTGCCACCCTGGACTGAGCCTCATGCCGATCTTGTTTCCATTATTTGGAAGCAACCGTCGGCTTTAGGCCCGCTTCCTCAGAAGTTGAACAGGCTATATCAGGCTCCCAAGGGTGCTGACTTTCTAGATTCTCACCCTCGAGCTGATTCAGTTGTGATTAGTGCCGCTCATGGCAGGACAGCTAACCCGAAACATCTGAGCTCGTCTCCACCTGACAAAGAATCCTGTCTTCTGGACCAGTATGGGAAGAAGATCTTTGCTTCTTCCACTCTGGGAATTAGGGTGCTAAATTATGTCAGTCGCATGGGGATTGTCAGAAGGCAATTCTTAGTGAGGTGGAATCCAAATTGGATTCCCTTCCTGACTCTCAAGTCAAACAGGAAGTGGCTGACCTTGTACGCTCTGCACGTTCTGCCAGTCGGCACATACTTCATGCTACATACGATGCAGTGGACACTGCTAGTAGGAGCTCCACTTTCACCGTAGGCTTACGGCGTCTTGCCTGGTTCCGTGTGTTAGGGTTGGTCTTGGAAGTGCAGTCCGCTATTCAGGAAGCGCCCTTCTGGGGTTCGGTGCTGTTCGTTGGTGATGTCAAGGACATTCTCACCGATCTGCAGGAGAAGGGGACTGCACTGAAGTCTGTGGACTCCATGTACCACCCCCATCAAACGCAGCGCCATCCCTTTCGCAGGCGGAATCGGCAAAAGGCGAAACCCCAGGGAAAGTGGGCCAATAAACGCTGGGCCCCTCCAGCTGCCAAGCCCCCTGTGCCCAAAAAAGCAGCGGGTGCTTCAGCTGTGATGCTGCCCCACACCACCTGACTCCTTTCCTCTCTCACAGCCTCTGGGCCTTCCAGAGGAACCGGTAGGAGGGAGGTTTTCCCTCCACCTCCTGGGTTGGGAGAGGATAACTTCAGATTCCTGGGAGCTCCAGCTGATCGTAAAAGGGCACTCAATAGAGTTTCCTCAGAACCCCCCTCGACACCCTCCCCAAGGTTGTCATACTCTCAGGAACATCATCTTCTGGTCCAGGAAGAGATTTCAGCACTTTTGCTGAAGGAGGCGATAGAACCTGTCCCCATTCCTCTTCAGGGAACGGGGTTCTATTCCCATTTCTTCCTGGTCCCGAAGAAAACAGGGGACTTGAGGCCGATTCTCGGCCTCAGCTCCCTGAACTTGTTCGTGGAGTACTATTTTTGCTGACCCGGGATCAGGGGACCCTGATTCATCCAGGCCTCAAGTCCCTTCAGTTGCACGGGTGGCTCCTGCAGACGTAGCTCAAGCCCAATTCGGGGTTTCCCCCCTGAGTAGCTGAGATTCTGGTGGAGGCCAGAAAACCCTCAACCAGATCTACTTATGCCATGAAATGGAGCGGTTCTCTATTTGGGCTGCCTCCAATGATGTGAGCCCTTCTCATGCTCTGTCAGCTGACTCTGGATTACCCCAACACCTCTTGATCTGGGTCTCAGCCATTTCATCCTTAAAGGTTATATGACGGCCATTTCGACCTATCATGTCCCCTTGCAGACAGAGCGTTTGCTCAGCTGGAGTCTCTAAGACCTTTGAGAGTGGTCCTTCACTTAGACCCCTATCCGGGTTCCTGCCCTCCTTGTGGTCTGAATTTCATTTAAGAAACTACTCTGCCCTTTCGAGCCAGCAGCCTCAGTGGACCTAAAGTTCCTTTCTTGGAAGACTCCCTTCCTAGTGGCCATTACTTCTGCTCTACGGATTTCCGAGCTTCAAGCCCTGATGTGTAAAATCCTGTATTTGATTTTTCACAAGGAACATGTGGCTCTACGTACCAACCCTAAGTTTCTCCCTAAGGTGGTAGAGGAATCAACGCTGAATCAATCCATAGAGTTGCCTGCCTTTTTTACGCAGCACTCCTATCAAGGAGGGTACCTCCTGCATACTTTGGATGTTCACCGAATTCTGAGATACTACACCAACAGAACGGAGGATCTCAGAAAGACATGTTTCTAAGCAATGCCTATTGAAATGGTTGGCTCATTGTATCACTTTCTGTTATGACAAGTATAACAAGACCCTGCTGGGTCAAGTTAGTGGCCACTCCACCAGAGAGGTCACTGCCTCTGCTGCTTGCTTCAAGAACGTGTCAGCAGCTGACATTTGTGTATCATCAGTTGGACTTCTGTCCATACCTTTATGAAAACATTACAGTTTGGACATTGCCTCTCGCACTACCAGAAATAAGGGGTTCGGGCTGGCTGTTTTCCTGAGCCTCCTTTCCTAAGGCCTTCACAGCCAGAGGGTCTACTTCTGAGTAGCTTTCCTCCTCCGTTTGCTTCTCCTTGTTCCAGACTGCTTGGGACTCAGTCCTATATGTAATTACCTACTGCAAGAGTCCTCTCGAAATAAGATAGTACAGTTACGTAAGAACTTACCGTAACAGTAGATCTTCGCAAGAGGCTCTTGCAGTAGGTAATACCTTCCCACCCTCCATCCCCCTAAGCTTTTTCAGATCCTTTTCCAAGAAGGGAAATATCTGCTTCTCTCTTATCTTGCCTTTTGGCCTTTGGCGGGAAAGAACTGGAAGGTGGGCGTGAGGGACCACCCTCTTTATACTGACGCCGCATGACGTCGGTCCCCCGCCAGAGACTGCTAGCTAGAAATTTTTCCATTGGTTCCTGACGCCAGCTGGCATCAGTCCTATATGTAATTACCTACTGCAAGAGCCTCTCTCGAAGATCTACTGTTATGGTAAGTTCTTACGTAACTGTACTATCTTTGAGAGAGGCTCTTGCAGTAGGCAAGCTCTTCCCTCCCTTCTTCCCCCTGCTGCTGCTTCTTTTCAGCCTTTCTGTTTGCTCCAGGAGCCCACTCCTTCTCCTGTCGCACCTTCTTAAGTCTCCGGCAGGAGAACTGGAGGGCAGGCGTGAGGACCACCCACTATATAGCGTTGGGCTGACGTCGGCTACGTGACGTCGGGTGGGCGGTCCCCTGCCAGACACTGCTAGCTAAAGTTTTCTGTGTTGTCCTAGCACCTGGCGGCTCAGTCCTAATGGTTACTGCCTACTGCAAGAGCCTCCCTCGAAGATCTACTGTTACAGTAAGTTCTTATGGAGGTTAAACATGTCTCCTTTTTCTCACCGTTGAGTTACGGAGAAAGTCTGTAGGTTTATCAAGTTTAAACTGACAGTTCTAGAAATGTATGAGTCAAACCCCAGGAATCCCTCACTATGCTTAACAAATGTTGAAATGCAGATAGCCTGATAGGTTGAACTGCCCCGGAGAGTGGAATGTGTGTAAATTATGGAACTCAGAACACGAGTTCAGATCTTTGTCTTGAGGTCATGCTGTGTTCTCAGCCTAATGTCAGATTAATTTCTCTGCCTGAACTAGCAAGTCACCCCAAAGAGCGCTATTCAGCAGCTTCACTTGAAAGCACTTTATTTCCATTTAAAAACAAATATTGTTTTATTTTATTTCTCTGCCTCTTCAGCTTAGTTAGAATAGTTTTAGAATTGTTATTTTTCCGGAGTTTCTCTGGTACCGCAGTGGTTCTCGGGAACTGGAGAAACTCCTCATTCCATTGTGGTGGTTTTTGTCAAACTGCTCCTTTTATTCAGTTTTTCCCCATTTTGCAATACATTTTCTATATTGTACTACTTTTGAAATAGTTATGACCTCGGTTCCACTGCTAAACAGAACTGAGATGTTTTGGGGGTGTTTTTGTGTTACAGGGGAAACTTTCAATAAAAAAGGCGCTCTTTGGAATGGACCACATATCTTTATTTTTCCCTGTTTTTTTGCTCTTTTCTGGCAAATTGGTATGTCAGATAGACCCCAAAACAGAATGGGGCCGTACAGACTTAAAAAATTGTTTGAAGTGTTTTAACCTCTTGGCTAAGGTGGACGGCCACGAGCTGTGTCTAAGGTGCCTAGGTCCTAGTCATATTTTTTCAGATTGTGAACTTTGCAGCAAGTTTTGCCCCAAAACACTTGAAAAGAGGGCCACAAAATTGCAAGATATTATGGCGTCTTAGTTCGCCTTACATAACTAAAGCACTTGGAAGAGGGTTCTTCCTTCCATAATAAGTCTAGGGAAAGGCCCTCTTAAGACTCCTCTGATACAAGGATTCCTGAAAAGGGGAATTCTGATCATATCAAGCACAGAAGGCTATCTGAGCAGGCTCCAGAATTGGTTCTTGCTAAAAAGAAACAAAAAGAAAAACTTGTCAGAGGGAGATCCCCTTGGAAAATGACATACAGACTCCAATTTATGTGGGTGCTGGATTGGCAATTAATTTATTTTATATTTACAAATCGATCTCCATTATATTCCACCAGGCGTCATCATTTCAGTTGTTCTTATCTACACTCTCAAATCATTCACATTATTCAATTATTCAGTCCATTCCATTCCGTAAATCCAGTCCAAACATGTCTCTGAAACATAGAAACGTAGACTTTGACGGCAGATGAGGACCGCTTGGCCCACCTAGTCTTCCCATTTACCTACCTAATGTATAAGCTGCAGATCCTAGTTAACCAACAGCCTATTTCTTCCTACCCCCCACAAGAATTGCCCCATGCATTCTTGAATTCTTCCATAGTTTTAGACCCCACAACCTCCTCAGGAAGGCAGTTCCATGCGTCCACCACCCTGTCTGTGAAAAAATACTTCCTCACATTGCCCCTGAGCCGTCTCCCCTTCATCTTCAAATTGTGTCCCCTTGTTCTTGCACATCTCTTTTTCTGAAAGATGCTACCCTCTTAGACTTTGTTGATTTCACTGAGGTACTTAAAAATTTCAATCATGTCCCCCCTCTCCCTCCTTTCCTCAAGGGTATACATATTAAGCTCCTTTAGTCTCTCCTCCTATGGCTTCTCTTGCAGACCCTGCACCATTTTAGTTGCCCTCCTCTAGACTGCCTCCATCCTGTCGATGTCCTTGTGGAGATGGAGTTTCCAGAACTGGACGCAGTACTCCAGATGGGGTCTCACCAACTGTCTGTACAGAGGGATAACAACTTCCTGTTTTCTGCTGGTGATGCCTCTCCCTATACTTCCCAGTATCTCCCCAGCTCTCCCTACTGCCTTCTTACATTGCTTGCCAACCTTAAGGTCATCTGATATGATTACCCCCAGGTCCCTTTCCATTTTTGTTGTTGTTACTACCCCCCCCCCCCCATTGTGTAGTATTCCCCTGGGTTTTTGTTTCCCAGGTGCATTATTGCACTTCTTTGCATTGAATCTAAGCTGCCATCTTCTGGCCATTTTGTGAAAGCTCTACCTTGAAAGAATCTTCTTACTGGATCGTGAAACCCAACACCCTTCCGCTTCCTCCACTTCCGCTTCCTCCAATCTGAATCCTGCTAACCTGAGTTCGGGTGCAAATAAACCCAACCCCCAACTTCATTTAAATCTTCCTCCCCCTTTTTTATGTTACAGTCACGTCTGGGTGCGCCTATTCTAGCCATGCCTGATTTCCTCCCCACCCCAACCCCCATCTGTAGCCCCCCTCCCCCTTTTACTACTCCTTTCCACTAGCCCATCTCCAGCCTAGCAGTGGATGATGGGCTTTTCTCCCTTCCTGTTTTCCTACTCCTCAATGGTTTCACTTAATTGCACAACAAATGAAGAAATTCCCACCGTCGATAAATGGACCCCATCAGGGCGATAGAAACCTGGGCTGCTAAATGAGATGTCACTATAGGCAGTGTACAACCCCCTTAATTTTTTATTTATTTATTGAAATGTTGCACCAGGAGGGCACACTGAGCGACAAGTCTCTCGTCTCCCGGTATGACCTGGGGGGAAAGGGTACAATAGGAGTGAGACATTAAACACCCAGTCCCTGCCGGCTGCACCCCCATCGATGCGCTTGCCATCCCTGCCTCCCATTTTTCTACCATAAACTTTGCCAGCTAGTCCTGTGTAACTGGCTCACGTACCTGAATCCCTTCCCGCTCCTGAAACTCCTGGAATGCATTCCATGCCCCCTCATATGCTCTTAGCGTGTTCACAGACCAGGAGCTCCTATACAGCAGGCGGGCTCCTTCCAACCAATCTCCCACAATTGTGTTGGCATCTGTGTTCTTTGTACGGCTGTTTGCTGTGCCACAGACCTGAACCTGTCCAACTGAAGACGGGAGAGTCTGTCAGCTATCTCATTGTTAATCCCTTCAATATGTTTTGCTTTAAATGACAGGTTTATCTTTAACCCCAATAGCACCAGCTGCCGTAATACCCTGTTCACTGTTTCAGTGTTCCCACCTTGCCTGTTGATCACTTCCACTATTGCTTTGTTATCACACCAGAAAATTATCTTCCTTTTTTCAGATGTGTCTCCCATGCTAATACTGCCACCCACATTGGAAATATTTCTTAAAATATGATGTCCTTTAATAACCCTTTTTCTCTCCATTCCTCTGGCCAAGCTTCCGAGATCCATGCTCCCCTAAAGTATTTTCCCCTCCCTAGCACTCCTGACTCATCCGTATACAAATCCAGGTCAGTACTGCAAAGCCATTCTTCTTGCCAAAAAGTGACTCCGTTGTACCCTTGTAAGAACTGTTCCCTCACCTTCAGGTCTTTGTGTATTCGCTTTGTGATGTCAACCCAATGATGCAGTAGTTTTGCCTGTCCTGTCGCCCTCGCCAACTTCCTAGTAAATGCCCTACCTGATGCCACTGCCCTACAGGCAAAATTTAAATGTCCCAAAAGTTGTTGAACAGTCCCCTGTGGCACTCTACTCCTACCTTTTACCTGTAGCAAGAACTCTTTTAACCTCAATATTTTATCCTGTGGCAATCAGAATACTTTCTTCTCTGCATCCACCTCTATACCCAAAAATTCTAATTTCTTTGCTAGACTTTCTGTCTTCCCGTCAGCCAATGGTACACCCATAATCCCACACAACTCCTTAAATTTTCCTGAGCATTGCTGCTGCTCCTTCTTTGTCTTGGCCTATTAACAAGAAATTGTCCAAATAGTGCACCACTGCCTTATAGCTGTATCTTTCCCCAAATACCCATTGCATCCATGTACTAAAAGCTTCAAATCTGGCACAAGCGGTCGAACAACCCATAAGCATTGCTTTATCAAAGTAATAACTACCTTGGAAACAAAACCCCAGTAAATCCCAATCTTCCTGTCTAAACGGTAAACAGCCGAAAATCTGACTCTGTGTCACTTTTTGCCAGCCATGCCCCCTCCATAGCCTTGATCAGTTCTACCGCCTGTACCAGTATCGCATAGGACACTGTACAATGCTCATCAGGAATGTGATCATTCATTGATGTCCCGTCTGGGTGTGACAGATGATGAATTAACCGGAACTCTCATGCTTGCTTCTTTGGCACTATCCCTAGTGGTGATACCCTGAAATTACCAGGTGGTGGCTCTGAAAACGGTCCTTCTACCCTGCCAGCCTTTAACTCTTTCTCAGTCTTCCTCCACACTATGTCTTCCTTCCCCTTTACAGAACCTAAATCTTTTGCCCTCATACTTTTCCCTAGCACCTTGATAACCTAACCTGAAATCCCTCTGGAAACCCTCTTTCAGCATCCTCCCTGTAGCCATGGCAGAGTATTCCTTGGTCCATTCCCGCACAATCCTTAACTTAACTGGTGTCCTTGCCAGCTGAAACCCGCTTTCCTCACTTCCCCTTTCAGTTGTACTCGTTCACACTATATTCTGCCCCATAACCTCCCTGCCCATGAAACCCCCTCCCTGTACTGCCTTGGTAGGTCCCCCCTTCCTGCACCCCCATAACCTCCCCCTAAAAGGGCTGCCCATTATAACTTTGCGCCCCAGATCTATCCTGCATTGTTATGCAGTGTGACATCAGATGATGTCCTGAACACTCAGAACACACATGCTTAAATTTACAATTTGCTGGAGTACATGATGCCTTATTGTACCCCCAGAAGTCTTTACTAACTGACCACCACCCCCTTGCTTGTTCCCCTTCCCATTCACTCCTCCCTGTCCTGATAATGTCCTTACCCACAATTCTGACTGCGTAGAATCCCAACGTCAATCTCCTCTCGCTGCCATTCTCCGTCTAAAAGCCTCATCATACCTCAGCTATTCGTAACCTAATTTCGTCTTGTATGCATATTTTATTATGGTTGAGTATGTCAGCAAGGGGATAGCTAATTCTAGCTTCTTTTCAAGTACAGTGACATTAAATACCATGAAGCCTGCCTGCCACTTGTCAATATTCTTTCCTTTATAGGTAGTTTCCTCCACATTCTTTCCCACTATCACTAATGCCACTGCCATTTCCGTTTTTCTTACTGTTTCGTTCTGTTAATATTTTTTCACTGTCTCCTTATCCGCTAGTGAAAAGATGTCAATATATTTACCCTTCCATATCTTCTCCTTAATGGCTTGCGGTACATCGTCACCCAAGGTCGTGTCTGATATTCCATCATTCCCTATTTTGATCCCACTGCTACTTCCCTTTTCTTCCATCGATGCCCGTTTCAGTTCTTTAAATGCTCATTCCATTTTCTCTAAGCCCTTATCCCCCATATACCCAATAATACCTGTTAAATACTCTGTCAAATCCCCATCCTGTGACAGGTCGACCTTGTCCTTACCATTCCCGTTATCTGGATCCTCTGACTCAGGTAACAGCTCGATATCTGGCACCTCCTATAAAGGCCATTTTCCTGCGAGACTCCTCCCAGCTCCTCCTGTGGGTGTCTTTCTTTTCCCGGCCACCTCCTCCTCTCTTCTTCTCGCTGACTTCCGAAGTTCATTCACCTTGTCCATCAGCCCCCTTCACTGACACCTTCTTCGCTCTGGTTCTCTCCGCCTCTTCCTCCATCTCCTTCCTTTTTGTCATCTCCAGCATCTCATTCACCTTCATCATCAAACCCGTCGCCTGTGCCATCATCTGGCACTTGTTACCTCTGCTGTCTTCCTGGCTGCCATCCTGATACTTATTTAATACGAAAATAAAGGGTATGAAGCATACGTTGTTATTCTCCCTTTTGACACCAGTCAATAACTTGATATCTGAAATAACCAATCTTAATATAAAAGAGGAACTGCTACTTTTGGGAGACTTTAATTTTCCAAATATTGATTGGTGTAGGAGCACTGGTACTAACATCATAGAAAACCAATTTATTGACGCTACAGTCCTACAGAACCTAGAACAATTTATTGATAGTCCTACCAGAGGTAATAATATTTAGATCTAGTATTCACCAATAATGTGGATCTTATTGATAATGTTGAGATCCTGTCACCCCTAGCTGACAGTGACCACAATCTTGTCTATTTGGAATATAAAGTAAAACATAATACTAATAATGGAACAACTACAATATTTAACTATAACAAAGCAAACTACAAAAGGATGAAAAATTATTTAAACAGTTGGGATTGGAGGAAAGAACTGAGGGTAACAAGTCTCACTGAAACATGAAATACTATAGCAAATCATGTTAACCAATGCATTAAAACATGGGTACCTACTAGGCAAAAATATATTAAATCAAGGAGAGTACCCGTATGGTGGACTCATAAAATAACCAAATTAACAAGGAGAAATAAAAGATATTATAGGGCCTATAAAAAAAAGAACTTCAGAAAATTTGCAACAGTTTTAATCTGTTGCTAAAAATGTTAAAATTACAGCTAAAAAAGCTAAGCAGGCTATGGAACACAACTTGGTGAATAAGGTCAAAGACAACTGAAAGAAATTATTTAGTTATATAGGAAGTCTAAAAGGGAAACAGCCCACAATTGGTCCTCTAAAGATTGGGGAAAGGGTTTTAACTGAAGAAAAGGATATGGCGGATGAATTTAGTAAATATTTCCTGAGTGTGCATAATCCTACAATACATACCAACCAACATATCTGGTTCGACATCAATGATGTTGAATTCCAAATAACTGACATAATTGATGATATCAGTAGTCTTAAGACCAACGGTTCTCCTGAACCAGATGGCATTACACCTGGCTTTCTAAAATAATTGGTGTTTCAACACGCAGGGCCCCTAACAGTCCTATATAATAGATCTATTCTGAAAGGTAAGGCCCTTGATGAATGGAAAATGGCCAAAGTAATACCAATTTTCAAGGGGGGAAGAAGGACAGAGGCAGAAAATTACCGACAAATAAGTTTGACTTCAGTCATAGGAAAACCTAGGGAAAAATTACATCAAAAATATATAGACATAGAAACGCAGAATTTGATGGCAGATAAGGACCTCTTGGCCCACCCAGTCTGCCCATTTCCCTACCTAATGGATAAGCTGCAGATCCTAGTTAACCAACAGCCTACTTCTTCCTACCCCCACCCCCTAGAATTGCCTTATGACTGTCCAATGCATTCTTGAATTCCACCACTTTTTTGACTCCACAACATCCGGAAAGCCATTCCATGCATCCACAACCCTCTCTGTGAAACAGTGCTTCCTTACATTACCCCTGAGCCGCTCCCCCATCTTCAAATTGTGCCCTCTTGTTCTTGCACACCTTTTTCTGAAAGATGCTACCCTCTTGGACTTTGTTGATTCCCTTGAGGTACTTGAAAGTTTCTGTCATGTCTCCCCTCTCCCTCCTTTCCTCGAGGCTATACATATTAAGCTCTGTAAGTATTTCTTCATATGTCTTCCGGTGCAGATCCTGCACCATTTTAGTTGCCCTCCTCTGGACTGCCTCCATCCTGTTTATGTCTTTGTGGAGATTTGGTCTCCAGAACTGCACGCAGTACTCCAGATGGGGTCTCACTAGCTGTCTGTACAGAGGGATAACAACTTCCTGTTTTCTACTGGTGATGCCTCTCCCTATGCAGCCCAGTATCCCCCAGCCCCCTTACTGCCCTCTCACATACTTGCCCACCTTTAGGTCATCTGATATGACTACCCCCAGGTTCCTTTCCATTTTTGTTGTTGTCAGTATCTCATCCCCCATTGTGTACTCTTCCCTTGGGTTTTTGTTTCCCAGGTGCATTACCTTGCACTTCTTAGCATTGATTCTAAGCTGCCATACCTTTGACCATTCCTCCAACCTTGCCAAGTCCCTTCTCATCCTTTCCATCCCACCTTGTGTATCAACTCTGTTGCAGATCTTTGTGTCGTCTGCAAAGAGACATACTTTTCCTTCCAATCCCTCTGCAATATCACTTATAAAGACATTGAAGAGGACCGGTCCTAGTACTGAACCCTGCAGTACCCCACTAGTAACCCCCCTTTCTTCAGAGTTGACTCTGTTTACTATTACCCTCTGTGTCCTGTTCTCCAGCCAATTCTTTACCCAGGCTGCCTTCTTGGGACCCACTCCCAGGCTGGCTAACTTGTATATTAATCTTTTGTGTGGGACTGTGTCAAATGCCTTGCTAAAGTCTAGGTAGGCCATGTCCACAGCCCCTCCCTTATCTACTACTTTGGTCACCCAGTCAAAGAAATCTATTAGATTCGTCTGACATGACCTTCCTGCTGTGAATCCATGCTGCCTTGGGTACTGTGCCCCTCTGGCTTCTAGGTACTCGACAGTTCTTTCCTTCAGAAGTGATTCCATCATTTTCCTTATCACTAAGGTTAAACTAACAGGTCTGTAGTTTCCTGTTTCTGCCCTGCTCCCACTTTTGTGAGGTGGAATCACATCTGCCCTCCTCCAGTCCTCTGGTATCACCCCATCCTCCCATGCTTGGTTAAAGAGGGTAGTCAGTGGTGTCACTAGTTCTACTCTTAGTTCTTTTAGAATTCTGGGATGAATCCCATCAGGGCAGGTCCCATTGCTTTGTCCACCTTCAGTTTTAAGAGTTCTTTCATAACCCTTTCTTCTGTGAATAGGCTGGTATCAACTCCCATATCCAGAGTGTTTCTATTGTTTGTTTTAGGTACCTCCCCCTCTTCATTTGTGAATACTGGCAAAAATATTTTTTTAATATCTCTGCCTTTTCACAGTCACCCTCTGCCCGGCCCCACTCCCCTTTATTAAGCCTCACTATCCCTCCCTTGGTCTTCCTTTGCTCCCTGATGTACCTATAAAAAGTTTTATCCCCCTTCTTAACTAAGTTGGCTATCTTTTCCTCGGTTTGGGCCTTTGCTTTTCTGACTGCCTTCCCAATTTCTTTTTGCTTTAACTGATACAGTTCTCTGTCCTGCTCCTTCTGTGATTCCTTGTACTTCCTGAATGATTTCTTTTTCTCTCGAACCTTCCCTGCCACCTCCTTTGAGAACCATAGTGGTGTCTTACATCGCTTTGTTTTGTTTATTTGCTTCACACAAGGGCTTGTTGCCTCTGTGATGGCAGTTTTAATATTTCTATGCATCTACTAAATACAGGACATGTAGACCCAACTCAACATGGATTTACTTCTGGAAGATCATGTTTATCCAATTTAATAAGTTTTTTGAACCAGTCAGTGCAGCCTTAGAGAAGAACACCCCCATGGACATCATTTTCCTTGATTATTCTAAGGCCTTTGATAAAGCTTCCCATACAGTCTTAATAAAATAACTTGTCAAAATTGGAATAATAACAATGTAATTAGATGGCTCACTTCATGGTTAAGTAATAGGATACAGCATGTGACCATTAAAGAACACTCATTGGCTTGGGGGGGTGTTCCTAGTGGTGTCCCTCAAGGGTCCGTGTTGGGCCCAACATTATTTAATCTACTGATCTCATCCCTTCCTTGCTCAGATAGAGTATGGATTGGCAAATATGCTGATGATTGTAAACTGGGATGCTTGATACAAGACCAAGACGATGCAAGGACATTACAAAGTAATTTGATTGATATAACAAACTGGGCAGAAGAAAATGAAATGTATTTTAATCTGGACAAGTGTAAGGTGTTGCATTTGGGGGAAAAATCCCATGTACACATATCAAATAAATGGCATTACAGTGAAGACAGTTAAAGAGGAAAAAGATCTGGGAATAATTATTACAGACAATTTAAAATTTGATACTCATGCATTAGTTACAGCTAAAAAATGTCAAAAACTAATGGGATGTATATTGGGGAATATTAACAGTAGAGAGGAGGAGGCGATAGTTCCTTTGTACAATGCATTGGTGAGACCCCATATGGAATACTGCTCTCAGTTTTGTGCCCCTCCATCCAAGAGGACACAAATACTATATGAAACCATACATAGGAAAATGACAAGATCAGTCAGACTCACTATGAACACGAGTTGTGGAAATAGGCTGCTAAAACTAAACCTTTATTCGACAAAATTTAGGCAGGAAAGGGGGGATCTTTGTCTTGTTTACAAAACTTTACAAGACCCATACGTGATAGAAACCCTCAGTCTCAGAAGTAATCCAGGTATTGCTAGTACCAGATCCCATAAGCAGAAATTAATGGGTAAATCAAATAACACAATTAAAAGAAATAATTACTATACCCAGAAGGTGGTGATAAAATGGAACATGTTGCCATGTTATGTTACAGATAGTCCAAACATGAGTCCTTTTAAAGTCCACTTGGATAACTTTATGAAATATAAGAAATTTATTTTTCCACCAATGAATTGGTGGCGAGTTCATCAAAGGGCCATGTGCTCACTGAACTTGTAATCTACTATGAAACTATGAAACGTAACTCATTCTTGTTCACCCCTTGGGCATGATCCTGCCCCTGCTGTCTCCCCTTATCCTTCTGCCTATAATACCTATGTCTGCGAATTATTTATCAAAACAAAATATTTGGCAGAAGATAATTATAATTAGTTCTATATATGTTGTGTTAATCAATTAAACTGGACTAATGTAATAAATTCATAATAATAGTAACTTTAGAAAAGCCTGTTATTGACTAAAGCAAAGTAGGCAATGGTATAAGAATGCCATGTTATATTGTATTCCTTAAAATTAGTTCTGTGAAGGTTTAAAGAGATATAGTGATTGTTTTGCCATTTAAGCTGTAATGTCTCTGCTTGCAGAATATGTTATGAAATGTCTCTATGCTGTAATAGTTATAATGCAAAATTTCCTTATGTTTTTTTTTTGAAGGAAGGACATGGCTAACTAAAAAACTAGCAATTTTGTATTTTTCTGTTTAGTATCTTTCTTCTATGCCACAGAACTAGTGAGAGTCACCAGGGTAATTTCCTACTAGTTTGAGAAAGAACGTTGAAATGGTTTTATGCTTTTGTTTGCCATGGGAATCTCATTTGTGTTTCAGCTTATGTATAAAGGATGTCTATACTTTAAAACTACAACTATGGCCTCCTTTGTCTTCTGTGCATGTGTGGTGACGCCACCCCATACTACCAATGTGGCATCTTGCCCGCACCCGTGCATGCGTGAAGGTCGTGATCCTGGGCCTTTTAGCCTGGGCCCATCTGTGTACTGCACATGCACAGAATCAAGCTCACCAGTAATGGCCACCTGGGGCCCTATAAGCCTGCCCCTGATGGCTGCATCCCTCTCCTTGTGGCTCTGACTTTCCTGTAGGGGAGGGGGGTGCCCACCGGATACCTCCCTCCACTTCCCCTAGATCGTCCCCCTTTCTTCCTCCTTCTGCCGAAAGGAAACTTTAATCCCACCGGCCCACCCATGAAGGCCTCCTGTGAGCCTCCGCTCTCTCAGCCTACCTTCTGGCCCTTTGCCATGCTCCGACATGCTCCTTCTCTACTGACTGCATTATGGCATTATTCTTCCCCCGAACCACCCAGACAAATGCTCCTACTCTTTCGGGCCCGCCTTCACGTAACGCAGCCGAGCATACCACCTTCACGCCTCAGCCACCCGCCAAAAGAGACACGGAGATCCCGACCATCTATTTCAAATAGCTGGCTCAGCATGGGACCTCGATCTTCCCCAGTCGCCTCGTCCTACAACCCACCTTGTCATCCGACCTACCTGATGACCTCATAACTCCTCCCCCTTCTGATCCACCTGAGCCTGGCCTACCCCTCCCCCACACCCTTTACCAATCTACACCTCCCCCGTCATTTTCCTGGGACTCCCCTGACAATTTGGGTTGCCTTGTGCCAGCCCAGTGGTGCTGAGGGTTGAGGTGCTGGATGCCACACCTGGCGCCACACCGGCGACCTGGGTTCGGGAATGGACTTGGGCGGCCAGGGGCTGGTGGAGGAGGGAGAGGATGGAGCATCCTGTGGACTGCTGTCCTCTCCCAGGGTGGGATCCAGGGTCCACTTGGCATATCAGTGACCTCTGGTGGAGACCGGAGGGTACTGATGGCGCAGAGCCATACTAGAGGGCAGAATGGGGGTGGACGACAGCAACTTGATCGCGAAGACGTCATTGCATGTCTGCACTCTGGGAGAAACCGAACACGGAAAAATCCCCGTCCTCAGGGATAGGCGAAGGCACCTCCACCTCCACCAGACCACTCTCCTCTCCTGCCTCCCCTCACCGAGCACAACACACTTGATTCTAGATAGAGTGCTAGGGCGTAGGGCGGCCCCACTTCAGGCGGTTCAGAGCTGGGAGAGTCCATTTGGGCTGGAGCGGGGGAGAGGAGGTGTTTCAGGTGGGAGGTAGAGCCTAGGGTGAGACGAGGTTTCTGGAGAGAGTTCCCCGTGGGGTGGAGTATAAAAGGAAGTTAAAAAAAAAAAAAAAATTGGGGTTGCCTTGTAATGTCAACCTTTTATGTTGCTGCCTCTCTTGTGGAAGAAGCAAATGAGCCGTTAGGGGACAAATCAAAGATGCCCTCTGCGAAGGACATGAATAAGGCATGGCAGTTTTTTGAAGCTTTTCCAGCCATGGGTACCCCAGTTTATATGCTGGTTCCTTCTCAAGTTTCTGCCCCCTTCCTGTTACAGGGAAACAGGGGGCTAAATTTTATTGAGGAAGAGGAGGAGGAAGGGGAACCGATTGAACTTGACAGTTCCCCTAACCAGGATTTTGGTTCCCCTTCCCAGGATCCGGAGGATTTCTCTTCCCACTATGCTTTTGTGAGACAAATGATAAACACCCTCAACCTCTCTACTCAGGAATTTGTGGAGGATGAGGAGGAGGAGGTTGAATTCTTGAATATGATGGGGTTAGCCCCAACCAAGAGGTTGCTTTACCCATCCATAATTCCCTTAAGAAAGCAACCAGTAAGCTACTTCAAACCACCTGCTTCTACCCCGGCGATTGAAAATCGAGAAGTACCAGCTGGACAAATGTGACGCTTAGTACCTCTGCTCGCACTCGGATCGTGAAGGCGTGATCCAGGCAGCTGCCTGTGATAAGGCTAAGGTTCCCTTTTCTGCCCAGCCCCTGGATAAAGATTCCAGGGAACTGGATGGTATGGGGAGGAAGGTGTACACCTCTGCCTATTTGCTCTTGAGGCAGGCTTTGTATATGGCTTACATGGCTCAGCACCCTCTGGAATTCTTTTCTGGCCATGAGTGATAAGGCCCATGGGGAATTGGCACAAGAGGAGGGAGGGAAGAAAAAGGGGTGGAAGGTGGTCACCATGAATGCTAGAAGCTTGGGGGATAAAATGAATGACTTACAGGCCCTCATCATGGAGGGGGAGGTGGACGTGGCAGCCATCACGGAAACATGGGCCACCCAATTCCATGACTGGGACCTGGCGGTCCCAGGGTACAGAATGTTCCACAAGATAGGGATAACAGGAGGTGGGGAGTGGCAGTATGCATAAGGGAGGGGCTAAAGTGCATTCGGGAGGAGGGAGAAACCGACTCTTTGTGGCTGCTAATTCAGGACTCCAGGAAAAGGACTTTCCAGATGGGAGTGGTGTACAGGCCACCATCCCAGACAGAAGAGCTGGACAAGGAACTTGCGAGGCAGATTAGAAAGGCATGCAGGAAGGGGAATGTAGTGGTTGTGGGGGACTTCAACCTGCGGGGGGTTGACTGGGGAACCCCAGCCACCAGCAGTAAAAGGGAGCAAGTACTGCTGGATGCCATTCAGGAAAGCGTCCTGACACAGATGGTCGACGAACCAACAAAGGGGTGGGAAAATCCTTGATCTGGTGCTCACAAATGGGAAATTTGTGAGGGATATCAGGGTGGAAGAACCATTAGCAGGGAGTGATCATCACTCAGTATAGTTCAGGTTGAGTATGGGCAAAGGGGGTGTCATCCAACATGAAGGTGCTGGATTTCAGGTGGGCAGATTCTGCAAAGATGGGGAGATAGTGAGGGTACGTGGTGAGGATCCAGCCTAGTATGGACATGGACCAGAGATGGGAGCTCATGGGGGATACTAGAGGCTACCAATTCCTGTAGAGGACTCTGAGTAAAAAGGCCAAGCTGGGGGGTGGTTGTGGAAGAGGAGAGGAGGAAGAGGTTGGCTTTTAGAGATACAGGAAATTGGCGGGGGGGGGGAGATTGGGAGGAGTACCCGGAGGAAGCAAGGGAGGTGACAAGGGCAGTGAGAATAGCAAAAGCCACTAAAGAGCTTGGGCTAGTGCAAGGCATAAAGGAGGGGGAAAAGGGCTTCTTCGGGTACATCAGGGAGAAAAGGAGCTATAAAGAACAGATTGTAAGGATTAAGAAGGATGGGGGGATGGGTAGAGAAGAGGGAGAGAAAAGGTGGAAGCACTCAATGACTACTTCTGTTCGGTATTTACAAAAGAGAGTGGGGGAGTGCTACCCAAGGGTGGTGGGGGGGAGTAAAGGCTAGGGAGGGAGTAACAGATGGAGTGATCACGGAAGGCAGAGTGCTGGAGGTCTTGAGAGCGCGGAGGGTGGACAAGGCACCAGGGCCAGATGGCATTCACCCCAGGGTACTGAAGGAGCTAGCAGAGATCCTGGTGGAGTTCTTGGCAGGCCTCTACAATGCCTCATTAAATTCAGGATGTGTGCCCAGGGATTGGAGGCTGGCTCATGTGGTTTCCCTGCATAAGAGCGGCCCAAAAGACGAAACAGGGAACTATAGACTGGTAAGCCTCACGTCCATCGTGGGGAAGCTAATGGAAACCATCCTGAAGGAAAGGCGGGTGTCCCTGCTGGAGTCCAGTGGGCCACAGGACAGTAGACAGCATGGATTTGTCATGGGAAGATCCTGCCAAACCAACCTAGTTTAGCACTATGACTGGGTAACTAGGCAGATGGACAAGGGCCATGCTGTGGATGTCCTGTACCTGGACTTCAGCAAGGCATTCGACTCGTTATCACATGGGAGACTTGGAACAAAACTCGAAGGCACTGGGGTAGGACCAGAAATGGTGGGATGGGTGACAAACTGGCTGCATGGGAGGCAGCAGATGGTGGTTTTGAAGTGGGAACTCTCATCCCCAAGGGAAGTAACGAGTAGGGTTCCACAGGGCTTGGTGCTGGGACCAGTGTTGAGATATTTATTGCAGATGTATCCATTGGCATCAGGGGCAAGGCCAGCCTGTTTGCCGATGACACCAAGGTTGGGGCAGTGGTGGATGACATGGAGGGGTGACAAGGTCTGCAGGAAGATCTGAATAAGCTGGAGTCCTGGTCAGACACTTGGCACCTGGGGTTCAATGCTAAAAAGTGTAGCAAAGATCCAAGTAGCTTCTGGAGTGCCTGCCCAACCACTGGCTTTCTATCATCGCCAGGCCGGCTCTGCATCTTTTGCCACCCCATTAACATGTGCCTCACTACCTTGAATTTATTTGGCTCCGCCCAGCCACTAATGCCACACGCCCACCCAGTCCCTGCCGGCTGCACCCCCATCGTTGCGCTTGCCATCCCTGCCTCCCATTTTTCTACCATAAACTTTGCCATCTGGTCCTGTGTAACTGGCTCACTTACCTGAATCCCTTCCCGCTCCTGAAACTCCTGGAATGCATTCCATGCCCCCTCATATGCTCTTAGCATGTTCACAGACCAGGAGCTCCTATACAGCAGGCGGGTTCCTTCCAACCAATCTCCCACAATTGTGTTGGCATCTGTGTTCTTTGTACGGCTGCTTGCGGTGCCACAGACCTGAACCTGTCCAACTGAAGACGGGAGAGTCTGTCAGCTATCTCATTGTTAATCCCTTCGTATGTTTTGCTTTAAATGACAGGTTTATTTTTAACCCCAGTAGTACCAGCTGCCATAATACCCTGTTCACTGTTTCAGTGTTCCCACATTGCCTGTTGATCACTTCCACTGTTGCTTTATCATCACACCAGAAAATGATCTTCCTTTTTTCAGATGTGTCTCCCATGCTAATACTGCCACCCACTGAGAGGGGTGCAGCTGGCAGAGATTGAGGAGGAGAAGGATCTGGGGGTGGTCATCACAGGATCAATGAACAACTTGGCACAGTGTAGGAAGGCAGTGACAAGGGCCAACAAAATGTTGGGTTGCATCACAAGGGGAATAACATTGAGGAGGGGGGAGGTGATTCTGCCTCTGTATAGAGAACTGGTTAGACCTCATCTCGAGTACTGCATGCAGTTTTGGCACCTGCACCTGAAAAGGGACATTAAATTACTGGAGAGGGTGTAGCGAAGAGTGACCAAGATGATCCAGGGGCTGGGGAACTTACCGTATGAGAGTAGGCTAAAGGAGTTGAGCATGTACTCGCTGGGGGAGAGGAAGGACAGAGGGGATATGACTGAGACATTCAAGTACATGAGAGGGATAAACAGGACTGGTACAGAGGGGCTATTCAGGGTAAGGGTGGGGATGGTCACTTGGGGCCATGACATGAGATTGAAGGGGGGAAGGTTCAGGAGGGAGATGAGGAGACACTTTTTTACAGAGAGGGTGGTGGTAGGATGGAACACGTTACCAGCAGATGTGGTGGCCTGTAGAACGGGGGGCTGCTTCAAAAGGGTCTGGGACAGGGCGAGTGGGAGGATGGGGGGGTGAAGGGCAGCTGCAGAATAGGGTTGCTAGCTGCAAAATCGAGCAGTCTCAATAGACTAAAGTGGCCTTTTTTTGCTGGCAAATTTTGTATGTTCATAAGATTTTGCAGACATGGCTAAGACTGCCCTTAATGCTACCAAATACCAGTTTCATATGGCAGTGGATGCCAATGACACTGCCTCTAAGGTGATGGTCCATGCTATCTTCCCAAGGAGATTTGCCTGGCTAAGGACAGCTAATTTGTCCTAAGACACCCAGACAAAAGCCATGGATTTTCCATGTGAGAACAGTTCCCTATTTGCTGACAAGACAGAGGCATACATGAAAAAGGTGGAAGAGTACAAACCCACCTGCAAAAGCAATTTTGAAAAGGAGAAGGCCTCTGTTTCCTACAAGCCTCATGGAAGGGGAGTGGGGTAGGGGCTATCACCCATGTGGTTACTTTCCCAAGCCCTATGATTACTCTCAGATGAGAGGTTACTTTAGGAGCAGGGGCAGAAGAGCTTTCAAACCAGCTGACCAGGCTTCAGCTCCTAAGGCTCAGCCCAGATAGAACCCCTGACTTGTCTGTCCACGTCGCCCACCCATTGCCAGTGGGATGAAAGCTGGCTCACTTCTTCCAGGGCTGGAAAAACGTCACCACAGGCAAGTGGGTACTGAAAGTAATGAGCCATGGTCTCACCCTGCAGTTCAAAAGATTCCCCAGGCTGCAGGTTAACTGAAACTTCCAACCTCCTACCCCAGCAGAAAGTATTCTGCTGGAGTTGGAGATCAGAAAGTTGCTGCAGGAAAATGCAGTAGAAAGAGTTCACCCTTCCCATTGGGGAAACGGCCTTTACTCAAGGTGCTTTCTTACAAGCAAGAAAAATGAGGAGTGGTGACCCATTTTGGACCTCAGATTCTTGAACAAACACTTGAATAAGGACAAGTTCAAGATGATCACCCTGTACACAGTGATACCATCCCTGCAGCAGGGAGACTGGCTGGGATCTCTGGTCCTGAAGGATGTGTATTTTCACATCCTAATCTGGCCCAGTCACAGAAAATACCTAAGGTTCAGGCTGCCTTCTGGTCACTATCAGTTCATAGCTCTTACCTTCGGTCTCTCATCTGCTCCCAGGGTGTTTGGCCGTGGTAGCAGCACATCTCAGAAGACAGGGTACATTTCTGTGCAGTCTCTGGATATCACGAGCCAGTCCAGAACATGACCCAGGCTCAACTACCGCTGTTCAAGAGATTTCTCAAGGGCATTCCACATACAAGGCCCCCGGTTAAGAAGCCAGTTGCCCCCTGGGATATTAATCTCATTCTAGACATGCTCACTCTTAAACCTTTTGAGCATCTAGTCATATGTGATCTAAAATATCTGACCTGGAAAACCGCCTTTCTGGTGGCCATGACATCAGCTTGTAGGGTCTCTGAGATACATGCTTTGGTCACAGACCTTCCATATACCATCTTTCACAAAGACAAGGTGGTTCTCCATACACACCCTAAGTTTCTACCCAAAGTGGTTTCAGAGTTCCACCTCAACCAGCCCGTGGTACTGCCTACTTATTTTCCTAACTTCCAGAATGAAGGGGAGCACACTCTTCAGTCCTTGGATGTTAAAAGAGCCCTTCGATTCTGCATTGATAGAACCAAGGACATCCGTAAATCCAAGCAGCTCTTTGTGTCCTTCAGTGCTGCTCAGCTCGGTCTGCCAGTATCCATTAAATGTATTTCTGCTTGGATAGTGGCTTGCCTCTGCCACTGTTACTCTGTGATACAGGTGAAGCTGGAGGGCCAAGTGTGCGCCCACTCTACCAGTGCTGTTGCATCTTTGTCAGAGATCCACTCTGTTCCCATTGCTGAGATTTGCAAAGCAGCTACCTGGAGCTTAGTGAACACTTTTGTTAAACACTATGCTCTGGGTGTCCATGCCAGACAGCATGCTTCCTTTGGCAGGACAATCCTTAATGGACTTCTGTCCTGAGTGAACTCTGTCTCCTACTGCCCTGCTTGAGGAATTTTATTTCAGCTTGGTACTCTAACTCAGCAGTATGAATAAATGGTGAAGACTTGAGTCCAGGAAGATATGAAAATTATATACTCACTGTAATTCTTGATCTTCTTGGACAAGTCTTCACCATTTATTCATATGCCCACCCAACATCCCCTGAGCTCACTCGGTCTGTCCCTGGTCTTCACCTCCCTAGTTTTGGTTTGGGCTGTGAAGACATTATTCTTCGTTGACCCTTCTTACATGGGTCAGAAGGGCTGTCTTATGCCCTTGTTAGGATAGGTGTTTCTTTAGTTGGTATGCGCTATACCTTGGTAAAAAAGGTACTGAGGTGGTTGGAGGGTCGACGCCAAGATAGCCTACATGGCACGCAGTCAAGTCTTTAGTGCCATGCATGCGTGGTCCTACCTCAATGCCGCCTCCTGAAGATTTTGGCTCCCGTGAGGTCCAGGCGCCTCTGGCAGACCAACAGTATGAATAAATGGTGAAGACTTGTCCAAAAAGATCAAGAATTACGGTGAGTATGTAATTTTAATTTTTTTCTTTTCTTTTCTACTTGTGTGGATATGTGTGTGTGTGTATATATATATATGTATACATACATATACATACATATATACACATACTGTTTGGGAGTGGGCTCACCTGGGTATGTGGACATTGATGAGCTGATACATTTTTAGGAACTGCGTGAACATGTGCGAACTGCAGTAACTGCTTCCTGTGGAATATTCATGCACCAGGGTTCTATGCTGAGGTCACAGCTTTGGGTTGTACCACTGTCCCCAGTAAAGGAGCACATTACCTCTATCTCCTAAATACTTTTCCCTATTGACAATGTTGTAACTAACAGAAGAGGACATGATGGTAGCATTGATGGAATTTCCCTTACTTGTATTTGAGTAGTATTCTGCACTTCATTGTATATGGTTGCTTCCTCCTTTTAATTGTATAATGTTGGCATACTTATGCCCCGGCACTTCCTGAAAATGAGCATGTGCTCAGTGGAATTTGTCCAGGTAAAACAATAAAATTAATCACTATAAAAATTCAGTCCCATTTCTTTTTTTTTTTTTAGTACCTAAAACGCATTTTATGCAAGAATACATATGGTAATTATTCCATTATTTACAGCAGCCTAAACTTTTTTTTCTTCCCAAGATTTTTATTGAATACAGCAATCTAAACTGAAAGTAGCCATTCCCCCCTAACACATTTATCATATGTTCTTTTGTCGGATGGCAGACACAACTGCATGGCAGTCAAGTAACAATTGTATCATTTCAAATCCCTCCCTTAAAATATTTTTCTCATTGCTTATCTGTCCCTGTAGACTGCTTGTATGTGGTGTGTTGAAAGATTTTCAAACACATTACTGACAGCACTGAGTAAGCTTAGTGCTTAGTGCCTTATTAATTGCTTGGCATGAATGTTAAAACATCAGTTCTGTTCTCTGGAGGGTAGCAGTCAGCTTGTAAGTAGTAAATGTCAGCCTTACTAACTTACAGCCAAACTCACACTTTGAGGTGCTACTTTCCCAGGAATTTTAGTACTCTCCATAGCATTGCAAACCGATGCAGCTTTTGCTTTTCATATCCTTTTGTTTTAAAAGTATTGATAGTAACTTTGTAAAGAAACTAAATAGTGACCAGCCTCAAAATACATTGTCCTCTATTCTTTTTCTGCTTTTACTTACCTTCTTTAGAGGTGTGCAAAGTTAGCCAGCCCATCGGTGCAGTGGTAGCACTACCGCTCCTGATGCCAGGGATCCGGGTTCAGAAATGAGCATGGGTCATCAGTGGCAGCTGAGGGGAGGGGATCAAGCATCCCAGTGAAGATCCTCCTCATCTGGGAAGGGGGGATGACTGGTCCCAGTGCTACACAGCCACACGGGAGTCCACAGCTGGTAGTGCACTTTGGACAGCCCAATGCATTGGCCACATGTGGGTATCGCTCTCTGCATGTTTTCGTGCACAAGCCTGTGATGCCACCGGTCAGTGACCCTAACAGCAACGTCGGAAAAACACTCTGAATGAGGACCCGACCCTCACAGGCTCCGCACCAGTGGTAGGGCGCTCTCCTGGGTGAAACCAGATCCGTTTTAGAGGCGGGTTGAGGGAGCCCACCGACTGCCACCATGGGGGGCACAAGCCCATAGAGGAACATGCCGGGATCGAAGGTAAGCCCCTGAGAAGCTGGGTGATGGAGCTGGGAGGGGTTGGGTTGGAGCAACAGTCTGCACTGCGACAGAAAATGCTTTAACATTACAGAAAAAAGAGAGAGAGAGAGCTGTGTGAAGTTGGCAGACCTGCTTTGTGAGTTAATTTGTGAAGTTTGCCAGCTTTACGAAGTGCTGCCATTGCAAAGTTCTTGGCATGCAGAGTGCCACTTTTTCAAAGTCACGCAGATTTGCTGGTGAAGTTACAACTTTGCCATGACTTAGCCTGAAAAAGTGACACTTCACCAGGAAAACTCACTGTGAAATGGCAAGTGGGGCCTTCACAAAGTGTTTCGTGAAGATGTATTATGGAAGTTTTGCCAGAATTTCACTGGTGAAGTAAAATTTTGTAACATCTGAATGAAAACACTGTATTGAACAGTTTGAAGTCTTTTGGAGGAGATGGGTGTTTTGCATAATGCAACATAGACAAGATTTCGTCCCCTAAGAAGATCCAGACTCAGGCTGACTGTGTGTGTGTGTGGGGGGCTGACCGCATGAGCTCATGTTTTCTTGTTGCTTGCAATATGAAGAATTATAAAGAACTGTTTGGGAATAATGGAATATCGCATGTTCTCATATACTGTAGTTTTACTTTTCATCTGTCCCCTTTAGAACAGCTTAAACGTATATACTTTTTTAAACTGCAGCTACTGTTATTGTATAAATCTTGTGTTGTCTATATCTGTATCCTAATTCAAAAGTGACATTAAATAAAAAGTTAAAAAAAAAGAAATGTTGTAACATCTGTAACTTTCTTCCAACCCATTCCCCTGGGATCCTTCTGCCAAATGTCTGTCTGACCTTCCTCTGTCTACCCTAGGGGTTACACCTGTAGCTACCCCCGCCTTCACCACAGATTGGCCCTCCCCATTTGGGACATAGAAATCCAGTACTCTCAAAGTTGTCTGGGAGCTTGAAGCATCAGTTCCATGCATGCTTGAACCCCCCTCTATTTTTCACTTGCACCACTTCCACTGGCAGTCTTTTCCAGGTATCTACCACTCTTTCTGTGCAGTAATACTTCCTTACATCCCTCTTAAACCGCACCTCCCACATAGCTTTATTGCATGCCCTCTGGTCCTGTTGCTCATTCTCATTTGAGATTCCTTTCCTGCACCCTGTTCACACCTTTGAGGTACTTGTAGGTCTCTGTCATGTCCCTGCTCGCTCTCCTCTCTTCCAAGGTGTATATGTTGTGATCTCTCAGTATCTCTTCATAGGACTTTTGATGCAACCCCTTCCCCATTTTGGTTGCCCTCCTCTGGACTGCTTCCACCCTATGTTGTTTCTGAGGCATGACCTCCAGAGTTGGATACAGTACTCTAAGCTGGGGTCTCACAAGCAAGCGATACAGTGACAACACTACCTCCCTCCTGCTGCTGGAGATACTGCTACCTGTGCATCCTAGCATCCCACTTTCCCTACCCACTGCTTTGTCACACTGCCCTGCCACTTTGAGGTAATCAGATATAAATAACCCCAAGGTCTCTTTACTGCTTAGTGACTGTAGTACCACCCCAATTCCTGTACTCAGCTCCTGGGTTCTTGTTCCCTAGATGCATGGTTTTTCACATCTTGGCCTTGAACCCTAACTGCCCTGCTCTTGACTACTCCTCAAGTTTCCCAAGGTTCCTACATGTTCTTTCCACACCCTCCTGTGTGTCCATCCTATTATAGATTTTTATGTCATCTATAAAAAGGCATACCTTTCCTTCTATTTTTTTCTGCAATGTCACATATGAAGTCATTGAAGAAGGCCGGTCCCAGTACTGGACCCTTTGGCACCTCACTGGTCACTTCCCCCTCATTAGAGTGAATGCTGTTAACCATCACCTTTTGTCGCCTATCCATTAACCAGTTCCTTACTCAGTTCACCACTTTGGATCCCTCCCTTATGCTGCTGAATTTCTTTATTAGTCTGCTGTGCGGCACTGTGTTTGAAGATGGGGAAAAGTTTGGGAGAAGATGACAAGGTGTGTAGCCAGCTGGCTAAGTGACAGAACCCTGAGGGTGGTGGTGGGGGAGAGTTAACCAGTACCAAGCAGGTAACCAATAGGGTCCTGCAGGGATCAGTGCTGGGGCCAGTGTTCAGTGTCTTCATAAATGTTGTTGGGGAAAACGCAAAGGGCAAGATGTGCCTGTTTGCAGATGACACCAAACTCTGCGGGAGGGTGGACACAGTTGAAAGAATACAGGACCTATAGGAAGACCTCAGGAAATGTGAGAGATGGTCGGGGATCTGGCAACTTGGCTTCAGTGCCAAGAAATGCAAAGTGATGCACACTGGGGCCAGAAATCCTAGGACCGAGAATTACCTGGGTGGGGGTCCAGGCAGCAGCATCGAAGGAAGAAAAAGGCCTAGGGGTGGTGATCACCAGTGACCTGAAACACTCCTCGCAGTGCAAGAAGACAGCAGCAAAAGCAAACAGGATGTTGGGGTGTATAGCTAGGGGATTCAGCAGTAGGCGGAGTAAGGTTATAATGTCCCTCGACCCATCTACCAGAGTATTGCGTTTGTTTTATTTAAAGCAAGTAGTGTCACTTTCAGTTTAGGTGGTAGGCTTAGGGCAAAGAGGTTAGAGAAAGTGGGTAAAGTGATTAATCAGAAGAGTGTTTTTTGTATTTAGAGATGTGTTCGAGTTTGCTGCTGAGGAATACTAATTTCACATACCTACTGCTGTCTGTTTCTGGCGGCATTTTCAGTTGAGAGTTGCTGTTGAAGGAGCAGTTCAGTGATGCAGAGTCCATTGGAGCTGAACTGGAGTGAAATTTCTGCTGCCAGAGTTGGATTTTGTGCTGCTAGAGTTTACAGGAACAGCTGGTATAGTGGCTGAGCTAGTGAAGTCAGTGAACAGTGGAATCTGCGGTCGAAGGTCCTGGGAGTCAACGGCTGTGATCTGTGACTGAGTGAAAGTGGGCAGGGGTGTCTGTAAATTCAGACCCTGCTTGGTTCAAGAAAGGAATATGTGAACTGTTCCTGGTTAGTATCAACAACGTAGAGGATAAGGGATGGGCAACAGTGAACAACAACAATGTTGTTCACTTCGAGAGATTGTTATGACAACCATTGAAACCTCAAGAGTGAAGCGTGAGAAGTTTTCAATTGTCATAACAACCTCAAGAAGTAAACAACATTGTTGTTTACTGTTGTTCATCCATTATCTTGTATAGTGTATGGGGCAACAGTAAAATCAACAGCTGCTCACTTAGCATTTTCTGATTGTCACCCCTCCCCCCAATGCGAGACCAAGCCCCACTCCATCTCGGTCTCCCCTCTTGCTCTCACATAAACATTTTTATTTATAAAATGTGACCCCCTCGCTCTCACATAAACATTTTTTTAAATAAAAAGTGGCTGCTAACCTTACTGCAACAGTTTTGCTCCGTGCGGTTCTTCTTTGGTGCCATCACTCTTGGTGATGGACGTTTCCCGGAGTCCAGCGCAACAAGGTCTGCACATGCGCAATGACAGTCGATGCTGTTGTACCATTGATGTGATGTACTCAAGATGGTACAACAACATGTTGACGTCACATCGACGGTACAGCAGCATTGTGTTTCCATTGATTTTTTATACATAACAGACTTCTTCCATACACTATAACGGTTTTTGGCTGGATGGTGTGTTTCCCCCAGTTGGCCGGTGAAAGATCAGCGTTTGTAAAATCGATGTCTTGAAGGAATTTGGTGGTGAGAGCACCTTTTCTGCTGTTGACGCTGTATAAAACTGCTTCTTCAAATTTCTATGCTAACACTGGTGAGAGCATTGTGATCTTCCTGGACAAAAAGTCTCCACCACTCGTTGACACTGATGGGACTACGCCCAAGGTGCTAGGACCCCGTGGGAGCCAAAAATCTTCAGGAGGGCCGGCGCCGGGATAGGACCACACATGCGCGGTGTCACAAACCCACTCAGCAGGTCAGCCCTCTACTCCCAAAGTGCCAACCTCCGAAGCGCAGTCTTGTTAACAGAAACAGGGTAACCCTCCTGTCTGTTTTGTGGATTCAAATCAACCTTTGGTCTCAAGTCTTGGAGGGATTCAAACTGTGAACCTCTTGTTAGCGTACCCAATGCACAGGCTTAGATAATTCTGTCTTCGGGGGGCCAGATATCTTTGCCTATGGGCACCTAACCAGGTGTACAAAAATGAACCCCTAAAAACTCTAATAAAAGACCTCAGATTTAACTCTACCTTTTTCCAGTTTGGTATCACCATTAAAGCTTATGCATAGTGTCAGCTTTAACCATATATACTTCACTTGTTAAAGAAATAAATTCAAAGACAGACCAAGTAGGCTCTAAAAATAGTTTTACTAAAATAGACAAAAATATGTAAAACATAAAATACAGAACCATATATCACAAGAGCCATACCATCTTTTAAAAGAACAAGGTTTTAACAGTGCAATTCCTACTACAGTACTTAGATTTGTCTCTCTCTCTAAATACCTGTTTAAAGTGCTCAAAGATGTGTCTTTCTCAGAGTGTAGATAGAAGTGTCTCTGAAGGAAAACAGAATACTGTTTAAAAAACTGTCTTTGCCAACCCCTTTGCATGAGGTCACCTAGCTCTTCCTCTGTTTATTAAAAATCATACACCCAGGATGTTTTATCATATTAATCATACACCCAGGATGTTTTATCATATTAATCATACACCCAGGATGTTTTATCATATTAATCATACACCCAGGATGTTTTATCATTTTAGAAGGTAAGTTAATTAAGGTTACATCAACAGAAACTACTTTCCCCATGTGACTTCCACAATCAAGTCGGTAAATTCCCATTCTTCTATGAGGAGTATCCTCTCTCACTGACATCAAAGCATTTATGATTTTGCACCAGTGTGCCATAACCTGGTTTCCTCCTCTAAACATTATAAAATGGATACTCTAAGCAGTTAAAGCTATTTAACTTAAATAAACAGGAGATCCTTGATTAAGGCCTGTTCTAGTCTGTAATTAACTCATGGCTTTTATCTTTTAGCTGAGACCTGGAGGGGGGGGTGAGTGAGGTCATTCCAAGAGCACCATATTTCTCAGCAGAGACAATCAGTAACACATTTTTATATTTCAAAAACCATAGTGTACTCAGAAATGGCTGTCCACATGTCTGCAGCACCATGACATAGCTGCCTGTATAGGCTATCTCGGTGTCAACCCTCCAAACCCGCCTCAGTTCCTTTTCTCCCACTGTTAGTGATTAGCCGATGTCGGCGTCGTTAGCCTGTCAGAAGTCAGGTCTTCGTATATACGACAGCAGCTATAGCCATTTAGTATTCGATTAATTTACTACTTTAGTGTTCTTTTCTTAATTTTTTTTTTTTTAAAAAGAGAAGATGAACAATAAAAAGAAGAAGAGGAGAAATTCTCAGCCTGCCATCAACGGAGTCGACCTTAGACGGTAGCGGTGATGGTAGGGAGACTTTGTTTGAAAGCTGTGGTGGCAGTGGGGCTGTGTCCGGTCCGCCACTCTTTGCGGAGGGGGGGTCCGACCACAGGCAGTCCGATGCTCGGGGGGAGGACAGTCTGCCCAAAGCACAAAAGCAGTGGGCCCATTCACCACCTCGATCAGGGACCAGGCTCCGCTCGACCCGAGCTCTCCTCCTGTGGGTGGAAGAAGAAACAACACCGCTCGAGGTCACCCTCTGGTATGTCTGCACGGGCATCGTCGGTGGTGGCGAGCAGCAGGCCTGACCTGACTTCAGTGGGGTCCTCTGTGGCTCCATTCTTAATGGCCGCTTCGACACCGGGCCCCATCCCTGTCCTCGATGGGGCTCCGATGAGCAGTTTCACCTCTGGGCCGCTCTTTTAGAGCAGGGGGTTTTGATGTCTGCCCAGTTGATTTGGCCAGTGGACCTGGTTCGGGGGACTTCGTGCCTCAGAGCCACTAGACCACGGCCAAGTCGGGCAGGCTGGATTTGAGCAGTGCCTTCTCTGGCGACGCCAGCCCTACGTGCCTACCCCCTCACCTTTTCTTCTGCAGTGGCCGGCATGGGTACTGCTTTCCTTCTCCCCCTTTTTTTCTTCAGGTCTAGGCCCAGGATGCCTGACGCTGCATGTGGTGCAGGCACCACTTGTGCTGGCTGTGATTGGTGCCGGCGCCACTTGTGGTGCCAGAGCCATGGGTAGTGCCGGCGCCCGCTTGAGGTGCCAGCGCCGTGGGTAGTGCTGCCGCTGCGTGGTGCTGGCACCGCTTGTGGTGCCAGTGCCGTGGGTAGTGCCAGTGCCGCTTGTGGTGCCGTCGCCGTGGGTAGTGCTGGCGCTGCGGGTGGTCCTTACTGGTGCTGTGCGGAATTCCAGTGGAGCGAAATTCTGTGGAATTTTCATTTTTCCACGGATCTCAGTTTCTGCGGAAACTGTTGCAGAATGGTTTTCCATGGAATAAAGTGCTGTTCCATTGAATATTATTCTGTGGATCTTAGTAGTTGAGCTCCGCAGAGGAACCAGTGAAATTCTGGTGGAGGATTCTGCTGGGAGAATTGTTATTCCACTCTGATTCCACCAGCGGAATGCCACAGTCCGCACTGCACTAGTGCTGGCTCCGTGAATGGCGCCGAACTCCTCAACGCCATTCTGGGTAGCGGAGTCTCTTGTGATTCTGGCCTGGACCTGCCTTTTGGAGGTTCTTCTGGGGTAGAAGTGGATCTGGATGAGTCTCTCCCTGTCCTGCTTTGTCGGAGACGCAGTGGATGACTCATTTTAGAGGCTGGAAAGCAAGCCTTCTGTATCAGCAGAGCCTGTGATGGAGGATCTTCTTTTCAGTTTTACCTCAGGGATATGGGGTCCACCATAACATTTCAGACTTCTTATGTGAACCGAAGCAGACTTCTACGTCTGGAGTTCCTTCAGTCTTCAGTACAAGTACACCCTGTGGAACATACTAAATTCAGTGGTCAAGAGCCTTCCAGGCTGTACTGCTCCATTGATAGGGGCATATAGCCCAGTAATCAGATAAAAGCTTTTATGTACACCTATGACACTGCCCCTAGGATGGCTACCATTGGCAGTGATTATTGGTTCAGCCCTCAGATTGAGCTCTGGAGAGCACTCAGACTCCTGCTGCCCCCCAGAGGGACGGCACCATTATCATTCTTGTACCAGGCAGTCCTTTCAAGGTAGAGACCTGGAATCCCTTGTCAGGAACCAACTCCTCATCTGCAAAAAAAAATTGCAGCATTCTCTTGGATCTGGCCCGGGTCCCACCTCAGCTGTCTGAGGTGGATGCCTCTCGACGCAGCAGAAGTTGTTCCACGGCTAGTCGGAACACAGGTTCCTACTTTCTTTTCTTGGTTCTAAGCTAACAGGTGGCATACTTCCATTTCTAGACCTTGAAAGGTTAAACAAGTACCTGCTCAGTGAGGAGTTCACTACAACCTTAGTATTCAAGCCTTCACTTCCAGGACGTTTGGCTCCGAGCCAGCCGATCAGGGTTAGAGTCTCAGAAAGCAGTTGACACAGCTTCTCACTCACTTTCTTCCAGGTTTTCTGAATCAGGGAATGGGCCAGATTCACTTTCCCAGCAGCTCCTTTTCGTAGGAGCCCTCCTGGATACCTCCAGGGCGAGGGTTCTTCCTCCTGAGAATGGAAGAAACGACATCTCAGATGTCTCGTTACTTCACGGAAAGCGATGCAGCGAATGCTGGGACTTATGCCTTCGTCCACAGCAAATAGTGGTCTCTGACCATGCATCCGCAATCCTCCACATAAATAACAGAATCTCGGACAAAATGACTTATATGGCAGATGCAGTTGGCCTAGCTTCTGCTCAGTCTACCTTTACCCTCTAAATCCCAGATTACCGTCTCCACGGTTGCTTTCTTGATAGGTTGGTGAGCTCACTGTCAAGACCTTCATATTCAGGAGTGGAGCCTGAAGTGGAACCATCATCTGCTCATAAAATTCTTAGAGATGAGGGCTGTCTTATATGCTTCCAAGTGCTGAAGGAGGCCCTCTGCCACAAAGTGATCCCACTTCAGACAGATGACAAAATTGTGTTGTTTTCATTAACAACCAGGGTGGAGCACTCTCCTACCCTCTGTGCAGGAAGGCCATGGGGTTCTAAGAGTGGTGACTTGAGCACATTGTGTCAGTTCAGTAATTGTGTAGTCGCTGTTCAACTAGTGGGGCAATCTGGACCTGGTCCTTTCTTCGTCCCCTCTCAATGCAATTCTGCCTCTAACCTGCTTCAGAAATCCAGACCCTGGTGTTTTCTGTCAGGATATATTCGCTGCAGTAGACAAGATGCTTCTGTATGCTTTCCTCCTCTTCCCTTGGTTCAGGGGGTGCTGCTCAAGTTGTAGACAAATGGGGGCAGGATGATTCTCATCATCCCAGACTGGCCTCGGCACATATAATTTGTGTAAAGAGTCAGTCAGAAGTTCCCCCGAGGTGATTCCCTCTATGAGTGGACCCTCTGACACAGGGACTTGGTCCTTCCTTGCTGCACTCCCTTCATCTCCATGTCAGATTCCTGAGGAGATGGAAGTGGGCAAGTTTTAGTTTCCAGACATTCGTAAAGATCTTCTTAACCGCTCATAGACCATCCACCAGGAGGACTTGCATGGCTAAATGATTTCACCTCACCATCTGGTGTACAGATTTCCATCTGGACCAATTCTGGTTGTCCATCAAGTAAAATTTTGGGGTGCCTTATGGACCTGTCGAACGCAGGTCTCCATTTCTCGGTGGAGAATGTTCACCTTTCTGCATTTTTGGACTATCTTGAGCCAGTCGACATGTCACTGGCTCAGCTACCATTAGTCCAATTTTGCTTCTCCCTATTTACTTCATTAACTCCAGAATCAAGGAGAGTGCCCCGGTTATCTCTCTGAATGTTAAGAGGGTTCTGCAATTCTACATTGACAGAATGAAGAGGTACACATCCAAGCAACTATTGTGTCTTTCTGATTGCCTTGGCTGGGTCAGCCTGTTGCCATGAGAAGTATTTCTGCTTGGTTAGTAGCATGTCTTCGACACTACTAACCCATGACACAGCTCAAGTCGGAAGGCCGGGTTTTCACCAGTCTACTGGCATGGTTGTGGCTTTCCTGGTGAAGATTCGTAATGTAGCAGTTGCAGACGTCTGCAAGGTGGAGAGTTGGAGCTTAGTGCATACCTTGGTAAAGCACTATATTCTGGATGTCCATGCCAGATAGTTAACTTTCTTCGGCAGGACAGTCCTTATGGACTTCTGTCCTGAGTGAGCTCTGTCTCCTACCACCCTTCTCAGGGGGTTGATTTTTAGATTGGTACTCTCCCATTAGTGTGAATAAGTGGTGGAGACTTTTAGTCCAGGAGGATATGGAAATTACATACATACTATAATTCTTGATCTTCTTGGACGAAGTCTCCACCACTCATTCACACGCCCACCCACCATCCCCCAAGCTCACTCATTCTGTTTTGATCTTCACTTCCTTGTGGTTCAGACTGTGAAGACATTATTGAAGGCCCTGAAGTTAGGGTTAGGTTTTCTTTCATTAGTTTACGCTGCACCTCCTTGGTCAAAAAGATACTAATGCGGTTGGAGGGTCAACGCTGAGATAGCCTATACAGGTGCAAGCTAGTCTCATGGTGCTGCGCATCTGTGGTTCTATCCCAGCACCGGCCCTCCTGAAGATTTTTGGCTCCCGAGGGGTCCTAGCACCTCCGGCGTAGTCCCATTAGTGTGAATGAGTGGTGGAGACTTCATCCAGAAAGATAAAGAATTACGGTAAGCGTAATTTCCATTTATCCATGGTCCTGCACCCCTGATTGTACCTCCACCTCGCGGACAGCAACATATATGTAGGTACATGTACTAACCTTAGGCTAGAGACACTTATCATATAAGCATAACTGTCAAGATCTGTGTTCTGCTGTATTTTACTAATGCATATTATGCTCCATCATGTTTTACTGCTATAAGAGATGCTTTTCACTCTATTTTTACTGTATTCTCATAAGTTAGGCAACAGTGCCATCTTTAGTGGTTGTGCATCACTGTAATTGCAACTCACCTTGGGATTTATAAAGATCCCATTGTGTTACTATCTATGCAAGCTAAGCAACATCTTATGTTAGTTAGGAGAGTTACTCAGGCCACCTGTTTTTGGCCAGTTATACACTTTTTATGTATCTTCCTTGGCTGTTGCTATAGTGATTAGCGGGGTATAAAACCCTGTGTAGCATGTTGCTTCTCTAAGACGAGAAACTTCATTTACCTAGGTAAGGAAAACTGGAAGTTCTCCCAGTGTTTTCATTGTTGGCAGTAAGCCTGTATTATTTGCCTCTAATAAATTTCATTTATTACATGAGTACCACTTGTCTGTTGTCTCTTCCTTTGTGCCATTCCACCAAGAACCTGAGAAAGGTACTTTATTATCATCTTACAATTGCTAGCTAGCACCTGTCTTTGAATTGGGACTGTGCTCTGCTTGCAGAGTTTAACTACTACGATATATAGTGACTATTTATTGGACTTATTCCTCAGCAACATACTTACACTTGGATTCTCCTTTTTTTTTACGGCTGCAGTAGGCGGAGCCTGCAGACATTTTGCATGTACAAAAGGAGTGATGTCACGTTTTCTGTCCATGGAACTGACTGAAGGTGTAAATATTCTCCTCCGCATTACCCTCCTCCAAGAAATGTTTTCCGCCCTCAAATAAATACACTTTCATGTTAGTCAATGGTTGCAGGGTACTATCTTCTTTCTTAAATGGGCAGTAGAAGAACTGGAACCTGAGTAGTGGGAGGCAGCATTAGTTTTTTTTCGGAGTAAAATCCACCCCCGCCTCCACCCGAAAAGCTTGTAAAGATCCACCCCCACCTTTTTTTTTAATTCATGTGGGAGGGGCATGAGGTGGATCTATCATGTTGGAACAACTGACTATCGGAACTGCCTGGGGAAGTAATTAAGGCGTGCCTGAAACTGCATCTAGGCATATCCCCCCCCCAAACACACACACACACACACACACACACACACACACTTCCTAATCCACCTCCACATTTTTTTTGATTCATGTGGAAGGGGCATTAGGTGGATCTATCATGTTGGAACAAGACGCACTAATTTGGGACCAGGACCAAGCAACAGAACAAGTCTGTGGAGTGATCGAGTTGTGGATCCCCTGCATTTTTTTAAGGACTAGGAAATAGAAGATACTTAATGCCTTCAAATTGCCTTAAAAACCCTTGGAACAAATGATTTTCAGAGCCACCTTGGACCTCAGAAGGAAAGAGTAATTAAGGAGTGCCTGAAACTACAGCTCCCAAGGAAAACAATAGACACAGCGTTCTGATTCAAGTTGAAAGAGCCACAGGTTTTTCTTAAACATTTATATACTAAAAACATAAAGTTACGCTGTTGGGATTAACAATATTTGTTTACCATATTCAATATATATATATATATATATACACACACACGTATACATATACATATATATATATATATATATATAGTTTGTCTTTTTAATAGTTTCAAAACTTTGAAAACATTGGTGTTAGTAATGCATTTAGAAATTCAATTGTAATTGTCTTTAAAGTTAAACATGCTGTTTCATGTGAGGGCACATTTTTTGGGGGAAGGGGTTCAAACTATATTAATCATAGGCAAAGTACTTGGTAAACATGGTCCTCTGATGATAACGTGTATTTTTCCTTTTAAGTTTGAGAAGTATGTATTATATATAAGTGTAACAGTGTTGTAAATGGGACTGGGAAATGAATAATGGTTAAGTGCTTAGAATTTTGGTTTTAATATGATTGAGTTTATATGTGGCAGGTAGGTAGGGGATAGTGTTTTGAATGTGGCAATATGACAGATTTGTTAGGATAAATATATGCTGTCTTGCAAATAAGAAAAAAATTTAAGGGATACATTTTTCAAAACAGTGATATATATCATGGGGTTTTCTTTCATGTATTGTTGGAAGAAATAGCTGTGGCTCATTTTGTGCTGTCAGTAAAAGGAGAGAAGAAAACATTGAACTAGTAAACAATTGGTGATTTTAAAAGCTATTCTGATCAGAGCTGACATTAAAAAAAAATCTCAACTGTATTTTTTATTGTATTTTATCAGGGACACTAGAAACAGGATGTGATCACATCAGTGAGCACTGATACCATTCGTCTGTGTTAGGGAAGTTGTGGGTGGAGTTGCCTTGCACATGTTAAAAATATACCAGCTGCAATTAACAACTACTTGCAGAAGCAAAAGGCTGGGTGTTTTTTTTTCTTTCTACTTTCTTTTCACTGATGTTATAAACTGAGTCAGGAAAAAAGTAAGACTAAACAGATCACAGCTGACATTAAAAAAACGTGATGTTCCTAAGGTCTGTTGCATGCACTATGCTTTCATTTTCGTGGGAGGGGCATGAGGTGGATCTATCATCTTGGAACAACTGACTATCAGAGCTGCCTGGGGAAGTAATTAAGGAGTGCCTAAAACTGCATCTAGGCATATACCCCCCAAACACACACACACACACACACACACACTAGCTCCGAAAGATCCACCCCCACCTTTTTTTTTATTCATGTGGGAGGGGCATGAGGTGGATATATCATGCTGGAACAACTGACTATCAGAGCTGCCTAGGGAAGTAATTAAGGAGCGCCTGAAACTGCATCTATGCAAATCCCCCCCCAAACACGCACACACATAGACATCTTGACTTTTTTTCTAACTCTAAGCATGTCAATATTTGGCTCTTACAGTATGGGCAAGTTGGGCATAAAAATAAAATAGAAAAAAAGGATCAAGCAGGTACCTTTTCCTTTGTCAGATACATGCAGGCAGAAGGTCACAAATCTTGTGACAAGTTCATTATATGGATATTTTCCATGTAAAACAGAAATTCTGTTAATGTCATGTGTAGCATCATTTGTAGTCAGTAAACTATTATTTACATAGGTACTGTAAATGACAAGTTTTAATTCAGAAATCCAGTCTTGATAAATTTAATAGCAATTCTGTAAGATTTATGTCTCTCTGATGTAAGGGTGCATAGCACAGAAATGAAAGGGTTTCTGTGCTTGATTGTTGTTTGCATGAGAAGTGGGCGTGGCAGTGGCATGCAATAGTGAAGTCTAAATTGTTTCTTGGCCATTCTGGGATCTAAAGTTTAACACTATTGTGTGAAGAGAATAAAGTCTTGTGTTTTTTTGTATTTGAATAGACTTAGTGCTTTGAAGTTAAAAGATATAAATATATATACATAGTGTCATGGGCACCTGAAAAGAAAGGATATACTACTAAAATAAATGCTGTTCTGATATTTTATTTATTTATGTGTGAGATTTTAAGTGTAGTTTTGCCTAGGTCACAGACACATAAGCTATAAATAAGGATGGATGTATTAGTCAAAGCTTGTAGTAGCAAAATAAAGCAAGAAAAATAATATATTGTGTTTTTTTTCTTTCAATTTTTTTAACCAGGAGTGGCACACTAAGCTTGTTTACAGGGGCAACCTGGGAGCACATGGAATTTAAGTGACTTGCTCAGGGTCACCCAGTATGCAGGTGGGGGCTGTGGGATTCAAACCTAGATCTCCAGATTTGCACTTAAGAGCCTTAAACCACTGTGCTGTACTGCCTTCCTAGTTATGGCAGTCGTCTGTTTTATGGTTCATGATGTTGATGTCGTCGGCGAGCCCTCAGTTCGAGGATGATCTCTACCATGGTTCACTGATGGGTCCTGAGGTGGCTCAGTAATCCAGTCCTAGAGCCACAGAGTCGTCCGCTGAAATTGCAGATGTTTCCATGTGGGAGAGCTGCCCACTGGCTGGGGTTTCTTTCCCTTTCCTTCCTTCGCTCTCTCTCTTTTCGGCTTCGAGGGCAAGGCGTTTCTCTTCGAAGCAGGCCCCCACTTGATGGAGGTTCTGGCACCATTGAGATTGGTTAGTGGCCAGCTCCTCCCAGCTCGTGATGTCCATATCTGTTTTCTTGAGATATGCCTTCAATGTGTCTTTGTAGCGTTTCCTTTGACCACTACTGGATCTCTGGCCGTGACTGAGCTGGGAGTATAAAATTTGTTTGGGGAGTTGAGAGTCAGGCATCCGTACACAGTGTCCGGTCCAGCAGAATTGATGTCTGAGGATCATTGCCTCAGTGCTGGTGACATTGGCCTCAGCGAGAACACTGACATTAGTGCAGTGGTCTTACCTACTTGATCGGAGGATTTTCCGGAGACATCATTGGTGGTACCTCTCCAGGCTCTTTAGATGATGTCGGTAAGTCACCCAAGTTTCACATCCATAAAGAAGGGTAGGGATGATAACCAAACTGTATATCTGGATCTTGGTGTCCTTTCGTATGTCACGGTCAGTGAAGACACGCCAAAGCAGTTTCCCAAATGAGGTACTAGCGCAATGGATCCAGTGCTGAATCTCAGTGTCGATGTTCGCTGTTAGGGAGAGGTAGCTACTGAGGTAAGGGAAGTGCTCGACTGACTCCAGGGTCTGTCCCTCAATGGTGAAGTGTGGAGGGTCATTTACAAGGCCTTGAGCAGGCTGATAGAGCACCTTGGTCTTCTTGATGTTAAGTGAGAGTCCCAGACTTTGGTAAGCTTCTGCAAAGAGATCTAGCGCAGACTGGAGGTCGCTCCTGGTGTGTGCAAGGATGGCACAGTCATCAGCATACTGGGGGTCAATGATGGATGCCTTGCAAACTTTGGTCTTTGAATGGAGACATCCAAGATAAAAGAACCCTCCATCCATTCTGTATGCGATGTCAATTCCAGTGGGAAGGTGGCCTTTGGTGAGGACTAGGATGACTGCTAGGAAGATAGAGAACAAGGTTGGAGCAATGACACACCCTTGCTTGACCCCAGTTTGTATGATGAACGGGTCTGTCTTTGAACCATTATGGAGAACACTGGCAATCATCTGGTCATGCAGAAGTCTCAGGACCTTGATGAATTTTGTAGGGCAGCCAAATCTGGCCAGCACCTTCCACAAGGCTTCACGATCGATGGAGTCAAAGGCCTTTGTCAGGTCGATGAAAGCCATGTACAGGTCCTGATGTTGTTCCCGACACTTTTCTTGGATCTGCCTGGCAGTGAAGATCATGTCGGTTGTCCCGCGAGATGGTCTGAATCCACACTGAGATTCCGGCAGGACTTCCTCGGCGATGAGGAGGAGACGATTCAGAAGAATATGGGCAAGGATTTTCCCTGCGGTGAAGAGTAAAGCAATGCATCGATAATTTCCACACACCGACTTGTCTCCCTTCTTGAAGATGATAACAATGTTGGCATTCCTCAAGTCCTCTGGAATCTCCTCATTGTTCCAAATTCGGAGAATGAGTTCGTGGAGCTTTAGTACCAATTCCTTGCCCCTAGCCTTGTAAACTTCAGCCGGTATGCCATCTGGTCCCCCAGCTTTGTTGTTTTCGGCCAGCTTAGTGGCATGTCTTACTTCTTTGATGGTGAGAGGGTTGGCGAGAGATTCTCTTTCAGAGTGTTGAGGGACAGAATTGATAGTGGCATCTGTCACAGATGACTCGCAGTTCAGAAGTGTCTCAGAATGCTCCTTCCATCTAAGTTGAATGCCTTCATTTCCCTTTAGGAGCGTCGAGCCATCTTGAGATCAGAGGGGAGTGGGACCATGGGAGCTTGGACCATAAATTGCCCTTCTAGCCTGGAAGAAGCTCCGCATGTCATGTTTGTCAATATAGAGCTGGATCTCCTTAGCCTTGTCTTGCCACCATTTGTTTTTGATGTTTCGGATCTTCCTTTGAGCTTCTGCCTTGAGCTGCTGGTATGACTCTTTCTTTTGCTGGCATGAGATGTCATCTTGCCATGTGCAGTGAGCTCTTCTTTTCTGGTTGAGCAGGTCTTGAATCTCAGTATCATTTTCATCAAACCAGTCCTGGTGATGTCGGGTGACATAGCCAATAGATTCAGCACATGCCGAGTGGATGGCGGTCTTGAACTCCTTCAGTATCTCTAATGTTATAATCAGCTGCGAGCATGGCAGAAGCCTTGCCGGAGACGTTGCTGGAAGTCTTCTTGAACCACTGGGTCTTAAAGGGACTTGGTGTTGAATTTCCTTTGCATTGATTTTGGCTGCCTTGATGTTTCTGAGTGAGCCGGATGTTCATGACAGATCTGACAAGACGATGGTCTGTCCAGCAGTCATTGACTCCTTGCATGACCCTCGTGATGTAGACATCCTTTCGATCAGGGGTTCTGACAGTGACATAGTCAAGGAAGTGCTATTACTTGGATCGATGGTGTCTCCAAGTAGTCTTATACTTGTCACTGTGTCTGAAGATGGTGTTCATGATGACCAGGCCATGCTCCGCACATTTTGTTCAGGAGTAGGATGCCACTGGAGTTTGTCTTTCCTACCCCCTCCTTCCCGATTATACCATTCCAGAGATCTGAATCACGCCCGACTGTGGCTTTGAAGTCACCAAGGAGAATGATCTTGTCTACCTTAGGGGTGTTGGTCAGGACTCTGTCAAGGTTGGCGTAGAATTGTTCCTTGACATCCATGTCAGCATTAAGTGTCGGGGTGTATGCACTGATGACAGTGGTATGCTGATTGTTGCTGAGCTTAAGACGAAGGGTCATGAAGCGTTCGTTGATGCCAATTGGGAGCTCTGTAAGCTGGTTGATGAGCTTGTTCTTGATGGCAAGGCCAACGCCGTGAATGCTTCTGTCTTCAGCAGCCTTCCCTTTCCAGAAGAAGGTGAAACCTCCACCCTCTTCTCTCAATTGGCCTTCATCTGGTCGTCTTGTCTCACTTAGGGCAGCAATATCGATGTTACATCTTGCAATTTCCCTGGCGATAATAGCCGTTCTTCTTTCTGGTCGTTCGCTATACTGGTTGTCCATCAGAGTACGAACGTTCCATGTCACAAAAATCATTGTCTGTTTCTTGTTTTGACCGCAGAGAGAGTGATCCCGCTGGGTGCGGCTATCCAGCCAGGAGAAGGTGAGACAACCTAGGTTTAGGGCACCTTTTCTAGCCCCTTCCCCATGTGGGGTGAGCAGTGGGAATCCTAAAGAAGACTGCTGAGTCACAGTAGCAGCTGCTGAATTGCACCCCTGTTCCAGTCCAGGTGCCAGATGACCATCAAACTACCGCCGTCTACATGCAGATTCATGGCTAGAGACTGCTGGATTCACTGGTCCTGTCCCCGTCACTAGTCTGTCGCTGCAGGGCTTGGAAGGTTGGTTGCGGGGGATGATTACAGGGACAACCTGGGAGCACATGGAAGTTAAGTGACTTGCTCAGGGTCACCCAGTTTGTAATTGGGGGCTGTGGGATTCAAACCCAGATCTCCAGATTTGCAGTTAAGAGCCTTAAACCACTGTGCCATGCTGCCTCCCTAGTTATGGCAGCCATCTGTTTTATGGTTCATGATGTTGGTGTAGTAAGCATACCAACATACAAAAATGCCAGCAGAATAGGCCTAGTGGGCTTTCGTATTTGCTCGTTTGGTCAGTCCCCAAACTGGGAGCTGACCTTGCTGCCCCCGCCCTCTTGGGCTTCTCCCTTCCCAGTCCAGGGTATTTCCGCTTCATTGGACTTTGCTTCCACAACCCTTCCCCTGTACCTGTCCCACCCCCTCTTGAACCCCTCCATAGTCTCTGCCTCCACCAGCCCCCCAGGCAGCACATTCCATGGTTCTACCACCCTCTCAGTGAAGTAGCACCTCCTCCTTTCTCCCCTGAGTCTCCCCCCTCCAACTTCCACCCATGCTCTCTAGTTGCCCTCCCTCCTTCCTTCAGAGCACCGTGACTGCGCCTCCCGTATTTAACCCCTTCATGTACTTGAAGACCTCTGTCATATCCCCCCTGTCCCTTCTCTCTTCCAGTGTGTACATATTTAGCTCTTCGAGCCTCTCCCCATAGGTCTTTTCCCCCCAAGCCCCAGATTTTTTGGTTGCCTTCCTCTGGTCCCTCTCCAGGAGTTCAGTGTCCCTCTTTAAGAGTGGCCTCCAAAACTACATGCAGTACTCGAGGTATGGCCTCACCAAGCAGTTATACAGAGGGAGTATCACTTTCCTCCTTCTGGAGTGATCCCCTTAGCGATGCATCCCAGCATCGTGTTGGCCTTTGCTGCTGCCCTCCTACAAGTCTCTGAGTTGTTCATCTTGACATCCACCACCACCCCCAGGTCCCTCTCAGCCATATAGCCATAGCAGCAGTACATTGCATAGCAGATATAAAATGCCAATAAGCAGGTTATGCAACAGATGTGCTGAGCAGTTGCTGAAGCAAGAAATATACAGCCGTCATATTTTCTACATCCTGTTCAAAGTATGTTTTTGCAATTGTGGTGCCAAATGGCACAGTCGCTGTGCAAAATCTCCTTTTGGCTAATGAACTGCTAGTGTCACTGTTCATGCGGTGGGGTCATAAAAAGCCCATGCTGGAAACTTGGAGTGAAAATAACAAGAAACGCCCAGAGCATTAGAGTTTCTGACCATAACACCCTGCCCTGTAGGGACTGACAGGCATCAGGGGTGTGACTTGGGATTGTCAACAGTAGTGCTTATGCCATTCCACCCCCATTCACACCCTGCAGCCAGTGACAGGTATCGAGGTGTGCCTTTGACTCTTCAGCCCCAAAGTTCACTCCATTCTCTTACACTGTACCCATTTTAGCGTATTTCCTTATGGAATTGGCTGAGTATAAAAGTTTGAAAACCCCAAAGCACACCTCGACTCTTGTCTGTGTCTGCAGGGTAGGGTGAGGTGAAATGGCGTGAGCATTATGGGCAGTGACCCAAAGGCACACCCCAATGCCTGTCCATGTCTGCGGGGTGGGGGTGGGGTTGGTGTCACTTCAGTACTTCACTGCCATTCCTATTCTGCCTGTCTGACTGCATGTCTCTCCCTCTCTCTCTCTCTCTCTATCTATATATCTATGTAATTACAGTATCTATCTTTCTATTAATTGCATGTATCGCTATTTTTACCTGTTTCTAAAACAAACCTGCATATCACATTTGCCTGCACTCTGAGCACATACTTATGAAACTGTGCATATTTGTACTCCACTACTGCATAGACCTCATACTTTCCTAATATTCCCATTATCACAAGCCTAACTACCTTGCCCTTATCAAAAGCGACCCTCTCTGAAAATTAATATCACATTTTCTCTAACAGTCCATCATCATTACACCTGACTTCCTGACATCAACACATTGCTTAAATATAACTTACTTCACCTCATGGACAAAAACCATGTTTCTCTTAAAAAACAAAACAAAAAAAAAACTGCAAGTAATCGCAAGGCTTAACATATTCCAGCTATTACGTTTTAATGTACTGCCATCTTCTGTACCATCATGGGGGATTTGCATATGTTTCCCTTGATGCTTTGCAATATTGGGATATGTGCAATTGTGTTTTCTTTAAAATTTGGCTGTCTGGCCAATATCATCTGGGAGAACACATACATCAGTGGCATTTGCTCTGGGGTTCTTTTGTAAGCTTCCTATTCCTTCGATTAAAATGTACACCTCCATATATTTTCCTAATAATGTGTATGCCTTCCTTAGAACAGAAGCTAAAACAAATCTTACTACTTATAAATCATTGTGTTGTTTCTCCATACCTCCTTAACAATTCCACACAACTTCACTAACTTCATTACGCAGCTGTGGTGGATATGACCAGAATTTGTTAATTTTGCTGGTTGGGGGTGGGGGGCTTCTGTGAGTAGTGTATATGATGTGTGATGAGGCTGTCAAGGAGATGAATATCATGGGTCAGAAGTTGGAGCGTTGCTCGCGGAGAACTCAATCCATTGAGGACAAATTGGCCTTCAGAGCTCACTGTCGTGAGTACCAAGGGGCAATTGACCATAAGAAGGCAGAGTTCCTGTCCAAGGAGATTGCTGCAGGGAAGAACAGACCAGCTTAGCTTTTTCAGACTGCGGATACACTACTTCACCTTTTTCAGTCCCACTGTGCGATGAATTTGCTCAGTTCTTCTCTGACAGGTGTCATCGAGGCACAGGTCAGGAAGAATAGGAAAATCAGGAGCAGTTGTAAAATTTGCAACAATTTTATTATGAATAACAATAAAATAAAAAAATAAAATTGTTCAGAATAACTGTTTACAAAGGTAAAATAAACAGAGAAGATCCATCTGAGTTTTCCTTCAGTCTCTATGTCTCCCAAAACATTGTAGCTCCCTCTCTCTCTCATAAGTCTTTGCAGCCCCCCTTTTCGACAAGCATCCTGTTTTTTTCTAAAATGTTCTTGTATATTTCAGGCAGGTGCAGGCAGGAACACAGTGTCCCAGAACTGCGGCCCCTTCTCCACAGCTTCTGCAAAAGGCTTAAAAATTGCATTTCAGGTTAACCCCTTGAGTTCCCAATAGCTTTCTGCAGTCATCTCAAACAATAATTATATACATTTCAGCAGTTCCACCATATAATTTCCAAACAAAATCCCAATATCAGTTACATTTCCACATTTGCATATATTTTTATATCAGCAGATATGCAAGGGAGGAAAAAAACAGAAACAGCAAGGGAAGTTTGAGAGACAGTGAGCGGCAAAGAATTGCGAGACTGTCTGGACAATCAAATTCTAGGTCTCACAGGAAAATTTGGTTGCACAGCCAGACAGACAAGAGACAGAAAAGGAAAGAATAGAACAGATCCCTGCATTCAAACTCTCCATAATAACTGGGATAGGGTCCTGTTCAACCCTGTCACAACAAGGTGTCCTCCATCTGGTCCAGGATCTCCCCAGTGGGGCAAGGTCAGCCCCACGGTGGTCAACCTGGTAGGAATATGTGCACTTCTATTGTCTGTGAGGACTTTAGGTCAGTGGAGGTGGCCGAAGTTGTTGGGGTGATCTCGAAGCTGTGGGCTACCTTTTATGAACTGGACCTGGCCCCGACCCATCTCTTAGTGGGATGCGTCGAGACTGTTGGTCCGGTGTTCGCCAGGATAATCCGGTGCTCGCTTTTGGAGGGGATCTTTCCTGATGCCTTGAAGGAGGCGTTGGTGAGGACCCTCCTAAAGAAACCATCACTTGACCTTGATATCCTGGTGAATTATCGACCCATCTGCAACCTCCCATTTCTAGGGAAGTTTGTTGAGAAACTAATATCACTGCAGCTCGAGGTGCACCTCGTGACCTTTGACATCTATAAACCATTCCACTCTGGTTTCAGGGCTAGTCATAGCACTGAAATGGCATTGGTCAGGGTGCACTATGTCCTTCTCAGGGCAAGAGATAAAGGAGACCGGTCAATTTTTGTTCTCTTCGATCTCTCTTCAGCATTTGACACCGTGGACCACATTGTGCTTTTGGATTGCCTTTGAGAGTATTATAGACTCGCCGGTACTGTCATCAGTTGGTTTGAGTCCTATATCTCAGGCAGGAAGCAGCGGGTGGTGATGGTGAATTTCTCCTCCTCTCCGAAGCTCCTGCTATATGGAGTTCCTAAAGGTTCAATCCTGTCGCTGATGTTGTTCGCAGAGTACGTGCTACCCCTGGGAGAGCTCATCAGACGTTACAGTCTGTGTTTTCACTGTTATGCAAATGACACCCAGCTGTATATGTCCTTTGCCCCTGGAATAAATGACGCCATGGAAGAGCTAAATAACTGCCTGGCCGAGATCCAGGACTGGATGGCCTCCAACTGGTTGAGGCTGAATCCTGACAAGATGGAGGTCCTGGTGATTGAGTCTGGTCATGGGCTTGATAAGAGTGCCTCCGGGGTGGCAACAGGACTGGTCCTGGGAACCACTTCATTGATGGCTTCCTCTAGAGTAGGAAATTTGGGCGTCTTACTGGATGACAGGTTGACACCTGATGCTCAGGTGTTATCTGTTGTCCAAAGTGGTTTTTACCACTTAAAGAATGTAGCCCAGATTAAATTCCTAGTTCCGTCCAAGGATCTGCCATCACTAGTGCATGCCTTTGTTACATCCAGGTTAGACTACTGTAATGCTTTGTACTTCATAGTCAGTGGAGGGAACCTCTGCTGGCTGTATCTGGTGCAGAATGCAGTGGCCAGGTTACTGACAGCCCTGCCTATGTCATGTCATGTGATCACAGTCCTGCGATGTCTGTACTGACTGCCTGTCAGATGTAGGATCATCTTCAAGGTGGACTTGCTCACCTATAAGGCTTTATACAGCGTGGGCCGTGGCTACCTGTTTGATCTTCTTACGTCTGCCATTCCGGTCCGCTCCCTCTGCTCCTCCACCAGGGGTCTCCTTGCTGTTCCGAGGGCCAGGCTGAAAACCTCAAGTGACCGAGCATTTGAGGTGGCCGGCCCAGCCCTTTGGAACTTGCTTCCCAGCTCTGTAAGGGAGGCCCTGCCGGTGGAAGCATTCAAGAGGGGTCTGAAAACTTATCTTTTCAAACAGGTATTCCTGGATTAATTGCAACTGTTTTTAAGCATTAATTATTATTTATTAATGTTTATTTATGTTTGAATTTTAACTTTTATTTGTATAACCCTTTACAGTTTTGATTTACATGTTCTTGTTACCCTGTCTGTTTTGACTTTTTTAAGGCGCCCAGAGCCCCCGGATTGGGTGCCATATAAATAAAGTTTACCTACCTACAGGTCACTGGTGAGACCGCATTTAGAATATGGGGTAGGGTATTGGAATCCATATCATAAGAAGGTCATCAGCTTGTTGGAGAGGGTCCAAAGGAGGGTGACCAAATTGATTGGGGGACAGCAGAGGAAGTCTTATGAAGAGAGGCTAGTAGCCTTGAGAATGTTCTCCTTGGAAGAGAGGAGAGAGTTGGGGCATATGATAGAGACCTATAAGTACCTGAAGGGAATAAAAAGAGTGGATAGGAAAGGTCTCTTCAAGCTAAGTAACAACAGAGCCACGAGGGGGCACAATTTAAAGTTGGTGGGGGGGAGGTTTAGAAGGGATGTTAGGAAACATTTTTTTATGGAGAGGGTGATGGACACATGGAATGCGCTGCAAGAAGAGATGGTCTCAGTAAAGACAGTGGAAGGCTTTAAGAGGGTATGGCATAGGCATAAAGGGAACCCATGGGACTGTGGGGAAGAGTTATGAAGGAAGGGTTGGTGGGGGGCAGGGACAATGGCGTAAGCCAGGGACACTGCATTACTAATGAGCAGACTCGATAGGCCAATTTGGCCTACTTCTGCTGGCTCTTTCATATGTTCATAAGACCTTGCTAAAGTCCACATAGGCGTCATGCACTGCCCCCTCCCCCCGATCAATTTCCCCTGTCACCCAGTCGAAGAAATCAGTCGGATTCATCTGGCATGACATCCCCCATATATAGATGCTGCCTGTGGTCTTGTAGCCTATTGGATTCAAGATACTCTGCCAACCTTTGCTTTAACAGGGTTTCCATTAATTTCCCCACCAGTAATGTCAAACTGACTGGCCTGTGGTTGCTAGTATCCTCCCTGCTGCTGTTCTTATGGAGAGGGACCATGTCTGCTGTCCTCCAGTCCTCTGGAACCATGCCTGTTTCAAGTGAGCTGTTGAATTAGCCTTCAGTGGGGCAGCTAGCACCTCCTGAGTTCCTTTAGTACCGTTGAGTGTATCCCTTCCAGTCCCATGGCCTTGTCTACTTTCAGAGTCACACGTCCCTTCAGGACTCTTTCCTCTGAAAATGGACTTATGTTCACCTTACCCCCTTTGTTTTTGCTGTACCCTGACAGTCTCTTCCCCCCCTTCCCTCCACTGACTGGGCAGAAGTACCTGTTGAGGATGTCTGCTTTTTCTTAATCTTCTTCTGCACAGTCTCCGATCGTTGTCCTCTTTATCTTCAGTGTCCCTTCTCTTGCTTTTCTGTTCTCACTTATGTACCTGAAGAATGTCTTATCCCCTTTAGCTACCCCTTTGGCTATCCATTCCTCTGTCTGCATCTTTGCTCCCCTCACTGCCTTTCCTGCTTCCTTCTGTTTTATCTGGTATACCTCTCTGCCTTCCTCTTTCTCTGTTTCCTTATACCTCCTGAATGCCACCCTTTTATTCCTCACCACCTTGGCCACTTCCCTAGAGAATCATAATGGTCTCTTTTTCCTTCTACTTTTAGTGACTTCCTTTATGCAGTGATTAGAAACATAGAAACATAGAATTTGATGGCAGATAAGGACCGCTTGGCCCACCCAGTCTGCCCATTTTCCTACCTAACAGATAAGCTGCAGATCCTAGTTAACCAACAGCTTACTTCCTCCTACACCCCACTAGGACTGCCTTATGCCTGTCCCATGCATTCTTGAAGTCCCCCACTGTTCTTGACTCCACGACCTCCTCAGGAGGCTGTTCCATCATCCACAACCCTCTCTGTGAAAAATACTTCCTCACATTACCCTGAGCCGTCCCCTCTATCTTCAAATTGTGCCCCTTGTTCTTGCACATCTCTTTTCTGGAAGATGCTATCCTCTTGGACTTTGTTAATTCCTTGAGGTACTTGAAAGTTTCTATCTGTCCCTCTCTCCTTCTTTCCTCAAGAGTATACATATTAAGCTCCTTTAGTCTTTCTTCGTATGTCTTTTGGTGCAGACCCTGCACCATTTTGGTTGCCCTCCTCTGGACAGCCTCCACTCTGTCTATGTCTTTGCGGAGATGAGGTCTCCAGAACTGCACACAGTACTCCAGATGGGGTCTCACCAACTGTCTGTACAGAGGGATAACAACTTCCTGTTTTCTACTATTGATGCCTCTTCCTATGCATCCCAGTATCCCCCCAGCCTTCCTTACTGCCTTCTCACATTGCTTGCCCACCTTTAGGTCATCTGATATAATTACCCCCAGGTCTCTTTCTATTTTTACTGTTGTCAGTATCTCACCCCCCATTGTGTACGCTTCCCCTGGGTTTTTGTTTCCCATGTGCATTACCTTGCACTTCTTTGCATTGAATCTGAGCTGCCATACATTTGACCATTCCTCCAACCTTGCCAAGTCCCTTCTCATCCTTTCCACTCCATCTTGTGTATCAACCCTGTTGCAGATCTTTGTGTCATCTGTAAAGAGACTTACTTTTCCTTCCAGTTCCTCTGCAATGTCACTTACAAAGACATTAAAAAGGACCGGTCCCAGTACTGACCCCTGCGGTACCCCGCTAGTAACCCTCCTTTCTTCACTGTGTACTCCCATTTACTACTACCCTTTGCGTCCTGTTGTCTAGCCAATTTTTTATCCAGGCTACCACCTTGGGACCCACTCCAAGGCTGGCTATCTTGTGTATTAATCTTTTGTGGGACTGTATCAAATGCCTTGCTAAAATCTAGGTAGGCCATGTCCACAGCCCTCCTGGTCTACTACTTTGGTCACCCAGTCAAAGAAATCTATTAGATTGATCCTGACACGACCTTCCCATCGTGGAATCCATGCTGCCTTGGGTCCTGTGCCCCACTGGCCTCTAGGTACTCAACAATTCTTTCCTTTAGAAGTGATTCCATCATTTTCCCTACCACTGAGGTCAAACTAACTGGTCTGTAGTTTCCTGCCTCTGTCCTGCTCCCACTTTTGTGAAGAGGAATCACATCTGCCCTCCTCCAGTCCTTGGGTACCACCTCATCCTCCCATGATTTGTTGAAGAGAGTAGTCAGCGGTGTCACTAGTTCTACCCTTAGTTCTTTTAGAATTCTTGGGTGAATCCCATCAGGCCCCATTGCTTTGTCCACCTTCAATTTTATTAGTTCTTTCAGAACCCTTTCTTCTGTAAATGGACTGGTATCGACCCGTCTTTAGAGTGTTTCTCTTGTTTGGTTTAGGTAACTCCCCTCCTCTTCCTTTGTGAATACTGAGCAGAAATATTCATTCAGTATCCTGCTTTTCACTGTCACCCTCTACCCACATTCTCCCCTTTATTAAGCTTCAGTATCCCTCCTTTGGTCTTTCTTGACTCCTAATGTACCTATAAAGGTCTTATCCCTTCTTAACAGAATTGGCTATCCTTTCTTCGGTTTGGGCCTTTGCTATTCTGACTGCCTTCCTAGCCTCTTTCTGCTTTAACTGATAAAGTTCTCTGTCCTGCTCCTTCTGTGTTTCCTTAAATTTCCTGAATGCTGTCCTTTTCTCCTTAACCTTCCCTGCCACCTCTTTTGAGAACCATAGCGGTTTTTTCCTTCGTTGTGTTTTATTGATTTGCTTTACTCAAAGGCTTGTTGCCTCTGTGATGGCTGTTTTGATCACTCCCCATTGTTCCTCCACCCCTCCTTCTTGCCTATTTGCTAGTGCTTTTCTGAGGCACTCTCTTCATTTCTCAAAGTCAGCCCTCCTAAAGTCCAGTACTCTTGCTTTTGTATGGCTTGATTGTATGGCTGTGTTTATCGTGAACCACACTGTTTGGTGGTCACTTGTTCCCAGATGGCTACCACTTCTAAATCTGAGATTCTTTCTCCGTCCCCATTTAAGTACCAGGTCTAAGATTGCTCCTCCGAGTGGGTTCCAATACTAGCTGTCTGAGGCATGCCCCTGTAAGGCATCAAGAATGACCCTGCTCTTGGATATGCCTGCAGCAAGGTGCTCCAGTTAACATCTGGCATATTCAGGTCCCCATCAACAATATCTCCCCTTTTTCTGCCATTCTAAGAAAGCCTTCTATCATTTCCTCATCCATTCCCTCCCCCTGAGATGGGGGTCTGTATACAACCCCCATGCAGATTGTGGTACCATTTCCTGTCTCCAGGGTGACCCAAAGTGCCTCATCTGCTCCCTGTTTACTCTTTAGCTCTGTTGCTTTGATCCCTTCCTTTACATAGAGAGCTACTCCTCCTCCTCTTTTACCCTCCCTGTCCCTCCTGTAGATTGTGTATCCTGGTATGTTGACATCCCAGTCATGGTTCTCTGTGTACCATGTTTCTGTGACTGCCACAATATCCAGGCAACCCTCTTCCATCAAGGCCACTAGTTCAGGGAGCTTGTTACACAGACTACGGGCATTGGTACTCATCACCCTCCGCTTTTTGATAGCCTTACCTCTTTTATCCCCATTTCTGTCCTTACTGCCTTTGCCTTTTTTTACATTTAAATCTGTTCTGCTCCCTAATAACTTCTGTACCTTGGTGTTTGCTCACTAATCACCATGTTTTGTGGGGAGGCTGGGATTTCCTGCTCCTTTTCAGTGCCTCCCCTTAGGCTAGTTTAAATGCTTGCCAATGAAGCATTTAAACCTCTCTACTAGGATCCTGGTTCCCCCCTGGACAGATGCAGACCATCGCACCAGTATAGGTCTCGTCCTCCAGGTGGCTCCCAGTCCCCAATGAAGCCAAACCTGGCTCCACCAGTTTTCAACCACTCATTGAATTCCCTGGTGAGAAGTGCCCTAGCATCTCCCTTGCCATAGACAGGCAGCACATCCGAGAAGGTTACCGTATGCGCTACTTGTCTAAGGCCCCTTCCCAACTCCACAAACTCCTCTTGCACTGCTCTGATCCCTTTCCTAGCCAGGTCATTTGTCCCTAGGTGGACAATGACATCCAGCTCCCTCCCTCATGCAGCTCCTCCCACGATCCTCAGGATTCGCTTCCTGTCCCTCCAAGCCGTGGCGCCAGGAAGGCACCTTACCTCCCTCTCCCCTTCCTCCCCCATTTCTACCCCCTAATGATTGAGTCCCCCACCAGGAGTTGTTTCCTTTCCCTGTGGGGTCCCATGCCACCCTCCTGTGGGTCTCCTTTGTGAAGGTTCCCAGCATCCTCCTTGGTCTCCACTGCAGGTGCCTCCATAGAGGAACCACTATCCACCAGAAGAGCGAATGAATTGTGGAGAGGTACAGCTGGAGGGATGCAACTCTGTTCCACCACCCTCTCCCTCCTTGAGCCCACCCTGGTCCAGCCTCTCCTCTTTCTTGGCAACCTCTGAGGTAGTGGCATTGGCCCTGGTGGTCCCTGGGTGGGGGAGGAGGTTTCACGAATCCTAGCCAGGTCAGCCTGGAGACGGGCAACCTCCTCTCCCAGATCAGAGAGGTGCCTGCAAATAGGGCAGCATCGCAGCCTCCAGAATGTCTCCCGGAACACTGCCACCCCACAGCCATTGCACTGCACCACTCCTATCATGTTTTATTTTGTGTCCTCTCTACTGTTTCTCTGGATGCTTACTCTCTCCTCTCCTTACAGCTCTTACCCTTCCTGTTCTGGGACAGCAAATTCCTATCTTCTTCAGCAGCCTCTTTCTTCCTTGCTCAATATCAGACCACCAGCAGCTGGAGAGGTGAGCTACTTTTTTTCCTTTAGGGTTGACAAAACCAATGTTTCTCTATGATCCTTTCCTTCCTACTGCCAAACAGGAAGTTCCTGTTGACAGTCAAATCCAGTGGCTATAAAAGTAGAACTGGCTTTGGGTGGGTGGGATGGAGGGCAATTAGTAAGAAAAAAGGCTAGCAACAGGAAGTTGTAATTTGACTCACCTGCTTTTGTAGTGTCTAAACCACACCCCCAGGTAAGCTCTCTTTCCTCCTACTGGTTTAGCAAAGTCAGCTGATACAGTACACTTCCCAGCTAAGAACACACACTGACTTTCTTTCTTTTCTTTGTTTTTTTAACCCTAAATAAGACCCCTTCTACTTTTAATAAAGTTATCTGTCTACTTAATCTTAACAGACACTGACTCCTGCTGAGTTATAAGTTTTAAATTAATGAGAAAATGTAGCTTCTTTTAGTTAGCTGCTTTCTGCTCTACAAGCAAGGCTAGCAACAGGAAGTTGTAATTTGACTCACCTGCTTTTGTAGTGTCTAAACCACACCCCCAGGTAAGCTCTCTTTCCTCCTACTGGTTTAGCAAAGTCAGCTGATACAGTACCCTTCCCAGCTAAGAACACACACTGACTTTCTTTCTTTTTTTAACCCTAAATAAGACCCCTTCTACTTTTAATAAAGTTATCTGTCTACTTAATCTTAACAGACACTGACTCCTGCTGAGTTATAAGTTTTAAATTAATAAGAAAATGTAGCTTCTTTTAGTTAGCTGCTTTCTGCTCTACAAGCAAGGCTAGCAACAGGAAGTTGTAATTTGACTCACCTGCTTTTGTAGTGTCTAAACCACACCCAGGTAAGCTCTCTTTCCTCCTACTGGTTTAGCAAAGTCAGCTGATACAGTACCCTTCCCAGCTAAGAACACACACTGACTTTCTTTCTTTTCTTTTTTTTTTTAAACCCTAAATAAGACCCCTTCTACTTTTAATAAAGTTATCTGTCTACTTAATCTTAACAGACACTGACTCCTGCTGACTTATAAGTTTAAAATTAGTAAGAAAATGTAGCTTCTTTTAGTTAGCTGCTTTCTGCTGTATTGGTTGTCTTAATTATGCCATCCCTTATTTTTGCCATGTGTACCTCTACCCCTCCCAGGCAATCCCCCCATGAGACAGTTTCTGAGGCAATTTCACATTTCTTAAAATCCACCCTCCTAAAGTCCAGGACGATCGTTGTTATGTGGTTTGCTCTGCTTCTGTCTTAATGTTAAACCATACTGTACGGTGATCACTGGTATCTAGGGTACTGCCCACTGTGCTGTCTGCAATGCCGTCTTGATTTGTGATTACTAGTTCCAGCACTGTCTCATCTCTAGTGGCGTCCTTGACTAGCTGCCTGAGAAAAGCGCCTTGTAGGGAGTCAAGGATGACCCTGCTCCTTGACGAAGCTGCAGTTATAAGGCTCAAATCCATATCTGACAGATTGAAGTCCTCACTGCACCTCCAGCCCTTCCTTTTCCTGTGGGTACCCCTGTACTACTGTGGCCTTGATTCTCTCCCTCACATATAGTAAAACCCCTCCTCCTGTCCTCCTGTACCAGTCTGTCCTGAACAAGGAGTATCCTGATATGGCCATGTCCCAGTCATGGCTGTCAGTGCACCATGACTCTTGTGGCCAGCAAACCCAGACTTGCCTCTGCTATGATGGCCTTCAGGAACAGAATTTTATTTCCCAGGCTCCTTGCATTGGCACACATGGCTTTTCATTAGGGTTGTCAGAACCCTCTGAAGTTCTGGGTTCTGGTTCTAGTCTAGAACTTTTGAAAAAGTTCTAGTGTTCTAATCTTTTTTAGAACTTTTTAGAACTCAAACCCTATTTTTTTATTGTGCTGCCAGTAACAAAGATAGTAATAAAATACATGTAAAGGAAAAACTGTTCAAAGTAAGGGGGAGAGAAATTATCTTGTGTGACATTGATAGGAATACAACTAGGTTTATCTATAGTTTCTTCTGTTTGCTAAAGTCAGCAACATACATAACAGGCCCACCCACCCACCCATATGTTAAAAGTTTTCCTGCTGCAGCTGCATCATAGTTCCTTAGTGAAAGAAAGAGGCACATTAGCCATTTATGTACTCAGCTATATATACTCATCGTCATGAATTAGGAGAAAAATAACTGATATTACCTAATTTCAGCTATTTGCTGCTTTCTGTTTTAAATGAGTGAATCAAAGTTGCTATGTTTAAGAAAGCTTTTATAACAAAGTCAAACCAAGTACTACAGCAGCAACATGTGGAACTGTTACAAAACATATTATGTCATAACATATTCAGTCAAGACATTGGAATAAAAAAATATTTGCAGAAACCACAAGAAGGCTGCTCCAATCCTAAGTTGTGCCTGTGTGAAAGCTGAGCACCAAGAACAAAAAGACACAGCACCAACACTTCCAAAATATACTGTATTGTCGTTTTAACTGATAGCATCACAGTACAGAAGCCATGCCAGGACAAAACAGTTTAAACAGACAAAAGGTCCTTTTGTCTGTTTAAACTATTTGTCCTGCATGCATTCTGTACTGTGATGCTATCAGTTAACAACAATATGTATTTTGAGAGTTGCTATGTCTTTATTCTTAATAAAAAATATGCCAGTCATTGTTGCTGGCAAAATGCATGCAATTTTCTAAGGTAATGCATACATATACCAACATTTTGTTGGCAAATTGAAGTAATATATACAAAAATTCTAAGATGATGCATTTTGCAGCTGATACTTCAATAAAATCTGTATTTCAGTCACATAAATAAAACAGTGGTTTCCTCACCACATACTAATTTACTAAGGAACATTTATGTAGCTGCAGCAGTTGGCATGTGATGTTTAAGGGACAGCGTCTGTCAACCCCATTATGTATCAAATTATCACTACTTATAAAGCAAAAACACTATGATACGTCACATTCTGTGAAAACTGCTGATGCAGATTTTCTTTTATTTCTGATTCCTTTATTCTTTTTTTAAAGGGGACAGGACAATTGTGCTAGGTGGCAGCAGTTTGCAATGTATTTAATAAGAATATATATTATGTGTACAGTAGGTTCGGTCTGTCATCATTTTTTTCCTCACCATCCCCAGCTGATCACGAATCTGTAAATGAAAGAACTAAAACAACACCCACCTTTCACCCCATCACCCATTCCACTTTTCTTCCACCACCCTCATCTGTGCAGTAGCAGCCATGCCCTTACACCCATGTTAAAACCAACCCACAACCCTCACCCATGTACTAGCATCCATTTTTGGTTTATGGCTAACATTTCTGTAATTGAAAAAATAATAGACAGCTACCAATTAGAACTCATTGTTTTGTCCTCTTTAAAATTGAAAAATAGACCGTCTCCTGTCCCAGCCCATGCTGATGCACCACAAAGTCACAGAAGGTAAAGCCAAAATATATGTTTGCACTTTAACTATAAATAATATGATACAGAAAGGATTGACGTGACAGTGTCCCTTTTATGCCAAATTTGGGCCTGTTCCCACTGATGTTAAAATTGCCCTGTATATAAAACTTGTTGACTTTAGTTTAGACCCTAGCTACAAAGCAGTTTGCCATGAAATGGTGAAAGTTTTGGGGGGTATATAGTCCAAGGTAGTAGATCGAGAAAGGAGAGCGACAACCAAAGTCATCACAGTCTGTAAAAGTTTCCTTTTTGGTGCAGAGAGACTCCGTCCCACACAGTATTTTACCAGCCACCACCATCTGAGTTGTCATCATCACCATCAACATCCACAACATCAATCACTTCAGGATCAGTTTGTATACTCTTGTAGGGATACGAAAATCTTGACTTATTAACTTTAATAAAAGTTAACGTGTGTACATTTTCTGGCAGCAACCTATTTCTGGTGTCTGTCACAATATTGCCAGCTGTACTAAACATGCGTTCTGAAGAGACACTTGTTGCAGGACAACCAAGATATTTACAGGCTTCATCATACAGCTCTGTCCAAATTGATTTTTGATCTCCAGTATTCAAAAGGGCATGCATCAATAGGAATAGGCAGTTCTTGCAGGTAACTGTCTACCATGTTGGACAGAGACCGCTCAGAAGAGGAATCGGCAGAAGCAGCTGGTATGGCAGCAATTTGGGAAAGGTTTTGCCACAGATTTAGCTTGCTACTAAGGGCTGAAGAAGTGGCGGTTGTGGAACAACTACTGTTAATGTTTGGTGACTTTTCCAGTTCTGTATCCCTTTGTGAAGATGAACCTGCATGTTGTGGTGATGACAACCTGATGGTACTGTGCGTGTCTGTGTTTGACTCCTGTGAGTGCTGCAGCTCATCTAGCAACATACATTTGTACTGCTCTATATCATCTGTTTTTGGAAGATGTAGAGCCTTGAACCTGGGATCTAAGAGAGTTGCAAGGATGTAGTGTCTTGATTTCGTCATTGCAACTAATTTGTCATTGGTTTTGAAGCGCTCGCTCATTCTCTTTACGAGATTCCCATGATATAGGCGACATGTTGTCTGCGCTTCAGATCTGTCTTTTTTCTATTTGTAGATTTAGAACACTAAGATGATGTGAAATGAGCATTATGAGTGGGATAACCTGACTCACAGATGCACCTTCAGAAGACATGTCCCTTGTAGCTGTCTCAAAAGGAGCTAGGATACAGCACACTGTCTCCATTAATTTCCACTGCAGCACAGACAGCATAATGCCATCTCCAATAATGTAATTGAGCAGTACTCATGTACAGCTTGCTTTTGCTCCAAGAAGCGTGCAGCATATAAAGCATTGAGTTCCAACGAGTGGAAACATTTTGAATCAGCTTTTGCTGGGGCAGCTTGTGTTTTGCAGTTCGGACAATGTCCGTATAGCCTTGTTGAATGTGAAAAGTGAGTCACAATTTTTTGCAAACAGCAATTATACCATCCACTTGTGTTTCGTTGCTGAGAAATCGTGACAATTAAGTGTAAGCAATGTGCAAAGCAAGAAGCATCAGAAATCCTCCATCCTGTATTGCTTTTAAGATGTTGGCTCCATTGTCACTTACTATGAAGCCACATGTTAGACCGTGAGAATAAACCCATTCAGTCAAGGAGGTCATTTAGTTCCTGCAAGATGTTTGCAGCAGTATGACTTTGCCCAAACTTCTTTATATGCAGCAGCTGCCATCTTTTGGGTGTCTTTGTTTTGAAGAAGCACAAAAGCGTGACCCAATGGTGAGGGACATGTAATCTATGTTTTGAGTGCTGGTCCACATATCTGTTGTGACATGAATAACCCCACCCTCTGCAGTTTTCAGTGCAAGCATCACTGTCGCTTTTAAAGCCTGATAAATGTTTGGTATTTCAACATAGGAAAAGTACCTTCGATGAGGAACATTGTAACGAGCTCTGCTAATGTCATGAGCTCCTAAAATCCTCATGATCTACCAAAGAGTATGGGAGAAGGGCTCCGGCTAACAGTTCACCAATTCGGTGATTAAGATGAAGGGTCTTTGGATGATTTCTAGTAAAGGTATTCTTCCTTTCAAATGCCTGAGACAGTGTTAGCTGTTTGCAACATGTCCCTGCTGGTTTATTATACACCGTGCTTCGATGGGCAGATGGACTAGGACTTATACATTCAGTGCCATCACTGGATGTGCAACTGGTACTAATGGTGCTGGCATTGGTGGTAACAGTGATCCTAGGGCTGGCAGTGGTTCTGCCTGCATCAAGTTCAGACAATTCAGTATCCATTTCAGATTCCTGATCCTGACCCTTCTCACGTGCGGTCTAGAAGATGGAGGAAATGGGTTTTGGTTTTGGATGATCAAGCAAAACCGAATGCTTTTTCAGATGGCGTTTAAGAGCTGTAGTGCCAAGGCATGACACAACTTTACCACGGCTTACACTCTGTTTACACAGGGAACAAATTGCTCTGCATGGATCAGTTTTACTGACTGAGAAATAATTCCACACCTCAGATGTGACAGATTTTGTTTGAGTGCTAGGAAGATAGCTAAAGACTGTTTGTGTCTTTTCACCTGTCCTAACAGAACCTGGGACATGCTCCTTGGTGCTAGAAGAGTGGACAGAAGACTCTGATGGATTTTCATTGCTGGCCAACACAGAAGTGGTGGATTCAATGGATATGTCCTTTTCATTGCCAACAGTGCTGGATGTATTTGCAAGTGCACTACCTGATTCATTGTCAGCAGACTTGCTCATTTCACTTTGTTGAGGAAGTAATGATTTGTCACGAGACACAACGAGTGTGGGACTGAGACAAGAGCTACTGTCTGAGTCAGAGAGGGACTCACTGTCACTTGCATTATTGCTGCTAGTCACAGGGATCTTAACAGCATGAATGGCATACCTTATGGTGCCTCTCCGTGTGACCCCAGCAGCTGTACAGGTTTTCTTAAAGGTCCCCTTTACCACACTTCACTGTTGCTCTTTTGCTGTTTGTTGAATTTTATCACGTGAAACATGTTGGTTATTTCTGTTAGCACCAGCAGGATTACCACTACCACCAACACCTGCTCCAACACCAGCACTAAATGCTTCATCTATGTTGGTGTCAGCCATAACAGACAGTAAGTACCAGTACTACCAGTCAGTATACTGCAGTGAACACACCAACACCCAAACAATTCCTGTGTAACAAAGCAATGTGATCTGTAATCGCTGGTACAACTCCAAAATTTTATTTTGGTTGTGTGACACTGTGATACGTGGACTGAAAGTAATTGAAGAATATGACAGTTTGCAACTAAAGGATCCCAGGTTCAAGGCTTACAGAATGATTGGGCTGCTGGGCATGAAGCATACACATAGCAATCAAAGGGCACACAGCAGCAGGGTGATGGGCTGACCACAGGAGATGAGTCACACTCGCATAACCAGGGAATGAGAATTATATTTCTACGTTTCTGTCATGTAAGGTTAATGCCACCACACAACTGGCCACTGGGCTTCTCTCGGTAACACACACACTGGGTAGGGTACAGTGCAGTCAAAGGGCACACAGCAGCAGGGTGATGGGCTGACCGACCACAGGAGACGGAGTCACATACACAACTCAGGGAATGACAATTATATTTCTGCGCTTCTGTCATGTAAAGGTAATACCAACACACAACTGGCCACTGGGCTTCTCTTTGTAACACACACTGGGTAGGGTACAGTGCAGTCAAGGGGCACACAGCAGCAGGGTGATGGGCTGACCACAGGAGACGGAGTCACATACATAACACACAACTCAGGGAATGAGAATTATATTTCTATGCTTCTGTCATGTAAGGGTAATACCAACACACAACTGACCACTGGGCTTCTCTCTGTAACACACACTGGGTAGGGTACAGTGCAGTCAAGGGGCACACAGCAGCAGGGTGATGGGCTGACCACAGGAGATGGAGTCACATACACAACTCAGGGAATGACAATTATATTTCTGCGCTTCTGTCATGTAAGGGTAATACCAACACACAACTGGCCACTGGGCTTCTCTCTGTAACACACACTGGGTAGGGTACAGTGCAGTCAAGGGGCACACAGCAGCAGGGTGATGGGCTGACCACAGGAGACGGAGTCACATACTTAACACACAGCTCAGGGAATGAGAATTATATTTCTACGCTTCTGTCATGTAAGGGTAATACTAACACACAACTGACCACTGGGCTTCTCTCTGTAACACACATTGGGTAGGGTACAGTGCAGTCAAGGGGTACACAGCAGCAGGGTGATGGGCTGACCACAGGAGACGGACTCACATACATAGATAACACAACACAGGGAATGAGAATTATATTTCTAAGCTTCTGTCACGTAAGGGTAATAACAGCACACAACTCGGGAGATGGGAGCAGGGAGTCACATACACAACACAGGGGCTCGGGAGTGGAGAAGTAGAAGACAGTCACACACACACACACACACACACACACACACACACACAGAGGAGTGGTTGGGTGTCCAAAAAAAAATTAACTGCCCGCCTTCAGTCAGTGCCTTACTGCCAGTGCCTTGTGCTGTGTATAAGGACTAATAAGGACTGGAATTTTTGAGGGTGAAAGACAAGAGGAGGATCCCCCTTAGCAGCACAGCACAATGAGCTTGAGCACAGTCCTTATACTCTGTCCTGACAAATTTATTTGCCTTTTTTTCCCCTTGTTATATGCTTGTTGCTGGCAGCTGCTGAGTGTGCACTGTGCAGTGCTGCAGTTTCACAATACATTCACAAAGGTTCTTCTTTCTGTATTTTTTTTTTATCTCTCCTGGTCCTGATCGATCCCCTCCTGATTAGTCCCTCCACTTGAACCTCCCCTAGTCCCACACCCGACCGTTAATTTAGCCTTTTCAGCCTTTCTCGTTCTCGGTCTCTCGGGCCTGGGCCCTGCCCCTTCCCTCCCTCGAACTCAGCGTTTGCTTTTAGCCCTTTTACTGGGAAAATGGATGATGGACTGAAATAATTCAGGTAAGCGATAAGCACTGCAGCAACTAGCAAGTGCTGCAGTCCGATTGTGGCTACACCGACCTGGGCCCTGGCCTAACTCAAGTATCGAGCAAGAATGCTGCTGGCTACGGTACGCTACACTACAGTATTGCTCAGGCTGCTGCCTCCATCCAAATGGCGCTTTCGGGGCTTGCACATCTGCCTAAATACCCTCCACAGATCCCACGACTCACGCAGCTTACTCGACCCCCACCTGACCAATAGTAAATGATCAGGTGGTGAGGACCTGAGGATGACTTCACTTGAGCGTAGGTACACTACGGGCAAGCGCAAAGTGTGAGAGAGAACTCGCGGAGGACTGGAGGACTGGCAGCCGCCCCCAACAACAACAACACTGCTGCTGCTGCTGCTGCAACCCCCCCACCACCACATCGGGGCTGCCTGGGACGTGCCTCCTCCCCACATACCCCCAGCCCCCCCACATCGGGGCTGTCTGCTGGGACGTGTCCCCACACCCCCCACATTGGGGCTGCCTGCTGGGACATGCCTTCTCCCCACACACAAGTCATTTGCTGGGGCCAGGAAAAAGACGTCACGGGAGTTGAGAGGACTCCGATTCAAACACTTTTGCGAACCTTTTAGTGTTCAAGTTCTAAGTTAGAACTCGAACACCAGGGTTTGAGGAGGATTCGATTCTTAGACGAGCTAGTTCTGACAACACTAGTCAGGGCATGGTGGCTTCCCCTTGTTTATCTGCCAGACAGCCTCTCTCATCTCTTCAAGGGATAGGGGGAGTTTAAGTCATCTCTTAGGTCTCCACCAGGCACGGCATTTCCACTTCCCGGAGGAAGTCCTCTGGGTCACCCCCAGGTGGTACCTGAGTAGTGTACAGTAGAGAGTAAAAATCCCTAAACACCTCATTTATTTCTTTCTGGTCAAAAGCGTAAGAGCCATCTGGTTTAACCATCTTGAGTATGGCCCTTTCCAGTTTCTTGTGTTTCACTTAACTGGCCAACCACTTGCCTGACTTATCCCCTTCAAAGTGCGTGTTTGATTTTGTAACCACGAGATCTCGTTCAAGTTCCCTGGATACAATCTGATTTAGTTGCCCCTTTAATAATTTTAGATTTTGTATGAGTCATGGCTGAGGCTGAGCCACGGCTTTCCTCTCCAGTTCCTGAATGTCATGTGTGAGTTGACCTTCCTCCTTCAGGGACTGTTGTTTTTTGTGTGCTGCAGAGGAAATTGTTTCCCCACATATGTAAGCCTTTAAGGCATCCCATACAAAAGTTATAGGTGTCCCCTTGCCCTTGTTAAGTTCGATAAATGTTGTTATTTTCCTATTTATATATGTAATATAGTGACCATCTAGGAGCATAATGGGATCAAATCTCCATTGAGGTCCTGTGGGAGGTTGTGACCCCACTGACAAGTTTAACTATAGGGGAGCATGATCTGATATTAGTATGGGCCCGTACATCGCTTTCATATCCTCTGTGACCACATGGGGGAAATGAAGATGTAGTCCAGTCTAGTATAAACTCGATGTGAGTGGGAGTAAAAAGAGTATTCCCTGTCACCAGGGTGAGAGTGCCTGCATGCTTCGACCAGTGCCCTCACTGCTGTAAGTTCCTGCAAAGCAGCTACACTTTTAGGGTATGGTTTAGTTTTGTACCCCGAATGATCCAGCCCGGGGTCGAGGTATGTATTGAAATGTCCCCCAGCACCAAGTTGTCCTGGTAAGAGGCCAGGGTCACCCCCAGATGGGTGAAGAAGTCTGGGGAGTCGAAATTCAGGCCATATATTGAGGCAAAGGTAGTCACCCTGCCCCCCAAGTCCAATTCTGCTATAGCGTATCTGCCCTGGGGATCCATCACAAAGCTGTTCACCTTATGTGAGAGACCGGGATGTATCTAAATGGCCACCCCCTAGCTCTGGAGGTGAAGGGTACCACCAGTAGGACCCGCCCCCGTGACTGGGCAAGTGTATCTGCCTCTTCCCTTGTGAGATGGATTTCCTGGAGAAGCACCACATCACCCCTTTCTGGATATAGAACCTCACCCTTTTCCTCTTAACTGCCGTTTTCAATCCATTGACATTCCAGGATAATATTGTTAAGTCTGCCATTGCTTCAATATCACAATACGTAGAGCTTCAGCCTGTAAGTAGTACCTTATCATAAAATGTATAAGATCAAGGCATTGTCCAAACAGTCCACAACTTTTGGTTGTTAACATTTCCCACTATTAGAATCTCCCCCCTCCCGCCCTATCCCTTTACAAACTTGAACCTCATTAAACAATGTACCCCCCAAACTATTCCCTACATCTCACTTATCTAAGGCAGCTGCCTCTTCAGAAATAAATCTCCCCTTTCCCCATACCCATAGGTATCCCTCCCCTTCCTCCTTTGCTGCCCCCAGTAATCCCCCCTTCCTCACGCAATCCCTTGAAGTCCCTGTATTTCCCCAAATCCACTCCCCTCCCGAAATCTCAAGAAAAACATCATCCTCTACTCCGCGTGGAGTGAGCTTCCAAATCCACTTCCCAAAGAGAAGTTATAGCGTAATGAGCATTCCATCCTTTATACTACATTTAAGGGTGCAAGTTGGGTAAGAGACTCCATGGCCAGCGAACTCCGCCATTCGCAGGTTGGCGCATGAAGAGAAGTGTCTCTTCTTCTATCCTCCTAACAGTCATTCCTCCCGTGCACAGGACGGGGTGGTGCCAAGAGGGAGAGCCTCCCCCACTGCCCAGACCGGCGCAGTGCAAGGTCCTCATCCGCACCAGAATGCATCCTACAGATCACCATGATAGTGCTACTTAAATAAGATTCCAAGCCCACGTCTGTGCCACCGAGTACTATGGCTCAGTATCAAGGAGGTTCCATCTTGGCGGTGTGCAGAAAAATCTTGCGCCAGTACTCCTCTCCCCCCCCATATGTTGCTGCCTTGTATATCTCTCCCAAATTTTTCCCCAATTCCCTGGTATAACAAATAGACAGTGGCCTCCATGAGCTGGGGTGGATGCCTGAACAACTGTCCTGATGTGTTTTCCCCAGTCAGGGAGTGAGTAGGCGGGAGACCAGTCCGGAGCTTCCCCCCTGGGGCCAGCGGGATAAACATGGAGAAGGTAGCAAGGCCCTCTCCCTCTAAGAGGGGGATCAAGTGTGTCCTATATTGCCCCCGCAGGGTGCCACCCAGACCGCCCCCCCATTCCTTACCTCCCCGACCAAGCAGTTCACCCCCAGTTTATTTAGTGCCATCGCTAGGATGTAATTGTCCTACTGCTCAAAAAGAAGATCAACTGAAGAAACAGTAAAGTTCATGGCCTGGAATGATTAGGCCCAAAATTAAACATGTAGTCAAATTAGTCCAAACACTCCTATGAGAGGAGAATGCAGTGCATTTAGAGTATGATCGCATTCCCGGTGAAGATGGTGGATTAGCTCTGGGATCCGCTCAGTCCTGCCCTGATAGGCCTCCGACCCCGGAGTTATGTGCCAAGACAGTCCACTCCCAAAAAAAACCTCCCCAAGAAACAATAATGCCGGATCATAGCACATTAGAATGTAGTCACCAAAGTCACTCTCCATCTCTTTCCATGCGCGTTTCAGCATTGCACTTCTGCAGCCCTCTCACATATTCCATAGCGGCTCCTGGATTGGTGAAAGCTCTCTGTCGGCTTCATGGGTGATGCACAGTGAGCCTCGCAGAATAGGACATTGTAAAGGGACAATTTAGTTTGTGGAGCCTTTTTTCAACATCAGCAAAGGCTTGTCTTCTGCTCTGTAAGGGGCAAGAGAAATCCAGAAAGATGCTGACCCTGGATTCCTGTATTAAAATTGGGTTGTATTTTCGGGCTGCTGTCAAAATTGCCTGGCGGTCCTGAAAACGCAAATATTTAACCAGGAGGTGTCTCGGTCTTTGTTCTGGAGGTGGTCGTTGGCCAGGAGAATGGTGAGCCCTCTGGATTTCCAGGGTAATATCTGGGGCTAATTGCAGGTGTTGTTTTAGCCAGGCTTTGATGAAAGTCATACAGTTTGTCCCCTCTAATCCCTCCGGGAGGCCCACAGTTCTTACGTTGCAGCGCCGTTCTCTATTTTCATGGTCATCCATGACTTGTTTTAATATCTCAATATATTTTAGTGCTTGTTGTAGCTCTGTGGATATTCTGGTCATAGTATCCTCCTGATTGCTGATATGAGCTTCAGTCTCCGTAATGCGCGATTCATGGGCCTCCACAGCATCGGAGGTAGTATTAACCAACTGCTGCAGATAATTTGTGCAGTCATGTTGTCAAACCCGGACTGCATCCATGTGCCTAGGTCATATTTTAAATCCCGGAGTAATCTCTCTAGATTCTGGTATCCTGATTCCATGGTCGCGCTGTGAGCTCCGTCACCGGGTTCCATCTGTGACTCTTGGGCCCAGGTCGGAGAGTTACTAGGAGACTCAGTAGGCCGCACGTTTGTTGCTGTGCTGGGGGTCTGAGTAAATCTCAGTTTGCCTTGCTTCTTTGCAGATTTAGCTGTGGTAGACATCAGAACTGCAATGTTTATCAAAATAAGCAGCTTTTGAAAGGTTATACCTCAGGATATTGCTGATATTAAGTGGATCTAGACAGAGCTCTCCTAATACACCTCCATTTGCTCCTCAGCTAGGCCACACCCCCTGTCTCACACATTCTTGAGGGGCATTCTACATTTAAAGCCTCCAATCCATGATCCTGTCCTGGCTTGGGACCTCAATTTTGTGTTGGAAAATCTTACACTGCCTCCCTTTGAACTGGCCACGTCCTGCGAGGTGCACTTTCTGTCGTGTAAAGTGTTATTTTTAGTTTGCCATTACTTCTGCTCAGAGGATTTACGAGTTTCAGGCCCTCATGTGTAAGGAGCCTTATTTGATTTTCCACAAAGACAGGGTGTCTGCATGCCAGTCCTAAGTTTCTTCTAAGGTGGTGTCGGAGTTTACTTTGAATCAGTCCACTTACCTGCCTGTTTATTATCCGGAACATTCCAATCAAGGTGAGGCATTGCTCCATACCTTGGATGTCTATAGAATTTTGCGGTACTATACTCACCAGACTAAAGACTCTAGGAAGTCTAATCATTTGTTTGTTTCGTTCACCCTTGGGAAAGTTGGCACCCTGGTGGCCAAACCGTGTTTGTCTAGGTGGTTAGCCAATTACATTGTCTTTTTTATTGGAAGTACAGTAAGGAACTTCCGGTAGTGATTAAAGGCCATTCCACCAGGGATATGGCCACATCAGTAGCTTGTTTCAGAAATGTATCAGCTGCTGACATTTGCATTGCTGCTACCTAGAGCACTGTCCACACCTTCACAAAACATTATAGTCTGGACATCGCTTCTAGGCACAGGGACAGCTTTGGCTTAGCTGTTCTTCAAGGTCTCCTTTCATAGGCCATCATTTTTACCTACCACTCGGACTTTCAGTCTGTAGTTGTCAGAACTGATTGGGACTCAGTCCTACCGGTAATGACCTGCTGCAAGAGATACCCTCAAAATAAGATAGTACAGTTATGTAAGAACTTACTGTAATAGTAGATCTTCAAAAGGATCTCATGAAGCAGGCCCTGCTTTCCCTTCCTCCTTCCCCATTCTTCTGACTCTCTCCTCTTCCATAGGGTTGAGCCTTCTGCTTCTCATTGTCTATGTTATTGGGATACCTCAGAATTCTCCTCAGTTCCCCCTTACAGCACCCTGCTTTTGGACTCCAGCAGGAGAACTCAGGAGGGTATAGGGGCTGCCTGCCTTTATAGGATTGGCTGACGTCAGTGGCTGACATTGGAGGTGGGTGGCCCTCTCTGGTAGACTGCTAGCAAGAAAGTTTCCGTGTGGTCCTAGTGCCTGGCGGCTATAGTCCTACTGGTGATGGCCTGCTGCAAGAGATCCTCTTGAAGATTTACTGTTATGGTAAGTTCTTACGTAACTGTACTTACCCCACCAGCATCTACTTCCTCCTCCTCGGCTGGGGGCCTCTTCATCCCTCCTTAGAGCGTCCCCTCTCAGGAGCGCCAGTTCTTCCCATCCAGCTGCTGTGGGTATCCAGGTGTGGGAACCGCAATACAAGTGGTGCTCCGCTGATGCTAACAAGGAAGGGGTGGCCAGCACCCAGGCTGAATGCAAACTCCAGGAATCTATTGCAGATATACCCACTGGGGCGAGTGGTGAAGCAGCATTTACCTGCACCAGCTATAGCTTTATATGCCTGTTTTTTTTTATATCTTTGTTAATAAATATTATTGTACTAGCTACATGGTATGGCTGAAGCCTTTGTACTCCCAAGAGTGCTATAGATTCATGGACTTTCCACTGCTGTGGGTGCCTCCTGCTGGCTGCCCTGTCCCACCAGTGGCACATGCTGAGGAATGTGTATCCTTCCCACTTCCCTTTCCCTCCCAGAGCCCACAAAAGTCCAACTACTCTGCCCCACCTTGGTTGAGATGAGTACAAATGGGGCAGCACCTCAGTTTCCAGAAGGTTTCCTGAAAGATTGCGGCTCCACACCCGTTGTACTGCACCACACCCATGCTCTTTCTTCCCTTTACCTTAGTGCCTGTTGAAACTTCCCTGTACCTTACTGCCTGTTTTCTATGCCCATTGAATTCCTACCTCTCCCTTTGTTTATATGAAATGTATTTGGTAGCCTACCCTGGAGAAGGGTGTCTCTTGCTTTCCCTTTTTAAACCCACCTGCCTATGCCTTACTTACTCTGGGTGTCTCCTTCTCCATACCCACTTGCCCGAACGTGTTTTTAGACTACCCTAGATAGGGTGTCTCCTACTCTCCCTTTTCAGCCCCCTTACCTATACCTACCTCATCCTGGCTCCTAATGCTCCTTACCCCCTTGATGTTTACCCACTGTCTATAGCTACCTACCCAGAAGCTGACGACTTTAGTATACCAGAACACAGTAGTGTGCCATCTGATACCTTGGCCTCGTGTTCCTCTGGCAGAGTCTCCTGCAGACTGCGGATTATCTGTGGATGCCTGAAGATGCCTAAAGATAAATGTTCCAGTCCTGCACTGTTCTCCTCATGTGTTGGGGCACAAGCATGATGGGACACTCTGGGCAAGGGAGTCTTTTATAGTGCTCTTGCTAGAAGGCACTAAGCCTCTGGCAGCTCCACCCCGCAATCACACACATACGTGTAAATTGCCATCCCCTGTGATGTATGGAGGCCTTCACTGATGTGAACTGTTGCCTCCTAACCTGTAAGTCCTAGCTATAACTTGGGAATGTAAAGATTTTATGACTCTACAGTGAGTGGGTCAAAGCTTTAAGCTGCTCAGAGGACTGCCTTTGTCTGTGTACTGCAGGTATTTAAGTAAGAAGTGGCATAGTTTATCTGCTTGCTTAAATTAGGGATGTCATGATATCAAATTGTTAGTATCATGGTATTTATATAAAAAATATCACAACATACTGATTATCATGATAATCCTCAGCATTTATGATCTTCTTTGAGGCACCTCCGTAGAGCCATACTTTTGGAACTGTTAAGTTTTCAGGGTTTGGGCCACTCTATCTTAGCTAGCTAAGGCCTTCCTCATTGGCATATGTTGACAAAGCCTATATAATGTGGAAGGCAGCATTACTTCTCAGTTGTTTCCCAGCATCAACTGCTCGGACTTTGAAGAAAACACCTATGTCACTTTTAGTTGATTTTTCTATTTCTAAAAGTGAGTTTATATTTACTATCATTGTTGCATGCCATTTTTGTGTCTAATGAAGCAGCCTGTGCCACTTTTTACCCTTTGTCAGTGCAATGTTGAAATCTTCAGAACAGTGCTGAATCCCGCTGTATGAACTGCCTGAACCTCTCGCATGACATCAAGAACTGCTCTGTTTGCCAGGGCTTTAACCTGACCATAAGGAAATGTGGCACCTTTGCAGAATTTATTTAAAAGGATGGAAAATGCTTAGCATTCAGCATCGGAGTCTAGCCTGGTGGTGCTAGCCCACTTTGTGGCCTCCACTCAAAGGAGCCTCATTGGTCTCTCCATTGGGGGGCTCTGTCATCACCTTCCTGTCACCTCATTGTCAAAAAAAACAAAATAGGCCTCTTCTGCTGAGTGTCACTGTGGTAGGCCCTCCAAAGACAAGGCTCCCTTCAGATCCAGGTGACAGTTGCTTACAGGACCTGAGGGAAAGTTGAAGGCCTTATCAGCATTTTCCACTTAACTAAAAGTCCCCCACCCCAACTGTCATGTCGACAACAAGGTTGGAGTCCGGCTCAGTCTGTCTTGTTCATATCAGATTGCTGCCATCAATGACTGTCTCTTTCTCATCTTTTCTTCCGTCATCGACTCTGCCTATGGAGGCCATCAGTGTGCATACTATAGAGCTAGGTACCGTGTCTCAGCTGTTTCAGCACCTGCTACCGTTGTAGCTGTAGATGGTAACAGTGTGACCTGTACTGCCTCCTCTTGTGTCGCTATCATCAACACCTGGCTTTGGCCCCTCTGGATCAGCCCCTGTTGTCCCATGCTTCCTCCGTTGATGCTTCGTCAAATACAGGAGCCTATTGCTCCCCTTCCTCAAAATGACAAGAAGAAGAAGAGGAATCTAATTCTGACCTACACGAACTGGAGTGTTTTGAAGATGAGGGTGATCACATGGGCAGTCCATTGGGTTTGAACCCAGTTCCACTGTTTCCTCCTGCAGTTAGCGTACTGTTTCACCCCCAGATCTCTGCCTGAGGATGCCTCTTTCAGGTCCTATTAGGTCTCATGCAGGGGATTTTGGGCTTTACTGCCGAGGAAGATAATTCCACCAAACGGTTCGTATATAAGTTCCATGATACTCCTTATTGTCCCTAGCTGTCATTCCTCCTATTTATCCTGCTTTGGATGATGCTACTATGGCAGCTTGGCACAGATCTATCAATTTGTGCGCTGTTAAGGTGGATAAACAATATACAGCACTTACTACAAAGGCTTTGTATACCACTCAACCTGAAACTGACTTAATGGTTATTCTTACCACAGGGATTCTTCAGCATCTGTTGACAGGTGCAGTATGCCAGCTGGGTTAAGCTGCCCCAGAAAGGAGAAGTCAATGTAAATGAGCAAGTACATTGGCCAATCAGAAGAGAGAGAGAGAGAGAGGAGTGCTGCCTCCTGCAGTCAGCCTGAAGGACCTCAGAACTTTTTCTCTACTGACCTGGTAACATTGCCCCAGAGTGCGCTCTCTCTCTCTCTCTCTCTCTCTCTCCCTCTCTCTTCTGTACCTTCAGAGACCTTCCTGTGAGGTTTTTTTCTTCCTTTGAGTGCTGCCTTTATTTTTTTAAGGTATTTATTATATTTTTACACAATTTTTCTGCAGTTGCGTTTTGGTTCCCTGCAGCCACGGACTTTTTATCGTTTTTCCCACTTCTGTGTCATTTCTGAGGTAAAAGTTTACCATGTTTGCGTTAACTCTGTGGTTTTCTTATTTTCCTTGATAGTTTTTAGTGTATAGTGTTCCATGTTCGCACAGTTTGTTTTCTGTTTTAAATCGTGCTTTTGCTGTATTTTTTCCTACACTCGCGCTTTTTCTGGGGACCACTTTTCAAGTAATTTAAAGTATTCAGTCAGTATCTAGAGAGTTTCTCTGCATTATCTTTAAGGGAAATCTCTATTTGTTGTGTAGTGGGTTTCTGTTGGCAAGAGGTGTGGAGGTTGTTACTGTCATGCCTTACTACTATTGTGAAAAAAAAATTATAAATAAGTTATATTTTTAATTGGACATATATTTGTTTATTGCTTTTGGCCAAACACAAATTAGCATGGCCACCCGGTCTGCCTCCCCCTCCTTTAAAGGCACTGAGGAAGGGGTACCTCAAATCAACACAAAAATATAGATAAGTCTTCTAAGAACCCTATTGAAAATACAGTAAGTCTAATAAAAGTAAAATTCTAGCCAAGCCTCTAAAAGACAAAGTGAGCAGGGTTCTGATTCAATCCCTACTAAAAAGACACAGAAAGATAAACATACCACTGCCCCTCCACCCAAAAGGCATAGGGAGACACCATTGGATGTGTCCTCTGCAAATGAAATGGCTAAAGCTTGGCATGTATATCAGACTTTACAATCTATGGGCAATTTTTTCTTGGCTCCTTTGGGACCTAGTACCCCTCTCCATGACTCTGAGTACGCCCAGGGATTTTATTATGAGGGAGAGGTTGAGGAGGAATTTCTTCAAGGTGACCCCTTAGATCCAGATGGTCACCCGGGTGGCGACTTACCAGATGGCAATGATGAAGTCTCTTCCCTTTTTAATTTTGTTAAACAAACGGTGGACACCCTGGAACTTCCTCTCCAGGATGACACCGAGCAAGAGATGGAGGAAGACTATGTAGAGATGATGGGTCATACTCCTTCAAAGAGTTTGATCTTGCCCATACATAATACATTAAAAAGAGCAACGTTTAAAATTCTGGAAACCCCTTCATCTGCTTCAGTGATGGACAGAAAGATTGAGAGGAAATACCAGCATGGGAAACAGTCTGTTGACTTTCTCTACTCACATCCAGACCACAAAGGGGTGGTCCAGGTGGCAGCCTGTTACAAAGCTAATGTGCCAAAGATATGTCTGCTCAGCCTCCAGAAAATGAGTCAAAAAACTGGATTCCGTGGGTTAGAAATCCTATTCTACTGCTTCTTTGCTGTTATACTACATGGCATATGCAGCTAGATGTCAGAGAGAATTATTGAAATCTGTTCTGGCTATAGTGCAACATGGTGGAGACACTGTGCTCAGGGATGTCACTGAAACGGTTAAACTGGCCATAGAAGCTATTAAGTACCAGTTTCACATGGCCATGGATAATAATGACACAGCCTCAAGGGTCATGGCGCAGGCCATTTCTCTCAGGCGGTTTGCTTGATTAAGAACTATTAATCTCACCCAGGATACTCAACTACAGGCTGTGGATTTTCCATGTGAGAAGAATTCCCTTTTCGGGGAGCAAAGTGAGGCTTACATGAAAAGAATGGAAGAGTGCAAAAAGTAAGAGTAACTCAGCCAAAGAGAAGCCCTCTACCTCCCAGAAACCTCAAAACCGGGGTAGGGGCAGGGGTTATTTTCCTAGGGCATTCTATCCTATGTTGATGCCTATGGATTTTTCCCAGATGAGAGTTTTTTTCAGGGGAAGAGGCAGGAGAGGCCAGAGGAGAGCCAACTCCACTTCTGTCCCCTCTACCCAAACCAGACAACAGTCCTCCTATCTCCTTTTCGGTTGCATCCCCTCTCCCAGTTGGGGGCAGGCTCTCCCACTGCCTCCATCATTGGCAACTCATCACCACAGATAAGTGGGTCCTGGAGGTGGTGGGCCATGGCCTATCTCTTCAGTTCAAAAAATGTCCCTCCCTTCAAGGCCCCAAGCTCTCAAAACCACTAACCCCAACAGAAAAACTGCTGGAGGTAGAGGTCAAGAACTTTTTGGAAGTCAAAGCTGTGGAAAGAGTGCCCTTCCTCGAATGGGGAAAAGGCTTCTACTCTCCAGGTACTTCCTTACTTTTAAGAAAAATGGGGAGTGGCGACCTATTCTGGACCTAAGGTACCTGAACAAGCACCTGCTGAAACCCAGGTTCAAAATGGTGACCTTAAATCAGGTCATTCATTCTCTAAAGCAGGGGGACTGGCTAGTCTCCCTAGATCTGAAGGATGCCTAATTTCCACATTCCAGTCAGGCAGTCCCACAGAAAATTCCTTAGATTCCAGCTGCCTTCAGGCCATTACCAGTTTGTAGCCATGCCTTTCAGACTAACTTCCACTCCCAGGGTCTTCACCAAGTGCCTGGCAGGGGTTGCAGTTCCTCTCAGAAGACAAGGGATTTCTATTTTCCCCACCTGGATGATTTGCTAAACATGGCCAGTTCCCCAGAGGCAGTTTCAGAAGCCCTGATCCAGACAGTAGATACCCTGCAGTCTTTGGGCTTCCTCATCAACAAAGACAAATCCCATTTTCAGCCTGCCCAAGTGCTGCAGTTCATAGGGGCAAAGCTCGACACACTGCAGAGGAAGGCTTTCCTTCCTGCAGATAGAATTCAGAATTTTCTCAGTTTATTAAATTCTTCACCCTGGCCAGACACTTCCTCAGACTGCTCCTTCACATGGCCTCAATGACCACAGTAGTCCCAGGTGCCAGATTCAAGGTGAGGGAAATTCAGTATCACCTCAAGTCTCACTGGTCCTAGAAAAAGGATTCCTTTTCAAAGCTAGTGCCAGTTACAAAAACCCTTCTTCTATATGGCAGCACACACATGGCATATAGGCAAATTTTGTAAAGGAAGCACTTGGCATGTAAAATACGGAGATTTTTAAATCTCCGTATTTATGGAGACTATACCAGAAGGGGCAAAACCGCATCAGCATATCGCAGTTTTTTGCAGTGTGATCTCCGGGGTCTGTACCCAGTTTAAGAAAACAGAATTTTACGAGCAGTGAAGTATTTTAATTACAAACTATATATTGGGACTACAGAGAGGATCGGCGTGCTCGAGCCACAATCCATGCTGCAGTGGCTCATTAACATTTGCCGGTAGATCTCCTTTAATACTGAGATGATGTCATATTAGTCCTCACTCTATTTCTTCCTCAGCCTTTTATTTATTTATTTATTTAACAGGTTCTGTTTATGCCCCCTTCATGTCTGCAGCACTTCTCTCCTTCTGGCACACCCGAGATACACCTGATCCCCTCTGTGCTCCTACCTGAGTGCCAGCCTCCATTGAGCCTCTTGCTATGTCCCTCAGGCAAGGAGGAGGTTGAAGGGATTTACCCCTGAGTTTACAGTATCGTCAGGCAGCATCTTTGGTGGTGGCATGGGGCCCTCCTCATTGGGATCTATCGTTATGGGTACTGGAGCTATTTTCCTTGTTATTCTTTGTCCCAGGATGCAAGTGCACTTGGAGTGCAATGCGGCAGCGAGCACAACACACGGGCTGTATGTCCAGCCAGCGTCCTCCCTCCCACTCTGCCTAATGATGAGCTGCCATCTGTGGTCACCCAGGTGGTAGCTCTGCAGCGAATGCAGTGACCCTCCCTTCCCGGAGGGAGAGCTTCTTTTGGGACACTGAGTCCTCCTTCCTTGGCCAGCTCTTCCCCAACCATTTATGAAAAGTTAATGTATAAACCTATAGAGACAGAACTTAGTTCTATGTAACAAGATGTTCAGTATATCCGTTGTTAGTGGGATGAGCACTCTGCCATGACTAAAATGACATCATGCAGTTTCCCATACAGTGCTGTGACTCGGAGACCTCAGGGCAGAGACAGCAGTGATCAAAATTAAAATGTGAAGGCTACTTTCATTTGTGTTATTAAACAAAATGTATTTTGTTAACTAGTCATTTTATTTTGGTGAGTGTTGACAGTGGAAATGGAAAGCTCTAGGGTTTTAGTAGTCAGGAGTCAAAAGTGGGGCACTATTCGGGCCAAATGCTGACTCCCCAGTGGGTGAAAATATGGGCATACTGCTGGTGGAATGGGCTGTGTTCCTCCAAATAAGGTTTGAAAATAGAATCGAAAAACAGTACTGTTTGGTAAAAATTGTATAACCTTGTAATGCTGTGTGCTTGTAAGAACATTTCTAAAATTTTAATCATTGTCACTGCTACTATTCTGTTTTTGCCAGGGTGTGGAGAGCACCTAGTACGGACCATATTGGCCAGAGAGTGTTCAGTTGCCTTGCAGACAGAGGATGCCCATCATGCCTTGCTGGAGACTATGCAAAAGAAGTTTATAAGTAAGTAACAGAGTGTGATGCTGCATGACACCGAATCATTACATCCCTTGAAGAATGAGTGAGAGTGTGGTTTTCCCCCAAAAACCTTCTATATAAGCATTGTCCAGATGTTTTTACACAGCAGCTGTAATGAGGAGGCAGTGTAAGAGTAGACACTGGGAAGGTAATTTTTCAAAGCATTGTCACAGTGTCTCCGGTATTTTGTTACCGCAGCAATCATTCAGATGAATGGAGGAATTATTTTCAAAATGGTTGCTCAGTCATTTACATGAATGCTGTTTCAGTTCCAGTACATACACAAAGACTGCACTCACATTACTGAGTCCTGGTGCCCCTCAGGAGCAGCTAATACCAGAGTTCGATACAAGCAGAAAAGAGGTGCACTCCCTGGAGGATAAACTGGGGCTGTGCTGTATAAATTGTTTTTCTCTATAAGAGTTAATGGTGACCTTGGAAGACTCCGGGAGTGGCTGAGCAAAACATAGCCATGGGTTAAGTGCCTCTGAGGTCATCTCATCAAATGCGGTTGAAAAATGTATCCAAACACTGCCCTAGTTGCATTGCGTATATATTTGATTAGAAGCTACCCTCTGTTACAAGCTGTGTTAAAAAATCAAACTTGTAATAGAAGCTGTCCTCGATTAGAAACCACGACTACTAATAGAAGAAATACGGCAGTACAGTATTAGCATGTGGAGAACCAAGAATATGGCAGGTAGATTTTTTTTTTTGTACACTTTATTTCTGGTACCTACCGGAGGGAACTCCCTCCAGCGACTTCCTTCCCGGTCTCTACCTCCCTCTGTGAAGCTTACTCCTGAACTCCTCTCCCCGACCCTGGTGACACCCCCAGATCTGAACCCTCATGGGGAAGGGCCGCCCTATCCTCCCAGGGCACTCTATCTAGGGTGTAGAGTACCGGGTCGAGGGGAGGGTACCGAGGAGTGAGGAGAGCAACCAGCATTGGGAGTGCGGACTGGGAGGAAGTGCCATCGCCTATCCCCAAGGTAAGGTTTTTTTTCCATGTTTTCATCAAGTGGAGCTCGAAAGTGAAATGGCAGCTGGGCACAACGTGCCACTGCCTGCCAAACTCCACCCCCTTGCTATGTTGGCACTGCTTGCTAGCGCTACCCTGACTGCCGCCAGGAGCCGCTGCAGAGCGGTGCGCCCCAGAACCCACCCCAGGGTAGAGAGAGCTGTCCTCTGGATGCTCAGTCTCTTCCCTCCCCTGCCGACCCCCGGCTCCCTGGGCTCGTTCCCAAACCTGGGTCGCCAGCATTGCGCGAGGTGTGGCGTCCAGCGCCTCAACCCTCAGCGCCACCAGGCCAGTATGGCAGGTAGATTTGGTAGTTTATTTACATAGATATGGTAGATACTGTACTAGACAAAGAGCCAGTACTTTAAATTAAAGTGGAAGTGCAACAACAGGCTGTTTTTATTTTTGCAAATGAAAAGAAAGATCTGCTACAAGGATATCTCTTGCAGCAAGCCACACCTAAGGAACTATAGTAGTCAGGCACTAGGACCACATGGAAAACTTTCTAGCTAGCAGTCTACTAGGGGCTGCTCACGATGACAGTGTCAGCCGATGTCGTCCCTCCCTTTGTTGATTGCACGTTGGACTCCACGGAGAACACCGCTGCTTCGGTCGACTGCCATATCTTCAATTTTTCCTTTTTTTTTTTTTAATTTTTCTCACCCTAGTAAGTGATCACTTTATTTTTAAAGTGATTTCTCCCCTTGTTTATGTGTGCCGCTTCTGAAAAACATTTTAAACTTGGTGGGTGCGGCAAGAAGATCACCGACAAGGACGAGCATGACACTTGCATCCGCTGTCTCTGTGCCGACCACACTATCCAGGCCTGCGAGGTCTGCCACAAAGTCAACCAGGCCACTCTGTGACACCGTCAAAAAGCACTACAAGCCTTCCTGGAACAAAAGGTTGTCTGCATAGAAAAGGAGCTCCAGGAAAAAAGCACTTCCGCCTCGCCAGCACTCTCCATGGGTTCCTACTCCTCCAAGGCCTGGGACTAATCCGCTGGAAAACACAAGCACTGGGATAAAGACAGACCTAGGGACAAGGCCTCCCTGGTACGCTCTTGGTCATTGCTTTCAGCACTGGCTGATGCTGGGTCATCGATCGCTTTGGCGGTGACCCCTGCTGCTGCCTACACCCTCTCTTCCACAGGGTCGGCTTTGGCAGCGCCGCCCGCCAGTCTGTGCTTGGCCGGTGCTGGCTCATCAACTTCAGGCCTTCTGATGTCCCTGTCGACGCTTCAACCCCTGACGTTCAAACCCATCCAGATTCACAAGCATCCGTCAGGGTGTTTCACCAGGCCTCTCTTGGTTGGTGATGGCCTCTCGACACCAAGATTTTTGCATCCCCGTCGACATCCTTGACCATTTTGTTGACATTGGAGATTCAGCCTCCCCCGTCGACCCATCTGGCCGGCTTGTCAACGCCGGGACTCCAGCCTTCCCTGTTGACACCCCCAGACCACCTTGTTGGTGCCTGGGCTGCAGTGTCTTTCAATGACGCTGCATGCCATACTGCTGAAACCAGGGTCTCAGTCTCTCTCATTGATGCTGCAGGCCACATCGCTGACGATGGGTACCCAGCTCCCCATCGACACAGCTAAGTGCTTCAGTGACACCGATTACCCTCGACAACCAGACCATGATGTCCTCCTTCTGGGAGTTCATGCATCGCATTGCTCTCTCTCCAGGGCCATCGATGCCGGGGACTGCCAGACCAACTTCCATGCCAATGTCTTCCACAGCGACGCACCCTTCACGCTCTCAGTCGTCACCATCCTTTGTGCCCTGTTCAGAGCCAGGGGATGAGGATGACTACAATCCTGATCTCCTTCCTCCTGATGAGGAGGATAAGGCCAGGGGTCCTAGAAGCTCTTCATCTACCTCTACTGTTTCTTCAGGGGGTGAGGACTCCACTAAATATACTCCAAGGTCCCCCTGCCCTGATGACCCCTCCTTTATCTCAGTGATGAGGCAGCTGCAAGCAGTTATTGTGTTTGAAGCTGAGGACCAGGACGTTACCAAAAGAAATCCGACAAAATATCTGAAACTGCTGGATTCTCCCACTCTGATCATGTCCTCCTCTGCTGGCTGCATTTGAGGATGCCATTATGGCTGCCTGGTACAGGCCAAATATGATTCCTTCAATGCCCAGGGAGCAGACAAATTGTACCAGGCTCCCTCAGGGAAGCCTTTCTTCACAGAGTAGCCAATGGCAGATTCAGTATTAACACTGTCCATGTTAGGTCCAAGAGATCTCAGCACATCAGCTCCCTCTGCCTAGATAAGGAGTCCAAAAAGCTGGACCTTATGGGCAAGAGGAGGCAGGCAACTATAGGCCGGTCAGCCTAACCTCGATAGTGGGGAAGATCATGGAGGCATTACTTAAGGAAAGGATAGTGGGACATCTAGAAGCTATCAGTGCCCAGGACCCTAGGCAACATGGGTTTACAGCGGGTAGGTCGTGTCAGACAAATCTCATAGACTTCTTCGACTGGGTGACGAAGGAAGTAAATCAGGGGGGTGTGGTGGATGTCTCCTACCTCGATTTCTGCATAGCCTTCAACACCATCCCACATAGGAGGCTGGTTAACAAGATGGGTAGTCTGGGCATGGGAGACAAAGTGGTAAACTGGGTTAGGAACTGGCTAATGGACAGGAGATAGAGTGTGGTGGTAAATGGAGTACAATCTGAGGAGAGGAGGGTGACCAGTGGAGTACTTTAGGGATCAGTCCTTGGGCCAGTTCTGTTCAATGTCTTCATCAGTGACATTTATTTATTTTTATTTTTATTTTAGTCTTTGGTAACCGGGTTAGGCCCACTAGGCACAAGTGCCTGTTTTCAGCGGCGACCTGGGATCACTGGGCGGTTAAGTGACTTGCTCAGAGTCACACAATATGCAAGTGGAGGTTGTGAGAATCAAACTCAGGTCTGGTCTGCTGGATGTACCAAGCATGTTCACACCTCGTTGCTCTAACCTCTAGGCTATACTGCCAGCCCATTGCATTGCAATGCAGAAGGGCTGGAAGGAAATGTCTGCCTGTTTGTGGATGACACAAAGATCTGTAACAGGGTGGATACTCCTGAAGGGGTGAAGAAAATAAGGAGGGACCTGGGGAAGCTTGAGAAATGGTCTGCGGAGTGGCAACTGAGGTTTAATTCAAGAAAGTGCAAAATGATGCACCTGGAACACGGTAACCCTAGGGAGAGCTACAGGATTGGAGGGTGGGAGTTGCTGACAGTCACCAAAGAGAAAAGAGACCTGGGGGTTACTATTTCAGATGACCTGAACATGTCAAAGCAGAGCACAAAGGCAGCAGGGAGGGCCAGTGGCATTTCGGTGGTGCATAGTAAGGGGTATCACCAGCAGAAGGCGTGAGGTAGTAATGCCATTATACAAAACCCTGGTCAGACCTCACATGGAGTACTGTGTGCAGTTCTGGAGGCTGCACCTTCGAAAGGACATTAACAGGCTGGAGGCGGCCCAGAGATGGGTGACTAAGATGGTACATGGCTTGCACCACAAAACTTACAAGTAGAGAGATTAAGGGACCTCAATATGTACTTGCTGGAGAAGGGAGAGTGGGGACATGATAGAAACATTCAGGTACCTCAGGGGCATAAACAGGGTGCGGGGGGGGGAGGAATCTTCTAATACAGGAGGAGTACAAGAACTAGGGGGCATGACATGAAATTGGAAATTGGAAGGTGGCAAATCAAGAGTGAGGAAGTTTTTCTTCACAGAGAGGGTGGTGGACGCATGGAATGGTCTTCCACAGGAGGTGGTGGGAGCGAGCACTGTGGTTGGATTTAAACATGCGTGAGACAGGCATAGGGGAACCATAGAGGTTAAGCGGGGGAAGGGTCAAAAGCTGTAATCAAGTACAGGACTTACGGTCAGACTGGATGGGCCTAATGGTCCTTATCTGCCAACAATTTCTATGATTCTATGTAGAGTCTATGCCTCTTCCAGATTGGCCATCAGAGTTATTAACTACATTGCCCATATGGTCTTGTTCCAAAATATCCCCTGGAAGAAGGGCAAGGCTGCAACCCAGACCTTTCCTGAGTGTCCCAGAGACAGAAGGTGCTTAAAGCCCTCCAGTCCGGAGCTGATGTGGGTGAGCACCTCTTGTGGGTGGCCTATGATGCTGCGGATGCCTCTGCTACAGCAGCTGCAGTGCGCATCTGTCTCGGATGACATTTTTGGCTCAGGGTGTCCGGTTTTGCCACTGACATTCAACAGTCCATCTTGAATGCCCCCTTCAGAAGCTGCAAGCTCTTTGGGGCAAATGTACAGGACTTCCTTTCTGACCTACAGGCCTCAAGGAGAACCCTGTGTCCAGTTCACTCCCTTTACCATAGATAGCCAAGAGATGGCCAGAAGGTGGCTTCTCATCAGGCCTTCCATAGACCCAAACCAGGTGCCCAACAGCCAGCAAAGCGCCAAGCAACCACAGCCCTGCCCACCCCTACCTGCACCACCGGAAAAGCTGCTAAAGGTGGAGATACATCCCTGGCTGCTGGCTGTACCTCAGCATGACTCCTGGTCAGACCCCCCCCTCCAACCCTGCAGGAGGCAGTGATAGGGGATCATTTTCCCTCCACCTAAACAGGTGGAGGGAAATCACAACAAATGCTTGGGTCCTGCATTAGAGCAAGGCCACACACTAGAACTCCTGGAGTGCCATCAAGATCTTCGTCCAGTACATTCAAGCTACCCTCCAGATCACGTTCCAGTGCTGCAGGAGGAAATTCGCAAGCTCCTGCAGAAAAGGCCCATAGAACCAGTTCCAGAGAAACAGAGGGTTCTATTCCCACTTATTTCTAGTTCCCAAATCTATGGGTATTTGAAGCCTATCCTGGACATACGAAACCTGAATTTATATCCAGTAAAAAGAAGTTCAGGATGGTAACCCCTCCAAGGCCTGCTGCCTCTACTGCACAGGAGAAACTGGATATGCTCCCTGGATATGCAGTATGCATACCTGCACTTGAGGGTTTGTGCTTCCCACAGGCAGTACCTCAGGATCTTCTTCTGGGGTATTTCAGTCATCAGGTCACACCGTAGGAACTTCACCATCGGTGAAGCAGGATCCACAAGGAAGATTTTCCAGGCAGTACAACTGGGGCCGCCCACGCCGGTGTCACCTGCCGATGTCATCAACCCTATCGCATGGGTTTCCGTGGAATCTCCGTCACAGTTCCTGCCATTTTTGCCTACGCTTTCTTCTGGTTTCTTTTTCAGGGTGAACATTACCAATTCAGAGTCTTGCTCTTTGGCTTATCCTCTGCGCCTCAGGTTTTTACAAAATGCTTAGGAGCGGTAGCTGCTGCCCTTCAGTGAGCAGGCCTGTACGTCTTCCCCTACCTGGATGACTGGCATCTCAAGGACCCATCCAGGGCCCAGCTTCTTCAAACTCTGGAGAGGACCCTCCAGTTGTTTCAGTCCCTGGGTATCACTGTCAACCTGCCCATATCCATTCTGATCCCATCTCAGGGGTTGCAATACATGGAGTCAGTCCTGGACTCGGCGCAGGGCAAAGCCTTCCTGCCGCCGGACAGAGCAAAGTGCCTTGTATCACAGGCTCGGGAGGTGGCTCAGAGCTGTTACATCTCCGCGAGGGTTTACTTGAGGCTCCTGGGCCTCATGGCTGCAGCTATTGCCACTGTCCCCACAGATGATCTGGAGCAGCTGGTGCTGGTCTCTTCACCAGTCTGTAAGATCCTCCAGCAGTTGATGGAACCCCAAAATCTCTTAAAACGGGTCCCTTTCTTGATCTCATCTCCCCATCAGATCCTCACTATGGATGCCTTCGGCTTGGACTGGGGGGCGCACCTGGGTTCTTTCCAGACTTAGGATACCTGATCAGGACATCCCTCCATATTGACGTCCTCTAGATCAGGGCAGTTCTGTATGCCATGCAGGCCTTCCAGAATCACCTCTCTCCAGGCCAGTTATTGATTCAGTCAGACAATCTCTCAGTGTAGTCTACTATATCAACAAACAGGGGGACGCATTTGTACCCTGTTTGCAGGGAAGCAATGAGGGTCTGGTACTGGGTACTGACCCACGGACTAGAACTGCCTGCAGTCCATGTCCCAGGCATGCTGAACACTCTGGTGTACAGCCTTAGCCAGACTCAGTCCAGGATTCATGAATGGGAGCTCCTGTTGTCCATCAGAGAAGATCTGTTCAGCAGATGGGGTCATCCAGATTAGGACCTTTTTGTGTCCTCACTCAATGCAAAACTGCCCACTTTCTGCTTGCTACATCCAGAGTCTGGAGTTTTCTGGTGAGATGCGTTGTCATTCTCTTGGAGCAGGAGGTTCCTTTATGCCTTTCCTCCATTTCTTCTGACTCAGAGGGTGCTAATCAAACTGCAGATGGAGGGGGCCGGCATGATCCTAGTGGCATCCTACTGGACACGGCAGATATGGTTTCCATTACTGCAGCAGTTAGCAGCAGAACCTCCAGTACTTCTGCCCCTCTGCAGGGATCTTTTTATTTTTCAGTCTTTGGTGACCGGGTAAGGCCCACTAGACACAAGTGCCTGTTTTCAGGGGTGACCTGGGAGCACTGGGCAGTTAAGTGACTTGCTCAGAGTCACACAGTATGCAAGTGGTGGTTGTGAGAATCAAACTCAGGTCTGGTCTGCTGGATGTATCAAGCTCGTTCACACCTTGTTGCTCTAACCTCTAGGCTATACTGCCAGCCCTAGACTTTTGACGCATGCTCAGGGGACCCTGCTCCATCCACACCTCAAGCCCCTTCGCCTGCACGCCTGACTCCAGAGGACATAGCCATTGCCCGGTTTGGGGTTTCCCAGAAGGTGGCTGACGTCCAAGTGGCAGCTTGGAAACCCTCCACGAGCGCCACCTACAGTATGCCATGAAGTTTAAGAGGTTTGCCATCTGGGATGCCAAGCATCATCTGGACCCATTCAGCTGTCTGGTGAGTCAGATTTTGGACTACCTGATATCTTTGTCCGACTCAGGCCTCTAGTATTCATCCCTCAATTATGCATCTTTCAGCTATTTCTGCCTTCCACAGGTTTGTGAATAGGTGTACTGTTACACAGTTGGATGTAACCCGTACCTTTCTCAGAGGCATCCTGCATCTGAAGCCTCTGCTTTGTAACCCTGTCCCAACTAGGGATTTGAATTTTGTTTTGGAAAAATCTGACCCTGTCTCCATTTGAGCCAGATGCGTCTTATGAGCTATGCTTCCTTTCATGGAAAGTGTTGTTTTTTTGTTGCTGTTACTTCTGCTCAAAGGATTTCCGAGCTTCAGGCTGTCTGGTGTAAGGAGCCTTGTTTGATTTTTCACAAAGACAGGGTGTCTGTGCACAAATCCTACGTTTCTTCCCAAGGTAGTGTCTTGAGTTTACCCTGAACCAATCTATCCACCTCCCTGTGTATTTTCTAGAGCGTGCCAGTCCAGGGGAAGCACTGCTCCATACTTTAGAAACGTGCAGAATTTTGAAATTTTACCTGCTCCGGATTAAGGACTGCAGAAATTCAAAGCAGCTTTTTGTTTCTTTCGCCCAAGGAAAGAGAGGATGTTCAGGTTTCCAAACAATGTTTACCAAATGGTTGGCCAATTGTATTGTATTGTATTCTGCTACAACAAACATGGCAAGGAGTTGCCAGGGGTGGTGAAAGTCCACTCCACAAGGGGCATGACTACCTCTGTGGCTTACTTCAAAGGGGTCTCAGCAGCTGACATCTGTGCTACTGCCACGTGGAGTACCGACCATACTTTTACGAAGCACTGCAGTCTGGACATTGCCTCCAGAGCCTGAGCAGTCTTCGGCAGGGCTGTTCTTCAAGGCCTTCTGTCTTAGGCCTCAGTTTGCCTACCTCCCAGACTGTTCTGCTTTACTTGTAACTACTTGGGACTCATTCCTTTGGTGTGACCTGATGAATGAGATACCTCTGAAGAAGAAAGAAGAGTTACACAAGAACTAACCATAACAGTAGATCTTTGAGGGGATCTCAGTCATTAGGTCAGCCTTCTCTCCCACCATCCCCCTTTTTGGGGTCCTCTTCTCAGACTGGCTGTCTGGTGTATCCAGCCTTTTATTTCAACCTGGGCACTGTTCCCTCTCCTCAGTCCCCCATGGCATGAGCTTGCCCCCTTGGTCTCCGGGGGAAAAAACTGAGGAGGGAGCATGGCCACTCATGCCTTTATAGGTTGATGACGTCGGCAGGTGACATTGGCATGGGTGGCCCCAGTTGTACTGATGGAAAATCCTCCATGTGGAGCCTGCTTCACTGATGGTGAAGTTCCTACGGTGTGACCTAATGACTGAGATCCCCTCAAAGGTCTACTATTACAGTAAGTTCTTACATAACTGTTCTTTTATCTTCTGGGGAGTATTACCAGTTCAGGGCACTGTCCTTTGGCTTGTCTTCTGCACCACAAATCTTTACCAAGTGCTTGGTGATGCTGGTGCCAGCTCTCAGGAGGGAGGGAGGGACTGTATGTCTTCCTTTACCTTAATGACTGGTTGCTCAAAGCTCAGACCAAGGAGCAACTCACACACACCGTAGCGTGTACCAGACAGCTATTCCACGCCCTGGGGAGTACGGTCAGCCTGTCATAGTCAGTTTTGGCTCCCTGTCAACGTCTTTAGTACGTAAGAGCCATACTGGATACTATCCAGGGTGTAGCCTTCCTCCCCACAGGACAGGTCGGAACACCTGATAGAACAAGCCTTATTCCTTTACAGCAACTGGTACTTCACAGTCAGGACATTCCTGCGGCTGCTGGGACTCATGACTGCAACCACTGTCATGGTTCCTCTGGCAAGGCTGCACATGTGGATTCCCCAGTGGACTGAGTCCAGTGGGCTCTGCGCATGAACGATCTAGAACAGAAGGTTCTAGTTACTTTGCCTGTAAGGGAAGTGCTTCAGTGGTGGATGTAACCCAGCAATCTTCTCAGGGGGGTTCCTTTCCTGATTGCCTCCCCTCATTAGATCCTCACTACGGATGCTTCGGGGATGGGCTGGAGTGAACACCTGGGCCCTCACCAGACCCAGGGAACTTGGACTGCAGTGGAGAGTTCCTGCCACATAAATGTCCTAGAGATGGGGCCGTCTTGTATGGTCTGCAAGTCTTTCAGGACTACCTGTCCCTGGGCCCTCTGACGGTGCAGGTGGACAACATCAGCATAGCCCACTACATCAATAAGCAAGAGGGGAACTCTTTCATAAACCCATGCAGGGAAGTGATGAGGTTGTGGTACTCGGCTCTAGAACACGGTCTAGAATTGTTGGCAGTGCATGTTCCAGGCACCCCAAAATGTCTTGGCAGACAGACTAAGCAGTTCGTAATCCAGGATGCAGGAGTGGGAGCTGCTGACTTCAATCATAGAAGACCTGTTCAACAGGTGGTGTCATCCAGAGTTGGACCTTTTTGCGTCCCCACTCAGCGCAAAACTGCTGCTTTTCTGCTTGTTCGCTCCCGGGCTTGGAGTTTTCTGGCAAGACGCATTGTCCCTGTCTTGGAAAGGGAGGTTCCTCTACACCTTCCCTCCCTTCCCACTACTTCAGAGGGTGCTGATCAAGCTTCAGATGAGAGGAGTGTCGATGATTCTTGTGGCTCCCATCTGGCCTCGTCAGATCTGGTTCCCCTTACTGCAGCAGTTGGTGGTGGAACCTCCAGTACCCCTGCCCCTGTGCAAAGGCTAACTCTGCCGGGAGCAGGGCACACACTAGTCCATCTGGACCTCAAGTCCCTACACCTCCATGCCTGGCTCCTAAAGACATAGCTATGGCTAGGTTTGGGGCATCCCAAAAGGTGGCTGATGTCCTGGTGGCTGTTAGGAAGCTCTCCATCAGAGCCACTTATTCCATGAAGTAGAGGCACTTTCTTCTGTGGGTGACTTCCCATCATCTGGACCCATTCACTTGTTCAGTGAACCAGATTCTGTTATACTTGCTGTCCCTTTCAGATTCGGGTCTGCAGTACTCTTTCATTAAGGTGCACCTGGCTGCTGTCTCATAGAAACATAAAAACATAGAAGTTGGCGGCAGATGAGGACCGCAAGGCCCATCCAATCTGTCCATTTTTTCTACCTTATGAATGTGTCATAGGCCTTTACTCTGTCAATGGCCTATCTAGTTATACTCATCTATAGTGCTCTCTTATGCCTATCCCACGCCTGTTTGAAGCCCTGTACTGTATTCATATCCACCACTTACTGAGATAGGCCGTTCCATGCATCCACCACCCTTTCTGTGAAAAAGAACTTCCTCACATTACCACTCACTCGGCCTCCCTCTAATCTCATGCTGTGTCCTCTTGTTCTGCTATTTTTCTTATATTGAAACATGTTAGACTCTTTCACCTTGTTAATGCCCTTAAGATGTTTGAATGTTTCGATCATATCACCTCTCTCCCTCCTTTGCTCTAGGGTATACATATTGAGCTCCGTTAATCTGTCCTCATATATTTTCTGATGCAGTCCCTGCACCATTTTGGTTGCCCTTCTCTGGACTGCCTCCATTTTGTTAATGTTATTGTGCAGGTGCGGCCTCCAGTACTCCAGATGGGGCCTAACCAGTGTCTTGTAAAGAGGGATTATTACCTCCCTCTTACGACTTGCGATACCCCTAATAATGGGTACATGACGATTCGCTCCCGTAAATTCGCTCCCTACAAAATCGCTCCTGACAACTCGCTCCCATTGTAACTTGTTCCCATTCAAACTCGCTCCCGCTCTGAAATCCTCTGACCATGCCTTGCAGACTGCCACAGTACTATAACTGACCATGCCTTACTGACTACCAAAGCACTATAATTGCTTAATAGATTAAGCTACAGTGCAATCAATTAACTCATCACTGTACAAACTGTACTCATTTATCTGGTAATGGCAATAAGTATTGAATGAATGTAAACCAACAAACAACCGCCTGCGGGTTTCTTCGTGTGTTTCTCCTGACAGTATGGCTTGCCATTTTCTAACGTCCGAACGACAGAAGAAGCTTGTAGATGAGTGTAATTTTATTTACACTCATCATAAGTGCAGATTTCAAGGCAAAGCAATCTGGCAGTGTGAGAAGACTGTGCAAAAACCAAAAGCATGTAATGCAAGAGTACATACAGCTAGCTACGAAGAGCCCACAATTGTGTATCGATTCAGTCAGCATACACATGCACCGGACCCTGCATTAGTAGAAAAGATATGAGCGCATGCTGCAGGTATTAAAGGACATAAATCCGAACCTAAATCCTGAGTTTGTAATGACAGATTTTGAGAGGGCATCAATAGCAGCATTCCAAAATGTGTTCCCTAATGCCAAACAAATCGGTTGCTTCTTGTTACACAATGTGTGTATCGAAAAATACAGTTGGAGGGTTTGGCTACCAAATATGCTCAAGATGCAGAATTTGCACTAAAGTGCAAGTACTTGTCTGCTTTGTCTTTCTATCCCCCTGAACAAGTGGTGCCGAGATTTGAAGAAGTAACTGATGAAGACCTTAATATTTTTCCACCAGAGCTTGAGCCCATTATAGATTACTTTGAAGACACTTAGGTGGGAAGAAGAAATCAAAGAGGCACTGGCCGTCGACAACTGCTATACAGTATTGAGCTGTGGAACCACTCTGCGAGTGTAAGGGACAAACGTGCAAAGGCAAACAATGTTGTATAAGCATTTCATAGCGGTATGCAGAGCATACTCTCTATGGCTCACCCAACATTGTGGAAGTTTGTCGATGGGATCAGGGGAATACAAAAAAAAGGGATTCAGAGATAGAACAGCTTTTCGCTGGTAACCCACCTATAGGATCTCACTGAGTATACAAGGACAGTGTAGATCGGCTTAATTTTATTCTCGAAAAATGCGAGGATTGTACTACGGAGGAGTTCCTCCGCAGTGTTGCACACTGCTTCGATTATTAATTTGGTTTTTAATCCTCGATTTGACTTAATAAAGATGGACGCTTTTATGGATTACATTAAATGAACTATTTTAATATTTTACTTAATAAAGATTTTGAAGCTTTCACAATCAACCTGCACTACAAAGGTAAGTCACTACTTCATCACATATTCAGTAATGTGGGGAGGTGGGACCATTAGTTAGGTATTTCGTGGTGATGGTTTTTGTTTACGTTGTTCATTTCGTTTAATGCACACTACGACTGCTGCAAAATTAATTTACTGGCAAATAATTTCGTTTTAAGCAAGAAATGAGGATGATTTTCATTTTGTTTTATTTATTTAGTTAACTTTCGTTAACTGCTGCAGAATTTAGTTGTGTTACACACAAGAAGGTGCGAATTAAAGTAGTGATGATTTTCGTTTACTGGCAAATAGTTTAGTTTTGTTTCTTTTTAAGCTAGAAATGCTGCTGAATGCTGAGTTTTGTTTACTGGCAAATAATTTCACACAGGGAGCGTATTTACCAAGAGCGGGTATATAAAGGAGCGAATTGACTTGAGGATGTATTGTCAGGAGCGACATGTTATGGAGCATATTGTCGGGAGTGTATTGTCATGCTCCCCCTAATAATACACCCCAACATCCCTCTAGCCTTACCTACTGCTTTAGTGGTCTGCTTGGATGATTTCAGGTCATCGGTGATGATGATGCCCAAAGCTCTTTCTTCCCTTGTGATTGCCAGCAACTCCCCTCCCAACCTGAATGACTTGAATTAGTTGATTTTAAATGTTTTTATTATTTGTTTTACTGTGTTTGTACTTTGTGCAGCGCCTTGGCTTTGAAAGGTGCTATAAAAATAAAGACTGATTGATTGATGAACCTGTAGGTGGCTTCAGGGTTTCTCTTCCCTCTGTGCATGATCTTGCACTTCTTTGCATTAAACCCCAGTTGCCACTCTTCCGACCATTTTGCCAGTTTATCCAGATCTCTTCTTATTCTGCCCACCCCGATCTGGATCATCTACTCTGTTGCAGATCTTGGTGTCATCTGCAGATAGACAAATCTTACCCTCCAGTCCATCTGCAATGTCACTGATGAAGATATTGAAGAGGACTGGCCCAAGGACTGATACCTGAAGTACCCCATTTGTGACTTGCATCTATTCTGACTCTATACCGTTTACCACCACTCTCTGTTTTCTGCCCGCCAACCAGTTTGCCACCCAGTTAACCAACGTCTGATCCACCCCGAGCCTACCCAGCTTATTACTCAATCTGTTATGTGGAACAGTATCGAAAGCTTTGCTGAAGTCAAGGTAGGCGACATCAACTGCACCCCCTTGGTCCCACCCACCACTCCTGGTTACCCAGTCAAAGAAATCTATGAGATTTGTTTGACGAGACCTTCCTGTTGTAAACCCATGCTGTCTTGGATCCTGTGCTCCTAAGGATACCAGGTGTTGCACTATCCTTCCCTTAAGGAGTGCCTCCATAATCTTGCCCTCTACTGAGGTAAGACTGACTGGTCTGCAGTCTCAGCCTTCCATGTGCCTGTTGATGGCCGTACGGTGGCACAACTGGAGACGTCCCATACATTGTTGAGAGGCATTCTTCACCTGAAGCCTCCCATCCACAATCCGGTCCCGCCTTGAGACTTAAATTTCATGTTAGAGAAACTCACTTTGACTCCTTTTGAGCCAGCCCTGACATGCAAGCTACGCTTCCTGTCATGGAAAGCATTAATTGTAGTTGCTATTACTTTTGCTTGGAGGATGTCCAAGCTTCAGGCTCTGATATGAGAGTCTCCTTATTTGGTTTTCCACAAAGATAGCATGTCTTTGTGGACCAATCCTAAGTTATTACCAAAAACGGTGTCTGAGTTTACCCTGAATCAAGCCATCCACTTGCCTGTGTATTACCCAGAGCATGTCAGTCCAGGGGAAGCATCGCTCCATACTTCAGATGTACATAGAATACTCAGATATTATGTTCATCACTCAAGAGACTGCAGGAAATCCTCACAGCTGTTTGTTTCTTTCACCCCTGGGAAAGAGGGCGTACTGGTTTCTAAACAGTGGCTGTCAAAATGGTTGGCCAACAGAATTATTTTCTGTTATAGGAAGTATGGTAAGGAAGTTCATGGCATTGTCCGGGGCCTGTTTACCAGAGGCATGGCCACTTCTGTTGTTTGTTTCAGGAATGTGTCAACAGCTGACATCTGTGCCGCTGCCACTTGGAGTACTTTCACTAAACCCTGTGAGTCTGGACATTGCCTGTAGATGTAGGGCAGGTTTCAGCCTAGCTGTACTTCAAGGCCTTCTTTCCAGTGCCTGTTGCCTCCAGCCACCCAGACTGTTTCGATGTTACAACTGCTTGGGACTCATTCTCTAGGTGTGGCTTGCTGCAAGAGCTATCCTCATAGAAGTTAGTACAGTTATGTAAGAACTTACCGTAACAGTAGATCTTCGAGAGAATCTCTTGCAGCAAGTTATGCTGTCCCAGCCCCATCCCCTTTGCTTCTCTGTTCCTGTCTCTCTCTCTCTCTCGCCAGGATGGTATATCTTCTGTTTCACATTTCACTGTGGCGGGAACCTCTGGTGCTCAGGTCCCCTGGAGGAGGTCCTCTGTATATGGTCTCCAGCAGGGGAACTAAGGAGGGCGTAGGGCCTCCCATGTTTATATGGGAGGGATGACATCGGCTGATATCATACTCATGGGTGGCCCCTCGTAAACTACTAGCTAGAAAGTTTTCCGTGTGGTCCTAGTGCCTGATGGCTATAGCTCCTTAGGTGTGGCTTGCTGCAAGAGATTCTCTTGAAGATCTAGTGTTACAGAGAGTTCTTCCATAATTGTATTATTTTAATTGCAGTCAGTGTGACCACATAGTACCTATATTGCAGTGGTTTACTTTCTAGTAAGTGCCCAGTCTAAGAAAAACCTATTCTTACCGTGGAACCTATATGGTGGTAGTTTCTAGTAAGTGCCCGGTCTGAGAAAATCCTGTGATTTCCATGACTGAGGATGGTAAAACAATCTGGCAGGTGGATGGGTGGATGATTGGGCATGCTGAATTCCTATACATGCCAGGTGCCGAACCGGGAAAGCTGAATTCTGTAAATACGCCAAAGTGGTGCTTAGGTGGGGGGAGGGTTACACATGCCAAGACTGATTTGAAATATTTATATGGTATGTCGAGTGCATGGTCGGGGCCAGTCTCCTATAAACACGAAAATATGCCAAACTGCTTTTCAGACAGTGGGAAGCGGGTTACCATAACATTGAATGAAGTGGGGGGAGGTTGCATGATGACTATGCAGTTGGTGTTCAGTTCACTGCTTGCTTACTCCGTACGAGATGTGTGGGATGTAGTACCAGTATGTGGACTTAGTATAAAACATATAGTGTAAAATTGTCAGCAGTTCTTTTCTAGACTTGCTTGCTTGTTTGGCAGCTTTTTAATAAAAGCCACCCTTAAATACTAGTTGCCCTTGATTAGAAGCCGCGTCAAAAAACTACTAAGTGCAATAGAAGCTGCAGCTTCTAATCGTAAATATATGGTATTTGATTTTTAGGTATCATTTGAGTGGCTGAAGTATATGTACTATTGATGATTTTAAATTAATTTCATGGAACTATTTTGTTATTTTGGTAGTGCTGTATGCTGTTTACACCAGTTATTGAATGGGAGGAATTTTGAGCTTTCTGATTGATCCACGTAACACTGAAACGTGATTGTGATCTGAAATAAACTGTTAATTTTTCCTGAATCAATCTTCTTCATTAAATCCCACTAATGCGTCTGGGCCAGAGGCACTAGGACCCCATGGAAGCAAATCCTTCACCAGGGGGCTGACAACAGCTACTAGGCATGGGACCTGCACACCTCCACATGTGGCCACGTGCCAGGCATTAACCATTGCTGGCTCTCTTACCAACCTCAGATCTGTTCTTCCCACAATCACGTGCACACCATTAGAGCAGTCTCCTTGGAAATTCTGCATTGACACATCTTTTCTCTACGTGTTGTTCCATTCCTCATTTTATTTTTATTTTTTGACGATGCTGAAGTATAAGTTGAAATGGGCTGGGGAAACCAAACAGCCACCCATTATGTGTCGGTGCCCCATGGGAACAAGATGGTTTCAACAGACCGGCATCAACTCTGTACAGCCTGCTTGGACCTCAGCACAGCATGGATGCCTGTGACACCTGCTTTTCTAGAGACTGCTGCACCCTCAAGAACTGTGTATTGAAGTGGAGTCCTCCGATCCTTGCCTTCAGTGGCATGTGTCCTCCGTGAGCTTCAAAGGTAAGGTCACTGGGCCCTTCCTCTGGGCCTCTTCCAAGGACCTCTGATTCCTTGAAAATTCAGGGTTCTCCACAACCTCACCATGTTGAGGTATCAGAGACCCTGGTGGGCATTGTGATGGAACTGGGTAAGACGCTGACCCATTTGCAGGGCCCCTAGTGCTCTGAAGCAGAATTTTTGGATTTCTGCGGCAGGGCTCCTAGACTTCTGAGGCAGCATTTTCTGATTTCTGTGGCATGATTTATTCATTTCTGTGGCAGAATGCAGTCCTACCACTGGCTAAAATATGATGTGATGTCATAGATGGATCACCTGCCAAGCATAGAGGAGGGGCTTCAGGATAAGCAACATGGATACGGGAGCCTGGCACTATGGAAAAACTATATTTGAATGAAAATTCACCAAAAACAATGAATTCTGCGGCACTACATGAATTCTGCGGCATGATGCAAATTCTGCGGAAAATTCTGCAACCGCAGAATCACAGAATTCCAGGGGCCTTGCCCATTTGTTATGCTGACAGAGTTAAAAGCAAGGATCTGTTCTGTCCTCTCCTGTTCTGTCACTTGTCTATCTCTTGCCTGTTTGATTGCACAATCAAATTTTCCTTGTGGCACCTAGGAATTGGACACTCTGATGATCCTACAATTTCCCCTGGTCTTTCCTTGCTTCTCTGAGGTAAAAAAAAAATGTGAATCTTTATGTGAAACTGAGATTCCTTTGTTTGTAAAAGTATACAATTAAATTGTTGAAAGGATTACAAACAACTATTTGGGTTTAGAACATCGGTGTTTCCCAGCTCCTAGGGACATATGACAAGTGCACTGTGCAATAGACGGATCTGTACAGAGTAAAGCAGGTTCTGCCACCCTCCAAAAGCTTGTAGTTTTACCAGCACCTTGTCAAATGTGAAGCAGTATTAAAAATCACATAGGGATATGCCAAATACTTGTATCCAAACAAATAATAAGAGTATGTTTCTCAGTTTTCATGAGAATTTTTTCCTTTTATTTGTAATGTTATATTTATAAAAACATGAAATTGCACATTTCCCAAGTCTGAATTGACTGTATACTCCTTTGAATCTCTTGTCATAAAATTGTATCCAGCATTCAGAATGCACTTTTTGAATTAAAGTTCACAAGTAGTGTTCCTTAGTGCATTTAAACTTATGGTAAGCCTCACAAAGCAAAAAGCTGAGCGTTCAAAAGATATTCACTAACAAGTAGTAGTACTTCACTCAATGCAGGTGAATGTGATAGTTTATAAAGTGCTATATGCAAATAGTAATACCAAAAAAGTTCAGTCAGAGATAAATAGCCAGAAAATGATTTAAAAAGATCCATGGAAGATGGCAGGGAACTAATTGTTCCACTAGGCAGCACTCAGATTTCTAATAAGTAGAATGTATTCCAATAAAAAATGTCAGAATGATCCAGGTAAAAGAAACCTCTGTAGCGTTCGGCTCCAACAGTGGCGGCCATGCAATGAATGGTAATGGTGTTACGGATGGACCCCTTCATCAGGGTCTAAAGAAGGGGGTCCATTCGAAACGTCAGTACTGTTCGTTGTACTCTTTGCAGATATGGCCACCACTTTTGGAGTTGAAACTGCCGTGGTTTCCTTCACTTGGATTATTTTGGATATTTTTTATTGGGAATTGCACTTCTACTGTTTAGTTCATGGAGACGAAAGTCAGCTTTAAAATAAGTGAACTCTTTTGTCACAAAACGTTGGATTTATGAATATTGTAATGCAAATGAGGTGAGCTGTTTTAACTATCCTGCCTGACTGGTGGTAGAATGGAGCAACAAAATGTGCCTGGCTACTGCTTTAAAGGGAAACATATGAGCTGACAAAGTGCATCAGCTGCTGCATAAACGCTCAGTTAATGGCAGAGTTGGTAGCCCTCATTAGCATAAGCCACATCGCAGAAGCTGCTCGGCTGTGCAAGATGGCCGCCGGTGGCTCCAGTGACATTATGGACAGTGCAGATCTATTTATTTATTTTTTTTATCCTCCGTTTCTGGGCGGCCCTCCAGCTTGCCGGCCCTCCAGCCCCATCCCTGCTCGCAGAGCACCTCCTTTCTTCCTCAACATCTTAACCCCTGTGACAGGGATCCCTCAACCTGCCAAACATGGATCCGGTTCGGGAAGTGCCTGCCATTCACGGGAGTGGTGCCTGCGGGGGTCAGCATTCATCTAGCCATGCCCAGGACATTTTCTCCTCCTGGATTTTCTCCCTCCCGCACCCCCCGGAGGTGGAGTAATGTTGGTGCCGGCCATGGCCGAGCTCTACGTGCTACCGCCCACAGCACGCCAGCCAGCTACTCTGCCCCCATCCCTACGTACAAGACCCAGGTGCTCCGACACCCAGTCACTGCTAGGTGTCAGAGATGCGCCGCCCTCCATGTCCCTCCCTCCCCCCCAGAGAGGAGAGGAGAGCTGTCCTCTGGACGCTCGATCCTCTCCCACCCTGGCTGGTCCTAGCGACCCGCTCACACTGCGAACATGGGTCACTGGCGTGGCAGGAGGTAAGGCATGATGCCTCAGGCCTCCACGCTATTGGGCCAGCAACAGCGCTGATCTTTAAAACCAGAAGTTACAGCCAAGCAGGTAAATAAAACTTTAAAAGCCCAAATCGGGCATTTGTGCAGCAGCTGCTTCATTTTGTCAGCTGATATGAGTTTCCCTTTAAAATTTAGAGATGAACATGTTACGAAATAAAGACTAAAAAGCTAATTATTTATAAGCTGACAAAATAAGGGAGATTGAAATACTGTATGCAAACACAGGTGATAAAGCAATCAGCGAATCTGACAGCCAGCAGCAGTCATGGCAGGGTACTTGGGAGCAGGTTCTTCCCTTGACGAGACATTAGACAGAGACAATAAGTCTCAAGCTATGGAGACTGGAGGTCCACAGCATTGCTATTCTTAAGATTAAGTGAACATTTCTCTCCTTATACATTAACTTTTTTAAACAAAATTTGAGTGCTGCTTAATGGAACAATTAGTTCCTTGCCGTCTTCCATGGATTTTTTTAAATAATTTTCTGGCTATTTATCTCTGACTGAGCCTTTTTGGATTTACTATTTGAACATAGCACTTTATAAACTATCACATTCACCTGCATTGAATGAAGTACTACTACTTGTTAGTGAATATCTTTTGAACAAGTCAGCTTTTTACTTTGTGAGACTTACCATGGCCCAGATATTCAAACGTTTCTCGCTGTATGCTTCGCTAGCCAAATTGGCTGCGCAGGGGTGTGGACTAAGCAATATTCAAAGGAGCTGCGCCATGGCTCAGCAGCTTTGAATATCGCACCCTGGCCACCCCCAGTGTGCATGGCGCAGTGGCACTGCGCCAGCGCAAGTGGCCAGAGTGGAGCATGGAGATGCGCTAGCGCAAGTTCCATTGCACCATGCTCAGCACCCGTGATATTCAAAGGTTGACATGCAAATGAGCCATAATTTATGCAAGGTGCACATGGGGCCATTTGCATGTCATTATGGCCCCATTTGCATGCAGGTGCGCCGATCCCCGACGACTTGCGCCTGGTGCCCTGCCAAGCAGCAGCCGTCGGGGACCGACGCCCCCTGCAGCCTGATCACGGGCATCTGTAAAAATAAAAAACCCCGTCCAGTATCCCTGGTGGTCCAGTGGACGCACTCTGCCCGATTGCGGCATCTGTATTAATAACCCCAAATATCCCGGTGGTCCAGTGGACGCACTCTGCCTGATCGCGGATATCTGTTTTAATAACCCCCCAATATCCCTGGTGGTGCAGTGGACCGCACTCTGCCTGATCGCCGGCATCTGTTTTAATAAAAGAAACCCCCGGCCAATATCCCTGGTGGTCCAGTGGACCACTCTGCCTGATCGCGGGCATCTATATTAATATAAACCCTCGGCCAATATCCATGGTGTCCAGTGACGTACTTGCCCGATCGTGGCATCTGCAGTAATATAAAAACAGCTAATATCCCTGGTGGTCCAGTGATCGCCTGAGCTGACCGCTGGCCCAGAAAACGCCCGTTATTCTGGTGGTCTGGGTACCCCTCACCTGCCCACTGAGCCTCGCCCGGTCAGCCGGAGCAGCACCACTTGCTCTTGACATGCCGAGCGACACTGCAGCTGCACGCTTCACGCCCACAGGTGAGCCACGCGCAGTAGCCCTTGTCATAGACATGACATTCCAGATATGTGAATGATCCATTCTGCTGATATCTGGAATGTGTACAGCCGGCACTGGCTCACCCCATGAACCAATGGGCATGCAGCCCCACCGAGGTGTCAGTCGGCGGGCGGCAGGCGGTGGGGTGCTGCTGGCTGACCGGGAGCGGGGCCCAGTGGGCGGGTGAGGAGGGGACACCTAGACCACCAGAGCAATAGGACGCTTTTCTGTTTTACAGATGCCCTGACACAGAGGCGTCCACTGGACCACCAGGATATTGGACGGGTTTTTTTTATATTAATACAGATGCCCGCGATCAGGCAGATGCAGTCCACTGGACCACCAGGATATTGGACTTTTTTTATATTAATACAGATGCCTGCGATCAAGCAGTGTGTGATCCACTGGATCACCAGTATACGCTTTTTTTTTTTTTTTATTAAAACAGATGCCCGTGATCGGGCAGAGTGCGGTCCACTGGACCACCAGGGTATTGGACGGTTTTTTTTTTTTTATTAAACAGATGCCCGCGATCGGGCTGAGTGCGGTCCACTGGACCACCAGGGATATTGACAACGCCTTATTTTACAAATGCCCGGGACAGCATGAAGGCCGCACAGGTGCAGCTTGAACTCGGTGGCCACCACATGGTGGCAGCTGCCGTGTTGCACCCTCAGTGGGGCAGCTCACCTGTGGGTGGCCATCAGTTGTTCCTTTTTTTTTGGGCTTAACTTTGTGCTGGTGCAGGTAGGGGTTGCACATGCATGGCTTTGCACATCCTGGGCTGAAAATCGGGCTGTGCAGGTTATGCATGGGCACACCCCCCCCCCCACCTGTGCCTGCATATATTACTGATGCGCTCCAGCGCATCAGGATTTGTGCTGTGCACTTTTCCCTTTTGAATATCATGCTGGGGCGCATCAGCCATGCGCAACCCTTTTGAATATCTGGGCCCCTAAGTTTAAATGCACTAAGGAACACTATTTGTGAACTTTAAATCAAAAAGTGCATTCTGAATGCTGGATATAATTTTATGAGAAGAGATTCAAAACAGTTGATTCAGACTTGGGGGAAATGTGCAATTTCATGTTTTTATAAATATAACATTACAAATAAAAAGAAAAAAGTCTCATGAAAGCTGTAAGTGTGACACACTCTTATTATTTGTTTGGATACAAGTATTTGACATATCCCTATGTGATTTTTGACACTCCCTCACATTTGACATGGTGCTGGTAAAAGCACAGGATTTTGGAGAGTGGTAGAACCTGTTTTACTCTAGCTATTTGGGTTTATCTGAAACACAGGGGGTTAACCTTGAGGTGCATTTTGACCTCCATAGCTTGTTTGTGGAATTACCAGCAGGAAATCAGCCCTGGGACAGGATGTCTTAATTGGTTGCACCTGTTAAGAAGACTGTTATGCTCTTCAGGCTGCTCACAGAAAAGAAGCTGATAATGTCTTGATATGTTTTGTGGAACATAGATGGTGCAATTTACAAGAACGAGATGGAGAATTCTATTGCCAGTGAAAAAAAATTTTATCGAAAGGAGATCCAGAAGCAAATGGTTTGATACTGTTTATTGAACAAACATAGATGCTACAAAAAGAAAACAATGTCTAAGGTTTTGGACCAACCATGTCCTTCCTCGGAGACTTGTAGAAAGAGAGTGGTGTTTTGTTTAGATATAGCGATACGGAGATTTTAAAGGGAAATGTACACTACAAAATGCCCCCCGCTGTGAGGAAGGGCCCGATTAGCACTGTCAGAAAAAAGTATGTTCTAGGGACATGGATATGTTGTTCATCCACACTTATTGGCAGGTATCCTTGCCGCTTTAAATCTTGCCGGAAGGTCTTCAAGCTGGCTCCTCCTACCCACCCGGGTGGTATAACTCTCGGCTCCGCCCCATGACGCCAGATCTTCCTTACCGCTTGGAAGCTCAGGTTCTCTCCTTAACGCTCTGCGTTTGAGACTGGTTCCTATTTCTTCCGTTTTGCGAATTTGAAAGTTTTGCTAAAAAGACTTAGTTTCGATCCCTCGCGGCTGCGATGGACAAATCGACTCCCGGTTTTCGGAGATGCCCCTGCGGGCAGAAGATGTCTCGGACGGATCCACACTCCACGTGTGTCTACTGTTTAGGCCTTGAGCACGACCTGCAGGACTGCGACTTGTGCTCTTCCTTCTCGGCCTACGTCCTCGAAGACCGTGCTGCCCGATTGCAACTGGGCCGTCCCGAGAAGCGTTTCCCTCCGGTGAAGTCTAAGGAGGCCCGGTCGGCGGTGTCCGGGCGGGCGGCAGGGCTTCGGGCGGATCAGCTCGAGCAGATGATCGCCCTCGAAGAGGAGGCGGCGCGTCGATCTTCCTCGCCGCGCATTTATCCCGCCTCTCTGGGTTCTTCCTACACAGCTTCCTTTATGAGCTTTGTCTCGTCCCTCTCCACTAGGGAGAAGGCCAACGCCTGCTGGACCTTTTCTCGGTCCAAAAGAGGGACAAGGAATCCTCCGTCGACGCTCTTGGGAACGGGAAAGGTCCCTCTCCGAAGTCGCCGACTGGCCGACTTCGGTCGACCGCTCGGCTTCGGCCACTGGTCTCACGGTGTCCCCGTCAGGTCAGTTGACTGAGACTCCCGTCGACGAAGTCGAGATTTTTCTCGATCCGTTGGACGGGTTGTTGCCTATAGAAGCCGAGACTCCCTCCCCTCTCCTGCCTCCTCGGGAGTTGAGGATCCCGTGGCTTGCCTCTGTGCCTCCGGTCCGGAGCCCTCGGATGAACCCTCCGAGCTCAAGGGAGTGCCGATCCCCGCCGACACTTCCCGCACCGACCTCGAAAGCCGAGGCTCGGTCTCAGTCTGACCTCTTCAGCGTCCAGCCGATCCTCTGGCCACATAGGCGGTCTCGGCCCGGCACCGCTGTAAGCGCGTCGCATTGCCCTCGCCCCTCCTCCTCGGACGAGGGAGGCTTCGTGTGTTACGCCGACGGTACGAGATCTCATGTGGCAACTAGGCCCTCCTGACCGGGAATAAGCTGACGAGTCGCCTTCCCCGCCATTAGTGGTTGTCACCGAGCGGCCGACAACCCCTCGACTTACCCGAGGAGCCTGTACCCAGGCCGGTTGTTCGGCCCAAACCAGCTGCTCCACCGATTCCGTGGAACCTCCGCCCACAGCCACTATTTGGGGCTCCGACCAGGATTCTCGGTCGGCTAAGGGTCTACCCCATAGGCTGTCTGTTACCCTCACTCCCGACCGACTCGGCAGGTAGAGGGTGGCTCAGGCCAGAGGCAGCTCTTCGAGGACCTCGTCCCGAGTCCGAGGATAATTCTCCTTTTCTCCAAGCGACTAGACTTGGAGTCCCCAGGAGGACAGTCAATGGACGAAGCCCGTCGTCTTCCTAGGACTGCTTCGCTCATCTCGGAGTCCACCGATGAAGCTCTAACCTGCTTCCAAACGGGCCAGGTATCCTCACGGAGATTCTGGACCGAGGGATTCTCCAACGGAGGCCTTCCGGTGGCCGAGGCCTTAGTGGGTCCGCCTTGAGCTTTGGAGCGCCTGCTTCCTGTCCTGCGCCTCGGCCAGGATGGCCTAGGAAGTATGCGGTCCCTACCGTTCCCTGTCCGGTTTTTTCGGAGCACTCTCTGCTGAGGGTTGGTTACCGACAGCCGCCGCGCGCGGCAACGCCCAGGATGGGATAAACCTCCCGACAAGGAATCCAAGAAATTGGATTATGTCGGGCGAAAGTCTATGCTGAGGCCCTCTCGGCCTTCGCAGGCCAGTTTGGCCGCCTCATGGCACATTTTTCTCATGCCCTGTTGGGCTCCCTGGATGAGGTCATCCTCATCTTCCCGCTGATCTGCAGACTACGGTCAAGCAGGTGCGGGACCAGGGCAGGGCAGTGGCCAAACAGCAGCTCCAGACTGCTTTTAGATATTGGGGACTCATGTGCCAGGTCGGTGGCGGCCGTGAGTGGCTATGCGTCAAGGGTTTGGATGAGGATATCCACCTTTACCGGATACCCAGCACAAGTTGGCGGATGTTCCTTTTGGGACTGACCCTTCGGCCCTGGGGTGAAGGTCACCTGCAGAGGATCGAGAAGTCCAATGCTACCTTGACTCGGCTCTTCCGCCAGAAGGACAAAGGTCAGAACCACAGCCTAAGCTCTCGTCCTTCTGCGCCCTGCGCCAGTATCGCCAGGGCCAGCAGGCTCGGCCTTGGCATCTCAAACCCAAGCCGCGCCGCTTCTCTAACAGGAGGCAGGGAGGAAAGGCCCAGGAGGTCCCTCGGCCGGTCCTTCTCCAAGCCTGCCCAGTGACGGGCTGAGGGGTGTCGCCCATCCCTGCCACCTTACCCCTGGTTCCCCGTGGGGGACGGCCTGACACTTCCTTTTCCGCCTGGTCCGCTGTTACCACGGACAGGTGGGTACTGGAGGTGGTGGGAAAGGCCTGCCTCTGGAATTGAGCAGGCCCCACCCTTCAGAGCCGGGCTTCACTGGGGCCTCGTCCGAGTTTCACTGTCGGCTCTGCCGAGCCGACATTGCTCTCCTCCTCCCAAAGGAGGTGATCAGGATGGTAGCGGACCCCCTCAGACCCAGGGTTTGTGTCCAGGTACTGGTTCCAACGGACGGGGCTGATACCATTCTCGACTCCACACGACTCCAAACAAGTTCCTAAGGTCTCGAACCTTCAGGATGGTCACTCTGGCTCAGATAATACCATCCTTGGAACGCGCGGGGTTCTGCTCTCTGGACTTGCAGGACGCGTTTTTCACGTCCCTATCCATCCATCTCACTAGAGATTCCTTCGCCCGAGCGGAAGGATCCTTTCGAGTTCCGAGCCATGCCCTTCGGCTTGTCTCCAGCTCCCAGGGTCTTCACCAAATGCATGGCAGTGGTGACAGCATCTCTGCGCTCAGGGGTCCGGGTACCCTTACCTGGACGACTGGCTGATAGCAGCTCCTCCAGGCAGGAGGTGGGGTCCAGAGATCTGGCCTCCAGGTCTGTTCTCAACTGGGCCTCCTTATCAACGAGGCCAAGTCGGAACTCGAGCCAGGCAGGTGATTCTGTTCATCGGGCGGCTCGACTCTTCGAGCCAGAGCGTGGCTCCCGTGGACAGGGCCGAGGTTCTTTCCTCCTTTGCCCAATCATTTCTGGTTGGGCACTGCGCCCCTGCCCGGGACTTCCTAGCCTCCTGGGTCTCATGGCGGCCTGCACCAGCGTGGTCCGTTGGGGCCTGGAACATGGGCCCCTTCAATGGGACTGCCAGTCAGTGGTCACAACGCTCATGATCCTTTGACCAGCTTGTGTTGGTGACATTAGGGATGTGGAACGCCTCCAGTGGTGGATCGCTCCAGGTCATTTGCAGGAGGGCATCCCATCTGTCCGCCCCGAGCCGACGGTCTCTCTCGACCGATGCCTCTGATGGGTTGGGGTGCCCATCTGGGGAACACTGGCTCACGGCCCTGGTCCTCAAGGGAGTCCCGATGCCACATCAACCTGCTGGAGCTCCGGCAGTCCGCCTAGCTCTCACCGCCTTTTGTCCGCTCCTCCGGGTCAAGTGGTCCGAGTCCAGACGGACAACACCACGACCATGTACTATCTAAACCGCCAGGGCGGGACACTTCCATGCTTCTATGCAAGGAATTCTCTCATTTGGTCACTGTAAGCAGCCTGGAGGCGGATCTCCTAGCTATTCATGTGGCAGGAGCCCAACACCCTGGCCGATGCCCTAAGCCGGATAGGGGCTGCATCCCACGAGTGGTCTCTCCTGCCGGAGGTAGTACAAGATCTGTTCTCCCATTGGGGCACACCCCAGGTGGACCTGTTTGCCTCCAGGAGAACGCTGCTGAGGCTGTTCCATGCCCGCCCCTCAGCAGGGCTCGCTGCAGGGATGCCTTCGAGGCAGTGGACCCGGCCTCTTCACGCCTTTTCCCCATTTCCTTGATCCACAAGGTGCTTCTCGCGAGGAGGACAAGGCGAGGTGATTCTGATAGCCCCAGACCCGCCCGCCAGTTCTGGTACCCAGATCTCTCAGTCTCAGCTCCAGGACTCCGCGGCAGCCCAGCTCGCCTGACCTGCTCTCAGTCAATCAGGGGAAGGCGCTCCATCCGACCTTCAATCTCTGCACCTGACGGCCTGGTTCCTGAGCGCTAGAGTTCCAGGCCTGGGTCTTTCCGACGAGGTCCTCAATGTAGTTGAGGCGCCCCTGTATGAGTCGACCAGAAAATGTTATGCCTTCAAATGGAAAAGGTTTTCCATTTGTGTCAGGGCAAGGGCTTGGACCCTTCCTCCTGTTCCTGGCAAGCATCTTGGACTATTTATGGTCCCTTTAATCAAGGGCTTAGGTCGACGACTTTGGAGTGTGCACTTCGCAGGCATCTCTGCTACCAGGCGCGGGCCGGAAGCAGTCGTGGCGCAGGAGAAGGTAGTCTGGCACTTTTTCAAAGGCCTGATTACATTTCCACTCCGTGCGAACCTCCACCGTGGATCTACTGCTGGTACTGGCAAAGCTCATGGGCAAGCCATTCGAACCTATGCACAGGTGTACTCTCTCTCACCTGTCGTGGAAGACCGCCTTCTTGGTGGCTATCACGTCAGCCAGAAGGATGGGAGAGCTCCAGGCGCTTTCCATCGAGTCTCCTTACCTGGTCTTCCACAGGGACAAGGTTGTCCTGCGCCCCCACCCGAAATTCCTTCCGAAGGTGGTGTCGGAGTTTCACCTTAACCAGGTGTTGACTCTGCCGGTGTTCTACCCCAATCACACCTCGGAGGCCGAATATAGGCTCCATACTTTGGACCCTAGAAGGGCGCCGCTTATTACAAAGAGCGCACGGTTGAAATTGGGAGAGGTTCGCCAGCTGTTTGTCACCACGCTGAAGCCAGATCTGGCAGACCTGCAGCCAAGCGGATTATAAGCAGGTGGGTCACCTCCTGCATAGATCTCGTAAGTTGGCGGGCATGGAGCTCCCAGAGGATAAGAGCCATTCTACCCGCCATACTGCTGCAACGGTGGCTGCTTCCAGGGACGTCCCTATCCAGGAAATCTGCAGGGCTGCTACCTGGAAGTCAGCACACACCTTCATTACCCATTACCACATCGACCTTGAGTCACGCCGGATGCTGGTTTTGGGCCTCGGTTCTCCAGTCTCTTTCCCAAGTAAGTATTGGGGAAGTGGCTTTGCCTCCTCCTCCCGGAGAACTGCTAGGAGTCTGCCAATAAGTGTGGATGAACAACATATCCATGTCCTTTAGAATACAGGTGTTACTCACCTGTAACAGGAGTTCTAGGAATGGTATATACTCCATCCACCACCCACCGACCTCCCCGGCTCTCGACGCACAACCTGAGCTTTTCCAGCTGGCCAGATCTGGCGCATGGCAAGGAGCCGAGTTATACCACCCGGTGGGTGGGAGGAGCCAGCTTGAAGACCTTCCGCAAGATTTGAAGTGCAAGGATACCGTCACAATAAGTGTGGATGAACAACATACCATTCCCAGAACTCCTGTTACAGGTGAGTAATCTGTATTTATTTTCATGTTTATGTATATTTATCCGGTTGATCGCTCTGTTCTTCCGCTGCATTTCAGAATTTACTCCCCGAGTGGCATGTTTCATTAAATCACCCACAGCCATCCCGAAAATTACGAGACTGGAGTGGAGGTTGAGTCCGATATGTGGTGCTTGGAGTTTGCGCCTGTTTGACGTACCTGTCTCCGCAGTTATCTCTGAGATCAGGTGCCAGACTGCCAGCTGGCTGCCAGCCCATACCTAGTCTCGAGATAGTACGGAGACAGGTACCATTCAAACCGGAGCTATTAGAAGCTCCAAGAATACAGTAACCTAATGGACAGACCCGGGGCTGCTCCCCACATGACACACCATTTTCGGGACAGCCGTGGGTGGTTGTGGGAGCACTGTGCAGGGAGTAGATTTACAAAATGCTGGCGGAGACCGAGACAGGATCAACCAGATAAATTATTAAATAATTAAAACGCCAAGGAGGTAAAAAACATACTTCCTCACAACGAGGGGGGCCCGTTTTGTCATGGATGTTTCCCTTTAAAGAGACTCTCAGATGAAGGACTTCTGTTTGAACTGTCTGTATCAAGAGGTATCCTACACAATTTTATTTTTTATTTTCTTGTTATTGATAATAATGAAACACTACTTGCAAGTTTTATAGCATCTCCTGGTCTGCCTACGCTTCCTGACCTATGCCTTGATGACAGATAACTGAATCCTTCTGGGCAGTCGGCTGAGAACCCTCCACAATCTGCTTACCTTGAGCAGCAGAAGTCCCCATATCCTAAATCCCCACTCCCTGTTCCACTCTTCACCCTTTTAGCTGCTCTGCTTTATCTTTAGTGTCTCTCCTCATTAAATGGCACTATCTATTGCCTTATAGCTATCTGCTAGTCCCTGAGTACCTCATAATTATATGGCATTTCTATTTCGTTTTATGATATCCGCAATTCTCCTGGTATTTATATTGTATACATAGTAATGTTAACTCACGTTAGTGCTAGTGTTTAAAAATTTTATTTCTTCAGTTGTCTGTTTTAATTGCTGTATGCTCCCCCTGTTCCCCTTCCCCCAGGTCACACTGGGAGATGAGCAACTTGTTGTTCAGTGTGCCTTCCTGGTAAAACATTTCAGTATATAAATAAATAAGTCCCTGGTGACGGTGCCAAGGCTATATGCCCAATCAATTCAGTGCACGCCTTGACATTGTATCTTGGTGTCTCCCATGCCGTTGTCACTGTTTGAGGTGAGGATGTGGTGGTTGTTGCTAGAGACCACTAATACCGGTTACTGAACTGCTAAACCTGGTTCCTTTTTCATTGGTTCTCGGTTCCGATCAGTTCCTGAACCGACTACAACCATTAATTTTAGTTTTAAAAGTTTAAATTTTATTGCGGCTGCTGTTTTTCTGCTGAATTGACTAAAATGTCAAAAAAACCTACGAGGAAAACCAGTGAACCCGGTTTTAAAATCTGTACAGAGTGTGGAGAAGTTTTTGCCAAGGCAGATAAGCACACTTCTTGTGTGATCTGCCTGGGCTATGACCATTTAAAATCAGATTGTGAAATTTGCAAGACCTTTCCTGAGGAAACACTTGAAAAACGTTTGGAAAGGCTTAAAAAGAAGTTGCCGCTGACCCAGTGGCGCAGAGGGCTGAGTCACTGGACACCTTACCTCGAACCATGCCAACGACCCAGGTTTGGGAATGGACTTGGGGTGCCAGGGGCTGGCAGAGGAAGGAGAGGACTGAGCATCCGGAGGACTGCTGTCCTCTCCTGGGGTGGGTCAGATAGGTAGCCTTGCTCCGTAGCAGCCCCCAGTGGAGACCGGGGGCACTACAAAGAGCGACGTAGCAAGGGAACCAGAAACGCGTGAAAATGGTACACATGCCATCCGGATGATGGCAGCCTCACCTCCCTGAGCCTCTCAGCCACGATGCATCCAGGCTGCATGTCCACACCCCACCAAGATGTAAAGGCATGCTACGTGCACTCTGGTCCCCTCCCGAAGTCTCCACGAATAAGGGGAGCCCGCCGGTGAAGGGATATGTCTGGGACAACAGGGCATAGGAGCAGCTAGATGGGTTGGTGAGAAGGCAATGGCAGGACTGGCCGCCCGAAGGAGAGGGTGATTGCATGTGTTGGAGGAGGTAGAAACAGATCAAGAAAAAAAAAAAGTTGCCTCCACCTAAGGGTCCCTCTGGCTCTGACCAGCCAACACCCTCAATGGCTGTGGGTGAAACCACAGAGACCACTACTTCTACCCCTGATACGGGTGCAGAGGTCATTACAGAAAGGCCTGCTGAACCGGCTAACTCTCCAGTTCCACTGAAAAAGACCAAAAAGACTAAACACACAGAACCCCCTGCTGATCAGCATTTGGGGACTTCTGGTGTGGCAGGAAATATGCCCTCTCCACTGGAGATTGCTCAAGTTTTTAAGGTCTTGCAGGCCTTACAGGGGATGCTGCCTGCTGGACAGCCGTCAGCAGTTCAGACCCCTGCTAAATCAACCTAATCTTCCCTCCATGATGATAAGGAAGTCTATGGGGGAATACGGGGAAGACGATGAGGGATAGCCTATAGGGCCTGAAGTCTCCCCTGAACAGGAATTTGGCTCTCCTCCCAGGGCCTCAGAGGATTATTCATCCCATTTTACATTTGACAGAAAAATGGTAGATGCTCTTGACATCACTCCTACTGAGGTTATAGAGGATGAAGAGGAAGTAGAATATCTAGAAAAGATGGGGTTAACACCCACTAAAAAGTTACTGCTCCCTGTGAATAAATTCTTTAAAAAAGACATATTCAAAATCCTCCAGACACCTGGGTCTGTCCCTCCTTTGGACAAAAGGCTGGACAAGAAGTATCAGTTAGATAGGGAAGGGGCTGAATTTTTATTCTCCCATCCTGACCACTAGGGGGTGGTACAAACTGCAGCCTGTGACAAGGCAAAGGTTCCTCTGGCATCTCACCCCACTGAAAAAGATTCCAGAAAGACTGATAGTAGGGCCAAGGAGGCAAGCTAATTTCCAGGCTTATGCATCCTAGTATCAGAAATCTCTCTGGCAATCTGTCATGGCTGTGGCAGATAAAGCTCCCCCTGGTCTTTCAGCTAACTTAGCTGAGACTGCCAGATTTGGCTTAGAAGCAGCCAAATACCAATTCAGGTGGCAACAGATACCAGTGACACTGCTGCCAGGTGGATGGCTAATACCATTGCTCAGAGGAGGTTTGCCTGGTTAAAAGCTACAAACCTTACTCAGGATACACAGAACAAGGCTCTGGATTTTCCTGTTGAGAGTAATTCCCTTTTTGGAACCCATACAGAGGCTTACATGAAAAAGGTGAACGAGTACAAGGCCACCTACAGAAGCAATTCTGCCAAGGAAACGACTTCCCCATCCACTAGACCTTATGGAAGGGGAGGCAAGGGTAAACAATTTCACACCAGGCCTTTTTATCAGGCCATGGCCATACCCCAAGTCCAATGGTACCCACAGTAAGGGTACTTCCGGGGCAGGGGCAGAAGGGGTTCCAGGCTTGGTTTCTAGTCTCAGCCACAGACAAAGCAAGTCCCCTGACATGCTTTCCCAGGCCGCCTCCCCACTACCAATAAGGGGTAGACTGACTCACTATTTCCAGGCTTGGAAACAGATCACCACAGACAAGTGGATCCTGGAAGTAGTGAGTTAGGGTTTGTCCCTAAGCTTCAAATTCCTTCCCTCTCTAAGAACCAGAGTGTTCAAGCCAGCTTCCAATGCAGAAAGAAAGCTGCTGGAAAAGGAGGTACAGAATCTATTGTTGTCAAAGGTAGAGGAACATATGCCCCCAAAACAAAGGGAAAGGGTTTTTATTCAAGATACTTCCTCACAACAAAGAACAATGGGGAATGGCGGCCTATCCTAGACCTAAGGGTGCTGAACAAGCACTTACTAAAGCCAAGATTCAAAATGGTAACCTTGTCACTGATTCTGCCAGCTCTCCAAAAAGGAGATTGGCTGGCATCTCTGGACTTACAAGATGCTTACTTCCACATCTCCATAAGGGGAGTCTCACAGAAAGTACCTCAGGTTCAGACTCCCTTCAGTTCATTACCAGTTTTCAACCCTGCCATTCGGTCTCACTTCAGCTCCAAGAGTGTTCACAAATTGCCTGGCAGTGGTCGTGGCACACCTGTGAAAGTAAGGTGTTACAGTTTTCCCCTGCCTGGACGACTGGTTGGTGGTGGGAAAATCACCACAACAGGCAGAGGAACATCTGGGAACATCTGCAGCTCACCTGAGGACTTCTGGAGTTGCTGGGATTTCTGGTAAATCTCAAAAAGTCAATCCTTCTCCCTGCACAAGTGCTGCAGTTCATAGGAGCAGAATTAAATACTCGCGGGAGAGCAGGGCTTACCTACCTCTGGACAGGGTAAAAAATATTCTGCAGATGGCAGGCTCCTTCAGCCTGAACAAATCAAAAACTGCAAGACAGTTCCTACAGCCGCCATTGGCACAGTTCTGGGTTCCAGGTTCCAGATGAGAGACATCCAATTCCACCTAAGGGCTCATTGGTGTCAAAAAAAGGATTCTCTCTCAAAGCTAGTTCCAGTAACAAAAACGTTACTTCTGGTCCTTCAGTGGTGGAAAGAGGAAGTCAACCTCAGAGAAGGGGTTCCCTTTCAGAAAGAGTCTCCATCATTGATTCTCACAACAGATGTATCACTACTAGGGTGGGGTGCCCATGTAGGGGACCACACTACTCATGGCACTTGGTCCAGTGCAGAGTCACTCCAGCATATAAACCTACTGGAGCTCAGAGCGGTGTTCCTGGCACTCCAAGCCTTCACACCACTGGTTCAGGGAAGGGTGGTACAGGTCAGAACAGACAATACCACCACAATGTACTACATAAACAAGAAGGGATAAACAAGATCGGATCCTCTCTGCACAGAATCTATGAGAATTTGGACTCTGGCCTACTCCCTAGGAGTTTCCCTTCAGGTCATTCATCTGCCAGGCAAGAACAATATATATATGTATTTTATTTTAGTCTTTGGTAACTGGTAAGGCCCACTAGGCACAAGTGCCTGTTTTCAGGGGCCACCTGGGAGCACTGGGCAGTTAAGTGACTTGCTCAGAGTCACATAGTATGCACGTGGAGGTTGTGAGAATCAAACCTAGGTTTGGTCTGCTGGATCTACCAAGCTTGTTTACACCTCGTTACTCTAACCTCTAGGCTATACTGCCAGCCCCTTGCAGGTGCTCTGAGTCTGATCAACTAGGCCCATCACGAATGGACCCTGAACAGACCGGTGGTAGAAGTGATTTTTCAGAAGGTGGCACACTCCAGAGATAGATCTCTTTGCATCCCACGAAAGTCACCAGCTGCCACAGTATTGTTGCAGACCCCCAACTCAGGGAACAGTACTCCTGAATGCTCTGGTCTGGTCTGGACTGGTCAGAGAAGTATCTGTATGCATTCCCACCATTCTCTCTGGTGTACAGAGTGCTACTCAAGTTCAGGTCCCAGCCAGCTTCAACGATCTTGATAGCTCCAGATTGGGCCAGGCAGCCATGGTACTCTCTGCTGCTCACCATTGTCTGGAGCTGCCCCAATACACCTTCCTCGGGGCACAACCTGTTAACCTCCAGTCAGGGGAGACTCCTGTACCTGAACCTCAAGTCCCTCAGATTCAAAGCATGGCTCCTGAGGACCTAGAGTACAGAGGCCTGCATGTCTCTGAAAGTGTTCTGGATATTTTAAGGGAGTACAGGAAGCCTTCCACCAAGGAAACCTATGCCTCTAAATGGAAAAGGTTTTCTATCTGGTGTTCCACCAGGGATGTGGTGTGCCGGCTCAGGCAGGTGTTCCAGCTGTGCTGGAAGTACCTTATTTATTTGCATTCACTGGGCCTGCAGCCGACTACTTTAAAAGTTCACTTAGCTTCAGTGTCCTCTTACACCTCAGCTGGGAAGAATGCCTCTATGGCATCAAACCTTATCTTCAAAAAGTTCTTTAAAGGTCTAGCTCACTTGCACTCCCCTCACAGGGAATCGGTGCCAGCCCGGGATCTAAGTGTGTGTATTGCCAAGCTCATGGGTTTCCCTTTTGAACCCATGTCTTCAGCTGCCTTAAAATATGTCACATGGAAAACAGTTTTCCTAGTGGCAGTCACTTCTGCTAGAAGGATCAGTGAGCTCCTGGCTCTCTGCGTGGAGCAGGACTACATTTCATTCTACAAGGGCAAAGTGGTCCTGCGAACAAACAAAAAATTTCTTCCAAAGGTGGTTTTGGATTTTCATTTGAACCAGTCCATTACTTTACCTGTCTTCTTTACTGAGCATTCGAGCTCTGGGGAACGTAGACTGCACAGTCTTGATGTCAAGAGAGCTCTTGGCTACTATATGACAGTCAACAAGGCCCATGGACAGGACAGGAACCAACTGTTCTAGGAGCATGGATATATTGTTCACCCACACTCTCTGGCATGCCCCTTTCCCCTTTAAATTCACCAGAAAGTCTTCAGGCTGGCTCCTTCCACCCACCCAGGTGGTAAATACCTTGGCTCCGCCCCATGACGCCAGATCTTCCTTTCCGCTGGAAGATTCAGGTTCCCTCATGCTACTTCTGCAGTTCCTAGGCCCTGGATTCTCAACGACGGTTTTCACCGCAGTCGCTTTCTTTAAAACTCATCAGAGTTTACAGTACCGATCCGAGCGCATCAGACATGGAGAACAAGTTGACCCCTAGATTTCACTGGGGTCCTTGTGGACAGAAAATGTCGTGCACCGATCCCCACCTCTCGTGTGTCTGCTGCTTGGGTGTCGTACATGACACCACCTCTTTCACCATCTGTCTGGCCTTCCATCCCAACATCCTGGATGACCGCAAGGCACGCCTAAAACTGGGGAGACCGGAGCTTCGCAATCCACCGGTGAAATCGAAGGAGGCCAGGTGGGCAGTTTCCACGGCCGTGGGATCCGCCAAGCAGCTCGACCAGATAGCGGCTTTCGAAGAGGAAGCTGCTCAAGCTTCGGCCAGCCAAAGTTTTTTCATGCCGCTTAACCTGGGCTCCACCTTCACTGGGTCCTTTCGGGAGCTGTGCTAGTCTCTCCCCACTAGGGGTGAGGCGCCCTCGGGCTCGCACTCCTCCCGCCCTAGGAAAAGGGACAAGGACCTTAAATCTTCTTCATCCCAAAGAAGACGTTCCTGGGATCGAGAGAGGTCTGATTCTCAGGACCTTGCAGTCTCGACCTTGGCCAAGATCGCTTCCTCGGCCACCGGCTTCTCGGACCTTCCGTCAGGCCAAGGCACTGAGGCCGAGGAAACAGCTGAACCAGCCGAGATTTCTCTCGACCCGATCGAGCCATTGTCGCCAACTCCAGTCGCCGACTCCTTGGAAAGGACATCTATCCTTCCTTCCCCGACGAAGAGACCCAGCCCTTGGGTGTCCCGATCGAGGGAAAGGTGCCAGAACCTCGGTTCTCCCCGACTCCAGCCTCTCCCGATCGAACGAGCCGACCCCGTCGGTCTCGATCAAGGACCCGGACCCCTTCGGTCGAAAAACCGAAGAAAGGTTACAAGCACTCTAGGAAGAGGCGTCGCCACCGGTCGTCATCCTCCTCGGACAAGGAGAGACTTCAACGGAAGCTCCGTCAATGTTATGAGGATCTCTTGTGGCAACAGCTGATTCTGACTGGTCAGAAGCCGGCTCCACCGGCAACACCGGCCATTACTTGGCCCCAGCCTCTTAGGCCGACGCCGATTCCTCCGGAACCGTAGATCCTGGTTCCTCCACCCATAGGGCCAGCACGCATTCCAGCTCGGCCTGTTTCGGTCTCCCCACCGATTTTGGTGGAAACACCGCCTAAGAAGCCACAGGGAGGGTCTCCCTCGAAAGAGGATAGGACAGACACTGGCCTCCCCTGAAGTCTGTCCATTACTGTAGCCCCTGATCGCCCTTGTCATATCGAGGGTGACATAGGTGGGAGACCTTTATATCCCGACTCTTCAGACTCGGATGCCACTGGTTATCAGTGGCAGGCTTGGAGGAAGGTCCTTCCTCTTTTCAGGGCATCCTCTGCCTCATTTCCGAATCAATCGGAATGCCCTTGGAGCCTATCCAAAAGAAGGCGGAATACCCCCTCACGGATATCCTGAAGAGGGGGATATACCCTGACGGAGGCCTTTCCAGTGGCCGAAGCCATTATTGGCCCGGCCCTTGAGCTATGGCAACGCCTGTCTCCCCGTCTGCCCGCTTGCCCGCATGGCTTAAGTATACGGTACCCATGGGTCCCTGAGGGTTTCACAGAGCACCGGCTGAGAGCCTTGTGACTGCTTCTGTGTTTAGATGCATGGGTAGCTCAGCTGACACTGACCACCCTCCAGACAAGGAGTCCAAGAATATGGACCATTCTGCCTGGAAGGTTTATGCGGCCTCATCCTTGGGCCTTCATCAGGCCAGCTCGGCTGTGATCATGGCACATTTCTCTCATGCCCTTTTTGGGTCACTAGATGAAGTCTTCCCTCATCTCCCAGAGGACATGCAGACCACGGTGAAGCAGGTCTGTGCTGTTGCCAAACAGCTCCAGACGGCCCTGGACATTGGAGATTCCTGTGCCCACTCCTTAACAGCCTCAGTGGCCACTCGCCGCAGGGCCTGGCTGAGGTTATTCTCCTTTCCGGCGGATATTCAGCACAAGTTAGCTGACGTGCTCTTCCTTGGCACCGACCTCTTTGGTCCAGGAGTGGCAAGTCACCTCCAGCGTAGAGAGCAGTCCAATGCCACCTTGGATGCTACCTCTGCAAGGGGTTCTGTGGGCAAGAACCAGCAGAAGCACGAGAAGAAGCCCTTTCGGCACTCTTCCCCTGCGGTTAGACAGCCCTCCTACCAAGGAGGTCAGCAGCAATAGCAGGCTCAAGCTTAGCACCCCAGGCCCAAACAGGGTCCTCCACAGCCCCGTAAAGGAGGCCGAGGTACTGGTCCAGGAGCTTCCTCCTCCTCCTCCTCTAAGTCTGCTCAGTGATGGGTCATGGGTTGCCACCTTTACACCCGTCACGCCAACTCTGGGTCCTCCCGTGGGGAGCCGGCTCTGCCACTTTCTTTCCACCTGGTCTGGTATCACTTCGTACAGGTAGGTTCTGGAAGTGGTCGGCCAGGGTATGCCTCTAGAATTTGAGCAGAACCCTCCCAGCCGAGCCCACGCCCCTCGGGAGAAAAGGATCTCAGTTCGCACTCAGTCAGCTCTTCGGGACGACATTGCTCAGCTCCTCCGCAAGGAGGCAGTAGCTGCAGCGCCGGATCCTCCTACAGACCCAGGCTTCATGTCGAGGTACTTCCTGGTGCCCAAGCAGACTGGGGGTTGGTGCCCCATCCTAGATCTCCACGACTTGAATCAATATCTCAGGTCTCGCACCTTCCGGATGGTAACTCTGAACCAGATCATACCATCCCTGGAGCAAAACATGTGGTTCTATTCACTGGATCTACAGGACGCGGTCTTTCACATCCCAATCCGTCCATCACACCAGCGGTTCCTCCACTTCAGGGTCGAAGGGAACCTGTACGAGTTCCGAGCCATGCCGTTCAGCCTGTCATCGGCCCCTCGGGTCTTCACCAAGTGCATTGCAGTGGTGGCAGCCCATCTTCGGCGTTGAGGAGTATGAATATACCCCTATCTCGACGACTGGCTCCTGGCGGGTTCCTCCCTTCAGGAGGTGGAGAGGTCCAGGGATATGGCCCTCTGAACCTACTCCCATCTAGGCAGGCCTCCTAATCAACGAGGCCAAATCGGAACTCGTGCTCTTTCAGGTGATGGGCTTTATCGGGGCGGAGCTCGACTCTCATCAAGCCAGAGCTCAGCTCCTCGCGGACAGGGCAGAGGTTCTCTCCTCCTTTGCTCAATCATTTCTGGTTGGGCACTTCCGCCCTGCCTGGGACTTTCTGCGCCTTCTGGGTTACATGGCAGCATGCACCTCGGTGGTCCGTTGGACCAGGTGGTACATGCGTCCCCTCCAATGGGAGCTGGCCGCCTAGTGGACTCAGCGATATGGTCACTTCGACCAGCTGATCACTGTAACCCAGAAGATGTGGTACGCTCTCCAATGGTGGACCGTCCCAGACCAATTGCAGAAAGGAATCCCGTTTGTCCGCCCCGAGCCAACGGTCGTCCTGATGACCGATGACTCTCTCATGGGCTGGGGAGCCCACATGGGGGACCACAGGGCCCACGGGTTCTGGACCCCCGAGGAGTCCCAATGCCAAATCACCCTGTTGGAGCTCAGAGCAGTCAGACTGGCCCTGTCAGCTTTTGCTCCTCAGCTCCGGGGTCAAATGGTTCAAGTCCAGACGGACAATACCACGACCATGTACTACCTCAATGAACAAGGCGGTACGCACTCCCGTCTGCTGTGCAGGGTGGCGCTCTGGATCTGGACCCTCGTCAGCCGGTTGGAGGCGGATCTCCTTGCCATCCATATGGCAGGAGTCTCGAACCAGCTGGCGGATGCTCTCAGCCACTTAGACCAGACATCCCACGAGTGGTCTCTCCATCCAGAGGTAGCATACAGTCTGTTCTCCCATTGGAGCAAACCGTTAGTGGACCTGTTCGCCTCCAAGGAGAATGCCAAGCTGAGACTCTATTATGCCCGCCCCTCTCGAGGCCGTGGACCCCAGGCCTCCTCTATGCCTTCCCTCCATTTCTCTTGATCCACACGGTGCTTCTCAAGGTGAAGAGGGACAAGGCAAAGTTGATTCTGGTAGCCCCAGATTGGCCCCACCAGTTCTGGTATCCAGATGTTCTCAGCCTCAGCTGCAGGGTCCCAGAGCGGCTTTGTACATGCCCGGACCTGATTTCACTGAACCAGGGGAAGGTCTTCCATCCGGACCTTCAATCCCTGCACCTCACAGCCTGGTACCTGAGCAGCTAGAGTTCCAGGCTCTGGGTCTTTCCGAGGATGTCTACACGGTGGTGGAGGCATCTCGTAAGGAATCATCCAGAAAATGCTATGCCTTCAAATGGAAAAGGTTTTCCATTTGTTGTCAGGGTAAGAGTCTGGACCCCTTATCCTGCTCTATGGCTAACATTTTAGACTACCTTTGGTCTCTCTCTCGGAAGGGGGTCTACGGTCATCGACCCTTAGGGTGCACCTGGCAGCCATTTCTGCTTACCAGGCGCAGGCCAGTCAGCTGACATTGACACAGGAGACAGTGGTCGGGTGCTTTTTCAAAAGCCTGGATCACATATCCCCTCTGGTGCGTGAACCTTCACCTCCGTGGGATCTCTTGCTGGTTTTGGCAAAGCTCATGGGCAAGCCATTCGAACCCATGTACAAGTGTGAGCTCTCACACTTGTCATGGAAGACGGCCTTCCTGGTGGCTATCACGTCAGCCAGAAGGACAGGGGAACTCCAGGCACTTTCGGTGGACTCCCCTTATCTGGTCTTTCACAGGGACAAAGTTGTCCTGCGCCCCCACCCAAAATTCCTTCCTAAGGTGGTGTCTGAGTTTCACCTTGACCAGGTGTTGACTGCCGGTATACTACCCTAACTACACCTCGGACGCAGAGTACAAGCTCCATACTCAGGACCTGAGACGTGCTCTCTCCTATTATAAGGAGAGGATGGCGGAAATTCGGGGAGAGGTTCGCCAGCTGTTTGTCACCTACGCTGAAGCCGCTTCTGGCAGGCCTGCAGCTAAATGGACCATTGCGAGATGAATTACATCATGCATAGGTCTGTGCTATGAGTTGGGGGGCAAGGAGCCTCCCAGAGGGATAAGAGCTCATTCTACCCGCCATACTGCTGCATCAGTGGCTGCTTCCAGGGACATCCCTATCCAGGAGATCTGTCGGGCTGCTACCTGGAAGTCAGCAAACACCTTCATTACCCACTACCACATTGACCTTGAGTCACGCTGGGATGCTGGTTTTGGGGCCTTAGTTCTCCAATCTCTGTTTCCTAAATAGGAGGTGTGCACCTTGCCTCCCTCCTCCCGGAGAACTGCTTGGAGTCTGCCAGAGAGTGTGGATGAACAACATATCCACGCTCCTAGAATAACAGGTTACTCACCTGCAACATTAGTTCTAGGAGTGGTATATGTTGTTCATCCACACGCACCCACCCGACCTCCCTGGCTTTAGGCGCACCACCTTGCTTCCAGCGGGCTAAGATCTGGCGTCATGGGGCGGAGCCGAAGTATTTACCACCCAGGTGGGTGGGAGGAGCCAGCTTGAAGACTTTCTGGTGAATTTAAAGGGGAAAGGGACATGCCAGAGAGTGTGGATGAACAACATATACCACTCCTAGAACTACTGTTACAGGTGAGTAACCTGTTCTTCCTGACTCATGGGGATGTGGGGAAAGGAAATGCAGCATCTAAGTGGTCCGTTTCTTGTTGGATAGTTCAGTGTATTCAGTTTTGTTGTTCAAAAGCTGGGAAGGAGCCCCCAGCAGGGCTGAGAGCCCACTCCACAAGGGGTACAGCTGCTACTATAACAGCTTCCAGGGATGTTCCACTGGTGGACATCTGTAAAGCAGCTACTGGAGAACAGTGCACACCTACACTAAGCATTACAGCCTGGACACACAGGCTAGGGGTGATGCCAGGTTTGGCACAGCTGTCCTGCAGAGTCTATTTCCAAAGCAGGTTCTGTGCCCACCTCTAAAGGTACTGCTTCTTAGTCTGCATAAGAGTTAAGAATATTGGAGTATTCCTGGGGCGAAAAGAAAAAATTACTTACCATAGTAATATTGTTTCTTCCAGGGAACACTCCAGTAATCATAACTCTCCCGCCCTGCCTCCCCTGCTAGAACCAGTGGCTTCTGCACTCCATGCTATGTTACCAGGGGTATGTGTGTCATACTCTGGCATTTATATTTGAAACTGCATTTTTCATTGGTTTTACCCCTTTCAGGTGATTCTGACATTAGGGGATGTTTTTGTGGATTTTTTTCCCTCCTTTTGGAGGTTTTTGGGTGTTAAATTATTTTCATTATTATAGTGTTAAATAGCTATTTTCTCTTGGGCCCTGTCTTGTCAGGCATCCATGAAATCTGAGGCTTAGAATGTAGGCAGTTGATAGGAGGCAGCATTTAAAAGTGGCACGTGCCAGTGGTGTTCCATCATTAGCATAACGTTCCATCTCAGAGCAGATCTGTCTTAAAGGCATACTGCATAATAGTTATGAATATTGGAGTAACCCCTGGAATAAACAAGATTACTATGGTAAGTATATTTTTCTTGTTGCTTCACAAGCATGGTTTGCTCACGGGGATTGCCTTCCCTTTCAGTCCTCCATTCTCCAGCCACACATGCATAGCAGTCTAGTAGGTGTGGTAGTGTCAGTGTGCCTGTGACCTGGCCTGGGAGACATGCCCGGTCTGCTAGGCAGCCGGGGACATTGGCTGGAGAAACAGGAGTGCAAGCTACAGTTCAGGATGAGCTGCAGCTTGCACTATAAGAATGTTGAGGTGTTAGTTTTCTTTAAAAAAAGAAAAAGGGTTCTGGGAAGCAGTTGAGCGGGTGGTGGCGGTGAGAGGAGCGGAATAGCAGTTCTCCTTAATTGGCCACTGCCACTACCACCGAGGGGGGGGGAGATAAGGAGAGAGAGAGAGAGAGACAGGAAACAAGGACAGACAGATGAAGAGAGAGAAAGAGAGAGACCCAGACAGAGGAACACAGAAAGAAAACCCAAGAGAGAGAGAGAAGAGAAGAGAGTACAGTACTTTCTTACTACCAGTGCTGAGAGAGAGAGAGAGAGAGGGAGAGAGCGAGAGGGAGAGAGAACGAGAGAGACAGTATTTTGAAAAGCAGCAGGGGCCTATGAACAGTGCTAATCAGCCCCTCTCCTCCAGCCTTTTGTGCAGAGAAAAAAAACAGACAGCCACAGCAGAAGGAGCAACAAGCAGTGCCAGAGAGTTTCTGAGAGAATTTTTTTTAAATGAAAGAACCAGAGTGAGACAGAGAGAGTCAAATGGACAGAGGGGGTCACAGACAGTGCCAGTCATCCCCTCCAACCAAAGACAAAGGCAGAGAGGTTGATCGTGGCAAACAGCCACCAAAGAAAGGAGCCCAGCTGACAGTTTCCTGCACATTCTTGCTGGTGGGGCATCTCCAAAGGACAAATATCCAGAAGGACAGATGACAGAAGAGGTGGATCTTAAAGGGACAGTAGAGAAGGTGAAAGATGGAGAAAGACCTGGTGGCATGTACTGGTGAGACATCACAAAGACACGTGATACTGGTAGACAAGAACCCCATGGCCCTAGACACCCTCCATTACAAATTGTTTTCTTAACCAGTCTAGGCCACTGGTAGTTATCCCTTCAGTGGTCAGATAGGTTTTAGCCGAATTGTGCTTGAGGGACAGAGCTAGGAGATGGTCTGGGAAGCCTGACAATCACTTCAGTGCCTGAGTGAAAATTGTGTTATGTCAGGATCTGAAGACCGTGGTCACGAGGGAAGCCCAGTGGTCCCTCCAGAGATCCAAGTTTGGGTGGAGTTCAGTGATTCATTAGGGTGTACAGTTAGGGGACAGAGTCTGCCAGCAGATTTTGCCTTCTGGGAGAAGCAATTCCACAATTGTCAAGTGTCCGCAGCTCCCGTGGTTTGTAGCTTCAGCAGCTTCAGTGGTGTACAGTTTCAACAGCTCCAGTGGTGTCCAGCCAGCAGCTCCAGCAGTTTCCTGCTTTGGCAGCTCCAGTGACGTCCAGCTGCAGCAGCTCCAGTGGTGTCTAACCAGCAGCTCTAGTGGTTTCCAGCTCTAGTGGTGTCCATCCAACAGCTCCAGCAGTGTCCAGCCAGAAGCTGCAGTGGTTTCCAGCTTCAGCAGCTCCAGCAGTTTCCAGCTTCAGCAGTTTCAGCGGTTTTCAGCTTTCAGCAGCACCAGTGGTTTCCAGCATCAACAGCTCCAGTGGTTTCCAGCTTCAGCAGCTCCAGTGGTGTCCAACCAGCAGCTCCTGTGGTTTCCAGCTTCAGCAGCTCCAGTAGTTTCCAGATTCAACAGCTTCAGTGGCATCCAGCTTCAGCAGCTCCAGCAGTGTCCAGCCAGCAGCCCCAGTGGCATCCAGCTTCAGCAGCTCCAGTTATGTCCAGCTTCTGCACCCCAGTGGTTTCCAGCGTCAACTTCGATGACATCTAGCTTCAGCAGCTCCAGAGGTGTTCAGTTCCAGCAGATCCACGGTGTGCTCATCGACTTCATTCCAGTTCGACTTCACAACATCATGGACCACCCACGGAAAAGTGCCTCTGTTGGTCTAGACTGTTGTCAGGGAGTTCGAGGATGGTGGTGCCTTGATTAAGTAAGTAAATAAGCCATTGTTCACTTGGGAACATAAGCAGGAGGCTGGTAAGGACAGAGGTCTGGGGCTATATTCTGTTTTAACTGAAATATTTGAATAGTTTTGTACGTGAAATTAGTTCTATGTGTTAAAAATTACTACTTTGAGTTAGAACTGTTACTTGGGCTGTGATATTGTAACTTTTGAGGCTTGGGAACACTTGTTTGGCAGTGATAATTAGAGTGAAATTTAAATGTGATGTTTGCCTACTGAAAAGCCACTGGGGGTTGGGATTGAAGGGCTGTGTATTTCTGTTTGGGAATGAAATTCGAGGCAACAGGAACTGGTGGGCCTGTGATAACATACGGTACCTGATGTCTGCATACACACACACTGTTAGTGGGACTGGACACACACTGGACTGTATGTGTTTGTGAGACTTGGGAACTTTATTGGTGGGGTTGAAATTGGTTTGTAACAACTGCAGTCAGTATAGAGAGAAACTGTATTCAGGGGAAGGGACTGAGAAAAGGGGTGTGCTCATTATAAACAGAGGGGGACAAACAGGGTGGCCATATTCCACCACGGCAGGCATCTTCAGAAGGGTTGTAGGCTGCACAGGCTGTGGGATGGCAATAATTCTCAATTGGGCCTGGAGAGAGGGAGGCTGCCCACTCTGTAGACAACTATCTTGTATCAGGAGTAAGGTATATTGGTTAAAGAGTAAGCTGGGGGAGCTGGGGGGGTGTCTGAGGATAAGGAGTGTGGATATGGGCAGCAGAAGGATGGGTCTCAGGGGAGGCTGGGGCAACACTCTGAAATTACAGGACGTTATGTTACAGAAAGCAGGAGGGGGATATTAGGGACAGAGGACCCTAGATAGAGATGTGACACTAAGGGAAAGCGACGGGTAAACATTCTGAATACAAAGAGAGTGAGGGAAAGAGTCAGGAGGGCTGTTGTGGGGAAGCCTAGTAGAGCAGACATTGAGAAGGAGGGGCTGTTTGGGAAGCCAAAACAGCAGATCTGGGAAGGGCGCCCTATGAGAACAGAGCAAGAGGGGAAGAAGAGGGTCAGTTTAGAGGTGCAGCTCAGGGAAACTCGGGTTATTTGATGGAGGATGACATAGAGTGTCACAACAAATTTGAGCTACTAAGCAACCTAGAGGGGAGGAAGGGGTTGGTGGAAATGAGGAAACTGATACAGAGGCCGGGGGGAAGGAGTCGGATACCCATAGGGCATCACAGACCGGCAATGGAAAGGACAGAAATAGTCCCAGAGGGAGAAGGGGGAAACATAAATGTTAAGCAGATGAGGGAGATGCAACATATTGCAGACATGAGGGAGGAGAGCATGACTGGAGAGAAACTGGGAGACAAGGAGGTGGGAGAGGAGCCCCCCTTCAGCAGGGGGGTCAGTACCAAGGATGGGGCCCTAGCTAAAGGGGACCCACAGAGAGCCTCTGGAGGAAGGGGTACTATTACAAGGGGTGAGGATGGCGGTGTGGGGAAGCGGAAACCATCAGGGGCAGGATAAATGGTTCGGATAAGAGAGGGTTAAAGGGGACACCGATTTAGAAGGGGTCTGAGTTAAGTGGGCAAAATAACGAAGGAGGCAGAAAGGGGAGGGTGACATGGGGTCTCTAGTAAGGCAGGAAGACTCCTATGGAATTGAGATCACATAAGGGGGGATGGGGGCTGAGAGGGCATGGTGGGAGGTAACCATAAGGATGATGATGTGTTAAGGTTCTGTTATTGGGAGACTCGATGATTAGGGGTATCCAGTGGAGGGACAGGGGTGGATGCCAGCCAGGTGAAGGTAGTGAGTAACTCTGGGTTGACAGTGCACAGAGCAAAGTTCATGGTATATGAACTGGTTAGGATTGTGAGGAAACCGGATTTCTGGTATTTGGGAACCAACGATCTAGAGGGAAATAGTATTTTGGAAATCCAGCAAGGTTCCAAGAACTTGCACAGAGCCTGTCGGGATAATGGGTGCAACATTTCCTTCGGAGATACTGCCAGTACCAAAGGCCCCAGTGGAGAAAAAAATGAAGATCACAGAGGTTAATGACTAGCTCAGGAAGTGGGGTGAAGAGAGTGGGTTGGGGTGTTAGGAACTGGAAAGGAGTTTGGGAGGATAAGGGACAGATGCCAAGGACAGACTTCATCTTGCCTGTTAGGGGAAGGAAGTCCTAAACAGGGATGGCTGACTACATTCAAGAAAGGTGGGGTTTAAACTTGTGAGGGGGAAGGAAGGAGGAGCTGACCAGAAGCCCTCCTCCAGATGAGGGGAGTAACCCTCAAACCCAAGGGGAGGGGGAAACAGACAGGGGTGGAGGTTTCAGGAGGAGCAGAGGAGGATGGAAGTATAAGGAACCTGGGTGGGTCGACAAAGGGACTAGGGATAAGGGGTGGGGTTGTGTTAGTAAATGCCAGGAGCTTGGGAAACAAGTTGCCAGAGTTCCAGGCCATGCTGTTCGGGAGGGGGGATGGTGTAGTCATGGAGACGTCCAACAAAACCATGACTGGGACCCAAATGTGTGGGTACACTATGCTTAGGAAGGATAGAAAGGAGGGCAGAGGGTGGAGTGGCTGTGTCTATTAGAGATGACATAGAAATTGCTAGGGTAGAAGAGGCAGAGGAAAACGTGAGGCCTTATGGGTCACCCCACGATCCCCAGAAGGAGATAAGGTCAAGCTGGTGTAGTATATAGGTCTCCGGGATGAGTGATGTTCTAGAGGATGGTGTGCTGGACAAATATTATTGCACAGTGTGGACCAAAAGGGAAGGAGTGGTGTTGATGGGGGACCTTAATATGCCAGGTACTAACTGGGGAACCATGTCCTCTAAGGTGGCCAAGGAGCAGAGGCTGCTGGACAGCTTCCAGGATGTGTTCTTAACACAGCATGTGATGGAGCCCACAAGGGAGGGGCATGTCCTGGACGTGGTTCTGGCAGATGGGGATCTGGTAAGGGACCTGGTTGTAGAGGACCACCTGACTGGGAGCGACCACAGTACTGTCTGGTTTCAAATAAGCATGGGGGGAGATCTAGGACACTGGCAGTGGACTTCAGGGGGCAGACTTTGAGGGCATGGGAAATATTCTCAAGGATCACTTGAAGGGGATTACATCAATGACAAGTGTGGAAAGGAGATGGGAGGTCATAAACGGGACTTCATAGGCAGTCAGGATCTGCGCTAAGTTGAAACGTAAGGGAGCAAGGTCACATAAACCATGCTGGTGGTCCAGTGAGGTACAGGTAGTGGTCAGAGAAAAGAAGGCAGCCTACAAAAAATATAAAACAACAAGATGGGATAGGGATAAGGAAATGTACCATCTTGCATCTAGAAAAGTCACCCGGATGGTGAGGGAAGCAAAGTCCAGTAAAGAGCAGCGGCTGGCACAGGGGATACATGGAGGGGAAAAGGGGTTCTTCTGGTACATTGGGGAGAAAATCTAAGGGCCATCTCAGCAGATTGAGATCAGAAGGAGGGTGGGTGGAAGATGCGAAGGACCAGGCAGAGGTATTTAACGAGTACTTTGCCTCTGTGTTCACTAGGAGGGTGGGATATCTACAAAGCAAGGCACGAGGGGATAGAAGCGGCAGTGAGTGGGATCAGGGGAGCAACAGAAATGGAGCAAGAGGGAGGGAGAGGTACCCAGGGTGTCACATCTGGACAAGGATAAAAGGCCAGTAAAGTGGAGGGGCGGATGATGCTACTCCGCAAGTGTGTGTGGTTAGCCCTCAAGGCCCTAAAGAAAGACAAATCTCCTGGGCTGGATGGCATTCAACCGAGAGTACTATGGAATTGGGACATACTGGCTGCACTTCTGCGGAGCTCTTCAACAGGTCACTTGAGACAGGGAGGGTACTTAGGGATTAGCGAGAGGCACATGTGGTACCAATCCATAAAGGGGGTAGAGGAAGTACCAGGTAACTATAGACCCATCAGTTTGACCCTCAGTGGTGGGAAAATTAATGGAGAGTATATTAAAGGAACGATTGGGGGTGTACTTGGAGGAGGTGGGAGGTCTGGATAGTCGGCAACATGGGTTTGTGCCAGGTAGATCATGTCAAACAAATCTTTGTGGAGTTCTACTTAATGGGTAACATCAGAACTGGACAGGGAAAGCCTGTGGATGTATTATTCTTGGACTTCAGCAAGGCGTTGACTCTGTCCCCACAATGGTCTGGTTGAGAAACTGATGGGGTTAGGAGTAGGCCCTTTGATGGTCAGATGGATTGAAAACTGGCTAGCTGGACGCACCCAGAGATAGTGGTCTGTGGGAGCCTCAACCCTAGAGAGGTTGGTAGTGGTACCGCAGGGCTCGGTCCTGGGTCCGATCCTGTTTAATGCATACATATCTGACATCAGAGAGGGTATAGGGTGAAATGAGTCTCTTCACTGATGACTCCAAGATGGGAGCAGTAGTTGAGGAGAAGAGGGAGGTTGGCCCTGCAAGGACCTGGACCCTGGAAAGCTGGGCTCACACATGGAAATTAATTTCAATATCACCAAGTGCAAGGTGTTGCATCCTGGCTGGGAACCCTAAACACAGGTACACCCTGAGAGAGGGAGGCGCTGGAGGCCCTAATAGGGGAAAAAGACCTAGGGTCATGGTGGATGCATGTATGAATAACTCTGAGCAGTGCAGGAGAGCTATTAAAGGCAAACAGGATGTTGGATGCATCGTGAGGGGATCACCTCAGGAGCAAGGAAGTGATTCTGCTGCTGTACAATGTTCTGGTTAGACCACACCTTGAGTACTGTGTGCAGTACTGGAGACCACACTTGAAGAGGGACATACAGCTCTGGAGAGGGCCAGAGGAGGGCAACTAAGATGATACGAGGGCTAGGATTTGACGATGAGGACAGACTTGAGGAACTCTGCCTGTTTTCATTGGAGGAGAGGAGAGACGGGGACATAATTGAGGTCTTCGGATACCTCAAGGAATAAATTGCAAACATGGAGGGGATCTTTAGACTAAAGCAGGGAGATATTACCAGAGGGCATGGTTTGAAGTTGGAAGGAGGAAGGGTGAGGGAGGAAGAGGAGGAGGTTTTTCACTGAGAGGTGGTGGACCTTGGAATGCACTGCCTGGCAGCTGGTTCAGAGATCCACAGTGGAGGGCTTAGAGAGGGTGGGACAGCACAGAAAGTGGATGTATCAGATGATGGCCTGTCCCGGGGGGGGGGTTGGGATGGATGATAGGGGTTTCTGGAACACAAGGGAGGGGAGGGCCTCGGCACCCAACTAGGGATCTGAGGTTCGAGCAGACTTGATAGACCGTAAGGCCTAATCTGCTGGCAAATAGTATGTTAGTATTACCTTTCCCTCATAAAGGTCTTGCCCTTTCTGTGTGTCTACTCTCTTAGGCATTGCCTTCAGACTTAAATATTAGGTGTAGAATTTAAGGACCCCTTGTTTAAATCCATGCCAGACTCGTTTGTCACTATTCCTGGGTACTCCCTCCACCGGGAGGATCGTGTAGGCAGAAGAGGGGGGGGTTGTGCGATATACACCAGGGATTCTCTCACTGGACTGACACTCCCTGCCCCTGTTCTCGCCCATGGAGCGCAGGCCCCAACCTCAGTTGACTCCTCACCTCTAGGGTCCTCTATCTCACTGCTGCTTGCATTCCCCTAAAACCAAACTGTGGCACTGGCTTCATAACTGACTATCTTTCAACCCTACCTCACACAGCTGACCAAGTCCTTGTAGGTGACCTGAATGTTAACTGGCTCAGCTCATCCATCAACTCCACCCGTGACTCTTTCGCAGTGATTGACATGTCCCAACTGGTCTCCCAACCCACCAGAATTAACACAAAGAAGGGTACCAGCACACTGCTAGACGTGGTCATCACAAACCGCCCTCAACAAATCCATGATACCCAGGTCCTTCCAGACTCTATTAGTGACCATTCTCCTATCATTTTCCACTGGGCCACCCCCATTCCCAAACCCACGGCTCATCCCACTCTTCATCGGCACCTCAGACCAGGTGGGCTTAAAGGCCTTAAGCTACATCTTGCCCAAATTAACTGGTCTCCTATACACCAGGCCTCTGATGTTGATGACGCCTTACCTTCTTCACCCAAACCTTCAACAAAGCCTGTGACGCTGGCCCCATGACAGCAGTCCGACCAAAGTCCGCAATGCCCCTGGATTACCCCGTCCCTGCTGCAACTCCAAAACACAGGATAACCTGTGGCACCTGGTTAATGAAACAGGCCGGAGTTGGACAGACAGGCCTACAACGCCGCTAGAAACAAATGCACATGGGCCATCAGGAAAGCAAAAGCCGATCACTATCAGGCGGCGCTTACCTCCTCCTGGGGCACGGCAGTAAGTTTTGGGACAACATTAGCTACTAAATGGGAGCTCGCTCTCCTCCCTCCCAGATCACCATCAAGGTACTGTCTCCACTGACCCTGCCCACATAGCCAACTTCCTCAACTCATCATTTACAGACCTCAGCTCGGTCCTCCCCAGAGACTTCTTTGACCCTCCTTCAACCCTAACCCTTCAGACTACCAATATCCTAGCTTCCACTTACTCAGGTGACCCCAGGAAGCCAGGGGCCACACCTGCTTCTAAGCCTAAGAGCAATTATATAGCAGCGACTCCCTGGACCCCAGTATCCTCCGCCTGGTCCTGGATCAGGTCCTGCCCCCCAACTACCCTACTCAACAAGTCCCTTTGCCTGGGTCAATTCCCTCTGGCTGGAAAACAGCCACAGTCTTGCCCATACACAAAGGAGGTGACAGGTCCTCAGCCGGGAACTACCGACCTATCTCCATCCTTCCACCCCTCTCCAACGCCCTTGAAAAATTGGTGGCAACCCAAATCACAGATTATCTGACCAAATACAACATCCTCTGCCATGAACAGCATGGTTTCCATGCAGGTCACAGCACCAGCACTGCCCTTATTGAGTTCTCAAATTTTCTGCATTCCTCCTGACTCGGGCTCACTAGCAGGGCAGTGTTTATTGACCTCTCAAGGCATTCCGACACTGTCTCCCACCCCTACTGTTGGATGCCCTCTATCGCATTGGCTTTGCCGCCCAGTCTCCTGGTGTTCCAGCTACTTACGGACCGCCTCAGAGTGTTAGAATTAATGGGACCCTCTCCAATACTTGTCCTATCCGATCCGGAGTCCCCCAGGGTTCCATTCTAGGCCCACTTCTCTTCTCTCTATACCTCAATACCTTGCCCAGTGCTTGCACGGGAAAAATCCTGCTGTACGCTGATGATGCCGTTATCTTCGCCACCCACCGAAACCCCATCTCTCTTCAAGATTCCTTGCAACTAGCTTTCAATGATGCTGAAGCCTGGTTCAAAAAGCACAGACTTGTAGTTAATCTAAAAAAAACCAAATCCATGCTCTTTGCACATCCCCAAAACAAACTCAGTAATTTCCCACTCCGTATCCTCCCTGGCTCTAATCTTCCTCTCGAGCAAGTCTGCCTGTACAAGTACCTTAGGGGTCTCCTTTGACTCTGCACTCCTTTCCCGACCACATTGATACTCTCAGCCTCACTGCCAAATACACGGCAGGTATCCTTTATCGCTACAAGCACGCCTCCCCGAGGCCCTCCCGACTAGCAGTCACCTCCTCAGTCCTGTCCCTTGTTGATTATGGCCTGCCTGTCATGGTGCCGCCGGATACGACTGCCCCTCAATAAACTTCGACACCTTGAACAAGGCCTGTAGTTAATCACAGGAGCCACCAGATTAACCCATACCTGCTAGCTATATGACTTCGCAAAGCTGCTCAACCTGGATGAACGGCTCAGATATCAAACTTGCTTCCTAACGAAAAACACTCCTTGGTCTATCCCTCCCGGTCTGACAGCCTCTATTCACCTAGCTCAACCCTTAGTCCAAACTGAGCTCCTCCAAGGCCACCCTGTCCATCCTTGAACCAGGACCACATGGTCAACGGTCCTTCTACTACAGAGCCCCTACCTGGTACAATATTCTCCCCAGTTCCATCACCGATATCCGTTCAATCTCCAGTTTTAAAACCGCACTTAGAAGTCAGCTATTTAACATGCGTAGCTGTGCCTGTCCCCAGCCATAGGTGTTTCAAGCTCACTGTACCCGACAAAACTCTCTGAGTAGCTTCTCAATCAACAACTGACAAAACTCCTAGAGTGGCTTGCCCCCCCCAATCTATCACCTGCCCTGTCTCAAAGCCACCTGTTCTTACTAACCTAGCAGTCCCAGCTCAAGACTAATTTGTCTGCTCAACCAAAGCTTGCTTTCCTCTCAGTCTTATCCGAATAACTGTTATACCTGTCAATACCTAACCTGTTAACACTGTTACTGTAAACAAAATTATGTACAGTATATATCTGCCATACTGTTGCCTGCTAAGATGTAAAAAAAAAAAAAAAAAATGTTGTTACCTACAATGATGTAATGAAATGTGCTTTGTATTGTCCTCTTTGTAACGAGGTACCTTTGGAAACGAGCCTCTGGCTCAAAGGTTGTAAACTGATGTATAAATAAATAAATAAAATAAATAAATAAAGTAAGAGTTCCCAGTTCCATTAACTGTTACAGTACTTCGGTTTTCATATTCCTGCATATAGAATGTTGCTTAGAGTTATCAGAGTTTAATGTCCCCTTGTTTAAAATCATGGTGACAATTCTGTTAACCATTACAGCATAATGAAGTTATACAAAACATATATTGTTCCACACTTGGACTTCACTTCCCCAGTATGGAACCCTTACTTAAGGCAGGATGTTAACCTTCTTGAAAGAACTCAGAGAAGAGTAACAAAGTTAATTCCCAGTCTAGATTCCATGTGTTACGAGGATAGACTCCACGCTCTAGAATTATTTAGCTTAGAAACTCAGAGAAATGAGGGAACTTATTACTGTTATATAATATCATGAACAATATAAGAACTTATGGGTCTCCGTGGTTTCCAATGAAATTTTAGGACCACTCAGTTAAGATCCCACAATAGACAACTACTGGTACCTAGAGCAAATACCACTAAGAAACATAATTTCTTTACAGTTGGATCGGCAAGACCGTGGAACTCGCTACCAAATAATTTAATAAATTCAACATCCTTTGAGGCCTTTAAACATGGGTTAGATAAATATCTCTTACTCGGTGATCATTGATAAATATCTCTTACTCAGTGATCATTGATAAATATCTCTTACTCGGTGATCATTCAAAAATATCTCTTACTCGGTGATCATTGATAAATCTCTCTTACTCAGTGATCATTGATAAATATCTCTTACTCGGTGATCATTGATAAATATCTCTTACTCGGTGATCATTGATAAATCTCTCTTACTCGGTGATCATTGATAAATCTCTCTTACTCGGTGATCATTGATAAATATCTCTTACTCAGTGATCATTGATAAATCTCCCCACTAGGGATGGGAGACAATTACATGGGCCATTGGCCTACTTTGTCTAACTCTCCCAAGTAATCCAAGTAAGCAATTCAGTTTACATTCTTACTAAGCTATAGGGATGTTCCTTAGAGTATAAGTATACTTTCAGAGTGTATTACTCTTGGCAAAGTGTTCCCTTAGCCATACCTTTGTCCCCTATCCCTAAATAAATCTCTACAGCTGTTTGTGCATTTTGGGTGTTAGCCTCATTTTTTGTTCCATTTTCCTATATGGATGGCGGGTGGCTGCAGCTACAGTAAGGGTAAATACTGTTCTGCTCCCCTGTGCTAGCACTTGCACCACTTAGGTTACACCCCATTATAGGCCCATATGGCAACCTACAGCCATCGCCTGTGATTGCAGCTACACAGCCTGCTTGGCTGTGATGCCACAGTGTAAGGCAGTCAAACAAGTCATAGACCATTCTTCCCAAGGTCTGGAAGTTACATGACACCAGCATCTTATGATGCCAGTGAGTTTGCCTCTGTACTGGTAGGAACAGCAGTCTGTATTTCATGGATGGCTTGGCTTCACCTATCCTGACTGACACCTTTTGCCCAGTGTATGGTGCTTACCTTGCATTACCAGGAAACTAATTTCTTCACTCAAAGGGTCAAGGGAAAGCTTTCGGAGAACCATCCTGCCAATGTGCCACAGGAGCCCTTGCCAAACTTGTGAAGAGCCTCCACCTTCAGGTGTTCGGGGGGGAGTCATGTTAAATGAATGTGATAGATTTGCTTGACTGGATGACGAAGGAATTAGATCAAGGTGGCACACTGGACGTGGCCTACCTAGATTTCAGTAAGGCTTTTAATACTATTCCACATAGGAGGCTAGTAAGCAAGTCGGGTAGCTTAGGAGTGGGTGCAAAAGTGGTAAACTTGGTAAGAAATTGGTTAGGAAATAGGCAACAGAGGAAGATGGTAAACAGGATTCACCAGAGGAAGGGAGGTGACCAGTGGTGTACCTCAGGGATCAGTGCTGGGATCATTCCTCTTTAATGTCTTTATCAGGGACATTGAGAGGAGCTGGAAGGTAAGGTCTGCCTCTTTGCAGATGACACCAAAATCTGTAGTAGGATGGACACTCCAGGGTGGTGGTGGAAAGGATGACTAGTGATCTAAGAAAACTTGAGAAGGTGTAAAGGGTTTGGCAGCTGGGGCATGAAAATTCTGGGGGAGTACAAAATTGGAAGAGTGGTGCTGACGACCACGAAGCAGGAAAGAGTCTTGGGGTGATCATATAGGATGACCTAAAGGTGGCCAGGCAGTGCGATATGGGAGTTGGGAGGGCTAATGGGATACTGGAGTGCATTTATTATTTATTTGTTTGCTTTTGTTTACCGGGTAAGGCACACTAGACAGCCAAGTGCCTATTTTCAGGTGCGACCCGGGAGGGTTACAAGCTAGAAGCATACAAGAACAGTGAGGAAGTCAAGTTAACATACAATGAGATAACAGGCAATAACAAAATTTGACATCCAGAAAAATGACAAGCTTAACAGGGTTTGAGTAGGTAGCTAACAGCATTAGAAACGATTTAGCACAAGATAAGTACAGTGCGGTACATAGAACAGCAAAATTACATAAAACAGGTTCAGTCAAATGCAAACAGAAGTAAGTGCCAGCAAATGGGGTGGGGGCACCGGGGGGGTTACACTGAGGAACGAACAAATGGGGGGAAGGGAACAGAGGGCTTGGTGAACTCTTAGTGAAGGAGGGCAGGGAGTAAGACTGGTGCAAGGATGACATTTAATAGTTACTCGACCCGTTGACAGGAGGATAAGTGCATAGCGAGGAGTATCACCAGCAGAAAGAGAGAGGTGGTATTGCCTCTGTATAGATCGCTAGTAAGACTCCACCTAGAGTACTGTGTCCAGTTCTGGAGACCACATCTCTGGAAGGGCATTGACAGAGTGGAGGCAGTACAGAGGAGGGCTAGTAAAAATGGTGCAGGGTCTGCACCAGAAGCCCTACGAGGAGAGACTTAAGGACCTAAATATGTATACCCCAGAAGTGAGGAGGAAGAAGGGGGATATGTAGAGACTTTTAAATACCTCATGGGAGTAAATAAGGTACAGGAGCGAAGTTTTTTCAGAAAAAAAGATGCTCAAACACAAGGGGGCATGATTAAGCTGGAGGGGGTAAGTTTAGGAGAGATGTGAGGGAGTACTTAACAGAAAGAATGGTGGCTCTTATCTGTGTCAGTCTTCACCATTCATCACCTTTGGGTGTAGTGGCCGGAGGTCACGACCCCGTGGGAGCTCTTTTTTTTGGGGATGGGCAGAGTCAACACTCCATCGGTACTACCTTGAGGCGCACGACTGCGTGGCGCCGCTGGTTGGCTGTTGTGTGATCAACCCCGCCTCCAGCCAGTTCTTCATCTCCGTCATAGAGGTCGCACCTCATGGAAGCCTACTAGCAAGAGGCCTGTTGTTCCAACCGAAGCCTTCCGGCCCGCTATTCTGTTCTCGACACTCGGTCTGTTGACGCCGCTTTGAATTTTCCTGCTGGTTCCGCTGTCCGCCACCACCGATGTTGCTCAGTAAGACTGTTCCTTTCTTTACGACGTGCTGTCTTGTTCTTCGTAGGTATCGCGCGTCTTGCTGGGGGTAAGAAACTTGAAGACGGGACGCCCCTTTGCGCCGGTGCCATAAGTGCCCTGCTACTGAGCAGCATGACTGTTGCTTCACGTGTCTTGGCCCACCACATGACATGGATTCGTGCACGCTCAAGCTTCTCCATGGACTGTCGTGTCATGGAACAATGCGACATGGAAAGTGGAATGAGCTACCGACTTTCAGGGACAGGCACACTCGCCGGGCCAAGCTACAGTCTCGGCCTTTCCTCCGGGTCCTCCCGGTACTATACAGACCACGGAGAGAGGGCTTTGCTTGTAGCCTCGCCGTTGCAGAAGCCTTCCATGGTGCAGGAGGCCCAGTCCGTCCCCTCCTGGGGGCGGGCGGAGGCACCGCTATATTCGGGGTAAGGCTCCCCAGTGTCATCTCCTCGGGCTGGGAAGCCTGGGTCGGCGCTGTCCATGACACCATCTGTCAGCGCCGTCTTGGGCCTCAGCGCCATTCGCGGCACTGTGGGCCCTGATGGCACCATTGTTGGTGCTGGTCCGTCACTCTGCGTCATCTTTGCTATTGGCGCTGTTCATGGTGCTGGTGGTGCCGTGGGAGGCTCTATGGTGCCGTCCTTGTCTGTTTCACACCTCGGCGCCGTTGGCAGCGCCATGGTTGAGCATGGCGCTGTGTCCAGCTCTGGTGCCACTTGCAGTGCTGAGCAACAACACGGCACCATGGGGGTTTCCGACCTTGGTGCCATCCACGGCGTCGAGAGTGCAGTCGGGGCTGTCATCGGCACCGTCTCTGGCCTCGGTGCCACTTGAGGCACCATGGGTGGGGATGGCGCTGAGACAGGTCCCGGCTTTGATACTACTGCTGTCCTTGGAGCTGTGTCTTTATCGCACACCACTCTCAGTGCGCTTGAGGACTTCGGCGCCAACTCTGGTGCAGACCCTTGTTCTGGTGCCCCATTCAGTTGGGATGGCAGCGGGCATCCACGTACCATCTGGCACAGGACTTCAGTCTCCACCTCCTCGATGGTGGAATCGGACTCTGAGTCAGATGGGCAGTCTGACTCTTTGGATTTGGCTGCTCATGTGGACACCTTGGTAATGTCCTCGACAGGCCGGAGTCAGCCCCCCTCGGAGGAGCGGACAGTGGCCCCCAGGTCCAGGATCAGGGGTTCTGACCAGCAGGCGGTGGTGCAGGCCACCATTGCCCTGCAACATGGCCTCAGAGGGTTTTCTGACCCCTCGGTAGTGGTACCCCCTCAGGTGGTAGGTCTGGATTGCCCAACTTGGGAATATTGAGCACTCCACAGGAGGAGGGTGTTGTTCTCAGATAGTCCCTTCAGGGACTGACCAGGGCTGCCAGCTGCCTCGGCTGGCTTTTTTGAGGAGAAGGGCTCTTTCAGACTCTGAGGGGTCAAGGGGTAGGGATTCAACACGGCGACCCTTTTCTGGGACCCACCTGGGTTCCAGAAGGAGTCATAGTGCGGATCTCTGCTCTTCCTTTTCGGTTTCCTCAAGAGGCCCTGTTCTTTAGAGGTAGGGGACCGTCCTTTTGGACTCTCATGGGCCAAGTCACCTCACGGGGGGATTCTTCAAGGCACAGCTTTGGCAGTTCCACTATGGTTGACCAGCTGTCGGCTGTTGAGTTTTCCGGAGCTTCCTCTTCCCTTGGGGCTCCAGGTGCACTCTCTGGCCCAGGCAGAGGACTGCCGATTCCTGTTGCCGGCTGTGTCCCCTCTCCTCTGCCACCTTCTCCTGCTCTCCCAGGTATTCTTGGTCCTAGCAGTCCTCTCTCCTGGGAGCAGTTCAGAGCTGTGGCTGCTCAATTTCCCTCTTACGTCACGGCCATGGACAGACAGGTTTTTCAACCTCCCCCTGAGCAGCCAGCTTCTGAACTCTTGAGGTCCTCTGACTCTTCATCCCGCCTCTTCTGGAGGAGAGGAACCATATGTCCACATCTCCCCAGCTGCTGATCTCGCAGAGTATCAGCGATTCCTCATGAGGATGTTGGAGGACCTGCACATCACCTCACCCACGCAGCACAATCCAGAGTACTCGATGCGTGCCATTTTAGGCGATTTCAGTGCAGACACCCTTGTGGTGCCCCCAGCCTGCTCCCTTTCGGGAGGCATCATTGCATTTCTGGCAGAGACCCTTTTCCAGAGTCCCAGCCCCTAGGGATTTCTGCCAGAGGTATTGTGCCCCCCCAGAGTCTCCATGTTCTATGCCTCATCCTCAGTCAGGATTGATGCAGCTGGACACTCCTGATGGGCTTTGCGCCCCTCCCCGTGACCGGCCCCCAGATCAAGATTCTATGGATTTTGACTTCTGGGGGGAGGAGGACTTTCCACTTGGCATGGTTGCTGCTCTCTATTTCAGCACATCAGACCCACTATGCTACTTATGATAGGTTCCTGTGATCCAGGTTAGGTCAACTCCTAGCCGCAGTGCCTGACACGGAGGTAACCAGACAAGCCATTGCTCTCTCTGCACATGGCCTGGAGCTAGCAAGGCACCAAGCAAGGGCATCTTACGACACCAACGAGGTAGCTTCCAGGGTTGTAGGGACAGCAGTCTGCACTAGGCAGACGGCATGGCTGCGTATTTCCCGTTTGTTACCCTTGGCCCGGCGTAGGGTGATTTCCTTCCCTTACCAGAGAACCCATCTTTTCTCCATTTGGTTGAGGCGGCATCTTTCGGGGCAACTTCCTACTCCTTCCGAGAAGTTCCTGTCTCACTCTCCCCACTCCCGGGCCTCTCCAGACCCATGAAGGTTTGATCACCCACTGAGAGCTAAGGGACTTAGTCCTTTAGGGTTAAAGCCCCCTTTGGTGGGGCTCGGTACTCAACCAAAGGTGATGAATGGTGAAGAGTGACACAGATAAGATATGAAAATGACATACCTGCCGTAATTCTGATCTTTCTGTGTATCTTCACCATTCATCACAATCCCACTCTCCATCCCCCTTGGGCCTCAGTCTCTGGGTCCCCCTTCCTCTCAGTGCCTTCTCTTTCACCCCCCTCCTTTCTGTTGGTCAGTAGTGGGGTGACCTTGGGCACATAGGGGGATGTTGTTCTATAGAGGGAGGGTGGCCAGGATGGGGGGCACTCCTTCCTCAGCACCTCGGCTCCACCCCCGTGGGGGGGGGTTGGTAGTTGCCCTGTTTTCTGCTCTCTTCCCCCATCTCCCTGTCAGCTTTACTTTAATTCCCTTTGATTTCCTTGTCCTTTAGACACAACCTCAATTTAATTTAAGAAACTAGTTTTCTTATACCAAATATTTGATTTTTTGGGGGGGGGGGGGGAGAGTATTCCCTGTATCCTGTCTTTTCTTCCACAATAGCCAATTATGCTTATGTTGGAGTTATTGCCAGTGATTCTGTGCCTTGAATTCTGGCAGTTTAGCCATCTGGCTACTCCTTCACAGTTCCTATACAAGCTGGAGACAGGTCATGGTTCCAGGGTATGTTCCCTCTCCCCCTCGCATCCTTATTTCTAAATTCCCTAACCCTCCCTCGCTCCTCCTTTTCTGCTTCCAGAGATTGGGGCCCCTCCCAATCCCCTTAGTTTTCCAGCTTTATTCTGTCCTCTCAGTCATTTATTTCTCCTTTTAGTTTGTATATCCTTCCTTTATCTGTCTCTTGGACTCTCTTGTCCCTCCCTTCCAACCTTTCCTTATTCTACAGGCCTCTTGCTAGTAGAACTTCCATGAGGTGCAACCTCTATGGTGGTAGACGAAGAACTGGAGGGAGGGTGGGGTCGACCACATATAACGGCCAGTCTGCGAGCAGCGCGCAGTGCGTTGGCCTTGAGGGTGGTGCTGATGGTGCATCGACTCTGCCCATCCCAAAAAAAAAAAAAGCTCCCACGGGGTCGTGACATCTGGCCGCTATACCCAAAGGTGATGAATGGTGAAGATACACAGAAAGATCAGAATTACGGTAGGTACGTAATTTTCATATTTCTGCATTTATCTTCCAGCAGAGTTTTGGGGGGGGGGGACAAGAATGCATGGGATAGACATAAGGAAATCTTAGGGAAAAAGAAGGGGAGGTGAATGGGCTGGTGATCAAGTAGGATCTGCAGTGGTACTACAGGCAGGGAAAAATGGGCAGCCTAAGTGTGCCAAGCAGTCCTTATCTGCCAGCAAATTCTATGAGGGTGGTGGTGATACAGGGAGATAGTGAGTGGGTGTGGTACTTAGTGGAGAAAGTGCCTCTGGCAGCTCATCCTGTGACATGCACCATTATTGATGCCCAATTTGGGTGTTTTCCTGCCACTCCCCAGTTTATCTTCGAGACTTGTAAAAAAAAGGAAAAAGGACTACAAACAGACAAAAAAAGCTGGTTTCTGTCTCACTTTTCGTCCCAGCCTGGGGTCTACCCCTCTATTCTGGGCATATCCCTGTTATTTGCTAAATGCAACTGTACTCACTGGGTGATATTGAATTCTAACTCCACCTGACAGTAACACGGTCTATAGAAGTGTGCTAAGCACCAGATTGGATCCACATGAACTAGCCCCTTGGCACTGGGTGCACCTCTCTTGTTTGCAGAAATGTGTCTGCTTTTGCTCAGTAGTTTTCTTACTTGCAGTTCCAGGCATTTTGTTCCTTTGCTTGCTTGGTTGTCATGCTCTTTCCTCAAGCTGTGTTTACTGGCTTTCATGTCCAGCAGGCTCAAGGATAACTGGGAAGATGGCAGATACAGTAGTAGCCATAGACACTGCCAGCTATTTCCCAAACTTTCTGTGATATTTCCAGATATATCTAATGCTTTCTCCATTTCTACAGTAGGGGCAGCAGCGAGAAACTCTTTAGAAATGTCGCGAAATATCTGGAAATAAATGGCAATGTCTGTGGCTACTACTGTATCTGTACTCCTTTGGGCTGAGTAGCCCTGCAGTGCCACCTGCACCAGTTCTGCTCCCTTCACCTTTTTTTGGGAGGACAGCCTGACTGTTTTACAAAAAACAGTCATTTCACTGGTGGAATGCTAATTGCTTATTAGAAGTCACTTGAAACTCTCCTGGTTGGCACACTTGGGTCATCTCATTTTTAAAGAGGTCCTATTTTGCCTTGCCCTTTGGTTTCTTAGTCATTGTCCACATGCATACAGGGCTGCTGACTTATTCCCACTATCCTTCCCATCCTACTCTTGCTGCCTTTCTAGTGGTAGCTCTTGAGGCTCTGGCTCAGTACCTAGACTACCATATATATGCCACCTTAACGTGCCCCCTTCCTCTTCTCTCTCTCTCTCTCAAAGTTGGTAGTCAAGTTTTATTTAGTTGTTTCTTTATTTTTTCCTATATTCATTCCCTGTCCCTTTGGGCTAGTGTATTTTCTCAAACCCTGTCTTATTTTCCCCCACTTTGCTTCACTCTGGCAGACAGAGCTGAGGTTGGTGAGGGAGATAGCAGTGGTTATTGGCTGGCACAAGTTACCACGTGGGGCGGTGGCAGGTGTTGTGCCCAGTAGCCATTGTCAGCCCCTGCTAAAAGATTTGCTGTCGCGAGGTCCTAGTACCTCCGGCCCTGACCCATTAGGGCTAGTTAGTGGAGAAGATGCTCAGAAAGCTCACCAGTTACGGTAAGTACGTAATTTTTCTTTCTGTCTTAGAAGGTAGATCCTAGACAGAAAAATTATTTATTCTGCACTTTTCTCTCTTACACATTGCATAAAGTACACTAGCACTAAAATAAATGTTTTTGCATCAGTGCCGTTTTTACTTCTGTGCAAACTCTATTGCAACACCAAGTGCATATGACAATAAAAATGCTGTTGTGCTACAATTATTATGTAGCTTGTTATTTTGGCATTGCCCAAAACCCCAGCCCTTTTTGATGAAGAGAGCTGTGTCAGAGGGTGGGGACCATTGGTGAGCTTCCTTAATTTATAGCAGTCAACAGTGATGACATTCTGAATTATTTAGCACAAATTGCTTTTCATAAAAGGGCTACTTATTAACGAAACATTACGTAACAAATCCCTGTGGAGAATAACTAAACGCCTCTATCAAGAGAGTATTGCCTCACTTTGAATAATTAGATAAAAAATTCATTACTTTCAGTAATATTGCATGGCAATTTCATAGATAAATCCAAAACACATTGCATTTCAAATAAAATGCCAAGCACTGGAAAGACAGAGAAGAGAGACAGAAAGAGACTGAGACAAAACTAAAAGATGTAGAACATTTCTTCGTTCATTCACTCCATGCCATTCATTATGGCATAAAATTGCCTACAGTGGATCCATACCTTCCAGAACAAGTTAGAATGTTAAAAGTGGATGTCTGTAGAAAGAAAAGGGAGAACAAATGTTATAATTTTAAATACATGATTTGTGCATTAATAAACAATTCTCTTACATATTGACTATCTCATTATATTCATGCATAGGTCCGAGTTCTTACATTTTCACAAATAAGGCTTTAAGTCAGTCTTGTCATGTAGCCCTAAGGGTTTCCAAAATCCACCAATTTTCAAGTTGCAGTAGTTGACACAGTCTGTTTCCACCTCTGACTGATGGTGCCATTGCACCTCATGAAAGTGCTCATCCAGGGGAACATCTAGTTTAACATTACACTCGCTCGGTAGAACCATGGACCAACTGAAAGTGTGGATCGCAACAAACATATACCTTATGGCAGCTGCATCATAACACATATAGAACAAATGTAGTGGTAAAACTCAAACTCTCTTACTTCATATTTCATATGAATATAAAGTATAAAGTTATATACTCCTTCTTCAATGCCCCTCCATACTCAGATGACATCAGTATAGCAAGTCGATTTGACAATGCTGCCTGTGTATTCCTCATTCTCTGTATTGACAATTGTTTCCTCTTCTCATAGGCCCAAAAAAAGATTTGTGTACATGGGGGCCATAGAGCCGTGCCACATGGCTGTAGGTTAACATTTTCCCTCAAAGTCAAAATCATTTTGATTAACAAAAACTTCTCAGAACTGAGTTGGGACTTGATGTCTTACCACAGTACTTTACAAAAAGTATACACAAGAATTAATGGCATCTCCACCTTGTGGACTGGCTTATCACAAGAAACTCATTGGCTCTTTCCAGTTTGGCTTTAGAAGGCCACAATCCACTTCAACCTGTCTCCACTGGCATACTGATACTATTCTGTCTGGCATGGATAAGGGCCTTATGAACTCTGCCATTTTTGTTGACGTAGCCAAAGTTTTTGACACTGTCTCCCATCCCATTCTCCTGGACAAGCTTAAATGCTTCTACCTTGAGGGCAGGTTGCAAGCTGTCCATATTGAGACCAACCCCCCAAACACACACACACACACACCCCTGTCAGCTCAGGCATCCTCTAAGGGTCTGTCCTTGGCCCAGTTCTTTTCTCCATTTTTCTAAATGGCCTCCCCAATGCCTGCTCCTCAGGGTCCATTCATATTTATGCAGATGATACTGTACTCTTTTTTTCTGGTGCCTCTACCCCTGACCTCATGAACCAGCTTCAGCTGGACTTTAACAACACCCAACTCTGCTTCCAAGAAAATCAGTTATCCCTCAATGTTCAGAAAACAGTCTGTGTGACTTTTGTCACTAGTCAAATGCCTGCAGGAGTCTCCCCCCTTTCCTCCTTTCATACCATTGATGGTGCAACTATTGAAGATGTCTCCTCCATCAGGTATCTCAGGGTCTGGCTGGATCATCACCTTGATTTTTCTGTTCATGTAGATGCTATCCACAAGAAGCTCCACCTAAACTTCTGCTGGAGAAGCTGCATTCTCATTATGGTTCCCTAAACTATGGGGCTGTCTTCTCCCATCCATTTGCTCTGCTCTGTGCTTTCATGCTCTGAAATCTCTCCTCTGTGATTTCTCTATTCATTCCTGCAGTTGTTTCAGATATTAGGGTAGACTTCTAGTCACCTGCTTTCCACCCTATACTGACGCCAGCATTGCCTTGCTCCCTTAGTTTCAGTCATATCTTCTTTGAGGACATCTGTTTCATCAGGCCACAGTTGGAACTATACCCACGTCAGCGTAAAGACCACACAGAAACTTTGCGAGCAGTCAGGCAGGGACCATCCATAACAGTGTCCGTTTCAGCATCTACATAAATGTCGGGTAGCCTCTTTTCCTCAGTTCTTTTCCTGCTGTCAGTTGAGCTCATCTTCGATTCCAAGCCATCGTGAAAAGCCACCGCTTATACTCTTCATATCAAGTAATCACACAGTGATTTTCATGTGTTGTTTCCTTTGTTTGCTCACCAGGTTGGTGGCCCCATCCTGGTCCTCAGCCTCATCCCGGCGTCCACTAGGACTCCTCCTCCTTGCTCCTCAGGGTCAGCTAATGGTGTGGGCATGCAGGGAACCATCCTCAGTAATCGCATTTCTCTCCCTCGGGTGCTGCGTGGAAGCATGCAGGTAGTACCAGTGGCCAAGCTGCATGCGCTTCCATATGCTGCATGCCGGGTGTCTGCTCCGCGTCCGCCCCTGCCGTCTGTGGGTCTACTGTGCCAACCCCCAGCTACTGCTTGTGACCAGGCAAGCAGCGGACTCCATCCCCACCCCTCCCTCAGAGAGGAGAGGAGAGCTGTCCACCAAATGCTCAATCCTCTCCCTCCCTGGCGACCTGCTTGCACCGTGAACACAGGTCGTCAGCGTGGCAGGAGGTAAGGCACCAATGCATCAGCCTCCACGCCACTGGACCGGCCGTCTTCAGCAACTTATGTGCCACTGAAAGAATCTTCCAAGATCTTCCCTGAATCAGTCTTCACCATTCATTGCTGGATAGGTCTCAGTCAGAGGCACAGGACCCCCATGGGAGCATACAGCTTTAAGATTTTTGGAGTGGGGGACCTGACATTGGGGATGGTGCTGCCAGTGAGACAGACATATTACGTAGTGCTCGTGGACTGGCCAGTTACTAGTGCCGGCTTCCCCTCCTCCTCAGTTCTGTTTTTCCTGCCATCGAGGCTGCATCTCCATGGGAGCTCTCAGTGAAGATCTGAGTCACAGTTCTGCCACCACTTCTCGCTCCACACCATACTGTTAGTTCAACACCATTTTTGTCGTTTTGACACCATCTCTCCTTTTTCTTTCTCTAGTGCAGTGTCTGGTGCTATTTTTGCTGTCTTTTTTTCCTTTTTTCCATTCAGTTTGATCATGTCTGGTCTGGGGCCTAATAAGACTGAGAAATCCAAGGCAGGGCTTAACCCCATGCATCTTTACCTTTGTGGGAAGCCCATGACCATCATGATCGATGCCTAACCTGCCTGGATCCAAACCATGACATGGATGTGTGCAATGCTTGTTTCTCCATGGACCTCCGCACCCATTGGCTTTGAACGTTAAAGTTGGGGTGGGACCCCCAACTTTTGGAGGGTGGCGTCGCACCTGGGACACCAGGTTTAGGTCTGAGCCCCTCCCCAGTACTATATGTACCAAGGGAAAGCAAACCTCTGCTGTTCCCCGTCTCGCTGAGACAGGAGGCCTGCGTGAGGGGTCTGTGGGACAGCTGGCCTCCTCCAGGGGGCTGGTTGAACACCTGTCACAGTCCAGTGCCCCTTCGAGGGCCCGGGCACTCCCAGTGGCGATGGCACAGCTATATGCTGGTGCCATGCCGGTAGATCCCTCGCCAGTGCAGTCCAGTGCTACTTTGCCTCCTGATACCGACTCCAATGTCGGTGAGCGTGGCTATACAAGCTGCACAGCTAGGTCCCCTCCTGATGCCGCTCATAGCACCTGGGAGAGGAAGAGTCCAGGGGGTGTTAGGAGATTTACCTGATTGCATCCAACAGCTTGGAGGCCGATGAACAGGATGATCCTGACTGGCTCCCTGGCTCTGATGAGCCTCTGGACCCTTCTAGGCCCAAACCTAGGCCTTCCCTCTCAAGTGGAGCCTCTGAGTCCCCTTCTTGGCACTGGCCATGGCACCACTTCCCCTGCAACCCTTGGTGCCACTCGCGGTGCCTGGAATGCTTCCAGTGTTGACTCCAGCACTGGTGGGGATAGCAGCGTTGGACCCGACATTGAGTTGGTGTATGGTGCCACCTCCAGTGCAGAGCCTGTTTCTGGTGCCGCTAGTGGCACCAGTTTGGGTCCCGGTGCCAGAGGTGGTGCCAAGGTGGATTCTGGTGCCGGGTCTGCCTGTCGCTCTCTTTCAGGTCCATCTTCTGGCTTTGGGCCTTCTCCGAGGGGCAGATCCCTGTCTGGTGAGGCAGGAGTTGATAGGCTGAGGTCGGTGCTGCGCCCTGTCCCCAGAGTGGCTGGAGGCTCTGGGAAAAGCTATAGCACTAACTCTGGCCTTCTGTCCTCCCCCCCGGAAACCATCAAAGTCTGCATTTGGTGTGAATAGGGGCCGCCTGATGGGACCAGCATGTCTCCGATCTTCCCACCTGGTGGTTTCTCCCTGAGGGCACCGTTTGCCCTTCTTCAGTTGGGCATTCCACAGTGGGCAGGTTGCACAGCACCCTCCCCCTGGAGGGGTCCCCTGCTCACTTCTGCAGCCCTGGAAGAGGACCTAGTCTGATCTGCCATGACCCTTCACCTCCTCCCTGGCCTCCTCCTCCTCCTCATTTCCCAGGTTTTTCTGGCCCTATGAGGCCCATGACCTGGTAACAGTTCAAGGCCATGGCTGGTGCCTTGCCTAAGTATTTGAGGCCGATGGACAAGGTCATTTTCCGACCTGAACCCTCAGCACTGCATCCCCTTGAGTGTAGCTCCTCTGCATCCTCGTCTTCCTCCACAGAGGAAGAGGACACTTCTATTCCCTACACCTCAGATGCTGGTCTCACCAGCTATCAGCGCTTCCTTTTGGGGATGTTAGAGGAGCTGCACATTTCCACTTCATAGGATACAGTCGTGCTCGTGCGATGCTGTCACTCGTTGGGGAATACAGCTCTTGACACCACCATCATACCTCTGTGGCCCCAGCCACTTACGGAGGCATTGCATAATGTCTGGCATCATCCCTCTGCCCCTACTCCAGCCCCAGTGACTGTCAGTACAAGTATTGCACACCCCAGGGGTCTCCAGGTGCCATGCTCCACCCCTCTTTGGGAGTGTAACTTCTGGATACTCCCTCTGGGCATCATTGCCTGAGGCATGACTGCTCTCCTGAGTCTGACTCGGATAAGTTTGACTGCTGGAGTAGAAATGTTTTCTCAGTGGCATGTCTTATACTGTGCATTGCTTTGCACCAGGCACATCAGACTGCCTACACTAGGTACCTGTGGGCGATGCTGGGGCAACTCCTAGCATCCATGCCTGACAGTGAGGCAACCAGGCAAGCCATCAGCCTTTCCACATGAGGTCTGGAGCTGGCAAGACACCAGGCGAGGGCATCTTATGACACCAACGCAGTAGTTCTAGACTGGTGGTAACAGTAGTCTGCACTAGGTGGATGGCATGGCTTCACCTTTCAAGGTTATCACTCTTGGCCCGGCATAGGGTGATTGCCTCACTTTACCATGGCGCCCATTTCTTCTTCTGCAGGACAGGCATGGGTCAGCAGGGCTCCTTCTCCCATGCCATGGAAGCCTCCATCTGCTCCTGACCAATCTCAGGTCCCACCAGACCTGTGAGAGGCCCCCGTCTCTTGTGTGTCCCCCTTCCCTTAGGATTTGCCAACACCACCAAAGGGGGGGGGAGGAGTTGGCACTCTGACCCATCCAATGATGAATTGTGAAGACTGATTTGGGGAAGACATGATGATATGAAAATTACGTACTTACCATAATTGTTGATCTTCCTGAATACCTTCACCATTCATCACTGTTACCCGCCCACCTTCCCCCTAAAGGCCAGACTTCTAGGCAGTGCCTCCTCCCTCCTTCTGACTCCCCCCTCCCAAAAAAATTAAAAAGGAACAGGGGGGCTAGTCATCAGCGGGCAAACCCTGAGATGGCTAGTTCCTTATCTACCTGCTGTGGGGTGTTCAGTGGGAAATGGATAGTCTTTAAAGTTAAGTAGGGTGTTCCTCCCTATCCAATCAATCAGTCAGTGATTACGGGGGGGGGGGGCACAAAAAACTTCTTCATATTCCACTTAAATGGTCAATATTTTCTTTTTATTTGTTCACCGTGATGTTTCACACATTAAATGTGCTTTTTCAAAGGGCTTTCTTTGATCTAGAATTCATAATCGTTGTGAATTAGTCATTATCATCTTATAAAACTTACTCAACTTATATGTCTTAAAAGTATTACATTTTTACAATGTGAGACATTTACCATCTTAACAACACTTACTTTCACTCTGTTGTGGTACTCTTCCCACAATCATAGTGTTAATCTGCAATATAGTATCCAACAGAAGAAAATAAAAATAAAATAGTAGTAATACTAGTACATCAACAGATGTCCTTGTTGTTAACGTTATAGCTTTTATATTATATACTTTCATGTTTGCTACATGTTTTTCTTTTGCTTGTTATTATTGTTCAAGTCTACGTTTGTCCTTAGCCTTGCTGCATTACTGTGCTGCTATTTCTAGCTTGCTCCATCTCTCTTAGCGGTAGGCTACTGAATCCCTAAATGAAGCTCCGAGGGTCACGAGGTCGTAGGAGTGCCTGCCCTCCCCTCACTGCAAGGACGCCCCCCACACCCCCAGGACCAAGCAAACAGAAGCTCCGAGGTTCACGAGGGCATAGGAGTGCCTGCCTCCCCTCACTGCAAGGACGCCCCCACCCCCTGCAGGACCAAGCAAACAGAAGCTCGAGGGTCGCAAGGGTGTAGGAATGCCTGCCCTCCCTCACTGCAGGGATGCCCCCACCCTCCTAGGACCAAGCAAACAGAAGCTCTGAGGGTCGCGAGGGCGTAGGAGTGCCTGCCTCCCTCACTGCAAGGACGCCCAGGACCGCTGAACAGAGTTCGAGGGTCGCAGGACGAGGGAGTGCCTGCCTCCTCACTGCAAGGACGCCCCACCCCCCAGGACCAAGCAAACAGAAGTCCGAGGGTCGTGAGGCGTGGGAGTGTCTGTCCTCCCTCATTGAAGGACGCCCCCAGGACCAAGCAAACAGAAGCTCCGAGGGTCGCGAGGACGTAGGAGTGCCTGCCTCCCCTCACTGCAAGGACGCTCCCCACCCCCAGGACCAAGCAAACAGAAGTTCGGAGGGTCGCGAGGCGAGAGTGCCTGCCTCCCTCACTGCAAGGACGCCCCCACCCCCAGGACCAAGCAAACAGAAGCCTCGAGTCGTGAGGGCGAGGAGTGCCTGCCCTCCCCTCACTGCAAGGACGCCTTCCCCACCCCCAGGACCAAGCAAACAGGTACGGAGTTCGAAACAGGCGCTTGCAGGAGCAGCACCAGCCTGCTGCTACACAAGATGCTTTGTCTTTTTGGCGCCAGAACAGCTCTTTTGAATTGCCAAGAAAGGACTTAACGAACAGTTTGCCTTTAATAAGTCAGGAGGTCGGCGCAGCAAACAGATAGTTTTTCTACGCTGAGCTTTCTCCCACAGCCACAACTCTCAACTGTTTTTTTCCCCAAGTACTTTAAGAATTTTAAAACAATTGCTCGCTTAGCATACAGTGATACAGTTGTTAATATTATAGTACTGTGTTAGTATTTGGCTGCAGTTGCAGCTCTGCTCTGCTCTCTCCTTACCTTGGCCCCGCCTCCAGAAACAAGAATTTAACCCTCTGTTCCTCTCTGTTTCATCCGCAGAAGCTCCAAGGGTCGCAAGGGCGTAGGAGTGCCTGCCCTCCCCTCACTGCAAGGATGCCCCCCACCCCCCCAGGACCAAGCAAACAGGTACGGAGTTCGAAACAGGCGCTTGCAGGAGCAGCGCCAGCCTGCTGCCACACAGGGTGCTTTGTCGGCCCAGCCGGCGCTATGTGCTGCTCCCCACCTCCCACCACCACCCTTGGTTGGCTCTCTATTTTATACATGGTGTCACGTGAGGCTGCAGAACCAATCAACCCACTTTACCACCTGCAGGTTATACTCCTTGTACACTAGGGGGATTCTGCCTGCCTACACTTATCTTCATCACATACACCAACATGTCTCTAGTACTGTTCTCTGTACTTGTTTTATTCCTCATGATCCTGTCCCCCCCCCATTCTTGTACAGAATCTCTCCTGTACCACTGTAAGTGCACCCCTGTCAGAACCACAGCCTCCTCGGGCCCATCCCCCCACTGCTTCTTGCCCTCCTATCTGCTCTCCGTTCACCTCTAACGCACCTCACACACTGGGCCACCCTACTGCCCCCCCCCACACCCTCCACCGACATCCACCCCCCGGCCCTCAGCACACTGTGGAAGGTGGTCCCTCTCCGTCCTAGCTACTCCTGCCCTTAACTCCCTGCCCATCCCCTGCACTGTCCCCCCAGATCCTCGCACCTGCCCAAGCTCCAATACCACAACTGCCGCAGTCTTTTTGTCCGCCTCATCACCTTACTCCTCTTGCTCTCAGGGAATGTCCACCCCAACCCAGGACCGGGACCCACTACCCCACCATCGCCCCCTCCTGGACATGGCCTTCGCATTGCCTCTATGAATATCTGCAGTCTCCCAAGGAAGGTGGCTGCACTCCAGTGCTGGGTCTCCCAACACACGCCCGACATTCTTGCCATAGAGGAGACCTGGCTGTCCCACTCAACTCCTGACTCTGCTGTCTCCCTCCCAGGTTTCACCCTTTTTAGAGAAGATCGTGTGGGTAAGCGGGGCGGTGGGTGTGCAGTCTACCTAAGTGACTCCCTCTTGGGTCACATGCTATCTACCCCCAAGCTCGACCACAGGGCCCAAGCCATCACCCTAAAAATCACCCTGGACCCAGGCCATGACCCTCTTTACCTCACCACCACCTACATACCCCCGCAGGCACAAAGTCTAGCTATCCGCTCTCTCACTGACTGTCTCTCTACCCTGCCACACAAGGCTGAACAACTTGTCCTAGGAGACCTCAACATAAGCTGGCTTGGCTCCACTACAACACACATTAAGGACAACTTCACAGCCCTTGATCTATCTCAACTAGTGACTCGTCCCACCAGATTTAACCAATCAAGTGGGACCAGCTCCCTCCTAGATACAGTACTCACAAACCGCCCACACAAAATCTGTTAAAGTCTTAGCCAACTCCCTTAGCGACCACTCACCAATTCTCTGCTTCTGGTCCTCCCCCACGACCGAGCCTGCGTACAAAGCCACCCCCCGTTACCGTTTCCACCCCAGGGGCCTTAATAAACTAAAGCTGTACCTTGCTCAGCTCGATTGGTCCCCGATCTCCCGTGCTACGGATATAGATACTGCCCTAGCCTTCCTCACCAGTGCCTCCTGCAAGGCTGTGACATCTTTGCCCCGGTCACCAGCGCCCGCTCCAAAAGACATAATGCTGCCTGGATTTCCCCCACGCTGATCCAGCAACTGAAGCAGCAGGATAACCTGTGGCACATTGCTGTTGAGTCTGGCAGGACAGCTGACAGGCAAGCCTATAATGCCGCTCGCAACCAATGCCCATGGGCCATAAGACAAGCCAAGGCCCATCACTATCAAACCGCCTTGACCTCATCCTGGGGCTCTGCCCGAGCCTTCTGGGATAACGTAAAGGAGCTTAATGGGAAGACCCGCTCCCCCCGTCCCAGATGGTTATCAACGGCACAATTAATACTGACCTACCACGTGTTGCTGACTGCCTCAACGCAACATTTTCTGACCTAAGTGCAGTCCTTCCTGCCCACTTCTTTGAACCCATCCCTGCAGCCAACCACCCACCTATTTCAAACAACATGAAGTCTTGCTATATTATGACATATGCAGTGAGTCCCAACCTTCGAACTGCTCCGGAGGTGAAAGAGTTAACTTTCCATGCCAGGCATGGAACGCTGAGCTCGAGCTCGGTTGAAGCTCTGTCTGTTGTTCTTCAAACTCAAACCGTCAGATTCTTTACTCCGCCTGACTGAACAGTCGCTCCGGAGATTTCTCCTTCTGCTCGGTTCATTTTGTCAGTTAAAGTATTGTTTTTCTCGGTTTTCAACCGAATTTAAACCACAAACGGTCGGTTCAAGCTCTATCTGTGGTATTTGTGAGTACTAGATAGGTTTACATTAATTCTCTTCTGTGTGGAACTTGTAAACTGTTTATCGGTTCGGTTTGAACCGATTAGGTTGTTTAAAATATCTTAATCTGTGATTTAGAGTGTGGTTACCGGTTCTTATCGGTTCTAAAAAAAACGGATTTTATTACGTTTTTTTCCACGACCCATGACACGGTTGGGAACCGATAAGAGGGTCTTGCTTGGCAGATTGCCATAAACGGGTAAGTTTGGTTAGGACTGGCACTATGTCTGAGAAACCCAAAGAAAACCGGGCCCACTGGGTTTCAACACTGCAGTGTGTGTGGAAGTCTTTGCCAAGGCTGACCCCACACCACCTGTGTTTACTGTCTGGGGTTTGACCACCTCAATGCAGACTGCCAGATTTGTAAAATGTTCCTGCAGCTACCCTGGAAAAGAGTTGGTAGGCTCAGGAAAGGGAGGCCAAAAGTCCATGACCCGGATGGCCAGCCGGTTCGGTTCCAACGAACCAGAGGGGAGTGCCCTCTGACCAGGGTGAGACTTCTCAGGCAAAGGAGACCCGACTCTGAGGGTCGGTTCCAGCAAAGCGATTCAGATTGTCCAGTCGCTTCCCGGTTCCGACAGAACCGGCACCATCAAGTAGCGCCCAGTTCGGCGGTTCACAGTTCAAGATTATGATTTAGAAATTACGAACGGAGGAGGGGAAGAGGAGTACGAGGAAGTGAATGTGGATTTGAAAGTCTGGATGTGCCCATTGACCGGACATCTCCCCAGACAGACCTCAGGAGTGTCTCCTCCTAGGTTTTCTGAGTCCCTTCTCATTTTATGTTTTATAAAAAGTGGCTGAAACCCTCCAGCTCCCTATGGAGGCTGTGGATGATCTAGAGGAGCCTGACTATGTGGAAATGATGGATATCCCAGAGTCTAGGAGACTGTCTATTCCCTTGCATAAATCTTTTGGGAAACAGACTTTTAAAATTTTAAAAACTCCTCACACTAGACCTCCTGTGGATAAGAGAATGGACAAGAGGTACACATTGTCAGGCTCTGATACGGAGTTCCTTTCACAACAATGCAGCCATGTTGGGGTAGTGCAGGCTGCAGCCTGTGACAAGGCAAATATCCCCTTGGCCTCACACTCCCCAGACAAGGACTCCAGGAGGATTGATGCCATGGCAAAGAAACAGTACATGGCAGCATCCTTGGGACTCAGACAGGCAAATTATATGGCTTATGTTGCTACATATCAGAAATCCAGATGGGATACTGTTATGGCTCTAGCAAAACAGGTCCCTGGCCAGCTTGCCAAGGAGCTGGAGCAGGTGGTTGCTGATGGTATTGAGGCATCCAAGGTGCAATTCCATGCTGCAGTGGACTCAAATGATGTCATCAAGAGTCAATGGCTACATCTGTGGCGCCATGAGAATGGCTTGGCTCAGATGTACTAGCCTGTCTGGGATACCCAGACTAAGGCCATGGATTTTCCTGTTGTGGGTAATTCCTGTTTGGGGAGCAGACAGAGAATTACATGAAGAAAATGGATGAGTATAGGACCACCTATAGGAGTGCACAGGCCAAGAAAGGCAGGCCACTCCTCAAAGGCAGCTCCCCAGGGGCAGGGGCAGGCCTTTTCATAGGCCTTTTTACCAAGCCCAGGCCTCCTTTCTGCTTATGCCCAGGGGGTTCTTTAGAGGAGAGGCAGAAGGGGTGCCCAGCAGGGCCTGTTTCCACCCCTCAGCCCAAAGCCCCTGCCAAGCAGGCACCCTGATGGGGTTGCCAGGGCCGATTCTCAACTACCTGTGAGGGAAGGCTGGCTTACTTTGTCCAGGACTGGGGTCTCTGACATCAGACAAGTGGGTCCTGGAAGTAGTAAGCCAGGGACTGGTTCTCCAGCTTCAAAATTTCCAAAGATGAGAACCAGATCCTTTCCACCTGCAAATCCACCAGAGGCACTTGCCCTAGAGGCAGAGGTCTCTTCCCTCCTGGCTCTCAGAGCTGTGGAAAGGGTTCCACCCCTACACCAGGGCAAAGGGTTGTACTCCAGGTACTTCCTTACCCCAAAAAAGACAGGAGAATGGTGGCCCATCCTGGATCTCAGATACTTAAACAAGCACCTTTTAAAACCAAAATTCAAAATGGTGACTCTGGGAATTATTCTACCCTCTCTAAGGCCAGGGGACTGGCTAGCGTCCCTGGACCTCAAGGATGCCTACTTCCATATTCTCATCAGAAGCTCCCATCGAAAGTACCTCAGGTTGAAGCTGCCCTCAGGCCATTACCAGTTCAGAGCAATGCCCTTTGGCCTCACCTCTGCTCCAAGGGTATTCACAAAATGCCTGGCAGTAGCAGTTGCTTCTCTAAGAAGGCAAAGAATTGCCATCTTCCCTTACCTGGACGACTGGCTCATAGTGGGCCAGTCCCCAGACCAAGTCAGGTTACACCTACAGATGACTCAGCAACTGCTCACTTCTCTAGGTTTCCTTCTGAATCTTTCAAAGTCAGTTCTAGAGCCTGTCCAGCTCCTCACCTTCATAGGCGCAGAGCTGAACACAGAGAAAGCCAGAGCCTTCCTTTCTTTGGACAGGGCAAGGACCCTGGTCTCTCTGGCCTCCTCATTCACCCTTCAGGTCTCTCGACCAGCAAGGCATTTTCTACAGCTCCTGGGGCACATGGCTGCTTCTACAGCAGTAGTGCAGGGAGCAAGATTTCAGATGAGGGACATTCAGTTCCATTTGAGAGCCTTTTGGTCTCAAAGGAAGACCCTCTAACCAAATTGATCCCAGTGACTCGAACCCTGATCCAGGCCCTACAGTGGTGGCAGGATCAGAGCAATCTGAGACAAGGGTTCCTTTTGTCACTCAGTCTCACTCCTTAATCCTTACTACAGATGCATCCCTCTTGGGGTGGGGAGCTCACATGGGCGACCTCACTACCCAGGGGTTGTGGTCCCCTCAGGAATTTCTGCTCCACATCAATCTGTTGGAACTCAGAGCAGTTTTTCTAGCACTTCAAGCTTTTTCCAAATCTGTTCAGAACAAAGTTGTACAGGTCAGAACAGACAACACCACCACAATGTGGTACATCAACAAGCAAGGGGGCACTCGGTCTACGGCCTTGCGCACCGAAGCAATGAAGTTGTGGTCTCTGGCTTATTCCCTGAACACCTCCCTTACGGCAGTTCACCTCCCAGGCAAGGACAGTGCCCTGGCAGATGCTGTCAGCAGGATTTCCCAGGGCCATCACGAATGGTCACTGGACCCCCTGGTCCTGGAGGTGGTATTTGCCAGATGGGGCACCCCACAGATAGATCTTTGTGCAGCCCCAGACAATCACCAACTTCCTGTTTTTTGCTGCAGGTCCCCAGTGTTGGGCTCAGTCCCTCTGGATGCCTTAGTTCTCAATTGGGAAGGGAAGTTTCTCTATGCTTTTCCCCCCTTCCCTCTTCTGTTCAAAGTGCTAGTCAAAATCAGATCTCAACCCTGCAAGATGATCCAGACAACCCTGGTATCCACTTCTACTGTCCTTAGCAGTCCATCCTCCCCTGTGTCTTCCCAGGAATCACAACCTGTTAACCTGTGCTCAGGGGAGGGTTTGGTACTCGAACCTCAAATCTCTCAATCTCAAGGCCTGGCTCTTGAAGAGTTAGAGTTTGATGGTTTACACCTCTCCCAAGGTGTAATGGATATCCTGAAGGCTTCAAGAAAACCTTCCACCAGAGCTACTTATAATTCCAAATGGAAGAGGTTTTCCATATGTTGCTCTGGAAAGCATATTTCCCCAGAATCTGCTGATTTACCCACAGTCCTGGATTATATGGTCCACTTAAATACCTTGGGGCTGAGACCAGCTACCCTAAAGGTGCATCTGGCAGCTGTGTCTGCTTTTATTTCAGCAGGTAAGCCCTCTTCTCTTTCAGCTCACCCTGTATTCCCCAAGTTTTTCAAGGGATTGCTTCACACCAACCCTCCATTCAGGGACCCTGCCCCTGTATGGGACCTTAATGTTTGCATTGCTCAGCTTATGCGACCTCCCTTTGAGCCTTTGTCTTCAGCAGAGCTTAAGTACTTGACTTGGAAGACTGTGTTTCTGGTAGCAATCACTTCTACCAGACGCATAAGTGAATTACAAGCTTTGTCAGTGGAGCCTGATTTTATCTCCTTTCATAGAGATAAGGTGGTCCTCAGGACTAACAGGAAGTTCTTGCCTAAGGTGGTTTTAGATTTCACCTTAGTCAATCTATATCTCTTCCAGTGTACTTCACTGACCATTCCTCCTCTGGCGAGAGAGAGGCTGCACAGCTAGATGTGAAGAGGCCCTTAGTTACTACATAGGCGTACCAAGGGTCACAGGTTTGACTCCTCCAACTGTTCCTCACTTATGGTGAGGTTGGTAAAGGAAACCTGCCACTAAAGATCCATTGCCAGGTGGATTGTCTCTTGCATCAATTTTGCTATGAAAAACTGGGTAAGGTTCCCCCTCAGGCCTGAGGGCTCACTCTACCAGAGGTACAGCTGCTTCCTGGCTGCTGCCAAGGACATCCTATTCTAGAGAATATCAGCAGCTACCTGGAAACAGTTCATACTTTTCCAAGCATTACTCCCTGGATCTCCAGGCTAGGAGTGATGCTCGTCTTGGCACTGCTGTGCTTCAGAGTCTATTTCCTAAGTAGGTTCTGTTCCTCCTCCATGGAGGTACTGCTTTGTAGTCTGCATATGTCATAATATAGCAAGACTTCTTGTTTTGAAGAAAAATTACTCACCTTAGTAATGTTGTTTCTTCTATTGGATTCTTATATTATGACCTCCCCTGCCTGCCCCTCTCAGAACCTCTGTTTTTGGGATGTGGTGGGCAGTGCAATAGCACTTAGTAGGTGCCCACCTTGTTGTTTTTCACCCCTCCTTTTTGGGGTGACTTGAGTTTATGTTTTCATTTTTGGGTCTCCTGACTCGAGTCTTTGTTTTGAGACCAAAAATGTGTTCTTATGTTTAGTAGCCAGTTGGCTAGTGTAGGTTTACAGCTTCCACACAGGACCTCAGTGAGTTTAGCTCGTAAAGATCTGACGGTTTGAGTTTGAAGAACAACAGACAGAGTTTCAATCGAGCTCAGCGTTCCATGCCTGGCATGGAAAGTTAACTCTTTCACCTCCGGAGCAGTTCGAAGATTGGGACTCACTGCATATGTCATAATATAGCAAGACTCCAATAGAAAAAAACAACATTACTAAGGTGAGTAATTTTTTCTTCCCATCCCCCATTTCTCTTCAGGACAATCTCTCCCCATGACGCCAAGCCACTCCTCCTAAAAGCCCTCTCCTCCCACAACCCGAGCTGTGACCCCCTTGACTCCAGGATACTCCACCTAACACTTGATGTCATGTTAGTCCCCCTCACTGACCTTCTCAACCGATCCCTATGCCTCGGCCAATTCCCGAGTGCATGGAAGTTGACTGAAATTACCCCCATCCATAAAAATGGAGACCGCACATTACCAAACAATTACAGACCTATCTCCATCCTCCCCCCCCCCCCTCCAAAGCCCTGGAGAAAATAGTATCCACCCAATTCGTGGATTACCTATCCAAGTACAACATACTATACCCAGAGCAGCATGACTTCCACCCTGGTCACAGCACCACTACAGCCCTATTGGAGTTCTCCCACCAAATACACTCTGCACTTGATGCTGGGGAGATCGCCGGGGCAGTGTTCATTGACCTATCCAAGGCCTTTGACACAGTGTGTCACCCCCTAATGCTTGACTCCCTCCGTCAGCTGGGCTTCTCATCTGGCCCTCTAGCCTGGTTCTCCAGCTACCTCCGGGATAGATCCCAATGGGTCAGATTAAATGGTATCCTATCAACTGCCCTGTCTGTACACTATGGGGTCCCTCAAGGCTCCATCCTGGGCCCCACATTGTTTCAGTCTCTTTTTAAACTCCCTTCCCAGTTCCTGCACAGGCAAAATGCTTCTATACGCCGACGACACAGTCTTCGTCGCCTCACACCCCGACCCACTCACACTCCAGAGCTCCCTGCAACTCACCTTCAGCCAAGCTGAGAAGTGGTTCCTCGACCATCGTCTGGTTCTGAACCTCAAGAAGGCAAAATCTATGATTTTTGCACACCGCCAAAGCAACTCCAGAATTGCTCCCCTTCACATCATTCCCAGCACCCTCAACCACCTTGAACAGGTATCAACATACAAATACCTGGGCATCACCTTCAACTCATCTTTCTCCTTCCATGCCTATCTTAACTATCTGTCCTCTGCCATGAATACCCAGATTGGACTCCTCTACCACCACAAAGACTGCCTCCCTGAGTTTGCCCTACGGCTGGCTATCACTTCCTCCATCCTGTCATTGGTGGACTATGGACTCCCTATCTATGCAGCTGCTGAGCCCCCTGCCCTCACCAAAGTCCAGACCTCTATTAACAAAGCCTGCAGGCTCCTCACCAGTGCCTCCAGCAGAACTCACACATGCCAGCTCTACTCTGCCTCGAACTTACTCACTTTCGATGAACGACTGCAATACCACACCTGTATACTGGCAAAAAAGGCTCTGCCAGGCTCTGCCCCCAAAGTCACTGCACCCCTTCCACGGCCTTCCCCTAGGTCGTCACCCGCAATACTGCCAAAGCCACCTTCCAGGTGCCCAGAGCCAGGACCTCGCTTGGCCAAAGGGCATTTCACTACAGAGCACCTTGCTGGTTTAATTCCCTCCCATCGCACATTTCAAACATCCCCAAAATCGGCCCCTTCAAAGTTGCCCTGCACAAACACCTCACTGACACTCGAAGCTGTAAATGCCCATTGTAAGACTTTCCAAGTGCACCGTTCTGAACCAATCTGCCTCCCATTGCATGACGTTTTGCACTAGTCCACTTAAAATAGCCTGTTGTAGTCTGTACAACACGCACTGTAACCTGAGTGCTCCACTGGGGCACTAAATAGCTTAATTTTTTTATGCTCGTGTGTAATTTGCCTTGCTTTGTATACTCTTCTGTATCTCACCTGTATTGTTCTCCACTGTCTTGCTTCACAAATATGTTGTCTCCCCTTCCTGTGACGAGGTACCTTTGTAAATGAGTCTTTGACTCAAAGGTTTATAAATCCGATTTCTTGAAATAAAATAAAAAATAAATCATCCACTATATATATATATTTCTTGTACTGAATTATTTATTTATAGTTTTTTTTGTTGACCAGGTAAGTGCACTAGACAAATCCGGCCTATTTTCAGGCACAACCTGGGGAAGGGGGATACAGATGAATGCCAACTGACCTTGAACCAGATTAAGCTGTTGGTATTTTTAGTGAATGAGGGAAATTTGGCCAGGGCACCGGGGAAATTCCCCTACTTCCTGTGAGCAGGGGGGACACTTTTTCCTGTGGGACCAAGATGGCGGCTCCCATGGATCCTGATGTGGAAGTGTTGCAGTCTGTGAGCATAGAGTCCTCCATTTCGTGTGTGGAGGTGCAGGGGACAGGACCTGATTTGGATTTTCTGCCTGGTGCTGTGGACACCGACATTGTTTCCGAAATTCTACCTCAGCCGGCTGCTTTGGAAACCAGTATGCAGCCTGAAGATTTAGTTTCACTACAGTCTTCAGACCAGGAAAATGTTTTAGACCTTTCTCTTGAGGAAAAATGACAAATTTTGCAGGCCAAATTGTCTGCTATTGAAGCACAGCTGAATGCAGAGAAACTGCTCTGCGAGGAAGATAAAAAACGTAAACGTTTGGGGGATGATTCCCCTGGTAAAGTTACTGGAGGTGTTTCCAAAGTTTTTATTTCTTCCTCTACTCCACTGGCTTCTTCAGTAGGTGTTTCAGGTCCTCCCCAGGCAGCTACGTCATATTGCGGTGACGTGGAAGAAGCTTGGTCCCCGGAACAGGCCCTAGAGGGGGCGGGTTGGTCTCAGGATGCCGCCGGCGTGTGGCAGGCTGACGTCGCTCCAATATTAGCAGACAGTGTGCAGGACGCTGTCGAGGAATCGATTACACCTTCTCCTGTGGTTGGGGCTGATTTTGAGCAACAGAAGAAAATGGAACCTTCAGGTACTGTTTCTTTTTCCCCTCTTTTGACTGTGTCCCCACAAAGCTTCCAAACTCCCTCTGTGGACACAGCTCTGCTGCTGGTTGTGGAGTCTTCTGATTTGGATGCTGCCCCTGATTCCCCTTTGGGTGAAAAGACTGATTCCGCACCGACCTTTGCCAGTTTATTTAAGAAGCCTGTGGAACTTGCTAAACAGAGGAACGTTGTGCGATTTAGGTATCTAGGGAGTATGGAGACACCTCCTGATCGTTTTTTTTGTGGGGAAGGTCTTGCTAAAACAATCTTTGCATTTACCCCAGATGTTTATGCACTCGTTACGTGCAGCAGGGAATCCACTTTTGATATTAGTTTTGAACCCCAGATCTGTTGGAAAAATTTTGGACTCGATATATGAATTTAAAGACTAACCCCCTGTGGACCCCCTTTCAAATTATTCCTTTAACTAAACAATCTTTCAAACAACATGAAGTCTTGCTATATTATGACTATTGCAGTTTGCCCCAGCCTTAGAACTGCTCCGGAGGTGAAAGAGTTAACTTCCATGCAGAGCATGGAGCTTAGAGCGCGAGCTCGGTTCAGAAGCTCTGTTTGGCTGGTTTCAAACCGAAACCGTCAGATTCTTTACTCCGCCTCATTGAACAGTCGCTCCGGAGATTCCTCCTGTTGCTCGGTTCATTTCTTCGGTTTAAAGCGCTATTTCTCGGTTTAATTTAACCGCAAATTCATTATTTTAACTGCAAAACCGATCGGTTCAGGCTCTGTCTATGGTAATCGTAAGTAATAGATAGGGTTTTTTCTGTGTGGAACTTGTAAAGTATTATCAGTTCGGTTGAACCGATCGAGTTGTATTTAAATATAAGTTTGAAGCCTTTTAAGGCTTTTTAGAGTGCGGTTCCTGGTTCTTATCGGTTCTAAAAAAAACGGATTTCATTACATTTTTTTTCCACGACCCGTGACATGGTTTGGAACCGATAAGGGTGTCTTGCCTGGCACTGCCATCAAAGAACAGGATTGGTTGGTTAGAGCTGGCATCATGTCTGAGAAACCCAAAAGAAAAACCGGCCCACTGGGTTTCAACACTGTAGTGTCTGTGGGGAAGCCTTTGCCAAGGCTGACCCACACTACATGTGTCTATTGTCTGGGGTTTGACCACCTCAATTCAGACTGCCAGATTTGAAAAATTTCCCTGCAGCCACCCTGGACAAGAGGTGGGCAGGCTCAGGGAAGCGAGGACCAAAAGTCCGCTGACCGGATGGCCAGCCCAGTTCGGTGCCAACCGAACGGAGGAGTGCCCTCTGACCAGGCGAGACTTCCTTGGGCACAAAAGCTGGCCCTGAGGAGCCAGTTCCAGCAAAGAATCTAAAAATTCAGCAGGTTTGGGTCCAAAATTCCTTCTCCAACTGCTGCTGAGATAACCAGGGCAATACAGATTGTCCAGTCCCTGTCCCAGTTCCTCCGAACCGCCACTGTCTGGCAAAGGTCGGTTCGGTCGGTTCCAGTGGTTCAGGATTATGATATAGAAGAGTTCTATGAACCAGAGGAGGGGGATGAGGATTATGATCAGTGTGAATGTGACTTTGAAAGTCTGGATGTGCCCATTGAACCGGACATCTCCCCAGACAGACCTTCAGGTGAGTCTCCCCCTAGGCTTTCTGAGTTCCCTTCTCATTTTTTGTTTTATAAAAAAGTTGCTGAGACCCTCCAGCTTCCCTTAGAGGAGGGTTTGGATGAGCAAGAGGAGCCTGACTATGTGGAGATGTTGGATATCCCAGAGTCCAGGAGGTTGTCCATCCCTTTACATAAATCTTTTAGAAAACAAACAATAAAATTTTAAAGCTCTAATTCTGTGCCTCCTGTGGATAAAAAGATGGACAGGAGGTACACTTTGTCAGGTCCTGATACAGATTTTCTTTCACAGCAATGCAGTCATGTTGGTAGTTCAGGCTGCAGCCTGTGATAAAAGCTAATATTCCACTGGCTTACATCCTCCTGACAAGGATTCCAGGAAGATTGATGCCATGGCCAAAACAATACATGGCAGCATCCTTGGGACTCAGACAAGCTAACTATATGGCTTATGTTGCAAGATACCAGAAATCTAGATGGGATACTGTCATGGCCTTATCAAACAGGTCCTTGGCCAGCTCAGCAAAGGAGCTGGAGCAGGTGACTCTTGATGGTATTGAGGCATCTGGTGCAATTCCATGCTGCTGTGATTCTAACGATGTATCCTCTGAGTCATGGCTACATCTGTGGCTTTTCGTAGATTGGCCTGGCTCAGGTGTACTACTTTGTCACAGGATACCCAGTCTAAGGCTATGGATTTTCCTGTGGTGGGAAATTCTCTGTTTGGGAGCAGACAGAGAATTATATGAAGAAAATGGATGAATATAGAACCATTTACAGGAGTGCACAAGCCAAGGAGCGGCAAGCCACTCCTCAGAGGCAACCCTCCAGGAGTAGGGGTGAGCCTTTTCACAGGCCTTTACCAGACTCAGGCCCCTCCTCTTCAGCCTATGTACAGAGGGGTTCTTCAGAGAGAGGCAGGCGGGGGTTCGAGCAGGCTCCCCACCCTCAGCCTAAAGCCCCTGCCAAACAGGCACCTGATGGGATGCCCAGGGTCGGCTCTCCACCTACCTGTAGGGGCAGGTTGGCTCACTTCGCCCAGGACTGGCAGTCTTTAACTTCAGACAGATGGGTCCTGGAAGTAGTGAGCCAGGGTCTGGTTCTCAGCTTCAAGAAATTTCCAAAGATGAGAGCCAGATCTTTTCCACCTACAAACCCTTTAGAGACTCTTGCTTTGGAAACAGAAGTCTCAACCCTCCTGGCTCTCAGAGCTGTAGAAAGGTTTCTCCCCTTCACCAGGGCAAGGGTCTGTACTCCAGGTACTTCCTTACCCCAAAAAAGACAGGAGAGTGGCAGCCTATCCTGGATCTAAGATATCTAAACAAGCACCTTTTAAAGCCAAAGTTCAAAATGGTGACACTGGGAATGATTTTACCCTCCCTAAGGCCAGGGGACTGGCTAGCCTCCCTGGACCTCAAAGATGCCTACTTCCATGTTCTTATCAGAAGCTCCCATCGAAAGTACCTCAGATTCAAACTGCCCTCAGGCCATTATCAGTTCAGAGCAATGCCCTTCGGCCTCACTTCTGCCCCAAGGGTGTTCACAAAGTGTCTGGCAGTAGCAGTCGCTCACCTAGAAGGCAAAGATTGCCATTTTTCCCTACCTGGACGACTGGCTCATTGTGGGTCAGTCTCCAGACCAGGTCAAATCACACCTGCTAGTTACCCAGCAGCTGCTTGCCTCTCTGGGATTTCTTCTCAATCTTCCAAAGTCAGTTTTGGAACCTGTCCAGGTACTCACCTTTATAGGCGCAGAACTGGATACAAAGCAGGCCAGAGCCTTCCTTCCCTTGAAAGGGTAAGGACCATAGTGTCCTAGCCGCCTTCCTTACTCTGCAGGTCTTTCGACCAGCAAGGCATTTCCTGCAGCTCCTAGGGCACATGGCTGCCTCCACAGCTGTGGTGCAAGGAGCAAGATTTCAGATGAGGACATTCAGTTCCATGAGAGCTTTCTGGTCTCAAAGAAGAGATCCTCTATCCAAGTTAATCCCAGTGACTCGAACCCTGATCCAGGCCCTTCAGTGGTGGCAGGATCAGAGCAATCTGAGACAGGGGTGCCTTTCATCCCTCTGTCCCATTCCCTGACCCTACTACAGATGCATCCCTCTTGGGATGGGGGAGCTCATGGAGAGCCTCTCCACCCAGGGATTATGGTCCCTCAGGAATCTCTGCTCCACATCAATCTGTTGGAACTCAGAGCTGTTTTTCTAGCACTTCAGGTTTTCTCTGCATCTGTTCAGAACAAGGTGGTACAGGTCAGAACAGACAACACCACTACAATTTGGTACATCAGCAAACAAGGGGGCACTCGGTCTTCGGCCTTGTGCACCGAGGCGATGAAGTTGTGGTCTCTGGCTTACTCCCTGAACACTTCCCTCATAGCAGTTCACCTCCCAGGCAAGGACAATGTCCTGGCAGATGCCCTCAGCAGGATTTCCCAGGGCCATCACGAATGGTCACTGGATCCCTTAGTACTGGGGATAGTGTTTGCCAGATGGGGCACTCCTCGAATAGATCTTTTCGCAGTCCCAGACAGTTATCAACTTCTACTGTTTTGTTGCAGGCCCCCAGCGTTGGGCACAGTTCCCCTGGATGCCTTTCTCCTCGATTGGGAAGGGAAGTTTCTTTATGCCTTTCCCCCCTTCCCGCTCCTGTTCAAAGTACTAGTCAAAATCAGGTCTCAGCCCTGCAAAATAATCCTGATTGCTCCAGACTGGGCCAGGCAGCCCTGGTACCCACTCCTTCTGTCCTTAGCAGTCCATCTTCCCCTGTGTCTCCCCAGGAACCACAATCTGTTAACCTGTGCTCAGGGGAGAGTTTGGTATCCGAATCTCAAATCCCTCAACCTCAGAGCTTGGTTCTTGAGCAGTTAGAATTTGCTGATTTGCAACTTTCCCAAAGTGTTCTCGAAATCCTGAAGGCTGCTAGGAAGCCTTCCACCAGGGCTACCTATAACTCCAAGTGGAAAAGGTTTTCCATATGGTGTTCTGGGAAGCATGTTTCCCCAGAATCTGCTGATCTACCCACTGTATTGGACCACATGGTCCATCTTAATTCTTTGGGACTGAGACCAGCCACCCTGAAAGTGCACTTGGCTGCTGTCTCTGCCTTCATTTCAGCAGGGAAGCCCTCTTCTCTTTCTGTTCATCCTGTATTTTCCAAGTTTTTAAAGGATTGCTTCACACCAATCCTCCATTCAGGGACCCTGCCCGGCTTGGGATCTTAATGTATGCATTGCTCAGCTAATGCAACCCCCTTTGAGCCTCTGTCTTGACGAGCTTAAGTATTGACTTGGAAAACTGTATTTCTGGTAGCCATCACTTCTGCCAGGCGTATAAGTGAGTTACAGGCTTTATCAGTAGAAACTGACTTTATTTCCTTTCACAGGGATAAAGTGGTCCTCAGGACTAACAGGAAGTTTTGCCTAAGGTGGTTTCAGATTTCCACCTTAACCAATCTATTTCACTTCCAGTGTTCTTCACTGACCATTCCTCCTCTGGTGAGAGGAGGCTGCACAGCTTAGATGTTAAGAGGGCCCTAAGTTACTACATAGAGCGTACCAAGGGTCACAGGTTTGACTCCCTCCAACTGTTTCTCACTTATGGTGAGGTTGGGAAAGGGAGACCTGCCACTAAGAGATCCATTGCCAGGTGGATCGTTTCTTGTATCCAATTTTGCTATCAAAAGCTGGGTAAGGTTCCCCCCTCAGGCCTGAGGGCTCACTCTATCAGAGGTACAGCTGCATCTCTAGCTGCTGCTAGAGACATCCCTATCTTGGAGATATGTCAGGCAGCTACTTGGAAGACAGTACACTTTCACAAGCATTACTCCCTGGATATTCAGGCCAGGAGGGATGCTCGGTTTGGAACAGTCGTGCTTCAGAGCCTATTCCCTAAGTAGGTTCTGTCCTTCCTCCATGGAGGTACTGCTGTGTAGTTTGCAATAGTCATAATATAGCAAGACTTCATGTTGTTTGAAGAAAAAACTACTCACCTTAGTAATGTTGTTTCTTCTAATGGAGTCTTGCTATATTATGACCTCCCCCCCTGCCTGCCCCTCTCAGAACTCCTACTTTGGGGTATGGGGTGGGTAGTCCTCTGTTGGCATCTATTGATGCCCTCTTTCATGTTTGGGTGTTGTGTTTATTTAGTTATTTTATCTTAATTTTCTGGTCCACTGACTTGAGTCTTTGTGTTGGGACCAGCAAAATGTGTTAATATATTAGTGGCCACTTGGCTGAGTGTAGGTTACAGCTTCCACACAGAACCTTAGTGAGTTTTGCTTGTAAAGATCTGGCGGTTTCGGTTTGAAACCAGCCAAACAGAGCTTCTGAACCGAGCTCGCTCTCTAAGCTCCATGCTCTGCATGGAAGTTAACTCTTTCACCTCCGGAGCAGTTCTAAGGCTGGGGCAAACTGCAATAGTCATAATATAGCAAGACTCCATTAGAAGAAACAACACTACTAAGGTGAGTAATTTTTTCTTTCGGGTTATCACTGTTTTATTTCGTAATGAGGGGGTCAATATTCAGGATATCCTTTACTGGTTGGATAAACGCTGTGAGGTGCAAGGTATCCCTGAGCCCATTTTAGATGGGGAAGGTTTTTGGAACGGGGGTTGGAAAATAAAAATTAAATTACGGTATGAGGGTACAGACTTAAAACACTTGCCAAACTGTCTTTACATTGGGCAGGATAAGGGTTTCATCTTTTACCCAGGACAACCCCGTAGGTGCTGTAAATGTGGGTCTGCCAGACATATTAGCCCCAACTGTGAAATTCTTAAATGCATTCTCTGTGGTGAATTGGGTCACACGAGATTCCATTGTACAAACTCTTTGAAGTGCACCTTGTGTGAAGAGGAGGGGCATTCCTTTCCAACTTGCCCCTGGGCATCTCATAATACTGCTGATGCAGACTTCACTAGCCAAGATTTTTATATTCAAAAATCTAAATCGGCCTCTGGCTTTGGGTTTTCTCCTTCTCCCCATACTGCCCCGGTTGTGGTGGATCCGGATGTGGTCAATTCAGATAATGCTGCTATAGTAGACTCCGAGGTTGGGAGTAGGGATATTACCCTGGTCCCTAGGAGTGTCCCTCAGTCTTCTGTTTCTATGGTCCCTCCTAAGCCTCCTCCTACTGTGAGTGATGGATTCCAGGAAGTAAAAGGAAAAAAGGGGACGAAGGGCCGAAGGTGAGCTCAGCCAGGAGTTCTGTGGAGACAATTATTCATAACAATCCTTTTCATCCTCTTGAGAGGTATATCTGAGGAAGATTTAGACTCTGACACTGCCTCTTGGGCTTCTTCCCAGGCTGAAGCCCGTCTGATGCTGAATATCCGGAAGGTACTGTTGCCAGTCGAACTAGAGGAGGCGTATGGGTGTGAGGGCCTCCTCTAGGAAAGTACCTTGACTCCCTCGTTGATCTCTGTTATGGGTCTGAGTCATTATGATTTAACTATAGTCTCTCTCAACACAAATAGAGTGTTGTCAGAGCAAAAGAGACTGGCGACTTTTTCTTTATTTTCAGATTTATGTTTTGATGTGGGTTTTTTTCAGGATACCAGGCTACAGTCCCAAACTGATGTTAAGATAGGGAGGGATGCCTGGGTTTGGGGAGTTAGTTTTTGGTCAGGGGGGACTGATCTTTATGGTGGGGTAGGGATTTGTTTTTCTACTCATAATATTAAAGTTTTTCATTCTGTAGACATTTTCCCAGGTAGAGCCCTTTTGTTGGATGTGCAGCTTCAGGAGATGGATTTTCGCCTCATAAGTGTATATGCCCCTCAAACTAAAACTGGCAGGATAGAGTTGTTTAAGCTTATTTTGCCATATCTTTTTATGTCTAGATATATACTTTTTGGTGGAGACTTTAATACAAGTAGATTGTTTTCAGATAGGGGTCCCAGGGTCTTTAAACTTTATTGCGATTCACAGTACCTTAATCATGTGTTACAACTGACCGGGCTTGTTGATGCCTTTGCCTTTCCGGATATCCCTAAGCCCCCCCCCCATACCTTTTTTAAGGGTCTTTTATCTACCAGGATAGATTTTTGGTTTTTATCCCCTCATTTAACTATTAGGCACAAATCTCTGACACCTGTTGCTACTTCTGACCACGGTCTCCTTGTTTCTCTCAGATCTTGATGCTACTGTTAGAGGGAAGGGGTATTGGAGACTAAATTTAAGTTTGATGGCAATTGATGACATCTGGGAGGGTTTTCAGGCCCTGGTACAAGTCAGACAATCTGTGGCTTTTCTATATGATTCTTTGGCAGACTGGTGGTCGGATAGTAAGGCCTATTTTCAAAGATATTTTCAGTTGATGGGTAAATTAAATGGTACAAAATGAAAGGAGGATTATAAGGTTTACAAAGAACAACTTGTGTTATTGCAGTCATACAGGCTTCTACTGGGACTTCTTATGTTGACCAAATAGCACAGATTAAGTATAACTTGACAAGTTTGCAATATAATAGGATGAAATCCTTAGAAGCCGAACAAAAAAGGGGATGCACTGGGAAACAGGGCAGTGTTAATCCTTTTGATTCCTGCTCTGCTCAGTGTCACCATAAGGTCATGTACTCCCTTAAATCTAAGGATGGGCCTGAGAAATTTGGGAACTTGGATATCATGAAGGAAGTGGAAAGTTTTGTACAGTCTAAATTTTCTTCTGTAGCTATCCTTGAAACAGAGGCGTTTGACTGGGTGGGTTCTTGTGATTTGGCACAAATCCCTGACTCTCTGAAATCTTCTTTGATTGTCCCTGTTACTGAACATGAGTTGGGTTCCATTATTTTTAGTTTAAAGCCAAGGGTAGCTCCAGGGCCTGATGGCCTACCGAATTAGTTTTATAAATTACTTTTTCCATTACTCCCCTCTGAGTTTGTTGCAGCTTTCAATTTTTTTCTGGATTCCTGTGTTTTCCCAGGTAGTATGTACACTGGCCTTATTTTCTTTCTGTTTAAAACTGGTGATAGATCCCTTTTGGATAATTGGTGGGCCATTACTCTTTTAAATACAGATAGTAAAATCCTGGCGAAATTGTTGTATCATCGTTTAACTTTAGTTTTAGAAGATAGAGTCCACCCCACACAGTTTTGTGCTGTTCCTGGGAGAAAATAGCTGATGCACTTATTTTGCTTAGGAAATTATGGAAAAGGGATCTGGAGGGAAGTGAGTGGTTATTTAGTAGGTTGGATCAAGCTAAGGCCTTTGATACTGTTTGTCATGATTATTTATGGATTGTACTTCAAAGTCATGGTCTTCGGTTATCTTCTTGAACTGGCTTAAGTTATATTACCAACAGGCTATGGTTAAACCTTATGTGAATGGCTGGGTGGGGGCTAGTTGTCTAGTTCAGAGGGGGGTTAAGCAAGATTGCCCCCTGAGTCCGGCTTTGTATATTTTGGCATTAAATACGCTTTTAAGGAAACTACAGCTGCATGAAGATATATGGGGTCTTTCAGTGCATAGTGGGGATATGGAGGTTAAAAGTATAACCTATGCGCGGATGATATGTGTCTGGTGTTGGGGGACCCGGCATCAGCAAATACGGCTGCTCAGGAAATTATGCATTTTTCTCTGTTAACTAATACCACTGTTAATATTGCCAAAAGTATATGTCTTCCTATAGGTGACTTGGTTCCTAAAATTCCGTTTTTTTTTCGGACATACCTTGTCAGACTCAACCACAGAAATTACTGGGTTTTTTTTTTGGTATGGGGGACATGAGTACTTATAATTGGTCTCTTATTATATCAGACGCTAGGGGGAAAATTGGAAAGTGGAACTCTTGGCATATGTCCAAGCTAAAAAGAATATATATGGTAAAACCTTTTTATTGCCAATGTTTCTGCATTTATGTGTGGTTTTTCCACTAACTGTATGATTAGAGACTGTACTCTATGGTTTATTTTTTCAGTGTATTTGGGAGTAGCCGGCTTAATCCGATTAAAAGAGGGGTTTTGTATCGCCCTATCAAAGATGGTGAATTGCAGATGATTCACCCTATTGTTTTTTTTCTTTTCTTTATTTTTGTATGGGAATTTGATGCCAATGATGGGTGATGGGCCCAAGGTTTGGAACCCCTGGGTTTCTGACCAAATTGACCCGTGGCTTCTTTCCTGGGGTATTGAGTCTGCCATTCCAAAACAAAAATCACTTCAGGGCCTCCCTTCATATATGCAGTATATTTTTGGGAAATTGAAGCTATAGAGTATTACTAGGAGACAATTATTGACCCTTTCTAGGAAAGAGATGTATGTGTCTATTGTCTCTAGTTTTTTTATTGACGTTCCTAGATATTGGATTAAAACTCCAAGTGAAACTGCAATTATAGGAAAAATGTGCTTAATCCTGGACTGCAGGGAAAGATATGGGATGTTCTTTGGTTAAGTGTTCATGACAAACTAAATGTACGGAATAATTTGAAGCATAAGGGATTATCTGAGAGAGTGTGCCCTAGGGATGACATGTGCCATGGGGTTTTAGAAACTGTAGATCATTTATTTTTTGAATGTCCTTTTATTTTGTCCTTTTGGTCATTTCTTTATTCACAGTGGCCTTCTTTTCCTTTTCTTGTCTAACTAGAGATATTTTGTTGTTGGGTTTGTTACCAAAGAAATGGATTAAGTATGATTCAGGAACCATTCATTTAATTTTATTGATAATCAGTACTATATATGGCATACGAGATGCCAATTGACTTTATATAAAGAAGGGTTACTGCTGAACAATTGTTCTGGACTGTATATAATTCCTTTAAAGGGTCAAGGGATTTGGACTTTTTCACTTGTTCACGCTCCCTTTTTCAAGAGAGGTGGCGTCATATGGACTGGTTTTTGGATGTGGGGTAGGTCTCCACACGTGAGATGTATTATATCTTTAGGAGGTATTGTCAGGACAATTATTTATGATTTCTTCTACTGCTTATTTTTTATGTTTTATATTTTATTTTTGTATGCTTTCATATTATTTTGTATGTTTTTTGTTTGAATTTTTAATCTTTTTCCTCTGCTCCTGGTTGGGGGGGGGTTCTAGTATTTCTTTTTATTAGTTTGGAGACTATGAAAATGAATTTTCGTATTGATTGTATGATGTAATACTTATTTACGTTTGCCTTTATTTCTGTATTATGTTTGTGTGCAGTAACACTTTTTTGTGTATATTTTGATTTCAAGTTTTAATAAAAAATTCCCCTACTGTGCTGTAGGGGTCCCCATGCACTTGTGAAGGATGGCCAGTTCAGAACAGCCTGTGGGAGTAAGGTGCAGGACATAGAGGAGAGGGACCAGAGCGGGCCAATGGCGGTGAAAAAGGAAGACCCTGCTGTCGGCAGGATTTCGGACAGAGAGGAGGATGTATTTGAGTCTGCCCCAGCCACGGATGTATCAGTTAAGCTCTGATAGTGGCTGTGGGATTATTAGACCTACTTCTGAAGAGGAAAAAATTGGAGCGTCGGCTCACCTTGAACAGATCCTGTTGTTAAAACGACAGGTGGCGCAGAAGCATCTGGAGGACGAAGAGGAAAGGAGAATGGAGGAGAGAAGACTTGTGTCTTGCAAATCTGTGAACCAGGAAGCAAGTACTAGTGGTAGGAGTGACGGACCGCAACAGGAAGGGCCCCGGAGGATGGTAGACTCAGACGGATGCAAGCAGCTCTCGACTTCAGAAGTCATGGTGAGAGCTTTTGGATTACCGGTTGATTCCAGCGTCGGAGGCAACTGGCAGCCAGGACCAGCGTTACGGGGCGCAGGTTGGAAACAGTGGCAAGATGGGACTTGGGAACTGGAGGAAGACTGGACCTCCGAGACCAGTGGCGGTAATGTATTACTTCAAGCTGAACTGGGGGTACTCCAGCAGTCTGCATTACGGACAAGCCACACGGACAGTTTGACTATGGGGTGCATGAAGCAACTGGGTGGTGTGAGTACTTTACTAGGGGATTTGGAGGAATGGAATACATCTGTGCAGCTTGTCAATGACGATAAAACTGCAAATGAGAACAGTGTGGTTACAGCTCCTGTGGAGACATTGAAAAGATCAGGTGGGGGAGAGGCTAGAAAGTTTTCAAACATTGTGAGAGGCAGGGGTAGGAGCTGTGGGCATGAAGATAAAAACTTTTCTTCAAGAAATCAGGGAAATCCTGGGAGCCCCTCGCCCCCAGAATCCTAGCTACAGAAGCCCCACATAGGCGTTTTGCAGTGCGTCTTAGATATAAGGGAGGGATGGAGTGTTTTCCAGATCGTTATTTTGTTGGCAAAACTTTATTAAAAGAATCTATGAAGTTTATCTAGATTGAAATTTATGCTTTGATACATGTCTCCGGGGAGGATGTTTTTGATGTTAGTTTTCGGATGATGAGAGGTTTGGAGAGGTTCTGGCAGAAATATAGTCTGCTAAAATTTTCTCTATTATGGACCCCATTTTTGGCAGTGCCTCTTGCAAAACCAACTGTTAAGTTCATCACTGTTCTATTTTGGAATTAATGTGTTCATGTGGGTGATATTCAACAGTGGTTGAACTCAAAATGTGAACTATTGGGGCCCCCTGAGGCGATTATAGACTCTGAATTTTTATGGACAGGAAGGTGGAAATTCAAAATGCAGTTGCATCACAGTGCAACGGGTATTGAGCATATTCCCAATAGCTTGTTTTTGGGGAGGGTTAGGGGAGTGGTATTCTACCCAGGACAGCCTAAGGCATGTTATAGATGTGGGTCCAGAGGTCATTTATCAAATGTCTGTGACAGAATCTGATGTGGGTTGTGTGGAGGGATTGGGCATAGTAACTCACAATGTTGTAATCATGTACGCTGCAACCTGTGCGAGGAATATGGCCGATCTCTCTAAACACCTCCCAGCTCACTCGTGTCTCACAGCCCACCCTTTCCCAGTCTCATTCCCTCTGGCACTGGGCCTTCCTTGTGACTCCTTTCCTGCTTCGCATCTCCACTGGTACAAGACATTTTCCACCACCATCAGACAGTGGCCCATTACCCCTGCCAACTTCCTCTCCCGATCAGACGCCTGCAATACTAACTGCCTATGGTGCCCTCTAGCTCTTATTGTTACCAGCCAGCTGCCTCACTCAAGCTGCTCGTTATATGAATATTATCTCAAAGCATGTTATAACTGAGTATCTTTATTTTTTCTTTTAGTTGTTTTGGTTGTTTATTGTGCATTCTTTTACTACCTCTGTATGTATGTTGACCCTCATCCTTTGACGTGGAACCTTTGTAAACGAGCAGTTTCTGCTTAAAGGTATTTGTAATCCGAGAATTTAATAAATAAATAGATAAATAATAAAAAATAAATGTATCAGGACTGTCCATTGGCAGCTAAGAATAATTCCCGGAGTATGGATCCTGAGGAACTGATAAATAAGGCATGACAAAAGAAGCCTAATGAGAGAGAAAGGGAAACGGAGGTTGTAGTAGAGGAAGAAGAGGTTACTCCCCCATTCCCAAGTCCCCTCTCCTGTACATATAGCTCCCATTGTAGATACGCAGGATCCTATTGAGGAAACAAATGTGGGTAGTATGGATATTCAGCCTGAGATAGTACAAGAAGAAGAATGTAAGGGGACAGCAGAAAATAATTTGGTAGAGATCCAAATGGGAATAGAGGAACAACTGATAGAGCAGGACCCCATCCTCCCTGGCCCTGAACATGGACAAGAGATTATACCAGGGAAATGTAACAAAATAATTTTGAGAAGCGACAAGGAGATACACCCTGACATACCTTTGGCTAATGCATACGAAGTTTTGGATGCACAACGAATAGAGAACAATAGGATGGGTGGGGAGTCTGATGATTTGGCTGATGAAGTATTGCAGAGTCAAGAAAAAAAAGGGACAGTATGGAATATCGAACTATGTTGAGGAAGAGGAAGAAGAAAAGGAGGAAGATGATATGAAAAAGGAAAAAGACAAAAAAAAAACAGATGAAAGAGATGGGACATGGGAGAAGGAGGAAGAGGACAATTTCTATTACTTTAAATAATGGTGTTGTTTTCAATTACCTCTGAATGTGAATAGTGTTTTGAATAGCAGGAAACGGGTGCTAGTATGGAATGAATTAAGGGAATTGGCTAGTGAGGTTATTTTGATATAAGAGACTTGGCTTAACTCTATAGAATTAGTTAAGTTAGCCCAACAGGAGTGGGTTTGGGGGCCGGCTTATTTTTCTTTTGGATTAGAAAAGGCGGATGGAGTAGGCATGCTTTTTTCAGGTGAAGGATTACGGTTTCAGAAATTGATAGACTTGGTTCCAGGAAGAGTCCTTATAGTCGATGGGTTATGGTATGGAGATCCTAGAAGGTTTATTGTGTTATATGCCTCACAGGTTAAATCTGAGAGGGTACAGTTATTTGAACAACTACAGCCATATTTATGTACAGCAAGGAATATATATTTTGGGGAGACTTTAATTGTACGCTAGACATGCTTGATAGAAAGAAAGCGGGAAAGAAGGTGTACTGTGATTCCTTTGCTTTAGAGAAGACTATTGAACAAGCTGAGTTAAAAAATATTTTTGGTATAAAAGAAGGAGACTGCCAGTTTATATATAAATGTGGCAAACATTTTTCAAAGATTGATTATCTGTTTGTTTCTGAACGGGTAGAGCTAATTAATGCAAAAGTGTCTCCTAATGCATTCTCTGACCACCTAAGTTTAAGAGGTATGGTAAACATAGAATCGGGTATGCTGCAGCCAAAAATAAGATGGAAAATGAATACCGCAGTTTTAAGGGAAGATTTTATTAAAATTCATATTATGGATTTTTTTTTGTCTGTAGTGCCTCGGTGATTGGGTTACATGAAGATCTTGTTTTATGGTGGTTGGAGGTAAAGAGGGAAGTTAGCACTTGTTTAAAAAACTTTGGGAAAAGAAGAGTGAGTTAACTTTTTTTGAATATTTAAAACTACGGAATAAGCTTTTGAAACTATACAAAGCTTCTTATATTAGTAGGGTAGATGTGTCTCAACAGATTGAGAAAGTATGAGGAGAAATGAAGGCAAAGCAATATAACAGAGCTCAGACTTTAGTAAATGAATTACATTTTGGAACTCAGAAGACGCCATATGCGGATCCTTGTGACGCTTTCAAAGAGAAAAAAATAGATCTAGAATAACATCGTTGAAGAATACTGCAGGAGAAATTGTTACAAAATCTATAGAATTGAATGAAATGGTAGGAGATTATTTGGGTACTTTGTTGTAGGGACCTGTAGGAAGGGAGGAGAAGGACATAAAGGAATATCTACAGGATTTAGAGATTCCTGTCCTGAATGAGACTTATATGGTTTTCTTAAAAAGAAAGATAGAAGTAATAGAAGTTGCTCAGGTAATCAGAAACTTAAAAGGTGGGTTGGTACCAGGAGCTGATGGTATTCCAAACGAGTTCTATAAGGAATTTTCTGAAACTGTGGCAGCTTTTTTAGTAAGGGTATTTAATTTCATGTTGCAAGTGGGAAACATCCCGGTAGAGTTCTCCACAGGCGTTGTGATTTTTTTATATAAGTCTGGAGATAGGCAAGAGCTTGCAAATTGGAGACCAATAAGTCTACTGAATTCTGATTTTAAGATATTGGCACACATTTTGCAGAATAGATTAAGACAGGTGGCAAATGGTTAATTGACCCAGCCCAAACATGTGCAAACCCGGGTCGGAATATCCAGGAAAATCTTATAGTCACTAGAGACATAATTGAATATTGTCAGCATCAGAGAAAGGAAGCATGTATTTTAACGATTGATCAGAAAAAGGCATTCAATCTAGTGGATCATGTTTTTTTCTCCTGAAGGTGCTGGAGAGATATGGGATACCAAAAGAGTTTTGTGGTTGGATAGGGTTGTTATATAAAAATGCGGTTTTAAAAACAGAAATAGGAGGGGACCAGGGTAAGGGTGTACTGATTAAGAGGGGGGGTGAGACAGGGATGTCCTTTGAGCCCCCTGTTATATACTTTTGTGTTGGACCCATTACTTAGGAAGATCATAGGAAATCCAGACATAGTAGGTATTAAGGGTGACCAGGAGAAGGATGTGGTTAAAGTAATGGCTTATGCCGATGACTTGAATGTATATATAGGCTCACAAGAAGGGATTGAGAAGGCTATAATTCAGTTGGAAAGGTATTCCACAGTCTTGGGTGCAGAAATTAATCTGGACAAGAGTAAGGGTTTGTGGTTAGGAGGAGTTAGTAAAAAGGTAACAATTTATAAGAATATAAGAATCTCATCTGATAGTAGGAAAATACTTGGGATAACATTTGGTGAGGGAGATATGGGGCTGGAAAATTGGATGGAAGTAATAGAACAGGGTGAGAAGAAAGTAGCTAGATGGAAAGCTTGGAAAATGTAAAAATTTAAAAGAGTATTTGTTGCTAAACATTTTCTATTACCTTGTTTTCTTTATGTAGCAGGAGTTTTTCCTCTGTCTGTAATTTTGGAATCTAGACTATTGGGAATCTTCTTTCAGTTATTATGGGGAAGTCGACTTAATCCAGTAAAAAGAGAAATAACGTATCAATCAGTGAGACAAGGTGGCTTGGGGATGATAAACCCAATAGTGTTTTTTCACACGCTTTTTTGGTATAAGAATATTGGGGTAATGCTACAGGGTACAGAGAATATGATCACAAAGTGGCGGAAAATATATTAGGATTTTGGTGGGAGACATGGAGTGCAGGGGTTCCTAAAATGTTTAGAAGAAAGGAGATACCGATATATTATGAGGGAACTCTGAAAAAGATTATGAAATGGAAATTTCGAAAAGAACAACTGATAAATCTACCTAGGAAAGTGATGTATAGGAAAATAGTGATGGAAACAGGAATTGGTGAGATAGAATTTAAAGAGGGTGCAATACGAGACAATAAATATGTGTATAAAATGTTGAACAACCCTAGAGTGCCAAAAAAAATGAAGGACTTACAATGGATAATGGCCCATGGGAGAGTGGGGATAAGGGGGAACCATAAGCATAAGGCAGTAGAAGACAGGAATTGCTTATACCCAGAATGTGGTTGCAGTTTGGAAACTCAGGAACATTTTTTGTTTCAGTATAAGTATGCGAAAGGTTTATGGGTATTTTTTAGCAGAAACGTGGAAGATGCCATGGTTGACAACGATTCAGTATAAAAATGTGGTTCTCTGAATTTTCCCCGAGTTGTTAGCTGCTTATCACTGGGCTACATTGCATGTCTTGTTTGCTTGCATTAAGTATTATTTATGGCAAGGGAGATGTCAATTTCTGCTACAGCAAAAATAAATTACATACAGGGGAATTGAGAGAATGTGCAGTAGAGAGCTAAAAGCAGTCTATAACAATGATTGTAAATATCATCCAAGGAAAAAAGTGGAAATGCGGTGGAAGGGTTTCAATTATTTTGTGAAATATGAATGAGCTTTACTTTAATGTAGTGGAAGATGCCTGGACTGATATGAATGATGCATTTCAGCAGGGGTTAGTTAGCAGAGGGAGGTGGGGAACAGCCGAGATAGGGGAAGATAATAGAGGTTGTGTAATTTAGCCTAATGGGATTGTTGATTAAGTGGGATTTGGTTTGTTAATATTGTACAGTATATGACTATTTGCATTTTATTTGATGTTTTTTCTTTCTGTATAATATGTTATGAGATTTGTTGTGTTTGTTTGAAATAAAAACTCCCCTACTCTTTTCGATAAGTGCCATGGGATCTTTAACATCCACCTGAACTACCACCAGTCCAGGCAGATGGGACCTCGGTTTAACATCTCATCCGAGAGACGGCACCTCAGAAGTGCAGCACCCCTCTCATGCTGCACTACAGTGTCAGTACTGGGATATTAATCCAAGTGCCAGATGTGGGAACTGAACCCACAGCCCTCTGATCTCCCGGCCTCAGAGGCGAGTGTGCTAGCAACTGAGCCACTGACACTGAATTGTTAATATGGTTTCTGTCCACGTCTTATATATTTATTTGTTGTTAATGTTACTGTACCCAAGCTCTTTAATATAAAATAGTTTGCATTATCTGTTGTACAGATACCAGTAATTGTATTTAGCTTCCAAAATCCACTCGTTCTCAGGTTTTTAGTCTAAGGAAGAGGCCCATATATTTATATATATATATATATATATATATATATATATATATATATATATATGTCAATTATTCTACTTTTGCTAGTCATACCACTTTGCATTAAATAAACTGTGCCCATTCATTTTGTTCTTTTATTGTACCTTTTGAACTGTCTGCATTTTTCTTGCCTGGGTTGCCAAATCTAGCGTGGGTTTCAAAACTTTGGTGTTTCTGTTTAAAAGGAAGGAAGCTGGGAAAGTAGAATCGAGAAACAAAAGCAAAATCAGGTAAATGGCCGGAGTAATTAAATCTAGCCGTTTTACAGCAATAAAAGGGAAGGGGATCATGGAGATAGCCTGCGGCTTCAGTTAACCAGAGTGTTTTTTTTTTTTAAACAGAAACACCAAAGTTTTGAAACCCACACTAGATTTTGCAACCCAGGCAAGAAAAACGCAGACAGTTCAACATGTGCAGAGTAACACTATGATTGTGGGAAAGAGTACCATAACAGAATGAATTCTGCATAGCCTTCCTTCTCCTCCTTCACTATTATGAGGTCAGGATTATATCCATATTCATCATTGACTCTCTCATCAACAGGAATGAATGACCGCAACGGCAATGTCAATGGTGGCAAAGGAGGCCTATTCTGCAAGGTGTTAACTTGTGACTTCAACAGGGAAGTGGTAGTAGGAGTCCCCGCTGATGGGTCCCCTTGCAGCAGGTAGACCTGGAAGTAGATGATAAATCATGTCTGAAAGTGATAGGAGTACTGCCTGTGCATCTGCGCCACTTTGGTTAGTGGGTGTGACTGCAGTAGTCGACATTGGAAGTTGAGTCTCATCGACAATGGCGATGTATCAGCCATAATAGGCCCAGTAGTGCCTATGCCAAGCCCTGACCTTGGTGTCTGGTCGACTATCAGTCGGCGCTGCTACTGGAGTAGACAGCGTCATAGTAGAGGTCGTACTTGAAGACGGATAATCATGTCTGAAAGTGATAGGAGTACTGCCTGGCAGTTGACCAAGCACCAAGGTCAGGGCTTGGCATAGGCACTACTGGGCCTATTATGGCTGATACATCGCCATCGTCGATGAGACTCAACTTCCAATGTCGACTACTGCAGCCACACTCACTACCCAAAGTGGTGCTGATGCATAGGCAGTACTCCTGTCACTTCCAGACAGTATGGACATAGTGCCAGCTTCACAGTCTCTTCCTGTAGTGAAGACTCTGTAATAAATACAGCAAGATAACCTCCAGAGGATCCATCATTTTTTGCCATTATGCAGAAAATGCAAGCTGCCATGGATTTCATGTTAGAGGAGCAGGATTCTACCAAGAAGAACCTGCTGGAGTTTCTGGAGATGCCAGAATCTCTCTCTGCTGTTGTTCCTCCCCTGTTTCCAGCTTTGGAGGATGCTACTCATGTAGCCTGGTATTGGTCAAACAACATAAAGGCTGTGCCCAGAAAGGCAGACAAAATGTATTCTGCCCCTCTGGAAAACCGTATTATACTAGGCAGCCTGAGACTGATCCAGGGTACCTAGGCATTTGAGTTCCCTTCCTTCTGATAGAGAATCAAGGAGGCTGGATGTCCTAGGTAAACATACATATGCCTCTGCCTTGCTGGGCCTGTGTATTGCCAGTTACCAGGCCCATGTGATAAAATACCAGAACACCCTATGGAGGAAGGCCAAGGCTGCTGCACAGGCCTTGTCTGTGGGTTCTGCTAAACAGGACTACAGGCAGCAGGGTAGAGGCAGAGCCTTGCCACTCCCCATCATAACCCCAGGTGTCCACACAAAAGCACCTAAAGGTAGTGGAGATAGTGGCCCTGCCCTCCCCAGCTCAGAATGACTGCTTATGCACTCCCAACCAGCATTACCTCTGGGGTGGTTGTAGGAGGTTGCCTGTCCCTCCACCTGGATCAATGGAGGGCAGTAACTACAGACAAATGGGTTCTGGGGATTGTGGAGAAGGGTCATGCTCTGGAGCTTCTGGATAACCTTCAGATTATCCACCGTTATGACAACATACCCACCAGGGCACATGTCCCTGTTGCTAGAGGAAGTACAGATCCTGCTTCAAAAACGGCCTTAGAATCTGTTCCTGCAACATAGAGGCACAAAGGTTTTTACTCCAGATGCTTCCTCGTCTCAGAGGAGACTGGAGATCTGAGGCCTATTTTGGATTCAAGAGATCTACACTTCTTCATAGAACACAAGAAGATTCAGATGGTCTGTTTGCAGGGTCTCATGCCCCTGTGGCAAACAGGGGACTGGATTTGCTCCCTGGATATTTATATATTTAGCTTTTGTTAACCAGGTAAGTACACTAGACAAGACAATTGCCTATTTTCAGGTACAACCTGGGAGAGTACAGGAATAACAGATTTAAGTACATAAAACGACATTGTACAAATTAGACATGTTACTGTTCATGTGAGGACAGTATGATTACAGATTCGACATAGCATACGAGACATGGTAAGGCATAGATTATACAGTATTAACATAACAAAATAAACACCTTGTGGAAGCTAAGAGCAGTACCAGGGGTACAGTAATGAGATCCTTCAGATATGACACTATACAGCTTAGCGACCTCATGGAGGAAGTCCAGGGCAGAGGAGTGCTGTGATGGATCAATTTACAGGGGTTTGGGACAGCCACATGCCAAGGAAAGTTTGAGGTGGTTCCATAGAGTAGAGCGAAGACACGCCTGTGAGTGCGCAGCACGGACCTGGACAGGGAAAGTGTTCCACAGTCTGGGAGCACATGCAGCAAAATCCTGCCCACCCATTTGAGTCCGTGTAGCCGGTATCTTAAGGAGGGCCTGTCCCTGGGACCTGAGAGAGTAGGAGGAGGAGTCAGCTGGGACAAGGAATTTCACAAGCCCTGGAAGGGTACCAGTGCCAAGAACCTTTCCGATGAAGCAACCTAGGACGAAGTCTTTGTGGTTTGCGGGTGAGAGCCAGTTTAGCCTGCTGTAGAGGTCACAATGGTGAGTGAGATGGGGGGCAGCCAGCGCGAAGCAGCAGACATTGTTATAGGCAGTGGACCACCTAGTGAGGTGGACTTTTGGTGAGTGGGCAAACAAGAGGAGCCCATAGCAGAGTGAGGGTAGGAGCACCCCTCTGTCAAGCGCGATCCGAGCTACCGGAGTAAGATTGCTTTTTGCTCTGTAGGCCAGACCCAGTTTGCCGTTAACAGTCTTGCAAGTATTTTGAATGTGGTGGCCAAGGTCAAGCTGCGGGTCAAGCGTCACCCCAAGGTATTTAAAGTTGTCAGTAACTGTGATCTTGACCCCGTCAACACCCGAAACACATAGTGGAGCAGGGGCGGCCTTAATCTTGGCCTGAGACGCAAAGTGCGTGGCCTGGGTTTTTCTGAGATTTAGGACCAACTTGTGGGACAAAATCCAGGATTGGATGTTCCTCAAGTCCTCGCTCAGGTGGTGATTTATGACCCCTATCTCTAGAGAATGCGTCAGGATGACCAGGTCATCTGCATAAAGGATAGGCTTGCAGTGGACAGCAGCAGCGGGGTTTGTTCGAGAATATGGAGAAAAGCAGGGGCCCCAAAGACGGAGCCTTGTGGGACACCCATGGTAACAGGGATAGTGCCCGAGAACTCCCTCCCATACTTGACAAGTTGCTGTCTGCCGTTTAAGTAGTTGGAGAACCAGTTGAGCACCTCAGGTGATAGACCATAGGAGCTGAGCTGGGTGGAGAGCATGGTGTGAGCAACAAGATCAAAGGCCTTAGAGAGATCTATAAAGATAGCTCCAGAGAATTTGCCTTGGTCCAGAGCTGCTCTGATCCAAGATGAGACCTTGACAAGGGCAGAAGATGTGCTGTGCCCTTTCCTAAAGCCATGCTGTTCTGGGGCCAACAGGTCATGAGACTGCAAGTACTCCCGAGAGTTGGCCTGCCATGACCTTCTCGAGAAGTTTGCTGACTGCTGCCAGTATGGATACTGGACGGTAGTTTTCAATGAGTTTGGGGTTCCCTTGTTTAAGCATCGGGACCACCCTGGCAACTTTCCATACTTCCGGAATGACACCCGACAGGGACAGATTAAAGATATGGGTTACCATAGGGGCAATCTTACTGGCACCGAGACTCAGAAGTTTCAGCTCCAGTCCATCCTGGCCAGCACTCGAAAAGTGGGAGAGACCCGAGAGCAGTCTCTGCACTTCTTGCACCGTGACCACTTAAAAAGAAAGGGCGTGTAAGATGAGGATGGTGCGGCCCCTTTTTCACTGTTCTCCCCTCGCCCATGGGGGAAAGATGATGTAAAGGTAGACAGGTCTGAAAAGTATTGGTTGAATGCATTTGTGATGGTCAGGGAGTTGTTGCAACTGGCACCATCGATGATCATATCTCACCGCTCAGAGTCCCACTGACTATATTCTTAATGTTTCTCCAGAACCTCCTGGGGTCCCGAGCTCTGTGCAGCAGCACAGATTTGAAAAATTCGGCTTTAGCAGCCCTAATAGCCTTCTTGCACTGATTTCTGAGCATCCTGTACTGCAGAAATATGGCCTGTTCCGCCGTGGCCTTGAATTTTGCCCAGCACTTATCTCTGTACTTCATGAGGGCTAGCAGACTACCCTGTAGCCACTTTGTCGCCAAGCCCCTGACCCTCCATCTGATGAGGGGGGCATGTTTATCCTGCAGCACCCTGAACATACTAAGTAAGTGACTGGCTGCTGACGTGGAGTCCTGGGCGTTCCATACTGCTGACCAGTCAGTGTGCTGGAGATCAGCCTGGTAGGAGCCAAGATCAAACCTTGAGTAGTCTCAGACCTGGATGATTTTATGTGGGATTTTCAGAGAAGAACTCTTCCACACCCCGAACACGGGGGAGTGGTCCGAGATGGAGTCGGGGAGGATGCCCGACGAGCTGATCCTCTCTGGTCGATTTGTCATAACCCAGTCCAGGAGAGAGCTCCCTCCACCATTAGGTGGGCATCTTATAGGCTCCTTGATCAGTTGCGATAGGGAGAGACCAGCAAGGAGTGGTTCATATGCTTTGGAGTTGCTACCAAGCCAGTTTAGGTTGAGATCACCTAGGATAATTAGTTCATTTTGTCGGGTCATAGCACCTACAATATCCAGGAGGACGGACAGTCCCTCCAGGCCGCCCTTTGGGGGATTGTAGGTGAATACAACATGTATCTTTTTGGGTTATCGAGCAACTGCACTTGTGCAGGAACTTGCAGGGACTGCACAGGTTGTGGACAGGGTAGCACCGACAAGTTAAGGTGGCTTTTATAATATACCAAGATGCCATCTCCCCTCTTTTTTCCTGGGCGATCAAGCCTGAGGAGGTCATAGCCCGGGAGGCACATGCGGAGTTTGGTATGGTGGGTTTAAGCCAGGTTTCTGTTATTCCAAGGATGTCAGGGGTGTGGTGGGTGACCCAAGCCGGTAGTTCTGCCAGGTTGGGCAGGATGCTACGGATATTGAGATGCGCTATTTTCAGCCCTTTGACTGCCATCCCGCCAAGAGCAGCAGGGGCTGTTTGGCAAGGCAGGCCAGGGTTTAGCTCAATGTCACCTGATAGTGCTAGGGTCACCAGAAATAGCCATAGGAGATGTTTTAGGGAAGGGGAGCTATCCCTGGCAAGCACCCTGCGACTATAACTCCTGACCAGCCATGCAGGACACAAAAAGCACCTCAGGTCAAGACTTCAGAGAACCCAGGGAGGGGGTCTGCCTTCCGCTAATAGGTTGGAGAACGTGAAATCAGTTTCCGCCAGCGGGGGGAGCAAGTGCCCCATGGTTCTCCCACTCTATGGGCATCTACACCAATATACCAGGGGATGCCAAGGACAGTGAGGATACCACAGGCTAGTGTGCACACAAGTGGATGCAGTGGTATTCGCTTAAACAGGTGCTGAGGGTTCCCCATGTTCATACCAGTGTTAGACTGACCGAGGGGAATGGTCCAGATCAGTGCTGATCACTGGCCCCCACTCTGCAGCCAGTGGTGATTCCCTCACCACTACCTGACACCTGATACCACCCTGTTTTCAGCAGTTCCTACCTATTATTATCACCTATTCCTACCTATTATTACCACACAGTTCAGAGCTCCTACCTCCACAAGAGTACAGACTAAGCCCCTAAGTTCGTGAGCACCCGTGATATGTTGTATTAGGCAGTCACCTGTAACAGATTGGGGATTATAAAACAGTACAGTACACAGGGATGCCGATGCTGGTAGTGCGGTCAAAATGTAAAGCCAGTGCATCCTTGACGCCCCTCAAGATATATGTGAACGTATACCAGCTACCCAGCAAACTGTACAGCCCTCTTAAGGCAAAGAAAGATCTTACATTAAACAGGCTGTTCAATAGGGTGCTTTAACTATTGTGTATTCTCTATGCTACTAGTTAATTGTTGTAACCCAGGGTACAGTAGGAACTGAAGGAACAGGTTATACTGATATTGTTTGCCCGATCTGATTACTAAGTATATACTGTAACTGCAGCGCTGGATAATATAGCAATTTTCGGTTAAGAGAGATTCTTTGTGGTGCCCAAGATCCCACCTATGGCCAGTGCCGATTGGTCCTGGTCAAACCGGGGGCGTAGCTACCGTGCATTTAATGGGAGGAGGGAACAGGGCAGGTGGGTGGGTGGGCCGAAAAACAAGCCCATGCTGCAGCAGCTCCTTCTGTTGCTGCTCTCTCCAGTCCCCCCCCCCCGAGGCACAGGAAAAGTCCTGACAGTGTTCGTCGGGGGAGGACCACTCGGTTTACCAGTGCCTCAACCCCGAGGTGCTCCTTCCTTGTCCTGAGATGCAGGGGAGGCTCACAAGAGCTGCCTGCTCCCCCGGTGAGAAACAGTCTGAAATAGTTTGTTGAGAGATCGGGCTAGCCTTTTTGCTAGGCTTGCCCCGACGTCACTTAATGCTGCTCTCTCCAGCCCCAATCAGTCCTCCCCCGAGGCACAGGAAAAGTCCTGACAGTGTTCATCGGGGGAGGACCACCCAGTTTACTGGCTCTTCAACCCCGAAGTGCTCCTTCCTTTGTCCTGAGATGCAGGGGAGCCTCTCGCAAGAGCCGCCCGCTCCCCCTGGCGAGAAACAGTCCAAAATAGTTCATTGAGAGATCGGGCTAGTCTTTTTGCTAGGCTTGCCCTGACGTCACCTAATGCAGGAGCCAATTGGTGCAGCTTCCTGTTCAAACGGCAGTTTGGCACCGAAATTCAGCTGGGGCTCTGTGTGGAACAAAGGGCTGAAACTGGAAAAACAAGCCCACGCTGCAGCAGCTCCTTCTGTTGCTGCTCTCTCCAGCCCCAATCAGTCCTCCCCCAAAGTCCTGACAGTGTTCGCTCCGGGGAGGACCGCCCGGTTTACCGGCGCCTCAACCCCAAGGTACTCCTTCCTTTGTCGTGAGATGCAGGGGAGCCTCTCGCAAGAGCCGCCTGCTCCCCCTGGCGAGAAACAGTCCGATGAAGGATGCTTACCTTCATATCAAAATATGAAAATCTCACAGGAAATATCTGAGGTTCTTTCTTCAGGGGTAGCATTACCAGTTCAGAGTGTTGCCCTTTGGCTTATCTTCTGTGCCACAAGTCTTTACCAAATACCTGACAGTGGTGGCAGCAGCCCTTCACAGGGAAGGCCTATGTTTCTTTTCTTACCTAGATGACTGGCTATTAAAGGCCCACTCCAGGGACCAGTTGCTGCAGACCTTAACTTGAGATCCATGTCTAGTTATGTATGCATAAAACTTAATAAAGATGTTTAATTAAAAAAAAAAAAAACTTAACTTAATCCACACAGATGTTCGATGCTCTGGGGGTGACAGTCAACATAGCAAAGTCTGTACTGACACCCTGCCAAGGACTGCAGTACATAGGGGGCAGTTCTGGATATGGTCCAGGGTTCTGCGTTTCTGCTGCTGAACAGGGCAGAATGTTTGATTGTACCAGCACAGTTGGTACATGACAGTCATTATGTCTCAGTAAGGATATTTCTGTGCCTTCTGGTTCTTATAGCGGCAGCCATTGTCACAGTGCCAATGGCCAGACTGCACCTACAGATCCTACAGTGGACCCTAAGAGTCCAATAGGACCAGCTGACAGACAATCTAGAACAGATGTTTCTAGTAATGTCTTCCTTGCACAGCATGCTCAAGTGGTGGATGGAACGCAGAACCTACTCAAGTGTGTCCCATTCTTGATTCCTGCCCCACATCAGATCCTTACAACGGATTCCTCAGGATCATGATGAGGAACCCCTATTACAGAAGTACAGGAAGGAATTTCCTAGTGTGGTTCATGGTCATTCCACCAGAGACATGGCCACTTCTGTAGCTTGTTTTCAGAATGTTTCTGCTGGAGAAATCTGTACAGCTGTCACATGGAGTACCGTCTACACCTTCACTATATATTGCAGTCTGGACATTGTCTCTTGCAGATGAGCTGCATTTGACCTAGCTGTGATACAAGGCCTATTATCATAGGCTTATAGGCTCCAGCCGCCCACTGCTAACTTGGGTACTACTTGGGACTTGTTCCAAAGGTGTGGCCTGATGAAAGAGATATCCTCGAAGAAAGTAAAACAGTTATGTAAGAACTTACTGTAACAGTAGATCTTCGAGAACATCTCTTTCATCAGGAAATGCCATCCCACCCTCCTTCCCCCTTAGGGGTTGTGACAAGGGATCTTTGTGTTGCTGACTCCATTTCTGTCTTTTTTAGCATTCTGTCTTGCCTGGTATGTGGAGTTGGGGGTCTCTCCAGGTTCCCTAGAGGGAGGTCCTCCGAGCATGATCTCCAATGAGGAACTGAGGAAAGGAGGGTTTTCCCACGTTTATGTAGATGCTGACGCATGACATCGTCATGGGCAGCTCCTGTCTGACTGCTTGCAAAAGTTTCCGCATGGTCCTAGTGCTGACGTGGGTATAGTTCTAAAGGTGTGGCCTGATGAAAGAAATTCTCTCAAAGATCTACTGTTACGGTTAAGTTCTTGCGTAACTGTTCTTTCTTCCTTTTCCTCATATTTTGTTATGTTGCTGCTGTTTAATGTTCTTTTGCCCGTTACAGTTTACTGTGTGGTAATTTACTATATGGCAGTTTTTATGCTTTTAGTTTTTATTTTATTTTTATTCTCTAAGTATTGTTGAAATTGTATATTTTGTTATACTTGTTTCCATATGATGTTATTATTTTGATACATGGTACTTTTTATCTGTTCTCTTCTCTTCCCCTTCCCCAGGACGCATCTGGAAACAAGCTGATACCAGCTCAGTATGACTTTCCTGGTAAAACTTTTGAAATACATTAAATAATTGGGGTATGTGAAGCAGTCCAGGAATCTGCCTGTCCAGATGTTCCAGGACCTCAGCCTGATGATCAGTTGAACCAAGTCTGAGCTCATCCTGACGCATGTAATTCTGTTTATTGGAGCCAAGTTGGAGTCCCTCCAAGCCAGAGCTCATCTGCTTCAGGACAGGGTGGTGGACCTGTTCTCCATCGCCCACAAATATTTCGGGTTAGACAGTCACACCTGGTCTGGGATGTTGTCAAGGTTCTGAGTTTCATGACCTCTACCATGGCCATGGTGCATTGGATCTGCTGGTGTACATGACCCATTCAGTTAGAACTGGGGCACTAGTGGTCATACTAGCACCAGCCCTGAAGCAACTGGTCTGGGTCACCCAGCTGATACTGGATGCAGTTCGTTGGTGGCTGTCCCCAATGAACATCTCAGAGGGTATTACATTCGTCTGGGTGGAGCCCTCAGTCAGGTTGACGACAAACATGTCATTCATGGGCTAGGGTTCGTATCTGCAGGATCAGAGAGCCCACAGTTTCTGGTCATCAAACTAGGCTGCACATCACCTACTGGAACTCTGAGCAGTTCACCTGGCGCCGGTGGAGTTTGCACCACAGGTTTGAGGTAGAGCCGTTCAGGTCCATGACCACCATGTTCTTCCTGAACAAACAGGGAGGCACACATTCATTTCCTCTGTGTCAGGAATCGCTCTGGACATGGTCTTAAACTAAACTCTTTACACGTAAACTTGTTGGTGGTCCATGTCACAGGAGCAAACAAATAGGTGGCGGATGCTCTCAGTCATGTGGGAGAGTCATTCTATAAGTGGTCACTGCACCCAGAGTTGGTGTCCCTGGTGTTTCCAGTATGGGGAACAACCATCAGTGGATATGATCACATCCTGGGAAAACAGGAAGCTGAAGTGCCCATCCCCCTTAAAAGGGCATCCTGTCGGGAGATACATTCTCTTGGTCCTGGGCCCAGAACCTCCCATATGTCTTACCTCCATTTCCCCTTGTCCACTAGAAAACCCTCAAGGTACGGAGGGACAGGGAATCCCTGATTCTGATCATGCCAGACTGGTTACACCAGCTCTTCCAAGAATCAGTCTTCACCTTTGATTCCCAGATATGGGGCTGGGGCTGGAGGCACTAACCCCAAGGGAGCAAATGTTTTGCAGAGAAAGAGTCAACATCGGCTACTGAGCATGGCACCTGCACACCCTCACGTGGTGTCACGTGCCAACTAATAACCATTGCTAGCTCCCTCACAATGTAGTTCTGTTCATCCCACCGTCGCGTGCACAGGGTGGGAGCAACAGTATCCCAATTTTTTTCATCACTGCTTTGCCTTTACCCTTTTTTTACATTTTTTTTTCTGTAATGCTAAAGTCTGAGAAGAAGGGGGCCAAGTTGTCAAAGAAAGTCCTTCGGCCTCCCATTATGCGTAGGTGCTCCTGTGGGAAGCCCATGGCCATGAAGGACCAGCATCAGTACTGTGTGGCCTACCTTGGCCTGGACCATGATATGAATGGGTGTGATGCTTGGTTCTCTGTGGACTGCCATACCCTAGAGATCCATACGATGAGGTGGGGTTGTCCAATCCCCATATTTGTAGGTAGGTGTTGCACACATGTGGGCAAGGCATGGATGCTAGGCTTTTCCCCTGGGCCTCTTCCTGGGATCTCTGATTCCAAGGAGGCATAGAGTCCTCCTTGACCTTATCATGCTGTGGTGTCTAAAGCCCTGTTGGGTGGGTCTGCAGCCATCTCTTTGTGGGCAGCCAGCTGTGAACCCCCCACAGCCTGCCTGTCCTGAACAGCAGACATCCTCAGTGGTGAGGCCAAAGCTATAAGCTCAGTCTACACCGGCAAATACCTTAGTATCATATTATGATATCAGCCTTACTGTTATTCCCATTCAGGGTGAAAGGTCAGGTGGCCTTGGAGAAAACACGGGGTGCCTCATTGATACTGTTTGCAGTGTCGGAGGACTGTCTGGTAATAGGGCTGTTGTTCATCCTGTTGCTGAGAAGGAGGTTGTCATTTCCTCCAGTACTGTTAGAGAGATCGAGGGGTATGTGATAACAGCCATGGTGTCAATCCTGGGTCCAGCACAGCTGCAATGACTGTGTTTCCCTGGGGTCGTCCCCGACCCTGCTGACACTCACAGTGCTGGGGTTGGCCCTAGCACTGTTTGCAGTATTGAGATGGGGGAAGACTCTAAGGTTGACACTGTAGCCAATGGTGATGGAGAATAATCTGTCTCTGAGGGCATCTTCGACCCTGAGCCCAGTGCCAGAGGCAGCTCCGGCTCATAGTCTGATGGCTGCCTTGAAGCAGAGTTCTTCTGAGAGTCGCTGGATGACAGCACCACCAGTGAGGACCAGGGACACCCTACAGAGACTGTATGGCCCCGCTCTTCTCACCTGGGGGTTCCCCCCCATGGGCACCAATCGAGTCACTCCTCTGATCTTGGAAGACCCAATTCAGGTGACTCTGCCAGGCCCTCCCTTCAAGCAAGGCTTTCTGTGCAGTCCTGCAGTCCAAGTCAGGGCTGTTGAGACCCTGAATCTCATCCCCCTCTGGGGCCTCACCTCTTTATGGAGAGGTTGCCCATGTTTATAGGTCCTGAGGGGTCACTTATGTGGGAGCAACACAGGGCATTTGTTGATGCCTTAGGCAGCCTTCATTAGGGACTCTGACAGGGCCCAGTTTAGGCCCTACTCCCCAGCACTAGCATCCCCTGGGATTAGTGCCTCATCTCCATCAGTGTCCTCCTCGAAGGACAGTGAATCATTTTCCCGCCTGTCCTCGACTGCTGAGTATGCTCTGTACCAGGAATTCCTGGTGGAGATGCTCCAGGCACTTGACCTAAGTTTGTACACTATCCACAATCTTGCAGCCCTGCCGTTGGGAATCCTTGGGGTTCCCAATGAGGAAACAGATTTTGTCCTTCCATGGCTGAGGGGCTTCGTGGTGCCATTAAGGGCAGCATGTCGGTGTCCCTTCTGTTGTCCAGCAGCCCGCAGGGACCTCCTCATGTAGTATCTTGCACCCACATGTCTGTAGGTGTGGTACTTCACCCTTGTTTAGGGTTGGAAGTACTGCATACCCCATCAGTGTTTTGATGCCCCATGAGTGATTGTCCTCCAGAGGCAGACTCCGCTCAGACTAATTCCCTTGGCAGTAAGGTTTTTACCTCATCACGCACCTTCATGTTCAAATCCGTACACCAGGCACATCAGGTGCCCTTCATTTGTTGCCTATGGTTGCAGCTAGGTCAGCTTTTAGCTGCTGTGCCTCAAAGCAAGTTAGTCAGGCAAGCCATTGGCCATTCTGTTAAAGGCCTGGAAGTACCTTGGAACCAGTCAAGGGTATCGTACGATGCCAGTGAGGTGGCCTCCATGTTAGCAGGGACTGGAGTTTCTCTAAGGTGAGTAGCATGGCTTTGCCTTTCTCAGCTGGCATCTGTGACCAGGTGTAAGGTGCTAAACTTGCATTTCCAGGGGTCTAATTTCTTCTCCCCCAAGGCCTGGTGGAAACTGTTGGGGCACCCTCCTACTCTTGTGCCACAGGAGCCCCTGTCTGGCCCTGACAAATCTCATATCTTGCCAGTCCTCTAAGGAGCCCCTACCCTCAGATGTTCTCCCCTACACAGAGGAACGAGGGTATGTTACCCTCGGGGTGAGCCAGCTCCTCCCTCAGAAGGGACAGCTTGGTACTTGGACCCATAAGTGGGAATCAGTGGTGAGGACTGATTCTTGGAAAATATGAAAATTATGTGCTTACCATAATGTTTGATCTTCCAGAATATCTTCACCATTGATTACCACACCCGCCCATCATCCCCCACTGTAGCAGAACCAAGGACCTCTGGACAACTCACCCTGCTTGTGCTGGCCGGCATCATTTGTCACATCTCTCCATTTACACTTCCTTGGAGTGGCTTTTAGAAAAAAATATAAAAAGGTGGTTAGGGGGCTCATTATTAGGCCCCCTCTCCCACCAAAAATGTTTTTTTTTAACTGGGTGAGGGTCCTTTTAGGGTCCTCAAACCAACCAAAAAAAGAAAGAAGAGAAGGTAGCGCCCTTCTTTCCGGCCTGTTTTTCTTTTTTTGTTCTCCTCCTCTTCTCTGCCTAAGGTATATCCCCTTGTTGGATGTCGTGCCTTTGGGCACTATCCAGTGTAACTTCACAGGCAGTTGCACTGCCTGTGAGAGGTGCTGTGCACTGGATTGGGACAAATAAACTTGCTCTTGCACAGGGTACATCCCTGAGGTTGCAGGAAAAGCAGATGATTTCCCCTGTTATCTTCTGACTAGGTCAGACTGTTTTTTGGTTGGTATGCCCATTTTTTTTCCCTTACACCAGCTGGGCTGTTAGCCCACTATCCTTAGGGATGCCTGGGAACATGAGCACATCTCAGCTTCTTTAGGCTGTGTAGTCCTACAACTCCACATGCACCTGGAATCCCTTTTTCTTCCCTGGCAGAGGTGAAAAGGGACATATTAACTGAATATCCAGTCAGCCCTCTATCTTGTTGCATGGAGTGTTTTTTTTTTCCCCAGGAGTCCATGTGTCTCATTCCTATTCTGGAGCATTATGCCATCTCGATTACAAGGGAAGCCCACTAGGCATCCCCCTTTTTATCTTCTGCCTCAGTCACATGCTTCAAGGCTACTGCCTTTAATATCACCATCCACCTCCTACTTGGCTAGTGGTGTAAGGCTCTGGCTCTTTACCCAACTACCCCTTTGTGCCACCTAGTGGTACCTAAGGCAGTATAGTATAGTGGTTGAGAGCACTGAGCTGCAAACCTGGAGAACTGAGTTTGAATCCTATAGCCACCACATGCATACTGTGTGACCATTAGCAAGTCACTTAATTCCCCTGTGCTCCCAGGACACACCTGGAAACAAGCCTTGGCTTAGTGTGTCTAGTATGCCCTGTTCCTCTATCTAAAGGTTGAAGTTGGGTTTTATTTGTTTTTTTTTATATTATATTTTTTATTAAGGCTTATGATATGGACACACATGTTCATTTCAACGTTAAAAATGGTACAGTTACTACAGTTGGAAAGTACACATCTCTTAGGCCAAAACTATAAGCTACAAGACGAGGGGCTGTAGTATTATTTCATAACTCATGGCATATGTTCAAGCATTATTTCAACATTTAGAATGTTAGGGAGTAAGTTAGCATCACAATTCTGTGCATCATATGTTTATACAACAGGTTAATCCCATTTCCTGCAACAGACCCTGCCACACCATATACCTGGAGTACTGAGGATAACTGGAGCGGTCTAACAGAGTCCCATGATGAACAAGTTGGGTTTTATTTTGTTGTTTATATTCCTATACCCTTTCCCTGTCCCTTTGGCTAGGAAACTTCGTAGCCCTCTCCCCACTTTGTTCCTCTCTTGGCAAAGAGAACTGAGGTACGTGAGAAAACTGGCAACGGTTATTGGTAGGCGCGCTACACCATGTGGGGGTCTACAGGTGCTGTGCTCAGTAGTTGATACTGACTCCATCCTTGCAAAAAAGAATTTGCTCCTGTAGTATCCTAGTGCCTCCGGCCCCAGACCCATCAATGGTGGTCAGTGGTAAAAGTATTCTGGAAGATCAACAATTAGGGTTAAGTACCTAATTTTCATTTCTAGCATCATGATCTTCTCAGTCTCAGCAGCAGACCTTTATGTGTTTCACTCCTGCCGGACCTTATGAGGTGTTCCAAGGGACAGTCAGGCAACTGAACTTGCAGTCCATAAATCAGACCGTCTGCTCCCTGAGTGGCTACAGTTTCATGCCCTTATGCTTTCCAAAGATGTTTTCTGGGTGTTGGAGGCATCATTAAAGGAGTCAACTTGCAAAATCTACACTTATAGGTTGACAAAGTTCTCCTATTGGTGCGAGGAGTGTGGATTGTTACCCTCTCCTGCTTCATATTGGACTTACATGCTGACTTTTGACCAGTGTCTCAGGCAGGGTTATATGCCATGCCCATTAAGTTGCACCTGGATCCATTTTGGCATACTGTTCCAAAATAGGGTTGCCGATGATAGAGAAGGACAAAGTGGTTGGTCATTTCTGTAATAGGCTGGACCATCTATCCCCTGTGGTGTGGGAACCACCTCCGATGTGGGACTTACCCATTGGTACTGTCATGGCTAATGGATAAACCATTTGATCCTCCATACAAATATGAGCTCTCACATATGTCATGGAAAATTGCATTCTTGGTCACCATTAGCTTAGCCAGACGGGTGAGAGAGTGCCACATGCTATCTGCAGTGTCACCATATCTGGTTTTCCACATAGGCAAGATTATCCAACATCCCCATGTAAAAATTCATGACAAATGTAATCTTTTAGTTTCATGTAAATCAAGTAGTCATTCTACAGACTTTATTTCCGAAGCTCAGAGGCTGAGCAAACACTCTACATGCTAGATTTTCGCTGAGCTCTGCTCTTAAACCAGAAATATATGGCAGGATTTCATGGTGAGGTTCATCAGTTGTTGGTTACATATGGTGAAACCACCTTAGGCATACCGGCAGCTAAGTAGATGACTGGCTGATTAAAAATTTGTTGCAGGTTCGCTCGGGAGGAGCCACCCATGGAATTGAATGTGCACTCCACCAAACATACTGCTGCCTTTGTTGCTGCTGCCAGGTACTTTCCCATTTCTGAAGTACATAAGGCTGCTACCTGGTAGAATGCACACACATTCATAACCCATTACAGCATTGGCTTGCTCCGTCATCATGATCCTGCTTTTTGGCCCTCAGTCCTCCAGTTTCTATTCGCCTAATTTGGGATACACATATTACCCCCTCCTGTGGACTGCTAGGAGTCTGACTAAGTGTGGCTAGTGTACCAAGTCTGGGTAGTTAGAAGTAGAGTTTACTTACTTTTTTCATATTAAAGTTTTTATTTAAAAATAATGTTTAAATGTACAAGAAGAATTCAACAGACATTATGGTACAGTTAGTGGTACAAGACAGTGGAGCAATATTGCTCATGTTATATTCTGTTGTCAGTAAATCAGAATGAATTTCTGTGCCATCAGGAGTCAACCCATGGTTTTAAAACTAGAGGTTACTTACTTGTATCTAGAGTTCTTCTGCTAGTATTTAGGACCCACCTGATCTCCCCTGTATAGCTTGCTTCAGTTCATGTTCCAGTGTGCAGATCTGAGTGGAAAGGTGCAAAGCCAGAGGACCACATAGGTGGGTGGTATGTGGATTCTAACTTGTAGACTGTTTTGATGCCTGGGCATGCTCAGTGGAAGACTGCCTAAGTGTGGATGTGAATGGAATACTAGTAGCAGAGTTACGGTTACAAATGAGTGACCTTTATATCCTTACACCTGCCCTCTAGAACAGGTTCTGGAGTATCTCTTGACATCTTTAAAACAGGCCTGCAGTAAAAGTTCACTTGTCCATCATTTTGGCATATCATGAGCTAGTCTGGTAACTTGCAGTGGCACAACTGCATCTCTTCAGGAGATTCCTCAGAGGGATACTTTACATGAGACCACTAGGATAAAAATTCTGTGGCCACCTCTGATCTCATTTTGGTGCTAGAAAGGTAGATCTATACACCTGTCAAGTCAGCTGCTGCATGTGAGCTGAAATTCCTCATATGGAAAACAGCCTGGTACCAATAACGTTGGCTCACAGGCTCTCAGAACTACAAACCTTAATAACTGATTCTCTCTACACAGTACTCCATAAGGTTAAGGATGTTCTCCATACATACCCTAAGTGTTTGCCAAATGTGATGTTGGAGTTTCACATTTTTTTAATTAGAAGTTTATTGATTTTTCACAGTTTAATATATTCATGAGCACATCTCCTTTCATGCAGATATACACCTTACATTTAGCATTACAAGCAGTTACGATCTACATCAAATTTTGCATAGGAGCAACATAGAAAGGGATACTTATCCTGTCAGTGGACTGGTCTGCTTTATTCGTTCTCTTTGTTGTGGGTTCCCCCTCCTGTTACCTTCTGCCTTAACGATACCCTGTTCACGTGCTAGGTTGTGTTGATCTCTTCAGTCCTGTAAACTAAGTGTTAAATAATTTACTCATCAGGATCTTACTGACTCTTTTATAATATCTATAAATAAATTAATAAGTAGGCTGCCCCCCAAATCATATATCTGACACTATGTTCAGAACTCATTAATTACTTGTAGAAATTATTAGGAACAAGACTGAAACCAAAAAAGACAAACCTTTTCTGTGTTTCCTGGTGCATGATACTTCCTGGAGGTGGTCGCGCTCCCGTTATCATTTTCCCTATATGTCCATATACTCATAGGTGCTATGGGATAGATCTTAACATACGTTAAGTAGTGTCAGATGCGTTACTATGCTTTACACGGTTGGGAGAGACTGTTTATTTTTATTCTGAGTACTAACTGATTAGAATTTCCTGTATAAAAATAAAGTTTTCATCATCATCATCAACTCTTTGTTCTAGAGAGAGACCTCTGGTTTAGCCTGTCCCTCCTCTCAGGAAAGACCATCACTTTTGAGGTCCCTTGGAGTTTCACGTGCTCCCTAAACTTGGACCATACTAATTGAAATGTTGCGTTTCTTTTTCACATTATGTTGGTCTGTTTTTCGAGTCTAGTGATTTCTATAAGTTTTCCCATCCAGGCATCATGTATGGTTAGTGTATGATCTTTCCATCCCTGGACAATTAATCTTTTTGCTGTTGTCATTGCAATGCAGTACCACAGAAACATAGAATGTGATGGCAGATGGGGATCTGCTGATCCATCTAGTCTGCCCGGTAACAGCCCCCACACTGTTACATAACCTCAATGAACCCCTTATGCCTATCCCAGACTCTTTTGAAGGCCCTCACAGTCCTGGAACCCATGACCTCCGTGGGGAGGTCATTCCGTGTATCTGCCACCCTCCACTTGATGAAGTACTTTCTTACATTGCCCCTAAATCTTCCTCCCCATCGTCTCTTGTCATGTCCCTTAGTCCTTGATGTGCTATAGACCTGGAAAAGGTCCTGTGCATGTATCTTGTTCACTCCATTGAGCTACTTGAAGGTTTTGATCACGTCACCCCTCTCTTTTCTGTGCTCCTGTGAATATTAATTTCTTCAGTCTAGTTTCATACGGCATTATGTCCAGCCCTTGGACCATCTTTGTGGCCCTCCTCTGTACAGTCTCCAGCCTGTCAATGTCTAGGGATGTAAGTTTGTCATGGCAGTCATACACGTCATTGATTCCATGACGTTTGATCTTTATTCAGGACTTCCATGTCTTTCACTAGTGTCATCAGAGTGTAGCAATGATGACAGTGCCACAACATTTACTACTGTTTACTAATGATTTCATGAACAAACAATGAGTCATTAAAACCTCATCCATGACAAACTTACATCCCTATCAATGTCCTTTCTGAGGTAAGGCCTCCAGAACTGGGTGCAGTACTCTAGGTGGGGTCTCACCAGAGATCTGTACGGTGGCATGACTACCTAACTTTTTCTGCTAGAAATGCCTCTCTGTACAACCCAACATCCTGCTGGCCTTTTGTGCTGCTTTTTCACACTGCTTCCCTACTTTTAGGTCACCAGTAATGATGACTCCTAGATCCCTCTCCTGCTTAGTTAGAGGCAGAAAACGTCTCTTCCCCCATGTAGTATTCCTCTCCCTTGTTCACCTCCCCAAGTGCATGATCTTGCACTTTTTCCCATTGAAATTTAGCTGCCACAATCTCGACCACTCCCCCAGCTTCTGCAAGTCCTCACTCATGTCACTGACACCATTAGGTGTGTCGACCCTGTTGCAGAGCTTTGTGTTATCTGCAAGCAGACACACCCTACCCTTGAGCCCCTCAGTAATGTCACTAATGAAAACATTGAAAAGAAGCTGACCCAAAACCAATCCCTGAAACATCCCACTAGTGACCTCCCTTTTCCCTGACAGTGCCCCATTTACCAAAACCCTCTGTGTTCTACCACTCAACCAGTTTTTCACCCAGTTTACTATAGTCTGCCCAGCTCCCATGTTCCCTAGTTTGTTTAATAGCTTTTTGTGTGGGACCGAGTCAAAGGCCTTGCTAAAATCCAAATAAACCATATCCACTGCACCCCCTCTGATCCACTACCTTGGTGTCCCAGTCAAAGAACTCCACTAGGTTTGTTTGGCAGGATCTCCCTATCATGAAGCTATGCTGCCTGGGGTCCTGCAGTCCATTTTCCTCTAGAAATGATAAAATTCTCTCCTTGAGTAGGGATTCCATCATCTTGCCCACAGTCGAGGTCAGGCTGACTGGCCTGTAGTTCTATCTCTTCCTGCCCCCTTTATGGAGAGGAACCACCATCGCTCTTCTCCAGTCTTCTAGAACTACCCCTTCTTTTAAAGATTTATTGAAGATTTCTGCTATTGGTGCTGCCAACTCTTCTCTAAGCTCCTTTAGTATCCTCAGGTGTAAACCATCCGGGCCCATAGCTTTGTCAATCTTCAATTTATTCAGTATATCCATGACCCTTTCTGTAGTAAATGGGATTGTGTCCACTTCCGTAGTCCGTGTGTCCTTCCTTGTGAGGGTGGGCCCACTACTGTCTGCCTCCCTTGAGAACACTGAGCAGAAATACCCATTCAGGACCTCTGCTTTTTCCCTGTCACCTTCCACCGACTCCCCATCCCCTTTGACAAGTTATACAATACCATCTTTGTTTTTTTTTCTATTTACTAATATACCTAAAAAAATGTTTTGCTGCTACTTTTTACTCCCTGCGCAGTTTTTCCCTCTGTTTGTGCCTTTGCTTTCCTAATCACTTTACCCGCTTCTTCCAGCTTTTCCTAGTACAATTCCTTGTCCTTCCTACTTCCCATTTCCTTGAACTTCTTGAATGCTTTCCTTTTCTGCCTCACTATTGTCTCTACTTCTTTGGAGACCCATAGTGGGTTCCTTCTCCTTTTCAATTTCCTGTCCTGTCAGGTACATTCCGCTGTGACTGACGTTATTGCTTCATGTAAGCCTCCTCCAGTATGCCTGTACCCTTCCCCTGGGCCTATGTTTCAGTAGGTCCCTGAAGTGGGTCCTCATTTCTGTGAATCTAGTCATTTGTGAGTCCCGCTGTAATACTGGCATCTCCCAGGAGACACAGCCGCGGTGCACAGGGTATCTTTTTTTTCCATAGAGATTTTTATCCATGGGTGGGGAAGGCTAAGACCTCGGATGGACATTAAGTCCCAGGATTAGATAGGGAATCACGGGTAGACTGGATGGGCCATTGGTCTTTTTCTGTCATTATTGTCTGTGTTTCATCCAGGGGTGGCTAATGAGTCCTACCCCTGCCTCCTCCAGGACCACCTTCAGTCTTGGGTACTCCCATGAATCTTTCCCTTGCAGCAGGGCTGGAGGGCCATCCTCCTCCCCCATGCTATTATCCCATGTGGGTCGAAGGCAAGCTCCCAGGTAGCAGCACAGGCTCAGGGACGAGCAGGTAAGGTTCATTAAGCCCCTGACATCCTTTTCCCTGGCTTTCTCTCCACCCCTTGTATTGGGCATCTGGCTTGTTCATGGAGATGCACATGCTTGATGTTCACCCATCATCTTCCCTTCTTTGCTGCCCATGCTGCACTGCCACCAGGCCTCTACGTAGTGACAGTCTAAGGCTGGGCTAACATGCCTCCCCATTGCGGGAGAAGAGAGCACTTCCTCAGACACTTGATTCTCTCCTGCCCCAGCTGACCTCCGGCGACCCGAGTCTGTTCCTGAACCCAGGTCATTAGTGTGGCAGGAGGTAAGGTGCCAGCACCTCATCCCTTCATGCCACTGGGCTGTCTTGTGCATGGAGTATCTTATATCCAATAGTTCTTTTGACTGTTCATGACCTCTCAGAAGCTATTTACATGTGTGCATATAAAGAATATATGTTTTAGCGTAGCCACGTCTCTGTTGCAATTCCAACACGTTTTGTTGTTGCTGGCTTTCATTAAATGCAGCCTTCTTGGTGTGAGGTACCATTTGTGAAGCAGTTTAAACTGTAACTGTATAGCCTTTGCGTTCCTCACCCACCAATGTATGTTTTCCCAGACCGTTTCACATTCTACTTCACCCAGGTCTGTTTCTAGATCTTGGTCCCAACTTTTCTTAGCTTGTGGCATCAAGTGCCTGGGTTCATCCACCTCATTACGCAGGTTAAGAACAGAAGTGTCAGTGTTAATCACTTCAGCTGCATGTACTCCCTGTAGGAAATGTCTCATTTGGAGCCAATGCCACTGCTCTTTGTTTTCTAGGGAGAAATTCCCTGAGTCTTCCAAAGGGGATTACGTCCCTATCCTGCAGTACATCCCCAGTTAGCCATACATCTTTCCTCTGCCAAGCCATCCAGGATACCACTTTCCCTCTTGTTCTGACTAGAGGGTTTTGCCAGAGTTGGGCTTGAGTGAATGCCTTAACATTGTAGTGATATGCTCGGTGCATCATGGCCTATAATTGGAGTTTCACATTAACCAACCCTTGACACTGCCAACATTCTTCCCCAGGTGAGAGGAATCCCTGGGAAATTCAGCTCCATTCTCTTGAAGTTAGATAAAGATTCTGTTCTGTCTCAATAGAACCAAAGATCACAGAGTATTGTTTTAACTGTTTCCTTTAATCCCAATTGTAAAGGAATTACCAGACAGTATCTGTTCACCTGGATTATAACTTACATTCAACACTGCTGCTCTCTTGCAGGAAAGTAGTTAGAAGGTTCTGTTCGAGCTCACTTCATTCAAGCTGTGGTCGCCTGTGTCCTTGCTTAGACTGCTCCCTATTTCTACATCTTGGACTAGTGTTCACCTTTTCATGAAACACTACGCCATAGATGTTCAGTCTAAGAAACATGTAGGATTGGGGTTGGCTGTACCATGGAGTTTGCTGTCATAGTAACATAGTAATTTGAGGTTGGGAGAGACACCAGGTCTAGCATGTTAATTCCTCTGCTTCATAAGCAGGGATGATAAAAAAGTATTTTGTATAGACATGTATTATTTATTTATTTATTTATTTATCAAGTCTAGGATTACAAATACCTTTGAGCCATGGCTCTTTTACAAAGGTTCCACGTCAGAGAAATACAAATTATGGGGAACATCAAGACAGACATTACAACAATGTGGACATTGCAAACAGGTACAGATTAATACAGTTCAAGGGTAGCATTTGTAACAGCGCAGTGGCATTTGTCAGAGAAATAGACAACAGATAAGAGGTGCCAGAGTCATAGGGGAGGGAAGAGGGAGGAGGGAGAAGGAATGTAAGAAGGGTGGCGAGAGGGTAGAAAGTGCAGCATTGGGTATACAAAGATGAGGGTAGAATCCAGTGAGGAGGGAGGGGAGGGAGGGGGACAACTAGAGCAGAAAGGGAAGTGGAGAAACAAGGTTAGTTGGGCAGTCACAGGAGCTGTTGGTAGTGAGATAGTCCCGAGCCTAGTTTTAAACATACCAATAGTTGGGGCAGAGGAGATGGTTGGGCTGAGGCCATTGAACCAGAGTGGCGCTCGATAAGCAAAAGAGCGTTGTCCTTGTGAAGTGTGACAGTGGAGGACTTTCAGTAGCTGTAGCGTGGATCTCCTAAGGCACCATTTGCTAATTCGGTGTTGTAACAGAGTTGAGACCCCAGAAGGTGCAAGGCCAAGGTAGATTTTTTTCACCATGGAGCAGGTGAGAAATTTTATGCGGTTTGATAGTTGGAGCCAGCCGGTCTGAGAGTACAGGTTACATGTGTGGGTGAGACGGTAAGCACCAGTGATGAGCTGACATGCTTTATTTAAGGCAGTTGAGAGGCATCTGAGGGTTGTGATTGTGGCCGAGCCATAAATGATGAGACCATAGTCTATTACAGAGATCACAGAGCTCAGGACTGCAACCGACAAAGCTTCTGGCATGAGGTGTGGTCTGTATTTGTATTTATTTATAAGGATTCTGTACCCATTCTGCTATACAGGGTACTCATTGTTTTCCTTGTCTAGACTTACCTTGAAGGCCTGTACTGTCTTCATATTCACTCTCTTCACTTGAAGACTGTTCCACAGTTCACCCTCCTCTGGGAGAAAAAGTGCCTCCTAATGTTACCCCTGAATTTACCAGCTCTGAGCTTCAAGATGTTCCCTGACCCCTATCTTGCTGGAGGACACAGATCAAATATATCAGTATGTTCAAACTTGTGTATGCAAAAGACTGAGATCATGTCCCCTCATTGCCTCCTTTTCTCCAGGGTGATTATGTTAAGGGCCTCTAGCCTCTCTTCCTAACTTTTGTCCCTAAACCCTTGATCATTTTGGTGGCCTGCATTGCACCCTCTCTGCTGCTTCAATGTATTTCTTCTGTTGAGGAGTCCAGAACTGCGTGCAAACTCCAGTATGGGCCTGACCATGGCTGTGTAATGTGGCAGTATTACTTCCCCTGCGCTCTACTGGTTACCCCCTTTTGACGCACGCCAGTATTCTGCTCTCCCTCTTGATGGTTGCTGCACACTGCTTGTCCTGATTCATCCCCTTGACTTTCATGAACACCAGATCCTTTTCCTCCTCCGTTACAGCTTGTGGGACCCCACGTATCTCAAAGACTCATACTGCTTGTCACTCAACCAAAGAGTGTGGCTCTGTGGAGGAGAACTGACTCATGGAAGAGGAAAGTTGCTTACTGGAACTCTTGATCTGCTAGGGTATAAAAACAAACTTTATTGGCAGAAAAGGACCACTTGGCCCACCCAGTCTGCCTAGATGTTCCCTGCCTCATCAGTCTCCAAGGAACCTAACTGGTCTCTGTTGCCCCTTCCTCGTCCCTGCCTATTTACTAATATACCCCATGTTTTTCCCACACATGCTTGAAGCTCCTCACTGTTTTCATACGAACATACAAACATGCCAGCAGATAAAGGCATTACAGTCTATCAAGTCTGCTTGATTGTGCAGTTCCCAAGATGTTTACTGAGGGAGCTGCCCCCTCCCCATGTCCCTCTTGACCTCCCTCAACTACCGTCTCATCCCCAAAACTCGTCCCCCATCTACCTGCAGCATTCCCCTTCACCCTGTTCCATCCCCTTCCAAAGCTGTCCAGCATTTTTAGGGATACCACCTCCTCTGACAGCTCATTTCACTTTGACACCATCCTTTCAGTGACAAAATGCCTCTTCATCTTCCTCCAGAAACTTCCCCCCACCAGCTTTAGGATATGCCCCCTAGTGGTCTTGTTCCCACTAAGGCTCAAGAGGCCCTCAGTGATCACCCTGTTTATACCTTTAAGGTACTTGAAAGGTTTCAGCCATGTCCCCCCCCACTTCTTTCCCCAAGCGAGTACATACATAGATACACAGACGCTGTCGGCAGATAAGGGCCTATGGCCCACCCAGTCTACCCATTTGAGCTTGTAAGTTCCCTTTACGTTTTTCTAGAAGTCTGTTGCCCCTTACCCCTGACCTCCGGAATCCCCTTATGTCTATCCCATGCATTATTAAATCCTGTGATTGTTTCAGCCCACACCACTTCCTCTGGCAGGGTGCTTCACTTGCCCACCACTCTTTCGGTGAAGAAATTCTTCCTCATGTTTCCTCTGAATCGCCCTCCCTCCAACTTCATCCCATGCCTTCTAGTCCTGGAACAGCCTCTCCTCATAGGTGTTTCCCTGCTGGCCCTGGATCATCTTGGTTGCCCTTCTCTGAATTGTGTCAAGCAGGTGATATCTTTCTTAAGATAAGGGCACCAATACTGCACACTATACTCAAACTGCAGTCTTGCCAGAGACCTGCACAGTGACAGAATGCCATCACCTTCCTGCTGGTACTTCCTCTGGCTATGCCGCCCAGCATCCGATCTGCACTGGCTGCTGCTGTCCTGCAGTGTGTCGGAATGTTTCAGGTCACGCGTGATGATTATTCCCAGGCCCTCCTCTGGCCTAGTTACCTGCACACCACCCAACCAGTACGTGGTCCCTTGATTCTTTACCTTCAAGTGCTTAACTTTGCACTTTTTAGTATTGAACCCCAGTTGCCAAATGCCAGACCACTTCCTTGCCTAGACAGGTCTTCCCTGTGTTCCTGTCTCCCTATCTCTGTGTTGACCCTCCCACAGAGCTTTGTGTCATCCGTAAACAGGCAGATTTTACCTTTGATCCCATCTGCAGTGTCACTTATGAAGATATTAACACCAGACTGAGCACTGAGCCCTGTGGGACTCCACTGATCACAGGCCCTGCTTCTGAGAACCCCCCCAAACTACCACCTTTTGGATCCTGTCGTACCCAGCTTCTGACCCATCCCACAAGCATAGCCCCCATCCCCATGTCTTCCAGTTTCCTGACCAGTTTTCTATGAGTCAAAGGATTTGCTGAAGTCCAGATACAGGATATCAACCACTTGGCCCTCGTCCACTATCCTAGTGACCAAGTCGAAGAAATCAATTAGATAAGTTTGGCAGGATCTCCGTGACACAAACCCATGCCTCTTATCCTGGAGTCCATTTTCCTTCAGAAAGCCCACCAATCTCTCCTTCAGGATGGTCTCCATCAGCTTGCCCACTGTTGAGGTCAGGCCTACAGGCCTGTAGTTCCCTAGTTCATCCCTTGAGCCACTTTTATGAAGAGGTAGCACATGTGCAGTTCTGCAGTCCTGGGGCCTGCTCCCAGACTCCAGAGAGGTGTTAAACAGGTGAGCCAGGGGACCCCCCAGAGCCTCCGCCACTTTTCTTAGGACCTTTGGATGCACACCATCTGGCCCTTGGGATTTGTCCAGCTTCAGGGCCTTTAGGCCCTTAAGTAACTTGACAACTTGTATTATGCTGTCCATGATTCACCCCTTCCAGCCCTGGCCCTGCTCCCTTGGGACACTGGTCCATCCTTCTCCCTAGTGAAGACTGAAGAGAAGTACTTGTTAAGTCAGAGGAGCAGAGTCATGGAGGGAAAGGCAGGTGGGTAACGTCCAGGGGAGTGAAGGCATCAGGCAGGGGATGGGAGCAGGGAGGACTACCCAGTATACAGGCGTATTTCTTCCTCAGAGGACCAGGGAGCCCAGGGTGGAGAAATGACAAGTGTTAAGGGGAAGGGGTGGGAATGTGAGGGTAGTATCAGGGGTGGGAACTTCTGAAGGGGTGCCTTTAATGAATAGATTTGTATCACTGGAAGGAAGGAGGAGGCAACAGGAAGTGAGGTAGGATGTCGGGCAGAGCCAGGGCTGAGAGTAGGAGTACAGGGGAGGGGAAGGGGAACTAGTCCACATGGGCAGGGAGAAGGAGGCAGGAAAAATGGAGTGGAGAATGGGGGGGGGGAATGAAAGGAAGAGGGGAAGGAAAAGTGGAAGCAGATACAGATAGTCAGAAGGGGAAGGGCACAGTGGGATATGGAAAAACAGGGATAAATAGTGGATGCGAAGATAAGTTCACCAGGGTGCAGAGGGAGCAGTTAGGCTGGGGAGCAGCTAGTACTGAAGGTAAGAAAGGAAGGATGGGGAGCACGAGGTCCAGGGGATGGAAGGGTGGCAGCAATAGGGGACTCCATAATTAGGGGTATTCACTAGGGAAGGAAAGGGGACCCAAATGCAAGCAGGAGGGTGGTTTATATGCCAGGGATGACAATGGGGAAGGTTGGCCCAAGAATAAGGGAAATAAATAGTAAGGGAGGTGGAGGAAAACCTAATATAGTTATACACGTGGGCACCAACGTCCTAGTTTAGGAGGAGGTTGAGGTAGTGCAAATCAGATTCAGGGAGTTAGGGAAGACCTGCAAGGAGGAAGCAAGTTTGCTGGCCTTCTCAGAGGTGATATCAGTACCAAGGACCAGCACAGCCAGGAAAAGAAGAATAGAGGATTTTAATGACTGGCTGAGGGAAAACGGTGCAGGGAAGAGATGTTCATTTGTATTGGGAACTGGGAGGAGACCTGGTCAAACAAAGCACTCTTTTCACCAGACAGGCTACACCTCAGTTGGGAGGATTTGAGGGTACTCTGGGACAAACTGGGGGAATACATAATCACTACGCTTAATTTAAGCTACTGGGGGGGGGGGGCAGCAGGCCTGCAGTCCCAAAGACTCCAAAAGGAGGTCAATGAACCCTCCTCCCCCCACAGTGATGGAAGAGGTCTGGAAGGGGGATGTAGAAGGGGTGAGAAAACGGCAAAGGGTGAGGTAGGTGAGAAGTACATAATAAGGGTAGTGGGGGTGCACACAAAGGGGAGAAATGTGAAGAGGAGAGGGAAGGAAGGTCAGATTTTAGGTGGTAGGTGGTGTCTCTGAACGCGCGGAGACTTGGAAACAAGATGGACAACCTGTAGGCACTCTTAGCAGACAGGAAGGTGGACATAGTGGCAGTAAGCGTGACTTGGGCAATACCACACCATGACTGGGACCTTATGATCCCTGGATATAAACTATACAGGAGGGACAGGGAAGTCGGGAAGAGGGGAGGCGTGGCAGTTTACATCAGGGAAGGAATAACTGCATGAGGGAGGAGTCAGAGGAAGGGAGGATGGAGGCATTATGGGTTCAGTTACGGTCCAATAGAGGGAGAAAGGTGAGGCTAGGGGTGGTTTACAGACCACCCAACCAGGATGAGGAGAGGGACAGGGAGCTGAGCTCGCAAATACTGGAAGCTGTGGGGAAAGGAGAGGTGGTAATTGTGGGGGACTTCAACCTGCCCAAGGTGTACTGGAGCATACCATCCACAACATGTGCTAGGAGTCAGGTGATCCTGGAAGGACTGCAAAGTGGGTCCTCACTCAGGGCATCACAGAACCAACAAGAGCAAAGGCAATTCTTGATCTGGTGCTCACAGATGGGGAGCATGTACAGGACATAATGGTCAGGGAGCCCCTGTGTGCGAGTGACCATTGCACAGTATGATTCCAGTTGGATATGGGCAGGGAAAGCATCCTGACTAAGACCAAAATCTTGGATTTTAGAAGGGCGGACTTCAGGAAGATGGGCAAAGTGCTAAGGAACCACCTGTTGAGCATCAGAACATATATAGGGGTGGACCAAAGGTGGTTCATCATTAAGGAAGGAAGGAAGGAACACTGGTTACCACAGAGGAGTGTGTTAGGCTCGGGGGAAGAACACAAGGGCCAAAGCATCCAGCTGGTTCAGTTCTGTGGTTGCCCAGGCAGTTAAGGGAAAAGAGATTAGCCTATAGAAAATTCAGGAAGACCAAGAAAGAGGTGTATAGGGAAAATTACCTAAGGTTGGGGAGTGAGGCAAGTAAGGAAGTCTGGCAAGCTAAGGCACAGAAGGAGCTGCAGATAGCTGAAGGAATTAAGAAGGGAAGAAGGCCTTCCTTCGCTATAAAGTGAGAAAAGGGACAAGAAGGACAGGATTGTTAGGCTTAAGAAAGGGAAGGAGTGGGTGGAGCATAACAGGGGAAAAGCAGAAATACTAAATTAATACTTCACCAGAGAGAAGGATGGATGAGTGCCTTCAGGAGGAAGAAAAGAAGTAGAGGGGGAGGGGAACATAGATGTTGTGATAGAGGAGGACAGAGTGAGGAAGGGGCTGCTAGCACTGAAGGTGGACAGATCCTCAGTCCCAGACAAAGTATTTCCGAGGGTACTAAGGGAACTTGCTGAGAAGCTGGCAGGCCTATTTAATAGTTCACTGGAGTCTAGTGTGGTACCGCAGGACTGGAGAAAAGCACATGTGGTGCCCCTCCACAAAAGCGGTCCCATGGATGACCCAGGCAATTACAGACCAGTCAGACTGACCTCAATTATGTGCAAGCTCATGAAGACCACACCTAATGAAAGGTTGATAGAATTTCTAGAGGGGCATGGTCTCCAGGATGCGAGGCAGCAAAGGTCCGTGGGGGGAGATCGTGTCAAATGAATATGATTGACTTCTTTGACTGGGTCACTAAGACAGTAGACAAGAGCCGTGTGGTAGATATCCTCTATCTGGATTTCAGCAAGGCCTTTGACTTTGTGCCCCACAAAAGGTTGATCAGGAAGTTGGCAGACCTCAAGGTTGGGGACAAGATGGTCAGATGGGCGGAAAACTGGCTGAGGGACTGAACCCAAAGGAAGGTTGTGGGGGGAAAGTTATTTGGCACCAGAGAGGTCACCAGTGGGGCTCGGTGCTGGTGCCGGTGTTGTTCATTGTCTTCATCAGTAACATTGGGATGGCATGAAGGGCAAAATGTGCCTATTCGCGGATGACACCAAGCTCTGCAGGAGAGTGGACACAGCTGAAGAGACACAGGACCTACAGAATGATCAGGAGAAGCTTGGGAGGTGATCCAGGATCTGGCAGCTTGGCTTCAATGTCAAGAAATACTGATCTTCGAGGGTATCTTAGTTATCAGGTACCACCGTAGGAACTTCACCATCAGTGAATGGGAATCCACACAGAGGATTTTCAGCAGTACAACTGGGGCCGCCCACACCATTGCTGTCAGCCAGCATCACCAACCCTATATAGGCATAGGCGGTCCTGCTCCCACCTCTGTTCTTTCCTGCCATCGACTTGCAAGCACAGTCTCCGCGGAAGAGCTGTCTCAGTGTTCACGCCTTTTTTCAGCCTACGGTCCTTTTCTTTACCAGCCCTCACAAATCTCTTTTAGAGATTTCTTTTCTTTTTTTTAATGTCGAGAGTTAAACTGTCTGCATCTCTCTTCCATCGCTGCCGCTGCGGAAAGAAGATTGCCTCCAGCAACGAGCATTCGGTCTGTGTCTGCTATCATGGGCCTGATCACAATGCCTTGGATTGTGAGCTCTTCCAGCCATCCAACCAAACCACCTTCAGGCAACGCAGGAAAGCTCTGAAAACCTTCATGGCGCAACAGGTTATCAGCTCCGGACCGATGTCCTCCGGGGCCCCGCCTCCCAGTCGCCCTGTGGGTCCAAGAACTCCAAGGCCTCCCAGGTCAAAGACAAGCCCTCAGGGGGAAAAGTTACAGGAAAGACTGGAATCATGACCGCTCCCCCCAGCAGCCATCCCGTTCCCCGTCAGCCTCTCCTTCTTTGGGGGGGCTCCTTGTCATCAGCTGTGGCCCCAATGAAGAGACCTGCTGTCCGGGTCCTGATTCACTCCAAAGTTATACAGACAGCTGCGCCTCCTGACTCTCAGGGCACTTGGCCACTGACCTCCAGGTCGTCAGTCCCTCCCCCGTCAAATACCCCTTCGAGACCCGTCCCTTCTTCCCCGAATGATGTGGGGTCATCAGGCACGCAGACTGCTTCGTTGGCCTTGGTGCTGTCGACTCCTTCTCCTCCGGTGATGATGGACCTGAACGAGGTTCTCATTCATTTTACCAATGTTATAGCACAGCAGTTTGCTGCCTTTAACAGGCTTTCGTCACCGACACCTATGTCTTCATAATTGACCCCTGTCTGTCGGCCCCGGGAGCTTGCCCAAGAGCCATCGATGGCCCACCTGATGCCAGACCCAGAAGAAGAGGTCAGCATTGAGGAGGAATACAATCCTGACCTCATACTTCCAGAGGAGGTTGAGGAGGAAGAGGAGTAGGACCAGTACTATACTTCTGACAAGTCTACTGCCTCTTCAGTCAGTGAAGAATCTGTCAAGCACACACCCAGGTCACCGGCTGAGGATGCTTCCTTTTTTAGCATTATGAAGCAACTGTCTTCCACCATGGGGTTTCAGACAGAGGAGGATGCCACCAGAAGGGATCTGGCAGACTATCTTGAGATTCTAGAATCTCCACCTAAAATTATTCCTCCCATACTCCCAGCTATTAAGAATGCTACCACTGCAGCCTGGCACAGGCCTGACATGGTGCCAGCTATGCCCCGTAGAGCTGACAAGCTGTGCAGTGCCCCTCAGAGCCTTCCTTACCAAGTTGAAACCGACTCAGTGGTCATTAAGGCAGCACACAACAAGTCTAAGGCACCCAAGCACCTTAGTTCCCTGCTGCCGGACAAAGACTCCCGTAGGATTGATCTTTGGGGCAAGAGGGCATATGCTTCCTCTACTCTAGGCCTGAGGATTGCCTGCCTCACGTGATGAAATTCCTGAACACTGCCTCAAGGAAGGGCAAGACTGCTGCCCAAGCCCTTCCTAATAGAGAACTGAAGCAGGAGCTCCTCCAGTGCTTTCAGACGGCTAAGGTTGTTTAGTAAGCATCTCCTTAGAGCCATTTTTGATTTGTCTGACACGGTTGCCAGAGCGGCTGCCACTGGCATATGCCTCCATAGACATTCTTGGCTCAGGGTATCTGGGTTTGCAGCTAACGTACAAAACAAGGTGCTTAATGCTCCTTTAGTGGCACCAAGCTTTTTGGTCCAGATGTCCAGAACCTTATTAATGACCTGCCGCCCTCAGGCATGGCTCTCAAGTCTGTTCATTCCCTCTTCCACACTCAGCAGCGTGTTAGGGGGTGTTCTACTTTTCGTAGGGAGACCAACAGACCAGTCTCAGGCTCTTGCCCCCAAGGGAAGTACAGAGCCCAGTCATCCCTGCCTGCCCATTCCCAGGTAGGAGCAGCAGCCAAGCAACCCAGAACTGAGGGTCCTACTTCCACAGCTGGACTCGGCTCAACTTGACTCCTTGTCAGACCCCCCCCCCCTCCTCTGGCCCAAGCCGAGGAGGTGGTGGTCAGAGGTCGGTTCTCCCTCCATTTGAATCAGTGGAGATCCATAACATCAGATGCTTGCATCCTGCAAATCATAGAAAGCGGTCACACACTGGAGCTCATTCAGCAACCTCCAGACAACCTTCCACCACCCGCAAATTACCCCCCAGCTCATCTGCCCATTCTCCAGGAGGAGGTACGGACACTTCTGTGCAGGCAGGCAATACAATTGGTGCCAAAGCAACAAAGAAACCAGGGATTCTATTCCAGATTCTTCCTGGTTCCAAAGAAGATGGGAGCTCTAAGGCCTATTTTAGGTCTAAAGTACCTCAGTCTCTTCGTCCAGTACAGAAAGTTCTGGATGGTAACTTTGTCAGGCCTTTTGTCCCTCCTCAAAACCAGGGACTGGCTCTGCTCCCTGGATATGCAGGACGCCTACCTGCACATTGCGGTTTTACCTCCTCACTGGAGGTTTCTCCATTTTGCCTTTCAGGGAGAGCATTACCAATTCAAAGTATTGCCCTTTGGCTTATCTTCTGCACCGTGTGTCTTTACCAAGTGCTTAGCAGCTGTTGCAGCAGCCCTCAGAAGGGAGGGTCTGTACGTCTTTCCTTACCTGGACGACTGGCTTCTCAAGGCCCCATCCAAGGAACAGTTGTTGCTGACTCTGGAGCGTACCTTCCAGCTCTTTCAGTCTCTGGGCATCACGAACAACCTGCCCAAGTCTGTTCTAGTACCATCCCAAAGACTACAGTACAGTGGGGCAGTCCTGGATTCAGAGCAGTAGAAGGCCTTCTTACCTCAAAGCAGGGCAGAATGCCTCGTTGCTCTAGCTCACGGGGTCTCTCAGAGTCAGTACATTCCTGCCAGACAATACCTCAGGTTCTTAGGCCTAATGGCTGTGGCCATTCCCACTGTTCCACTGGCCAGGCTCCACATGTGTACCCTTCAGTGGGCCCTCAGGGTGCCGTGGGACCAGCGTCTGGATGAGCTGGACCATCTAGTCCTGGTCTTCTCCCCAGTGCGCAAAGTATTGCAGTGGTGGATGGGTCCCTCGAACCTTCTTCAAGGGGTTCTCTTCCAACTCCCCTCCCACATCAGATCCTGACCACAGATGCTTCGGGTCTGAGCTGGGTGGGCACACCTGGGTCCTTTTCAAACTCAGGCCTCCTGGTCCCAGTGGGAAGCTGCCCTGCACATCAGTATCCTGGAGATGAGAGTGGTGTTCTGTGCCATGTAGGCATTTCAGTGACATCTTGCTTCAGGCTAGTTGCTGGTGCAGTCTGACAATCTGAGTGTCGTCTGCTACATCAACAGGCAGGGTGGAACTCACTCGTACACCCCCTTTGCAGGGAGGCCATGGGAGTGTGGTATTGGGCAATAGAGCACAGTCTGACACTCTCTGCAGTCCATGTGCCAGGCAACCTAAACACCTTGGCAGACAGTCACAGCAGGACTCAGTCCAGCATGCATGAATGGGAGCTTCTCTCACCCATAATAGATCAATTTGACAGATGGGATCATCCAGAGTTGGACCTTTTTGCATCCCCACACAACACAAAACTGCCAAATTTTTGCTCGCTAGATCCAGGGCCTGGAGTTTTCTGGCAAAACACGTTGTCCCTCTCTTGGAGCTGGAGGTTTCTATCCGCATCCCCTCCGTTTCCACTAATACAGAGGGTGCTGCTCAAGCTGCAAATGGAGGGGGCCAGCATGATCCTGGTAGCTTCATTCTGGCCCCACCAGATATGGTTCCCTCTACTTCAGCAAATGGCAGAGGAGCCTCTGGTTCCCCTGCCTCTCTGCAGGAATCTGCTGTCCCAGGATCTGGGGACTGTGGTCCATCCAAACCTCAGGTCCCTCCATCTGCATGCGTGGCTTCTGAGGACCTAGCCATTGCCAGGTTCAGGGTCTCTAATAGGGTAGTGGACGTAATACTGGCCACCCACAAGCCTTCCACCCGCATCACTTATGCCATGAAGTGGAAGCAGTTTGCCATCTGGGCTGCTCAGCACTCCCTTGATCCTTTCACCTGTCATGTAAAGCACGCCCTGGACTACCTGATTTCTTTGTCCGACTCAGGTCTCCATTATTCCTCCCTCAAGGCCCACCTTTCAGCCATTTCAGCTTTCCATGAGCCCATGAGTGACTGCACCATTGCTCAGCAGGATGTCTCCTGCACCTTCCTTAGGGGCATTCTGCATCTGAAACCCCCAATCCGTTCCCCCATCCCAGCTTGGGACTTGAATTTTATTCTGGAGAAGTTAACCTTTTCTCCTTTTGAACCAATCGTGACTTGCGATTTGCACAGTCTGTCTTGGAAAATACTCTTTGTAGTTGCCATTACTTTTACTCGAAGAATTTCAGAGCTTCAGGCCCTCTGGTGCAAGAGCCTTATTTGATTTTTCACAAAGACAAGGTATCTTTACGCACAAATCCTAAGTTTCTTCCTAAGGTGGTTTCTGAGTTTACACTTAGTCTATCCATCTTCCTGTTTATTTTCCCAAGCATGCCAATCCACGGGAAGCACTGCTCCATATGTTTGATGTGCAGAAAACTTTGGAGTATTATCTGCTCAGGACTAAGGAGTCCAAAACGTCTAAGCAGTTGTTTGTTTCTTTTGCCCCAGACAGAGAGGGTGCCTCAGTTTCCAAGCAGTGTTTATCCAAATGGCTGGCAAATTGCATTGTGTTCTGCTATAACAAGTACGTCAAGGAGTTGCCTAGAGTTGTTAAGCCCATTCCATCAGAGGCATGGCTACCTCAGTGGCTTGTTTCAAAGGGGTCTCAGCCGCTGATATTTGTGCGGCTGCCACCTGGAGTACAGTCCACACTTTCACCAAGCATTACAGTCTGGACATTGCCTCAAGAGCTTGTGCTGGTTTCGGCAGGGCTGTGCTGCAAGGACTCTTGTGTTAAGCTTATAGAGTCCCTCGACAGGTTCCGTTTACAAGGTCTTCTGTCTAAGTTTAAGAAGATCCGTCGGCCCAGTGATGTAGATGGTTGAGGCGCTGGATGCCACACCTTGTGCCACGCCAGTGACCCGGGATCAGGAACGAGCCAGGGTCATTGGAGGTCAGTGGGGGGAGAGGGTGTGAGTTAAGCTGCCGGCTGGCAGCTCTCTGCCTTGGGAGGGAGTTCTCATCTCTCTCAGAGCTTGGCCGCCCCCTGGTGGAGGCTGGAGGGATGGTGCTGTTCTGAGAAGTGCTGACGCTAGGCTAAAGGGAGGGCAGAAGAGACCTGGCACTGGAATTGCGGTGCACATGCACGCCTCCACGCACATGCGCCACCGCTTCCGGGGGTCTCAGGAACAGGTCACTGGGGAGAAAACAGAGGAAATATGGGGGCCGTCCATGGCTGAAGCCTCCAGGCCAAGCTCTGGGGATCTGCTGGGGCGCACAAGGCGCTACAAGACCCCAAGCTCCGGTAAGGTGGCAGACATTCGGAACAGCCTGCTGTCGGAGGCTAAAAGGAGTTAACAAAACAAATAAAAAAGTTTAAGAAGAGCCTTGGCTGGGCAGGTTGTTTCACGTCTCCTGTCTTAAGTTTATGGAGATCCAGCCGACCAACTTATCTGTTCTACCTGTCACTGCTTGGTACTCATTCCTGCTGTGGTACCTGATGACTGAGATACCCCCAAAGAAGACAGAACAGTTACATAAGAACTTTTCATAATGTTAGATCTTCAAGGGGATCTCAGTCATCGGGTATGCTTTCCCTCCCACCATCCTGCTTCTTGGGGCTCCTGTTCAGGACCTGGCTATCTGTTGTTGCTATCCTTTTATCTAGAGCTGGGTCCCTCTGTCTCTCCTTGGTTCCCTAGGGCATGAGCCTTGCTCCCTTTCCTCTCCGGGGGGAAAGAACTGAGGAGGGAGCGGGGCCACCTACACCTGTATAGGGTTGGTGACATCGGCTGACTTTGACGGCATGGGTGGCCCCATTTGTACTGCTGAAAATCTTCCATGTGGATTCCCATTCACAGATGATGAAGTTTCTACGGTGGTACCTGATGACTGAGATCCCCTCGAAGATCTACTGTTATGGTAAGTTCTTACATAACTGTTCTTTATGCACATTGGATCCAAGAATCCCAGGACAGAGTACTGCCTGGGTGGAGTCCAGGTATTTGCATCAGAGGAGGAGAAGAACCTGGGAGTGATGATCACTAGCGACCTGAAACACTCCGCCCAGTGCAAGAAAGCTGCAGCAAGGGCAAACAAGATGCTGGGATGCATTGGTAGGGGGATCAGTAGTAGGAGAGAGGAGGTTATACTGCCCTTGTACAGGTCACTGGTGAGGCCACATCTAGAGTCTAGAGTTCAGTACTGGTGCCCACACCTCAAAAAGGACATTAACCTGCTGGAGAAGGTCCAGAGGAGGGCTACAAAGATGATAGCCAGTCAGCAAGGTAAGGCATACAAGGAGAGGTTGAGGGCACTGAACAGGTACTTCCTGGAGGACAGGAGAGAGCGAGGGGACATGATTGGGACCTTCAAGTACTTGAAAGGGATAAATAAGGTGGATAAGGAGAGTCTCTTTAAGCTGAGTGGCAACCATAACATGATGGGACACAGTCTTAAGCTGGAGGGGGTGAGGTTTAGGAGGGAGATCAGCAAGCACTTCTTCATGGAGAGGGTGGTGGACATTTGGAATGCGCTGCCGGAAGAGGTGGTCTTATTGAAGACGGTGGGCAGCTTCAAGAGAGACTGGGATAGGCATTGGAAGAAGGTAAGGATCATGGTTAGGGAGGATGGGAGGTGTGGGGGGGGCAGGGACAGTAGCTCAAGCTGTGTACCCTGCAATACGAGCAGACTACATAGACCAAATGGCCTTTTTCTGTTGGCTTCTTGGTATGTATGTTAGTATGTTAAGTACCTCTGCGTTTTCTTCACTACCCTCTGCCCAACCCCTCTTTTTTTAATTTTACATTCTTGTCCTTTATATATTTTTTTCTCCCTTATATACTGGAAAAAAGGCCTTCTCACCTGCTTTTACCCCCTTGGCTAGTTGTATTTCCTTTGTAGCCTTTGCCACTCTAAACGATCTGCTCGCTGCTGCCATCTTGTCCCCTACCACTTTTGCTACTTCCTTATTGAACCAACTGGGCTTTTTGGCCTTAGCTTTCTTGCTCTTGATTTTGCCATACTCTCTGGTGGCCTCCATCAGTCTCATCTTCAGTATGGTCCATTTCTGTTCTACATCCGTCCCGAGTTTGATCCCAGCAAGATGTCCTACCAGAACTTCTCTTATAGAAACATAGAATTTGATGGCAGATAAGGACTGCTTGTCCTATCCAATCTGCCCAGTTCTCCCTACATACACTATTACCGCAGACTATGCCTGATCTGCAGCTCTTTCTCCCTTCCCCTTCCTTTCCACAATGATTCCCTTGTGCTTCTCTCATGCATTCTTAAACCCCACCACTGTTTTTATCCCCACCACCTCCACTGGAAGGCTGTTTCATGAATCTACCACTCTTTCTGTGAAGAAGTACTTCCTCACATCTTTCCTGAATCTACCCCCTCCAGCTTCATAGCATGTCCCCTTGTTCTTCAATACTTTTTCTTCTGAAAAATACTTCCCTCCTATACCTTATTTACCCCGAGGTATTTTATTTGGTCTCCATTATATCTAAGCTCCTCTGTTCCAGGATGTACAAATTGAGGTCCTTTAGTCTCCTCGTAGGGGTTTTGATGCAGATCCTGTACCATTTTAGCTGCCTTCCTCTGAACTACCTCCACTCTCTATTTCCTTTCGGAGATGTGGTCTCCACAAATGGACACAGTACTCTAGGTGGGGTCTTTCCGGCAATCTATACAAAGGAAACATCACCGCCCTCTTTCTGGTGGTGATACCCCTCCCTATGCACCCCAGCATCTCACTGGCTCTCTCTACTGCCATGTCGCAAGGCCAGACCTTAAAATTCATGGGTGCAGAAGTGGACGCAATACAGGCCAAAGCATTCCTGCCCTGGGAAAGGGTTCACACACTGGTGACCTTTGTAAACAGTTTCCAGATAGGAACAAACATTTCTGCTCAGGAATTCCTCAGACTCCTAGGTTAACTGTCAGCAACCACATCAGTAGTCCCATTGGAAAGACAACGCAGAGGACCTCAGGTGAGCTAGCCTGTGACCACCATGATCCCAGTAAAAGGTGATTTGGTACAGTCACTACAATGGTTGAAAGGTGTGGACCATCTGAGAAAGGGAATGCCCTTTCAACAGAAGTCGCACACAGTGGTGCTGATAGCAGATGTCTCCCTCCAAGGATGGGGAGGCTACATCTCAGATTTGACAGTACAGGGTACATGGAATAAATCAGAATCACAGGAATACATAAACCTCTTAGAAATCAGAGTAGTGTACCTGTGAATTAGGCATTTTCAGGAAATCATAAGGGGTCAGGTCCTGCAGATTAGGACAGACAGTACCACAACGATGTATGATGTAAACAAATAGGGAGGCACCAGGACATCAACATTTTAAAACAAAGTACTAAAAATTTGGGATATAAACTCTTTCAACATGGATCCAGTGAAAATATCTAAGCTATTTGGGGAATTTTACATGCACCTGTACACTTAAGATAGAGCTGAGGGCTTTCAGGAGAAATCAGATACCTTCTGTGGTAGAGTGCAGGTCTCACCTTATAGAGGAAGCTAAGGAGGAGCTGGACATGCATATCAACCTGACAGAGATGCAGTTAGCCATTAGTCACCTTGGTACTGGCAAGTTGCCAGGCCCTGATGGGCTAGCCCTGGAGATTTTTAAATTATTCGCAGAGCTTCTCACACCACCGCTGGAGGCTGTCTTTAGTGGAGTGCAGCGAGATGAGGGAGACTCTCCCTCGGGGCAGTATGCCCACATCTCCATGATCGCAAAGCCAGGCAAGGATCCAACAGTGTGTGAGTCTGTCCTAGGAGCATAGATCAGGAAATATAGGCAGACCAGGAAAGCTTATAAAATGTGTAAATAGCGTTTTAGTATTATTATTATCAATAATAAAATAAATAACATTGTACATGATGGCTCTTCAGAAAGGCAGAACAAACAAAAGTCAGCCATCTGTATTCCTCTCTCAATTTAAACCTAAATCAGTATCTCTCTCGCTGAACAAAACAATGCTCTCTTTGCGTGTGATGTATTTTCCTGGCAGTTTTAAATTCTGTATCCTGCTCTTGCAAATTACCTCCCCTGGTTCCACAAAATGTATCAGAACTTTGTCAGTTTCTTTCCTGAGGCTAGTCTGATGAGCGCATCTAGTCGTAACAGGCACAGCAAAATGATAAATTTGTCCCAGAGCTAGTGTTCTGTTGACAGTTTTGTAAACAAGCTTGTGGAGGTCAAAATAGATCTTAAGGTCAACCCCCTGTATTATATCTTGTTATTGTTTTAAGAAATCCGAATAACTTTCTGCAATCATTTTAACAGTATAATTACAAACATTTTCAAACCAAGGGATCCCACTTTAACATAAAGATTCACATCTTTTTTTTAAACCACAGAGAAGCAAGGGGAGAAAGAAAGAATAGAAACAGCAAGTGAAGAAAGAGAGATAACAGGTGGAAATTGTGGGACTATCAGAGTGGCCAGTTCCAAGGTCTCACAAGGAAAATTTGATTGTGCAATCAGACAGGCAAGCGATAAACAAGTGGCAGAACAGTAGAGGACAAAATAAATCCTCGCTTTTAACTCTCTCTGCATAACAAATAAGATAGGGTCTTTCCCAACTCCGTCACAGGGTCCTACCAGCCCATCTCCCTTCTTAATCTGGATCTAAAACTGTTCACAACATTCCTGGCATCCAGGCTTCAGAAGTTGGTGGGATCCCTGGTTCATCCTGATAAAGTAGGTTTTATAAATGGTTGCTTCATCCTTGATAACTTGTCCTGGCAGCGGCAGTATCCAAAGTTTGCATTCTTGGTATTCATGGATGCAGAGAAGGCCTTTGACTGGGTGAACTGGGGGTTCCTCCACCATACTTTGGAGGAGAAGGGGGTGGGTGGCACCTTCTGTACCAGCATAAGGACCCTTTATGCTTCATCTCAGGCCCAGGTTAGGGTTAATGGCCTCCAGTCGAAACGTTTCTTCCTGAGCAGGGGAACGAGGCAAGGTTGTTCCCTCTTACCACTGCTGTTCACACTGTGCATAGAACCTTTAGCAGTTGTAGTCTGGCTGAGCCCAGCAATCCAGGGAGTGTGGACAGGTGGTAGGGAGCACAAGATCTCGCTCTATGCATGTGATTCCTTGTTCTTCTTCACTTCCCCAGATACCTTGGTGCTGGCCCTCCTTGAGGAGCTAGAGTTATACAGAGAGGTGGTGAGATACAAAATTAATTATGATAAATTGGAGGTGATGAAACATGGAGGCACCTACCCACCTGCCTTCTGAGCAACATGCCCACTCGACTGGGTGCCTAATAATGTGTTTAGATATCTGGGAGTTTGGATCACACCCAGTATCCCAGAAATGTTTGGGCTGAATTACGAACAGTTGCTGTGGGAAGCCCAAGCAAACCAGAAGCAGTGGGATCTCCCCTCCCCCGAAACATAGGATGTAGGATGGCTTCAATGAAAATGAACCTCCACTCAAGGTTTCTGTTTCTCTTCCAAGCTCTCCAGTTGAAAGATCTTCCTGGACTGAAAGTCTCCACCACTCATTCACACTAATGGGACTACACCGGAGGTGCTAGGACCCAGTGGGAGCCAAAAATCTACAGGAGGGCTGGTGCCGAGATAGGACCGCACATGCGCAGTGCCATGAGACTGCCTCGCGTCCATATAGGCTATCTTTTTGTCGACCCTCCAACTATCTCAGTTCCTTTTTTCCCACCATCCATTGCACTTCAGTGATGACGTCGCTTGCCTGCTAGATGTCAAGTTTCTCATCTATACGACAGCAGCATATACTCGTTCAGTTCGTTTAGTATTATTATTAACTTTATTTAGTATTATTAGTTAAAAAAAAACAAAAAAAAACTACTATTTCTGAAGAAAACCTCTATCAGCCTGTCGTTGACGGAGACGACCATGGACGATATCGGTGACGGTAGGGAGACTTCGCTAGAAAGTTCTTCTGGCAGTGGGGCTGCATCCAGTCCACTGCCCTTTGTGGAAGGGGGGTCCGACCATGAGCAGTCCAGTGCTTGGGAGGGAGGACAGCCCTCCCATAAGCACAAAAAGAAGTGGGCCTGTTCTCAATCTCGGTTGGTGACCCAGCGCTGCTCGACCTCAAACTCTTCTTCCCGTAGGAGGAAAAAGAGACAGTGCTGCTTGAGCTTGCACTCTGGTAGGTCTGCTAAGAGGTCTTTGGTTGCAGAGGGCAGATCCTTCCCGACCCCTCCGGGGTCTCCAGTGGAAACAGCTTTCAGCAGCTGGGATTCTCGACACTTGAGCCCCTCTCTGTCCTCTGCTGGAGCTTCCAGTGGGCAGTTTCACCGCTGGGCCGCTCTTACGGAGCAGTAGTACAGCATCTGTCTCATCTGCCCTTGCCAGTGGACCTGGTTCCTGGACCGCTGGGCTAGGGTCGGGGCAGTTGTGGCAGGATTTGTGTCCAGTGCCAGCGACAGTTTTCTCCCTTTCTGGTGCCAGCGCCTCCAGTGTGGTCCTATCAGACGATGCCAGAGATGACTCAGGCAATGACCTGGAAAGCAAGCCGTCTGTCTTAGCTGAGTCCATAGTGGAAGATTTTTCTTTCCAGTTTCATCTCAGGAACGTTGGATTGGCCCTGGCTCTTCAGACCTTTGAGGTGGACCCAGGGAAACTTCTATATCTCCAGTATCTTTACGCGCCTATCATTCCTACAGACTTCACGTCCCCTGTCCCCCCATCTTTTGAAACCCTGTCAGAGATGGTGTGGGCTAAACCGGAGCTTTTTCCATCTGTGTCTAAGGCCTCAAACAGGAAATACGCTTCTCCTGAGGCTAGACCTCTCCTGGCATCGAAGCCTTTTGTTGATGCCTTGGTAGTGCTTGCAGAGAATGATGAGGTCGTCCTCCCTCAGGAGACATCGGCACATCCTATCAATAGAGTCTCGCAAGGTAAACACCTTAGGGAAGCGTGTTTTTGCAGCCGCAACCTTGGGGATACATATTGCTAGTTATAAGGTTCATTTTTCTCTATACGAAAAACACCCTGTGGAACTCCCTTAAGGAGGTAGTTGAGGGCCTCCTAGAGTCAGAGGTCAACTTGGAGCTTCTCCAAACAATTACCAAGGACACAGAACCCAACAACCATCAGTTGAAAACTGCTGTAGATGCTTGTGATGCTGCAGCATGGGCAGCGGCTGCGGGCATCTACTTCAGGAGACATTCCTAGCTCAGAACATCGGGCTTCTCACCCGAGGCTCAGCGACAGGTGATGAATGTCCCCTTTGACAGGACTTATTTGTTCAACCCTCAAGTTGAACAAACATTGGAGGCTACTCAGAAAACCAGGGCTGCCATTAAAACAGGCCGGCTCCTGTAGCCCCTCAAAAGGGTGGGGGAACCATTGACAATTTTATAACAAGCAGTCCTTTCGAGGTAAGGGCTGAGGAGCCTTTAATAGAAATCAAACTCCTCAGCTGCAAAAGAAAATGCAGCAAGAGGCACAGGGCCCAAAAGCGTCCCATGCCACCCTCTGAAAACCCGACCCAGGTCCCTCCTCAACTGCCCAAGTTGGATGCCGCCTCAGTGGTGGGAGGCCATCTGACTCAGTTTTACGATCAGTGGAAATCCATCACAGTAGACAAATAGGTCCTCAGGATCATTCGAGAGAGATACTCCCTCAACTTGGCAGAGATCCTTCCAGATCTTCCACCCAAGTGGCAGCACAGTCTGTCTGCCACTCAGTCTGACCTCCTTACTTCCAAGATACAGGGCCTTCTGAAAAACAGGGCAATAGAAGTGGTTCCGCAGGCAGAATGGAACACGGGGTTCTACTCCCATTGCTTCCTGGTTCCAAAGAAAACAGGCAGCATGTGCCCAATTCTCGACCTCAGGAAATTGAACATATACCTATTCAGGGAGAAGTTCAAGATGAATCTCCCTAGGAACATTACTTCTAGGATCGTGGATATGTTGTTCATCCACACTCTTTGGCATGTCCCTTTCCACTTTAAATCTGCCAGAAGTATTCAAGCTGGCTCCTCCCACCCACCCGGGTGGTATATATCTCGGCTCCGCCCCATGATGCCAGATCTTCCTTTCCACTGGAAAATTCAGGTTGCCTCCCTCGTGCTCACTCATTTTGTAGGCCCTGGCTCTAAAACCTTCAGTTATTCCGAAAATGTGTCTTGTTTGCATAGCGATAGCAAATTTGTTTCTTTGATTATGGAAGACAAGTCTTCCCCCAGATTTCGTCGGTGCCCTTGCGGCCAGAAGCTGTCATGCACCGATCCCCACACCACGTGCGTATGATGTCTCTGGGTCGACCACGACACCTCAAAATGCGATTTGTGTCTCACTTTCCATCCTAACGTCCTCGATGACCGTCTCGCACGCCTGAAGTTGGGGAGGCCGGAGAAACGGAACCCTCCGGTGAAATCCAAGGAGGCTCAGTGGGCGGTTTCAGCAGCTGCGGGATCCGCTGAGCAATTGGAATGCATGCAAGCATTCGAAGAAGAAGCGGCTCAGGCTGCAGAAACTACTCGGAGCTTCTTCATTCCGCTCAACCTGGGCTCCACCTTCTCGGGTTCCTTCCGAGAGTTGTGCCAGTCTCTCCTGACCAAGGGAGAGGGTCCTGCAGGCACGCACTCGTCTCGATCCCGTGAGCGGGAGAAGGACCCGAGATCATCTTCGTCCTGACGAAGACACTCTTGGGAGAGGGAGAGATCTCGGTCCCAGGAACATGCGGTCTTGACTTCGGTCGAGATTGCTTCTTCGGCTGCTGGCTTTTTGGCTTTGCCATCTGGTCATTCAACCGAACTGTCGAACGATGATGTAGAAATTGACATCGACCCGATTGATACTTTATCAACGATTCCCTCAATCGAACTCTGAATTTGGTTTTCCCCGACGAGGAGACCCAGCCTGTTGGGACTCCCATTGAGGAAGTGGTCCCCGACCACGGGAAATCACCGGTCCCGCCGGTGTCTCCTGAGCAATCGAATCAGCCTGTCCGATCTCGATCGAGGTCTCGGACCCTCTCGACCGAAAGGCCGATGAAGAGCCATAAACGCTCTAAAAAGAGGCAACGCCATCGGTTGTCCTCATCCTCCTCGGAGGAGGAGAGGCTCTGGTGGAAACCCTGTTGACACTACGAGGACCTCATGTGGCAACTGCTGATTTTGACCGGGCATAAGCCGACTCCGGCTTCTACCTTGGCCATTACTTGGCTTTCACCTCCTAGGCCGAAGCCGACTCCTTCAGAGCCGATCAAGCCAGTTCCCATGCCCGCGGAGCTGGTGAAACCTCCAGCTCATCCTAAAACGGTTCCTCCACCGATTGTGGTGGAACCACTGCCCAAGCAGCCTGTGTGAGGGGCTCCTTCCAAGGAAGATAGGCCAGACACCGGGCTCTCCCGGCGTTTGTCGGTCACTAGTACCCTGGGCCACCCTCAGCAGGTCGAAGGTGACCTGGATGGTCGACCATTATATCCAGATTCCTTGGATTCGGATGTCACAGGCCTGCATTCTCATCCTGGGGATGACGAATCAGTCGTTGGATTACAGATGGAGGAAGGTCCCTTATCTTTTCAGGGCATTCTCTGCCTCATCTCTGAGTCCACAGGGATGCCCCTGGAGCCAATCCAGAAAAAGGCAGAGTACCCTCTCATGGACATCTTCAAGAGAAGGGATACCCTGACGGAGGCCTTTCCTGTGGCCGAGGCCATTGTGGGCCCAGCCTTAGAACTCTGCCAGTACCCTGCCTCTTGTCCAGCCCCATCTGCCTGCATGGCCCGCAAGTATGTGGTGCCCATGGGGTCCCTTGCGGGGTTCACAGAGCACCCCTCAGCCGCGAGCTTGGTGACCGCCTCTGTGTTCAGGCATACTGGCAGTTCTGCCAATACTGACCGACCTCCTGATAAGGAGTCCAAGCTTTTGGACCATTCAGCCAGGAAGGTCTATGCGGCTTCTTCCTTGGGGCCTTCGTCAGGCAAGTACAGCTGTCATCATGGCACACTTCTCCCACACTCTTCTAGGGTCTTTGGGTGAAGTCCTTCCACATCTCCTCACGGACACGCAGACCACGGTCAAGCAGGTCCAGGATCAGGGCAGAGCTGTTGCCAAACACCAGCTTCAGACAGCCCTGGACATTGGGGATTCTTGTGCCCGTTCGATGGGAGCCGCAGTTGCCTCTCATCGCAGGACTTGGATGAGGCTCTCCTCCTTCCTGGTGGATACTCAGCACAAACTAGCTGATGTGCCCTTCCTAGGAACTGACCTGTTCGGCCCAGGAGTGGCTGGTCACCTTCAACGCATTGAGCAGTCCAATGCCACCTTGCACGCTACTTCTGCCAAGGGTTCTTCAGGCAAGAACCAGCAGAAGAAAAAAGAAGAAGCCTTTTTGGCATTCTTCCCCTGCAGCTCAACAGTCCTCTTTTTAAGGGGGACAGCAGCAACAGCAGCAGGCTCAAGCTTGGCACCCCCGGCCCAAGCCCGGGCCCCCCCAGGCCCGTAAAGGAGGCCGAAGTTCTGGTCCTGGATCCTTCTCCTCCAAGTCTGCTCAGTGATGGGGCAGGGGCCGCCAACCCCTCTCCCGTCACCCCAGCTCTGGGTCCTCCCATGGGGGGCAGGCTCTGCCACTTCCTTTCCGCCTGGTCCACTGCCACCTTGGACAGGTGGGTTCTCGAAGTGGTTGGTCAGGGACTGCCTCTGGAATTCGAGCAGTACCCTCCAAGCCGAGCCCGTGCCCCTCAGGAGGAAAGAGTATCTGCTCAGACTCAGTTGGCTGTCCGTGACAACATCGCTCAGCTACTCCTCAAGGAGGCTGTAGCTCCAGTGGTGGATCCTCCAGCAGACCCAGGCTTTGTCTCCAGGTACTTCCTGATGCCCAAGCGGATGGGGGGGCTGGCGCCCTATTCTAGATCTGCACGACCTGAATCAATATCTCAGGTCCCGCACCGTTTGGATGGTCACTCTGTCCCAGATCATACCATCCTTGGAATGAAACATGTGGCTCTGTTCACTGGATCTGCAGGACGCGTTTTTTCACGTCCCAATACATCCATCCCATCAGTGGTTCCTCCACTTCAGGGTCGAAGGGACCCTGTATGAGTTCCAAGCCATGCCGTTCGGCCTGTCATTGGCCCCACGGGTCTTCACCAAATGCATTACAGTGGTGGCGGCCCATCTCAGGCGTCAGGGGGTCAGGATTTATCCTTACCTCGACGATTGGCTCCTAGCAGGTTCCACCCAGCAGGAGGTGGAGAGGTCCAGGGATCTGGCCCTCCAGACCTGCTCCCAACTTGGCCTCCTGATCAGCGAGGCCAAGTCAGAACTCGTGCCTTCTCAGGTGATGGGCTTCATTGGGGCAGAGCTTGACTCTTGTCAAGCCAGAGCTCAGCTTCCGGCAGACAGGGCAGAGGTTCTCTCCTTCTTTGCCCAATAATTTCTGGTTGGGCAATTGCGCCCTGTCCAGGACTTACTGCACCTTCTGGGTTACATGGTGGTGTGCACCTTAGTGGTCCATTGGGCCCGGTTGCACATGCGCCCCCCCCCCCCATGGAAGCTGGCCACCCAGTGGACTCAGCACCACTGTCAGTTCAACCAGCTGATCACTGTTACCCAGAAAATGTGGGACGCTCCCCACTGGTGGACTACCCCAGACCGGTTGCAGGAAGGGATCCCGTTTGTCTGCCCCGAGCCGACGGTCGTCCTCACGACCGATGCTTCTCTCACGGGCTGGGGAGCCCACATGGGGGACAAAAGGGCCCACGGGCTCTGGACCCCCGAGGAGTCCCGATGCCACATCAGCCTGTTGGAGCTCAGAGCAGTCAGACTGGCACTGTCAGCTTTCGCTCCTCAGCTCCAGGGTCAAGTGGTTCAAGTCCAGACAGACAATACCACGACCATGTACTGTCTTAACAAACAGGGCGGCATGCACTCCTGTCTGCTGTGCAGGGAGGCGCTCCACATCTGGACCCTTGTGAGCCGATTAGAGGCAGATCTCCTAGCCATCCATATGGCAGGAGCCTCAAATCATTGGGCGGATGCTCTCAGCCACTTAGGCCAGACATCCCATGAGTGGTCTCTCCATCCAGAGGTAGCTTACAGCCTGTTCTCCCACTGGGCAAACCGATGGTGGACCTGTTTGCCTCCAGGGACAACACCAAGCTGAGGCTGTTCCATGCCCACCCCCCTCTGCAGGATTCGCTGCAGGGGGATGCCTTCTTGAGGCCGTAGACCGCGGCCTCCTGTACACCTTGCTTCCATTTCCCTTGATCCAAAAGGTGCTCCTCAAGGTGCGGGGGGATAAGGCGAAGGTGATCCTGGTAGCCCCAAACTGGCCGCACCAGTTCTGATATCCAGATCTCCTCAATCTCAGCTGCAGGCCCCCGGAGCAGCTTCCAGCACGCCCGGACCTGATGTCTCTTAGTCAGGGGCAGGTATTCCATCCGGACCTTCAATCTCTGCACCTCACAGCCTGGTACTTAAGCAGGTAGAGTGCCAGGCTTTGGGTCTTTCCGATGATGTCTACACCGTGGTGGAGGCATCTAAAAAGGAATCGACCAGGAAATGTTACGCCTTCAAATGGAAAAGGTTTTCCATTTGGTTTCAGGGCAAGGGCCTGGACCGTTTGTCCTATCCAGTGGCTAACATTCTCGACTACCTTTGGTCTCTCTCCAAAGGGAGTCTACGATCATCGACCCTTAGGGTGCACCTGGCAGCCATTTCTGCTTACCGGGCGTGGGCCGGTCAGCTGACATTGGCACAGGAGACAGTGGTTGGGCGCTTTTTCAAAGGTCTGGATCACATATCCCTTCCGCTGCGTGAACCTCCACCTCCTTGGGATCTTCTGCTGGTACTGGCAAAGCTCATGGGCAAGCCATTCGAACCAATGCACAAGTGTGCCTTGTCACACTTGTCGTGGAAGACGGCCTTCCTGGTGGCTATTACATTGGCCAGAAGGACAGGGGGAGCTCCAGGCACTTTCGGTGGACTCCCCTTATCTGGTCTTCCACAGGGACAAGGTTGTCCTATGCCCCCACCTGAAAATCCTTCCGAAGGTGGTGTCAGAGTTTCACCTTAACCAGGTGTTAACTCTGCCGGTTTACTACCCCAACTGCACCTTGGAGGCCGAGTACAGGCTCCATACTTTGGACCTGAGACGTGCTCTCTCCTATTACAAAGAGAAGTCGGCGGAAATTCAGGGAGAGGTTCCGCCAGCTGTTTGTTACTTACGCTGAAGCCACTTCTGGCAGACCTGCAGCAAAGCGGACTATTGCAAGATGGATTACATCATGCATAGGTCTGTGCTATGAGTTGGCAGGCAAGGATCCTCCCAAAGGGATAAGAGCTCATTCTACCCGCCATACCGCTGCATCAGTGGCTGCTTCCAGGGACATCCCTATCCAGGAAATCTGTCGGGCTGCTACCTGGAAGACAGCAAACACCTTCATCACCCACTACCACATCGACCTTGAGTTACGCTGGGATGCTGGTTTTGGGGCCTCAGTTCTCCAATCTCTGTTCACTAAGTAGGGGGTGTGTGCCTTACCTCCACCTCCTAGAGGAACTGCTAGAGTCTGCCAAGAGTGTGGATGAACAACATATCCACGATCCTAGAAAACAGATTACTCACCTGTAACAGTAGTTCTAGGTGGTATTGTTGTTCATCTGCGAACTCCACCACGACCCCGGCTGCGGACGGCGCAAACCTGGCTTCCAGCGGGCTAAGATCTGGCATCATGGGGCAGAGCTGAGGTATATACCACCCGGGTGGATGAGAGGAGCCAACTTGAAGACTTCTGGCAAATTTAAAGTGGAAGGGGACATGCCAAAGAGTGTGGATGAACAAAATATACCATTCCTAGAACTACTGTTACAGGTGAGTAACCTGTTTTTCCGTTGATTCGTCAGTTCAACTGGCTGGCATCCCTGGACATGCAGGACACCTACCAGCACATCCCAATACACCCAAGTCACTACAAGTACTGGAACCTCCATTTTGTGGCTCTGGGTCAGCACTACCCATTCAGAGTCCTGCCCTTTGGACTGTCCTCAGTGCCTCAAGTTTTTACGAAGTGCTTTGCTTTTCTCACGGCACACCTCAGAAAACTCAGCGCTCAAGTGTACCAGGACCTGGATGATTGGCTCCAGTGAGCCCATCCAGTCCAGAAATGCAGGAAGCAGTTGCCATAGCTTCGCAGTTCTTCACTTCTATGGGGTGCTGCTGAATCTGGAAAAATCACAGCTTCAGCCCTCCTAGCAGCTCCTCTTCATAGGAGCCCACCTGGACACCTCCAGGACAAGGGTTTTCCTTCCAGAGGACAGGAGAAATGACATTTTCCAGATGACTCATTACGTCTGGGAGAACAGCTCAGTTCGAGCACTCTCGATACAGCAGATGCTGGGCCTTATGGCATAATTCATCTTCATGGTGCCTCTAGCCTGGCTACACATGAGGACCACACAGTGGATGTTCAGCACTCAGTGGTCACCAGCCACACACCCGCAGTCCTTCCACATAAAAGTGATGGAGCCACTGTCAAGATCGCTGATATGGTGGACACAGGAAGACAGGCTTCTTCAGGGTCTGCTCTTTGTCCCACTGGAACCTCAGATCTCCATCACCACAGATACATCTCTGACCGGTTGGGGGGCACACTGTCAAGACCTCCACACTCAGGGAGTGTGGAGCCAGGAGGAGTCTCATCTACACATCAATGTCCTAAAGATGACAGCTGTCTTGTACACTGTCCAATCCCTGAAGGACATCCTCTGTCGCAAAGTAATTCTCCTTCAGACAGACAGACAAAGCTGTGATGTACTACATCAACAAGCAGGGGGGAGCACACTCGTACCCTCTGTGCTGGGAAGACATGAGGGTGTGGGAGCGGTGCCTCGAAAATGATGCCTTGATTCAGGCAGTCTGTCTGCCAGGAATTCAGAACAACCTCGTGGATCACCTCAGCTGGACAGAAGTGGATCCACACAAGTGATCGCTTGCTCCAGACATCATGCTATCTCTATTCGATGAGTGGGGCAGTCCAGACCTAAACCTTTTTGCATCCCTACTCAACACAAAACTGCTTTCATTCTGCTCCAAAAATCCAAAACCTGGCGTTTTTTGTCAGAATGCATTCAGACTGTGGTGGACAAGACACTTTCTGTACACATTTCCTCCTCTTCCTTTAATTCAGAGGGTGCTGCTAAAACTGGAGGTACAGGGGGCAGGATGAATCTCATCACACTGTTCTGGTCTCAGAAGATACGGATTCTGTTGATCAACAGGTTATCAGAAGCTTCCCCTCCCAAGGCAACTTTCTCTGTGAACGGACCTCCTGACACAGGAACCCCTGGTCCATCCCAACCTGTGTTCCTCTCATCTCCATGCCTGGCTCCTGAGGAGATAGAAATGGGTAGATTTAAGGTGGCCCAAAGAATCTCAGAAATCCTCTTGGCAGTGCATAAGCCTTCCACTAGGAAAACTTACATGGCAAAGTGGAAACGGTTTTCCATTTGGTACGCAAAGTCCATACTGGATCCATTTTGTTGCCCACCAAGTAAAGTGTTGGAGTACCTCTTAGGCCTGTCAAATGCAGGACTGCAATACTTGACAGTGAAGGTACACCTCTGCATGATTTCCACCTACCATGAGCCATTGCAGAACATATCGCTGGCTCAGTTACCACTAGTCAAGAGATTCCTCAAGGGCATCCTACACACTAGGCCCTTGATCAGAAGACCGATGGCTGCGTGGGATATCAGCTTCGTGCTAGACATGTGTACCCTTAAGCTTTTTGAGCCTCTAGCCACTTGCGACTTGAAATTTCTGACCTGGAAAGCTGCCTTCCTGGAGGCCGTTACCTCTGCTCGTACAGTCTCTGAAATGCATGCCTTGATGACGGACCCTCCCTACACTGCATTTCACAAAGACAAGGTGGTTCTTCGGACCCACCCCAAATTCCTTCCCAAGGGGTTTCGGATTTGCACCTTAACCAGCCATTGGTTCTTCCTACCTATTTTGCCAACTTCCAGAATGAAGGTGATCGCACCCTGCATTCTTTGGATGTCAAAATGGTTTTGCGATTCTACATGGACAGGCTAAAGAGATTCGCAAATTCAAGCAACTTTTCGTATCTTTCAGCATGGCCCGGCTGGGTCAGCCTGTTGCCATTAGATGCATTTCTGCATGGTTAGTGGCATGCCTTTGTCACTGCTACTCAGTGGCGCAGATCAAGCTGGAAGGCCGGGTTTCCGCAATTCTACCAGAGCGGTTGCTGAATCCCTGGCAGAGATTCATAATGTACCCATTGCAGATATTTGCAAAGCAACTTGGAGCTCGGTGCAGTTTTGTGAAGCATGCATTCTGGATGTCTATGCCAGACAGCACACTTCCTCCAGCAGAACAATCCTTAATTGACTACTGTCCTGAGTGAGCCATGTCTCCTGCCACCCAGCTTGGGGTGGGGGTTGGGTTTTTCCTCGGTACTCTCCCATTAGTGTGAGTGAGTGGTGGAGACTTTTAGCCCAGGAAGATATGGAAAATACATACCTACCGTAATTCTTGATCTTCTTGGATGAAGTCTCCACCACTCAGTCACACACACACACACACACACACACACACACACACACACACACACACACACACAATCCCCAAGCTCACTCTTTCTGTTTCTGGTCTTCACTCCCTCGTTGACTTAGGCTGTGAAGACATTGTTGGGTTGACCCTTCTTACATGGGTCATCAGGGCTATCTTATGCCCGGATTAGGTTAGTTTCCTAGGTTAGTTTACACTGCACCTCCTCAGTCAAAAAGGTGCTGGGAGGGTTGGAGGGTCGACGCTGAGATAGCCTGTATGGGCACGAGGCAGTCTCTCGGCGCCGCGCATTCATGGTCCTATCTCGGCACTGGCCCTTCTGAAGATTTTTGGCTCCCACTGGGTCCTAGCACCTCCAGCGTAATCCCATTAGTATGAGTGAGTGGTGGAGACTTTGTCCAAGAAGATCAAGAATTACGGTAGGTACATAATTTCCATTTCCTGAGCACTACTGGAACCATCTCCAGAAAAGTATGCTGAGGTTTATATGGGCAGCAGGCTGCCACTGTATTCGTAAACGTTTAGTGGCACTACCCTGCAGTAGGGAAGGTTTAGCCATGCCCGACCTGTGCAGGTTCTATCTTGCAGCACAGCCAGTGTTTTTGTCAGCTGGATGAAACAAAGGAGTGGCATGGGCTAGTTAGAAATCGAAGTGCAGCAACTCCTCCCTGTCATGCTCTTTACACTTCTGCATGTACACCTCACAGCCTGCATCTTGGTGGAGATCCCCATTCCGTGGATGAAATATACACTCTGTAAGCTTCTGAAGGTGAAACCCCTTACATAGTCACCAGATGCTATAGGTCCGCTAACCAGTATAATTGGCAACCTCGAGTTCACCCCATCCCATACTGACTCTTGCTGTCTCAGATGGAATAGAATGGGCTTGATGAGGTGTTGGCATCTAGTCAGAGGGGGTATGTGTATTCCTTTGGGGGAATTGCAGCAGCAATTTGGGCTGCCAGCGCAAGATCACTACAGATATCTACAGGTGTGCCACAACCTGACAACTCAGACCCTATTGCCGCAAGGTAGTAGAGCCATGTCATTCCTTGAGGACTTTTTATATTGGGCAGCAATGCTGTCTAAAGAAGGGGTACAATTTCCAGGGCCTATCAAATTCTGTTGTGCAATGAATACTTAGAATTCACCCATTTCAGGAATAAGTAGGAACAGGACTTTTCTCCCTGAAAACTCCTGGAAACTTGGCTTGGGACAGGGGGTGAAACATTATGGCCTCCCCTGGGTGGAAAGAGTTTGGGTGGAAATGTCTGGTAAGATTTTTCCACACTCCCACTATCACGACCCAATTCTGGGCAGGGGCAACATTTCCACGTATTCTGGAGCTATCTGGTGCATACTACCCTGTCAACCCTATGGGGGACAGACATCCCAGACACCTTTGAACACCTATTCTTAGAACTGCTGGTGCTACGGGTGGGTGACAAGAGCTGCCAGGGCTTACTTTGAGCACTTTGTATGGTGGCACTAAAGGGGTGACATTCTGCTGGTTGAGGGAGGATCTACCCACCCGACAGTCATGGATAGACAGGGTAACAGAGATGAACAAAGTGGAAAGGATAACAACTACCCTTTGGCTGTCCTAAGAATATAGAATACCATCTGGGGTTGGTGGTAAAACAGAGCTACACTCTTTCAGCTGGAGACTGAAGATGAACTCTAGGCCACGGGGACAGAAGTAGGTAAAACAAGGCATGTAGTAATGGACCGGTGCAATGATATTTGAGGGGGACCTAAACCCCATTCCTACCCGAGACAGTGAAAAACCCATGAATCATTCAACCACAGCACTCTGCACCAGTTGCACCAGTTGTATTTGTTGATCTTCCTGGACTACGTCTCCATCACTCATTCACACTAGTGGGATATTGCCGGAGGCGCTAGGATAGCGGGGCCAAACATTTCTGAAGGGCGAGGCGCCCGAAGGTAGGAACGAACGCAGCCTTGACGCAGACGACTGGCATGTATAGGCTATCTCAAGGCCGACTCTCCAACTGCCTTCAGTTCCTTTTCTCCCGCCCGCCGAGCGCGCTTGGATGTCAACGCCGCGCCCGTCGAGTCAAAGTTTTCGCTCTATTGACAGCAGCTTTTAGTGTTTAATTTAAACATTTTAATTTAACTATTTAGTAGTAATTTTTATTTTACGAATAAGAAGATTATGAAGAAATTCTTTCCTGCCATCCACGGAGTCATCCTTAGGCGGTAGCGGTGACGGTAGGAAGACTTCATTTGAAAGTTGTTATGGCAGAGGGGCTGTGCCCGTCCGCCACCCTTAAGTAGCAGGGGTCTGACTACGGACAGTCCTGTGCTCGGTGGGAGGACGGTCCACGAGAAACCTGAATCTAAGCGATGCCGGGGATCCGGCTCCGGCAAGCCTCGAGCTCTTCTTCTTCATTTGGGGAAGAAGAATCCGGTGCCGCCGAGGTTGCCCGTTGGTATGTCTGCACTAGAATTGTTCACAGAAGTATAGCCTGAACCGACTTTCGTGGGTTCCCCCTTGGCCCGGCTCCTAACGGCTGCATTCTCGACTCCGGACTCCATCTCTGTCCTCGTTGGAGTTCCGGTGAGCAGTTTCACCTCTGGGCCGCTCCTGTGGAGCAGGGGGTTTGACTCCTTTTTTCCTGGTTGTGTTCCTGGTTTCGGGGCCTCCAGGCCTCGGAGCCATTAGACCGGAGCCGGGTCAATTGGATCTGAATGAGCGCAGTGCCCTCTTGGTGCCTTCGCCATCCTGTCAGCCCCTCGTACCTACCCCCCTCTTCCTTTTCCATGCAGGGGCCGGCACAGGCACCACCTTTCTCTTCTTTTCCATTGGCTTTCCATGGTGTTTTTCCTGGCGTTGTGCCCGACACCTTGGTGGTGCCGCAGGTCCGCGCCATGCCTCTGGTTTTGGCATGGGTGCCATAGGCGCCGCTGGTGTTGGGTTGATGCGGCTCGTCCAGCGCTTGGCACCCTGCGCGTGCTGCTGTCAGGCGCCATGGCTCGGTGCTGCGCTCGGCGCCGTGCTCAGTGCCGTGGTCGACACCGTACTGGGTGCCGCAGTCGGCGCCGTGGTCGGCTCCATACTCTGTGCTGCAGTCGGCGCCATGCTCGGTGCCGTGGTCGGCACCGTGCTCTGTGCTGCAGTTGGTGCCGTGGCTCAACGCCGTGCTCGATGCCGTGGGTGCTTCATTGTCGGCGCCATTAGCGGTGATGTGGGTGTCTCACAGTGCCACTGATGCCCGCGGGCACCCGCGGGTGCTGCAGGCGGTGCGGGCACCCGCGGGTGCGCGGGCAGTGCCGGGCACCGGTGGGTGGCACCGTTTGCGGCACCGTGCCAGCGGTGCCTGGCGCTGCCCGCGGCACCCGTGGGTGCTCGGCGCCGTCCACAGCGTCAGGTGCCATTGGTGCCATGGGTTTCTTGGGTGCCATGGTACCATGGGCGTCGGGGGTGCCCTTGCATGCCATTGCTGCCATTGGTACCAAGGATACCTGCGGGTTCTGCCGTGGGTGCCCTCTGGCATCTCTCAGGTTGGCATGGTTACTGCTTGGTGCCCTCTTGTGCCACGAGTGATGCTAGTGCCGCAGGGGTGCCAGTTGGTGCTGTCTGACACAACTAGGGAAAGATCTGTGTTTGCAGACCTCTCTTCCGCAGGACTTGTGTTGGGATGTTTCCATGGAATGAATTCCTATTCTGCGGATTATTTCCACACATTTTAGTGGGTGGCAGTCTGCATCAGATCTCCTCATCCAGCGATTTTCCACTGATGGGACTCTTCTGTTCTGTTTCTGTCAGCGGAATCTCTCATTCCGCTCAGCACTTTCTCAGCCCCCTACGTGGTGCCAAGCTCCTCGACACCCTTCCTGGTGGCGGAGTCTCTAGTGGCTCTAACCGGGACCTCTTTTTGGGGTCCTTCTGTGGTAGAAAGGCATCTGGATGAGTCTCTCCCTGTCCTTCTGGTCAGTGATACAGCGGATGACTCATTTTATATACTGAACGACATGCCCTCTCTATCATCAGAGTCTGTGATGCAAGCTCTTTTAGTAGTTCCTCATTTATGGGGTCCACCATAGTGTTCAGACTGGATCTGTGGACTATATATACCTCTGCGTCTAGACTTTTTCAGTGGTCAAGACAATTACACTCTTTGGAACATTTTAATTCTATGGTCAGGAGCTGCACAGACTGTCCCGCTCCTTTGATAGGGGTATACAGCCCGTTTTTGATGCTGCCCTCTGGTGGCTGCTTCGCCACAGGTAGTTAACATCTGTCTAGCTATTATTAGTCCAGTCAGGGGTTCAGTTATGGATCTTCAGGCCTCCTGCTCCTCAGAGGATGACATCCTTGTCATTTCTGTATCAGCAATACTTGCCAAATAGCAGCCAGCAACCTTGTCAGGCTCGGATTAATGATATTTAAAAAAAAAAGGGGGGGGTCAGAATTATCACAGCACAGGGCCTAGTTGGAATTTCCTGATACCACACTTGGATCTGATCAGGTTCCGCCTCAACCCTGAGGATGTCGTCTCTAAACCTCAGTAAAGGGTACCTGTTTTCTTCTACCCCTAGGGGGCAGTCCGATCCAGCGGTGGTATAGCTCACCTTTTTTCTCTAGAGAATTTCTCTTATTCCGAGATATTTCCAAAACCTAGGCATCTAACCAGTCTGTTAGTCCCCTTTTTGGTTTTTAATCAGGCTTTCTTCTCCTGATCAGAGCCTTGCAGCAACAGAAGTGACTCTTCAGCAAGTCGGAACTAATATTCCTACTTCCATGTTTGCTTCAACTTAACAGATGACATGCTTCTTTCTTGACCATTGGTCAAGTAGGTTCTTTCTAAGGTAGCTTCGCAAATATTCACATACAGTCATGCTACCTGAACCTGTACACTTTACCTCCGGCTCTTGCAGTTCCTGAGGTCCTTTACATTAGATTAGTGCATGTCTTTGACACTATTAATTTTGGTCCTAGATCAAATCGTGAGGCCAGGTTCTTGCCGCTCTCTAGAGTAGTTTCAGCTGCCTGGCAGACTTTAATTTTGCCATTGTAGATGTCGGCAAGGTGGCAGAGTTACAACTCGGCGTTTATCTTGTGGGCACTATGTCATAGATGCTCTTACAAGACAGCTCTTTTTATTAACAGGACAGTCCTTGGCTGTCCTTTCGAAATGAACCTATCTCCTACCACCTACTCAGGGTTGTTGATTTTAGCTTGGTACTCTCCCACTAGTGTGAATGAATGATGGAGACTTAGTCCAGGAAGATATGGAAATTACGTACTTACCGTAATTATTGATCTTCTTGGACAGTTTCCATCACTCATTCACACGCCCACCAATCCCCTGGGTTCACTTTCGTTTTCTTTCCTGGTCTTCATGGCTATGGTTAGGACTGTGAAGACATTGTTCTTTGACCTTTCTTACAAAGGCCATCTGGGCCCTCTCAGGCCCAGACACTCAGAATGAGTTATTCTCATTAGTTATGCTGCACCTCCTTGGTCGAAAAGGTACTGAGGCGGTTGGAGGGTTGACACCGAGATAGCCTATACAGGCGCGAGTCAGTCTCGCGGTGCCGCCGCGTGCGTGGTCCTACCTCGGCGCCGGCCCTTCAGAAAATTTTTGGCTCCCGCTTGGTCCTAGCGCCTCCGGCGCTATCCCACTAGTGTGAATGAGTGATGGAGACTGTCCAAGAAGATCAATAATTACGGTATGTACGTAATTTCCATTTTCTTTCTGTGTTGACGGGTTCATTTTGATCTCTTCCTGCTGACGACAGAGCTGAACCACCCCTTGCGGTTGGACTGTTGGTAGCAGATTACATGGAACAAGATGATTTGGAAGCCTTAGTTCATGAAGTAGACATTGGGTTGTGCATACTTGCCAGTTATTTGCCAGCGGTTCATAGTAAGATTTGCTGTATAGTATTACAGTAGGCACCTGTCTGTATGTCAGTGCTTATTCTTTATCTTGAATAAAGCTGAGTTTCCAAAAACAAAAACAAAAACCTGGAATTTGGCTTACAGTCTGCAAACACATATATCTGCAGTTCACGTTGCAGGGAAGGACAGTGTCCTGGCAGATTCACACAGCAGAATTGTGACTGTGTCCCATGAATGTTCACTGAAGCAGTCAGTGGTACAGACAGTATTCAAACACTGGGGACTCCCAAAAATGGATTTGCTTGCCTCATGCCAGAACAAGAAGCTGCTACTGTTTTGCAGCAGAGCCCCATCGCAGGGTAAATACCCTCAGGATGCACTGAGCTTCCACTGAGGAAGCAAGGTACTGTATGCTTTTCCTCCTTTCCCCTTGCTACAGAGAGTGCTGCTAAAAGCAAGGTCAGACTGATCAACAATGATCCTGATAGCACCAGACTGGTCATGTCAACCTTGATACTCCTTCCCCTGCAAATGTCCAAGAAAAACTACCCCTCGCCAATGTGCAGGGAACTGCTCACACAATCTAAGGGTCAGGTGATATATCTGAATCTGGCATCTCTTCATTTAAGATGCCTGTTACCTGAAACCATAGAATTCTCAGAGCTAAACATTTTCAATTCGGGTACTAGGGAAGTCCCCTCAGCCTATTTTCTGTATATCTGTGTAGTTTGTAGGCATGAACAATGATTCTCTCTCTTGCATCCCCCAATGTTACCCTCATTTAAATATAAATGAGGTTTCGTCACTCTTTTTTTTTTAAATTGTACTTTTTCCCTCATCCAGCATGTCCAAGCCCTGCTTAATTGGGAGCACCCATGGTGCCTGCCCATACTTCTATACCTTACCTGGACCCTCCAGTTCCTTCATGGGTACATGGTTCTCCCGGGGTTGAGGGTGGGGCGCTTTACCCTAGTACACTTCAAGTTTCGTGGTCCTGGTAGGGCAAGACAGGTGTGAGTTTTAGGGGACTGCCCTGGGCACTTCATCTTTTCCGAGCCTGGAGAGCACTTTCCCTTGTTCTGTGGATGTGATGCGTGCCATGAAATCGAGGTGTGCCACCAGCGTCCATCACATCCTTCGCCCTGTGCCTGGCTTGGTACTTGCTGTACCCCAGGCTTCCACCTGGGGCCTGTCAAGTGTTGGGCCTCTGCCCCCCTCCCTCCCTGGAGAAGATGAGCGGTCCCTGGGATGCTCAGCCTCCTCCCCCCGGCCGGCCCTCTGACTCTCCGGGCTCGTTCCCAAACCTGGGTCGTTTTCAAAATAAAAATAGAGTAAGTAGCAGCGTAAGAAAAACGTGCTTTTCTAGATAAAAAGCTGAATGGAGGGGGTAAGGCTTTCGGGGGGGGGGCATAGATTTACAGAATTTTCCTTTAAACTGCAGAAAACAGCAGGGTACTTACTATGCCTTGAAAAGTGTAATGGCCAGCATGACAAGAACATATGGACTGCAGAAGACAACAACAGCACTAACTAATACAGTGCGACTACTGCAAACTTTAGCACCAAAACATCGTAAAATTCCAGGATGCCTTACATGAATGAGTCAGGTTATGGCATTTGCAATGGAATCAAGCAGCTTTTCACACCAGACTTAAGTACTTTGAGTTATATTTAAATCCTGATGAAATTAAGAGGGTCCAATAAAGGCAATCATTGTGCAAGCCTACAGACCACACAGGGAAACAGATTATAAGGCTGACGGGACTTTCCCTTTAAAGCAGCAGTCTCATGAGGCTCGGCCCTGGACATGTAGCTTACATACGAACATACAAAATTGCCGGCAGAAAAAGGCCCACAGGTCTATCGAGTCTGCCTGATTGTGCAGCTCTTAGTTTCATATTACTGCAGCTGCCCCAGCCCCACCCAAACCCCTCCCTTCCTCTGCTTTTCTGATCTTCCCTCCTTTGTGTTCTTGTCTGTACTAATCCATGACTCTATCCCAACCCCACTTAAAGCTATCCACTGTTCTCAGTTTGATTAACTCCTCTGGCAGTGCGTTCCATCTCGCCACCACTCTCTCTGTAAAGCAGTGCCTCCTCATCTCCCTCCTGAACCTTCCCCTTCCAACTTCAGACTGAGCCCCCTAGTGACCCTTCTCCCCTTTAAGCTGAACAGTCCTCTCTCTCTGACTTTGTTTATGCCTTTCAGGTACTTAAAGGTTTCTATCATGTCCCCTCTTTCCCTTCTCTCTTCCAGCGAATACATATTGAGCTCCCTCAGTCTTTCTGCATACGGCAACTCCCCCAGTCCCATGATCATTTTCATAGCCCTGCGCTGCACCCCCCTCCAGTAATCTCACATCCTTTTTGAGGGATGGGCACCAGTACTGCACACAGTACTCCCAAGTGTGGCCTCATCAGTGATCTGTACAACTGCAGGATGACCACCTCCCTTCTAGAGGTGATCCCTCTGGCAATGCACCCCAGCATCCTATTTGCCCTTGCTGCCACCCTCCTACACTGTGCTGATACCTTCATGTCCCCTGTGACTATTACCCGAGGTCCCTTTCCTCCTCTGAAGCTATTACCTGCACTCCCCTCCAGCCAGTAGCAGGTCCTGGGATTTCTTGCTCCGAGGTGCATGACCTTGCACTTCTTAGCGTTAACCCCCTATTGACACTCCCTAGACCAGTGTTCAAGTTTAGCTAGATCCTCCCTGAGTGCCTGCCTCCATTCCTCGTTGTCCACTTTTGCACAAATCTTAGTGTCATCTGCGAACAGGTTGATCTTACCCTAACCCACTCTGCAATGTTTCCAGTGAAGACATTGAACAAAACAGGGCCCAGCAGTGAACCCTGCTGTACCCCACTTGTTACTGGCCTTGGCTTGGATGCCCCCCCTTACAACTACCCTCTGTTGTCTGCCCTGCAACCAGTTCTCAACGCACCCCACCAGTTTCTCCCCATCCCCATGTCCCTCAGCTTGCTCATTAACCTCCTGTGGGGCACCGAGTCGAAAGCCTTGCTGAAGTCCAGGTACAGGACATCCACAGCATGGCCTTCGTCAGCTGCCCTAGTAACCCATTCGAAGAAGTTGATCAGGTTGGTTTGGCACGATCTTCTCGAGACAAACCCATGTGTCTCTCATCGTGTAGACCATTACTATTGAGATAGGTTATCAACCTCTCCTTTAGAATGGTCTCCATCAACTTCCCCATTATGGAATTTAAGCTTACCGGTCTGTAGTTGCCTGGTTGGTCCTTGGGTCCACTCTTGTGAAGAGGCACCACGTGAGCCATCCTCCAGTCCCTGTGTACCTTCCCTGTCTCCAAGGAAGTGTTGAAGAGGTCAGTCAGGGGGCCTGCCAACACCTCCGCCAGTTCCTTCAGGATCCTTGGGTGTTCACCGTCTGGTCCTGGTACCTTGTCCACCCGCAAGGCTTTAAGGTCCTTCAGAACTCTATCCTCTTGGATGACCCCATCTGTTATCTCTGCCCCCTCTTCACCCTTGCCCCCTTTCCCCTGCGGTATTGGGCCATCTCTTTCTTTTGTGAACACCGAGCAGAAATACTCATTGAGTGCCTCTGCCTGTTCTTCCCCTTGTTACACCCATCCCCCATCCTTCTTGATTCTAACAATGTCATCTCTGCAACTCCTCTTCTCCCTTATGTATTTAAAGAACCCCTTTTCTCCCTCTCTGATCCCCTGAGCCAACTTCAGCTCCTTTGCTGCCTTGGCTGCCCTGACTGACATGGTCACCTCCCTAGATGCCTTTGTGAACACCTCTCTGTCCTCCTCACACCCCAGTTTTTTGAACTTAATGAAAGCCAGTCTTTTTTCCCTCATCTCCCACTCCACTTCCTTGCTGAGCCAGCTAGGTTTTTTGGACCTGGACTGCTTACTCTGAGATTTGGCACATGTGTTCGTCGCCTCATTCAGCCCCTTCCTAATGATTGCCCACTTTGGTTCAGCATCCATCACTGGGTTAATTTTAGCTAAATACCCCTCTAGGATGCTGCCCATTCTGGCAAAATCTGCCTTCCGGAAGTCCAACACTTGTCCTGGTCTTAGTCTGCTCCCTCCCTGTGTTGAGGAGGAACCACACTGTGCGGTGATCGCTTCCTGCTAAAGGGTCCTGTACTACCACATCCTGGACTTGATCACCATTTGCTAGCACCAAATCCAGTATGTTCCCCTCTCTAGTAGGTTCCATCACCCCTTGCACTAGGTAGCTGTCTTGGATAGCCTCCAGCAGCACCTGTTCCCTGGCGTGTGCTATAGCTACTGTCTGCCATTCAACCCCAGGTAGGTCGAAGTCTCCCACTATATCTGTATTTCCCTTGCCACTGACCTTCCTGATTTGCTCCCCCTGCTCCTTATCCACCTCCTCGCTTCGTGAGGGTGGTCGGTGCACCACCCCCATCCTGAACTTCTTATCTTTATTGCTTTGGAGCAGTACCCATATGTCTTCTGGCCTCCCTCATCCCCTCCTCCCTGGTACACAGTATCCTCCCTGACATAACAGCCACCCCTCCAGCCCTCCCCCACCCCCTAGTCCCTGCAGAACACCTTATAACCCAGGATCAGTAAGATCCCAGTTAGGGTATTGGTCGCCCAGGTCTCTAAGATGGCAGCAATATTCCCTCTCCCTCTACCATCATTGCCTGGAACTCTGCCACCTTGTTGCTAAGCTCCTTGCATTCAAGGATACTACAGACCACCTTGTGCCCCGCCTCTCCTCTTCCTGTCTCTCCCCCTTCCACTTTTGTTTTGGTAACTTCGCCTCATTCTCCTCCTCCTCCCTCTCTGGGGGAGAGGCCTTACGGTCTCCCCTGTAAGGTGCCTCCTCCCTGCTATCTGACTCCCCCTTCCCCCAGTTTAAATCTATGTTGTTTTTAATGTACTCCTCCAACCCCTGTCCCAATGCCCTTGTACCCTCAATGCTGAGATGCAGCCTATCCTTGGCATAAAGCCCCTTATTGTTCCATGTCTCACCCCACTCCCCTACTACCCCATACCCCATTTCTGCACATCACCCCTTCAGCCACCCATTAAACTCCTGTATTCTTAGCTTCCACACTGTGCTTGTCCTAGGTACTGGGAGTACCTCAGAGAACATCATTGAGCTTCCCACCCAACTGCAGCTACCCCCAACTTCTCTGAACCTCTCCTGTACTTCTTCCAGTGTACTGCCCTCTAGGTCATTTGTTCCTAGGTGCACAATGATATGAGGCTTCCCTCCCACATTCTTCACACATTTCTGAATGCACTGCCTTACTCTCCTCACTGTCATACCTGGCATACATTCCACCTTCCACAAGGAAGACATACATAGCAAAGTGGAAAGATTTTCACTTTGGTGCTCAGATAAGCAGAAAAATGCCTTACAGGTGGATGTTCCACTAATACTTGACTACGTAATGCACTTAAAATCACTTGGCCTAAAGTCAGCACCCTAAAGGTGCAGCACACCAGTTCAAAACAAACAAGAACCACTGTCACACAGTGTTCAAAAGGATCTCTACAGGGTTAAACCACATAGACCCACCAGTTAGGAAACCAGTCCCTGCATGGGCTGTAACCTTAGAGATGTCAAGGTTGATGTCTCCACTCTTTGTACCCATGGCCACAGCAGATTTAAAGTTTTTCCCTTGTTACTGGTCCTAGCAGCTAAGAAAGCCATCACCAGACTGTGGTACGTCGACAGAATCCCCACCCGTACTTGCTGGAGGGGCATCATTCTGGAACTCTGCACTCTGGAATGAATGATTTATCATCTTATGGATCGACTCTGACTATTTGAAATATGTTGGCATCCATGGACCCTGTATCAACTAGACAATTATTCGGACTTTGTTCCATGAGGTTGAGCTCCCCTTACACTACACTCTGCTTCTCCCTCCTATTTTTCTCTTTCCTCCCTGTATTCTGCTACTCATTATTTGTATCGCTTTCTAATATCTTCCATTTCCTCCATCATATGTTCCAATTAAGGTTAACAACCACAGACATACATTTCTAACCTATCACTGTCACCTGATTCTGATTTTATTATGGAAATAACACCATGGGCTTTTTACAGAACTTAGTTTGCAGTTTGAGATTACCTACATGTGAACCTTTTGATGAGTTGTACTATTTAGATTCTGCCATAAGACACAGAGGCCCGGATATTCAGACTGCGCCTGGCAGTGGCGCAAGCCTGGGCACTGCGCAACTGGGATGCACCGGGGCCAGGACCAGGCAATATTCAGTGGTGATGCACCATGGCACAGCACCGTTGAATATGGCATGGACTGCGCAGATAGGGAGCACAGGGATGCGCCAGCGCAAACGCAGTTGTGCCGGGCGCATCACCTGCGATATTCAGCAGAGGGCATGCAGATGAGGCCATAATATATGCAAGGCGCAAATGGGGCTATTTGCATGTCATTATGGCCCCATTTGCATGCCTAGCGCAGGGCAGCCCGGCGAATTGCGCTTGGCGCCCTGCACAGCATGATGTGTGAACAGTGGGGCCCGGGGCATCCCCCATCCTGTAGCCGCGATCACGGTAAAACACCTTACAACAATTCCCTAGTAGTCTAGTGGTACCCCCCTCCCGTGTCCCCGATTGCTGGTACAGTACTATAATAGTAATCCCTGGTAGTCCAGTGGAACCCCCCTCCCTCCCATGTCCCCGATCGCCGGTCCATTACTGTAATACTAAGCCCTGGCAATCTAGTGTTAACCCCCCTGCCCGTTGCTGCGATCGCAGTAAAGCTCTATAAAACAATTCCCTGGTGATCCAGTGGCACCCCCCACTCCTTCCACCCACATAGAACCCTTGCCCACCCGCTCCCCGTCGCCGACCGGGAGAGCTGCAATCCCTCTGGCGTATTGCCTGGCTGTCTGCCGAATATTGGTCCACAGTGTGGACCAATGGGCTTGCAGGGCATACTGTACTAGACAGTCCCAAATATGTAAATGAATACAGTAAGACTCCATTAGAAGTAACACAATTACTAAGGTGAGTATTTATTTCTTAGGTCCCTTACTCTGCTCTTCCATTGTTGGCACAATGCATTTGTGTTCTACTATAGGACTCTATGGCTGGAAGGTACATAGTAACTACATCACACAGTTCTAAACCACCACATACCACCAGAGTGTAAACACCCACTGCGGTTACTGACAGACTTGCAAAGATAAAACAATACCAAACTTGGAATTAGTTCTTACAAACAAGTTTTACTGGGAAAATTAGTTGCAAGTTCAGTGAGTTCTCCTTTACTGTCTGAATTTACAGCACATTCTCTGTGGTTCTGTGTGATGGCAGCAGTTTTTTTTTTGAGGGACTGTCTGGACAGGGCAATTTTGAGGGGTAAAATGAGGGGTATCCCTCATAGTCAGGGACAGTTGAGAGGTATGGCTGAAAATTCAGACTCCGAGCAAGATGCAGTGTGGGGGTGCCAGGGCCCAACTGACACCTGGAAAAAGAAATCGAGTCCTCAGAGAGAGCACAGCACACTTACATCAGCATTCCAGTCCAGTGGAATATCGGTACTCTGCATATTACAATCTCTTCCAAAAACCCCTTCAAATTAGAAAAGAGGATTTATAGGCACATGTTTTCACAGTTTTAATGGTGGGCAGGGCAGATACCCAGCAGAAGCTACACATAGTGCTGGAACTGCAGTGGGCTTTCTAGGGCTCAGCACTATAGCTACATGAGCTCACATCAGTGCCATTGACTTATAATTGAATAGGGTGGGTGTTGGGGGGCCTAGTTTTAAAAGTAAGGCTCTTGTACCTCCCACCTGCCACACACTCCCAAAGCTCAGAATTCTAATTCCAGCACTAAGAGAGTTTCTGATTCTACCAGCTAAAATGCTCACATCATGTCCTTCCTACTGACGTGTAGCACTGTACCCATTCAGTCCAGTGTCTGCTCTTTAATGATTTTGCAGGACTGCAATGATGCCATTGCCATAGGAAGCATGGGCAAAATCAGGGAGACTCCCAATAAGGAGACTTTGAAAGTATGGTCACTGGATCGGAGCTAGCCCCCGGGCCACAATCAGGGACATCATGACCACACACCTCTCCCCATACAGTTGGAGTGATCCCCCTGGATGCCCATTCAGGTGGCATTACTTTCTGTCATAACTAAGATAAAGGCACTGTAGATGAGAGCATTGCTGTTAACTGACCCACAAATTGCTGGCACCAGTGACCATACCACATTCCACATGCAGACTCTGCTGTTTTGGGCCTTTCCACTTCTGCCACCAAATTCACTACATATCACCTTTCACTCATACTGTAGTAACACTTTTTCCTACTATAGGCCATATTATTACCTAAAATTACAGCTTTGTTCACACATGCTTTGTTAAATAATTTATCTTTTTTTTTTTTGCTATAATTGTATTATGACTTTGTACTGAGCACAGTCAGGCACTTGTTCCTGGACCTCTCTGCATATCCATTTCACACTGTTAGCACATCTATTCAGGTTTTATATATTACATATACATATATATATATATATATATATATATACATACACACACACACACACACACACATATATATATATATATATATATATATATATACTGTATATATATGATTTCTCTTCAGTGTTGAACACTTTATTGTCCCATCTTGTTCATTGTGTTTCCCCAAACATTTTTTGCCAGTACACACTCATCTAGAAATAATCTGTTCTCAACTCAGTATGGTTTCCTGGTGAAACTTTCAGACTAAATCAGTAAATAAAAGATCTCTTTCAGGACAGCGTGGAATTTCAGCAAATTCCACCTAATCACAATGATTTCTGTCAGAAGTGGAATAGGAGAATTCTGCCACATAAAGGAGGAAGCCAGAAGGATATTCCATAGAACCACAGTTTTCTGTGGCTCTGTGGATTGTTCATGGAAAGTATACCATGACCATTAATTTCGTGGTTGTTCCCCCTTAAATTTACCAAACGTGATCATAAATTAACCCACTGATTGCCATTTTATGCGTGTGACAAACAAACATACTGATAAAATTCTGCATGGTAATTTTATATGGACATATTCACATGGTAAAATGTAGGGACAAATGAAAACATGAGCTAAAAACAGAGACAACTAATTCTCATTATAGACTGTAATGAAAATGAGTCATCTGTTAATGTTTTTAGTTCATGTTTTCATTTGTCCCTACATTTTATCATCTGAATCTGCATCCATATAAAATTACTGTATCATGCAGAATTTAATCAGTACATTTCAGTTTTTCTAAATATTTTTTTCACATATTCAGTATCTTTCAGTTCATTTTACAGAATGCTTTACTGTGGTTCATTTTTTCCTCATATACTTGTAACCACATCATTCAGCAGAACATCTGCCAGTGGACTTTCTCATTTCACTCACTGCAGACCATGCATTTGAGAAGATCGATAACTCTGGAGCTGCTCAGTTGTGTCCTGTAGCCTTCCACACAGACACATGTGGCCTGTCACTGGCCTGGGAACAAAAGCAGTCCCCTCTCCCTCCTCCCGCTGCCAGGGGGTACTTAACAACTGGACATAGGGCATATCTACAGATCTAAAATTGGCAGCGGGAATAAGTGTTTGAGCATCTGATCGCAAGTTGTAGAACCATACTGTGATCCATCCCCTAGCCTATACAATCGTGACTCCCACCTTTTGGTGTGCTCTACCTCCACTGTTCTAAATTCCAAATGCTTACGGCAATGAAGCTGGCCTCCCATACAGTAGCCAGCCTGAGGCTCAGTTTACTGCCCAATAATTTGTAGCATTATAATGCCAGGTGTAGGGTTATGACAGACATCCTAATTTTGAAAGAGTTTGTGGTTCTGTACTGGCACAAGAGTCAAAATAAAAGCACAACAGCTAAGGACATATTGCATTAATTTACTGTGAACCTGATACTCAATAAATGGCATACATAAAAATACAATAAAAGAACACAACAGCCTGGGAGAGGTTTCACATGGACATTGCATTCTCAAAAACACCCTTAAAAATGAACTAAAAAATAGGAAAAGTTAAGTCAATGCGAGTGCTATTAACTGATGCTTGCCATTACTGTACCACTACCTGCATGAAATGCCTGAAATTTGTTTCATTTTAACAGCATGAAGCTTCCTGACAGCTACAGCCTCATTATATATAAGATGCAGTATACCGCAGTGGTTTAAGGCTCTGAGCTGCAAACCTGAGAGCTGGGGTTGAATCCCACAGCCCCCACTTGCATTCTGTGTGACTTAACTTCCTTGTGCTCCCAGGTTGCACCTGTAAACAAGTTTTCAGCTTAGTGTGTCTCTCCTGGTAAAATAAAAAGGTAACTAAATGAGGTTGTGTGCAACTGAGGTAAGCAGGCCGGTGGCAGCCTATGATGGTGCCACCTACCGGCATTGCAGCAATGACAGAGATAGATGGGCAGCCACAGGAGAACTCAATAACCAGCAAGACCTACCTGCACTGCCAGCCACTTGGTGTGGTGATCATCCGCAATGGTCCTCCTCCTCAGCATGTGTCCTGATAAGGATAAGGATGAGGACGATTTTCACCCCGCCCCCCGCCCAGCTCAAGGCCTACCAACTCCAGAGCCAGTCCACCCATCACATCTGCCACTCTTCCGGCCCCTGGCTCACACCCTCACCAGCTGTGCACTTGCATGCCCCACCATGCTGGAATATTTACATTGTTATTTAGCAATTCCGTGCCTGCTGGCAACTACCTACCTTTGCTGGGGTCGGGGATGATGCTGGCTTTGCTGACGCTCTCCTCCTCTGTGGCTCACCTCGCTCCTCCAGTTTACCTGCCGTCGGCTCCATACTGGTGCAGACGGCTGCCCGGACTGAAGGACCCCACCCCGGCCACTTGTAGTCATGCCGCCTGCCCGCCTAAACCTCCTTGACCCTAACCCTACCCCACCCGGCATGCTAGAGTTGCCCACTCGCTCTACTCCCCCTCTGCTGCAGTGCTAGTCTGCTGCTCAGCCGGGCCCTCCACATCCGGACCGCAGCTGTCTGATTCCATTCCCCGTCCGCCCGATGCCATGCCCTCCCTCTCACTCCTCGCCAGCCCGACAGGTAAGACTGCTGGCCTGGGCTGGCCTGCTGCGCTGCCTTGCTGCTACAGTGCTGCTGGTGTCGTGTCCCAGACTCCTGGCCAACTGCCGACTCCTGCCACACCGCCTGTCTTTGGCTGCTGCTCTCTCCCTCTACGACTTGGCTCCTCTCTCATCTGGGCTGGCTGAAGTCCGGACCACCACGGCGCCTCTTCTTCTAAGCCAGCCCACTGCTTACCATCTCCCGAAGCACAATAAGTGCCTCCTCACACACACAAAATCGCCCAATGCACGCACACTTATCGTGCCCAATATAAGCCCTCCCCAGCCAGTGGCCAATCACAGTGCAGGAATTTCGGCCAGTTGACCAGTTACAATGATCGTGGTGGGGGGGGCAACAAATCAAACCAAGGGTAAGGCAGCAAGGCAAAGAAGGTGCCAATTTTAAATAATACCAGCCGCCCCTCCCCACAAGCCCAATTAAACAGCGGGACGGAGTGGGGAGAGGGCCGCCGCGTGGTCACAGTTAGCAGAGGGTGCATGCATAGAGAAACCAACTGGGGGGAAAAAATAAAAAAGGAAGCATGTGGCAAAATATTGCTGGGGCTCAGCCCAGGTCAAAAAATATTGCTAGGGCCAATACCCAACGGGCCCATAGAACCCGGCACCTATGAGCCTCCCTGTCCTCCTTCCTCTAGATCTTCTTATATGTTTTGAATGCCCTTTTCTTCTTCCTAATTGCCACTGACACTTCCCTAGTAAATCAGAATGGCCTCCTTTTTTTGCTCTTTCTTACCTTCCTAATGCAAAGTTCAGTGGCTTTCAGTAACCCCTCTTTAATAGAGTCCCATAGTTCCTCTGTGTCTCCTATATTCCCCTTCCCCGCCATTTGTTCCCTAAATATCTTCCTTATTCTGGTAAAGTCTGTCCACCTGAAGTCCATAACCCTCGTGCTGGTCCGATTTGATTCTCTTCCCCGTCTTCACCCTGAATCTCACTGTCCTGTGATTGCTTGTACCTAGGCTGTCCCCCACTACCACCTCTTCTGCACTTTCCCCGTTTGTGAGGACTACGTCCAGTATGTTATCGCCCCTAGTGGGCTCCCTAACCAGCTGATGAAAGAGATTCTCTCGAATATCTACTGTTGTTGTAAGTTCTTACGTTAACTGTACTTTCATGAGACTGAAAACGAGCCAAGTTCATATGCCCCTAGGGTTAAGGTAACCAAGTTAACCCAACCTTGTTAAACTAAAATGGTTCTGTTTTTGAACTAAATGTTTTAATACTTGCAATTCTTATTGTTTTATTGTACATGGAAGTTTCTAGCAATTAGAATAATGCAATTAGCCATTAAGTTTGCTCCATTTCCTACCTAAGTTTTATAATTTTGGCTACATTATGCATGTTCTTAAAGGCAAACCCTGCATTCAGTGACACATCAAAATATTTGTACTGTGTGGTGTTTTACAAGTTGCAGAAATAAACCTGTTCCTAGAATTTTTTTTTTTTTTTTATGAGGATGAGTCAACAACTTAATTTCCTTTTTTTATTGGTTGAAAAATATGTTCTCTTTTTGGATCAAACATCTGGAGAGACGTTTTTAGAAGGGACCTGTCTGCACATTCACTGTCTCCTACATAGAACAAAGCATGTCATCACACTACAACTATTTTGATACATTGGTCACTGATCTTTTAAGAACCTATGAAAGGGAGGTATAATTTATTTTGAGAAATAGTGTGGGAAGCACAAAAGTTGCACTCCACGCTCCAGGATACTGCAGGCAAGTGGTGTAGTAAAACTATGTGACCACCTCAGCGAGGGTCGCATTGCTTTGTGCATGCCGGTGCAGCCATTTGCATGGTGTCCTCTTCCCCATACGGCCGTAATGTCACTTGTGACCATGCACATCGCATAACAGGGTGCACACAATAAGGACTGTTGCAGAGTGGTCCGTGTGACCACTTAGCAACAGTCCCTTCAATGTTTATGTGGTGCAAAGTGTTGAAAGACAGTTGACTGGATCAGGAGTAAAAGGAAATAAGAACTAAACAATACAAAGGGGTCTTTATTTCTTCATTTTTATTTTACAGACACACTAAGCCAATGTTTTTTCCTAGGTGTGTCTTGGGAGCATAAGGAAGATCTTCCAAGAATCAGTCTTCACCATTCATTACTGCTGGGTCTGTGTCGGAGGTGCTAGGACCCCCTGGGAGCGTATAACTTTAAATTTCTTGAGCTACGGGACCGATGTCGGGGATGGCGTGGCCCATGAGGCAGACACTTGATGTGGTGCTCGCAGGCTGGCCAGTAACCTACATCAGCCATCTGCTCTCCTCAGTTCTGTTCTTCCCAGTGTCGAGGTCGCACTCTGTGGGACCGCTCGCCATTTTTTCCTAGCTGCACAATTCTGTTTGTCGCCACCTGCTCAACACTGTAACTTTCCTCTCTACCTTTTTCCATCGCCGCTTTTCTTTCCTGTCCTTTTATGGTGCAGAATTCTCTGTTTTTGCTGTTATTTTCCATAGTCAATCATGTCTGGGTCTCATGGGCCTAAGAAATCAAAGAAGAAGTTGGACTCTCCCCACTAGTTGATGCCACTGTGGGAGAAATAATGTCCATCTGGGACCGACATAATTGCTGTTGGACTTGCCTTGGGGCGCAACACGATATGGACAACTGCGACACCTGTTTCTCAGTGGACCTGGAGATCCACACAGTGAAGTGAGGTTGGCCGCCCCCCACTTTTGGAGGCAGGCGTCGCACAGGGCGCTTCAAGATAAGGTCTTTGGGCTCTTCCCCATAGGCCCTCTCCAATACGATATGTACAGAGGGAGACCAAGCCTCTTCTTGTCTCCATCTCACTGAGACAGAGAGCCTGGGGCAGGGGTCTTTGGCGCAACTGGCCTCCTCCAAGGGGCTGGTTGCACACCCATCTCAGTTCGGGACCCCCGGGGGAGTCTGAACACCCCCAGTGATGAGGTCAGAGCTATATTCTGGGCCTACACCGATGGGCTCCTTGGGATCGTGACTCAGTGCTGCTTTGGCTTCTGGCACCGAGGCTCGTGCCGGTGAGCAGTGCGGTGTAATCTGCGCGGCCGGGTCCCCCCGATGCTGCTTGTGGTACTAGGAGAGGAAAGGTTTCTGGAGCCAGTGGCCTGGTGGAGATTTTCATCCCCTGAGAGGTCAGTTGACCTGAGGGGTAGGGACAGATGATCCCGACTGGCTTCCGAGCACTGGCAATGAAAGAAGCCTTTCTGGTTCTAGTCCTAGGCCTCTGATGTCCTCAGTGTCACCCCTGACTGCTTCCCAGCCTGGTGCCGGCCATGGTGCCACCCTTCCTCTGTTCCACTGCACTGGGGATGGCCCCGGTGCCGAGTTCAGTGCCAGGAGAGGGGTCAGTGGTGGATGCAGTGCCGGGTCATGTTCTGGCATTGTCTGTGGTGCCAGATCTGACTCTGGTGCCCTTCACGGTGCCAAGGGAGTGTCTGTTGCTGCTTATGTCACTGGCTCCCCCTCAGCTCAGGTTCCTAACGTTGGATCAGTCTTTAGGCCTAGCCCAAGGAAAAGAGCCCATTCCAGTGAGGTGGGGGTTGGTAGGTCCTGGCCAGCGCCTCGTTCCCTGCCCAGAGCTCCTGATGGCCCTGGCAGGAGTCGTAATGCTGACTTGGGTCCTCTGGCTCCTCGGAACCATCTGGGCCTGTCATAGGTGGGGATGGGGCCACCCTGTGGGACCTCTACGGCTCCAGTCTCCCTGCCTGAGGGATCCCTCCCGGGCACCACCTAGACTGCCCCTCTGAAGTTGGGTGTTCTCAGGTGTACGACTTGGTCAGGCCCTTCTCTTGGGCGAGGCCCCCCTGTATGCACTTGTTGCCCTGGCAGAGAATCGGGCCTAGCCCACCACGACTCTCCTCCTCCTCTGCCTACCCCTCCTGCTCTCCCAGGCATTTTGGGTCTCATGGGCCATTGACCTGGGGCCAATTCAGGGCATCGGCGAGTGTATGGCACTAGATTAGGCTGTTTTTCAGCCTGAGACTGCCTCCGAGTCCAGCTCCTCTTCATCTTCATCTTCCTTTTCTGAGGAAGAGGGCTGTTCCCTTCATCTCTTTTCCAATTCAAAGTACCTTCGTTAGCAGCTGTTCCTTGTGGAGATGATGAGGGAGCTGTGACTAGCTTACTTTCAGGCCACAGGCCTACTCATCTGATGCTGTCCTTCCTTGTGGAGTACAGTCATGACTATACAGTCATACCTCATTGGTCTAGGCCATTTGTGGAGGCATCTAGAGATGTATGGCTCCATCCCTCTCCACCTAGAGGAACACCCAGCGCAGGTATTGCGCACCAGTGGGGTCTTCAGGAGCCATGCCACACCCCACTTCTGGGGTCCAGCTCATGTGCACCCCCTCTGGACATAGGCAGTGTGTGACTGTCCCCCAGAGACAGACTCTGCTGAGATTGATGCACTGGGGTTGATCTGTTTTCTCAGTGGCATGCACCATGTTGTGCATCTTGGCTCACCAAGCATCCTATGCCAGGCACCTGTGCGCGACACTGGGACAGCTCTTGGCATTCATATCGGACTATGAGCAAACCAGAGAAGCCATATGCCTTTCTGCACAGGACCTGGAGCTAGCGAGACACCAGGCAAGGGTGTCCTATGACTCTAGTGAAGTAGCCTCCAGGTTGGTGGGAACTGCAGTCTGCATTAGGCAGATGGCGTGGCTTTGTCTCTCCTGATTGTCACCTTTGGCCCAGCATAGGGTGATTGCCTCATGGTTCCAGAGGGCCCACTTCTTCTCCCGCAGGTCAGACATGAGCTTGCAGGATGTATGCCTGCTCCTAGGCCATGAGAGCCTCTGCCTGCCCCTGACCAGCCTCGGTCCTCACCAGGCCCATAAGGGGCCCCCACCTATCTGTGTTTTTCCCCTACAGGAGGCTGAGGGAACAGTCATTTCCCTCAGGGTTGGCCAGCATCACCCTTGGCACTCTGATCCATCAGTAATATGTGGTGAAAACTGGTTCTTAGGAGATACAGTATGAAAATTACGTACTCACTGTAATTCCTGATCTTCCGGAATATCTTCACCATACATTACTGCAATCCGCCCACCTTCCCCCACGATGGCCAGGCTTCTGGACAATTTTTTTCTTCTTCTCCTGGTGTGTCTTTCTGTCTCATTCTGCCTCCCTTGCTAGGTGCTGTAGTTAAAAAAAAAAAAAAAAAAAGAGGCATATGAGGGAAACACAACAGAGGATTGATTTACCTCCTTTGTGGCCCCATTTTGTGACTCTAAATAAAAAAAGACTTGTTTTGCAAACCCCAGGAATCTCTCACTATGCTTACTTATGCATCAGCCTGGAAGGTTAAAGAGGCACTGTCTGCTTTGGCCCTTGTTTTTTTTGTCTGCTTGCATCAATGGGACTGAAGCACCTATCTATGACTTATCCCCCAAATAAAGGCATCATGTATGTCATAACAGTGATCACTTACTGTATTTTTTAATTTTGCCACTTTTCTACATCGCAATGTCCCAGCCGAAAATACCTTGTCCCCCGGAAGAGATAGTATGCCTAGAGCGCGCCTGTGACACAATGCGCCGGCACGAACATCCGTTTTTCACATACCCACATTAAAGAGTTACTTGCAGCATGTCTTGCACTATATTGAAATAAAGTGGCCATGTTTTAAGTAAAACCGAGCGCTGGTAATGGCAAAAAATGCATTTAAACACTGGCGCCGAAATCCTGCGCCTGCGTGAATGTGGGCCACTCCTGCGCATGTATGGGATCTGTGTTCTATCACGGTATTGTGCATACTTGGGATTTCAGCACCTGGAGTGGTCTACATTGTACATGAGCAGCGAGATTTCGGCGCCAGTGTTTAAATGCATTTTTGCCACATTACTAGCTTTCGGTTTTACTTAAAAACACGACCACTTTATTTCAATATAGTGCAAGACATGCTGCAGTTAACTCTTTAGTGTGGGTATGTGAAAATGAGCGTCTTGCGGTGCTTCGTGTTAGGTTACATCTTAGGCATACAGTCTCTTCCGAGGACTTTGTTATTTTCGTGTGAGACGTAGCGATGTAGAAAAGTGGCAAAATTAAAAAATACAGTAAGTGATCACTGTTATGGCATACATGATGCCTTTATTTGGGGGATACATCGTAGATAGGTGTTTCAGTCCCATTGATGCAAGCAGACAAAAAAAACAAGGGCCAAAGCTGACAGTGCCCTTTTAAGCTGCCCAGGAGAGCTTGAATTGTGTGCAAATGATGGAACTTAGATTGCCTTTTCAAATCCCTGCCTCGAGGTGGTTCTGCATTCTTCTCTCCAGTGTCAGATTTATTTCTCTGCTGGAAGAAGCAAGTTGCCCCAAAGAGCTCTCTTCAACCTGATTTCAGTTTTCAACTTTATTTTCCATTTTACAAGCATTTGCTTATTATTTTTTTTTCATTTCTGTACTGTAGCTTTAGTTTAGGGTAGTCTACGTTATTTTCTTAATTTTCCTATGGTTTTCTCTGGTTCCACAGCTGTTCCCAGGAACTGGAGAAACACTTGTATTTACATAATGGTTTAATATTTTGCAGTATTATTTATATATTTTTCCCTCAGCTTTATCTATATTTGGCTGATTTCTACTATTTTCAAAGAGTTGGTGCCTCGATTCCTGATCTTTATACCACTCAAGCTATGGCTGTCCTTTTAAATCAAATTATAGGTATGACAGAGGATATTAATCTTATTCTACTGGGGGACCTAAACTTACTGAATTTAGACTGGACAAAGTGCAAAGCTTATAGTGCCCAGGAACAAAAAAATATAAATATCTTTGACTCCCTAGATCTACAACAAATAATAACAGAGCCAACAAGGGGAGAAACTATATTGGATGTTACACTAACCTATATACCCACTGAAATTCGTTATATAGAAATTGATGCTCAACTGTCAAATAGTGACCATGATACCGTCTAGTGCTGAATTGATGAAAGGAAAAAATTCACCAAGGAAACGACCACCTTCAAAAACTACCACAGAGCTAACTTTACTGCTATAAAGAGAGAATTAGATAAGTTTGACCTGCCAAAAAGGCTGTCAGGTTTGACTACAGACTCAGCATGGACCCTACTAGTCAACACTATAAAAATGCGGGGGATTAAATTTGTACCTGACAGAAAGATTTAAATAATCAGGGCAAAAAAATGTATGGTTTAACCATAAAATTCAGAGACTAATAAACAAGAAAAAGCATTGCTTCCACAGCATGAAAAGGACCCAAACACAATCTAGTGTCAAGAAATATAAATCTGCATTGAAACAGTTAAAGGGAGGATGTGGTCTAAATTTCTGGCACCAGTAAATTCAGAATTTGGGTCAGCATAGACCCAGTCAGCCTCATGCCAAAAATGAGAACTCTGTTACGTTGTTTAAAAGTTACAAGTCCTTTTACAACCCAAAATTCACTGCCTGTTAAAAAAAAGCTCTGGCAGAGCCACTACGACTGTGAATGCATTAACTAGATAAGGGTGTTTCATGGGCTTAAACATAAACAGTTATTTATTTATTTTAAAAATATAAGATTTACAAACCTTTGAGTCAGAGACTCATTTACAAAGGCGCCTCTTCGAAACTAATACAAAGACAGCACAGTTAAGTCCAAAACCAATGGCTCGGAGAGAAGACAGTTATAACAGTCATTCACTGGAGATACATGGGTAGCAGTAGATAAACAGATTACATAGTTTAGGCACACAGGCACCACATCAAGAAGACCAACGCAGTTCAAACAATACACAATAGCTAAAGCAACTAGACATCAGGAGTCAAAGAGAAGCTCAGAGTGTTCACATGAAGGCTGTTGCATACACTAACTGAATCAAAGTATAGTGCATTGAGAAAAGAGCATATTTAAGCAATAAGGCACGACAGGGTGTGTGTTATCATGTAATAACGTCACTCCTGGGGTGGGTTGAAGCTGCAATGACTAGTGTTATTAATTGTTGCATATTTGTTTGATCCACTGGATCAGCAATATTTGCACAGAGCTGTGCCCAGTGCAGACTCTTTACAGCACTGGTCCTGGTCTGGTGATCTGGGTTTTTGCCCATACCACACTGCATATGGCTTAGTGATGTACTGTACAGATGGCTGTAGAGTCTAACCCCTTGAAGGTTGAAGTTTCAGGAAACCATTATGCTACAAATATCAGGACTCACTCCCTCCCTCCTCCCCTCCCTCACCCCCCCCAGTCACAATTAATCCTCTACAAAAGTCATGCTTAAATATTGATGCCTCTACATCCACGCCACTAAGCCTTTAATGTCAACATGCTTCTTCTGCTGCTGTGAGTTAAACTCTTTATTTAAAAACATTTTGTTGAGAAATGTTTGCTTTAGTATATCCATGGTCAGGAAAAATGAATTTGTAAAAGAAACCAAAATCCCCATTTATCAGTTCATTGAATCACAATACAGCATGTTATGAATTTTTCAGGTTCTATGTACATCATACCCTACCTACTTACCACATATAAACTCAACTATATTAAAAAAATAATTATACAATGGTGTATGAAAATCCTGTAACCTCATTGGTCAAAACATGTCACATGACTGTGGGTAAATCCTGCATTACCCACGGTTGAGGAATTGCATTTATAAAAAACATAATTAAACACATTTTTACATTTATTTTACACGTGGGTCCATTGTATAATCGCAATAAGGCACTCCAGGATGTGAGTTATTGGGAATTTACCCACTTCTTGTTTGGTTAGCTGCACCTCGTGACACACCACACAAGGCGTGGGTAAATCCCCAATAACCCACACCCTGTTGTGCCTTATTGCTTAATTCTAGGCCCTTTTTTTTTTTTTTTTTTTACCAGGAGAGACACACTAAGCTGAAAGCTTGTTTACAGGTGTGACCTGGGAGCAAAAGGAAGTTAAGTGATTTGCGCAGGGTCACACAGTATGCAAGTGGGGGCTGTGGGAGTCAAACCCAGGTCTCCAGGTTTGTAGCTCAGAGCCTTAAACCACTGTCTACTTAACCATTTACAACATAGCTATTTAGTAGCTGTTGTCTTAAAGTTAGCTAGCCCTCTCCTGGACTGGGAAAGGAGAGGCCCGTGAGGGCAGGGGGCCAGCAAGGTCAGCTCCCAGAGTGGGAACTGACCAAAGGAGCAGACACAAAAGCCCGCTAGGCCTATTCTGCTGGCATTTTTGTGTGTTAGTATGCTTACTACACCAACACCATGAACCATAAAACAGATGACTGCCATAACTAGGGAGGCAGTATAGCACAGTGGTTTAAGGCTCTTCTCTGCAAATCTGGAGATCTAGGTTTGAATCCTACAGCCCCCACACAAATGTGGAGTATCTTTTTAAGAAAGTATAAAATACTGTGAAATGATTTTAAAGCAGTGCACATGCTAAATCCTACTGCCACATTCAAAACATCATACTCTACCTACTTACCGCATATAAACTCAACTATATTAAAAAAATAATTCTAGGCACTTTTTTTTTTTTACCAGGAGAGACACAGTAAGTTGAAAGCTTGTTTACCTTGTTTACCCAGCTTGTGACCTGGGAGCACAAGGAAGTTAAGTATTTCAAGAGGGTCACACAGTAAGTGGGGGGCTGTGGGAGTCAAACGCAGGTCTCCAGGTTTGTAGCTCAGAGACTTAAACCACTGCCTACTTAACCATTTACAACATGGCTATTTAGTAGCTGTTGTCTTACAGAAACCCCAGTTAGCTAGCTCACAGACATGCCTGTGCAGTGAAGAATAGTACAGAACAGAAGATATTTAACCATTTACAACACGGTTACATTTGTATATAATACATACTTCTCAAACATGAAAGAAAAAATACACTTTATCATCAAAGGCTGTATTTACCAAGTACTGTGCCCATGTTTAAAATAATTTGAACCCCCCCAAAAAATGTGCCCTGACATGAAACTGCATGTTTAACTGTAAAGACAATTAAAAATTGTATTTCTAAATGCATTGCTAACACTAGGGCTTCATGATTAAAACAATTTCACCCCCCCCCGTGATAGATTGCATTCTGGGAAGATTGCCTCAGCAAGATGCTATAAAAAAAACGGAAAAACAGGTTTAATGGAGTGAAAGCTGACATCCTAGTTCTAGTTAAAAGACAAAGAACCTCTGTGCGTAAACACTGAGGCAAGGGTTACCCCAAAGGGCATTTGGCTGGGAAGCCGAGTTTCAAGAAAATACAAAATCACACATGCCCCCACAATGCAAAGCATCATGGGCTGCATATGCAAATCACCACAGAATGTTATGCTGGTCCAACTTTAAGCAGAATTGCATGGTGCCGAAAGGCCTCTCACACAGTTTGCAAAGGGTCCTAGTTCTAGTGTCCATGAGAAAAGAAAAAATATTTAAGATTTTTTTTATATCAGCTCTGATCAGAATAGCTTTTAAAATCACATTTGATTGAATTAGACCAAATCTAACTAAAGGTAGAATTTATTTGTTAACCTTGACCTTTATTCAAGTAAATAAATTCTCTTGTAACAGTACTGAAAACTAAAACTAAAAACCTATATCTCTTGCTAGATGTTTAAGAAAACATGTGGCTCTTACTGTAAATTAGAATGTGTGTCTAGGTCTCCGTCTGAGGCCCCAGTTGGCTCTGATAATCATTTGTTCCAAAGGATTTTTAAGTCAATTTGAAGGCATTAAATATCTTCTGTTCTGTTCTGTACTGTTCTCCACTGCGTGTCCCAAACTAATGTATCTTGTTACAGCATGCTAGAGCTATCTCATGCCCCTCCCACATGAATCAGAAAAAAGTTTGGGGTGGAGGCGGAGGTGGATCTTACTCAAAAAAAGAAACCTAATGCTGCCTTCCACTACTCAGGTTTCAGTTCTTGTAACACCCATTTAAGAAAGAAAATAGTACCTTGCAACCATTGACTAACATGAAACGTATTTATTTGAGGGTGGAAAACATTGCTTGGAGGAGGGTAAGGTGGAGGAGACTATTTACACCTTCAGTCAGTCCCACGGACAAAAAACATGACATCACTCCTATTGTACATGCAATACTTCTGTAGGCTCCACCCACAGTCGTAAAAAGCTAGTGTTGTTGAAGAGCTCCTGTTGATGTCATCTCCTGAAGTAACAGTCTAGTCCTCCCTGTCAGCAAGCTTATAGGACTTGTTTCTGCAAAGTTTAAAGTGATTTATAGAAGTTCCCCAAATGCCTTTTTCACATAGTATGTCATTGCCAGCCATGTTTCAGATGTTGAAGCTGCAATTTGTTTTGTAAAACAAAATCTGTCGTAGTCAGTTTTGTTGATGTTTTATCAGCACTTTGTTTCTGCCTGCCCTCCAGTTTTCTCTGTGCAGCCACACCCGTAGAATGATGTCATGCAAGGGAGCTGTCAATGTTTTACATACAGAATTATGGGTAAATTATAAAGGTGATTTAAATGTGCGTTACTCAGAGGTGCAGTCCCTTATTTTGGTGGTGGTGACTGCACCTAATATGTAGATGTACATAACAAGGCATTGTGGGTACAATAAGAAGTTGTTTTCCAATTCTATTACAGTGAGGTGCAGTCTTGTATCTCTGTAGTGGCTTTAACAATAAAAGCTCTCCTATGTTTATTTTCCAAACATTGCATTGTGAATATAGTATCTGGCTGATAAGAGTTCTTTACTGAGAGATGTAGTCTCCTATGTTGATAGTATAGATGTCTGCAATGCCAAGACTAACCAACAGAGTTCTCTGTTTCAAAACTGTGCTTATAAACTTTGTTTCCCTTGCGGGATATCACGCTTGGGGGTTGCAGCACTGAGAAAAAAAAGGGGGGGGGGTGGGTTATGCAAATGAAGCAGAGCACAGAAATAAAAGCATTTATTTCATGGGGAGAAAAAAGCACTTTTTGGCAGTTTGAATGGTAGGAGATTGAATCACAACTCCTACAGGTTAGTACAGTTTACTACTCCCATTTGCTTATGGCAAAGCTTGCTAAAGCACCTTAAAAACGTTGTTTCCCCTTGCAAGATGTAAAGGTTGGGAGTTGCTGCACTGAGAAAGAAAGGGGCAGGGCTATGCAAATGAAATGGAGCACTGAAATAAAAATATTTTTCATGGAAAACAATACTTTTTGGCAGTTTGAATGGTAGGAGACTGATTCACAACTCCTACAGGTTACTATGCCCATTTACTATGGCAACTTTCCATAATTCACTTTAAACTTTGGAAAAACAGGTCCTACTGTATAAACTTACTAACAGGGAGGACTAGACTGTGAGTTCAGGAGATGACATTATCATCAGCTCTTCACTGAAACTGGCTTTTTTGAACAGGTAGTAAAATCAGGGTTACAAAATAGCTCATAACTTTAAAATGAAGTAGCGTACAAACCTCATTTGTGGTATGGGATTTATTGGGTGTATGTTTATTCTAATTCTTCAATGTAGCATGTTTGGCCAGAGTCCCTCTTTAAAGAAGTCCATAATTAAAGCGTGTAGAGAAACAGAATTTAGATTAGCCCACTCAAAAGATAACATGAAAGGCTTATACTCATAAGGTGGTAACGGGCTCAGCAAAGGTTATCGGTCCCCTCATTCATGAAGGGTTACAGTATGACAAACCAGATGACATGGCAAGATTGTTCAACAGCTATGTTTGCTCAGTGTGCGTAAAGGATGGTACCACAATATTTATTTATTTAAATTGTTTCACCAGGAAAGGCACACTGAGCAAAACGATGCTCGTCTCCCAGTGCGACCTGGGGGAATGGGTACATGGGGAGGATAACACACAGGTTATCACAATAGAGATACATTAACAGATGTACAGAGTAGCATAACACAATAGCGATACATTAAACAGATGTGCTCAGTAGTATGGAAGTACTTGATTACCGCATTGGCTAAACAGTCAGTTAAAAGCGTATACCAGAATATACTACAAATTCAGACATACAACATACCTACATAGAGCACAGATTGGTGCTGTAGTTAACAGTCTAGGCAGGACAGAGAGGGGGGCAGAAGTACGAGAAGGCGAGAAGTGCCTTTATGTATTTAAGCCAGCTTCCACAGTAGGGCGTACTGGCGGTCAGGTACGGGAATTTGATGGGGGGGTCTTTTATTTACGGAGTGCAGGCACAGTTTACCATGTGGTAGTTAGCCAGTGCAGTGGATAGGGAATGGGTAGAGGAGGAGTGACGGATTTTGAGGAGGGAGAGCATTCCAGAGTTACAGGAAATGGAACGAGAAGGCTGTTATTCCAGCTGAGGACTTACGTCTGGGAATATTTAGTAGTCCGGTGTCAAGGGATCAGAGGGCGTGAGGTGGAGTGGGGGCCGACAACAGTGCAGAGGAGGGGAGGGTGCCAAGCCAGAATTTTGAGATAAACTTGGAGCAGTGCAATAGGTGTCAGTTTTCGATGGAAGGGAAGGTGAGGGTGCGGTAGAGGTCACAGTAGTGGGAGCGGGGGGAAGAATTGAGGGTGAAACGGCAGAAGGCGTTGAAAAGGGGGTCTAGTCTAGATAAGGTGGAGTTAGGTGCCACGCTGTAGACTATGTCACAGTAGTCAGTGGAGGGAAGGATCATCTTCTGCACTAGTTCCCGCCTAACCAAGAAAGGGAGGCAAGAGCAGTTCCTGTAGAGGGCACCTAGCTTGGGGTGGAGTTTTTTTACGATAGCATCAGTGTGATCAGAGAAAGTAAGGTGATGGTCGAGCCAAACCCCTAGATAGTGGAAGGAAGCAACGTCCTCCAGGGTTGTCCCATCCAGAATGTGGAAGGACGGGAGCGAGGGTAGTCGGGACAGCCTCTGACGCGTGCCGAAGGACATGGTAACTGTTTTTTTTAGCGTTGAGAGAGAGTTGGTGTGAACTGAACCAGAGCTGAACTATATTGAAATCAGACTGGAGGTTGGATGCTGCTTCATCAGGGGAGGAGCCAGAGGCGAACAGGACGGTGTCGTCGGCATACATGTGAATAGATGAAGTTGTGCAGATTTGAGGGAGGTTGTTTAGAAAAATGGAAAACAGGATGGGGCCAAGGACTGACCCTTGGTGGACACCAGTAGTCACGGGGGGGGGGTGTAGTATCCGCAATTCTTATTGATTGTGTTCTTCCTGAGAGGTAGGCACTGAACCAGTTAGTAGCTGAGGCAGCAAGACCTGCGTCCGAGAGGCTTTTTAACAGCATGGGGTGGGAGACCGTGTCAAATGCTTTAGCGAGGTTGACAAATATAGCCAAGGAGATCTGACCCCTATCCATACCAGAGAGGATGGAGTCAGTGAGTCTTAACAAGGAGGAAGCAGTGGAGTGGCCCTGTCAGAAACCAGACTGGAAAGGTGTGAAGAAGTTTGAATCAGAGAGGAAGGAGGTAAGTTGGGTGAGTACTAGGTGCTCTTGTAGCTTGGCAAGGACTGGGAGTAGAGAGATAAGGCGGTAGTTTGCAATGACGGAGGGGGGGGCCCCTTTAGGGAGGGGGATGACAACTATGTGTTTCCAGGTTCGGGGGACAGCAGCAGTGGTAAAGGAGAGGTTTAGGAGATCAGCTAGTGGTGTTGCTATGACTGGTATGGAGAGGTGAAAGAGTTTGGTGTCCAGCTCGTCGGGGGAATTACTTTTAGAAGGGTTTAGCGTTAGTAGTGCCTGGAGGGCTTCTGATTGTGTAATAGATTGGAAGGAGAAGGTGCATGGCCCAAGCGAGCTTGAGGCTCCTGCGGTAGTGTCTGGTGGAGTAGTAGGGGGCAGGGAGGAGAGGAGAGTCGAGACACAGGAGGTAAAGTATGTGTTGAATTCAGCAGCCACCATCCCTGGGTCAGAGAGGAGTGAGTTGTTTACATTTAGGAGTGGTGTGGGCTTTGCCCCCCTGGCTGGAGAAGAGAGAGTGGATGACCTTCCAGAATTTGGATGGGCTATTTAAGTTCGACTGGAGGGAGGAGTTGAAGTATTCAGCTTTAGCGAGCTTAGTTGCTGTGGTACACTTGTTACGTAGCTCACGGTACTTAGTGTAGTCTTGTGGGAGGTGCAAGGATTCATGCACTCGCCAGGCTTTGTCATCAAGACATTATGCCCCGGCCGGCCCGGTGGCGCTGAGGGTTGAGGCGCTAGATGCCACACCTCGCCGCGCGCCGGCGGCCGGTTCGGGAACGGACTGGTCGCCGGGGTCGGCGGGAGGGAGGATTGAGCGTCCCAACGGATGCTCTCTCCTCAGGTGGGTGTACTAAAGAGACATCGCGCTTCACACTTCCTCCATAGCCGGTGGAAGCACCGGCAGAGGGAAGGGGTGGAGGCGGCCCGCGCTTGTCGGAGTCGGGAGGGGGATGCCCTCAAGAGCGAGGGTCGCGTGGCGTAAGCACGCTACCACTGGGACGTACGTCCCTCAGCGCGAAGGCGCCTGGGGAGCGGGACGCCAGGGGAGAAACTGAACCCTCCGCAGCTCCTAGATGAAGTCTGGCCTTTAAGTCCGCCCGACCACCGGAGCAGGGACAGACCCCGGGCGTGCAAAGGAGAGGAGGTTGGGCACTCTAGGGGCAGATCCCTGAAGGTAGGTACCGGGGGGACATGAGCGGATGGAAGGAGGGGGCCCCGGAGGCAGTAAGGAGGGATAAAGATGAAAATTAAAAAAAAAAAAAAAAAAAGACATTATGCCCAACGCATCTGGCTACCTCAATCATTACTCCAATCTGTAAGTCAGACTATATTCAAGGGAAACTAGCAACACTGGACTGTAATAAATCACTGGGTCTGGATGGACTGCATCCACGCATGCTCAAGGAGCTGGCTAGAGAATTGGCCCCATCCATTGCCATCATTGGAAAAAAGTCCATCAATGAAGGATATGTACCATTAGATTGGAGAAGAGTGGTTATAGTCTCAATATATAAAAAGGAAAGCAAAACCATACCATCTAATTATAGACCAGTTAGCCTCACATCGATCGTCGGAAAAGTTGTCGAAGGGATCATCAAGGATGACATATCCAGGGACTTAGCAAGCTGAGGATTGATAGACAGCACACAACACAGCTTCACGAAAAAGAGGAGTTGTAACACTAGCTTGATTAGTTTTTATGAGATAGTCACTAAGAATCTAGATCAAAACAAAGCAGTTGATGTTATATTCTTCTATTTTCAAAAAGCGCTCGACACTTAACCACGTAAACGGTATTATTAAAAAATTATCAGTGTTAGAAATAAACAACACCCTAGTAAAATAGATATCAAGCTGGCTTACTGGTTGAACACAAAAGGTAAAATAAATGGGATACTATCACATAATGGCATTGTGACAAGTGGGGTCCCCAGGGTTCAGTATTGGGCTCACTTTTATTTAGTCTGGTTGTCCATGGCCTCCAATTATCAGGAAGAAATAAAATGATAAAGTTTGCAGATGATCTAAAACTGGGAGGTAGGTTAAATTGTGGATAATGCAAAATCAGCATGACAAATGACCTGAATTACATTGTATATTGGGCTGACAGGAATATGATGCAATTCAGCCTAGATAAGTGCGTCATCATGCATTGGAATAATCCTAAACAGGAATACTTGATTCATGGGAGGAAGCTATTGGCAGTAGACAAAATAAAAGACCTGGGTGTAACAGTAAGCAGTAATATGAAAGGCAGTAACCACTGTAGGCAAGCGGTAAAAAGAGTCAACCATCATACAAACCGTATTAGGGGATCCTTTTCAAATAAATCTAAAGAGGTTATGCTACCATTATACAAATCTTACATCAGGCCTCACTTGGACTACTGCTCCCAGTTTTGGAGTCCAGGTCTAGTAAAGGACATAGAGCATCTTGAAAGAGCCCACCGTTGATATACCAAACAAATCTCTAACATTAGATTTAAATCATAATGCCAGACTTGGGGCACTGGGCCTGTGGCCTCTAAGCCTCAGGAGACGCAGGAGGGATTTACTGTGTCCTCACAAAATCCTGGGGGACGAAGATCTATCATTAGAACTGGAGTTAAAATACAAGGATCATGTGCACAACCTGAGGACGTACAACAGGCAATTATTAGATTATATACCCAGAACAAACCTGAGAAAAAGTGCTTTTCTGCCTAGGACAATACAAATCTGGAACCAACTGCCAGCTAATATTGTAAAGGAATCAAACTTTGATGACTTTAAATCAAAACTGGACACTTATGTAAAAGAGAGCAGCTCTTGTAGTTGCAGCCACTGAGTAGTGGGGAAAGTATTCATGGGCATCATGCCTTTTGCTGTCCTAAACACACAGTATGAACCACAGTATGCTCCATTTGTTTCTGAATTTGCTGTGTTCTGGGGGAATTTCTTAAAAAAACAAACAAAAAAAAAAGTGTTTTTGCTCCTTTTAATAGCAGTTCACTTATTAAGGAACCAGACCACAAACTTGCCATTTTTTCCCTTGGGAACCATTTATTTATTTTGCTATTTTCTTTATACTACTCAGTGCTGCGGCCCTTACCTCCGGAGGGAGCCCCCCGGCCCGTCCCCCGGCATCCACCATCCAGTGCTGACCCATACCCCCAGGGCTTGCCCCTTCCCCCAGTGGGGCTGGCGGGGTTCCCCAACCCTCATCGGAGACTGGATCCAGTGTGGACAGTGCTGTGGCTAGCCAGGAATGGAGCCTGCAAGGTGCCCTCATTCATCTACCACAGCATCCATTTCCATTTTTCTCCCTACGAGGTGAGGCATGCAATGATACCCGCGGAGAGAGAGTGCACACGCATCTGCCCGCGCTTCTCCAAGCATCTGCCCCATCTCTTCCCCCTTTCTGCAGTATCGGCACTCTGTCCCCCAGCCTCTGCTAGGGGCCAGTCAAATGCAAACCACTGGCGACCCCCCGCCCCAGGAGAAGGAGAGCAGTCCATCGGATGCTCAGTCCTTCTTCTCCCTCACTGACACCTGGCAGCCCGTGCTCGTTCCCGAACACAGGTTGCCAGCGTGACGCAAGGTCAGGCATCCAGCGCCTCAGCCCTCAGCTCCACCGGACTGATCACATGGGAACCATTTTTAAAGGGTCTGTTGTAATGTGGCATGGCAGACAGACCCAAAAAGAAAACAAGACCTACAGGCTTCAAAAATTGTGCAAGGTGCTATAACCTCTTGGCCAAGGCAGACTGCCACAAGGTGTGGCTAAGGTTCCTACCTTCTGATGACCTTTTAATTGATAGTGAGTTTTGTAGCAAGTTTTGCCCAAAAACTGTAAAAAAGAGGGCCAAAAAGTTAAAGATAATTATGTCTTCTTAGTCTGCCTCAATGTCACCAGAGCTGTCTGAGGAGGGCCATTCCTCTCATAGCAAACAAAAGGAAAGGTCCTCTAAAGGTACATCTGATTCTAGGGTTCCTGAAAAAGGGAACCTTAACATGGCCAAGCATAAATGAGCATCTGAGCAGGATCCGGACTTGGTTCCTGCTAAAATGAAACAAATAGAAAAACATGTCACTGCCCCTCCTTCTGAAGAATGAAAGGAGCCTTCAGTGGACAGAACAAAAATGCCCTCTATGGAGGACATGACTAAAGCTTGGCAGTTCTTTCAGGCTTTTCAGGCTATGGGTTCCCTATGAGCATGCTGGTTACTCATCCAGTTTCTTCCCCCCTCCCTGTTCCTGAAGACTAGGGAACTGAATTTTATTATGATGATGATGATGAGGAGGAGGAAGGGGAACCCATTGAACCCAATGGTTCCCCTGAACAAGAGTTGATTCCCTTCCCCAGGGACTGGAGGATATTTCCTCCCACTATGCCTTTCTGAGGCAAATGGTAAACATTCTCGACCTCTTCACCCAGGAAACTGTTAGGGATGAAGAGGAGGCCGAATTTTTGGGCATGATGAGGTGAACCCCAACCAAGAGGTAGCTTTTACCTGTCCACAAATTCCTTAAGAAAGCAACTGTAAGTTGCTACAGACTCCTACTTCTAACCCAGGGATTGACAAGAAAATCAAGAAGTACCAGCTGGACAGGCACGGTGCTGAGTACCTCTACTTACACCTAGATCATGAAGGAGTGGTTCAGGCAGCTGCCTGTGACAAGGCTAAGGTTTCTCTCTCTACCAGCCTCCTGACGAAGATTCCAGGAAGCTGGACAGTATGGGGAAGAAAGTGTATACCTCTGCCTTCCTACTATTGAGATAGGCTGCATACATGGCTTACACTGCCCAATACTAGAAAGCCCTCTGGAACTCTGTATTGGCCATGAGCGAGAAGGCCTCGGGGGACCTGGCACAAGATTTGGCAGACACAGCCAAAACTGCTGTTTTTTTAAACTTTATTTGTAATCTTTACTTTTATACAATATCGCCAAATATTGCATAGGTAAGCACTTAAACATACAAAATACTCTTTGGTTCTAGCAGAATATATCAGTGTTACAGTCAGTAAGCTGCTATGCCCAAACACTGTTACTGCATGTGGGGGATTCCATTTCAGTGTAAATTAATACATTACATAAACATATGTAGTAATGGCCATACGCTGCCATGAGTGAAGGAAAAACAGTATATAATGCTTAACATGATTCACCCTAAATCAGAGCAGTAGGGTTTGTTCCCCCATGTACAACATCGAGTATAAACCATTGTATGCAGTCTTATTATAGCTCTTAGTTCACTGTAGATAAATTGATCTGGGGGGATACTGGGATGCATAGGGAGAGGCATCACCAGTAGGAAACAGGAAGTTGTTATCCCTTTGTACAGACTGCTGGTGAGACCCCATCTGGAGTACTGTGTGTAGTTCTGGAGACCGAATCTCTGCAAGGACATAGACAGGATGGAAGCTGTCCAGAGGGGGGCAACTAAAATGGTGCAGGGTCTGCACCGGAAGACATATGAAGAGAGACTAAAGGAGGTTAATATGTATAGCCTCGAGGAAAGGAGGGAGAGTGGGGACATGATAGAAACTTTCAAGTACCTCAAGGGAATCAACAAAGTCCAAGAGGTAGCATCTTTCAAAAAGAGGTGTGCAAGAACAAGGGCCAATTTGAAGATGGGGGGTGGCTCAGAGGTAATTTAAGAGTATTTTTCACAGAGGTTGTGGATGCATGGAACGGCCTTCGGAGGAGGATTTGGGAGTTAAAACAGTGGTTGATTTCAAGCATGCATGGGACAGTCATACGGCAGTTCTAGGGGGTTGGGGTAGAAAGAAGTAGGCTGCTGGTTAACTAGGATCTGCAGCTTATCCATTAGGTAGGGAAATGGGCAGACTGGGTGGGCCAAGCGGTCCTTATCTGCCGTCAAATTCTATGTTTCTATGCCAAAAAAGATACAAAATAATGCAAATATCAACTCTACTGATAGTGGAACAAGCATGCCTTATATGTTTTGACTTCATACCCAGACTTATCTTAACAAAGCTGTACAGCATTTGTGAAACGAAATAATGGAGACTAGTTAGTCAAATAAACATTTAATGTTAGGCAGTAATACGAACAGAAGAACTATAATATGATAATCAACTTTACATCACAACGGATGATTAGGTAAAAGTTTTGCAATAAGGAGCGTGTAACTTGGGGGCAATCCAGTACAAGCATTAAGTCCTGCCTCGCTTCTGAGCCATGGTAGAAAGGTCTGTTTGGCACAAAGTTGGAGCATGGAGTCCAAGAGGAAAGGTAAGTCAGTGTTCAGAAATAAAGGAAAGTTGTCAGATTGTCCCCTTCTGTCCCCTCTGGCGTCCCTAAAATGCGACATGTGTCTCCCTGATGGAGTTCTCCAAATTTTGTAACCTTTTTCTTAACAGTCCTCTTCGTTAGACCCCTTGCAACATTAAGTGCTCTATCAGCAGTCTGTGTGGCTTTCAAGGTGTCGTCCGTAAGAGTACCGATTTTACTATCCATAGCCTTCATCTGTGATTGAAATTCTTCCATCCGTTTATTGATTGCTTGGATGGCTTTCAGCAGGGCAGTGTTGGTGGGTTGTGCAACATCCCCATCAGTACCATGTTGCTGCTGCCGGCAGCTGTTCCTATGGTCAGGCTCCTTCTCCACCTGCTCCCACTGATTTATTAGATTTCCCCATAGGCACTCTCTTTGTAGGCTAATAGACAGATTTGGTATGGCTATATTCCACTCAACATCCTCTTACTGTTGGCCTCAATGGTTCTTGAATCTAGGCACTTTGGAAGTGATTTTTCTTTGATTTAGCTCTTAACTACAGAGCTTCTAAGAAATGCTGTTCGTAGCTCACCAGCGGGCCATGCCCCTCCACCAAAACTGCTCTTGATGCTACCAAATACCACTTCCATATGGCAGTGGATGCAAATGACACTGTCTCTAGGGTTATGGCCCATGCCATCTCTTTAAGGAGATTTGCCTTGCTAAGGACCACTAATCTGTTCGAGGACACCCAGGCAAAGGCCATGGATTTTCCTCTGCGAGAACTACTGCCTATCTGGTGACAAAACAGAGACATACGAAAAAGGTGGAAGAGTACAAAACCACCTACAAAAACAACACTGAGAAAGGAAAGGCCCCCACTTCATATAACCTTAGTGGAAGGGGAGGTAGGGGTAGGGGTTACTTTTCCCGAATCTTCATGCCCTATGATCACTCTCAGATGAGAGACGTCTTTAGGGACAGGGGCAGAAGAGGTGCGAAACGGGGTGATCGAGCTCCAGCACCTAATGCTCAGCCCAAGCAGAACCCCTGATGAGTCGATCCAGGTTGCCCATCCATTGCCAGTGGCGGGAAGGCAGGTCCTTTTCTTCCAGGAATGGAAAAAACAGCACCACAGACAAGTGGGTCCTGGAAGTAGTGAATCAAGGGCTCACACTGCAGTTCAAAAGATTCCCCAAGCTACAGGTTTACAGAAACTTCAGATCTGCCACTCCATCAGAAAGGATTCTGCTGGAGTTGGAGCTCCTAGGTCATATGGCCTTCACCACAGCTGTGGTAACAGGAGACAGATTTCAGATGAGAGACATTCAGTAGCACTTAAGGGCCCATTGATCCCAATGGTGACACCCTCTGTCAAGGCTGGTGCCTGTGACAAAAACTCTTTTGCAAGGTCTGGACTGGTGGAAAGAATGGGAAAACCTCAGGGAAGGAATGTCCTTCCAGCACCAGTTCCCCTCAGACGTCCTGACAACAGATGCCTTCCTCCTAGACTGGGGAGCCCAACTAGGCAACCAAACAATAAGTGGAGCATGGTCCTCTCTGGAATACAGGGAGCATATAAACTTCCTGGAACTAAGGGCTGTTTTTCTTGCCCTCCAGTCACTTGCTTCCCAGGTAAAGGATCAGTCAGTCCAAATCAGGACAGACAACACCACTACCATGTATTACATCAACAAACAGGGAGGCACAAGATTCTCAAAGCTGTGCACAGAAGCTATGAAGATTTGGAACCTAGCTTACTCCCTGCAGCTGTCAGCAGTTCATCTTCCAGGGAGGAACAATGTCCTGGCAGATTCCCTCAGCAGGATCAGCCAGGGACATCATGAATGGTCCCTGAACAAACAGGTGCTGGCTACAATCTTCAAGAGATGGGCCATACCAGAAATGCATCTGTTTGCTTCCAAAGAGAATTACCAACTCTCTCGTTTTTGCTGAAGACCTCCAGCAGTGGGCTCAGTTACCATGGACGCCTTGACCCTCTCCATCAAATAGCCCATTTGTCTCCCACAGAGACACAATCTGCTGACCATGTCACAGGGCAGAGTAACCTTTCCAGACCTGAAGTCACTGCACCTCAAAGCCTGGTTCTTGAGGAGTTACAGTACTTCGATTTTAATTTTTCAGAGGAGGTCCTCAAGGTCCTCAGAGTTTCCAGAAACCCTGCCACCAGAAAGAAATATACTTCCAAATGGAAAAGGTTTTCTCTGTGGTGTGCTCCTAGGCAGCTCAACCCTTTACAGGCAAACCTGACCATACTTTTGGACTACTTGATCCACTTACAGACTTCAGGCCTTAGTCTCTCAACCCTTAAGGTGCACCTGGCAGCTATTTTCTCCTGTGTTTCAGCAGGTAATCAGAAAATGGTAGCTTCACATCCCATTTTTAAGAAATTCTTTAAGGGTCTGCTGCTTCTGTATCCCCGTTAGGGAACCCGACCCTCCCCGGGATTTGAACCTGTGTATAGCCAAGCTAACATAACCCACCTTTGAGCTAGTGGCTGCTGCAGATCTGAAGTACTGTATGTCACCTGGAAGTCAGTCTTCTTGGTGGCCTTGACTTCTACCAGGTGGTTGTGTGAGTTGCAGGCCCTCTGCACTGATCCTGACTACATTATCTTCCACAGTGACAAGGTAGTCCTTCGGACTAACAGGAAATTCTTTCCCAAGTTAATGTCCGAGTTTCATTTGAATCAATCCATCACTCTTTCAGTGTTCTTTACAGCAAAATCCAGTTCTGATGAGCAGAGGCTCCGTAGCCTGGGCACTCAGTTACTAACTGGAATACACTAAGGACCTTAGCTCTTCCCACTTACAGCTCTTTCTCACATATGGTAATGTGGGCAAGGGCAGACCAGCTTCTAAGAGGACCATTGCTCGTTGGATATTTTCCTGCATTCATTTCTGCTACAACAAACCTGGCAAGTTGCCACCCCAAGGCCTCAGGGCACACTCCACTCATGTCACTGCTGCCTCTGTGGCAGCTACAAGGGATGTTCCCTTGCTAGAAATTTGTAAAGCAGCAACCTGGAAAACTGCACACCTTTACAAAACACTGATGTCTGGACATGCAGTCCAGAAGGGATGTCAGGTTTTGCTCTGCTGTCTTGCAGACCTTTTCTTTAACAGATTCTGTACCCAGCCTCTCAAGGTACTGCTTTGTAGTCTGCATAAGTGAGCATACTGAGGAATTCCAGGGATTTGAAGAAAAAATACTTACCACAGTAATATTGTTTCTTCATGGGATCCCTCACTATTCTTAAATCTCCCATCCTGCCTCTCTTTCCAGAACGTGGAAAAAGTTCTTCAAGAGTCAATGTTGTTTGGTTTCCAGTTGCTTGAGCATTACTTATTGTCTGACTTACAATCAGTTTGTTTAGATCTTACTTTAATGTATCTCTTGCGGCAGGCCATCACCGGTAGAACTTAGCTGTTGGGTGCTAGGCCACACGGAAACCTTTCTAGCTAGCAGTCTACCTGAGGGGGCCGCCCACCTCCGATGTCAGCGGCCAATGTCAGCCTATCCTACATAAGGTGGGTGGTCCTCATGCCCTCCTCTGTTCTTTTCTGCCATCAACCAATGCACATCAGACCATGGACTCCACTGCAGCTACAGTCAATCGTCATTTTCCCGTGTTTATCGTGCTTTCTTATTTTCTTGTTAATTTAGTTAAACTTTGACATTTTTCAGTGTTTCTTCTTCACATTTGTCTTCACAACCTTCTTCTTCTTCTGACCACTCCACTAAGTGTGTCTGTGGCAAACAGATCCTGGACAAGGATGGCCACTCTGTTTGCCTGTTCTGCCTAGGCCCAGATCACGACACACAGGCTTGCAAGGTCTGTCAGAAGTTTAACCTGGCCACCAGGAGAACCCGCCAGAGGACTCTGGAAAGCCATTTCCTTCAGCAGAAGGTTGCCCAGATGGTATAAGAGCTGCAGGTCTGAAGCTCCTCTGCATCCCCAGCCCAGTTCTTGGGCTCATCTTCATCCAAGTCCAAGAAAAAGCCTCGAGGGAGCACAAACATGAGGACAAGGGCTGGGACCAACCCCGGTCTTCTTCCTGCTCGTGGTCTCTGCATAATGATCCTAAAATGACCACATCAGGGTGTTTCTTCCTCAGGGGGATGACCTCCTCGGCCCTGCATGCTTTTACCCCTTCAGGGCTGCCAGTGGCCCTGACGCCCACCTGGTTCTCTGTGACCATCAGTGGCTCCTCAGCTCAGGGTCTCTCTTATCCTACCCCCCAGCCCCTGCTCTTTTAGCCCTTGTTCTCCACAGGCTCTTTAGCAAGTAACTTGGCTGGAGCTCTGTTGGTGCCAGTTCTCGTCTTGCCGCCCTGTCACCACGCCCCTGATATCGGTCTCGAACTCCAGGACCTCTGTCAGTTCTTCTCCTCCTTCGCAGGGGCAGATGCTGCTGGGCACCAGTGACTCTCAGAGTCCAGTTTCCCCAGCCTTTACCAGTGGGACCCTCATCCCTAGCTCCGACCTCTCGTAATCTGGCACCTATGGATCCCACTCCGGCATTGCCTAGACTGACACCCACTGGACTGACACCTATTCTCCTGCAGCCCGTGGGCACTTTACAGGTTCTGCTCCTGGCGCCAGCAGGGCCTTCGCCAACCCTCCTAATGCCTACGCCGGGGGGGGCTACGCCTGGCCTGCCACTACCAGGGGGACCGGTACCTGTACTGTCACCCACCCCTGTGGGACTGCAACCAGGGTATCCAACCCCAATGCCTGGGGGTCCGACACCAGCCTATTCCAACCCAATGCCAGGGAAACTGATGCCGGCTTACTGTTATCCAGCACCTGTAGGACCCCATCCACTCTACAACCATCCCATACCTGGGGTCTGGCACCAGCACCTGTGGATTCCCATGGCCTGATCTCTGTGCTGTGGGCCTTCATGCAATCGCAGGTCCCTACCCCGGTATCCACCCCCAGCCACACACACCCTGGGGGCTTTCTCAGGGCTTCGTCCCACCTGATGTAACCCGCCTGGGACAGAGTGCTCCTCCTACACCCAGGAACCCTACCGACATGGGCGCCCCTGCTCGCCTGGTCAACTGCCTGCCAGGCAACAGTATGGATGATGATTCTGTCATTGGTGATGGTGTCAGTTTGGAGTCTTTCTACTTTGAGAGGGTCTCCTCAGGAGATGAAGGGGAGCCCAGTAATGTCCCCAGATCGCCTCCTGATGACCTCACCTTTATGGATACCATGGGGCATATCCAAGCAGCGATGGTGGTGGGAGACTGTGGAACAAGACCCAGAGCATTGCTGCTTGGTGGACTGCCTTCATCAGCACAATGCTCCACCTTTGGTTGTCCCCCCATTCATTGAGTCGTACGAGGATGTTACTAAGGCTCCATCCGCATACTGTCTCTGCGGTCTGTAAGAAGGCTCACAGGCTCTGCCATGCTCCAGCTGGCAGATTCCTTTTTGGTGAGCACCCCAAAGCCGACTGTGTAGATTTTCCTGAACTTTACGTCTTCACCATTTAGTCTTACTGCTGGGTTATAAGCCAGAGGTGTTGGGAACCTGCGGGAGCCAAAAATCTTCAGAAGAGCCGGCGATGAGGTAGGGCCATGCATGCGTGGCACTGTGAGACTGGCTTGTGCCTGTGTAGGCTACCTCAGCATCTATCCTCCAACTGTCTCAGTTCCTTTTTTCCTGCCATCGAGTGCACTTCAGTAATGATGGTGCTCGCCCACCAGGAGTCAGATCTTCATGTCAGTACGACAACAGCATCTAGTCTTTCAGTTTTTAGTCTGATATTGTTTTCCATAATTAAAAAAAAAAAAAGAGAGAGATCTTTTATTATTCTACTCTCAGTCCTACCGATCAAAGAAGTCAACTATGGATGGAGACGGTGACAGTAGGGACTCTCCATTGGAAGGCTGCTCTGGCAGCTGGGCTGTGTCCAGTTCTCTGCCCTTTCTGGAGGGGGGAGTCTGACCACAGGCAGTCCGGTGTTCGGGAGGGAAGACAGTCTTCCCATAAACAGAAAAAGAAGCGGGCCTGTTCCCGGTTCAGGCCAGGGGCCTGGCACCACTCTGCCCTGAATTCTTCCTCTTTCCATCAGAAAAGGAAGAAGCGGTACCACTCGAGGTCACCCTCTGTTACTTCTGCTAAGAGGTCTTTGGTGGTTGGGAGTGGCAGGCCATCTCTGGCTCCATCCAGTGCCCCGATGACTTCCGCTTATGATCGCTCTGATTCTTGACACCAGAGCTCTTATCTGTCCTCTTGTGGGGTTTCTGGTGGGCAGCATCATCACCCGGCTGCTGTTTTGGAGCAGTGGGTACAGCATCTGTCTCGTTAACCCCTTCCCGTGGATCCAGTACCAGGGCCCTCAGGCTTGGTGCCTCGGAACCATGGTTGGGTCCTTCAGGGCAGGTTAAGCGTTAGGTGCCGGCAATGGATTTTTCTCCCTTGCCAGGGCCTGCGCTGCCAACACCGGTTCCATGTACCACCCCCCCATTTTGTTTCATCGCAGGGACTGGCATAGGTGCCATCCTCTTACCCCTCTTTTTCTTCTAGGTCTGGGTTGGGTCTTTGGACAGCACCGAGCTCTGTGGCACCAGGTCCTGTGGTGCCAGATCCTGTACTGGGTCCAGCGCCGGTTCCGGTGTCTCCTGTTTTTCCAGTTCCCAGACCAGGCCACGGCCTGTTAGGGTCCACTCCCGCTCCCTCTGTGGTGGACATGGAGCAGGATGAGTCTGATCCCAACCATATAATTTCTGAAGAAGGTAATGAAGACCCTTTCTACAGCCTGGACAGTAAGTCCTCAGTCCCAGCTGAAAATCCAGTGGAGGACCTCTCATCCCAGTCTTTACTTAGGAATATGAGGGCAACCCCAGCTTTTAAGACTTCTTCTGTAAACTCAGGAAGGCTTTTGTGCCTGGAGTGGCTTCACGTTCCGAATATTCCAGTGAACTTTACGTCACCTGTTCCCCCACCCTTCAAGACTTTGTCTGAAGCTGTGTGGGTGAGGCTTCCCCTTATTCCTTCTATCTGCAAGTCCATAGATTGGAAATATGTCCCTCCCAAGGAGAGACACATTTTAGCTTCACAGCCCATCGTAGATGCACTTGTTGGCCTTGCTGAAAGTGACAAAGCTATTCTTCCCCAAGAAGTATCAGCACGTCCTACCAATAAGGAATCTCATAAGATAGATACCATGGGGAAAAGGGATTTCGCTGCCGCTACTCTAGGCAAGAGTATTGCCAGCTATCAAGGGCACTTCACACAATACGAATGTGCCCTTTGGACTTCCTTTAAATCTCTAGTGGAAGCTTTCCCAGAGTCTGACTCTAAATTTGAGATTTTACAGATGGTTACCCAAGGAAACTAATGTAAAACCCATCAGCTGAATGCTTCCATGAACGCATATGACCCAGCATCCAGGGCAGCCGCTGCTGGAATCTGTATTAGAAGGCATTCCTTGCTTAGGACATCAGGGTTTTCCTCTGATGCTCAACAGCATGTAATTAATGTCCCCTTTGATGGTACGTATCTGTTTGGCCAACAGGTATAACAAACCCTGGAGGCCTCTCAGAAGACCAGGATTGCCATTAAAATAGTAAGGCTGACTCCTTCAGCTCTTCAGAGAGGCAGGAACTGTCAGTTTTTTCATAATAGGCAGCCCTTTCAAAGAAGAGGCCAAGGAGCCCCAAACAAGCACCGCAAGCCTCAGCTGCAAACAAAAATGCAGCAGAAGGCACAAGTGCCAAAAGTGCCCAGTGCCACCCTCTGAAAGTCTGGCCCCGGTCTCACCTCAGCTGCCCGAGATGGACTTTTCCATGGCAGTGGGAGGTCATCTGACTCAGTTTTACAACCAATGGAAGTCTATCACCACAGACAAGGGTTCTCAGCATTGTTCAAGAAGGGTACTCTCTCAACTTTGCAGAATTTCCCCCAGACCTTCCGTCCAAGCAACAGCACAATCTGTCAACCATTCAGTCAGACCTTTTCACTTCAGAGATACTGGGCCTTCTCAAAAACAGGGCTGTGGGAGTAGTTCCCTGGACAGAGCGGAACACAGGTTTCTACTCCCATTACTTTCTAGTTCCTATGAAAACAGGTGGCATGCACCACATTCTCAACCTCAGAAAGCTGAACAAGTTCTTGTCCCAGGAGAAGTTCGAGATGGTCTCCTTAGGGATGCTCCTACCAGTTCTCCAACAACATGACTGGCTGGCATCCCTGACATGCAAGACACTTACCAGCACATTCTAGTACACCCAAATCACCACAAGTACCTTTGCTTTGTGACCTTGGGTCAACACTACCAATTCAGAGTCCTGCCCTTTGGGCTTTCCTCGGCACCTCAAGTCTTTATCAAGTGTTTTGCAGCCCACACTGCACAACTTCAAAAGTTCAGCGTTCAAGTCTTTCCCTACCTAGACGATTGACTTTTGGCAAGCCTGTCAAGGCAGGAAACACAGAAAGTGATATCCACAGCATCTCAGTTCCTCATCTCCATGGGGGTCCTGCTGAACCTAGAGAAGTCACAACTTCAACCCTACCAGCAGCTCCTCTTCATAGGAGCCCATCTAGACACTACAAAAGCAAGAGCATTTCTCCCAGAGGACAGGAGGAACGACATTCTCTAGATGGCTCATTTCATCAGAGACAACAATCCTGTATGAGCTCACTCCATGCAATGAATGTTAGGCCTCATGGCTTCTTCCATTTTCACAGTGTCTCTAGCTTGATTGCACATGAGGACCACTCATTGTCTGCTCAGCACACAGTGGTCCCCATCTACACAACCTCCGTCTTACCCCATCAAAGTGACAGAGCCCCTGCATTGATCACTTGCATGGTGGATACAAGAGGACAACCTTCTGCAAGGTCTGCCTTTTGCCCCACCGGAATCTCAGAACACCATCACCATGGATGCATCTCTGCTCGGCTGGGGGGGCTCACTGCTGGGACCTTCAGACTCAGGGAGTGTGGACTCAAGAAGAGTCTCATCTTCACATCAGTGTTCTAGAGATGAGGGCAGTTGTGTACACTCTCCGAGTCCTAGAAGAAGTTGTCAATCACAAAGTAATTTTTCTTCAGACGGACAATAAGGCTGTGATGTACTGCATCAGCAAACAAGTCAGGGCACACTTCTTCTCTCTCTCTCTGCAGAGAAGCTATGAGGGCATGGGAGTGGTGCCTCAACCACTATGTCCTGATTCAGGCAGTTTACCTGCCAGATACTCAAAATGATCTGGCGGACCACCTCAGCAGGACAGAAGCAGATCCTCCTGAGTGGTCACTTGCACCAGATGTCGTGCTTGTCAAAGAGTGGGGTAGTCCAGACCTGGACCTTCTTGCATCCCCACTCAACACAAAATTGCCCCTATTATGCTCCAGAAATCAGGAACCTGGTGTTCCCTGTCAGGATGCATTCAGGCTGCAGTGGACAAGACGTTTTCTACGTACGCATTTCCTCCTCTTCTACTAATTTAGAGGGTGCTGCTCAGACCGGAGGCGCACAAGGGCAAGATGATTCTAATTGCACCGTACTGTCCTTGATAGAGTTGGCTTCCTTTGATCAACAAGTTGTCAGATGCCCCTCTGAGGCAACTGCCTCTGTGAATGGACCTCCTGATACAAGGACCCCTGGTTCATCCCAACCTGCACTCCACTCCCTTCATTTACACACCTGACTCCTGAGGAGATAGAAGTGAGCAGGTTTAAAGTTTCTCGGATAATCTCACTGATCCTCTTGGCAGCTCACAAGCCTTCCACCAGGAAGACTTACACAGCTAAATGGAAGTGTTTCTCAGACTGGTGTACTAAGATCTATTTAGATCCATTTCATTGTCCTCCGAATAAAGTGTTGGAGTACCTACTAGACCTGTCAGATGCACAACTGCAATACTGATCTGTAAAGGTGCACCTCTGTGTGCTTCCTGCCTATTATGAGCCAGTCCAGAACATGTCCATGGCTCAATTACTGCTGTTCAAAAGATTCCTCAAAGGCATTCTTCACATGAGACCCCCAGTTAAGAAGCCGGTTGCCCCCAGGATGTTAATCTCATGCTGGACATGCTCACTCGTAAGCCATTTGAGCCTCTAGCCATGTGTGATTGAAGTTTCTAACCTGGAAAGCCACCTTTCTGGTGGTTATCACTTCTGCTCGCAGGATCTCTGAAATACATGCCTTGGTCATGGACCCTCCGTATATCGTCTTTCGTAAGGACAAGGTAGTCCTCTGTATTCACCCTAAGTTCCTACCAAAAGTGGTTTCAGATTTCCACCTCAACCAGCCTTTGGTTCTTCCCACTTATTTCTGTAACTTCCAAAATGAAGAGGAATGCACCCTTCATTCCCTGGGCATTAAAATAGCTCTACATCGATACAACCAGGGATACCCATCAGGCCAAGCAACTCTTTGTGTCCTTCAACATGGCCCGGATGGGTCAGCCAGTGTCCATCAAATGTATCTCTGCTTGGATAGTGGCATGTCTTCACCATTGTTACTCTATGGCGCATGTCAAGTTGGAGGGCCAGGTGCATGCTCACTCTACCAGAGCAGCTGCTGCGTCTTTGGCGTAGATCCGCTCTGTTCCCATTGATAACATTTGCTCAGCAGCTACTTGGAGCTCAGTGCACACTTTCGTAAAGCACTGCACTCTGTATGTCCATGCCAGACAGCATGCTTCCTTTGGCAAGACAATCCTTAATGGACTTCTGTCCTGAGGGAGCTCTGTCTCCTACAGCCCTGCTTGGGGGATTTTGTTTCAGCTTGGTACTCTAACCAAGCAGTATGAATAAATGGTGAAGAAGTCCAAGAAGATATGAAAATTACATACTCACTGTAATTCTTGCTCTTCTTGGACAAGTCTTCACTGTTTATTCATATGCCCACCCATCATCCCCCAAGCTCACTCAGTCTGTTCCTGGTCTTCACTCCCTCGTTTGGTTTGGGATGTGAAGACATTGTTTAAATTGACCCTTCTTATGTAGGTCACTCGGGCTATCTTATGCCCTTGTTAGGTTAGGTGTTTCTTAGGTTATATTACGCTGCACCTCCTCAGTGAAAAAGGTACTGTGGTAGTTGGAGGGTGGATGCCAAGGTAGCCTACACAGGTGCAAGCCAGTCTCGCAATGCCGCGCATTTGCAGTCCTACCACAGCGCTTTCCCTCCTGAAGATTTATAGTTCTTGCATGGTCCCAGCACCTACAACTTGTAACCCAGCAATATGAATAAATGGTGAAGACTTGTCCAAGAAGATCAAGAATTACGGTGAGTACATAATTTTAATTTACTGATGGGGTCCACAACCACACCAAGTGGACGAAGCACCTCAGTACCCTCCCTCCAGACAGAAAGTTGAGGCAGTTGGACCAGGTGGGCAAGTGTGCCTTTGCCTCGGCCACCCTCACCTTCCAGGCCCTTAACCACTTGGCCCACATGGTGCAATACCAAAACCTGTTTGTGGGACCAGGCTAAAGAGGTGATCACGGCAATGCTGGACAACCCCTCCAAACAGCACTCTTCAGGCCCTGATGACTGGGTCAGACGTCGGCATTCGCGTCCTCTGAGTGGCTTATGATGCTGTGGATGCTTCATGCTTGTCGGCTGCTGCAGGTGGTAGCATGAGGCACCATGCCTGGCTTCAAGTCTCAGGCTTGGCCCCTGATGTCCAATCCAGCATTATGGATGCTCTCTTTTGGGGTTCCCAGGCTGTTTGGGGGTGATGTTCAGGACATTACTTCTGAGCTCCAAACCTCTGGGAGGGCCTTGAAGTCGGTCCACTCCATGTACCATACCCATCTGAAGTCGGGTCACAGGGCCCCTTTTTGTCGCTCCTCCCATAGACAGGCTGGACCCCCTCCCAAAGCCCAGGGCAAATGCAAAGCAGGTACTGCCCTCCCTGTGCCTGCCCCAGCCCCTCCCCAGGCCACCAGAGGCACGTCCGCAGTCCCCACCTCCTGATTCCTTGCCACCCCCCCCACAGGGCTTCAGGAGGTGGTGATCAAGGGTCGCTTCTCCCTCCACCTGGACAGACGGAGGGATGTCACTACAGACAACTGGGTGCTATAGCTGATAGAGCATGGCCACACACTAGAGTTTCTGGAGTGGTCCCCAGAAAATCTGCCAAGCCCATCCACATATCCTCCAAGCCACATTCCCCTTATACAGGCCGAAATTCAAGTCCTACTGCAAAAGAAGGCCATAGAGCCCGTTCCCAAATCCCAAGAGGGACGGGTGTACTATTCGCACTTCTTCCTAGTTCCCAAGAAGACAGAGGATCTCTGTCCTATCTTGGACCTGAGCAACCTCAGCTTGCATATAGAGTACAAACATTTCCATATGGTAACCCTTCAGGGTCTTCTGCTCCTCCTTCTTCACCAGGAGGACTGGCTCTGCTCTTTGGATATGCAGGATGCTTCCTTCATATCAAAGTTTTTGCCTCCCCACAGGCACTTCCTTCACTTTCAGTTTATGGGAGAGCACAGCTAGTTTCAGGCTCTGCCCTTTGACCTGTCCTCAGCCCCCAGGGTTTTTACCAAGTGCCTGGCAGTGGTGGCTGCAGCCTTGGGGGCTTTTACATCTTTCCCTGAGTGGATGACTGGCAGCTCTGTCCCGGGACCATCTTCTGCAAACTCTTGCGAACACTTACAGCCTGTTCCAGTCCTTAGGCATTACCATCAGTCTTCCCAAATCCTTTCTTACCCCCTGCCAGCGCCTCCTTTACATGGGGGTAGTCCTGGACACGGCTCAGGGCAAAGTCTTCTTACCCTCCGACAGAGTGGCGTGCCTGATGGCTCTGGTTTGCCTTCTCTTCCCCAGTTGCCATGTTCAGGTGAGAAAGTTCTTAAGGCTGCTGTGCCTCATGGCCGCAGCTTTTAAGATGGTTCCCTTAGCCAGGGTTCAAATAAGGTCCCTCAGTGGACACTGCGGGTCTAGTGGGACCAACACTTGGATGCCCTGGATCAACCTGTGCTGGTGTCGGGTCCAGTAAAGAAGGTGCTGTTGTGGTGGCTGGAACCCAGCAACCTGTTTTGGGGAGTACCCTTTTCTGTACCGCCCCCTCAGCAGATTCTTACGATGGACGCCTCCTGCCTCGGCTGGGGTGCCCATATGGGACCCCGCCAAACCCAAGGGACTTGGCCAGAGATCCAGTGGGATCTCCACATCAGTGTCCTGGAAATGTAGGCAGTATTGTATTCCCTTCAGGCCTTCGAGACTCAGCTCTCCCCGGGTCCTCTGTTGGTTCAGACGGACAATATGTGAATATGTGTATGGTTGATTACATAAACAAGACGCGGTGGGGACTCATTCCTATCCCTTGTGCAGGGAAGCAATGAGGGTCTGGTATTGGACCATTGAGCACGGCCTGGAACTCTTGTCCATCCATGTTCCCAGAGACCAGCATATCCTGGCGGATAGCCTAAGTCACTCGCTGTCAAGAGCTCACGAGTGGGAACTTCTGACCTCAGTGGTAAAAGATGGGATCGGCCCAAGCTGGACCTTTTTGCGTCCCCCGCACAGTGCAAAACTGCTGCTTCAAACAACATGAAGTCTTGCTGTATTCTGACAAGTGCAGCTAGCCCCAGCCTGTAAACTACCCCGGAGAACAATGGGTTAACTTTTCTATGCAGGGCATAGAATGTTCATCTCGAGCTCGGTTGATGTCTCTGCCTGTTGTCATTTGAACTGCAACCGTCAGATTCTTTGCTCCACCTCACTGAATAGTCACTCCGGAGATTTCTCCTGTAGCTCGGTTCGAAGTCGGTTAAAGTGTCGGTTTTCGGTCGGTTTTCTACCGAAATTTAGTTTCTGCATAGTCGGTTCAAGTCTCTGTCTGTGGTACCATGAGTACTAGATAGGTTTTGTTCTGTTTTCTGTGTGGAACTTGTAAAAAGTGTGGATCGGTTCAGCTGAACCGATCGTTCAGGTAAATTTTGTATTTTACTTTAGTGTCTAGTTACTGGCCCGTGTCGGTTCTAAAAAAACGGGTTTTAGTACGTTTTTTTCCAAGACCCGTGACACGGTCAGGAACTGATAGGGGAGTCTTGAATGGCGGTTGCCGAAAAAAGGGTAAGTTTGGTTAGGTTGGCCATGTCTGAGAAACCCAAGAAAAAAAACCGGCCCACTGGGTTTCAACATTGCAGTGTGTGTGTGGGGAGGTCTTTGCTAAGGCCGATCCCCACACCACCTGTGTTTATTGTCTGGGGTTTGACCACCTCGATTCAGACTGCCAAATTTGTAACATTTTCCCAAATCTACCTTGAAAAGAGATTAGGTAGATTGAGGAAAGGAGGCCGAGAAGTCCACTGACCGGATGGCCAGCCTGGTTCAGTTCCGACCGAACCAGAAGGAGTGCCCTGTGACCAGGTCGATACTTCTTTGGGCAAAAGGAGAGCCGATTCCGAGGAATCGGTTCCGACAAAAAGAAAACACAAAGACAAATCGACTGGTTCGGATCCAGAATCTCATACTCCGACCGCCGAAGAAATAGCCAAAGCAATTCATATTGTGGAATCGCTTCGCCTGGTTCCGACTGATCCGGCACCTTTTGGCAGGAGCTTGGTTCGGTCAGTTCCCCCGTTTCAGGATTATACCCTGGAAGAATTTTATGAACCGGAGTTTGAGGAGGAGGGAGAGTTGGAAGATGATTATGGTGATGGTGAAAGTCTGGATGTGCCTATTGACCTGGACATCTCCCCAGGCAGACCTTCAGGTGTTTCTCCTTCTAGGCTTTCTGGGTTCCCTTCACACTTCATGTTTTACAGAAAGGTGCTTTATTGTAACCACATACCTCATCCCTCTAAGCCCTAAGGAAGGTATCTTGTTTCTTTGGCAACTACTAGCCTTCATCTCGTGCACTCCTAGATCTACTTGATATGTGTATGTAAAATGTTTTATATATATCTAACTCTAAATGTCCCACTGACTGTATGTTCCCCCACCACCTATCTGATTGTAACCCTATGAAGTTTTTCACTGTCAAACATTATGGTATTTACCAATTTTGTACTGTTCTGCTTACCTGTATGTTATTTTTCACCCCCGGGTCGCCCCTGAAAAAGAGACCTCCGGGGCCCAGAAGGGCCTACCCGGTCAACAAAATTCAATAAATAAATAAAGGTGGCTGATACCCTCCAGCTTCCTGTGGAGGAGGCAGTGGAGGATCAGGAGGAGCCCGACTATATAGAGATGATGGACATCCCAGAGTCCTGGAGACTGTCTATTCCCCTCCACAAATCTTTTGGGAAACAGACACAAAAAATTCTTAAGTCTCCCAATTCCATACCTCCTGTGGATAGAAGAATGGACAAGAGGTATACTCTTTCAGGCTCAGATACGGAGTTCCTTTATCAGCAATGCAGCCATGTTGGGGTTATACAGGCTGCTGCCTGTGATAAGGCAAGCATTCCCTTGGCATCACACCCCCTAGACAAGGATTCCAGGAAGACTGATGCCATGGCAAAGAAGCAGTACATGGCATCTTCCTTGGGACTCAGGCAGGCAAATTTTATGGCCTATACAGCCAGGTACCAGAAGTCCAGGTGGGACACTGTACTGGCACTGGCTAAACAGGCTTCCCCCCAGCTTGCCAAGGAGCTGGAGGAGGTGGCTGCAGATGGGACTGAGGCATCAAAAGTTCAGTTTCATGCTGCTGTGGACTCCAATGATGTATCATCAAGAGTCATGGCTACATCTGTGGCTCTTTGGAGAATGGCTTGGCTCAGATATACTAGCCTCTCACAGGATACCCATGCTAAGGCCATGGATTTTCCTGTAGTGGGTAATTCTCTGTTTGGGGACCAGACTGAAAATTACATGAAGAAAATGGACGGATACAGGACCACTTACAGGAGTGCTCAGGCCAAGGAAAGGCAGGTAACTCCTCAAAGGCTGCAGTCTAGGGGCAGGGGCAGGCCTTTTCAAAGGCCTTTTTACCAAGCACAGGCCTCCTCTTCCTTTTCACAGAGGGGGTTCTTCAGAGGGAGAGGCAGAAGGGGGATGAGCAGGCCTGCATCCACCCCTCAGCCTAAAGCCCCTGCCAAGCAAACACCCTGATGGGTCTGCTCGGGTCGATTCTCCTATCCCAGTAGGGGGCAGGCTGGCTTACTTTGTCCAGGACTGGATGTCTGTTACATCAGACAAGTGGGTCCTGGAAGTAGTAAGCCAGGGACTGGTTCTCAGCTTCAAAAAATTTCCAAAGATAAGAGCCAGATCTTTTCCACCTGCAAATATCTCAGAGACCCTTGCCCTAGAGGCAGAGGTTTCTTCTCTCCTAGCTCTAAGAGCTATAGAGAGAGTACCTACCCTACACTGGGGCAAAGGACTGTACTCCAGGTACTTCCTAACCCCTAAAAGACAGGAGGAGCGACCCATCCTGGACTTAAGACACCTGAACAACCATCTTTAAAGCCAAAGTTCAAGATGATAACTCTGGGAATTATTCTTCCCTCTCTAAGGCCAGGGGACTGGCTAGCCTCCCTGGACCACAAAGATGCCTACTTTCACATTCCCAGCAGGTGCTCCCACAGAAAGTACCTCAGGTTCGAGTTTCCCTCAGGCCACTATCAATTCAGAGCAATACGCTTTGGCCTAACCCCAGCCCTAAGGGTCTTCACAAAGTGCCTGGCAGTAGTTGTTGCCTTCCTAAGAAAACAAAAGATTTCCATTTTTCCATATTTGGATGATTGGCTCATAGTGGGCCAGTCCCCAGACCAAGTCAAGTCACACCTGCAAGTGACACAGCAAGTGCTCACTTCTTTAGGATTTCTTCTCAACCTACCAAAGTCAGTTCTCAAACCAGTGCAGCTCCTCTCCTTCATAGGGGCAGAGCTGGATATGGTAAAAGCAAGAGCCTTCCTTCCTCTGGAAAGGGCAAGAGCTCTCATGGAGCTGGCCTCTTCATTCAGCCTTCAGGTGTCTTGACCAGCAAGGCATATCCTTCAGCTCTTGGGCCACATGGCAGCTTCTACAGCAGTGGTCCAAGGCACAAGATTCCAGATGAGAGACATTCAGTTCCACTTAAGAGTCTTTTGGTCCCAAAGAAAGGATTCCCTTACCAAACTAATCCCAGTGACTCGAACTCTGATCCAAGCCCTGCCATAGTGGCAGGATCAGGACAATTTGAGGCAAGGGGTTCCATTTGCCACTCAGTCTCATTCAGTGGCCCTTACCACAGATGCTTCCCTGCTGGGCTGGGGAGCCCATTTGGGGGACCTCACCACCCAGGGACTGTGGTCGCCTCAGGAATCTCTTCTACACATCAGTCTCTTGGAACTCAGGGCAGTGTTTCTGGCACTGCAAGTTTTTTCCGAATCATTACAGAACAAGGTGGTTCAGGTCAGGACAGACAACACCACCGCCATGTGGTACATCAACAAGCAGGGAGGCACTCGGTCTACGGCCTTGTGCACAGAAGCAATGAAGTTGTGGTCCCTGACTTATTCCCTGCAAACCTGTCTGATAGCAGTTCACCTTCCAGGGAAGGACAATGTCCTAGCAGATGCACTGAGCAGAATATCTCAGGGCCATCACGAATGGGCCCTGGATCCTCTGGTGTTGAAGGTGATTTTCTCAAGATGGGGCACTCCAGAGATAGATCTTTTTGCAGCCCCAGACAATCACCAACTTCCTCTCTTTTGTTGCAGACCCCCAGTCTTGGGCTCAGTCCCCCTGGATGCTCTGATTCTGAACTGGGAAGGGAAATTTCTGTATGCTTTTCCCCCCTTCCCTCTCCTGTTCAAAGTGTTAGTCAAGATAAGGTCACAACCTTGCAAAGTGATTCTGATTGCTCCAGACTGGGCCAGGCAGCCATGGTATCCCTTGTTGCTGTCCCTAGCAGTCCATCTTCCCTTGTCTCTTCCCAGGAATTACAACCTGTTAACATCTTCTCAGGGGAGGATTTGGTACCCCAATATTCAGTCTCTCAATCTCAAGGCTTGGCTCTTGAAGAGTTAGAGTTTGCAGATCTGCATCTTTCCCAAGGGGGTTCTGGATATCCTCAAGGCTTCTCGAAAGCCCTCTACCAGAAAGACTTACAGCTCCAAATGGAAAAGATTCAGCATTTGGTGTGTTTTTTTTCCATTCAAACTTTATTGAAATTGTCCAATACAGAGAACAAATCCACAACACGAAAGACATAGTACAAACATTTCAGATACAAATATAGTGATCATTCATTCTCTCCCTACCCTTCCCCCCTCCCTCCACCCTCCTAACCCTCCCCTAAAATCCCAGCACAGCATCATACAGCCTAGAATACCCCTTATGGTATAGTATCACCAAGCCTTAAACATGTAAGGAGTACAGGGTTTGTAATGGGCCCCATATCCTATTGAACTTCTTTACTTTATTATGGAGACTTGCAATGGTCCTCTCCATTCTAAGGTTAGCAAGAAGTTCCTGGAGCCATTCATCATAAGTTAGTTCATCGGAATTTTTCCAATGTCTAAGGACCACTTTTTTTAACAGATAATGAGATTAATGCCATATAATATTTCCTGTTCACCACTGAAATACTGGAAAAATACTCCAAGAGACATATTTCAGGTGTGAACAAGTCAGTCAGCCCTAAAAGAGGGTCAGCCCTTTGTTTGATAGTGGTCCAAAGTGAAACAACTTTGGAACAGCTCCAGAAAATATGAAGAAGATCCCCTCGTTGCAATTGGCATCTTTTACAAATATGAGAGGATACAATACCTAGTCTAGCCAATTTCTGCGGGGAATAGTAGATGTTATGCAAGATTTTGAATTGCATCAACCTAAGTCTATCCTGTGGCAAAATATTTGTGACAATTCTGCCACAGAAGAGACCAATCCAGCTCCTTATCAGGAAAAAGAGAAGACCAGAAGACAACAAGGGCAAAGTTATCAGGATAGGCCCAGTTAAATAAAGCACTATATATCTTGGACACAGCGTGAGGTAAGCCAGCCAGCTCCGTTAGGGTAGTCTGAAAGGGAATGTGGGTAACTGGAGGCGGGACCGGTCCTATTACCATTAACAAAAGATGACGAAGCTGGAGAATCTTAAAAATATTTGTATGGGGTATTAAGAACTTGTGCATAATTTCAGCTGAAGAACACCATTGTCTATCGGGCTGTGGTAAAATCTTCAAGCTGACAATCTCCTATCTGGGCAAGCCAACTGACTAATAGGGACTTACTATCTAATTAAAAATTAGGATTACCTCTTCTCAGAAGAAGCCAGAAGGTGAAGGAAGGAAACATATTCAATTCAGTGCTTTAGAGTAACTGGTAATTGGTATTTTTCTTTTAAACTTAGATTGTAGGCTTGTAGTGACACTATACTTTCTTTCTGTGTTGTCTTTACTTATAATTGTTTTTGGGCTGTTGAAAATTTAAAACATAGTGGTGGTGTAATTCTGTGCTGTCTTTAATTGCTGCAAATTTTCGCCCCCCTCCCACCCCTTCCCCCAACTCTTAATTATATGCCCTGATAAATCTGATTGACAGGAGCTAAACACAGGGTATAGTAAGAGGTGAAGTAGGAGGGCATAAGGGAAGAAGACCACCCCAGCACGACAAGTGTTTTGACTCATTTATTTATTTATTGGTTTCTTTTTCCTTAAAAAATATATATATCTGACGATCAGTTACAGGATTTTTAGTACTGTAAATAAATAAAAAGAGAACTAAGAGAGCTTCAGTAGCAGAGAAGTAGTGGAATTGCAGTATAATGTGGGGAGTGGTGCAATGCAGTGGCTGTGGGGGCAGCCATATTCAGGCAGACCTTCTGGACACTGAGGTGCTGCCCTATCTGCATGCATCTCTCTGGACTGCGGGATGAGGTAGCCAGACTCAGAGCGGAAGTAAACTGGGTCAGGAGTACCATCACCCCTATCCAGGGACCACCCAGTCCAATGCAGCTGCCTCAAAGGATGCCGAGAACGAGGAGCACTTGGATGACAGTGGGCTCAGGGAGGGTTAGAGCAGTCAGGCAGAGGCACATCCCAGATCCTATTCCTCTCAAGAACTCCTATGCCACACTGGCAAATGAGGACAACCAAATAGAGGTACCCAGGGAAGTGGAAGGAAAGGATGTGGAGGTTAGGCAAGGAGGTGACCTCAGTGGGGAAAGCAGTGGACCCCAGAGGAGGAGGAAGCGAATCCTGGTGGGGACTCCATCGTAAGAGGGATCCAGCTAGGAACACAGGAGGGGAGGACAGGGAGGTGAGGTGCTCACCAGGTGCCACGGCATGGAGGGATGGAAGGAAGATACTGGGGATCACTGGGAAGGCAAGATGGGAGGGTGAGCTGGATGTCATTATCCACCTAGGTACTAATGACTTGGCAAATGGGGAGCCAAAGGAAGTTCAGGAAGAGTTTAGGAAACTGGGAGGGTCTCAAGCAAGTAGCTACTTCTGTCACTTTCTCAGAAGTACTACCTGTGAGAGGCAAGGGAGAGCATAGGAGTGCATGCACCAGGAACTTTAACTCATGGTTGAAGAACTGGTGCTGTGAGGAAGGGTTTGGATTCATTGGTGACTGGGGACCCACCTGGAAGGATGGAGGTTTGTTCAAGCCTGACGGCCTGCATCCATCCTGGAGGGGAATCCAAGCACTCAATGATAAGTTTAAATGCTACATTGACAAGCATTTAAACTAGCAAAGGGGGGGTGGCAGGCCAGCAAGGACGGTACCTACTTGCTCACCCCCCACAGCTAGTAGTGGAACCAGTGAACCAGAGGAGTGGCTATCTCTGCAAAGCAGTGTGCAAAAGATGGAGATTAGTGTCCAAAAGGTGGATAAGCAGAAAAGGGGCAAAATTCAGCAGAAGGGCAAACAGCAAGGAGAACCAGGGATAAATGACAACCAAGGAAGGGCTGGAGTAGAACAGTGAAGCAGTCCAGGGAGGTCAAATCATGGAAAGCCATGTGTGCAAATGCCAGGAGCCTTAGCAACAAAATGGAAGATCTGGAGGCTGTCATGGTACAGTCAGACCTGGACATTGTGGCCATCACTGAAACCTGGTGTAATGATAACCATGACTGGGAGATGGCCATACCTGGCTACAACATATTCAGAAGAGACAGAGCAGGCAGGAAGGGAGGAGGAGTGGCACTGTATGTGAAAATGACATAAGGGCCACACAGATCCAGGAGGAACAAAATGGGGAGAGATACTGTGGGTTAAGCTGGAAAGGAAAATGGGGCCAGCCATCGCACAGGTGTGGTCTATAGACCACCAGCCCAGGAGGAAGAAACAGATAGAGAGCTGATGCTAGCCATCCAAAGGATGGCAGACAAGGGTGAGGTAGTACTGGTTGGAGACTTCAGTATACCAGACGTGGACTGGAGCATCCCAGCAGCAGCATCAACTAGGAGCAGATTTATCCTGGACTCCCTTCAGGGTGCCTTCCTCAAGCAACTGGTCATGGAACCAACTCGGCAGAAGGCAATACTGGACCTTGTGCTCACAAACAGGGACAGTGTGATGGGGGTAACAGTGGGGGAGCACCTGGGTAACAGTGACCACCAGTCATTGTGGTTTGAAATCACAGAAAGAGCAGAACCAAACCACACAAAAACATGTATCCTGGATTTTAGGGGCAGACTTTGGGAAAATGGGAGATACTTGAAAGAGGCATTAAGGGAATGGGACAGGAATCGGGGTTGAGGAACAGTGGGCAGTATTTAAATGGGGATTATAAGAACAACAGAATTATGCATTAAGCAGGTTAGCAAGAGGAAAAGGAAGAGGAGACCATTATGGTTTCCAAGAGGTAGCAAAGAAAGTGAAAGCCAAAAAGATTGCATTCAGGCAATACAAAAGACACAGGCAGAAGGGGATAGGGAGAAGTACCAGGAGAAACAAAGGGAGGCAGGGGTCAGTAAGGGAAGCCAAAGCTCAGACAGAAGAACACATTGCAAAATCAGTGGGTAAAGGGGACAAAACCTTTTACAGGTACATAAGTGAAAAAAGAAAGACAAAGGGAGGGATAGTGAGACTGAAGGGGGAGGATGGGAGCCGAGTGGAGGATGACAACAATAAAGCTAACATATTGAACAGGTATTTCTGCTCAGTCTTTACTAAGGAAGAGGGGGGTAATGGGTCTGAAGGGAGTACAAGGGGTGAGAATGGTGCAGAAATGGACACAAGTCCCTTTACACGAGAAAGGGTCCTGAAGGAACTGGAAGTAATAAGAGCTGATAAAACAATGGGGCCAGATGGGTGCACCCAGGGTCCTTAAAGAACTAGAGAGGTGGTGGCTGAACCTCTGGCTATCCTGTTCAGCCAATCACTGGAAACAGGAGGTACCCAAAGACTGGAGGACAGCAGATGTAGTCTCCCTTATACAAAAGTGGGAACAAAGAGGAAGCAGGGAACTACAGACCAGTCAGCCTCACCTCGGTAGTGGGGAAGATCATGGAAGCACTACTGAAGGAGAGATTGGTGGAACATCTGGTTGTCAATGGACTACAGGACCCAAGGCAGCATGGTTTCACCAGGGGGAGGCCATGTCAGACCAACCTCATTGAATTTTTTGACTGGGTGACTAGGGAGGTGGATCAGGGAGGGCAGTGGACATGGCCTATCTGGACTTCAGCAAGGCCTTTGACACTGTGCCACATAGAAGACTATTACACAAACTGGGGAATATGGGTGTGGGCAGGACAGTAGTGTGGTGGGTAGGTAACTGGCTGGGTGGCAGGACACAGAGGGTGGTGGTAAATGGCTGTCACTCCACAGAGGAGAAGAGTAACCAGTGGGGTACCACAGGGATCAGTGCTGGGACCGGTCCTATTCAACATCTTCATCAGTGACATTGCACAGGATCTAGAAGGCAGAATTTCACTGTTCGCTGATGACACAAAGCTCTATAACAGAGTAGACACACCAGAGGGTGTAGACAGAATGAGAAGGACCTGCAGAAACTTGAAGAATGGTCAAGGGTTTGGCAGTTGAAATTCAATGCAAAGAAGTGCAAGATAATGCATATGGGGCACAAAACCCTGGCACACTATATCAGTTGGGGGTGAGGATATAGCATGCACCAAGCAGGAAAGGGATCTTGGGGTTGTCATCTCTGATGACCTCAAGGTAGGGAAACAGTGTGACAGGCATCAGGTAAAGCAAATAGGATGCTGGGATGTATAGGCAGGGGCATCACCAGCAGGAAAAGGAGGTCATAATTCCGCTATACAAGACACTAGTGAGGGCCCCACCTGGAGTACAGTGTACAGTTCTGGAGACCATACCTACGTAAGGACATAGACAGGGTAGAGAAGGTTCAGAGGAGGGCAACAAAGATGGTGCATGGGTTGCATCACAAGTCCTATGAAGACAGGTTGAAGGAACTGAATATGTACTCCTGTATGAGAGAGAGAGAGAGGGATATGATAGAGGCGTACAAGTATCTTACAGGGAGGAACAGGGTGCAGGAAAACACTATTTTAAGCGAAAAAGATGTTTCAGGACTAGAGGCATGGGATGAAGTTGTAGGGAGGACGATTCAGAGGAAACATGAGAAGAATTTCTTCACAGAACGGGTGGTGGACAAGTGGAACACCCTGCCAGAGGAAGTGGTGGGGGCTGAAACAATCACGGGATTTAAGAATGCATGGGATAGACATAAAGGAATTCTAGAGGGCAGGGGTAAGGGGAAACAGACTTCTAGGAAAACAAACTGAACTTACAAGCTCAAATGGGCAGACTAGGTGGGCCATAGGCCCTTATCTGCCGACACTGTCTATGTATCTATGTATCTATGTAGGTTGGGATAAGTCTTTGATGTTCTCATATTTCAGAAACGCACACAGTTGAGAGTGAGCCTTGATCGAGACTGCAATAGGGGAATTACTTAGAGATACAGGAAGGGATCCTAATTTGGTGTATAACATCGCACTTGGGGAATAACCATGTTTTTTTATACTAGCTAACTCCACTTTTAACCAAATTGGAGTGTATAAAGACTGGGCCAAGAGCTGCTCCGCAACCAACCACCTGAGATATGTATTAGCCTGACTGGCCCAATAATACAGCCCAATATCCGGAAGCCTTAATCCACCTTTTGCCTTAGGTGCTGCTAGTTTATGGAATGCCATTCTAGATTTTTTATGCCCCCATATGAAGGTGGAAATCATGCTGTGCACCTTTTTGAACCAAAACAATGGGAGCCCAACGTTCAACAAATTAAGGGGGTTAAAAAGTCAGGGAAAAATGTTCATTTTAATTAAATTAATCCTTCCCCAAAGGGAGTTGGGAAGTAGGGTCCACCTGCGGAGATCTTGATCTATTCTACGAACCAAGGAATCTAAATTTAACTGCCTAATATGAGCTGCATTTCATGCAAAGATGAGCCCTAGGTATTTGATAGAATCAGGTTTCCAAGCAAGCCCAAAAGCGGTAATTTCCTGCTTATAAACTCTGTAATTAAGAGGAAAAAACAGTTTTTCCTACGTTAAGTTTGTAATTAGAAACCTTGCTAAAACCATCTATTGTTTTAAGAATAGAGGGGATAGATGTAACTGGATGTGTTATTTGCAACAGGAGGTCATCTGCGTACGCTGCCACTTTAACTACCTGTCCATTCAGGGAAATACCAAAGATGTCCTGAGCTCTTATTAACCTCCTGATAAGGGGTTCTAAATATATATTAAAGAGCAAAGGGGACAGGGGACATCCTTGTCTAGTTCCCACGTGTAATTTAAAAGGATTTGAAATTACCCTGTTACAAGAAATTCTAGCTGAGGGAGATATATATAGCGAACTGACCCAATTCTGAAACTTCGTGGGAAAACCAAATGCCTCCATTGCTGCAAATAAATAGTTCCAGTGCACCCTGTCAAAAGCCTTCTCGGCGTCCAGGGAGACCAATACCATGGGATAGGCAGCATCCCTGGAGGCCGAGAAAACATGAGCCAAGGTCCGAAGATGGTCCATCGAAGATCTTCCTTTCATGAAACCTACCTGCTCCACCCCTATTAAAGAAGGAAGGACTACATTCATATGATCGGCTAATAATTTGGCCGATTTTAATATCATGGTTAAGAAGAGAGATTGGCCTATAGCTTGAGACAAAATCATGCGGCTTATCTGGCTTGGGCAACAGAACAATCAGGGCCTCAAAAAGGGATGGATCAGACTGCTGCACAGTAAAGAGGAATTGAAAGAGTGGTAAAAGGCTAGGAATCAGCTGCTTGGAAAAAACTTTGTAAAAATTTGAGGAAAACCCATCAGGGCCAGGGGTTTTATCAGATGGAAGAAATTGAATTACCCTTTCTATCTCATCTTCAGAAATGGCGGACACAAGTGTAGTCTGTTGAGATTTCGTAAGAAAAGGTAATTGCAAATCCTTCAGGTAATCCTGTTGATCTACCTCCGAAGGGGGATTTACCATGGGACCATATAATTCCTGGAAATAGTTGGTAAATTCCTCTGCTATCTCTGATGGTGAAGTCTTAAGGGAATCATCTTCGGGAGAATGAACCGCCGCAATAAATCTGGCAGATTCCTGTTGCTTAATACGCATCACCAACATCCGACCAGCCTTCTCCCCCTGATCAGTATACGCTACTTTTGTTTTCAAAATTGCAAGCTCAGCTTGCTCCCCTAACAAACTGAGATAAGCATCTCTCAGTTTAACAAAGTCTTGCTTAAAAGTCTCTGAGGAGGTTGGTGAGAGGTTGGATTCCATACCCCGAATTTGAGACAGGAGAGAGGAAACCCGGTTTTCTCTCTCTTTTTTTCCTTCTCGACATTAGGCCAATTACAACCCCTCTCAAATACGCTTTAAGGGCCCCCCATTCCATATCGAGCTGCCCAGTAGAATTATTGTTTATACGTAAACTGCTCTATTTGGGATGCCATGTATTTGACCATTTTCGGCTCCTTCAATATTTGATTATTCAACTTCCATCTACCCCCCTTTTTTGGTAAAGATGACACAGATAATAAACATATAACCGCTGAGTGGTCCGATGGCGGACCAGCCACAGTACTAGAGTCTAGAACCCCAGGTAACAAGGTTTGGGAAATTAGAATGTAATCAATCCTTGAGGAGGTTCCATGCACCTGAGAAACAAAAGTATACTCCCTTATTTTAGGATGGAGCACACGCCATACATCACAGAGACACGAGGAATCCAGCAAGTCTCTAAAGGCCCTTTGAGCTGGGGAAAGGCCATTGCGGGATTGACCCGACCTATCTACGGACTGATCAAAAACAAGATTGAAGTCGCCCCCTATAATTATAGGGATGCCTAAAAATGGGGTTAAGGCTTCCATTACCTGAGCAAAAAACCCTAGAGTATCTGTATTGGAGCCATAAACACTTCCCAGGACAATATCAAGAGTAGGCAATCTAGCTTTTACTAATAAAATCCTCCCTGAGGGATCGCGGACAACCTGGAGAGGTCTAAAAGGGACCAATCTATATGAGAGGATCATAACCCCTCTACTCTGAGTAGTGCCTTCCGCAGCAAAGATCTGTCCCACTTGTTGGCGTTTCATTTTATCAGCTTCGCCATTAAGCAAGTGCGGTTCCTGTAAAAACATGATTTCTGTTTTCAGATGACTTAGGTATTTCAAAATTTTATATTGCTTAGTCTTATGTCTCGCCCCTTTCACATTCCAACTAACAAATCGAATATTCCTAGCCATTACCTTTATCAACAATCAGAAACTTTTTAGAATACCACCTGTACTTATATATAACATTTTTGCTATACCAGCTGTGGTATATGCTGTGCTCTCTTATCCTCCCCCCAACCCTCCCATTTCCCACTCCTAACCCAATAATAGCCCACCAAGAAATCCACCCTACTAACGTCCCATATGCCCTTAGCCCCCACTCCTCCCACGCCCATCCCCATCTAGTATGGTACATGATGACCAGCCAACCCTAATAATCTTCCTCCACCCAACCCCCCTGCCCCCTCCAATTAGTACGACCGATTCACTACTACCCCTTTGCATGCTAATCACATAACTTCCCTTGATAAGCAACATTTTAAATCAGCTTGAATCTTTCCCTGTTGCTTTTATACCCTGTGCTCCCTTTTGTGAATCAATGGAGTTGCGTAAAAGTAAACACTATATTTGGATCGGACGCCCCTTATCCGGTACCCCAAGCCATATAATAACAAGTAAAGGGGCGAAGAAGACGTATTAACTCTAACCTCTCATCAGCTAGTAACAGTCTCTGGTGCCCTCTAGCGGCGCTGCCTAAAAACTAAAAACATAGTAAACGTATGGAAGGTTTAAACAGTTACACCACCTCCGCAAATTGGAACATACTTATGCCCCCCTCTTCACTAGTAGTACTAACGTGCCTTTACTTTAGCCAGAAACACATACCAGCTGAGAAAAAAGGGGAAGAGAAAGAAAGAAAAAAAACTCCTCAAAACCTGTGCTGCTGTTGTGTAATGCACAGTCGAATAGTTGGCTCGCAAAGGCATCACGCTACATAACCCCATCTGTAGCTTTAGAAAAGAACACAGTAAAACTAGTGTGTTAACTACACAGAACCCTTGCGAGCATATAAAAACATTGTAAACCTAGCAGGCGGGCGAGAACGAACCTTTGCATTGCAACATCTCCCCATTTACTATTCAGGCTTAACCTAAGTGCCCCTTTTCCCCAAGGTTCAACCAAAATGCAAGTAAATAGAGGAGCTGACAGTTACCACCCTGGTAGACATTAAATGAATGTAGCAGAGAACTCAAACCCAAACAATTGTTGAAGGAAATGCAGCCTCAGTAACCTTGAGTGGTATCAATTTCATTTAACACCCGAGATCAGCATAACATAAGTTCCAAGAGTTTTACGTCTTTCACAGATTTAAACTCGTTCATTTACACCTCCCCTCCATGCCATAAAACAAAGAAAAGCTTTCAATTAACAAGGGTACTTGCAGTCTAAAACTAAAGTCAATCCCAGAGGTGTCAGCTTATATAACAATCAGTTTGACCATCTTGATGTATAGAAGCATCGCTCCTTAAAGCTCTAACCGCTGCCAGGGAGTGACCAAACAGTGCACAGTTCTCTCAGAGCCATAGCAAGGAGTATGGAGGTCTACCATAATTGAAATAAATGAACCGCTTACTCCAAAGAACAGGTCGATATACTAGGCAATTCAAACACAGTTTTCATGTGGTTTTAAACAGTTTGGGGAGCGCCTCTTTGAGCCCAGCTGCTGCTGACTCCGCGTCTTCATAAGTCACCCAGGAGTTGCCTAAGGAAACTTGGAGTCTAGCAGGAAAGCCCATTCTGAATTTAATACCTGTGGCGATCAGCTTGACAAGTAGCTTGTGAAATGTGGCTCGTTTCTGGCGCACCGAAAGCAGAAAATCTTGCGACACCTGCAACTTTTTACCTTCCCACTCCAAATCATGTGTATCCCTGGCTTTGTACAGGAAATGTTGCCGTTCCTGAAAATTCAGGAATCTAAATATAAAGGACCGGGGGGCAGCTCCTTCAGGTGGGAGGGGTCGCAGTGCCCAGTGGGCTCTCTCGATGATGTATCCTGCACCGTAAGGAGAGGGGCCTGCCACCTCTTCTACAAACTTCTTAGCGAACTTGACCAGGTCGGAGCCCTCCTCTCTTTCAGGTAAGACTATAATCACCGCATTGTTGCGGCGACTGCGACCCTCCAGGTCCTCGACCTTACTTTCCATTTTCGCCAGGCGTTGTTTAACAGCTACCAGGTCAAGCTCAGCTTTGCCCTGCTTCCTCTTGACGGAGTGTATACGAACTTCGTTGTCAGCTGTTCTCTTAGAGAGATCCTCCAGGGCGTTGGAAATACTTTTTATCTCCCCTGCCATGCTCTGCATTTCAGCCTTAAAAGGCTGGAATTCCTCCAGGAATCTGGAGAGAGTAAGGGGGTCCGAGTCAGCACTTCCAGCACTTGTTGTCTGCGACTGCTGCAGGGAGGAGGCCCTGGCTTTCTTTGGGGCCTTCTCCGGTGTTGTCGGAGGAGTGTGCTTGGACGGGGCTTTTCTCATCTCCTCATCCATCCATGCGTTTGTCAAAAGGGCACCAGCTACTAAAAAGCTTAGTGTTGCTTGCTCGGCGGTGAACCTCGTAAAAAACATAGTTTAAAGAGTGTTTTAGAGGGCGGGAGGTCGGAGCTCACGGAGAAGAGTCTCACCCAGCGCGCTGCATCACGTGACTCCAGCATTTGGTGTTCTAAGAAAGTATTTCTCCAGATACTGCTGAATTGCCTACGGTTCTGGATTATATGGTCCATCTCAATGGCCTAGGCCTCAGACCAGCTACTCTCAAGGTACACTTGTCAGCTGTTTCTGCTTTCCTGTCAGTAGGCAAGTCTTCCTCACTGTCATCCCACCCTGTATTCTGTAAGTTTTTCAAGGGATTGCTTCACACCAATCCCCCCTTTAGGGATCCTGCTCCTGCCTGGGATCTTAATGTTTGCATTGCTCAGCTTTTGCAACCCCCTTTTGAACCTTTGTCCTCAGCAGAGCTTAAGTACTTGACTTGGAAAACTGTGTTTTTGGTAGCCATTACTTTTGCTAGACGTATCAGTGAATTGCAAACCCTGTCAGTAGAACCTGATTTCATCTCTTTTCATAGAGATAAAGTGGTCCTTAGAACTAACAGAAAGTTCTTGCCTAAAGTGGTTTCAGATTTCCACCTGAATCAGTCTATATCTCTCCCTGTTTTCTTCACTGATCATTCTGCCTCGGGAGAGAGGAGACTACACAGTTTGGATGTTAAAAGAGCCCTTAGCTACTACATAGAGCGTACCAAGGGTCACAGGTTTGACTCCCTCTAGTTGTTCCTCACTTACAGAGAAGTTGGGAAGGGTAAACCTGCCACCAAGAGATCTGTTGCCTGGTGGATTGTGTCTTGTATACAATTCTGCTATGAAAAACTGGGAAAAACTCCACCCTCAGGCCTGAGGGCTCATTTCACAAGAGGTACAGCTGCTTCCCTGGCTGCTGCCAGGGATATCCCTCTTTTAGAAATTTGTCAAGCAGCCACCTGAAAAACAGTCCATACTTTTACCAAGCATTACTCTCTGGATATCCAGGCTAGGAGTAATGCTCGGTTTGGCACAGCAGTACTTCAGAGCCTATTCCCAAAGTAGGTTCTGTCCCTCCTCCATGGAGGTACTGCTTGTAGTCTGCACTTGTCAGAATACAGCAAGACTTCATGTTGTTTGAAGAAAAATTACTCACCTTAGTAATTATGTTTCTTCTAGTGGAGTCTTGCTGTACTCTGACCTCCCCCCTGCCTCCCCTCTCAGAACCTAGATTTTTTGGGATGTGGGTGGGCAGGCGCAGTTTTGGCACCCTAGGGGTGCCCCCTTTACACCCTCTGTTTCTCATGGGGTGAGATGTTATTTCAATTGATTGGTTTTGTGTTTGGGTTTCCTGACTTGAGTCTTCCTTTTTGAACCCAAAAGATTATTTTTCTGCCAGTTGGCTAGTAAACATTTTACAGTTTCTGCACAGAACACCTAGTGAGTTTTGCTCGTAAAGATCTGACAGTTGCAGTTCAAATGACAACAGACAGAGACATCAACCGAGCTCGAGATGAACATTCTATGCCCTGCATAGAAAAGTTAACCCATTGTTCTCCGGGCAGTTTAAAGGCTGGGGCTAACTGCACTTGTCAGAATACAGCAAGACTCCACTAGAAGAAACATAATTACTAAGGTGAGTAATTTTTTCTTTTCTGCTCGCTAGATCCAGGGCCTGAAGTTTTCTGGTGAGATCCATTGTCCCTTTCCTGGACAGAAAGGTTTTTTTATATCCCTTTCCGCTCCTACAGCCAGTTCTCATCAAACTCCAGATGGAGGGGACTATGGTGATCCTCTTTGCCCCCTTCTGGCCTCATCAAATCTGGTTTCCCTTGCTTCAACAACTGGCGGTGGAACCTCCGCTATCCCTATCCCTGTACACAAGTTTGCTATCCCTGGAACGGGGTACCCTGGTCTATCTGGACCTCAGATCTCTCCCTCTCCATGCAAGGCTCCTGAGGACATAGCCATTGCCAAGTGAGGGGTTTCTCCCAGGGTGGCTGATGTTTTGGTGGCAACCAGAAAGCCCTCCACCAGGGCCGCCTACTCCATGAATTGGAAGTGCTTCACTCTTTGGGCTGCCTCACACAAGCTGAATCCCTTCACCTGTCCAGTGGATCAGGCTCTGGAGTACCTGCTGTTCCTCTCAGACTTGGGTTTATGGTACTCTGTTAAGGTATATCTTTTTGCTATCTCGGCATATTATGTACCTGTGGATGGGCACTCAGTGGACCAACTCAACATGTCCCGCATGTTTTTATGGGGCATTTTGCATTTAAAACCCCCCAATCAGAGACCCTGTCCCACCTTGAAACCTTAATTTTGTGTTGGAAAATCTTGAACTGCCTCCCTTTGAACCGGATGTGTCTTGTGATGTATGCTTTCAGTCATGGAAAGTGTTATTTTTAGTTGCCATTACTTACTGCTCGAAGGATTTCAGAGCTTCAGGCCCTTTATGTGTAAGGAGCCTTATTTAGTTTTCCACAAAGACAGGGTGTCTTTGCATAGAAATCCTAAGTTTCTTCCTAAGTTGGTGTCAGAGTTTACTTTGAATCAATCCATTTATCTTCTGTTTATTATCTGGAGCATTCCAGTCAAGGTTAGGCATTGCTCCATGTGTATAGACTCCTGAGGTACTGTACACACCGGACTAAGGACTCTTGGAAGTCCACTCAGTTGTTTGTTTCATTCACCCCCGGGAAAGAGGGCACCCCGGTGTCCAAACAGTGTTTGTCTAAATGGTTAGCAAATTGCATTGTCTGCTGTTACCAAAAGTATGGTAAGGAACTTCCTGGCAGGGTTAAGGGCCATTCAACAAGAGGTATGGCTGCATCAATGGCTTGCTTTCATACTGTGTCCACTGCTGGCATCCGCGCTGCTACTTGGAGTACTGTCCACACCTTTGCCAAGCATTACAGTCTGGACATTGCCTCTCGATGTCGGGCCAACTTCGGCCTAGCTGTCCTCCAAACCCTTCTTTCTTAGGCAGTTATTTTTTAGCCAGCTGTCCAGACTGACTGTCTATTGCACCAGAACTGCTTGGGACCAGTGATGACCTGCTGCAAGAAATACTTTCGAAGTAAGATAATACTGTTACGTAAGAACTTACCGTAACAGTGGATCTTTGAGAGGATCTCTTGCAGCAGGCCCTGCTTTCCTTCCCTCCTTCCACCTTTTGCTCTTCTTGGTCTATCTCTCCCCTTCCATTGGGGCGAGCCTTCTGCTTTTACTCTGCTTTTTTACACTGCTGCAGGGATACCTTGGCGTCCTTCTCGGTTCCCCCTTTCTGGTATCCTGATAGGCTGATGTCCGGCACTGATGTTGGAGGTGGTAGCCCCCTCAGGTAGACTGCTAGCTAGAAAGGTTTCTGTGTGGTCCTAGCGCCTGACGGCTGAGTCCTACTGGTGATGGCCTGCTGCAAGAGATCCGCTCGAAGATCTACTGTTATGATAAGTTCTTATGTAACTGTACTTTCTGTTTTAGTCTGCCATAGCTTGGCCTATAGGGCCAATCCTTAATTATTTTTTCTTTTTTGATAGTTTTTGATATAGGTATAGTTAGTGTTAGATTAGTGAGTTTTGTGACTTTTGTTCTGTTGGCTCTCAAAATAAATCTGACATTGGAGAGAAGACTGCAGTGCCACCTTGAGGCAGAGGTCTGAAAAGGCGTTCTAAGTTCCATTATTTGCATACATTCCACACTCTTCAGGGCAGCTCAACCTTTCAGGCTGATGCCTAAGTAAGCTGTCATTGTCATTGAAGCATAGGTCAGGAAGCATAGAAAGACCAGGAGCAGTTGTAAAATTCGCAAGTAGCATTTTATTATTGTTATTAATAACAGTAAAATAAAAAATAAAAATTGTTCAGTAGAACTACTTACAAAGGCAGTACAAACAGAGAAAACAAAGTCCTTTGTCTTATGGTTTCTTTCCAGTTCAAAATCTCAGTCTCTGCCTCTGTCTCTCACTCTCTGTTTAGCAGAAATATTGCTGCTCTTTTTAGAATAAGTCTTTGGCATGGCAATTAATGTCTTCATCCTGAGCTCGTTAAGGAGATATCCTATTTTTCACAAAATGTTCTTGTCGGTTTCTTTGCAGGTGCAAGCTTGCAAACAGAATAGTGTCCTAAGCTGGCCACCTGCTGACAGCTCTGCAAATGAAATTGCAAACAAATGTGAGAGGAGCTCAAACTGCATTTCAGGTTAAGCCCCTAAATTCCAAATAGCTTTTTGCAATCATTTCAACAGTATAACTATATACATTTTCTAACAAAGGGATCCCAGTATCACTTACAGTTTCACACAAAGATTCACACATATTTGTATAACCACAGATTTGCAAGGAGGAAGAAAAGACAAAAACAGCAAACAAAGGCAGAGAGGCTAGCAAGAGGCGGAGAATCACGAGACTGTCAGAGTGATCAGTCCCTAGGTCTCACAAGAACATTTGGTTGCGCAACCAGACAGATAAGAGACAGAAAAGGAGAGGATAAAACAGATCCTTGCTTTTAAACTCTTTCTGAATAACAAATGGGACAGGGCCTTATTCAACCCTGTCACATAAGCATAGCGAGGGATCCCTTGAAAGAAACAATATTACTGTGGTGAGTAATTTTTTCCTTTCAGACTTCCTTATTTGCTCCAGTCCATTCTCCTGGGTGTATTTAAAAAAAAAAGCACATTAAAAAAAAGAGATTTTTTTGACCCTCCATGAGAGAGTCTGTAGCTGTTTGCTGTCAGAGAAGCTCCTGTTTTAAAACAGAAAAGGCATGCAGGAGAGCAGGCATAGAAGAGGAGCAGGAGAGATATCCTAGAGTTCCAGCACAGACTCCTTCACCTGGTGCAGTGCTCCTTTTTCCCTTGCAGTACACCTCCTGTGCTTTCTGTCCAGCTAGCCTGCTACATTTTGCTTTCTCTTGCTTCCGTCTCTCTGAGTAATCTTTCAGTAGGAAAAGAGTAGATGTGGTAAGAGAACCGTAGGATATCCTCTATTCTGTCAGTGCTGTCCTTTCTAGCGAGGATCCCCTCCTCCTGGTTTGATTTTCCCTTCTTAGGATTACTTCTTTGGCTTCCAGGCTCCTAGGTGTCTTCTCCTCAGTTCGAGAACCATAGTTAGTGGCACGTTTCATGGGCCCTTCCCCTTCTGATTACTGTGCTTCTGGGAAATGGGACTCTTTCAGTAAATTGCATCCCATATTTTTGGATTGGTTATATGGTATCTCTGAGTCTCTGACCCCTCTGCATTTCACATAATCTGCAGGTGGAGAATCCTTACTGGTAACCGTTTCAGGGCTCATAGCTCTACTAGCATTCCTGTGTTTTTCAGGGAGGCGGAACCTGAAGAATTCATCGCATACTGTTGCTTGGTTATATGGGATTTTTGAGGCCGTTTACTTCGCTTGGAAGTCATATAATCTGCAAGGGAGCATACATAAATTTCTCTGCAGCTGCAAGCAAGCCAAGTCTTCTGAAAACACTGCTCTTCTACTGGGAGTTTGGGGTCCTTCTACACTCTCTGTCCCCGTCTCTATCTCTCTCTATCTGTCTCTCTCTTCTGTCTAGTTGTCCTGGTCATCTTTTAACTCACTTCCTAGGCTCTCCCTTCCCACCTCTTCTTTCTCTTCTCTGACAGCCAGGTTTTATTGTTTTGTTCTTTATATATCCTATATCATTCTTCTGTTCCTTGGGCAACCTTGCCCCATCCTTTCTTTTTTTTTCTTGCTGTTTCCTTTCCTGATGAACAGAACTGAGAAGAGCAGGGGGCCGGCACTGGTTACTGGCAAGCCCACGAGAGCCACATCATGCATGTGCCTTGTGGGCACTGCCACCCCCAACGTCGGTCCCCTAGCTCAAGAAATTTAAAGCTCTGTGCTCCCATGGGGTCCTAGTGCCTCTGGCACAGACCTATCAGTAATGAATGGTGACGATATTCTGGAAGATCAAGAATTACGGTGAGTATGTAATTTTCATTCAAGTGACTTACAAACATAGAATTTGTGGCACATAAGGACAGCCTGGCCCACCTAGTCTGCCCATTTTTCCCAGCCTATACTTTCACCATCAAACCTACCTGATCTCTGGTTACCTCCCACCACAGCTTCCCAACTAAGATTCCTTTGTGCCTGTTCCATGAATGCTTGAAGCTCACCACTGTTTTTGCCCTACTACCTGAACTGGAAGACCGTTCCAGGCATCCATCGCTGTTTCGGTGAAGAAGTACTTCCTCACATCCCTCCTACATTTCCTCCTTCCAGCTTCATTGCATGCCCCCTTGTTCTTGTGCACCTTCTCCTATGAAAAATAATCCTCATCTTTATCTTGTTCAAACCTGAGAGGTACTGTAGTTTTAGATCTCTGTCATATCCCGCCCCCCCAGAGTGTACATATTGAGATCCCGTAGTCTGTCCTCATAGGATTTCTGATGCAGCCCCGTGCCATTTTAGTTGCTGTCCTCTGGACAGCCTCCACCCTGTCTGTATTCTTGAGATGTGGTCTCCAGAACTGGACATAGTACTTCAGGTGGGATCTCACCAGTGATCTGTACAGTAGCAAAACCATCTCCCTCCTTCTGCTGGTGATACCCCTTCCTGTGTACCCCAGCATTCCACTGGCCCTACCTACTGCCTCACCACCTTGAGGTCATCACATACAAGGATTACTCCCACATCTCTTTCCTTTTTGGTGACTGTCAGTACCTCTACTCCCATAGAAAATATTTTCAGTAAGTGCTTCTCTAGGACTTTCTCATGGTCGCACAGTATGGAGGTGGTAGCTATGGGATTCAGATCCAGATCTTCCCTTGTCAGTCTTCACCATTCATTACTGCTTGGGTGTAAGCCAGAGGCGCGCACCCACCATAGGAGTTTTTTTTTTTTGGAGAGAGTTGGCATTGATGGCGCCACCCCAGAGTGACGCACTACGTGGTGCGGCCGTTAGGCACCGCAGACTCCTCCCCCTTCCCAGTTCTGTTTCTCCCGCCATCGAGGTAGCACCCACAGTGCATGTGAGAAGTGTTTTCTAGTGCGCCATTAGGCTGTCTTCATTTTCGAAGCCATCAAAGTCAACTCCTGCATCCCGGTTTAATTCTCCCGATATCGTTGACTCTGTTAAGACCATTTCATTGTATTTTTTCGACAGCGCCTGGAGCTTTTCTGTGTTTCAAAGTTGTTTTCACATCATGTCCGGTTTGGGAACTAAGTGAAAGTCGAAAGCGGGACGTGCCCCATGCATCAGTGCTCCTGTGGCCGGCATTTCTCCATGATGGACCGGCATGATGTCTGCCTTCGGTGCCTGAGACCTAACCATGACATGGATAGATGCAACACTTGTTTTTCGATGGACCGCCATGTTCTCAAAGTCCATGCATTTAAAGTCGTCGGGGCCCCACCGACTTTCGGAGGATGGCGTCGATCTTGGGTTTCCCAGGCCAGGACTTGAAGCCCTTCCTCCAGGTCCCCTCCAGGGCCTATAAGGTCCGGTGAGGAGGAGACCTCCTCATCTTCAAGCCTTGCCGAGGAGTAGGCTTCTTTTGCGGTGTTGGAGGAACTTCATGACCCCTCCCGAGGGTCGCGTTGGGGACACCGCCGGTAGTTGCCTCCCTCGGAGATGCAGATTCCCCAGCGTCAGGTCCACGGGTTGTTGGGTCCGCACTGGTGGACCTGGCGACGCCTGCCATTGTCGCCTCGGATCCTGGTGCCATTCGCGCGCCAGTGATCCAGCTTGCTTCTGTGCTGTTCACGGCGCCACTTGTCTGGTTGACTCCACTGGCAGCACCGTGTTAGACTCTGGGTATTCGACCAGGGCCATTGGCGGGTCGGGGCCGGGTAGCGGTGCCACGGGCGATGTGCTGGGACCAATCGGTGTCACGAGCGACACCAGCAACGTTCGCAGCACTGCTTCCCAGCGGACTCTCGGGGTAGCCAGCATCGAGGTCCTGCTGGTCGACTTTTCTTCGGAAGTGGACGACTCGGATGTGAACCCGGTCTCACACCTCGATTCCTTGGAGTCAGAGTCCTTTGGGAGGCGCGGTGTCAGGTGACCCAGCGCCCCTATTCCTGAGCCTCTGGAACGCCCTTCCTCCGAGGACTCCCAGGCTGGGGGTGGCTTGGAGTCTTTGGGGGAGGGTGTTTTTGGGGGTCGGGGAGGGGGCTGTACCCCCCCGAGAGGGCAGTGGCAGCTGCCAACCCTGGTGCTGCTGCATCTTCCCAGGGTGGATAGGAGGCTTTGTCCCCAGGGGCTCCCCTCGGGGGGCCTCGGGGTCGACGGACCCCATCACTGGAGTCAAGAAGGAGGGCATCCTCAGAGTCTGAGGGGTAGGGATGAGGGGCGTCAGCTTCCTTCTGCCACCTTTCGGGGTGCAGGGTGGAGCTGTAGTGCCAAACCCCACCTTTCCTTCTTGGGCTTGGGGGGACCCTTCCGGTGGTGCCACCATGGGTTGCCCTTCTGGACACATGCAACCCCAAGCGTGTCACAGGGAAGATTCCCCGTTTGGGCTCTTCCAGAGTTCGTATCCCCAGGGTTCATTCTTGCAACCTGGTTTGATTTCAGGGACCCCGCCAGCTCGGGCTCCATTCTCTGGATTTCAGAGCCCTGTCAGAGGACAGTTGCCTACTCATAGGTGCTCCTCTCCCATTCCTCTGCAGCCGTCTCCCTCTCTTCCAGGCCATGTCGGTCCTACGAGGCCGTTATCCTGGGAGACATTCAGAGGCACTGTAGCGGCCTTCCCATCATATGTTAGACACATGCATGAGCGGGTATTTTGCCTGTCCCCTCCACCGCAGGAATCTTCTGAGCATTCGAGTTCCCCATCTTCCTTGGCTCCATCCTCAGAGGGAGAGGAACCCTCTGCTCACCTTTGCTCCAACGCTGATGTCACGGATTATCAGTGCTTCCTTTCAAGGATGGTTGGGGACCACCGTATCTCCTACGTGAGGCTTGACAATACTGAGTTGGAGATGTGTGAATTCCTTGGCAGATTCAGTGCCCAGCATTTGGTGGTTCCATTCTGGCCTGTTCCTTTCCAGGAGGCATCTATCCACACCTGTCAGTCTCCAGCCGACCCTTTCCCAGCCCTGGCAGACTGCAGGAGGAGGTTTTGTGCCCCATCTGAGTCCCTAGATACTCTCCCCAACCCACCCTCAGGATTGACATTCCTTGAGACTTCCTCTGGGCGCTGCCACCTGGCGCACGACCATCCACCGGACTCGGATTCCCTACAGTTTGACCAGTGGGGGCAAAGAGTATATTTAACTAGCAAGGACTGGCGAAAACAGGAGATAGAGAATTGCCAGAGGGGACCTGGATAAAGGAACAGAACCATCTAAGGAAAGGTTTCGTTAACTGTAGATTGAACAATCGTGGCTTAAAAAAAGAGCCAAGAGGTCACCCTCGAGGGCAATCAGAAAGAGTACCCTCAGAAGAAAGCCAAATTCTACTCGTTCCCCTCTCCTTTCCAATTTATGGTATCCATTCTGAGAGAAGAACGGAAGACTCAAAAACATTTTTTTTTTAATTCAGGCTTTAAGCCATGAAAAGGTGGGAGGAGGAGAAACGAGCAGGGAGGGGGAGACGCCGAAGGAGGCCCATGAGGGGAAGGTGGGCGGATATCAGTAATGAATGGTGAAGATACAAGAGAAGATCAAGAATTACGGTAGGGACGTAATTTCCATATCTTCCCTTGTCAATCTTCACCATTCAAGACCCTCAGCCTCCTGCTGGTGAAAAACAGAAGGAAGAGACCCTGGCTTTACAAGACAAGAAGTCTAATGCCAAGGAGAGCTAGGAGGTGTCCCCTGGAGATGAGGAGATGGAGGAACCCCTTGCAGAAGCCTCCTAGCCCTGACAGAAATAAGGCGGGTCCCACGGAAGGTGCAGCAAATCACCCTACTCTGGGCCAGGGGTGACAATCTTGATAGACAAAGCCATGCTGTCCACCTAATGCAGATCGCTGTCCCCGCAAGCCTGGAAGCCACCTCACTGGCATCATAGGATGCCCTTGCTTGGTGCCTTGCCAGTTCCAGGCCTATAGAGGAGAGGGCAATGGCCTGTCCGGATTGCTCCGTATCAGGCATTGATGCTAGAAGTTGAGAAATCATCAACCATAAGTGCCTGTTGTAGGCAGCATGGTGTGCCTGATGTGATGCAATGCACAACACCATACGAGAAGAAGAGAACACTCTTTGCCACCACAGAGCCAGCCTTGAGATGTGTAGTTTTTGATGATCAGCTGGTAGTATAGCCTAGAGGGTAAAGCAATCCTAAAGATAGATTATTTTTACTAACAGTTTGAAATGTAAAGGTGATAACTCACTAGTTTCAATGCACATACAAAACTATTATTAAATGCAGAAAGTGTTGTAATAACACCTTAAACACACTTAATAAAACAATTTCCTATTTAACCTATAGTAAATGGAGAGTTAAGACCCTCAGTGACATCATTTCCTGTCAGGAGCCTAAAGCATATGGCTGCCCCAGCCCTTAATTACAGGCTGATTTACATACAAATAACTCTGGACTGCAAAGACTCACAGATAAACACAATGGCTCACTTAAAATAATTTTTATGGGCTTTCAGACATTAAGAAACCCTGTAGATGATAGTTCCCCTTTAAAACAATCACAGAGACCCAGAACTTAATTATGGCTTACCTGGAATATCTCGAAAATCGAGCCAGCAGAAAAAATTTATGTCTCTATGGCTTCCCGGAGAACCCAGAGGGAACTGATGTACCAGGATTTCTTGACACCCTTTTTTCGCACCCTGTTGGACCTAGGGCTGAAATTTCCAATAAATATTGAGCAATTGCATAGGGCCCTCGGTCCCAAACCCACAGCCCCTTTGGCCAGACCATGCTCCATTATAGTGTAATTTCTTAATTATGCAGTCAAAGATAAAATTCTTCAAATGGCATGGCAGAAGAAAGCAGTGCACTACTGACCAACATGCATCTTTTTTGATCATGATTATGCCTTGAACACACTTAAGCAAAGAAGGGAATACATCTTAAGTCATGCAAGCATTAAGGCAGCATAGCATTAACTTCCGGATCCCATACCCTGCCAGGTTGATAGCCCAATTTCCGGATGGAGAGTGGGAGTACTTCAGTGCTGAGGAGGTTTTGGCAGACCTGCAGGGAAAAAAAACTTGTGTCAGCCACCAGGAAACCCCAGCCAGCAAGAACGGATGGCCACAACTCATCCTGGAAGACAGGCAAAGAAAGCTGCAGACCCAGCAAATAATGGGACGCATTAAAGCACAGCTCCGCTCTTTTCAGCATGCACCGGGTGAAGTTTAACCTATGCAGCAATCAGGTTAAAAGACTTTGGATTCAACAAACTCAGAGGTAACGGGGATGGGGGAACTGGTGCAGGTGGGATGGGCTCTGCAGCCTGCTGCACACCACTGGGGTATCACAGTGGAGGGACCCATTGGTTGAAATAAATAAGCAGGAGCCACAAGATCGCACCAAGCAGATCAAAATGAGCATGTGGCTCGACGGATCTGGCTTCAGGGAAGAGGGTTCCTTCTTTCCGTACCTGGTGGATGTGGGGGGGGGAGCCTACAAAACCACTGCCGTGATGATCCCTTTCCTCAGAGACCCCTTGTTCTGGGAGAGACCTGCTTTGTTGGATGTCCCTAGGAGTGGGATAAGTACTATATTGAAGAGGGACGGGCTGCTATCTTAAAAGCCTGCAATCATAGACATCTACTGAGGACTGGATTTAAACAAACACTCCATGGCTGTGACAGGGGCATGAGATACGATGAACAACAAGTGTGTAAGGGAGGAAGGGGAGGAGGGTAGTACAGAGTCACTTTGGGTGCAAATCCAGGGATTCCAAGAATAGGAGTCTTAGAATGGGAGTGGTGTACAGGCCACCATCTCAGATGGAGGAGTTAGACAGGGAACTAGCGGGACAGATCAGGAGGACCTGCGAGAAGGGTAGTGTGGTGATTGTGGGGGACTTCAACATGCCAGGAGTGGACTGGAGCACCCCAACAACCAGGAACAGAAGGGAGCAGGTACTGCTGGATGCCTTCCAGGACAGCTTCCTGCTGCAAATGGTCAGTGAACCAACCAGGTTAGGGAATACCCTTGACCTTGTGCTGGCAAATGGGGACTTTGTGAGAGAACTTACAGTGGAGGAACCGCTGTCAGGGAGTGACCACCACTCAGTATGGCTCACATTGGATATGGGCAAGGAAGGAGTGGAATCTGGCACAAGAGTGCTGGACTTCAGGAGGGCTGACTTTGGGAGGATGGGGAAGTGGTAAAAGGGTACCTGGCAGAATTCAATCTAGTATGGATACTAACCAGAGATGGGGCTCATAAAGTTGGGGATAGTGGAGGCAACCAAACCTGCTGCAAAGCCCAGAGCAAGAATGCTAGGGCTAAGAAACCGAGCTGGTTGAGCAAGGAGGTCATGGAAAAGGTAAGGAGGAAAAGAGCTGCCTTTAGGAAATACAAGAAAACAGGGAGGGAGGACAGAGGAGTACTTGACAGAATCGAAGGAGGTGACAAGGGCAGTAAGGGGCCAAGCATCTACGGAACTCAGGCTGGCACAAGGCATTAGAAGGGGAGAAGGACTTCTTTAAGTACATCAGGGAGAGAAAAGGGCTATAAGGACCACATAGTAAGGATTAGGAAGGAGGGGTTGGGTGGAAGCAAGTGCGATAAGGCGGAAGCACTAAATGAGTACTTCTGCTCAGTATTTACTAAAGAGAAGAGGGTGACACCCAAGATGGGTGAAATAGCAGGCGGGGAAGTGGTGACAGATGGGGAAATCATGGAGGCAGAGTTCGAGAGGGTTTGAAGGCACTGAGGGTGGACAAGGCACCAGGCCAGATGGCATCCACCCCAGGGTACTGAAGGAGCTGGCAGAGGTCCTTGCAGGACCTTGGCAGACCTATTTAATGCCTCACTACATTCGGGTGTGTACCTCAGGACTGGAGGATGGCTCATGTGGTGCCCTCCACAAGAGTGGCCCCAAGGATGAACCGGGAAACTACAGACCAGCGAGCCTCACATCCATCGTGGGTAAGGTAATGGAGGATATCCTGAAGGAGAGGCTGGTGGCCCTCTTAGAGGCCAAAGGACTACAGGACAGCAGACAGCATGGCTTCATACGTGGCCGATCCTGCCAAACCAACCTGGTCGGGTTCTATGACTGGGTAACTAGGCAACTGGACAGGGGACATGCAGTGGATGTCCTGTATCTGGACTTCAGTAAGGCATTCAACTCAGTGCCACATGGAAGGCTGGGAAGGAAGTTAGTAGGCACAGGGGCAGGTGCAATGCTGGTGAGATGGGTAGGAAACTGGCTGCAGGGAAGGCAACAGAGGGTGGTGGTGGGTGGGGAGCTCTCACACCCAAGGGCAGTGTGGCGGTGTCCCGCGGGGGCATCGGTGTTGGGACCAGTGTTGTTTGGGATATTCATTGCAGACATATCATGGGACATCAGAGCAAGATCAGTCTGTTTGCTGATGATACCAAGATTGGCTTGTGGTGGATGACCTAGGGGATGGCAGGGGTTGCAGGATGATCTGGCAAAGCTTGAAACCTGGTCAGACACTGGCAACTGGGCTTTAATGCCAAAAGTGCAAGGTGATGCATTTTGGGATGAAGAACCCAGGAGGATTTACCAGCTAGGGAGTGCAGCTAGCCCAGACAGAGGAGGAGAAGGATCTGGGTGTGCTCATCACAGGGTCAATGAACAACTCGGCACAGTGTAGGAAGGCAGCTGCAAAGGCCAACAAAATGCTGGGTTGTATTGCAGGGGTATATCCTCGAGGAGGAGGAGGTGATTCTGCCACTGTATAGGTCATTAGTTAGACCACACCTGGAGTACTGCGTGCAGTTCTGGCGTCTGTATCTGAAGAGGGACATTAAGTTACTGGAGGAGTGCAGCAGAGGCGACAAAGATGATCAAGGGACTGGGGACTTATCATATGAGAGGAGGTTGAAGGAGTTGAACATGTACTCACTGGAGGAGAGGAGAGACAGGGGACATGATTGAAACATCTTAAATACATGAAAGGAATAAACAAGACAGGTACAGAGGGCTGTTCAAAGTAAGGAGGGAGGGCCACCAGGGCCATGATATGAGACTGGAGCGAGGGAGGTTCAGGAGGGAGATGAGGAGACACTTTTTTACAGAGAGGGTGGTGGCTGGGTGGAATGCGTTACCTGCAGAAGTGGTATGCAGTAGAACAGTGGACTGCTTCAAACGAGGATGGGACAGGACAAGGGGGAGGGTTAATGAAGGGGAGGGGTGGAAGGGAGGGGCAGCTGCAGAATAAGGGGTGCTAGCTGCACATTCGAGCAGACTTGATAGACCGCTAGGCCTTTATCTGCTGGCAAATTTCGTATGTTCGTATGCTCTAGAGGCCCTCTAACTGTGAGGTGTTCACATCCTGATGGACAGGATTTGCTTTGAAACTTGCAGATCATAAACACACAAATCAGAGAGGAAAGAGAACTTGCCACACAAAGGGCCCTGAGGGAGCCTCTTCCCCCTCTTTATTGTATGTCCTTTTCCCTGTTCCTTTCTCCCCTTGTTGTATAGATTTTGTTCAGTACATTGCTACCCTTCCTCTGGTTTTTCTCAGTTACATTTCCCCTCCAGGCTTGAAGTGTCATTTTCTTTTCTTTTTTCTCCTTCCCCTGTCTTCCTTCTGTCCACCTGCTTGCGACCCCCCGTCCCTTAAATATATAATGTAGGGTCAACAGTTTGGTCTGCCTGTTTCTTAATGTTGGATGGTGGGAGCTAGAAGGTGCTGATGGGACTCAACAACTTATGGGCTAAGATATTATGTTTATCTATACTGCTATTACTGGAGGCAGAGGTGATGGGGCGTTGGGGGGAGGGAAAATTATTCTTTCTTTCTTCTCTCTTCCAGCATTAAATATAACATGTCATTATGGATAGAGGCAAGCAGAATGAATCCCTCCTCTCAGCATAATTATAGACATGTTGGAGTTATTATAAGGGACTTGGGTCATGCAGCTAAAGCTGTGGAGGCAAATACAGTTTAAGTTCAATAAAAGATAGATAGATAGCTTTGGGGAGGTAAAAAGATAAGGGGGCAATATGTCCTGGCTGAAACCTTTAAGGGTATTTCTCCCCACAAAGTAAAGAATGAAGTGATGAGGTGGGGGTGGTGGCGGCATCCTTATGAAGTCTATACTTTTTAGGTTTTCAGACTCTGTATAGATGAGATTTTCATTCCTTTATTGGCAACACCTCTTCAGAGGGATGTTAATATCTCTTTATATTTTAGTGTGGGGGGACTACTTTCCCCACAGAGGCCGAAGGGAATCCACAAACCCTCGGACATACCTCCGGCCCCTGGGATATTTTTCTGTTAATCCCACAAACCATCAAAGGGCAACAAGGGCTCAACAGAAGTTCAGTCCCAACCTTGGAAGTCAAAATGTATATAGTTGTTGGGTTCACATACTGTATGTTAAACATAGAAACATAGAAACATAGAAACATAGAAGTTGACGGCAGATAAGGACCGCAAGGCCCATCCAGTCTGCCCATTTCTTTTTCTACCTTATAAATGTGCCATCGCCTTTGCTCTGTCAGTGACCTATCTATTCATAGTCATTTGTATTGCTCCCTTATGCCTATCCCATGCCTGTTTGAAGCCCTGCACTGTATTCATAGCCACCACTTCTTGTGGTAAGCTATTCCATGCATCTACCACCCTTTCTGTGAAAAGAATTTCCTCACATTCCCCTTAATCGGCCTCCCTCTAATCTCATGCTGTGTCCTCTTGTCCTGCAATTTTCTTATATTTAAACATGTTAGACTCTTTCACCTTGTTTATGCCCTTAAGGTGTTTAAATGTCTCGATCATATCACCTCTCTCCCTCCTTTGCTCAAGGGTATACATATTGAGCTCCGTTAATCTGTCCTCATATGTCTTCTGATGCAGTCCCTGCACCATTTTGGTTGCCCTTCTCTGGACTGCCTCAATTTGGTTAATGTCCTTGTGTGAAGTGTGGCCTCCAATACTGCCGCAGTACTCAGATGGGGGCCTAACCAATGTCTTGTACAGAGGGATTATTACCTCCCTCTTACGACTTGTGATACCCCTACTAATACACCCTAACACCCCCCTAGCCTTACCTACTGCTTTAGAGGTCTGCTTGGATGATTTTAGGTCATCAGTGATGATGATGCCCAAGTCTCTTTCTTCCTTTGTGACTGCTAGCAACTCCCCTCCCAGCCTATAAGTGGCTTCAGGGTTTCTCTTCCCTATGTGCATGATTTTGCACTTCTTTGCATTAAATCCCAGTTGCCACTCTTCTGACCATTTTGCTAGTTTATCCAGATCTCTTCTCATTCTGCCCACCCCATCTGGATCATCTACTCTGTTGCAGATCTTGGTGTCATCTGCAAACAGACAAGCCTTACCCTCTAGTCCATCTAGAGGTCACTAATGAAGATGTTGAATAGGACTGGCCCCAGGACTGATCCTGAGGTACCCCACTTGTGACTTGCATCTCTTCTGACTGTATACCATTTACCACCACTCTCTGTTTTCTGCCAGTCAACCAGTTTGCCACCCAGTTGACCAACTTCTGACCCACCCGAGCCTACCTAGCTTATTTATCAATCTTCTATGTGGAACAGTGTCAAAAGCTTTGCTGAAGTCAAGGTAGGCACATCAACTGCTCCCCTTGGTCCACCACTCTGGTTACCCAGTCAAAGAAATCTATGAGATTAGTTTGACAGGACCTTCCTTTTGTAAACCCATGCTGTCTTGGATCCTGTGCCCCTATGGATTCCAGGTGTTGCACTATCCTTTCCTTAAGGAGTGCCTCCATAATCTTGCCCACTACTGAGGTAAGACTGACTGGTCTGTAGTTCCCCGCCTCCTCCCTGCTACCACTCTTGTGGAGCGGGATCACATGACCCTTCTCCAGTCTTCTGGGACCTCTCCTGTGCTCAGAGACTCACTAAACAATTCTGCTAATGGCTCTGCTAGTTCCTCCTTTAGCTCCTTAAGTACCCTGGGATGTATGCCATCAGGTCCCATTGCCTTATCCACCCTGAGCTTAGCAAGCTCTTGTAGGACCCTTCTTTTGTGAAGGGAGTAGTGCTCACCTCCTCCCCGCTGTGTCCATGATGCTGAGCTGTGGGCCCTGCCCTACCTTCTCTTCAGTAAATACTGAGCAAAAGTATCTATTTAGGATAGATGCCTTTACAGGGTCCTCCTCTCACATGCTCCCTTTTCTCCATTAAGCTTAGCAATACCCCCTCTGGACTTTCTCCTTTCACTAATGTATCTATAGAAAGTCTTGTCACCTTCTTTTTACTGTTACGTGCTAGTATGTTTCCTCAGTTTGGGACTTTGCCTGCCTTACTGCCTTACCTGCTTCCTTAGGGCAGTTTGGTATGCCTCCTATCTTCATCCCGCTGTGTTCCCTTATATTTTCTGAAGGCCAGCCTTTTGGCTCTGACCTTTCTGCTACTGTATTTGAGAACCAAAGTGGTTTCCTTCTTCTTTTGCACTTCCTTTTCTGTCTAACACAATGGGATGTTGCTTCAAGTATTGTATCCTTAATGCTTGCCCACTTTGCCTGTACCTCCTCACCTGTGTTTCTTTTGCCAGGGCTAGCTTAACTCTGTTGGCCATCTTATCAAAGTCAGCTCCTCTGAAGTCCCATATTTTTGCCTTGGAATGGGATGATTTAGATGTAGTAGCTAAATTGAACCATACCATGTGATGGTCACTGGCCCCCAGGTGACCTTCTACCTGGAGATCTGTGATCCCTTCTTTGTTAGTCAGTACTAGATCTAGGATAGCCCTGTCTCTTGTGGGTTGCTGTACCAGTTGTTTGAGGCCCTCCCTCAGGGAATCCACTATGAGTCTAGTTCTGGCAGATGTTCCTGCTGGTATTGACCAATCTATATCTGGCATGTTGAAGTCTCCCATTATCAGAACCTCCCTTTAGCTGTCATGTTTTGTATATCTTCTAACAGTAATGTGTCTATGTCCTCCCTCTGGTCTGGGGGCCTGTAGACAACCCCAGTTCTTATGGCTGTCCCATTTCCTGTTTCAGGGTGACCCCAGTTCTTCTGGCTCCTTATGTGTATTCTGAATTTCTGTAGCTTTGATATTTTCATTAACATACAGGGCCACTCCTCCCCCTTTGCACCTCGGTCTCTTCTGAACAATACATAGCCAGGTACTGAAGTCTCCCAAGTGTGGTTACTGAACCACGCCTCACTAATTGCTACTATGTCCAGTTTAGCCTCTGACATTATTGCCTGCAGGTCTGGGATCTTATTTCCCAGGCTGTGAGCATTTGTGTACATGATTTTCCATTGGCCAGATTTTGGTGTGTTAGTTGTTGGGTGAAGTTTGGCATTACCCCTGTGCATCGTGTGGGAGACAAACCTTTTTCTTACCTGGTGATGCAAATGAATGGCAAACACGCTGAATTCCTGTTTGACCACTAGCTGAGGGGGAGGGTGTTCTTCCCATTCGGCGTATGGTGCTGCCCCTCTCCCCATTTGCTAGTTTAAATATTCTGCAAAGGCGTCAAACTTCTGCCCCAATGCACTGACTCCCTCTTTAGTCAGATGCAGTCCATCAAATTTAAAGAACTTTGCTCCCAGAACTGTTGCCAGTTCCTACAAATCTGTGTCCTTTTCCTGGCACCAGTCCTTGAGCCACGTGTTTAGCTCCCCTATCTCTCCTTCTCTGACCTTCCGTCCATCTGTTCCTTCTCCCAGACTGGCAGGATCTCAGAGAAGGAGATGCCGGACGGAAATAGATGATAGTTTGTCACCCAGCTTAGTCAGGTGTTCTTGGTCTCCACAACTGACCCGGCTGGCGAGATCATTAGTCCCTATGTGTACTAGGACATCAATGTTTTCTCCTGCTTTGTGAACAATTTTAGCATGTCGGTCAGTGTCTCTCCATGCTGATGTACCTGGGAGACATCTGACCATCACCCTGGCTGGAGATGGTATCAACTCCCGAATCCTGGAGTCTCCTATGATCCAAGTTTTTGGATTTCCTTTGTGCTTGTTTAGTTTTGGTTCCTGATTTGGGTGAGTATTGTTGTGCTAGCTCCTGTGTGCAGTGTCCTGCTCTGCAGTGTCTTCTGCCTCTTTATTTGATTTCAGAGATAGAGGCAGATACCTGTTTGTAGCGTTTATATGGTTTTGGAGGTAATGTGTTGGAGAGCAGAGAGTGATGGGGCACCTGATTTGCTCCTCCTAACCACCTGCCAACCTCCTGGACCAACTACCCTCTGCGTCGAGGTTTTCTGTTGGATGCTGGGGAAATGGCGGGTGGTTCTTATAATGTATTTCCTCTTCAATATGAAATTTGAAGTGCAATCTCTGCCCATGCTGCCCGGAGCTGAGACCGAAGATCTCCAAAGGCCCAGCATGTGGACAGTGTCCTAAATCCTGTAAGACTGTCCTTCTGAAAATTGTTCCACAGTACCTGCAGTTAATGAAATCCATTCCAAATAAGTTGCTGGGTTTGTAACCTAGTCAGAGTAATTAGAAGGAAAAAAAGGAAAAAAAAAAAATGCAAGTAATGGTTTAATTGTGCTTTGTTTAACTTGTTATAACAAGTTAAATTACTAGTGCCCTGTAAATGAGATCACCTTGTGGAGGCCCCACTGATCCGCCTTCCTGCTCTGCCACAGGAAATGTCACAACTGTGGTACCCTATAAAGGAGTGTAGCGTGGGGTGGTTGGGGATGGGGTGGGTGGCTGGGCCCTTCCCCTGCCTAAAAAGAAGAACCACGGACGAAAGAACAAGGAGGTAAGAGCAGAAACAATCAGTCAACAACAAATGGAGTAACCCTGAAAGCTTATCCTAATGTTAGATAAAACTGTAAAACCTGTAAAGCACCACCTGTAATAATTTCATATATATATTATTTGCAGGAAACACACCTCTCATCACAAGAACATTTGAAGTTATCTAATGGGGGCAGGTTTACTGTATACTGTTCTTCTTACTCGAAGGGAAAGCGAAGGGGGGGGGGTAGCAGTCCTTATCCCTACAACTACCCCATTTGAGCTAGAGAAACAGTATTCTGATCTGCAAGATAGATATATAGTCCTACAGAGCAGACTAAATTAGAAACAGGTGACACTGGTTAACGTCTACCTTCCCCCGAACACAAAAACTGGAGTGATCAGAACATTCTTTGCTAAGGTACTAGATAACCTGGAGGACCAACTGATTTTGGGAGGAGATTTAAACATGGTTATGGCAAATGAACTAGGCACTTCTAATCCTAAAAAATACCGGAGTTCTCCAGCCCAGAAATTTTTAAAACCAATATGGCAAATATGGGTTTTCTGGATATTTGGAGACATCTCTTCCCGAGATCAAAAGTATTCTCATTTCTCTCAGGCAGACACCAGAGTTTTTCAAGACTGGATTATTTTTATACATCATGTGAACATCTGGGCAGTGTGGTGGACATGTCATACAGCCCACAGATTATATCAGACTACCGCTTGGTCTCATTAAAACTAGATTTGGGGAAGGAGACCAAGTCCACATTATGGAGCTTAAACACTGCACTTCTAAGGGACGAACAATTCCTCTCCTGAATGAAGGACAGAATTCCACAGATAATTGCAGAACATTCTACCCTAGAGGTGGAAGCTTCCATATTATGGGATACACTAAAAATAGTGATGGGGGGGGGGTTGGATATTATATCATATTGTACACAAAAGAAAAAACAACAACTGGAAAAATACAAAAGGTTCCATGAGGAATTAAATTTCTTAAACTCAGTGTATTGCCCAGAAGATAAAGCTATAGCTAAACAAATTAAAAAGGTGAAACAAGAAATGCAAGCAGTCCTAGTTATTAGAACACAAAAAATAGTGGAATATTTGAAACAATCACACTATTTGGGGGCAGGGCTAGAAGCACAAGACTCCTGGCAGGGAAACTTAGAGCACATTTTTTTTACTTTTTTATTTTTGTCTTTGTCAACACGAGGCATCTCTCAGAGGTACCTTCTGGGCGCTGGCCCTTCTACTCCCCTCCATGGCAGGCCATCTCTGGATCTCTCCTCACTCAAGGGACTTCCCAGCGCCCCTGATGACCCCCCCCCCGGGGCAGGGCCAGCCCTCCCGTGGTGGCGTCTGTCTGAAATTAGAGGGTCCATCCCTCTCGTGAAGTCGGGCATGGATCTCCGATGTGGCCTGCCCAGAACTGGGGATGTAAGGGAGGTCCCTGGGGTCCTCGTCGCCTCCTCGGCAAGCCAGGGTTTTTTTCCTTGATGTTTTCTCCCCACGTCATCTCTCGCCCCTCGTGGTGGAGCTTGGACGACAGTGATGTCCAGCATCTGCCAAGCTTCACCCTTGCCGTACAGCTGTGGCGCATTGTGGCTTCCCCGACTATCGCCAGAGGGCACGTGATAGCGATGCATATCCTACTACCCCCACCAGGAAAGGAGGCTGTCTCTGGACCTCAATCCTTTTCTCCCTCCCTACTCAACCCAGGCATCCCAGGCTCGTTCCTAGAACCCAAGTCGCCGGCGTAGCGCGAGGTAAGACGACTAGTACCTTAACCCTTAGCGGCACCAGGCTGGCTTACAGCACATTAAAAGTCTGTTTGCATTACACAGATAAAAATGCCAAATTTGGGTAAGTGGACACACACTTGACAAAAGATTAGTCGGGTTTTTCAAGAATATTACCAAACCCTATATGCGGAACCTCATTCAAATGACCCCGTGGATATTCAGAAATATCAGGCTCCACTAGCCCTACCTAAACTTACTGAACAACAAAGAAACAAATTGGAAGGCCCCATATGTTCAGAGGAAATAGAATGGGCGATGGCCAAGGCCAAAACACGTACAGTTACTCCCCATTATAAGTGACGTGTACAACCAGGTCGATGAGGGAGGAATGTCCTTAGCTTCGTGGAAGTATGTGACACTTGTGGCAATTCCTAAACAAGGAAAGGATTCAATCTTGCCCTCACTATACTGTCTGATTTCCATGCTAAACGTAAAATCTACATGACAATATGGGCTCACCGCATGGAAACAATTTTGCCATTACTGATACATTCAGACCAATCCAGATTTATTTGGAGCTGACACACCAAGGATAATATACAAAGAACACTCCTTGTTCTGGAATATATTAAACAGCATGAAATCACCATGACATTAGCTAGTTTAGATGCAGAAAAAACCTTCGATAAAATGTCATGGAACTTTTTATGGAGAGTTATAGAGAAGTTTATCTTTCCAGAAAATTTAGAAACTGGCCATCTCAGATCTATGCTGCCCCCAAAGCTTATGTGCAAATAATCGGGTCTCATTCCAACTAGATACCACTGCAAAGAGGTACAAGACAGGGGGTCATTTGTCACCCCTACTCTTTGCACTGTATATAGAACCCCTAGCACAGGTGTTGAGAGGAAACCTGGAAGTGAGGAGTGCCTCCTGGGAGGATGGAATATAATAAAACCTCACTTTTCACTGATGACATCCTCCTTACCCTTTTGAGCCCTGAGATTTCCCTACCAGCTGCCTGGGATGTTATATAGGACTTTGGGCCCCTTAGGTTGCTATAAACATTCCAAGCGGATGTGTGTAGCATTTCCCCCCACCCTACTACAAGGCTCAAGTCCTCTTTACTCTTAAATTGGAGCAAAACTAAAATACTTAGGAATCCATATTCCACTTAATCTAGGAAACCCAGTACTGATAAAGCAATAAAATCATATCAGGGTTTATCTGGAGCGGAGCCAGACCTAGGATTGGATACAGACTACTTCAAGTATTGCTGCAAAAGGGGGAAGGGGTATACCTGCCTAATCTAGAAAACTACACGAAAGCTTCCAATTTATATACAATTTGGACATGGTTATTGCCTCAAGTTAAGGTAAGGTCCAGAGGAGGGCTACAAAGATGATAGCCAGTCAGCAGGGCAAAGCATATGAGGAGAGGTTGAGGGCACTGAACATGTACTCCCTGGAAGACAGGAGAGAGAGCGGGGACATGATTGGGACCTTCAAGTGCTTGAAACGGATAAATAAGGTTGATAAGGAGAGTCTCTTTAAGCTGAGTGGTAACCATAACACAAGGGGGCACAGTCTTAAGCTGGAGGGTGGGAAGTTTAGGAGGGAGGTCAGGAAGCACTTCTTCACAGAGAGGGTGGTGGACACTTGGAATGCACTGCCGGAAGATGTCATCTCATTGAAGACAATGGGGAGCTTTAAGAAAGGCTGGGACAGGAATAGGGGGACGGTAAGGATCATGGGTAGGGAGGATGGGAAGAGTGGAGAAGGAGGGCAGGGACATTAGCTGAAGCTGTGGACCCTGCAATATGAGCAGACTTGATAGACCAAATAGCCTTTTTCTGCTGGCTTCTTCGTATGTTCAATCTGGAAAGAGACATAATATGTATTATGCAATCTGTATAATATTTGCTAGAGGTCCAAGATCCCTTCCTCTTTCAGGCTTCCAGCCCTTCACTGCAAGCACCCTGAGAGTTTGGAGAATATTGCTACATAATCAAAAACTTGCAGCGGTGCTCTACCCTTTAAGAATTTTTGCTGAGGAAGTGGACTTCCTCCCGGCTTGATTCAACATCACTTTTTCGAGATGGAAACATTTGGGACTAGTGTATATTTATCAATTTTTAGATGACAAGGGAGTTCTTCCCTTCTCTCTTCAACAAGACTATAGCCTCATGGGCCGGGAACATTTTTGATACTTACAAATACGCACTTACCTTTTGCACAAACAACACAAATATGCGAAACTCCCTGTCCTTCCCCCCCATGATCTTTGCAATGCTTAGAGATGCCATACTGGGAAAAAACTGGATACATCTAATGCAGAGTTTTTATAGGGGCCTGCAGGACTATATCACTGACTCATCATGCACCATATTCGATGCTTGGAATAAAGACCATCTGGCCAATATAACATTTGACATATGTGTTAAGTATACTCTTTCAGCAATAAAAGTTACCTCCTCCTCAAATTTGGAGAGAATATGACTGGAAGTGTCATAGCAGATTTTTCCATACACCAGCAACATTAATTAAATATCTTCCACCTGATTATGGTGCCTGTTGGAAAAAATGTGGATGCAACATTGCAATACACGTGCATGTGTTTTAGTCCTGTCCGGTCTTAGCAGATTTTTGGATGAATGTTGCAAATAGATTTAGGGATTTATCCATCCCTACAGAATGGATTAACCCAATCTCGATCATGACTTCAGTTCCCCTCCAGGACTTAGTGTGTCTAGAAACTCTTTAGTTCAGGTCTATCTTTTGGCAGCCAAGAAGGCCATAACTAGGCAGTGGATGATGGAGATTCTGCCTGGAATCGAGCAATGGCATAAATTGGTAAATGAAGTTTACAACGTGGAAAGACTCACAGCTCTTTTACATAATCAAAAAACATGCTTTCAGACAAAATGGCAGAGATGGGTGATGTACTGTGCACAAATAGATCAAGATTTGGTGCCTTAAAGTGGCACAGAGGGATCCCTCTATGGTTTTTTTTAATGATGTTTTTTTCGCATTATATGGTTCTGTGGGAAGGGGGTCCAGAGGGTGGGCTGTTGATGGGAGGCGGGGGTGTTAAAACAACAGTCGGGAGATAGGTGGTATTACTACCGATGGTGGAACAAACCATGGGGGGAGGGGCAGCCACTGCAGTAGAGGAGAGACAACCAGGAAACTGTTCAGTTCAGAACAGAAAGTACAGCTAAATACATCTGTATCACTAATGTATACCTGAAATGACAGATAGAATGGAACTCAGAATGTCGTGACAAGATTCTCTGTGAAACATGAAATGTAAAGTTCACTAACTAGAATAGACTTGAAAAGTTTACATGAACTGTTGATATGTATAAATCCTCAATAAAAGTTTTAATTACAACAAAAAAAATTTAAAAAAGGACAAAGCAGGTGAAAAACTACACAGAGGTGGAGCGGTAGCTATGATGGCAGATAGCAATATAGAGTAAGGAATGGAAAGTACAGGAACGAGAATAAGCAGTGACAAGTTATGGAAGGTAGAGCTCACAGGAATGTCACATTAGCTAGATGAAGAGTGCAGTTTTATAGTGGATAGGATAGGTTAAAGAATCTGTGGAGATGTCTCAAGATGGGAGTGATAGTGGCACGTTTTCAGCAGCAAATAGATAGTTGGGTAGTCTCAGTCTTTCAAGACTCAATCTTTACCATTGATTCATGCTAATGGATCTAACGCTGGAGGCACAAGAACTCTACAGGGAGGGAGGGAGATGACATATGCTACTAAAAGTTGCCCGCACACCACGTGGCACCGAGCACTAGTTAGTAACCATTGTCGGTTTCTTCACGCATTTCAGTTCTGTTCTTCTTGCTGTTGAGTGCATACCATTGGAGAGACAGTGCTTCAGTTCAACCATCATCAAAATTTCTACTATGTCACTATCATTTAGTCTTTTGTTTTCATGGTGTTGCCTTTCATTTTATTACCATGACGCTGAAGTCTGGGAAGAAGAAGAAGACAAAGAGGCCAAAAAAGGACCCCATTAGGCATCTGTGCTCCTGAGGAAAGTTGATTGTGACAAAAGACCATCGTCAAGTATGCTGGACCTGACTTGGTCTGACACATGAGATGGAGTACTGCAGCACCGGCTTCTCAGTGGACTACCATATCCTTGAAGTTTGTGCATTGAAGTTGGGTTGCCTGATTCCCACCTTCGAAGGTAGGCAGTGAACCCGTGTCACCAAGGACAGGTCTTTGTGCTCTTCTCTTGGGCCCCTTCCTAGCACTTCTGGTATTGGGGAAGGCTAGGGTCCTCTTGGACCTCGCCTCACCAAGGTATCAGAGGCCTGTGGGGGCGGTCTGGTAGACATCTGGCTCCTTCTGGACAACCGGCTAAGCACCTCCTCCCAGTCTGTCTGCCCTGAACAGTAGATGTCCCTAGTGGTAAGGCTGAAGCTATGCACTCAGTCAACACTAATGGAAACCTCAGTATCATGGTCTGGTGCTGGTTGTGACATCGGGCCCCCCTCCGGGTACCATTCATGGCACCGGGAGAGGGACCAGTGTCAAGGCCATGCGATGTCCAGTGGCCGAGGTGCTGGTATTACCCTTTCCCCCATCTAGCCCTCATGGCTCCAGTGGCGGGGTTGACAGTGGCCCTGGCGGTCAGTATGTCACAGGCCGCGATGTCAGTTCTGGGCTGACACCAGGCACGTTGCCGACGACAGTGCTGCTTCTGGATCCGTCCCCGTTTCTGGTGTAGTTTGCGACACCAGACTGACCTTCGACCTGAGGTTGGCATTAGAATTGACACCAGGCCCAGCACTAAAGATGGTGCTGGCCATGGGTCCAGAGAGAGCCCTATGACTAGGCCACTCACTGACCCTCAGTTTAGTTCCAGAGGCAGCACTGTCTCGGAGTCAGAGGTCAACCGGGTTGTGGAGTTCCCCCCCGAGAACGCTGGGTGACCCGTCACTGGTGAGGACTGGAGCTGCCCTGAGGGGACTGAATGGTTCCACTTTCCTTGCCTGGGTGTTCTATTCTGTAGGTCAGCCTTGCTCGGATAGATTCGCCATGGCCTCCCCTAGAGCCAGGTCTCTTCCAGGTCTATACCACCTCTTCCTGAGCTTCTGTGGATCTTGGGCCTGCCACCTGGAGCCAGCATGGAACTGCAGCTGGTGTGCTGTTCCAGTATTACACTAGTTCTGACCAGGTCCAGTTCCTTCCCGTCCCTCTGTCACCACCTGCTTCCAGGTTCAGCGCCTCCTCTCTGTCAAAGTCCTCCATCAAGGGCGCAGAATCCGCACTTCACTTGTCCTCAGCCTCTGAGTACTCACTGTATCAGAGATTCCTGACAGACACTGAAGGTGCAGAACATCGACGCCATAGCCACACACAGCACCCTGTCCACACAGCCATGACTCTTAATGAGCTTTCAGCAATGACCACTGTGACATCCCTCGCTGACCCAGAGCCTTTGATGAATGATCCAGGACAGTTTGGAGACATCCCTTTGCTCTCAATCCTGCCCCCTGGGACATCTGTCAGAGATATTGAGCACCCGTGGGCTCTGCAGGCACAGTACCTCACCCCTCTTCAGGGAGTCAGGTCATACAGACACCAGCAGGACCTTGCTACCTGCTGTTATGACCAGCCTCGTGAAGCTGACTTTGCGCAGACAGATGCTTTGGATAGGAAGGTGTTCACCTCGGCTCACATCATGATCTGCAATCTTATCTGTGTCAGTCTTCACCATTCATCACTGTTGGGTGCTGCACCGGAGCTAGGACCCTGTGGGAGACTTTTTTTTGTTTTGTTTTTGTCATGAGCGGAGCCGATGCAGGGCCAGCGTCGCCCTCGAGGCCGATGTTCCATGTGGTGCTCAAGGGTTGGCAGTTAGCCATTGTCAGCTCCGCCCCAGCCCCAGTACTTTCTCTCCCGTCGTCGAGTGTGGATATTCACATGTGAGACTGAAACTTTGCGGCCTAGTAAGTCGTGCTTTAGTGCATTTACAGTTGCCTCAGTTCTGCTCGCCTGCTCGATGTCGCTTCAAGTCCCAGTAAGATCTTACCTTTTTATTAAGCAGCATCGAGTACTGTGTTTAGTTTATTTTTCCATTTGGTCATGTCTCGTCCAGGGGGCAAGAAGTCGTCGAAAGCGGGGCGGCCCCCTATGTGTCGGTGCCCCTGTGGCTGCCCTTATTCCATAATGGACCAGCATGACCGCTGCCTTTCCTGCCTTGGCCCGGACCACGATATGGATAACTGCAACATTTGTTTCTCCATGGACCGCCGTTTGATTGAGAACCGCGCTTTGAAGGTCGGACGTAAACCGCTGTCTTTCGGAGGTCAAATTTGCAGTCGCCGGGCCAAGGCCAGGATTCTCGGCCTTTCCTCCGGGTCCCCTCCTGGTCCTATACGGCCTGTGGAGGAGGGAACCCCTGCCTCTTCTAGCCTTGCTGCAGCAGGGGTTTCTTCCGTGGTGCAGGAGGCCCAGGCTGGCCCCCTTGGGGGTCAGTTGGGAGGCACCACATCGGCAGTCGCTGCTTCGGTGGCGAAGGCTACCACGGTGTCGTGTTCCGGGCCCAGGCCAGCACTGTCCTTGACGCCGTCTCATGGCACTGCTCTTGGTCCCGGCGGCGTGAGCTTTGAGTGTGGCGCCGCAGTCAGCGTCAGGCCTTCTCTCAATGCCGCTGTCATCTCTGATGCTGTTCGCTGCGTCGGGGTTCTCAGCGGCATCAGGGGTAGTAGTCTGGATGTTTCTAGGCCTGGTTCTGGTCCTGGCACTGTGGTCAAGGCCGATCCTGCCTTTGGCGCCGCTTGCGGCGCCGGAGTGTTGTGTGGCACCACGTTCAGGTCCGCACCTGACTTTGGTGCTGCTTGCAGCGCTGGGGTGGGTGTCTGAGTTGGGTGCAGTGCCGCATTGGGTTTGGCGCTTCACGGCGTTGGGGGGAGCACAGGGCCATGCTCAGGGTCATGCCTGACTCCGGGGTGATTCACAGCGCCGGGGTGGGTGTCGGTGCCGGGCCTGGAACTGTGCTTTCTTCTGGTGGCGTTGGAGGCGTCGAATCCCAGGGTGCCTGACCTCGGGGTCCGGGAACTGGAGGGATCCGTGGGGTTGTCTGGCATCAGACCTCGGAGCCTGCCTCTTCAGAGGCGGACTCTGGGTCTGATCCAGAATGGCTCCCAAGTCCCTCGGACTCTTCGGATGCCTCTGTTTCCAGCACCTCTGCCCCACTCAGCCTTCCTCTTGGCATCAGCTCTTGTGGGTGCACCTCAGGGTCAGGGGGTCTGACCAGCCAGCGGTGGTCCCTGTGACTACTGCTGCACAGCCTGGGGTCACTAGCATGACTGTTCCTCCAGTTGGAGCACCCCTCTCCTTGGTGTGTTTGGACAGCCCAAGTTTAGGGCAGCCCAGGACACATCAGGAGTGGGAGGGTACGGTTCCCTGGGTGAAGTCCTCGGAGGTTGCTCAGAGGTGCCAGCTACCCAGGCTTGTGGCTAAGAGAACGAGGTTCCTCTCTGACTCCGAAGGGTTGAGAGGTAGAGGTGTGGTGCAGTGAGCCGTTCCTAGAGCCCAGCCGGGTTCTGGCAGGAGCCGAAGTGCAGGCCTACGCTTTCCTGGAGGAGTCCCTGAGGGGACTTTCACTTCAGCATGGTCCTCCTTAGACTCACGGGATTACTTTCCTTTGGCATGGCTCTGACCGTTCGCCCGGTTGAACGGTTGTTGGCTGCAGCGGCCTTCGGATCCCCCTCCCTGTGAAGGGTTTCCTGTTGGCCCCCCTGCCCTGACAGAGACCGTTCTCCTGTTGCTATGAGCCTGTCCCCCGAGCCTCTGTCTCCACCCCCGGTTGTCCCAGGTATTCCTGGTCCTTGGGGACCTCTCACCTGGGAACAGTTCAGAGGTTCTGCTGCAGGTTTCCCCACCTACCTCCATGCCCTGGACCAGCCGGTGTTTCACCACGCTCCCGTGCAGCCAGACCCTGAACCTGGGAGCTCATCTTCATTTTCTTCTCCCTCTACAGAAGGAGAGGAACCTTTGGTCCACATCTCCCCAGCATCTGATCTGTTCTCCTATCAGCGCTTCCTTGCAAGGATGTTAGATGAGCTCCACCTTACCCCTGTCCTGGTTAGCAATCCCGAGCATGTGACACGAGCCTTCTTAGGCGAGTATAGTGTAGCCCACCTGGTGGCTCCCGCCTGGCCTATTCCTTTTCAGGAGGTGTCACGTCGGCTCTGGCTACGTCCCTTTTCCACTGTACCAGCCCCAAGGGACCTACGCCAGCGGTATTGCACTCCCCCTGGGTCTCCAGGTTCTCTGCCTCATCCCCCTCCAGGATTGACCTCCCTGGACATACCCTCGGGGCCTCGTGCCCCTTACTGTGACCGCCCCCTGGATTCGGACTCTGCAGATTTCAATTTCTGGGGGAGACAAGTGTTCTACTCGGCCCGGATCTCTCTGTCAATCGCAGCACATCAGGCCTACTTTGCAGCCTATGACAGGTTCTTGTGGTCCAGGCCAGGACAGCTCCTAGCCTTGATGCCTGATTCGGAGGAAACCAGGCAAGCCATTGCCCCCTCTGCACAGGGCCTGGAGCTAGCAAGGCACAAAGCAAGGGCATCTTACGATGCCAGTGAGGTAGCATCCAGAGTGGTAGGGACAGCGCTCTGCCTTCAGTGGATGGCATGGCTTCGCCTATCCCGGTTGTCACCCCTGGCCTGGCATAGGGCAATTTACTTCACCTACCGGAGAACCCATCTCTTCTCTCGACGGGTGAGGTAGTGGCTCTCAGGGCGCCTTCCTTCCCCCACTGGAGGATCCTCGTCTCACCCAGACCAGTCTCATACCTCTCCAGGCCTGTAAGGGTTCTCTCCTGCAGTGTCTCCCCACTGGAGGCTAAGGGACTTAGTCCCTTAGGGTGCTTCAGGGCCCCCCTCTCTCGAGGGGAGGCTCGGTAATCAGCCAATAGTGATGAATGGTGAAGATTGACACAGATAAGATATGAAAATTACGTACCTACCGTAATTGTTGCTCTTTCTGTGTATCTTCACCATTCATCACTAAATCCCACCCTCCTTCCCCCTGGGCCCTCAGTCTCTGGACTCCACCCCCCGTGTGTTTTTCTTTCTTCACTCTCCTCTCTCTTGTGTGTAGGCAGGAGGGGACTGTGGAGTCACATGGGGTGAATTTCTTGTGGGCTTATAGAGGTTGGAGGGGGCCTCCCTTTCTCTTCTCCCTTTCCTGGGGAGTCTCGGAGTGGAGGGCATCCTCTTTTTTCCCCCGCTTCAATAATTTTATTATTTGTGGGCTCAAGATTTGACCCCACATCTTTTTTCTCCCAGCCTTTGGCTATAAAAAATGTATTTCCCCCCATATTTTGGGAGGGAGGGGGGAGAGTTGAGACGCACCCTCAGCCTGCACTCCCTAGTTGTTAGTCCTCCAACTTAGGCTGCTTCAAATCATGTCCTGCAGCTGAACTCTATAGTCCAGGTCTGGACTTTATTCCCTAAAAAGTCTTATGTGCAACTACACTTCTGAGGGTGTGCTACTCTCCACCCCTTGTCTTTCCTTTCCTTTACCTTCTCCTTCCGGAGACTGGGCCCCCTCTCCTCAATTTCCTTTTTAAGTCTCCTTCCTCTGTCGCCTTAGTCATTTATGTCTCCTTTTAGTGATTCTTCTTCCCTTTTATCTATCCCTTATGCTGTCTTGCCTCAACCCACCCCTCCCACCCGTACACTCTCCAGCGTGTCAGAACTGGGGTTGGGGCAGAGTTGATGACGTGACCTGCCAACCCCAGCACCACTGAACGTCAGCCTCGAGATGGCGCCACCCCTGCTCGCTCCACCCATGACAAAAAGTCTCCTGTGGGGTCCTAGCTCCGGCGCAGTACTCAATAGTGATGAATGGTGAAGATACACAGAAAGATCAACAATTACGGTGGGTAAGTAATTTTCATTTTTGGCACATCAGGTACACTTGGCAGCTTACAGGTGCCTGTGGGCACAGCTGGGACAGCTCCTAGCTGTCATGCCACACTCGGAGTGGGAGCAAACACAGTGGTGGGGTTCAGAAATGCGTGGGACAGGCACAAGGGAATCATAGGGGTAAGGAAGGGAGGGGAAAGACGTTGCGCTGTAGATCAAGTGGCTCTGCAGCAAAAAATAAAGGTTAAAGAAAATGGTCAGACTAATGTGGGTCCAGCGGCCCTTATCTGGTGTCACATTCTATGTTTCTTGGAGTTGGTTGGGCAGGCCATCTGCCTTTCCATCAAGGGCCTGGAGTTGATGAGGCACCAGACAAGGGCATTGTACGATGCCAACGAGGTGGCCTCCTTTCTGATGGGAACCAGAGTCTGCATTCAGCTTCACCTCCCTTGACTGATACCTATAACCCAGTGAAAGGTGCTTAACTCTCAGTTCCATTAGGTTCAGTTTTTTCCTGTTGAGTCAAGCGGGAGCTTTTGAGGTACTACCCTGCTCCTCTGTTTGACTCAGAACATTCTTGGGTCTTGCCAGACCCATGAGGAGCTCCCGCTCTCAGGTGTTCTCCCCCACGCAGAGGGCTGAGGGTAACTGTTACTTCAGGTTGAGCCAGCTCCTCCCTATATGGGAAGCTTGGTACTCAGACCCATTAGTATGAATCAGTGGTGAAGACTGAGTCTTAAAAGATATGAAAATGACGTACTTATAGTAATTGTTGATTTTCCAGAGTATCTTCACCATTGATTCAGATACCCACCCACTATCCCCCGCTCAGCAGAGAGGCAGGGCCTTTGTCAGCTCACCTTGTAGGTGCAAGCAGCACTTGTCTGCTTAAATCTCCTCTTTCATGGTCCATGTATGGTGGCTGTTTTGTTGTTAATAATAAAAAAAAAAAAAAAAAGGGAAGTGAGGTCACTTGGTTCTTCTACCAACCAGGAAAAATAAGAGTTTTTTTGGTTTTTTCATGGAGTGGTTAGGTGGCTGCCTTCCCTGCATTCTTCTCCCTGCCCGGGGTATAACCCTGTTAGTTGCTGTATGCAGCATGTGCCCGTGGCACTGTCCAGTCTAACTCCCCTGAGCAGAGCAGATGCTGTGTGTGTGGACCAGTGCAATGCACTTGGCTTAGATCAACACACAGCTTCACACAGGGTACATCCCTGGGGTTGCAAGGAGAAGCTGGGCATGTTCTTCCTCTCGTGCTGGACTTTTCTGATTGGTGTTCTTTGTCCCTTCTCTCTGTGTGTTGGGACTTGCCCACTCCACCTTGAGCATGCCAGAGGAGATAACCACATCTTGCCTCCACAGGACTGCTAGTCCTGCAGCTCTTAGTCTCTTTGTCCCTGTTTTTCTCCTCTCTGTCATACATAAAATGGGTCATTGTCGAGTTTACTCAAGTTCTGTTTAGTAGCTTGAAGCTTTTTTTTTTTTTTTGTTAGTCCAGATGTCCTTTTTCCATTTTGGGGCATTTTTGCCATCTCACTTGCAAGAGGGTCCCAAAATAGAATTCCACTTTTGCCACTTGTGCCAAAGCCATTTGCTCAGGGCTGCTGCCCTATCTGTTATCACTATTCACACTCTGTCTAGCTAGTGGTAAGAGGCTCTGGCTCTTTTTAGACCCACTGTCCTTGTTTCACCTAGTAGGCCCAACCCTTAGTCTCTAATTTGGTAATTGGGTTCTGGTTGGTTGTTTATTTTACATCCTATATCCTTTTACTATCCCTTTGGGCTAGCAAGTATCTAGTCTTCTCCTTTGTTGCTCTCCACTTTGTTTCTCCTGCCGAACAGAACTGAGTTGCATGAGGGAGCTGATGACAGTTATTGCCTAGCCTGTAGCACCACATAGAGTGTGAGTGATGTCAGTAGCTGACACTGGCTCCCTCCCTGTAGAAAAAAGCTTCCACAGGGACCTAGCGCTTCTGGCTCTAGACCCAGTAAGATGAACAAATGGTGAAGATATTCTGGAAGATCAACAATTATTGTAAGTATGTAATTCTCATTTTTAAACAGCCTGAAGTCTATAAAGGATGGACTTTGGAAACCAAAGATAGAGAATTATGGTAGTTAGGATGGGAGGACTTAAAAGGGAGACTTAAAAAAGGGAGCTGGCGATCCGGGTTCAGGAGCAGACCCAGGCGCTAGAGGGCTGGCCGGGGAGAAGATGCCTGAGCATCCGATGGACTGCGCAGCTCCTCTGGGGGGGGAAGGGGCACATTGGCTCAAGGGTGACCTGATTTCTGGCGACCACTGGAATCGCAGCCCTGACGTCCGCACCTGATGGAGAGCATGATAGGATGCCAGTGCAAGCCTTGGCGTTGTGGCACTTCACGCTCTGGGAGGATGTACATGAAAAAGGCCTCTCCCAGCGCGACACTGACACAAGGACCCAATAGTGGGTCCTCACCTGCTTGTGGCTGCAGTACCACTGGGGATCCCTGACTACGATTTGATGCCTTTGGGATGGAGTTCAGGGTGCCCCCCCCCACCATGTCCTTGCCTGGGGGGGCGAGTAAGACAAGGCTCCATAAGGGGAGTCCTCAAGCGAGAAGAGGTGGCTGCAGGTAGGCAGTCAGGTGACAGTGCTGGGTTGGGGCAGGGGTAAAAAGAGAAAATAAAAAAAAAGACTTAAAAAAGTGTTTCAACAAAGACGAGGTCAGAGTAGTGATAAATATGAACTATGTTAATAATATGATAAGAATTATGATAACAGATGGTGAACTATTGAGAATAAATAATTTAAATTGTGACAAACAAGCTGGTTCACACACCTAGTGGATGCTGTGACACCATTTGGCAGAAGCATGAACTTGAGGGCACCAGCATCCGCGAGATGAGTGAACCAACAAGTTCTTCACAGTTTGGTGGTTTTTTTTTTTGTTTGTTTTTATGTTTTGTAACATAAACTTCTGTGGGCAAGCAAGGCAGCTGCAAAGGACACTGTACATTTTTTAGTATTACCAGTCCACCTGCACTGGGGCTTTGTCCACTGGTACCAGATTAAACCCGTAACCCTTAAAGGGAACTCCCTCTGCATCACTGCGTACCCAGCCATAAAAATGTTGCAGACCCAGTGACGTTGCAGCTGGTTGGCCGACAGTGGTGCACTGTAAAACAAACAGAACAATTAAATCCAAAACCCCATAGAGGTTTATTTAAGTGCAGTTTGTTACTGGACTAGTCGTAAATAATCATCACTGTTATGCTCTGCTGTCTCTCCAGCTTCTGGCTGCTGGAACCTGTTCTTGTTCAGTCAGCTTTACACTTACATAGCTTAATGTTTCTTGTCTTGTTACACACTCTTTCCCTCCAGAATGTGCTCATTCTCGCTCCAGGAATCTGTCAGTATGCTTGACTAATGCAGTGATGCCAGCTGGGTTCAGCTGCCCCGGAGGCGGGGTTTAAGCTAAGGATAAAAAAGAATTAGCCAATCAGCCTGCAGTAGGAGAGTGCTGCCCGTAGGTGCTGCTGTAAGCCAGTCAGATTCATTTCTCCGCTGACTAGACAAGTCTGCCCTGGAGCCCTCTCTTCAAACCTTCGCTTGAAGAAGTTTATTTTTCCTTAAGTTGGTATTATTTTTTAACTTAGTGCTGCTTTTACTGCCTATTTTTTATATTTTAGTATGTTTTCCTTGGTTTTATTCAGTTCCCAAGAACCGCAGAATCTCTCCTCACAGTGGTGTTTTCCACAGTTCCTGCACTTTTTATTCTGACTAAAAATACTGCTTCTGAGGTAAGATTTCTGCAAATGTTATATTTTAGCATTATTTTTCTGCGGATTCGTTTTTTTTTTTTTTTAGTGAATCCATAGTTTTTTTTACTTTTTTCTCGTTTCTTTTCAGTTAGGAACCGTTTCTTATGGTTCAACAGCGCTTGGGAACTGACCCTTTTTTCCATTTGGGATCCATTTTATGAAGGTCTTCTGATGGATTGGCATGTCAGATAGACCCAAAAAGAGGACTGGACCCACTGGTTTTAAAATTGTATTAAATGCTTTAAAACTGTGGCCAAGGCAGACAACCACAACCTTTGTTTAAGCTGTTTGGGTCCCAGTCATACATCTGCGAACTGTGAACTTTGCACTAAATTTTGCACAACAACAAAAAGGCTGGAAAATGTGACCTCTCAGTCTGCATCCCCCTCTAATAAAGCTTAAGAAGAGGGGTCCTCCTCTCATTACAAATCTAAAGAAAGGTCCTCCAAGGACTCCCTAGAAAATAAGTCTGATAAAAATAATAATGACCAAGCCAAACAAAAAACACATGCTGAGCAGGTTCCTGATTCAGTGTCTGCTAAAAAGAAACAAAAAGAAAAACATGTCGCTGTCCCTCTCGCTGAAAAGCAAAGGCAGAAGCCAGTGTCACAACAAGATATACCCTCTGCGGAGGAAATGACTAAAGCTTGGCAATTATATCAGACTTTCTAGGCTGTGGGCAACCTCCTCAATGTCCCTGCTGGTCCTACCACACATATTCCCTCTCTGTGAGGAAGGTGATGATGAAGAGGAGAGTGAACCTGATGTATCCCCTGACCAGGTGTTTGGCTGTCTTTCATATGGCCAGGAGGATTTTTTCCCATTCTGGATCTCTCTATCCAAGAGACCACTGAAGAGGATGAGGAGGCAGACTCCCCTTAAAAAGCTACTCCTTCCAGCTCATAAGTCCCTTCACAGGGCTACTTTCAAGTTACTCCAGAATCCCACCTCCATCCCAGGGGTGGATGAGAAAATAGAGAAAAAGTACCAACTGGATAAAACGAATACTGAGTACCTTTATATAACCCCTAGGTGGCGCTATCCCATGAGCTACTACCCCTGCCTGCTTGGCTAGTAGCAGATGAAGGGGCTTGAGTTCCGAAATGGGTGCCTCCACCCGGAGGTCAGGGTTGGTAGTGGTCAAGCTAACCTGGGCACAGCCCTCTGGGACACTGTAACCCCCCTCTTCCCCTCTAGTGGCCTGAACACTGTACAATAATTACTTTCACAATACCCCTGGTACCCCACACAAGTACCCACACTGTTTGCACTTACCACCAGGGCTGGTTCCTCTGGCTCGACCCTGGGGACCCCCTGTAAAACAAAGTTAAACACAGCAAATAACAACAGTACAGTACTTAGCACAAACTGGAACCACAGTCAGATTACATGCAGAAAAAGTTAGATCTGATTTATTCAGGGGACTTGAACAAGGGAGGGGCAAAATCAGGTTAATTAGCTTAAAGGTTATATCAGTCAAGCAGTTATGCATGTGATCTGAGTCCCCCCACACAGTCCACCTCTGGGTACCCAGGTAGAGAAGAGATGGGCTAGCCAGGACAGTTGCCCGGGGTTGCAACTGGTTGGGGCCCTGTGATGGAAAACACAACATGCACAGTACACAATATTTATAATCCTGAGCCAGAGGGCTCTGTTCGTAAAGGAAACGAAACAACAAGACAATCAGATGACACACTCAGATTAAGCTGTTGTTGTAGGGAGCTACCCTGGTATTTACTCACAATACGCAAGACTGGACACAGGCTGGATGAAAATCGAGACTGCAGCCTGCAGGTGGTTGATCTGGAATGTCAGGAGAAGCGGGGCCCACACAAGTCGCAGAGGCGTCGTTCCTGTTCAAGCGTGGAGCAGGGGGCTGATCCCAGGCAGGTCTCTCGTTGATGGCTTCTCTGTGCAGTAGGTAGTCTGGCTGGGCCAGTCTGGCAAAGCCCAGACCGCATGGAGACAAGTTCGGAAGCAGTCCTTTGGCTGGATACAGCTTCCAGCAAGCAGAACACAGTTCACACAGTGGGAACTAACTCACAACCCACTAGCAGCTCATAGCACACTTACACATGCGGGGAATTCTACTGTACCAGGCAAAGCGCTCCACGGGCACAATCGCAAAGTCTCTGCACACACCGGGAGCTTAGGGGTAGCTGGAACTCCTGACAGGCCGATCGCATTCAGCAGAAATATTCGGTCTTCTTCAGGTTGAGCCTGGCCCACTTCAGTCACACAAGCTTGAATTTAGTCCAAAATAATTCTCTTCTCTCCCTCTCAGGAGCAGCAGGCAGACATGGAGGCCAAACTCTCAGCCTTTTCATAGTTCTCCCATGCAAATCCACTCAGGATTGCTCTCAGAATCACTTCAGCTCCTTCTTGCTCAGCTTCCAGCTTAGTTCTAACTGAAAACTGCAAGCAGCCCGGGACTTCCCCAAGATCCAAAAGATTTGGTTGGCTGTCAGTCAAAGCGAGAGCTTCCCCTTCAGTTGCAAAAAAGGCACGAAAAAACTCCAAACTAAAGTTCCTGTATATTTTGAATTCAGACAGCTCCTGTAGTCCGGCTACATTTGAGGTCCCACTAGAACTGATTGGTCCAATTTGCAGTCCAGAACCAAGATAGTGGAGACAAACAAAACAGTCCTTGCTACAAAGAAAGCAGGTTAGACAAACTACATTATCATTATCATTCTAAATGGTTTTCAGCAAATAGTTACATCTTTCAACAGAGCTCCATCTCAGATTACTTATGCTGCAATCAAGCAGCTCTTAAAGAGACAGTGCACAGAGGCTACACAGGCTCTGGCTATCACATTCAAACTGCCAAAATGCAGGACACCAGCCTGGCAGTGAGCATTTAGGCAAGCTCAAGGGAGACTCTTTGGGAACCCCCATTTGTAGGGAGGGTTACACCCTTCCCTGCCTGGGCAAACTTGGCGTCCGCATCAAGTCTGTACCATCATAACATTGAAAATGCAACATATACAAGATATTTATACCATTAGCATGCTATACAAGTACTATCTGATTCATCAATTGGCATAACTTGGCACTTTACCATACAGAATCATGTAATAACGTCTAGTACTCTAAACAATGCAAGAGGGGGGCCCTTCCCTATCAGCTAACTTGGGGCTGGATAGGGCAGGGGCACAATGATGAGAGGGCAGAACAAGTAACCTGGAATGGGCCGTCAAGCTCAATTTGGGCAGTGAGCTCTGAGAGACATAAACACCTTTGTGGACTACATTGAGAGGCAAATCATAGGGAGAGGCATCACCAGTAGAAAACAGGAAGTTATTATCCCTCTGTACAGACAGCTGGTCAGACCCCATCTGGAGTACTGCGTGCAGTTCTGGAGACCCAATCTCCGCAAAGACATAGACAGGATGGAAGCTGTCCAGAGGAGGGCAACTAAAATGGTGCTGGGTCTGCACCAGAAGACATATGAAGAGATTAAGGAGCTTAATATGTATAGCCTCGAGGAAAGGAGGGAGGGGACATGATAGAAACTTTCAGGTACCTCAAGGGAATCAACAAAGTCCAAAAGGTAGCATCTTTCAAAAAAGAGGTGTGCAAGAACAGGGGCCACAATTTGAAGATAGAGGGGGCCTCAGAGGTGATTTAAGGAAGTATCTTTTCACAGAGAGGTTGTGGATGCATGGAACGGCCTTCCGGAGGAGGTTGTGGAGTCAAAAACAGTGGTGGAATTCAAGCATGCATGGGACAGTCATAAGGCAATTCTAGGGGGTGGGGGCAGGAAGAAGTAGGCTGCTGGTTAACTAGGATCTGCAGCTTATCCATTAGATAGGGAAATGGGCAGACTGGGTGGGCCAAGCGGTCCTTATCTGCCGTCAAATTCTATGTTTCTATGTTTCTAAATCCACTGGCCTCTCGGGGGAATCATAACTGAAGCGCACCACTGGCTTGACAGCTCGGCCAGTCTTTCTGGGGTGAACAACCACAGTCTCTGTACTTTCAGCAATGGTCTTGGAGCTTTCATCACTTGTGAGGGGTGCCTCTGCATGAAGGGGAATGTCCAAGTTGGGAGCACTGTCAGTCCCTTGCTCTCTAGTCTCTGTTTCTACAACACTTGGCTCATTTTGAAGACACTCTGGCACTGTAGGGGGGTTGTCAGCACTCTCATAGTGTTCCTCAGGTTCTGGCATGTCACCAGAAAGACTCGTACCATCAGCCTCTCCTTCAGGCAAATCATACAGTTCCACTATACAGTACACAAAGACTCAGCATCCTCACATGTGATACGTTGCACTTCACCTTCAGGGAGCATTGGCTCCAAGGATGATGCCGGGGCGTTAGGCAGTCCAGAAGGCCCAGCTTCATCCCCATAATTCAACATAGGATTTCCACGAAACAACTGACTCAGTTCATATGAGGGGGTAATAGGCATTATCACACGCACTGTCATCCGAGTTAGACTGGCAGTCACTATCATTCTGAGCCTGCTGCGGGGGAAGTTTTAAATCGGCAACCACGGGGGCAGGCTGACTCTGTTTCTTTCTTGCAGCAGCACAAGTCACTGGTCCAGGGGAATCAATCTCGGCAGGTTTAGCCTCAATTATAACTTGACCAATAGGTAGCAAGTGGTTATGGTGCATGGTCTTGACAGCTTTGGAGTTATTCTCTGGGCGCGCTTTGTACACTGGCAAATCATCCAACTTTCCAACTGTGACATGGGGAAGATGGTGCCATCGATCAGCAATTTTGTGTTTACCATGCAATCCTAAATTTCGCAACAACACACGGTCTCCAGGCCTAATCTCTTGAGCCTTTACTTTTCTATCATGTCTCTCTTTGTTGGCTAGATTTCTTTTGGTGGCTATTGTCTGGGCCAGTTGATAGGCATGGTTCAATTGAACTTTCAGTTTTTGTACATACTGCAGGTAATCTTCGTCTCGGACCCCATCGGGAGAAACCCCAAAACAGACATCAACAGGCAGACGGGCCTCTCTCCTGAACATGAGGCGGTAGGGAGAGAACCCGGTAGCATCATTCTTCGTGCAATTGTATGCGTGTAGAAAGGTGCTAATCTGCTGGCTCCATTTATGCTTATCTTTTGGGTGGAGGGTGCCTAGCATGTCTAGAAGGGTGTGGATAAAGCGTTCTGGTTGAGGATCCCCCTTCGGGTGATAAGGGGTGGTTCTTGACTTTCGCACCCCCCATAGAGAGAGAGCATTTCTTTGATTAGCCAACTCTCAAGGTCCGGCCCTGATCAGAGTGAATTCGCTGGGGGGCACCATAGTGGACGCAGAACATTTCCTCTAGCACCTTGGCCACGGTAGATGCTTTTGATATTTGATGGGGAAAGCTTGTGCATCCTGTGCCAATGTTTCGTGATCAGGCTCTAAACTCAAGAAGTCTATGCAGACTAGTTCCATTGGGGTGCTGGTAGTAATGTTGACAAGTGGGGAAGCCCTCTGAGGCAGGGCTTTTCTCTGCAGGCAGCGACTACAAGTCCTTACATGGTGCTCAACATCGGCCCCTATCTTGGGCCAGTAGAATCGAGATCATACTAGGTCAAGGGTCCGGTCGATACCAAGGTGGCCCATATGATTGTGGAGGGACCTCAATACCAAATCTTTGAAGGCTGTGGGCAGGACCAATTGTTGCTTGTCTATTTGGCCACCTCGATCTACAGTCTCTCTATACAACAACTGATTAAACAGCTTCAATCTGGGGCCTTCTTTAAACAACAAAGTGGTTCGCAGATCAGAAGAACATAACTTGGACACATCCTTTCCTGCACGAAGGGCGTCAAGTGCTGGCTGAATCATAGGATCTCGTGATTGAGCCTATTGAATGCTGTCATTGTCAAACTGAGATAGTGCACTCATATCTAGAGCAGAAAAGTGGCAGTACACAGCCGGTATGCAGGTGTTAGAGGGGCCCAAGCAATCTGCTAAGCAGTCCACTGTGTCCATAGACATCTGTTCATTTCTATCAAACTTTTGGTACAGTGCTTGGATATCAGGTTCAGACAGCTTGACCCAGTCGCTCTTGGAAATGGGCCTCCGGGATAGGGCATCAGCATCAATATGATTCAGGCCTGGTCTGTATTCGACAGCATAATCCTATGTTGACAATGCAGAAAGCCACCGGTGCCCTGTGGCATCTAACTTAGCTGAAGTCTGTACATAGGTCAATGGGTTATTGTCAGTCCTCACCAATATTTTCGCCCCATAGAGGTAATCATGAAACTGGTCGACAGTGGCCCATTTTAATGCAAGGAACTCCAACTTGTGCACAGGGTAGTTTCGCTCTGATGGGGTCAAGCTCCTACTGGTGAATGCCACTGGTCTCAAACCATCCTCATAGTCTTGATAAAGTACAGCTCCTAGACCCTGCAGACTGGCGTCAGTATGCAGCACATAGGGTTTGGTGGGATCAGCATAAGCGAGGATGGGGGCATTGGTGAGCTGGTATATGACTTCGTGGAAAGCTACTTCACAGTCAGGTGTCCAACGGGACCCAAAAAGTTCACCTGGGTGGAAATATGCTTTGTCCGGTTCTTTTGACGGCCCCTTTTTTGTATTTTCGATTGGTAGGAGGGTAACCCTGGGTAAGATTCAAGAGTGGCTGAATCACTTTAGAATAGTCCTTTATGAATCGGCGGTAGTAACCACAGAATCCCAAGAAATGTTGTAGTTCTTTCAAATTCTGGGACTGGGGCCAAGTAGTCAAGGCTTCAACTTTACTAGGATCTGTCTCTGCCCCCTCTGTAGACACTATGTGCCCCACTTACTTCACAGAGGTTTGGAAAAAATGGCACTTGTCAATGGACAGCTTGAGGCCGAAATCTTCCAGTCGGTCTAGTACCTTGAACAGTCAACTCTCATGTTCCTCTAGGGAGCTCCCAAACACACTGACATCGTCCAAGTACACCAGGCATTCCAGCAAATTCGTGTCTCCCACCGCTCGTTCCATCAGTTGCTGGAAGGTGGCAGGGGCACCCGATATCCCCTGTGGCATTCTCAGGAATTCGTAGAACCCCAAAGAACAGATGAAGGCTGTCTTCTCACGGTCCTCTGGAGCCATCGGAATCTGGTACTATCCAATGCGAAGATTCAACACCGAGAACCATTTGCTCCCATTCAAACAATCCAGAGCATCTTGTATACGGGGCATGGTGTATTGATCAGGGATGGTTCGCCTGTTGAGGATCCGATAATCTACACACATTCGTATTGTTCCATTCTTCTTACGCACAACCACAATGGGAGAAGCACATGGGCTCCTGGATTCTTGTATCACACCAGCCGCGAGCATTTTCTGCAAGTGTCTTCTCACATCATCTATGTCTGCAGGGGCTAGGCGTCGAGACCCCTCTCGAAATGGTCATTCATCATGTAGGCGTATGTGATGCTCCACACCCTGGACACATCCCACGTCCCATTCCTTCAACGAAAACACTTGATCTCTCTGGGCAAGTTTCTGGCTAATTCTAGTCTTCCATTCAGCTAGCAATGGGGAGTGACCAAAATCAAACAAGTCGGGAGTCACTCTATCTGTCTTGCCAGGGTGCTTGTAACTGGGCAACACTGCAGTGTCTGCACAGTGTACCTTAGCTAGGGTGCATCCTGTGTTCACCCGGATCTCCCGATCTGACACATTATGAATCTGGACCATCACTCGTCGTGCATAGGCATGAGCATGAGCTGGCAAGATGCTGGGCTTAACCAATAATCCTTCCGGCAATTTTCCATCACCTGGCGCGTCCAACATCAGTATTTTGTTCTTGACATTTTTGCGGAGGCGGACCTCCCCTTGAATGGTACACTGGGCGTTAGGGGCCAGTACCATTGAATCGGGATCCTTCTTCCACACAATCCCTACCGGTTCATCCTGGTCCACTCCCTCAGGGTTCTGTTGCAGATCATAGGCCCTCTTGATCAGAGCGGGAATTCTTAGGGCCCTCCCAGTCCATCGCCCTTGTTTCTTGCAACAGAGTTGTGCCAGTCTCCCAAACATATGGGCGTTGGTCCCAATTAACAGGGGACCCCATCATACAGTCCAGTAGGGGGACACACTAAGGCCAGTGTCTCGACTTGCTCCTCTACACCAGTTACAGCTGCAGGAAATGACAACCAGAGGCGGACTTATCCTAGGTAGGGATAAGACTTGTCACTCAGCCCCCCATACATGTAGACCTTCCCGGGATTGTAACGGCACAGCAGATAAGTGTTTGTCATACCAGTCCTTAAATGCAGTGGTCACTTGCGATCCACTGTCCAGCACAGCCCGAGTAGGAATACCATTCACAACCACGGTAGTCTCCATTGAAGGGCCCACTATTTTGGACCAGTCTGGAGGGACTGCAGCAGGGGCCTGGACAGATGATTTAGCCACATAGGGATTTGAGTTACTACTTCTTGAACCCTCACTGCGGTCATTTTGGGCACTCCTCGACCGCTGATTCGTTCTCTAAAGCTCGCGCCTTGAAGTCTATATACAACTTTATCTAGGTCTTTTGTGGATCTGCATTCTCTCGTCATGTGCCCATCCTTCCCACAATTATGGAAAAATGTTTTCTGGGATTTGGGGTGGCCGAGACATCACTCTGAGTGATGGGGTGGTGGTACTACCAACTGAGAACCTTGGTGCCATCTCTGTCTGCTGTGTGGTGAGCATTTGGAGACATCTCTTCAATTCTCTTACTGTCATAGTCAAGACATCGAGTTTCAAGCTGCTGTCAGCGGGAGATGCCTGGGTGGACACCCCCACCCCCATAGCAGATGCAGTTGGGTAGGGGTCGATGCCTGTACTTGCAGGAGCTGCCTTCATAAAGAGGCTATTTTTTGTTTCCCTGAACTCCCTCAGCAGTTCATCCCATGGTGGCACACCCTCATTGGTCCCCACTTTGGAAGGGCCTTCCGATGCCATGATCACTTGGGCTGCACTCACCCTGGAATTACAATCTCCCTTTTCATCTTCAACCTCCCGGAGTTCTTTTATCAAGTCACAGTAGTCTGGTGGGTTACCCCTTCTATCTGGGAGCCTTAATTGAAGGAGCTGCAATTTAGAATGCTTTGCATGTTGCAGTATGTGCCCCAACCTCACATGATTTAAGTCACTGGTGGCTACCGCACCTTTTCGGTAAGCCTTCTGCAGCGCTTTTTCCAGACGAGTAACATATGCAGACAGACTTTCCCCTGGCCATTGTTTTGTACCTTGAAATTTCCATATCAAGTTCTCCCCTGACTCAGTGCTCCCAAAATTGCCTTCGAGTGCAGATAGGTACTTCTGGGCAGATGCATCAGGGTTTGTGGACCTCAGAAATGTAATGGCTTCTAGGGCGGGACCCCTCAAACTTTCTATGATCCTTTTCCGTTTCTCAGCCTCCACACACTGCCATTCAGGTACCAAAGAGGCAACATAATCTATCCAGGTCTCCCAGTCATCCTCCCCTTGGGGAGTGGAGAGGGTGCCGGAGAAGATTCTCAACCTTCGATAAGAGTCGTGACTAATGGCAGGTACAGACATAGGAGCCAGCATTGGCATGGGCACAGAAGGAGGGGCAGTAATGGGTGCTGGAGCGGGAGGGGGTGTTGGGGGGAGAAACACCCCCTGGTGGCAGGAATAGTTTCTTTAAGTCCTCCACAGTTTTCCCTTCCTCTAGCAACAACTTAGCAAATTTCTCCTCAAAAGTCTCAGATAGTTGGGGGGGCTCATTCTCCCTGGGGTCTTTACTGTCTTTAGTTATCACTCTCCAGGCAGTGAGGGCTCCTTTGAGGGTGATAGTCCGTGGCACTTTGGAACTGTCTACTGGGTCCTTACACTCTACTAACGCCATGAAACTTTGGGCGAGCAGATTAGCCTGTTGGCCCACCACCACAGGGTTTTGTAAACATTCAGCCTTGGAAAGTACTCCCTCTACAGTGTCCTTATCGGTACCCAGGGGACTACTGTATCCAGGATAAGTATAGCATTTTGGGGGTCGATCTCCTGCCCAGTACACCACCCCATCAACTGGTGTACAGTCACTTCTGTTGGGGTAGCCATTTATTTTAAACAGCAATTCACAAATTTGGCCACTAGAAGACACAAAATCCCAGCAGTGAGCCTCCAAAGTGTAACCCCTCGGTGGCACTATCCCATGGGCTACTACCCCTGCCTGCTTGGCTATAGCAAGTGAAGGGGCTTGAGTTCCGAAATGGGTGCCTCCACCCAGAGGTCAGGGTTGGTAGTGGTCAAGCTAACCTGGGCACAGCCCTCTGGGACACTGTAACCCCCCTCTTCCCCTCTAGTGGCCTGAACACTGTACAATAATTACTTTCACAATACCCCTGGTACCCCACACAAGTACCCACACTGTTTGCACTTACCACCAGGGCTGGTTCCTCTGGCTCAACCCTGGGGACCCCGTGTAAAACAAAGTTAAGCACAGCAAATAGCAACAGTACAGTACTTAGCACAAACTGGAACCACAGTCAGATTACATGCAGAAAAAGTTAGATCTGATTTATTCAGGGGACTTGAACAAGGGAGGAAATCAGGTTAATTAGCTTAAAGGTTATATCCATCAAGCAGTTATGCATGTGCTTTGAGTCCCCCACACAGGTAGAGAAGAGATGGGCTAGTCAGGACAGTTGCCCGGGTTGCAGCTGGTTGGGGCCCTGTGATGGAAAAACACAACATGCACAGTACACAATATTTATAATCCTGAGCCAGAGGGCTCAATTGTAAAGGAAAGCGAAACAACAAGACAATCAGATGACACACTCAGATTAATCTGTTGTTGTAGGAGATTACCCTGTATTTACTCACAATACCCAAGACTGGACACAGGCTGGATGAAAATTGAGACTGCAGGTGGTTGATCTGGAATGCCAGGAGAAGCAGGGTCCACACAAGTCGCAGAGGCATCGTTCCCATTCAAGCATGGAGCAGGGGGCTGATCCCCAGGCAGGTCTCTCGTTGATGGCTTCTCTGTGCAGTGGGTAGTCTGGCTGAGCCAGTCTGGCAAACCCCAGACCGCATGGAGACAAATTCGAAGCAGTCCTTTGGGCTGGATACAGCTTCCAGCAAGCAGAACACAGTTCACACAATGGGAACTAACTCACAACCCACTAGCAGCTCATAGCACATTTACATATCGGAATTCTGCTTGTACCAGGCAAAGCTCCCCGGGCACAATGTAAAGTCTCTGCACACTGGGAGCTTAGGGTAGCTGGAACTCCTGAAAGGCTGTCGCATTCAGCAAAAATATTCAGTCTTCTTCAGGTTGAGCCTGGCCCATTTCAGTAGCTTACTTTAGTCACACAAACTTGGATTTAGTCCAAAATAATTCTCTTCTCTCCCTCTCAGGAGCAGCAGGCAGACATGGAGGCCAAACTCTCAGCCTTTTCATAGTTCTCCCATGCGAATCCACTCAGGATTGCTCTCAGAATAACTTCAGCTCCTTCTTGCTCAGCTTCCAGCTTAGTTCTAACTGAAAACTGCAAGCAGCCCGGGACTTCCCCAAGATCCAAAAGATTTGGTTGGCTGTCAGTCAAAGCGAGAGCTTCCCCTTCAGTTGCAAAAAAGACGCGAAAAAACTCCAAACTAAAGTTCCTATATATTTTGAATTCAGACAGCTCCTGTAGTCCGGCTACATTTGAGGTCCCACCAGAACTGATTGGTCCAATTTGCAGTCCAGAACCAAGATAGTGGAGACAAACAAAACAGTCCTTGCTACAAAGAAAGCAGGTTAGACAAACTACGTTATCATTATCATTCTAAATGGTTTTCAGCAAATAGTTACATCTTTCAACAGAGCTCCATCTCAGATTACTTATGCTGCAATCAAGCAGCTCTTAAAGAGACAGTGCATAGAGGCTATACAGGCTCTGGCAATCACATTCAAACTGCCAAAATGCAGGACACCAGCCTGGCAGTGAGCATTTAGGCAAGTTTAAGGGAGACTTTTTGGGAACCCCCATTTGTGGGGGGGGGGTACATTTACATATATCCAGACCATGAAGGGGTGGTGCAGACTGCAGCCTGTGACAAAGCTAAGGTTCCCCTTGCATCTCAGCCTCCAGAAAAATAATCTAGAAAACTGGATACTGTGGGTAAGAAATCGTACACCACAGCCTTTCCTCGCTCCACCTCTCCTTACATGACATATACAGCTCAATACCAGAAGGCTCTCTGGAATTCTGTCCTGGCTATCAGCCAACACACCCCAGAAAAGTGGCTCAGGACTTTGCAGAAACCATTAAACTGCCTTGGAAACCACAACATACCAGTTTCACATGGCTGTAGATGCAAATTAGCCTCCAGAGCTATGTCTCAGGCCATCTCTCAGGCGGTGTGCCTGGTTGAGAACAACCAATCTCTCCCAGGACACCCAGAATAAAGTTATGGATTCCCCTGTGAGAACAGTTCTCTTTTGGGGACAAAACAGACATACAGAAAGGTGGAGAGATACAAGACCACCTATCGGAGCAGTGCAGCTAAAGAACTCTGCTTCCTATACACCCCAAGGTAGAGGGGGCACAGGTAGGGTTACTAGCCCAGGGCCTTCTACCCTATGCCGAGGCCGTGCCCATGGATTACTCTCAGATGAGAGGATTCTTTAGGGGAAGAGGTGTTATGGCTCAGAAATGTGCTGATCCTACCCCTTCAACAAAAACTCAGACTAAACAAAACCCTTGACTGGAAAGGCCAGGTTAACCCACTACCTCCGCCAATGGCAACACATCACCACAGACAAGTGGGTGCTGGAGGTGGTGGGTCGAGGACTTAACCTGCAGTTCAAAATTTTTCACACTCAGCAGGATCACTGGAGTTTCTAACCTCTAACTCCCACAGAAAGAATTCTGCTGGGATTAGAGATAAAGTCTCTCCTGTCAGCAAATGCAGTGGAAAGAGTTCCTATCTCCCAATGCTGGAAAGGCCTGTATTCCAGGTACTTTCTCACCCAAAAGAAAAATGGGGACTGGTGACCCATTCTAGATCTTGAGTACCTGAACTAGCACCTGTTCAGTCCCAAATGCAAGATGGTCACCCTGTCAGTGGTGATCCCCTTCTTACGACAGAGAGGCTGGCTAGCCTCCCTGGATCTCAGGGATGCCTATTTTTATATTCCAGTCAGGCCCTCTCACAGAAAGTATCTCAGATTCCGACTACCCTATGGTTATTATCAGTTTGCAGCTCTACCATTCGGCCTTTCTTCAGCTCCCAGTGTTTTCACAAAGTGCCTGGCAGTGGTGGAAGCCCATCTCAGAAGAAAGGAGATCTCTGTCTTTCCCTGTCTGAATGACTATCTCATAGTGGACAAGTCTCCCCAAAGATCAGAGACTCTCTCAGTCTCACACAGCACACCCTGGGTCCCTGAGCTTCTTGATCAACACAGAGAAGTCACATTTTGAGCCAGTCCAACTACTGGAGTTCATTGGAGCAGAACTGGACACCCAGCAAGGGAAAACCCTGCTGCCACTAGACAGAGTGCACAACCTCCAACCCCTGGCATACTCGTTTGTCCTGGGCCAACCAAGGTCAGCCAGGCACTTCCTCAGGCTTCTAGTGCATGTGGCCTGTACCACAGCTGTAGTTCCAGGTGCCAGGTTTCAGATGAGAGACATTCAGTAACATCTGAGATCTCATTGATCTCATAAAAGAGACTGTCAAAGCTCATTCCAGTCACAAGGACCCCTCTACAAGCCCTGGACTGGTGGAAGGACAAGGAAAACCTTAGGGAAGGAATCCCTTTCCAGCAAAAGGAGCTCTCCAGGTGCTCACTACAGATGCTTCCCTCCTGGGGTGGGGTGCACACCTGGCAGACCAGTCCATAAGCAAGGTGTGGTCCCCTCCAGAGTCCAGGTGTCACGTGAATCTCCTCGAGCTCAGAGCTGTGTACCTGGCTATCAAAGCATTTGCCCCCCAGCTAAGAGGTCAGTCTGTTCAAATCAGGGCAGATACCACCACTACCATGTTCCACATCAACAAGCAAGAGGGCACAAGATTCACAAAGCTCTGCACAGAGGCCATGAAGATCTGGTCTCTGGCCTACTCGCTAGACATGCAGTTCACTGCCATCCACCTCCCAGAAAGGACAATGTGCTGGTGGACTCCCTGAACCGCATCAGTCAGGGCCACCACAAGTGGACCCTAAATAGAGTACTGGCCACAGTCTTCAGGAGGTGGTGCACTCCAAAGATAGACCTCTTCCCCTCCAACCTCAATCGTCAGATTCCCCTGTACTGCTGCAGGCCTTCAGCTCTGGGCTAGTGCCAGTGGATGCCCTGTCTTTGGATTGGACAGGGAGGTTCCTATACATCTTCACTCCATTTCCTCTGATTCTCAGGGTTCTACTAAAACTCAGAAGCCAGCCAATAACAATGATCCTGGTGGCTGCAGACTAGGCAAGGCAGCCTTGGTACACACTGCTTCTCGGCCTCTCACTCAAATGGCCCATTTGTCTGCCTTTGACCCACAGTCTCCTAACCCTGCCTCAGATGGGGATAACATACCCCAGCATACTCTCTTCACCTCAAAGCGTGGTACTTGTGGAGCTAGAGCTCTCAGTACTCAGAGCAGGTCCTGAGAATCCTTTGACTGGCCAAGAAGCCAAGTTCCCAAAAGACTTATGCTTCCACATGAAAGAGGTTTTCTTTTTGGTGTAGGAACAGGCAGACTGACCCACTGCAAGCTATCTTGTCTTCCATACTAGACCATTTGGTACACTTACAAGCATCAGGGCTTAGTAACTCACCTCTGAAGCTTCACACCTGGCAGCCATTTCGGCCTACATCTCTGCTAGTAAGGAGAAATCTGTAATTTGTCATTCCATCTTCAAGAAATTATGTAAAGGCCTGCTGCATCTTCAGCGCCCACTTAAGAGAACCTGTCCTCCTGGATTTAAACCTGTATAGCTAAGTTGATGGAGTCTCCATTTGAACCCACAGTGACTGCTGATTTAAAATATATCAGCCTGGAAAACTTTATTCATAGAATTTGTCTGCAGATAAGGACCGCTAGGCCCATCCAGTCTGCCCGTAAACTTATACTTGTTTGTGGCCTCTGACCATATGTAGTCAGTGGCCTTTATCACCCTCCCTCCTCAAGGTTCCCTGTGCCTGTCCCAGGCATGTTTAAATCACTCCACTCTGCTCGCTCCCACCACCTCCTGTGGCAGACTATTCCATGAGTCCACCATCCTCTCTGTGAAGAAAAGTTTCTCACATTGCCTCTTAACCTGCCTCCTCCAATTTCATATCATGCACCTCATTCTTGTACTCCTACATTGGAAAATGCCTCCCCTGCACCTTGTTTATGCCCTTGAATGTTTCTATCATATACCCCCAATCCCTCTTCTCCTCCAGTGAGTACGTATCGAGGTCCTTTAATCTCTCCTCATATGTTCTGTGGTGCAACCCCTGTACCATCTTGGTAACCCTTCTTTGGACTGCCTCCACCCTGTCAATGTCCTTGCGAAAGTGCAGCCTCCAGAATTGCACACAGTACTCCAGGTGAGGCCTCACTCATGTTTTATACAATGGCATTACCACCTCCTGCTTTCTGCTTGTGATATCCCTGCCTGTGCACCCCAGCATGCCACTGGCCCTCCCTGCAGCCTTTGCATTCTTCTTTAACACCTTTAGGTCATCTGAAATGATGACCCCCAAGTCTCTTTCTTCCTTAGTGATTGTCAGTACCCCCCATTCTGTAGCTCTCCCCAGGGTTCCCTCTACCCAGGTGCATTATTTTGCACTTCTTTGCATTGAACCTTAGTTGCCATAACTCGGACCATTTTTCAACTTCCCCCAGGTCCCTCTTCATTTTCTCCACCCCTTCTGGAGTATCCATCCTTTTGCAGATCTTGGTGTCATCCACAAACAGGCAGACCTTTCCCTCCAGCCCTTCTGCAGTGTCACTGATGAAGACATTAAACAGGACTGGCCCAAGGACTGATCCCTGGGGTACGCAGCTGGTCACCCCCCTCTCCCTGATTGGATCCCATTTACCACCACCCTCTGCCTCCTGTCCATTAGCCAGTTCTCAACCCAGCTTACCACCTTGTGCCCCATGCCAGGCTACCCATTTTGTTAACCATCCTTTCATGCAGGAGATGGTGTCAAGGCTTTGCTAAAATCTAGGTAGGCAACATCCACTTCCCACCCTGATTTACTTTCATTACCCAGTCAAAAAAATTTATTAGATTTGTTTGACACAACCTTCATGCTGTGAATCCACGTTGCCCTGGATCCTGGGCACAGTTGGATTCCGGGTGTGCCACTGTTCGTTCCTTCAGCAGTGCTTCAATGTTCTTCCCCACTACTGAGGTGAGGCTGACCGGCCTGTAGTTCCCCGCCTCCTTCCTACTATCACTTTTGTGCAGAGGGACTACATGCACCCTCCTCCAGTCCTCTAGAACCACCCTTGTGTTAAGGGACTCGGTGAACAAGGCTGTCAGTGGCTCAGCTAGTTCCCCTTGCAGCTCCCTTAATATCCTTGGGTGAATGCCGTCTGGCCCCATCACTTAGTCCACCTTCAGCTTTGCAAGCTCCCCTAGGACTCTCTCCACTATGATTGAACTGGTGTCCACCCTACCTCCGCATCTGTTGCCCAGCTGTGGTCCCTGACCCTCCCCTGTTCAGTGAATACTGAACAGAAGTATTTATTTTGTATTTCTGCCTTGTCTAGGTCTCCCTCCTTACACTCCTCTTCTTCCCCTTTGAGCCTTACAATCCCTCCCCTAGTTTTTCTTCTTTCGCTGATAATCCTATTGGCAATCACTTTAGCCAGTTGCAAGCTCTTTTCACTGAACCAAACTACATAATTTCCCACAGGGATAAAGTAGTTCTCAGGACTAACAGGAAATTTCTCCCCTAAGGTGGTGTGTGAATTTCACCTTAATCAATCCATAACACTCCCTGTCTTTTTCTCAGAAAAATTATTTCCTGGTGAGTGCAGGTGCCACAGCCTGGATGTAAAGAAGGCACTGACTTACTACCTAGAGCATGCCAAGCAGCTCAGGTCCTCTCACACAACTTTATGGCAAGGTGGGCAAGGCAGGCCAGCCTCTAGAGAACTGTCTTTCTCTGGATAGTCTGTTGCATCCAATTCTGTTACAGTAAAGCTGGTAAATGGCCACCTCAAGGCCTTAGAGGCCCACTCTACTGGGGCACCACAGCCTCAGTGGCAGCAACAAGAGATATTCTTCTATTCTACATCTGCAAAGCAGCTGTTAGGAAGACTGTACACACCTTCACAAAGCTCTACTGTGATGTACAGTCTAGATCAGATGCCAGATTCGGCACTGCAGTCAACAGGAAAAAGGTCAAGAGGGCTTGTTTCCTTTTTATATTCAGTTGATTTATTTATTCACTTGCCACCTAGAAAGGTTTCTGATGTTTTATGGTAACACACTTCCAGGAACAGTGGTACTGCAGTGTAATCACTTATCATCTCATCTGAGACATTCACATCTCTGCATGTTTCTTGCAGTCATAAACAGCTTTCTGAGCTCAGACCTTCTGTATGAAACCTGTAGGCCTGTATAGATGGCCACCTTTGCACAGCAGCAACCCAAGCATGTGAGCTGCAGTGGTACAAAAGCAGCCACATGGACACTTATCAGAGCATGGTGAGTCATCCTCTAATCCTCTCCCCAAGCTGGTGCAGGGGTAGGGACGTGCTCCAGAGCGAGCAGCTTAAGCAGCTATGGGGACAGGCTGTGCTGCCACTCACTACAGTGCACAGTGACTGACACTGCAACCACACTGGGACTGACAGCCCCTCTCCAGCATCATGACTTGCATTGGCGTAACCCCTAGGTGGCGCTATTCCAAGGGCTACTACCCCTGCCTGCTTGGCCACTAACAGGTTGAGGGGCCTAGGTCCAATGGCAGGTGCCTTCACCCAGAGGTCAGGGTTGATAGTGGTTAGACTAACTCGGGTACAGCCCTCTGGGACACTGTGACCCCCCCCTTTGTTTCCACTAGTGGCCCACACAATACATGGGAGTTACCTTCCCAATACCCCACAGTTGCACACTTCTTACACATACAGTAACACTTACCCTCAGGACTGATGTCTTGCAGCACGTCTCTGAGGACCCCCTGTAAAACATGGTTAGGCAATATACACAAACACCATGCAATGCTTTTCCTACAGGTACTGACACCACAGACAGCATATAGTTCAATAACAACAAATCTGATTTATTAGAGGGGGCTGTAACAAGGAGGGGGGTAATCAGGTTGATTTGGTTTGGAAATATTCAAATCACAGTACTGTGCATGCATATAGGGTCCAAAATGTCACTCTCTGGGTACCCAGGATGGTGGGGGGCTAGCCAGGGTTGGTGCAGCTGGTTGGGGCCCTTTGATGGAAAAACTCCATGCACACACAAATTGTAATCCGGAGCCCTGTGGCTCAGTTCGTGAAGAAATGAAACAGCAATAATCAGATGACACACTTGTAATTGATAAAAGGCTGCAGGGAGATACCCAGATTTGTATTCACAATATCAAAGCTGAAAACTGGATGGAGGATGTTCTAGCTGGATTGCCGGAAAAACAAGGTATGGAGACAGGGTCCTTGTGGCTGGGCCCAACTGCAGTTGATAGCAAGCGGATTTAGTCCAACTCAAGCTGGGATCTGCTTCCAGCTTTGCACAACTCACAGAAAAAAGGGAAATAACACGCGATCCCCATAAACTCACACATTTATATGTAAAGGAAAGTACTATACCAGGCAGCTGCTTCTCAGATCCGATGCACTCACTTGCAAATTACCCGGGAGCACACACAGCATCAGCAGTCCCCGACAGGCTGATCGCAGTTCAGCAAATCTTCGGTCTTCTACGGGCAAGCCTGGTTCTACACACTGCTTCCTTCTCTTCACAAACTCGGATTCAGTCCGAACTGGCACTTACAAACTGCTGCAGGCTGACTTCAGGGCCTCCCACGAGCTTCCTGCATGAACTACACGCTGCAGCAGAAGCAGGGCTCCTTCTCTCTTCACTGTCACTACTGATCTGAGCTTTCCAGTCAAAGAGCAGGGCACTTTCTTTGAGTTCCCCCCAGTTTGGTTGGCTGGTTCAGCTGTCACTCACAATAGGACTCCCTCTGTTGGTGCAAAAAGGTGCCAAGGTCAAAACTACATTTCCCAGAGGCACTAGCCATACAGTACATAGGTGGCTGGCTCCACAATGAGAGTCTAAGTTCTGATTTGCCAGCAGCAGGCTCCATTTTAAAGGTCCCCTCACTCTGATTGGTCCAGTTCAGCAGTTCAAAACCAGAATGGAGTGCTAGGCAAAAACAGTTCAGACTGCAAAGAAAAGCAGGTTACACAAACTGTATCTTCATTATTACTCTAAACAATTCCTGGCAGATTGTTACACCATTTGAAAGAGCTCCCTCTGCGCATTTAGCGACGGCAGAAACGGAGCGAGTTGACAGCAGCCCGGGTGGGACTCGGGCATTGAAACACACAATCTCCCTTCTAAATTAATTATGTCTGCAAAGCAAACAGCTCTTAAAGAGACAGTATGTGGAGGCTCAAATAGCACTCACTTGGAACCACATTTAAATAGCTTAGATGCCGAACACCTCCAGGCTTGGAGCATTCCTGCAAGCTCCTGGAAGACTTCTGGGAACCCCCATTTGCAGGGGGGTTACACCCTTCCTGGCCTGGAAAAACTTGGCGTCCGCGTCAAGTAGGTACCCTTATAACATTTTAAAAACAGATTATCACATTTGTTCATATCACCAACAGTTCAGGTCTGCATCTTTTTAAACAACAGTCAACATATTAAATCATTGGTATAGCTGTACTTATTCTGTAATTCACAGTTTGCTACTTGTTACACAACATTGTACATGCAGACATTCTGAAATCAGGTCATTACTTCCTGTATATGAAACCTGAAGAGAGGGGGCCCTTCCCTATCAGCTACCTTGGGCCTGGATGGGGCAGGGGCACCATACTTACAGGGCAAGACCAATAACTTGGAATTAGCACTTATGCTTAATTTGGGCAATGAGCTCGGGGACACATACACTCCCTTATGGACCACATTAAGAGGCAAGTCCACAGATCTTCCAGGAGAATCATAGCTGAAGTGCACCACAGGCTTCACAGCTCGACCAGTCTTTCTAGGGGAAACTGTTACAGTCTCTGAGCTATTAGGCTCACCTTCATCACTGTCTTTACTGGCCAGGGGAGTTTCCATTGGGGTAGAGAGACTAGAACTGGGGGCACTTTCAGCTCCAGGAGTTGCAATCTCTGAGTCCACAACACTTGTCTCACATGGCAGTGAACCATCAGGGCACTCAACATACTCTTCTTGTTCTGGTATATCACCAATCTGTCCCAGTTCATCATTTTCCTCCTCTGAAAGCTCATACAGTTGAACGATACACAGTGATTCCATGTCACCCGACTTGATACTTTGCACTTCACTTTCTGGGAGCATTGGCTCCAAGGACAAAGCTGGGGGCTTAGGCAGTCCTGAAGGCCCAGCTTCATCTCCATGATTGACTAGGGGAGTGCCTTGAAAGAACTGACTCAGTTCGTAAGAAGGGTAGTATGCAAAGTCACACTCACTTTCCCCTGAAGTGGACAGACAGTCAGGTTCAGCGGGGGTTTGTTGTAGAGAACACTTTAACTCAGCATCTGTAGGTGCAGACTTTCTTTGCTTTTGTTTAGCAGCAGCTCTGGTCACTGGTCCAGAGGGAGCACTTTCTGGGAGCTCAGACTCAATCAAGATTTGGCCAGTGTAGTAGTAGTAGTAAAAATGTATTTATACAGAAATTTTGCCATTAGGGTTCGAAGATTCCCTATTTACAAGGCAATCCTGTGTTGTACAAGAACTTGAGTAGTTACAAAATTTACAAAATACATAGTATTCACATACACATACCATTCATATAGTTTACATCACAAATGCAAACATAATAATCAAACAACTTATAATTATAGCTACCTATTACACAAACATCTAAAACGCAGTTCATGTTTTACTGCGGTTTTATATTCTAAAAAAGACAAGTCAGGGTCTCTAAGATAAGGGGGAAGTCTATTCCAGCTAGTTGAGACTTTATATTGAAGGGTCATATTACCAAAACTGTTTTTTATTTTTGGGAGCAAGAAATCTCTGGCACCTTGTTTCTGCAAATTCAATCCATGATCAGGTTTTATTAATTTTCTTGTCAAGTGATACTGTGAATCATTTTTAAATAATCCTTTTGTCTGGTTCAACCAGTTGCTCTCAGCTCTCTGATTTAATGAATTCCAGCCTAATTCAGTACACATCTCACAATGATGGGTGCCAATGTCACATTTTAATACAAATCTTGCTATTTTATTATAAAGAACGTCCAAATTTTGTAACAGTTTTTTTGAAGTATGTCTGTAAATATGACTCCCATAATCAATCACTGGTAATATTAGTTGGTTTGCTATATTTAGTCGCATTTGTTTTGTTAAATCATTTGAAATTCGTCTCATAACCCCTAATTTTGAATTTGTTTTTTTTATTAACTCTATTATATGTTGATCAAAATTTAAGTTTTGATCAACATGAATACCCAAGTATTTGTAGACTTGTGTTTGTTCTAAGATTTTTCCTTCCTGAGTCTTAATTATTAAATTTGAAGACATTCTATTTTTCTTCTCACTACTAAAGTACATTGTTTGTGTCTTTTTACTATTTATCAGAAGTCCGAGCAATGAGAAGAACTTCTGCATTATTATAAAGTCACCCTGTAGTTTTTGTACTATTGCATCTGAATTTTTACCTGATTCAATCAGAACTGTATCATCCACATAAAGTCTAACTTGTGAACTTTTTATCAATCTTGGTAGGTCATTCAAATAAACTAAAATAAGAGGGGCCCTAGGATTGAACCCTAAAAATTTCTGTCACATAACCCAATCCAGACCTATGACCATTTACTGTGACAAATTGAGTTCTCTTATCTAAATATGATGCAAACCATCCACAAGTCTCTTCCTCTATTCCCATACACTTTAATTTTTAATCAAAGTACAATGGTTCACCAAATCAAATGCTTTTGATAGGTCCACGTATACCGCACCCACCGACTTCCCCTCCTCCAAGGGAGTAGCAACTAAGTCTAGGAAGTCCGTGAGTGCGGTATCTGTGGACCTATCCTATCTAAAACCTGACTGAAACAGGGTTATTTTCTGATATTTCTCCAAATATTGCATTAACTGTCCATGAACAATTTTCTCCAAAATTTTTGAAACTGTTGACAGTAATGCTGTAGGGCGATAATTTGATGTGGCCATTGAGTCACCCCCTTTATCTATTGGGATTATTTTTGCTTGCTTCCATATTAATGGATAGAATCCCTCACTTAAACTCCAGTTAAAAATATCTCTCAAAATGGGTGCTATTTCTTGTACAGCTTCCTTTAGGAGTCTATTTTCTATCTTATCGGGACCACAAGCCTTATTTATCTTTAAATTACTTATTATATTATATACTTCTGAGGTAGTCACTACTTTGAACCGAAACTTTGGTGCTTGATTTTCCTTCCAATTCTCAAATTTTTTATTTAAATCCGTATATTGCACACTATTCTTTTTGGTTTCAATTCCCAAATCCAAATCTGGAAGTTCAATAAAATATTGATTTAATATTTCTGCCGCTTTTTCTGCTTCAAAAATAAACCCGTTTTGTCTCAATGTTATTTCTTTTTGATTTTTAACGGGATTAGTAAGGTTTTTTATCAAGGACCAATATTTCTTAGGATCAGTTGATTCGTTTATCCTTTGTTTATAATAAGTGGCTTTTGATTTCCTAATTTCCTGGACCACCCTATGTCTTATTTTTTTTAAACTGTCCCCGTACATCAGATTTCAAAGTTTTATTAGCCTTTTTCCAAAGTTGATTTTTTGCCCTGATTAACTTCTTTATAATTGGAGTCACCCAAGGCAAATGATTCTGCTTTTGATTTACTTTTCTCCATAGTGCAAATTAATCACATGCCTCAATAAACATAAGTGTAAATTCCTGTACTGCTAAATTCAGGTCGGGTATTAGGAAGATTCTTTACCATGGTAAGCCCTATAAGTGATTTCGGAATAACTGCTTGTTAAATTTTACATAACTACTTTTATACTCTATCGAGGATTTCATTTTTGGAACTTTTTTAATTCCCAAATTTATAACACATCTAATTACATTATGATCCCCCAGGTTTGGTTCCCCAACTCCCTGGGCAGCAAATGATTTCGATGCATTGTCTTAACATCTTTTGAATTATCCTCAGGCCTTACTTTGTACACAGGCAGATCATCCAGTTTGCCCACTACAATGTGAGGGAGATGGTGCCACCTATCAGCAATCTTGTGTTTGCCATGAAGTCCCAGATTTCTTAGCAATACACGATTTCCCTCCTGGAGTTCCGGTGCTTTCACCTTTTTATCATACCTTTCTTTGTTGGCCAGATTTCTTTTGGCAGCCATGGTTTGAGCCAGTTGGTATGCATGATTCAGCTGGGCCTTTAACTTTTGCACATACTGTAAATAGTTATCAGCTCGAACCTCATCAGGAGAAACTCCGAAACAAACATCTACCAATAGTCGGGCCTCTCTGCCAAACATAAGGCGGTAGGGGGAGAACCCAGTGGCATCACTTTTGGTGCAGTTGTAGGAATGTACCAAGGTGCTAATTTGTTGGCTCCATCTAGGCTTGTCCTCTGGGTGGAGGGTGCCCAGCATATCCAACAGAGTGCGGTTAAAACGTTCAGGCTGTGGGTCCCCCTTGGGTTGGTAAGGGGTGGTTCTGGGCTTTCGCACTCCCCCACAGAGAAAGCATCTCTTTGATCAAACGACTCTCAAAGTCTCTTCCTTGATCAGAATGGATTCTTTGTGGAGCCCCATAGTGAACAAAAAAGGTTTTTACAAGTACTTTTGCCACAGTGGATGCCTTCTGGTCCTTGGTGAGGAAAGCTTGGGCATATCTCGTAAAATGGTCAGTGACCACCAGCACATTACTAATATTTCTTTGATCTGGCTCCAAACTCAGAAAATCAATACAGACCAGCTCCATGGGGGCGCTGCTGGTGATGTTAACAAGGGCAGGGCAAGGCTTTCCTCTGTAAACAGCGGCTACAGGTTTGAATGTGTTGCTCAACATCAGCCCCCATCTTAGGTCAATAGAATCTGGATCTCACCAAGTCAAGTGTTCTATCTATACCAAGGTGCCCCATGTGGTTGTGTAGGGACCTTAGTACCGAGTCTAGGAAGGCAGTGGGCAAAACTAGTTGTTGTTTGTCTATTTGTCCCCCTCTGTCTACTGTTTCTCTGTATAACAGTCTATTAATGAGTTTCAACTTCCTTGTATAACAGTGCAGTTCTCAAATCAGTGGAGCGTAACTTGGACACATTTTTCCCTGCGTAGATGGCTTCTAAAGCTGGTTTGATCATAGGATCTCGAGATTGAGCCCACTGAATACTGTCATTGTCCAGCTGAGGCAGTGCACCAATGTCTGATGCAGAAAAGTGGCAATAAGCAGCAGGTATGCAATTCTCAGAGGGCACCAAACAATCCACCATACAGTCCACTGCGTCCGTGGACATTTGTTCCTCCCTGTCAAACTTCTGGCAGAGTGCTCGAATATCAGGTTCTGACAGTCTGACCCAGTCGTTCTGGGAAACAGGCCTCCGGGAGAGAGCATCAGCGTCTATGTGGTTCAGGCCTGCTCTGTATTCCACAGCATAGTCGTATGTAGATAATGCAGAAAGCCACCTATGGCCAGTAGCATCCAATTTAGCTGAAGTCTGCACATAGGTCAAAGGATTATTGTCAGTTTTTAGTAGTATCTTAGCCCCATACAAGTACTTGTGGAATTGGTCAACAATGGCCCACTTCAAAGCTAGGAATTCTAACTTATGTACAGGATAGTTTTTTTCGGACAGGGTCAGGCTTCTACTGGCAAAGGCCACTGGTCTCAGTCCATTCTCGTGCTCCTGGTACAACACAGCCCCCAATCCTTGCAGGCTGGCATAAGTGTGTAGGACATAGGGTTTTGCTGGATCTGCATAGGCAAGGACAGGAGCGTGGGTAAGTTGATATATAATCTCATGAAAAGCAGCTTCACAATCAGGTGTCCATCTGATTCCAAATAGTTCATTGAGACGGAAATACACTCTCTCAGGCTGAGAAGAAACCGACCTCTTATATTTTTTGTTAGTAGGAGGGTAACCTTGAGTAAGATTAAGCAAAGGATGGCAGACAAGGGTGAGGTAGTACTGGTTGGAGACTTCAATATTCCAGACGTGGACTGGAGCATCCCAGCAGCAGCATCAACTAGGAGCAGATTTATCCTGGACTCCCTTCAGGGTGCCTTCCTCAAGCAACTGGTCATGGAACCAACTCGGCAGAAGGCAATACTGGACCTTGTGCTCACAAACAGGGACAGTGTGATGGGGGTAACAGTGGGGGAGCACCTGGGAAACAGTGACCACCAGTCATTGTGGTTTGAAATCACAGAAAGAGCAGAACCAAACCACACAAAAACATGTATCCTGAATTTTAGGGGGGCAGACTTTGGGAAAATTGGGAGATACTTGAAAGAGGCATTAAGGGGAATGGGACAGGAATCAGGGGTTGAGGAACAGTGGGCAGTATTTAAAATGGGGATTACAAGAACAACAGAATTATGCATTAAGCAGGTTAGCAAGAGGAAAAGGAAGAGGAGACCATTATGGTTTTCCAAAGTGGTAGCAAAGAAAGTGAAAGCCAAAAAGATTGCATTTAGGCAAGGGGATAGGGAGAAGTACCAGGAGAAGCAAATGGAGGCAGGGAGGTCTGTAAGGGAAGCCAAAGCTCAGACAGAAGAACACATTGCAAAATCAGTGGGTAGAGGGACAAAACCTTTACAGGTACATAAGTGGAAAAAGAAAGACAAAGGGAGGGATAGTGAGACTGAAGGGGAGGATGGGGGCAGCAGCATGGAGGATGACAACAGTAAAGCTGACATATTGAACAGGTATTTCTGCTCAGTCTTTACTGAGGAAGAGGAGGGTAATGAGTCTGAAGGGAGTACAAGGGGTGAGAATGGTGCAGAAATGGACACAAGTCCCTTTACACGAGAAAGGGTCCTGAAGGAACTGGAAGTAATAAGAGTTGATAAAGCAATGGGGCCAGATGGGTGCACCCCAGGGTCCTTAAAGAACTAAGAGAGGTGGTGGCTGAACCTCTGGCTATCCTGTTTAGCCGATCACTGGAAACAGGGGAGGTACCCAAAGACTGGAGGACAGCAGATATAGTCCCCTTATACAAAAGTGGTAACAAAGAGGAAGCAGGGAGCTACAGACCAGTCAGCCTCACCTCGGTATTGGGAAAGATCATGGAAGCACTACTGAAGGAGAGATTGGTGGAACATCTGGTTGTCAATGGACTACAGGACCCAAGGCAGCATGGTTTCACCAGGGGGAGGTCATGTCAGACCAACCTCATTGAATTTTTTGACTGGGTGACTAGGGAGATGGATCAGGGGAAGGCAGTGGACATGGCCTATCTGGACTTCAACAAGACCTTTGACACTGTGCCACATAGAAGACTAGCCAGGGTTGGTGCAGCTGGTTGGGGCCCTTTGATGGAAAAACACCATGCACACACAAATTGTAATCCAGAGCCCTGGGGCTCAGTTCGTGAAGAAATGAAACAGCAATAATCAGATGACACACTTGTAATCGATAAAAGGCTGTAGGGAGATACCCAGATTTGTACTCACAATGCCAAAGCTGAAAGTTGGATGGAGGATGTTCTAGCTGGATTGCCAGAAAAACAAGGTATGGAGACAGGGTTCTTGTGGCTGGACCCAACTGCAGTTGATAGCAAGTGGATTTAGTCCGACTCAAGCTGGGATCTGCTTCCAGCTTTTGCACACAGCTCACAGAAAAAAAGGGGAAATAACACCGCAATCCCCCACAAGCACTACACACATTCATATGTAAAAGGAAAGTACTATACCAGGCAGCTGCTTCTCGATCCCGATCGCAAACACTTGCAAATTACGCGGGACACACACAGCATCAGCAGTCCCCGACTGGCCGATCGCACTTCAGCAAATCTTCGGTCTTCTACAGGCAAGCTTGGTTCTACACACTGCTTCCTTCTCTTCACAAGCTCGGATTCAGTCCGAACTGGCACTTACAAACGGCTGCAGGCCGACTTCAGGGCCTCCCACAAGCTTCCCGCATGAACTGCACGCCGCAGCAGAAGCAGGGCTCCTTCTCTCTTCACTGTCACTACTGATCTGAGCTTTCCAGTCACGGAGCAGGGCACTTCTTTGAGTTCCTCCCAGTTTGGTTGGCTGGTTCGGCTGTCACTCACAATAGGGTTCCTTCTGTTGGTGCAAAAAGGTGCCAAGGTCAAAACTACATTTCCCAGAGGCACTAGCCATACAGTACATAGGTGGCTGGCTCCACAATGAGAATCCAAGTTCTGATTTGCCAGCAGCAGGCTCCATTTTAAAGGTCCCCCACACTGATTGGTCCAGTTCAGCAGTTTAAAACCAGAGTGGAGGGCTAGGCAAAAACAGTTCCGACTGCAAAGAAAAGCAGGTTAGACAAACTGTATTTTCATTATTACTCTAAACAATTCCTGGCAGATTGTTACACCTTTTGAAAGAGCTCCCTCTACGCATTTAACGACGGTAGAAATGGAGCGAGATGACAGCAGCCCAGGCGGGACTCAGGCATTGAAACACACAATCCCCCTTCTAAATTAATTACATCTGCAAAGCAGACAGCTCTTAAAGAAACAGTATGTGGAGGCTCAAATAGCACTCACTTGGAACCACATTTAAATAGCTTAGATGCCGAACACCTCCAGGCTTGGAGCATTCCTGCAAGCTCCTGGAAGACTTCTGGGAACCCCCATTTGCAGGGGGGTTACATTGGCTTTGAGGGGCCATATAAATACAGGCATGATCATCTTGGGCAGTCCAAAAACAGAGCATGGAATAGCTGCAGCAGGCCTTTTAATTCTCAGCATGAAATTCACTTGCCAAGTTGCTCTGACATTTCTCATGGGTCTGTAGCAAGCCTCCATGCTGTAGGGAGTGCTGAATGTCTCAGAAACAAAGTGATTACATTTCAGTACCACTGTTCCCTGAGAAAGTGGGTTATCACAAAACGTTGGAAACCTTTCTAGGTGGAAAGTGAATAAATATAGCAATAAAACATATAAAGGAGTTTAGCCCTCTTATTTTTCCTGTTGATGAGTACTAACATTCAGAGCAGCTCCTCCTCCATTTTTAATATACCCCTACAGGGTAGTGGGCATCCTGGAGAGTTCCATTAGGACATAAAAGTCAAGACGTGCACATGGAATGTGCTATCCTTGCAGACACTGGGCTGCATCGTCCACTCCCATGCAGGCTCCCAAGCTGCAATACCACCTGTGGTCACCAAGGTGGCAGTATTGGAGTTGAAGCAGGTGGACTTTCCCCAGCTGGCCCTTTGCAATCCAGACTGATTCCCGAACCCCAGTCGTTGGCATCCCAAGTGGTAGCCCTGTGTGACCTACTGGGTTTTTAGTCAGCAAGGAGACTGTGCACTCACAAACAGGGACTCACCCACTCACAGATGGATACCCACACGGAAGGCAGCAAAGCAGAAATTGATTGCTGCTCAAGTTGCAGATTCAATGAAGCATCGATATAGGTTTACAGCAGAGACAGAGTTAAACACATACTGTTGCAAGGACTACATACAGGTGCTCTGGCACTTCAGTCAATTGGATCTTCATTAGGGGGTGGACTCCTGTTCTCCCTGAGCCCCTTACGTACTTCAGCAGTTGCCATATGAACCAACCAGTGGATTGATTAATTTACAACAGTTAAAGGCACTGAGTGGAGTACAGGGGTTAACAACAACACATAGTGACAAGGTAAAAAAAGTTTACACAAACAAAATTGCCACAAAATACATGAAGATTTTAGCACTATAAACTGACATAAAAAACTTATTATAAAGAGCTGCTAATAAATCGTAATAAAATCCAGATTGTGTCTACAAACAGAGCAAGAGAGGAATTAAAAATGTGTAACACCATTTCTCCTCAAATATACAAAGAAACTCCCTAATGCTTCATGGAGGTAGACATTTAACAGCAGATAGAACCAGGAGGTCGGATTGCCTAGTAAGTTTATAAGTTTCATAAATTTATCAGCGCTAGACAGACTTTCATCCATAATGCTCGCTTTATGACTACAAGTTAAGATATCCCTATTTATATAGCTTATCCAGTTTTAATTTAAAGTTGGCAGTGGACTTACATCCTACTATCTCCAGACGCAAGTTATTCCAGGTTTGTATCACTCTCTGGGTAAACCAGTTTAATCTCCTTCTGGTTTAACCCTGTTCTCCTTCTAGCTGTAGTGGATGACCTCTAGTGTTGTATGTCTGTTCCCTTAATCTTAGACCTAAGCTATCCCAAAGATCATCGTCAGTAAATGCATTGAACAGCACACAGATGTCCCCTCTGGCCCTGCTGTATTCCAGAGAAAAAAGGTCCAAGTCCAATAATCTAGCCTGGTAATCCTTCCCTGTTTGCCCCTCGATGGCCCCTTGTGACTTTCGCCTGCACTTTCTCCAACATATCCTTTTCCATTGCTTTACATGGTGACTAAACCTGTGCCCCATACTTCAGCAATGGTCGAACCAGAGACCCATACAAGGGCATAATCACCTCTCATCTCCTACTAGAAATATGCTTCAAGATGCAATTTAACACCCCATTAGCCTATTTGCTAACATTTTTACAGCGTACCTTGAATTGTAAGTCATTCGTTATCGTAATTCCCAAGTCTTTTTCCTCGGTTACTTCTGTAAGAATATTTTTGCCCAGGTAAAATGTATGTTTTAAATTCTTTTTCCCTATATGCATAATAGCACATTTCTCAGTATTTAGGTGTAATTTATGCTCATTACACCTTCCATAGATGTGGTTTAGTGCGTTCTGAAGTGGTTTTGCATCTGCCGCATTCTGAATGTTCGCCCCTACTCTACAATCATCGGCAAACTTAGTCAACCATACATTCTGGTGTTCATATTGCAGGGATGATACATACATATTAAAAAGGCGCAGGCCCAACACTGATCCCTGGGGCACCCCGCTCGCAACCTCTGTCCAGTCTGATAACACCCCCCTCATGCTGACCCTCTCCTTCCCGTCAGCCATGAGTCAATCCATGCTACAGTACTCTCAAGGATACCCATTTGCTGTAGGATCATTAATAATTCTAAATGAGGTAGCTTACCAAAAGCCTTGGTGAAATCCAGAAAAATAACATCCACTGCTTTTCCCACGTCCAACAATCTACTAGCCATATCATAAAATTCCAACATAGTTTGGCATTATCTGCCCCTGGTAAAGCCATGTTGTGTGCTGTCATTCAGATTGTTTGTCTGTAAGAAATCCACCAAATAGTCCTTTATGATACCTTCTAAGGCTTTACATATGACCGAGGTTGGGCTAACCGGGCGATAATTGGCTGGATCTGATTTGCTGCCTTTTTTGAAAAGTGGTATAATTGAAGCTTCTTTCCATTTATCTGCAGCTTCACCTGAATTTAAGGAATGCTGAAACAAGTAAGTCACATGGGGGCGCTATTTCATTTGCCAACTCTTTTATGAGCCTTGGATGGAATCCGACTGGTCCAGGTTTTCTGATATCCTCGAGTTCCACCTGTATCAGACTGGTTGAATTACAATCCTGTCTCATACTGCTTCCCTTGCTTTCCCTAAAAGAAATTGTGATCACCCCAAGATTATCTGGGAAGTCCACTTAGTTCCATGGGGATCAGCCAAACTTCTTGCATCCAGTGAACCCTGGGAAATGGAGGAAACTTAGGAGTGGCTAGAGAAGGAGAAAAGAAAAGAGCTGAGAGAGGTTAGTGTATAGTGCAATGCATGAATAGGTTGGTGGGAGGAAGGTTTTTTTCTTTGTGTGTGTTTTTAACCAACTCCTTTAGGCCATCCGTCAGTTTCATCTGGCTTCACAGTCTCCTCAGTCTCAGACTTTGGGAACAAAGCAGACCATCACGGCTGCTTTCACTCCTGCTGGACTTGCTGCTGAGGTCTGAGTAAATGATGAGGCATCCAGACCCGTAGCCCTGCACCTGTCTGCCTAGTTTCTGAGTGGTTAGAGTTCCATGTCGTTGGGCTTTCTGAGGATCATCTGGTGCTGCAAGGTTCCCGGAAGGAGTCGAATCACAGGACATAAACTTGCAAGTGGACAAGGTTCTCGTGTTGGTACGAGGAGCAACGTTTTCTGCCCCTCACCTGTTCTATGTCGAATATTCTTGACTACCTCTGGTCCTTGTCTCAGGTCCATTTATGAGCCATATACCTCAAGGTGCATCTGGCCACCATTTTGGCATGCTGTACCAAGGCAGCTAGGCCAGTGGTGGCACAAGATAAAGTGGTCAGCTGTTTCTTTAAGAGGCTGGACTATCTGTCCCCTTCAGCGTGTGAACCACCTCCTCCCTAGTACTTTACACTGGTACAGTCACGACTAATAGGCAAAACACTTGAGCCAATGGATAAGTGTGATCTCTCGCACTTGTTAGGGAAAACTGCTTTTTTGTCCCCATTACCTTGGCCATACAGGTAATTGAGCTTCAGGCACTATCTCTGGAGTCACCCTTTCTAATTTTCCTCAGGGTCAAGGTTGCCCAGCACATCCATGTTAAATTCCTTGACAAAGGTCATTTCTGGGTTTCAGTGCAGTAGGTAGGGAAAATGGGCAGACTGGATTGGCCTAGTGGTCCTCATTGCTGTCAATTTCTGTGTTTACTTAATGTAAATCATGCACTCATTCTACCCATTTATTTGCGAGGCTCACGCTTTGGTGGCCTAGCAGATGCTCCACAAGCTTGATGTTCGTAGGGCCTTGTACTTTTACCAGGAACATACAGCGGAATTTGTGTGAGGCTCATCAGCTGTTCCAAACATTTTGCTGAGGCTGTCTCAGGCAGAACGGCAGCCAAACAGATGATTTGCTGATGGATCTTTTCCTGCGTCGCTCTGTGTTACAGGTTGGCTGGGGTGAGCCAGCTCTGGGGTTGAAGGTTCACTCCCAGCAGACATACTGCTGCTTCTGTTGCTGTTTCTAAGTACATCCTCAATTTTGAAATAGGTAGGGCTGCTACCTGGTTGAAGGCGCACAGATTCATCTCCTATTACAGCATCGACTTGCTCAGTCATCATGATGTTGCTTTTGGGCCTTCAGTTCTCCAGTCTATATTCAACTTATTTGTAGTGTGCACCTTCCTCATCCTCCTGAGGACTGCTATGAATCTGCCTAAATGTGGCTAGTGAACTAAAACTGGGCAGTTAACAATAGAGGATCTTCTTTGAGGATATCTCTTTCATCAGGCCACACTTATAGAACTTTAAGCCGCCAGGCACTAGGACCGCATGGAAACTTTTGCAAGCAGTCCACCAGGGATAAACCACCGACGACAATGTCAGATGTCAGCTACTACATAAACATGGGCGGCCCCTTCCCTCCTCAATTCTTTCTCGCTGTCAACCATACTCATCATACCACTGATGGAAACCCGGTTGCACTTTTTTTAAAATATATAGTAAAGTAATGACTTTAACAAGTGATTTTCGATGACCTGCATGTAGTGAAAGGAACCATTGAAATTGTTCTAGTATTGTGAATGCGGTGAGAAGATTTTTTTCTTTTTTTCCTTTTTTTTTTAACCAGGAGAGACACACTAAGCTGAAGCTTGTTTACAGGTGTCACCTGGGGGCACAAGGAAGTTAAGTGACTTGCTCAGGGTCACACAGTATACAAGTGGGGGCTGTGGGATTCAAACCCAGGTTTGCAGCTCAGAGCCTTAAACCACTGCACTATACTGCCTCCTTTACACTGATGATTATCACAATGTCTGCGTCTGTTGCCTCAGCCTGGACCACAGCATGCAAGGCTTCCCAGTTTGCAGGGATTTTAACACTGCCACCCAGCAATGCCGAAAAGGGGCCCTAGAGAAGTACTTATGAAAACAATAGGTAGCCCGCATGGAGAAGGAGCTCCGGCAGAAGAGCACCGCTGCATCACCAGCCCACTCTTCCAGGTCCAGGTACTCAAAATCCCGAAAAAAGTAATCCAGGAGCCATAAGCACAAGCACCGGGAGATGGAGGAGGAGAAAACCTCCCTGGTGCATTCCAGGTCACCCCTCCGCACAGCAGGTACGACCAACACTGTGCCATGGACCGGTCTGTTAGTGACGTTGCTCGCCCTCCTAACCATCAACTTAACTCCCAGGCTGGGGCATGGCAATGGTGCTACCTGGCCTAGTACATCACCATTAACATCGGGAGCTTTGCCTCCCCTGTCGACTTCCACCAGCCCACCCATCAACCACACAGGTGCCAACATCTAGGCAATTGTGTTGTCTTTTACGGACATGCTAAGACACCTGCTACCTCCTCCTCCTGTTCCAGGAGGCCCGTCAACTGGGCTTTCTACTCAACCCCCATGACGACGCACACTAGGGCTGTGCTTTAGCCGCATTCTCTAATGCCGCCGACCTCACCGGCATGTTTCCCGATACCCATCAACCAGGCCAACAAGGATTTCGAATATACTCATTGATTTAATAATGCAGGATGAAGAAGACCCTGAGGACTGTGTTGAAAGTCCCTACGAGAGGAGCATTAGTTCTACAGTGTCCAACTGCAGTGAAGATTCAGTGGTCCACAATCTAAGGTCCCCCAGAGGACCCAACTTTCTTCAGCATGATGCAGCAGTTACAGGCTGCCATGAGTTTTGATTTAGAAGAGCAGGATACCACCAAGAAAAATGTTATAACATTTCTTGGAGTTATGATGCTCTCCCCAGTGTGGTGCCACTTCTCCTTCCTGCTCTAGGATGCATGCTTTGCTGCCTGGTATAGGCTGAATGTCAGTCTAGCCATACCAAGAAAGGCAGACAGAATGAACATGGCTCCTTCAGGGAAACCGTTTTTTGCTACCTAGCCTGAGGCGGACTCTGTGGTTATTAATATTGACAGTGATAGATTGAGGGCACCAAAATACCTGAGCTCCCACCTTCCTGATAAAGATTCCAAGAGGTTGGATGTACTAGGTAAGAAGACTTTTGCTTCAGCCTCCCTGGGCCTAAGAATTGCTAACTATCAGGCCCACATAATCAAGTACCAGAGCAGTCTCTGTAGAAAGACCAAGGCAGCTGCACAAGCTTTGCTAGAGGGTAGCCCCAAATAGGAGCTGCTCAAGGTTCTCACAACTGGGGCTGATGTAGGAAAGCATCTGCTTCGCATGGCTTATGATGTTTCTGATGCTTCTGCTAGGGCTGCTGCCTCAGGCATCTGTGTATGGAGGTACTCCTGGCTCAGGGTGGTAGGGTCTGAGAATGACTAACAGCAAGCCATTCTCAATGCCCCTTTTAGAGGATATAAACTATTTGGCTCCGATGTCCAGCATTTCCTCTCTACTCTTCAGGCCTCAGGCAGGACCCTGAAGTCAGTACACTCTCTCTACCATACCCAACCAAGGGGTAGGCAAAGAGTTTTTTTTCCTCCACCTTGTGCTAGACACCATCCAGCCACTAGACAAGGTAAGGGCAAGTACAAGGGAGCAGGAGCCTTGCCCACTCCAGGCATCACTCTAGGTGCACACTCAAAGCCCCAGGAGGTAGTGGCACAGCAGGAGCCACCATATCTGACTCTGCTCGATTCCTCGTACCCCCAACCACCATTACCTCCAGGGGTGGTTATAGGGGGTCATCTCTCCCTTCACCTAACTCAGTGGAAGAAGGTGACATCGGATGCCTGGGTCCTGGAAATCATAGTACGGGGTCATGCCCTGGAACTTCTGGACACACCTCCAGATCATCGACCAGTGCCAGCTCACTATCCTCCAGACCACACTCCTCTGCTCTTGAAGGAAGTTCAGACTGCTTCAGAAGAAGGCCATAGTGCCTGTGCCCTTCAAACAAAGAAACACAGGGTTCTACTCTCATTACTTCCTAGTCCCAAAATGGACAGGAGACCTGCGGTCTATTCTAGATCTCAGGGACATGAACTTTTTCATAGAGTACAGAAAGTTCAGAATTGTCACCCTACATGGCCTGCTCCCGCTGCTGAAAGTAGAGGATTGGATCTGTTGCTTTGGCATGAAGGATGCCTACCTTCATATCAAAATTCGCAAACCTCAAAGAATGAATTTGAGGTTCCTCTTTCAGGAGGACATTGCCAATTAAGAGTATTGCCCATAGGCTTGTCATCTGCATCATTGATTTTTACCAAATGCTTTGCAATGGTGGCAGCAGCCCTTCGCAGGGAAGGCCTCTGTGTCTTTTCCTACCTGGACTGACTGTTGAAAGCCTGCTGCAAGGATCAGCTCCTGCACACCTTATCTTGAACCAAGCAGATGTTCGATGCTTTGAAGGTTACTGTCAACATACCCAGTTCTGTCTTGACACCTTGTTAACGCCTGCAGTACACAGGAGCAGTCTTGGGCACAGTTCAAGGTTCAGCCTTCTTGTCTCTGGACAGGGCTGAACATCTGATTGCCCAGGTCCAACTGGTACACAACAGCTGGTATGTCTCAGCCTGGACATTCCTGTGGCTTCTGGGCATTATGGCAGCAGCCATCATTACAGCACCTTTAACCAGACTGCACATGAGGATCCCTCAGTGGACACTAGGAGTTCAGTGGGACCAGCTCACAGACAACCTAGAACAAAGGGTTCTAGTAACCGCTCCTGTACACAGAGTGTTCAAGTGGTGGATGGAACCTAGCAACCTGTTAAAGGGGTTTTCTTCCTGATCCCCTCTCCTCAACAGACGTTAACAGCAGATGCCTCTGGGATGGGCTGGAGGGCACACGCAGGGCCCCATCAGATGCAGGGTACACGGACCAGAGTGGAGAGCACCCTGCACACAAATGCTCTAGAAATGTGACCTGTACTGTATGGGCTACAAGCCTTCCAGGCTCATCTGTCCCTGGTCTCTCTTAGTACAGATGGACAACGTTAGTGTGATGCATTACATCAACAGGTAAGTGAGAACTCACTGTTACCCCCGTGCAGGAAGCGATGAGAGTCTCAGATTGGGCTCTGGAATACGGTCTAGAACTGTCAACACTACAAGTTTCAGGCACCCAAAAAATCTTGGCAGACAGGCTAAGCAGGTCACAGTCCAGAATGCATGAGTGGGAACTGCTGGCTTCTGTAATAGAAAACCTGTTTGACAGATGGGGTCATCCTGAGTTGGACATGACACAAAGTACAGTTATGTAAGAACTTACCGTAACAGTAGATCTTCGAGAACAGCTCTTGCAGCAGGTTACACCATTAGGACTGAAGCCAGCAGGTGCCAGGACCCCACGGAAATTTTCTAGCTAGCAATATCCAGTGGGGACCGTCCCCGATGTCACCGCCCCTGACGTCAGGCATCATACGAAAGGGGGTGGTCCCCCAGAATCCCCAGGTCTCCCGCCGGAGACTCCCGGCCGCTAGATGACATCAGAAGTGGAGACTGAGGATCCACCTTCAAAGAAGATATTCAGAGTGGTGTTACAAACACCTATTCCTAGGTAGTAACTGAAAGGAATAACTCTACCTCCAGAGGGGATGGCGGGAGGGAAACTACCTTCTGCAAGAGCTGTTCTTGAAGATCTACTGTTACGGTAAGTTCTTACTTAACTGTACTATCTTACTTCGAGAAACAGCTCTTGCAGCAGGTTACACCATTAGGACTGATTCCCAAGCAATTCTGGAAATCCCTCTTAGATGGGAGGAGGCTAGGTAGAGATCGCGAGTTGAACCAAGACTGAGGACAGTAGTCCCTGAAGGACTGCTAAACCAAAACAAGCTCTTCGCCGTGAAGCAATGTCCAGGCTATAATGCCTGATGAAGGTGTGCATGATGCTCCAAGTAGCTGCTGCGCAGATGGCTGAGGTGGACACGTTCTTCAAAGTGGCAAAGGAGGTGGCCACCCCCTTGTGGAATGGCCCCTTACCGAGCCCAGTAGAGACTCGTTATGTTTCCGGTAACAGAATGTGATGCAATGCATGAGCCATCTCGAAAGAGATTATTTGGAGACCGGAGCACCCAGCATCCTATGGGCGAAGAAGACAAAAAGCTGTTCAGATTTACGATGTTGCCTGGTTCTGGTCAGGCAGCATCTTAGACAGCTGTGCACATCAAGAGTGTGCAGCAAAGCCTCTCCTCTATTGGAGTATTTCGTAAAGTACACTGGTAGACCGATATCCTGATTTAGGGTAAGGGCAGAGACCACCTTAGGCAGAAATTTTGGATTTGTCCTTAGGGACACCCTGTCCTGGTGAAAAACCAAATAAGGTTCTTTGCACATAAGTGCGTGTAGCTCAGAAATCCTTCTGGCCGAAGCAACAGCAACTAAAAATAACGACTTCCATGCCAGAAGACGTAGCTCGCAATCCGCAGCTGGTTCAAAAGGAGGCGGTGTAAGCTGCTCCAGGACGAAGGGTAGGTCCCACTGAGGAATGGGATCCTTAATCGGAGGCATAAGGTGGAGAACGCCTCTCAAAAAGGCACGTGCAGTTTCCAGCTGGGACATGGACCGTAGACCTATAGGTACGTGATAGGCCGAGATGGCACAGACGTGTACTTTTATCGAGGAGTAGGCCAAGCCTGCCTGAAATAGGGACAGGAGGTAGTCTAATACTGAACCCTCAGAACAGTTCAGTAGGAAAAGTCCCCATGCTTGAGCCCAGAGACAAAATGTGCACCATTTCATGGTGTACGTGGCATGAGTGGCCTGTTTTCTAGCAGCTGCTAGAACATCTGCTACCTCTTGAGAGACCCCGTAGCGCATGACTGCTATGTCCCTAGGAGCCAGGCTGCAGGTTCAGAGAGCGGAGGTCTGGATGGACCAAGGATCCTGCCTCCTGGGACAGTAAGTGAGAGCTGATTGGCAGAGGCACCGGCGGTTCCTGAGAAAGGTGGTACAACAGAGGGAACCAGATCTGATTGGGCCAAAAGGGCACGATTAAGATCAGCGTTGCCTGCTCTCTACAGAGTTTCAGAAGAACCCTCTGGATCAACGGGAAGGGAGGAAATGCATAGAGGAATCTGCCTGCCCAGGAGAGGGACAATGCGTCTCACCAGAAAACACCAGGCCCTGGATCTAGTGAGCAGAAATTGGGCAGTTTTGCGTTGGATGGGGACGCGAAAAGGTCTAATACTGGTGTTCCCCATCTGCGAAACAGATCCTCTGTGACCTCTTGAAGTAGTTCCCATTCGTGGACTGTGATCTGAGAGCGGCTCAGACTGTCTGCGATAACGTTGTCCACTCCTGGGACATATACAGCAGTAAGGTTTGCGCCTTGTTGAAGTACCCAATCCCACACCCTCATGGCCTCCCTGCAAAGAGGGTAGGAATGAGTGCCTCCTTGCTTGTTGAGGTAATACATCACTGCGGTATTGTCTGTTTGCAGCAGAAGAGTACTCGGTGGAATCTCCGATCGGAAAGCATGCAAGACGTAAAGAACCACTCTCATCTCTAAAATGTTTATGTGAAGATGAGTTTCCTGGGTCGTCCACGAGCCCTGAGACCTGACACCGTTGAGGTGCGCTCCCCAACCAGCCCCCGAATCATCCATAGAGAGTGTCACAACTGGAGACGGCGCAACGAAGGGGACTCCCAACGACAGGTGCTCTGGGTTGAGCCACCATTGCCAATCCCGGACGACGGCATTCGTGATCCTGATTGGATGCTGCAGATGGTCTTGCTTCTGGTCCCACTGCACCCGTAACATCCACTGGGTCACCTGCATGTGGAGATGGGCTAAAGGGACTGTTGCGATGGCCACAGCCATGTGTCTGAGTAGGCAAAGGACCAGTCTTGCTGGGATGGTCTTTTTCGCCAAAATATCCCTTACGAGGGATCTGATGTGTTCCGCTCTGTCCTTGGGTAAAAAGGCTTTCCCCTGGATGGTGTCCAGGACTGCGCCTATGAACTGCAGTTTCTGAAAAGGAACCAGGTGTGACTTCTCCCGATTGATGGTGATGCCCAAGGACCCAAAGAGGGAGCGAGTACAGTGGATCGCGGACATCAGAGCCTCCCGAGAAGGTGCCATGAGGAGCCAGTTGTCCAGGTAGGGGAACACGTAGTAGCCTTGTCTCCTGAGAGCTGCCGCTACGACTGCCATGCACTTCGTGAAAACCCGAGGTGCTGAAGACAGCCCGAAAGGGAGGGCTTGGAACTGATAATGGCGACCCAGAAACTCGAAGCTCAAGAATTTTCTGTGCACCCAAGCTATCAGAATGTGCAGGTAGGTATCCTGCATGTCCAGTGACGCTAAGAAGGCGCCCTCCTTGAGCATGGGATTAGTCCCGGAAGAGTCACCATGCAGAAGCGTTTGTAAAGCACCGAAGCATTGAGGTTGCTGAGGTCCAGAATCGGATGGAGGTCCTCTGTCGTTTTGGGAACCAGAAAGAAGTGGGAATAATAACCTTCACCTCTCTGGTTCCGTGGAACATGCTCTATGGCTTCCTTGTCCAGAAGCGCTCTCACTTCCTGCTGGATGAGCAGGGCGTGCTGTCCCGAGTAACAGGGAAGCAGGGGAGGCCTTAAAGGTGGGTGGTCGAGGAATTCTATAGAGTGTCCTCTCTCTACCAATTGTAGGACCCACTGGTTGGCGGTTATCATCTGCCACCCTGAAAGGTGGTGAGAGATGCGACCCCCCCGACCCTTTCTTCCCGTTGATCTAGAGGAGGGGCCGGGGCCAGGAAGGAGTCATGCTGTGGCGGCGTTGCCTTCCACAGGCTGGGTTGGTTTGGTATATCTCTGACCTTGGCCTGTGGAAGACTTAGACTGGGCCTTACGGTTGAAGTTGCCCCTTTGCTGCTGGCTGGAACATGGCTGTTGCCTTTGTTGCCGGCTGCGAAAACGATTCTGGTTCCTACAAAAGCAACCAGGTTTGGGCCTGTACATGGCCTGTACAGTCCTCACTGCCTTCCCGGCATCCTGTAACTTGGTGATCACCTTCTCGGAATCCTCTCCAAACAGGACCTCGCCATTATAAGGGACATCCAGGATATTTTTCTGGACGTCCAGGATAAATCCGGAGATGCGAAGCCAAAAGTGTCTCCGGAGACAGACGCCTGAGGCTGCTCCCCTGGCTGCAGAGTCCACTGAATCGTAGGCGACTGTCAAGACTTGGGTTCCCACGTCTGACCCAGTGTGAAGGAGGTTCAAAAGCTCCTCCTTCTGATCGCCATCTGGAAGTGCGTTGACTAGGTCTTGGCCCTGTTCCCATAGGGCATTCTGAAACTGAACCATGTGTGTCAGACAGTTCAGTGATCTGATGGAGCATGTCGCAGCCACGTACATGCGCCTACTCAGTGAATCCAATTGCTTGGATTCCTGATTCGGAGGTTGTATGCTCAAATACTGCAATCGTTAAAACCGGTCATGAGAGGCCATGATGACCAGTGAGTCAGCCAGGAGTTGATGCGCCAGATATGGGTCCTCCACAGGGGCCCTGTATAGGCGGTCAGCCTTTTTTGGCATAGCAGGAGTGGAATGCAGACGTTTCCATGTGGCCTTGGTGATGTCAGCGAAGGTGTCCACCAAGGGTGGCACCACCACAGGCTTAGGATCTTTCTGCCAAAGGTAACAAGCTAGGCGCTGTCGTTCGGGGTCTAGGTCTTCAGTTTCCCATCCCATGTTTTCCTGTATATGCCTCATGATCTCAGAAAAGGAGGGATCATCTGGAGGTGACCTGAGGAGGTCTCGTGGGTCTGGTGATGGGATCCTTATCGGAGAAGGAAACCTGGAGGTGTCAAAAGAGGCCAGTCTACAGTCGTCACCCCGTGGAGTGGACCTTCTTCCTCAGGGCAGCTTGGGACTGGGAGACCCTGAGGGAGATCTGGAAGGGGGCCTTCTCCTGTCTTTGGATCTGCCCCTAGGAGGTGACGTAGGCTCCTTGGGGCTCGGGGGTCTTCCTGCTGGACCCTGGGGTGGAGGAGAGGAGTAGGTTTTACTGGGACCATGTCCCTTTTAATCGTGTCCCACCCAAAGGTAAAGACGTCTTTTACCTCTTGAATATTCATGCCAGACGATGGTCCTTGCGTCGGGGTTGGTCTGTCGCCAGTATCGGGCGTCGGGTCCGAGGGTGTCGCTGGTTCGGGCAACGGCTCCTGTGGAAGCCCAGCATCCTCATTGTCGCCTGCCTGGTCACCAGGCAATGTCAGATCCTCCTCAGAAGAACCCCGGCGACCGGTGTCCACCAGTGAAGGAAGGGCAGTCGTCGACTCCGTAGGGCGCTTGACTGACGTCAGATGCTGAATGGACGTCTGGTCCGACGAGCATTTGACCGTAGAAGGGTCAGCAGCCTGCTTAGGGTTCGGTGTCCGCAAAAGGGACGTCAGGTCTTTAGTCTTCCTGAGAGGGGGGTCCGGTCCCCTAGGAGGCTGGGAAGCTGACCTGGCGTCGGGTTCCCAGCGTCTGTCCGAGGAAGCAGAGGTAGACTTAGAAGATGACTTGGACTGATGACGGTCAGCAGACTTTGTGGAAGCCCAGGAGGGCGCTGGAGAAGGGTCCGAAGTCCTAGAAGTCTTGAGAGGATGGAGAGAAGCAGAAGAACTGCCCGAAGTCCTGACTTTAACAGGAGGGGGCTGCGAGCAAGCACTGGAGAGTGAGTGGTCTGAGCGCGTGGAGCCTGAGCTGGTGCATGAGTCCGAGGCCCGGTTCAGGGATCTGGACCTGGCCTTCTCCCGGTGTTTATGGGCCTTGGAGGTAGACTCACCTCTGGAGGTAGGGTCTCTATCCATACTTTTTAATTTTTCTTTTAAGAGGAACCCCTGGAGTGCCTTCTGATGGCGGATCCTGGTGTGGCTATTAAACTGCTGACAGAGGGAGCAGACCTTGGTGTCATGCTCCGGGCCTAGGCACTGCAGACAGGCTGAATGAAGATCCTTGAAGGGGATCTGTTTGCCGCAGGCACACTTGGAGCGGTGTCCTTCTGTGGAAAGAGTAGGAGATGCCGACATTTAGTGATTAAATGCTGGAAGTTCAAGTCGTCATTCGCTGAAAACAGGCGTCCGTGAGGTCGATGCTGGCGAGTCGACAGCGGGAAAAGAACTGGGGATTCTGGGGGACCGCCCCCTTTTGTATGATGCCTGACGTTGGGGGCGGGGCCGAAGTTGAGGGCAGTTCCCGCTGGATACTGCTAACTAGAAAATTTCCGTGAAGTCCTGCCGCCTGCCAGCTTCAGTCCTAATGGTGTAACCTGCTGCAAGAGCTGTTTCTCGAAGTAAGCTGCTGCATTTCTGCTCGCTCGCTCCAGGGTCTGGAGTTTTCTGGTGAGATGCCTTGTCCCTGTCTTGGAAGGGGAGGGTCCTGTATGCCTTCCATCCCTTCCTTCTAGTTCTGAGAGTGCTACTCAAGTTCCATATGCAGGAGGCAACTCTGATCCTTATTGCTTCCCTATGGCCTCATCAGATCTGGCTCCTCATACTTCAACAACTGACAGTGGAACCACCAGTGCCCCTTCCCTTATGCAAGGGCCTACTTTCACAGGAATAGGGAACTCTGGTCCATCCATATCTCAGATCTCTTCATTTTTGTTCATGGCTCCTGAAAACATAGCCATTGCAAGGTCTAGGGTTTCCCAAAAGATGGCTGATGTCCTGGTGGCTGCCAGAAAGCCTTCCACCAGATCCATTTATTCCATGAAGTGGAAGTGGTTTGCTCTGTGGGCTGCTTCTCATCACTTGGATCCGTTTACCTGTCCAGTTAACCAGGTTCTGGAGTATCTGCTGTCCTTGTCAGATGCAGGCCTGCAGTATTCCTCAATCAAATTGCACTTGGCTGCCATTTCAGCTTTCCATGTGCCTACTGAGGGTCATACAGTTGCCCAGCTGGAGGTGGCCGTACGTTATTGAGAGGCATTTTACACTTGAAGCCTCCTATCTGCAATCCAGTCTGGGCTGGGGACCTACATTTTGTGTTGGAAAAGCTTACTTTGGCTCCTTTTGAGCCATCTGTGACTTGTGGCTTATGCTTTCTTTCTTGGAAAGCATTGTTTTTAGTTGCAATTACTTCTCCAAGGATTTCAGAGCTACAGGCTCCAATGTGTGAGCCTCCTTATTCGATTGTTCACAAAGACAGGGTGTCTTTGCGTACTAATCCTACGTTTTTACTAAGGGAGATGTCTGAGTTTACTTTAAATCGAATGATCCACCTGCCAGTTTATTTTCCTGAGCATGCCAATCCAGGGGAAGCATTGCTCCGTACTCTAGATGTACATAGAATACTCAGGTACTGTATACACTGCACAAAGCACTGCAGAAAGTCTTCACACCTTTTTTGTTTTGTTTGCCGTGGAAAAGAGGGTGCCCCAGTTTTTAAACAGTGTCTGCCCAAATGGTTAGCAAACTGTATTACTTTCTTTTACAGGAAGTACGGTAAGGAACTTCCTGGGGTTGTTCGTGGTCATTCCGCTAGAGACCTGGCCACGTGTTGCCTGTTTTAAAATTGTGTCTGTTGCAGAAATCTGTGCAGCTGCCACCTGGAGTGCTGTCCACACTTTTACTAAACACTACAGTCTGGACATTCCCTCTCGAAAAAGGGCTGGCTTTGGCCTAGCTGTGCTTCAGGGCCTGCTTTCTTAGGCCTGTAGACTCCAGCCGGCCCTGACTGTTTATGGTCAGTATTGCTTGGTACTCATTCCATAAGTGTGGCCTAATGAAAGACATATCTTCAGCGAAGATAGAATAGTTACATACTTACTGTAACCGTAGATCTTCGAGAGAATCTCACCAGGCCATGCCGTCCCACCCTCCTTCCTCCTACAAGGTCCTGAGACTCTAATTTAGTGCTGTCTCCTTCTCCATGATGGTCTACCTGTTGCTGTCTACCTCACCTGGTTGGCAAAGCCCTAGATTCTCTCCTGGTTCCCTACAGGGAGGACCTCTGAGCATGATCCCTGGCAGGGAACTGAGGTGGGAAGGGGCCGCCCACATTTATGTAGCAGCCGACATCTGATGTCATCGTGGGTGGCCCCTAGTGGACTGCTTGCAAAGGTTTCTGTGTGATCCTAGTGCCTGGCGGCTTATAGTTACATAGGTGTGGCCTGATGAGAGATTCTCTCAAAAAATCCACTGTTACTATAAGTATAGAACTGTTCTTTACTTCCTTATAACCATTGTTCTATTACTAGTATTCATTTCACATCCACATGACCCACATAACCTCTCCTGGCAAGGTTTGCATTGGATTTCTGTTCCATCGTGCACATCTGAGTATAGTGGAGCTGAGCCAGAGACCACATCTTTGGGTGGCAGGAGGAGTCAAGCTTAAAGACTGTTCTGGTAATTAAATTGTTTATTTCAAAATTTTACCAGGAAAGACATACTGAATGGAAGTAACAGCTTTTTTCCAGATGTGTCCTGGGGGGGTACGTGAGGTGGGGAACAATAAAATTAGACAACAATGTGCAAAATAAGATTATAAATAATATAAACATTAGAAAGTACAGTTGATAGAGAGTTCAAACATACATGGAATAAATTAGGAGTGATTGAATGGACAGGTGCATTGATTAAGAGATTTGGTGCCTGAAAATAGGCATTTTTAATGTCTGGTGCACTTACCCAGCTATCCAAAACAAATAAAAGATTTCAGATGGGATGTAGCCTAAGGGGAGAAAGTAAGGGGCCAAAATACAAGATCAAAGTGCTTTAAGGGCAGGTACAGGAGGAAGTGCAGAGATCATGAAGAAGGGATCTGAGGGAGTAGAGTGAGGAGGCAGAGTGGATAACAGGAGGAAGTGAAGACCAGAGTTTGAGGAACTGGTAAGAGAAAGCAGCTCAGCCAGCAGAAGGTTTCATGAAAGGAAGAATGACTAAGCATGCCCATTAGAAGAGTGTGGAGGTGAACTGAATACTTGTAGTAAAACAATAGTTACCAGTAAATAACTTCTGTTTACATACAGTAGCTCCTGATCTTCGAGTACTTCCTCCACAGAGCCACTCTCACCCGCCACTGTCTCCTGGACTCGTGGGCATTTAATGTATGCGTGTAGTCTGTCTTCCTCCTTTATTCATCACTAAGTATGGGTTACTTAGGTCCCTACAGGGGTAATTTGGCTATCTTGTGCTTCTGTTGTTTCATATATAGTGTTTTGTTTTTTTAATTAAACTTGTAAGTAGTTTGTTTGGTAGTTTTCCTCTCTCCTTCCTCCTCTGTAACAACAACAACAACAAAAAAGGTGCTGAGGTAGCTGGATCTGGCGCTGCTGTATATGCTGATGGCACACTCGTGGCGCTGTACATCTGTACTGTACATTGGCATTGCAGGGTTCCTACGAGATCCTAATGCCTACAGTTCTAAGACCAAAGAGTGTGGCTGTACTGAAGAGATACTCAAGAAGATCAAGAGTTACAGTAATCAACTTTTTTCCCCCTTTAAGGAGGCAGTATAGCGCTGTGGTTTGGGGCACTGAGTTGCAAACCTGAATCCCACAGCCCCCACTTGCATACTGGATGGCCCTGAGCAAGCCACTTAACTTCCTTGTGCTCCCAGGTAGTACCTGGCAACAAGCTTCAGCTTAGTGTGCCTTTTCTGCTTAAACAGTTTCCCCATTCCTTTTATAGACATAGACTAACGTCCACAGGGTGTGAAATTCCTATACCTTAGGTGCCCAAGGGCATGTACTATTGCCTCAGGACACCTACAGTTGTGTAGTACATGCCCACTTGGGCACCTAAGGTAATTGTGTAGAGCTCCGGGGTTTTTTTTCGTTTTTTTTGCCTGACTTCATTTTTTTTTTTTTTTCCAGGGTTCACTGTCCAGGCGGGGGAGCTATTGGGACTGAGAAGCAGGCTGGAGAAGCGCAGACGCAACAGCGCTAAACCGCTAATGCCGAAAAGAGCCGATCACATGTGTGCTCTTCATGGCATCAGCTGACATGCTGAGAGTCCAAAGGAAGAGGATCGCAAAGCGTGCCAATTCCATTCTGTCTCTTGGTAGTGTAGAGACAGGTCGACTCCTCGTGTGGTAGCATTGTTGCTGCCTGCTAGAGTAGTTCCAGTTCCACTTTCTTGTTGAACAAAAAAAACCTAAAAGAACCAAAAGCTCTTTTAAGAGCTGCCCAGCCTGCCTGTGTTAATTTTTATTTTTTTTTTAACCTGGGAGAGCACTGTGCGGGAGACGGGAGTTAATTGAGGGGGGGGAGCGATTGCAATCAGGATCAACGATCAGTCTGAATTAAACTAAATGAACCTGAGTGCACTGTGCAGGACTTAATCGGGGGAGGGGAGCGAGCGACTTTTTGAGACTGTCTGTTAAGCACTTAATCTGCAGATAGTGACTCATCGTGTGGTAGTTGCTGCCTTCCTGCCCCATTGCAATCGGGATCGATGATCAGTCTAAATTAAACTAAAAGAACCAAAAGCTCTTTTAAGAGCTGCCCAGCCTGCCTGTGTTAAATTTTTTTTTTTTTGAACCTGAGCACTGTGCGGGAGATGGGAGTTAATCGGGTGAGGGGAGCGAGTGCAATCGGGATCGACGATCAGTCTGAATTAAACTAAATGAACCTGAGTGCACTGTGCGGGACTTAATCGGGGGAGGGGAGCGAGCGACTTTTTGAAACTGTTAAGCACTTAGTCTGCAGACAGTGACTCGTCGTGTGGTAGTTGCTGCTTTCCTGCACCATTGCAATCGGGATCGATGATTAGTCTAAATTAAACTAAAAGAACCAAAAGCTCTTTTAAGAGCTGTGTTTACTTTTTTTTTTTTTTGAACCTGAGAGTACTTTCGGTGGAGGGGAGCGAGCGAGTGTTAGACTGTTAAGGTCTCTCTCCAGAGGGGCAGAAATTTGAAACAACACGGAGGAGAGCATTAAGTTTGGCATTTGAAAGTGGGGGGTTGGGAGGCCGAAATCAGGATCTCAAAAATCAGTGGTGATACGCGGAGAGAGGGCCAGGGTATCTCAGTGAGACATATTACCTCTTGAAGCACTTAGTCTGCACTGCAGACAGTGAAGCAAGCTGAATTTACCAGTCTAATTGCATAAGATAGACATAGCTTGCTAGTAGCTACTGCAACCTTAGCTTGTTGTATAACATAATATTTTGCTGAAATTACAGCAAGAGAGGTAGAAAGTGCTGACTACAGCATATAGAAGTCAGTCGGGGACCATTAATTACAGTCTTTGCATGCTGCAACAGTCTGAATTTATCAATATATATTAATCTGAGTGCCTACCTTCCTCAATACAGTACAAGGTTTTATTATTAGTATTACTAATGCGTGCTGTGCCTATGCCTAACCAAACCTTACCTAACTGAAGCTATCTGGCCATCAAATCAAAAAGCTATTTATAACTTGCGCTGAGGAAATTAGCATTCTATTTTGGGAAGTTCAAGTCATTAAAAAGTTGAGAAAGGGCTACTGTCTGTGAGGGGGCCTTTACTGCCTTTCTCTTAGTTTGAAGGCTGACCCTGAAGCAGTGAAATAAGACTAAAAAAGTTTAGTAGTCTCATCATTATATTTACAGTCTACAGACTCAGTCAAGTTGTTGTCTGGGGTGGGACTTTTGAAAAATCTGTACTAAGAGGCTAGAGCTATTCAGCTGTTTTAACTAATTCTTGCTAAGTAAGCTAAAGCTATCAAGCCACAGCTCTCTCTCTCTCTCTCTGATCTTATAACAGTTAAACTACTTGTAGCTGAGGTGCCTAAAGTCAATTTTAAACAGGTCTTTTTTTATTCCTGTGAATGGTGCTTGCTACAGATTGCTATACTTGCTGTGTGAACTAAATCACAGAAAAGTAATTAAAGAGCTACTGCTAGCCCAGGTAGCGCAAAGCTAGTTAAAAAGCCAGTTCTATGAGCTACTACAACTTGTAACTTTTTGACCTACCAATCTACTCTGTGGATTGTGGAGTGTTGTTTGCTTCACTAAAATTTAAGAAGGATCTGCAAAAAAAAATCTATAATCTGTTTTTTTACAAGCTACTCTAAAATCGGAATACTTTATAAAAAAAATCTAACTATAGTATAAGCTTTTTACAAGCTATGCTGTTGTTCACCATCTAAAATCTGAGTACTATTAAAAAATAATCTGAGTGTTAAGCTTTTTACAAGCTACGCTTTCTGTGGACTATCTAAAATCTTTATAAAAAATAATCAGACGAGACAGTCAGGTTTTCTTGTTAAGTTTATTATTAAAAAAAAGACAAGACACACTTTTCCTTGTTGCATTTATTAATACTGAGTAACAAAAAAATTCTCAAAGTCAGTATTCACAAGTTCAGGCAGACACCATGAGTCTTTTTAAATTTGGATTTAAGAGAAAGCGTCTTGAAGAGACTGTGGGAGCCGACTCGGATTCCCCAACACCAAGCACTAGTACTTGTACTACTACTACTACTACTACTACAGCAATAACCACACCACCTCCTTGCCCAGACAGTGAAACTGTTGTGATGACCACTGAAGATTTCTCAAGTGCTACTGCTTGTACTGAAAGCCTAGCTAATGCCCTGAAAGTTAGAAAATTTCAGGAATCGTGGAAAAAGGGCAGGCAGTGGCTTACACATGACACAGATAAATGTGCCATGTTGCGTTCATGGTTTCAGAATTATGATAAAAGCCAAAGCAAAAATAATTTCAGAACTGGATGCAGTACTTTTTAGAGTACACATTATCTCAGCACATGAAGTGTCCGTAGGACACAAAAATGCTGAGAGAACATACGTTGCAAATAAAACAAAAGTTGGAGAAAGACCAATAGAGAAATCCATACAATTAATGGAACAAAAAGAAATGGATCAAATTTGTAAATTGTTCTGTACTGCATATTACGTTGCTAGGACCGAAAGGCCTTTCAGGGATTTTCCTGGGTTGATAGATTTACAAAGAAGAAATCATGGGGATGATGCTATGAGTCACAGTTACAGTAGTGACAAGCAATGCCATGTCTTCATTCACTATATTGCCCAAGATATGCAAAGCACTACTGCTAGTCTACTACAAGACAATTACTTCTTTTCTTTTCTTGTTGATTCCTGCACAGATAAAAGTGTGACTGAGGAGGAGGGCATTCATGTATGTGTTTTTGAAAATGGCCTACCTGTAACAAGATTTCTTGCACTGAAACCAGTCAGTGTCCCTAATTCAGAAAGCATTTTAAATACTGTGATTAATGCTTTAGAGGGTGAAGGTGGTTTAAAGGATGGTGGTTGGAAACATAAGCTGATAAGTGTGGCATTTGATGGTGCTGCTGTAATGTTGGGGAGCACTTCAGGTGTCCTTAGTCGAATAAAGCAAGATTTCCAGTGCCCACACCTCATTGACATACACTGCTGTGCACATCGTTTAGAACTTGCAGAGACTGTTCCTTTTACAAGTCATTAGAACAACTTCTGCTGAACATTTACTCATTTTACCACAGGTCACCAAAAAGTTGGAAAGGCCTACAGGAAACGGGGTTCCCTTTTAAATATTAATGTGGTCAAACCAGTTAACACTGGTGGCACTAAGTGGCTTGCACACAGAGAACGGGCCATTTCTGCCCTTGAAAGGAACTGGGCTGCATTAGTGCCTCACCTCGAACATGTGTCACTGACAAACAAGAAGGATTATGGCCAAAAAGCACTAGGAATACTTAAAGTGCTTAAGACTTTAAAATGTGTTATATACATGAACTTTCTGAAAGTGTTTTTTGGTTACTTATCTGCTCTTAGCCTGTGCTTTCAGCAAGAGGATGCCACTGTTGAAAAAGTTCACAGCAGAATAGAAAGCACAATTCAGAAACTAAATGGTCTCTCGAATCAAGAAACTCTTCACCGTATAACACTTACATCTGTACATGAGAACTTAACTCAGTACAATAGTGTTGACTTAACTAATTAAACTATCAGGCACAGATCAGGTTCTCCTTCAGACATTGTAGAAGCCACAATTTCAGAGATCAAAAAAATTATTCAGAAAACATCACAGCACATTGAATCTCGCTTTCAGTCCTTCATGACCAATAAAGTGCTACTAGCTGCAAGAGCTTTAAATTTTCAGTCCTGGCCAACATCCACAGAGGCACTTGAAACATATGGAGATCAAGCAATTCAAACAATTGTTGATCACTATAAAGTGGTCCTAGAGTCTTGTGGAGTTGATGTTACTTTGGTACTGCTGGAGTGGCTAGACTTAAAAAGCACGTACTCCACTTGCTGTCTGTTGAAAGTTGTAAGTCTCTGAAATTGTGGCAGAAAGTGTTTCTTGCGGATGTGCAGGATCAACAATTTTGAAATGTGCTGGCCATTGTCAGAATTATTCTCCTGATTCCTGTTCACACTGCTGCTGCAGAACGAGGCTTCTCTCTGGTGGGAAGAATAAAAAATGACTGGAGGGTTGGATTACGCCCAGACACCCTACACGACCTAATGTCTATATCTCTGAATGGACCCCAACTTAGTGACTATAACCCTGAAGGTGCCATATCACTGTGGTGGAAAAATGGCAAAAGGAGGCCTACTACCAAAGCTTATGGCTCCAGAACACTGTCACTGCATGCTGCTTCTGCCAGCCCTAGTGGTGGTGATGAAAACGAAAGTGCTTGGTCCAGTGAAGATGACGTCTAAAATTATGTAAACTAAGGGACGGCATGTAACTAGTTTGTTGGGCATGTACATTTTCTTCTTTCATGCCCAAGTGGGCATGTACTTTTTTCACGAATTTCATGCCCTGAACATCCAGACTTAAATTCAAAGTTTGAACGCAAGCCAGTCTGTTGTTACGGTATGGACTGAAGTCTTCTCAGTCTAGATGCAAGGGGAAAATAAGTAAAACCAGACATAAAGGAAGATTTATTTTTCTCTAAAACTGAAAAACACTATCTTCATCGAGGATATCTATTCCATGAAGCGCCACCTTTGGAACTGTAAGCTGACTGTGTCCTTTTTACTAGCTGAGGGTATGTATATATTATGCGCAGCCCCAACACTCCTCAATTCTTTCTTCCGCCATTGATCATCCTTGTTGGACCTGCTGAAGGAAACAGCATTGAAAGGCACATTGCTATTTGTTATTTTTCAAAAATATCCCTGCTGTTGACATGTGCTGCCACCACTTGGAGCACTGTGCACATTTTCACTAAACATTACCGTCTGGACATTGTCTCTCGTAGACGTGCTGATTTTGGGTTTATTGTACTGTACTGCAAGGCTTTCTGTCCTGATCACATATTAGACTTTGCCATCCTCCCGGGTTGCTCTGTACTGCTTGGGAATTGTTCCAGGGATGTGGCCTAATGGTGGTGATATCATCAAAGAAGACAGAATAGTTACATATGAACTTACTGTAGCAGTAGATCTTCGAGAGAATCTCCTCCATTAGGCCATGCCGTACCATCCCTCTTTCCCGCTTTGTTTTCTGATGGTTGCATCAGATGCTCTGCCTAAGGCCTTATTCCGTGCATCTTGTTTCCAGTCCCATGCCTCTCCTTGTTTGGCAGGTACTGGTTTAGTCTCCTGGTTCTTCATAGTTAGTGGCCCTCTGGGGCTAGTCTCCAGTGGGGAAGTGAGAACTGTTAGGGCTGCACACATTATATACATGTTGGTGCTGTACATCATTGTGGGCAGCACCTGACTAGCAGAAAGTTTCCATGTGGTCCTCACAATGACGGCTTACAATTCCAAAGGTGTGGCGTAATGGAGGAGATTGTCTCGTAGATCTACTGTTATGGTAAGTTCTTGCATAACTGTTCTTTCCTAAACAACAGGCATGTGATTAGGGGAAAGAACCCAGAAGGGGTGGGAATTTGGGGTTCCTAGTTTAGAAGACAAACCATCTCAGACTGCTAGAACAATATTTTGTGATCAAGCAGATCCTTCTTCAGGGATGTCTCAGTCTTCAGGTTACATTATAGGAACTTCACTGTCGGTGAAGCAGGATCCACATGGAAGATTTTCAGCAGTACAATTGGGGCAGTCCACATCCATCGATATCATCAACCCTATAAAGGCGTGAGCCGCCCCACTCCCTCCTCAGTTCTTTCCTACCGTCAGCTTGTTCACATGGGTCTCTGTGGAAGCTCCGAGGCAGTTATACTCCATTTTCGCCTACGGCTTTTTCTTACTTATTGAGTTTAGAATCTCTTTTTTAGAAGAGATTATTTTGTTTATGTTGAGAGTTAATCCTTCAACCTCTCTCTTTTGTCGCTGCTGCTGCGGAAAGACGATTGCCTCCACAGATGAACACTCTGTGTCTGCTGTCTTGGGCCTGACCACGAAGTCTCTGAGCTCTGCCAGAAGTTTAATCAAACAACCCTCAGGTGACACAGAAAGGGTTTAAAAATGTTCCTAATTGATCAACAGGTAGCCAGTTCCGGGCAGGGGTCTCCAGGGTCCCAGCCTCTCAATCGCCGGCAGGGTTGTCAAGCACCCTGGCGTCTAAGGCCCAAGACAAGTCCTCGGGGAAAAGTCACAAAAAGGACTGAGATCGGGACCACTTTCCCCGGTGGCGATCTCATTCCCCAACGGCCTTTTCTCCTTCATCCGGGGGTTCCTCATTGGCTGCGACTGCACTGATGCATAAAGTCGCTGTCCAGGTCCCTTTGCTCTCCTAACCCATACCAACAGCGCAGCCACCCAATTCACAGACAGTTGAGGCCTGACCCCTCTTCTACCCAGGCTACAGGCTCTTCAGGTTCACAAGGTCAGTCAGGTGGGTCGTGGATCCCTGCACTGTTGACCCTCTTCTGTCGATGCAGCCTTTCACGGTTGTCGACCAGAACGAAATCTTCACCAAGTTTACCTCAGTGATCATTCATCAATTGGGTATTTATAGGCCCACATCACTGGTGCTGTTGATGACAGCTTCATTGTAAACTCCTCCTTGTAGGCTGTGGGAAGCTCCCACAAGCTGTCGTCATTGTCAGTGGCATTGGACCAGGACTTAGAAGAGGTCGTCGTCAAAGAGGAGTACCACCTTGACCTCATTCTTCCTGATGAGAAAGAGAAGGAGGAAGAGGAGGTCTTTACCTCAGACAGGTCCACAGCCTCCTCTGTTAGTGAGAATTCTGTTAAGCACACCCCAAGGTTTCCTCTGAGGACCCCACATTTTTCAGTATGATTAAACAGTTGTCCTTAGCCATGGGTTTTCACACTGAGGAGGAGGATGCTACCAGAAAGGATCTGGTGGACTTTCTTGAGATCCAATAGTCTCCCCCCCAAAATTATTCCTCGTATTTTTTCTGCCTTGAGGAATGCTGCTACGGTAGCCTGGCACAGGCCAGACATGGTGCCAGCTATGCCCTGCAGGGCAGATAAGCTTTACCATGCCCCCAGGGGTTGACTTACTATACCACCCAGCCAGAAACCGATTCCGTGATCATTAAGGTAGCCCATTACAGGTTTAAGGCACCTAAGTGCCTTAGCTCTCTTCCCCCTGGCAAAGAGTTTCATAGAATTGACCTTTGGGGCAGAAGGGCTTATGCCTCCTCTACTCTTGGGCTGAGGATTGCCAGTTACCGGTCTCATATGGTGAAATACCAGAACTCCAACTGGAAGAAGGGCAAAGCTGCCACTCAGGCCCTCCCAGATGGCACACAGAAGCAGGAGGTTCTCAAGTGCTTACAGACAGCTGAGGATGTTAGCAAGCACCTCTTCAGGGCCCTCTATGATATCTCGGACACTATTGCCAGGCTGCTGCCACCAGCATCTGCCCATGAAGGCACTCCTGGCTGAGGGTCTCTGGCTTTGCTGCTGATGTTCAGCAGAAGGTTCTTAATGACCCTTTCAATGACACTAAGCTCTACAGACGTGATGTCCAGGACATCATTATTGATCTGCAGGCATACTGCAGGGCTATATAATCTGTCCACTCCCTGTACCATACACAGCCTAAGGGTAGACAGTGCCCTCCCTTTCACAAGACATCCAGCAGACCCGGTGCAGCTTCTCGGCTTCAAGGCAAACAGAGAGCCTACAGTGCCTTGACCGCCCCCTCCAGTGCAGGATCAGCAGCCAAGCATCCAAGAAGTGATGCATCAGCCCCAGCATCTGGATCTGCCTCTGCTTGACTTCTTGCCAGAGTTCCAGAGGATAACTTTGCCAGGCCTGATGACTCTTCTCAAGACAGCCAATTGGCTCTGTTCATTGGATATGCAGGATGCATACCTGCACATCTTGGTCTTCCCTCCTCACAGGAGGTTTCTCGTTTTCTGTTTCAGGGCAAGCATTATGAATTCAAGGTGCTGCCCTTTGGCTTGTCCTTGGTCTTTACCAAGTGCTTAGCAGCAGTAGCTGCAGCCCTCAGAAGGGAGGGACTATACATTTTCCCTTACCTGGATGATTCGCTCCTAAATAACCCATCCAGGGAGCAGCTCTGCAAACTCTGGAGAGAACTCTCCAGCTGTTCCTCTCCTTGGGCATTACTGTCAAACTGCCCAAGTCGGCCCTGGTGCCATCTCAAAACCTGCAATACATAGGGGTGGTTCTAGACTTGGCCAAGGGAAAGGGTTTCCTGCCTCAGAACTGGGCAAAGTGCCTTATAGTCCAGGCTCAGGAGGTAGCCCAGTGCCATTTATTCCTGCCAGGGTGTACCTGAGACTGTTGGGTCTAATGGCGGCTGCAATTCCCACTGTTCCACTGGCCAGACTCCATATGCGCATCCTCCAGTGGACTCTTCGAGTGCAATGGGACCAACACATGGACAAGTTAGAGCGGTTGGTGCTGGTCTCCTCCCCGTCCGCAAAGTGCTCCAGTGGTGGATGGACCCCTTGAACCTTTTGCAAGGAGTCCCATTCCAGATCTCTCCCCCACAGCAGATCCTTACCACGGATGCTTCCAGGTCGGGCTAGGGAGCTCACTTGGGTCCCTTTCAAACCCAGGACTCCTAGTCTCAGGTCGAGACCTCCCTGCATATCAGTGTCCTGGAGATGCAGGTGGTGCTGTATGCCATGCAGGCCTTTCAGAACCACCTTGCTCCGGGTCAGCTGCTGGTGCAGTCAGACAACCTCAGTGTAGTGTACTACATCAAGAAGCGGGGGGGGGGACTTATTTTTACCCTCTAAGCAGGGAGGCCAGGAGAGTGTGGTACTGGGTGTTAGATCATGGTCCAACAATCTCAGCAGTCCATGTTCCAGGCATGCTAAACACTCTGGCAGATAGGCTCAACCAGACTCAGTCCAGCTTGCATGAGTGGGAGCTCCTCTCATCCGTCACAGAACAGTTGTTCGACAGATGAAGTCATCCAGAGTTGGACCTTTTTGCATCCCCACTCAATGCAAAACTGCTCAATGTTTGCTCGCTCAATCCAGAGCCTGAAGTTTTCTGACGAGACACATTGTCCCTCTCTTCGAGCAGGAGGTTTCTTTGCGCATTTCCTCCATTCCCTCTAATTCAGAGGGTGCTCATCAAATTGCAGATGGGGGGTGCGGGGCCAGCATGATTCTGATAGCTCCATTCTGGCCCCACCAGATATGGTTTCACCTGCCACAGCAGCTGGCAGAGGAACCTCTGGTCCCTCTCCCCCTTTGCAGGAACCTGCTAACCCAGGCTCAGGGGACCCTGGTCCATCCCAACCTCAGGTCCCTCCATCTGCATGCTTGGATCCTGAGGACCTAGCCATTGCCAGGTTTGGAGTCTCCAACAGAGTAGTGGACGTCCTTGTGGCTGCCCGGAAGCCTTCCACTTGAGCCACGTATACCATGAAGTGGAAGCAGTTTGCCATCTGGACTGCCAAACATAATCTGGACCCTTTCACCTGTCCAGTGAGCCAAATCCTGGATTACCTGATCTCTCTGTCTGACTCAAGTCTCCAGTACTCCTCCTTCAATGTGCACCTTTTGGCTATTTCAGCCTTTCTTGAGTCCGTAGGTGACTGCATGATAGCTAAGCTGGATGTCTCCCATACATTTTTAACTCATTATTACCTGGGTGGCCATTTGCTGTCAGGTACACAATGGATAGTTCGGACTTCATATGAAGCTTTTGGAAGTAATAAATTGGCATCCTGTATCTGAACCCCCCAATCCGTTCTCCCGTCCCAGCTTGGGATTTGAGTTTTGTTTTGCAAAAGTTGACCCTGTCTCCTTTTGAGCAAGCCATGTTTTGCAAGCTACACGCTCTTTCTTGGAAAGCGCTATTTTTAGTTGCTATTACTTCTGTTCGAAGGATTTCTGAGCTTTAGGCCCTCTGGTGCGAGGAGCCTTATTAATTTTTCATAAAGACAGGGTGTCTTTGTGCACGAATCCTAAGTTTCTCCTTAAGGTGGTGTCTGAGTTTTCACTGAACCAATCTATCCGCCTTCATGTTTTTTTTTTCCTGAGCATGCCAATCCAGGGGAAGCACTGCTCCATATGTTAGATGTGCGCAGAACTTTAAAATACTACCTGCCTCGCACCAGGGATTGTAGAAAGTTGAAGCAGTTGTTTGTTTCCTTTGCCCCAGGTAGTGAGGGCGCCTCCGTTTATAAGCAATATTTATCCAGATGGTTGGCAAATTGCATTGTGTTCTGCTACAACAAATATGGCAGAGAACTGAAATATTTGAATAGTTTGTACTTGAAATTAGTTCTTTGAGTTAGAATGGTTACTTGGGCTGTGATATTGTAACTATTGGGGCTTGTGTGCTGGTTGTAGGAACCATTATTGCCCATTATCAATAGAGAGGGACAAACAGGGTGGCCTCATTCCACCACGGCAGGCATCTTCAGAAGGGTTGTAGGCAGCACAGGCTGTGGGGTGGCAATAATTCTCAACTGGGCCTGGAGAGAGGGAGGCTGCCTACTCTGTAGACAGCTCTCTCGTATCAGTAGTGAAGTATATTGGTTAAGGAGTAAGCTGGGGGAGTTGGGGGTGTATGTCCAAGGATAAGGGGTGTGGATATGGGTGGCAGACGGGTGGGGTTCAGGGGAGGCTGGGGCAATGCTCAGAAATTAGAGGAGGTTACATTACAGCAAGGAGGAAGGGGGATATTAGGGACAGAGGACCCTTAGATAGGGATGTTGATGCTCAGGGGAAAACCTGTGGGGTAAACATTCTGAATATAAAGAGAGTGGAGGGGGAAGAGTCAGGAGGAGCTGTTATGAGGAAGCCTAGAAGATCAGACAGTGGGAAGGGAGGGGTTATTGTGGGGAAGCCTGGAAGAGCAGTCTGTGGGAAGGGAGCTCCTAAGGAGGACAGGGCAAGAGGGGAGGAAGAAGAAGATGGGCAGCTTAGAGGGGCAGTCGGGGGAAACTCGGGTCACTTGATGGAGGCTGGCATAGAGTGTTACAATAAATTTGAGCTATTATGCAACCTAGAGGGGGAGGAAGGGGTTGGTGGAAATGAGGAAACTGATACAGAGGCCGGGGGGGGGGGGATCAGATACCCATATGGCATCACAGACCGGCAATGGAAAGGATAGAAATAGTCCCAGAGGGAGAAGAGGAAACTTAAATGTTAAGCAGATGGGGGAGATGCAGCATATTGCAGACACGAGGAAGGAGAGCACAACTGAAGAGAAACTGGAAGACAAGGAGGCGGGGAGGGGCCCTCCTTCAGGTAGGGGGTCTGTACCAGGGATGGGGCCCCTAGGTAAAGGGGACCCACAGAGGGACTCTGGAGGTAGGGATACTATTACAAGGGGGGAGGATGGCAGTGTGGGGGAAGGGGAAACGATCAGGGCCAGGATAAATTGCTCGAATAAGAGAGGGTTAAAGGGGACACCTATTCAGGGGGGGTCTGAGTTAAGTGGGCAAAATTATAAGGGAGGCACAAAGGGGAGGGTGACATTGGGGTCTCTCATAAGGCAGGAAGACTCCCAATGAATTGAGATCACGGATAAAGGGGAGAGGGAGTTCAGAGCGCATAGTGGAGGTAACCATAAGGATGATAGCAGTGTTAAGGTTCTGTTATTGGAGACTCGATGATTAGGTATCCATTGGGAGGGGACGAGGTGTCATAGCAGATGAAGGTAGTGAGTATCTCTGGGCTGGCGGTGCACAGAGCAAAGTTCTTGGTGTACGAACTGGTTAGGGATTGTGGAGGGAAACTGGATTTCCTGGTGCACTTTGGGGCTAATGATATAGAGGGAAATCATGTTTTGGAAATCCAAGCAGGGTTCAGAGAACTTGCCGGAGTCTGTCGGGATAATGGATCCAACATTTCCTTTTTGGAAATATTGCCGCTACCAAAGTCCTCAGTGGAGAATAAAATGAAAATCACAGAGGTTAATGACTGGCTCAGGAAGTGAGGTGAAGAAAGTGGGTCGGGGGTGTTAGGGAACTGGGAAGGAGTTTGGGAGGATAAGGGACTGTATACCAAGGACAGGCTTCATCTTGTCCCATTAAGGAAGGAAGTCCTTAAACAGGGGGTGGTGGACTACATTCAAAAAAGGTGGGGTTTAAACTTGTGAGGGGGAGGAGGGATAAGGGATGGGCTGACCAGAAGCCCTCTCCTCTAGATGAGGGTAGGCAGCCTTCAAACCCAAGGGGAGGGAAACAGACTTGGGAGGAGGTTTCAGGAGGAGCAGAGGAAGGATGGAAGTATAAGGAACCGGGTGGGGTACAACAAGCGGGATTAGGGATAAGGGTGGGGTGGTGTTAATAAATGCCAGGAGCTTGGCAAACAAGTTGCCAGAGTTCAGGCCATGCTGATCGGGGGTGGATATGGTGGCGGTCATGGAAGCAGTGGGCCAACAAAAACAATGACTGGGACCTAAGCATGAGGGGTACACTATGCTGAGGAAGGATAGAAAGGAGGGCAGAGGGGGTGGAGTGGCTATGTTCCTTAGAGATGACATTGAAATTGCTAGGGTAGAAGAGGCAGAGGGAAATGTAGAGACCTTATGAACCCCGGCAGGAGGCAAGGTCAAGCTGGCTGTAGTATATAGGCCCCCTGGGATGGGTGATGTTCTGGAGGATGGTTTGCTGGACAACATCATTGCCCAGTACGGACAAAAAGGGGAGGGAGTGGTGTTGATGGGGGGACCTTAATATGCCAGGTACAAACTAGGGAACCATGACCTCTAAGATGGCCAAGGAGCAGAGGTTGCTGGACAGCTTCCAGGATGTGTTCTTAACACAGCACGTGATGGAGCCCACAAGGGAGGGGCATGTCCTGGACATGGTTCTGGCAGATGGGGATCTGGTAAAGGACCTGGTTGTAGAGGACCCTCTGACTGGGAACGACCACAATACTGTCTGGTTTCAAATAAGCATGGGGGGAGGGGGGAGCGATCTAGGACACTGGCTGTGGACTTGGGGGGGTAGACTTTGTGGGCATGGGAAATATTCTCAAGGATCACTTGAAGGGGATTACAACAATGACAGATGTGAAAGAGAGATGGGAGATCATAAAACGGGGACTTCATGAGGCAGTCAGAACCTGCACTAAGGTGAAGCATAAGGGAGCAAGGGTCACATAAACCATGCAGTGGTCCAGTGAGATTCAGGAAGCAGTCAGAGAAAAGAAGGCTGCCTACAAAAAAAACACAAAACAATGAGAGGGGATAGGGAAAAGGAAATGTACCGTCTTGCATCTAGAAAAGTCACCTGGATAGTGCGCGGGGCAAAGTCCAGTAAAGAGCAGCAGCTGGCACCAGGGATACAGGGAGGGGAAAAGGGGTTCTTCTGGTACATTGGGGAGTGGAGAAAATAAGGGCCAGCTTGGCAGATTGAGACCAGAAGGTGGGTGAGTGGAAGAGGCGAGGGACCAGGCGGCGGTATTAAATGAGTACTTCGCCTCTGTGTTCACTAGGGAGGGAGATGGGATATTTACAAAGCAAGGCACAATGGGGTTAAAAGTGGTAGTGTGTGGGATCAGGTGGGGGCAACAGAAATGGAGCATGAGGGATGGAGAGGTACCCCAGGGGTGTCACATCAGAATAAGGATAAAAAGGCCAGTAAGGTGGAGGGGGGGGTGGATGATGCTATCCCCACCGTACGGGTGTGGCAAGCCCTTAAGGCCCTAAAGAAAGATAAATCTCCTGGGCCATATGGCATTCATCCGAGAGTACTATGGGAATTGGCAGACGTACTGGCTGTACCCCTGGTGGAGCTCTTCAACAGGTCGCTTGAGACAGGGAAGGTACCTAGGGATTGGCGAGAAGCACATGTGGTGCTAATCCATAAAGGAGGGGTCTAGGGAAATACCAGGTAGCTATTGACCCATCAGTTTGACCTCAGTGGTGGGAAAATTAATGGACAGTATACTAAAGGAACGACTGGGGGTGTACTTGGAGGAGGCAGGAGGTCTGGATAGTCAGCAACATGGGTTTATGCTAGGTAGATTGTGTCAAACCAGCCTTGTGGAGTTCTGCGAATGGGTAACATCGGAACTGGACAGGGGAAAGCCTGTGGATGTACTGTCCTTGGACTTCAGCAAGGCGTTTGACTCGGTCCCCCACAATGGTCTGGTGGAGAAACTGACGGGGTTGGGAGTAGGCCCCTTGATGGTCAGATAGATAGAAAACTGGCTAGCTGGACGCACTCAGAGAGTAGTTGTTGGTGGGGAGCTCTCGAACCCTAGAGAGGTCGGTAGTGGGGTACCACAGGGCTCGGTCCTGGGTCCGATCCTGTTTAATGCATACATATCTGACATCAGGGAGGGTATAGGGTGTGAAATGAGTCTCTTCGCTGACGACTACAAGATGGGAGCAGTAGTTGAGGGGGAAGAGGGGAGATTGGCCCTGCAAGGGGATCTGGACACCCTGGAAAGGTGGGCTCACACCTGGAAATTAAATTTCAATACCACCAAGTGCAAGGTGTTACATCTTGGGCCGGGAAACCCTGAACACAGGTACACCCTGGGAGGGGAGGCGCTGGAGGCCTTAACAGGGGAAAAAGACCTAGGGGTCATGATGGATGTGTAACCCCTAGATGGCGCTATCCCAGGGGCTACTACCCCTGCCTGATTTGCCACTAACAGGTTGAGGGGCCTGGATCCGATGGCGGGTGCCTCCACCCAGAGGTCAGGGTTCGCAATAGTTAAACTAACTTGGTCACAGCCCTCTGGGACACTGCAACCCCCCTGTCTTCCCACTAGTGGCCCACACAGTATATCAGAATTACCTTCACAGTATACACTTACCCCCAGGACTGGTTCAGGCACTGGGACCCCCTGTAAAATAAGAAGATACAGTGCAACAATCACAGTACAATACTTTAACATAGACAAATACCTCAGGCAGTATAACTGCTGAAACAAGCAGCTCTGATGTATTTAGGGGGATATAACAAGGACAGGGGAACTCAGGTTAATTAGCGTGTCACTTTACTCATCTACCTATGGCTCTGTGCACAGGCCTATCCCTACCAGTTACTGTCCCTGGGTACCCAAGCCCTAGTGGCTAGTCCAAACCGTGGCAGCTGGTAGGGCCCCTTTCACACAGAAAAAGAAAAATTAGTTAAACAGTCAGCAGTACAGTAATTCCATTTAGTTCAATGTGGCAATTCAACAGGGAGGCGACCCTGAATTAGTACTCACAACCTCCAAACAAGATAGGGTCCTTCAACGTCAGCAGGGCTACTCTTGAGCTCCACGAGACTCCTCACACATTTATATGACAAACTGCAGCAGGCAAAGGTCGTTTAATGGCAGCAGGATTCACTTGAGCTACACAAGCCTCCTCACACATTTATATGGTAAACAGTAACAGGCAAAAGTCCTTTAATGGCAGCAGGATTCACTTGAGCTACACAAGCCTCCGCATACATTTATATGGAAAAAAGAAAGCACTATACCAGGCAGGCTGCTTCTCTATCCCGATCGCAATTACTGCACAATACCCGGGAGAACACACAGCAGATTCAGTTCCTGACAGACCGAGCGCAATTCAGCAATTTCTCCAGTCTTCTACAGGGTAAGCCTGGTTTCTACTCTTCAGATATCCTTTGATTCTCTTCACTGGACAGATTCAGTCCTAACAAGCAGTTACACAAGCTGCAGACCCGGAACTCGGGGCCTTACACGCGTTTCCCGACTAAAACTGCACACCGAAAAAGCACAGGGCTCCTTCCCTCTTCACTGCCAGAGCTGAACTGAAACTCCAGTAGACAAAACCGGGCACTTCCTTTGAGTTCCTCCCAATTCTTGGCTGGATTGGCTGTCATTCACAATAGACTGCCCCTGTTGGCCCAAAAAAGGCGCCGAAGTCCAAACTACATCTCCCAGAGTCACTGCCCATACAATCCTCTTGTGGCTAGCTCAGATTACGAGTCCAAGTTCTGATTCGTCCAAGGCACCATTTTAGAGTTACCGTAACCCACACTGATTGGTCCAGTTCAGCAGTTCAAAACTAGAATGGGGAACTAGGCAAACACAGTTCTGACTGCAAAGAAAGCAGGTTAGACAAACTGTATTTTCATTATTACTCTAAATGATTTCTGGCAAACAGTTACATCTTTCAGATAGGTTCCCTTTGCACTCCTAGTGACTGCAAAATGGAGTGAATTGGCAGCAGCTCGAGTGGTACTCAAGCAGAGAAACACACAGTCCCTCCATACAAACTAATTATGTCTGCAAGCAGACAGCTCTTAAAGAGACAGTACCAGAAGCTCTAAAAACACTCACAGATAAATGGCTTAAACGCCAAACACCATTCAGGCTTGGAGCATTCAAGCAAGCTCCTGGAAGTCTTTTGGGAACCTCCATTTGCAGGGGGATTACAGATGCATGTATGAATAACTCTGAGCGGTGCAAGAGAGCGGCTAGCAAAGCAAACAGGATGTTGGGATGCATCGTAAGGGGGATCACCTCTAGGAGCAGGGAAGTGATTCTGCCGCTGTACAATGGACTGGTTAGACCACACCTGGAGTACTGTGTACAGTACTAGAGACCACACTTGAAGAGGGTCATACAGCTCCTGGAGAGGGTACAGAGGAGGGCTACTAAGATGATACAAGGACTAGGGGATTTGACGTATGAGGATAGACTTGAGGAGCTTGACCTGTTTTCATTGGAGGAGAGAGAGACGGGGGGTGGGGGGACATGATTGAGCTCTTAAAGTACCTCACAGGAATAAATAGGGTAAACACGGAGGGGATCTTTAGACTAAAGCAGGGAGGTATCACCAGAGAGCATGGTTTGAAGTTGGAAGGTGGAAGGATGAGGAGGGGGAAGAGGAGGAGGTTTTTCACTGAGAGGGTGGTGGATCATTGGAACGCGATGCCTGATGAGCTGGTTCAGATATCCACAGTGGAGGGCTTCAAGAGAGGGTGGGACAGATACAGAAAGCGGATGTATCAGATGATGGCCTGGCCCAGGAGGTTGAGCATGGATGATAGGGGTTTCTGAAACACAAGGGGGGGGGCCTCGGTACCCAACTAGGGATCTGAGGTTCGAGCAGGCTTGATAGACCGTAAGGCCTAATCTGCGGGCAATTAGTATGCTAGTAATTGCCTGGAATGGTTAAAGCTCGTTCCACAAAAGGCATGGAAACCTCTGTGGCTTATTTCCGAGGGGCCTTAGCTGCTGACTTCTGTGCAGCTGCTACGTGGAATACTGTCCACACTTTCACCAAGCACTACAGTCTGGACATTGCCTCAAGAGCCTGTGCAGGTTTTGGCAGTGCTGTGCTGCAGGGCCTCAGGTCTTAAGTTTATGATTGGCCTTCCTCCCAGACTGTCTGTACCTCTAACTGCTTGGGACTCGTTCCTATGTTGTGAGCTGATAACTGATATTCTCCCAAAAGAAGGCAGAACAGTTACGTAACAACTTACCGTAACAGTAGTTCCTCGAGGGGATCTCAGTCATCATGTCTGCTTTCCTCCCACAATTCCCCCTTCTTGGGGAGCTATCTGGTGTATCCAACCTTTCATTTAGGCCTAGGCACACCTCTCTCTCTCTCTCTCTCTCTCCCCCTCCCACCTCGGTTCCCCATGGCACAAGCTTTGCTCCCTTTATCTCCGGGGGAAAGATCTAAGGAGGGAGCAGGGCTGCTCGCGCCTTTATAGGGTTGATGATGTCAATGGACATCGACAGCGTGGGCAGCCCCACTTGTACTGCTGCAAATCTTCCATGTGGGTCCTGCTTCACTGAGTGTGAAGTTCCTACAGTGTGACCTGATGACTGAGATCCCCTCAAAGATCTGCTGTTATGGTAAGTTCTTATGTAACTGTTCTTCTTCCACTGAAAACTCTTAACTTGCTTAAAAGTACCAAGGGCAGGATTTTGCAAACTTACTGTAGAAGGTTATACATTGCTTGCATCCAGAATGGGACTCTGGATGGAGGTCAGCCCATTTTTTTTGGACACAGGCCCTTTGGAAAATATGGTTGTAAGATGGTTTGGACAAGGCCACCTTGCTTCTAATTGGTACTTTATCACCTTTATCTGCAGGCCTGTCCCCATCGGGACCGGTTCCCATCAGCTGGCTTCCCTGGGACTTAAAATGATGTGTCCATCCTCTGCCAAAGGACCTGGAGACAATCAGTGTCTGCCCTGCGGGGCCTTCATCCAGCCATGGTTGGGCGTTTTCCTCCCTTTTCTCTGCGGACCCCCCCACAGCATCAGGCGGGTGGGGCTCCTTCCCTTGCATCCTGCTGCGCTGCCACCCGGATCCTCCAGGTGGCAGCTCTATAAGGGGATGCACATACCCCCTCTTTGAGAGAAGAGAGCTGTCTTAGGACGCTCAGTTTTCCCTCCCTCGGACAGCCCCCAAGAGACCTACATCTGATTGGGAACCTGCGTCGTTATCGTGGCATGGGGTGAGGCACCCAGCACCTCAGCCCTGCTCACTACCAAGCCAGACACGGCTGACATCTTGAATGTAAGCTGCCCTTATTACAAAATGAAGTTCTGAAAATCATCCTATAGTGTCTGAATTCTACTGTGCCACATTGGTTGAAACCCTGTCATGCAAATCATCTGTTTGAACCTGATACTTTCTGTGGGAACCCTTTGACATTTCTGGGGCAACAATCAGCAACTTAAAGCTGCTATGGACAGGTTCGACACTGCTTCTAGGGCAGCAGCGGCCGGAATATGCCCCCAGTATCACTCATGGCTGAGGACTTTGGGATTTACAAATGATGCTCAACAGAGAGTCATGAATTTCACATTTTATGGTGTTTATCTGTTTGGCCCATAGGAGGAGCTGGCACTGGAGGCCACTCAGAAAACTAGGACTGCTATTAAGACGGCCAGACGGACCTCTGCCGCCCCTCAGCAGGGCGGAAACCGCCGACAGTTTCATAACCATCAGTCCTTTTGTGGTAAAGGTTGAGAGGCTTTTAACAAGAACCAAGCCCCTCAACCACAAAAGAAAATGCAGCATAAGGCACAGGACCCAAAGGCTCTCAGTGCCACCCTCTGAAGAACCAGACCATGACCCATCTCAACTGCCCGAGGGGGACACCACATTGGCGGTGGGGAGGGGGCATTTGACTCAGTTTTACAACCAGTGGAATTCTGTCACAATGGATAAATGGGTCCTCAGGATAATTAGAAAGGGATACTCTCTCAATTTCTCAGAGACCCCCCAGATCGTCCACCCAAACGACAGCCCAAACTGTCTACCACTCAGTCAGATCTCCTTGCTTCTGAGATTCAGGGCCTTCTAAACAACAGGGCAGTAGAAGTGGTTCCACAAGCAGAACGGAACACAGGTTTCTACTCCCACTACTTCCTAGTTCCAAAGAAAACAGGCGGTATGCACCCTATTCTAGACCTATGGAAGTTAAACAAATACTTTTTCAAAGAGAAATTCAAGATGATATCACTAGGAATACTCCTACCTCTGATTCATCAGAACGATCGGCTGGCTTCTCTGGACATGCAGGATGCCTACACATATGTCCCAGTGCACCCAAGCCACCACAAGTACCTACACTTTGTGGCTCTGGGCCAGCACTATCAGTTCAGAGTCCTGCCCTTTGGCCTATCCTCAGCGCCTCGAGTCTTTACAAAGTGCTTTGCAGTACTCAACGGCACATCTCAGAAAACTCGGAATTCAAGTGTTCCTGTACCTGGACGATTAGCTCCTAGCAAGTTCCTCCAGACAAGGGACACAGGAAGTGGTTGCTATGGCTTCCAAATTCCTCACATCCATGATAGTTCTCCTGAACCTAGACAAAATCGCAGCTTCAACCCTCCCAACAACTTCTCTTCATAGGAGCTGTCTTGGACACCTCCAGGGCAAGAGCCTTCCTTCCCGAAGACAGAAGAAATGACATTCTTTATATAGCTCGCCTCATCAAGGAGAACAACTCAGTTCGAGCTCTCTCGATGCAGAGGATGCTGGGTCTCATGGCGTCATCTGTGTTCACGGTGCCCCTGGCCCGCTTGTATACGAGAACCACTCAATGGATGCTCAGCATTCAGTGGTCTCTGACCACACATGCGCAGTTCTCCCACATCAAGGTGATGGAGCCTCTAACGAGGTCATTCACCTGGTGGACTCAGGAGGACAACCTTCTCCAAGGTTTTCCCTTTGCCCCACTGGAGACGCAGATCACCATCACCACAGTTGCATCTCTGACTGGTTGGGAGCTCACTGTTAGGACCTCCACACCCAGGCCTGTGGAGTCAGAACGAGTCCCAGCTACACCTAAATGTCCTGGAGATGAGAGCTGTTCTGTACACTGTCCAAGCCCTGAAGGATGCCCTCTGCCACAAGGTAATTCTCCTTCAGATGGACAACAAGGCGGTGATGTATTACATCAACAAATGGTGGAGCACACTCTTACCCTCTGTGCAGGGAAGCCATGAGAATGTGGGAGTGGTGTCTCAAGCACAAAGTCCTGATCCAGGCAGTCTACCTGCCAGGAAACCAGAACAATCTGGTAGATCGTCTCAGCAGAATGGAGGCTGATCCACATGAATGGTCTCTCGACTCAAACGTTGTGTAATCACTCTTCAAAGAGTGGGGCACTCCAGACCTGGACCTTTTTGTGTCCCCACTCAGTGCAAAACTGCCTCTATTCTGCTCCAGAAATCCAGAACCTGGTGCTTTCTGTCAGGATGCGTTCAGACTGCAGTGGACAAGACGCTTTCTGTACACATTTCCTCCTTTTCCCTTAATTCAGAGGGTGCTGCTCAAGCTGGAGGCACAGTGGGGCAGCATGATTCTCATTGCCGCATACTCGTCTCATCAGATTTGGTTTCCATTATATCAACAGATTATCAGAGGTTCCACGAGACAACTTTCACATCAAACAGACCTCCTGACCCAGGGTTCTGTGGTCCATCCTAACATGCGGTCCCTTTATCTTCTTGCCTGACTTCAGAGGAGATAGAAGTGGGTAGAGTCAATGTCTCCCGGAGAATCTCAGACATCCTCCTAGCAGCATGTGAGCCATCTCACTAGGAAGACATACACAGCAAAGTGGAAATGATTTTCCATTTGGTGTGAAAAGTCCTTCTAGACCCCTTTACTTGCTCACCAGGTAAGCTGTTAGAGTACTTTCTAGACCTGTCAAACACAGGACCGCAATACTTGACAGTGAAGGTACATCTTTGTGCAATTTCAGCCTACCACGAGCCTATCCACAATATGTCGGTGGCTCAGCTACCCTTGGTTAAGTGATTTCTTAAAGGCATCCTGCACACTAGACCACCAGTCAGAAGACCAATAGCCACTTGAGATATTAACCTTGTGCTAGACATGCTCAACCGTAAGCCATTTGAGGCTCTAGCAACCTGCGGCCTGAAGTTTCTGACCTGGAAGGCTACCTTCCTTGTGGCCATTACCTCCACTCGCAGGGTCTCTGAATTCTGAGACTACTTTGGGAAGGAATTTAGGGTGAGTTCTGAGAACCACCTTGTCTTTGTGAAACACTTTGTATGGGGGGCGTCTATGACCAGGGCATAGATTTCCTTCTGCCTTAACTGGTACAGCTCTCTGTCCTGCTCCTTCTGTGTTTCCTTTTACTTCCTGAATGCTATCTTTTTTTCTCCCTGACTTTCCCCGCCACCTCTTTTGAGAATCTTTTGTTTTGATTTGCTTAAAAAAAAGGCTTGTTGCCTCTGTGATGACAGTTTTGATGTTTCCCCATTGTTGCTCCACCCCTCTTTCTAGCCTGTTTGCTTGTGCTTTTCTATGGCACTCTCACATCTTGCCAAAGTCAGCCCTCCTGAAGTCCAGTACCCTCACTTTTGTATGGCTTGACTCTGTAGCTGAGTTTATTGTGAACCACACTGTTTGATGGTCACTTGTTCCCATATGGCAACCCTGTTCTAGATCTGAGATCCTCTTACTGTCCCCATTTGAGAGTACAAGGTCTAAGATTGCTTCCTCACGAGTGGGTTCTGATACTAGCTGTCTGAGGCATGCCACCTGTAGGACATCGAGAATGGCCCTGCTCTTGGATGTGGCTGCAGCAAATGTGCTCGAGTTAACATCTGGCATATTCAGGTCTCCCATCAACAGTATCTCCCCTTTCTCTGCCATCCTAACAATGCCTTCTGTCATATCTTGTCCATTCCCTCCCCATGACATGGTGGTCTGTATACAACCCCTATGCTGAGTGTGGTGCCATTTCCAGTCTCTAAGGTGACCCACAGTGCCTCCTCTCCTCCCTGTTTACTCTTTTGTTCAGTTGCTTTTATCCCTTCCTTTACATAGAGAGCTACTCTTCCCCCTCTTCTCCCCTCCATGTCTCTCCTGTAGGTTATGTACCCTGGTATGTTAACATCCCAGTCATGGTTCTCTGTGTACCATGTTTCTGTGACTGCTACGATATCCTGGCATCCCTCTTCCATCAAGGCCACCAGTTCAGGGAGCTTGTTGCCCAGACTACAGGCATTGGTACTCATTACCCTCCATTTCCTGATGACCTTACTCCTTTTTGCCCCATCCCTGTCCTTATTGCCTTTGTCACTTTCTCCATTTACCCCTGCCCTCCTCCCTATCGACATCTCTGTCTTGGTGTTTACCTCACTTACTACCCTGACTTTTTTTTTGGGGGGCTAAGATTTCCCTGTTCCTTTCCAGTGCCTCCCCCCTTGGCTAGTTTAAATGCTTGCCAATGAAGCATTTAAACCTATCACCTAGGATCCTGGTTTCCCTCCTGGACAGATGCAGCTCATCATGCCAGTATAGGCCTACATCACTCCAGGTGGACCCCCAATCCCCAAATGAAGCCAAATCCCTGAGCTCTGCACCAGTGTTTCAATCACTGATTGAATCCTATGGTGTGGAGCACCCTAGCCTCACCTACACCATAGACAGGCAGTACCTCCGAGAATGTTACCATGCGTGCTAATTGTCTAAGGCCCCTCCATAAACTCTTCCCGCATTGCTCTGATCCCTTTCTTAGCAATGTCATTTGTCCCTAGGTGGACAATGACATCCTGCTCCCTCCCTTGTGCAGCTGCTCCGGCGATGCTAAGGATTTACTCCCTGTCCCTCCAAACAATGACGCCAGGCAGGCACCTTACCTCCCTCTCCCCTTCCTCCCCCAGTTCTACCTTCCTAACAATGGAGTCCCCCACCAGGAGTTGTTTCCTTTCCCTGTGTGGTCCCATGCCACCCTCCAATGGGTCTCCTTTGTGGAGGTTCCTAGCATCCTCCTTGGGCTCCACTGCGGGTGCCTCCATACAGGAACCACACTTTGCCAGAATGGCATAGGAATTGTGGAGAGGTACAACTGGAGGGATGCGCCTCTGTTCCACCACCCTCACCCTTCCTGAGTCCACTGTGGTCCAACTGCTACTCTTTCTTGGCAACCTCTGAGGCAGTGGCAGTGGCCCTGGTGGCCCCTGGATGGAAGAGGAGGTCCCACAAATCCTAGCCAACTCAGCCTAGAGATGAGCAACCTCCTCCCTCAGCCCAGAGAGGTGCCTGCAGATGGGACAACACCGCATCCTCCAGAATGTCTCCCAGAAGACTGCTGCTCCACAGCCACTGCACTGCACCACTCCCATCATGTCTTACTTCTGGCCCCATCCCTGTTGTTTGGAATCCTTACTCTTTCCTCTGTTTTTTTTTTCTTCTCTCCCTACTTACTTACTGCCTCTGTGCCCTTTAAGCTCCTGGTTGTCCTGTTCTGAGACAAGAAAATCCTATATTTCTCAGTAGACCTCTTACTTGCTCAGAGGCAGACCTCCAGCAGCTGGGGGGGCTACTTTTGCTGTTCTAGGATGGTGAGTCTTTGGTGGCTCTGTGATCACTCACTTCCTGCTCCCAAACAGGAAGTTTCTGTTGTCAGTCAATTCCTGTGCCTATAAAAGTAAAACTAGCTTTGGATGGGAGGGTGAAGGGGAGGGAAGGAGGGCAATATAGTCCCAGTAGAGAAGTCCAGTCACATAGCATTCCTTCCTCCTGGTGTTTTCTGCCAAGCCTGTGGCAGAATCTATCTAGGGCAGTGTTTAAATCTAGCTTCCTTCTAGCTAAGCCACTCCCCTTACTTACTAGAACTTTCTACATGTAATTAAATTGCACAGATAATCCCCTTCAGCCACCTGAGATTTACATCTAGATAACTGCTCAGATAACCATTCACTTCGGCTAACTCAGACAAACACACTTTTTTTGCGTGTGTGTTTTTTTTTTACCCTAAATTGAAGGTCCCAGTAGAAGAGTTTTATTTCTTTAGTCCCAGTAGAGAAGTCCAGTCACACAGCACTCCTTCCTCTTGGTGTTCTCTGCCAAGTCTCTGGCAGAATCTATCTAGGGCAGTGTTTAAATCTAGCTTCCTTCTAGCTAAGCCACTCCCCCTACTTAATAGATCTTTCTACATGTAATTAAAGTGCACAGATAACAATCCCCTTCAGTCACCTGAGATTTACACCTAGATAACTTCCCAGATATCTGAGATAACTGCTCAGATAACAATTCACTTCATCTAACTCAGACAAATACACTAACTTTTTTTTGTGTGTGTGTTTTTTTTTATCCTAAATTGAAGGTTCCAGTAGAAGAGTTCTAATTCTTTAGTTCCACTAGAGAAGTCCAGTCACACAGCACTCCTTCCTCCTGGTGTTCTCTGCCAAGCCTAGCCTATACGATGTGAGCTAGCCTCGTGGCACCTCACATGTGCGGTCCTACCTCGGTGCCGGCTCTCCTGAAGATTTTTGGCTCCCACTGGGTCCTAGTGTGTCTGACATAGTTCCACTAATGTGAATGAGTGGTGGAGACTTCGTCCAAGAAGATCAAGAATTACGGTAGGTACGTATATTTAATTTCCTTGCAGCTGAACAACAGAGGCCACAGAGAATTTAGCCCCTTGCCAGTGACAACACTCCATTCCTGCTGAAATATCACAGTGGGTGATTAATGCTCTAACTAACCAGCTTGCTACACTAAGTAACTAAGAGTACTTACAGTTTTTCTGCTGATTCAATCAGGCCAATAACCTGCTGTGGTCTCCCGTCACTCAGTATTCAGCTATTGCTGTCTCAGACGCTTTTGTTGAATCATGTTGGTTCACTTGCATGCTCTTAATGGTAACACAGCGAACTGAGCACTTGGCACTCGGTACCTGTGCCATAGTGCATTCTCATGTGACTCAAGGGCTTCAGTGTCGTCCCTCCGGTTCCTTGACTCCCACATTCCTGGACTTAATCCAGTGCCAACTGCTTCACTGTCTTATGCTTGATGGAAACGGCTTTGACAGTTGAGTTAGTGTCTCTTATATGCATAGCAAAGGCAGTAGACCTCTGCATCGAGCAATTGAGCAAAAGCAAGAGGAAAAAGAAAACTCTACGGTTCTCAAAAGAAGTGTCTGAAATGGTAAAGGCTAAAAAGGTAGCATTCAGAAAGTGTAAGGCGGTGCAAAGGGCGGAGGGTAGGGAGGTGTGTCAGGGGAAAAAGAGGGAAGCAGGGAAAGCAGTAAGGAGCATAAAGGTGCTAACTGAAGAGAGAATAGCCCAGGAAGTAAAGAAAGGGGGCAAGACATTTTTTAGGTATGTAAATAAAAAAGAGGAAGACCAGAGGTGGGATTGTAAGGTTAAAAAGTGAAGGGAGACTATGCAGAGGGGGACAAGGAAGAGGCAGACATCCTGAACAAATGCTTTTGTTCAGTGTACACAGAGGAAGGAGAAGGGGAGGGGCCACAAAAAAGTAATAGAAGATTTGGAGGGAGGGAGGTGGACACTAATCTTTTTTTGGAGGTGAGAGTCATCATGAAGGGACTTGCTAATCCGAAGGTGGACAAAGCAATTGGGCCAGATAAGATGCATCCAAGGGTATTGAGGGTGCTAAGGGAAATACTGGCTGCATCTCTGACAGTTCCCGTTTAACAGCTCACTGGAAACAGGAGTGGTTCTGGAGGACTGGAGGAGGGCAGATGTAGTCCCACTACAGAAAAGTGGTAGCAGGGAGGAAGGTGGCAGTTATAGGCCAGTCAGATGGACTTTGGTGGTGAGAAGGTTAATGGAATCACTGCTGAAGGAAAAGATTGTGGAATGTCTTGAATCCAGTGGGTTACATGACCCCGAAGCAGCATGGATTCACAGGGGGAGTGGCCTACCTATATTTCAGTAAGGCTTTCAACACTCTTCCATATAGGAGACTAGTAAGCATGCTGGATAGCTAAGGAGTGAGTCCAAAAGTGGTAAACTAGATAAGAAATTGGTTAGGGGATAGGTGACAGAGGGTACTGGTAAACAGAGTTCACTCCGAGGAAGGGAGGGTGACCAGCGTGGTAACTAAGGGATCAGTGCTGGGACTGATCCTCTTTAATGTCTATATAAGTGCCATTCTGGGTATTAAACAGCTGGTATAGCATAGCAAAATGCTACTTTGTATGTTTGTATTTTCTTGCTTGAAGGGCGTGCTGAGCCTGTGGGGAATTTATTTATTTATTTGTTTTTGTTGACCGGGTAAGTGCACTAGACAAATTCTGCCTATTTTCAGGCACGACCCGGGGAGGGGGCTACAGATGAATGCCAACTGACCTTGAACCAGATTAAGCTGTTGGTGGCATTCTTAGTGAGTGGGGGGAAATTTGGACAAGGCACGGGGGAAATTCCCCTACTCTGCCTGCAGTGGTGCTGTCACTTCTTGTGGACAGGATGGAGGGACCCAGTTTGCAGCCAGACACAGGAGGAGGAGGAGGAAGTGATGATGTGGCAGGGGAGCGGTTGTGCTGCAAAGAGGAGGCCCGATTTCAGCGCCTACATTCTCTTTGCAAGAGATATTAGATGCAGAAATAGCCATGGATCCGCAGCATTTAGTTGAAGCTGAATCTAGTCAAGTAGAATCGGATCAAGAAATTCTGGTTGAAACCATGGATTGTATACAGCCTGTAAAGGAAAGCAGCTCAGCTACTGGTATTCCTTCACGTTTGTTTACGAGAGAAAAATTATTAAAAGAACAAATGACTTGCAAAAATGCAGAGTTTGGAAGCTGAAATGATGGTGGTGTTAGAGGTTGAAGAAGAAGAAGTAGACAGCTCACAGACAGCTGTCAAATTGCCACTGAGTCACCCAATGCTTGGGGAGCGGACTGAGGGAGTCAGGGATCCTGTTCAAACTACGGATTCTGTAACAGTGGCTGGCAGTTAAAAGGTCGATGCAAACCCGTGCCTAGAGCCATCGGAGGTCCGTAGTAAGACTCCAAGTCTTAAGGAAGCCAGAAATAGAACCCCCAAATATCGTTTAGGGTTTGGGAAAGTGGTCCCACAACAATGCCAGGGACCATGGAAAAAACCTTTTCTTTTAAAGAGAGACATTTAGCAAAAGACTGGGGCACAAGAATGGATATTGATTCAGAACATACCTCTCAACCTCCCAACTTGCCAGTGTGTGACAGAGGGCTACAAAATGTGTGACAAATGGCAAAAATGTGGTATGCCCAATTTTTCACAGCGTGGAGTCGCGCACTGTGGCGTTTTCACATAAAATAAATTTTACCACAGTAAAACTATTGTTTTTATGCTTGGCATGTGGTTTGTGTTGCAGATTAAAGAGAAAATGAAAATGTGTCTATGTGTCCTTAATTAAAATAAAGAGTGATGCAAACCCTAAATGTGTGTGTCCTTAATTAAAAGGAAGAGTGATGCAAATCCTAATTGTGTAAACATTTTATTGATAAATACACCTCTAGAGAATGAAAAAACACCACTTATTCATTATTTGAGGAAATCATGAAACAGATTATTGAAACTATACTAAATGCAGCACTACTGAGTGAAAGAACAACTATTTGTAGAGCGTTTGCTGAAATAATAATACTAAATGTGTACTGAAACAATACAATATATACAAATAAAAATGTGTGTTGAATACTGCAACTATAATACTATAATGTATTATACTAACTATACTAAATAAATGCACCACCAGTGAATAAAACAAAGTGCTTGAAAGTTAAACCTTAAAAACCCCAAGTAAGCAATTACTGAACTCAGATAATAAAATTGTATTCACATTTAACCACAAACACCTGCTGGCAGCTGGACACTAAAAAGAACAGTATATGCAACTGCAAACATAAAATCACAACTGTAGGACCACAAAATGTCAAATGTCTTCCTTCAAAACACTGTTGGAGTGCGGGGCATGTTGTCTATATCTATGTTGTGGTCTGGTGTTCTTTATTATAGGCGCCCGTTGCTTTTCTGGCAGCAGCAACAGTCTCCTTAGAATACTGAACATCGTAACAGTCTCGCTCCTCATTCATCTTGATTGCCAGCAAAGAGTTCAGTGTTTTGAGATGCAGGGACTGTCGTAGATCCATTTTAACTTTATGTACCATGCTAAAAGCACGCTCTGCGTCTGCATTTGAATGGGGAAAGCAAACTTGTACCATCATCAATCTTTTAAAGTACTGCAGTGAACCATCTCCACCAACAGTTTTGAGGACCGCGGCCCAATGCTTTGGGAGGGCTGAATGGGGTCCATTTATTGGTCCAGTTAGGGTCCCTGTATCAGACAACTGATACACAGAAAATTCATCCAGCAATGTGTCCTTCTCTTCTATGGTCTTGCAGATTCCTAGATGATCTGCCAAGTCTGTCATCATAGAGGGTGTTACCTTGAGCTTCGATGAAGGATTGAGGACAAGTCCTACATTTTGCACAAACTTGTTGTTCACAGGAAATTTCTTTAGTATTTTGGATATGACAGTAGAATAAAACACAACTGCTTTCTGGTAAATGTTGGTTTCTATATCACTGTCCCAGCAATGCTGCCTTCCTGCTCCATCATGTACTGTCGTATTTCTGCCCTAGATGAAGGTCACTGTGGCACAGAAAACTGTCAGGATTGTCCAGAATGGTAGCATCATTGTCATTTAGCAATTTCCTGGCCATCTCAGGCCGCAAAACTCTGCTGGCATATATGTGGAGAAGTCGAGAGATGTCAGAGTGCAAAGTCATTAGTTGGCTGTTGCTTTTTTGCATCTGTTGGTTGAACTGGCACAGAGGTTCAAGTCCATATTTCAGGAACATAAACTGCATTCAGATTTCATGGCTCTCCAGTCTTTTGGTGATGCTCTCCACTTTTGCTGGTCTTTGTTCTGCTGACCGGAAATATGACAGGAGTGCAGGCCACAGATCCAGCACCCTCTTGACAACCTTGTTCAGGCTGAGCCACCGTGTTGGTGCATGCTTTATAACCTTGAGTGGTTCGACATCCACAAACATTGCAAATTCTTTTAACTTCTGTTGTCTCTGTGCACTTAAAGCACAGTGGCAGTAAACATCTGACACAAGCTCTTCAATTTTTGTCAGAGTCTTTACTGCTGCTTTGCTGCAGATGTCTGCCAGGTGGCCATACCTCTCAACCTCCTGCCTTGTAAATCAGGGACAAGGCTTAAAAAAATCTGGGACAAAGGGCAAAAATCAGGGACACATCTTCAAAATTAGAGCTATCCACCCAGAAAGCTGGTAGAATATGGGGCTTAGTGCTAAATGCATTTTCTAAAGAAGAACAAGTCTGTAACTGTAATGCTTGTCATTGTTTTGTGTTTACAGTCCCCACTGTTTAGCCACAAAAACACAAATTTTAGGAGGGACAGAGTAAAATTTTGAGGCAAAATCAGGGACATCCCTGAAAATCAGGGACACTTGAGAGGTATGCAGGTGGCAGAGACACCCCATGTTGACAGTATGTGGATTTAGGGTTTGGAGCCTTGATAAAACAGAGTTCCTTTTGCCAATCATGGAGGCAGCTTTGTCAGATGACAGTGCAACAGGATTGTCCGTTGGAATGTGAAATTGGTTTGGGGTTTCCATAAGACAATCAAACATGCCTTGTCCAGTTCCTGAGACACACTTAGGCAAATCATGGAACTTTGTTGCATGCTTTTCTTGCTCTTCATCAAAATAACCCACAAGAATAACCAACAGTTTTTCATCTCCCATGTCTGTGTTCTGATCCATGTAGACACATTATGGCACTTTTCAGCACTTTGGTGCAACATCTCCCTGGTACATAGGCCCCATGACATCCCTTGCTATGCAGGTTGCTTTTGTGGCACCGCAAGTCATCTTTTTTGGTACTTCAGGATCAGAACAGTACTTCTTCATATATTTAATAATGTGATCACCACATGAAAAAGACAAGTTGTTCTCCGCAAGCATAGTGACAAAAGCAACTTCTGTCTCTGTAACTTTTGAGCTTGCTTGTGCTGCAAACAAATTGGAGAGCTTCTGTCCAGATGTGGCATGCTTGACATTGTTGCAGTGCTTCTCTGAAGCTGCATGGTGCTGCAGATCATGGCGTCCTCCATGGCTTGTGGTGAAATCACAGGAGCATATCTTGTAGAATGCATATGATCTCCCTTTCCTGCTGTCGCTGACCCAATCAAATAAAGATTTCTAGGTAGCCTGGAAGGTTGTGTACCATCTTTGCTTCTTCACTGGGTTGTGCACACTGGAATTATCCGATTCTGAGTTACCCCCGCAATCTATGCAAACATAAAATGCAACAATCTAAACAAAAGAAAGGCAATGCACCTCAACTTGACCTCCGCTCTCAGAGACTAATCCCTTCAGGCAGACAATAATAAGACATCAACAATAGTTTTCAACTTTAAATACTGATTTGTTCGCTGGTGTGGCAGGAGGCAAGGTGTAATGCCGCAGCCCTCCACACCACTGGGCCAGCCTGCCAACCACGCCACCACCATCAAAACTAGGCCATGTACCTTGTTACACACTTAATCCGACTCAATGTCACATAGCAAACAAACCACACCATCAAAAATGGGCCATGTACCTTGTTTTTTGGGTTGGTGGAAGGGGGGGGGTCCTGCTTGCTGTGTCCAATCAATGCTGATGTTTTCTGAACATGACTGGTGGGTCACACTAACACTACAGTCATATTAATATAACATCAGACATTGTCTGGACACAGCACGCACCCCCCCCCCAAATACTTAACTCCATTACACTTGGAAATTTTGGCAGTAAAAGTTATCCGACACAATGTCATGTAGCAAGCAAGATACTCACTGCTAAAACAGAATATGTACATCATTTTTTGGGTTGCTGGGAAGGGGATCCTGCTCTCTGTGTACATTCAATACTGATGATTTATTAACACAACTACACTGTGTTTGTCACAGTGACATAACTGTGTTAATATACCGGCTAGGTGGCACACTGCAAGCTGACCTCCTCCCCGTGCATAAAACAAGGCGTACTTACACATACAGTGCTATAAAGTAAACATAATAAATATGATTAATTGATGGCACCAGACAACAACCCGCCACCCTCTCCCCGGAAAAAAAAGTCAGTCAAACTCCATGTACAAAAAACGTTCCAGTTTCAAAAAATCCCCAGGAACATACCTGTGGCACCATGCAGCTGCTGCTGCTCCTCCTCTCACCTTCTTGTGCTGGTGATGAACGCCTGCATAGTGGTGTAGTCTGTGATGCTGTTCCTGGCTGGATTATTTGGGGTCGCTGGTGGGGCTTCTTTTGAGTCTGACAGTGGAAGCTGGTCACTCCTGGGTGGTGTAACCTCCCTTGTAGAACCTCCAGTACAGTGGCAGCTACACTCAGGATGGTGGCAGAGTATATGTTGTGAAGAAGAAGTATTAGCATTTCTAGCACACCTGCATAAACACTGTACCCCAAAGCACTTTCCAAGCAGTAGTAAAGTGACTGGTACAGTGGTGATACCATCTAATGGTTGCACAATCAAGACCCACACAAACACAGCCCTGGACACCTGCAGCCATATACCGTCCACGCTGCAAACCAGCAGCGCAGTGTAAGGGAAGTTGGTAGAGGTCCCTTCTGGCCAGTCGCAGTGTAAGGGAAGTTAGTAGAGGTCCCTTCTGGCCAGTCGCAGTGTAAGGGAAGTTGGTAGAGGTCCCTTCTGGCCAGTCGCAGTGTAAGGAAAGTTGGTAGAGGTCCCTTCTGGCCAGTCGCAGTGTAAGGGAAGTTGGTAGAGGTCCCTTCTGGCCAGTCGCAGTGTAAGGGAAGCTGGTAGAGGTCCCTTCTGTCCAGCAGTGCAGTGTAAGGGAAGCTGGTAGAGGTCCCTTCTGGCCAGTCGCAGTGTAAGGGAAGTTGGTAGAGGTCCCTTCTGGCCAGTCGCAGTGTAAGGGAAGTTGGTAGAGGTCCCTTCTGGCCAGTCGCAGTGTAAGGGAAGCTGGTAGAGGTCCCTACTGGCCAATCAGCTCGTTGCTGAGGCAGGAATGCTGCTTCTTTTCTTCTGTCCTTGCTTGCTGATGGCAGGTGAGCACCCGCTAGGCAGCGCTACCACTTTACAGGCAGCAAACTAAGATCGGAGCCAATCAAGTAAAAAAAAAAACACCCAGTGGCCCGGCAGCACTGTGAGAAAGCTCAGTGGTGGTCCCGGCTGATCCGTTAGCTTTTCAATGGTGGTGGGGGGGACGTGCTGCTGCTCTGCCAACTAAGTGTGTACCAGACTGTGCCTCTGTTGATTGGCCCACCAGGGAGGGACTGGACCCAGCACTACACAGGGCCCCTGCCCCCCAGTCTGCACAGCAGCACTGCAGTGCACAACCAAGCCAACTTCCAAAGGCTGAAGCATACTGTACTAGACAGCTTTTCTCTGCCTGGGGACCAATCTGGAAACCCCCAAACAGTCAAAGAGGACAGCGAAACATTTAAAATACAGCAGCAGCACTGTCTGTAGCCAAGCCAACTTCCATGATTTTACAGCTCGGTTGGAAGTGGAAACCCGAGGAAACTTGGCACAGAGCACTGTGCTGTAAGTGCTGCTGCTCCAGACTTCTCCCAGTTCCATCCAGAGGGACTTCACTCAGGCAGCTCTCCTCTCACTGCTGTGCTGAGAGCTGCAGCCTGTTCTTGATGGCCACTGCCAGCCAGGTTGGTAGGGCGTTCCATCTTCAGCAGCCCGAGCCAGCTGCATGACACAGGGTCAGTGCTCGCCAGCCTCCTCAACAATCTCTAGTCAGGTTTCAGGAGTGGGGCAAAGACGATGTGCCCAGGGTCTCTCCCAAGCAATCTCCCCTCCAACTGCCCCACCGATAGAGATTTAGCCCCAATACCCCAGTGTGCTGTATCATGTGCTCCTCCTCCTCTGCAGATTGAGACCAGCTGGGGGCACCTCCTCGCTGCTCTGCCAAACCCTTCCATTCCCTGCCTGGCCGCCCTGTCCCCGAATCATGCAAGAACTCTCAAAAGGCACAGGCTAAGCCGATGCAGAACACCAACCAACACTCTGTCCCTCAGCTGGTTGGCGGCGGCGCAGCGTTCTTCTGGCTCCTCGCTCAGCTTGGCTGTTTCGGCTTCCTGGTATGCTGCAGCATGGCGATTCCGATTGGTTCCTTGATGGTCCGTCTCTAACAGCGATCCTCTTGGCAAAATGCTCCTGAAGCTGTGGTTTCCCCTCCGTGCACCCAGACTGCTTTATAGCGGGGAAGCGGACCTGAGGGGGACCTGTAAGACTCACAGATGAGTCAGTAATCAGTTTGTGGGGCGGGGTGTGGGCTAGCCCGGGCCATTACTCAAGTTGCTCTGCCCCTAGAGTAGCCCCCCCCCGATGTCCCGACGTCATCAGTAGGAGGACGGACGGAAGTTAAATGGTGGCGGGCAAACTCAGCTGCAGTGCAAACAAAGGGAACTAGGGATTAGTGCTGCGTGCGGTGCAGCCATGTGGTTTTGGCGTCCAGTGCAGAAAAGAACTGGAGAATGCGGGGCAGCGGTACAGATGGACTGCAGGGATCAGAATGCGGAACATCACGCGAAATCTGGTACAGTTGAGAGGTATGATTCAGAAATTAGTTTCGATACTTGGACACTAGAAAAACACACTAGCACAAGCAGGATGGACTCCGAGACAGTCTGGGAAATGGTTTCCAGATCCAAGAGCCCTTACTTTTCAGTCATCACAGGACTCCACTCCAGCAGATGTTGCCACCAACAATGATGCAACAATGAGCTCCAGCATACCCCGGAGTAATGACTTTTCTGTTAACTCAGATATTCCTGATAATGACTGTAATTTACAAAATAGTGAGAATACGATTCTGCAGAAAAAAAATTGGTTTAGAAGGGAATGTGCCAGTTAGAGAGAAGGTAGAACCTTTGCATTTAGTTCCATCTGAAAAATATCTAAATAGTAACCTTACAGGGCCTTCTTTAGCTCCTATTTTCAAGCTAGCTAACCTTTTTTTAAATAAGGGTGAACCAGCACCTAGGCACAATGTGGTGCGACTACTGTATGAAGGCGGGTTGGACCCCCCGATAGGCTTTACATAGTCAAAACTTTGCTAAAGGCTTCTGTGAAATTCTTTTCCTCTGAAATATTTGCCCTAATTGGACTTGGTAATGGGAATTATGATGTTAGTTTTAAGGCTGTCTCAAGCTTAGACCAGTTTTGGGCCCAGTACCATACTCTTAAAAACAAACCTGTATGGATACCATTTCATGTAATACCATTGACCAAGCCATTAATCAAAACCATTACAGTCCTCTTTAAGAACGATGGGGTGAATATAGAGGATATTATATTTTGGCTGAGGCAAAGGTGTGAAATAATGGGGAAACCTATACCAAATCTTGATAGTGGACAGATTTGGGATGGAAGTCGACGGATCAAAATAAAACTGTTTACCACAAATACAGGCTCAGTCCATCTTCCCAGTACATTTTACTTAGGAAAAGATTGAGGTTACATATTTTATATAGGACAACCCAAATCCTGTTTTAAATGTGGGTCAAGAACATGTCTTAGCTCAGCATGTGATTCTTCTCACTGTAACCATTGTCTAGAATTTGGTCAGAAAGCTTCAGCATGCCTGAACCTTTTCAAGTGTAATCTCTGTGAACAAACAGGTCATGCTCATGGGAGGTGTCCATGAGCCTCCCATAACAGGGATGATTGCCCATCACATGAGGGCCTAATTAACATAGCCCAGCACCAGCAAGCAAAAAGAATTTCAGAGCAAGACAACAGAAATAAGGGAAACCAGATTGTAGCCCCCACATCAGAAGGCACTACCCTTCAGCCAGATGAAAACCCTGCTATAGAGCCCCAAATAGTTGAGACCCCAGATCAGGAACCAAATCAGGTAGCTGAACAAGAAAATATGGAGATGGAAATACCCCAACCAGGGCAGAAGAAACCACCCTTCAAAAAAGTTCCTACAAAAAAAAGAACCAGACAGGGGAAATCAGTTCCCATACCTGATTCTGTGTCAACCCCCATTCTAACTGAAAATAAGTACACAATTTTGGCAACAGAAGGTACTGATGTGGACTCTGAAGGAGAGGGTACAGACACCTCCTCAGTAGTCTCCACTACGGACACAGAAGAAGGAGGGATAGACCCCATAGCAAAAAGGACCAGGCAGATGAAAAACTCAAAGGTTTCTTGATGAGATAAGGAACTAAGACCTTATGTTTTTATATACCTATGCACTCTCTGTTAATAGCTACATTAAATACTGTATTAACAGTATTAAGAGTGATAGGAAACGTATGGGAGCATTATATTCTCTGCAGGGAAGTAAATTTGATGTACTATGTATTCAGGACACAAGACTGAAATCACATTATGAGCTCCAGCAAGCCTCATGAGCTTGGACTCCTGGACCCTCATTTTGGTTCACAGGACTAGACACGTGTGATGGCATAGGCATTCTCTTTTCAAATCCCTTTCTGAAAGTTTCCAGGTTAATCGATATACACCAAGGTAGAGCTTTATTATTAGATATTTCCTTTTTTTCAGAAAGATTTAGGTTGATAGTCACTTATACCCCCTCAAGCAAAAGCTCAAAGGGTTGCTTTATTCAAAGAAATACAACCATATCTGCATACATCTAGATTACTGTTGTGGGTTGGGGATTTCAATTGTGGGCTTTCCACCCAGGATAGAGGTTTAAGGACAAACAAATTATTCTGTGACTCGCAAACCCTTAAACAGATAGTTCAAACAGCAAACTTGGTGGATGTATCTAGAACATGTAATACAGAGGGTGGATATACATATTTTAAAAGAACCTTGAAAACTAGAATTGATTTTATTTTTGCATCTAAATCTTTGGAAATCACACAGGCAAGAACATATCCAAATGAATTTTCTGACCATGTAATAGTAGGAGCTCAGGTTCAATGGGAAAATACCCCAGATGCAGGAAAAATCAATGGAGGTTAAATGAAAATATTTTAGGGGACCCATACATACAGCACAAATGGAAAAGAGAATGGACAGCTCACCTCAGCGAGTAGAGATAGGAATGTGTTGATACCTCTGTACGTCGCATTGGTCAGGCCGCACCTGGAGTATTGTGCAAGGGTTTGGTCACCCTATAATAAGGAAGACATATTAAATATTGAGGGAGTCCAGAGAAGATTTACTAAAAAAATAAAAGGAAGAGAAAATAAAACATATTACAATAGACTGGTTAGTCTAAATCTTTATTCTTTACAGTATCATAGAATAAAAGATCTATGTTTCCATATATAAGAGTATGGAAGATGACGAGTTATTAAAAGAACTGGGGTTCACATATAAACTTGGGAGAACTAGTTCAAGGAAACATAATAAACAATTGTACCAACAAATTTGAGAACATAACTTTCGGAAATATTGGTATAGTTTAAGAGCTGTGGGATCCTGGAATAACTTACCAAAGGAAACTCTTAATAGTACAACGATGAACCAATTCAAGAATGGGATAGATCTATTTTTTGGAGATAACAAATTCATATGTCAATAAAATTGGAAGGCGAGCCTTATAGGATGGTATTTCTATCCTCGGCTTGAATGAACCTATGAAGCCTATCTGTTATTGAATTATTTGACAGCCTCATAGAATGGTGAGAGGATACAAAAAAAGGGTGGCAGGATTGTTTTCAGAACAGGGCCCATTACATAGCCCAGAAAAAATATTTAAAATATTTAGAGCTAAGACAACAAGTGCAGCACTTAATTTTACAAGCTTCACAAACAAACCAAGCTTTTGACAGATTGTCACATAACTTTTTATTTACAGTCCTTAAAGCATATGGGATACCGGATACATTTGTGAATTGAATTCAGCAAATGTACAAAAAGGCATATGTTATCCCGAATATGAATGGGTGGCTAGGGAAAAGACTTTTCATACAGAAGGGAATAAGGCAAGGGTGTCCCCTAAGCCCTATATTGTATGTATTTGCCATAGATATTCTGATTAGGCAAATAGAGAATATTGCAAGTATTAATGGTTTAGAGGTAATATGCCAGGCCCCAGTCATTAAGATATTATCCTAAGCATATGATATGATCCTTGTAGCCCCCACGGTATCAGAAATGGAGTTAGTTAATACTCTAGACAAATGCTCAAGAATCTCAGGATCCCGGATCAACTTAGGGAAGAGCAAAGGGGTAACTATAGGTAAAACACCGATGCCCCCTTCAGGACAGGCAATAGGAGTTACAGTTTCAGATCAGCCAATCCCGGTCTTGGGGACAGACTTCGGACCAGGAGATATGTGTATACATAACTAGACAAAAACCTAACAAGAGCTACATGTCTAGCTAATACCTGGAAAGGTCAACAGTTATCAAAGAAAAGAAGGATAGTATTAATAAAGACCTTGTTTCTCCTGGTATTTTTGTATTTGAGTTACATGCATCCACCTTCATATAGTAGATTTGCAAACTTGTTAAGTATATTTTTTCAAGCTTCATGGGGGTCACGCTTAAACCCGATTAAGAGGGAAATCACATATCGCCCAGTTAAGAGAGGAGGAGTAGGGATGATAAATCCAGTTGCTTTTTATATTAGCTTATTTATCTCTTATAACTTCAGCAGGCTATGAAACCTGGGGTCATTTCATAGAAAGGTTTAGTAGAATACTGGCTAAGGCCTTGCCTTCCTGGATGGGAAAATAGACAGGGTAGACTGTTAAATAAAATAGAAGCCCCACGATATGGACTGGAAACGATAAAAAGCTTAATAAAATGGGGGATTTCTCTCCAGCATGCCCTATTAAATGATAGGAAATCAGTATATAAACTGGTATTAGATTCTGAATGCACATCTGAGATTAATTTCCCTGACTGTCCATCAAACCATTTAAGTTTTGTGTTGCAACAACTGTCAAACAACAGAATCCCACCATATGCATGGGACTGCACTTGGCTGTGTAATTATGACAGACTAAGCGTAAAAGGCAACAGCAAACATAAACAGATAAACAAAAGAAATTGCCCAAGGGAAACAGTCTTCAAATAACAGAAACTCAGGAACACCTATTTTTAACATATATATAAGGCCTTTTTGGAGTATCTTAGCCGAACACTTTAAGGAACCAAAGTTTTTAACGGTAGAATACCCCACTGTAATATATGGTCCAGTTGATGGTTCCTTTAGTAAATATGCTGATACAATTTATATTGTTTTTGTTCTTATTAAGTACTTTATATGGCAATCAAGTTGTTTATGGATTTTACAACAAAAGAAGGTACATTATACAGAACTGCTTCAGAATTTCAAAATAGCCTTGGCCAAAACAATGCAGTATGACATAGCTAGATTTTCACCAGAGAAAGTGAAGCAATTATGGGCTAACTGTATATAATGGTGTAATCAAGTCTTAACAAGCATTTGTCAATGCCGAATGTTGCTTGCTTGTATGTGCTGTTTAGGTATTTGGAAGTGATAGTTCCATGCCTTCCTCCCAAGACATCCACTGTGTCTTTCCGTTCAGTATTCACAGAAGAGTGGGAAGGGCAAGGGCCACAGCAGTACAGCAGTTGCCAAGGGGGTGAAGAGGTGGACAATATTCCATTCAAAGGTAAAGGAGTCCTGCAGGAGCTCACTAAGTGAAGGGTGGACAAAGCGATGGAACCAGATGGCATACGCATGAAGGATACTAAGAGAACTGCGAAGGGAGATAGCAGTACCTCTGGCGGCCATGTTCACTGAGTCATTCAACACGGGTGAATTAGAGGAGAGCACATGTGGTCCCTCTACACAAGTCCGGCAGGAGGGAGGAGGCAGGGAACAATAAGCCGTTCAGCCTCACCTCAGTAGTGGGGAAGATCATGGAGACATTGCTTAAAGAAAGGATAGTGGGGCATCTAGAAGCCATCAGAGCCCAGGACCATAGACAACATGGATTCACAGTGGGGACATCATGTCAGACAAATCTGGTTGATTTCTTTGACTGGGTGACAAAGGAAGTGAATCAGGGTGGGGCAATGGACAACGCTTATCTTGATTTCAGCAAAGCCTTTGACACCATCCCATATAGGAGGCTGATAAACTAGCTGGGTAGGCTGGACATGGGGGAATGGGTGGTAAACTGGGTTAGAAACTGGCTAACAGACATGAAACAGAAAGTGGTGGTAAATGGTGTGCAGTCTAGGGAGAGGGGGTCACCAGTGGGGTGCTGCAGGGATCGGTCTTTGGGCCAGTCCTGTTCAGTATCTTCATTAGTAACATTGCAGAATGTCTGAAGGGAATTTTTTCACCAAATTTTCAACATAGCCATTTTAAGACCTCTGCTCATGAACAGTGTCACTGTGAGTTTCTTAATCGGTCCCAAACATTGACTGCACACGAATGCATAATTATGCGCTTCTATGCGGAAACACATTTTGGGCAACATGTGAAAAATGACAGCTGTACTGCTCATAAGGAGGTGTGGTAAAATGACAATGTTGAAAATCTGAGTACAAATATTAAAATTTGCAAACTTACAAGCGTACGTAGGAACTGCGCATAGCTGCGTTAAGTAAAGCAATCATTTTTAGGAATTTTTCACCAAATTTTCAAACTGGCCATTTTAGACCTCTGCTCATGAGCAGTGTTACTGTGATTACTAATAATGTGTCCCATGCAATGATTTGCACCCGACTGCGCCATTAATGCGCTTCCATGAACAAAACATGTTTAGGGCAAGATGTGAAAAATAATGACTGTCTGCTTATAAGGAGGTGTGGTAAAATGGCAATGTTGAAAATCTGGAGTGCAAATGTTAAAAATTTCACGAACTTCCGACATCGCGTAGGAACTGCTTAACGCACCCTCCTAAAACAGTCATTTTAGGAATTTTTCACCAAATTTGCAACATAGGCTTGAGAGCTCACCTTATGAACGCTGGCACTGTCGTTGCTAGTCGGTCCCAAAGGTGATTTTGCGTAGTGACAGCGAAATCACCTTCTGGCCTGATTAACGCCATGACAGTGACAGAATTCATGAGGAAGGGTCCCAAACCCATGTTGAAAAATTTGAGCCAAAATTCCAAAAATGCCTGAGCTTATGCAGCAAAGCTGAAAACCCTATCTTTCCCATTATACAGCTTACTGGCATTTCCTCAGTTCGCGGGTCGGCTTTGAAGAGTGCAGGCGTGTTCTCAGTCCACCGAATTGTCGTGCCAAGGTCTGAAGGTAAGTATGGGGTGAGGGGATGTGGGGAGGCAGGATGCTTGGTGGGTGGGTGCAGGTTGTGGGAGGGGGCAGGGAGAAGCACGAAGGACAGTTTTGCATTTACAGTTTTTTTTTTTTGAATAAGGCAGCAGGGATGTTTGCCACACTGGGGTGGGCTCCCAGTGTGGCAGCTGGACCTTGGGGGCGTGGAACCAGCGAGTTGGGCACCTCCATCGGCCATAAGACATTTGCCACGCTGGGGTGGGCTCCCAGCGTGGCACCTGGCTCTTTGGGGGGCATGTGGAGCCGGCCAAGGATTTTGCATCCCCGTCGGCTCTAGCGTGTGCATGGGGGAGGAAGGCGCATGAGCAGCACGCAATATGCGTGCCTGCGGTGTGGTCGAGGGGGAGCTCTGCTCACTGAAGTGGAGCTCTCCCTTTCAACTGTACGACCAATGCATTTTCAACTGCTGTCATAGACAGCTGCAGCAGTGATTGGGGAACTGGGGCCGCGCCTGCAAACACAGTGACTGAATTGGAAGACGGGTGCCACACCTCTGAAAACTTGGATGATGGCACTATGTTTCTTGCACATGCGTGCAAGCAACATAAAAATGACAAGGGGAAAAATTCCAAATAATGTTGATTTATGTGACAAAGTCAGTTACATTTTTTGATCTTTTTTTTGTGTGTTTGTTTTCATGTGTTCTTACTTAAAATGTTCTAATGATTTATTATTGATGTATGTACTGTAATGAAATCCAAAATTTTCAATAAAATTCCCATACTCTTTTTGAGAAGTGCCATGGGATCTTTAACATCCACCTGAACAGGCAGATGGGACCTCGGTTTAACGTCTCATCCGAAAGATGGCAACTCAGGAATGCAGCACCCCCATCATGCTGCACTACAGTGTCAGTATTGGGATGGAACCCCCAGCCTTCTGATCTTCCAGCCTCAGAGGCGAGTGTGCTACCTGCTGAGCCACTGACACTGCTAAGGGCGTCCCATATAAATAAATTCTACTACTACTACTTAAAACAAGGGGTAATGCTAACCATCTTCAGAAATGCATAGCAATAGCCTGCTAACCAGTTTTTCTGAGTAAGTCCATGGCACAGAAGACTACATGAAAAAAATATATTCTATTTTCAGTTTTGCTGTTCAGTCTGTGCCAACCGACGTGTGTTTTCACAGCTGATTAGTACTTTCATGCATGAAACAACTAATTAATTTTTTCAGCTTATTTAAAACCCTGACATTGCAGAGGAGCTGAAAGGAAAGTCTGCCTCTTTGTGAATGACACCAAAATCTGCAGTAGGGTGGACATTCCAAGTGGGGGTGGCAGGGTGGAATGGATGAACAGCGACCTGAGAGAACGAGAGGCGTGATCAAGTGTATGGTAGCTGAGTTTCAGTGTGAAAAAGTGTAAAATAATGCACTTAGGGCACAGAAATCCAGGGCAGAATTCAAAATGGGTGGAGTGGTGTTGATGACTACCAAGCAGGAAAGAGACCGGAGGGTAGTCATATTGGATGACCTAAAGATTGCCAGGCAGTGCAGCAAGGCAGTTGCGGGGGCTAATGGGATGCTGGGTTGCATATAGAGGGGTGTCATCAGCAGTAAGAAGGAGGTGGTGTTTCGTCTTTATAGATTGCTGGTAAGACCCCACTTGGTATCCCGTGACATAGGTGACCGCGACTGGGTACCTGCAAAAATGGCGACTCAATCGCGGTGCATGTCAATGGGGCTACTTACCAGAGAGGATGACCAGATAGGGGGTTCGCGATATAGTAACAGGATTTCATTACATGTATATGCACGTGAGGGGGGTGAGCATGCTCAGCGAGGGGAAGGAGGGTTTGTGAGTGGTGGTGCCGCGGCAAGCTGCCGTGCTGGCCCCGTGGCGTGGTGGGTGGGTTCAGGACTGGGGTTCTGAGGGTGCTGGGTTTGGGTCCGGGTGCAGGTGCATTTTGTTGCATTTTTATTTTTTGGTTTTGCACCCCCCTGGAGTTGAGAATCCTTTATTGGGGGTGGCGCAGCCCCCCCCCCGCATAAAACAGTAAAACCTAAGTCCCTGGTGCCCTTTTGCTGTGCATGGGGGGGGGTACATTGCCCAAATTTATTTTCAGTGATGTACAGTCGCCCTAACGGTGATCGCCTTTCGGCAGTCACCATTATCACATAGAACCACCCCACTTAGAGTACTACTGTATGTTTGGAGACCACATCTCCAGAAGTACATAGACAGAGTGGAGGTGGTCCAGAAGAGGGCAACTAGAGTGGTGCAGAGTCTGAATCAAAAGCCCTATGAGGAGAGACTAAAGGACCTCAGTATGTACACCCTGGAACAAAGGAGAGAGTGGATATGGTAGAGACCTTTAAATACCTCACAGGAGTAAATAAGGTACAGGAGGGCAGTATTCTTCAGAAGAAAAAGTGCTTAAGAATAAGGGTCATGGTATGAAGCTGGAGTGGAGTAGATGCAGGAGAGATGTGAGGAAGTACTTCTTCACAGAAAGAGTGGTGGACTCCTGGAACAGCCTTCCAGCAGATGTGGTGGCAGTGAAAACAGTGGTGGGATTAAGAAGGCATGGGATAAGCACAAGGGAATCATAGTGGAAAGGAATGAGGAGAGGGTGAAAGAAAGCTGTAGATTGGGTACAGTCTATTATAATAGTGTAGGTAGGGAGGAATGGACAGACTGGATTGGCCAAACGGTCCTTATTTACCATTAAATTCTGTGTTTCTATGTTTCTATCTGTCCGCCTTCCTTCAGCTGCTGAGTATGCTTTGTATCAGTGATTTTTCTTGCATATGCTCCAGAGACTCAGCTTATGATTTTACTAGCTGTGATCCAGCAGTCCTGCCTTTGGGGCTCCTTGGAGTTCCCAGTCTTGATACTGTCATTCCTCCGTGACCTAGAGCCTTAGATGAGGCATCCAGGGCAGTGTGGAGACATCATTTCTCCAGTTCAGCCATCTCCAAGGACCTCCCTCATGTGGTATTGCACACTCACAGGGTCTACTGATGAGGTACTTCATCGTTCCTCGATACTTGAAGTACTGCAGACCCCTTGGGGGCCACAGTGTCTCACATGTGTCCAGCCTCCAGAGGCAGATTCTTCTCAGACAGATGCCCTTGGCAGAAAAGCCTTTCAGCACATGCCTTAGTGTGCATTTCTGCACACCAGACACATACAGTGTGGCAGCTTATAACTGTCACCTATGGTTTCAGCTAAGCACACTCTTAGCTACACTGCCGCAGATTGAGACAGTCAGGGAGACCATTGACCTTTCTGTTCAGAACCTAGAGGTAGCTCGTTACCAGTCGAGGGTATCTTATGATGCCAGTGAGATGACCTCCAGGCTCACAGGAACTGCAGTCTGCATCAGGCGGACAGCATGGCTTCACCTCTTCTGACTGGCACCTTTGGCCCAGCATAAGGTGCCTAACTTGCACTTCCAGGGGACTCATTTCTTCTTCCCTGTGGTCAGGCAGGAACTGTCGGGAGGACCCTTCTGCTCCTGTGCCACAAGAGCCTTCACCTGGCCCTGACCAGTCTCGGGTCTCACCAGACTTGCAAGAAGTCCATGCCGTCAGGAGTTCTCCCCCACGCAGAGGACTGAGGCTATCTGTTACCCTCAGGGTGAGCCAACTCATTCCTCAGAAAAGAGAATGCTTGCTATTCGAACACATAACAGGAAATTCATGATGAAGATTATTTCTTGGACAATATGAAAGTTGCATACCTACCGTAACTATTGATCTTCCAGAATATCTTCATCATTGATTACCATGGCTGCCCATCATTCCCCTTCCAAGAAGAGCCAGAACCTCTAGGCAGCTAACCCTGATAGTGCAGGTAAGCACCACTTACTGCCATGGCAACTCCCCAGTTGGACTTCTTATGGAATCGTCCCCCCCCCCAAAAAAAAGGGGGCTTTGGGACCCATTGCTGGGTGTCAGTGCCCACCAAAAAAAGGCACATTATTGAAACCCATCAAAAAAAGAGTGAGAAGACAGCTCCCTTCCTCCTGTTTCTTTCTTGTCCTCCTTCCCCCAGTTGGAATATATCCCCTTTTTGAGGTATATCTCTTTTACTTGTTAAATGCAGTATGTGCCTCTGGGCCCTATCCAGTCTAACTCCACTTGGAAGTTACACTGTCTGTGGATCAAGTGTGCTAGCTCTTACACAGGGTACGTTATGTTGTTGCAGGAGAAGCAGGTAATGTTTTATGACTTTTTCCATGTCATGCTGTCTTTTTGCTTGGTATGCCCTTTTTCTTCCCTTATGCCTGCTGGGCTGTTAGCCCACTACACTTCGGGATACGATGAACACATCTCGACTCCTTTGGGCCATTCAGTCCTACAACTCCACATGCATTTGAGAGCCCCTTTTCTTTTCCGTGATGGGGAAAAAGGGGCATATTTTAACTGACTACCCAGCAGTCCTCTATCTGGCAGCATGGAGTTTATTTCTTTCCAGGAGTCTTAATAGATTTATTCCTATTTTGGCACATTGACCATCTCAGTTACACGGGGGTCCCAATTATGGGCATCCCCCTCTTGCCTTTGCTGCCAGAACCACCTGCTTCAGGGCTGCTGCCTTTAAGATCACTAATCTCCTGTCCGGCTAGTGGTGTGAGGCTTTGGTTCCATACCCAGCTACCCCTTTGTGCCACCTAGTGTGCCCTGTTCCTCTATCCAAAGGTTGGTAGTCAGGTTTATTTTGTTGTTTATTTATATTTCTGTAACCTTTCCCTATTGGCTAGGAAAATTCATAACCCTCTGTTAGTTTTTCCCACTATGTTTCTCTCCTAGCCAAACTGAGGTTAGTGAGGGAGCCGGCAGTGGTTATTGGTTGCCGCACTGCACCGGGGGGGGGTGCATGTAGTGGGGTTGGGATAGTCAGGATACAATAATAGGCAGACTAACGGACTCAGTGCATAAAAAGCGCCATCAAGACACTTATTTTATTTTCTCAAAACGATATTTCACAGAAATAATAAAGTGTGTTAGTTAATTCACTTTGTAATACAGCAAATTAATGAAAACAAAAAGAATCCAAATAAGGTGAAAGAAAAAGGGCCTCTGCTATGCCCAACAGTGCCACTAGGCTGTCTCCCAGCCTGCTTCACATAGTAGTGTGATCTCCAGAGGTCCTCTAACTCTGACAGTCAGTGCCAACTGACTCATCCTGTCTATCTCTCAGAACTGAGTTAGAGCTTTTATAGGCTCTCTAGAGAAGTTCGGAAATTTCCACTCCACTATGATTGATATCAGACCTAACATAAAATTAGCCACTAGGGGCCACTGTTGCTCCATAGAGAACAGTTCAAATGGCAGCTGCAGGCTTGTTTACAGACCCAAGGTCAGAACATTTTGTGCTCTTTCCCCTTCTCAGACGAAGCCTCTACCCAGCGTTAGACTGGGCTACAGAGGGCCCACCTGGAAAATCAATAAGGAGGGCTCAGAGTTTCACACTCATATAAGTATTCCACTTCAATATGATACACCAGCTCTGTGTTTGCATTATGAATTTACTTACAGGGCCTATTTAATTAAAAAATAGAAGATAAAACCAAAGATTCTCAGGGCTTAGAAGGTGGTCAGGAATTCAAAACAGGGGGCCCACCTGGAAATTTCCTGGTATCCAGGTGGGCCAGTCTGTGACCCTGCCTCTACCTCCCTTCTCGGGAGCATACTGCACAATGCCAATAATTAAATTAAACAAACAAAGGCACAGTTTCTCCATGTATTACTTTATATAGTACATAAATACTCTATTTAACAACCAGCATACTTTTAGCCCATATGCACCTTTGTACTGTAACTTGAAGTACTTTATTGGGGGGGGGGGCAAGGGACCCTCGCCTTTTTACCAGAGCACCCATCCTTGACAAGGGTCACCCTGTCACAGTGCACAGTTGCAGTGCCCAGTAGCCATGGCCCGCTCCCTGAAAAACACTTTGCCGTGGGGTCCTAAGTTCTCCAGCCCAGACCCATAGGTGGTCATCAATAGTGAAGGTATTCTGAAGATCAACAGTTACATTAAGTACATAACTTTCATTTTCTATCCTCTATTTATAGGATGCACGTATTAGACAAACAGAAGAGAACACTATGAACGTATAGAAGAACTGCAGTGAACCTGTAGTAATTTTTCCCTGTAGAGGCTGGTTTATAAGTAGTGGTTCAAATTCTGTTATTGTTCTGTCTACACAGGCCTTTTAGTAACCTCACTGGATATTTCTGCTTTACACTGTTTTGGTAAGTACCATTTTAGAACTGTATGATGTAGTTTATGTCCCAAACAACCGTGGAGTTCTAAAATTGAACATACATGCATTGTGCCAACAATAGAAGAGTAGAACAGGAACATAAACTACATCATACAGCTCCAAAAGGGTTCTTACCAGTAGCATAGAAATCAGAAACAACCACTCGGATACCTAAAAAGCCTGAGCAGCTAGAGGAACAACAGAATTTGAATCAATATTTAAAACACAGCATCTACTGTGAACAAGCATTTGTCAATACCGAATGTTGTCTCGCTGGCATTAGCATTGGTAGTGCCAGAGTTAGAAACGCATAATAGGAATGGCAGTGAAGTATTGAAGTGATGCCAACCCCACACCCACCCTGTAGAGACCGACAGGCATTGGGATGTGCCTTTGGGTCATAGGCTATAACGCTCATGCCATTGTACCTCACCCTACCCTGTAGACAGTGACAAGTGTCGTGGTGTGCTTTGGAGTCTTTGGGTATTATACTTACACCGTTCCATAAGGAAATACGCTGAGGTGGGTGCAGTGTAGGAGAATGGGGTGAACTTTGTGGCCAAACAGTGTAAGGCACACCACAATGGCTGTCACTGGCTGCAGGGTTGGGGTGGAATGGTGTGAGCATTACAGCCGATGATCCCAAGTCACACCCCCTGACGCCTGTCAGTCTCTACAGGGTGGGGTATTACAGTTGGAAACCCTAACACTGTAGGCGTGTGTTGGTATTTTCACTCCAAATTTTTAACATGGGCTGTTTGTGAGCAGTTTGTTAGCTGAAAGGTGGTTTTGCACAGTGGCTATGCCATTTGGAGACACAGGGACGAAAACACATCATGGACAGGATGTGGAAAATTACATCTGTATTGTTCATGAGAAGGCGTAAAAAAATGGCAACCTTGAAAATTTTAAGTGAAAATATGAAAAATTGGTGAAGTCATGAGCATGCATAGAGACTGCACAACACACGTCCGTAACCCAATTATTTTGGGGAGTTTTTTAGCCACATTTTCAGCATAGGCATTTTGGGATCTCCCCTCATGAACGGTGGCGCTGTGATTTTGCTAATCAGTCCCAGAAGTTGATTTCCCACAGCTACCACGCCATTGTGTGCCACAGGTGCGAAAAAACATTTTGGGGAGGCTGTGAAAAATGACAGCTGTACTGCTGATAAGGAGGTGTGAAAAAATGCCAGTGTTGAAAATCTGGCATGAAAATATTGCAAATTTGTGAAGTTACAAAGGTGCGTGGAAACTGCGCAACGCTTAGCCTTAACACAGTCATTTATGGACTTCGGCACCAAATTTTCCAACATAAGCATTTAGGACCTCTGCTCGCGAACAGTGTCATCGTCATTTTCTCAAACTGTCCTAAAACTGATTTCGCTTGCGACCACCGCTATTCTGCGCTGGATGTGAAAACACATTCGCCAGGATATGTAAAATGACAGTTGTACTGTTCATAAGGAGGTGTGGAAAAATGCCAATTTTGAATATCTGGAGTGAAAATATTACAAATTCCGAAGTTACAAGCATGTGTGGAAACAGTGCAGCATGCGCTTCATAGAACAACCGTTTTTGGATTTTTATCACCAAATTTGCAATATAGACTTTTGAGAGACCCCTCATGAACAGTGGCATTGTCGTTTATAGGTTCGAAAGGTGATTCCGCGATGACTGAAATCACCTTTGGGACAGCTCTTCATGACAGTGACTGAATTCATGAGGAGGGGTCCCAATAACTCCATGTTGAAAATTTGGTGCAAAAATTCTAAGAAATGGCCGAGATATGCACCAAAGTTGAAAAAACCCAATTTATTGCCATTATACAGCTTACCGACATTTCTTCATTTCACGGTCAGCTTTGAAGAGTGCAGACATGTTCCCGGTCCACCGAAGATCGTCGCGCTGGACTCCGGAGGTAAGTATAGGGTGAGGGGGGTGTGGGGAGGCAGGGTGTGCAGAGGGTGGGCGCAGGTTGTGGGAGGGGGCAGGGAGACCGTGAGGGACTGTTTCCTTCTTTCACAGGGGTAAACAAACAAAAAAATTTGCAGGACGGTTTTTCTTTTTCCGAGTAATTGACACGTTGGGGTGGGCTCCCAGCGTGCCACCTGAAATGATGTTTTGAGGATGCTGTGGCTAATGGGGGATTGGGCACCCCGTCGGCACACAATGAAACCGGAGGCAAGAGCCGAGGGGGATTGGGCACCCCCCTCGGCACCACAACAAATGGGGGTGCATGATGCCGATGGGAATTAGGCTCCCCGTCGCTTTATACATTGTATCGACATGCCGACAGAAGTTGGGCACTCCTGAAGTTGGCATTATGGCAGGCAGTGTGCCGTCATGTTAATTTTTTTTTCACGAGGGAAAGCACGTCGGGAGGTGGTGCTGCTTATGACTAGCTTTGCTCGCATTGCAGCGGACCTTTCGTTAGATGTGCTTGACACATTATGTATTCATGGTGTGGCGCCAGCATGCAGGCTTGTTGAGGAATGCGGGACGCACCTACTGTTGCATGCCCTTCATTCACCCAACAGTGACCGCGCCTCCAAATCTGCTACTACAGCAATATGTGGGCTGCACATGCGCGAGCCAACATAAAAATGACATATAGATTCAGCGCAGTTCTCCGTTAGTCAGCAAGGAGACAATTTCCTGCCTGGGAATTGTCTCCTTGCTGACTTACCAACAGCACTGTCATGTTTTGTACATTATTAACCCTAAATTGTGCCTTTTTGCCTGTTTTGTTCCTATTATAACGTGTGATATGTACCTCCTCTATGTACTATGTAACTTGCACCTCTATAGGAAGTCCTGTTGTACAACACTGTATATGTATTTGTTTTTACCTGTTCTCTGATTCATACTCTCCTGGGTCGTACCTGAAAATAGTCAGTTCTGTCTAGTGCACTTACCCGGTTACCAAAAATAAATAAAATGAATAAATAAATGATACCACTAGCAAGCAATTTAGGCTACTGAATTGAAACTCTACTCATTCTGCTTTGCAGCGTCAGTTAAGAAGGGAAAATGAAAATAAAGAGTTTCATATCCTGTTGATGAAAATCATATTATTTAGTGTGTTTTTAATTTTTGCATTTGATGAATGGTAGATTGCTATTAGTTTTATAAATAAGGCAGTCTATTAGGATACGCTCTGCTTTGGGGAGGGTTTCCTGTAGCAGGCACAGGACAGCTGCCCCTGGTGGTCAAGTGGTACGTGTGTCCTTATCCCTTACCTCCATGTAACTGATCTTGGTGGCATTGGTGGAAGGAAGAGAAGATGTTTACACTTGGCAGCGTACTGACACTGGGGACATGTAGCGCTCTGGGGAGCATACTTCATAGACACCTGTGCGTCTTGGGGGCCCCCTCATCCAGATGTAATAACCAGATGCCTGCTGTCCAGTTGTTCTTCAGTTTGGGCTACAAGACCCATTTTGTAGTTACTGTATTTAGGTAGCCAGTGGCTGATAGATGGGTGGTTGGAGAGCTGAATGCCCATGGGTCTCATAGAAACATAGAAGTTGTTGGCAGAGAAAGGCTCTGCAGCCATCAGGTCTGCCCAGCCTTACCCATCTAATGCTGACTGTGAGGGCTTTAGTAGCCCTTCACTGCTCCTTAGTGTTGTATGTTTCCCTTCCCATGAAGTGCCCTGAGCCCCTCAGATAGGATGCTATGTAAATAAAATTGTCTTGCCTTGGCCAGCTCATTGGCATAGTGGTAACTACCACTCATGACACCAGTGACCTGGGTTGGGAACAAACCTGGATTGCTTGGGCTGGCTGGGGAGAGGTTGATTCGAACATCCAACAAGACGCTCGCCTCCTTTGGAGGGAGTCCTGTTCTGCCACGCTAGTGCCACATGGTTATTGCCAAGTGGAATAGCAGGGAAAATTGCTGTAAATGTTGTTATTGCTGACTTTGCAAGCAAGCACACCTGTTGCATGCATTGCGTACATGCATTTACAGTTGACATCTCAGGGTAGGGAAAAATATAGAGAAAAAAAGACTGCAGGGCAAAGCCAAGCTCCCGCACTGCTGCCCAGGGCTACCTCCTCTACTGGATTAGGTTGTCCCAAGGGGCTTGAAGGCACCCCACAGGATAAACAGAAACTGGATGAATGTCCCAGCCCTGATGGGGAGGGCTACCATCTGATCAGGATGGCAGGAGGGTGGGGATATGTTTGAGAACAAGGAAACATCTGAGCAGAAAAGATATGATAAAATGTACTTTTATATGCTTTGACATACAAAGTACAAACAGTGTATCATAAGCCAATTGCCGGGCTTCCACTTCTATTGCTTGAGAAGTCCAGTATCATTTTAGTGTAGTGAAGCTGCCTTCCTACTGAAATATGTATTTTTTCTCCATCTCAGTTGGTTTAGCTTCAGAATGCACTAGGTGTGGCTTTGACAACTTAAAAAAAAATGCTTCTTTTCTCTAATGAATAAAACTTGTCATAAAAGATTATGTTGATGTCTGTTAATAATACAGGGCGAATGTCCTTTTCTTAGAGTAGGTTATGACTTAGGATATAGGTTTTCCTGTCTGGGGAAAATGATAACGATGCTTGAACTACTTTAGCAGCAAAACACAGACTGTACAGATTTTTTTAATCTGCATTTGTTTTTTTTCTTCTTTCAAACCTTACTTTGTGGTCTTCCAGACCTCAACAGCTGGATCTGGAATAGGCCTAAAGGAAAAGGCTTGGCAGGGCACAGACAAGAGAAGTAGCCAGTGAGGAGGGGAATGTGGTTTGCTTGCATTTCACCCACAAGCATCTGATTTTGGCACTTGCTGTCAGATTCTTGCATCCTGTTTACAGAGGAGCTCTGCAAGTCCCTGTGGGGCCTAAGGCACTCCGCCAAGTAGGGAATGCCTGGCTTAGGCATTTGGAACACTTGAAGCAGCAGGTGATGGACAGACCAATAGCAGATGTCTTTTGGGTGGGGGGTTGTGTTTTTTTTGCTTTTGATTTTTACAACTGTTTCATGGGACACCAAATATAGGGCTGAACTGAAGGTGAAAGAACGACAGACATTTCTAAACTGACGAGATGCTGGAAGATAAAGTGAGTGTTCAGAGGAATGCCAGTTATTGTGCAAAACAAAACTGATGTTTTGGTAAACATGCTTCATTTATGTGAAAGAACAGTTGGACAGTGTTGCAAATTTGTCTCTTTTAAATATGGCCAAGTAGTAGTTTATGCAACACAGATTCCCTTCAAAGTATCTGTAGCATTAAATGAGTGTAGGAGCTGCGACTGTGAGGCATGTTAAAGTCATTGTGTAGCTGATTTAAAACAGTGACTTGAAAAGGCAGTATAATAAGAAACGCAAAGCACATGCTGAGTTAAGTTCTACAGTACACTACAAGTAGCCATAGTCCGATATTTAATTCATATGACAGAACTGGTAGTTAAGTAGATGAAGTAGTGTGTGTGTGTAAATACTATATTTTATTTATTTAAATTTAGTAACCAGAATAGGCACACTGAGCCAGAGCGTGTTTCCAGGTGTGACCTGGGGAAGGGATGAAGCAGGAAAGTGAAATGGCAGTAACAAGTAACAATGGGTACATGCACATAAGCAAAAAAGCACAGCACAGGTAATAAATTCCAGAGGGGAAGAAAAGTGTACAAAGTGCAGCAGTAATGGCGGTAGCCGGGATGACAACTAGAGAGCGTACCACAAATAGTAACAGGATATTTTAACAGAATCATGGTGGCATAAAATGCAAATTATTGAGTTATAATCTGGGTACATAGTGGGGGTGGATAGTGAAAGGGTTGTTGCAGTGTGGTGAGAAGAGAAGGAAGCCTAGCTGCAGGTGCATGCTTTAGAGAAATGTGCCCGTATAAGTGGTCTGAGAGAGTACATGGAGGAAAGAAGACTGATGGGGAGAGGGAGTGTCTGTGTTTGTATATATGTGTGTGTGTGTACATATATAGATACATATATATATATAATCTCCACATTGTGGCCTTAGTTGGGGGAAGGGTGTCATAGCGATATAAGCAAGGTGCAGTAAGCTAAAGGAGGGCCAGGGGACCAGTGGTGTTGAGGGCAGGTAGCCAGATATAGCAGAGGAGTAGTCACTGATTTTGCAGATAAAGATTAAATAGAAAACGTGAGAAGAGAAAGAAGCCTAGCTGCAGGTGCATGCTTTAGAGAAATGTGCCCGTATGTGTGGTCTGAGAGAGCTCAGGGAGGAAAAGAGACTGATGGGAAAAGGGTGTGTGTGTGTATGTATCTATACATACATCTATATATATATATATATATATATATATATATATATATATACACAATAGGGGTGAGACCAATATCAGTGGAATAACTGCAGTTATTTCCACTGCAGTGAAATAACTTATGATGACATCATCTGAGTTTAAATAACTTACAAATATACCTACTCTGCTGATGTCACCACTCACTCACTCCAGCCTGCATTCTAAATTGAACTTCTCCACAAGTCTGTTTCTCACTGTTACTTGCAAGTAACCCAGTTAACATTGCAAAGGACATTTAAGCAGTAAGCCACGAGGGGGTGTGGGTTCTCGGGGGATTTACTACGGCTGGAGTGGTTTGCCCTTGAGGTGCAGCCGGGTGGGTAAATCCACGCCAGCCGTGGTAAATCCCCAGAGAACCCATCCCCAGTGGCTGTGCGACCATACCAAAATACTGTTTTTTTAATTATTTAAAAAAACAGTACTTATATAATACTCAAATAAGCCAGTCAGTAGTACAGCAGTTTTTTTTTTTCACTGATGCACAGAGCTGCTGTTTTGCAGTCTCCGCTTAGCGGGGAAACAAGTTAGCGGTCACAGTTCCGTGATTTCGCCGTCAGACTGGATTTTTTTGAAGATGCGGCTGGCTGGCACCTTTTCCATTGGTAATGCTAGATTTTACAACGGTGGTAAGGTGCCAGCCTGCTGTTCTGATTGGTTGTTTTGAGAGGTGCATGGTATAATTAGCTGTTTCCCATAGTGTTTGTAAAACTCTCAACCCATGGCTATGGTACTCATTTCAAGAAAACCTGCATTCTAAATCACAATACCTCACAGTTTCTGTTTCTCACTGCTTGCTGAAACTAACTCAATTTACATTGCCAAACACATTCACTTGTTTCCCATAGTATTTGTAACACTCCCACCTCATTCAGAAACACTTACACACACTCAGAACATACACAAACAGTGCTCTCAGTATAGCCTAGAAGTTAGAATAATGAGTTTTGATCAAGCTTGTTACATCCAGTACATCAGACCTGGGTATGATTCTCACAACCTCCACTTCCACACTATGTGACTCTGAACAAGTCACTTAACTGCCTAGTGTTCCTCAGTCACCTCTAAAAACTTACCTAGTTACCAAACACTAAAATAAAAAAAACAGAGTACACAAAAACAGGAAAAGGACACAGAAAAACATAACACCTCTGAAGTTCCTACCCCATTGTATAAATAGCACATGTAATGTCCTTACAAATGGGGGTTCCTCGAAAAGTCTTCCTTGAGCTTGTCTAAATGCTCACTGCCAGGCTGGTGTCCTGCGTTTCTGCAGTTTAAATGTGATTGCCAGAGAGTGCCTATATAGCCTCTGTGTACTGTCTCTTTAAGAGCTGCCTGGATTGCAGTCATAATTAATCTAAAAGGGAGCTCTGTTAGAAGATGTGCTTGTTTGCCGATCATTTGTTAGAGTAGTAATAATATTGCAGTTTGTTATAACCTGCCTTCTTTGCAGCATGGACAGTTCTGTTTGTTTCCATCATCTTGGTCCTGGACTGCTGAAATGGGCCAGTCAGTACATTTGGGACTCTAAAATGGAGCCTGCCTACAGGGGCTTGGTGGGGTCAAAACTTGTAGGAATTGTAGTTTTTGCATTTTGGCGCCTAAAATAACCTGGAGGGAGAGCCCTTGTTGTGACTGACAGACAGATCAGCCAACCAAATCTTTTGGATCTTGGGGAAATTCTCCAAGCTGCTTGCAGCTAGTTTCAGTTCTAATTTGGGAAGTGAAGAGATAACAGCTTGAATGATTCAAGCAGCAGCCCTGGCGTAGATTCACGCTGTAGAACTGTGGAAAGGCCTGAGTTTTGGCCTGCATGCCTGCCTGCTGTCCCTGAGGGGGAACTTGTGCCTTTTTTAGACTGAATCCGAACTTGGAGCGCGAAGTAAGCCACTGAATTGTGACCAGGCTCCTACCTGAAGAAGACTGAAGATTTGCTGAATGCGATTATCCTGTCTGAACCTCCAGCCACCTCTGAACTCCCGGATTGTGCAGAGACTCTGTAATTGCTACCAGAGAGCCTTTTGCCTGGTACAGTGGAATTTCCTTACATGTGAATGTGTTGTATGCTTATAGTGGGTCGTGATTTGGTTCCCCACTGTGGTTTGAATTGTGTTCTGCTTGCTGGAAGCTGCATTAGAATTTCCTTACGTGTAAATGTGCTGTGTGCTGCTAATAGGTCGTGATTTGGTTCCCCACTGTGGTTTGAACTGTATTCTGCTTGCCGGAAGCTGCATCCAGCCCCACGGACTGAATCCAAAATCATCTCCATTGGGCCTGGGCCTTGCCACACTGGCCCAGCCCGACTACCCACTGCACAGGAGAAAGCCATCGACGAGAGACCTACCTGGGAACACTTGAACAGGAACGACGCCTCAGTGGTTCGTGTGGGCCCCGCTTCTCCGGGCACTCCAGCTCAACAACCTGCAGTCTTAATTTCGTCCTGCCTGTGTGCAGTATTGGGTATCGTGAGTAAACATCAGGGTAGCTCCCTGCAACAACAGCTAAATCTAAAGTGTTGCCGTCTGATTGTCTGATTGCTTTTTCTTTCATGAACTGAGCCCTCCGGCTCCGGATTACAAATGGTGTATGTTGTGCATGTTGCTTTTTTCCATCACATGGCCCCAACCAGCTGCAACGTTCCTGGCTAGCCCATCGTCTCCCTACCTGGGTACCCAGAGGTGTGACTGTGTGGGGACTTAAAGCATGTGCATAACTGTTTGATTAATATAGCCTTTAAGCCAATGAACCTGATTGCGCCCTTCCTTGTTCAAGTCCCCTGAATAAATTAGATTTGACTTTTTCTGCATTTAACCTGACTGTGGTTCCAGTTTGTCCCAAGACTACTGTACTGTTGCTATTTGCTGTGCATAACCTTGTTTTACAGGGGGTCCCCAGGGTCGAACCAGGGGAACCAGCCCTGATGGTAAGTGCAAACAGTGTGGGTACTTGTATGGTGTACAAGGGGTACTGTGAAAGTAATTCTAGGGACATGGATATATTGTTCATCCACACTGTCTGGCAGGTTCCTTGCCGCTTTAAATCTTGCCGGAAGGTCTTCAAGCTGGCTCCTCCCACCCACCCGGGTGGTAAAACTCTCAGCTCCACCCCATGATGCCAGATCTTCCTTACCACTTGGAAGCTCAGGTTCCCTCCTTAACGCTCTGTGTGATAGACTGGATCCTAACTCTTCGGTTCGCCTGAAACTCATTTTAAAATTGTCAAGACTTCGGTCATCTTTCTCCCTCGCGGCTGCGATGGACACATCGACTCCTGGATTTCGGCGGTGCTCTTGTGGGCAGAAGATGTCCAGGACGGACTCGCACTCCACGTGCGTCTAATGCCTCGGCCTAGAACATGACCTGCAGGCCTGTGAGTCATGCCGTTCATTTTCGGCCAACGTCCTGGAGGACCGTGCTGCCCGGTTACAGCTTGGGTGTCCCGAGAAGCGCTACCTGCCGGTTAAGTCGAAGGAGGCTCGTTGGGCGGTTACTGCGGCAGCTGGCTCAGCTGAGCAACTCGAGCAGATGATCGCCCTCGAGGTGGAGGAGGTGGCCCAGGCCGCATCTTCCTCTTCCTTGGTCGCGGCATTTATCCCGCTCTCACTGGGTACCTCGTATTCAGCTTCTTTCAAGGAACTTTGCCAATCCCTTTCCACGAAGGGAGAGGGGCCATCGGGACATTCCTCTCGGTCCAAAAAGAAGGACTCAAAGGGTAAGTCCCATCGTCAGCGTTCGTGGGAGCGGGAGAGGTCTCCTTCCCCGGACAAGCCAACTGTCGACTTGATCGAGGTTGCAGCTAAGGCCGCTGGCTTCACGGCACCCCGTCAGGCCAGCCGGCCGAGACACCCATCGACGCGGTTGAGATTTTTCTCGACCTGTCGGACGGGCTGTCGACTGGTGAGGCCGACAACCCTTCTTTACCGGTTCCCCTGGTGGAGACCGAGGATCTGCCTGCGCCCCCAGTGCAGCAGTTCCCGGTTAAGGCTTCCGAGCCGAGGGAAGAGCGGGTGTCACCTGCTCCTTCCCAGACCCGTCCTCGGAAACAGGGATCTCGGTCTCAGTCTCGGACTTCGTCTCGGTCCAGCCGATCCCGCCGACATCGGCAGTCTCGGTCTCGGCACCGAGGAAAGTGGCGCTGCCACTCGTCCTCGTCTTCCTTCGGCTTCGGCACATATTACGTCAACGCTATGAGGACCTGATGTGGCAGCAGTTACTTCTGTCCGGGAACAAGTCGATGCTGTCGCCTTCCCTGGCCATCAAGTGGCTGTCACCCGAGCGGCCGAAACAACCCCTCGCTGTAGTCGAGTTGCCCAAGCCTGGGCCCGTTGTTCAGCCGAAACCAGCTGCCCCACCGATTGTGGTGGAACCTCCGCCTCCACAACCAAAATCGAGGGCGCCGACCAAGGACTCTCGGTCGGGTCAAGGCCTGCCCCACAGGTTGTCGGTCACCCTCACTCTCGACCGTCCTCGGCAGGTGGAGGGTGGTTCAGGCTCCAGGCAGCTATTCGCGGACTCCTCCGAGTCCGACGACGACTCCTCCCTGTTCTCCAGGCTTGTTGACCTGGAGTCCTCTGGGGGCCAGTCGTTGGATGAAAGCCCATCGTCCTTCATGGGTTTGCTGCAGCTCATCTTGGAGTCCACCAGGATGCAGCTCGAGCCCGTATCCAAGCGGGCCAAGTATCCCCTGACGGAGATACTGGACCGGGGGGATTCATCCATGGAGGCCTTTCCGGTGGCTGAAGCCATTGTTGGCCCAGCCTTGGAGCTTTGGCAGTGGCCTACTTCCTGCCCTGTGCCTTCGGCCAGGATGGCCAGGAAGTATGCGGTCCCTACGGGCTCTTTGCCCGGTTTTTCGGAACACCCCTCTGCCGAGGGGTTGGTCACCGACAGCATTTTCCGGCTAGGGACGTGGATAAGCCCCCCGACAAGGAGTCCAAAAAGCTGGACTACGCCGGGCGCAAGGTGTACGCTGCATCCTCCCTTGGCCTCCGCCAGGCCAGCTCGGCCATGCTGATGGCACATTTCTCCCATGCCCTCATGGGCTCCCTGGATGAGGTGATCCCTCATCTCCCGGCCGACCTGCAGACCACAGTCCGGCAGGTGCGGGACCAGGGTAGGGCAGTGGCTAAGCAGCAGCTCCAAACAGCTCTGGACATAGGAGACTCCTGTGCCAGATCAGTTGCGGCCGCGGTGGCCATATGCCACAGAGCATGGCTGAGGATATCCACTTCACGGCGGATACCCAGCACAAATTGGCGGATGTCCCCTTCCTGGGGACCAAGCTCTTCGGCCCTGGAGTGGAAGGTCACCTCCAGCGGATCAAAAAGTCCAATGCCACTCTGGACTCGGTCACCTCCGCCCAGAAGGACAAAGGCCGACGACAGCAGCAGCACAAGTCCTTTCGCCCTTCTGCGCCTGTGGCACGTCTGGCCCAACAACACCAGCACCAGGGCCGTCAGGCTCGCACTTGGCATCCCAAACCCAAGCCCGCGACTTCCTCCAATAGGAAGCAGGGAGGTAAAGGCCCAGGAGGTCCCTCGGCTGGTCCCTCCTCCAAGCCTGTCCAGTGACGGGTTGAGGGGTGTCGCCCCCAGCCTCGTCACTCCCCCCTGGGTTCCCCCTGTGGGGGGACGGCTCCGCCACTTCCTTTCCACCTGGTCCACTATCACCACGGACCGCTGGATGTTGGAGGTGGTAAGAAAGGGCCTGCCTTTGGAGTTCGAGCAGGCCCCACCCTTCCGAGCCGTCGCCCCTCGGGGGGCCACAGGGTCCACAACCTCTCTGTCGGCCTGCCGAGCCGATAGTGCCCTGCTCCTCGAAAAAGAGGTGATCAGGAAGGTGGCAGATCCTCCTCCAGACCCGGGGTTTGTGTCCAGGTACTTCCTGGTCCCAAAACGGACGGGGGGCTGGCGCCCCATTCTCGACCTGCACGACCTGAACAGGTTCCTAAGGTCTCGGACCTTCAGGATGGTCACTCTGGCTCAGATAATCCCATCCTTGGAGCAAGGCGTGTGGTTCTGTTCCCTGGACCTCCAGGACGCGTTCTTTCATGTCCCAATCCGTCCGCCCACCAGAGATTCCTCCGCTTCAGGCGGAGGATCCTACAGTTCGGCCATGCCCTTCGGCCTTCCCTAGCTCCCAGGGTCTTCACCAAATGCATGGCAGTGTGACAGCATTCCTGCAGCGCCGAAGGGTTCGGGTGTACCCCTTCCTGGATGACTGGCTGATTGCAGCCCCCTCCACAGCAGAGGTGGAGCGGTCCAGAGATCTGGCCCTCCAGGTTTGCTCTCAGGTTAGCCTCCTCATCAACGAGGCCAAGTCGGAACTCGTGCCAAAGCAGGTGATACAATTCATGAGGGTAGAGCTTGACTCTCTACGAGCCAGAGCACGGCTCCCGGTGAACAAGGCTGAGGTTCTTTCCTCCCTTGCCCAGTCATTTCAGGTTGGGCAATCGCGCCCTGCCTGGGACTTCCTGCACCTCCTGGGCCTTATGGCGGCCTGCACCAGCGTGGTCCGTTGGGCCCGCTGGTACATGCGTCCCCTTCAATGGGGACTGGCCAGCCAATGGTCACAGCACTTCGATCCGCTGGATCAGCTAGTGACAGTGACCCAGGGGATGTGGAACGCTTTCCAGTGGTGGACCGTTCCAGCACATCTGCAGGAGGGTATTCCGTTTGTCCGCCCCGAGCTGACGGTCTCTCTATCGACCGATGCCTCTCTGATGGGTTGGGGTGCCCATCTGCCGGAGCACAGAGCGCACGGCCTCTGGTCCCCTCAGGAGTCCCGATGCCATATCAACCTGCTGGAACTTCGGGTGGTTCGTCTAGCCCTCACCGCCTTCGCTCCGTTTCTACGGGGTCAAGTGGTTCAGGTCCAGACGGACAATACCACAAACGTACTACCTAAACCGCCAGGGTGGGATGCGCTCCATGCCTCTGTGCAGGGAAGCTCTCTGCATTTGGTCTCTCATGCACAGCCTGGAGGCGGATCTCCTCGCCATCACGTGGCAGGAGCCTCCAACACCCTATCCGATGCCCTAAGCCGGATAGGGGCTGCGCCTCATGAATGGTCTCTCCTGCCGGAGGTAGTACAAGATCTCTTCTCCCACTGGGGCATGCCTCAGGCGGACGTGTTTGCCTTCAGGGAGAATGCGAAGCTAAGACTGTTTCATGCCCGCCCCCCTCAGCAGGGCTCACTGCAGGGGGATGCCTTCTCGAGGCTGTGGACCCCGGGCCTCTTCTACACCTTTCCCCCATTTCCCTTGATCCACAAGGTGCTTCTCAAGGTGAGGAGTGACAAGGCGCAGGTGATTCTGGCAGCCCCAGACTGGCCCCGCCAGTTCTGGTATCCAGATCTCCTCAATCTCAGCTACAGACTCCCGAAGCGGCTTCCAGCCCTCCCGGACCTGATCTCAGTCAATCAAGGGAAGGTATTCCATCCGGACCTTCAATCCCTGCACCTGATGGCCTGGTTCCTGAGTGGCTAGAGTTCCAGGCCTTGGGTCTTTCCTACGAGGTCCTCAACGTCGTTGAGGCGTCCCGTAAGGAGTCGACCAGAAAATGCTACGCCTTCAAATGGAAGAGATTCTCCATTTGGTGTCAGGGCAAGGGCCTGGACCCTTCCTCCTGTTCCTTGGCAAGCATTCTGGACTACCTGTGGTCCCTTTCTCAGCTAGGACTTCGGTCGACGACCCTTAAGGTGCACCTGGCAGCCATCTCTGCTTACCGGGCATGGGCCAGGAAGCAGTCAGTGGCGCAGGAGAAGGTGGTCGGGCGCTTTTTCAAAGGCCTTGATCACATATCCCCCGGTGCGAGAACCTCCACCTCCGTGGGATCTACTGCTGGTATTGGCTAAGCTCATGGGCAAGCCATTCGAACCGATGCACAGGTGTGACATCTCTCACCTGTCGTGGAAGACCGCCTTCTTGGTGGCTATCACGTCAGCCAGAAGGATGGGAGAGCTCCAGGCGCTTTCCATCGAGTCTCCTTATCTGGTCTTCCACAGGGACAAGGTTGTCCCTCGCCCATTGAAATTCCTTCGAAGGTGGTGTCGAGGTTCACATTAACCAGGTGTTAACTCTGCGGTGTTCACCCCAATTACACCTCGGAGGCCGAATATAGGCTCCATACTTTGGACCCAGAAGAGCGCTCACTTATTACAAGGAGTGGATGGCTGAAGTTCGGGGAGAGGTTCGCCAGCTGTTTGTCACCTACGCTGAAGCTGCACCTGGCAGACCTGCAGTCAAGCAGACGATAGGCAGGTGGGTCACCTCCTGCATAGATCTCTGCTACAGGTTGGGCATGGAGCCTCCCAGAGGGATAAGAGCTCATTCTACCCGCCATACCGCTGCATCGGTGGCTGCTTCCAGGGACGTCCCTATCCAGGAAATCTGCAGGGCTGCTACCTGGAAGTCAGCACACACCTTCATCACCCACTACCACATCGACCTTGAGTCACGCCGGGATGCTGGTTTTGGGGCCTCGGTTCTCCAGTCTCTATTTCCCAAGTAGGGGGTGTGCGCCTTGCCTCCCTCCTCCCGGGGAACTGCTAGGAGTCTGCCAGACAGTGTGGATGAACAACATATCCATGTCCCTAGAAATACAGGTTTCTCACCTGTAACAGGAGTTCTAGGAATGGTATATGTTGTTCATCCACACGACCTACCCGACCTCCCCGGCCCGAGCGCACAACCTGGCTTCCAGTGGGCTAGATCTGGCATCATGGGGCGGGCGAGGTTTTACACCCGGGTGGGTGGGAGGAGCCAGCTTGAAGACCTTCCGGCAAGATTTAAAGCGGCAAGGAACCTGCCAGACAGTGTGGATGAACAACATATACCATTCCTAGAACTCCTGTTACAGGTGAGTAACCTGTATTTATTGTGTATTGTTCAGGCCACTAGAAGGGAAAGCGGGGGTTACAGTGTCCTGGAGGACTGTGCCCAGGTTAGTTTGACCACTACCAACCCTGACCTCCGTGTGGAGGCACCTGTTGCAGAACCTAGGCCCCTTAACCTGCTACTAGCCAAGCAGGCAGGGATAGTAGCCTGCGGGATAGCGCCACCTAGGGGTTACATGCACATGATGTGCAGATCGTGGAATATGTAAAATATTGTCACTCCTGCAGAGTGAGCTGTGCATTCTCACTCTGCAAGACTGAGAATATTTTCCATATTCCACTCCTGCCCATCATGTACTTTGTATATATATGTATATATATATATATATATATATATATATATATACATAGATACATAGACAGTGTCGGCGAATGAGACTATGGCCACCCAGTCTACCCATTTAAGTTTATAAGTTCAGTTTATGTTTTCCAGGAAGTCTGCCTCTTACCCTGACCTCCAGAATGCCTTTATGTCTATCCATGCATTCTTAAATCCCGTGATTGTTTCAGCCCCCACCACTTCCTCTGGCAGGGTGTTCCACTTGTCCACCACCCGTTCTGTGAAGAAATTCTTCCTCACGTTTCCTCTGAATCGTCCTCCTCCAACTTCATCCCATGCCCTCTAGTCCTGGAACATCTTTTGCTTAAAAATAGTGCATTCCTGCACCCTGTTCCTCCCTGTAAGATACTTGTATGTCTCTATCATATCCCTCTCTCCTCCTCTCCTCCAGGGAGTACATGTTCAGTGCCTTCAACCTGTCCTCATAGGACTTGTGATGCAATCCATGCACCATCTTTGTTGCCCTCCTCTGAACCTTCTCTACCCTGTCTATGTCCTTACGTGAGTAAGGTCTCCAGAACTACAGTGTACTCCAGGTGCGGCCTCACTAGTGTCTTGTATAGTGGAATTATGACCTCCCTTTTCCTGCTGGTGATGCCCCTGCCTATGCATCCCAGCATCCTATTTGCTACCTGCTGCTTTGTCACACTGTTTCCCTGCCTTGAGGTCATCAGAGATGATAACTCCAAGATCCCTTTCCTGCTGGTGCATGCTATATCCTCACCCCAACTGATATATTGTGCCAGGGTTTTGTGCCCATATGCATTATCTTGCACTTCCTTGCATTGAATTTCAACTGCCAAACCCTGACCATTCTTCAAGTTTCTGCAGGTCCCTTCTCATTCTGTCTACATCCTCTGGTGTGTCTACTCTGTTACAGAGCTTTGTGTCATCAGCGAACAGTGAAATTCTGCCTTCTAGGTCCTCGCAATGTCACTGATGAAGATATTGAATAGTACGGTCCCAGCACTGATCCCTGTGGTACCCCACTGGTCACTCTTCCCTCTGTGGAGTGACAGCCATTTACCACCACCCTCTGTGTCCTGCTGCCCAGCCAGTTACCTACCCACCGCACTACTGTCCTGCCCACACCCATATTCCCCCAGTTTGTGCAATAGTCTTCTATGTGGCACAGTGTCAAAGGCCTTGCTGAAGTCCAGATAGGCCATGTCCACTGCCCTCCCCTGATCCACCTCCCTAGTCACCCAGTCAAAAAATTCAATGAGGTTGGTCTGACATGACCTTCCCTCGTGAAACCATGCTGCCTTGGGTCCTGTAGTCCATTGACACCCAGATGTTCCACCAATCTCTCCTTCAGTAGTGCTTCCATGATCTTCCCCACTACCGAGGTGAGGCTGACTGGTCTGTAGTTCCCCGCTTCCTCTTTGTTCTCACTTTTGTATAAGGGGACTACATCTGCTATCCTCCAGTCTTTGGGTACCTCCCCTGTTTCTAGTGATCGGCTAAACAGGATAGCCAGAGGTTCAGCCACCACCTCTCTTAGTTCTTTAAGGATCCTGGGGTGCACCCATCTGGCCCCATTGCTTTATCAACTCTTATTACTTCCAGTTCCTTCAGGACCCTGTCTAGTGTAAAGGGACTTGTGTCCATTTCTGCACCATTCTTACCCTTGTACTCCATTCAGACCCATTACCCTCCTCTTCCTCAGTAAAGACTGAGCAGAAATACCTGTTCAATATGTCAGCTTTACTGTTGTCATCCTCCACACAGCCCCCATCCTCCCCCTTCAGTCTCACTATCCCTCACTTTGCCTTTCTTTTTTCACTTATGTACCTGTAAAAGGTTTTGTCCCCTCTACCCACTGATTTTGCAATGTGTTCTTCTGTCTGAGCTTTGGCTTCTCTTACTGATATTTATATATCTCCAGATAAATAGATAGATATTGAATTTTGGTAACCGGGTGAGCCCACTGAAACCAGAGGTCCCTTTTTCAGGGATGACCTGGAATCAATTACAGGCATGAACTTGTACATCAAACAGGAACATAGAATACAAATGTTCATACAGCAGGGGTTTGAATACATACGGTTTGCAGTCAGAGGATGGATATAATGTGAACATGTTACAATTAAAGGATCAGTTTGCCGGCTAATACCATACATGACAACAGTTAACAAGAGTGACATAAACACAGTACTTAGTACACAATGCAACTTAGGAACAGTAAGGGGTTCAGTGCAATAAGGAAGCAATCAGCGGTGCCAAGTGCAGTGCGAGGTGTCTAGTAGGAAGGCTTTTAGCCTTTTTTTGAAGGACTCAGGCGAGGTGGAGTTTTGCAGCTCAGGAGATAGGGTAGATATAGATACAAAGCTAAAGGAGCGCCAGCGGTATTGAGGGCAGGTAGTCATATATAGCAGTGCAGAGAAGCAGTCACTGATTTTGCAGATAAAGAGTAAATAGAAGACGTAAGCAGCTGGCCCAGTGGTGCAGAGGGCTGAGGCACTGAACAACTTACCTCCGACCATGCTGGCGGCTTGGGTTCAGGAACAAGCCAGGGTCGCCAAGGGTCTGCTGGGGGGGGGGGGATCGAGTGTCTGACAGACAGCTCTCCTTCCCCGAGGTGGGGAGGCAGTTCAGTTTAGTTCTTAGCTGTACCAGCTGGTGGCCTTGGTAGAGCTGGCACATGAGTGACATAGATGGAAGAAGCCACAGTTCTGTGGCATATGTATGCCTCCATGTGCTTACATTCTGTGGTGGCAGGGGAACGAGAGGAGAAAATGGAAAAAGATCGATACAGGATACATGAAGCAGTGCACGCCTTCCCCCGTCCAGAACCACTGCTTGGACCACCAGCCCATCACTGGATGAGAGTCACAGAGTGGAGGGAGGATGGCCCTCCCCCTCCCTTCCCCACTTCGGGGACAATCCATGGGAGTCCTCAGGTTGGGTGAGTCAAGGGGAGGTGAATGTCACATGGGGAATCGGGAGGCAAGGTAAGGCTGAGAAGCCCGTCTGCAATGACCATAAGACAAAAAGCTTTATGGGAGGAAAAAAAACATAGAAAATGTGAGTGTTAATTATGTCCTAAAAATGAAAGCTGAATACTGTAGCGTTATTTCACATTCCTGAGTACAGCAAGAATAGCATAGGCATCCATGGGAAGAAATCAGGAATATTTGTGCACTGCATTTAATAGTTTTGGGGGTATTTAGTTAACCACCTTGAAGTGCAGCAACCCATTGGAATTGCTTCTCATAGATGCCCGCTCTGTAACTGCTGGACTCAGGAATATACACTCCCTCTATAGTGTAGTAGGTGCTGTGCGGCAGGAGCGACTTTTTTGATTATTTGAATCCCCAATGGGTGATCCCCCCCCCCCCAAAGATCAGTTCTTTAGCTACACAGTTTATGAATACAGTTGCTACTTAAAATGTGGGTGTAAAAAGTCACAGTACCTCTTTAAAAAACATGTGATGCCACAAAGGGGAAACTTTGGAATAATATAACTTTTAGACACAATACTGTTTGTAAGTCATATATTCTCTGTATTTAGTTTCACATTTTTCATAATACTTAGGCACATTAACATGAAACCAACATCACTTTTAATAGATTTCTGTCTGCTTTGGCTGCCTGCCTACACCCTAGCAACACATTGCGATGTGACATGCAGAGGATTGTAATTATAGTTAGGGCTAGGCAGGCACTTAAAGAAAAAACCCTATTTTGGGCCACTCATTACTCGGCTCCTTTTGAGCCAGTAACCTGAAAATTGGCATGCATTCCCTTTGTGGCAGGAATGTCATATCTGGTTCAATAAAAGAGATTTTTCGGTTTCCAGCCAAAATGTCACAGTTGGCATCAGCAGAAAGAACTCAGTTACACAAAATTGCATAAGAATTTAAATTTCAGGACCTTCCACTGTGTTTTAATAATAACATCTTCATTGAAACAGAATCTTTTTTCCAGTAGGCTGTATCTGTTCCCAGTGCTTATACCTGCTATAAAGTCATAATCCTCTGCTTGTGACATCACACCCTGTTGCCACTAACATGATTCTGATTTCACAGGCAGAGAGTTATGACTTAAAGAGCTAGTGGATCCAGAACAGCCAGACAGAAAAATAATACATATTTTAAGAAGTAGTCATTTGTAACTTTTTATTTCTTAAGTATTTTTCTTTTTCCTTTTGCTCATTAGAAAGTTTTCTATGTGGTAAGATTGTGCTGGATATGTGGAACAGCTCTCAGCCTGGCAGCTGACATATCTGACTCTATCCCCCCTACTACATCATCAGAATTGTGATCTCACTGACAGTGATATCACAGCTGACTAACCTCACAGTCACCGAGGCCCTGTCCACACTAGGGTACGGTTCAGTGTAATGTTTTTAAAACGTTTTAGAAGTGGCCGTGCCTGTGTGTCCATGCCTGCCTTGCCGTGTTTGGGTGTGGTGACAAATCACATCCACACTTGAAGGCAAACCTGTGACAGATAAACACAGTTTCGGATCCGTGTTCCATCACGTCTCCCCAGCTGTCACATGGTACATTGTGGGAGATGCTAACAGGCGGCGGCAGCAGGGGTCGTTGCACCAGAAAGTCATAGCTGAGAGGAGGCACCAGGAAACTGACCAGCGAACTGAAACTCATCGCCGTTACCCCAGAGAAAGGAGGAGGAGAAAGGCAATCTATCCTGAGATCCTCAGATTACCACTAACTCATGCACACGATATATGGGATTGTGAATGGCAGCGAGATGGGAGGGGAGCGGTTGGTGGTAGGGTAGAAGGAGTTGCAGAGGCTACAACACAGTACGGACGCCCATCCACACTGACGAGGTAAGTGTGCTTGTTTTTAAACCGTGTTGGAAACTGCTAAAACCGTGATACTATCAGGGTTTAAACACAGTTTGAAAACCTTGTGAGTGTGATACGAACCATGTTTGGGAGCAACGTTTTACTTTATCTGTAACGTTACAGGTACCCTAGTGTGGACAGGTCCTGAGTGGCTGTTCCTAAGCAGCAGTGATGTCACAGTCAGTAATGCCACAGTGCTGAATATGTAGCAGGGGGAACAGAGCTAGGCATGTGAGCTGCCAGTTAGAGTGCTGTTCTACACGTCAGACTTACTAACATCAGGTAAACAGTCTTCTAATCAAGCAAAGAGAAAAGAAAAGATACCTCGGATATAAAAAGTAATGGATGACTGCTTTTAAAAACATAGAATTTGATGGCAGATAAGGACCACTTGGCCCACCTAGTCTGTCCATTTCCCTACCTAATGAAAAGGCTGCAGATCCTAGTTAACCAACAGCCTACTTCCTCCTACCCCCACTAGAATTGCATTATGCCTGTCCCATGAATTCTTGAATTCCCCCACTGTTTTTGGCTCCACGACCTCCTCAGGAAGGCTGTTCCATGCATCCACAACCCTAATATGATAAAATATGTAATATAATATACTAAAAGCTAATATTAGATCTTCCCACAATCAGTCTTCACCATTCATGACTGGTGGGTTTATACCGGAGGCAGACAACCCATGCGGGAGCCTTCAGCTTTAAACTTTTTGGAATGGGGAGCCAACGTCAGGGACGGCGCTGCCCATGAGGCCCACATACTACATGGTGCTTGTGGATTGGCCTGTAACTGATACCGGCTCCCCTGACTCCTCACTTCTGCTTTTCCTGCTGTCAAGGTCACATCTCGTGGGAGCTGAAAACCGAAACTTGCTGCATCAGTTCTGCTGCCGCTGCATTTGACTCAACGCCGTACCACAATTCGTTCTACGCTGTCCCTCGGTTGGAGTCAGTAATATTTTCATTTTTCTTTCTTTCTACAGTGTGTGGCATCAGTACTTTTCCTTTTGTTTTGTATTATTTTGTTGGTGCAGTCACGTCCAGTTCAGGGCCTAGTTCTAGAAAATCTAAGGCAGGGCATGCCCCTGTGGCAAGCTGATTACCGTAATGGACCGCCGTGACCGTTGTCTTAACTGCCTGAGCCTGTCTCACAACATGGATTCCAGTGACTCCTGCTTCTGCATGGACTGCTGTGTCCTTGAAATCCACGCATTGAAGGTGGGTTGGAAACCTCCCACATTTGAAGGGCGGCGTCGCTCCCAGGACGCCAAGGTCAGGTCTCTGGGCCCTTCCTTTGGGTCTCTCCCCAGTACTGTACGTACCAAGAGAGAGCAGGCCTCTGCTGCTCCTAGTCTCGCTGGGACGGGAGGGGTCGGTAGGACAGTCTGCCTCCTCTGGGGGGTCAGCTGAGCACCCCTCGCAGTCTGTCACCCCCTCGGGGCATGGATGCATCTGGTGTCATGGTCGCAGCTATACACTGGGCCTGAGCTGGTGTTGTCCTCAGTGGTGCAAGCTGGCGCTGCTTTGTCTCCCAATGCTGCCCTCAGTGTTGACATCGCTCATGGTACCGGGAGAGGGAGGGTCAGTGGGGTAGCGTCCTTGGAGATCTCCTTGGTCTCTTCCTCTATGGAGGAGAACAATCAGGATGATCCTGACTGACTGCCCGGCTCCTCAGAGCCCCGGGACTCTCCTCCAACCAGCCTTAGGGCCTCCGGTACCGTAGAGTCAGGCACCACCCTTCCAGGGCTGTCCTTGGAGCCGCCTCCTCCACATCTCCTGGTGCCACCTGGGGTGCAAGGGACATTTCCGGTGCAGAGGGTGGTGCTGAGCTGAGGTCCAGTGCCAGCTCTGGTGCTGGGTCTGATTCCAGCACCGTTGCCGGATCAGACCTTGGCACCTGGGCAGGTCTTGGGGTAGGTTCTGGCAAAGTTCACGGTGCCGAGGCTACCTCGGTACCTCGGCTTTGGGTTCTAGGTTCCTTCCAAGGAGCAGGTCCCTGTCAGGTGAGGTGAGGTGAGAATGAGGAGGTCGAGGTCGTTGCAGAGGTCGAGGTCAGCATAGAGGCTCGTTTCCAGAGTGGCTGGGGGCTCTGGGAGGAGCCAAAGTGCTGACACGACCCTCCTCTCCTTGCCAGAACCATCAGGTCCTGCAATTGGTGGGGACAGGGGCTGCCCGCAAGGGCCAAACCATATCCAGTCACCTCACCTGGGGGTTTCCCTCAAGGACACCACCCTGTTCATCCCTGTCCAGTTTGGGCATTCATCGGTGGTCGGGTTGCTTAGCCCCCTTCTCCAGGAAGGGTCCCCTGCTCATGCCTACAGCCCTACCAGAGGACCTACTCTAGCCCATCAGGGCTCTTCCCTCCCTCCTCTTCCTCTGCCTCCTCCTTCACTCCCAGGCCTCTTAGGCCCTACGGGTCTCATAACCTGGGAACAGTTCAGGGCATTGGCAGCTGTGTTCCCTAGATACCTGAGGGCTCTGGATGAGGTCATCTTTAGACCTGAACTGCCAACTTAGCTGATCCCTGAATCGAGCTCCTCTGCCTCTTTGTCTACCTTCTTCGAGGAAGAGGACTCCTCAATCCACCTGTCATGATGCTAATCTCACCGATTATCAGTGGTTCCTTTCAGAGATGCTACAGGAGCTGCACATTTCCCATTTTGCCAGCCGCAATCTTGCACGTGCAATGCGTGCATTCCTTCGGGGAATACAGTGCTGACAATCTTGTCATCCCTCTGTGGCCTTGACCCTTCGTGGATCGCACAGGGTCTGGCATTGTCCCTCTTCCCCAGCCCGAAGGGACTATAAGCACAGGTATTGCCCAACCCTGGGGTCTCCAGGTACTATGCCCTGCCCCACCCCTCCCCTCTTCGGGACTGGAGCTCCTGGAACCCCTTTTGGGCATCATCGCCCAAGGCATGACTGCCCCGAGTCCGACTCTGCTGAGTTTGACTGCTGGGGTAGAAGAGTTTTCTCAGTGGTGCGCCTTCTCCTGTGCATCTTGGTGCACAATTCCCACCAGGCTGCCTGTGCGATGTTGGGACAACTCCTGGCATCTGTGCCTGATTCTGAGGCTGCCAGGCAGGTCATCAGCCTTTGTGTCTGTGGTCTGGAGCTGGCACGGCACCAGTCAAGGGCATCTTATGATGCCAATGAGGTAGCTTCCAGACTTACAGGAACTGCAGTCTACATCAGATAACCGAATATTCTTCAGGTGAAGCTACCTCTGGCTGGAAGCTGCAACACTGGACTTAGGATTTGCAAGAAAGCGAGTTGTGCTCACAACAGAGGGAGGTGAACCTTACAATTTACAATTGTCTTTGGTTTGAAGCAGATTCCTTAGGAAAGTAAATATTCTTCAGGTGGAGGATACTTCTAACTGAAGGGTGAAATAAAAAAAAGGCAGTCTTTCAATCAACAGAGGGAGGTGGACCTTGCTTTACTTTTATTACAGTTGTTAAGATTTTCAGTGCAGGAAGAGTTTAAACCCACAGGGACTGAATACTGCTTACTGTGTCTGTCCTTGTGCACAGCTGATGTGTTTTGGGGCTGACTGCTTTCAGAGCACAAGTCACCAGGCTGTTTTGGGGCTGGGGAGGTTTACCTGTGTCTGACTTGGATGTTTGGATTTTTCTCTGTTTGATTAGCAGGGTATTTTCTCTTTCAAATTGTCGTGTAGGGCATCTTGCTGACAGGAAGGCGCTCATCGCAGCGGTAGGTCAGAGCTTTTAGCTGATTGTTTCGTGAGGGCACAGTTTAGGCTGAAACCCTTCCACCCCTCACCCCACCCACCCCTGAAAATAGTTCCTTTATACCTGGGGTTTTGACATCATTTCCTCAAGAAGGCAAGGCACATATCACTGTCATATCCTCTCTAGCACACTGCACTGACAATATAAGCATACACATTATATAATATATATATTTCTATATAACAAACCAATCACACACACACAAAAAAAAATAAATAAACAAGGTAGACAGACATGTGGGGAGTAGTGCAATGTAATGGCTGTAGGGCAGCAGTCTTCCGGGAGGCTTTCTGGAGGCTGAGATGCTGCTCTGTTTGCAGACAACTCTCTGCCCTGACGGAGGAAGTTGCCCGTCTTCAGGCTGCACTGGACAGTAGTAAGGGAACCTCCCCCATTCAGGGAGCACCAGAGCCACCACCACTACCTCAGAGATTGCGAAGAAAGCACAGCAGTTGGACCACAGTGGGCTCAGGGAGGGTAAGGGTGGTGGAACAGAGGCACACCCAGTCAGTTGTTCCACTCCACAATCCATACACCATTCTGGGGGAGCATAATTCCCCTATGGATGCACCCGCAGAGGAGACTAAGGAGGTTGCAGACAACTGTCACAAGGGAGGCCCTCAGGAAGGAGGCAGAGGGCACCACAGGGAAAGGATGCAGCTCCTGTTGGGGACTCAATTATTAGGGGGATAGAATTGGGGGGAGCAGGGAAAACTGAAGTAAGGTGCCTGCCTGGTGCCATGGCTTGGAGGGACAGGAAGCGCATCCTTAGGATCACGAGAACAGTTGCACGGGAGTCTGAGCTGGACATCATTGTCCACCTAGGGACAAATAACTTGGCTCATCATGAGATTAGAGCAGAGCAGAAGGACTTTGTAGAGTTGGGGAGGGGCCTAAGACAAGTAGCACACACAGTATCCTTCTCAGAGGTGCTGCCTGTCAGTGGCATGGGTGAGGCGAGGTACTGCACCATGCAGTTTAACGAATGGTTGAAAAATGGTGTGGAGCACAGGGGTTTGGCTTCATTGGGGACTGTGGTTCCACCTCGAGGACACCAGCCTATACTGGCAGGATGGTCTGCATCTGTCCAGGAAGGGAACAAGTCTTTTGGGCAGTTGGTTTAAATGCTTCATTGGCAAGCTTTTAAACTAGTCAAGGGGGGAGGCACTGATAAGCAGCAGAAAAATACCAGCCGCCCCTACAAAGCAGGGTACTAAATGAGAAAAAGACCAAGGTAGAAAGGTCAATGGGGGATGCTGCTACAGAAGGTAAAGCCATCAAGAAATGGAGAGCAATGAGTACCAGTGCCCGTAGTCTGGTTAACAAGCTTCCTGAATTAGTGGCCTTGATGGAGGAGGAACATCTGGATATGTGGTAGTCACAGAAACATGGTACACACAGAACCATGACTGGGACATAAACATACCAGGATACACTATCTACAGGAGGGACAGGGAGGGTAAAGAGGAGGAGAGTAGCTCTCTACATAGGGAAGGAATCAAAGCAACAGAACAAAAGGGTAAACAGGGAGGAGAAGAAGCACTGTGGGTCAATTTGGAGGCAGGCAATGGCACCACAATCCACACAGGGTTGTATATGAACCAGCTCTCAGGAGAAATGAACAAGGAAATGATAGAAGGTATACTTAGAATGGCAGATAAAGGGATATATTGCTGATGGGTGATCTGAATATGCCAGATGCTAACTGGAGTGCAGTTGCAGCAGACACTTCTAAGAGTGGGGTTATTCTAGATACCTACAGGGGCATGCCTTAGACAACTAGTATTGGAACCCACTGAGAGGAGCAATCTTACACTGGTTCTCTCAAATGGAGATGGAGAGAGGATCACAGATGTAGAAGTGGGTAGCCATCTGGGAACTAGCGACCATCAAACAGTATGGTTCACAATAAACACAGCAATACAGTCAAGCCATACAAAAGGCAAAGTACTGGACTTCAGGAGGGCTGACTTTGCCAAAATAGGTGAGTGCCTAAGGAATGCACTAGCAAATGGGCAGGAAGGAGGGTGGAAGAACAATGGGGAATAATAAAAACTGCCATCACAGAGGTAACAAGCCTTTGTGTGAAGCAAATAAAACAAAACGATGTAAGAAACCACTATGGTTCTCAAAGGAGGTGGCAATGAAGGTTCAAGAGAAAAAGAAAGCATTCAGAAAGTACAAGGAATCACAGAAGGAGCAAGACAGAGAATTGTGTCGGTTAAAGCAAAAGGAAGCTGGGAAGGCAGTCAGAACAGCAAAGGCCCGAACCATGGAAAAGATAGCCAACTCAGTTAGAAGGGATAAAACCTTTTTAGGTACATCAGGGGCGAAGGAAGACTTAGGGAGGGATAGTGAGGCTAATAAAGGGAGAGGGGGTGGGCAGAGGGTGATGGTGAAAAGAGCAGAGATACTAAACAAATATTTTGCTCAGTATTTACAAATGAAGAGGAGGTACCTAAAACAAACAATAGAAACACTCTGGATGCAGAAGTTGATGCCAAGCCCATTTACAGAAGAAGGGTTCTGAAAGAACTCTTAAAACTGAAGGTGGACAAAAGCAATGAGGGCCTGATGAGATTCATCCCAGAATTCTAAAAGAACTAAGGGTAGAACTAGTGACACCAATGACTACCCTCTTTAACAAATCATGGGAGGATGGGGTGGTACCTGAGGACTGGAGGAGGGTAGATGTGATTCCCCTTCACAAGGTGGGAGCAGGGCAGAAGCAGAAACTACAGACCTGTTAGTTTAACCTCAGTGATAGGGAAAATGATGGAATCACTTCTGAAGGAAAGAATTGTCGAGTACCTAGAGGCCAGAGGGGCACAGGACCCAAGGCAGCATGGATTCACAGCGGGAAGTTCATGCCAGACAAATCTAATAGATTTCTTTGACTGGGTGACCAAAGTAGTAGATCAGGGAGGGGCTGTGGACATGGCCTACCTAGACTTTAGCAAGGCATTTGACTCAGTCCCACACAAAAGATTAATATACAAGTTAGCCAGCCTGGGAGTGGGTCCCAAGATGATAGCCTGGGTAAAAAATTGGCTGGAGAATAGGACACAGAAGGTAATAGTAAATGGAATCCACTCTGAAGAAAGAGGGGTTACTAGTGGGGTACCGCAGGGTTCAGTATTAGGACCGGTCCTCTTCAATGTCTTTATAAGCGACATTGCAGAGGGACTGGAAGGAAAACTATGTCTCTTTGCAGATGACACAAAGATCTGCAACAGAGTTCAAGTTCAGGTTTATTGCAGGAAAACTCCATTGAGCAAGCTCATTCACAAGGAGGTCCTGTGACATAAACACTTAAAGTACAAACACAGATAAGTAATAACAGTATATATATGAAATACACGTTACATGATACAGGCTGGATATACATACAAGGGTACCACATAGGGTGACCGCAGGTGGTAAACATTGATGTGAGACAGGAGAGCGCCTTGCATACTGATAAATGAAACATGATGACTGGTGTGTACAATACATATACAGTATTTTGGCAGCTAGAACAAACAACAGTCTACAACTGATATGGGGGAGGAGATTTGATAGAGTAGCAGTGGGCTAAGCAAAGAGTAAAGCCAGGAGTAGAAGGGGAAGGAAAGCAGTTAATATGACAAATCAATTATACCTTACCAGTGGATAAATATGGCACACATGGGGAAGGAAGAGACTTAATGATGAGTTACAGGTGTCTTTTTATTTTGGCTGAACTTAGCGATTTGTAGAAGTTTATTGAAACTGTGCTGAATTAGTTTCAATACGGTTTGTAATTGGTTCCAAATGGAGGGAAGGGCATATGCAATATCATACGTTTACCAAAGGAAGTCCAGCGTCCTTGGTATGTCAAGCATAATAAAGTCAGATTTTCTTAACAGTATGCACTATGTGAGATACTGATAAGGAAGAGAGATAGCTGGCAATTTCTACAGGAGCAGTTGAAGAGTCCATAGCCCAGCATGGAGCAGGCGTCTAGTAGTAAGGGATGTCCAACCAACAGCTGCATATAAGTCACAGTGGTGCGAGCGGTAAGGAGTTGGTAATGAACCGTAACGCACGGTGATAAAGGATGACCAGTTTACTTAGATTTGCAAGAGTGGTGGAGGAATAGATTACATCGCCATAGTCGAGTAGGGGGAGAAAAGTGGCCTGTACAAGCTTGTTTCGAGTTTCAAGGGGGAAAAGTGGCCTATTTCTGTAGAAGAAACCTAACCTTGCTTTTAACCTTCTAGAGACATCTTCGTTGTGGTCACTGAAAGATAATTTCTAGGGACATGGATATGTTGTTCATCCACACTATCTGGCAGGTTCCTTGCCGCTTTAAATCTTGCCGGAAGGTCTTCAAGCTAGCTCCTCCCACCCACCCGGGTGGTAAAACTCTCGGCTCCGCCCCATGACGCCAGATCTTCCTTACCGCTTGGAAGCTCAGGTTTCCCTCCTTAGCAGCTCTGCGATTAAGCTTTGGGCCTAAATCTTCGTATTTGAAAAATTTTCAAAAATAAAACTTTTACCACTTGGTCTTCTTCCCTGCTGCGATGGACAAATCGACTCCCGGATTTCGGAGATGTCCCTGCGGGCAGAAGATGTCTCGGACGGACCCGCACTCCACGTGCGTTTACTGCCTTGGACAGGAGCACGACCCGCAGGCCTGTGAACTATGCTCTTCCTTTTCGGTCTACATCCTCGAGGATCGCGCTGCCCGTCTCCAACTTGGGCGCCCCGAAAGGAGATTTCCTCTGGTCAAATCTAAGGAGGCCCGCCTGGCGGTTTCACGGCTGCGGGATCCGGCTGAACAACTGAGCAGATGGTGAAGCCGCGGAGGCTCAGGCGCGACATCTTCGGCTGCGGCATTACGTCCGCTCTACTCGGGGCCTCTATTCAGCTTCCTTTAAGGAGCTTTGCCTGACCCTCTCAGCCAAGGAAGGTCCAACTCTGGGCCGTATCGCCGATTGAGAGAAAGTAGGGGTAAGTCCCATCGTCGACGCTCCTGGGAGCGGGAAAGATCTCCCTCCCCTTGTCGACAGTTGACTTCGGTCGAATTTTCGGCTTCGGCCACTGGCTTCACGGTGCACCCGTCAGGCCAGGTGTCCGAGACACCCGCCGACGTGGTCGAGATTTTTCTCGACCCGTTAGACGGGTTGTCGGCTGGAGAAGCCGAAAATCCCTCCTCCCCGGTTCCCCCGGTGAGGTCTGAGGATACCGTCGGCTCATCTGCGCCTCCGGCCCACGGGCACCGTCGGTTGTCGACGAGCCGAGGATTGCCAATCTCGGCTCCCCGCCATGCCGACCTCGGCCTAGCCGAGATTCTCGGTCTCGGACATCATCGCGATCCAGCCGATCCCGTCGACACAGGCGGTCTCGGCCGCTCTTCCTCATCTTCCTCCTCCTCGGACGAGGGGAGGCTTCGGTGTAAGTTGCGCCGAAGGTATGAGAACTGATGTAGCAGCACAACTATTATTGACCCGGTAGTAAGCGGCTCAGGCCTCTTCCCGGCCATAAATGGTTGTCACCAGAGCAGCAGAAACAACCCCTCGCGGCGAATTAGAGCCTGTCCCCAGGCGGTTGTTACCGGCCTATTCCTGCCCCACCAATCCTGGTGGAGCCGCCTCCGCCTCAACCGACGGTCGGGCACTACCGAAAAGTTCCTGGTCGTACATGGCCTTCCCCATAGACTGTCGGATCACTCAGCCCGATAAACCTTGGCACGTGGAGGGAGGCTCAGGCTCTAGGCAGCTATTCGACGACTCGTCGGAATCGGACGACTCCTCCCTGTTCTCCAAGCGCTTTGACTTGGAGTCCTCTGGGGGGCAGTCAGTGGACGATAGCCCTTCGTCCTTCCTTGGACTTCTTAGGCTCATCTCAGAATCCACTGGGATGAAGCTTGAACCCGTGTCCAAACGGGCCAGATATCCCCTCACTGAGATCCTGGACCGAGGGGATTCTCCTATGGAGGCCTTTCCGGTGGCGAGGCCATTGTCGGTCGGCCCTGGAATTGGCAGCGTCCGGCTTCCTGTCCTGCGCCTTCTGCCAGGATGGCCAGGAAGTATGCCGTCTGAGCACTCTGTCCGGCTTACTCCGAGCACCCCTCGGCCGAGGGGGTTGGTTTGGACAGTGTTTTCAGCGAGCTGGCAATGCCAGGGCGTGGACAAACCGCCCGACAAAGAGTCAGAAGTTGGATATCGCGGCGAAAAGTGTACTGCCTCCTCACTTGGCCTTTGTCAATGGTTTGCGCGATCCTCATGTATTTTCCCATGCCCTGTTGGGCTCCCTGGATGAGGTCGAGTCCCTCATCTTCCTGCACCACCTGCAGACTACAGTTAAGCAGGTGCGGGACCAGGGGCAGGGCAGTAAAGCAGCAGCCAGACTGCTCTGGATACTCAGGGACTCTTCGCCCGGTCAGTGGCGGCCGCTGTGGCCATCTTGACGGCGGGCGTGGCTGAGGATATCACTTTCACCCGGCGGATACCCAGCACAAGCTTGCGGGTTCCCTTCTTGGGAACAGCCTCTTCGACCCTGGGTGGAAGGCCACCTCCAGAGGATCGAAAAGTCCAATGCCACCTTGGACTCGGTCTGCGTCCAGCGAGAGGGACAAGGGCTGTAAGCCCCAGCCTCAACCCTTTGTCCCTCTGCTCCCGCTGCACGTCGAGCCCAACAACAACAGCGTCAGGGCCAGCAGGCTAGACCCAGTATTCCAAGCCCAAACCATCAGCTTCCTCGAACAGGAAGCAAGGAGGTAAAGCCCTGGTGGTCCTCGGCCGGTCCTTCCTCCAAGCCTGCACAGTGTCGGGCTCAGGGGTGTCGCCCCATCCCGTCACCTTGCCCCTAGTTCCCCCAGTGGAGGCGGCTCGACACTTCCTTTCCGCCTGGTCCGCTGTTACCCACGGACAGGTGGGTTCTGGAGGTGGCGGGAAGGGCCTGCCTCTGGAATCACGAGCAGGCTCAAGCCCTTCCAGGGCAAATGCGCCCAGCGCAGCAGGGTCCCAGAATCTCCTAGAGGCTCGTCGGGCCGACGCAGCCCTCCTTCTTCAAGGGGTGATAAAAGAGATAAGAGGACCCACCATCAGAACCAGGTTCGTGTCCAGGTATTTCCTGGTCCAGCAGACGGGGGCTGGCGCTTCACTACTGAACCTACGACCTGAACAAGTTCCTAAGGTCTCGAACCTTCAGAATGGTCACTCTGGCTCAGATAATACCATCTTGGAACACGGTATGGTTCTGCTCTCTCTGGACTTCAGGGCCACGTTCTTTCACGTCCCTATCGTCCGTCTCATCAGAGATTCCTCCGCTTCAGGCGGAGGGATCCCTCTCAGTTCAGAGCCATGCCCTTCAGCCTCTCTTCAGCTCCCAGGGTCTTCACCAAATGCATTGCAGTGGTGACAGCATTCCCTAGTGGCGAGGGGCCGGTGTACCTACCTGGGCGATTGGCTGATAGCCCCTCCCAGGTCGGAGGTGGGCGGTCCAGGGATCTGCCCCTCCGGGTTTGCTCTCAACTCGGCCTCCTGGTCACTGAGGCCAAGTCGGGTCGAGCCGAAGCAGGTGATATCCTTCATCTGGGCAGAGCTCGACTCTCTTGAGCCAACACGGCTCCCGGCAGACAGGGCCGAGGTTCTTACCTCCTTTGCCCAATCATTTCTGGTTGGGCAATGGCATCTCCCGGGACTTCCTGCGACTCCTGGGTCTCATGGCGACCTGGCAGCGTGATCCGTTGAGCGCGGCTGGCGCCACGCCCCTCCAGTGGGGTCTGGCCAGCCAGTGGTCACAGCGCTGCGATCCTCTGGACCAGCGTGTGGGCGACCCAGGAGATGTGGGAACGCTCTCCAGTGGTGGACCGTCCCTCCCATCTGCAGGAGGGTATCCGTTTGTCTGCCCGAGCCGGCGGTCTTTCTAACGACCTCGCCTCTTTGATGGGTTGGGGTGCCCATCTGGGAACACGAGTGCGCCTCTGGTCGCGGGAGTCGATGCCATATCAACCTGCTGGGCTCCGTGCGGTCCGCCTAGCTCTCACCGCCTTTGCTCCGTTTCTCCGAGGTCAAGTGGTCGGGTCAGGACGGACAATACCACGACCACGTACTATCTAAACCGCCAGAGGCGGGACGCTCCATGCTCTTATGCAAGGAGCCTCCGCATCTGGTCACTAGTGCGCAGCCTGGAGGCGGATCTCCTGGCCATTCATGTGGCAGGGCCTCCAACACCTGGCCGATGCCCTGAGCCGGATAGGGGCTGCATCGCCACAGTGGTCTTTCCTGCCGGAGATAGTACAGGACCTGTTCTCCCGCTGGGGCACACCTTGGTGGATCTGTTTGCCTCAGGAGAAGCAGAGCTGAGGCTGTTTCATGCCGCCCCTCAGCAGGGCTCGCTGCAGGGGGATGCCTTCTCAAGGCCGTGGACCCCGGGCCTCTTTTACGCCTTTCCCCCCGTTCCCCTGATTCACAGGATCCTGCTGAAAGCGAGGAGGGACAAGGCGCAGGTGATTCTGATACCCCCAGACTGGCCTCTCCAGTTCTAGTACCCAGATCTCCTCAGTCTCAGCTCCAGGACTCCAAGGCAGCTTCCAGCTCGCCCGGACCTGCTCTCAGTCAATCAGGGGAAGGTGTTCCATCCGGACCTTCAATCCCTGCACCTGACGGCCTGGTTTCTGAGCGGCTAGAGTTCCAGGCCTTGGGTCTTTCCGACGAATTCCTCAACGTCGTTGAGGCGTCCCGTAAGGAGTCGACCAGAAAATGGTATGCCTTCAAATGGAAGAGGTTCTCCATTTGGTGTCAGGATAAAGGGTTGGACCCTTTCTCGTGTCCTGTGGCAAGCATTTTGGACTATCTATGGTCCCTATCTAGTCAAGGGCTTAGGTCGATGACCCTTAAGGTGCACCTGACAGCCATTTCTGCTTACCGGGCGCGGGCCGGTCAGCAGTCAGTGGCGCAGGAGAAAGTGGTCGGGCGCTTCTTTAAAGGCCTTGATCACATTTCCTCAGTGCGGGAACCCCACCTCCGTGGATTTACTGCTGGTACTGGCAAAGCTCATGGACAAGCCATTCGAACCAATGCACGGGTGTGGTCTCCCCCACCTGTCGTGGAAGACCGCCTTCTTGGTGGCTATCACATCAGCCAGAAGGATGGAAGAACTCCAGGCACTTAGCATCGAGTCTCCTTACCTGGTCTTCCACAGGGACATGGTTGTCCTATGCCCCCACCCGAAATTCCTTCCGAAGGTGGTGTCGGAGTTTCACCTTAACCAGGTGTTGACTCTGCCGGTGTTCTACCCCAATCACACCTCGGAGGCCGAATATAGGCTCCATACTCTGGACCCTAGAAGGGCGCTCGCTTATTATAAGGAACGCACGGCTGAAATTCGGGGAGAGGTTCGCCAGCTGTTTGTCACCTACGCTGAAAGCGCACCTGGCAGACCTGCAGCCAAGCGGACGATAGGCAGATGGGTCACCTCCTGCATAAATCTCTGCTATGAGTTGCGGGCATGGAGCCTCCCAGAGGATAAGAGCTCATTCTACCCGCCATACTGCTGCATCGGTGGCTGCTTCCAGGGGCGTCCCTATCCAGGAAATCTGCAGGCTGCTACCTGGAAGTCACATCACCCACTACCACATCGACCTTGAGTCACGCTGGATGCTGATTTTGGGGCCTCGGTTCTCAATCTCTGTTCCCCAAGTAAGTATACAGGGGTGTTTGCCTCCTCCTCCCGGAGAACTGCTAGGAGTCTGCCAGATAGTGTGGATGGTTAACATATCATGTCCTAGAAATACAGGTTACTCACCTGTAACAGGAGTTCTAGGAATGGTATATGTTGTTTCATCCACTGGTCTAACTCCGGCCCGGCGCACAACCTGAGCTTCCAGCGGGCCAGATCTGGCGTCATGGGGCGGAGCCGAGAGTTTTACCACCCGGGTGGGTGGGAGGAGCTAGCTTGAAGACCTTCCGGCAAGATTTAAAGCGGCAAGGAACCTGCCAGATAGTGTGGATGAACAACATATACCATTCCTAGAACTCCTGTTACAGGTGAGTAACCTGTATTTATTGTCGATCCAGATACCTAGATATTTAAATTTGGTTACAACTTCCAGAGGCTCGTTTAGCGTGGTGACAATGAAGTCTTGGGCAAGAGTATTGGGGGGGCCTGAGACAGCACTGCGGGAGAATATCATCGCTTTAGTCTTCTTAGCATTGAGCAGAAGCTTTGCCTTTATTAGATTATGCTCAAGTTGTGTGAAGTCCGCTGAAGCACTCCTTGATTCAGATATGATGAGCCAGAGTATACAATACAGTATCATCTGCAAAAATGCAGATTGGACATAGATATGTTAGCATCTAAGTCACTGATGTACAGAGAAAACAAGATAGGGCCTAAGATGGATCCTTGGGGGACTCCTCTTGCAACTGGCAAGGCAGCAGAAAAAAAGCCTTCCGCCTTTACTTTTTGGAATCTTCCAGTTAGGTAGCTAGAGAACCACTGGGTGGTATGGTATGTGGCACCCAACTTTGCAAAGCAATTGACTAATAGTTTGTGATCAACAGTATCAAAAGCTTTGCTGAGGTCCAAAAAGACTGCACCAGTTACCTTCTTAGCATCTATAGCAGAGATCCAATCATTGGTTACTTTTGCTAGTGCAGTGATTGTGCTATGATTAGCCGGAAGCCAGATTGAGCTGGGTTAATGAGAGAAGGTTTCCAAGTGAGATTTTAACTGAATATGGATCAGTTTTCAAGAACTTTAGAAAGGATAGGCAATATGGAGATAGGCCTATAGTTGTTTACATCGCATGGGTCACCAGATTTAAATAGAGGGAGGATATGTGCTGATTTCCAGCAGGACGGCACAGCAGCAGATGTAATGGAAAGATTGAAGATGTGGAGAATTGGGGCAGTGAGATGGGCATAGCCTGACTTTAGGAAAAAGGGTTCCAAGCCATTGTCCCCTGTGCTTTTTTTGGTGTCTAAGTTAAGAAGAGAATCTTCTACTTTATAAGTTATCTCGCGCAGTTGGAAGGGGCTGGGTGCAGGACTAGATGTGGGGGAGGGGTATGCTGGCTCACTGCAGCACCAGCATAAGGTGACGAGTCAAAGCTAATCCAGCTGTGGCAAAGTGGGAGTTAAGTTCCTCCAGGATTAGGGACTTGTTTTCCACAATCTTGCCACTGCAACTATCTTTGTTGGGACAGAGGGAGCCATGGGCCATCCTTCTATAGCTTTGATAGTCTTCCATATTTTATGAGGGTTACCTTTAGCTTGTTGAGAGTAGAAATATAATAGTTAGTTTTAGCAGAGCAAGTTTTTCACACAGTTATTCCTGGCTGTTCTAAAGGCCTGCCAATCCGAAGATTCTTTGGAATGTCTAGCTTGCCCAGAGCTTATCTCGAGCTATAAGGGCTGCCTTGAGATCTGAGGTGAACCAGGGATTGGAATTGTTCCGTACCCTTACTTTGATGAAAGGGACATGCTTATTTATTATTGTAGTGAGTTTGTCATTAAGGATGCAAGCTGCCTTGTTGACATCTTTGGCTAGGTAAAGATCTTGCCATCTGATCATGCTCAGGTCAGATAGGAAGTTTACTGCACTGAATTTGTGAAAGGATCTTTTTGTTATAAAGATGGGTTGCGGCCAGGCCTTAATTTGAGATCTTATGCAAGCAACAATTCCATGATCGCTCATGTCGTTGTGAAACACTGCCAAATTAGATATTTTGTGTGGATGGGTGGTTAGTACCACACCTAGAATGGAACTGTTGGCAGTATTTAGAGTGTTGTTCCTAGTAGGTTCTCTGACTAATTGCCCAAGACCTAGCTCGTCACAAAGGGATTTGAGGCCGTGTGATTTAGGTGACAGCCAGTCCATATTTAGATCTCCTAGAAATATTGTTTCAGTTTTGCATCTCTGAACATGGATTTCAAAGATTAAGGACTTCATCACCACAGACGGGGGTCTATAGCCACCTAGGATAGTGATACATTCCGAGGAGGGGAGATGAAGGCTCATGAAACTAACTCAAATTCCTTGGCAGAGATTTGCAACTAATATTGGTGACCAAGTACTTAGATTTGGCATAGATAACCACACCCCGCCTCTAGACTCTCTATCTGCTCTAAATAAATTGTAGCCCTGCAGTGATATTTGTTGATCAGTGTTCGTCTTTTTAACCACGACTCAGTAATTATGATAAGGTCTGGGTTAGCGTGTGCAGCCAGGCTTGCAGCTGTACAAGTTTTTAGGCAGGCTTAAAATGTTGACCATCATCATTTTGAGACCTGTGGCCTCAGAAAATCGGAGAGGCGAGGTAAGTTGTGGGGGCAGGGTTGAGCTCCACATTTCCTGAGCAGAGAAGAAGCAGAAGTATAACTTTCTTTAAGGAGCTTATAAGAATGGAGACTGCTTTTTTATTTCTTCGCGGCAAACCATATCGTGCTGCGCAAGAGGCGGCGCCACTGTAATGACAGTTGATTGTGATTGTGAGAGTTGATGCACAAGGTGGGGTGGAAAGGAAGAGAAGGGACTTGGCAAGGTTGGAGAAATGGTCAAATGTATGGCAGTTTAGATTCAATGCTAAGAAGTGCAAGGTAGTGCACCTGGGAAACAAAAACCCAGAGGAAGAGTACATAATGGGGGGTGAGATACTAACAACAACAAAAATAGAAAGGGACCCGGGGGTAGTCATATCAGATGACTTAAAGGTGGGCAGGCAATGTGAGAGGGCAGTAAGGAGGGCTGGGGGGATACTGGGATGCATAGGGAGAGGCATCACCAGTAGAAAACAGGAAGTTGTTATCCCTCTGTACAGACAGCTGGTGAGACCCCATCTGGAGTACCGTATGCAGTTCTGGAGACCCAGTCTCCACAAGGACATAGACAAGATGGAAGCTGTCCAGAGGAGGAGGTGGGCAACTAAAATGGTGAAGGGTCTGTACCAGAAGACATATGAAGAGAGACTAAAGGAGCTTAATATGTACAGCCTCGAGGAAAAGAGGGAGAGGGGGTACATGATAGAAACTTTCAAGTACCTCAAGGGAATCAACAAAGTCCAAGAGGGTAGCACCTTTCAGAAAAAGAGGTGTGCAAGAACAAGGGGGCACAATTTGAAGATGGGGGGGCAGCACAGAGGTAATGTAAGGAAGTATTTTTTCACAGAGAGGGTTGTGGATCCATGGAACGGCCTTCCGGAGGAGGTTGTGGAGTCAAAAACAGTGGTTGAATTCAAGCATGCATGGGACAGTCATAAGGCAATTCTAGGGGGTGGGGGTAGGAAGAAGTAGGCTGCTGGTTAACTAGGATCTGTAGCTTATCTATTAGGTAGGGAAATGGGCAGACTGGGTGGGCCAAGCGGTCCTTATCTGCCGTCAAATTCTATGTTTCTATGTTTCTATCAGGTGGACAGCGTGGCTTCGCTTTTCAAGTTGTCACCCCTGGCCTGGTGAAGGGTGATTGCCTCTACATTCCAGGGGGCCCACTTTTTCTCTCTCAGGGTAAGGCACTAGTTAGCAGGGCACCTTCCTTCTCATAGGCATCGGGAGTCTCCGCCTCACCCTGACCAGTCTCAGGGTTCACCAGGTCTGTGAAGGCCCCCACCTCCTTGTATTCTCCCCAACAGGAGGCTGAGGGACACTAGTCCCTCAGGGTTTGCCAAAGCCACAGCTGGTGGCAGCTTGGCACTTCAACCCACCAGTCATGAATGGCGAAGATTGATTCTGGGAAGATATGAAAATTACGTGCTCACTGCAATTATTGATCTTCCTGAATATCTTCACCATTCATGACTGCTACCTGCCCACCATCCCCTCTGGGCCAGGCTCTGTGCAGTACCACCTCCCTTCTCTGTTTCTCAAACATTTTATCCTTCCATGGTTGATCTAGTGGGCAAACCTTGAGGGGTCCTTGCCAGACCACATCCTGACATAGGGGTCAAACAGAAGATCTTGAGAGTTCTTTATCTCTTGCTCCTACAACCCCTTACAGCCATTTTTTGCTAGGCCTTAGCAGCTGCAGTGTCTGTCTCAACTACATGATTATGCATCAGACAGAATTCAGTACTGTTTAATCCTTCTTTTGGGGTCCGGAACCTTCCTGAAGATATTTCTGCAGGCCATCGGCTCTCTTGTCTTACCTATATTAAAAGCCTGGGATCCTTTTCCAGTACTCTCCATCTTCTGTTTCACCTTCTGTTCACGCTGTTCTTGTCTTCCACAAAAAAAAAAAAAAAAAAGCAACTGGACAGCGCAGTAGCTCACTCACAATTTTCTTGAGACAGAGAGGCAGTCAGAGGGAGAATCTTTCTCTGTTTTCCTTTCTTCTCACCTTTACTGTGTGTTTCTCCCTTGATGCGCAGCACATAGGGGACCTATCCTAGAAACTTGTCTCTAAATGGGAACAGTTTCTGGTCTATGTTAATGTTTTCCCTACATCCTGTATCTCCTACTGTAACTCTCCGACATCTGATGATGCCTGTTACAGTTTTGCTACTACCTTCGCCCTGTACTCCCTCCTTCAGGGTTGAAGCCATTCAATTTTGGGCTGTCTTCCTCTTCACATTTATGTCTCTCTCTCCCTGAAGATTCAGCTTTCTACGGGTATCCCCTAAACAAAAAAAATTAAAAAGTGGGAAAATTTCTCCAAGGCTCGGGATAGGAGAAAGACAGGGGGACGCAAGCCAGACTTCTTAGCTTCTAAACCAGGAAAAAAAACTCCACTTTTGGAAATTGTTTCTACTTGAAGAGTCTGTTTTCATTTACCCATATTTGATCTCTTTCCAGGAGATGCAAAATCTCTATTACTCTCACTCTCACTCTCTCTCTCACTCGCTCGCTCTCTCTCTCTCTCTCTCTCTCTCTCTGTCCTTCTCTTCCCCCCTTCCTCCCTTCTTTCCTCTTCCAGCCTGTTCAATGGGTCTGGTCCCCCCTTTCCAATCTATGTCCCTCACTCCATACCCATCTTCTCTTCTCTCAGTCAGTGTTTTATTTAGTTGTTATATCCTTTTCCTGTCCCTTGCCCCCTCAACTGTCCTCCAATCTTTGTTTCCTCTCCCGCTAGGCAGAACTGAGGAGTCAGGGAAGCCGGTGTCAGTTACTGGTCAGTCCGAAAGCGTCACGTAGAGTGTCAGCCTCATGGGCAGTGCCATCTCCGCTCCAAAAATCTTAAAGCTGAAGACTCTCGCGAGGGTCACTTGCCTCCGGCATAGACCCATCAGTCATGAATGGTGAAGATATTCAGGAAGATTAAGAATTACAGTGAGTACGTAATTTTCATTTTTTGCTAAAGGTGGTCTCAGAGTTCATCTGAACCAACCTCTAGTGTTGCCCATGTACTTCTCCAACTTCGGAACAAGGGAGAATGCCCTTTCCACTCTATGGATGTTAAACGAGCCCTCAGGTTCTACACTGATAGAACCAGGGACAGCCACCAGTCCAACCAGCTCTTCGATTCTTTCATCCTGAACTGGCTGGGTCAGCCAGTAATGATCAAATGCATCTCTGCATGGATAATCACTTGCCTTTGGCAGCGTTATTCCATGGCACAAGCTGGAATGAGTGGTTGCTACATCTCTGGCAAAGAGACATTGTGTCCCCATTGCTGAGATTTGCAGAGCTGTTACCTGGAGCACAGTACACACTTTTATTAAGCACTACACCCTGGATGTCCATGCCAGACAACATGCTTCTTTTGGCAGGACAATCCTAAATGGACTCTTGTCCTGAGTGAGCTCTGGTTACTACCGCCCTGCCCAGGAGATTTTATTGTCTGAGCTTGGTACTCAGTCCATCAGTGTGAATCAGTGGTGAAGATATAGTCCAGGAAGATATAAAAATTGCGTACTCACCGTAATTGTTGATCTTTGAGTGTTGATTGGTGGTCAAAGGTCTGGCAGTTAAAATTCAATGCTAAAACGTGCAAGGTAATGCACCTAGGGAAAAAGAACCCCAAGACAGGGTCCTAGATGGGAAGAGAGAGACTTAGCACTACAGATGAGGAACGGGATCTGGAAGTTATCATTAGCAACTCATTTAAGCAATTGAGTCAGTGCAACAAGGCCTATAGCAAGGCTAACAGGATGCTGGGATGTATTGGGAGGGGTATTGATAGCAGAAGAAAAGAAGTAATACTTCCACTCTACAAATCCCTGGTGAGCCCTCACCTAGAGTACTGCGCCCAGTTCTGGAGTCCTAACCTTAGAAAGGATAAGGATAGGTTGGAGACAGTGCAGCACAAAGTAACAAGAATGATTCAGGGCCAGCAGGGCAGATCCTATGAGGAGCGCCTCAAGGCACTAAATACTGTTTGTACTCACTGGAGACCAGAAGGGAGAGGGGAGATATGATGGAAACTTTCAAGTTCATTAAAGGAATTAACAGAGTGAACTGCAGGGAACTATTTAGCCTGAATACTAATTCGTGGTCACATGGACATGAATGGAAATTAACAGGAGGTAGGTTCAGGAGGGATTTCAGGAAGTACTGCTTTACGGAAAGGGTGGTGGAACCTTGGAACAGTCTGTCGGCTGAGGTGGTGGGTGTGAAAACAGTCAGGGGATTCAAGCTGGGCTGGGACATAATAAAGGGAGTAGTGGTTACTGGGAGCAACAGGACCAGGGAGGAGAACAGAGAGGTGACGGGGAGGGTTAGTACCCTGGAGGAACAGTAGGTTCCAGGGATTATAGGAACTTGAGCAAACTTGATGGACCTTTGGTCTTTTTCTGCCGTCATTGTCTATGTTCTTGGACATCTTTACCATTGATTCACACACCCACCCACCGTCCCCCGGGCTCACTCTTCTATGTTGTTGGTCTTCACCACCTTTGTTTGGTTGAGCTGTGAAAACACTGTTATTGTTGTTGACCCTTATTTCATGGGTCCCAAGGGCTATCTTATGTCCCTATTAGATTAGGTGTTATATTACGCTGACCTCCTCAGTAAAAAAGGTACTGAGGTGGTTGGGGGCCATTGCCAAGATAGGCTGTGCAGCTCGAGACTAACTGTTACGGTGCCGCGCATGCGTGTAGTCTACCTTGGCGCCAGACCTCCTGGAGATTTTTTACTCTTGCAGGGTCATAGCGCCTCCAGCTGAGAACCCATCAGTGTGACTCAATGGTGAAGATGTCCAAGAAGATCAACAATTATGGTGAGTGTCATTTTTATATCTTTCTGAATATCTTCTCCATAGATTGCCACCCCCGTCCACCATCCCCTAGACTCGCTTCAGTATTGTTGTGTTAGTTTTCACCCCTTTATACTTGGTCTTGGCTCTGAAGACACGTTGTTACTGGGTTTGATGGCCTTTTTTACACGGGCCATCAGGGCTATCTTATGCCCTTAGGTTAAGTACATAGGTTTCTTATTAAGTTCATGTTGCTCACCTTCTTGGTAAAAAAGGTACTGAAGTGTTTGGGGGCTGGAGCTGCTGCATACTAGTAGGTGCATTTGGTGACATGGACACAGGGCCTACTCACTCTGCCAGCCCTCCAGAAAAGTTCTGGTCCCCATTGGGTCTTAGCGCCTCTGGCACAGACCCATTAGTGGTAATCTATGAAGACAATATTCAGGAAGCTCAACAATTACATTAAATACGTAATTTTCATTTCTAGTATATCCCACCACAGATGTGACTGACAGAAAAGGGACAGACATTTCGAATACATTAAAAGATTTGTACACTAAATTGTATACACAAGAGGCTGAATTGAACGTGGGGTGCTAAGATAGTTTCTTTGCCCAATTAAACTTCCTGAAGCTTACAGAACAGCAGAAACATCCCTTACTACACCCATCCCAGGAAGAGATACAAAATGGCAGAACTAAGTTATGAAAGAGGAAAAGTCCAGGACCAGACAGGTACAGATCAGAGTGTTGTAAGATGCACAATTGACAATTGTTGCCTATTGTCCACAGAACATTTCTAAGTTTTATGACAGAAGAATCACCGTCCCCATCATAGAACTATGCTAACATGGCCATTCTGAAGCCAGCAAAGCATCCCAAGTAGTGTGAGTAGTACCATCCGATTTCAGTTTTTAACATGGATTATAAATTATTTATGGATATATTGTCCTGCAAATTGGATGAGGTATTTCCCTTTCTAATAGAGTCAGACCAGGCAGGTTTTGCTTGAAGCTGAAGAACAACTGATAATGTCAAGTGTATGCTCCTGATTATTGACCAGGTACACAAGAATAAGATCTACACTCCTTTTTTAAGTCTGGATGCTCGTAAAGCCTTTGATAGGGTTTCATGGTAATAGTTTCACCATGCCTTTTCCACTTTTTATTCCCCTACTTTGAAACGTGTTACATAATTTGTAGCAAGCTCCTCTGGCTATAGTGAAGGCTAATGGTGCCTTCTTGGCTAGATTCTCACTTACTAAGGGTACCCATTTGGGGTGCTTCTTACCCCTTCCCCCCTTTTATTCAGGCTGTATGTAGAGCTTTTTGCTCAACATATTCAATAGTACAAGGTATGCAGATTGCAGATCGCGAGCATAAAGTGGCAACCATGTCACTACCTCCTCTGATGCAATGTCTAGAAGATGTTGGTCAACTATCAGGGGAGTTGTGGTTTCCCCAGTTGTGCCTGAAAATAGTCTTTCTGGCTAGCGCACCTAGCCGGTAAACAAAAACTAAATAAATAAGTCAATTAGGTTATAAGATAAACACAGAAGAAACAGAGGTACCGCAACTAGGTTATACCCCAGACCTGCACATCACACATCGGTACTCTTTCAAATGGGGCAGAAAGTCCCTTAAATACTTAGGGGTATGCTTGACAGTGAATTTGACTGATTTATATAGTTTAAACTATACTCCCTTCTCTCAGGTGATAAAAGAAGATCCGCAATGTTGGCACCATCTCCCAATCCTTTTACTTAATGTAGCTGATTTCATACGTATGAATACTGTACGTGACCCCTTTTAAATTATTTCCACACTCTTCCAGTGACACCAGCAATGGGAGAGTTTCAATTATGGGATAAATGGATCTCTCTCTCTCTCTCTCTCTCTATATATATATATATATATGGCAGGGTGCCCACCCTAGAGTAGCGTATCATATATTTTTGCTTGATAACCGGGGGGGGGGGCACTGCCTACTGTGTCCCTCTTTTATCAAGCGACACAGAGCGTACCTCACATTGGTTAAATCCTGCACCTACAAAACACTGGGTGTCAATAAAAACCCAATGTTATCTTCAGAACACAGATAGGAATTTATTTAGTGATGGGAGTCCACTGCAAGACACAGACATAGAGAGCAAACTGATGAAGACACCATTAGCGACATGAAAAACACTAATAGAATCATGATGTCTTAAGGCTGGATGGTTCTGACTTTAAATTCCCGGCATATAACCCAAATTATCTGCCAGCCAGATTAGACCATCAGTTTAGCAGGTGGCTTAGGTTGAGCTTGAAACATGTATTTCAGTTTTATGACCAGGGAAGTATTTGCCCAACTAGTGACAGAATACGGAGTAGTGAATAAAGATCATTACAGGTACTTACAAATCTGATATTATTACAGTGTACTTTAGACCAGAACCTGGATATCAATAGTTTTCACCCAGTAATACACTTACTTTGGAGAATATTATGAGGCCCAAGTCCAGACCACTTTATACCTTTGGCATATGAAGCCCTATCATTCCTTCCCTTAGTGACAGCTGAGGGTAACAGGGAAACCTGGAAGGCAGAATTGAGTATTATTCTCACCCCATCGGAGTGGACCACCATTACATATAGGCAACACAAGGCGACCTCTTCCTATCAATGGAGGGAGTTTGGGTGGAAGATGGTGAGAAGATATTTTCGCACCCCACAGATAACCGCAACTTCTGTCATTTGTAATTAATATACTCCACCTGTTGGAGAAATTGTGAGCATGAGGTGGCGACACATACACGTCTTTTGATCCTGTACAACCCTACCACCTTTTTGGAAGGCTGTAAAGACAGAGATAAATACCTTAATACATAGATTTGGGACCCTTACTTCAGCCTCAGCATTGTTGTTGTCATACCCAGAGCATATTAAGGACAAAGTTCACCAGAAACTTTTACATGTCTTGCTTACAGCAGCTAAAAAGACAATCACAAGACTGGGATTAAAGCCTGAGGCCCCTACGATTGACCACTAGGAAAATGCTATATTGGATATTTATAAATTAGGTAAAATTACTGTACAACTTTGTAATCAAACCCCACAATCCCAAAACCAGTGGAATTTCTGGATAATGCATAGTATGACCAAAAAACATGGTGTAAACCCATGAGGCACATTTTAGGGTACCTGTTGCCGAATACTGTAGCATCAGAGATTTGGGAAGCCTGCTGGCGAGGATGGGGCAAGGTAGGAACCGAGTAAAGTATGAGTGTGTCAGGTGTTTATAAGCAACTGTTTCGATGATGTACTGTCTGCTGCTCTGCTCAGAACAGTTTACTGTGTAACAGCTGTAAATTGTATGATTGCCCTCTGTCTGTTATGCCATGGAAAAACTTAACAACAAAAAAAAATTAGTATAGCAGAAATCCGCAGGTCAAGCCTGAGTTCCTCTTTCACAAATCAAGAATTAGCTCATGTTTTGCAATGTGAAGCTGGGTAAAAGGTTTGCTGGTGGTTCAGTTGGAAATGCTTATGATGGGGTGCTTGCCTCTGCATTTATGTAAGGGAATTAGTCCATAGTATTTAATGGAGAATGATGTTAGAGGAGTGGAAAATCTTATACAGTTTTGTAAGAAGAAGGGGAATAAAATTTCAGTGTGTTTCTGTCTAGTATAATACCCTTCCCCCAAGTGTGTTAGATGCTATTTTGGACCCTCAGAAATAGTCATACCTGTTGATATTTAGGACCCTCAGAAATGGTCATACTTGTTGATCCTTAAAAATGTTTAATTAAGTTAATGGATGGATTAATAAAATGGCAAGAAAAAATCTAGAAATTTCATTGGTCGAGAGACGCCACCTGACCATGCATTATTTCTCTGTAAACTCACGGTAAAGTGCCAGATCTCATTCCCCCCCACACAGAAAACTACCTGAAGACATTTTATAAGTATAATAAGCCCCTCTAGGATGTGCATCATAGGATTTTAATGCACTTCCCAGGGGGCGTAAGGACGCTCAGCCTTCAGCCTCGTACCTTACTACACCCCTAGGGCATACATTAAAATCCTATAATGCACACCCTATCATGGCTTATTGCTTACTGAACTGGCCAACGTTGTACATCTCAAGTGATTATCTACAGTGGTGCGCAGCGTCAGGAGCAATCATGACTAAAAGATATCCGGAGACTGCCGACACAATCTTCTTAGTCACAGCTTGTTGCAATGCTTGGTGTCACTGTTTTTAAATGCCAGAAAACATGCGTTGTCATCTGCAAAGTTGCTAATGAGTCAGCAGGTGGCATTGTATAGAAACAGTGCTGCACGTGTGTGTGCCTCCACAAGCCCATTAGCCTGAAGAATCTAGTAGTAAGCTGGCAAATTGTAAGAAGACAAGCAAGTGCAAAGTGATGGCCTTGATTATTCTGGACTGTACTTCACTCCAGATATTGACTGACATGAGAAAACCTGACACTGAGCACCGTTGTATGTCATGCATGTTTGTTTTTTGGCTTATCTTTTTATTTTATTCTTGCACGTGGATTTGCCTTTTCTCATTTTTACGCATACCTCAGTGTGTGTGTTGTTTAAAATTAATTGAAAAAAAATGAAATTACATACCTACCGTAATTCTTAATCTTCCTAGATATCTTCACCATTCATTACTGGTTGGTTCTAGCTGGATGTACCGGACCACTTGGGAGCATATAGCTTTAAGAATTTTTAGAGGTGGGGAGCCGATCTCGGGGCGGCGCCATCTTCGAGCACATGGTGGAACCTAGGGCTCGTGGATTGGCCAGTAACTGACGTCGACTCCTCCACCTCCTCAGTTCTGCTCACCGGAGAGGAGGAAACAAGAGACAGAGGAGGATGGGGCAGAGGCCCAAGGGACAGGAAAAAGGAAAGGATGTAAACCGAAGCAAAAAGCCGAATTGAGAGAGAGAGAGAAGAGAGAGAGACAGAGACACAGAGACAAAGGCTCTAAGGAATCTGGGATAGGGAAGCCCAGGCCCCTGAGCAGGCCAATTGGAAAGAAATAGGAAAGAGAGAAGAAAAAAGAGAGAGAGAGAGATGGAAAGAGACAGAGAAAGAGGGAGGAAGAGGTTGTCGCTGCCCAACAGGGGAGAGGAATACCCTATGGGCAAGAACAGATCTTCCTAGGGCAGGGACAGGAAGATTCAGGATGCAGGAGTAGAATTCAGACAGGAAAGCTTTAGTGGTTTGAGAGGAAGAGCGAGGTGTCAAAAGGCCATTGCGAATGGCCAAAGGATAGGGCTAGGAGAAGCGGAGGCAAACTCCCATCTGCCAGGAGTGGAAGAGAGAGAGTACCTGTTGCCAAGGTCTCTTACAGATTGCACGCCCCCTTCTTTGCACCCCTTCTGTCCTCTTGAGTTTTTTTGGTTTTTATCTGAGAAGAAAAGTTGAAAGCGACTATCTCTTTTTCCCTTTAAAGAGAGAGAGAGAGAGAGACTTTCTGGGGCATAGTCTCCAAGGGCCCATAGGCATAACTAGTGTAGGGATAAGCCATGTGCCAGAAGGCACTTAAGTTCCGTACTATGTCACTGCTGGGAAAAAGAATCCAACAGAGATGGAAGGGGAAGGTGTCCCTACTAGTAAGAGGCTTGGAGACTAGTTCTTTAAATTTGATGGACTGCATCTGACAAAGGAGGGAGTCAGTGCATTGGGGCAGAAGTTTGACATCTTTGCAGAATATTTAAACTAGCAAATGGGGAGAGGGGTGCAGCACCCCATACGTCAAATGGGAAGAACACCCCTTCCCTCTCAGCTAGTGGTCAAACAGGGATTCAGCATGTTTGCAGTTCATTTGCATCACCAGGTAAGAAAAAGGTCCGTCCCCGTCTGACGCTGGAAATGCCAGACCTCACCCAACAACTAACACACCGAAATCTGGCCAATGGAAAATCATGTACACAAATGCTCACAGCCTGGGAAATAAGATCCCAGACCTGCAGGCAATAATGTCAGAGGCTAAACTGGACATAGTAGCAATTAGTGAGACGTGGTTTACCAGTAACCACACTTGGGAGACTTCAGTACCTGGCTATGTACTGTTCAGAAGAGACAGGGTGCAAAAAGGGGGGTGGAGTGACCCTGTATGTCAATGAAAATATCAAAGCTACAGAAATTCAGAATACAAATAAGGAGCCAGAAGAGCTGTGGGTCACCCTGGAAACAGGAAATGGGACAGCCATAAGAACTGGGGTTGTCTACAGGCCCCCAGACCAGGGGGAGGACATAGACACATTACTGCTAGAAGATGTACAAAACATGACAGCTAAAGGGGAGGTTCTGATAATAGGGGACTTCAACATGCCGGATACAGATTGGTCAATACCAGCAGGAACATCTGCCAGAACTAGACACATGGTGGATTCCCTGCAGGGGGAGGGCTTCAAACAACTGGTACAACAACGCACAGGAGACAGGGCTATCCTAGATCTAGTACTAACTAACAGGGAAGGGATCACAGATCTCCAAGTAGAAGGTCACCTGGGGGCCAGTGACCATCACATGGTATGGTTTAATTTGGCCACTACAACTAAATCATCCCATTCCAAGGCAAAAATATGGGACTTCAGAGAAGCTGACTTTGATAAGATGGCCAACAGAGTTAAGCTAGTCCTGGCAAAAAGAAACACAGGTGAGGGGTATAGGCAAAGTGGGCAAGCATTAAGGATGCAATATTTGAAGCAACATCCCATTGTGTTAGACAGAAAAGAAAGTGCAAAGAAGAAGGAAACCACTTTGGTTCTCAAATACAGTAGCAGAAAAGGTCAGAGCAAAGACTGGCCTTCAGGAAATATAAGGAACACAGCGGGATGAAGATGAGGCATGCACAAACTGCCGTAAGGAAACAGAGGACGGTGAAGGCAGGCAAAGTCCCAAACTGAGGAAACACTAGCACGAACAGTAAAAGAAGGTGGCAAGACTTTCTGTAGATACATTAATGAAAGGAGAAAGTCCAGAGGGGTATTGCTAGCTCAAAGGGAGAAAGAGGCGCGAGGAGGAGGACCCTTAAAGCATCTATCCTAAATAGATACTTTTGCTCAGTATTTACTGAAGAGAAGGTAGGGCAGGGCCCACAGCTCAGCACCATGGACACGGGGGAGGGAGGGAGGTAAGTACTACTCGCTTCACAAAAGAAAGGGTCCTGCAAGAGCTCGCTAAGCTCAGGGTTGACAAGGCAATGGGTCCTGATGGCATACATCTCAGGGTACTTGAGCTAAGGGTGGAACTAGCAGAGCCTTAGCAGAGCTGTTTAGTTAGTCTCTGAGCACAGGAGAGGTCACAGAAGAATGGAGAAGGGCTCATGTGATCCCGCTCTACAAGAGTGGTAGCAGGAAGGAGGCAGGAAACTACAGACCAGTCAGTCTTACCTCAGTAGTGGGCAAGATTATGGAGGCATTCCTTAAGGAAAGGATAGTGCAACACCTGGAATCCATAGGGGCACAGGATCCAAGACAGCATGGGTTTACAAAGGAAGGTCCTGTCAAACTAATCTCATAGATTTCTTTGACTGGGTAACCAGAGTGGTGGACCAAGGGGGAGCAGTTGATGTTGCCTACCTTGACTTCAGCAAAGCTTTCGACACTGTTCCACATAGAAGAGTGATAAATAAGCAGGGTAGGCTCGGGGTGGGTCAGAAGTTGGTCAACTGGGTGGCAAACTGGTTGACAGGCAGAAAATAGAGAGTGGTAGTAAATGGTATACAGTCAGAAGAGATGCAAGTCACAAGTGGTGTACCTCATGGATCAGTCCTGGGGCCAGTCCTCTTCAATATCTTTATTAGTGACATGGACTGGAGGGTAAGGCTTGTCTGTTTGCAGATGACACCAAGATCTGCAACAGAGTAGATGATCCAGATGGGGTGGGCAGAATGAGAAGAGATCTGGATAAACTAACAAAATGGTCGGAAGAGTGGCAACTGGGATTTAATGCAAAGAAGTGCAAGATCATGCACATAGGGAAGAGAAACCCCGAAGCCACCTATAGGCTGGGAGGGGAGTTGCTGGCAGTCACAAGGAAGAAAGAGACTTGGGCATCATCATCACGATGGCCTGAAATCATCCAAGCAGACCTCTAAGGCAGTGGTAAGGTTAGGGGGATGTTAGGGTGTATTAGTAGGGGTATCACAAGTCGTAAGAGGGAGGTAATAATCCCTCTTTACAAGACACTGGTTGGGCCCCATCTGGAGTACTGCGTGAAGTACTGGAGGCCACACCTTCACAAGGACATTAACCAAATTGAGGCAGTCCAGAGAAGGGCAACCAAAATGGTGCAGAGACTGCATCAGAAGACATATGAGGACAGATTAATGGAGCTCAATATATATACCCTAGAGCAAAGGAGGGAGAGTGGTGATATGATCGAAACATTCAAACACCTTAAGGGCATTAACAAGGTGAAAGAGTCTAACATGTTTCAATATAAGAAAAATAGCAGGACAAGAGGGCACAGCATGAGATTAGAGGGAGGCTGATTAAGGGGTAATGTGAGGAAGTTCTTTTTCACAGAAAGGGTAGTGGATGCATGGAACAGCCTACCTCAGGAAGTGGTGGCTTTGAATACAGTGCAGGGCTTCAAACAGGCATGGGATAGGCATAAGGGAGCAATACAGATGAGTTTGAATAGATAGGCTACTGAAAGAGCAAAGGCCGATGGCACATTTAGAAGGTAGAAAAAGAAATGGGCAGACTGGATAGGCCTTGCGGTCCTTATCTGCCGTCAACTTCTGTGTTTCTATCCCATAAAATAAAATAAGGAAAGAAAAGAACCATGACCTGGTAGAGAGAAGATCTCCCAAGGCTCAAGAAGTCCAGGAAGGGGTGCCAGTCCAGAAAATGCAACTATAAGGCTGCTCACAGAAAGAAAATCTTTGGTTTGTGGAGCATAGTCTGCTCAGTATTGACTGAGCGTGTGCAAGCATCCTCAAAGGGGTGCAAACCCCAAAGACCGAAGTTCCCACAACATAGACAACTTGAACCTTGATGCGGCAAAGGGGGGACAAGAGCCCCTGCTTGCCTTCTTTCTAGAGGTGGCTCCCTAGGGCTTCCAATGAAAGAGTTAGAGGGCCTGGAGGTGCCAGCAAGATTAGACCCACAGTTGGCCTCAGGCAGAGAAATAGCAAGCAGGGAGGAGGCGCTACCTAGAAGACTGGCCAAGAGGGGAAGGTGGGTGGGAAGCAGTAATGAATGAAGATATTGAGGAAGCTCAAGAATTATGGTAGGTGTGCAATTTCATATCTTACCTAGATCTATCTTTACCATTCATTACTGGTGGGTGAGTACTGAGCACCACAAAGTGGTGCTGGCACCTCCCTGAGAAAAGTATCCCTCAGCCTCCTGTGGAGGAGAACACAGAGATGCAAGGGCCCTTAACGGGCCTGGCGAGGCCCACGACTGGTCAGGGCAAGACAGGGACTCGTGATGCCTGGGAGAGGGAAGGCACCCTGCTAACTCCCATCTCACCCTGCAGGAGAAAAAGTGGGCCCCCTGGAAAAGGGAGGCAATCACCCTATACCAGGCCACGAGTGATAACCATGATAGGCGAAGCCACCCCATCCACTGAATGCAAACTGCAGTTCCTGCCAGTCTGTAGGCCTCATTAACGTCATAAGATCCCCTTGCTTGGTGTCTCGCCAGCCCTAGACCATGTGCAGAAAGGCAAATGGCCTGTCTCGTTGCCTCTGAATCAGGCAAAGATGCCAGGAGTTGGCCCAGCATTGTCCACAGGTGCCTGGCGTAGACAGCCTGATGGGCGTGGTGCACTGCAATGCACACCACCAAGAAGACTCTATGACCCCAGTGGTCAAACTTGGCTGAGTGTGACTCTGGGAGGCGGTCATGCCTTGGGTGATGATGCCTCGAGGAAGTATCTAGGAGCTCCACTCCCGAGGAAGGGTGGGACATAGTACCTGGAGATTCCAGGGGTGCACAGTTCCTGTGCTGACAGTCCCTCAGGGCTGGAGAGGGGGCAGAGGGATGCTGCCAGACCCTGTGCAATGCCTCTGCAAAGGGGGCAGGCCATGGAGGAATGACCAGATGGTCAGCACTATATTCGCCAAGAAAGGTGTGCATCACACAGTCAGGACTGCGAGAAACAGTTTGGGAGAGGTGGAGCTCCACCTGCATCTCCGAAAGGAACCGCTTATAGCTGGTGAGATCAGCGTCGGAGGAGAGATGGATGGAGGAGTCCTCTTCCTCAAGGGAGGAAGATGAAGACGCCAAGGAGCTTGACTCAGAGACCAGCGCAGCTGGCGGTTCAGATCAAAAGGCGATCTCGTCCAGGGCTCTAACGTAGTGGGAGAATACAACTGCCAGTGCTCTGAATTGCTTCCAGGTCGTGGCACTATAGGGCCAAAGAGGCCTGGAAGAGGGAGAGGAGGTGGCAAAGGGAGAGGCGGAAGAGAAGGTCTCTGTGTGGACAGACCTGGACCTCTACTAGGGCTGCGAGAACGAGCAGGAGACCCTTACCGAGGGAGGGAGTTGCTGATCTCGCCCACTAGAGGACGTCCAACCCGACAAGGTTGACTTTGGTGGTGTCCTTGGGGAGAATCCCCCCCAGTGGGGCAAACAGAGCCGTACTGATCCTTGCAGGCAGCCCCTGACCCCACCAACTGCAGACTCCCTCGAAGTGGAAGAGGAGAGGAGGGAGTGATCAGCAATTCCACTCCTCCCAGAGCCACCAGCCATGATAGAAAGGAGTCTCCGTGTCTCTCTCAACCTCCCGACCCCCATCCCTCCAGAAAGGGACCTGCTCCTTGGAGCGACCTGTGAACTCGAATTGTGAGGATCTGAGGCATCCCCTGCACCCGGAGCAGTGCTGGAGACCTCCTCTGACCCTGCCATGGTGGCGGAACCTGAAACGGCACTGCCAATGTTGCTGACATTAGACCTGACACCGCAACCAGCACCGGACTTAGGCCTGGCGCCGTCCCCCCCCCAACCGGCGTCAAAAACGGTGCCAGCAGCAACTCCGGCATTGTAGGCAGTGCCAGAGGAAGAGAAAGGAGCCCTGAGGGCAGCCCCAGGCCCAACAGAGTAGTCCCGGGGCTTGGAGACCCCAGAACTGAAGGAGAATCTCAATTCTCCGGGGAGTCAGACAGCCAATTGGGATCATCACGGTCCTATTCCTCCAAAGAGGAGGAGACCAGGGAGACCGTGGCTATCCCCGAGACTCTCCCTCCTTCAGCGCCGCGAATGGTACTGAAGGGAGACCCACCATCAGCAGCACCACCCTGCTCACTGACACCAGAGGCAGCTTCAGGAGCCGAGGTGGTGTCTGTAGGCGGCACCAAGGGCTCCACCGGCTCAGGCCCAGCGTATAGCTGCGACTGTGACAGTGGGGGTGACAGTGACCTTGATGGGGCAATGGACTTGTAAGAGTCGCTCAGCCGACCCCCCAGAGGAAGCCGACTGTCCCACCGACCCCTCACAGAGGCCTCTTGTCCTGGCGAGACCAGGGACAGCGGAGGCTGGCTTCCCCTCGGCACATATAGTACCAGAGGGAGACCCGGGGGAAGGGCCCAAAGACCTGACTTTTCAGTCATGAGAGCGATGCCGTCCTCTGAAGGTGGCAGGCCTGTGACCCACCTTTAATGTGTGCAACTCGAGGACCTGGCAGTCCCTGGAGAAACAAGCATCACAGTTGTCCATTTCGTGATTGAAACCCAAGCAGGTCAAACAACGGTCATGACGGTCCATTAGGAAATTGACTGGCCACAGCGGCACCGACGCATGGGGGCACGTCCCACTTTAGATTTACTAGGCCCTGAAGTGGACATGACTGCGGTGGTAAACTAAAACAAAACAGCAAAGGCACTCGACGCCACACGACAGAAAATAATAAAATAAAGAAAATAAAAATAGTGTTTTTATGGGGATTCTAAAAGTTCTCGATATTGACCGGGGAAAAACAGCGTCAAGAGAATGTTCGGCACGGCAGAACTGGGGCAGCAGAAATTTCGAGAAGCGGCTCCACTCCCATGCAATCTGACATCAACGGTGGGAAGGACAGAACTGAGGAAGTGGGGGAATCGATGTATGGTTACTGGCCAATACATGAGCCCTATGTTCCATCACATGTTCAAGGACGGTACCGACCTGATGTCAGCTCCCCACCTCAAAAAATTCTTAAAGCTATACGCTTCCGCGGGGTACAGTGCCTTAGGCTAGAAACCACCAGTAATGAATGGCGAAGATAGATCTAGGTAAGATCTTGCAAATACCTGGTGATTTATATTGAGCATACCCAGGGCCAGATTAATGGATACGGGGGCCCTACTCCAAGTCATATTTTGGGACCCGGGCGGGGGGGGCTCTAAATGCCAGCATCCCACTCCTGCGGCACCAGGCACGCAGAAACCTTGTAAACACCAGCAGTTCATCAATTTAACAATTAACCTAGTGGTGAAGCTAAACAGAATCCTGTCAGAGCAATGTGGTTTTGCTCCCAGATTTCTGATAAATGATTCATCAAATAATTCAAATTCAAGCAGTGAATATAGTTGGTAGTCCCCCACAGCTATAGAATCTTGCAGCCCCCTGATCCAAGGCTAGTAGCAGTAGCAAGCAATCCTCACCCCACGGAAATGCAATTATTTTCTTGTCTCTGTGTTTTTATTTATTTTTTGCTTCAATTCAATTAACTGCTATTAAATGTTCCCTTCTTGCCATTTCCAATCCAACCAAATCATCCACCGAATCCAAAAATCATTGAAGTCAAGACAAAATAAAGTCAACATGACAGTGTTAGCACTTAGCACGCAGTAAGTAACAACATACCTGGGGATGTGGCCTGCCCTGACAGACTGGTCGGTCATCAGACTTGGCCCGGGACTCCTTACAGGACCAGAGGCCTAGCAGCAGCACTGACTGACTGATTACAGTAACCAGCACTCGAGGAACGCACGCCATCTCTCCAGCTCTCAAAGTCAGAGTCGTCATTGACATCTGACGAAAAGAAGTGTTGGACGGTGGCAAATCAGATGACTCCAGCCCGGCCAGCTCTCTCTACTAGTAGTCTGTAGTCTTCTTCGATCGAGAGCGAGACGATCTCTGACCGACCGTTATCCACTCGTCCTTCTCCATCCTCGACTCCCCATTGCCCGGCCCCACACCCTGACACCACTCACATGCATGCAGATTCCCACTCCCCAGTAGCCACACCTCCAGGAGGACCTCTGAGACATGGTTGGCTGTGGTGGTGGGGTCAGCGTGTACTGATAATGGACTGCTCTGTGCTGTGCAGCTCACCTTGGGGGGGGGGACCTGACTCTTGGGGGGTGCTTTTCTTTTTTGACAATGCTGTGAATGTGATGATCCCACAGCCACTCAACAGTACAGCAAGTATGGCCGGTCCGAGGTCGGCAGCTGTGGTCTGCCGGGTAGGGATAAAGGAAATAAGTTAAATTAAACAGTGAGGGGCCCCTGCTGAACCACGGGGCCCTACGCCATGGCGTAATCTGCATACAGGTTAATCCAGCCATGAGCATACCCCCAGGCCAGTCTTTCAAACACAGTCATGTGAGTACTTGCCACTATAGTAGATGCCTTGGCAAGTTGGCAGTTAAATTTACTCACCAAAGTTGCGTGCAGCTGTTCTCCACAGCTTTTGGAGCCTCTAAACTATAGTCTGTCAGCCAGCATAATTGACATTCCCTCTGTGATGCTAAGCCACACAAACAATTGTGGCCACATTAGAGAAGACTACTGTATAGTCACAATGTGAGCAGTTTTAACACAGCCCTCTCTTCAAAGGATGGACAGCCGAGACAAGGGAAATGAGTAGCACTGTGGTAATGGGGGTGTTGCGTGATGTATTCATTACTCTTTGATGGTTTTCTGCAACCATAATGATCTGAGATTTAAAAAAAACTTCCTTTTTGATGACAGGGACCTGGAAACACGCTACATACTATAATAAGACAATAGTGAGAAATGAGAGGGCAGTGATCAAATGAGGTTAAAACTAAGGAATTCTGATTGTTGTGTATGATCCTTGTGAAGTGTACAGTGTGGTGGTGATGATGAGGAATGAGTATTCATTGTGATCAGTTTGTTCCCAAAATGAATAGTCCTACGGATTTTCTTTTCATAAGTTGAGTCACGCTTCAGTCAGTAGCTGCTCCTATTACAGTTTGCAGCTGTTGTCAATACAGTGCATCATCATTAGGTTGTACTGAAAGAATATTGGAAGATGCCAGTGTGCTTGAGCTACCATGCCAGCAACTCCACTTTAGGAGCAAACTTCCAAGAGGCAGGTTCAGGAGTGGCCCACATCGAGTAGCACGTCCCAGCTGGAGTGTGTTGGCACCAAGTTCTGTTACACCAGTGACCCCCTGCAATGGACTGGGTAGCTTGCTCCCTCTCAGTGGATACTAATGTGCTTGCTACTGTGCTGTGTGCGTAGTGCTGGGCACTCGGGAGAAGGGTGGCATAGAGAAAAAAATGGGGACAAAATGGTGTCCAACATGGATGAAGGCACTGGCACTCTTGGATGCCCGTCCCACACTGACCTGTCCTCCACTTTGGAGCCACCATCATGGAGATAAGTCATGGAAGAACTGCATGACTGGCACTGCATCGTGGGATCTGGGAAGTTGCAGGCAGGTACCTCCTACACAGGTGTGCAGTCCTGAGAGAAAAAACTCTATAGGTGGAAAAAAAAATTATATTGAGAAACTTATTATTTATGCATTTTTGTTTTTCTGTATTGCTTCACATTCTCAATGGGGAAAGGTAGTTAATATATCTGGGTAGTGTTCACCACTGTATTAGGGGATAGTGGGTACCGTCCAAGCTGTTTCAGTAGCATAGAACCCTAGGAAATGAACATTTGGTTCCAGCACCAAACTTTTTTTAACTCTCATTTTCCCTTGGTTCCCCTTGTCCCCCACTACAGTAATTAGATCCAAGGTCCTCTCTGTCTGGTATGGGGGAATGGGAAGGATAGGGTGATGAAGGAGGAGATTGTGGAATTTAATGGTGCTTGAAAGGATAGTGTTGGCAGGAGGGATACTGTTTTGTGGGAGGCTGGAGGGGCATCTGGGAAATGAGGTGCATTAACGCTAAAGGCCATCACTTAACAAGGGGGAGGGGGTCAGTGACTGGTGAAAAGCCAGCTCCTTTAGGGTGGCCAGCTACGCACCCACCACAGTCTATCTGCCCTGGTCAGCAGACATCCCCAGTGGTGAGGCCGAAGCAATATGCTCCCTCTCCTTCGATGGACACTTCGGTGTTGCAGCCTGGTACCACCCTGGCTCCTGGCATCATTTGCGGTGTTGGTGATTGGGGCAGTGCTGGCCACGCAATCAGGTTCCCCTCCAGCACTGTTGCGATGTCAGAGGAGGAACCGACACCAAGGTCGTGCTGTATCCTGTTGTGGAGGTGGAAGTGGTTGTTTCCTCTAGTGTCGCTAGCGACGCTGAGGAAGTGGATGGTGCCGACTTGGGTGCTGGGGACAGCACCGGTGATGTTGTCAGTCCTGGGCCCGGCACCACATGCAGTGCTGGCACTGGTGTATTCCTGGGGTCATCCCTTGCCTTGGTGCAGCTTGTGGAGCTGAATTCAGAATGGCTCTGGGGTCAAGCCCAGGACTGAGGATGGCGCTGACCATAACCATGGGGGTGAACCTGCTTCCGAGCAGGTCTTCGACCATGAGCCTGACGCTGGAGGTGACACCAGCTCAGAGTCTGATGGCAGCCTGGAGGTAGTATTCTCTCTGGAGCCGCTTGCTGACATCGTCACCAGTGGGGACCAGGGCCTCCCTATGGGGACTGCATGGCTCCACTCTCTCCACCTGGCAGTACCATCCTCCATGGGCACTGGCTGGGTCATTCTTCTGATGTACGAAGACCCTCTTTTGGGCAGTCCTGCCAGGCCTTCCCTTTTGGTGAGCTTTCCTGCACAACCCCACAGCCCAGGCACAGCTGCCCTAGAGTTGGGCATGTCTCTGGGTGCCACCTCCAAAAAAAAAAAAAAAAAGGGCACACAACTGGGCTGAAGATCTTTAGGTCTTCATACCACCAAAAAAAATAAAAATGAAAAACAGAGGGATTTTTTTGTTTTGTTTTTTGTGAAAGTAGCCCCTTTTTTCCTTTCTTGTCCTCCTCCTTCCTGCTCAACAGTTTATCCTATTTGGGTAGATCCGTGTTAGTTGCGAAAGACAACCTGTGCTTCTGAGCACTGTCCAGTCTAATTCCATTTGGCAGTTCATTGCATATGGGAGGTGCTTTGCAATCTGTTGTATGAACTGCACTAGTTATTACACAAGCCCTGTGGTTGCAGGAGAAACAGGAATTTTTTTTGTATCTGTTTTTTTCTGTGTCAGACTATTTTGCTTGGTATCCCAGTTCCTTTTGTGTATTGAGGCCTTAGCCCACTACCCTTAGGGGTGTCTGTGGAGATGAGCACATCTTGACTTCTTAGGCCGCCCATCCTGGGAAGTCCAGATGCATCTAGTTTCTCCCTTTCTTCATCCCTGATGTAAGGGAGAGGGACATGACCGACTTACAAGTTTAATTATCTTCGGATAACATGAAGTTGCACTGTCTGTCTTTTCTAGGAGTCGATGTGTTTTTTTCTAGGCACATTGTACCATCTCATTTACAAGGGGGTCCCATTTGGAACATCATCACAGTGTTTTTTGCCAGAGCCACATGCTCAGGGCTCCTGTCCTCTTCTTATATCATTCCCAACTTCCTGTCTAACTAGTGGTGTGGGACTCTGGCTCTAGAGACCCTTCTGTCCTTGTGCTGCCTAATGTGCCCTGTCCATATTAGTCAATGGTTGGTAGCTGGGTTACATAGAAACATATTTGCTCCCATGGGGTCATAGTGCCTCCAGTTCCCGACTCATAAGTGATAAATTAATGGTGACGATATTCCAGAAGCTCAACAATTACAGTAAGTACGTAATTTTCATTTTTGATAGGTACTTTTTCCTTTTGTTTTCAGTTTAGTTTTAGATTTATTAGCCCCGCCTGTGTCGGAACTGTTGCTGCTTTGTACATGGAGGGTATCCTATGGCAGAACTGATTGTGTAAAAGATTTTATTGATTTTATGAAACAGCTATTGCAACAAAGGTCCTGAGAAAGAAACTTAGTATAATAAACACTTATCTTCAGTACACATAATCCACAACCTGGCCGGGGGTAAGCCTCCTTGAATACACAACTCTGATTGAAACCATTAAAAGAGAATTCAGCAAAAATACCCAGGGTGATTACATAACATCCAGAGAAATAGTTTAATCAACAACTACATTAATTCTGCTTATTAAGATCCCGAAACTACAAAATTTAGTTTAACTGTGTATTTTATGACCAGACAATAAAAAGAAAGAAAACAAACTGTAATAAACTCTATGCTTAAAGTCAATCTTATCTAGAAATGGCAACAACAACAACCACCCAGGATATGTTTTTTTGTTTTTTTAACTTTCTTTTATGCCTCCTGCACTGGCGACCTGAACTCTCTCTGGCAGGGCACTCGGTACTGTCTTGTCCCATCTGCCTGAAGCCCCCAGACTCCACCTCCCCAACCGCACCACCTGGCCACCCGACCCCCCGGCTCTGAGTCCCCACGGGGCAGGACCTCTGACTCCTCTGGTGCTCTGTCTACATTCTAGTGGAGTGACCAGGGAGCAGAGGGAGTGCCCCCTGTGGAGCTGGGAGGCCCGGCATTGGACGTGGGGACGACCACTGACCTGCCATCGCCTATCAGGCACGTCAGGGATTTTCTCTTGTTCTGTCCCACCCCCAGCGGAGCTCGGTCGTGCAGTGATAACCAGCGTCCACTGAGCTCCACCCCCCGGTGCCTTACGGAAGCGTCGCATACTTTCTGGCTACCCCCGGCCATTGCCAGGGTCACTCAAGTGGCGCTAACCCTACATTCCTTCCGGAAGGAGGCGTCACATGGGCGCTTCATCCCTACCGCCCCTGCCGACCCCGACTTCCCAGGCTTGTTCCCGAACCTGGGTCGTCTGCCTGGTGCGAGGTGAGGGATCTAGAGCCTTAACCCTCAGCGCCACTGGGCCGGCCACACAGGACATGATGATGGTCATAATTGCCTATAAGTACAAAGCCGGTCCCAATATAGATGTTATAGTTATTAAAGCAGTGCTCTCTCACTAAGAAGAATTACAGCATCGTGCGTTCCACATTGAATGTCTAGGACAGGATTAACAAGCTATACTTATTATATATGTAAACATGCTGTGAGGGAATGTAAAATGCTATATACCTGGACTAATGAAGGAAAGGAAACTCTGTATGGTAAGGCATAAATCTAAGGAGGCTATGGTGCTTGGGCAGCTCTACTGTTAAGGACAGCAAGGCTTGTGTAGTGTGTTCTAGGGGTGGCTCAGGTTAAGCCAGGTCTGGGAGACTGGTGTAGCATCTTATTTATCCACAGGGACCATCCATCTGTGAATTTGCTCATTGTTCCTTGATTGCGATGAAGTACCTGTAAGTGAGCTGTGGTGGCTGACAGGCTAATCTCCCAGTGTTCTATTTTAGGAGGGCCACATTGCCATCCTTTAAGCAGAATTTGTCTTTTGGCCTGCATGGCGACTTGATGGATAAAGCGTTTGAAGGAATTAGGAATGCTGGGGAGGTGAACTAGGTCTCCTACCATAAGAAGCTGGGGAAAAGCAGAACTAGTTGATCTGTGTTTTTGTGCTGACAATATCTGTTTTTTTATTTCATTTTTATTAAAAGAGACATCATTGAAACAGCATACAGTGTAATTCTGTAAGAGTCACAATTCATTATTAAGAAGAGAGCACTTTATCTATTATACACTTATTCTTAAACAGAGTTATGTCAACATTCACACTTAAATTTAGTAGTTGCAGCCCTCTGAATTATTAAGCAGGCGGACAGACCTCGAAGCCCAGGAACGAAGGAATGAACCCTCACCACAGGCCAGCCACCCCACCTCATCAAAAAAATAAAGGGAAGGGGGTCCGATCATGTATAACATAAGGGAGGGATCCCCCCACCTAGGAAACAAATTTGGGATCCACCAGAGAGAAGAACAATATCCACTGCCGCTATTTCCTCAGGAAGTTCTTGTGCTTATTATGAAGCTTGGATCTCAAGGACTCATGCCTGTAAATATCGCACATTATTTTGTGCCAGTCAGATCCGGGGGGGGTTGGTCCTTTTTTATTTATTTATTTATTCATTCTAGGGTTACAAATACCTTTGAGCACCAGGCAGCTCATTTACAAAGGTTCCACGTCAGTAGGGAGGATTACAAATAGTTGCAGGGAAACAGACAAGTCAACATCCATCTTCCAGTGATTGCTTTTTAGCTGCCAATAGGAAAAGTAGGAGTTAAGTATTCATCCATCTTGGACTATGGGAAAGGAAAATATACAACAAAACCATCTCTGCTGTTAACTCCACAGGTTTGTTCATACATTTCCCCAGTTCCACCTGTAGAGTTAACCAGAAGGGCATCAGGACTGGGCAAAACCAGAATATATGTCCCAAGTCTGCCATACTACAATTTATTTATTTATTTAGTTTTTGTTGACCGGGTAAGTGCACTAGACAAATCCTGCCTATTTTCAGGCACGACCCGGGGGAAGGGGATACAGATGAATGCCAAGTGACCTTGAACCAGATTAAGCTGTTGGTGGTATTTTTAGTGAATGAGGGAAATTTGGCCAGAAACACTGGGGAAATTCCCCTACTCTTTTCGAGAAGTGCCATGGGATCTTTAACATCCACCTGAACTACCACCAGTCCAGGCAGATGGGACCTCGGTTTAACGTCTCATCCGAAAGACGGCACCTCAGCAGTGCAGCACCCCTCTCATGCTGCACTACAGTGTCAGTACTGAGATATTAACCAAGTGCCAGATGTGGGAACTGAACCCACAGCTTTCTGATCTCCCAGCCTCAGAGGTGAGTGTGCTACCTACTGAGCCACTGACACTGCAAATTACAAGCCCTCCAGCAATACCCATACGAGGCTGGCATGTATTTTGCAAGCACAGCAGGGGAATGGAAGAATCTGGAATGTGACTTCCATGCGCACTCTCGTCAGATATTTGAGGCAGTAATTTTGATAGCTTTCAAAGTTGCCTTTTCCCATTGCTGGAGAGGGAATTCCATTTCTAGATCTTTATTCCAGGCTTCCAAGACTGACTTGGAAGAAACTCCTAAATTGTCTTGCAGTATTCTGTAAAGGTGGCCAATAAGTTTCCCCCAGGCTGCACCCACCAGTGTGTCCCTAAGAAGAGCCCAAAGAGTAGGTAATGGTGAGGGGAAGCAAGTAGGAAAATCCCTTTACTTCAAGATATAGTTTCTCACCTGGGTATATCGGTATTCATCTATGTCGGGAAAAGAGCATTTGTTTTGGAGTTAAGGAAAAGATTGAATGCCCGAGTTATTTGTTAATTGGTAGAAATAGATAAGGCCAAGCCTACACCAGTTCCTGAAGGTTATGTCTAGTTGAGCCGGGAGGAATTTTTGATCTCCCGATATAAGGGTGAAGAAGAAGTTGATTTGTTTGAATTGTTTCTTTTTCCTAAGGCTGCACCATATTCTGAGGATCTGAGCAGTGTAAGGGGAGAAATCCCCAAGGGGGGAAGGGAGTTTTCAGGAGAGGAGCGGATAGGGTCAATTTTCCTTGTCGTAAAGATCATTTATTAGGAACTCAATATCCTTCCAGATAGGTGAGTGAGACGAAGAGGGCCAAAGGAAAAGTACTTTTAGGAATGCTGCCATTGCATACATCTTCAGGTCCGGAAGATTCATACCGCCCTGATTTAAAGGGAGAGAAAGTAAAGTGGAACAGACCCTAGGTCTCTGACCCTCCCAGATAAACGAAAATACCCAGGGTTTTACTACTTCACAGAAACTGAAGGTTTCCTTTTCTCTTAAGTGGCGCTGTACAAAATTTAAATATCTGGGTAGTCACATCTTCATGTAAACAAAGATATCATCCTGTTCCAAGATTTGAAGTAGAAGGCAGAACAAAAATCGGAATATTCTGAAACAAGTAATGATATTGATGCTGACACTGCCCTGGGGGCAGGGATCAATCCTTCTGCAGAGCCTGTTGTTGAGGACCTTTCCTTTAAGTCTCTGCTCAAGAATTTAAATTCTACTCTTTCTCTCCAGACCACAGAAATCGATCCTGGGAAGCTTTTGCATCTCCAGTATCTTCATGTCCCGGAAATCCCTATGGATTTAACCCCTCCGGTACAGCCCTCTTTCGAGACACTTTCACAGATGGTGTGGAAGAATCTGGCTCTTATTCCTTCCATGGCCATGTCCATAGATAGGAAGTATGCCCCTCCCAAGGATCGCCCCAATTTGTTGTTAAAGATTTTTATTATTTTAAGAAGACGCACACAGATATATACAGTGAGACATACAGGGTCTGGAACCATACCGCAACATTTCGTAAGGCCCCCAATTCAGGGTATAACAGAAATGATTGCCCCATTTTGGCCTTGCAAGCCTTTGCTGATGCCATAGTGGTCCTGGCAGAGAATGATAAGGCCGTCCTACCTCAGGAATCTACAGTCCAGCCTATAAACAAAGAATCTCGCAAGATAGTAGTAGTAGTAAAAATTTATTTTTATACAGGTAGAGATGGTTTTTACATCATTGGGTCAAGACCCTTTTTCAAGATGTACCTGTGTTCTTCAATTAAAAAAACACATAAGTTACACTCTAAACATTTAAGTTACATACTTATTTCAAACATACCTACAAACATGTTTCTCAACTTCACTAAACAAACATAATTAGTATTAGTCTACATTTCAGAAAGGACATCACATTACCACTTAAACCAATTCCTACAGATTCATTTTTTATAATTTATAGTGCAGTGATTTTCAAAAGGGCTTCTTTCATCCATTACACATACACCTTATATGCATCCCTTTATCAACGGCTCTCATAAAAAATTCAGGTTTTTGAATCTGCTTCATTCCCAAATCAATAGGTGCCCACAGGTTTATGACCTTCATACCAAAAGTCATCTCACTATATTTATTATTTATTTTAGGCATTACATATTTACTGCCCCCTTTATATCTTAAATCATGTTGGTGATAATGCTTTAAAGACGGTATTTTATCCATAAGGTATTTAGGACTTTGTTTATCAACTACCCCATGTATTTGTTTTAACCATTTTCGGTCCCTTTTTTGTTCTAAATGTTCCCACTGTAGAATCTTAAACATTTCACAATGATGAGTATAATATTCACAATTTAATATGAATCTAGCCAAACTATTATAAAGGACCTGAATTGCCCTCAAATTTGATTTACTTGACATACCGTATATATGAATCCCATAGTCTATACAAGGAATAATCAGTTGATTTACTATATCTTTCCTCTTTTGATAATCCAGACAATATTTAGATCTATGAAAAGCCCCCAATTTATTATTTGTTTTATAGACAAGATTCTTAATGAGTATTAAAGCTCAAACTACTGTCTACGATGATCCCTAAGTATTTATATGACAACTTGATTTAAAGATTCATTTTTATCTGTTTTTATTAGAATTTTTGGAAAATTATTTTTATTTTTACTTCTTCCTATACTATAGAATACCATTGAATTTGTTTTTTTACTATTCAATACCAACCCTGATTTATATAACCATGCTTCCATCCTACTAAAATCATTTTGCAGATTCTTCTCCATTTCTTGAGTTGTGGTTCCTCTAGCCAGCAGAACAGTATCATCTGCATACATACATACTCAAAACAGAGTTTTGTACCACTGTTGGAAGTTCATTTACATAAATTAGGAACAACAAAGGGCCCAAAATCAATCCCTTGGGGACTCCCCTACTTACATAAACTGGTTTAGATGAAATTTCGTCAACAAAAACTTGTTGAACTCTGCCTGTCAAATAAGAATCAAACCAGGGAAGAGTTTCACTATCTATTCCCAATTTCTTCATTCTCCTTAACAATTTACCATGGTCTATGGTGTCAAAGGCCTTGAAGAGATCCACGAACACCGCCCCCACCGATCCTCCCCATTTAACTGGGAGGCGATGTTATCTACTAAATCGGCGAGTGCGGTATCCGTGGAATACCCTTTACGAAAACCTGACTGGCAAGGAGACAGCAGAGAACCTGTTTCCAGGTACTTATTCAACTGCCCCCTTACCAGTCCCTCCAAGACCTTTGACAAACACGACAAGATAGACACCTTAGGTAAGAGAGTCTTTGCTGCCTCAACCCTGGGCATGTGCATTGCCAGCTACCAGGGCTATTTTTCTCAATATGAGTATGTTCTTTGGCATTCGCTCAGAGCAACGGTAGAAGCTCTGCCCGAATCAGAGGTTAACTCAGAGCTACTTCAAACCATAACTAGGGGTATCGAGTCCAATAACCAACAGGTTAAAGCTGCAGTGGATGCTTTTGATACCGCTTCCCGGGCAGCGGCGACTGGCATCTGCACCTGTCACCACACTTGGCTGCGTACTTCGGGCTTCACGAATGATGCCCAGCAGCAAGTCATGGCATTATTCTTCGACGGTATGTATCTATTCGGACCTCAGGTGGAGCAAGCACTAGAGGCCACACAGAAGACTAGGTCTGCCATTAAGACAGCCAGACCTGCGCCCGTCCCCTCCCGGGGGGATGGAAACAAGCACCAGTTTCACAACCGTCAGTCCTTTCGGGGCAAAGGCAGAGGAAGTTTTAACAGAAACCAGAATTCTCGGCTGCAAAAGAAAGTGCAGCAGAAGGCACGAGGCCCAAAAGCTCCCAGTGCCACCTTCTGAGATTCCAGCCCAGGTCCCACCTCAGCTGCCCGAGGGGGACTCCTTCTCAGCAGTGGGAGGATGTCTGACTTAGTTATACAACCAGTGGAAATCTATAACATCAGACAAATGGGTCCTCAGAATAATCCGCGAGGGGTACTCTCTCAATCTTTCGGAAACCCCTTCCGGATCATCCTCCCAAATGACAGCCCAGGCTGTTGGCGGTACAGTCAGACCTTCTTGCTTCCGAGGTACAAGGCCTTCTGAACAACAGGGCAGTAGAAGTAGTTCCGCTGGATCAGTGAAACACAGGTTTCTACTCCCATTAATTTCTGGTCCCAAAGAAAACTGACGGCATGCGCCCCATTCTGGATCTCAGAAAGTTAAACAAGTTCATACATAAGGAAAAGTTCAAGATGATATAATTCGGTACCCTGCTACCTTTGATTCATCGACACGATTGGCTAGCCTCCCTGGACATGCAGGATGCCTACCAACACATCCTCAAACACCCAAAGCACCACAAATACCTAAGGTTCGTGGCATTGGGTCAACACTATCAGTTCAGAGTCCTGCCCTTTGGGCTATCCTCGGCGCCTCGAGTTTTTACAAAGTGTTGTGCAATTCTTGCCGCGCACCTCAGGAAAATCGGAATACAAGTGTTCCCATATCTGGATTACTGGTTCCTAGCAAGTCCCTCCAGGCAAGAGACTCTGGAGGCCGTGGCCATGGCCTCAGACTTCCTCACGTCCATGGGAGTCCTGCTGAACCTCAATAAGTCGCAGTTGCAGCCCTCCCAGAAGCTCCTCTTCATAGGAACTCTTCTGGACACTTCCTGTGTGAAGGCTTTTCTTCCAGAGGACAGAAGGAGCAATATCTTACAGATGGTCTGATACAACAGAGAACAGAGCTCGGTTCAAACTATCTCGATGCAAAGGATACTGGGCCTCATGGCATCCTCGGTGTTCACTGTAACCTTGGCTTGTCTTCACATGAGAACTTCTCAGTGGATGCTCAGTGCTCAGTGGTCCCCAACCACTCACGCTCAGTCTTTTGTCATCAAGGTGACGGAACCTCTGAAGAGGTCGCTCACCTGGTGGTCTCAGGAAGACAACCTTCTGGAAGGATATCCCTTCACCCCTCTGGATCATCAGATCTCCATTACCATGGACGCATCTCTGATGGGTTGGGGAGCTCATTGCCAGGATCTCCACACCCAAGGTACGTGGACTCAGGACGAGTCTCAACTTCACATAAACATCCTGAAAATGAGAGCCGTCCTCTGTGTGGTCTGAGCTTTGGAGAACATACTCTGTCACAAGAACATTCTCCTTCAAATGGACAACAAGGCAGTGATGTACTGCATCAACAAACAGGGTGGTGCACACTCTTACCCATTATACAGGGAAGCAACGAGAGCATGGGAATGGTGCCTGGAGCACAAGGCTCTGATTCAGGTGGTTTACCTGCCAGGAGTACAAAACGAGCTGGCCGACCATCTCAGCAGAACGGAGGCAGATCCTTACAAGTGGTCTCTTGACTTAACTGTGGTTCAGTCACTCTTCAAAGAGTGGGGAACCACAGACATGGACCTTTTTGCATCCCCACTCAACTTAAAACTGCCTGTCTTCTGCTCCAGAAATCCAGGACCTGGCATTTTTTGTCAGGATGCGTTCAGGCTGCGGTGGACAAAACACTTTCTATACGCTTTTCCTCCTCTTTCCCTAATTCAGAGGGTACTACTCAAATTGGAGTCTCGGGGGGGGGGGCAGAATGATTCTCATTGCCTCCTGGCCTCAGCAGATATGATTCCCCTACTCAACAGACTATCAGAATCCCCCCCGAAAATGCTTCCCCTTCAGACGAACCCTCTGACCCAGGGTCCTGTCGTCCATCCCAACCTGAGGTTGCTTCAGAAAAGATAGAGGTGAATAGGTTCAATGTTTCTCACAGAGTTTCAGATATTCTATTGGATGCGCATAAGCCAGCCACTAGAAAAACCTATACAGCTAAATGGAAGCGTTTCTCTATCTGGTGTGCAAAATCCTCTTGGAACCCTTTTTTCTGCCCACCGACTAAAGTCTGGGAGTATCTCTTAGACCTTTCAAACACAGATCTGCAGTACTCTGTAGTCAAAGTTCATCTTTGTGCCATTTCAGCGTATCATGAGCCGGTTCTTTCCATGTCGCTGGCTCAATTGCCCATGGTTAAGAGGTTTCTTAGGGGTATTCTGCATACCAGACCTCCTATTAGATGTCCAGTTGCAGCCTGGGACATTAACCTTGTACTAGATATGCTCACTCGTAAACCTTTTGAGCCTCTAGCCACTTGTGAGTTGAAGTTCCTCACTTGGAAAACGGCCTTCCTGATGGCCATTCGGCCCGTAGAGTTTCTGAAATACAAGCACTGGTCACAGATCCCCCGTACACTGTATTTTACAAGGACAAAGTAGTTCTTAGGACTCATCCTAAGTTTCTCCCTAAGATTGTCTCAGAATTCCATCTAAACCAACCTTTAGTCCTTCCTACCTACTTTGAGAACTTCCAGAATGAAGGGGAGCATACCCTTCATTCTCTGGATGTTAAGAGAGCATTGCAGTTCTATCTGGACAGAACAAACAAAATTCACAAGGCTCAACAACTGTTTGTTTCCCTCAGCGAGACCCGGCTGGGTCAACCTGTTGCTATCAGATACATTTCAGCGTGGCTGGTGGCATGCCTTCACCACTGCTATTTTATGGCACAGGTCAAGCTAGAAGGCAGAGTGTACGCTAACTGTACCAGAGCAGTCGCGGCATCTCTGGCAGAAATTCATAATGTACCCATTGCAGACATTTGCAGTGCTGCTACCTGGAGCTCCATGCACATTTTTGTTAAGCACTATGCCTTGGAGACGTCCATGCCAGACAGCATAAGTCCTTTGGCAAGACAATTCTTAATGGACTTCTGTCCTAAAAAGTGAGCTTCTCTCTCTCTCTCTCCTGCTGCCCGTCTTGGGGGATTATTTTAGCTCGGTACTCTCCCATTAGTATGAATGAGTGGTGGAGACTTTATGTCTAGGAAGATATGGAAATTATTTACCTACCATAATTCTTGATCTTCTTGGACAAAGTCTCCACCACTCATTCACACGCCCACCCGCCATCACCCCAAGCTCACTTCTCTGTTTATGGTCTTCACTCCTTCAATCTTTGGGCTGTGAAGACTTGGTTATTTGACCTTTCTTACACGGGTCATTTGGAGTATCTTATGTCCGATTTTCAGTCTAGTCCTCTCTAGGTTAGTTATGCTGCACCTCCTCGGGGGGGAAAAAGGTACTGAGGCGGTTGGAGGGTCGACGCCAAGATAGTCTATACCGCATGAGCCTGGCTCGTGGTGCCGCTCCCTCACGGCTCCATCTTGGCGCCAGCCCTCCTGAAAAAGTTTGGCTCCTACTGGGTTCTAACGCCTCCAGCGTACTCCCATTAGTGTGAATGAGTGGTGGAGACTTTGTCCAAGAAGAACAAGAATTATGATAGGTACATAATTTCCATTTCTACTCCCACTGCTTCCTTGTACCCTCAGGAAGCTTGCACCCTATTCTCAATCTCAGAAAACTGAACAAATACATGGATTGAGAAAAATTCAGAATGATTTCTCTGGGATCCTTGTTACCTTATCTGAAATATCAGGATTGGCTATTAGGATATACAGGACATACTGGTGCGCCCCATCCACTACAAATACCTCCGGTTCTATGTGGAAAGGTAACACTACCAGTTCAGAGTCCTTTCCTTTGGCCTTTTCTCTATGCCGCAAGTCTTTACAGTGTTTTGCACTTCTCGCAGTGCACCTCAAAAAGATAAGACTGCAAGTCTTTCCATATGTGGGTGACGCACTCCTAACAAGTCTGTCCAGACAGACAGAACAGGCAGTGGCCATTGCCTCTCATTTTCTGACATCCGTAGGAGTCCTACTGAACCCTGCCAAGTCTCAGCTGGTACCCTTCCAGGTACTGTACTTCTTTTCATAGGAGATGTTCTGGACATAACCCCTTCCTGGGCCTTCCTTCTAGGCTACAGAGTATGAGCAGTCTTGCAGATGGTATGCTTCATCATGGAGTGCAAGACTGTGCCAGCTCACTCTAGGAAATGTATGTTGGGAATGCATGGCATCCTTAGTGTTCAAAGTCCCCCCCCCCCGGAAGGCTGCACATGAGGACGACTCAACATCACACCCTCAAAACTACCCAATATAGGTGACCAAACCCCTGGTGAGGTGTCTGATGTGGTCAGCGGGGGAAACTTCCTTTAGGGCTTCCCCTTTTCCCCTCTGGAGCAAGAGGTGAGTTTCACTGCAGATGCTTCCTTGCTGGAGTGGGGAGCTTACTGCCAGGGTCTCCAGATGCAGGGAATCTGAGACTCATCAAAAACACAGCTCCACATAAATGTATGGTCCTTTATGGTCTGAAAGCCCTAATGAACTTAGTCAGCCAAAAGTCAGTCCTCTTCCAGATGGATAACAAGTCTGTCATGTATTATGCCAGCAGACAAGGGGGAGCATATGCTTACCCTCTTTGCAAAAAGGCAGTGAGAGTGTGGAAATGGTGCCTGGGGCAAGGGACCCTGCTCCAAGCAGTCTATCTGCCAGTATTCCAAAACACCCTGGCAGATTAACTAAGTTGAACAGCAGCAGGTCTTCATGAGTGTCAGTATCACCAGACAACGTGAGATATCTATTCAACAAGTGGGCACCCCAGATGTGGACCTTTTTGCATGCCCACACAACACCAGCCTGCCTTGATTCTGCCCCAGAAATCCAGGACCTGGCATTTTCAGAATGTCTTCAGACTGTCATTGCACAATCAATTTCTGTAAGCATTCCCTCCAGTCCTTCTCATTGAGAGAGTGCTGTTCAGGGTGGAGGCACGTGGAAACAGGATGATTCTAGTGGACCCAAGTTGATCATGGCAGATATGGTTCTCTGTTGAATCGACTGTCAGCGAACTAAAGATTCTGCCTCTGTGGATGTACTTATTGACCCAAGCTCAGGGCCAACTAGTCCACCCCAGGCTACACCCCCATCACCTTCCGGCCTGGTTTCTGAAGAGACAGAAGTGAACAGGTTCAAGGTACATAGATACATAGACAGTGTTGGCAGATAAGGGCCTATGGCCCACCCAGTCTGCCCATTTGAGCTTGGTATCTCATAGGAACTCTGAAATACTCTTGGCTGCCGTGTAAACCTTCCACCAGGGAGACATATGCAACCAAGTGGAAATGATTTTCAGTCTGGTTTTCCAACACCCACATGGACCCTTTCAGATATCTGCCAGAAAAGGTTTTAGAATAGCGGACTTTTTTGATGCTGGCCTGCATGCAGTATTCTACGGTCATGGTCCTTTTGTGTGATATATCAGCATACCAGGAACTTGTGGGTACCATCTGTTTGGCACAGCTGCCACTGCTCGAGGTTCCTCGGGTATCCTGTACACTAGGCCCCACCATCAGGAAGCCAGTGGTTCCCTAGGACCTTCATCTTGTGTTGGATATGCTGACTCACAATTCCTTTGAGCCTACTGTGACTTGTAATGTGACGTTTCTGACCTGAAAGGCAGCATTTCTGATGGCCGTCATCTCTGTATGCAGTGCCTGAAATCCATACTTTGCTCACAGATCCTTCTTATACTGTTTTTCATAAAGAACAGGTAGTGCTCCATACACACCCCAGATTTATACCTAAGAGTTCCATTTGAATCACTCTGTAGTTCTGCCCACCTATTATTCTATAGTTCTACCTGCCTTGTTTGCCAAATTCCAAAATGAGGAAGAAAGTACTCTCCACTGACTGGGAGAGAAGAGAGGTTTTAAGTTTTTACCTGGACAGGACTGAGGACTACAGACAGTCAATGCATCTCTTTGTCTCTTTCGATCCCAGTCACAAGGGACAGCCTGTCACAGTCAAGTGCATTTCAGCCTTTTTTCAGCTTTGGGTGAGAGTTTGATGTGGGCATACACAGACTGTATCCTTCTGCAGCTCCCTTACCTGCTCCTTGCTGTCAGCTCTGCCACAGAGCTTTGTGTCTTCTACGGAAATACACATCTTGCCCTGTATTCATTTCTCTTATGTCACTCATGAACATATTGAAAAGGACTGCTCCCAGGAGTGACCCCTGCAGCACCCCACTTGTGGCCTCCCTCTCCCCAGTCTTCACTCTGTTTACCACCATCCCCTGCTGTTTCCCCAACAACCAACTCCCCACCCATCTAACTAGGTCTTACTCTGTACCTGGATCTTCTGACTTCTTCAGCAACCTTCTGCATGATACCAAATTTAATGCCTTGCTGAAGTCGAAGTAAAGTAAATCCACTGCTTGTCCCTTATCCACTGCCCTACAGTAGATACCCAGTCAAAGAATGCTGTCAGTTCGGTCTGAAAAGTCTTCCCTGCCATGAACCTGTGCTGCTTACTGCCCTAGAGCTAATTTCTCTCCTGGTAGTCCAGTAGATCCTCCTTGACTAGTGTCGCCATCAGTTTACCCACAATGGAGGTAAGACTGATGGGTCTGTAGTTACCTGCATGCTCCTTGTCCCCTTCCTTGTGCAGCATATCTACATCTGCTACCCTCCAATCTTTTGGAACCAGCCCTGACTATAGTGAGCTATTAAATAGCCCTTCCAGGGGTTCAGCCAGTTCTGATGCCAGTTACCTGAGCACCCTTCAGTGCATCCTATCCTGGATGGGTCTGTAGTTTGCAGGGATTTAAGGATAACCACGTTATGTGCTGATATAAGTCACAATGATGTGTTCTTCTTGGGCACAAAATGAAAAATCTACATATATTATTGAAAACATTTTGATAAGTGCCACAGTGTAGCAGATGCATGTTCAGAGTCTCCATATTCAGAAATTGGAACAATATTTTAGGAAGGTTTCCACCAAAAGACCGTACTACCCTAGCTTTGACACACAAGAAACACACACAAGTTGTCACAAAGTGCAAGATCATATTAACATCACTTTTTTTTTTAACAATGTTTTTTGCCATGGTCCTGCCTCCAGTCACCCTCAAGCTGGCCAACTCCCAGCACCAGTAACTACCTTGGTGCCCCCAGACTAACCCCCCATTGAGGGGTTAGAGGGGGTCCCTGTCGGCAGTGTGTTTCTCCCCCTTTAGTTCCCTGGGCCCTCTGATGTCCTCGGTGTCATGCAAAGCCCATACAGCCTCATACTGCATCCTCTCACAAAGGAGCTCACTTCCTGGTCCACCACCAGGGTTTGCTGCGGTGCTTACAGTCAGCACCATACCTATTGAGGCATGGATGCACTGCCAGGGCTATGCCTAGCCCTGGTCACCCAGAACAGAATCCTGGGTTTACCCCTGGCTTGGGTTGCCTGCTAGCTAGCTCATTGTGCAGCCCCTTAATATTTATTTTTCATTGGCAGACATATTGTGCTGATACTTAAAATGGCAATCAGTGAATTGAAGATCCTAATACTGTAGCTATCCACTATAAACATGAGGCAGCTAAAGAATAACTGCAGATGACAAAGATGTTGCAAAAAAACAAGGTGCTGCGTCGGCGTGTGGTATAAAAACAAAACAAGAATGGTAATAAATGCATACTGAATATAGAAAATAGAGTTAAAATTGACATTTCGACCTTAAGTCTTCTTCAGGAATTATCTAAAAGAGAAAAAAAAAGTTATTCTCTTTTAGATAATTCCTGAAGAAGATCTAAGGTCAAAATGTCAATTTTAACTCTATTTTCATTGAAGATGTTACAAAGTAGTGATCTCTGTGTATTATGTAAAATGTCTTCCTGCAGAACATTTGGCAACAGAAGTTGAAAATTATATTTTCTCATTTTGTGCTGAAGATTGTGTTTTGAAGTGGTTGTGTCAGACTATTCAAATACTTTGGCAAGAGATACAATCTAAAGTTCTCAATAGAATAATCCAGTTTTATCATTTCAACCTTCACAACTGCATCTTAGGGGAATTCTCAGCAAATATGACGTTTGTTGATAAAGTTATTTTGGCCCTTGTTGGAACTACAACCTCACAAATGTTATAAAAATATTAGATAGAGCCATCTGTCCCTACCTTTAGAGAATGGATAGTTCAATTAAGATACAACTTGACACTCATTCGTATTATCTCTTACTTCCAAAACAAACAAACCTTTTTTCAAAATGCTGGAAGAGACTACTAGATACTTTATGATAGCTTATTATCCATAGTTAATGTTTTCGATCGTAGTACCAGGTGTTGCTATTAATGTTGCAGCATGTCGAAATACTGTTTAAACCTTCCATAAAAAGCTAATTTCTTTTTTATAGTATGTATTTCCATTTATATTTAGTTTTATATTATAGTCTTCACAAATGAACCATGCATTCGGTAACAGTGGTGCTTTCAGCTAAATACTAAACAATGTCTCAAAAAAGCTGAAGCACTCACCCCAATTATAGCCGGACCCAGAGCTACTACTGTTTTAAATATTTATTGCACCAACCAGTCCACCTGACGCGTTTCGGACACAAGTCCTTTATCAAAGGCTAAAAGCATTTCAGAACAAACAACAGTTAAATACCAATTCACATCTGTCGCCATAATGACGTTATACAAAATCATTGGTCAAACAGTAACAAATTTAAACCACCATCACCCATAAAAACAATCGGAAAAAAATGAATCCATATCCAAATACTTAATTAGTACCTAGCTATACATTTGTAATACTGACATATCAGATATATACTAATAACAGATTTTAAATCATTTTACAAAACCAAAAACTATGCTATAAATACCACAGAAAATATAGCTAAAAACATTACCACATTTTTTTAGTATTTCTATCTACATTCCAGATAGGGTTTAAGTTCCAAATGAGCATTAATGCCGTTTTTTTATGAGCTTTTAATCGTAAAATCCATTCATCTTCATTTTTTAAAATTTTATTGAGGTAATTACCACCTCTTTGACCATGATAGACTTTTTCTATGCCCACAAACTTAGATTCATGCAACTCAGGCTTTCCTTTGTTTTCCACTATGTGTGCTGATGTAGCATAAGTTGAATCTTGCTTGTCTATTGCACGAACATGCTCCAAAACTCTTATCTTAAAGGCTCTCTCTGTTTTGCCAACATAAAACACTCCACATCTACATTTAGCCAGATAAACAACCTCTTGTATATTACATGTAATCGGTTGTCTAATATCAAAAACGTTTTCTTTTTGACTAACAACACTGAATTCTTTCTCCTTTAAAATAAACTTACAGGCATTGCAGTTTTTACACTGCTTACAACCTATATTATCACCAAACCAATTGTTGGTGTGTCCCGTCCGTGTTGTAAAATGACTTTTCACTAAAGAATCTGTTAATGTGGGTGCATGACTGTAAGTCATAATCGGGAAAAGAGAAGTGACTTCTCGTAGCCCTGGTTCACAGGACAATACTTGCTAGTGTTTTCTTGTCACTTTTCGTACCTCTTTACTCTGTGCACTAAAAGTTGTAACAAAATAAAATCTTTTGCTGCTTTTAGATTTTTCGTTTCTGTCAGCAAGTAAGTCATGTCTGTTTGATTAAACTGGTGCTAAATATCCCTTTTCTATGGATTTTCCAGTGTACCCTCTACTATTGAGGCGACTCTCGAGGACTACAGCTTCTGTTTCAAAATCATCTGTTTTACTACAATTAGGTTTAATCCTAAGGAGTTGTCCCTTAGGAATATTTTCTATTGTATGTGTAGGATGATAACTCGTAGCAAATAGTAAAGTATTCCCATCTGTTGCTTTCCTAAAGAGATTAGTGCTCACATGTCCTTCTTTCTCTCAATTAATCCTCAGATCCAGATAATTCACAGAATCATCACTCACACAATATGTAAATCTAAGATTCTCATTCGTTCCATGTAGATAGTTAACAAACTCTTCAAGCATTTTTTTATTTCCTTTCCAAATTAGTATGATGTCGTCAATAAAACGCTTCCACAGCAACACATTGTAAAAAAAATGGGTTGCTGTGGTTGTTAAAGACGACATCATACTCCCATTGGCCCACATATAAGCTGGCTACTGACGGGGCACAAGTGGCCCCCATTGCAGTCCCCTTTATTTGTCGAAATATGTCTCTATCAAAAACAAAAAATATTCCTGACCAACACATGTTCAAGAAATTTTAAAATCACTTCTATTTCTGCATCAGACATATCCCCAGAGCGATTCAAAAAATAAGCTACAGCATCCAGTGCACCTTCATGGGGAACATTAGTGTAGAGTGACTCGATGTCAAGCGTACCCAGCATAAAGTCTTCATCAACTATCGTTTCATCCAACACTCTCAGAACATCTTCAGTGTCTTTAATATAAGACTGTAGCTTTTTAACATGATAACTAAGGATAGAGTCCACATATTGAGACAGGGGTTCTATTAAACTACCAAGGCCACTAACTATGGGGCATCCCAGGGCATTTTGGCAATCTTTATGAACCTTGGGTAAATTAAAAGCTCATAAAAAACCTGGCATTAATGCTCATTTGGAACTAAAACCCTATCTGGAATGTAGATAGAAATACTAAAAAAATGTGGTATTGTTTTTAGCTATATTTTCTGTGGTATTTATAGCATAGTGTTTGGTTTTGTAAAATGATTTAAAATCTGTTATTAGTATATATCTGGTATGTCAGTATTACAAATGTATAGCTAGGTACTAATTAAGTATTTGGATATGGATTCATTTTTTTCCTATTGTTTTTATGGGTGATGGTGGTTTAAATGTGTTACTGTTTGACCAATTATTTTGTCTAACGTCATTATGACGTCAGATATGAATTGGTATTTAACTGTTGTTTGTTCTGAAATGCTTTTAGCCTTTGATAAAGGACTTGTGTCCGAAATGCGTCAGGTGGACTGGTTGGTGCAATAAATATTTAAAACAGTAGTAGCTCTGGGTCCGGCTATAATTGGGGTGAGTGAGTGCTTCAGCTTTTTTGAGAAATAGTTTTATATTATACTTTACCAAATGGGTAGCTCTTCCCTGTTTCCTTACTGGTATGGTCATCTTAATTAAGGCCTCTCTTGGAGCCTTAATGATTTATTTTACCTTCATAATTGTCTATTTTACTTTTGATTGTGTTGCTCCAGGTGGGGGAGGTATGATAGTGGTTATTATGGGGAGGTAACTGTTTGTTTTGTTTTGAATGGATTTATTTGTAATTGTATCATATTCAATTGTTTTCTTTCTGATACTTTGTTTGATATGATGTAATATATAAAACTCTAATAAAAAATAGATATATAAAAAAAAAGAAATGGTGTGTTCTTTTCCTAATTTAATCAAGAGACTTTCTTAGCTTTTAGTAGAAACTTGCCTTGGGAACTTATGTTATAGTACTGTTACTTTCAGGTTCCCCATTTCTGGCCAGTGAAGATGGTGTGCTTGGAGGAGTGATAGTTCTACGCTGTTCCAGGTGTTCCCCTGAACAACCAGATTCCTCGCAGGATACACCGGCCCTGTTAGGTGAGTTGATACTGTAAGTTCTGTATGACAAATTCTTAAGGAATTTAGGGCAATAACCTTGTTCAGTGTAGGCTGTAACCACCAGGTAGAATTCTTGGTTTATTATAGCCCGGCTAGGGTAGTCTTTTTTTCTATTTTCCCTTAACAGACTTGTATTGGAGCTTGTCTTGATAAATACCTCCCACAGATCCTCACATGTGACTGAAATCAGTTAAACTCCCTGTATTCTGATCTTTCCTTGTTTTTTTAGAATCTGATCATAGAAAAATAGAATTTTACAGCAGATAAGGACCGCTAGGCTCATCCAGTCTGACCATTTTCCCTACCTACAGTCACACCGCAGACCCTACTTGATCTCCGGCTTTACATCCCCCTTACCTTATCTTTAAGGTCCCCTTGTACCCATCCCATGCCTTCTTAAATCCCATTACAGTTTTTGCTACCACCACCTCATCAGGGACGCTGTTCCAGACATCCACCACCCTTTCTATGAAAAAGTGCTTCCTTGCATTTCCCCTGAGTCTACCCTCCTCCAGCTTCATAGCATGACCCCTTGTTCTTGAGCATCCTTTTCTCTGAAAAATGGGTTCCCTCTTGAACCTTATTTAACCTTAGAAGGCTTAAGTAAGTTCATGACAAATACTAAAACTGAATCTGTGTAAGATTTTTTCTTTTTACTTTCAGACAGGGGTCCAAGTGCAGGGGATTCCCCAGTACAGGAGGGTTCAGGAAGAAAGCAAGACAGAGTAAAAAGAAGCTAGTTATTACAGGTGGTTCTATTGTGGCATGTGTTGGCAGGGTTGTGGGAGTGTTGGGTAACTTAAGCTGTGTGGACTACTCATTTACTTGCCTACCTGGTGCGAGGGTTGCAGACATTGCAGCAAAGATGAACAGCCTTGTTTGGAAGGGGAGAAGAACCAAAAGTCTAAGTTCATGTCGACACCTGTGAGGTTGGCCGAGGCAGACCAGAAGTCCTGCAGCATAGATTCAGGGAAATAGGAAGGAGCCTTGGGAGCAGGACCTCAAAGTTAATGTTCTTCAATCATTGCCAGTCCCATGTGCAAGGACAGTAGAGTAGCAGAAGACTAGGTAGTGTAATGTTTAGTAAGGATTTTGTATAAGGAGTAACAATTTAGGTTCCTCACCCACTGGAAGACATTCTGGGGCAGGAGACGTCTATTTGCTGGGGGTGGGATTTACCTTAGCCCAGAAGGAGTGGGATGCTGACACTTGGAGTAGCTGGTGGTGACAGACGCTATAAACTATGATTGGGGAGGGAAAGGTGAAGGAGAACACCCATACCCCAGTCAGGTACAGGGATGTGAAATTAAAGAAATCACCTCTAAGAGGTCCAAAACAGGAAGGGGAGAAACACAGTCCTTCATAGTATGACAGCAAATCTTTGGAGATTGGCAAGCAAGATGGATGCGCTAGAGCGTGAACTTCTTGAGGTGAACTACGATGTACTAGGACTCATGGAGACCTGGTGAAATGAGGGAATAAGCTAGGATGTAAGCATAGGGGGATACAGTCTCTTATGGATAGACAGGGAGTGCCAGAGTGGTGGAGGGCTTGATTTTTATTTTAAGGAAGTGATTGAAGCCCTTCAAAACTATCGTCCAGTCTCAAATCTGCTTATCATAGCCAAAGTTTTGTAAAAAGTTGTTGCTGGTCAATTCTCATTATTCTTAATCTATAATGATACTGAAGAAGCTCTCCAGTCAGGGTTCAGAAGAAGTTATAGCACAGAAATGGTCTTTATCAGTGTAGTAAATAACATACCGTTAAATAATGATACAAGTGCCTGTTCACCTCTGGTCATTATAGATCTTCCATCAATCAATCTTTACCATTGATTCCCACCAGTGGACCCAAGCCAGAGGTACTAGGACCCTGTGGAATCCAGAACTTTTAAGGAGGGTGTTACGGGGTTGAATAAGGCCTTGTCCCATTTATTATGCGGAAAGGTTAAATGCAAATATCTGTACTATCCTCTCCTTTTCTGTCTCTTGTCTGTCTGGTTGCACAACATAATGTTCTCATGAGACCTAGGAACTATCACTCTCATGGTCTCGCGATTCTACACCTCTCGCTATCTCTTTGCCTTCACTTGCCGTTTCTGTCTTTTCTTCCCCCATTACATATCTGCGGTTATAAAAATATATGTGAATCTTTGTTTGAAACTGGAATCTCTTGGTTTGAAATATATATAGTTATACTGTTGAAATAATTGTAAAAAAGCTATTTGGAATTTAGGGGGTCAACCTGAGATGCAGTGCGAGCAAATCTCAGGCTTATTTGCAAACTCTTTTGCAGAGCTGTCAGCAGTAGGCCAGCTTGGGATACTGTTCTACAGTATTTGCAAGCCTGCTCTGCAAAGAAACTGACAAGAACTCTGATACATTTTGTGAGAAACAGGATGTCCCCTTAGCAAGCTCCGGATGAAGAAGTTAATTTTCAGGCAAAGACTTGTTATAAAAAGAGCAGCAATACTTTTGGGAGAGAGACTTCTTGGAAACTGGAAGGAAACCCTTGGATGAAGACTTTTGTTTTCTCTGTTTGTACTGCCTTTGTATTTCACTGTCCTGACCTTTTTTTTATTCTATTGTTTTCTGTAGTGCTCCATATTGTCAATGGATAATCATAACAACTGGGTATAGTGCACCCCTACCAGGGGAATGGCACAGCCCAAGCTTTAGAATGTTGGATACATGAGGATTACATGCAGCAGCAACTCCCCAGTTTAGCTGTGCCATTTGAAGGGGACAGAGCTAGTTTTATTTTCTCTCAAGATTTTCAAGTTTCAAGATTTCAAGACTTCTTTTGGGGCTACAATTCTACATAGTAAGTTGGAGCTGCTTGTTCCAGGGAGCACCCCTAAATTAAAACTGTGCCTGTTAAGCTGCGGCTTTCAAATTAAATACTCTGCTTTTTTCTCATTCCTTGTATGGCTTAGGAGCCACTTCTGCCTTGCTAGGGTGTTTTTTAATGGTCTCCATTAAAAAAAAAGGAAAAAGGTGCCACAAGTAGGTATAGATTTTATTTGTTTTGGGAGTATAGGGTTTCCGTGGGGGTCCTTTGGCTCTGGTATTGGTCCCCCCTTCCGCCTCATGTTTGTGTTTGGTACTGTTCTGTAGCTATTTTGTGAATTTTGTACACTTTAGAGGTTTTTTGCTGAAATTTCACCACAAACCTCCATTGATCCATTTGTGTGGCCACCATTAGGGCTGGGCACGCGCTCCTTCTTTAAGCAGTCTTCTCGCCTTTGTTTCAAGCGTGTACCTGTGGTACATGCGCAGTGCTAGAAGAATTTGTGCAGCACAGTCACTGTTAAATACACTGCACTATTGCATTTGTGCACTCGCTGGTGTGTGCACGTTCGTGCTAGTGCACTAACGTCCTGCATGCACCTGCGAGTGAGTGGGCACACCCATTTTAGTGCTTTTTGGCATGCTAATACAGTTCACAGCTGATTGGTGAGATTTATAGCCCAGCAAGCTACAGGGCTAATAATTATTGTTTTATATATTTTAACTTGGGTTTTTTTCTGTGGTATCTTCAGTTCTTGGCACTATGACTTAAAGGAGACCATTAATTATGAAACGTTGTAAGACCTGCAAAAGGGTGATGAGGCCCTCCCCCATGGGTTCTTAGTGCCCTCATTGTGTTGCTCAGCATGATTTATCTCTCTTGGTTCCCCCAGACGGTCCTCCGAGTTTGAGAGGGGGGCATCTGATCCGTCTTATTAGCAGTGGCAAAGCAGAATTATGAAAATTACTTTTGTTGATCTTGGGTGAGCTTTTGAGCCCTGATGTTCTGCAGGACATCCCAGCAGATACACCCAACCCCAAACTAGGCCTCTCAGGTCAGGGGGGGCCCATCCAGGCACGTCGTAACAAGAGAAGGCTGCGGAATCAGATGTACAGGCAGACCCCGACCCTGACTACTTAGAAGGCCAGAATGAGAGTTTCGGGGATCTTGGGAAGCACGTGACCTAAAAATATTGCTCTTTAATGAAGAGGAGGAAGAAGAAGGGGAGTAGACAGAACCCAAGTCAAGGATTCTGACCCCCCCGTTTGACAATAAGTCTTTGTCCTTTTTGATAGCTGAGGCTTGTAGATCCTTACAGCAGAGGAGCACAGAGGAGCAGTCCGTGGAGATGGTGGATGTCAGTCCAATTCTGTCTGCATCCTCCTCTACTCCAAAATGTTGCTCAGGTTTCATCCACTGTAACTAAATTATTGAACAAGAATGGGCATGTGTGGATCAGAGAACAAAATCTTCCCAAACCAAAAAAAAAAAATGTCCTTTTTTAGTGGAAAGGTCTCACAGGTGGGAAGGTTCTCTTCTGGCGGACAAGGCAGTTTATAATTCAGTAAAACACACCACCGTTCCTGTTGAAGGCTCTCTGGCCCTAGCAGATTCTCATAACAAGCGGGTGAGTTTTGCATGCAGGAGGGCTTTCGCCTCAAATGGCATGAATCTTCATACGTCTTATGCTTCATTTATTGTTGCCAGAGCCTTAAATATCTGGGTCACTACTCTGACCAGCTTTGTTCTGCCTGATTTGGAAGGTGAAAGCATTTTGCATTTGGTGGTCATGGACTCCACCTTTCCTGATAACTACACAGTGGAGAACTTACACGTCATCCTGTTTGGCCTACCACATTGCGTCAGCCACGAGGGGCGTGTGACTCAGACTTTGATCCACTGATCAAGCTTCAAAAGCAAAACTGGTTAACCTTCATTTTGAGGGAGGCTTATTGTTTGGTTCCAGCCTGGATTCTATCTTGAAGGATCTGCAGAACAAGAAGGGCCACCTCCCAGTGTCTAAACAGCCGCATAAGACCACTGCACCCCAAAGGGATCAAGGTGATGGCCGGCGCAGGCAGTCCCAAGGGGAATTTTGTCCCTTTTGGAACTTTGGTAACCAGAGAAATAAAGGAGCCTGCTCAGGCAACAAGGGTTACGGTAACAGAGGAGCCTTCACCAGGTGCCATGGAGGAGGGCCAGCACAAAAGCCTGGTGCCTCACAATGAAGATATACGGGCCAATCCCTGTCCCCCTTTCCTTGGTGGAAGACTTCAGGAGTTCTTCTCAAGAAGGGACCCAATCAATGTCAGATGCCTGGGTTCTGGAAATCCTTCACCTGGCCTGTGCCATAGAATTTTTAATGGTTCCCTCAAGGGGACGCTTTCTACCATCTCAGGTTTCCAAGCAAGCGGCAAAATGCCAGGTGGTATCAGACATTCTGACCCACCTCATTGAAATCAGAGCCATTATGCCGGTCCTGCCAAATGAGCAAGGTCAAGGGTTCTGTTCGATCTATTTCATAGTTCCCAGGAAGTCCAGGAGTTTCAGACCTATTCTGGAACTGAAGCATCTGAACAAGTTCATCTGCCAGAAGATGTTCAAGATGGAGTTTCTGGACTTCCAGTTCCACCACGGAGCAGTTAACAGCCTAAGGACGAACCTCTGAGCCCCAGGGATAAAGTTTTGCCTATTCCTAATTCTTTTTAGCAACTGAAAATGGCAAAGGAAGGTCGAAAAAGAGAGCGGGGGCTACCCGCAACAAATAGATCCCCGAGGAAGCTGTTGGTGGAGAAGAAATCCCCGACTAGACTGGATCAAGCAGCAGAAGCTGCTCCTCATAGTAGCACAAGGGCTCGAAGTTATGACACGGAGGCTGACGCGGACCTACTATCACGCACTAGATATGAAAACATCCTGAGGGAGATTCGGGACTCTCGTGCTGAGTCCAAGAAAGAATTTCAAACATTGGCATAGCAAATCTCTAATATAGATGCCATGGTTAGTGCAGCAGAGAACAAAATTAAAGTAATGGAAGAAAATGACAACTACCTTGGCACAGCAATAGAGGTCCTTTTTCAGCATGCGCAAGCTCTTCAGAGTAAATGTATTGATCTCGAGATCTCGAGGGGAGATCAAGAAGAAGCAATCTTAGACTGTACGGCCTTCCCGAGGGGGCTGAAGAGCCTCCCATCACAGCATTTCTGGAAAATTTACTAAAAGATGTACTGGACCTGCCTCCCAACTACGTGCTTAACATCGAGAGAGCCCATCGCTCACTAGGGCAGAAACCGATGGGTGATACGGCCCGCCCTTGCTCTATAATCTTCAAACTAAGTAGTTTTAAAATTAAGGAAGATATCCTGTGGAGGGCCTGGAGCAAAAAAGACTTATCCTATCTAACATCAAAGATTTCTCTTGACCATGACTATGCCCCAGAAGTCCAACAAGCAAGGCAGCTGTTTGTGCCAATTCTGAAGGCTTTGAGAGCAAAGGGCATAAAATTTCAGACCCCATTCCCAGCAAAGCTCCGAGTGTTTTGGGAGGAAGGACCCCAGCTATACCTTACACCGGGGAAGGCCTTGGAGGATTTGCAGAAAAAAGGAATCTCCATACCTGCAGCAGACGCCGATCGATTACAGAGGATTAGATCTCCAGTGCTTGCGACGCCTCAGACGACATACGAGCGTGGGAGGTTGGAGCCCTTGAGAAGAGCAAAGGAAGCCTTGGAACAGTTATTTTGAGTGGAACGTCTGAAGAAAGTGAGCGGTACTGCCTCGGCTGATACTTGAAGACAATGGAAAGGACGGACTTTTGTGATAACCAGCGCAATGTCGCAAGGTTTTTCTTTTTGAGACTTTTTTGGGACACTTGCTCAGCTGAGTAACTGTGCTTGGGTGGTACGGAGGGTCTTGGATGATATCTGTGTCTGGGGCTTGAGTGTCCATGTTGGGGAAGTACCCCTTGAGCAGAGAAGCTGTGCCGTGGCCTTTTTTTGGGCCTACTCTGTTGAAGGGGCTGGACGTGAAGCATCAAAGGAATACCCCACAAAGTAACACTTTTAGCACAGAACCCTCAAACCTATATGATGTATAAAGGAATGGGTTCTTTACAAGATATTAGAATAATAGAAATGTTAGATTAAATAATGTCCCTGGGGTGCTCTAGGGTCAAGCTGTGGGTTCTTTTTTGGGGGGTTGTTTTAAAAAAGTTAACTAGGCCCGAGTGAGCCCGTGGTGGTGTGAATCATCCATAAAAAAACACTCCTTGCAAGCAGTTTTGTTGGAGAGGCTCTGTTAATTCAGGGCATAACCGCTCTTCAACCCCTACCTCTGAGCCCGACTACATCGGCTCCTCATAGAGGTTAGGGCAAGGGATCCCGGATTTTGGATCCCCTACCTTGGAAGTCTTTATTGTCTAAAATAGCGTTCGTATTTCAAGTTTATAGGATAAAGTTGATAGGTTTAAAAAAAAACTACTGTCTTAAACTACTACATAACTTTCTCCCCCCTTTTTTCTATTTTGTCCTTTCTGTACTTTATTCTGTACTTATTCTTTCCTCTGAGCCCTCTGATTCTTGGCTATCTCCTTATATAGCTTGAGCTCCTTCTTTCGACTTGCTTGTTGACTATTTTTGTGCTGTGAAGTTCGATTTTGGCGAGTGGAGGGAAGGGGTGATACAGATGGTGTGGGGTACTGGCGGAAAGAGATAGTGGGTTAGATAACACCGGGATTAAAACAGAGGAAGAGTCCCTTAATTTGTATTTTTAGAATGTCTACCAGACCCACGACTTTTTGCTCATTTAATATAAACGGCCTGACTAATCCTATAAAGCGTAGCAAAATCCTGTCCTTTCTGAAAAAGACAGGTGCGGATTTCTTGTTTTTACAGGAGACGCATCTTTCAGCAAAAGAGCACCAGAAGCTGGGGAAATTTGGTTTCGGTGCCACGGCTTATGCTACATATGGGAGGGGAAGGCGGAGAGGTGTGGCGGTCTTGGTACCAGCTAGAACGCCCTTTGAGCAAACCGATACACTGGTTGATGGGGAGGGATGCTATGCCTTTTTAAAGGGACGATTCCTGGGGCAAACTCTAACATTGGCCTCTATTTATGTGCTACCTGGTTCAGACTTTCAAGTCTACCGCCAAATTTTTTTAAGACTGCAGGAGTGGGCGGAGGGGGAGATGATCATTGGAGGTGATCTAAATCTAGTTTTAAATCCATTGTTGGACTCTTCCTCGGTGGTCCCCCGGAGTAATCGGGTGTATGAAAAAGGTAGTGGGGTTGCTAGGGGAGCTGGGATATGCTGACGTGTGGCGTACTACTCACGCCAGGCTGAGAAATTATACCTTTTTTTCTGTACCCCACCAGTTGCACTCGAGGCTGGACTATATCCTACTCCCCACAGAATATGTTGGACAGATAAAGGATAGCTGGATTGGAGACAGGACGTTGTTGGACAATGCTTCTGTGTTTTGCCAGCTTCACCTGGGAGATTTCTGTAAACGAACATTCTGGAGGCTCAACACGTCCTTGCTCTAAGACCCTGAGATAAAAGAGGCAATTGTAGAAACAATAACACAGGCTTTGGCCGATAATGAAACGGCGGAGATATCAGCTCCGCTTCTCTGGGATACCCTTAAGGCCATAATAATGGGTAAATTTATTACCATCTCGGCATATAAGAAAAAGCAGCAGGAGGCCCAAAAATCCAGACTGAAAGGGGAGATTGAGACATGTGAATCACAGCTTAAATTCAAATATGAGGCAGCGATCTATAAAAAGATGTGCAAACTCAAGGGTGAATTAAATAAGTTATTGGATTATCAGGTAGAACAGAAGGCCATGTTCCTTAAATAAAAATTTTATGATGGTGGCCCAAGGGTTGTGCGACTACTGGCAGCCCGTTTGCGATCCCAGAGAGCGAAAGCAGTGATATCAACTCTAATACATCTAGCACCAGGTGTGAAACACACCAGACTCCGGAAATAGTTGAGGCCTTTAGAGACTTCTACACTTCTCTGTATGCCCCCCTTCTCCCCCCCCCATGGGAGAATAGAATATTAGAATATCTTGAACAGATCTCCCTTCCTTCTCTGTCTAGACAGGCTAAAGCGAGGCTGATAACCCGTATCTCGGAGCTGGAACTTCGTACTGAAGTCTCTAGACTGAAGGCTTCGAAATGCCCGGGCAGAGATGGACTCCCTGGGGAGTTATATAAGCATTTTTGGGGACAGTTGGTACCCCTGCTTCACAAAGTATACAATACGATAACACAGACGGATGACCCCCCAGTCTCTTGGGAGCAGGCTATCATATCAGTAATTCCTAAACCAGGGAAAAACCCGACACTCTGCCCCTCATATCGTCCTTTTTCGATCTTAAACACCGATTATAAAATCTACATGTCAATCCTTGCTCGGCATATGCAGGAATTTATAACCCAACTGATCAGTCTAGATCAGATGGGTTTTATCCCTAGTCGACAGGCGCAAGATAACCTGCATAGGACTGCCCACTTAATTGACCATGTGAACCTCGTCCCAACCCCCTCCATTTTCTTAAGCCTCGATGCCGAAAAGGCTTTTGATAAAGTCTCTTGGCCCTTTTTGAGGACTGTATTGGTTAAATTTGGGTTTCCCGAACTATTCATTAAGGCAGTTTTCAAAATATATAACACACCAAAGGGTTATATTAGGGCCAATGGACACGTCTCTACCTCTTTTACACTATATAGGGGTACACAACAGGGTTGCCCCATGTCACCTGTGCTCTTCGCTTTATATTTGGAACCACTGGCACAGAGTATTAGAGAGAACTTGGATATAAAAGGGGTTACTATAGGAGGGGAGGAGCACAAACTCGCTTTATATGCAGATGACATTCTGTTATATATCACGGAGCCGGAGTCCTCTATCCCCGACCTATTTCGACATCTGAACGAATTCTCGGAGCTCTCTGGTTACACCCTAAATACCCATAAAACGGAGGCCATTACCCTCAATTATGATCAGTCTCAAACTCTTAGAGAAAGCTACCCGCTGAAGTGGGATCTTCTCATTATGAAATATCTGGGGATGAACTTGTCTTCCAACAATTTCCAACTTTATGAGCTGAACTTCCCCTCCTTACTACGGCAAATACAAGCAGATATAGAAAGGTGGTCTGTGCTCCCTCGACCATTTCATTTAAGAATACAGACAGTTAAGATGAACCTGCTCCCTAGATTCTTATTTTTATTTCAATGTGTACCTTGTAATGTTACAAAGGAAAGATTGGATGTTTGGCGGAGGATTCTGCTAAAATTTATATGGTCGGGTAAACGCCCTAGAATCAGAAAACAAACTCTTTTCTCCCTAAAGAGGAGGGGGGCTTCAGTGTTCCCTGTCTGGAGGGGTATTGGGTCACAGCCCAGATGAGGATCGCCTTTTACTGTTGCACCCCACTTACCAATCCAGTTGGAAGACAATGGATTTGGCGGCCGCAAGCTCCCCTTTGCTATCCCAGATATTTGTTCAAACAGCAATAGCGAATAACCCGCCCTCACTATTTTGTGGTACCACTGCGGTGCTGGAGGGATGCAGACGGGGATGTGGGCGGGGAGCTTCAAGGGCATACCTCTGGAAGTACCAGTGCTGGTCACAAAGCATATCTCGTATATTGGCCCATAGGGATCCCTGGTACAGACGCCAAGAGAAACGTGGGTGCAGGGCCCCCTGGCAGTTTTTAAAAGGGGATCAAATTCTAACCTTTGATGAGGCTGTGGAGAAGTTTAAATGGACACAAGGAGACCTTCTCTTCTACTACCAGATCAGAGACTATATAATGAAACACTTACGTGAGTCCTCCAAGACCTCCAGGAAGATCCCACAACCAGATGTGTTTGAGAAAATTTGGGGGGCAATCTCTTTATAGGAATTATATTACTGACTCAAATCATTCAACAAAATACATTAAGGTGAAGTGGGAGAAGGAATTTGAAATAAGATTAAACGAGGAGAGGTGGTTGCAGTCCATTAAAAATATCTGACGCTCCTTCTCGTCTCCGGGATGGCGGGAGTTTTTGTGGAAGCTTAGAAGTAGGTATTTTCGTGTACCTGAACAGGTGGCTAGATGGAACCCGCAGGTTCCGCCCTCTTGTTGGCGAGAATGTGGCGCCTCTCCCGCAACAGTGAACACAGGCCCATATTTTCTGGCAGTGCCCTGTAATCAATCAGTATTGGAGCAACATACGTAGGCGACTTCAGGAAATATTTAATATTGTGACCCCATTGGGCCCAGAGCACGTTATTTTAGGCTTATACCCTGTGGAGATAAGAGGTCAGGAAGCTAAATATTTGTGGACTATCTTGATCACAGTTGCATGTAAGGCAATTTCCAGGAGATGGCTTTCCCCCCTTCCGCCCACTGAGTTGGAATGGAAGGAATTGGTAAACAATGTGAAAACATATGAGAGAATAACTTTCTCCTTAGCTTTGAAGACTCCACAATTCGTAAATAGGTGGACTTGGTGAGAACTTCTTGGTTAGAGGACCTCTGATAAAGGAGGAGCTGAGGTGATTGTTGCCTCCCTCCTTCACCCTGCCCTCCCTGCCTCCCCTCCCTCCCCTTGCCTCTCCTTTGGGTGTAAGTATATGGGTAAAGTGCAATGGTTAATGACTATTAATTTAATGCAGTGTGAATTTATTACACCTATGTATACACAGAATGTAGTTATCACATATAATTAAGTGCTTCTCCCTTTTCCCCTTCTTTTTTTCTTCTTTTATCTCTTTTTCCCTCTGTCTTCCTGTCTGTTACCCCTCTTTGGGGTGTAGGTTGAGCTTGTATCATTTGATAGGAAGCAGTAGTCTACACTAGGGCCCAGATATTCAAAAGGGTTGCGTATGGTGCAACAGTGTTGCGACATACACAACTCACTGATCGCGCTCGGTGTGATATTTGAAGGAAAAGTGCACCTGCAAATCCGTCTATGAGCATCAGTAATGTATGCAGGCACAGGTGGGGGCGTGCCCATGCACAAACTGCACAGCCCAATATTCAGCCAGGCCATGCAGAGTTATGCAGGCGCAACCCCTACCTGTGCCTGCACAAAGTTACGCTGAAAAAAAGGAACAAGTCGAGGCCACCCACAGGTGAGCTGCCGCATTGCAGGGGTGACGTAACACAGAGCTGCCACCCATGGGTGGCCCTGGACTTGTTCCTCGCCGCACCTGGCGGCGCCCATGCCTCAATCGCAGGCTGAAGGCACCCCCCATTAGCACAATCGCAGGCATAATAGTAGTCCCCCCATTAGCCCATCGCAGGCATAATAAATATCCCCATTAGCCCGATCGTAGGCATAACTGAAACTATCCTCCCCATTAGCCCGATCCACAGGCATGACTGAAACTGTCCTCCCCCAACTAGCCCGATCGCGGGCATACTGAAACTCCCCCAGTAGCCCGATCGCTGGCATCAGACCTCCCCCCCCAAAGTCCAACATCCTGATGGTCCAGTGGACCATGAGAAGCCCAGTCGTGGGGGCGGCATCCTCACCCCATGTCAGAAATCCTAGGCAGTCTAGTGGCCCCCACCCCACCCATCCATGCAGAGCCCCACCACCGCTCCCTCCCGTCAGCCGGTAGGCGGCAGCACCCACCTACCGCCATGGAAAGCTGACAGCTTGGTGGGCTGCCGCCCATTAGTTGAGAGCATGAACCAATGGGCGTGCAACAACTACTAAGTCAGTCCAGATATGGAATGAATTATTCATTCACATATCTGGACTGAACTTCTCACAATATAAACTACATGCCCATTGGCTGTGCTCTGAACCAATGGGCGTACAGTCCTACCGAGTTGTCGAAGGCGGGGTGGCAGGTGGGTGGGTGCTGCCCGGCTGACGGGGAGGCGAGGTGGTGGGGCTCCGTGGGTGGGTGGGGTGGGGGCCACTAGATCACCAGGGATTTCCAACATGGGGGAACTACTATTATGCCCGCGATCGGGCTAATGGGGGTGGGGAATACTATTATGCCCGCGATCGGGCTAATGGGGAGTAAGGGGAATACTATTATGCCCGCGATCGGGCTAATGGAGGACTACTATTATGCCATGATCGGGCTAATAGGAGAGATTACTATTATTCATCGATCGGGCTGCAGGGGCGTCGGTCCCCGACAGCTGCTGCCTGAGCAGGGCCAGTAGTCGTCAGACTGGCTCACCTGCATGCTAATGACATGCAAATGGGGCCGTAATTAGATGCAAATGGCCCCCCTGCACCTTGCATAAATTATGGCCCCATTTGCATGTCACCCTTTGAATACTGTAGGTGCTGTGCATGGCGCAATGGAACTTGCGCTACCGCATCTCAGTTCTCCACTCTGACCACTTGCGCTGGCGCGGTTCCATAGTGCCGTGCACAGTGGGTGTGGCCGGGCGATATTCAAAAGAAGTTGCTTCATGCGCGCTCGGTAGATATCGCCTGGCCACACCCCAGTGCAACTATTTTGAGCGGCGCAGGGGCTTGCGCCACAAAATGGCGCAGTTTGAATATGTGGGCCTAGGTGTTTTTCTCTTTACTATCCTGTATAAATGTAGTAAAAATATTAATGGATATTTGTTTTTGTAATTCATTAATATGAATAACAAGGTTAACAGATGTCAAAATCCATCGAGAATGGCCCCGGTGATGGTAGTGGGCCATGCTTAGGTAATGGCTCTTTGTTTTACTATGATGGATACTATATTGTTATAGGTTCTATTATGTGGATCTGTATGGAATACACTTTCATCAATAAAGATGAAGTATATAAAAAAAAAAAAAAAAAGATGGAGTTTCTGAGGTCGATATCCCGGGCCATTAAGTTGGGGGACTTCTTAGCCTCAATAGATCTGACGGATGCTTTCCTTCACATTCCCATTCATCAGTCCCACCAGAAGTATCTCAGGTTCTCGATAGTGGGCCAATATTTTCAGTACAAGGTGCTTCCGTTTGGCCTTGCAACAGCCCTTTGAGTTTTCTCGAAGGTGTTGATAGTTCTGGTGGCTCAGCTTTAACAGGACGGGCATCATGTCTGTTCTTATTTGGATGACCTGCTCATTTGGGCACCAACGTTGCCTCTAGCAGAGAGGTTGGTGCCCAGGATTCTGGAGATCTGGGAGTCACATGGCTGGGTAATGAACTGGGAGAAGAGCTTTCTCACTCCAGGAGTCCTTTAGCATCAATAACATTAGCAGTAAGCTGACTAGGTTGAGCTGCCTTGGAGGTGGAGATTATGGTAATGAGTTAGATAAATTAGCCAATCAGAAGAGAGTTAGAGGGAATGCTGAGTGGAGCGTGCCCAGAGGGCACCAGAATTTTTTCTCCGCCTGACTTAGCAACACTGCCTCTGAGGTGCTCTCTCTCTCTCTCTCTCTGTCTTCGCTGAAGAGAATTTCTATTCAGATTTCTCAAGTTTTTTCTTTATTTTTGTGCTGAGTTACTGAGTATTTTTTCTATATTTTATTAGTGTTTTAGTGGTTCCCTTCGGTTCCAGGGAACCACGTTTTTTCCTTAAACCGAGGTTCCCGTTTGCTTTTCTGAGGTAACATTTTATTGTGTCTAAAATCAACGGTTCTTTATTTTATTACACTTTAAAAAGTTAGCAGTTCCTGTTTTTTAGCTGGAACTATATTTTTCTTTATTTTTAAACAACTTTGCACTTCTTTAGTTCATGGTTCTTCACCACGAGGGAACCAACTGCAAATCTTTATTTTTCCTATTTGGGAACATAATTTTACAAGTTCTTCTGCAACAATTGGCATGCATAAAAACCAAATAAAAGGACTGGACCTACAGGTTTTAAAAACTGTTTTAAGTGCTTTAAAGCAGTGGCTAAAACAGACAGCTATGATTTGTGTCTCAGGTGTTTATGTCCAGATCACTATTGTGAACTTTGCTCTAAATTTTGTTCAAAAACTATTAAAAAGAGAGTCAAAATATTGGAAACTATGGCTTCTCAGTCTGCTTCCCCCTGTACAAAAAAAAAAAACACTGAAGAGGGGTCCTCTTCTCAGTCTAAACCTAAAGATAAGTCCCCTAGGGACTTCACTGAAAATAAGTCTGATAAGAACAGTAATAATAATAGTGACCAGCCAAAAAAGAGACATGGTGAGCAGGGTACTGATTCAGTGCCTGCAAAAAAGAAATTTAAAGAAAAACATATCACTGCCCCTTCCACGCTGAGGCAAATGGAGATGCCAGTGTCTCATAAAGAAAAAGAAAACAAAAAGAAAAACAGACTTGGCAACAGATTTACCCACTGCTGAGGAAATGGCTAAGGCTTGGCACCTTTACCAGGCTATTCAAAGCATGGGCATCATTTTCAATGCCCCTTCTACCCCAGTTAACCACCTCTGCCTGCCCCTCCTTATGGGCCAGACTATTATTATGGTGATGGGGACGAGGACGATGATGATGAGATAAAGGGTCAGCCATTAGAACCTGATGTATCCCCTGACCAGGAGTTTCGTTTTTCTCCTAATGGCCAGGAGGATATTTTCTGCAGCACATACCCTGGATCTTCCTACCCAGGAGACCACTGAGGAAGATGAGGAGGATGAAGACTATAGAGAAATGATGGGTCTTTCCCCTCCAAAAATAATTGTTCTGCCTTACTATAAGTCTTTGAGAAAGGCCACAATGAAGCTGCTCCAGACTCCTACTTCTGTCCCTGGAGTGGATAAAAATATTGACAGAAAATATCAGCTCACCAGAACTGATGCTAAATTTCTGTTTGTGCACCCTAGTCATGAAGAGGTGGTGCAGGCTGCAGCTTATGACAAAGCCAAAGTCCCACTTTCTTCTCAGCCTCCTGAAAAAGAGTCCATAAAATTGGACTCTATGGCTAAATAATCATACACTACAGCCTCCTTGCTCCTCCGCCTATTCACTTATATGGCATATGGTGCCAAATACCAGAAAACTCTCTGGAATTCAGTCCTGGCCATCCTACACCAGAATTCAGACAAGATGGTACAGGACATAACAGAAACAGTAAGGTCTGCTCTTGAGACAATGAAGTATCACTTCCACATGGCTATGGACAATAATGACACTGCCTTCCGAGCTATGGCCCAGGCCATATGTCTGGTTAAGGACTGAAAATCTTTCACAGGACACTCGGACAAAAGCAATGGACTTTTCCTCTGAAAATAACTCCCTCTTTGGAGACAGGACAGAAGCTTACATGAAAAAGGTGGAGGAATATAAGACCACCAATCAGAGTAATGCTGCCAAAGAAAAGGCCTTTACTTCCCAGATGGGCCAGTACAGGGGAAACAAAGGCAGAGGCTACTGTTCTAGGGCATATTTCCCCATGCCAGTACACATGGACTATTTCCAAATGAGAGGCTATTATAGAGGAAGAGGCAGGAGATGGCAGAGAAGAGCTTCCACTCCCCCTGCCACCCAGTCCAAACTCTGACTTCAGCAACCAGGTCACCTCCCCTCTTCCAGTAGGGGGCAGGCTCTCCCATTTCCTCCAGCACTCGACTCATATTACGACAGATATGTGGGTGCTGGAGACAGTGGGCCAGGACCTATCCTTGCAGTTCAGAAAGTTTCCACCCCTTCGGGGTCCCACAATGTGAAAACCCCTAACTCCAATGGAAAAGCTCCTGCTGGAGTTGGAGGTCAAAGCATTACTGTCCTCAAAGGTAGTGGAGATTGTTCCCTTTTCGCAGTGGGGAAAAGGCCTCTACTCCAGCTACTTCCTCGCACTAAAGAAAAGTGGGGAGTGGCGACCTATTCTCGACCTCAAGTACTTAAACAGGCACTTACTGAAACCAAAATTCAAAGTGGTCGCTCTACCAACCATGATTCGCTCTCTTCAGCAGGGCGACTGACTAGCCTCCCTGGATCTCAAGGATGCCTACTTTCAAATACCAAGGACAGTCCCACAGAAGGTTCCTGAGATTCAGATTGCCTTCAGGACACTACCAGTTTACAGGCATGCCATTTGGCCTAACTTCAGCCCCTAGAGTATTTACCAAGTGCCTAGCAGTGGTGGCAGCTCATCTAAGGAAACAGGGCATCTCAGTCTATGTAAACTTGGACGACTGGCTCCTGGTGGGCAAGACCACTCATCAAGTCAGAGAGGCTCTCAATTCCACAACACAAACCGTGCACATCCTGGGGTTCCTCATCAACGAAAAGAAGTCCCAGTTGGAATCAGCTCAGTTTCTAAATTTTATAGGAGCAGAACTGAACACACTGCAGGGCAAGGCTTTCCTACCAGCAGACAGGATCCAGAGTTTCCTGTTAATGGTGAATTCATTTGCCCAAGGCCAGCCAGACACTTTCTGAGGCTCTTGGACACATGGCCTCTATGACAGCTGTAGTGCCAGGTGTAAGGTTCCAAATGAGGGACATTCAGTACCACTTCCGAGCACACTGGTCCCAGAAAAGGCATTCCCTGTCAAAACTGGTACCAGTTACCAGAACACTGCTTCAAGCTTTGGACTGGTGGAAGGAAACAGACAATCTCTTGGTAGGAGTTCTCATCCAGATTTCATGTTCCACAAAAATTCACAACGGATGCCTCCCTCTTAGGCTGGGGAGCTCATCTGGACAACTACTCCATAAGTGGCACTAGGACTCCCAAAGAATCACAAAGCCACATCAGCCTTCTAGAACTCAGAGCTGTGTATTTGGCCTTAAAGACCTTTGCCTCACAAGTCAAGGGCCACACAGTACAGATCAGAACAGACAACACCACTGCCATGTTTTACATAACAAATAGGGTGGAACGAGGTCAACTGTGCTCTGCACAGAGGCCATGAGAATTTGGTCCCTGACCTACTCACTGGACATAAGCCTGTCAGCCATACATCTTCCAGGCAAGGACAATGTCCTGGCAGATTCCTTGAGCCACATCAGCCAAGGCCACAATGAATGGACTCTGAAAAAGCAGGTCCTTGCCACAGTGTTCAGGAGGTGGGGCATCCCAGAAATAGATCTGTTCTAGGGACGTGGATATGTTGTTCTATCCACACAATCTGGCAGTGTCCCTTCCCTTTAAGATATGCCGGAAAGTCTTCAAGCTGGCTCCTCCCATCCACCGGGTTGGTAATTCCTCTAGCACCGCTCCATGACACCAGTTCGTTCTTTCTGCTTGGAAGAATAGGTTCCCTCCTTACCACTCTGCATTACTGAGGTCCTAAAAACCTTCTCAAAACCCTTTTGAGAGTTTTTCAGCAAATGCTTGTTTTCTCTACAGACAGACAGACAGAATACCAGGAGGAAGGAGCTACTGGTATAACTAAAACTTCACTACTGGGATTAAGAACTAGAACTCTTGTACTGGGACTTTCAATTTAGGGTAAAAAAAGAGTTAAGTGTGTTTGTTAGAGGCAGTTGAAGTAGATTGTTATCTGTTATCTGTGTACTTATCTAGGTGCTTGTCACAGGTGTCAGAAGGGAATTGTTATCTGTGAAATTAACTAAGTGTAGAAAGATTTGCAAAGTAGGGGGAATGGCTTAGCTAGAAGGAGCCAGGTTAAAACCAGATTTAAACACTGCCCTAGATAGCTTCTGCCAGAGAATAGACAGAACACCAGGAGGAAGGAGCTACTGGTATAACTAAAACTTCTCTACTGGGACTATATTGCCATCCTTCCCTTCCCTCCACACCCCCACCCTAAACCAGTTCTACTTTTATAGCCACAGGATTTAACTGACAACAGGAACTTCCTGTTTGGGAGCAAGAAGTGAGTGATCACAGAGCCACCAAAGACTCACCATCCTAGAAGGGCAAGATTAGCTCTCCATCCCCCCCAGCTGCTGGAGGTCTGACTCTGAGCAAGTAAGGAGACTACTGAGAAATATAGGAACTTCTTGTCTCAGAACAGGAAGCTCAGGAGCTAAAAGGGCACAGAGGCAGTAAATAAGTAGGGAGAGAAAAAAAAAGAAAAGAAATAAACAGAGGAAAGAGTAAGTATTCCAAACAACAGTTAGGGGGCCAGAAAAAAGACATGATGGGGAATGGTGCAGTGCAGTGGCTGTGGAGCAGCAGTCTTCCGGGAGACATTCTGGAGGATGCAGTGTTGTCCCATCTGCAGGCACCTCTCTGGGCTGAGGGTGGAGGTTGCTCATCTCCAGGCTGAGTTGGCCAGGATTTGTGGGGCCTCCTCTCCCACCCATGGACCACCAGGGTCACTGCCGTTGCCTCAGAGGTTGCCAAGAAAGAGGAGTGGTTGGACCACAGTGGGCTCAGGGAGGGTGAGGATGGTGGAACACAGGCTCATCCCTCCAGTTGTACCTCTCCACAATTTCTATGCCATTCTGGAAAAGTGTGGTTCCTTTATGGAGGCACCCACAGTGGAGACCAAGGAGGATGCTGGGAACCTCCACAAAGGAGACCCACAGGAGGGTGGCATGGGACCCCACAGGGGAAGGAAACAACTCCTGGTGGGGGACTCCATTGTTGGGAAGGTAGAACTGGGGGAGGAAGGGAAGAGGGAGGTAAGGTGCCTACCTGGCGCCATGGCTTGGCGGGACAGGGAGCAAATCCTCAGGATCGCTGGAGTGGCTGCACAGGGGAGGGAGCTGGATGTCACTGTCCACCTAGGGACAAATGACCTGGCAAAGAAAGGGATCAGATCAGTGCAAGAAGCGTTTTTGGAGATGGGGAGGGGCCTTAGACAAATAGCACATACGGTAACCTTCTCGGAGGTGCTGCTTGTCTATGGCACTGGTGAAGCTATGGTGCTCCACACCATGGGATTCAATCAGTGGTTGAAAAACTGGTGCAGAGCTCAGGGATTTGGCTTCATTGGGGACTGGGGGTCCACCTGATGGGATGCAGGCCTATACTGGCGTGATAGTCTGCATCTGTCCAGGAAGGGAACCAGGATCCTAGGTGATAGGATTAAATACTTAATTGACAAGCATTTAAACTAGCCAAGGGGGGAGGCACTGGAAAGAAGCAGGGAAATCCTAGCCCCCCCAATAAAATCAGGGTATTAAGTGAGGTAGACACCAACATAGAAATGTCGATAGGGAGAAGCGTAGGGGTAAATGGAGAAAGTGAGAAACACAATAAGGACAGAGATGGGGCAAAAAGGGGTAAGGCCATCAAGAAATGGAGGGTAATGAGTACCAATGCCTGTAGTCTAGGCAACAAGCTCCCTGAACTGGTGGCCTTGATGGAAGAGGTACACCTGGATATCGTAGCAGTCACAGAAGCATGGTACACAGAGAACCATGACTGGGATGTTAACATACCAGGGTATACAACCTACAGGAAAGACAGGGAGGGCAGAAGGGGGGGGGAGTAGCTCTCTGTGTAAGGGAAGGGATAAAAGAAACTGAACAAAAGAGTAAACAGGGAGGAGAGGAGGCACTGTGGGTCACCTTAGAGACTGGAAATGGCACCATAATCCGCATAGGGGTTGTATACAGACCCCCATGTCAGGGGGAGGAAATGGACAAGGATATGATAGAAGGCATACTTAGGATGGCAGAGAAAGGGGAGATACTGTTGATGGGGGACCTTAATATGCCAGATGTTAACTGGAGCACCTTTGCTGCAGCCACATCCAAAAGCAAGGCCATTCTTGATGCCCTTCAGGTGGCATGCCTCAGACAGCTAGTTTTGGAACCAACTCGTGAGGGAGCAGTCTTAGACCTCGTACCCTCAAATGGGGACAGTGAGAGGATCTCAGATCTAGAAGTGGGTAGCAATTTGGGAACAAGTGACCACCAAACAGTGTGGTTCACGATAAACTCAGCTACAGAGTCAAGCCATATAAAAGTGAGGGTTCTGGACTTCAGGAGGGCTGACTTTGGCAAAATGGGAGAGTGCCTTAGAAAAGCACCAGCAAACAGGCTAGAAGGAGTGGTGGAGCAACAATGGGGAAATATCAAAACTGCCATCACAGAGGCAACAAGCCTTTGTGTGAAGCAAATAAACAAATCAAAATGAAAGAAAAAGCCACTATGGTTCTCAAAAGAGGTGGCGGTGAAGGTTAGGGAGAAAAAGTTAGCATTTAGGAAGTATAAGGAAACACAGAAGGAGCAGGACAGAGAACTGTACCAGTTAAGGCAGAAGGAAGCAGGGAGGGTAGTCAGAATAGCAAAGGCACAAACTGAGGAAAAGATAGCCAACCTCGGTTAAGAAGGGATAAAACCTTTATAGGTATATCAGGAGCGAGAACGACAAAGGGAGGATAGTGAGGCTGAATAGAATGGATGGTGGGTGGGCAGAGAGTGACAGTGAAAAAGCAGGGATACTGAATGAATACTTCTGTTCAGTATTCACAAAAGAGGAAGTGGGGGAGGTGCCTAATCCAATTAACAGAAGCACTCTGGAGAGGGGGTCGATCCCAGTCCTTTCACAGAAGAAAGGGTTCTGAAAGAACTCCTAAAACTGAAGGTGGACAAAGCAATGGGGCCAGATGGAATTCACCCCAGAATTCTAAAAGAATTAAGCAGAGAACTAGTGACACCACTGACTACCCTTTTAACAAATCTTGGGAGGATGGTGTGGTACCTGAGGACTGGAAGAAGGCTGATGTGATTCCCCTTTACAAAAGTGGGACCAAGACAGAGGCAGGAAACTACAGACCTGTCAGTTTGACCTCTGTGGTAGGGAAAGTGATGGAATCGCTTCTGAAGGAAAGAATTGTTGAGTACCTAGAGGCCAGAGGGGCACAGGACCCAAGGCAGCATGGGTTCACAGTGGGAAGGTCATGTCAGACAAATCTAATTGATTTCTTTGACTGGGTGACCAAAGTAGTAGACCAGGGAAGGGCTATGGACATGACCTACCTAGACTTTAGCTAGGCATTTGACACAGTCCCACACAAAAGATTAGTAGTCAAATTAACCAGCCTGGGAGTGGGTCCCAGGGTGGTAGCCTGGGTAAAACATTAGTTGAACAACAGGACACAGAAGGTAATTGTAAATGGAGTCCATTCTGAAGAAAGAGGGGTTACTAGTGGGGTACCACAGGGTTCAGTACTGGGCCCAGTCCTTTTTAATGTCTTTATAAGTGACATTGCAGAGGGACTGGAAGGAAAAGTATGCCTCTTTGCAGATGACACAAAGATCTGCAACAGGGTTGATACACAAGGAGGCATGGAAAGGATGAGAAGGGACTTGGCAAGGTTGGAGGAATGGTCAGCAGTATGGCAGCTTGGATTCAATGCAAAGAAGTGCAAAGTAATGCACCTGGGAAACAAAAACCCAGGGTAAGATTACACAATGGGGGGTAGTAACAACAACAAAAATGGAAAGGGACCTGGGGTAATCATATCAGATGACCTTAAGGTTGGCAAGCAATGTGAAAAGGTGGTAGGGAGGGCTGGGGGGATACTGGGATGTATAGGGAGAGGCATCACCAGCAGATAACAGGAAGTTGTTATCCCCCTGTACAGGCAGTTGGTGAGACCCCATCTGGAGTACTGCGTCCAGTTCTGGAGACCCCATCTCTGCAAGGACATAAACAGGATGGAGGCAGTTCAGAGGAGGGCAACTAAAATGGTGCAGGGTCTGCAAGAGAAGCCATACGAGGAGAGACTAAAGGAGCTTAATATGTATACCCTTGAGGAAAGGAGGGAGAGGGGGGACATGATAGAAACATTTAAGTACCTCAGTGGAATCAACAAAGTCCAAGAGGGTAGCATCTGTCAGAAAAAGAGATGTGCAAGAACAAGGGGACACAATTTGAAGATAGAGGGGGGAGGGCTCAGGGACAATGTGAGGAAGTATTTTTTCACAGAGAGGGTGATGGATGCATGGAACAGCCTTCCTGAGGAGGTTGTGGGTCTAAAATTGTGGGAGAATTCAAGAATGCATGGGACAGACATAAGGCAATTTTTGTGGGGGTAGGAAGAAATAAGCTGTTGGTTAACTAGGATCTGTAGCTTATCCTCTAGGTAGGGAACTGGGCAGACTATGTGGGCCAAGCGGTCCTTATCTGCCGTCAAAGTTTATGTTTCTCTACTTCTTGCTACTCCAGTGGGCGATGTGAAGTCTGTTCCGGGTTTCCGGTTCTGCAGTTGTGGGCAGAAGATGTCACAATCTGACCCACACTCCTCGTGCGCATATTGCCTGGACCACGAGCATGATGTCCAGGCCTGCAATTTTTGTCACGCCGTTTTGCCTTCAACTCTGGAGGATCGCCTCGCCCACTTGCTCCTTGGATGACTGAGTGAATGGGATTCGTCCGTCTGCTCAAAGGAGGCATGGAAGGCGGTTTCTGCAGCTGCAGGTTCTGCCGAGCAGTTAGCAGCCATGATGGAGGATGCAGCTCAGGCTGTGGCACATTCCTCCTCAGCTTCGTTCTTCATGCTTCTTCGGCTGGGCGCGTTGTTCTCCGGTGTGTTCCAGGAACTGTGCCAGTCTCTCCCTGCTTATGTGGAGGGTCCCTGGGACTCCAAGAAGTCCAACAAGTCAAAGGAATCCAAGGAGAAAGAGACCAAGAAACGGTCTCATCGACGCTCGTGGGATCAGGAGCAATCTCGGGCCTTCGATTCCCATGTTTCTTCGGCGCTCTGGGCTTCGGCCAAGACTTCGTTTTTGGCTGCCGGCTCCACTGTACCCCCATCCGGCCAGTTGGCTGAGGATCGGACCGACTCACCGGCCAAGCTCTTTCTTGAGCCGGTCAAGCCAATCCTTTCTTCAGAGGAGGTTGACACCTCTCTGTCTCTCGGACTCTGGTTGTCTCAGGGGGGACGGGGCAGGCCACTGTCCTGCCACCTCCTACTCCAGAGCTTCCTGACCAAGGGGTGGGTCGGCAGTCGCCAGCTCTCTCTGATCGACCCTGCTGGTCCTCCTGGTGTCGGCCAAGGTCCCGCTCTTGTAGCCCGATTGAAGACAGCCCGCACTGTTCTTGGCATTCATGCTCTAACCACTCAGGCAAGCGGCACCATTGCTATTCCTCCTTGTCCTCCTCAGGCAAAGAAAGGCACCGGCACAAGCTGTGTTGGCGTTGGAAGGAGTTCAAGTGGCAGCAGCTTCTGTTTTCCTGGGTGAAGCCGCCCTTGGTGCCCTACCGGGCCATAACTGCTCTGCCGTCACCGGAGTCGCAGCAGACCCTACCCTGGCAGGAGCCAGTCCGGATGGTCCCAGCGCGGCCCACTCCAGCTTCTCCACTGACAGTGGTGGAGCTACTGCACCCTGTGCCAAAGGACGGTGTCCAAACCAAGTATGCTCTGCCCAAGAAAGGGCGTCCTCATCGGCTTAAAGTTTTTCTCACCCTCAGCTGCCCCCAGCGGGTAAGCAGTGACATAGATACATAGATACATAGACAGTGTCGGCAGATAAGGGCCTATGGCCCACCTAGTCTGCCCATTTGAGCTTGTAAGTTCAGTTTGTTTTCCTAGAAGTCTATTTCCCCTTACCCCTGACCTCTAGAATTCCTTTATGTCTATCCCATGCATTCTTAAATCCCGTGATTGTTTCAGCTCCCACCACTTCCTCTGGCAGGGTGTTCCACTTGTCCACCGTTCTGTGAAGAAATTCTTTCTCATGTTTCCTCTGAATCGTCCTCCCTCCAACTTCATCCCATGCCTCTAGTCCTGAAACATCTTTTTCGCTTAAAAATAGTGTTTTCCTGCACCCTGTTCCTCCCTGTAAGATACTTGTATGTCTCATCATATCCCTCTCTCCCTCCTCTCCTCCAGGAGTACATGTTCAGTTCCTTCAACCTGTTTTCATAGGACTTGTGATGCAACCCATGCACAATCTTTGTTGCCCTCCTCTGAACCTTCTCTACCCTGTCTATGTCCTTACGTAGGTATGGTCTCCAGAACTGTACACTGTACTCCAGGTGGGGCCTCACTAGTGTCTTGTATAGGGGAATTATGACCTCCCTTTTCCTGCTGGTGCAGTAGGTCTCTGTTTCCTGAATCCGCAGAATTGGAGGGTTCCTCTCTACACTCCCGCCCGGTGGACATGGAGTCGGCCGAGGATCTCCCTACGGAGCAATACCCTACTCTGTTCATGGGCCATCTCCGCTTGATCTCCGAGTCCACGGGCCTCCAGCTGGAGCCCGTTCAGTAGAGGTAAAGGTACCCCTTGACCAAGATCTTTGACTGGGGTGACACTCCAATGGAGGCCTTTCCAGTACAGGATGCTATCCGCGGGTCTGCTCTGGATCTGTGGAAACAGTCGGCCTCTTGCCCAGCACCTTTGGCCCGGATGGCCCGCAAATGTGAGTCCCTACTGGTTCCCTTTCTGGATTTACTGAGCACCCCTTGGCTGAGGGTCTGGTGGCCGACACTGACTTTCGGTGCATGGGCAATGTGGGGGGACTTGGACAAGCCCCCTGACAAGGAGTCCAAAAAGTTGGACCACTCAGCCAAGAAGGTGTATGCCGCCTCTTTACTTGGCCTCAGGCAAGCCAGTTTGGCTCTTCTGATGGCTTACTTTACGCACACCCATCTGGGGTCCTTGGATGAGGTGCTTTCCCAGCTTCCTGCAGACTTGCAGACTACTGTCAAGCAAGTCCGAGACCAAGGCTGTGCCATAGGAAAGCAACAGTTCCAGATGGCCATGGACATTGGCAATTCCTGCTCCCGGTCCGTGGCCACGGCAGTTGCCATGCGCTGCTAGGCTTGGCTGTGCATCTCTACTTTCACCACGGATACGCAGCACAGGTTGGCAGACATGCCCTTCTTGGGGACCGACTTGTTCAGTCCTGGTGTGGAGGGGCATCTCACCAGGATTGAAATGTCCAGTGCCACTGTGGACTCGGTGACATCTGCTCAAAAGGACTAGAAGGGCTCCAAGTCTGCCAAGAAAAAGCCCATTCGGCCCACTTCAGCCCCTGCAGCCGAATCTGCCCAGCCCCAAGCTGGTCAGCAGCAGGCTTGGTGTCCAAGACCCACCCTACCTCTTCTGGCAGTGGTGCACAGATATGCTTCCAGTGGGCAAGAACTGGCGTCATGGGGCAGTGCTAGGGGAGTTACCACCTGGGTGGGAGGGAGGAGCCAGGTTGAAGACTTTACGGCACATCTTAAAGGGAAAGGACACTGCCAGGTTGTGTGGATGAACAACATATACCACTCCAAGAACTACTGTTACAGGTGAGTAACCTGTTTTTCTGGCCTTGGCAGATATGGTTTCCTCTGCTACAGTAGCTGATGGAGTAACCTCCAGTCCCTCTCTCTCTCTATGCAGGAACCTGTTGACCGAGAATTAGGGGACTCTGGACCATCCCAACCTCAGGTCCCTCCATCTGCATGCTTGGCTCTTGAGGATGTAGTCATTGTCAGGTTTGGGGCCTCGAACAGGGTGGCAGACATCCTTGTGGCTGCCCGGAAGCCTTCGAGTCAAACCACATATGCCATGAAGTAGAAGCGGTATGCCATTTGGGCTGCCAAACATTGTTTGGATCCTTTCAGCTGTCAGGTGAACCACATCCTGGACTACCTGGTCTCGCTGTCTGACTCAGATGTCCAGTACTCCTCCCTAAAGGTGCACTTTTTGGCCATCTCTGCATTTCATAAGCTGGTGGGTGACTGCATGATTGCTCAGCTGGATGTCTGTCATACCTTTCTCAGGGGCATCCTGCATCTGAAACCTCCAATCCATTCTCTGGTCCCGGCTTGGGACTTGACTTTTATTTTGGAGAAGTTGACCCTGTCTCCTATTGAGCCAATCGCAACCTGTGACCTGTGGTTTCTCTCTTGAAAAGCGTTATTTTTAGGAGCCATTACTTCTGCTTGAAGAATTTCAGAGCTTTAGGCCCTCTGGTGCGAGAAGCCTTATTTGATTGTTTGCAAAGACAGAGTGTCTTTGCACACAAATCCTAGGTTTCTCCCTAAGGTGGTCTCGGAGTTTACACTCAGTCAGTCAATCCACCTTCCTATTTATTTCCCTGAGTGTGCCAATCCAGGGGAAGCACTGCTCCATATGTTAGATGTGTGCAGAGCTTTGAAATACTACTTGCTTCAGACCGAGGAAATTCGAAAGTCGAAGAAATTGTTTCTTTCGCCCCAGATAGAGGGTGCTTCAGTTTCTAAGCAGTGTTTATGCAGATGGTTGGCTAATTGCATTGTGCTTTGCTACAACAAGTATTGCAAAGAATTGCCTGGTGTTGTCAAAGCTCATTCCACTAGAGGCATGGCTAACTCTGTGGCTTGTTTCTGAGGGGTCTCAGCTGCTGATATTTGTGCGGTTGCCACCTGGAGTACAGTCCATATTTTCACCAGTCACTACAGTCTGGACATTACCTCAAGAACCCATGCAGATTTTGGCAGGGCTGTGCTGCAGGGCCTCCTGTCTTTAGTTTATGGAGCATCCTCCTCCCAGACTGTCTGTTTGCACCTGTAACTGCTTGGGATCTGTTCCTATGGTGTGACTTGATGACTGAAATAACCCCAATGAGGATAAAACAGTTACATAAAAACTTAGCATAACAATACACCTTCGAGGGGATCTCAGTCATCAGGTCTGCTTCCCTCCCACCATCCCCCTTCTTGGGGCTCCTGTCTAGGAACTGGCTGGCTGGTGTATCCAGCCTTTTTCATAGGTCTGGGAACCTCTGTCTCTCCTCGGTTCCCCATGGCTAGGGCTATGCTCCCTTTGTCTCCATAGGAAAGAGCTGAGGAGGGAGCGGGGCTGCTCATGCCTTTATACGGTTGGTGATGTCGATGGACGTCGACGGCGTGGGCGGACCCAGTTGTACTGCTGAAAATCTTCTGTGTGAATTCCCCTTCACCGAGGGTGAAGTTCCTATGGTGTGACCTGATGACTGAGATCCCCTCGAAGAGCTGCTGTTACGGTAAATTCTTATGTAATTGTTCTGTCCCCAAATGGACAGGAGATCTCAGACCTGTGTTAGACATGGGAGAGCTAAACGTCTGCATAGAATACAAGACATTTCGAAGGGTCTCCCTCCAGAGTCTGAGTCCCCTGTTGCAAACGGGGACTGGATTTGCTCCCTGGACATGAAGGATGCATACCTTCATATCAAGACCAGACAGCATCACAGAACGTATCTGAGATCTGTCCTGAAAGGGGAGCACTTCCATTTCAGAGTATTGCCCTTTCACTTGTCTTCTGTGCCTCGGGTCTTTACCAAATGCTTGGCAGTGGCGGCAGCAGCCCTTCGCAGGGAAGGTCTGTATGTCTTCTCTTACCTGGACGATTGGCTATTAAAAGCCAGATCCAGGAGCCAGCTCAGAGCAATCCTATCCTGAACAAGGCAGTTGTTCGAAGACCTAGGGTTTACAGTGAATGTACCAAAGTCAGTACTGACCCCTTTCCAGAGCTTGCAGTACATAGGTGCAATCCTGAACACAGAACAGAGCAGAGCGTTTGTGTCCCTGGACAGGGCAGAACATCTCATGGCTCAAGTGAAACTGGTGTACAGCAGTTATTATATCCCAGCCAGATCTTTTCTGTGTTTCCTGGGACTCATTGCAGTGGCCATTGTGACTGTGCCACTGGTTCACTTACATATGAGGGTACCACAATGGACACAAAGTGTGCAAGGGGACCAGTTGATGGATGACATGGACCAAAAGGTGCTCGTCACATCCCATTTACGCAAACCACTGATGTGGTGGATGGACAACCACAGCCTCTTGAGGGGTGTTCCATTCTTAATCTCAAATAAGACTTAGACTCTCACTTCAGATGCATCAGGATCTGGGTGGGGAGCACATCTAGGCCCTGCATGCATGACTTGTGAAGACATGGCTATTGCACAGTTTGGGGTGCCACGGAAAGAAAAATTACTCACCTTAGTAATTGTGTTTCTTCTAATGGAGTCTTGCTGTATTTTGACATTATGCAGTTAGCCCCAACACTTGACCGGCTCCAGAGAGGAAAGAGTTAATTCGGTGCCAGAGCATAGAACGTTGAGGTTGAGATTGAGCTCTGTTCAAACCTCTGTCTGCTGCACTTTGAAGTATAACCGTCAGATTCTTATCAGCTAACACTAACTAACTACCCCCACTATGTGGAAATTGTAAAATGTTTACTAGCCTAAAAGGCAACCAAATATTTTGAATCCCCAAAAGACTCAAGTCAAGTAATCCAAAACAAAAACTAGGTAGTGAGCAAAATAATTACCAAACCATGTAAATAACCCACTCCCCCTGACTAAAGAGGGAGAGTGCCAAGTATACCCCTGAGGTGCGACACTGTGCCTACTAGCCCACTTACCAAAATCCAGGTTCTGAGAGGGGAGGCAGGGAGGGAGGTCAGAATACAGCAAGACTCCATTAGAAGAAACACAATTACTAAGGTGAGCAATTTTTTTTTTCAAACAACATGAAGTTTTACTGTATTCTGACATTATGCAGACTACCAAGCAGCACCTCCATGGAGGAGGGAATCAAACCTATTTTGGGAATAGGCTTTGCAGTACTGCTGTACCAAACTGAGCATTACTCCTAGGCTGGATATCCAGAGAGTAATGCTTGGTGAACGTATGGATTGTTTTCCAGGTGGCTGCTTTGCATATCTCTAATAAGGGTATATCTCTGGCAGCAGCCAGAGAAGCAGCTGTACCTCTAGTCGAATGAGCCCTCAGGCTTGAGGGGGGCACTTTGCCTAGCTTTCATAGCAGAATTGTATACAAGAGACAATCCACCTGGCAATAGTTCTCTTAGTAGCAGGTCTGCCCTTCCCCACTTCACCATAAGTGAGAAACAACTGGAGGGAGTCAAACCTAAGAGCCTTAGTACGCTCAATTTAGTAGCTAAGAGCCCTTTTAACATCCAAACTGCATAATCTTCTCTCTCCTGAAGAAGAATGATCAGTGAAAAATATAGGAAGAGACATGGATTGGTTTAGATAAAAATCTGAAACCACCTTGGGTAAGAACCTCCTGTTGGTTCTAAGGACCACCTTATCTCTATGGAATGAGATAAAATCAGGCTTCACTGACAGAGCTTGCAATTCACTGATACGCCTGGCAGAGGTAATAGCTACAAGGAACACAGTTTTCCAAGTCAAGTACTTAAGCTTTGCTGAAGACAAAGGCTCAAAAGGGGGTTGCATAAGCTGTGCAATGCAAACATTAAGATCCCAAGCAGGAGTATGATCCCTAAAGGGGGATTGGTATGAAGCAATCCTTTGAAAAATTTACAGAAAACAGGGTGAGATGCCAGTGAGCAGGGCTTTCCCACTGACAGAAAAGCAGAAACAGCTGACACGTGTACTTTGAGGGTAGCTGGTCTGAATCCTAGGCCATTAAGATGAACCATGTAATTCAGAACTGCAGACAAGTCAGCAGTATCTGGGGATATATGCTTCTTGGAACACCAAATGCTGAATCTTTTCCATTTGGAGTTATAAGTTTTTCTGGTGGCAGGTTTTCGAGAAGCTTTGAGAATGTCCAGAACCCCTTGAGACAGATGCAAATTCGCATATTCTAACTCTTCAAGAGCCATGCCTTAAGATTGAGAGACCGAAGGTTGGGGTATCAGATCCTTCCCTGAGAGGAGGTTAACAGATTGTGATTCCTGGGAAGAGATAGGGGAAGATGGACTGCTAGAGACAGCAACAGGGGATACCAAGGCTGCCTGGCCTAGTCTGGAGCAGTCAAGATCACTTTTAAGATTGTGACCTTATCTTGACCAGGACCTTGAACAGTAGAGGAAAAGGAGGGAAGGCATACAGAAATTTCCCTTCCCAGTCCAGAATCAGAGCATCCAGAGGGACTGAACCCAAGACTGGGGGTGTGCAACAGAAGAGAGGAAGTTGGTGATTGTCTGGGGCTGCAAAGAGATCTATCTCTGGAGTGCCCCACCTTGAAAAAAATCACTTTTAACACCAAGGGATCCAGGGACTATTCGTGATGGCCCTGGGAAATCCTGCTCAATGCATCTGCTAGCACATTTTCCTTCCCTGGGAGGTGGACTGCTACCAGAGAGGTCTGTAGAGAGTAAGCCAGGGACCATAATTTCATGGCTTCCGTGCACAAGGCCATAGACCGAGTGCTTCCCTGCTTGTTGATGTACTACATGGTGATGGTGGTGTTTGTCCTGAACCACCTTGTTCTGTACTGATTCCGAGAAGGCTTACAGAGCCAGGTACACTGCCCTGAGCTCCAGAAGACTGATGTGGAGAAGAGACTCCTGAGTCAACCACACTCCCTGAGTTGTGAGAGCTCCCAGGTGAGCTCCCCACCCCAGGAGAGAAGCATCCATGGTTAGAACCACCGAATGAGATTGTGTGATGAATGGGACTCCTTGCCTGAGGTTGTCCTGATCCAGCCACCATTGGAGAGCCTGGATCAGGGTCTGAGTCACTGGAATAAGCTTGGTTAGAGGATCTTTTTTCTGAGACCAAAAAGCCCTCAGATGGAACTGGATGTCCCTCATCTGGAATCTGGCCCCTTGGACCACTGCAGTGGAAGCTGCCATGTGGCTCAGAAGTTGAAGGAAATGCCTTGCTGGTCGAGACACCTGAAGATGGAAAGAGGAAGCCAGCTCTGTAATGGCCCTTACCCTTGCCAGAGGAAGAAGTGCTTTTGCCTTGACAGTATCCAGTTCCACCCCTATGAAGGTTAAGAGTTGTACTGGCTCGAGAACTGATTTGGAAAGTTTAAGGAGGACTTCTAGAGAAGTGAGCACTTGTTGGGTCGCTTGTAAATCTGACTTGACTTGGTCTGGAGACTAGCCCACTATGAGCCAGTCATCCAGGTATGGGAATATGGAGAAGTTTTGTCTCCTTAGAAAGGCCACTACTGCTGCTAGGCACTTTGTAAACACCCTTGGAGCTGATGTTAGGCCAAAGAGCATTGCTTTGAACTGGTAATGGCCTGAAGGCAGTTCGAACCTGAGGTACTTTCTGTGGGAGCACCTGATGGGAATGTGAAAGTAGGCATCCTTTAGGTCCAGGGAGGCTAGCCAATTCCATGGCCTTAGAGAGGGAAGAATTATTCCCAGAGTCACCATTTTGAATTTTGGCTTTAGTAGGTGCTTGTTTAGGTATCTTAAGTCTAGGATGGGCTGCCACTCCCCTGTTTTTTTCGGGGTGAGGAAGTATCTGGAATACAGACCTTCGCCCCTGTGAAGTGTAGGAACTTTCTCTACGGCTCTGAGAGCCAGAAGAGATGAAACCTCTGCCTCTAGGGCAATGGTTTCAGAGATGTTTGCAGGTGGAAAGGAGCTGATCTTCAGCTTTGGAAATTTTTTGAAGCTGAGGGCCTGTCCCTGACTTACTACTTCCAGGACCCACTTGTCTGATGTAACATACTTCCAGTCCTGGGAGTAGTAAGCCAGCCTGCCTCCTACAGGAATTGAAGAGTCGATCCGGGCTGACACATCAGGGTGTCTGCTTGGCAGGAGCCTAGGCTGAGAGGAGGATGCAGCCCTGCTCATCCCCCTTCTGCCTCTCCCTCCGAAGAACCCCTTCTGGTAAAAAGGAGAGGGGGGGGCCTGTGCCTGGTAGAAAGGCCTGTGAAAAGGCCTGCCCCTGCCCCTAGCCTGCTGCTTCTGAGGAGTTGCCTGCCTTTCCTTGGCCTGTGCACTCCTGTAGGTGGTCCCGTACTCATCCATCTTTTTCATATAATTCTCTGCTCCCCAAACAGAGAATTATCGACAACAGGAAAATCCATGGCCTTAGCCTGGGTATCCTGTGATAGGCTAGTACATCTGAGCCAAGCTAGCCTCTGAAGAGCCACAGATGTAGCCATGACTCTTGATGACACATCACTGAAGTCCACAGCAGCATGAAACTGTATTTTTGATGCCTCAATCCCATCAGCAGCCACCTCCTCCAGCGCCTTGGCAAGCTGGGGGGAGGCCTGTTTAGCCAGTTCCAGAACAGTGTCCCATCTGGACTTCTGGTACCTGGCTGTGTAGGCTATATCATTAGCCTTCCTGAGTCCCAAGGAAGATGCCATGTACTGTTTCTTTGCCATGGCATCCAGCTTCCTGGAGTCTTTATCCAGGGGTATGAAGCCAAGGGTATGTTAGCCTTATCACAGGCTGCAGCCTGCAGCACCCCAACATGTCTGCATTGCTGGTACAAGTACTCCATACTGGGCCTGACAGCATATACCTCTTGTCCTTTCGCTTGTCCACAGGAGGTAAAGAATTTGGAGTCTTAAGTAACTTATGTGTCTGTTTCCCAAAGGATCTGTGAAGGGGAATAGACAATCTCTTGGACTCTGGGATGTCTATCATCTCCACATAGTCAGGCTCCTCTTGCTCCTCGACAGCTTCATCCAAAGGGAGCTGGAGGGTTTCTGCCACTTTCCTGTAAAACATAAAGTGGAAAGGGGACTCAGAAAGCCTAGGAGGGGAAACACCAGAAGGTCTGTCTGGGGAGCTGTCCGGTTCCATGGGCTCATCCAGACCTTCCACACCATCGTCATCATCATCATAATCTTCATCCACCTCCACATCCGGTTCATGATAGTCTTCAGCGGAATTATCCTGAACTGGAGGAACCGACCAGACCGAACGCCTGCCCGAAGGCTTCGAATCTGCCGGAACCGAACGGAGCGATTCAACTATGCTAATCGCCCTGTCAATTTCTTCGGCAGTTGGATGATGCAGTTCTGGATCCGAACCGGCCGATTTTTCTTTCTTTTTTCTTTTCCGGAACCGACCCCTCAGGATCGACTGACTCTTTGTTTGCCCGAGGGAGTCTCGCACAGGTCAGTGGGCACTCCCTCAGGTTCGGTCGGAACCAAACTGGGCTGGCCATCCAGGTCAACGGACTTCTTGGCCTCCTTTTCCCTTAGCCTGCCCAATCTTTTATCCAGGGTGGATTTAGGGAAATTTTTACATATTTGGAAGTCTGATTCTAGGTGGTCAAAACCCAGACAATAAACACAGGTGGTGTGGGGATCAGCCTTAGCAAAGACCTCCCCGCACTCACTGCAGTGTTGAAACCCAGTGGGCCTGGTTTTTCTCTTGGGTTTCTCAGACAAAGCCATCCTATCACTTACCCTTTTTATGGCAACAGCCAGGCAACACCCCCATATCGGTTCCTAACCATGTTACGGGTGTTTGAAAAAAATTATGAAACACATTTTTTTTTAGAACCGATAAGGACTGGTGCCTCACACTAAAATCAACTAAAAGAAAAATGATACAGATAAATTACAGACAACTGGTTCAGCTAAACCGGTTGAAAAACTGATTTTTACAATTTCCACACAATTTTCAGAACTAGTCCACTACCTATATACTTACTGTACTGCAGACAGGGATCTGAACCGAAACAGCGAAACAAATATCGGTATAACTGACGTTTTAAACCTGACCGAACCGTTAGCAAAGGAGAAATCTCCAGACTGTTCAGTTAGGTGGAGTAAAGAATCTGACAGTTACACTTCAAAGTGCAGCAGACAGAGGTTTGAACTGAGCTCGAGCTCAACATTCTATGCTCTGGCATAGAGTTAACTCTTTCCTCTCCGGAGCAGTTCAAGTGCTGGGGCTAACTACATAATGTTAGAATACAGCAAGACTTCATGTTGTTTGAAGTAGCTGATGTGTTGGTTGCAGTCAGAAATCCTTCCACCAGACATACATACTCATTAAAGTGGAAGCATTGCACTTTGTTGGCCACTTCCAAACATATGGACCCATTTACCTGTTCTGTAAATGTGGTGTTGGAATAGTTGTTGTCACTGTCAGATTCCGGTCTGCAGTATTCCTCACTGAAGCTTCATCTGGCAGCTGTATCAACTTTGCATGCCCTTGTTGATGGGCGTATGGTAGCCCAGTTGAAGATCTCCTGTATCTTTTTAAGAGATATTCTGCACATGAAAGCTCCCATTCATAATCTGGTCTCACTTTGGGACCTCAATTACAGTATGTGCTTGAGGACCTTATTCTGACTCCTTTTGACCCAGCTGAGAGTCATGGCTTACGCTTTCTTTCTTGGAAACCATAATTTGTAGTTGCGCTCACTTCGGCTCGAAGGATTTCAGAGCTGCAGGCTCTAAAGTGTGAGCCTTCTTATTTGATTTTCCATAAAGGCAGAGTGTCTTTATGTACTAATCCTAAATTTCTGCCAGAGGTGGTGTCAGAGTTTACATTAAATCAAACCATTCATCTTCCAGTTTATTATCCAGAGCATGCCTATCAGGGTGAAGCATTTCTCCATACGTTAGATGTACATTGAATCCTAAGATACTGTATTGCTTGCCCCAGGGACTGCAAAAAGTCCTCTCAGCTATTTGTGTCATGCACTCTCGGGAAAGGGGGCACCCTTGTATTTAAACAGTGCTTGTCCAAATGGCTAGCACATTGTATTAGATTCTGTTGTAGGAAATATGGTAAGGATCTTCCTGGTGTGGTTCGTGGTCATTCCACAAGGGGTGTGGCCACCTCTGTGGCTTGCTTCAGAAATGTCTCTGTGGCTGACATCTGCACTGCAGCCACATAGAGTACTGTCCACACCTGTACTAAACATTACAGTCTGGATATTGTTTCTTGTAGATGCACAAGCTTTGGCCTTACTGTTCTACAGGGCCTGTTGTCATAAACAGACTGTACCGTCCTCCTAGCTGGCTTTTGGGACTATTTGAGACTCATTCCGAAGGTGTGGCCTAAGGGAAGAAATATCCTAAAAAAAGATAGAACAGTTACATACTTACCATAACAGTAGATCTCTGAGAGAATCTCTTCTCTTAGACCATGCCAGCCCTCCCTCTCCCTTTTTATCACCTGTTGGGGAATATGGCATCCTGTTCTGCTTTGGGAATTTTCATGGCTGCTATGTCTAGCACCTGAGTCTGCCTAATATCTGAGACGCTGGTGTAATCTCCTGGTTCCCCAAGAAGAGTCCTCCGAGCACAACCTCTGGTGAGGAACTGAGGAGAGATGGGTCCGTCCATGTTTATGTAGACACTGATGCATGACATTGTTATGGGCAGCCCCTGGCTAGCAAACGTTTACGTGTGTTGGCACTGACACGGGCATAGTTCCAAAAGTGTGGCCTAAGGGAAGAGATTCTCTCAAAAACCTACTGTTACGATAAGTGCGTAACTGTCCTTTACTCACCTGTAACCATAGTTCTAGGGGTGGTATATGGTTCACATCCACACCACCCACATAGCCCCTCTTGACAAGTGGCACACGGATCCCTATTTCCACCGTGAAATATCTGACATCATGGGGCAGAGTTGAGGGATATACAGTGCCTTCAGAAAGTATTCACCCCCCCCCTTGGATTTTGTCACATTTTGTTGTGTTACTACCAGAATTTTTAATGCATTGAAATTATTTTTTCCCCCTTGATTCACACAGCATACTCAACAATTTAAAGGGGCAAAAATATTTTTATTGTGTAACAAAAATTTATGAAACATTAAAAACTGAAATATCTTCTTTACTTAAGTATTCACCCCCCTGAGTCAATACTTTGTAGAAGCGCCTTTGGCAGCAATTACAGCTTTGAGTCTTCTTGGGTATGTCTGTATCAGCTTTGCACATCTGGATTTGGGGATTTTCACCCATTCTTCCTTGCAGATTTGCTCAAGCTCTGTCAAGTTGGATGGGGAGCGTCGGTGAACCGCAATCTTTAAGTCTTTCCACAGATTCTCAATGCGATTCAAGTCTGGACTTTGGCTGGGCCGCTCAAGGACATTCACCTTCTTGTTCTGAAGCCACTCCAGTGTTGCTTTGGCTGTATGCTTGGGGTCGTTGTCCTGTTGGAACGTAAATCTTCGCCCCGTCCAAGGTCTATTGCAGACTGATGCAGGTTCTCCTCAAGGATGTGCCTGTATTAGGCTCCATTCATTGTTCCTTCTATCCTGACAAGTGCCCCAGTCCCTGCCGCTGAAAAGCATCCCCATAACATGATGCTGCCACCACCACGCTTCATGGTAGGGATGGTGTTACACGGGTGGTGAGCTGTGTTCGGTCTGCGCCAGGCATAGCTGCCTACATTCAGGCCAAAGAGTTCAATTTTTGTTTCATCAGACCAGAGAATCTTTGCCACATGGTCTCAGAGTCTGCCACACCCTTCTTGCAAACTCAAGGCATGCTATTATGTGGCCTTTTCTCAGGAGTGGCTTCCGTCTAGCCACTCTCCCATACAGGCTACATCTGTGAAGTGCTGCAGAGATTGTTGTCCTCTGGACAGGTTCTCCCATCTCAGCCATGGAACTCTGTAGTTCTGTCAGGGTGGTCATTGGGTTCTTGGTCACTTCCCTGACCAAGGTCCTTCTTGCCCGGTTGCTCAGTTTGGGAGGAAGGCCTGCTCTAGGAAGAGTCTGAGTGGTTCTGTAATCTTTCCATTTCCTAATGATGGACTTGACTGTGCTCCTGGGAACTTTCAACACCCTAGAAATGTTTTTATACCCCTCCCCAGATCTATGCCTCCTCACAATTCCATCACGGAGTTCTACGGACAGCTCCTTGGTCTTCATGGTAGAGTTTCTGCTCTGACATGCACTGTCAACAGTGGGACCTTATACAGACAGGTGTATTTCCTCTGAAATCATGTCAGCCATTTGGACTGACCACAGGTGGATTCCATTCAAGTTTTAGAGTGATCTCGCAAGGAAATTGGATGCACCTGAGCTCAATTTGGAGCGTCATAGCAAAGGGGGTGAATACTTATCAAATCCAGACATTTCAGGTTTTTATTTTAAATTACATGTACAAAAACTTCCAGAAGTTTCATTCCACTTTGACATTATAGAGTGTAACCCCCCTGCAAATGGGGGTTCTCAAAAGACTTCCAGGAGCTTGCTTGAATGCTTCAAGCCTGAATGGTGTTTGGCGTTTAAGCCATTTATCAGTGAGTGTTTTTAGAACCTCTGGTACTGTCTCTTTAAGAGCTGTCTGCTTGCAGACATAATTAGTTTGTATGGGGGACTGTGTGTTTCTTTGAGTACCACTCAAGCTGCTGCCAATTCACTCCATTTTTGCAGTCACTAGGAGTGCAAAGGGAACCTATCTGAAAGATGTAACTGTTTGCCAGAAACCATTTAGAGTAATAATGAAATTACAGTTTGTCTAACCTGCTTTCTTTGCAGTCAGAACTGTGTCTGCCTAGTTCCCCATTCTGGTTTTGAACTGCTGAACTGGACCAATCAGTGTGGGGTAACCTAGCTCTAAAATGGTGCCTTGGACGAATCAGAACTTGGACTCATAATCTGAGCCAGCCACAAGAGGATTGTATGGGCAGTGACTCTGGGAGATGTAGTTTAGACTTCGGTGCCTTTTTGGACCAACAGGAGCAGTCTGTTGTGAGTGACAGCCAATCCAGTCAAGAACTGGGAGGAACTCAAAGGAAGTGCCGGTTTTGTCTGTTGGAGTTTCAGTTGAGCTCTGGTAGTGAAGAAGGAAGGAGCCCTGTGCTTTTCAGTGTGCAGTTTTAGTCGGGAAGCGTGTGTAAGGCCCGAGTTCGGTCTACAGCTTGTGTAACTGCTTGTTAGGACTGAATCCGTCCTGTGAAGAGAATCAAGGATATCTGAAGAGTAGAAACCAGGCTCACCCTGTAGAAGACTGGAGAAATTGTTGAATTCACTCGGTCTGTCAGGAACTGAATCTGCTGTGTGTTCTCCGGTATTGTGCAGTAATTGCGATCGGGATAGAGAAGCAGCCTGCCTGGTATAGTACTTTCTTTTGCCATATAAATGTGTGAGGAGACTCGTGGAGCTCAAGAGTAGCCCTGCTGACATTGAAGGACCCTATCTTGTTTGGAGGTCGTGAGTACTAATTCAGGGTCACTCCTGTTGAATTGCCACAATAAATCCAAATGGAATCACTGTACTGCTGACTGTTTAAACTAATTTTTCTTTTCTCTGTGGAAAGGGCCTACCAGCTGCCACAGTTTGGACTAGCCACTAGGGCTTGGGTACCCAGGACAGTAACTGGTAGGGATGAGCCTGTGCACAGAGCCATGAGTAGATGAGTAAAGTGATAAGCTAATTAACCTGATTTCCCCTGCCTTGTTATATTCCCCTAAATAAATCCGAGCTGCTTGTTTCAGCAAAGTTATACTCCTGAGGTATTGTCTATGTTAAAGTATTGTACTGTGATTGTTGCACTGTATCTTATTTTACAGGAGGTCCAGTGCCTGAACCACCCCTGGGGTAAATGTATACTGTGAAGGTAATTCTGATATATTGTGTGGGCCACTAGTGGGAAGAAAGGGGGGTTGCAGTGTCCCAGAGGGCTGTGACCAAGTAAGTTTAACTATTGCAAACCCTGACCTCTGGGTGGAGGCACCCGCCATTGGATCCAGGCCCCTCAACCTGTTAGTGGCAAATCAGGCAGGGGTAGTAGCCCCTGGGATAGCGCCATCTAGGGGTTACATAGAGTAATTTGTGTACATACGTGACAAAAAAATCCCATATAAATGTATTTTAATTTGAGTTGGCAACATCACAAAATGTGACAAAATCCAAGGGGGGTGAATATTTTCTGAAGGCACTGTACCACCCAGCTAGTGGGAGGAGCTTTGCTGAAAGACCTTCCAGTGAACCAGCTCTTAAGGAAGAACTGCCAGTGTGTGGATGTGAACCGTATACCACTCCTAGAACTACAGTTACAGGTGAGTAACCTATTTTTCTACATGCACCTTATCAAAGGCAAGACATTAATCTACTGGAAAAAGTTCAAAGAAGGGCAACAAAACTAATCACCAACTTAAATTACAGATCATATGAGCACAGGTTGCAGGAATTTAACTTAATGTCATTAGAACATAGGAGGGTAAGGGGAGACTATTTACATTTCTTTAATATAATTAAAAACCAGGAACTAATTTTTGCTTATAACATCACTCCCCTGGTAAGGCCACTCACCCTTACATCCCACAATAAACAATTTGAAATCTAAAGAGCAAATACTATCAAGAGACAAAATTGTTTCACTATTCGGAGGCCAAGACTCTGGAATAAACTACCTCAATATCTGGTTGAAATTAATGATTGTGACCTATTCAAAAAAGAACTGAATTTATTCATGGGTTTCTAGTATTAAGGCCACAAAGTGTAGCAGACAGTCTCGATAGGTAAATGCCTACTACTGTCTATAACAAATCAAGTAACCCTATGTTTTTATCTAAGGTGGTTTCTGAGTTCTGTCTTATTCAAGCTATAATCCTGCCTACCTACCTACTTTGCCAACTTCCAGAATGAGGAGAAAGAACTGCCCACCCTCTTGATGTTCAGAGGGTCCCTAAGTTTTACCTGGACAGGACTAAAGACTTCTAACAGTCAAAACAGCTCTTTGTCTCTTTTGACCCTAATCGAAAAGGACTGCATGTCACAGTCAAGTGCATTTCTCTCTGGATTGTAAACTGCCTTCACCACTGCTATGCTATGGCTCAGGTTAAACTGGAGGGCAAGTTATGTGCCCACTCCATCAGAGTGGTTGCCTCTCCCCTGGCAAAAATCCACTTTGTGCCTTTTGGTGAAATTTGCAGACCTGCATCTTAGAGCACAGTGCACATACTTAATGTCTATGCCATACAGCATGCTATTTTGGGCTGAACAGTTCTGAATGGATTACTAACCTGAGTGAACTCCGAGCTCAAGCCTCCCTAGTCTGAGGTCTTTCTCAGAGCTTGGTACTCTCTGACCGACAAGTGGGAATAAATGGCGAGGATTGATTCTTGAATGATATTAAAATTAGATATGTACCATAATTCTTGATCGTCAAGAATATCTTCACCATTAATTACCACAACCACCCACCATCCACCAGACTCACTGTAGTATTGTTGTGTTGTGGTCTCTACCCCTTTGTTCTTAGCTTGTGCTGTGCAGACACATTGTTACTGGGTTTGCTGGCCCTTCTTACATGGCAAGCAAGATTATCTTGTGTCCTTAGATTAAGTGCATGGGTTACTCATTAGGTTCATGCTGTTCACCTCCTTGATTAAAAAAGGTACTGAGGTGGTCAAGGGATGGTGGAGCTGTATACTAGCGTATGCGTGCGTCGACATGCTATGTCATGTGCGTGGTACCTACCATGTCACTGACCCCAGGAAAAATTCTGGCTGATACAGGGTCCTAGCACCTCCAGTGCAGACATTGGTAATTAATGGTGGAGATATTCTTGAAGCTTAAGAATTACGGTAAATAGGTATGTAACCCCTAGGTGGCACTATCCCAAGGGCTACTACCCATGCCTGCGTGGCTAGTTGCAGGTTAAGGGGTCTGGGTACTGAAACAGGTGCCTCCATCCAGAGGACAGGGTTGTTAGTAACAAGGCTAACCTGGGTACTGCCCTCCGGGACACTGTAACCACCCCTCTTTCCCCTCTAGTGGCCTAGACAATATGCAACAAACACTTTCACAGTAGCCCCTATTCAGCATACAAATCCCCACACTGTTTGCACTTACCACCAGGGCTGGTTCCACCAGTTCAACCCTGGAAACCCCCTGTAAAACAAGGTTAGGCACAACAAATAACAACAGTACAGTGCTCTTGGTACAAACTGGAACCACAGTCAGATTAAATGTAAAAAGAGTTAGATCTGATTTATTCAGGGGAATTGAACGAGGGAGGGGCATAATCAGGTTGATTGATTCGAAAACTGATCTAGTCAGGCAATTATGCATGCATTTTTAGTCCCTGCACAGTCACACGTTCTGGGTACCCAGTTGGAAGTAAGGTGGGCTAGCCTGGAACGTTGCCTGGGATAGGCCAGCATCGCAGCTGGTTGGTGCCTTGTGATGAAAAGAAAAGGCATGCACAACCACACACAATTTGTAATCCAGAGCCTGAAGGCTCAGTTCATGAAAGGAAAAACAACAATGCAATCAGATGATGACACTTGAGATTTAGCTGTTGTTACAGGGAGCTACTCGGATTGTTACTCACGCTTCCCAATGCAAGGAACAGGAGGGATGAAATGGAGACTGCAGGTTGACAGTTGGTATGCCAGGAGAAGCAGGGCCCACACGAATCACTGAGGTGTCGCTCCTGTTCGAGATGTTGAGCAGGGGGCTGATCCGCGGGCGAGTCTCTCGTCAGTGTTGATCTTCCTGGACATAAAGTCTCCACCACTCATTCACACTGATGGGAACTACGCCAGAGGCGCTAGGACCCAGCGGGAGCAAATTTTTGCAAGAGGGCTGGCACCAGAGATGGAGTCGCGAGGAATGGCACTGCAAGCCTCGGCTTGTGCGACAATGACTATCTCGGCGTCGACCCTCCAACCGCCTCAGTTCCTTTTCTCCCCGCCGTTGAATGCACTTCAGTGATGATGTCGCTCACCCTCCCATTCACATATCTGGAATGTGTAGTATGGTATGGGCTGCACGCCCATTGGCTCACGCTGTGGACCAATGGGCGTACAGCCCTACCGATGGTGTCAGTTGGCAGGCAGGTGGGGTGCTGCCGCCTGCCGCTGACTGGGGGGGAGCAGGGCGGTGGGATTCAGTGGGGTGGGGGGTCCACTGGACCACCAGGGATATTGATGATTCTTATTTATGTACTTAGCCTGCGATCGGGCGGGCAGGTCCACTGGACCACCAGGGATGATAGGGATATTATTTATTTACTTAGCCTGCAATCAGGTGGGCAGGTCCACTGGACCACCAGGGATTTTGGATAAATCCTTTTTACTGATGCCCACAATAGGGCATGGGGGGGGCGCACCACCACGGAGGTGTAGCCGGAACTCGGGTGGCCACCCACAGGTGGCAGCTGCCGTGTTGCACCCTGCAGTGTGGCAGCTCACCTGTGGGTGGCCATCCGTTGTTCCTTTTTTTTTTGGATCAACTTTGTGCTGGCACAGGTAGGGGTTGCGCATGCATGGCTCTGCACATCCCGAGCTGAATATCGGGATGTGCAGAGTATCATGGGCACGCCCCACCTGCGCCTGCATACATTACTGATGCGCTCCAGTGCATCGGGATTTGTGCCGCGCACTTTTTCCATTTGAATATCGCGCCGGGGCGCATCAGTGGGTTGCGCATGGCGCAACACTTTTGCACAATGCGCAACCCTTTTGAATATCTGGGCCAGAGAGTCCGCAACCTCAGACGTGATACTTTGCACCTCAATTTGAGGGGGCATTGGGTCCAGGGAAGAAGCTGGGGGGTTAGGCAGTTCTGAAGGCCCAGCTTCATCCCCATGATTCTGCAGAGGATTGCCTCGAAACAACTGACTCAGTTCATTTGAGGGATAATAGGCATTATCACAGTCACTCTCATCAGAGACAGACGAACAGTCGTCACTATCACTCTGGGCCTAATAGGAGAAGGCCTTAGTTCTGGAACAACACAGACAGGTTGGCTCTGTTTCCTCTTTGTAGCAGCACGAGACACTGGCCCAGGAGAAGTGTCAGGGGTTGGTTCAGCATCAATAATAACTTGGCCGATGAGCAGTAAGTGATTACAGTGCATGGTCTTAACAGCTTTGGAATTATTTTCTGGGCGCACCTTGTACACCAGCAGATCATCCAATTTACCAACTACTACGTGAGGAAGATGGTGCCATCTATCAGCAATTTTGTGTTTTCCATGCAGTCCCAAATTGCGTAGTAGTACCCTGTCTCCGGGCAACAACTCCAGGGCTTTTACTCGTCAATCATGTCTTTCTTTGTTGGCAGGATTTCACTTAGCAGCCATAGTTTAAGCTAGTTGATAGGCATGATTCAACTGATCTTTCAATTTCTGAACATACTGCAAATAGTTTTCGGCTTGGACCCCATCGGGAGAGACCCCAAAGCAGACATCAACTGGCAATCGGGCCTCCCTCCCGAACATGAGACGGTAGGGAGAGAACCCAGTAGCGTCACTTTTGGTGCAGTTGTATGCATGTACCAAGGTGCTGATCTGCTGGCTCTACTTATGCTTGTCTTTTGGATGGAGGGTGCCCAGCATGTCCAGAAGGGTGCGGTTAAAGCGTTCTGGTTGAGGGTCCCCCTGTGTGTGATAGGGGGTGGTTCTTGACTTCCGCACCCCCCACAGAGAGAGCATTTCTTTGGTTAGCCTACTTTCAAAGTTTCTGCCTTGGTCAGAATGGATCTACTGGGGGACATCATAGTGGACAAAGAATTTTTCCACTAGAAGCTTGGCCACGGTAGAGGCCTTTTGATCTTTAGTTGGGAAGGCTTGTGCGTACTGTGTAAGATGATCAGTAACTACCAACACATTGCCAGTGTTCTTTTGTTGAATTCTAAGCACAAGAAGTCTATGCAGACCAGTTCCATGGGGGCACTGGTAGGGATGTTGACAAGTGGGGCAGCTTTCTGGGGCAAAGCTTTCTGCTGGAGGCAGCAACTGCAAGTTCTGACATGATTCTCAACATCTGCCCCCATCTTTGGCTGGTAGAATCGGGATCGTACCAAGTCGACAGTTCTATCAATACCGAGGTGCCCCATGTGATTGTGGAGGGACCTCAGTACCAACTGCTTAAGGGCCATGGGTAGGACCAACTGTTGCTTGTCTGCTTGACCACGATGATCCACTGTCTCTCTGTAACACAATTGATCATGCAACTTTAACCTGGGGCCTTCCTTGAACAATAGTGCATTTCGCCAGTCAGGGGAACGCAACTTGGACACATCTTTCCCCGCACACAGGGTGTCAAGTGTGGGTTGAATCATGGGATCTTGGGATTGAGCCCACTGAATACTGTCATTATTGAACTGAGGTAGTGCACTAATATGTAAAGCAGAGAAATGGCAATAGGCAGCCGGTATGCAGGTATCAGGAGGGCCCAAGCAATCTACTAGGTAGTCCACCATGTCCGCAGACATTTGTTCATCTTTATCAAACTTTTGGCATAATGCTTTGATGTCAGGTTCAGACAATCTGACCCAATTGTCCTTGGAAGCTGGCCTTCGTGACAGGGCATCAGCATCAATGTGGTTTAGTCCCGGTCTGTATTCAACAGCATAATCATAAGTTGATAAGGCAGAAAGCCAACGGTGCTAGTGGTGTCCAATTTAGCTGAAGTCTGCACATAGGTCAGTGGGTTATTGTCAGTCTTCACCAATATCTTTGACCCATAGAGTTACTCATGAAACTGGTCAACTATGGCCCATTTTAGGGCAAGGAATTCCAACTTGTGGACTGAATAGTTCTGCTCTGATGGGGTCAAGCGCCTACTGATGAAAGCTACAGGTCTCAACCCATCTTCGTAGTCTTGATATAGCACAGCCCCAAGGCCCTGCAAACTAGCGTCCATATGCAGAACATAGGGCTTGGTAGGATCAGCATAGGCATTGACTGGGGCGTGGGTGAGCTGGTATATGATTTCAAAGAAAGCTGCTTCACATTCGGGTGTCCACCAAGTCCCAAAAGGCTCACCTGTTCAAAAATACATTTTCTTTTGGTCTTTGATAGCCCCCCTTTTGTATTTTCAGTTGGTAGGGGGTAGCCTTGGGTAAGGTTAAGGAGCGGTCAAATCACCTTTGAATAGTCTTTGATGAACCTGCTGTAGTAGCCACAGAACCCCAGGAAACGCTGTAGCTCTTTTAGGTTATTAGACTGGGGCCAAATGGTCAAAGCTTGAACTTTACTGGGATCTGTCTGTATCCCTTCCGCAGACACTATGTGTCCCACATATTTCACAGATGTTTGAAAAAACTGCCACTTGTCTATGGATAACTTGAGGCCGAATTCTTCCAAATGATCGAGGACTTTGAACAGTCAGGTCTCATGATCTTCCTGGACATAAAGTCTCAACCACTCATTCACACTAATGGGATCTACGCCAGAGGCGCTAGGACTCAACGGGAGCAAACTTTTTGCAGGAGGGCCGGCGCCAGACATGGAGCTGCAAGGAGCGGTGCCGTGAGCCTCTGCTTGTGCGGCAATTATTGTCTTGGCGTCAACCCTCCAACTGCCTTAGTTCCTTTTTTCCCACCGTCGAGTGCGCTTCAGTGATGATGTTGCTCGCCCGCGGGAATCAAACTTCAAACTAGCAGCATAGTTTTCATCAGTGGGCTGCTCTTATGGAGCAGTGGGCTCAGAGGCTGGTCCAGCTGCCTGGCCTGGTCACTCAGGGGCCCTCGGGCTCTTCAGGGGATCAGGCAGGGTGATTGGCCCTCTCTAGTCGCACGGTGCCCTCTTCGGTGCCGTCGACTCCGTGCTGAGGTGTTTTCCCCACTCACATGGCTTCAGCACAGGGGGCCACACTGATGCCTCTATCTCCTGGTATTCTTCCTTCTTTTCCCTCAAATTCTAATTTTCGGGGCCCTGGGTTGGTTTCGCGCCGTCGGCATCGGTGGGTCGCTCGGTGCCATTTTCGGCACCGGGGTGCTTCCCGGTGCCATCCTCAGCACTGTTGCACCTGGCGGCACCATGCGGCTTTTTGGCGCCGTTGGGTTTCTTGGCACCGTGTGGCCTTTCAGCGCCGTTCGGCTTTTCGGCGCGTGTTCTTCTTCGGCATCATCTGCTTTGTCGGTGTCATGCAGCCTTTTGGCGCTTTGCTGTTCTTCAGCACTGAGGCCGGGCTTTTCTTCTACCAATCTTCAGGGCGTCCCCTCTCTGATTTCTTTTCCTTCCTCTTTTTCTGCTGATTTTCAATCCTTTCCTGTCCATGCAGTCCCTCCTGGACTGTCAGGAGATGATATTGAGCCTGACCCAGATCTTAGACTGGGTGATGATGTGGAAGGAGCAGAACCTAATCCTGTTACAGAGCCTGTGGTCAAGGACCTGTCATTTAAGTCTCTGCTGAAAATTTTGAATTCCACTCTTTCTCTCCAGACTATGGACATCAATTCTGGGAAGCTTTTAAGACTCCAATACCTTCATGTTCCAGACATCCCTATGGATTTAACTCCCCCGGTACAACCCTCCTTTGAGACTCTTTCTCAAATGGTATGGAATAATCCTGCTCTCATTCCTTCTGTGGCTAAGTCCATAGATAGGAAGTATGCTGCTCCCAAGGATCAACCCATTTTGGCCTCCCAAGCCTTTGAGGATCCTATTGTAGTCTTGACAGAGAATGATAAGGTCGTCCTTCCTCAGACTACTACAGCTCAACCTATAAACAAAGAATTTCATAAGATAGATACTTTAGGTAAGAGAGTCTTTGCTGCATCCACCCTGGGTATGCGTATCGCCAGCTACCAAGGCTATTTCTCTCAATATGAGTATATTCTTTGGCATTCGCTCAAACAAATGGTTGAAGCTCTACCGGAATCGGACAATAATTCAGAGCTTCCTCAAACCATAACCAGGGGCATCGAGTCCAACAACCGACAGGTTAAAGCAGCTATGGATACATTCAATACTGCCTCCCGAGCAGCGGCAGCGGGCATTTGTACCTGCCACCATTCCTGGCTATACACTTCAGGTTTCACAAACGATGCCCAGCAACAGGCCATGGCGTTGAACTTCGATAGTATGTATCTCTTCGGCCCTCAAGTAGAATAGGCTCTAGAGGCCACACAAAAGACTAGGTCAGCCATTAAACTGGCTTGACCTCCTCCTGCCCCCTCTCGAGGGGGTGTTAACAAATGCCAGTTTCATAACCGTCCATCCTTTTGAGGCAAAGGTAGAGGAGGTTTTAATAAAAATCAAGCCCCTCAGCCTCAAAAGAAAACGCAACAGAAGGCGCAAGGACCCAAAGTGCCCAGTGCTGCCTTCTGAGTTTCTGGCCCAAGTCCTACCTCAGCTGCCCAAGGGGGACTTTTTAGCGGTGGGAGGTCGTCTGACTCAATTCTACAACCAGTGGAAGTCCATAACTTCAGACAAATGGGTCCTTCGGATAATCCGCGAGGAGTATTCCTTCAATTTTTCGGAGAGCCCTCCGGATTGTCTCCCCAAGCGGCAGCCAAAGCTGTCAATTCTTCAATCAGAGCTTCTCACCTCCGAAATACAAGGCCTTCTGAACAACAGGGCAGTGGAAGTAGTTCCGCTGGATCAACGGAACTTGGTTCTGCTCCCATTACTTACTAGTTACAAAGAAAACCGGGAGCATGCTCCCCATTTTGGACCTCAGAAAATTAAACAAGTTTCTTCTCAAAGAGAAATTCAAGATGATATCGTTAGGGACCCTGTTACCCTTGCTTCATCAACACGACTTGTTAGCCTCCCTGGACATGCAGGATGCTTACCAACATATTCCTATGCATCCAAAGCATCGCAAATACCTAAGGTTTGTGGCTTTGGGACAGCATTATCAGTTTAGAGTCCTGCCCTTTGGGCTATCCTCGGCGCTGCGAGTTTTTACAAAGTGTTGTGCAATTCTCGCAGCGCATCTCAGAAAAGTCGGAATACAAGTGTTCCCATATCTGGACGACGGACTTCTAGTGAGCCCTTCCAGGCAAAGAACTCTCGACGCCATTGCCACGGCCTCAGACTTTGTCATGTCCATGAGAGTCCTGCTAATCCTCAAGAAATTGCAGCTGCAGCCCTCCCAGAGGCTCCTTTTCATAGGAACTCTTCTGGACACCTGCTGTGCAAAAGCGTTTCTACCAGAGGACAGAAGGAGCGATATCCTACAGATGGCCCGATACATCAGACAGAACAGCTCGGTTCGAGCTATCTCGATGCAACGGATGCTAGCTCATGGCATCCTCAGTGTTCACTGTACCCCTAGCACGCCTTCACATGAGAACCTCTCAGTGGATGCTCAGTACTCAGTGGTCCCCAACCATTCACCCTCAGTCCTTTCTCATCAAGGTGACAGAACCTCTGAAGAAGTCACTCACCTGGTGGTCGAAAGAAGACAATCTTCTGCAATCTTGCTTCTCTGGATCGTCAGATTTCCATTACCATGGATATGTCCCTGGTGGGGTGGGGAGCTCACTGTCAGACTCTCCACACTCAAGGTACGTGGACTCAGGACGAGTCCCATTTTCACATAAATGTCTTAGAAATGAGAGCCGTTCTTTATGCAGTCCGGGCTTTGAAGGACATTCTCTGTCACAAGAACATTCTCTTTCAAACGGACAACAAAGCAGTGATGTATTACATCAACAAGCAAGGCAGGGCTCACTGTTACCCCTTATGCAGGGAAGCGATGGGAGTGTGGGAATGGTGCTTGGAGCACAAGGCTCTAATTCGAGCGGCCTACCTGCCGGGAGTGCAGAACGAAATGGCAGACCGTCTCAGCAGAACGGAGACAGATCCTCATGAATGGTCTCTCGACTCAACCGTAGTTCAGTCACTCTTTGCAGAGTGGGGAACTCCAGACCTGGACCTTTTTGCATCCCCACTCAACACAAAACTGCCTCTCTTCTGCTCCAAAAATCCAGGGCCTGGCATTTTCTGTCAGGATACGTTCAGGCTGTAGTGGACAAAACGCTTTCTATATGCCTTTCCGCCTCTTCCTCTAATTCAGAGGTTACTTCTCAAGTTCGAGTCCCAGGGGAGCAAAATGATTCTCATTGCTCCCTTCTGGCCTTGGCAGATATGGTTTCCATTACTCAACAGTATGTCGGAAACCACTCCGGAACCACTTCCCCTTCAGATGAACCTTCTGACTCAGGGGCCTGTGGTCCATCCCAATCTGAGATCGCTTCACCTTCACGCTTGGCTCCTCAAGAGATCGAAGTGAACAGGTTCAATGTCTCCCCCGAAGAATTTTGGATATTCTTCTGGCTGCGCGCAAGCCAACCACTAGGAAAACATACACAGCCAAATGGAAGCATTTTTCATTCTGGTGTGCAAAATCCTCTTTGAATCCTTTTTCTTGCCCACCAAATAAAGTTCTAGAGTACCTTTTGGACCTCTCAAATTCAGGCCTGCAATACTGTACAGTCAAGGTTCACTTTTGTGCCATTTCAGCTTATCATGAGCCAGTACTTTCCTTGTCGCTGGCTCAGTTACCCATGGTAAGAGGTTCCTTAAGGGAATTCCGCGTACCAGACCTCCTATCAGACGTCCGGTCGCAACCTGGGACATTAATCTTGTGCTAGACATGCTCACTCGAAAACCTTTCGAGCCTCTAGCTACCTGTGAGTTGAAATTCCTCACTTGGAAAATGGCCTTCCTGGTGGCCATTACCTCAGCAGGGTCTCAGAGATACATGCCTTGGTCACAGACCCTCCGTATACTGTGTTTCACAAAGACAAAGTAGTTCTTAGGACCCATCCTAAGTTTCTCCCTTAGGTTGTTTCAGAATTCCATCTACACCAACCTTTGATCCTTCCTACTTACTTTGCAAACTTTCAAAATGAAGGGGAGTGCTCTCTTCATTCTTTGGACATCAAAAGGGCTTTGCGTTTCTGTTTAGATAGGACAAAAGATTTTCACAAAGCTCGACAACTGTTTGTTTCCTTCAGTGAGACCCGGCTGGGTCAACCTGTTGCTATCAGATGCATTTCAGCATGGCTGGTGACATGCCTTCGCCAGTGCTATTCCGTGGCGCAGGTTAAGCTGGAAGGCAGAGTGTACGCTCATTCTACTAGAGTGGTCGCGGCATCCCTGGTGGAAATCCACAACGTGCCCATTGCAGATATTTGCAGTGCGGCCTCCTGGAGCTCAGTGCATACTTTCGTCAAACACTATGCCCTGGATGTCCATACCAGATGACATGTTTCGTTTGGCAGAACCATCCTTAATGGACTTCTGTCCTAAATCTGTGAGCTCTTGGTCTCTCCTGCTGCCCTCTCGGGGGGTTATTAGCTCAGTACTCTCCCATTAGTGTGAATGAGTGGTGGAGACTTTATGTCCAGGAAGATATGGAAATTACGTGCCTACCGTAATTCTTGATCTTCTTGGACGAAGTGTCCACCACTCATTCACACGCCCACCCACCATCCCCTGAGCTCACCTCTGTTGTTGGTCTTCACTCCCTCAATCTTTAGACTGTGAAGACTTCTTTCTTGACCCTTCTTATGCGGGTCTTCCGGACTATCTTATGTTCGGTTTTCGGTTAGGCTATCCTTCTAGGTTGAGTTCGCTGCACCTCCTCGGAAAAAAAAAGGTACTGAGGCGGTTGGAAGGTCGGCGCGAGAAGTCCTTGTCGCCGAGTGAGCAGAGGCTGGGTGGGCGCCCGCTCCTCATGGCTCCATCTCTGGCACTGGCCCTCCTTCAAAAGTTTGCTCCCTGAGTCCTAGCCCTCTGGTGTAGATCCCATTAGTGTGAATGAGTGGTGGAGACTTCGTCCAAGAAGATCAGGAATTACGGTAGGTACGTAATTTCCGTTTCCTGTAGCATGCGTCCAAAAACAATGACATCATCTGAGTACACTAAACATTCCAGCAAGTTCATGTCTCTCACCGCATGTTCCATCAATCTCTGGAAGATGGCAGGGGCACCAGAAATCCACTGTGGCATCCTCAGGAATTTGTAGAACCCCAAAGGACAGATGAAGGCTGTATTTTTCATGGTCCTCCGGGGCCATCGGAATCTGATAATATCCACTGCAGAGATCCAATACTGAGAACCACTGACCCCCATTCAGGCAATCCAGGACATCCTGTATATGTGGCATGGTGTATTGATTTGGGATAGTCCATCGGTTGAGGGTCCAATAGTCCACACACATCCTCACAGATCCGTTCTTTTTATGCACCACTACGATGGGGGATGCATATGGGTTTCTTGATTCTTGAATAATGCCAGCAGTGAGCATTTCCTGTGGGTGCCTCCTAACATTGGCTATGTCAGCTGGGGCGAGGCGTTGGGACCTCTCTCGAAATGGTGGATCATCATGCAGGCGTATGTTATGCTCGGCACCATGGACACACCCCACGTCCCATTCTTTTAGTGAGAACACTTGATCTGTCTGAGCAAGTTTCCTGCTAATTCGGGTCTTCCATTCGGCAGACAAAGGGGAATTACCAAATTCAAGTAAGTCCGGGGTGACTTTCTCCTTTTCGCCAGAGTACTTGTTACTGGGTAATACTGCAGTGTCTGTGCAGTGCACTGTAGCCAGCGTACATCCCGGTTCACACGGACGTCCCTGTCCGACATGTTTCTCACTTGCACCATCACTCGGTGGGCATAGGCATGGGCACGTGTGGGTAGTGTACTAGGCTTAACAATCAGCCCCTCTGGCAACTTCCCTTCACCAGGGGCATCTATCACCAGTATTTTGTTCTTTATACCTCTCCTTAGGTGGACTTCTCCATGGATCATACTCTGGACGTTGGGGGCCAACACCAAAGAGTCAGGATCCTTTTTCCCCACTATCCCCACTGGCTCATCTCGGTCCACTTCATCGGGTTTCTGTTGCAAGTCATAAGCCTTTTTGATTAATGCTAGAATTCTTAGGGCCTGTCCAGTCCGTTGCCCTTGTTTCTCATGGCAGAGTTGTGCCAGTCTCCCAAACATGTGGGCGTTTGTTCCAGTTAACAGAGGCACTCCATCATACAGTCCAGTAGGAGGGAACACCAGGGACAGTGTCTCTACTTGTTCATCTACACCAGTTACAGTCACAGGAAAAGACAGCCAGAGCCGGACATATCCTAGGTAGGGATAAGACTTGTCGCACAGGCCCCACACATATAAGACATCCAGAGATTGTAATGGCACATCAGATAAATGTCTGTCATACCAGTCCTGGAATACAGTGGTCACTTGCGACCCACTATCGAGCACAGCTTGAGCAAGGATACCATTGACAGTCACAGTAGTTTCCACTGAGGGGCATACTATTTTGGACAAGTCTGGAGAGACAGTAGCAGAGGCCTGAACAGATGATTTAACGACAAAGAAATTTGAATTAGGATTTCTTGATCCTTCACTACGGTTGTTGCCAGCGCCCCTCGGCCAAGGTGTCACTTTCTGGAGCTCCCCTTGAAGTCTGTACACAGCTTTATCTAAGTCTTTCTGAGACTGGCATTCTCTCTTCATATGGCCATCCTTTCCATAATTGTAACAAATAATAGGCTCCGGGGTCATCCTTGGAGAGGAGATTGCATGAGGGACTGAAGCAGTAGCAAGGGATTGGTGTCCGATATCTGTTTGCAGCGGCGAAGGTGACACAACGTGTCTTAACAGTTCCTTTAGGGTGGCAGTCAGTTCTTTGATCTCAGCCTGGGGGTCACTGTCGGTAGAAGATGCCTGAGGGTGCACTCCCACCCCCATGGCAATCACATCCTGAGAAGGACCAGGGTCTTTGTCTGCAGTGGAGGCCTCCGTAAAGGCACCCCCTGGTACTTTTCTGACTTCCTTGAGCAGCTTGTGTCTACACCGCTCAGCCCATGGTGGAATATCCTTAGTGGTCTCCATTTCAGAGGGGTCTTCCTGTGTCGTGGTAACTTGGGCTACGCCCGCCCCATAATCACAGTCTTTTTCTTCACCTTCAACCTCCCTGAGTTCTTTTATCAGGTCGCGGTAGTCAGGTGGGTTATCTCTCCTGTCATGGAGCTTTAACTGGATAATCTGCAATTTAGAGTGCTTGGCATGCTGTAGTATGTGCCCCAGCCTCACACGGTTCAAGTCACTGGTGGCTACTTCACCCTTTCGATAAGGTCTCTGCAGGGCCCTCTCTAGTTGAGTAGCATACGGAGACAGACTTTCCCCTCTGCACTGTTTGGTACCTTTGAATTGCCACATCAAAGTCTCCCCTGACTCACTACTTCCGAAATTGCCTTCCAGGGCCGACAGGTACTTTTGAGCAGATGCCTCAGGATTCATGGACTTCAGAAATCTAATGGCTTCCAGGGCTGGACCCCTCAAACTTTCCATGATCCTTTTTCACTTCTCAGCCTCTGCACACTGCCACTCGGGTACCAAGGGGGCAACATAGGCGAACCAGCTCTCCCAGTCATCCTCGCCCTGTGGGGTGGGGAGGGCACCTGAGAACATCCTCAACTTGTGGTACATGTCATGACTAACTGCAGGCACCAAGGAGCCGGTACTGGAAGGGGAGGGGCGTGGGGAAGGTACACCCCCAGGTGGCATGAATAATTGCTTAAAGTTCTCTACTTTTTTCCCTTCCTCCAGCAACAGCTTAGCAAATTTCTCCTCAAAAGTCTCAGATAATGATGGGGGCTCATCCTCTAAGGAATCCTTACTATCTTTAGTTATTACCCTCCAAGCAGTTGGGGACCCTTCGGGGGTAATTTTCATTGGCACCTTAGTGCCATCCACGGGGTCACTACACTCCACCAAGGCCATGAGGGTTTCGGTCATTAAATCAGCATGCTGATCCATCACCACAGCATTTTTTAAACCTTTGACTTTGGAAGAACCCCTTCTATTGTGTCCTTACTAATATTCAAGGGAATGTCTAGTATAAGCATGGCATGATGGGAGTCAACCTCCTGTCCCATACACCACCCCACCAACTGGTGCACAACAACTTCTACTGGTGTGGCCATATTCCGGCAACAGTGATCCTAGTGTATGACCACTTTGGGGGGGGCGCTAATCCCAGCAGTGCCTCAAAGATGTAACCCCTAGGTGGCACTATCCCAAAGGCTACTACCCCTGCCTGCGTGGCTAGTTCCAGGTTAAGGGGCCAGAGTACTGAAACAGGGTTGTTAGTAACAAGGCTAACCTGGGTACAGCCCTCCGGGACACTGTAAGCCCCCTCTTTCCCCTCTAGTGGCCTAGACAATATGCAACAAACACTTTCACAGTAGCCCCTATTCAGCGTACAAATCCCCACACTGTTTGCACTTACCACCAGGGCTGGTTCCACCAGTTCGACCCTGGAAACCCCCTGTAAAACAAGGTTAGGCACAGCAAATAACAACAGTACAGTGCTTTTGGGGAATTGAAGAGGGGAAGGGCATAATCAGGTTGATTGATTCGAAAACTGATCTAGTCAGGCAATTATGCATGCTCTTTTAGTCCCTGCACAGTCACACACTCTGGGTACCCAGTTGGAAGTAAGGTGGCTAGCCTGGAACATTGCCCGGGATAGGCTGGCGTCGCAGCTGGTTGGGGCCCTGTGATGAAAATAAAAGGCATGCACAACCACACACAATTTGTAATCCAAAGCCTGAAGGCTCAGTTTGTGAAACAAAAAACAACAATGTAATCAGATGACAACACTTGAGATTTAGCTGTTGTTGCAGGGAGCTACCCTGATTGTTACTCACACTACCCAATGCAAGACACAGGAAGGACGAAATGGGAGACTGCAGATTGACAGCTGGTATGCCAGGAGAAGCTGGGCCCACACGAATCACCAAGATGTCATTCCTTTTCGAGATGTTGAGCAGGGTGCTGATCACCGAGCGAGTCTCTCGTCGATGGTGTTCTCTGCACCTGAAGTAGCTGGCTGAGCAAGTGTGGCAGGACCCAGGCCGGATAAAACAGTTCAGAAATCAGTCCAGGAAGGCTGGATGCAGCTTCCAGCAAGCGTGGCATAATTAAACAGTGGGGAACCAAATTGTGACCCACTAACAGCACACAGCACATTTATAGTAAAGCAATCACCATACCACAAAGCGGATAGCAGTCCGGCAACAATATCAGTGTCTCTGAGCAAAACCGGAAGTTCTGTGGTGAATGGGTGTCCTGACAGGCCAATCGCATCCAGCAAATCTTTGGTCTTCTTCAGGTTTAAGCCTGGTCACACTTCAGTGGCTTTTCTCTCACTCAATTCGTATACGGTCCAGAGTATTAAGCCTTTCAAAGGATTCCCTCTCGAGTGCCTGCAGGCAGACAGGCCAAACTCAGCCTTTCCACCAGTCTCCTGCGCGAACTACGCAGGAGCTGCTGCTTGAATCACTCAAGCTGTTTACTCTGCAAACTCTAACTCCAGACTGACTGACTGCAGCAGGCAGCTTGGGAATTTCCCTTTGGTCCAAAAGGTTCTGGTTGGTTAATTTGTCTGTCTGTCAAAGCAAGGGCTCCCCCTCCAGGTCTGTTTTTGCACTAAAATGTAAAAACTACAATTCCTACAGAAATTTGCTCCCACAAGACCCCTGGGGACAGACTCCATTTTAGAGTCCTCAGAGGTACTGATTGGTGCTGACTGGCAGTCTAAAAACCAAAATGGTGGTGCAATACAGAAAGTTCATGTTGCAAAGAAGTCAGGTTAGACAAACTACAATACTATTCTAATAGATAATCAGCACGTAAGTACAGCTTCTAACAGAGCTCCCTCTGTGCAAATAACGATAGCAGAACGGAACGATTATCTGACAGCCCAGGCAGGACTCGAGCATAAAAACACTCAGCCCCCTCCCAGATTAAATAAGCACCACGTTATTAGCAGCTCTTAAAGAGACAGAGCAGAGAGGTATTAAGGCACTCTAACACAAGCACTTTTAAAGCACAAAGACACAGGATACCAGCCTGGCAGTGGGCATTTAGGCACACCCAAGGAAGACTTTCAGGAACCCCCATTTGTAGGGGGGGTTACACCTAATTTTAATTTTATGCCATATTTATGGCTTAGGCCATGCCTGACAATGGTTCCCGGGACCAGTACATCTACCCAATGAACAAATAAAAAAAAAGGATGCATTCAGGCTGCAGTGGACAGGTTGCTTTCTCTACACCTTCCCGCCACGCCCGCTCATTCAAAGAGTCTGCCTGAATTTGGAGTCACACAGGGGCAAAATGATTCTGATAGCTCCATGTTGAGCCCCCCAGATTTGGTGCCTGCTGCTATATCAGATGGCAGTACAACAGCGAAAGACCCTGCCTTCGAGGATAGATCTACAGACTCAGTTTCAGGGTCAGCTAGTGCATCCATATGAACAATCCCTGCTTTTCCAGGCTTGGCTACTGAGAAAATAGAAGTTGTCAGGTTTTGATTGTCACAACATGTCTCTCAAGTCCTTTCGATAGCTTAGAAACCCTCCATTTGGAAATACTGTGGGATAAAGTAGAAGCTTTTTTCCATCTGGTATTTCAGAGCCCAGAGATCCCTTTCCTTGACCTCCTGAGGGTGTTCTGGATTATCTAGTCTCACCTCCAGCATTCTTCCATAAAAGTCCCTTTATCAGCCATCTTGGCATATCAAGAGTTGGTTGGAACTCTCCATGGCCCAACTTCCTCTCTTAATGAGGTTCCTCGAGAACGAGCCCAGACTACCAGGGGTCGGCAGGGGTGAGAGAGGATTGAGCATCCGCAGGACTGCTCTCCTCTCTCGGGGAGGGATCCAGGAGCAGCCTGGTGTGGCAGCGGCCCCCGGTGGAGACCGGCGGCACTGCTACACTCTCGGGCTCATACAGTAAGGGGATGACGTCAGACAGCTGCCTCCGGATGTAGGTGGGAGCACCTATGCTACGGGCTGTGCATTGCACGTCTCATGTCGTTGGGTAACCAGGAACATGGAAAAACCCGGTGCCGAGGATCAGGCGATGGCACCTATCCACCATGCCAAATGCCAGGCTCTCCACAGGCGGCCTTCGATTTCCGGGATCCACTCATCGTCCGATGACAGAGTCTGACTCGTCAGTGCACCCAGGTAGGAGGGGGCGACCCACCCCGGATAGGGTTAGCCGGGAGGTGCTGCCATCTGAGAAGAGGGAGAGAGGAGGCTTAGCTTGGGGATTCTCAGGCGGGCAGGACAAGGCTAGGATGCCTGAGAGAGGACCTCGGGGCCGTGACCAAAGGGGAAAAGAATAAAAAAAAAGAGGTTCCTAGGAGGAATTCTACTCTTCAGGCCCCCCCCCCCAATAAGAAGCCTGTCGGCACTTGGAATCTCAGTCTGATTTCAGACATGCTCATCTGCAAAACCTTTAAACCACTGGCTACTTGGACATGAAATGTGAGACCTGGAAAACTGTTTTTCTTTTGGCCATTACTTCTGCACACATAATCAGTGACGAATCTTCTGTACACAGTTTTTCAAGGATAGTGTGGTATTCCAAACACATCCTAACTTTCTGCCAAAGCTAGAGTTAGATTTCCATCTAAATCAGACACTGGTGCTCCTAACCTTCTATACCAAGCCTGAGAACCTGTGGCTAGCATTGCTGCATTCTCTAAGTGTTCAAACAATCGTTAGCTTCTACTTCAGTAGCACCAAAGATGACACAAAAGCTTCTCAGCTGTTAGTTTCTTTTGATCTCAGTTGAAAGGGGCTCCTGATTTTGAGGCAATGCCTGTCGGATTGTCCATTGCATCCAGCAATGCTGTGCATTAGTAGTGTGACAACTGTGGGTCTTCATCAGAGCTCATTCCACTCAAGCAATGGCTACCTTGGTGGGTGGTCTCAATCCATTTGGTCCCTGTTTCAGATATGTAGGGCCACTACCTAGCATAGTGTTTACACCTTCACCGGGTGCTAAACTGTGTATATTTACTCCAGAAAACATGCAGGTTTTGATCTGGCTGCACAGGACCTGCTCTCCTCGTGAGTCTTAGGTCTCTAGCCTGGGGAATTTTTTACAACTTACTACTTGACCAAAGCGCATGACTCTGTTTAGAAGAATGTTTTTTAAAAGGTAGCAAAGTTATCTAGTGCAACTCTAGATCTTCAAGGATCTTTTCTTCATATAGTACCATGGTCAGTTGTTGCAAGTGGAACTTCGGTCATTGCATCTCAAGTTTTGGCTGCTGAGACTACAGTGATCAATGGGTTTGGGGTGTCCAGTTGAGTTCCCCAGGTCAGAAAACTATTGTTCATAGAATCTGTGGTTCTAATTGGGTGGGGTTTCCATTTGAAGTGAGGGGAAGCTGTGGCTACACCATTTATCCTAGTGCACATGTTTTGAAGTATATCCTGAGCATTTCTGAATCAGAAATGCATTTGTCTTTGATGAAGGTGTGCTTATGTTTAGAAGGTTCCTCAAAGGCCTCTGTTAAAGGAACTAGCAGTGTCCTGGAACATCAACCCAGTGTTCAGTAAGCTCTCTCACCACCTTCCTAGTTGGCAACCACATGCAGGCTACACTATCTCACGTAGTAGGCAGTCTTCCTAATGACCGCTGCTTCAGCTTGTGAGTCTCGGAGCTGCAAATTCTAGTGACTCGTCCTGTACACATGGTCTATAAGGATAAAGTGGAATACCATGTGCATCCTAAATTACTGCCAGAGGTGGTGTCAGAGTTACTTCTCAACCAGTGTTAGTATTATGCACGTTATACCCCATGCTGCAGAAACCAGGAGAGGTCCTGTTACATTCTCGAGATATTGGAAACATTCTCAGCTTCTACTTCAGCTGGACTAAAGAGCACAGAAGTCTTCACAGTTGTTTGGGGCATTTTACCATAATTGCAAGGGTAAACCAGCCTCCAAACAGTCTCTATCCAGCTGGATTGTTAACTGTATTCAGAACTGCTACTTACTGACAGGAAAGTGGCTGCAGAGCTCTGCCAAAGCTCTCTCTCCACTCAGGCAGTAGCTTGCTGGTGGCTTCCCTAGGATGGTCCTTATTGCATGATCTGTAGGGCAGCAGCCTGAAGTAGTGCTCATATATTCACCAAGCATGGCACCCTCAATGTACAGTACTCTTTGGGAGACACACAGGTTTTGAGAGGTGTCAGTATGTAAAGGCTGCTGTCTTTATGGGCCTTGTATATATCCAGCCAGTTTTGCCTGGGAGTGGTTTTGCTGATCACTCGACTAAAAAGTGGGGCTCTATAGAGGAGATAACCTCAAAGAAAATAGCAAAGTTACTTACTAGTAACTTGTGATATGCTTTACTATTTCCTCCATAGAGCAAAACTCAACTCACCCGCCATCCTCTGGATTCACAAGTATATGGCTGCTCTACTCTATCTTGATATGGAATTTGAGCATTTGGCTTGTTTCTGCTATTTGGGATTGTATGCGTAGTGGGTTCATTTGCATTGTTTCTCTTCCAGCATGTGCATTGTTTTATGTAGATTTAAAATAATTTTTGTCCCTCTTGCTAGGACTTCCTTGTGGTCATCTTTTGCCCTTTTTGTCTCTCAAAAGAACATTACACAGAGGGAGAAATAAATTACCATTATACTGTTCAAGAATTTTTTCAGGTCATGTGTTTTTGCATCATACCTTTTTATTGCTCAGTAGTTTTTCCTTTCTCTTCCTTCTCAGTGAAATAAGATACTGAGATAGCTGGAGACAGCGACGCTATATTTATAGTAGCTATATAGTCGTCACTTAAACCAAAGAATGTGGCTCTAGGGAGGAAGTGTTCAGATCATAAGTTACTGGTAAGTAACTTTCCTTTCATCTGTCCTCCTCACACATGGCTCCCCTCTCAGGATCCTTTCCACAGTCCTGCTGGAATTCTTCTGACCTGTCGCTGCCCATACTTCCTTATGCACTCTCTTCAGTGCTGCTTTAGGGGTGTGAATATACACTGAGAAGAATCTCTTTGAGTTACAGTAGATCCTCTAAAGGTGTGTCAGTCGATGTAAAAATAAATTTGTTAAACTGCATCTAAGATAATTAATGCACTGATACATTCTGAAAAGTTTTAAAGGATTATCAAACTATAAAAAGTCAAATTGACTTACTCTGAAGATAAGGAAAGCTACCCTATACAGGTATGGTGGTAGCACTCCCATATTCTGAAACCACACTATAATCAAGGCCCCCAGTTCTCTGTGGCACTGTAGACGTAACTTCTGCAGCATGGATTCTGAACTTCTGCAGAACTGTTAGGTCAAGTTCTGTGGCAAGGTTTAAAGTTCTGCGGCACATTTATAAATAAATAATGCAGAGTCAGGTTTACAGCTTTGGGGACCCAGCAAGGATGGCCTGTGAGGAGGACTCCTAACTCCCCTCACGTATATAGGATAGTGTATGGAAAACCATACACAACAAGGCTATTCTTCCACCTGAGTGTATACCGTGATGACTGATGACCTCAAGACCAACTGATTAGGTGTGGTGGGAGCCTTGAGTTTTGTACAAAAAGGATTCTCGCTCCAAAAGGATTTCAGTTCAGCTGGCCCGGTGGCACTGAGCGTTGAGGCGCCGGATGCCACACCTCACGCCACATCGGCGACCCGGGTTCGGGAATGAACTGGGGTCACTGGGGGTTGGCAGAGGAGAGAGAGAGAGAGGATTGAGCGTCCAGAGGACAGCTCTCCTCTCCTGGGGAGAGACAGGGGTCCCTGTTCGGTGCTCTGCTGATCTCTGACAGAAGCTGGAGATACAGCAGGCACTGAGGAGTAGAGAGAAGGATTTGGGGGGGCAGACGTCGGATACGCCTTGACGTCAGGACACCAGTCACTCCCCAGAGAAAACAGAGAAAAATGCCTCTCGGCTCCGGCGGAGACGGAGCACTGGAGCTTGACTCTGATTTGCGGCTGCTCACCTGGTATCCACCTGACCGACGTTACTGCAGTGTCGGGGCGTTGGGGCCTGCCCCACCCCGCCCAGGGGGTATAACCGAGGCTACATGGGTGACGGAGGATGGCCAGGTAGAGTGCTTGCCATAGGGGGATGACTCCATGTACTCCCGAGGAAGTCCAGAGCCGTGGGGGTGAGGAAGAATAAATAGTAAAATAAAATAAAATAAAAAAGGATTTCAGTTTAAATTTCTTTTATTTTCTTCCCTCCATGTTTCGCTCGGAAAGAGCTTGATCACAGGGTTTTTTATGTGTTAAAGACATTTTTTTTTAATTCATAAAAGTTTTGAAACATTTTCTACTCCTTTAAATTCCAACTGGTATTTACCACTTGAACTGACAAGGTTTCTGATATACGTTTACTTTCAACTTCACTTTAATTTGCTGCCTGTGAACATACAAAATACCCTTTTCAGTTGTTCTGCAGCTTCTATTCTTTTTACAGTACCAATTCGCCACACACTGTGAAACAAGACACTATTTTTGTGACATCTGTGAAGCCTGATGCCCCTTGCCTAGGCACATACCTTGCAAACTAAGGTCCAAATATTCCAAAACTTTACTGGTTTAATAGGCCTGTTTTAAACTCTTGTTTCATGCCTGTAATACATAGACAATGCCGTACTAAGTCCATATTCATATCTGTCCATTTGTTTAAATGGATTGAATGCAAATTGCAATGCTTCAACATTAGATGCATACTAAATTCATCTTTACCATCAGTTTGTTTCACCACTGAGTTCAAAAGCCTTACCAAACATTCTGTTTGCCCTGCTCGCTTTAGCTAGTAATGGCGCCCAAACACTACCACTTGTTGCGACTGTGTGCATAGGTATGGCCTTCCCTTTCGAGCCCCCTTGAAAAATGCCGCCATGGTGACATTGCACCATATGTACCCCTCACATGGTGAGATATGTTGCCTAGCAATTGTACATTCTGCCCAGAGGGCAGATGAGGTTTCTCCAAGGGGGCTCTAGCTGTGCTTGTCTCACCATCGTGAGTTTTAAAAAATTAACTGTTGCTGGTCACTGGGTCAAACAAGGTAAATCCTTCCACTTTAAAGCATCCCTAGATGTTCCATTAGGAAATACATACTCTTTTAAGATATATGGTATAAATATGGGGGTAACAATAAGGGAAGAAAAATGCTTTTTGGTCTTTAAACATCTTAATAACTATACAGGCTCCTAATGCTGGTATAGCACTGTCACATTCATTTTTACATGATACTAGTCTCTTTTAAGCCTAATACAGATCTCACATTAAACATTTAAAGATTTAATTTTGTCAAAAAACATTCATTGTATATACTTGATGATATACTTTTACAAAGTACCTTCAACACTTGATTTTTCAATGAGTCTTATGGTACTTGACGGCCATTTGCCATATTTGTCTTCAATCCACTTAGGTGCCAACTTGTATTTTTATGTGTAACTCATACATCCCAAAGTCTGACCTTACGTGCATGCCTGCCAATTGCTCTCAATATTCATTGCAATACTGGGGTCTAGTGCTTTTAACTGAAAAATCCACTTAATTTCTGCTTGTTCCAATTGTTTTTTATAATTACCTCCCCTGGCTGCTGGTGTAACCACCTCTAAACCCCCAAATCGAAGACAGGCTTCTGTGTGGCCTTCCTGATTAAAATATTGAGCCACTGTGGATTGTTTATCCCTGTTCCTGATACCTCCTTTATGTTCAACTATCCATTTTTAAGGGCCCTTTTTGTTTGTCCGACATACAGACGGTCACAGGGGCATTGGAGAACATATATAATGTCCTCTGTGTTACAGTCTGTATGTTGTTTAATCTCAAATTCCAAGTTAAGATATGGATGCTTAAAGATTTGTTCTAGGGACGTGGATATATTGTTCATCCACACTTCTTGGCATGTCCCTTTCCCCTTTAATTCTTGCTGGAAGGTCTTAAAGCTGGCTCCTCCCACCCACCCAGGTGATATAACCCTCTGCTCCACCTCATGACGCCAGATCTTCCTTTCCGCTAGAAGATACAGGTTGCCTCCTCTCCTCTCCTCACCGCTCCTGTGTTCTGTAGGCTCTGGCTTCATTTCCTTTGGATTCTTTGAGGATTAAGCTTGTCCAAGCTAGCGATTGCAATCGTTGCTTCTCGATCATGGAAGATAAATCTTCCCCTGGTTTCCGCCAGTGCCCGTATGGCCAGAAAATGTCACGTACAGACCTGCATACCTTGTGTGTCTACTGTTTGGGTGTCGGTCATGACACTCAGGCCTGCGAGATTTGTCTCGGCTTCATTTCACCCAAACATCCTCGACTACAGTCTCACACGTCTCAAGCTAGGCAGGCCTGAAAAATGGAATGTATTTATTTATTAGCTTTTGGTAACTGGGTAAGTGCACTAGGCAACAGTCCTGCCTATTTTCAGGCACGACCCGGGAGAGTACAAGAAGAAAAACAGCAGTGAACAACAAATTGTACATAATGAGAGAGAGAGAGAAAAAAAAAGAAAAAATACATAGCCAAACAGTCAGGAGAAAGTACATTTCAAACAACATGAAGTCTTGCTGTATTCTGACTAATGCAGTTAGCCCCAGCCTTTAAACTACCCCGGAGAACAAAGGGTTAAACTTTCTATGCAGAGCATAGAATGCTGAGCTCGAGCTTGGTTGATGTCTCTGTTTGTTTCCCTTTGAAATCTAACCGTCAGATTCTTTACTTGCCTCACTGAACAGTCGCTCCAGAGATTTCTCCTGCAGCTCGGTTCGAAAGTCGGTAAAAGTGTCGGTTTACTGTTGGTTTTTAACCGAAATTTATTTCCACATAGTCGGTTCAGTCTCTGTCTGTGGTACCGTGAGTACTAGATAGGTTTTGTACTGTTTTTCTGTGTGGAACTTGTAAAAGTGTGGATCGGTTTGGCTGAACCGATCATTTGTTGATCTTATATCTTTCTTTAGTGTGTGGTTACTGGTCCTTATCAGTTCTAAAAAGAAACGTGTTTAGTATGGTTTTTTCCAAGACTCATGACACGGTTAGGAACCGATAAGGGAGTCTTGCCTGGCGGTTGCCAAAAAAAGGGTAAGTTGGTTAGGTTGGCCATGTCTGAGAAACCCAAGAAAAAAACTGGGCCTACTGGGTTTCAACACTGCAGTGAGTGTGGGGAGGTCTTTGCTAAGGCCGATCCCCACACCACCTGTGTTTATTGTCTGGGGTTTGAACACCTCGATACAGACTGCCAAATTTGTAAAAACTTTCCCAAATCTACCCTTGAAAAAAGATTAGGTAGACTGAGGGAAAAGGAGGCCGAGAAGTCCGCTGACCCGGATGGCCAGCCTGGTTCGGTTCTGACCAAACCAGAAGGAGTGTCCTCTGACCAGGGCGATACTTCTTCGGGCAAAAGGAGAGCCAATCCTGAGGGTTCAGTTCCGACAAAAAGAAAATGCAAAGAGAAATTGTCTGTTTCGGATCCAGAAGCCCATGTTCCGACTGCCGAGGAAATAGCCAGAGCGATTCAGATTGTAGAATCGCTTCGCCCGGTTCCAACCGATCCGGCATCTTTTGGCAGGGGTTCGGTTTGGTCGGTTCCCCTGGTTCATGATTATACCCCTGAAGAATTTTATGAACCGGAGTTTGAGGAGGAAGGGGAGTTTGAAGATGATGATGGTGATGGTGAAAGTCTGGATGTGCCTGTGGAACCGGACATCTCCCCAGACCTTCAGGTGTATCCCTTCCTAGGCTGTCTGAGTCCCCTTCCCACTTTATGTTCTACAGAAAGGTGGATGAGACCCTCCAGCTTCCTATGGAGGAAGCAATGGATGATCAAGAGGAGCCTGATTTTGTGGAAATGATGGACATCCCAGAGTCCAGGAGACTGTCTATTCCCCTTCACAAAACTTTTGGGAAGCAGACACAAAAAATCCTGAAGTCTTCCAATTCCATACCTCCTGTTGATAGAAGAATGGACAAGAGGTATACACTTTCAGGCTCAGATACGGAGTTTTTATATCGGCAGTGCAGCCATGTTGGGGTTTGTGCAGGCTGCTGCCTGTGATAAGGCAAACATTCTCTTGGCTTCACACCCCCCAGACAAAGACTCCAGGAAGATTGATGCCATGGCAAAAAAATAGCACGTGGCATCTTCCTTGGGACTTAGACAGGCGAATTATATGGCCTATACAGCCAGGTACCAGAAGTCCAGGTGGGACACTGTACTGGGATTGGCTAAACAGGCCTCCCCCCCAGCTAGCCAAGGAGCTGGAGGAGGTGGCTGAAGATGGGATTGAGGCATCAAAAGTACAGTTTCATGCTGTTGTGGACTCCAATGATGTGTCATCAAGAGTCACGGCTACATCTGTGGCTCTTCGGGGAATGGCTTGGCTCAGATGTACTAGCCTATCGCAGGATACCCAGGCTAAGGCCATGGATTTTCCTGTAGTGGGTAATTCTCTGTTTGGGGAGCAGACAGAGAATTACATGAAGAAAATGGATGAGTACAGGACCACTTACAGGAGTGCTCAGGCCAAAGAGAGGCAGGCAACTCCTCAAAGGCCGCAGTCTAGGGGCAGGGGCAGGCCTTGTCATAGGCCTTTTTACCAAGCACAGGCCTCTTCTCCCTTTTCACAGAGGGGGTTCTTCAGAGGGAGAGGCAGAAGGGGGATGAGCAGGGCTGCATCCACTCCTCAGCCTAATGCCCCTGCCAAGCAGACACCCTGATGGGCCTGCCTGGCTCGACTCTCCTATTCCAGTAGGGGACAGGCTGACTTCGTCCAGGACTGGATGTCTGCTTTATCAGACAAGTGGGTCCTGGAAGTAGTATGCCAGGGACTGGTTCTCAGCTTCAAAAAATTTCCAAAGATGAGAGACAGATCTTTTCCACCTGCAGGTCTTTCAGAAACCCTTGCCCTAGAGTCAGAGGTTTCACCTTTGCTGGCTTTAAGAGCCATAGAGAAAGAGTACCTACCCTACACTGGGGCAAAGGTCTGTACTCCAGGTACTTCCTTATCCCAAAAAAGACAGGGGAGTGGCGACCCATCCTAGACCTAAGATACCTAAACAAACATCTTTTAAAACCAAAGTTCAAGATGGTAACTCTGGGAATAATCCATCCCTCTCTAAGGCCAGGGGACTGGCTAGCCTCCCTGGACCTCAAAGATGCCTATTTTCACATTCCCATCCGGTGCTCCAACAGAAAGTACCTCAGGTTCGAGTTGCCCTCAGGCCACTGTCAGTTCAGAGCAATGCCCTTTGGCCTAACTTCAGCCCCAAGGGTCTCCACAAAGTGCCTGGCAGTAGTAGTTGCCTTTCTAAGGAGGCAAAAGATTTCCATTTTTCCATATCTGGACGACTGACTAATAGTGGGCCAATCTCCAGACCAAGTTAAGTCAGACCTGCAAGTGACCCAGCAAGTGCTCACTTCTCTAGGATTTCATCTCAACCTTCCCAAGTCAGTTCTCGAGCCAGTACAGCTCCATACCTTTATAGGGGCAGAGCTGGATATGGTCAAAGCAAGAGTCTTTCTTCCCCTGGAAGGGCAAGGGTTCTTATGGAACTAGCCTCTTCCTTCAGCCTTCAGGTATCTCAACCAGCAAGGCATTTCCTCTAGCTCTTGGGCCACATGGCAGCTTCTACAGCAGTGGTCCAAGGGGGAAGGTTCCAGATGAGGGACATTCAGTTCCATCTGAGGGCTTTTTGGTCTCAGAGGAAGGATTCCCTTACCAAACTGATCCCAGTGACTCTGACCGTGATCCAAGCCCTTCAATGGTGGCAGGATCAGGACAATTTAAGGCAAGGGGTCCCATTTGCCACTCAGTCTCATTCAGTGGTCCTTACCACGGATGCTTCCCTTCTGGGCTGGGGAGCCCATCTTGGGGCCCTCACTGTGGTCCCCTCAGGAATCCCTTCTCCATATCAATCTCCTAGAACTCAGGGCAGTTTTTCTGGCCCTGCAAGCTTTCTCTCAGTCAGTATAGAACAAGGTGGTTCAGGTCAGAACAGACAACACCACCACCATGTGGTACATCAACAAACAGGGAGGCACTCAGTCTACGGCCTTGTGCGCAGGAGCTATGAAGTTGTGGTCCCTGGCTTATTCCCTGCAAACCTCTCTGATAGCAGTTTACCTTCCAGGAAAGGACAATGTGCTAGCAGATACACTGGGTAGGATCTCATAGGGCCATCACGAATGGTCCCTGGACCCTCTGGTATTGAAGGTGATTTTTTCAAGGTTAGGCACTCCAGAGATAGATCTTTTTGTAGCCCCAGACAATCACCAACTTCCTCTCTTTTGTTGCAGATCCCCAGTCTTGGGCTCAGTCCCCCTGGATGCTCTGATTCTGAACTGGGAAGGGAAATTTCTGTATGCCTTCCCTCCCTTGAGTATAATTGGGAAATTCGCATTAAGGAGTTACTCAGCTATTACACTTAAAGTACCCAAAGCAAAATCCCGCTCCGGCAGGGCAGCCATAAGCTTCGTGCTACCTACCTCATGGAACAATCTACAAAAAACCCTCAACTTAAGCACTCTAATCGGTATAAATGCCTTCAAGACACTTTATTTCTATACAGTCAGAGAAGTATGTAACTGCTTCACCCACTCAGACCCAGTACCAGTGTCTGCACTGGTATATAGCCACGCCTAGACCCAATTTTAAGTACTGACCCCCAGCTTGCTCCTCACCACCTAATTGTTCTCTCTCTCTCTCTCTGTTATCCTCCTGTCTTATCAACACTAGGCCCATCCATCCCCTTATTCTTCCTTTCCCAATCTCAGATAGGAGCTCACTACCCTGGGTTGTGACATCCTACCATGCCCTGTACTTTATAGCATTCAATCCTGGGGCTCACACATACTCCTTTTCTCCATCCACCTTCTCTACATCCCGTTTTACCAACTCCTCTCTGTGCACTGTGCCCTCCTAGCCTTTCTTCCCCTACCTCCCTTCCTTCCCCCCTACTTTCACCTCTACCTGGTGTATATTTTTAATTTTATTTTTTTTCTTCCGTTACTTCCTCCTGCAACCTTAGATAAGCTGCTTTATGTTCCTATAGACACTTCTATGTATGTAAATACCATGTAATCTGTACAATATCTGTATAATTATATGTACATATGAACTTCTTTTTCTTCCTCTCTGTAAAGAGTATTATCTGTATTGCCTTGTAAATACCTGTGTTGACCTGTATATACAATTGTTCATGCTCCACCCAGGTCCATCTTGCAAATGAGCTTCTGCTCAACGATGAACGCCTGGTTAAATAAAATAAATAAAGATTTCTGTTCAAAGTTTTAGTCAAGATAAGGTCACAACCTTGCAAAGTGATTCTTATTGCTCCAGTCTGGGTCAGACAGCCCTGGTACCCCCTGTTGCTGTCCCTAGCAGTCCATCTTCCCCTGTCTCTTCCCAGGAATTACAACCTGTTAACCTCCTCTCAGGGGAGGATTTGGTACCCCAATCTTCAGTCTCTCAGTCTCAAAGCATGGCTCTTGAAGAGTTAGAGTTTACAGATTTGCATCTGTCTCAGGGGGTTCTGGATATTCTCAAAGCTTCTCAAAAGCCCTCCACCAGAAAGACTTATAACTCTAAATGGAAGAAATTCAGCATTTGGTGTTCCAAGAAGCATATTTCTCCAGATACTGCTGAATTGCCTACAGTTCTGGATCATATGGTCCATCTTAATGGCCTGGGCCTCAGACCAGCTACTCTCAAGGTACACTTGTCAGCTGTTTCTGCTTTTCTGTCAGTGGGGAAGTCTTCCTCACTATCATCTCATCCTGTATTCTGTAACTTTTTTAAAGGATTGCTTCATACCAATCCTGCCTTTAGAGACCCTGCCCCTGCCTGGGATTTAAATGTTTGCATTGCTCAACTTATGTAACCTCCTTTTGAGCCTATGTCCTCAGCAGAGCTTAAGCACGTGACTTGGAAAACTGTGTTTTTGGTAGCCATTACCTCTGCCAGACGTATCAGTGAATTGCAAACCCTGTCAGTGGAACCTGATTTTATCTCTTTTCACAGGGATAAAGTGGTTCTTAGAACCAACAGAAGGTTCTTGCCCAAACTGGTTTCAGATTTCCACTTGAATCAGTCTATGTCTCTTCCTGTTTTCTTCACCGATCATTCTTCCTCAGGAGAGAGAAGGCTACACAGTTTAGATGTTAAAAGAGCCCTTAGCTACTACATAGAGCGTACCAAGGGTCACAGGTTTGAGTCCCCCCAGTTGTTCCTCACTTATGGAGAAGTGGGAAAGGGCAAACCTGCCACCAAGAGAACTATTGCCAGGTGGATTGTGTCTTGTTTACAATTCTGCTATGAGAAACTGGGAAAGATTCCACCCTCAGGCCTGAGGGCTCACTGTACAAGAGGTACATCTGCTTCCCTGGCTACTGCCAGGGATATTCCTCTCTTAGAAATTTGCCAAGCAGCCACCTGGAAAACAGTCCATACCTTTACCAAGCATTACTCTCTGGATATCCAGGCTAGGAGTGATGCTCGGTTTGGCACAGCAGTACTTCAGAGCCTTTTCCCAAAGTAGGTTCTGTCCCTCCTCTATGGAGGTACTGCTTGGTAGTCTGCATTAGTCAGAATACAGCAAGACTTCATGTTGTTTGAAGAAAAAATTACTCACCTTAGTAATTATGTTTCTTCTATTGGAGTCTTGCTGTATTTTGACCTCCCCCTACCTCCCCTCTCAGAACCTGGTTTTTGGGAAGTGGGTGGGCAGGCACAGTGTTGCACCTCAGGGGTGCTCCTACACCCTCTGCTATTTTGTTTGGGTGTTTATTTTGTTGTTATTATTATTTGAATTGGTTTTGTGTCTTGGGTTTCCTGACTTGAGTCTTCCTTTGGGAATCCAAGACTTTTTGTTGCCATTTGGCTAGTAAAAATTTTACAGTTTCCACATAGGATAGCTAGTGAGTTTTTGCTCATAAGAATCTGACGGTTAGATTTCAAAGGGAAACAGACAGAGACATCAACCGAGCTCGAGCTCAGCATTCTATGCTCTGCATAGAAAGTTTAACCCTTTGTTCTCCGGGGCAGTTTAAAGGCAGGGGCTAACTGCATTAGTCAGAATACAGCAAGACTCCAATAGAAGAAACATAATTACTAAGGTGAGTAATTTTTTCAAACAGTAGAAGCAATTGAAAATACATACTGGGCCAGATACCAGCAACATTGTAAGAGTTTGGGTTATAATCCAATAGTAGCTAACAACAAGTTGCTCAAGTCAATGACGGCATCAAGGAGAGATGACAGTAGTGTATATAACAGTTAGGCATAACATTAGCTTGCTAGGAGACAATGATGGAGAACATCGGCAGCAGCTACACAGAAGTTAAGTGCAATCACAGTAACCAAGAGCACTGAGGTGTGAAAATAAAGCATGCTTAAAGATAAGGTGAAATGAGGCATTCTTTACATGGAGGGGGGGAGAATTCCAAAACCTAGGAGCAAAATAGGAAAAGGCTTGCTCACCCATTTTGGAGGAGCAGGGCTGAACAGAGAGCAAGGTAGAAAAGGAGGACCTAAGTGGGCGAGAGTGAGAGACAGGGGTAAGCATGTCACCCAGGGTGGCAGGTCGATGGGTTCTGGTTATGGAATCAATAAAACAGTCTAAGGCGTAAGCATGGAGAGCATTAGGAGACAGCCAATTTAAGGTCGAGTAGAGTACGCAGTAATGGGTAAGAAGAGGAGTAGATAAGGCGAATCTACAGATATTGTTATAGGAGGTGTCCCATTTGCGAAGGACCCCTGCATTGGCATGCGAGAATACAGGGAAGACATACTGAAGTTGTGGAAGTAACACACCTCTCACTACTGAGATCCTGGCGGCAGGGGTGAGAGAGCGACGAACTCTAAATGCTGCCCCAATCTTGGAGTTAGCCGAGCAACACACCTCATTTATGTGAGTAGCAAAGTTAAGTGCAGGGTCGAGAGTAACCCCTAGATATTTAAAGGATAAGATGTAGGATACAGCAGTGCTATCACAGCATCGGACCAGAAGTTTAGAAGACCCAGAGGGCACCTTTCAGGAGGACCCAAGCAGCATGGGCTGGGTCTTAGCTAGGTTTAGAATTAGATAGTTTACTGATAACCAGGAATGGAGGGTCTGGAAGTCAAGTGAAAGATGCTGATTGATGTCAATGATAAACTTAGTGGCAGAGTAAAGCACAAGGTCATCTGCGTACATGATCATACTGCTGTGAGTAGAAAGGCTAGGGAAGTCATTAAGGAAGAGAGAGAAAAGTAGGTGACCAAGAATAGAACCCTGCGGAACACCACAGGTGACAGGGGCAGGGGAGGAGAGAGCTTTGCAGAAAGAGACAGCCTAAGAGCGATTTTCAAGGTAGCTGCCAAACCAGGACAGGGCAGATTCGGAGGCACCAAGAGAATGCAGCTTAGCCAGAAGTAGTAGTTGTAACCCCTAGATGGCGCTATCCCAGGGGCTACTACCCCTGCCTGATTTGCCACTAACAGGTTGAGGGGCCTGGATCCAATGGCGGGTGCCTCCACCCAGAGGTCAGGGTTTGCAATAGTTAAACTTACTTGGTCACAGCCCTCTGGGACACTGCAACCCCCCTTTCTTCCCACTAGTGGCCCACACAATATATCAGAATTACCTTCACAGTATACACTTACCCCAGGACTAGTTCGGCACTGGGACCTCCTGTGAAATAAGATACAGTGCAACAATCACAGTACAGTACTTTAACATAGACAAATACCTCAGGAAGTATAACTTTGCTGAAACAAGCAGCTCTGATTTATTTAGGGGATATAACATGGACAGGGAAATCAGGTTAATTAGCTTATCCTTTACTATCTACCTATGGCTCTGTGCACAGGCCTATCCCTACCAGTTACTGTCCCTGGGTACCCAAGCCCTAGTGGCTAGTCCAAACCGTGGCAGCTGGTGAGGCCCTTTCACACAGTGAAAAGAAAAATTAGTTTAAACAGTCAGCAGTACAGTGATTCCATTTGGATTTAATGTGGCAATTCAACAGGGAGCGACCCTGAATTAGTACTCAGACCTCCAAACAAGATAGGGTCCTTCAACGTCAGCAGGGCTACTTGAGCTCCACGAGACTCTTCACACATTTATATGGTAAAAAAAGAAAGTATTATACCAGGCAGGCTGCTTCTCTATCCCGATCGCAATTACTGTACAATACCGGGAGAACACAGCAGATTCAGTTCCTGACAGACCGAGTACAATTCAACAATTTCTCCAGTCTTCTACAGGTGAGCCTGGTTTCTACTCTTCAGAGATCCTTTGATTCTTTTCACAGGGACGGTTCAGTCCTAAGAAGCAGTTACACAGCTGCAGACCGAACTCTGGGCCTTACACACGTTTTTGACTGAAACTGTGCACTGAAGGAGCACAGGTTCTTTCCCTTCACTGCCAGATCTAAACTGAAACTCCAACAGACAAAACCGGGCACTTCCTTTGAGTTCCTCCCAGTTCTTGACTGGATTGGCTGTCACTCACAATAGACTGCTCCTGTTGGTCCAAAAGGCGCTGAAGTCTAAACTACATCTCCCAGAGTCACTGCCCATACAATCCTCTTGTGGCTGGCTCAGATTATGAGTCCAAGTTCTGATCTACAAGGCACCATTTTAGAGCTAGCTTACTCCACACTGATTGGTCCAGTTCAGCAGTTCAAAACTAGAATGGGGAACTAGGCAGACACAGTTCTGACTGCAAAGAAAGCAGGTTAGACAAACTGTATTTTCATTATTACTCTACATGATTTCTGGCAAACAGTTACATCTTTCAGGTAGGTTCCCTTTGCACTCCTAGTGACTGCAAAAATGGAGTGAATTGGCAGCAGTTCGAGTGGTACTCAAGCAGAGAAGCACACAGTCCCCCCATACAAACTAATTATGTCTGCAAGCAGACAGCTCTTAAAGAGACAGTACCAGAGGCTCTAAAAACACTCACTGATAAATGGCTCAAACGCCAAACACCATTCAGGCTTGGAGCATTCAAGCAAGCTCCTGGAAATCTTTTGGGAACCCCCATTTGCAGGGGGGTTACATAGTCATGTACCAAGTCAAATGCTTTGGCGAGGTCGATGAAGACAGCTCCTGTAAGTAAGCCCTTGCCCATGCTGCATTTAACATCATTGTAAACTGGGTCAGAGCAGTAGTAGTACTATGCCCAGCCCTAAATCCATGTTGTTTTGGGGATTGAAGGTTAAAATTGAGAAGATACGCTGAAACCTGTCGGTGAACAAGTTTTTCAAGCAACTTACTGAGTGAGGGAAGGAGAGAAATGTGACGGTAGTTCGACAGGATTTTGATATCACCTTTCTTAAAAACAGGTATCGTTCTGGCTGTTTTCCAGATTGAGAGGACTGAAGCTGAGCAGATTGAGAGGTTGAAAAGCCGGGTAACCGGCACAGCCAGACTGGAGGCAAACTGCCTAAGAATCCCAGGATGAATACCATCAGGACCTGCACTGCCACATGCAGGGAGGGACCTTAGTAACTTAAAGACTTCATTGCAAGTGACCGGTAATAAAACAAGAGAGGGGAGAGCTGAGGGAAGCCGGGTTGTGGACGCGAGGGTACTGAGGGATATAGCAAAGGTGGTGATGGGTAGGGAAGGGAAAAGGGAGTTGAGAGCGGTCTCAATGGTGAGAGGATTATTGCTGTGGGAATAATTTATAAGCATATCATTAGGAGACAGAGGCTTGTTATTCCCAAGAATTTCTTTAATACGAGACCAATATCGTTTAGGGTTAGAGGCAGAGGAACTGAGTAGGTTACGACAGTACCTGCTCTTGGCAAAATGAATCTCCTTTTTACAGGTACTGCATAGGGACCTGTAAGCATCATAGTCAGCTTGAAGGGAGGAGGACTTCCAGATTGACCAGAGTTTATCCTTATGTTTCAGCAACCGAAGACGGGGACGCTTGAGCCATTTGGTGACTTTACCTTTTACCCATCACGTGGTGACTGGAATATGCTGATTTTGAAGAGCAAGAAGGATAGCATTGAAATATTGTGCCGCTATGTTGATATCATTGGTAATGAAGAGGGGGCCCAGTCAACCAGGTACAAGTCCTCCAGAAATGCAGCAGGGTTAAGCTTACAGAGGTTAGAAAAAGATAGGACTTTGGAGGGGTAAGAGGGAGGGGAGGTGTCCCAGCTGCAGTAAACCGGGCAATGATCACTTATGGTGTCAGGAAGAACTCCAGCAGATGGGAAGTACTCCTTCCTATTAGTCAGGATCCAATCTATGAGGGTGTTACAGAGGCCTAGATGGGAGATCCTAGTGGGGGCCTGGATGAGTTGAGTGAGATTGGCCTTGCTAATTATGGAAGATAAGAGAGAGGAACTAGGCCCATTCCAGTCAAGGTTAAAGTCTCCTGGGCAGATTATGTCATATTTACCAGACACCGATGGTAGAAATTCAATGAATTCATCAAGACCTTGCCTGGAGTTTCTAAGAGGTACATAAACGCAGAATATATGAAGTTGTTTTACACCCCCAAGCAATAGAAGGGAATGAAGAACCTTACAATTAGTCAGTGGTGGATACTGTATGAGAGATACATTGAGGTGGTCCTTGAAATACAGAGTCACACCTCCACCTCTTTTATTGCTACAGCGATCCACCCGAAGCAAGTTGTAGCCCTGAATGGAGCAGAGGGAGTCCGCAGTAGTAGGTTTCAGCCATGTTTCATATAATGCAAGGATGTCAGTGTTATAGGTGCATACCCACGCCTCAAGCTCCGGGAGGTTTGCAGTAAGGCTCCTCGCATTTAGGTGAGCGAATGTGAGACCTGACAATTGGGGCAAGGAATTTAAGTGGGAGATAGAATAGACGTAGTGGCCATAGAAGGACCAGGATTGGACTCAATATCCCCGGCTAGGATGAGGGATAGGGTAACTATCCAGATTGACGAAATCAAACATGCTTGACATGCACACCCTGTAGTCCCAGAGAACTTGAGCAAATTATAACTTATTAGTTCTTCTAACCGTTTATGTTTAAACCCCGCTAGATGGGATGGATTATGGGTTGGGAACGTCAGAAGATTGGAGTAGCAGAAGTTATCAAGAGAATATAGACAGCATGATGAGGGATTCTCCATAGGTTCGGTTATAACAGCCAGAAAAAACAACAACCCTAGTAAAGGCAGAATGGGGTACATAACCCATGGTGTCCATGATGAGGGACTAGAAGTGGAAGGCTAAGTATAGGGGGAGAGAAACAGACCAGTTAGGGAGAGAGACAAGGAGGAATAAAAACCCCACAGTAGAGTGCCAGAGGAAGAGCCCTGCGCCAGGGAGAAGGAAGTGATTCCAATGAGAAACGGATGACCTCTAGTGGAGAAACAGAATAACGAGCAAATGGGAAACCCTGTAGATGGCGACAAAAACCATACAAAATCGCACGACTGGACACCATATATAACCCTGTATAAGTAAGACCAGCTAAGAGTGGGAGGGTATTGGGGGCCGGTGGGGGATCAATCCAGGCATCGCACGCTGTACAATTACAATAGAAGCCAGATGCAGCCTTTGGCAATTAGTGAGCTCCAACTTAGCATGATGCTAGTTGTGTGCTCTGAATTTAGGGAGGAATGAGTTTGGCTTCGAATTGCAGTGCAGATTGGCTTTATGTTTTTCTTAGGTTTGCTTTATTTGTTTAGGCAGAGAGCAGCCTAAGGTAAAAATTACATGCAGTCTGCAGGCACAGAAACCAGCTGCTTGCTTTTAAAAATAAATTAGGACTGTGGAGAGGTTCAGCTGTTTAGTTTTCATCAAAAATAAATTCAGACTGAGGAGAGCTCCAGAATACACACAATTTGTGTAAAAAGATTAAAAATAGGAGGACCACTTGGTACATTAACCTCCAGGAAGCAGGCTGTGGTCCAACAAAAAGGCGCCAAGTTTCAACTCGGGACAAAGGAGCAAACGAGCACGATAACCAGCTGACTAAACAGCATACCTAAGATTCGAGGTCGGTGTGGTTGAGAGCAACACATGAGGCGGTCAGGGCGTGGCCACTGAAAAAGAACACAGGAGAGTGGGTAAATATATATGTTACAGGAGGGCAGGGAAAAGATTAACAAGTATGACGAGGATAAAGTAGCAGGGGAAGGGAAGAATGAAGATTGGACAGACGAGGGAGTTCAGAGGAGAACAGAGAGCAGAGTAGAAATAGGTAGGTTGGGGGGAGGGTACAGGATAGGACAGCTAGAGAAAAATAAATTACTGAGGCAGCTTGTAAATATGCTCTACAGAGTAAACTTGCACAGTTCAGCCCCCCAGACCATAAATATTCACCATAACAACAGTTTCAGAAGTAAAAAAATCAGCATTAAATTGCATCAGCCCAGGCAGTGCACGCTGTACAATCACAATAGAAGCCAGATGCAGCCTGTGGCAATTAGTGAGCTCCAGCTCAGCACGACGCGAGTTGTGTGCTCTGAATTTAGGAAGGAATGAGTTTGACTCTGAATTGCACTGTAGATTAGTTTTATTTTTTTCTTAGGTTTGCTTTATTTGTTTAGGCAGAGAGCAGCTGAAGCCAACAATTACACGCAGTCTGCAGGCACAGAAACCAGCTGCTTGCTTTTAAAAATAAATTAGGACTGTGGAGAGGCTCAGCTGTTTAGTTTTCATCAAAAATAAATTCAGACTGAGGAGAGCTCCAAAATACACACAATTTGTGTGAAAAGATTAAAAATAGCAGGACCACTTGGTACATTAGCCTCCAGGGAGCAGGCTGTGGTCCAACAAAAAGGCGCCAAGTTTCAACTCGGGACAAAGGAGCAAACGAGCGCGATAACCAGCTGACTAAACAGCATACCTAGTTCAGGTTGGCGGCAGCGGACGAGGAGCAGCTCCGTGAGTGGTCCAGGACATGGCCACTAATTCAGGTCAGCGGCAGCGGACGAGGAGCAGCTCCGCGGGTGGTCCAGTACGTGGCCACTAGTTCAGGTCGGCAGCAACGAACGAGGAGCAGCTCCGCGGGCAGTCCAGGACATGGCCACTAGTTCAGGTTGGCGGCAACGGACGAGGAGCAGCTCCGCGGGTGGTGCAGGACATGGTCACTGGAAACCACTGGTGAAATCGAAGGAGGCCTGGTGGGGCGGTCTCCAGAGCTGCGGGGTCCACTGAGCAGTTAGAGCAAATGCAGGCCTTCAAGGAAGAGGCAGCATGGGCTGTGGAGCTCTCCTGTTGGGCGATTTTTGTTCCACTCAATCTGGGCTCCACCTTCTCAGGCTCCTTCCGGGAGGTGTACCTTCAGGCGCTCATGCCTCCCGGTCCCGTAAGAAGGACAAGGAACCAAGCCATTCTGGGGATCGAGAGCGATCTCGGTCCCAGGGATCTCCAGTCTCGACTTCGGTCGAGACGGCTACTTTGGCCATCGGCTTCTCTGCTTTTCTGACTGATCAGCCGATCGAAGACTCAATCGATGACGCAGTGGAGATCACTCTCGACCCTGTTGATCTGTTGTCACCTGACGAGGCTGACAACTCCCTTACCAGGACTCTGGTTCTGCCTCTTCCTGAAGTGGAGACCAGACCACTGGTAATCCCATCGAGGAAACGGTCCCTGATCTAGGAAAATCACTGGTCCCCCTGGTGTCTCCTGAGCGGCCCGGTCAGCCAGCCCAATCGAGGTCGAGGTCTCAGACTCCCTAGACCGATAGGCTGAGGAAGGCACATAAGCGCTCAAAGAAAAGGCGATGCCGACATTCATCTTCGTCCTCCTCGGATGAGGAGAGGCTTCGATGGAAGCTCTGTCGACACTATGAAGAGCTCATGTGGCAACAGCTGATCCTTTCCAGAAACTGGCTTTGGTTTCAACACTGGCCATCACTTGGCTTTTGCCTTCTAGGCCGGAGCCGGCTCCATCAAAACCAATCATCTCGGTTCCTCTGCCCGTGGAGCCAGTAGAACCTGCCCCGGTTCGGTCAAAATCAGCCTCTCCACCGATAGTGGTGGAGCCGCCACCTAAACAGCCCATGGGAGGGGCTCCTTCGAAGGAAGCTCGGACTGTTCCTGGTCTTCCTCGCAGGATTTCAGTCACCCTCACGCCTGACCATCCCAGGCGTGCGGAAGGGGACCTTGGTGGCTGGTCGATTTATCCAGATATTTCAGATTCTGACGACTCTGACCTATACTCTCATCCACTTGACGATTAGTCGGTGGGCAGTCTGTCGACAGAGGAAGGCCCTTTGTCCTTTTTGAGGATTCTCCACCTCATCTCTGAATCCACAGGAATGCCCCTGGACCCTGTGCAGAAATGGGCGGGGTACCCTCTTACAGACATTCTTAAGAGAAGGGATACTCCTACAGAAGCCTTCCCAGTAGCCGAGGCCATTGCTGGTCCGACTTTGGAGCTTTGGCAGCACCCTGCGTCCTGCCCAGCGCCATCTGCCTGGATGGGCCATAAGTATGCGGTGCCCTTTGGGTCTCTCTCAGGGTGCACAGAACATCCCTCAGTGGAGGGGTTGGTGACTGCTTCCGTGTTCAGATGCACTGGCAGTTCTGCCGATACCAACAGACCTCCAGACAAGGAGTCCAAAAAATTGGACTCTGCCAGGAAGGTTTATGCCGCCGCCTCACTAGGCCTCTGTCAGGCAAGCTCGGCTGTCATCGTGGCACACTTTTCTCATGCCCTGCTGGGCTCCTTGGATGAGGTTCTCCCGCACCTCCCCATGGATCTTCAGACTACAGTCAAGCAGGTCCAGGATCAGGGCCAGGACATTGCCAAGCAGCAACTTCAGATGGCCCTGGACCTCAGAGACTCATGCACCCGTTCGGTGGCAGCCACGGTTGCCATGCACCGCAGGGCTTGGCTGAGACTTTCCACCTTCATGGTGGATACCCAGCACAAACTTACTGATGTTCCTTTCCTGGGCACTGATCTCTTCGGCCCAGGTATAGATGGTAACCTTCAGTGAATTGAGCAGTCCAGTGCCACCTTGGACTCAGCTACTTCTGCTCAGAAAGACGCCCCTGGCACCAAGAAACAGCAGAAGAAGAAGCCATTTCAGCATCCTGCTCCTGCGGCCAAGCAACCTTCCTTCCAGGTTGGGCAGCAACAGCAGGCACAGGCTTGGCGCCCCCGTCCCAAGTCCGGGCCTTCAGCGGCCCGCAGAGGAGGTCAAGGTTCAGGCGGCTTCCAATCTGGACCCTCTTTCTCCAAGTCTGCCCAGTAATGGAATAGGGGCTGCCACCTCTATTCCCATCACGCCAGCTCTGGGTCCTCCCATGGGGGGCCAGCTCTGACACTTTCTTTCCGCCTGGTCCACAGTTACCATGGACAGGTAGGTCTTAGAAGTGGTCGGCCAGGGTCTGCCTCTAGAGTTCGAGCAGTGCCCTCCCAGCCGTGCCTGTGCCCCACGGGAGGGAAGGATATTAGTCCACACTCGATCGGCTCTGAGAGATGACATATCCCAACTCCTCCTCAATGAGGTTGGGGTCCAAGTGACAGATCCTCCATTCAATCCAGGGTTAGTTTCCAGGTACTTTCTGGTCCCTAAACGGATGGGGGGCTGGCGCCCCATTCTAGATCTGCACGACCTGAACCAGTTTCTCAGGCCACGCACCTTCAGGATGGTAACTCTGTCCCAGATCATACCATCCCTGGAGCAGAAGATGTGGTTCTGCTCACTGGATCTCCAGGATGCGTTTTTTCCCGTCCCAATCCATCCAGCTCACCAGAGGTTCCTCCTCTTCAGAGCAGCAGGGACCATATACGAGATTTCCGAGCCATGCCGTTCGGCCTGTCATCAGCCCCATGGGTCTTCACCAAATGCATTGCAGGGTTGGCAGCCCACCTAGGCATCGAGGGATCAGAGGCTACCCATACCTCGATCATCGGCTCTTAGCAGGTTCCACCCAGCAAGAGATGGAGAGGTCCGGGGATCTGGCCCTCTAGACCTGCACTCAGCTTGGCTTCCTGATCAATGAGGCCAAGTCGGAGCTCGTGCCTTCGCAGGTAATATGCTTCATTAGGGTAGAGCTCGACTCCTGCCGAGCCAGAGCCCAGCTCCCGGTGGACAGGGTGGAGGTTCTCTCCTGCTTTGCTCAATCATTCAAACAACATGAAGTCTTGCTATATTATGACATATGCAGTATAACCCCAGGTTAGAACTGCTCCGGAGGTGAAAGAGTTAACTTTCTATGCAGGGCATGGAATCTTGAGCGCGAGCTCGGTTGAACACTCTGTCTGTTGCAGCTCAAACTTAAACTGTCAGATTCTTTACTCCGCCTCACTGAACAGTCGCTCCGGAGATTCCTCCTGCTGCTCGGTTCGTTTGTCGGTTTTAAAGTGTAATTCTCGGTTTATTTTACCAAAATTTAGCCGCAATCGTCGGTTCAAGCTCTGTCTGTGGTACTGTAAGTAATAAATAGGCTTTTGTTTATTTTCTTCTGTGTGGAACTTGTAAACGTCTTTTCGGTTCAGTTTGAGCCGATCAGATTGGGTTTAAAATTACTTTCTGGTCCTTTAGAGTGCGGTTCTCGATTCTTATCAGTTCTAAAAAAAACAGATTTTATTATGTTTTTTTCCACGACCCGTGACACGGTTGGGAACTGATAAGAGAGTCTTGCTTGGCGGATTGCCATTAACGGGCAAGTTTTGGTTAGCTGGCACTTATGTCTGAGAAACCCAAAAGAAAAACCGGACCCACTGGGTTTCAGCACTGTGGCCTCTGTGGGGAAGCCTTTGCTAAGGCTGACCCACACACCACTTGTGTATATTGTCTGGGGTTTGACCACCTCAATGCAGACTGCCAGATTTGTAAGAATTTTCCTGCTGCTACCATGGAAAAGAGAGTTGGTAGGCACAGGGAAAGGGAGGCCAAAAAGTCCGCTGACCCGGATGGCCAGCCTGGTTCGGTTCCAACTGAACCTGAGAGAGTGCCCTCTGACCAGGGTGATACTTCCTCGGGCAAACGAAGAGCCAGCTCTGAGGAGCCGGTTCCAACTAAAAGGACTAGAAAGTCAGCTAGTTTGGGGTCAAAAGTTCTTTCTCCAACCGCTGAGGAAATAGCCAAAGCTATTCAAATTGTCCAGTCTCTTTCCCTGGATTTCCGTCGAACCGACACCATTAGGGAAGCGGTTCGGTGACGGTTCCTCCGGTTCAAGATTATGATTTTGAGGATTTTATGAACCAGAGGAGGGTATAGGAGGAGAGTGAGTGTTTTTGAAAGTCTGGATGTGCCCATTGAGCGGACATCTCTCCAGACAGACCTTCAGGGTTTTCCTCCCAGGCTATCTGAGTCCCTTCTCATTTTTGTTTTACAAGAAAGTTGCTGAGACTCTGCAACTCCCTGTTGAGGAGGCTGTTGATGATCAAGAAGAGCCTGATTTTGTGGAAATGATGGATATTCCAGAGTCTAGGAGACTGTCTATTCCCTTGCACAAATCTTTTAGGAAACAGACAGTAAAAATTCTGAAAACTCCTCATTCTATCCTCCCTGTGGATAAAAGGATGGACAAGAGGTATGCTTTATCAGGCTCTGATACGGAGTTCCTCTCCCAGCAATGCAGCCATGTGGGGGTAGTGCAGGCTGCAGCCTGTGACAAGGCTAATATTCCTCTAGCCTCTCACCCTCCTGAAAAGGATTCCAGGAGGATGGATGCCATGGCAAAGAAACAGTACATGGCAGCATCTTTGGGACTCAGACAGGCAAATTATATGGCTTATGCAGCTAGGTACCAGAAATCCAGATGGGATACTGTCCTGGCCCTCACAAAACAGGCCCCTGACCAGCTTGCCAGGGAGCTGGAGCAGGTGGCTGCGGATGGTATTGAGGCATCCAAGGTGCAATTTCATGCTGCAGTAGACTGTAATGATGTTTCATCAAGAGTCATGGCTACATCTGTGTCTCTTCACAGAATGGTCTGGCTCAGATGTACTGACCTGTCACAGGATACTCAGTCTAAGGCTATGGATTTTCCTGTTTTGGGTAATTCTCTGTTTGGGGAGCAGAGAATTATATGAAGAAAATGGATGAGTATAGGACCACCTATAGGAGTGCACTGGCCAAAGAAAGGCAAGCCACTCCTCAAAGGCAGCATGGCAGGGGCAGGCCTTTTCATAGGCCTTTTTACCAAGCCCAGGCCTCCTCTTCTGCTCATGCCCAGAGGGGGTTGTTTAGAGGAAGGGGCAGAAGGGGTTCTAGTAAACCTGCTTCTACCCCTCAACCCAAAGCCCTTGCAAAACAGGTTCCCTGATGGGGTAGCCAGGGCCGATTCACCACTACCGGTAGGGGGCAGGCTGGCTTACTTTGTCCAGGACTGGAAGTCTTTAACATCAGACAAGTGGGTCCTGGAAGTAGTAAGCCAGGGACTGGTTCTCAGCTTCAAAAAATTTCCGAAGATGAGAGCCAGGTCTTTTCCACCTGCAAACCCATCAGAGGCACTTGCCCTGGAAACAGAAGTTTCTCCCTCCTGGCTCTCAGAGCTGGAAAGGGTTCCACCCATACACCAGGGCAAAGGGTTATACTCCAGGTACTTCCTTACCCCAAAAAAGACAGGAGAATGGCGGCCCATCCTGGATCTCAGGTATCTAAACAAGCACCTTTTAAAACCAAAGTTCAAAATGGTGACTCTGGGAGTTATTTTACCTTCTCTAAGGCCAGGGGACTGGCTAGCCTCCCTGGACCTCAAGGATGCCTACTTCCATGTTCTCATTAGAAGCTCCCATCGAAAGTACCTCAGATTCGAACTGCCCTCAGGCCATTACCAGTTCAGAGCAATGCCCTTCGGCCTCACCTCAGCCCCGAGGGTGTTCACAAAATGCCTGGCAGTAGCAGTTGCTCATTTAAGAAGGCAAAAGATTGCCATCTTTCCTTATCTGGACAACTGGCTCATTGTAGGCCAGTCTCCAGAACAGGTCAAACTACACTTACAAGTAACCCAGCAACTGCTTACATCTCTAGGTTTCCTTCTCAATCTTCCAAAGTCAGTTCTGGAGCCTGTCCAGCTTCTCACCTTCATAGGCACAGAACTGAACACAAAAGAAGCCAGAGCCTTCCTCCCTCTGGAAAGAGCAAGGACCTTGGTCTCTCTGGCCTCTTCTTTCACCCTGCAGGTCTCTCGACCAGCAAGGCATTTTCTACAGCTCCTAGGGCACATGGTTGCTTCTACAGCAGTAGTGCAGGGAGCAAGATTTCAGATGAGGGAAATCCAGTTCCATTTGAGAGCCTTTTGGTCTCAAAGGACAGATCCTCTAACCAAATTGATTCCAGTGACTCGAACCCTGATCCAGGCCCTCCAGTGGTGGCAGGATCAGAGCAATCTAAGACAGGGGGTTCGCTTCACTCCGCAGCCTCATTCCTTGACCCTTACTACAGATGCATCCCTCTTGGGGTGGGGAGCTCACATGGGCGACCTTTCCACCCAAGGGCTGTGGTCCCCTCAGGAATCTCTGCTCTACATCAATTTGCTGGAGCTCAGAGCAGTTTTTCTAGCACTCCAGGTTTTTTCCACATCTGTTCAGAACAAGGTTGTTCAGATCAGAACAGACAATACCACTACAATGTGGTACATCAACAAGCAAGGGGGCACTCAGTCTACTGCCTTGTGCACCGAAGCAATGAAGTTGTGGTCTCTGGCTTATTCTCTGAACGCCTCCTTTACGGCAGTTCACCTCCCAGGAAAGGACAATGTCCTAGCGGATGCCCTCAGCAGGATTTCCCAGGGCCATCATGAATGGGCACTGGACCCCCTAGTACTGGAGGTAGTATTTGCCAGATGGGGCACCCCTCAAATAGATCTCTTTGCAGCCCCAGACAATCACCAGCTTCCCCTTTTTTGTTGCAGGCCCCCAGTGTTGGGCTCAGTCCCTCTGGATGCCTTCCTCCTCAGTTGGGAAGGGAAGTTCCTCTATGCTTTTCCCCCCCTTTCCCCTTCTTTTCAAGGTGCTAGTCAGAATCAGATCTCAATCCTGCAAGATGATTCTGATTGTTCCAGATTGGGCCAGGCAGCCCTGGTACCCACTCCTCATGTCCTTAGCAGTCCACCTTCCCCTGTGTCTTCCCAGGAATCACAACCTGTTAACCTGTGCCCAGGGGAGAGTTTGGTATCCGAACCTCAAATCTCTCAATCTCAAGGCATGGCTCTAGAGTTTGCTGACCTACACCTTTCCCAAGGTGTATTGGATATATTGAAGGCCTCTAGGAAGCCTTCCACCAGGGCTACTTATAATCCAAAATGAAAGAGATTTTCCATTTGGTGTGCTGGTAAACATATTTCCCCAGAATCTGCTGGCGTGCCCACTATCCTGGATTATTTGGTGCATTTGAATTCCTTGGGGCTGAGACCAGCTACCCTAAAAGTGCACTTGGCAGCTGTGTCTGTCTTCTTATCAGCAGGTAAGCCCTCTTCTTTTTCAGCTCACCCTGTGTTCTCCAAGATTCTTAAAGGGTTGCTTCACACCAACCCTCCGTTCAGGGAGCCCTGCCCTGCTTGAGATCTTAATATTTGTATTGCTCAGCTTATGCAGCCTTTTGAGCCATTGTCTTCAGCAGAGCTTAAGTACTTGACTTGGAAAACTGTGTTTCTGGTAGCCATCACCTCTGCCAGGCGCATAAGTGAGCTACAAGCATTGTCAGTGGAGCCTGATTTTATCTCCTTTCATAGAGATAAGGTGGTCCTCAGGACTAACAGGAAGTTTTTGCCTAAGGTGGTTTCAGACTTCCACCTTAATCAATCCATGTCTCTTCCTGTGTACTTCACTGACCATTCATCCTCTGGTGAGAGGAGATTGCACAGTTTAGATGTCAAGAGAGCCCTTGGTTACTATATAGAACTTACCAAGGGTCACAGGTTTGAATCCCTCCAATTGTTCCTCACTTATGGTGAGGTTGGTAAAGGGAAACCTGCCACTAAAAGATCCATTGCCAGGTGGATTGTCTCTTGTATCCAATTCTGCTATGAAAACTGGGTAGGTTCCTCCCTCAGGCCTGAGGCTCACTCTACCAGAGGTACAGCTCGTCTCTGGCTGCTGCCAGGGACATTCCTATCCTAGAGATATGTCAAGTAGCTACCTGGAAAACAGTTCACACTTTTACTAAGCATTACTCTCTGGATATCAGGCTAGGAGTGATGCTCGATTCAGCACAGCTGTGCTTCAGAGCCTATTTCCCAAGTAGGTTCTGTCCCTCCTCCATGGAGGTACTGCTGTGTAATCTGCATATGTCATAATATAGCAAGACTTCATGTTGTTTGAAGAAAAAATTACTCACCTTAGTAATGTTGTTTCTTCTAATGGAGTCTTGCTATATTATGACCTCCCCCCCAGCCTGCCCCTCTCAGAACCTCTATTTTTGGGATGTGGGTGGGCAGTGCAATGTTGGCACTTCATAGATGCCCACTTTATTTTCACCCTTCTTAGGGTGCTTGGGTGTTATGCTTATTTTATCTCTCTTGAATCCCCTGACTTGAGTCTTTGTTTTGGGATCAAGAATAAAAATGTGTTTTTGTAGTTAGTAGCCAGTAGGCTAGTGTAGGTTTACGGCTTCCACACAGAACCTTAGTGAGTTTTTGCTCGTAAAGATCTGACAGTTTAAGTTTGAGCTGCAACAGACAGAGTGTTCAACCCAGCTTGCGCTCAAGATTCCATGCCCTGCATGGAAAGTTAACTCTTTCACCTCCGGAGCAGTTCTAACCTGGGGTTATACTGCATATGTCATAATATAGCAAGACTCCATTAGAAGAAACATTACTAAGGTGAATAATTTTTTCTTTCTGGTTGGGCACTTGCGCCCTGCCTGGGACTTTCTGCACCATCTGGGGTACATGGTGGCCTGCACCACCGTGGTCCGATGGGCCCGGTGGCATATGCACCCCCTTCAATGGGAGCAGGCTGCTCAGCGGACTCAGTGCCATGGTCACTTTGACCAGCTGATCTCTGTGACCCAGATGTGGGAAGCTCCCCGGTGGTGGACCATCCTAGACCATCTGCAGGAAGGGATCCCGTTTGTCTGCCCCGAGCCAATGGTTGTCCTCATGACCGATGCCTTTCTCCTGGGTTGGGGAGCCCACATGGGGAACAACAGGGCCCACAGGTTCTGGACCCCCAAGGAATCCCGATACCATATCAACCTGTTGGAGCTCACAGTGTTCAGACTTGCACTGTCAGCATTTGCTCAGCAGCTTCAGGGTCAAGTGGTTCAAGTCCAGACGGACAGTACCACGACCATGTACTACCTCAACAGACAGGGCAGCATGCACTCCCGGCTGCTGTGCAGGGAAGTGCTCCACATCTGGGCATTCGTGAGCCATCTGGAGGCAGATCTCCTAACCATCCATGTGGCAGGCTCCTCAAATCAACAGGCGGATGCTCTCAATCGCGTAGGCAAGACATCCCACGAGTCGTCTCTCCATTCTGAGATAGCTCACAGCCTGTTCTCCCACTGGAGCAAACTGATGGTGGACATGTTTGCCTTCAGGGAAAACACCAAGCTGAGGCTGTTTCATGCCCACCCCCCATCCCCAGCAGGGCTCGTTGCAGGGGGATGCCTTCTCGAGACAGTGGACCCCAGGCCTCTTCTATGCCTTCTCTCCAATTCCCTTGATCCACAAGGTGCTTCTCAAGGTGAGGAGGGACAAGGCACAAGTGATCCTGGTAGGCCCAGATTTGGCCCTGCCGGTTCTGGTATCCAGATCTCCTCAACCTCAGCAACAGGGTCCCGAGGCATCTTTCAGCACACCCGGACCTGATATCAGTAAATCAGGGGAAGGTATTCCATCCGGATCTTCAATCCCTGCACTGACAGCCTGGTACCTGAGCGGCTAGAGTTCCAGGCTTTGGGTCTCTCTGAGGATGTACTAACAGTAGTGGGAGCATCCAGGAAGGAGTCGACCAGAAAGTGCTGTGCCTTCAAGTGGAAAAGGTTTTCCATTTGGTGTCAGGGCAAGGGCCTGGACCCTCTGTCCTGTCCCGTGGCTAGCATTTTAGACTACCTTTGGTCTCTGTCCAAAGGAGGCCTTCGGTCTACGACCCTTAAGGTGCACCTGGCAGCCATCTCAGCTTCCTGGGCATGTGCCGGTCAGCAGACAGTGGCACAGGAGAAGGTGGTCTGGTGCTTCTTTAAGGGCCTAGATCACATATCCCCTCCAGTGCGTGAACCTCCACCTCAGTGGGATTTACTGCTGGTTTTGGCAAAACTCATGGGCAAGCCATTCGAATCAATGCACAAGTGTGAGCTAGTACACTTGTCATGGAAGACCGCCTTTCTGGTGGCTATCACGTCAGGCAGAAGGACTGGGGAGCTCCAGGCACTTTCGGTGGAGTCTCCTTACCTGGTCTTCCATAGGGACAAGGTTGTCCTGTGCCCCCACCTGAAATTCCTCCCGAAGGTGGTGTCAGAGTTCCATCTAAACCAGGTGATGACTCTGCCTGTATTCTACCTGAACTACACCTCGGATGCTGAGTAAAGGCTCCATACTCTGGACCTAAGATGAGCTGTCTCCTATTACAAGGAGAGAATAGCGGAAATTCGAGGAGAGGTTCGCCAGCTGTTTGTCACCTGTGCTGAAGCCGCACCTGGCAGACCTGCAGCAGAGTGGACAATTGACAGATGGATTACATCTTGCATTGATCTCTGCTATAGGTTGGTGGGTAGGGAGCCTCCCGTAGGGCTAAGGGCTTATTCCACCCGCCATACCGCTGCGTCGGTGACTGGTTCCAGGGACATCCCTGTCCAGGAAATCTGCTGGGCTGCTACCTGGAAGACAGCAAACGCCTTCATCACCCACTACCACATCGACCTTGAGTCACACTGGGATGCTTTTTTGGGGGCCTCAGTTCTCTAGTCTCTGTTCCAAAAATAGGAGGGGTTCGCCTTGCCTCCCTCCCTCCTCCCAGAGAACTGCTAGGAGTCTGCCAAGAAGTGTGGATGAACAACATATCCACATCCCTAGAAACACAGGCTACTCACCTGTAACAGTAGTTCCAGGAGTGGTATATGTTGTTCATCCACACTGGCCCAACCAACCTCCCCGGCTGTGGTGCACAAACCTGGCTTCCAGCGGGCTAAGATCTGGCATCATGGGACGGAGTTGAGGGTTATACCACCTGGGTGGATGGGAGGAGCCAGCTTTAAGACCTTCTGGCAAGAATTAAAGGGGAAAGGGACATGCCAAGAAGTGTGGTTGAACAACATATACCACTCCTAGAACTACTGTTACAGGTGAATAACCTACGTTTTCTTCCTTGTGTGATTGCAAACCGAGCATCTCCCACACTTGGTCATACCTGGCTGCAAAGGCCCTAAAAGTAACTGTCCTCCCTTATCTTCTGGTTTCTTAAATTGTGAATGTACTAGTCTGTCTTTCAAGCTGTTCACTTTCTTAGCTACAGTAATAGGTCTTTGATGAAAAATTGGTATATCGGGGTTATCTGTGGCCACCATATGCCAGTGTTTATTGATAATCCTACAAACATCTGACATTCTGTGATTGTACTTGATAGCCAGTACTAATCTATCCATGTCTGAACTTGGACCCTTGAGTTGTTAGAGATCTTGTCTAGTTTTATTTTCTATTCTGTGGCTTGCCTGTTGCAAAATTGTAGTTTTATAGCCTTTGTTCCATGTCCTGTTTGATATTAGGTATTCTTCTGGTTTCTTACAGTTCCTCTTTACCCAAACCAGTTGGGAGTAAGGAATACTATTTTTTTAATTTGGGCTCATGGTAACTTGCACTGTGTAACAATGTGTTACAATCTGTCTCTTTTCTATACAACATTGTATTAAAAGTGCCATTTTCAAAACTGATGAATAAATCCATATATGGGATACATTCCTGGATGTAATTCATTACAAATTTCTGTCCCAACCATTCAATTCTCTGTGAAATGCTATCAGTTCACCTTCAGTCCCCCCCCCCATATACAGAATATATCATCAGTCTATCTGTACCATACTGTAATCTGATTAATATACATATTCACCCTGTCATTTAACACATGATCCATTTCAGTTATACATGTACGAAATGGCATATGCTGGGGCCATAGTACTGTCCATAGCGGTTCCCCTATCCTGCTGATAAAATTGTTCATCAAACTTAAAATAATTATTCATAAAATAAATAATGCTAAATCTTGTAGCATCTCTGTTCTAGGTGAGGCACCATGTTCTCTGATATTCAAAATTCTTCCCATACTTATAACCCCTTCTCTACGAGATATTGAGGTGTATAGATCAGAGACGTCAAAGGTTACTAGCAATACTTTATGAAGTATTCTGGTTTCTGCAATATTGTCTAGTTTCAACATGATGTCAGTGGAATCCCTTGCATAGGTGTCAGTTCCTTCAATTAATGGTTGTAAATAAAAATTAATGTATTTTGATATTGGGTCAAATATTGAATCAGTGCCAAACACAGTGGGCCGACCTGGAGGGTTAGTTTGGTATTTATGTATTTTTGGTATGTTATAAAATCTTGGAATCCTGGGAAATTGCTGAATCAATATATTCATTTCCCAATCTTATAACCAATTCAGATCTGCACATTCTGCCAAGATTTCTCTAATCTGCCCTTGTAATGTCGGGGTGGGGTCTCCTCTTAGTTTATGATCATTTGTCGTATTTTCCAGTAGTTCCATACATATACTATTGTACTGTTCTGCGTCTTGTAATACAATTCCTCCTCCCTTGTCTGCTGGTTTGATGATGATGGTCTCAACCACACATAATCCTTTCAGAGCTTGTCTCTAATTAAAATTCAAATTTTTGGCTTTTGGTAGTAGTTTTTCTTTTGTCTGGTATAAAGACGTAATTTATTTTTCCACCACTGTGCAAAATGCCTCAATGGCATACTTTTTACCCATTGTTGGTGAATATGTAGATTTTATATTTATTACTGATTTAAGACATTTTTGTTCATCATTCCCAGGTTGCTCCTGTGAGAACGTATTCTTAAGTCTTATGGTGCGAAAAAATCTTTGCAAATCAACCTTTAGGTCAAAAAGGTTTACTGGTTGTGTAGGTGCAAATGACAGCCCTAGCCCAAGTACCTGTGTCTCAGTGTCTGCAAGTCTTCTATTGCCAAGGTTAAAAATGGGTATCACCTCTGGATCTCTTTGCTGGCTCCTCTGTCTTCTGTGGTGTATGTGGGTCTTATTATTCTTCCATCTGTTCCGCCTCGCCCCATGTCATGCCTGCTCCCCCCGGAAACCCGACAGGGGACGTGAATAATTCTTATTGAAATTCTGATTTCTTAACTCATACATGGATGTACTGGCTTATTGTGATTCTCCTGTGTGTTGATAGTCTTCTTGTGGAGGTATTTTTTTTCCTATTAGATAAACGCTGGATAAGACTCTGCACCAGCAATTATGAAAAATAAAAGATAGGCAAGTGTGTGACTATGAATATTTTTTTCACACCCTTGGTATGTGATGACTGTATAAACCTCTCAAGCTTCGCTCTCGAGGTTTATGGGTCATCACACACCTTGGGTGTGAAAAAAATATTCATAACACACACTTGCCCATCCATTATTCTCTTTTTTTTCTGATTTCTTACAGTTCCTCTTTACCGGAATCAATTGGGAGTAATATATCAGTCAGAATTTAAAGGAGTAATAAATATTTTAAAACTTTGTGGAAAAAGTATCAACTAATATGTATTTAAAAAATGTCTTTAATAGATAGAAAACCCCGTGATCAAGTTCTTTCCAAGCGAAACTTAGGGGGAAGAAAATAAAAGAAATCTGAACTAAAATCCTTTTTGGGTGAGAATCCTTTTTGTATAAAACTCAAGGCTCCCACCACACCTAATCAGTTGACTTCACAAGCTACCTTGGGAGCACTTAAGAAGAAAAGAAAAAGTGGGACCATTACTCAGATATACCTGTTTTGTTGATGACCTCAAGAGGCAAGCTCAAGAGGTCCCTCGGTCGTCACGGCATCCACGAGGGGGAAGATTAGCCTTGTTGTGTGTGGTTTGCCATACACTGTTTCATATAGTGTATGGTGGATCATGGTTACTGCAGTGGCAACACTTACATTTTTTGGGGGCTCTCCGGACCGACGACTGCACTTAAAACCACCCTTCTGCCAGCATACATGTGCGACTCTCCACCAGCCACCGCCCAGTGAGAAATGCTGATGGATTTGCTTGCATTATGACGTCCTCACTAACACAGAACGAAAAGTCATTCTGCTTTAGTGAGGACCTCACTACTGCAGCAGAACGACTTTGGAAAATGTATGGCTTTCCATACACAATAGGTGCTCCGCCATACACTATAAGTATGTTACATAATTTCCCTCAAACAGTTTTATGTTTTTCAGCTACTATTCTGGCTCATTTTATTTATCTAAATCTATTTAGGGCTTAATGTAATTGTATGTAACAGTAAAGGCTACTGGCAGGCACCCTCCCTCCCAACCTGGTGGCAGCAAACACACAGCTGCATAGTTGTTCCCCAAAGGGGAACCTGAAGTAGCCTAGCCATGGAACACCCAAGACGCCACTGTCCTGTGAACACCTATCCAGGGCCCCATATACACTAGTCACAGTGTGTGTGTGTGTATGTGGGGGGGGGTGGACTTTGGGGGGACACAGAGCCTTCCTGTACTGCCACCACCAAAAACTGCAATATGTTAAAAATATATAACATCAGGCATCTGCAGTGTCAGTGTGATTATTTATTTTTTTCTGTTTCACTCTTTCCCTTGTTTAGTTTTCCCATTTTGAATAAATCTTCTGCTTAATTGTCATCTTTCCTACTTTTGGCTTCATTTTATTTCATGTGCCCCTTCCTGCCCTAGCCTGAAATCCCTGGCATATGCAGTGTCTCCTGACCATGAGCTGTCTTAGATCGGGCTGGGTGATCCCAGGATCACACTGAACATGGGCTGCCATCACGGAACCTTGATCTGCTGCCAGTGGTCTGTCATGGTGGCTCAGCAAGTTTTTTTTAATTTTCACCTTTTTCTTTTGTCTCTGAAGTCTCATTGTCTGTATGTCAGGTTAAGCACCCCTTCCCCCAGAGGAAATAATGGCAGCAAAGTTCACTCCAGAAAAAAGGTTGCAATGCTTTGTGCTCTCTTCTACCCTTCCCCCTTAGTAAAAGAAAAGCTTTCTTCTCCCCCTTCCCCACTGACCTAATAGCAGAAATGCTCTCTCCTCCCCAGTCCACTTAATGGCAGCAGTGCTCTCTCCTCTCCTATATTCCCCCACACCTAAATGCAGCAACACTGTCTCTTCACCCCCATAATGGTAATAGTGATCCCTGCAATCTACTGCCCCACACCCCAGACTTAATGGCAGCATGATTCACTCTCCTCTCCCGTATGTGACCCTGCCACCCATCAACAGCTTTGCTAATCCCAGTTTTTTAAATCCAGTGTAGCCCACCCCTGCCCATCGTAGCCCCACCACACACCCCAGGAAGAAACGGGATAGTATTTGCAATGCTCGCCAAACAATTTCGTCACACAACATTGACACACTGGGGCTGGTTGTCAGATCAGGGCAATGCAAGAGATAGAGCCGTCAGTTACACATAGCCAAAAGCTGATTCGTTAACATAAGTAAGTCCCATCCTCAAATTAGTATTTGATTACTTTTATTTATTGATTTATTTATTTTTGAAATCTTGGATAGCACCAGTGAATGGATACTCGTTAATTGGTTCCACGTCAGTTAGCAAGTACAGAGTGACACATAAACATTCAAATACAGAGTGGTTCGGTAGCAAATATACAAACACATGTTATGGTACAACAATACAGATAAAGTACATGGTTACATTATACTGAGGCACTGTGCAATGTATGCCCGCGTCAAGGAGAGACAAAAATCAGTAAAGTAGACAGAGGGGGGAGGAGGAGGGGGGGATAAGATGGAGAGGTAATGGTAAGAGGAAGGGTTGGGTGGGGGTAGGAAGTGGAGGGGTAGGGGTAGAGAAGAGAGATGGGGGCATGGCAGTGCTGTGGGAGAGGATGGTGGGTCAGTGAAGTGCAAGGTTGGGGCTAGCCAGTGGAACAGTGACAGGGTTAAGAAGTGCTAGAGGGTAAATGCAGACTATGGCAGTGGGATTACTGACTTGAGGCGGGATTTAGTGGGGGCAGGCACAGGTACCCGTAGTGAGAATGTGTTGGTGCAGTTTGTGTTTAAAAGACTTAAAACTGTTTAAAACTTTGACTGCTGTATTGAAAGGTCAAGTTATGTATGCTTTTGAAAAAACTTTGAAGCTGCATTGTTGCTCTCTGGGTAAATCAGCTTGTCCCTCAGCGATGTTCTTAGCTGAGATGCAGTGAGCTTAACACCTGTCTTGCCCAAACATTCCTCCTCTGCCTTTCCATTTTGTACCAGTACTGATATATTTAATTAATTAATTAAAAGTTTTACCAGGAAGGCATGCTGAGCAGGCCACTACTCGATTCCAGATGCATCCTGGGGGGTGAGGGACAGGGGAGAGTTCGTGTAGAATACCGTGTACAGTGAACAAGCAGGCAACACATTCAGATAGAGTGCAGTAAAGCAGATAGTTGTGCGAGGCACAAAAAATATGGGTTCATAATATATCCCATGTTAGCAGTCACAATAAAGTAGAAGCTAGGCCCTAGTACTAAAACATATCTTAGTCACATGTGCAGGTAGAGGAGAAGTGTTCTTTGAGGAGGGAGTTGAGGTGCAGGGTTGGGGGGAGTGTGCTGAATGTCCTCCGGGAAGGAGTGCCACTGTTTAGGCATGTTAAATTTAAAGGCTGCCTGGCCTGCAGTGGTGGACATGTGTGGAACAGACAAGAGACATGAGTCATATTTCCTGAGTAAGTACATGGGAGGGGTTTGGGCTGTTAGGACTGAGGCGAGGTAGGGGGGCAGGGACTGGGCCCAGAACTTAGCCATGAACCGAGCGCAATGGGACTGTCTCCGATCCTGAAGCGAGGGGAGGTTCAGGGTCCAGTAGGGGATTCAATGATGGGTGGTGGGAGGACAGTCAAGGGCGAAGCGACAGAAGGAGTGAAAGAGGGGTCCAGTCTGGCTAGGGTGAACTTGGGAGCGTCACTGTAGACTACATCACTGTAGTCAAAAATAGAATCATTTTCTGCACGATTGCACAGCGAGCCAGCGGATGCCCTGAAGCAACAAATAAACATTTAAAAATGTATCATCTGCAGAGTTATTGTGATTTTTTTTATTTCTATTTCTTGGTTTCTGTCTTCCCTTATTTAGTTTCCACATTCTGCATAAATAATCTTTAGTTTTGGCTTTTCACTTTTCTTACTGTAACCCCCCCCCCACAAATGGGGGTTCCCGAAAATTGTTCCTTGAGCTTGCCTAAATGCTCACTGCCAGGCTGGTGTCCTGCATTTTAGTAGTTTAAAGGTGATTGCCAGAGAGTGCCTGTATAGCCTCTGAGTACTGTCTCTTTAAGAGCTGCCTGGATTGCAGTCATAAGTAATCTGAGAGGGAGCTCTGTTGAAAGATGTAACTATTTGCTGAAAATCATTTAGAGTGATAATGATAATGTAGTTTGTTTAACCTGTCTTCTTTGCAGCAAGGACTGTTTTGTTTATCCCCACCACTTTGGCCTGGGACTGCCAAATTGGACCAATCAGTACTGGTGGGACCTAAAATGGAGCCGGACTACAGGAGCTGGCTGGAATCAGAATCTGTAGGAATTGCAGTTTTGGACTTTTGGTGCCTTTTTGCACCTGAAGGGGGAGCTCCTGTTGTGACTGACAGAGTAATCAGCCAACCGAACCTTTTGGATCTTGGGGAAATTCCCAGGCTTGCTGCAGTTTGAATCAGATCTAAGCTGGGAGCTGAAGAAGCGAGAGCTCAATACAGTCTCTGTGGAAAGGCCTGAGTTTTGGCTACATGCCTGCCTGCTGCCCCTGAGATGGAGAGAAGAGAATTATTTTAGACTAATTCCAATTTTGTGAGAACGAAGTAAGCCACTGATTTTTTATCAGGCTCATACCTGAAGAAGACTGAAGATTTTGCTGAATGCGATCGTCCTGTAAGGATTTCCAGCTGTTCTTGAATCCCCGGTTTGTGCAGAGACTTTGCAATCCTGACCGGAGAGCGGTTTGCCTGGTACAGTAGAATTTCGTTACATGTAGATGTACTGTGTATTGAAAGACGGTCGTGATTTGGTTCTCCACTGTGTGAACTGTGTTCTGCTTGCTGGAAGCTGTACCCAGCCCAAAACAGACTGTATCCGAATTTGTCTCCATTTGTGTTGGGCCTTGCCACACTGACCCAGCCAGACTACCCGCTGCACAGAGAAAGCCATTGATGAGAGACCTGCTTGGGGATCAGCCTCCTGTTCCACGCTTAAACAGGAACGATGATAAAGGATAAAGAATAATAAATAAATAAATATAGGGATAAAGGACAACCAAGGAAGGGGCTGGAGTAGAACAGTGAAACAGTCTACGGAGGTCAAATCATGGAAAGCCATGTGTGCAAATGCCAGGAGCCTTAGCAACAAGATGGAAGATCTGGAGTCTGTCATGGTGCAGTCAGACCTGGACATTGTGGCCATCACTGAAACCTGGTGTAATGATAACCACGACTGGGAGTTGGCCATACCTGGCTACAACATATTCAGAAGAGACAGGGCAGGCAGGCAGGGAGGAGGAGTGGCACTGTATGTGAAAAATGACATAAGGGCCACAGAGATTCAGGAGGAACAAAATGGGGGAGAGATACTGTGGGTTAAGCTGGAAAGGAAAATGGGGTCAGCCATCCGCGGGTGTGGTCTATAGACCACCAGCCCAGGAGGAAGAAACAGATAGGGAGCTGATGCTAGCCATCCAGAGGATGGCAGACAAAGGTGAGTAGTACTGGTTGGAGACTTCAATATTCCAGACGTGGGCTGGAGCATCCCAGCAGCAGCATCAACTAGGAGCAGATTTATCCTGACTCTTCAGGGTGCCTCTTCTCAAGCAACTGGTCATGGAACCAACTCTGGCAGAAGGCAATACTGGACCTTGTGCTCACAAACAGGGACAGTGTGATGGGAGTAAGAGTGGGGAGAATTTGGGGAACAGTGACCACCAGTCACTGTGGTTTGAAATCACAGAAAGAGCAGAACCAAACCACACAAAACATGTATTCTGGATTTTAGGGGCAAACTTTGGGAAAATGGGGAGATACTTGAAAGAGGCATTAAGGGAATGGGGCAGGAATCAGGGGTTGAGGAACAGTGGGAAGTATTTAAAATGGGGATTACAAGAGCAACAGAATTATGTATTAAGCAGGTTAGCAAGAGGAAAAGGAAGAGGAGACCATTATGGTTTTCAAAGAGGTAGCAAAGAAAGTGAAAGACAAAAGGTTGCATTCAGGCAATACAAAAACACAGGCAGAAGGGATAGGGAGAAGTACCAGGAGAAGCAAAGGCAGGAGGTCAGTAAGGAAGCCAAAGCTCAGACAGAAGAACATTGCAGAATCAGTGGTGGGGGACAAAACCTTTACAGTGCACGTAAGTGAAAAAGAAAGGCAAAGGGAGGGATAGTGAGACTGAAGGGGAGGATGGGGCTGTGTGGAGGATGACAACAGTAAAGCTGACATATTGAACAGGTATTTCTGCTCAGTCTTTACTGAGGAAGAGGAGGGTTGTGGGTCTGAGCGGAGTACAAGGGTGAGAATGGTGCAGAAATGGACACAAGTCCCTTTACACGAGAAAGGGTCCTGAAGAACTGGAAGTAATAAGAGTTGATAAAGCAATGGGGCCAGATGGGGTGCACCCAGGGTCCTTAAAGAACTAAGAGGGTGGTGGCTGAACCTCTTGCTATCCTGTTTAGCCGATCACTAGAAACAGAGGTACCCAAAGACTGGAGGATAGCAGATGTAGTCCCTATACAAAAGTGGGAACAAAGAGGCGGGGAACTACAGACCAGTCAGCCTCACCTCGGTAGTGGGGAAGATCATGGAAGCACTACTGAAGGAGATTGGTGGATCATCTGGTTGTCAATGGACTACAGGACCCAAGACAGCATGGTTTCACCAGGGGAGGTCATGTCAGACCAACCTCATTGAATTTTTGACTGGGTGACTAGGAAGGTGGATCAGGGAGGGCAGTGGACATGGCCTATCTGGACTTGAGCAAGGCCTTTGACACTGTGCCACATAGAAGACTATTGCACAAACTGGAGAATATGGGTGTGGGCAGGACAGTAGTGTGGTGGGTAGGTAACTGGCTGGGCAGCAGGACACAGAGGGTGGTGGTAAATGGCTGTCACTCCCACAGAGGGAAGAGTGACCAGTGGGGTACCACAGGGATCAGTGCTGGGACGGTACTATTCAATATCTTCATCAGTGACATTGCGCAGGACCTAGAAGGCAGAATTTCACTGTTCGCTGATGACACAAAGCTCTGTAACAGAGTAGACACACCAGAGGGTGTAGACAGGATGAGAAGGGACTTGCAGAAACTTGAAGAATGATCAGGTGTTTGGCAGTTGAAATTCAATGCAAGGAAGTGCAAGATAATGCATATGGGGCACAAAAACCCTGGCACAATAAATCAGTTGGGGGGTGAGGATATAGCATGCACCAAGCAGGAAAGGGATCTTGGGGTTATCATCTCTGATTACCTCAAGGCAGGGAAACAGTGTGACAAGGCAGCAGGTAAAGCAAATAGGATGCTGGGATGCATAGGCAGGGGCATCACCAGCAGGAAAAGGGAGGTCATAATTCCACTATACAAGACACTAGTGAGGCCGCATCTGGAGTACACTGTGCAGTTCTGGAGACCTTACCTACATAAGGACTTAGACAGGGTAGAGAAGGTTCAGAGGAGGGCAACAAAGATGGTGCATGGATTGCATCACAAGTCCTATGAGGACAGGTTGAAGGCACTGAACATGTACTCCTGGAGGAGAGGAGGAGAGAGGGATATGATACAGACATACAAGTATCTTACAGGGAGGAACAGGTGCAGGAATGCACTATTTTAAGCGAAAAGATGTTCCAGGACTAGAGGGCATGGGATGAAGTTGGAGGGAGGGACGATTCAAAGGAAACGTGAGGAAGAATTTCTTCACAGAAGCGGGTGGTGGACAAGTGGAACACCCTGCCAGAGGAAGTGGTGGGGCTGAAACAATCACGGGATTTAAGAATGCATGGGATAGACATAAAGGCATTCTGGAGGTCAGGGGTAAGGGGCAGCAGACTTCTTGGAAAACATAAAGTGAACTTAAAAACTTAAATGGGCAGACTGGGTGGGCTATAGGCCCTTATCTGCCGACACTGTCTATGTATCTATGTATCTATGATGCCTCGGTGAATCGTGTGTGCCCTGCTTCTCCTGGCACTCCAGATCAACCACCTGCAGTCTCAATTTTCATCCAGCCTGTGTCCAGTCTTGGGTATCGTCAGTAATCATCAGGGTAGCTCCCTGCAACAACAGCCTAATCTAAAAGTGTGTCATCTGATTGTCTTATTGTTTTCTTTTCATGAACTGAGTCCTCCGGCTCCGGATTAGAAATAGTGTGTGTTGTGCATGTTGTTTTCTTCCATCACAGTGCCCCAACCAGCTGCAACATTCCTGGCTAGCCCACCATTCTCCATCTGGGTACCCAGAGTGTGTGACTGTTTATGGACCCTGAAGTGCATGCATAACTGTTTGATTGATACAGCCTTTAAGCAAATTAACTGATTCGCCTTCCTTGTTCAAGTCCCTTAAATAAATCAGATCTAACTCTTTTTTGCATTTACCCTGACTGTGGTTCCAGTTTGTGCAAGAGTATTGTACTGCTGTTATTTGCTGTGTATAACCTTGTTTTACAGGGGGTCCCCAGGGCCAGGCCAGAGGAAAACCCTGGTGGTAAGTGCAAACAGTGTGGGTACTTGTGTGGTGTATCAAGGGTATTATGAAAGTGATTATTGTGTATTGTTCCGTCCACTAGTAAGGAAAGAGGGGGGTTACAGTGTCCCGGAGGGTTGTGCCCCGGTTAGCTTGACCACTACCAACCCTGACCTCTGGGTGGAGGCACCCTTTCAGAACTCAGGCCCCTTAACCTGCTACTAGCCAAACAGGCAGGGGTAGTAGCCCTTGGGATAGCACCACCTAGGGGTTACATTACCTTGGCTTCCTGCTTTTAATTTCTTCTGTCCATCCATTATACTCTCCTACTTTTACTGCCCCAACAGTTTTGTTTTCTTAGCTGTCCCTTTGTTTTCTTGTTCTATAATTCACACTTTTCTCCCTCTGACACCAAAGGTGATTCAACAGGCTGGAAACCATCCAGTCCCATCCACAGCTACTTCTTATGCTTAGCTCCAAAAGCCACAACAGTTCTTTTCTGCTCCCCCAACCCCCACTTTCACCACCCTGGATGGCACGCCCCTTGAAATAGTTCAGTACTTTGGAGTATAGCTAGATGGTAAGCTTCTCAGCCCACATCGATGCCTTTCATGTAAAACACCATCCCAAGCTCAGTGCCCTATACAGCAACAAAGACTGCTTATCTCCTCATATCCACGGGGAGCCTGTTACCAAAATAGTGCTGCCTGTCTTTGACTATGTGGATGTGGTCTATGGCACTGGCTCTTCCAATTCCCTCACCAGACTGAACACCCTCTGCAACTCCTACTACCTCTTTGTTACAAACTCCACCCCCCTCGTACCCACCACTGTTCACTGTATTCATTCCTATCTGCCATCCCTCTACCCTTGTGTCACCAGCCTCACTGTACCTCCTTCTACTAATAATTCTGGTTTGGCTCCCTGTCCTCTTACCTCTCTTCTCCAAGCTCCCCCCTGCTTCCTGCTCCCTCCGCTCCACGGACCATCGCACTTTTGCCACTCCTCACCCCCACTGCTCTGCTGGACAGTCTGCTTTCTCCTATCGACTTCCCTCACTCTAGAACCAACTCGCCTCCTCCCTCTGTCTCTCCCCATCCTCTGGCTCCCTCAGGCACCAACTGAAACTCCAACCCCTCCCCACCTGTTCCTGTTACCCTTCCTCCTATTAACTTCCCCGCTGAGCCTTAACCATCCAGGTATAACAGCTGGCTGGCTCCTTGCTCCTGCCTTGGTTTAATTTCCTCACAACTATCATTTTTTCCCTCCATCACGAGGTCAGGCAGTAACGCGGCCTATAGGTCAGTTGCCTGTTGTAATTATTGTTTTGTTTACCGTGTATTGCTGCCATTTCTGTATTTGCACTTGTAAGATTTTCTTAATGAGCTGTACCCACTTCATTCTCTGTGCACACAGTTTTTTTGCGTTTATTCTAGTCTTGTACAAACGTTTGCCAAATGTTGTTTTGATTGACTTATGTATTCTGCTGCCGTCCTTCCACTGTTCCCCTCCCCTGGTCACACCTGGAAACGAACCTTGGCTCAGTGTGCCTCCACCAGTTACCAATTTTGAAATAAATAAATAACTAAATAAAATCGCCCTCTGCCCCAACAAGCACTTCCCCTCTTATGGTTTTAAAATGGATAAAACTCGCCTCCACCCATCACAGCCTCACCACCTTCCTAAACAGCCTTGAGGGTGCCATCGAGTGGCCCTGTAGTTTTAAATGTATCAGTCATCCAATCCAACACTGTACAGTGATTATCTACCTCTTCCTCTCTAGAAAGTATTGTAAGGTTTCCTCTTACACATTACTCTGCCCCCACAAAAAACAAGAAAAGCCTACCCTGCATATCTTAGCCACAAATCTCACTCCACCCAGAGCCTGATCGAATCACTGTTTTTTTTTTTATATTGGCAAACTTTTTCTGGTGCAAAACTATAGGATGATCCTCTACCACTTCCTATTACTGCTGGACTCAAATGCTGGATTAATAGCCCAGTACGGTTTTGTGTGGGCCTATGAAAGCACTACTGGGATGAGCAATAAGCATTCTGGCCTATTAGCTGTGATAGAAAACGGCAGTGGATTATGAAGCTGCCTTCAATCAGAAAAGGGTGCCATTATAAAACAAGCATTTGTCAATGCCGAATGTTGTCGCGCTGGCATTGGCAGTGGCAGTGGCGGAGCTAGAGACGCATAGCACTGTGATTTTGTTAATGTGTCCCAAAAGGTGATTTTGCGCAGTGAGCACGCCATTGTGTGCCACAGCTGCAGAAACATGTTTTGGGCAGGCTGTGAAAAATGGCAGCTGGACTGTTGATAAGGAGGTGTGCACAAATGCCAGTGGTGAAAATGTGGCATGAAAGTATTGCAGAAGGTGTGTGGAAACTGCACAATGCACGTTTGCAACACAGTCATTTTAGGGACTTTCCGCACCAAATTTTCAACATAGGCATTTTAGGATCTCTGCTCATAAATAGTGTCACCGTCATTTCCTCAAACTGTCCCAAAAACTGATTTCGCATAGCGACCTGCAATTCTGCGCCGGACGTGCGAAAACACATTTCAGCCAGCTGTACTGTTCATAAGGAGGTATGGAAAAATGCCGTTGATGAACAGCTGGAGTGAAACTATTACAAATTCACAAAGTCACGAGTGTGCGTGCAAACTGTGCAACGCACGCTCGTAAAACACTAATTTTATTGACTTTCGTCCCCAAATTTTCAACATAGGCATTTTAGGACATCTGCTAATGAACAGCGTCAATAATATGTCTCGAACACAGACTTTCCACAGCGACCGCGCTATTCTGTGCCAGAACTGCGAAAACAGATTTTGGTCAGGATGTGAAAAATGACAGCTATACTGTTCGTTAGGAGGTGCAGAACAATGGCACTGTGGAAAATCTGGAGTGAAAATATTATAAGTTTGCGAACTTACGAGTGTGCGTGCAAACTGCGCAATGCATGCTCGTAACACAGTCATTTTATGGAGTATTATCACCAAATTTTCAACACAGGCATTTTAGGACCTCTGCTCATGAACAGTGTCACTGTCATTTTCGTAATGTGTCCCGAACACTGATTTTGCACAGCGACTGCACTATTCTCGCCAGAAGTGCGAAACACATTTCAGCCAGGATGTGAAAAATGACAGCTGTCTACGGTTCACAGGAGCATCAATGAATCTGGTGTGAAAATACTCGAATTCGCTAACTTACGGCGTGCGTATGACTGCATACGCAGGCTTTAAAACAGTCATTTTCTGGATTTTCCCACCAAATTTGCAACATAGGCTTTTTCAGAGCCCCTCATGAACAGTGGCACTGTCATTTCGTTACTCGGTCCCGAAAGGTGATTCCATGCAGTGACTGCAAAATCACCTTTTGGGACCGAATAACGCTGTGACAGTGCAAGAATTCATCAGGAGGGGTCCCAAAAACCTCATATTGAAAATTTGGGGCCAAAATTCCCAAAAATGCCTGAGATATGCATCAAAGTTTAAAAAAAAACCCTATTTATTCCATTATACAGCTTACCGGCATTTCCTCAGTTCGCGGTCAGCTTTGAGGAGTGCAGACGTGTTCCCGGTCCACTGAAGATCGTTGCGCCGGACTCCAGAGGTAAGTATGGGGTGAGGGGGTGTGGGGAGGCAGGGTGCGCAGAGGGTGGGTGAGGTGGGGGCAGGTATACTACGAGGGACCGGTTTCTTTTTACAGGTGACTAAAAACCCAGAAAACATCGCGGGACAGTTTTTTTGTTTTAGAGGATTTGGCACTCTGGGGTGGGCTCCCAGCGTGCCACCTAACTGTTTTGGGGGGTCTGTAGCTGACAGGGGATTGAACACCCTCGTCGACACACAAGGAGGAGGAGGAATTTATGCCGACGGGGATTGGGCACCCCCGTCAGCACACAAAGAAAGCGGGGGGGGCACCAAGTCGAGGAGGATTGGGCACCCCCTCGGCATTTAACAATTGGGGGGTTCTTCATGCTGACGGGGAGTGGGCTCCCCGTCGGTACACAAGTAAAGGGGAGGGGTTAGAGCCGAGGGGGATTGGCCACCGCCTCGGCATATAACAAACGGGGGGGAGCTGATTTATGCCAATGGGGAGTGGGCTCCCCTGTCGGCAGTACAATGGGGCAGGGTTAACTGACAGGGGGGATTGGGCACCTCCGAAGTCGGCAGTTTGGCGGCCACTGTCCCGCCATGCTCATAATGTCGGTAAGCACGTAAAAAGGAAGGTCCGCTGCATCTGACGAGCTTTGCTCAGATTGCAGTGGACCTTTTCTTAGATGTGCTCGCCACATTATGTATGCATGGTGTGGCGCCGGCATGCTGGCTGATTGGGGAATGAGGGATGCACCTACTGGTGTGTGCCCTGCATTCGCCCAACAGTGACCGCGCCTGCAAAGCTGCACTGCCGCAAGATGTTGGCTGCGAAAGAGCGCCAACATAAAAAGGTGACTTTATGGGGCTCTGAGGGCTGAGTGGAGAGGGTTTTAGGGACTAAGATGGTTAGGAGTGAATTTTAGTTCTTATAAAGCTAAATGCAGGAAGAGTAATGGGCAGAAAGGAGTGGGGGAAGTCTGTCTAACTGACTAGGGCAGCTTCTGTGTAATTTCTGTGGCCAACCCAAAATTCTGTGCCTGGACTTAATTTCTGCTGCAATTACCACATGCCACATAACCTCAGAAGATAGAGGGCCTTGACTATGGTGACTTTTTCAGTATTTTTATTACTTGTATACTCAGTCCAGTTTATTGGCCATTTTTGGAAGTCATTGTCCACTGTGCAAACAAGTCTTTTGTGTACATTACTGCTCAAAAGCTTAATTTCTTCTGGAGAAAAGAGAATCCAGTGTTTTTCTTCTCAATTTAGCCATATTCCTGCCAGCATGAGCAGTTTAGTCTCATCTGCTGTACTGTATATGTTTTGGGATGTTATGGGTAAGGTGTGTGAAGTCTATCCTAATACTCCTGTTACTGGATCACTAGTAACTTTTCAAATAGTCTTTAAGGGAATGATATAACGTTTCATTTCATTGGTGTGAAAATGAACACATCGGAGGTAGTGCAGATCATTCTCTCCACAATGTGCAGACGTTACTTGTAGCTAGATTTCATTCTTGTTTTTGATTAAGCAATTTAACGCTGGTAACTTTGTAACCCGTGCCCCCTGTTTTGAATTTATAATGATAATAGAGGGCCTTGACTATGATGGCTTTTTTTAGTATTTTTTTACATGTATACTCACTCCAGTTTATTGGGCATTTTTGGCCCCACTCCTTTCTGCCCATTACTCTTCCTGCATGGGGATAGGAGGGGAGCTACTAGAAGGGGAGGTTGCAAAACTTGGAAGGCCATGTGCACGAACGCCTGCAGCCTGGGAGATAAAATCCTGGACCTAGTGGCCTTGATGGCAGCAGAGGCAGACCTGGACATTGTCGCTGTTACCGAGGCATGGTACACGGGGGAACCATGAATGGGATATAGCCATACCAGGTTGCATTCAATTTAGAAAAGACAGCATGGGAAAAAAAGGGTTGCGGGGTGGTTATCTACATCAGGGAGGGAATTAAAGCAGCTGAAGTTTAGGGAATGCAGGAAGGAGTGGAAGCACTGTGAGTCACCCTGGAGATAGGAAATGGCACTGCCATTCACATTGGCGTGATCTACAGACCTCCAGCACAAGGGGAGGAGATGAACAGGGTACCTAGTGGAAGCCATCCACAGAATGACAGCCAGTGGTGAAGTGCTGCTGGTAGGAGACTTCAGTTTGCCCGATGTGGATTGGAGCACCCAGGCTGCAGCCACAGCCAGGAGCAGAGGCATCCTGGATGCCCTGCAGGGGACGTGCCTCAGGCAGCTTGTGGTGGTATCCACCAAAGAAAAAGCAATATTGGACTTAGTACTGCCCAATGAGGACAAAGTCACTGATGTAATGGTGGGTAGCCACCTGGGGTCCAGTGATCATCGTACTGCGTGGTTCAATGTGAGAACAGTGGAGGAGTCAAACCACATGAAAGCAAGGGTCCTGGATTTCAGACGGGTCAACTTTGCAAAAATGAGGGAATGTCTCAAGGAAGCACTGGCAGGGGAAGAAGAAAGGGTGGATGTAGTCAGAGAAACAAGGGGCTAACCTTAAGGGAGCCATAGGGAGACCTGAAGGGAGTCTTCCTGTGGACGATTTTCTGGTGGAAATGTTTGGAGGTGTTGGCTGTTGTTTTCTTCTCCCAGTGAGAGATATTGCTGAACACTATTGGGATTGAATGTGGCTGCTTATGCTCCATTTGTATTAGCACTTTTTGTCTGTTTTTTGCCGTTGGTGGCGCTGGATATACAGCATTGTACTTTTCTCTAATTGGTATTATTTCCAAGCACACCTATAGCTCTGGGGCAGTTGTTTTGTGCCGATATAGCTTTCAGGAGATACAAGGAAACACAGAGGAGGAGGAAGACAGGGCACTGTATCTGGAAAAGCAGAGGGAGACGGGGGAAAGCAGTCAGGAGCGCAAAGGCGCAAATGGAGGAAAACTAGCCCAGGCAGTTAAGAAAGGAGACAAGACCTTTTTCAGGTACATTGATGAAAGAAAGAAGACTAGGGTGGGATTGTGAGGTTAAAAAGGGAGGGAGGGATGTGTGCGGAGGGGGACCTAGAAAAAGCAACAATCCTGAACAAATATTCACAGAAGAAGGGGAAGGAGAAGGACCACTATTGGGCGATAGGAGCACCAGTGGGAGAGAGGTGGACAGTAGCCCCTTTACAGAGGAAAGAGTCCTAAAGGAACTCGAGAATCTGAAGGGGGATATGGCTATAAGGCCAGATGGGATACATCCCAGAATACTAAAAGAACTTAGGTGCTCGTGGCACCACTAGCAGCCCTATTCAACAAATCAATATAGACGGGTGTGGTTCCAGGGGACTGGAAGAGGGTGAATGTAGTTCCTCTCCACAAAAGTGGGAACAGGGAGTAGGGTGGCAAATACAGGCCAATCAGCCTAACCTCTGTGGTGGGGAAATTAATGGAGACACTGCTAAAGGAAAGGATTATGATATTTCTTGAATCCAGTGGAGCACAGGATCCAAGGCAGCTAGGATTCACAGCAAGACGGTCTTGTCAAGCAAATCTGATAGATTTCGTTGACTGGGTGACCAGGGAGGTAGATCAGGGAGGGGTGGTGGGTGTAGCCTACCTAGATTTCAGCAAGGCCTTCGACACTGTCCCACATAAGAGGTTGATACATAAGTTGTGCAGCCTGGGAGTGGGCCCCAAGATGGTAAACGGTCAGAAACTGGTTGAGTGACAGGACACAAAAGGTGGTGGTAAATAGTGTTCATTCGGAGGGGGGGGGGTGACCTGCGGGTGCCACAGGGCTCCATGCTGGGGCTAGCCCTCTTTAGTGTCTTCATAAGTGACATTGCAGAGTGGCTGGAGGGGAAAGCATGCCTCTTTGCAGATCACACTAAGATCTGCAACAGGGTGGACACTCCGGGGTGGGGGATACTGACGGCCACCAATCAAGAAAGGGACCTGGGGGTAATCATATCTGATGACCTCAAGGTAACCAAACAGTGTGAGAAGACTGTGAGGAGAGCCAGTGGGATGCTATGGTGCATACAGAGAGATATCACCAGCAGAAAAAAGGAGATGGTTATGCCACTGTACATATCACTAGTGAGACCTCATCTGGAGTACTTTGTCCAGTTCTGAGGGCCGCATCTCCAGAAGAACATAGACAAAAAAGACGCAGTCCAGAGAAGGGCAACAGAAATGGTACAAGGACTACACCAAAAATCGTATGAGGAAAGACTAGAGGACCTCAATATGTATTCCCTGGAGGAGAGATCGAGGGGAGAGGATAGAGACATTAAAGTACATTTGGGTATAAACAAGGTACAGGAGGGTAGCATCTTTTAGAAAAGAAGGTGTACAAAAACAAGGGGGCATGATATGAGGCTAGAGGTGGTAAGCTCAGCAGCAACATGAGGAAGTACTTTTTCACAGAAAGAGTAGTGGATGCTTGGAACAGCCTCCCTGCGGAGGTGGTGGGGGAAAAATAGTAGGGGAATTTAGGAATGCATGGGATAGACATAAGAGTGCTCTTGCAATAGGGAAGAGAAGGTAAGCCGCAGATCAACAAGGGTGTGTGGTAATGCATTAGGTAAGGAAAAGGGGCAGACTAGGTGGGCCACATGGTCCTTATCTGCCGTCACCTTCTATGTACGTATGTATGTATGTGCTTACATTATTATTAATCCAGAAACCTACTAAGAAGAAAAACTGACACAGTCTGCTTAAATCTGGTTCTAAATCTTGTTGTTATCTTTGAAAAGTATGATCTGCACTAAGCACACACTCCCATTCATTTGTTTTGAGAACACCCTAGTATGTAAAGGCTGCTGCTCCATGGTATTTGTAACCCAAAAAAAAAAAAAAAGAAAGATTGATTTTAAGTCTGAAACAGAATTAGATTCTGGGTCTCTGTCACTTTCCATCCCTTTCCTTTTGCACTTGAAAATGATCACACATGGCTTTTAGGGGTACACAGTGTCCTTTTAAATCTTTTCAAAACATAGTGCACACAGTATTGTGCCTTATATCTGCAGCGCTTTTCAACTTGTTCTCCTCTGCTGTCATCAGTGTTCCTTTCTATTGGAGAGACAGCAGTTAATGACAGATTGATGTTTGTAGAAAACACAGGATAATACTTTTACATAGAAAAATGAAGAAATGAAACAAATAATCCAGACGGTTTCTGTCCCCTAATATCAAACTTTGGCACATACTTCATAAAACACACCAGCTACATTTTTAAAGGCGTTACTGTACACCATTTATGTGCCATTCAGAGATGACACTAGCACAGGTGTTCAATGGCTGCAGCTAATTCATAAAAGGTACTATTGTGTTACTAATTGAAAAGGACACAAGGATGGCTGGGGAACAATAACTCCTTTTCAGTTTTATGAAAAGACTGTTTTGTGTTATAATTAAATGGTGTGTTTAATAAACATTAAAAACTTCAATCTAAACTGAAGGCACTTTGGCAATGTGTCCTTTGTTTTTACAGCATGCGCTTCTAACATATTTGATGTTGCGTTCATTTTACATTTATAAATACAGTTGCTCAGATTTCAAGCCCTTAAGCATATTCGGCATTGGCAAGAACAATTCTGGGTTAATTATTACCCAGAATTAAAACTGCAGTTTTACTGACCGCAATTGTACTTTTTAGTCTCTTTTTTTTTCTCTTTTATTTCTTCATCTCTGCTTTCATCCTGATTATATTTTTCCATCTGCATGTGGAGAATGCAATATTAAAAACATAACATTTACATCCAGTTTATTAACTAAAGTATAAATGGGAAAAAAAAGCAGACTGATAGTTATTTTGAATGGGGTGTGCACAGCACCAGGGCGTTCTAACCCTTGTAACACTGCAGCACTGTGAGTAAAAGAAATTATAGCTTTATCCCTGTGTGCATAGTTTTTGTGCTGTCTTGGATTGTTTTGATCTTCCAAGAATCAGTCTTCACCACTGATTCCCACTTATGGATCTGGGGCCCAAGGCACTGGCACCTTACGAGAGCAAATCTTTTGCAGGGAAGGAGCCCTCATTGGCTACCGAGCACGGCGCCTACGCAACCCCACGTGATGCCACGCACCAGCCAGTAACTGTCACTGGCTTCCTCAAGCGCTACAGTTCTGTTCTTCCCACCATCATCAAGTGCACACCGTGGGAGTGACAACACCTTAGTGATTTTTGTCAGTGTTACTTAAAAGTGCATCCCAGCTCTAAATTTCTTCATGGTGCCTTTACTGTTTGTTATTTTTTTTTTTTCCACAATGCCAAAGTGTGAGAAGAAGGGGGCTAAGTTGTTGAAGAAAGTCTGGCAGCCTCCCTTTATGCATTGGTGCCCATGGGGAAGCCCATGGCTGCGATGGACTGACATCAGTGCAGTATGGCATGCCTTGGCCCAGAGCATGATATGAATGTACGCGATGCATGTTTATCTAAGGAATGCCATACTCTAGAGATCCACAGTGAGGTGGGGTCATCTGATCCCCACCTTTGGAGGTAGGCATCAAACCCGTGCAGCCAAAGCTCGGATGCTGGGCCTTCCCCTGGGCCTCTTCCTGGGACTTTTAGTTCCAAGGAAGCTCCATACTGAGACTTCGGAGGCCCTGGTAGGTGGGTCTGGCAGACAGCCAGCTGAATCTAGGCAAGCGACTGTGAACTCAGCATAATTTGTGTTCCCTTGGTACCAGACATCCGCGGTGGGAAGGCTGAAACTATAAGCTTGATGTACACCAGTGGACACCTTGGGTATCTTCTTCTGGTGTTGCCTGTTCTGTTGGCACCATTCACGGCACTGATGGGGAGGATGCTACTGACTCCAGTGAAAGATGCAATAACTGCTAAGGTTTCAGTCCTTGTCCTGGCACTGGGTGCGACACCAGTGACAGTGCTGTCCCTAGCCCTGGTGCCATTTGCAGAACCGGGGTCATGGATGAATATGGTTGACACTGATGTTGGTGCTGGATGTAGCTGTGGGATGACTCCATCTGCGAGAACGTCATCAACCCTGACCCTGGCACCACCTCATCTGATGGTGGCCCGGAGGCGGAGTTCTCTTCATAGCTGCTGGAAGACACCACAACCAGTGAGGACCAGGGCCACCCTACAGATACTTATGGTTCTGCTGTCATCACTTGGGTTCCCCCCCATTGGCAGCGATCAGGTCACTCCTCTGATGGAGGCGGACCTCTTTTGGGTAACTCTGCCAGAAGCTCCTATTGGCAAGGTCCCCTACGCAGTACCACAACCCCTGTAGAGGCCCTCAAGACCCTAAGTGTCATCCCCTTCCAGGGCTACACCACTTTATTTATTTATTTATTCTCAGATTACAATACCTCTGAGCACAGACAGCTCATTTACAAAGGTTCCACCTCAGTAGGGAGGGGAGACAAAACATACAAAGGAGGAAAAGGACAGTGTTTCCAAAAACAGTAAGATAAAGTGAGCAAATATATATATCTGTACGTAGATCTTCCTGGACATAAAGTCTCCACCACTGATTCACACTAATGGGAGTTCACTGGAGGCGCTAGGACCCAGCGGGAGCAAACTTTTTTCAAGAGGGTCGGCGCCTGAGAAGGAGCCGCGAGGAAGCGGCACCACGAGCCCTGGCTCCTGCGGTAATGACTATCTCAGCGTCAACCCTCCAGCCACCTCAGTTCCTTTTTTCCCCGCCGATGAGTGCGCTTCAGTGATGACATCGCTCGCCAGCTGGGAGTCAAACTTCAAACTAGCAGCTTAGTTTTCAGTTTTTTGTTTTGTAGTTTCAAACAACATGAAGTCTTGCTATATTATGACATATGCAGTGAGTCCCAACCTTCAAGCTGCTCCGGAGGTGAAAGAGTTAACTTTTCATGCCAGGCATGGAGCGCTGAGCTCGAGTTCAGTTGAAACTCTGTCTGTTGTTCTTCAAACTCTCAAGCTGCTTGCCCCTGAACGGGGCTGCTTCAGCTCACCCACGGTCGGCCGGCACCCAACCAGCCACCGACCAAGACCAGGACACCCGCCTGAGCTCCTTGGAAGCTGCTTGCCCCTGAACAGGGCTGCTTCAGCTCACCCACGGTCGGCCGGCACCCAACCAGCCACCGACCAAGACCAGGACACCCGCCTGCAGCTCCTTGGAAGCTGCTTGCCCTGAACAGGGCTGCTTCAGCTCACCGCGGTCGGCGGCATCCAACCAGCCACGACCAAGACCAGGACCCGCCTGCAGCAGCTCGCCCGGGAAGCTGCCCTGAACAGAGCTGCTTCACTCACTCACGGTCGGCCGGCACCCAGCCAGCCACCGACCAAGACCAGGACACACCCGCCTGTAGCTCAGCTGCTTGCCCCTGAACAGGGCTGCTTCAGCTCACCCACGGTCGGCCGGCACCCAACCAGCCACCACCAAGACCAGGACACCCGCCTGCAGCTCCTTGGAAGGTATGCGGACAGCGCAGCTAATCGGACATGGTGCTTCCAGCAAACCCACTCTGATTGGCCAGGAGTTTTCCCTGCTATAGACACCTGGCACTTTGTTAGATTTTCGATAGAACTAAGCACATTTCAACTGTGTTATTAGGAGTTTTTCAACTGTATTAGCTGGATTGTAATTATACTACTGTTTTAAAAGTGCTTACACCTCTTCTGTCTGACTGGTCTTCCTGCAGCCCCACAATCAAGCACTCTGCCTTGGTGCCGATAAGATTAACTACCTTTTTTGGCTCTCCTTGTTGTGTTTTATTGCTCCTAAGGTGCAGAGTTTTCAGCAATACAGTGCAGTTCGAAGTACCTCAATGCAATTCAGTTCTCCAATGTACCTTATCAATTCCTAATGTTATAACAGTCTACCGTGCAGACACTATGTCATTCTCCTCTCCCCTTTTAGCCTATTCTCCCAGTTAGCCTACACCCCCTTGCTACTGTCCTCACCTATGTCTACCCAAGCACTTACATTGATCACGATCAACTGTCATTACAGTGGTGCCACCTCTTGTGCAGCACGATATGGGTTGCCGCGAAGAAATAAAAAAGCAGTCTCCATTCTTATAAGCTCCTTAAAGAAAGTTATACTTCTGCTTCTTCTCTGCTCAGGAAATGTGGAGCTCAACCTTGCCCCCCACACACACACACAACACCTCGCCTATCGATTTTGCTGGGCCACAGGTCTCAAAATGATGATAGTCAACATTTTAAGCCTGCCTAAAAACTTGCACAGCTGCAAGCTAGGTTACCGTTAACTGAACCTTATCATAATTACTGAGTCGTGGTTAAAAAGACGAATGCTGATCAACAAATATCACTGCAGGGCTACAATTTATTTAGAGCAGATAGAGAGTCTAGAGGTGGGGGTGTGGTTATCTACGCTAAATCTAAGTACTTGGTCACCAATATTAGTTGCAAATCTTTAGCCAAGGAATTTGAGTTAGTTTCGCTGAGCCTTCATCTCCCCTCCTCGGAAATCCATGTTCGTAGATGCAAAAACTGAAACAATATTTCTAGGAGATCTAAATATGGACTGGCTGTCACCTAAATCACACGGCCTCAAATCCCTTTGTGACAAGCTAGGTCTTGGGCAATTAGTCAGTGAACCTACTAAGAACAACACTCTAAATACTGCCAACAGTTCCATTCTAGATGTGGTACTAACCACCCCATCCACACAAAATATCTAATTTGGCAGTGTTTCCACAGCGACATGACGAGCTCATCATGGAATTGTTGCTTGCATAAGATCTCAAATTAAGGGCTCACGTAAACCCATCTTTTAAACAAAAGATCCTTTCGCAAATTCAGTGCAGTAAACTTCCTATCTGACCTGAGCATGATCAGATGGCAAGATCTTTACCTAGCCAAAGATGTCAACAAGGCAGCTTGCATCCTTAATGACAAACTCACTACAATAATAAATAAGCATGCCCTTTCATCAAAGTAAGGGTACGGAACAATTCCAACCCGGGTTCACTTGGATCTCAAGGCTCTTATAGCTCGAGTAAGCTCTGGGCTAGCGCGACATTCTAAAGAATCTTCGGATTGGCAGGCCTTTAGAACAGCCAGGAATAACTGTGTGAAAAACTTTGCTCTGCTAAAGCTATCTATTATATTTCTACTCAAACAAGCTAAAGGTAACCCTCATAAAATATGGAAGACTATCAAAGCTATAGAAGGATGCCCATGGCCCCTTTGTCCCAACAAAGATAGTTGCAGTGGCAAGATTGTGGAAAACAAGTCCCTAATCCTGGAGGAACTTAACTCCCACTTTGCCACAGCTGGATTAGCTTTGATCGTCACCTTATGCTGGTGCTGCGGTGAGTCAGCATACCCTCCCGCCACATCTAGTCCTGCACCCAGCCCTTCCAACTGCGTGAGATAACTTATAAAGAAGTAGAAGATTCTCTTCTTTAACTTAGACACACAAAAAGCGAGGGGACGCCATGGCTTGGAACCCTTTTTCCTAAGGTCAGGCTACGCCCATCTCACTGCCCCAATTCTCCACATCTTCAATCTTTCCATTACATCTGCTACTGTGCCATCCTGCTGGAAATCAGCACATATCCTCCTCTATTTAAATCTGGTGACCCATGCGATGTAAACAACTATAGGCCTATCTCCATATTGCCTATCCTTTCTAAAGTTCTCGAAAAAACTGATCCATATTCAGTTAAAATCTCACTTGAAAACCTTCTCTCATTACACACCAGCTCAATCTGGCTTCCGGCTAATCATAGCACAATCACTGCACTAGCAAAAGTAACCAATGATTGGATCTCTGCGATAGATGCTAAGAAGGTAACTGGTGCAGTCTTTTTGGACCTCAGCAAAGCTTTTGATACTGTTGATCACAGACTATTAGTCAATTGCCTTGCAAAGTTGGGTGCCACATACAATACCACCCAGTGGTTCTCTAGCTACCTAACTGGAAGATTCCAAAAAGTAAAGGTGGAAGGCTTTTTTTCTGCTGCCTTGCCAGTTGCAAGAGGAGTCCCCCAAGGATCCATCTTAGGCCCTATCTTGTTTTCTCTGTACATTAATGACTTAGATGCTACCATATTCTCGTCAATCTGCACTTTTTGCAGATGATACTGTATTGTATACTTCTGGCTCATCATTATCTGAAGTCAAGGAGTCTTCAAAGCGGACTTCGCTGGCTTGAGCATAATCTAATAAGGCGGCTTCTGCTCAATGCTAAGAAGACTAAGCGATGATATTCTCCCGCAGTGCTGTCACAGGCCCCCAATACCCTTGCCCAAGACTTCATTGTCACCACGCTTAAACGAGCCTCTGGAAGTGTAGTCAAATTTAAATATCTAGGTATCTGGATCGACAATAAATTATCTTTCAGTGACCACGCCAAGATGTCTCTAGAAGGTTAAAGCAAGGTTAGTTTCTTCTACAGAAACAGGCCCCTTTTCCCCCTTGAAACTCGAAACAAGCTTTTACAGGCCACTTTTCTCCCCCTACTCAACTATGGCGATGTAATCTATTCCTCCACCACTCTTGCAAATCTAAGTAAACTGGACATCCTTTATCACCGTCATTACGGTTCATTACCAACTCCCTTACCGTTCGCACTCACTGTGACTTATATGCAGCTGTGTGGACATCCTTACTACTAGACACCTGCTCCATGCTGAGCTATGGACTCTTAAACTGCTCCTGCAGAAAATGCCAAGCTATCTCTTCCCTTATTAGTATCTCACACAGTGCATACTGTTAAGAAAATCTGACTTTATTATGCTTGACATACCAAGGACGGGACTTCCTTTGGTAAACGTATATTGAATATGCCCTTCCTCCATTTGGAACCAATTACAAACCGTACTGAAACTAACTCAGCGCAGTTTCAATAAACTTCTACAAATCACTAAGTTCAGCCAAAATAAAAGACACCTGTAACTGTCATTAAGTCTCTTCCTTCCCCATGTGCCATATTTATCCACTGGTAAGGTATAATTGATTTGTCATATTAACTGCTTTCCTTCCCTTCTACTCCTGGCTTTATCTTTGCTTCACGCTCCACTGCTACTCTATCAAATCACTCCTCCCCTTATCAGTTGTAGACTGTTGTTTGTTCTAGCTGCCAAAATACTGTATATGTATTGCACACACCAGTCATCATGTTTCATTTATCAGTATGCAACCTGTAAGTCGCTTCCCTGTCTCATATCAGTGTTTACCACCTGCGGTCACCCTATGTGGTACCCTTGTATGTATATCCAGCCTGTATCATGTAACGTGCATTTCATGTATATACTGTTATTACCTATCTGTGTTTGTACTTTTAAGTGTTTATGTCACAGGACCTCCTTGTGAATGAGCTTGCTCAATGGAGTTTTCCTGCAATAAACTTGAACTTGAAACTCAAACCATCAGATTCTTTACTCCACCTCACTGAACAGTCGCTTCGGAGATTTCTCCTTCTGCTCGGTTCATTTTGTCGGTTAAAGTATTGTTTTTCTCGGTTTTCGACCGAATTTAAACCGCAACCGGTCGGTTCAAGCTCTGTCTGTGGTATTTGTGAGCACTAGATAGCTTTACATTATTTCTATTTCGTGTGGAACTTGTAAACGGTTTATTGGTTCGATTTGAACCGATCAGATTGTTTAAAATATCTTAATCTGTGATTTAGAGTATGGTTACCGGTTCTTATCGGTTCTAAAAAAAAACGGATTTTATTACGTTTTTTTCCACGACCCGTGACACGGTTGGGAACTGATAAGAGGGTCTTGCCTGGCAGATTGCCATAAGCAGGTAAGTTTGGTTAGGACTGGCACTATGTCTGAGAAACCCAAAGAAAACTGGGCCCACTGGGTTTCAACACTGCAGTGTGTGTGGGGAAGTCTTTGCCAAGGCTGACCCCCACACCTCCTGTGTTTATTGTCTGGGGTTTAACCACCTCAATGCAGACTGCCAGATTTGTAAAATTTTCCTGCAGCTACCCTGGAAAGAGAGTTGGTAGGCTCAGGAAAGGGAGGCCAAAAGTCCGCTGAACGGATAGCCAGCCCGTTCGGTTCCAACCGAACCAGAGGAGTGCCCTCTGACCAGGACGAGACTTCTCAGGCAAAGGAGAACCGACTCTGAGGAGTCGGTTCCAGCAAAAAGGACTAGGAAATCAGCTGGTGTGGAGCCAAAACTTTCCTCTCCAACTGCTGAAGAAATAGCCAAAGCGATTAAAATTGTCCATTTGCTTTCCCCGGTTCCGACCGAACTGGAACCTTCAGGTAAGCGGCCGGTTCCACCGGTTCAAGATTATGATTTAGAGGAATATTATGAACCGGAGATGGGGGAAGAGGAGTATGAGGAGAGTGAATGTGGATTTGAAAGTCTGGATGTGCCCATTGAACGGACATCTCCCCAGACAGACCTTCAGGAGTGTCTCCTCCTAGGCTTTCTGAGTCCCTTCTCATTTTATGTTTTATAAAAGTGGCTGAAACCCTCCAGCTCCCTACGGAGCAAACTTGGATGATCAAGAGAGCCTGACTGTGGAAATGATGGATATCCCAGAGTCTAGGAGACTGTCTATTCCTTGCATGAATCTTTTGGGAAACAGACATTTAAAATTCTAAAAACTCCTCACACTATACCTCCTGTGGATAAGAGAATGGACAAGAGGTACACATTGTCAGGCTCTGATATGGAGTTCCTTTCACAACAATGCAGCCATGTTGAGGTAGTGCAGGCTGCAGCCTGTGATATGGCAAATATTCCCTTGGCTTCACACACCCCCGGACAAGGACTCCAGGAGGATTGATGCCATGGCAAAGAAACAGTACATGGCAGCATCCTTGGGACTCAGACAGGCAAATTATATGACTTATGTTGCTAGATATCAGAAATCCAGATGGGATACTGTTATGGCTCTAGCAAAACAGGTCCCTGGCCAGCTTGCCAAGGAGCTGGAGCAGGTGGCTGCTGATGGTATTGAGGTATCCAAGGTGCAATTCCATGCTGCAGTGAACTCTAATGATGTGTCATCAAGAGTCATGGCTACATCTGTTGCACTTCGCAGAATGGCTTTGGTCAGATGTACTAGCCTGTCACAGGATACCCAGACTAAAGCTATGGATTTTCCTGTTGTGGGTAATTCTCTGTTTGGGGAGCAGACAGAGAATTACATGAAGAAAATGGATGAGTATAGGACCACCTATAGGAGTGCACAGGCGAAGAAAGGCAGGCCACTCCTCAAGGCAGCTTCCCAGGGGCAGGGCAGGCCTTTTCATAGGCCTTTTTACAAGCCAGGCCTCCTCTTCTGCTTATGCCCAGAGGGGTTCTTTGGGGAGAGGCAGGCCTGCTTCCACCCCTCAAGCCCCTGCCAAGCAGGCACCCTGATGGGGTTGCCAGGGCCATTCTCAGCTACCTGTAGGGGGCAGGCTGGCTTACTTTGTCCAGGACTGGGAGTCTCTGACATCAGACAAGTGGGTCCTGGAAGTAGTAAGCCAGGGACTGGTTCTCAGCTTCAAAAAGTTTCCAAAGATGAGAACCGGATCCTTTCCACCTGCAAATCCACCAGAGGCACTTGCCGTAGAGGCAGAGGTCTCTTCCCTCCTGGCTCTCAGAGCTGTGGAAAGGGTTCCACCCCTACACCAGGGCAAAGGATTGTACTCTAGGTACTTCCGTACCCCAAAAAAGACAGGAGAATGGTGGCCCATCCTGGATCTCAGATACCTAAACAAGCACCTTTTAAAACCAAAATTCAAAATGGTGACTTTGGGAATTATTGTACCCTCTCTAAGGCCAGGGTACTGGCTAGCGTCCCTGGACCTCAAGGATGCCTACTTCCATATTCTCATCAGAAGCTCCCATCGAAAGTACCTCAGGTTCGAGCTGCCCTCAGGCCATTACCAGTTCAGAGCAATGCCCTTTGGCCTCACCTCTGCTCCAAGGGTATTCACAAAATGCCTGGCAGTAGCAGTTGCTTCCCTAAGCAGGCAAAAAATTGCCATCTTCCCTTACCTGGACGATTGTCTCATAGTAGGCCAGTCCCCAGACCAGGTCAGGTTACACCTACAGATAACTCAGAAACTGCTCACCTCTCTAGGTTTCCTTCTGAATCCTTCAAAGTCAGTTCTAGAGCCTGTACAGCTACTCACCTTCATAGGCACAGAGCTGAACACAGAGAAAGCCAGAGCCTTCCTTCCTTTGGACAGGGCATGGACCCTGGTCTCTCTGGCCTCCTCATTCACCCTGCAGGTCTCTCTACCAGCAAGGCATTTTCTACAGCTCCTGGGGCACATGGCTGCCTCTACAGCAGTAGTGCAGGGAGCAAGATTTCAGATGAGGGAAATCCAGTTCCATTTGAGAGCCTTTTGGTCTCAAAGGAAAGACCCTCTAACCAAATTGATCCCAGTGACTCGAACCCTGATCCAGGCCCTACAGTGGTGGCAGGATCAGAGCAATCTGAGACAAGGGGTTCCTTTTGTCACTCTGTCTCACTCCTTAATCCTTACTACAGATGCATCCCTCTTGGGGTGGGGAGCTCACATGGGCGACCTCACTACCCAGGGATTGTGGTCCCCTCAGGAATTTCTGCTCCACATCAATCTGTTGGAACTCAGAGCAGTTTTTCTAGCACTTCAAGCTTTTTCCAAATCTGTTCAGACAGTTCACCTCCCTGGCAAGGACAATGTCCTGGCAGATGCTCTCAGCAGGATTTCCCAGGGCCATCATGAATGGTCACTGGACCCCCTGGTTTTGGAGGTGATCTTTGCCAGATGGGGCACCCCGCAGATAGATCTTTTTGCAGCCCCAGACAATCACCAACTTCCCCTTTTTTGCTGCAGGCCCCCAGTGTTGGGCTCAGTCCCTCTGGATGCCTTAGTCCTCAGTTGGGAAGGGAAGTTTCTATATGCTTTTCCTCCCTTCCCTCTCCTGTTCAAAGTGCTAGTCAAAATCAGATCTCAGCCCTGCAAGATGATCCCGTTTGCTCCAGATTGGGCCAGACAACCCTGGTATCCACTCCTACTGTCCTTAGCAGTCCATCTTCCCCTGTGTCTTCCCAGGAAGCACAATCTGTTAACCTGTGCTCAGGGGAGGGTTTGGTACCCGAACCTCAAATCTCTCAATCTCAAGGCCTGGCTCTTGAAGAGTTAGAGTTTGCTGATCTACACCTCTCCCAAAGTGTAATGGCTATCCTGAAGGCTTCTAGGAAACCTTCCACCAGGGCTACTTATAATTCCAAATGGAAAAGGTTTTCCATATGGTGCTCTGGAAGCATATTTCCCCAGAATCTGCTGACTTACCCACAGTCCTGGATTATATGGTCCACTTAAATACCTTGGGCTGAGACCAGCTACCCTAAAAGTGCATTTAGCAGCTGTGTCTGCTTTTATTTCAGCAGGTAAGCCCTCTTCTCTTTCAGCTCATCCTGTATTCTCCAAGTTTTTCAAGGGATTGCTTCATACCATCCCTCCATTCAGGGACCCTGCCCCTGCCTGGGATCTTTATGTTTGCATTGCTCAGCTTATGCAACCCCTCTTTTGAGCCTTTGTCTTCAGCAGAACTTAAGTACTTGACTTGGAAGACTGTGCTTCTGGTAGCCATCACTTCTGCCAGATGCATAAGTGAATTGCAAGCTTTGTCAGTGGAGCCTGATTTTATCTCCTTTCATAGAGATAAGGTGGTCCTCAGGACTAATAGGAAGTTATTGCCTAAGGTGGTTTCAGATTTCCACCTTAATCAGTCCATATCTCTTCCAGTGTACTTCACTGACCATTCCTCCTCTGGCGAGAGGAGGCTGCACAGCTTAGATGTGAAGAGAGCCCTTCGTTTCTATGTAGAGCGTACCAAGGGTCACAGGTTTGACTCCCTCCAACTGTTCCTCACTTATGGTGAGGTTGGTAAAGGGAAACCTGCCACTAAAAGATCCACTGCCAGGTGGATTGTCTCTTGTATCAATTTTGCTATGAAAAACTGGGTAAGGTTCCTCCCTCAGGCCTGAGGGCTCACTCTACCAGAGGTACAGCTGCTTCCCTGGCTGCTGCCAGGGACATCCCTATTATAGAGATATGTCAAGCAGCTACCTGGAAAACAGTTCACACTTTTACCAAGCATTACTCCCTGGACATCCAGGCTAGGGTGATGCTCGGTTCTACAGCTTGTGTTCAGAGTCTATTTCCTAAGTAGGTTCTGTCCCTCCTCCATGGAGGTACTGTTTTTTAGTCTGCATATGACATAATATAGCAAGACTTCATGTTGTTTGAAGAAAAAATTACTCACCTTAGTAATGTTGTTTCTTCTAATGGAGTCTTGCTATATTATGACCTCCCCCACCTGCCCCTCTCAGAACCTCTGTTTTTGGGATGTGGGTGGGCAGTGCAGTGTTGGCACTCAGTAGGTGCCCACCTTGTTGTTTTCACCCCTCCTTTCTTGGGGTGCTTGGTGTTGTGTTTTTCATTTTTTGGGTCTCCTGACTTGAGTCTTTGTTTTGGGACCAAAAAATGTGTTGTCATGTTTAGTAGCCAGTTGGCTAGTGTAGGTTTACTGCTTCCACACAGGACCTCAGTGAGTTTAGCTCATAAAGATCTGACGGTTTGAGTTTGAAGAACAATAGACAGAGATTCAACCGAGCTCGAGCTCAGCGTTCCATGCCTGACATGGAAAGTTAACTCTTTCACCTCTGGAGCAGTTCGAAGGTTGGGACTCACTGCATATGTCATAATATAGCAAGACTCCATTAGAAGAAACAACATCACTAAGGTGAGTAATTTTTTCTTATCTTCGAATAAGTACCGAATTTATTTAATTCTGCTTATAACAAGAAAGATATCTTCAGCCTTCCATTGATGGAGTTGACCATGAGCGGGTCAGGTGACTGTAGGGAGACTTCGTATGAAAGCTGTTCATTCAGCTGGGCTGGGTCCAGTCCTCCATCCTCTCCGGGGCGGTCTGACAACGGATGGTCCGATGCTCTGGGAGATGGGTGGTCCCCGAAAGCATTAAAGGAAATGGTCACACTCACGGCACTGAGTTCTTGCCCGGCACACAGATTGAAGAAGAAGCGGCATCACTTTCGAGAATTACCGCTCTGGTTCGTCTGAGATAGGCGATTCGGTTATTAGGGCCAGGCACCGGTCTTCACCTCTGTCGGAGTCGCTGGTCTCTGTCTTTGGTGACCGACCTTCTCGACACTGGAGCTGCTTCCCGCCTATTGGAGGAGCTTCTGATGAACAGTTTCACCAGTGGGTTGCTCTTATGGAGCAGTGGGCTCGGATGTTGGTCCAGTTGCCTGAACCAGTCACTCTGAGGCCTTTGGGCCATTCGGAGGAATGGGTAGGACGTTTGGGCCTTCCTAGTCGTGCGGCACCTTCTTCGGTGCCATCGACGCCACGCTCGGGTGTTTATCCCCCTCACATGGCTGCGGCGCAGGGGTCCACACCAATGCCTCTATCTCCTGCCAGTTTTCCTACTTCTTCTTCAAATGGCAGTTTTCAGACCCTTGGAACTCTCTTGGCACCGTCCGCGGCACCGGGGACACACTTGGTGCTGTCCGCGGCACCAAGGAGTCTGTCTGCGCCGTTTCCAGCACCGAGGAGTCTGTCAGCGGCATTCGCGGCACCGCAGGCTCTGTTGGCGTTGTCCATGGTGCTGCGGGCTCTGTCAGTGCCATGGCCTCTGTCAGCGCCATGTGCTGGGCCGGTTTCGATGGCGCCACCCTTCTTTTGCTCGGCGCTGTTTTCTTTGTCGGCACCTAGGCTTGGTGCAGCATCGTCTGGCCTCCAGGGGTTCTCGAATCCGATTCTTTTCTCTTCTGTTCTTCCTCCTGATTTTCACTCCTTTCCTGTCCATACAGTCCCTCCTGGACTGTCAGGAGATGATTTTGAGCCTGACCCAGATCTTCAACTGGGTGATAATGTTGATGACACTGCCCTGGGAGCAGGGATCAATCCTTCTGCAGAGCCTGTGGTTGAAGACCTTTCCTTTAAGTCTCTGCTTAAAAATAAAAATTCTACTGTTTCTCTCCAGACTACAGAAATCGATCCTGGGAAGCTTTTAAGACTCCAATACCTCCATGTCCCGGAGATCCTTATGGATTTAACACCTCTAGTACAGCCCTCTTTCGAGACCCTCTCTCAGATGGTTTGGAACAGTCTGGCTCTCATTCCTTTCATGGCCAAGTCCATAGATAGGAAGTATGCCCCTCCCAAGGATCGCCCCATATTGACCTCACAAGCCTTTGCTGATCCCACTGTAGTCTTGGCAGGGAATGATAAGGCCGTCCTTCCTCAGGCATCTACAGCCCAGCCTATAAATAAAGAATCTCACAAGATAGACACCATAGGTAAGAGAGTCTTTGCTGCCTCGACCCTGGGTATGCGCACTGCCAGCTACCAGGGCTATTTTTCTCAATATGAGTATGTCCTTTGGCATTCACTCAAACAAATGGTAGAAACTCCACTTGAATTGGAAGTTAATTCAGAGCTACTTCAGACCATTACCAGGGGTATCGAGTCCAATAACCAACAGGTTAAAGCTGCAATGGACGCTTTTGATACTGCTTCCCGAGCAGCGGCGGCTAGCATCTGCACCCGTCACCACTCTTGGTTACGTACTTTGGGGTTCACGAATGATGCCCAGCAATAGGTCTTGGCCTTGCCTTTTGACGGTATTTATCTCTTCGGTCCCCAGGTGGAGCAAGCTGTGGAGGCAACTCAGAAGACTAGACCTGCCATTAAGGCGGCTAGACCTGCATCCGCCCCCTCCCGGGGGGGGCAAACAAGCGTCAATTTTACAACCGTCAGTCCTTTCACATCAGAGGCAGAGGAGGTTTTAACAAAACCACAACCCTCAGCCAGAAAAGAAAGCGCAACAGAAGACACAAGAGCCCAAAGCACCCAGTGCCACCTTCTAAGTTTCTGGCCGAGGTCCCACCTCAGCTGTCTGAGGGGGACTCCTCCTCAGCAGTGGGAGGACGTCTGACTCAGTTCTGCAGCCTTTGGAAGTCTATAACATCAGACAAATGGCTCCTCCAGATAATCCGAGAGGGGTACTCGCTCAATCTTTTGGAAGCCCAGGCTGTCGGCAGTACAGTCAGACCTTCTTGCTTCCCAGTTACAAGACCTTCTGAACAACAGGGCAGTAGAAGTAGTTCTGCCGGATCAACGAAACACAGGTTTCTACTCTTATTACTTCCTGGTCCCGAAGAAGACTGGTGCATGTGCCCTATTCTGGATCTCAGAAAATTAAACAAGTTCCTTCACAAGGAGAAGTTCAAGATGATATCACTAAGTACGCTGCTACCTTTGCTTCATCAACACAATTGGCTAGCCTCCCTGGACGTGCAGGATGCTTCCCAACACATCCCTATACACCCAAAGCACCTCATATACCTAAAGTTCGTGGTGTTGGGTCAATACTGTCAGTTTAGAGTCCTGCCCTTTGAGCTATCCTCGGCGCCTCGAGTTTTTACAAAGTGTTGTGCAATTCTTGCAGCGCATCTCAGGAAAATCGGAATACAAGTGTTCCCATATCTGGACTACTGGCTTCTAACATACTAACATACTAAAATGCCAGCAGAATAGGCCTAACGGTCTTTCATGTCTGCTCGTTTGGTCAGCCCCCACCCTGGTTGCTGACCTTGCTGCCCCCCTAGCCTTCTCTGGCTTCTCCCTTCCCAGTTCCAGATATTCTTGCTGCATTGGATTTTGCTTCCAGAACCCTTCCCCTGTACCTGTCCCACCCCCTCTTGAACCCCTCCACTGTCTCTGCCTCCACCAGCCCCCTAGGCAGCGCATTCCATGGCTCCACCACCCTCTCAGTGAAGTAGCACCTCCTCCTTTCTCCCCTGAATCTTCCCCCCTCCAGCTTCCACCCATGCCCTCTAGCAAGTCCCTCCAGACAAAGGACTCTGGACGCCGTAGCCACGACCTCAGACTTCCTCATGTCCATGGGAGTCCTGCTAAATCTCAACAAGTCACAGTTGCAACCCTCCCAGAAGCTCCTCTTTATAGGAACTCTTCTGGACACCTCCTGTGCAAAGACTTTTCTCCCAGAGGACAAAAGAAGAGATATCTTACAGATGGCCCAATACATCAGAGAAAACAGCTTGGTTCGAGCTATCTCAGTGCAACGGATGATGGGTCTCATGGCATCCTCAGTGTTCACTGTACCCTTAGCTGGTCTCCACATGAGAACCTCTCAGTGGATACTCAGTACTCAGTGGTCCCCAACCACTCACCCTCAATCCTTTCCCATCAAGGTGACAGAACCTCTGAAGAGGTCACTCGCCTGGTGGTCGCAGGAGGACAATCTCCTGGAAGGATATCCCTCTGCTTCTCTGGATCATCAGATCTCCATTACCACGGACGCGTCCCTGATAGGGTGGGGAGCTCATTGCCAGAATCTCTACACCCAAGGTACGTGGACTCAGGACGAGTCCCAGCTTCACATAAATGTCCTGGAAATGAGAGCCGTCCTCTATGCGGTCCGAGCCTTGAAGGGCATACTCTGTTTCAAGAACATTCTCCTTCAAACGGACAACAAGGCAGTGATGTATTACATCAACAAGCAGAGCGGTGCACACTCTTACCCATTATGCAGGGAAGCAATGAGAGTTCAGGAATGGTGCCTGGAGCACAAGGCTCTAATCCAGGGGGTTTACCTGCCAGGAGTGCAAAAACGAGCTGGCAGACCATCTGAGCAGAAAGGAGACAGATCCTCATGAGTGGTCTCTTGACTTAACCATTGTTCAGTCACTCTTCAAAGAATGAGAAACTCCAGACCTGGACCTTCTTGTGTCCCCACTCAATGCAAAACTGCCTCTCTTCTGCTCCAGAAATCCAGGACCTGGCATTTTCTGTCAGGATGCATTCAGGCTATGGTGGACAAGATGCTTTCTACACGCCTTTCCTCCTGTTCCCCTAATTCAGAGGGTACTTCTCAAATTCGAGTCTCAGGGGGGCAGAATGATTCTCACTGCCCCCTTCTGGCCTTGACAGATATGGTTCCCACTGCTCAACAGTCTGTCGGAAACCCCCCTGAAGACGCTTCCCCTTCAGACGAACCTTTTGACCCAGGGTCCCGTGGTCCATCCCAATCTGAGGTCACTTCACCTTCATGATTGGCTCCTGAAGAGATAGAAATTAATAGGTTCAATGTGTTTTGTAGAGTTTCAGATATTCTTTTGGCTGCGCGTAAGCCAGCCACTAGAAAAACCTACACAGCCAAATGGAAGCATTTCTGTATCTGGTGTGCAAAATCCTCTTGGAACCCTTTTTCCTGCCCACCGAAAAAAGTTTTGGAGTACCTTTTGGACCTCTCAAATACAGGTCTGCAGTACTCCACAGTCAAAGTTCATCTTTGTGCCATTTCGGCATATCATGAGCCGGTACTTTCCATGTCACTGGCACAGTTACCTGTAGTTAAGAGGTTTCTTAAGGGTATTCTGCACACTAGGCCTCATATTAGACATTCAGTCACAGCCTGGGACATTAACCTTGTGCTAGACATGCTCATTCGTAAACCTTTCGAGTCTCTAGTTACTTGAGACTTGAAGTTCCTCACTTGGAAAACGGCCTTCCTGGTGGCCATCACTTTGGCCCATAGAGTTTCTGAAATACATGCACTGGTCACAGACCCCCCCACACACTGTATTTCACAAGGACAATGTAATTCTTAGGACTCATCCTAAGTTTCTCCCTAAGGTTGTCTCAGAATTCCATCTAAACCAACCTTTAGTCCTTCCTACCTACTTGCGAACTTCCAGAATGAATGGGAGGATGTTAAGAGAGCACTGTGATTATATCTAGATAGAACAAAAGAATTTTGCAATGGTCAACAACTGTTTGTTTCCTTCAGCGAAACCTGGCTGGGTCAGCCTGTCGCTAGTAGATGCACTTCAGCATGGTTGGTGGCATGCCTGCACCACTGCTATTCTATGGCACAGGTCAAACTGGAAGGCAGAGTGTACGCTCACTCTACCAGAGCAGTTGCGGCATCTCTGGTGGAAATTCGCAATGTACCCATTGCAGATACTTGCAATGCAGCTACTTGGAGCTCAGTGCATACTTTCGTTAAGCACTACGCCTTGAATGCCCATGCCAGACGACATCTGTCATTTGGCAGGACCATTCTTAATATGTATAGTATGTGAGCTCTTTATCTCCTGCTGCCTGTCTTGGGGGATTATTGGCTTGGTACTCTCCTATTAGTGTGAATGAGTGGTGGAGACTTTATGTCCAGGAAGATATGGAAATTACATACCTACCATAATTCTTGATCTTCCTGGACAAAGTCTCCACCACTCATTCACACGCCCACCCACCATCCCCGAGCTCACTTCTCTGTTTTTGGTCTTCACTCCCTCAATGGCTGGGCTGTGAAGACTTTGTTGTTGACCCCTCTTACACGGGTCATTCTTATGTCCGAATTGTAGGTTAGTCCTTCTAGGTTAGTTGTGCTGCACCTCCTCGGGGGGAAAAAAGGTACTGAGGCGGTTGGAGGGTTGATGCCACAATAGTCATTACTGCACGAGCCAGGGCTCACGGTGCCACTTCCTCATAGCTCCATCTCAGGCGCCGACCCTCTTGAAAAAAGTTTGCTCCCGCTGGATCCTAGTGCCTTCAGCAAACTCCCATTAGTGTCAATGAGTGGTGGAGACTTCATCCAAGAAGATCAAGAATTACGGTAGGTACATAATTTCCATTTTTATCATTCTAATAGGAGGCAAGCGTAGGTGAGAGGGGGAAGGATAAAGATGGGAGAAAGAAAGTGGCAGCCATAGGCCTTGTCAAGCTGGTGTGGGGGTTAGGGGCGGAGGGGTGAGGTGGGCAGTGGGGGGTAAGAAAGGAAGGAAGGAAGTGGCAGCCATAGGCATTGTAAGCTGGTGTGAGAGGGGTAGGGGCGGGGGTGAGGTGGATGGGGGTAGCCAGGGCCTTGTCAAAGTGCAAAGGTGGGTAGCCTCGGAATTATTGAGGTAACAGTGGAGGCACAGGGTTATCCAGTTGTGAGGAGAAGATTGAATCCTAGTAGATGGAAGTCTCAGATGAAGCAGTCGCAAGAACTGTTGGCTGTGAGATGTTGGTGTAACTTCAGTTTGAATGGTTCCAATTTAGGTAGGGTAGTTATATCGCTATAAAGAGTATTAAACCAGTGAGGTGCTCAGTAGGCAAATGAGCATTGCCCCTGGGCTGTCCGGCATCTAGAAACATGGAGATGATTGCTGTTCGAGCTTTGCATATGCTGTGAACTACAATGAGGGCTTAGGTTTGCGGTGCCTGGTGACAGGAGGCCGAGAAGTGCTTTTTTGGCCAAAAGACAAGTTTGGTATTGTACCCTCCCAGAGAGTTGTAGTCAGCCAGTCTCCACACAAAGATTACAGGTGTGGGTGAAATGTGTGGACCCCGTAAGTAGTCTGCATGCCTTGTTCAGAGCAATGGATATCCTGCGCAAGAAAGACATGGGGGCTGCTCCATAGATTACAAGACCATAGTCTGTAATGGATATGACGGAACTATATATAGCAAGTCGGAGGGCTTCTGGAGTAAGGCAGTGTTTAGATCTGTGTAGGAGACCAATCTTGACGTTGACAGCCCAGGCTACATTATCTATATGTTTAGCATAGGACAGACAACTGTCTAAGGTGACCCCCAGGTATTTGAAATGTGGCATTTGTTCAAGAGGAACTCCAGGACAGTTTCTGATAGTAAGTGTGTGGGATTTGTGCTTGTTTTGGGTGCTACTGAACATCATTACTTTGGTTTTCTTGTAGTTGAAAGTCAGTTTATGTTTAGAGAACCAGTCTTCCACTTCTGCACACCCACTCTGAAGGTGAAGTTCCAGTTGCTTGGGGTTGTGGCTGCAAGAGTAGATGACCGCATCATCTGCATAGAGGAGGATCCTTTGGTGGCAGAAACAAGGAAGGTTATTAAGGGAGATGCTGAACAAGAGTGGCCCATGGATTGAGCCCTGTAGCAGGCCAGAGCAGATGGCCTGTCGGTCAGATACGAGGATGGCTATTTTCACCTGTTGAGAGCGGTCTTCAAGATAGCTTTTGAACCAAAATGTTGTGTCAGAGGAGAGGCCAGTAGCAGTAAGCTGTTGGAGAAATAGTGAGTGATGGACAGTATCTAATGCCTTAGTGAGGTCTGTGAAGGCAGCTGCTACTAGGGTGCCTTGATCAAGAGATTGATGAATAAAGCCAGTGAATTCCATCAGGGCCAAAGTGTTGCTGTGCCCCTTCTGGAAGCCGTGTTGCTGCGGGCATTGGATAGAGTATTTTTCAAGGTACTCCACCAGTTGGTCAGCAACAATGCGCTCAAGTGCCTTGGATGTTAGTGGGAGGATAGTTATGGGTCTGTAATTTGCGTGATGGGTCCTTCTCAGAGAGGTTGCCTATGTTCATAAGCCCTGAGGGGCCACCAACATGGGAGCAACACAGAGAGTTTGTTGGTGCCCTATATAGCTTCCACAGCAACTCTGACAGGACCCATTGCTGGTCCTTTTCCCCGGCACCAGCAGCGTCTCAGGTCAGTGCCTCATCCCCATCAGCATCCTCCAAGGATAATGAATCATCCTTCCACCTGTCCCTGGCTGCTGAGTACTCTCTGTACCAGCAATTCTTGGTGGAGATGCTCCAGGCACTTGACCCAAGTTCTTACTCAAGCCACGATCCGGCAGCCCTGGCATTAAGAATCTTTGGGGTTCCCAGTGATGACACAGTTGTTATCACTCCATGGCCAAGAGTCTTCAAAGAGGCATCAAGGGCAGTGTGGAGGCATCCCTTCTATTGTCCACCATCCCCCCCCCCGGGACCTCCATGTGCAGTATTTCACCCCTCTACAGGGCTGGATGTACTGCAGATACCGTCAGGGCCTTGACACTCCACACATGATCGACATCCAGAAGTAGATTCAGTGCAGATGGATGCCTTTGGTAGGAAGGTGTTACCTCATCACACGCCCGCATGCATATCCAAACAGCAAGCAGATCAGGCAGCCTTCATTCATTGCCCATGGTTACAGCTAGGTAAGCTCTTAGCTGCCATGCTTCAAAGCAAGCTAGCCAGGCAAGCCATTAGCCTTTCTGCTTGGAGCCTGGAATTAGCTCAGCATCAGTCAAGGGTATCATAAGATGCCAATGAAGTGGCCTCCATGCTAGCAGGAACTACAGTCTGCTTCAGGCTAATGGCATGGCTTTTGCTTCCTGACTGACACCTTTGGCCCCACATAAGGTGCTAAACTCACATGTCCAGGGGACTTAGTTCTTCTCCCTCATGGTCAGGCAGCAACTGTTGGGGTACTCTTCCACTTCTGTGCCATAGGAGCCCTCACCTGGCCCTGACTCGCTTCAGATCTCACCATACCTGTAAGGAGCCCCTGCCTGCAGGTGTTTTTTGGATCAACTACACTAACTCTTATACAGGGTACTTCACTGTGTTTTTCTGATGTTGTTTTTCCTTTTGACTATGTCAGACTGTCTTGGTTTATATGTAATGTTCTTCCTTTGTGTAACCAGGCTGTTAGCCCACTACCCTTATGGGTGCTTAGGGGAGATGAACACATCTCGACTCCCTTGGACTGTCCAGTCCTGCACCTCCATATGCACCTGTGTTCCCTCTTTCTTCTTTCCTGATGGGGGAAAAGAGGGACATGGTTAGCTGAAAATTCAGTCAGTCCTCTTTCAAACCCCAGGAATCCCTCACTCTGCTTACTGTTGCAGTCAGCCTGCAGGTCTGAGCTGCCCCTGAGAGGAGAATTTTATGTAAATTAGGGAACGATGGAATTAAATTCAAATCTCTGCTGCGTGGTCATGTTCCACTCTGCCCTTTAATGCCAGAGTTATCTCTCCGCCTGAGGAAGAAGTCACCCCAGAGAGCTCTCTTAGTCTAACTTCCAGTTTTACACGGTTTTGCATGTTTTCTTTATTTTTACTCAGTGATTTTATTGCCTTCGAATCTGTGCTTTAGTTTAGTTTTACTGTTTTTAGCGGTTTTCTCTGATTCCCCGGAACTGGAGAAAAATCCTTTTTCCTTTGCCGTTTTCCTATTTTAAACCTCTCTAACTGCCGATATTTTTGTTTTAAATATTATTTGTTATTGTCTCATTGCAGCTGATTTAGGGCTGTTTTCACTACTGTCCCTGGTCTCCAGGAACCAAGGTGCATTTGGTGTTTTTCCTTTTATTCAGTACTACAAAAAAAAGTTTTGATTAATGGTTCGAGTATTTTTAGGAACTGAACCATAATCTCTGTTTTTCTATTGTTGGGAACCAGATTTTGGTGGGTTTTGTCGTGGTTGGCATGTCTGGAAAGTCCAAAAGGAAAACAGGACCTACAGGCTTTAAAAACTGTAAAGTGTTTCAATCTTCTGCTTAAGGCGGACTGCCACAAGTTATGTTTAAGGTACCTGGGTCCAGACCATCTTTTCTTAGATTGTGAGCTCTGCATTAAGTTTTGCCCTAAAATCCTTAAAAAAAGGCCCAAAAATTAGAAGACTTAATTGCTTCTCAGTCCGCCTCTATTTCACTTAAGCACACTGATGAGGGTCCATCCTTCCATAGCAAGCAGAGGGAAAAGCCTGCTAAAGATGCCTGAGTCCAGGGTTTCTGAACAGGGGAGCCCCGAGTTAAGTAAACACAAAAGACCTTTGGAGCAGGTTCCAGAAACAGTTCCTGCTAAGAAACCTGATCAGGGTGGTACCTGAGGACTGGAGGAGGGCGGATGTGATTCCTCTTCACAAAAATGGGAGCAGGACAGAGGCAGGAAACTACAGACCAGTTAGTTTGACCTCAGTGATAGTGAAAATGATGGAATCACTTCTGAAGGAAAGAATTGTTGAGTACCTAGAGGACAGTGGGGCACAGGACCCAAGGCAGCATGGATTCACGATGGGAAGGTCGTGTCAGATGAATCTAATAGATTTCTTTGACTGGGTGACCAAAGTAGTAGACCAGGGAGGGGCTGTGGACATGGCCTGCCTAGATTTTAGCAAGGTATTTGATACAGTCCCACACAAAAGATTAATACACAAGTTAGCCAGCCTTGGAATGGGTTCCATGGTGGTAGCCTGGATAAAAAATTGGCTAGACAACAGGATGCAAAGGATAGTAGTAAACGGAGTCCACAGTGAAGAAAGGAGGATTACTAGCGGGGTACCGCAGGGTTCAGTACTGGGACCGGTCCTTTTTAATATCTTTATAAGTGACATTGCAGAGGCACTGGAAGGAAAAGTATGTCTCTTTGCAGACTACACAAAGATCTGCAACAGGGTTGATACACAAGATGGAGTGGAAAGGATGAGAAGGACTTGGCAAGGTTGGAGGAATGGTCAAATGTATGGCAGCTCAGATTCAATGCAAAGAAGTGCAAGGTAATGCACCTAGGAAACAAAACCCAGGGAAGAGTACACAATGGAGGTGAGATACTAACAGCAGTAAAAATTGAGAGGGACCTGGGGTTAATTATATCAGATGACCTAAAGGTGGGCAAGCAATGTGAGAAGGCAGTAAGGAAGGCTGGGGGGATACTGGGATGCATAGGGAGAGGCATCAATAGTAGAAAACAGGAAGTTGTTATCCCTCTGTACAGACAGTTGGTGAGACCCCATCTGGAGTACTGTGTGCAGTTCTGGAGACTCCATCTCCGCAAAGACATAGACAGAGTGGAGGCTGTCCAGAGGAGGGCAACCAAAATGGTGCAAGGTCTGCTCCAGAAGACATACAAAGAAAGACTAAAGGAGCTTAATATGTATACCCTTGAGGAAAGAAGGGAGAGAGGGGACATGATAGAAACTTTCAAGTACCTCAAGGGAATCAACAAAGTCCAAGAGGGGTAGCATCTTTCAAAAAGAGATGTGCAAGAACAAGGGGACAATTTGAAGATAGGAGGTGGCTCAGAGGTAATGTGAGAGTATTTTTCACGGAGAGGGTTGTGGATGCATGGAACAGCCTCCTGAGAGGTCATGGAGTCAAGAACAGTGGGGGAATTCAAGAATGCATGGGACAGACATAAGGCAGTCCTAGTGGGGGTAGGAGGAAGTAAGCTGTTGGTTAACTAGGATCTGCAGCTTATCTGTTAGGTAGGAAAATGGGCAGACTAGGTGGGCCAAGTGGTCCTTATCTGCCATCAAATTCTATGTTTCTATGTTTCAAGCATGCCACAGCCCCTCCTCCTGAAGAAGGAAAGGAGCCATCAGTGGACAACAATAGAATACCCTCTATGGAGGACATGGCTAATGCGTGGCAGTTTCTCCAGGCCTTTGAGGCCATGGGGTCACTTATGGGCATGTTGGTTCTCCCTTCGGTTCTGGTTTCCTTCCAAGTTCTGGAGGATCAGGGGTCTGAATTCTATAATTGGCGTCTACGCACGGAGTGTGAGATATGCAGGAAATTGACACAACGCCAGCACATGGCACGCAGGATGGGGAAGCCACACCGCATTCACCAAGAACAAATGCATGCATAACAAATGCGCGGTCAATGCGCAGCGGTGTGTGTAGTGCACATAGGCGGCACCACGCTATGCAGTACTGCCCTTGATCACCATATGCGTACCCCCACCCCACATAGCAGAATTTAAGTGCATACATGAGCACAGCACACGTGAGTGCTGGCGTATGGAACAGCCGAGTGCCATGCAGGATGAGAACCAGGCCACAGAGCAACCCCAACAGGGCAGAAATGCCACAGTACGGGGCCGCAGTGGTGCGGGGAAACATGGCCGTGCACGATCCCGCTCCACAAATTTCACGGGTGGGCAGGTGGCCATGATGGTGTCCGAAATCTGGACACACTGTCAACAGCTGTATGGCCCACAGTCCCTTAGGACACCCGCCGATATCAAGGCACGGGTATGGCTGGACATTCAGGTAGCCGTGAATGCCGCTGGCCCAGAGGTACAGACCATAGAGGCCATCAAACACAAATGGTGGGTTCTACGATCCGTCATGAAGAGGAAGGTCACCAGGGCAGCCAGGGAACGCACTGCCATTGGTGGTGGGTCACCTGGGAAGAACACCCAGCTCACCCTGGTGGAGTGCATGGTCTCCAACACCCTCATGGACATCGGTATGCACGGAGAGGTGGATGGAGTGGACATGACGGACGGTGAGTTGACCATGCCATGCGATATGTGACCCATTGTGAAGTTACCATGCATCCCTAACTGTAGCCTTCCCACCCCACCGCACAGATCGAAGAGGGCGAGCAGGCGACACACCAGTCATGGACAGCCAGAGAGGTGGGACCATGAGCCGTGCAACATCAGAGGAAGATGCCAACCAGGATGCCCATGGGACTGATGAGTGATGTAGCAGGGAGCGCCCCTGAGTGACGGCCAACACATGCCAGAGATGCACCCACTAACCGTCCCCTCCTACCCCCACAGGTACCGAGCCAGAGACAGAGGTCCAAATGCTGTGCGAGAGTAAGGTGGAGGACACACCCGGAGCTGCCAGAGGAGCGCCCGCATGCCACAGCCATAAAATGTGTGGACATGGGAACATAGCCACGCTAACAACACAGCGCCCATGGACATACCGTGCAGAGCAGTGGCGCATAATGGCAGCAACACGTAAACTGACGGATGAGGTCCAAGAAATGTGCAGATGCATGACACACATCATGGATACTGTCGAGTGGCTCATGCAGCACACCAATGACCGCTGCAGCGACAACCACACCCCACAGCAGGAGCACCCAGACACACCTGAGGTACAGGACTGGGGATGCAACACCCCCACACGTGATGCCACTGGTGCTGCCGAGACACCAGGGGATGTGACCACACAGCACAGCACGCAATCACATCCCAATGACACACCCGATGTCCCAGACGCACCCGTGGGGGATGGACACACAGGACGAGGAGCTCAGCACAACGGCTGACATGGCGGACACTGGAATGGTGAGTGCAACCCCGCCATCCGGACAGCAGATGAGACGTGCCACAGGTGGACGGCATGGATGCGGCTGTGTGGGACAATAGTCCTCATCACGGTGTCTGGGGATGTGGGCCACTGCCCGCCTGCAGGCACACCCTGGTGACCAGCCACAAGATATTGGGGACAGCCGGCATTAAGGGCCACACAGCGTGGGCACGCGACCATGCAGAGCCCACACAGCACCACCCCCACGGCATGCACGGCTACATGGATTGCAGTATGCACAAGCAGCACATGCACCATGATGAGGGTGATGAGCAGCTCACCCCCAGCTATTGACCATGCGCAGCAGCACACTCACGCACACGGCACACCGGCCCATGCCAAGGCCATGCACATGGCCTGCCACGGCTCAGGCCCAACCCACCATGCAGGCACATGTGCGGCACCACCCAGACACATGTGGCCCGCGGCCACAAGGGACACACTGCACAGCCATAGGGCATGACCAGGTGCCCTGCCACACCAGGGGGCGTCGTGTGCGCTCAGCAATGGCGTCATCACAGTGCACATAGCTCCTGCACCACTGCAAGTCCACATGGGGCACCCAGTGCCCCGACCACGCCATGCCGTGGCTCAGTTGTGCTGCCACGGGGCAAAGCACCATCATCCCCTTAATGCCCACATGCACACACACCCGACACAGTCATCGATGCTCCCGCAACATGTCACACACACCGCCTATTGTCAGAATGTACCCTGCAGCAGTGCAGCCCGAACATCACGGCCACTGACTGTCTCCGGGGCATGCACCGCATCGTGAGGAATTTTGCCAGGTGGCAGGGCCAGTCCATGGAGGGGTACACTTCCGTACATGGTATGCTTTTCCCGGTGACAGCATGATCGTCCTGGTGTGATCCAGGCACCCGAACCGCATTTTCAGTACACCAGTGGTGCACTCCACGAGATTCTGTGTCTTGAAATGTGCTGCGTTGTAGGCCTCCTCTGCAGTCGATGCTGGTGCCAATATTGGTGTCATCAGGTTCTGTCATAGAGGGTAGCCGCTGTCACCTGTAGGGGAAGAGAGGTGGAGCATTGGCATGGTTGTACACGCATGGCAGTGTGGTACAAGTAACATATCGTATGTACGTGCAGTACCCACCTAGTATCTACCCATCTATGGCACCCTCCTGTAGTAGCCTGCCAAGGTGTGATGTATCAAGGACTTAGGAGTCGTGACAGGAGCCAGGAAGCCTCGCACACACATTAGTGAAAATGCCACATGCACCACACAATACCTCACAATTAATACTATGGAATCCCTTGTGGTTGTGCTATGCTTCCTCATCTGTCGGCAGTGCCAGGATAGCGATGTGTGTGCAGTCAATGACCCCATACATGTTGGACATCCCATGCAGGTTGTAAAATGCCTGCTTGGTGCACCGTAGATCAGCGTCTGTGGCTGGCAGCGAGATGTGTGAGAACATATGCTGCAGCAAAGTGTCCATGACCTCCGTGACTGCACGGGTCACAGAGGACTGGCCGACCCCCTTGGTATCACCTGTCACCCTCTGAAACAAGCCCCTGGCACAATAGGCCAGCACAATAAGCACCTTGATCTGCACCAACATTGCCCTCGAGCGTCGAGTCCGTGGGGCGATGCTGTCCTAGACCATGTCACATAGTGTGATGATCATGGGCCATGGCAGGTGAAACCTCTCAATGCAGTGACTTTGCATAGTATGGCAGCATCCAGCCTCAGGTGGAATACCTGTGGCCACGGATGTGGATGCCAGCGTAAAAGCATCTCCTCGTGTATGAGACCACCATGGAGCAGCATACCAGGACACTTCACAGTGCTCTGTTCCATTGTGCTGTACTGTGCATCAGCCTTTAACCGCCATGCACATGTGCGTTCATGGCACATGTCACATTACAGTGACATGTGTGGTGCGCCTGTGGGGTGCTGTCTACCCTGCGGTGTCTGCATCCCATTTAATGCACCACAGCGCATGCGGTTGTACAGTGCCTGACAGCTGACCAGGGTGGGGGCACTGGTGGCTGCGACCGGTGGCATCAATGCCTGCAGCATGTCCCGACCAACAGGCAATGCGCTACCTGCAACACTGTCCCTATTGTACGTCCTGCAACCCTCCGGTACATGCCCGGCCACAGGATGCCGGCACGTATCATGCACTTCAGCTGTGCTGCCATGTCCCTACTGCTGCCGTTCACAACCACGGTGTACTACGACATTGTGGTCACACATGTCATGAGCGAATGGGCATGTGCCTTGTGCTGTGGTCGACAGCACTCCGTTGGCATGGTCGGTGGGTTGCACTGCTCCATGTTGGTTCCGTGTGACCCGCTAACGATGGCAATACTGCATTTGGCTCACCATGCACACATTCCCTATTCTGCGTTTGTCAAGCTGCACAGGACACACACTGCCATGGGCCCTATCTGGGAAACACCTGGGTCCACATGCTGTCATTACACGTCGCAAGCCACACTCTGTACAGAGTCATACATGTACTGGCACAACAGCATGTGCCTTTGGAGCTGTGTGCTGTTGCAACCAGTGTATCCGTCACCATGTGTGACGTGCAGCACGTCTGCGGTCGCACAGCACACATGGGTGGCATGTGCGGGTACAGGTGCATGCCACCCACTGCTTTGTGCATTGCTCACAGCCATTGCTGGATGCAGGATGGCGACCGCAAGTGCAAGACGATACCATCCTGACCTGTGGCGGGTGTTCGAGGGAGAGTACTGCGACTCCAGGGGCTACGGTGTTCTGTGGAGGGTCCACGGCCATGAGTGAGTGAGTTACCATACAGGTCTGTTGGTGCTTAGTGGCAGCATTGGCTGTGTTGACCATACAGCTGACTCATCACTGTGTTCTATGTCTCCTTCGACTCTTCCCCTCACAGGACGCTGGTGGTTGGCCATGGAGGATCGAGCTGGAGTGGGTGGAGCAGTAGGATGGCGCTCCAGTCATGGTGGTGCACCCCTGTGGCATTCGGAAGAGGTGGTGACTCGAGTTCCCATGATACCTTGGTGTGCAGATGGTGGAGGATGATGCTTACTATGAGGGGGGAGCACGATGACGTGTGGACCATAATACGCTGGCGGGTGCTGGTCCCATCATGGGTGAGTGTGGTGCATGCGCTGGGGGGATGTGTGTCTCATTGTAGGGCCTGCATTGGCATTCGGCGGCCTGGTGATGCATGCTGCAGCCTTGGGTGAGCATGTGCCACTGGCGGTGCTGTGGTCTTTTCCCTGCCTGCATCGGCGTCACACAGGCAGTGCGGTGGGGGGTGGGCAGCATTACATCCGCTTGTGGCGTGTGGGGGCATGGCGAACCTACGCAGGGTGGACAGCGTGGCATACTCCATGCTGGGGGGCTGGCACGTGCTATGCTGGGGGCACTTCCACGGTGTGCTCGTGCTGATGGGTGTGTCATTGCTGTTTGTCTTCTCTCCACAATGTTACCGGGGCCCTCTGAGGAGGATGGTGCTGGAAAGGGTGGTGGTGCGTCCTCCACACGATGACCCAAACGATGACAGCTCAGAGGAGGAATAGGCTGGCCGAAACTCTATATGCCGCTGTGCTCATCTTCATGTTGGGTCGACTGTTGTTATTGCTGTGACTGTTGGCATTTGCTGCCTCTTGGGCATGTTGTGTGTAGCTGTTGGCCTTACATTCTGTGCTCAATAAAGTACCAGGGCTCAAATCCTTGTGCGGCAGTTGCATGCCGCACAAAGCACACTTATTTTTTTGCTTGAAGATGGAAGACGATGACATGCACAACAAACGAAATAACTGGTATTCCTAAAGAAAGAAAAATGGATACTCATCCGAATAGCGGTCAAATTGCAGCATGCAATCTCCACGAAGTCTGACTGTTCAGATTGACGGTGGGAAAGAACTGGAAGGTTGACGTGGGGACCACCCACTATATAGGGTCACACTGATGTCAGTCACTTGATGTTGGGTGGGTGATCCCCTGTGACATACTGCTGGCTAAAGTTTCCATGTGGCCCTGATGCCAGGGCGCAGTCCTAAAAGTGTTTACCTACTACAAGAGCCCTCTCGAAGTAAGATCTGGAGATCACCCATGTTTAGAGGAGGACCTCGAGGAGAGGGCCTACTTACCCATTTACCGTGATATTGGACATAAAGGGGAGACACTGTTTGCACATGGGGCAATGGTAATTGTTTACAACCTGATTGCAGGTATAGCAGAGGAGTGACTTTTGTCTGGACTAAGGAGGGATCCTTGGCAGACAGACAAGGGATGCTGAATCCAAGATGGAGCTCTGGGAGGAAACAATGGCATGTAGGACCTGGAGGGCTAGGTGAGATTCACCAAGATGGTGAAATGGAATAACTGGGGCTCACAGACAGGGCTATCACCTTTGTCCTAAAGGAGTAGGGGGCTACGTAAGCCCAGATAATTTCCTCCACAGGTGACAATCCAGCAGGAGAAAAGCCTATCCTTGAGAAGATGTCTACCAAGAGGTAGTCTCTCTGCATGGGAACTCCGAGCAAGGGAATTCACTTGGCTATTGATAGAAGACGGAAATACACCTCTGAGCAGTTTAGTATATGGCAGGGACCTCTTGGTAAAGAGGCAGATGACAAGGAAGGTAAGATGAAGAGCAGTTTACCTTCCTCCCCAGAAACTAGACGACATGGAGAAGTAGGAACCTACTGGCCTGCCAGGAACAGGATTTCCCACAAGAGTTACCTACCACCATCCAGGTGCCCCCAGAAAAAGTGGGGGGAGGCAAACATGAAGGAGGCACTGCCAAGAAACCTGGTCATGAGGGGAAGGTGGGCGGGAAGCCATGGTGAATGGTGAAGCTATCTTGGAAGATCAAGAATTACGGTGCGCACATAATTTTCATATCTTCCAAAGATCAGTCTTCACCATTCATCACAAGTGGGTGAGTATCAAGCCCACCACTAGAGGTGGCATTGGCAACCCTGAGGGAAATGGTTATTCCCATAGCCTCCTGCGGGGGAGAACACAGGGATGTGGTGGTGGCCCCTAACAGGTCCGGCGGGACCCGTGACTGATCAGGGGCAGGCGGAAGCTTCCTTAGCCTGGTAGATGGAAGGCACCCCGCTAGCTCATGTCTGGCCCTAAAGGAGAAAAAATGGGCCCCCTGGTAGCATTAGGCAGTCACCCTTTGCTGTGCCAGGGGTGACAGCCAGGAAGGGCAAAGCCATGGTGTCCACCTAATGCAGACCGCTGTTCCCATTTGCCTGGAAACCTTCTCATTGGCATCGTAAGACACCCATGCTTGGTGTCTCGCTAGCTCCAGGCCCCATGCAGAAAGGCTAATGGCTTGGCAGGTTGCCTCACAATCTGACATAGATGCTAGGAGCTGCCCCAGCATCATCCCCAAGTACCTGCCATAGGTAGCTGTGTGGGCCTCGTGTGCAGAATGCATATGAGAGAGCGCACCATGGAAAAGACTCTGCAGCCCCAATGGCTGAACTCAGCTGAGTCTGAGTTAGGAGGGCGATCGCACTCTGGGGGATGGTGCCCGAAGGAGTGTCTAGCAGCTCCACACCAGAGGCTGGGTGGGGCAGGACTCCTGGAGACCCCAGGGGTGTGCAATACCTGCACTGGACTTCCCTTGGGGCTGGGGTGGGGGCAGACGTTCCGAGATGCCTCTGTAAATGGCCAAGGCCTTGGAGGTCAGTTGAATCAGAACTGAACTCTCCGGGGAGAGACAGCGATGGCTGGGCAGGAGTGCGTGCAGCAAAATGGTCCAGGTCCAGGCCTCTCAACATCCTTGAGAGGAAGCACTGATTGGAGGCATTATCACCGTCAGAGGAGAGGTGAACTGACAAGTCCTGTTAGAAACATAGAATTTGACTGCAGATAAGGACTACTTGGCCCACCTAGTCTGCCCATTTCCCTACCTAATGGATAAGGTGCAGATCCTAGTTAACCAACAGCCTACTTCCTCCTACCTCCCACTAAAATTGCCTTATGTCTGTCCCATGCATTCTTGAATTCCACCACTGTTTTTGACTCTACGACCTCCCCAGGAAGGCTGTTCCATGTATCCACAACCCACGCTGTGAAGAAATACTTCCTCACATTACCTCTGAGCTGTCCCCCCTCTATCTTCAAATTGTGCCCCTTGTTTTACACATCTCTTTTCTGAAAGATGCTACCCTCTTGGACTTTGTTGATTCCCTTGAGGTATTTGAAAGTTTCTATCATGTCCCCCCCTTTTCTCGAGGCTATACATCTTTAGTTCCTTTAGTCTTTCTTCATATGTCTTCTGATGCAGACCCTGCATCATTTTGGTTGCCCTCCTCTGGTCCAGACCCTTGGCCCCACCATCGGGCCCTCTGATGGGGTTGCCCCTGTCGGGCTCTCCGTCAGTGTTCCTTCTGTCAGGCCTCCCGTTAGGATACCCTCCATCAGGACCTCCTTCAGGGTTCCCGCCGTCAGGATATCCAATGCCTCGGGCACCAGCGTATAACCCACCGGGCTACCCCATCAGGGTTTCATACATCAGGGTACGCTCCGGCCTACCTTCCATCGGGATACCCATCTTCACATTTCCATACGATGGGTTTTCCACATTATCACCCGGTTTACCAGCCTTCTCTTCTTCCTCCTCAACCTCCAGTAGACTTCCATTCCATTTTGCAGTCCTGGTGGTCGGAGACCAAGGCCTGGCTAGTAATGGAGTTGGATAACCGTCAGCCTCCCAGAAAATCTCCTAGGAGCCCTGGCATTCGGCAACCAAGACAGGTTCCAGCCCCTCCACCTCAACCGATGCCAGCCCCTTCGAAGGCTCCGAAGTCAGCCGGGCCATCAGGCAAACCATTGTCTGAACCCTGGGAGTCTTCCAACTCAGACCAGGATTCAGACTCAGATTCTTCTGAGTTGATAGGGTCGGGTTTTGAGACCCCGCCTGTAGGGGAACCCCAGCCCAAAGAATCCCCTAGGTCACCTCAGGAGGATCCTTCCTTTGCGGACCTCCTCAGAAAATAGCGGATGTGTATGACTGGAAGTCGGATGCCCAGGATCCAAAAAGGCAATGCCTTGCAGAACACCTGGACATGCAGGAGGTGGCCCCAATCCTTACCCCACCCTAGCATGAGCCCCATGAGGATCTGGCATTAACAATCTGGATGATGCCCTCCTCCATTCCAACAGTGGCCAAGAAAGTGAACCGCACATATCATATGCCAGAGGGGAAGGACCACCTCAGCGTACAGCCCAAGGCCAATTTGGTCATTATAGCAGTTGCTCATGACCGGTCTTCTAAGCCCCAGCATATGAGTACCTCCCCACCAGACAAGGAGTCCCAGCAGCTGGACCAGTTTGGTCAGAAGTTTTATTCCTCCTTCACTCTGGCCATGTGAACTCTTAAGTACATTGGGCACATGCTGGTTTACCAGAAATCCTTGTTTGTCCAGCTAGAGCCAGCCATTCAAGCACTCCCAGACTCGAAATCGAAATCCCTGTTGGCAGATTCGATCCGTTCAGCAAAAGTATTCGTTGAGAGCCACCTACGATGCAGTAGACTCTTCTGCTGGGGGGGCTGCTACAGCCATCAGCCTCCATCATTTCTCTTGGTTGAGGGTATAAGGTTTGAACATGATGTACAGAATACCATCCAGGATGCACCGTACAGGGGATCTGTCCTCATCGGTGGTGATGCACAAGACATCATTACCACCCTACAGGATAAAGGCATGGCACTTCAGTCCATACAGATGATGTACAGCCCAAAGTTTCAGCAAAAGAAGCCATTTTGGTGCCAAGTCAAGTGGCAGCCAATGCACCAGCAGATGGCCCAACGTCAAAATAAACGTAGGGCACAGTCAGCCTCGGTCGCCCTCCAGGACAAGTCCCAGAGAACTTCAAGTGCAACTCTCCCCAAACCCCCCCTCTCTCGCATGACTTGCCATCTGCTCCCTACCCCCAAAAAATCCAGTAGGGGAGCAGGTGGGCAGGAGATTTGCTTGTCACCTGCAAGGGTGGCAGGGGGTGACAACCGACTCAGGTCCTTCAGCTCATAGAGCACAGCCATACTCTGGAATTTCTCATGAAACCTCCAGATAGGCCTCTGGCCCACTCTCATTACCTGAAGGTGCTTATTCTACCCCTCAGAGAAATTCAGGCTCTATTACAGAAAAGGGCAATAGAATCTATCCCAGTGCACCAGGTAGGAAAGGGGTATTACTCCCACTTCTTCCTGGCCCCCAAAATGTCGGGAGATTTGTGTCCCATTCTGGATATCAGCACTCTGAACCTGTACATAGAATACAAATGGTTCTGGATATTGACTCTCCTGGGTCTGCTGCCCCTCCTGCACAAGGTTCAGTGGCTCTGCGCTCTGGATACTCAGGATGCCTACCTACTTATTCCTATCTTCAGGGCCCTACGTCGCTACCTACGGTTCTCCTTCCAGGGGGGACATTACCAATTTAGGTCTCTGCCTTTTGGCCTTTCCTTGGCACCTCGAGTTTTCATGAAGTGCCTTGTGGTAGTGGTGGCAGCCCTGAGGCACCAGGGTCACTGTGTGTTCCCTTACCTCGACAACTGGCTTCTGTCAGCCCCATCAAGAGAGCAGCTGGAGCGCTTCCTTTCTGCAACCATGGACCTTTTTCAACAGGTTGGGATTACTGTCAGTTTTCCCAAGTCTCAGCTTGTTCCTTCCCAACACCTGCAATTTATTGGGGCAGTGTTGGACACGGTCCAGGGTATGGCTTTCCTCCCTCAGGACAGGGCGGAAACACTGCAGAGGCAGACTCATTTAGTGGCCTCCAGTCAGAAGGTCTCGGCCAGGTCAATTCTTCGACTGTTGGGCCTAATAGCAGCAGCCATCCTCACTGTTCCTTTAGCCAAACTTCACATGTGTATCTTGCAGTGGACGCTCAGGCCACAATGGGATCAGAGGTAAGACAACCTAGACCAGATGGTCATGGTCTCCAGTTCCATGCAGAGGGATCTCTCGTGGTGGCAGGATCTATCCAGTCTCACCAAGGGGTCCTTTTTCAGTCCCCTCCCCCCTCCCAGACCCTGACAATGGATGTGTCAGAGATGGCATGGTGCGCTCATCTGGGACACCTCAGAACTCGAGGCACGTGGTCCGTAGTGGAATCTTCTCTGCACATCAGCATGTTAGAGATGAGGGCAGTGTTGTACGCTCTTCAAGCTTTTCAACACAGGCTTTTCCAGAGTACTCTGCTAGTCCAATTGGACATGTGTGTAGTCTGGTATCTCAAAAAGCAAGGAGGCACCCACTCGTACCCTCTATGCAGGGAGGCAATGCGGGTGTTGAATTGGGCAGTTCTACATCGGATTCTCCTCACAGCTGTGCGTGTTCCAGGTATGCAAAATATCCTAGTGGACAGTCTCTGCCGCACCATAGTCAGAGCCCACAAGTGGGAGCTAAAACAAGAGATGGTTGACTCTTTCTTTTACCTGTGGGGTCGGCCAAAACTGGATCTCTTCACCTCCACATATGATGCAAAACTTCCCAAGTTTTGCTTGCTCACTCGCTCCAGGGCATGGTGTTTTCTGGTGAGACGCACTATCTCTTTGCTGGACAGGGAGGTACTTGTATGCCTTCCCTCCCTTTCCTGTGCTGCAAAGGGTGCTGCTCAGCTATGGGGGAAGGAACCCACGTGATTCTAATTGCCCCTTTTTGGCCCAGGCAGGTTTGGTTCCCTCTGCTTCAGCAGCTGGCAGTGGAACCTCCGGTTCCCTTGCCTCTCTTCAATGACCTCCTGACCCAGGAGACAGGCACACTGGTCCATCTGGTCCCTTCACTTTCATGTGTGGCACCTCAGGACAAGCCACTTCATGCTTTGGGGTATCTTCAAAAGTGACTCAGATTCTAGTGGAGGCCAGAAAGCCATCCACAAGGACCACTTCTGCCATGAAGTGGAAGCGCTTTTCTGTTTGTTGCCACTGATAAGGGTTGGGATCCTTTCTCGTGTCCACCTCCATTGGTCATGGAATACCTTTTGCACCTCTATGAGTTGGGCCTAGGCTACTCATCACTGAAGGTCCATTTGTCAGCCGTCTCTGCCTACCATACCTTGGTTGACAGCAGGACATTGACCCAGTTGGAAGTCTCTAAGACTTTCCTTAAAGGGATTTTACATCTGAAACCCCCAGTGTGCAGCCCCACACCACTGTGGGACCTTAATTTTATTTTGGAAAAGTTGGCCCTGCCTCCTTTTGAACTGGCCAGTTCTTGTGATATGCGCTATTTATCTTGGAAAGCTCTGTTCCTAGTGGCAATTACTTCAGCTCAAAGGATTTCAGAGCTTCAGGCCCTGATTTATAATTATTAAGGAGCTTTATGTAATTTTTCACAGAGACCGGGTAGATCTTTGTACCAACCGAAAGTTTTTACCTAAAGTGGTTTCTTAGTTTACATTGAGCCAGTCGATTCAACTACCAGTGTACTATCCCGAGTATTCTAAAGGGGGAGAAGCGCTTCTTCACACGTTAGATGTTCACAGAATCTTGCAGTATTACACGAACAGGACAAAATCTGTCCGAAAAATGGATCAGCTTTTTGTTTCTTTTGCACCCAAGAGAGAGGCTGCGGCAGTTACCAAACAGCATTTAACCAAATGGTTGGCAAACTGCATAATTCTTTGTTACCAGAAGTATGGTAAAATCCTCCCGGGGGAAATCAAGGGGCATTCCACTAGGGGAGTGGTTGCCTCCACTGCTTGTTTCAGGAATGTGTCTGCCGCTGACATCTGTGCTGCGGCTACCTGGAGTTCAGTTCATACTTTCGCAAAGCATTACAGTTTGGACATTGCTTCTAGGTGCAGGGCAGGTTTTGACCTAGCTACACTTCAGGGCCTCCTGTCATAAAATTTTCTGTGCCAGTAACAGGTTTAGTTCTTGCTTCCCGTGTTTCAGTTTTTTCTTCTGATTCACACTGCTTGGGACTCAGTCCTCAAGATGATTACCTACTGCAAGAGCCCTCTCGAAATAAGATAGAGCAGTTACGTAAGAACTTACCATAACAGTAGATCTTCGAGAGAGGCTCTTGCTGTAGGTAACCTTTTTCCCTCCTTCCATCCCACTATCATTTTCTGCTCTTTCTTTCTTTATTTATTAGAATATTGGAATCTACCAAATCGGAATTTAACCTTAGGTACAAATAAAGAGATGTAGGGATAACTTCTCAAGGCATAGTTACCCAAGGCATAGAGGGGAAAGCAATCAGAGATATACTGGCGTAACATCTTAATAATTGCTCTGTAGGTCCATAGAGCAGCATTCCTTGGTCTCCTGAACGTAAGGGATGGCCAACCCACTAAGGAATACAGAGCACAATGATGCGTGGTGTAGGGTGCACCAGAAATGAAACGTAGGGCCCTGTGGTACAGGACATCGAGCTTAGCGGACTTCGGGTTCCACCCCCCAGGTTGAATGGCTGCTTAGGGAGTTTACTGGCTCAACCTTCTCAGCTAATCCCCCTCTACTGTTATAACCTAAAACGAATAAAACTCCTAAAAACGATGAACAAGCGGGGGAGTAAAGGATCCGAACCACTGAAGACTCGGAAAATGGAAGATTACATGCTGGATGCTGAAAGATCCAAATCGGAGACCTCAGAGTCAGATACTGCATCAGCACAGCAGGCCCTGACTCCAGTTAAAACCAATGCCTCATGCACACCTAAGGGTAAAGCCAACAAAAAAATTAAACTTGATTCAATCTACAACGAACTGTGTGCATTTCGGGCAGATATAAAATGTCTCTGGTGAAATGAGGAAAGATATTACTTCTCTGGTGCAACCGGCTGATGATAATGAACGTCAGCTTGCTGCAGCAGAAAATAGAGTAGACGATATGGAGAACCTAATTAAACAGTTACAGGACCAACAAGAGATGTTAGCAGCCTGTCATGAAGACGCAGAGAATCGGGCATGGCATAAGAATATACGCCTTTACTGTATACCGGAGGGGGCAGAAGGTGGGAAAATAAAATAATTTATCACAAAGCTGCTTTAAAAATCCCTGGACCTGCCAGACACCATGCCTCTGGATCTCGCACGAGTTCATAGGGCCCTTGCCCCTAAGCCAACCTCACCAACTGTCAGCCCACGCTCAATAATCGTCCGCTTCAATAATTATGCACTCAAGGAGCAACTATTACTGACTGCGTGGCATAGACAAAAGATCTATTTTGGCCAAACTAGATGTTATATCGACCATGACTATGCTCCCCATACAATGAAGCTGCGCAGCGCTTACCTTCCTTTGCTCCCCACGTTGAAAGCGCAGGGGATAAAGTTTAGCACACCATACCTAGCAAAAGTGGTGGTTTTCGTGCCGGAAGGGAAACAAGAATTTTCTTCAGCTGTTGAAGTGAGAGAAGCTTTGTCGGCTAAAGGTGTTGTTTTCCCTGACAGAGTGCGCACTTCCTCTCCGCGACCACCACGGTGGCAGAACATTCCAAGGCAGCAAACACCAAGAAGACGAGAGAACAACTCTAACTGAAACAGACCTCAAGCGCTTAATAATTTCGAGGGAAGCAACACCACTTACAAAACCTAAATAGAAAGGATTCCTGATCATCTTTATAATTTCAAGCAAGCCCGACTAAGACTGTGATAATGAGTCAAGGGTGTATGTCGGGGGGCAAGAAGACGAGGAGGCAAAGACGCTGTTTTCTTTTTTCTTTTTTTAATGTTGCTCCTGGCTTGAGGAGGATCCGACTTTAGACCACATGAGCAACATAGAATTTATCCCTCTATATTTGGGAGATCGCAGGTCACTTGTCGTGGTCCACCTCGGCAGCCATATTGCCCCTGAATGTCCCATACCCCCTACCCTGAATATCGATTTACGACCTACATTTGGCAGCACTTATTAAAATGCATTTGTTGGACACTGAAGGGGACTATACTGAAGGATTCAGTATCGACTTCTCTTCAACTCGATCTGCATAAACTGAGTGACACTTGAGGTTCTTTTTTTTTTTTACTTTTGCCCTTCATGATGGACAGGGATGCAAATGCATGGGATTTGTTTGACTTTGATTTTCTTGAGGGATAACTCAACTCGGACATACTGTGGATAGGGAGGTGGAGAGAGAGGTGAAATAGCGAGCTCTCTGGTCACCATTTTTCCTGGTTATTACTATGGGGCTGTTTTTACCTTGGTAGCCCTTTTTAGTTATTCCACTAACATTATTGGTTTACTTAGGAGCCTAATTGGTTCAGAGGGGGCCTGGAGAACACAACACCTTGGAGTTAACCCCCAGTCTGGTATGAAGCTTAATTACATCCACGCTTCCCTGGCTCATATAGGGAAACAGAAAATAATTTCCCCTACCCTGGAGGTCTTTTATGTTGGGGTAATGATTCTTAAATATGGTTCAAGGGTTTTTACCTTTCAAAAGAACAATATGTTTAAAATGTTTTTTCAGTGTTCCTGTTATGCTTTTAACCTTTGCCATGTTCTGTTGACATGGCAGTTACTGTTACATAGCTTTGTATATGCCATACTAGTCAAATTTTTCCTATATCACATAGCGGGTATTGGATGGAGAAAACTATTTGATAGCATTCAAAAGGAGATATGGAAGCAATGGAGAAATGGTGGAACGTGTCTGACGAACTATGACCTACCCGATATCCTTGATTTGGTGCAAATGGGAGAGATGGGGGGGGAGTGGTGATTGCCTGGGGGGATATACGCCTTTTAACAATAATTATGGCCGACATGGCACGTATTTTGTCATTTAATGTCAACGGGGTGCACAATCCGATAAAGCGCAAGCACTTACTGAATTTTTTTAAGCAAGCTAAATCGGATGTCATTCTTGTCCAGGAGACGCCCTTGTTGCAGATTGAACATTCTCAATTTGGGTCACTGGGGTTTCAAGCGGTAATCGCTTCTTCACACATGTCAGGGAGAAGAAGAGGTACTGCAGTCCTGGTACCACATGGAGTACATTTTCAGATTCAGAAGCAAATTACAGATAATGAAGGGAATTATGCAATAGTGGTGGGCCAACTTTATCCGGTACAAGTCACACTCACATCAGTGTATCTCCCTCCAGGCAGCACACCTCAAAGGGCACAAAAATTTCTAGATGAACTTTTATTAGTGGCTGAGGGTCATTGTATAATTGGAGGAGACCTTAATGTGACATTGAACATGAACCTAGACACTTCTGCTCCCTCTAGATACAGGGCCTCTGTGCTTCAAAAAGATCTAAGGCATACTCTCCCTACATTGGGCCTGACAGACATCTGGAGACATTTTTTTCCTTCTGTTAGGGTTCATACACATTATGTCTCAAAAACAAACACATCAGCACAGCTGGATTACTTCCTGTCCTTCGTAGAGCATTTAGAATCAATTAGAGATATCTCCATTGGGGCCTCTATTCTATCAGACCATGCCCCCTTATTTTTAAAAATAGAAGTTGCAAAACAAAAAAAACAGGCGTTCTGGAGATTGAACTTAATCCACCTTCAAGACCCAGAGTTTTTACAGATGATTAAAAAGCAGATCCCACTTATCTTGTCAGACAATACCCCTTCTAATACATCTGCGGCTATTGAGTGGGATACACTCAAGACTGTATTATAGGAGGAAATTATAAAATATTTGCAGCATCAAAAAAGGAAAAAACTTTTAGGGAAAGAATTGGAGGAAACCTTAGCCAGATTACAAAAACAACTTTATCATGGGGACATATCAGTCAAACCTCAACTACTGGTTACCAAACAAAAACTTCAGAGATTGGCAGACCAAAAAATAGAGCAACAATTATATTATTTAAAGCTTAGCTCATGGGAAGGGGGCCCTAGGTGAGCTAGAAATTTAACCAGGCACCTGAGGGATGCCAGACAACGGGTGATGGTTACAAAAATAGTAGATCCAAAGACTAAATGCTTGCTGCTTCAGCCTAGAGAGATTTGGCAGGCTGTGGCTGATTTTACCGTACTTTACATTCAGAAGAAACCCATCCACCCCCACCACATATCTGAATTCCTGAGAACCTCGCCACTGCTGCGTCTCTCCACCCAGCAAGCAGAAGAACTCCTTTGTCCCATTACGGGAGAAGAAGTTAAAGCTACTCTTAAGCTAACCAAATCTCAGAAAGCCCCAGGCCCTGACGGCTACCCAAATGAATACTATAAGAAATTCCAGAATTTGCTCCTTCCTGTAATGCAGTCGACCTTCCGAGAGATACAGGAGGGCCCCCCATGAAGATATGCTGAAATTGCAGCAATCCTCAAACCCAGAAAGGATGTCACTTTGGTGTCTTCCTACCACCCGATCTCAAAATTAAACTGTGATTACAAAAGTTTTATGTTAATCCTAGCTCATAGGATAGACAGCTTCTCACCCCAGCTTATAGATCCAGACCAGGTGGGATTTATTACGAGACGTCAAGCACATGATGCAGTACATCGGGTGATACTGCTTACTGAATATGCTATAAAAAGAGAAATACCACTAGTCCTTCTTGGCTTAGATGCGGAGAAGGCTTTTGACAGGGTGTTATGGGCTACATTAAGGCAATTTGCTTTCCCGGAGAAATTCATCTCTCAAATCCAGGCCATGTACTCCTCCCCAGTGGCTTATCTTAAGCTGGATGGATCCCTGTCTCCCCCTTTCCCTCCATTTAGAGGGACCAGACAAGGTTGCCCTTTATCCCCTCTACTTTTTGCCCTATACTTGAAACCCCTGGCTGCCAATATTAGAAAACAAGCTATTATAGTGGGGATTCCATTGGGGAGGAGGACATATAAGCTTACTCTTTTTGCGGATGACATCCTGTTATCGTTGACTGCACCTGAAATATCTGTGCCAACAGTTTGGGAGCAATTGGATCTCTTTGGTAAAGTCTCAGGATATCAGATAAATAATTCTGGGGTTACTAGTGAGGTACCACAGGGTTCAGTATTGGGTCCAGTCCTTTTTAATGTCTTCATAAGTGACATTGCAGAGGGACTGGAAGGAAAAGTATGCCTCTTTGCAGATGACACAAAGATCTGCAACAGGGTTGATACACAAGGAGGCGTGGAAAGGATGAGAAGGGACTTGGCAAGGTTGGAGGAATGGTCAGAAATATGGCAGCTAGGATTCAGTGCAAAGAAGTGCAAAATAATGCACCTGAGAAACAAGAACCCAGGGGAAGAATACACAATGGGGGGGAAGGTAGTAACAACAACAAAAAAGGAAAGGGACCTGGGGGTAATCATATCAGATGACCTTAAGGTAGCAAGCAATGTGAGAAGGCAGTAGGGAGGGCTGGGGTATACTGGGATGCATAGGGAGGCATCAGCAGCAGAAAACAGGAAGTTGTTATCCCTCTGTACAGACAGTTGGTGAGACCCCATCTGAGTACTGTGTCAGTTCTGGAGACCCCATCTCCGCAGGACATGGGATAGAGTCAGTCCAGAGGAGGGCAACTAAATGGTGCAGGGTCTGCAAGAGAAGCCATATGAGGAGAGACTGGAGCTTGATATGTCCTTGAGGAAAGAAGGAGAGGGGGACATGATAGAAACTTTTAAGTACCTCAGTGGAATCAACAAAGTCCAAGAGGTAGCATCTTTCAGAAAAGAGGCGTGCAAGAACAAGGGGACACAATTTAAAGATAGAGAGGGCGGTTCAGGGGCAATGTGAGAAGTATTATTTCACAGAGGGTAGTGGATGCATGGAACAGCCTTCCTGAGGAGGTTGTGGGGTCTAAAACTGTGGGAGAATTCAAGAATGCATGGGACAGACATAAGGCAATTCTTGTGGGGGGTAGGAAGAAATAGGCTGTTGGTTAACTAGGATCTGCGGCCTATCCTGAGGGTAGGGAAATGGGCAGACTAGATGGGCGAAGCGGTCCTTATCTGCCATCAAAGTCTATGTTTCTGTGTTCTATGTTTCTAAAACTGAAGTGCTTAACTTCTCATTCTCTCCCTCTCGTAACCTGAAAAATGCATTCCCATTCTGTTGGCACAGAATAAAAATGCGGTATCTGGGTATTAAAATACCCTACAATCTGATGCACTTGGAGCTGGTGAACTTTGAACCAATCTCCCAACAAATTACGGCAGATTTATACAAATGGTCGCAGTTGTACCTAGGAATGCTTAACCGTGCAGAAAATATACAACAAAATATCCTACCTCAGCTGCTTTTTTAATTACAAACCCTTCCAATTACCCCCTCTGAGGCTTACTTTTAGATAATGAGATAAACTTATCTGTGAGATTTGTTGGGGGTAGGATACCACGAGTGAAATTTACTCTACTACAGCACCCTAGGGCACAGGGGGGGCTGGGCATACCTAATTTAAAGGATTATGCAATTGCAGCACAAACTCGTATAGCCCTCTTACATGCATCTACCCATTATGCGGCGCACTGGAAAGATATAGAAGTGATTATTAATGGATTGGAACCATTCTACCCTTACCTGGTGGGAAACCCCCCAAGATGTGTACCCATGACACACTTCCTAAAAATTACAGGAGAGTTTTTTAAGTCCTGGACATACTTAACTAGATATATTTTAGCCACATCTGAGAGATACTACTTAACCGCTGTGGCCTGTGATCCGGGCCTCTGCACGCCTCAGTTAATCAAATTATTAAGGAATTGGGAACAATATTTCTTATGCTTTATTTTTCAGCTGGTGGGCCCCCTGGGCATTTATTCCTCTTCCAACTTACAGTCTATATATAAATTACCTTCTAAACATTATTCGACTTATATATCACTTAAGGCGAGGCTTTCTCCCCTTGAGGATTCGCTAGTTAAAATAGCAGAATCTCCCTCGGGATTGGTGTCGCTTATTACCCTACATTTGAGGGATGAAACCTCAGAACATATTATTAGTAGTCTATATAAAGCATTACAGCTTTATAAAAAAGATAAGTTGGATGTGATCAGGCAGAGATGGGCCAAGGACTTGGACTCTCCGATTGAGGTAGAGAGGTGGCAACAACCAGCCCTCCCTTACTCTAAAATCACCTCCACGATATACTGGAAAGAGTTTGCATGGAAGATCAGACTTCGATTTTTTAAGACTCCAAATATTTCTGCTAAAATCCAGGGTCCAGAACGGGGCTCTTGCTGGAGAAAATGTGGGTGTTTAAGAGCAAGTAGTGCACATATATTTTGGTATTGCCCTCTGATTAATGGATACTGGAAAGATATTATGTCAGAACTATCAGGTATATTTGGTATATCAGAATGGTGTACACCATCTTTCATCCTGACTGCTACTCCTCCCTCTGGAACTAAAATAAATTGGATACACTATAAAGTGGTAACACTTCTAATTCTGATAGCCAAGAAGGTACTTACTAGGCTCTGACTTACAGACAAAATCACCACTAAAGAGGCCTGGAAAAGCCTAACCTGTGAGGTGTATAACATATAGGATAAAGTATGGGTCTCAGTGTGTAACAAGAATTTACACACACCCGAAGGGTTTGATGCTACATAAACCCCGGGAGCGAAGCTCGAGGGATTTATGCATAACATCAAACCTCGAGGGTGTGTGTAAATTCGAGTCTACACACCGAGACCCATATTTTATTTTATATAATTGTTGGGCTTCTCTTTTTCACCTCAGCAATTATGTAACATAATAAAAGACTGCTGTGCCGGCGCTGTCAGATTACCTCAGCGTGCGAGGTCCGCTTTAACTTTATTTAAAATATTTTTAGGGTGGTCAATCCGGTAGCTGTGTGGAACATTTGAACTAATTGTAAAAATTACTTACTGCCGAGTATCTGTGGCAGTTTCTCTCTACCATGGGTTTGCGGTTTCCTGTTCAGGAAGGATACAGCAAGCAAGGAGTTGAGAGTATGCAGAGTGGGGAAATCAGAAGGTTTGCCATTATAAACGCCCTTTATAACGGCAAATTACACCATGGTTTCTATGGGAAAAAGGGAAGACCATTAATTATATAGAACGTACTTCAGCCAGGCTGAACAATAGAAAGAAAAGTTTTGATAATGAATGGAGGCTTTGGACCTTTTACCAATTGGAGCATTATTCTGAATTTGTTCCATGAGGGGGGTATGATTTCAGGATAATTTCTTTCAACATATTCTGACCCAAACCCTTATGTTAGTTAACTTTCTGCTTAAGATGAGGTCTATAGACTTAACAGAGACAGCTATCAGTGAACAGACTAACTGGTGTGTATATGGCTTCTGTTGGTTTCAGATGATAAATTTGATTGTGATGGAAGGTAAAGGAATTGCTTCCTCTCCTAAAACTGATAATAAGTTTTTGCCATTACTAATATTATTTATGCTATGTATTGGATGTCGAAAAAGCATTATCCTGTATTATACAATGTATGGTTATGATTCATGCAAAAATAAAAATAATAAAAAAAAAAAAGGGCATTGAGCTTAGCTAGGGCTGACCCTGGGACATGACCATATAGGAAGTCCACATAGTCCAAGAGTGCTAGGAAGGTAGTTTGGACTAGCCTCTTCCTAGCCTCTTGAGTAAGCAGATGTTTGATTCTATAAAACAGACCAAGCCTTCTCTTCAGTTTTTTTGAGAGTTCCTCTATGTGCTCAGTGAAGGAAAGTTGACTCTCAGTCCATATCCCTAAGTATTTGAATTTTTTTACATAATATAGTGATTCAACTAGCAGCGTGTTAACAGGTATCACAGTGCCGGACGTGGATGGATTTGAGGCAGAGTTGATCAGGAACAGAAGCATGGCCTTAGTTTTTATGGCTTTTAAGAGCAGTTTTTGGTTGAGCAGGTTTCATTGCAGCATGTTAAAGTCAGATTAAAGGTCCATGCAGGCAAACTCAGGGGTAGGTCTGGCGGTGTAGAGAACCATGTCATCCACGAAAAGATGGATGTCGGATGATTTAATTCCACAGTCAGTAATTTTGATGTATAATGCGAATAGCAGAGGGCCCAAGATAGAGCCCTTCTGCACACCTCTGATGACCGGTTTCAGTGGTGAGAGATCACCCACTGCTTTAACTTGCTGTGTACGACCGGTAAGGTAACAAGAGAGCCATTTCAGGGATAACTTGTCCACACCAATTTTATGAAGGGTACCCAGGAGCAGGTCATGGTCTATGGTGTCGAAAGCCTTACTTAGATCGAGATAGACTGCGCACACAAAGTTTTTCCCATCAAAGGCTGTCTGCCAGTCATTCGAAGCTGAGATTGTACTATGACGGGGCCTGAAGCTTAATTGTATAGGACTGAGCAGGTTGGAGGAGTCCATATAATTCCTAAGTTGTGGGTTAACTACTTTTTCTAGCAATTTAGAGAGGATGGGGAGTAGAGAAATAGGCCTATAATTATTGAGGTCACTTGGGTCTCTTGATTTGAACAATGTTATAACTTGAGCAGTCTTCCAGATCATTGGGAGTTCGCCCAGAGCAAGGAATAAATTAAAGAGGTGCGTGATTGGTACAGCCAAGACACGGTAACTAAGCTTGAAAAAGTACAGTCCAATGAGATCCGCACCCATGCTTTTTCTGGTATCCAGTTGTAAGAGCAGGTCCTCCACTTCTTTGAGGGTAACAGGTTGGAAGGAGAAAGCCGTTGCTGAGGCATGGGGGATACGGGCAGGGTTAGATGAATCCTAAGCTGAGAGCTGGGTTCGAAGGTAACTGGCAGGTGAGGAGTTGAAGGCCATCACTGCGATGGCAAAGTAATTATTTGAGAGATCGAGAATCCTGGCTTTGTCAGTGATAGATGAGCCACCATGTGAAATTTTTGTAGGGAAGGAGCCAGAGGATGCATGCCCTTCGATATCTTTAAGCATTTTCCAGAACTTTGCAGGACACACGGTGGAGAAATCCAACATCGTGTGGTAATAATTTGCCTTTTCAGTTTTGATGAACTTCGTGCAGAGATTCCTGACGGTCCTGAAGGCAGTCCAATCAGAAAGGAGCTTTGTTTTCTGTGCCTTTTTCCAGAGTTTGTCCCTGTTATGCAGGGCGGACCTCAGCTCAGCCATAAACCAGGGAAAGGACTTCTTCTTGGTGCAGATTTTGACCAGGGGGGCATGTTTGTCAAGTGCTCCTAGGACAGTGATGTAGAAAAACTTATAGGCCCCCTCAACTGACTTGGCCAAGTAGAAGTTCTGCCAGAGCAAGGAGTTCTGTGAGTCCGAGAGGAAGGCCAAGGGGTCAAAATTACGTAAACATTTTTTGAGGATGTATCTAGATGTAGTGATTGGTTTTGGTGCGGACCTTATGCAAGCGATGAGGCGATGATCACTAACATTTGAGAAAAATACACCAGAGTGGGAAAAGAAGTGAGGTTTGCTCACTAGTATGAGGTCTAACAAGGATTTTTTTTTTTTTACAAACATACGAAGAAGCCAGCAGAAAAAGGCCATTTGGGCTATCAAGTCTGCTCATGTTGCAGAGTCCGCAGCTTAAACTACTGTCCCTGCCCCCTCTCCCTACTCCTCCCATCCTCCCTCCCTACCCATGACTTTTACCCTCCCCCTATACCTGTCCCAACCTCTCTTAAAGCTGCCCACTGTCTTCAATGAGATTACCTCTTCTGGCAGTGCATTCCAAGTGTCCACCACCCTCTCTGTGAAGAAGTGCTTCCTGACGTCCTTCCTAAACCTCCCACCCTCCAGCTTAAGACTGTGCCCCCTCGTGGTATGGTTGCCACTCAGCTTAAAGAGACTCTCCTTATCAACCTTATTTATCCCTTTCAAGTACTTGATGGTCCCAGTCATGTCCCCCCCCCCGTCTTCCAGGGAGTATATGTTCAGTGCCCTCGACCTCTCCTCATATGCTTTACCCTGCTGGCCAGCTATCATCTTTGTAGCCCTCCTCTGGACCTTCACCAGCAGGTTAATGTCCTTTTTGAGGTGCGGGCACCAATACTGAACTCCATACTCTAGATGTGGCCTCACCAGTGACTTGTATAAGGGCAGTATAACCACCTCTCTCCTACTACTGATCCCCCTAGATATGCATCCCAGCATCTTGTTTGCCTTTGCTGCTGCATTCTTGCACTGCGTGAAGTGCTTCCGGTCACTAGTGATCATCACTCTCAGGTCCTTCTCCTCCTGTGATGCAGATACTCTAACTCTACACAGGTAGTACTCTGTCCTAGGATTATTGGCTCTAATATGCATAACTTTGCATTTCTTGGCATTGAAGCCAAGCTGCCAGATCCTGGACCTCCTCCCTAAGTTTTCCATATCTTCCTATAGGTTCTGTATCCCTACAGCTGTGTCCACTCTCCCACAGAGCTTGGTGTCATCTGCGAATAGGCACATTTTTCCCTTAATGCCATTTCCAATGTCATTGATGAAGACATTAAACAACACCAGCCCAAGCACCAAGCCCTACGGGACTCCACTAGTTACCTGTCTTGTGCCAGATAACTGCCCCCCAACCACCCTCTGGGTTCTGTCCTTCAGCCAGTTTTCCACCCATCTGACATCTTTTCCCTAACCCCGAGATCCACCAACTTCCTGATCAACCTTTGGTGGGGCACAGAGTCAAAGGCCTTGCTGAAATCAAGATAGATACCGCATGACCCCCATTTACTGTCTTAGTGACACAGTCAAAGAAGTCAATCAAATTTGTTTGACATGATCTCCCCCCCATGAACCCATGCTGCCTTGTATCCTGGAGACCATGCTCCTTTAGATATTCCACCAACCTTTCCTTTAGTATGGTCTCCATGAGCTTCCCACAATGAAGGTCAGACTGACTAGTCTGTAATTCCCTGGGTCATCCTTGGGACTGCTTTTGTGGAGAGGCACTACATGTGTTGGTCTCCAGTCCTGCGTACTACGCCTGTCTCTAGTGAACTAGTAATAGGTTTGCAAGTGGCCTTGCCAGCTCCTAAGCCATTTCCTGTAGTACCCTTGGATGTACTGCATCCGGGCCTGGTGCTTTGTCCACCATCGATGCCAGCAGCCCCTCCCTCACTCTGTCATCTATCACTGCATCTGTGTTCCCCTCCCCACTGCTCCTCTTTACCCTTCTGAAGGCACTGGTCTGTCCTTCTCCCTGGTGAAGATGGAACAGAAGTATTCAGTTAGTATCTCTGCTTTTCCCCCATTATCCTCCATCCACTCCACCCCTTTCTTAAGCCTAACAGTCCTTTTCTTCTTGTCCTTTTTCTCACTTACATAGCGGAAGAAAGCCTTCCCCTTCTTAATTCCTTCAGCTGTCTGCAGCTCCTTCTGTGCCTTTGCTCACCTGACTTTCTTACTTGACTCACTAGCCAACCTTAGGTAATTTTCCCTATCCACCTCTCTCTTTGTCTTCCTGAATTTTCTGTAGGCCAAACAATTTTCCCTTAGTGCCTGGGCAACCCCAGAACTGAACCAGCTGGGCGCTTTGGCCCTTGTGTTCTTACCCCTGAGCCTAACACACTCATCTGTGGCAACCAGTATTCCTTCCTTAATGATGGTCCACCTTTGGTCCACCCCCATATCTGCTTTGATGCCCACCAGATGGCTCCTTAGCACTTCGCCCATTTTCTTGAAGTCCGCCCTTCTGAAATCCAAGATTTTGGTCTTAGTCGGGATGCTTTCCCTGCCCATATCCAACTGGAACCACACTGTGCAATGGTCACTACCACCCAGTGGCTCCCTGACCATTATTTCCTGTACATGCTCCCCATTTGTGAGCACCAGATCAAGAATTGCCTCAACTTTCGTTGGTTCAGTGACGCCCTGAGTTAGGAACCCACTCTGCAGACCTTGCAGCCGACGGCAGCCGCCCGCTAGGCGGATTCAGCAAAGAGAAGGTACGGCATCCAAAGCCAACCAATCGGATTACAGGCGCTTTTCCTACAGAAACGCCGATAGGTCCAGTCCTCACCCCAGTGCAGGCTGTTCCCCAAGGCTCTTTTTAGTCTATTTTTTGATTGAAATGCATATGTGTAGAGATTTTACTTAAGTGTGACTATTGTAATTACTGTTTAACTGTTCTGATTTCTGCAAAGTGATTACAAGCCCTTTCACACATTTCCAGCCAGAACCTCTCTACCCCCCGCCGCCCTTGGCGCCTTTTTGTAAGCTTCCCATTGTTTAGCTTGTCCTGTGATCTTTGGCTCCTTGCCCTGCATTTGTCTGGGTCCCCCTATAAATTTCTGCCTCTTTCTCCTTTATTTGCAGCCCCTTAACAGCGCGAGCCCCAGGATCCATGGTCACCGGCCCTCCAGCGACCTTGCAGCCAAAGGCAGCCGCCCGCTAGGCGGATTCAGCAAAGAGAAGGTACGGCATCCAAAGCCAACCAATCGGATTACAGGCGCTTTTCCTACAGAAACGCTGATAGGTCCAGTCCTCACCCCAGTGCAGGCTGCTTCCCGAGAGCTCTTTTTCGTCTGTTATTTCTACCCACCCCGCCCACCCCTCCCAGGCCTTCTTTAAATACACTGTGGCCACACCTCCTTTATCCACCTAGCCATCCTATAGGTTACCCCAGCGGGCAGAAAATTAACCTTTCCCTTACATATTCAAGCAGAGCACAGTGAGTCATGGCACTCTCTTCCATAGTCTACCTACTACTATTTGCCTGCACTCCTGGTTTATACCAGACTAATACTTTAAAACAGGGAGATACTACCATGATGAACGATACCTATTATGCTTCCGGTCACGATACCCTTCACTATTCCTCATGCCCCCTTCCTTCAGTCACTTAGCACCCTCTTCTTTCTCTCTCTCCCTCTCCTCCCATCCCCATTGTCCCTCAAAGCACTCCCTCTCTTAGTCCCAAACCGTAATTTCAAGCCGTACGCAAGCCTTTGCATAAACAATACTCTGTTTTCTCATTCCAAAACAAATATTAGGCAGTCTGAAAGGAAAAAAGATATTAGGTCGCATTTTATCTCCTTAAGGAAATTGCTTCTTCTCTGCTCAGGCAATGTTGAGTTAAATCCAGGTCCTCCTACATTGATACCCTCACCATTGGAATTTGCAGATGCTTCAGGTTTAAAAATTATGATGGTCAATATACTGAGTCTGATCAAAAAATTATCACAGTTACAAGCCTGGGCTGCACATACTGATCCTGATATCATCATTGCTACCGAATCCTGGCTTAACAAAAATATAACCGACCAGCAAATTAACATAGTGGACTTTGTTCCTTTTAGGACGGTCAGGGGTTCAAGAGGGGGCGGAGTAGTGGTCTATGCCAAATCAAAATACATGATTAGTAACATTATTACCATTTCCAAGCCTAAGGAATTAGAAATTGTCTCATTAAAGCTTCATCTCCCCTCCTCTGACAATATTACCATTATAGGTGGATACTGCCGGCACTGACATCCTTAGTGCCCTCAAAACCTTAATCATTAAAGATAACTTAGAAACACTAATCCTTGGTGATTTTAATATGGATTGGCTATCATCTAAATCCGCCGACCTAAAGTCTCTTTGCGATGACCTCGGATTATCCCAACTTATCAACGAACCAACTAGGATTAATGCCCAAAATGTAGCCAACAGTTCACTGTTAGACGTTATCCTACCTACCCATCCACATAAAATCCTACAAACAGCAGTGTTTCATAATGATATGAGTGATCATAACATTGTTGTCTGCACTAGGTTGCAACCCAAAGTTATCCTTCCCCCTAAATTCATAACCAAACGGTCATTCCATAAGTTCAATATTGACAATTACTTGACCGATCTAAGCAACGTCAGATAGCAAGACCTTTTTCTTGCCAAATCAGTAGACAAGGCTGTTAATGTCCTTAACTGTAACATGACCGCCCTACTTAATAGGTAAGCTCTAATATTAGGTTAAATACTTACAAAACTCTCACCCCTGGTTCGCGAACTCAAAGCTGCACTGTCTAACCGTGACAAACTATAGGCACAGGCAAGCGTTCTAAAAGTCCCATAGATTGGCAGGTCTTCAGAGCAGCCAGAACACATGTGTCAAATGCATTCGTGAAACTAAATCTAGTTACTATGTCTCTACCCTAGAGCAGGCTAAAGGGAATTCTATAAAATTTGGAAGACTCTCAAGTCTATTGAGGGTCGCTCAACTGCACCATCTGTTCCAGCAAAGATCCTCATTAATGGTTCTTCCATTGAAAGTTCACATCAAATACTAGAAGAACTTAATTCCCATTTCATAGCCGCCAGCCTAGCATTTGATACTTCCCCACATGCCTCCCAAATTAGGAATACTGATAGTGCGTTTTCAGCACTGAACACACCAGCCTGCTCATTCCAGTTGCTCCCTCTTAGCTATAAAGAAGTAGAAGAGTCACTTATTAACCTGGATATCAAAAAAAGTGCAGGAGAGGATAATATAGATCCATTATTTCTAAAACTTGGATACCCTTATCTTACCGCCCGATACTTCATATATTCAATCTCTATCTCAACCATACAGTTCCTTTGTGTTGGAAATCCACCCATATTCTCCCCCTATTTAAGTCAGGAGACCCGTGTGATCTCAATAATTATAGACCTATTTCAATACTACCTATCCTCGCAAAAGCATTTGAAAAACTGATCTATGCCCAATTGAAAAACCATATAGCCACGCAACATATTCTTAACCCTCTTCAATCTGGCTTTCGCCCAAACCATAGTACCATTACAGCTCTAGCCAAAGTTACTAATGATTGGGTATCTGCAGTGGACTCTAAGAAAACTACTGGTGTGGTTTTCTTGGATCTAAGTAAAGCATTTGACACAGTAGATCATAACTTACTAGTTATCAGCCTTACCAATCTTGGCTTTACTCCATCTACTACCCTATGATTCAAAAACTACCTGTCGGGCAGGACCCAGAAAGTCAAATCAGGAAATTCGTTTTCTTCCTCTCTGCCTACTGTCAGGGGAATCCCACAGGGATCTATTCTAGGTCCCGTCCTCTTCTCCTTATATATAAACAACCTCGACCATCAGATTACAAAGTCGCAGTTGCACTTCTTTGCAGATGACACTGTCCTGTATGCCTCCGGGCCTTCGCTAGAAGCAACTAGGGACATTCTTCAAGCCGACTTTTTGCAATTAGAAAAAAACGTAATCAGTGCAAAGTTACTCCTTAATGCCAAAAAAACAAAAGCTATGATCCTACGCCCATGCTCCTCGCACGCTAGTGCCCCTGCTTTGCCAATGATTTCATAAATGCTACCCTAGGTGAGCAGCTGGAAATAGTTTCAAGGTTCAAATATCTTGGTTTCTGGTTAGATAACAGGCTTTCTTTTAATGAGCATATTGATGACTTGGCTAAAAGGCTCAAAATTAGGTTAGGTTTCTTCTTCCGTAATAGATCTTTCTTTCCTGCTGAAATTAGAACTAGATTGGTACAGGCCACTTTCCTCCCCCTCCTTGATTATGGCGATGTAATCTATAATTCCTCAACTTCTACTAATCTCCAGAAACTAGATGTTCTCTACCACCGCTCCCTACGATTCATAACAAACTCCCTTCCTCTAACTCATCATTGTGATCTATATGCCTTAGTTGGCTGGCCTCGCTCTCTGTTAGACGGACAGTCCATGCAGGTATATGGACTTTAAAATTTCTTCAGAACAAACTACCGCAATACCTATCATCCTTAATACATATAGCGCACAGTGTCTGTTCACTTAGGAAGTCCGAGTTTCTCCTACTTGACGTACCTAGGACCCGCACCTCCTTTGGGAAATGTGCTTTTTCATGCTCACTGCCAACTATTTGGAATCGACTACAATCATCTTTGAAATTAGCCAGTATTGTCCCTGTTAACTTCTTTAAAAAGATAGTTATGGCTAAACTAAAAGACACCTGCAACTGTCTTTAATCAGTTGCCTTCATTAGGACACAAACTAGTGATTCCATGATATCCCAGGTTCCATCCCTACACTTCCTTAAAACTCTGTTTTGCATCACCATCAGTGCCTTAGGTGGAATCTTTGTTGAATTGTTATGGAATTACTGTTATTTTCCAATGTATGTAATGTATTGCCTTTACAAACAGTACAAATTTCTCTTCATGAACAGAGAGCATCCTGGGAGCTCTTTATCATTTTGCCCGCTGCGTAGCATGTTGTAAGCTCTTATCATTATGAATTCTGCTTCTTATGATGTAAGCACTTAACTATTTGTCTGTAAGTCAGCTGTAGGACTTCAGTGTGAATGTATGTATGTCTCAGGACCTCCTTGTGAATGAGCTTGCTCAACGGAGCTTTCCTGCAATAAACTTGAACTTGAACTTCCAGGATCACCTGACTCCTAGCACATGTCATGGATGGTATGCCCTAGTCCACCTTGGGCAGGTTGAAGTCCCCCACAATTATCACCTCTCCTTTCCCTGCAGCTTCCAATATTTGTGAGCTCAGTTCCCTGTCCCTCTCCTCATCCTGACTGGGTGGTCTATAAACCACCCCCAACCTCACCTTTCTCCCTCTATTGGACCTTGACTGAACCCATAATGCCTCCACTTCCCATTCCTCTGACTCCTCCCTCATGCAAGTTATTCCCTCCCTAATATAAACTGCCACCTCTCCCCCTTCCCGACTACTCTGGCCCTCCTGTATAGTTTATATCCAGGGATCGCAAGGTACAAGTCATGGTGTGATGTTATCCAAGTCTCATTTACTGCAGCTATATCCACCCTCCAGTCCACTAATAGTGCCTGCAGGTCTTCATCTTGTTTCCAAGACTCCGTGCATTCAGAGACACTACCCTTCACCTAGAATCTGACCTTTCTTCTCTTCCCTCTATTCTTCTATTCACGTTTATCCCCTCTGTGTGCACCCCTCCACATACCCTTGTTATGTGTTCCTGACCCCCTCCACCCTTTGCTAACTGTGTTCTTTCCCCTTTCACCTCCTCCTCCAGACCTCTTCCATCACTGTGGGAGTTCACTGACCTTTTCCTCCTCTCAGATTCTGTGTGCCTGCACGTCCACTGTCCCCCTCCTTAGTAGTTTAAATTAAGTGTAGTGGTTATGTATTCCCCCAGTTTATCCCTGAGTAACCTCAAACCCTCCCTACTGTGGTGTAGACTGTCTGGTGAAAAGAGTGCTTTGTTTGACCAGGTCTCCTCCCAGTCCTCAATACAGATGAACATCTCCTCCCTGCAACATTTCCTCAGCTAGTCATTGAAATCCTCTATTCTTCTTTTCCTGGGTGTGCTGGCCCTTGGTACTGGTATCACCTCTGAGAAGGCCAGTGAACTTTCTTCCTCCCTGCAGATCTTTCCTAACTCCCTGAACCTACTTTGTACTTCCTCCACCTCCTCCTCAGCTAGGTCGTTGGTTCCAAAATGTATAACTAAATTCGGTTTTCCTCCTACCTCCTTTACTGTTTCCTTTATTCTTGGGCCCACCTTCCCCGCTGTCATCCATGGCATATAAACCACCCTCCTGCTTGCATTTGGGTCGCCTTTCCTTCCCCAATGAATACCCCTAATTATGGAGTCCCTTATGATTTCCACTCTTTCATCCCCAACATCTGTGCTCCCTGTCCTTCCTTTCTTACCTTCAATACTAGCTGCTTCCCCACCTAACTGCTCCCTCTGCACCCTGGTAAACTTATCTCCACATTCACAATTTATCTCCTTAACTGTTTTTCCATCTCCCAATCTGCCCCTTCCCTTTTGACTATCTGTATCTGCTTTCCGTTTTCCCTCCCCTCTTCCTTTTCTCTCCTTCCCCCCCTTCCTTCACTCTGTTTTGCCTGCCTCCTCTTCCTGCCCACCCTGATTAGTTCCCTCCCCTCCCCGTACTCCTACTCTACTCTCAACCCTGGCTCAACCTGACCTCCTACCTCACCTCCTGCTGCCCCCTCCCTCCTTCCAGACAGTGGTGCAAATCTATACAGTAAAGGCACCCCTTTAGAATTTCCCACCCCTGATGCTACTCACATTCCCACCCCTTCCCCATTCCTCTTGCCATTCCTCCACCCTGGGCTCCCTGTTCCTCTCAGGAAGAGCTACTCCTGTATATTGGGTGCTCCCTCACTCCCATCCCCTGCCTGATGCCGTCGCTCCCCTAGGCATCACCCCTTTGCCTTTCCCTCCACTGCTCTGCTCCTCTGACTTCCCACACCATCCTCCCCAGCTCCCATCTAAGCAGCCTTATTTCAACTCTCAGCAGCTCCAGGCTCTTACACACAGGACATCCCCCTTTACTCCACGTCATCCCCAGAAAGACTGCTACCCCACAACTGTTGCAGTTTACCACTCTCTTGCTTCCCATACATGTACCTATTACTCCACTTCCTCCAAGCCCAGCTTCTCCTACCCTCCAGTTATACATAACTATAAAATAACTAATGTTCAAAAATATATAAATTTCTATCTCAGCTCCTTACCATCACAAGGTAATAACAGTCACAATAATCTACCTTCTACCAATACAGATTCTATCACAGAACCAGAACACAATGCAAAACCATCTGCTACTTAGCAACAACAGACAGGTGACAACATACCAAGCTGATTTAGCTTTTTTTTTAAAAATAGAAAAAAATGTAATCTTTTAAACCAGTAGAACTCAGCAGTCCCCAAAGCTGCTTGAAATACAAGAAAGAGCACAGTACCACACCACTGCCACTGTAACTAAACAGCTCTAAAAGATTGGAGAAAGAAGACAAAATCAGAGACAGCACAAAAAGATATAATGTACTATAAAGTATTAGGCAATAGGTATACTCAGTTGTTTAACAGAAAAAAATGTTGTTTGGACGTGTTGCTTCAGGGATAATTTGGACAAGCCCAAAGGTGTTGCACAAATTTTTGAGTGGTTTGGAGCTGTCCGAGAGCCAGTCCAGATTGAAGTCACCCAGAATAATGACTTCAGCTTGCATTGAACTCAAGTAGCTGGTTAGGTGGTTCAGCAGTATAAGGCCTGTGGAGGGAGGCCTGTAGCATCCTGTGATGTACAGGGAAGAAGAAATCTGAACCTTGATGGTTAGGCTTACAAATTCCTTTGGGACAGAAGTAGAGTCAGCAATTGAGACAGTATACTTGTCCAGTATATAGATGGCAACTCCACCTCCTCTGGTCAGTCTGTCCATTCGGAAAATATTGTAGGATGGAATATTCACCTCAGAATCCAAGGTGGAGGGTTTGAGCCAGGACTCTGTAACCACCAGGACTTCCGGCTCGGTATGTGATATCCAGGTCTGGATAGCGTCCAATTTTTTCAAGAGGCTACACGCATTTATGTGGAGGATAGTCATTCCTTTAAGATGTGTTATATCCTGGGGGGGGCATGGATTGGTATTGAGGGACTTGGGTTTAGTTCAACACTACCTGAATAGAGCAGCAGCAGCTCAAAAATCCTTTTTAAGTGCACTCAGCAATAGCCTATAGGACCTTGCACATTCAAGTTGGTGGAAGGGCAGGGTGAGAGGCTCAGGGTGGCTAAAGCGAACACCAAAAGAGCCCAGGGTTGCATGGAGAAGCACCCTGACCTGAAAAGAAAGCAAAGATGTGTAGGGCGGAGGGGGTGTGCTTAGGGCAGAACACCTAAGTGGCAACGATGCTGTAGTCCCAACATGCCATGGAGACTGAATGGGGGGGGTCTAGAGCTAATGAAATAGGAATCGTGGTGGGGGCTCATTTATATAAGGTGAGAATTACCTACCATCGTGAATATACCTGAGTGTGGGGCAAGGGAACAGGACAGTAAGCCAGCCAAAAAGCATAAAAAGAGTGAGGCCCGCATTTCTATCAGCAATGTCCCAAAAAATGAAGAACAAAGTGTTAAGCTCCTAACAACCTAACTTCAACAGTGAATAGCAATTGTTTGGATCCTAGGAGAGGATCTGTGTGCTCTTTAAGATCATCAGGTTAAGGAGATCCAATGGGGAACTAGCACTTATAACTGGGCGGGATCAAAGCGTATTTAATGTTGTGAGGGATGGGCAGGTGGAAGAAAATTGTAGGTGAAGAGCTTAGCGCAGGAGGGCTCGAATAGTAGGAGGTAAAAATAGGTAGAAAAGTAGCCAGGACAGAGTTCCTGGTAAAGGAGCCAATCCGAGCGCAGATGGAGAAAGCACTTGGAAGTCAGGGAAGCAGTGCTTGTCTGTAGAGATTGACCATACCTGGAGCTGCTGGTGTTGGCCAATGTTTCTTGTCCCTGCGATCCTGAATGGTGGAGTGGGCGGCGGCCGTAGAGAGAGGGCCGAGACGTGCCGCTCAGGATCCATTGCACCTGGTTAGGAGAGAAAAGCTGGAAGGGGAAAACAGGGACAAGTTAGCATGTTAAATGCACTACTAAATCAGTAGGCGGGGGCTGGCAGCAGAGCGTCGGCAGGGGGCAGACTTCTACAGGCCTTGTCGAAGGGGAGGTAGATGTTATTTTCCCCATGGTTTCCTGCCTTATGACTTCTCTCAGCTGGTCCAGGTCGCCCACCGATTACCAGTGGGCAGAAGGCTGGCTCACTTTGTTCAGGAATGGAAGAACATCACCACAAACAAATGGGTCCTGGAAGTGTTGAGCCAGGGGCTTATGCTGCAGTTCAAAAAGTTCCCCATACTGCAGGTTCACAGAAACTTCACATCTCTCACTCTGACATAAGGGATCCTGCTGGAGTTAGAGGTCAAAAAGTTGCTGCAGGCAAAAGCAGCAGAAAAAGTCTCCCATCTCAGTGGGGAAAGGGCATTTATTCAAGGAACTTCCCACCCACACGAAAAATGAGAAGTGACAACCGATTTTAAATCTCAGATATCTGAACAAACACTTGAAAAAGGAAAAGTTCAAGATGGTAACCCTGGAGGGCCTGGTGGTGCTGAGGGTTGAGGGGCTGGATGCCACACCTCATGCCATGCTGGCAACCCAAGTTCAGGAACAATCTCGGGCCACCGGGGGTCAGCAGGGGAGGGAAGAGATGGCGCGCCTGGAGGACTGCTCTCCCTTCCCTTGGGAGGGATCGGGCTCTCACACCACTCTCTAGTGGCTCCTGGGGGAACTCGGGCAATGCAGGGAAGCAGCGCCGGCACAGTAGGGGCGGAGGACGGGCGGACGGCGGCACGCCAGCCTGACGCTATTTCATGTTCACGCCCTCAGGGGAAACATCTATGGAAAAAAAATCCGGAGGATTGGGGGGTCAACAAGGGCTCCAGGGATCTGGCTGCACATCCCCAAAACCGGACCACTGCCTCAGTGATCCCCAGGCACCACCCACAGGGATGGACCCTTCTAACTTCAGAGAGATGCCGCCAGATAGGTGGGGTGGGCCCTCCCCGGGGAGTCCTGAGGGGGACTGGAACATCCTTGTGGGAGGGGTCCATTGTCGGCCGGGCCTCGACGGGGAGTAGCAGGCAGCAGATCGCGTGAGCACCTCCGAGAGAGATGCCTCAGACCTTGAGAGTGTAAAAAAAAAAAAAAAAAAAAGATGGTAAACCTGGCTATAGTGATGCCATTCCTTCAGCAAGGGACTAGCTAGGATCTCTGGACCTTAAAGATGCCAACTTCCTTATTCCGATCAGGCCCAGTCACAGGAAGTATTTAAGATTCAGGGTAAAAACTGATCTCTACCAGTTTGCAGCCTTCCCTTTGGACTCTCCTCAGCTCCCAGGTTGTTCACAAAGTGCTTAGCTGTGGTGGCATCATACCTTAGCAGATGAAGTGCAGGTTTTCCCTTACCTAGACGAATGGCTGCTCACAGGAAAATCACACCAGCAGTCCAATGCCTCTCTTCTCTCCACTCAGAATACATTGGAGAATCTGGAGTTTCTCAAATACTCAAAAGTCCCAGACAGAACCACTTCAGCTGCTAGCGTTCATAGGAGAAGAGTTGGATGCCCTTCAAGGGATGGTCTTCCTCCTTCAGGACAGAGTGAAGAATCTCATTAGTCTGGCAAAGTCCTTCATCCTGGGTCAGCCCGGGTCAGCAGGAGACTTTCTCCAGCTGTTGGGGCATATGGCCTTCTCCACAGCAGTGGTGGCAGGGGCCTGGTTGTAAATGAGAGTCATCCAGTACCACGTAAGGGCCCACTGCCCCCAAAAAGGAGATCCATCCTCAAGGCTGGTGCCTGTGATGAAGTCTCTCTTGAGAGCACTGGACTGGTGGAAGGAAGAGGGCAACCTTAGGGAGGGCATGCCCTTCCTTCAGAGGTTGCCCACAGTAATTCTAACAACAGATGCCTCCCTCCTAGGCTGAGGCTCACCTAGATGACCTGACAGTAAGTGGTGTGAGATTCCTCCCAGGAATCCCAAGATTACATAAACCTGCTGAAACTCAGGGCAGTTTTCCTGACTCAGCAGTCATTTGCCCCTCACGTTGGGGGCAGTCAGTTCAGGTCAGGACAAACAACACCACTACCATGTACTACATCAACAAACAAGGGGGCAGAAGATAGAACGTGAGGGCTTTTTTAACGTCCAGAGAGTGGAGGGTGCACTCCCCTTCATTCTGGAAGTTGGGAACATATGTAGGCAGTACCAAAGGTTGATTTAAGTGTAACTCCGATGCCACCTTAGGTAAGAATTTGGGATGCGTGAGGAAAATCACCTTGTCTCTGTAGAAAACAGCATATGGAGGATCTGTGACCAATACTGTACATATACAGACAGACCTGGTTAGTCCATGTCCCTTTAATCCATTTTCCTCGTTATCCGTTGTGCTCATAAGCTCTACTGAAAAAGCGCCACTTTAATTTCCTCATTGATCCGTATTTCTTGTAGTCTGTATTCTGTTGATAAAGCCATAGTCAGTCCATCATTTAGTCCATTAATTGACGCTTTGTTACTCCAGTGTTGCGCGCTGGCATTTTTTTTAACTGTTCTTCTCGAAGCTATCATGGTGTCTGAGTGCAGGGGTCTGCGTGTTTGCCTGTTGGCAATTAATTTCACGAGGTGATAACAACTAATCACCTAGAAACGCTGATGCACTTATTCACCTCTCAGACTGAGGTGCTTTCACACTCCTTCAGCTGAAACAATGGCAGCACTAGCAGCAAAAGAGAAACGGAGCAGGAGTGAAACCATGATTTCACAAAAGTGAGACCTTTGTCTATGGAAGCAGTCCAACCCATTGGCTACAAACAGAGACATGGTAGCATAGGCGGTGGATGCTTTTGGACTTAAAATAGGCACCAGCACATGCAGCAACACATGGAAAGCAAAGGAGAAGTGGCTATCACCTTCCAGTGATTCCAAATCCCTCATTCATGTTCGTCTGGGCCAGCATAGCAATGTGGAGACAGCACTGAGTCTCTGGGTTACTGAAATGAACAGCCGAGGTGTGGCTGTGTTGGACATAATGGTTATTGAAAAAGCTAAGTTTTTCGGAGATCAAATGGGTGTCACAGACTTTGGGTATTCGTGGGGGTGCATTCATGGCTTTAAGAAAAGACATGGTTTAAGCAGCAAGGTGTATCATGGAGAATCAGCTAGAGCCGATCAAAATGCTGTGGTTTTTGGCAGAAATCAGCTACAGGAGGTGCTTGCCGGCTTTTCTCTATGGGACATTTATAACCTGGATGACCTGTCCTCCACCCCTGTTTCTTGGACAAAAAAAATCAAAAGACAGACTCACTGTAGCACTGTGTTGTAACACAGAAGGCAATCACAAAATCAAGCCCTTTGTCACAGGAAAAGCCAAAAAGCTATGGTGTTTTGCAGGTGACTTTGACCCCGAATTATATGCCTGTTACAGAGCAAACACTAAAGCATGGGTGACTTCAGGTACATTTAAAGATTGGGTTATGGATTTCAACCGCAGCATGCGGTTGCAAGGATGGCATGTCATCCTTTTGGTGGATAACGCCACTAGCCATGCTGTGCCCTCCAATATTTCAAATGTTAAAGTACACTTTCTGCCCCTGAATATAACAGCACATATTCAACCCATGGATGCAGGCATCATTAAAAATTTCAAATGCTTTTACAAAAAAGAGCTTTGCCGGCATTTCATTTCCTGCGCTGAGTCTGGCAGTGACATGAAAGTTATTGTAAGGCAGGCACTGTTATTCATACACTCCTCATGAAGATCTGTAACTGAAACCACCATCCAAAACTGCCGGAGACATGTCAAGATCCTGCTAGAAACTGATCTACCACAAACACAAATCTATGAGCCTGCACTGCCACTAGCAGAAATGATGGAGTTGCAGGTTCTTATACAGTGTCTGTCTGCTTCGTTTGTAAGGTCTGTCACAGCACAGTAATACAGTGCCACTGAAGATGAGCTTGAGACAGCTGCACCACTCACAGATGCAGACATCCTAGACATCGTGAGCCCAAATGACAACAGAGAAGAAGATGAAGAGGATGACTTACCGGACTCACAAGATATGCTTTCAGATGCCCCACCAGTTACAGCATCAGCTGCTTACAACCATGGAACTCTCTGCTTTGCTGTCTCAAACAGCAACTGGCCAAAGAGGCTAGACAGCACATTGGTTCCTTGCTCGACCTAAGAAAATTTATTTCTACACAGTCCATTGGAAATCTGAAACAAAAGCACATCATGGAATATTTCACAGACAATGTTTGAAATAAAAGTTGTCTGCTATGTCTGTTGTTTTTGTCTGTCTGACACTGTTGCTAGCCTTCCCCTATGTTTTGTTGACAGTCAGAGCTGCTCCACAATTGATTCCAGACTGCTTCCAGATAGAAGCTGCTTCAACTCCTTATATAAACATCCTTATATATGCTTCAACTTCCACCTGGGAGCCAGAAACCCGGGCCAAGTGTACACCCTTGGGGGGAAAATGCTACAAGTCTCAATGGCTGAGAGGGACCTGGGGGTGGTGGTGGATGTCAAGATAAACAACTCTGAGACTTGTAGGAGGGCAATGGCCAAGGCCAACAGAATGCTGAGATGCATCGCTAGGGGGATCACCTCCAGAAGGAGGGAAGTGATACTCCCTCTGTATAACTGCTTGGTGAGGCCGCACCTCAAAGTACTACGTAATGCAGTTTTGGAGGCCACACTTAAAGAGGGACATCGAACTTCTGGAGAGGGTCCAGAGGGAGGGCAACAAAATGATCGGGGCTTGGGGACAGGACCTATGGGGAGAGGGTTGAAGAGCTAAATATGTACACATTGGAAGAGAGAAGGGACTGGGGGACATGATAGAGGTCTTCAGGTACTTGAAAGGGGTTAATAGGGGAGGAGCAGTCAGGGTGCTCCGAAGGAAGGGGGGCAACTAGAGGGCATGGGTTGAAGCTGGAGGGGGCGAGATTCAGCAGAGAAAGAAGAAGGTGCTACTTCACTGAGAGGGTGGTGGAGCCATGGAATGCACTGCCCAGGGGGCTGGTGAAGGCAGAGATGGTGAAGGGGTTCAAGAGGGGGTGGGACATGTACAGGGGAAGGATTCTGGAAGCAAAGTCCTGTGCAGCAAGAATATCCGGACTGGGAAGGGAGAAACCAGAGAGGGCGAGGGGGGCAGCAAGCTGACCAAACGAGCAGACACGAAAAACCGTTAGGCCTATTCTGCTGGCATTTTAGTATGTTAGTAACTCCCCCCATGTTTTGTTGCATGTTTTGCTGGAGACTCCACAGATCGAAGCTGCTTTCCTAGATCAAAGCTGATTTCCCTCTTAATATATGTTTTGCTGGAGACTCTGCAGATCGAATCTGCTTCCCAGATTGAAGCTGATTCCCCTCTCGATGTATGTTTTGCTGGAGAGACTGCAGATCGAAGCTGCTTCCCAGATCGAAGCTGATTCCCTTCCCGATGTAAGTGTAGCTGAAAAATTTTAAAATCTAAATGGCTTCCTAGATCGAAGCAGCCCACCCACTCTGATTTAAGAAAGAATAAAAGTACAGTACTGTAGTTTTATGCATAAAGTTCAGTATTTTAGTTTATTTGTGGACAGAAGCAAACCATTAAATCGATATTATGACAGTACTGAATATGATTTTAGCGGATATGAGATAAATAATTTTTGAAACTAATGGATGTCCAAGCACTGTAGTATTTCAGATGGCATGGTTAGTCCATATTTTTATAATCTGGCTATAATAACACAATCAGAAAAGCATCTGGATAAACCAAGTCTGACTGTATCTCAGAGACTCTGCAGGCAGAGGTGATGACCACCAGAAGTACAGTTTTCCAAGTCAGAAATTTGAGGTCACACGTAGCCAGGGGTTCAAAGGGCTTACAGTTGAACATATCCACACAAGGTTGAGGCCCCAGGCAGCCACGAGTTTCCTGACTGGAGGCCAGCGTGGCTCAGTTGGTAGCACATCCGCCTCTGGACCAGAAGGTCATGGATTCTCGTCCCACACCGGGATTGGACTTGCACCTAAAAATCGCTGGCATCTGAGTGCAGTATTGGGGGGTGCTGTACTGCTGGGGTGTGCAGTCCTTCGGATGAGACGTTAAACAGAGGTCCCTTCTGCCCATCCTGATGTTGTCCTGGTGGTGTCCAGGTGGAAGTAAAAGAACCCAGGGCACTGTTTGCAAAAAGCAGGGAACATTCCCGGTGTCCTGGCCAACATTTCCCTTCCCATAAACCAGTTCATGCAACTATCCAGGCAGTGTGTGGGAGATGATGTGCGATATGGCCACCACAACACATTCAGTCACTTCATTACCAGTCTAGCATTGCTTGTAAAGCGCTTTGGGATACTGTGTATTAAAAGCACTATATAAATGCTGATTATTCTTCTTCTCCTTGTGTGTGACATACCTTTCAGGAACCTTTTAAAAAGAGGCAGTTCAGCTAGAGAGAGGTTCTGAATGGTCTTGTGATATGCTGAAACAGCACACAAGTGGATTTTAACTAGAGTATTGCAAGCTTGCATCAGAGAGGTCCAGCAAGTACTCCAGAACCTTGTCTGGTGAGCATCGGAATGAGTCTATGTGGAATTTGGAACACCATTCCAAAAAATGTTTCCATTTGGCTGTGTAAGTTTTTCTGGTAGAGGCTTTACGAGCAGCCAGGAAAATATCAGAGACCTCTGAGACACCTTGTACCTGCTCACATCTGTCTCTTCAGGAGCCAGGCATTGGGATAAAGGGAGCGTAGGTTGGGATGAACCAAGGATCTTACTTTGAGTTGGAGCTCTTGCAGCAGGCTACACCATAAGGACTATTCTGCCAGGCACTAGGACCCCATGGAAAGATTCTGGTTAGCAGTATACAGCGAGGACCGCCCCCTGACATTGGACCGCCTCCAACGTCAGCCAGTGGTATAAAGGGGGCAGTCCCCAGCCCACCCCAGTTCTTTTCCCACTGTCGACCTGTGCACATCGGCTCCACGGACACCTCCTGCTACCAGTTGACTGCCATTTTCATGTTTTTCGCATTTTCTTATATTTTGCCAAAATTAGTGACTTCTTTGCATGTCTTCTCCATCATCTTCCTCGGAGAGGCGGAAGTCCAAGTGCACCTGTGGTAAACAGATACTGGCTAAAGACGGCCATTCAGCCTGTTTGATTTGCTTAGGCCCCAACCACGTCTCAGAGGCATGCCCAAATTGCTGTATTTTTTAACCACAGGACCCGGATCCGTTGCTGAAGACCTTTAAGAGCCACCTGTTGGAGCAACAGCTAGCCATCATGCAGAGGACCCCATCCAGCCATGTTTCCTCTTCTTCGGTCCCAGGGACTTCCCCATCTTCTTCCCACAAAGACAAGAAGACCAGCAGGAAACACAACCACAAGGACAAGGAGAGACCCAGATCGAACTCCCACTCCAGATCCCTGCGCAAAAAGGCGGCTTCTTCGAGCCCCCACTCCTGCGGGAGGTCAGACTCTGCCCCTCTGGCAGCCCTAACTCTTTCTGGGCTCTTGTTGATGAAGCCCCCCACCCTAGTCCTGACATCCGGCAGGGAGGTCTTTGGGACAAGGGTCTTCGGCCCCTCCCCTGAGGCCTTTTCAGCCTCCTTCCAGGCCTAAGCAAGGGGGCCCAGCAGGCTCCCCTTAGGAAGGAAGGCAGGCAGGTGCCCATTGTCCACCTGGCTGGACCGTCTTCATCGTCAAACTGGACGTGAGGATCCAGCAACAAAAACAGATGTCAGGAGCAGGAGCTCCCGATTGGAGTCCACTCTCCCTAAGTACAAGACTCCAGCCAGTACCTCTGACAGTCGCCGTCAGACCCTGATTCCTCAACGTCTGCATCCCCGAGATCGAGTCGGGCAACACCCCCTCCACCAGCCTCTCCCAAGCCACTGCCCGAGATGTCGTCGGCTAACCCGGCGCCCCCATATCCGACACCGGATAAACTGCCGACCGACAACCTGACACCACCCAATAAACAAGTACCGGATGACCTGACGTCAGGTACCCTGCCACTTGCGGGACCGCCACCTGATACGCCCGCATCCCCAGACCTGACGACAGTGTTGACCATGCTGACAGGGCTGAAGCTGGGTACTCTGGACATCCCACCACCGGCGCCGGACCCTCCAGAAGCTCCCCTCGTCTCACTGACTGACGTGGGGACCCTGTTCAACTCATGGTGGAACACCACTAAAGGGGACCTCCTGCCCAGGGAATGCCTGACCCCTTTATCAGATCCGACTACTTCAGGAGTTCCTCAGGGCCCTCCTAAACTACCAACTCCTCCACCACTCAGGAAGCCTTCGCCTCCACTCAAGAGGGTCACCCCTCCTCTAGACCTTCCAGATAAGGGATCTCCTGGACGTCACAGATGGAGACATCATTCTTTGTCCCAGTCTTCCTCCAGACACCAATGCGCTCTCGTGAACATCGGTCCCGGCGCTCCTTCACCCGCTCCCCCTCTTCGGAATCTTCTGGGAGGAGCTCGTCTACTTCTTCCAGGTCCTCGAGGGGAATTCACTTCTCCTCCGCCTCAGTCCAGCACTCACAAGGATTCTCCTCAGTTGCCTCTTGACGACCCCACTTTCATGGATATGATGCATCATATCCAGTTTTTTAGCCAGTGGGACACTGAGGACATGGAGTTTCTAGGTATGAGTGACACTAAATCACTAGTTGTGCCCCAACTGGTGGCCCCCTTTCAGGATATCACCAGACTTGTCTGGTGGCACCCTTCGGCTTCCGCTGTCCCTAAAAAGGTGGACAGACTTTACAGGACCCCTTAAGAATGAGGCCATCTTAGGAGAACACCCATGGGCCAATTCTGTGGTCCTAATGGTAGCCCATGGCAGGTCTAAGCAACCTCGACATATGAGCTCCCATCCCCCGGACAAGGAATCCAAGAGGCTGGATCAGTTCGGTCGTAAGATTTACTCCTCAGCCACCTGTACCATTGGTCGCTCAACTTTTTAGTGCATATGGTGCAGTACCAAAAGTCACTATGGCAGAAGGCCCTGGAGTTGGCCCAGATCCAGCATGATGCCTCCCAAAAAACAGAGCTGTTGGGCATTCTCCAGTCTGGCCTGGACATTATAAAATATGTTTTCCGCTTGTCCTATGACTCAGTGGACACCGCAGCTAGAGCTGCCGCTACTGGCATCTGCCTGAGGAAGTACTCCTAGCTCAGGGTTCCTAGCTTCTGTCAGGATCTCCAGGAAGCTATCCTGGATGCCCCGTTCCAAGCATCTGCTCTTTTCGGAGAGGATACAGAGAGGATTATTACAGGTCTTCAGGACTCTGGCAAAGCAGTCCAGTCCATCTACAAAATGTATAAATCAGAACCGACCCCTGTCAGACGGAAGCAGTTTCGTTGCCCCATGGGTTAGCAATCCAAGGGGCAACCAGCAAGAGTAGCCTTTAAATGCAAAGCTTCCTCTCAGCTCTCTGGAGCTTTGGGACCTAGGAACGCTAAATCTTCCCAGGTCTCCTGGCCCACTCACCGAGCCTCTGTCTGACTCCTTGCCCGACTTCTCCCTCCTCCAGCGGAGTCCTTGGGAGAAGCAGTAGGGGGTCGGTTCTCCCTCTATCTAGAGGGATGGACCAAAATCGCCACAGATGCCTGGGTACTTCAGTTAATAGAGCAGGGACATGCTCTGGAGTTTCTTAAGATACCTCTGGACAATCCTCCCGTCCCTTCCACCTACTCCCCATCCCACGCCACCCTCATTCATGCTAAAATCCAAGCCCTCCTTTCCAAATGGGCCATAGAACCCGTCCCGTCGTTCTAACGAGGGAAAGATGTCTACTCCCGCTTCTTCTTGGTCCCCAAGAAGACGGGAGATCTTCACCCTATCCTAGACCTAAGTCCCCTGAGCACTTACATCGAGTACAAGAGGTTCAGGATGATGACCCTGCCAGGTCTTTTACCCATGCTTCATCAGGGGGATTGCCTTGTTCTCTAGACATGCAGGATGCCTACCTCCACATCTTGGTGCTTCCTGCCCACAGGAGGTTTCTGCAGTTCACCTTCCAGGGGAAACACTACCAGTTCTGGGCCTTGCTCTTCGGCCTTTCTTCAGCACCGCGAGTTTTCACACAGTACCTTGCAGTGGTTGCTGCGGCTCTCAGGAGACAGGGCCATTATGTCTATCCCTACCTAGACAACTGGCTTCTGGCAGCCTCCACGAGGGAGAAGCTGTTATCCATCCTGTCAGACACCTTCACGATGTTCAGGTATCTGGGGATCATGGTGAACATTCCCAAATCGTTCCCTTGGGCAAGCCAATGGCTGCAATATATTGGAACCATATGGGACACTACCCTGGGAAAAGCCTTTCTCCCTTCCAACAGGATTGTCCGTCTTTGGGCACTGGCTCAGAGGATTTCCTCTCTCCGCCAGGTTCCGGCCTGGACACTACTCCAACTCCTTGGCCACATGGCGGCTGCCATAGTGATGGTTCCTTTGGTGTGTCTCTACATGAGAGTTCCCCAGTCAGTGCTCAGACAATCTCGAACAACCTGTCCAGATTTCCAGAGCAGTAACCCAAACCCTGTCATGGTGGCTGACTCATCCCAGCTTGGAGCTGGGAGTGTCCTTTTGGAGGGATTCCCCTCAGCAAACCCTAGCAATGGATGCACTGGGTCTAGGATGGGAAGCCCACTTTCAGAATCATCAGACTCTGGACACCTGGTCTCCATTGGGACAAGCTCTCCATATCAACGTCTTAGAGATGCGGGCAATTCTCTATGCTCTATGTGCATTCCAGCTGGACCTTCTTGTGGGCCCCCATTGATCCAAACGGACAATATGTACATGGTCTTTTACATCAACAAGCAGGGGGGACTCACTCATATCCTCTCTGCCGGGAGGCCATACGGGTGGGGTTCTGGGCCATAGATCACAGTCTATCCCTCACCGCCATTCATGTTCCAGGAGTCCAAAACACCTTGGCCGACTGCCTAAGCAGATTTCCGATCCAAGGCCCACGAGTGGGAGCTCCTTCAGCACATAGCGGAGGACCTCTTGGAAAGGTGAGGATGTCCAGAACTAGACCTCTTTGCATCTCCGTCCAACGCCAAACTGCCCAATTTCTGCTCACTAGATCCAGGGCCTAGTGTTTTCTGGCGAGACACTTTGTCCCTCTGCTGAATAGGGAGATTTCTTTATGCCTTCTGTCCCTTTCCTCTCCTCCACAGTCCTACTCAAGCTCCAGTCAGAGGGAGCGGACATGATACTGATCACTCCTCTCTGGGCCCGGCAGATCTGGCTTCCCCTGCTTCAGCAGTTGGCAGTGGAACCTCCGATCCCCCCCTGCCCCGACCTCACACTTGCTATCTCAAGAACAAGGCACCCTGGTCCACCCAGACCTCAGGTCTCTGCACCTGCATGCTTGGCTCCTGCAGACATAGCCGTGGCCCACTTTAGGGTTTCCCCTAGGGTCAACGAGGTTCTAGTTGAGGCAGGAAAACCTTCCACCAGGGCTACTTTTGCCATGAAGTGGAAACAGTTCTGCTTATGGGCTTCCGACCGTGGTTTAGTTCCATTCACCTGCCCAGTGAACTCTGTCCTGGAGTACCGTCTCTCCCTTCAGAATCCATACTCTGCTACGCTTCCACTAAAGTGCATCTTTCAGCAATTTAGCCTATCATGCACCTGTGGAGGGCAAGACACTTGCTCAATTGGACCTGCCCCGCACCTTTTTGCACGGCATTTTGCATCTGAAACTGCCCATTAGGGGCCTTATTCCTCCATGGGTCAAGTCACATCTTTATACCATTCTTTACATTGTGCTGTTCAATATTTTCATACATCTTGTACTGTGGCTGAGTTAGTCTTGTTATCTATCAGTGAATTCTTCCAGCATTTAAACAATCTGGTCTCATTTACATCCAACCTCTTTCAAGTTCTTATATAGTCTGCAACAAACTGATTAGGGTCTTTTTCATACAGTATCTTTCATTTGAACATATTATAACAAGCTAGTGTGCAGCCTTTCATTTTCTTCCCCAGATCTATCTTTTTCACTCTCCTTACATATATCAACCAGGTGGGGTACTTTCAAGTTGGTGCCAGGGGAGTCAAATCTCCAAAATGTATCTTATTGTAGCCATATACGGCTGATGATGCTTTCCATCCTCTCTAGGTCTGTCACTCTAGATTTCCATTCTTGTAGAGTGGGGGTATCTAGAGTAGGAAGCCCAGGATTAGGTCTATGCCTGTGACTGGAACCTGGATCTCAGTTAAATTTTGTATTTTTTTATAATCACCACTTGACAGTATAAATTCTGGGCTTAAACCTCAACCATTGCCTGAGACATCATTTGAGTCCTCCCTTCTGTCAATGTCCAAATCAAGGTCCCAACATCACAATCTGTCTTTGCTTCAAATATTGGACTTAAACCCCAACCATTGCATGTGGCATCTGTCGTGTTTCTCCCTTAGAACAGTCCTTCCTCCCTAGGTCATCGTGTCCAACCCTCTCCTGTCTCATCTGACCTTCCCTCCCCACTCCCTGTACCCACTCCCCTTGCCACTTCACTTGCCAGGCCATGCCTACAGTACTTATCAAAGGACTCTTACATCTCAATTTTCTTCGCACTTTGACGCTAGAGGAACTGCCACTCCTGCTCACTATGACTCCTCCAATGATGTTTACTGTATAAACTTTAGCTCATTACCTTACGTCCATATATCTGTATCTATGCATTTGTATTTAAATGGCACTACCTCATGTTGAACCTATTGCTATGTTCTGGTGGAAGTATCTTGTTACATGTGATGGTTATATGTTATTATGTTGTTATTATTACTATGTAATTGTTACGTGCGTTCACTCAACATGTTATGTCTTAACCCTGTTGGCAATTGTTTTGCCCCAGGTCCATCTTGTAAATGAGCTTGTCTCAATGATGTTCTGCCTGGCAAAATAAAGATTTTGATTGATTGATTGATTGATTACATTTTGTATTTGTGTGTGTATTGCTTTCCAAAATTCTTGGAATTCTGGGCACGTCCAGAAAATGTGGCCGTGTGTCCCTCTAATTCCGCACCCCTTCCAAAGAGGTCAGTTTACCGAGTCCCAAAATATTAAGTTGTTGTTGGGGTAATGTGACAGGGTGGAATAGGACCCTGTCCCAGTTGTTTTGGAGAAAGTGTTTAAATGCAAGGATCTGTCCTTTCTGTCTCTTCTCTGTCTGGTTGCGCAACCAAGTTTTCCTGTGAGACTTCGGACTTTACTACCCGGACAATCTTGCAATTCTTTGCCTCCCACTGTCTGTCAGTCATCCCTTGCTGTCTGCTTTTCCTCCCTTGCATATCCACTGATATAAAAATATATGCAAATCAATATCTGGAAATGCAACTGATGTTGGGATCCCTTTGTTTGGAAAATGTATAGCATTACTGTTGAAATGTATATAATTATAATTTGAGATGACTGCAAAAAGCTATTGTAAACTCTAGAAGTTACTTGAGTGCAAATCTTCCAGCCTTTTGTAAAAGCTGCAAAAGGGGTCTCAGCTCAGGCACAATGTGTTCTAGCAGCTCCTGCCTGAAATTTACAAAAACAGGATGCTTGCTAAGAGTGGGTGTCAAAAGGACTTATAAGAGGGCTGAGCAGCAATTGCTGAAGAACAGAGATGGACACACAGAGACTGAAAGAAAATATTTTATTTTGCCTTTGTAAATAGTTATACTGAACAAGTTTATTTTATGATACTGCTAGTGTAAATAAATAATTTTTGGTGAATTCTACAATTGCTCCTGGTTTTCCTGTGGTTCCTGACCCGTGCCTCGACGACAGGTAAGGAAAAATGTAACCAGGATTTTCCAGTTAAATTCTCTCCAGGTGGGAGACGCGGTTACTTGCCAGCCCCTTGCCAACCTCTTTGCTCACTGGGCCATCAGTATTGGAGATCCCAATTCCTCCCCCCATTTGTCTCTCATTCTGCTCAGTGAGATGACATCATTCTGGTTCAGAATAAGGTAAAGTTGTGATAGATAATGGGTGTTGCCTTTCAATGTGGTGGTGTAGTGAAAAAAGCTTCTAAGCCTGTGCGTACCCTTTGTATTTGGGCCTGTATTTTTGGAGTCATCAAAAAATGTCTCGCCTGTAAAAATCTATAGTGGTCTTCTCTACATAGTGAATATTTCTCCCTGAGTTGGGCAAAAGAGAGACAGCCCTGGTTGTGTAAGCATTGTGAAAAGGTCCTCAGTCCATGTGTTGACCAGAACTGATAGCCTTGGTCTACCCTGGGGGCTTCAAACCATGCCTCGTGTCTGATTAAAGATAAGGGTCCGGGTTCCTTTGATGTGTGTGTGTGATTTTCTGCAGTCTGAGTAGTATCTGAAGGGAGTGTCGCACCCATGGATTGTCTATTTTGGGCCATATGTGCTGGGGCATATTGTTTGTAGGTAATGTCCACAGTTCCCATCCTTTCATTGTAGTTTTCATAGAAACATAGACTTTGACGGCAGATAAGGACCACTTGGCCCACCCAGTCTGCCCATTTCCCTTCCTATTGGATAAGCTGCAGATTCTAGTTAACCAACAGCCTACTTCCTGCAGCCCCCCCCCACTACAATTGCCTTACGTCTGTCCCATGCATGTTTGAATTCCTCCACTGTTTTAGACCCAACAACCTCCCCAGGAAGGTGGTTCCATGCATCCACCACTTTCTCCGTGAAAAACATTTCCTCACATTACCCCAGAGCCGTGTCCTCTATCTTTAAATTGTGCCCCCTTGTTCTTACACATCTCTTTTTCTGAAAGATGCTACCTCCTGGACTTTGTTGATTCCCTTGAGGTACTTAAAAGTTTCTATCATGTCCCCCGTCCCTCCTTTCATCAAGGGTATACATATTCAGCTCTCTCAGTCTCTCTCTTCATATGGTTTCTGATGCAGACCCTGCACCATTTTAGTGCCCTCCTCTGGACTGCTTCCATCCTGTCTATGTCCTTGCGTAGATGGGGTCTCCAAACTGCACACAGTATTCCAGATGGGGTCTCACCAACTGTCTGTACAGAGGGATAAGCACTTCCCTTTTTATGTTTGCTTGCATGCATGTGCAAGAAACATAGTGCCATCATCTGAGTTTTTGGAGGTGTGGCACCCTGTCTTCCAATTCCCTCACTGTGTTTGCAGGCGTGGCCACAGTTCACCAATCAATGCTGCAGCTGTCAATGACAGGGTTGAAAATGCAGTGCCGTACAGTTGAAAGGGAGAGAGCTGCTTCAGTAAGCACGATCAGATAACTGAAGCGCTCTCTCCCCGCCCCACCAACAGCCTTCCAGTTAAGACTTTTATCTACCAAGAAACCTCATGCATCCTTCAAGCAAGAAACAAACTGCCCAGTTGTCTATTCAGTCCATGCGTCACCTATTTCTTAACAAAATGAACTTCGAGAAAAAAGAGTTACGTCCCGTTTTAGACGCAATATTTATTAAGTAATTTAATATGACTTTATCTTCTGTGGTCTAAGGAGAACTCTGTGTATATATAAGAACTTCATGGACCCCGATTCTCCATGGACTGTATGCTTTCAAAGGAAAACTTTAAGTCTTAAAGAGCTAGTGTAAAGAGGAGCTTGGGCAGCTTCATTAATTCATTTTCTGATTCAGGTCACTGCTTATCTTTGTTGCTGAAGCCTGCTGAATTTTCTTTTTCTTTCATATTGTTAGATAGGGGCGCTTTACCAGAGCCTACCCCACCATTTAGAGAACATGACTGCGGGAGTAAGGTAGTGGGGGAGGTACGACGTCAATCACTCTTTAATTGTGCCATCTGTGGTGGTGTCGACACACACTGTAAACTGTCAGTGTTTAGGCTTTTACTGACTCAGAGTAGTCGGCATATCTGGATGATGTGATTTATGCAGTGCACTTTTTTGTTTGTTCCGGAGCCCCCTATATTAGGGCAAGGCTGGTAATGACATAATTATCTTGCATACAGACAAGTTTAAAGTATCATTGACCGATTTAGTTGAAAAAGCAAACCAACTGATTGTAGTGCCGCACTTACAGAGAACAACATTGTGACTCTGTCTTTTAGACCAGATATGTGACAGACACATTTCCAGCACTGTATGTAATCCCACCCCCAAAAAAAGGAACTGACAGAGAAAAAAAATAAGAATGATTTTCAAAACATTGCACATGAACATATAGCCACCTTTTCTGCACTCACAGTACTTTGCAGGATGGCACAGTAAGCAATACTGCAGTACATTCGGTCCCATCTCTAGGCATCAGGTCCATCGGAGATTGCGGTTTTCTCAGCAATTCATTTAGGCTGTTGCATGTGGGAATGGGGGGGACAATCTGAGAGCAGTCATAAATTGAAAAAGAAATGAGAGAAAAGTAAAAATAAAAATATAATATGCAAATAGAAGTTTGGCAACTGCTTTATTGGACCATTCAGAGACTCTCGGGATCTCAAAACAGCACACAGTGCTGGTGGGTCGGGTTTAACCGCGCGACTTCTGACAGGACAAAAGGAGGAAGAAACAACCTCAAAAGATGGCACACCAAACTTCACTGGTCAAGTGATTCATACAAACAATGACAGAATAAAGGGCAAGGCAATGACGGTCATTAGGAAATTTCATCAGCCTCTGAGACACTTACTGTCTTGATTATTCATGTCCTGCTAAAGGGACTGTAAAAACACACTCTGGAGTGATGACCACTAAAACAAAAAAAACTTTCAAAACAATAGAACAAAGTCACAGTTTGCCACCTCAGGGATCTAGAGGAAAGAAGAAGCGAGAATCTAGTGATTTTGGGGGTACCTGTGGAGAAAAAAGAACTACTGAACTTGTATTACTGTGACCTCTATGTACTTGCCCAGACCCTCCAACTGTACCACTTTGACCGGTTTTCTTATAGTTGTACAGGATCCAGTTAAGCTGTCAGTGTGTACTGAATTTGTGACGTCCGCCAGAATAATTAATTTTGTGTACTAACTTCCCCAATCCTCTGCAATGCGTGAATGAGAGATGGCTCCACAGCAGGGTGGCATGCGGGTCCCAACGGTTGGAAAGTGTCCGTCCGTACCCATGGTAGCCACCATGGACATGCACCGGCTTGCCTGTGACCCCTGGAAGCAGCTGCTCTGCCGCCTAAAACTGAAACTTGGCAGAAGTCAGTCTGAGTCAGTCAGCTGAGCCGGGGACAGTTTTCCACTTGTGTGTCTGTGTGTCCATGAGGTGACAACACGCATTCTCAATCATCCATCCTTGCTGTGAACCGACACGGCTCATCTGCTTTGCAATTGCAGTGCTAGTTAAAATCACAGACTCCATGTCTGTGTGTTTTTGTTGCATGATGCCACACAAATTGAATATCCAGACGGTTGGGTCAAGGGTCCATTGATCATTGATCCCCTGACAGAGCCCGGCTATTAACAGTGCCAGCTGCATATGATGGGGAACATTATCTTAAAAATATAAAGCACAAGACCTAATAACCCAGCTGCCTAAAACAGGCAGAAGAGTGGGTTTAAAATAAATGTTCCTATTATGCAAGACTTTGTAGCCATCAGGACTGGAAAGGTGTTCTGTACTTTAGAAACTCAGGCTCGATGCTGAGCCACTAAATCCAAGTTGTTTGTAATATATTTTATCTAAATCATGGCGTACAGTTGTTTATCGCTTGGTGTGTGGTGTCCGAAAGGTCAATATCTTAGTTCATGGTGATGTTGGACAGACCATCTAAGAAATCAGGATGGGGGGTTTATTTAATTTTAAAAACAGAGCCTGGTGGGGGTTGATATCATCTTATTCTGCCCTCTACCTGCCTCTGATAGGACTTAGGTAGGGATGTATCTTTTTTTATTTACACTTTTATGCTCTCCACTTTGTCCCCAGCAACCTTTCTCTGAACCCCCCCCCCATGTACCTACTTTCATCAGCTAATGTTGGAGGGTCAGTTTGCCCTCTCCCCTGATAGCTGACAGGAGGAGGAGGAGAAGGAGGAAGAGCAGCGCTGGAAATGCAAAGTGAGAGGCAGCATGGTGCGGCTCCGGACTGCTGCTGGCGAGAGGGAGTGGGTCGGCTTTCCTGAACAACAAGAAGCCCCCTCTTTTATAGAGGTCCCAGCTGGGCTTGGGGGCTGCACGGAGCGGGACGCAGTCATCTATAGGGACTTCTGGCTATTCATCATCCTCGATAGTAATCGAGTATTCATGGGTTACCCGCGCTCCTGCGCCAAAGTTATGTGAGTATAACGAGGGCTGCACCTCACACCTTGCTGCCCCCAGTGACATTCAGCCCCCCCCCTCCACTTTCCGGTTCTGTCAGCAGCTCCGTCTATAGTATCTCCCTCTGTCTCTCATTTGATCGCAGTTGCGTTGCTTGCTATGCCAATGGAACCCAGCGTGCAGCATTTATCCTTAGTACAAAGCTATCCGTTTAGGAGATAAGGGGAGATCAATGGGCTTTAGAACATGTTGAGTGTGACACATAATAAAGCCCAAGGAAGTGTTTTAATTTAGAAAAAACGCTCAGCCAAGGAGTAAACTGCCGAGAGATGATTCTCTGAAGCAACTAGGAAACGTAATTACATTTTCTTAATTTAATTAGAACGGATCCACGCCCCGTTTGTTATAACTGTGTCGTTTGACTTTAAAAGTACAGTAACTAGAAATGGCAATTTACTTGCGGCTATGTTTCTGCAGTACAACTGAAATCTAACAAAGCCCCGCAAAACTAAACAGAATTTATCAGGTTTGCTTTGAAGAACAGGCTTCTGTGACATGTTTTACTGTTTACGTTTTTTTTTCATGTTGTGCATTAACATAGAGTAGTGTGTAGTGCTGTCATTAATGATGCAAGACTTAGGGTCCATCTTGTCCACCCTCACAACAGCAGTGACCATGATAATGAGAAGTTACTAGGGTTAGAACTGGGTTAGTGCTATGTTTTTGTTTCCCAAGCCCATATTTTGCTTGGTGATTTAAACAAACAAAAAATCTCAATAAAAGTTTGTATGTATCAGCATGCAAATATACTGTAAAAAGTTAATTTAATCCTGATAAAGAGGTAAACAGAAAAAGCAAGCCTAATGCACTATGTAAATGAATCCATTGGATACAAGATGCTGTTTTATATAGATTTAAAGATAGCTATGCTGTTGAAAATATTGGAACCGTTTAACATTTTTGAGGTGAATGACAATATAATGTTGTTATTATTATATATAACATATGGACTGCATCAGTTGGCTGCTACTTCTCTATGCATCATGTTTGTTTATTTATTATCCCTGGGAGAAAATAAATACTCAATTGAATCTTTTGGGAACATAGGCATATTTTTTTTCTGCTAAATAAATACCGAACTCCTAAAAAAGTGTCCTTGGTCCAGTGTAATTGCAGCAGTCATCAAATAAATAGATGAATAAATAAAAAAAAATCTGAAATATTCATAATAAGGAGAACACTGCTTTAATGCAACTGGCTTTTTTTCCAAACCCACTACGAATGGTGATTACTTGGAACTATTGTGTATATTAGGTGTGAGATGTAAGTTATTACATGGCTGCGAACTGAGTTGCATCAGGTTGCAGTGTCATTCTCATCAAAGGGAATGTTTTAGTACACAAGCAAGTTAAGTCAACTGACTGTTCAGTTTCAAACAATACTGTAACCTCAAACATTTATTCTCCCCATCCTATTTTTGTATTATAAGCAGCAAAACTTTTTTTTTGCTACGTATAGCACAGTGCAAATAAAACATGTTTACATTTTTGCCTGCTGTATAATTGAATTAAAGTAAGTCTGTTCCAATGAACAAAGTTGTTAGATGGCACCTGTGTCCCACATGAACTTGCCAGTTGTTTTGGTAAATTCAGCCCCATATCTCTCTCTCTCTCTCGATTGACATGACACACCTCTAAATCCTTTCCTTTCACCACACCCACCAGATTATGGTGTTTTCCCAACCTTTACTGCAATCCACTAAAACAAAACTTTTCAGATTAAGGAAACTATTTTATGTAAAGCTTTGTTTTAACCTTTCAGAAAAATAAATGATTTGACACTGTAACAAAAAGCAGGACATATCTATTTATCTATATTTTGCCGCATTTACATATAGTTTACTTTTACTTCAGTAATGTAAAATGCATGTCTAGGAGAAAGGGTTGCATCTGTGTGCTCTGTAATTAGAACTGATATGCTATTAACTAGGCGGAAAACTATGCGAAGAAGATGAGAACTATTTTCAGGTCAGTGGCAAAACCCTTCAGGTTCAAAAGTTGAAACACTTAATGTTAATTGTTCCGATTTATACTTTTGTTATTGGAGGAGTATACATTTACAAACAGTCTAGTGTGTGAGCATGTATATGTATACACAGACATATCTATCTGTCTATTGATATACAACAATTTAAAAAGTTACGTCTACATCTTTCTAATGTAATGTCAATACTACACATACAGTATATGGTTCAAGAAATGCACAAAACAGCCAGGTTTCACATTTTCATCGATGCAAAATATGAGAAATAAATGACCAAAACACTGATGAACCTGTTGTTGTACAGTATATTTGTCTAAATACTATAGCAGGTTGAATTTTTTTTCCATTAAAATCCATCCCTTCTATATTTTTAAAATAAGATAGCAGATGATTCATTGCAGGATTTAATTACATCAGGTCTTTTACTTTTTATTTATATGCAATGTTTTCTGCTCAAACCCCTCCCTAAATGTCATCAATATTCACAACATTACATTTTAAAGGTGTCGTGGGTGACTTTTATTGTTCAGTATTGTGTTTTATAGATTAACAGAGAGTGAACACACTGTGCTGCATGTGGCAGGTGTCTGGAGTCAGCACTCTGAGCAGGTAGCATGTATGTATTGGTGAAAAGGTGATACTGGATATTTACACTATTCATCTCCTTCAGATAGTTGAAGGCCTCTATCATATCTCCCCTATCCCTTCTGTCCTCCGGGGAGTACATGCTCAGCTGTCTAAGTCTGTCCTCATAAGACATTTCCCCCAGGCCACAAATTATCTTTGTCTTTGTCGCTCTTCTCTGGACTCTCTCCAGCAGAGTGATGCAGAGTAGGGTGCGGTGAAATGGCATGGTCATTAAGCCTGACAACCCAAAGGCATACCCCAATGCCTGTCACTCTCTGCAGGGTGGTGGTGGGGTTGGCTTCAGTTCAATACATCACTGTCATTCCTATTATGCAGCTCTCTAACTCCTACACTACCAATGGCAATGCCAGCAAGCAAACATTCGGCATTGACAAATGCTTCTTCTACTTGTGATGCCCCGTCCTATGCATCCCAGTATCCCCCTGGCTCTCCTTACTGACTTCTCACATTGCCTACCCACCTTTAGGTCATCTGATATGACTACCCCCAAGTCCCTTTCCATTTTTGTTGTTGTTAGTACCTCCCCGCTATTGTGTACTCTTCTCCTGGGTTTTTGTTTCCCAGGTGCATTACTTTGCACTTCTTTGCATTGAATCTAAGTTGCCATATGTCTGACCATTCCTCCAACCTTGCCAAGTCCCTTCTCATCCTTTCTACCCCCACTTTGTGTATCAACTCTGTTACAGATCTTTGTGTCATCTGCAAAGAGGCATACCTTTCCTTCTAGACCCTCTGCAATGTCACCAATAAAGATGCTAAAGAGGACTGGACCCAGTACTGAGCCCTGAGGTACTCCACTAGTAACCCCCCTTTCTTCGGAATATGTTCCATTCACTATTACCTTCTGTGTCCTGTTGGTTGTGCAGTCAGTTTGCTACCTAGGCTACCACCCTGGAACCCACTCCCAGGCTGGCTAACTTGATTATTAGTCTTTTGAGCGGGACTGTGTCAAATGCTTTGCTAAAGTCTAGGTAGGCCATATCCACAGCCCCTCCCTGGGCTATTACTTTGGTCACCCAGTCAAAGAAATCAATTAGATTTGTCTGACATGACCTTCGTGCTGTAAATCCAGGCTGCTTTGGGTCCTGCGCCCCGCTGGCCTCTAGGTACTCAACAATTCTTTCTTTCAGAAGTGATTCCATCATTTTCCCTACTACTGAGGTCAAACTTACAGGTAGTTTCCTGCTTCTGCCTTGCTCCCACTTTTGTGAAGGGGAATCACATCTGCCCTCCTCCAGTCCTCAGGTACCACCCCATCCTCCCATGATTTGTTAAAAAGTGTGGTCAGTGGTGTCACTAGGTCCTCCCTTAGTTCTTTTAGGATTCTGGGGTGAATCCCATCAGGCCCTATTGCTTTGTCCACCTTGAGTCTTAGGAGTTCTTTCAGGACTCTTTCTTCTGTAAATGGACTGGTGTCAACCCCACTACCCAGAGTGCTTCTATTGTCTGGTTTGGGTAACTCCTCCTCATCTTCTTTTGTAAATACTGAGCAAAAGTATTCATTCAGTATCTCTGCCTTTTCACTGTCTCCCTCTGCCCATCTCCCCTCTCCTTTATTAATCTTCACTATTCCTCCCTTAACCTTTCTATGCTCCCTAATGTACCTATAGAAGGTTTTATTCCCCTTCTTAACTGAGTTGCCTATTTTTTCCTCAGTTTGGGCCTTTGCTATTCTGACTGCCTTCCCCACTTCTTTCTGCTTTAATTGATACAGTTCCCTGTCGTGCTCCTTCTGTGATTCCTTATACTTTTTGAATGCAGCCTTTTTCTCCTTAACCTTCCCTGCCACCTCTTTTTAGAACCATAGTGTTTTTTTACTCTGCTTTGTTTTCTTTATTTGTTTCACACAAAGGCTTTTCTCTAGTTGATACCATCCTGACTCTTCCCTTCGCTTCACCCAGGTGCATAGCTGTGCCCCTCTTGCTGCTAAATAGTATGATAGAAGTTCGGGAGGGCTAAACCTCCCTTTTCCCCTAGAGGTCTGTACAATAGTTTGTGCTATTCTTGGTTATTTTCTTGCCCATATAAACCATTGTGTTTCTTTCTGTAATTGGCTCCAGAATGCCTTCAAGACTGAGATCTGGAGGATTTGATACAGGAATAGAAGGCATGGGAATACATTCATTTTCAGTGTTTGCATTCTCCCATGTAGGGTCAATGGTAACAAGTGCCATCTTGCCATATCTGCCAGTAATTCTTGAAAAAGCTTAAGACATACCTCTCAACTGTACCACATTATGAGGAACGTTTCTTATTTTACTTCACAAAATCTCCCTGTTCCACATTGTAAGGACTTGTCCCACATTCTATGTTAACATTTTAAAACAAAAATATCTAGTAAATGATGCAAAAAATATGTTATTCAATTAATAACAGACGTTCTGAACATAAATGCAAACATTTTAATAGTGTTCTGGGCTTCTTGGGTAAAGATTTGATTAAGTGTTCCACATTTTGCTCATTTGTTCCACATTTTGAGAGGCAATGTTCCACATTTGGGGGACAAAAGGTTGAGAGGTATGGCTTAAGATGATTGTTTTTAAAAAGTTGGGAGATGTCTACTGACACTCTGATACCCAGATATCTAAAAGTGTTTTGGGAGCCCATGCCAAAGGGAGGGATCTCCTAAATTCTGGGAAAGGGAACCCACTTAGGATCATCGCTTCCGATTTTGGGAGGTTAATTTTGTAGCCTGCTATTGCACCATATTCTGCCAGTGTGTTCAGGAGAGGAAGCATTGATGACTCTGGGTCTGCTATAAAAAAAAAAGGGAATCGTCTGCGTAAAGAGCTGTCTTTTGCTCCAGTTCTCCCACCATCACTCCTTTTATGTTCTTGTTATCCCTTATTGCTATAGCAAGAGGTTTCAATAAGAGGGCAAAAAGATGGGGGGATAGAGGACAACCCTGCCTCATGCCTCTGTGAAGGGGAATTCTAGCCGACAAGAACCCATTTACCTTAATTCTTGCTTCAGGAGCAGAGTACAGGGTTTGAATTATTTTGGTGAATTCATTTGCCAAGCCAAATTTTTGGAGAACTGAAGTTAAGAAGGGCCAATCCACACTGTCAGATGCTTTTTCAGCATCCATGCTGATAGCTAGTTGAAATTCTCCCTTAGTTTTTGGGCTGAGATAATATTCAGGAACCGCTGAATGTTGTCTCGTAAATATCTTCCTGAAATAAAGCCTGTTTGGTCTCTGTGTACTAGTGATGTGATTATGTTCTGTAGTCGATATGCTAAAATGCCAGTGAATATTTTTAAATATACCAGAGGCAATGATATCGGTCGATTCGATCTGTAGTCCTCTGGGTTCTTGTCTGGCTTAAGGATTACTGAGATTTGGGCTTGGTTCCATGAGGCTGGGACCGCTCCCTTCCCTCTCATCAGCTCATTGAATGTTTCTGCTAGCAGTGCCATTAATGGTATAGCAAATTGTTTGTAAAATTCTGATGTGTACACAATCTGTGCTGGGGGACTTCCCAATTTTTAACTGTTTAATTTTCTGGTGAATCTCTTGTTCTGTGATTTGGGTTTCTAGGGAGGTACGTTGTTCTTCCGTTAGTCTAGGGGTATTTATTTAAATAATGAGTTGCTATCTCTGAGTGTTTTGGCCTCTCTTTGCAGTATAAAGCTCTTTGTAATATTTTTGGAAGTATTTGCTTTTGGGGGGGAAGGAGTTGCCTATCTGCCAGCTGGATCTTTAATTCTCATGACTGTGCTAGATGCTGTTTCTTTGCGTAGCTGCCAAAACCAGCAGTTTTCCCGCTCTGTTACCATGTTCAAAATGTATTTGTTTCGAGTATCTTAACTGTCCCTCTATTTTTGTGTCTAAAATTTTGTTTAGTTTGATCTAGTTGTATCTTTATTGTGCCATCTAAGGTTGATTTGTGTTGTTCCTTCAGTGGGCTATTTTCCTTTCTAATGCTAATCATTCATTGTGTGTCCTTTTTGACAGGGTGTCTTTGAGGACCAATCCTAAATTTCTCCCAAAAGTGCTGTTGGAGTTTACACTCATTCAAGACGTCCACTTGCCAGTGTATTACCCAGAGTATTCCAGTTGTGGGGAGGCCCTTTTATACACTCTGGACGTCCACAGGGTGCGCCATTATTATATTGATTGCACCCGCTCTACTAGGAAGTCTGATCAGTTGTTTGTTTCCTTTGCTTCGAAATCCAAAGGAGCACCAATGGCCAAACAGATGCTATCCAAATGGTTGGTGAATTGCATCACCTTCTGTTACAAGTATGACAAACCTTTACCAGGCTCGGTTAAGGGTCACTCTACCAGGGGGGTCACCACCTCATTCGCTTCTCTGAGAAATGTTTCTGCAGCAGACATTTGTGCTGCTGCTACCTGGAGTTCAGTGCATACCTTTGTCAAGCACTACAGCCTGGACGTTGCCTCTAGGCGGAGAGCGGGCTTTGACCTAGCCATCCTTCAGGGACTCCTTTCATGAATGTCTCTGCTGGCAATAATTTTCCTCCTCTCTTCCAGTCTAGGTTCATTCCTTTACTGCTTTTGGTACTAGTCCTTATGGTGTAGCCTGATGCAAGAGTTCCAACTCAAAGTAAGATAGTACAGTTACATAAGAACTTACCGTAACAGTATATCTTCGAGAAGAACTCTTGCAGCAGGTGCTGCTTTTCCTCGCTCCTTCCCCCTGGTCTTTTTGCTTCCTGTACATGGGAATATTTGAACCTCCTCAGTTCTCTGTTTACTTCAGGCTGGGTCTCCAGCAGGAGAACTGAGGTGGAGCTGAGGACCGCCCCTTTATACCATTGGCCGACATCGGAAACGGTCTAACGTCGGGGGGGGGGCGGTGCCCACTGTATACTGCTATCTAGAATTTTTCTGTGTGGTCCTAGTGCCTTTTGGCATAGTCCTTATGGTAGAGCCTGCTGCAAGAGCTCTTCTCGAAGACCTACTGTTACTGTAAGTTCTTACGTAACTGTACTGTCCCTGTGTCAGAAGGTCTGTCCACAGAGGGAGGATTCTTGGAGGGGCAACTGATAGTTTGTTGAGTAGGGGAAACCATATCTGCCAAGGCCAGCATGGGGCGATCAGAATAATGTTGCCTCCATGTGCCTCCAACTTAATTAGTACTCTCTGAACCAGAAGAAGAGGCAGAAATGCATACAGAAAGCCATTTGTCCACCGCAGCCTGAATGCATCCTGACAGAAAACATCACGTTCTGGATTTGGAGCAGAACTGAGGCAGTTTGGCATTGAGTGGGGATGCAAAAAGGTCCACATCTGTAGTTCCTCACTCGTCGCAGAGAGACTGCAAGATGTCTGGCGCTAATGACCATTCGTGAGGATCTGCTTCTGTCTGGCTGAGCTCATCCACTAGACTGTTCTGAGCCCCTGAGGGATAAATCACCTGGATCAGTGTCCTGTTCCAGACAGCATTCCCATACTTTCATTGCCTCTTTGCAAAGAGGATGAGAGTGTTCTCCCCCTTGCTTGTTGATGTAGTACATGACAGATGTTGTCTGTCTGGAGGAAGATTATCTTGTGATGGATGAAGTCTGCCAGAACTCAGAAGGCGTTCAGGACTGCTCTCATCTCCAACACATTGATGTGGTGGTGGGTCTTTGTAGGGCTCTAAACTCCCTGAGCGGGGCAGCCCTAACAGTGGGCTCCTCACCCCAACAGGGACGAGTCTGTGATAAGGGTTATCTGAGGTCCTGGGGCAGAGAAGGGAAGACCATGAAGACTGTCCTCCTGTGCCCACCATGCAAGTGATCGAAGCAGAGGCTTTGTCACTTTGATGAGGTAAGGTTGAGGGTGTGTTGCTGGAGACCACTGTGTGCTGAGCATCCACCGAGTTGTCCTCATGTGAAGGTGAGCCAGAGGTACTGTGAAGATGGAGGAGGCTCTAAGACCTAACATTCGCTGCATGGAGTGAGCCTTAACGTACATGTGCTTCATGATGAATTGAGCCATCTGAAGGATTGCTTTCCTTCTGTCCTCTGGAACAAGGGCCCTCCTCACCTTGCTGGTGTCCAAGAGGGCTCTGAGGAATGGAAGCTACTGAGAGGGCTGAAGCTGTGACTTCCCTAGTTTTAACAGGACTCCCATTGAGGTCAGGAACCGTGACACTGTGGCCACTGCTTTTTCCGTGTCCTGCTTAGATGGACTGGCTAGCAACCAATTGTCCAGATAGGGAAAAACTTGGAGTCCAAGTTTTCAAAGATTTGCCGCGAGAACCGCAAAGCACTTTGTAAACGTTCAAGGCTCCGAGGACAGCCCAAAGGGCAGCACCTGGAATTGGTAATGCTGACCTAATGCCACAAAATGAAGAAATATTTGGTGGCTGGGGTGGACCAGGATTTGCTGATAGGAATTCTGCTTGCCCAAAGAGGCCAACCAGTCCTGCAGTTTGAGGAGAGGTAGTAGAGTGCCTAGGAGACCATTTTGAACATCTCCTGATGTATGAACTTGTTCAGATCTTACTTCGAGACGCAGCTCTTGCAGCAGGTTACACCATTGGACTGAAGCCGACAGGCGTCAGGACCCCATGGAAAAATTCTAGCTAGCTATCTTCAGCGGGGACCGCCCCCAACATCGGTCCCACCTCCGACGTCAGGCGTAGTACATAAGGGGGCAGTCCCGCCAGATTCCCCAGTTCTTTCCCGCCTTCGACTTGCATGTCTCGACCCTTCGGTTCAGCTTCTAGCGCGCGACGCGTGGTAAAGTGTTTTCCTATGGGAAATTCGTTCTCTTCGTTCAGTTTTTTCTTTGATGTCCTCTTTGACCTCTGGTCACTCCTTGAAGTGCGCCTGTGAGAAGCAGATCCCATTCAAGGATCCGCACTCGGCCTGTGTCCGGTGCCTAGGCCCAGACCATGACACCCGGTCCTGCACCTTTTGCCAGGGTTTCAACAGCAGAACCCGGATCCGTCGCCAGAAGGCCCTACAGGCATTCCTGCTCGAGGAACAACTCAAGACCTTGGCTTCCAAGGGGGGTTCTTCGCAGAAGGCCCGCAAGCATGCTGAGAAGCATAGAGAGAAGGTCCCTTTCAGGTCCCCGTCTAGGGCCTCTGACTCGCGCAGCTCCGGCTCCAGGTCCAACCGCTCTCCTTCCCGGGCCAGCTCTCAGCCTCCCCCCGCTGCGGTGAGAAAGTCTTCAGGGTCCTCTTCTCAGGCCAAGACTCCCAGGCCTTCCTCGTCCTCCAAGGCCCTGGCTAAGTCGGGGGATCGTCACCATCACCACAAGTCGGGTTCCCGCCATTCTGAACCCGACATCAGGTCTGCTTCCTTGCCTCCTCCTCCTCCCCAGGAAGACCAAGGAGCTCACCTCACTTAGAGGCCGTTGGGCCCGGCGCAGTTCGCCCGGCGTTGGCCTCACAGGTCCCCAGAGCCGTCGTCCGTCAGAAGACCATGGCCGGCCAAACCAACTCATCACGGGCGCGGTAGGGGGACCGGCGCCTGCTCCAGTCGAAAAGGGGACCCCGACGCCTCCGACCGACGTCAGTCAGGAGACCATCACTGAGGAGGAGTTGACTCAGCCCGAGGACCAGACGGGTGACCCCGGTCCTGTTGAGACTCCCAGGGAACCCTCTCCGCAACCCAAGCCCCCTGTGGAGCTGACGCCAGGATCCAACGACCGACCATCGGCGCCCGGTCCGTCGTCGGGCCTTTCTTTTTCAGAGGTGAAGGAGCTTTTCACTTACTGGTGGGATACCATCAAAAAGGACATGGTCCCCACTCCGCCTTCGCTTCCACCTCCTCCTCCTCCTACACCGGTTACTCCTCCGGTTCCTGCACCCCCTTCTCCATCTGGGTCTGCAGGCCGGTTACCTCCTCCCCGGGAGCCCAGGACCCCTCCAAGGGGGAGACCAGACAAAAGGAGACCTCCGTCCAGATCCTCTTCTAGGTCACCCAGCCCTAAGAGACCCAGAAGATGCCGCTGTTCGCCTTGGACGGAGGACACGGGATCAGAGTTTTCAACATCCAGATCCCCATCTCCTCTCTCCATCCCTTCTCCGGACCCACGTGAGCTTCCAAAGTCTCCTCCGGATGACCCTTCGTTCTCAGATATCATGAGACACATCCAAGAGAACATGGGATGGGATGCGGAAGAGTTAGACCCCGAAAAGCTACGCCTTGCGAAGTATCTTCGGCAGAAGAACCCCAAGCCTGTGGTGGTGCCACCCTTGGTAGACACTTTCATGGACGTTACCAAGGCAGCGTGGAAGCGTCCACATTCACTCCCAGCGATGCCGAAGAAAGCTGACCACCTGTATAAGGCTCCAAGGGAAGACCAGTACTTGGCTCAGCATCCTCAGGCCGACTCTCTGGCCATAACAGCCTCACATGACCGGTCCCAGAGACCGCAACATTTGAGCACCCTGCCACTGGACCCAGAGTCCAAGCAGCTGGACGCCATGGGTAGGCGCACGTATGCTTCCGCTACCTGCGCCATCAGATCCCTGAATTATTTGACCCACATGGTGCAGTTCCAAAATGCCCTGTGGGAGCAGGGTCTGGATGCGGCTGAGAAATTGCCAGAAGGTGAGCAGAAGGAGGAGATGTTGCAGCTCTTCCGTACGGGTTCGGACGTGGGAACCCAGGTGCTACGAGCCGCGTACGACTCCACGGACTCCTCGGCCCGAGCAGCAGCTTCAGGCGTATGCCTCCGGAGGCACTCTTGGCTCCGTGTCTCTGGTTTTACCCCGGACGTCCAGAAAAACATCATGGACGCCCCATTCGAGGGAGAAGTTTTATTTGGTAAACCCTCCGAGAAGATAATTACCACACTCCAAGAGGCCGGGAAGGCGGTGAGGTCGGTTCAGGCCATGTACCGACCCAAGCTTAGTTCCTTTCGTAGAAACCAAAGCTGATTTCGTGGATGGACACAGAGACAACAGTCCCGCCCCGTTCCACAACAGAGGGTCTCCGGTTTCCGCAGAGCCCAGGGAAAACAACCCGCAGGTCGAGGCCAGCACACTCCGAAGCCGGCCCAGCCAGCGGGCCCCTCAGCCGCCACAGCCTGACTCCTTTCCAGCCCCCGCCCCTCAGAATCAACGGGATTTCATGGTCGGGGGTCGCATTGCGAATTTCCTGCCAGGATGGCAGTCTATAACCACCGACAGGTGGGTTCTCCAGATGGTCGGAAGAGGCCACTTTATAGAATTCGCAGAAAAGCCACCCTCGAGGCCTTCTCTGCTCTCCTGATACTCGGGTCAGCACAAGTCATTGATCAGACAAGAAGTACTCGCGCTCCTGCAAAAGGGAACGATAGAGTACGTCCCAGAGAATCAGGGAGGACACGGATACTATTCCCACTTCTTCCTGGTTCCAAAGAAGACAGGGGACCTCCGTCCAATTCTGAACCTCAGCGACCTCAATTTGTCGGTCGCCTACAAAAGATTCCGCATGGTAACTCTTCCGGGTCTTAGTCCCATGCTGAAGCAGGACGCCTTTTTAGTGTCTCTAGACATGCAGGACACTAACCTGCACATCCCTATAGCTCAAGCGCACAAGAGGTTCCTGCGCTTCGAGTTTCTCGGCCATCATCTTCAGTTCCGCGCCCTTCCATTCGGGCTGTCATCAGCACCCAGGGTCTTTACCAAATGCATGGCAGTCGTGGCAGTGTCTCTAAGGAGACAGGACCATTATGTGTTCCCGTACCTGGATGATTGGCTTCTCATGGCCGCCTCCAGAGAGGTGTTGTTACAGGCGATCCAGGGTACCCAGGACCTGTTTCGATCTCTGGGTATCCTAATCAACCATGAGAAGTCTCTCCTGGTACCGTTGCAGAAGCTGCAGTTCATAGGCGCAGTACTGGACACCGTTCAGGGAAGAGCATTTCTTCCAGACGACAGAGCGGAGCGCATCAGATCCCTCATCAGGGAGCTTTCGTCGAACAAGACCGTCCCAGCCAGGTCGGTCCTTCGCTTGCTCGGACACATGGCTGCAGCCATTCCTACTGTCCCTTTCATAAGGCTCCACATGTGGGTAACTCAGTGGATGCTCAAGGTGCAATGGGACCAAAGGCAAGACCACATGCAGCATCCGGTCAGAATCACGAATACCGTGATTCGAGACTGGCAGTGGTGGCTAGACCCAGGGACACTCTCTATGGGCGTCCCATTTATAGCGCCGTCCCCGGAGGTAATCCTCACCTCAGACGCCTCAGGTCTAGGATGGGGAGCACACCTGGACGGGGTGAAGTACCAGGGAACGTGGACCCCTCAGGAGGCCCACCTCCATATCAACGTCCTAGAGATGAGGGCGGTCCTTTATGCCCTGCAGGCATTTCAGTCAGAGATCCCGCCGAGTACTCTCCTGCTTCAGACAGACAACAAACACGGTGGTGATGTATTACCTCAACAAACAAGGAGGCGCACACTCTTACCCCCTTTGCAGGGAGACCATGAGGGTGTGGGATTGGGTAATCCGACACGGCGCGAACCTGATCACAGTACATGTTCCGGGTGGACAACACAATTGCAGATGGCCTGAGTCGCTCCCAGGCCAGAGTCCACGAGTGGGAACTTCTTCAGGAGGTAGCAGAGGATCTGTTTCTTGATGGGGAACTCCAGAATTGGACTTGTTCGCTTCCCCATCCAATGCAAAACTGCCCAATTTTTGCTCGCTAGATCCAGGGCCTGGTGTTTTCTGGCGAGCGTTGTCCCTCTCCTGGGTGGACAGATTCCTCTATGCTTTCCCTCCCTTCCCTTTGATCCAGAGAGTTCTTCTCAAACTGCGCAGGGAGCATGCAACAATGATCCTGGTGGCCCCTTTCTGGCCCAGACAGATCTGGTTCCCTTTGCTAATACAGCTGTCCCAGGAATCTCCGCTCCCGTTGCCATTTAGCTCCCATCTCTTGTCTCAGGAGGAGGGTTTACTGGTCCACCCGGACTTACGCTCACTGAACCTGCATGCATGGCTCCTAGAGACATAGCCATCTTGCGACACGGGGTCTCGCAAGAGGTTGCGGAAGTTCTTTCTGCAGCCAGAAAGCCGGCAACGCATGTGACGTATGCCATGAAATGGCACCATTTTTGTCTATGGTTGCAAGCACATGGCCTTTGCCCTTTAGGTTGTCCAGTGAAAGCGGTGTTAGAGTACCTGCTCTCCCTTTTCCGTTCGGGTCTCGCCTACTCCTCTATTAAGGTGCACCTCTGTGCCATTTCAGCTTATTACCTCCCGGTGGGACAGCGTACAGTGGCACAATTAGATGCCTGTCGAGAATTCTTGAGAGGGGTGTTACATCTTAGGCCGCCCATTAAGGACCCAGTGCCTCCATGGGACTTGCTCTTTGTCCTGGAGCAACTCATGCTCCCCCCCTTTGAACCTGCCGCGGATTGCGAGCTGTGTTTTCTGTCATGGAAAACGTTGTTTTTGGTTGCTGTTACGTCAGCGAGAAGAGTTTCTGAGCTTCATGCTCTCATGTGCAAAGAGCCTTATTTAATTTTCCACCGGGACAGAGTATCCCTGAGGACGAATCCTAAATTCTTGCCTAAGGTGGTTTCCACACTCACTCTCAATCAGGATATTGACCTGCCGGTCTACTTCCCTAATTATTCTAATAGAGGAGAGGCGCTGCTTCACACCCTGGATGTTCACCGCAGCTTAAGGTACTACCTGAGCAGAACTAAGCAGCTTCGTAAATCGGAGCAACTTTTCGTTTCCTTTACTGAAAGGATGATGGGCCAACCAGTGTCCAAACAGTCCCTGTCTCGCTGGTTGTCCAGTGGATCTCATACTGTTATGATATCAAACAAAAGCCCCTTCCGGGATCAGTCCAGGGCCATTCCATTAGGGGAGTGGCCACCTCCTTTGCAGCACTTCCAAACGTCTCCACTTCTGCCATTTGTGCTGCAGCCACTTGGTGCTCTGTACATACCTTTATCAGGCATTATAGCCTGGACATCGCTTCACGACGAAGAGCCGGCTTCCGCCTGGCTGTGCTACAGGGTCTTCTGTCCTAGATTCAGGACCTGGAATGTACTTTCTAGTTTCCTCCTCCCAGGTGTTTGCAAGCACTACTGCTTGGGAATCAGTCCTAATGGTGTAACCTGCTGCAAGAGCTGTGTCTCGAAGTAAGATAGTACAGTTACGTAAGAACTTACCGTAACAGTAGATCTTCGAGAACAGCTCTTGCAGCAAGCTCACCTTCCTGCCCACCTTCCCCTTGAGGAGGCATGGCTTAAGCACTTTTTAACAGGGATTTTACCCTTTTGTCTTCTGACGGTGGATCCTCGGTCTCCATTTGATTTCAGCCTGCGGCTGGAAGTCTCAGCGGAGAACTGGGGAATCTGGCGGGACCGCCCCTTATGTACTCACATGCCGTGGGCGGTCCCGCTGAAGATAGCTAGCTAGAATTTTTCCGTGGGGTTCTGACGCCTGCCGGCTTCAGTCCTCATGGTGTAACCTGCTGCAAGAGCTGTTCTCGAAGATCTAATGTTACGGTAAGTTCTTACGTAACTGTACTTTCTCTGAGGTCGAGGATGGGGTGCATACCGCCTAACTTCTTCGGAATGAGAAAGTAATAGGAGTAGAAGCCTGTGTTGTGCTCCACCTCTAGCACTACTTCTACTGCCCTGTTGCTCAAGAGGCCCACAATCTCCTTTGTGAGAAGGTCTGACATGGGAGCTGAAAGGGGAGGGGGGGGTGCTGCTTTCTGGGTTGATGATTTGGAGGGAGCCCTGAGAAGTTCAGCGAGTACCCCTCTCGGATGATCCTTAAAACCCACACTTGTCTGTGGTGATGGATTCCCAGTGATGGTAAAACTGAGTCGGACACCCCCTCACCCCACTGGAGAGGAGAGGTCTGCCTCGGGCAGCTGAGGCAGGACTGGGGCCAGAATTTCAGAGTGGCACTAGATACCTTCGGGTCTTTGCCTTTGGTTGCACTTTCTTGTGCAGCTGGGGAAGCTGGGACTTGACTTGGGCTCCCTTGCTTTTGCCACAAACAGTCTGCTTATTATGGTAAAAGACTTGCCCCTTCCCCCTTTAGGGGTTAGAAGGGGCAGACCGAGAAGTCTTAATGGCTGTTCTAGTCCTCGATGAGGCCTCAGGGGGCTGTTCCACCTGTTGACCAAAGTGATAAGCCCCGTTGAAGGGCACATTCATGACCTGCTGCTAGACGTCTTTGGAGAAGCCAGATGTCCAAAGCTGGGAGTGTCTTCTGATGCAGATTCCTGCAGCAGCAGAGTGGGAGGCAGTGTTGGATGCATCCATAGCCACCTTCAATGGATGACTGTTTGACTCAGTGCCATGGGTAACAGTCTGAAGTATTTTCTGCTTAGTCTTTTATTCTGGCAAAGTCTCCATGAGGGATCTGAGAGAGATCCAAAGGGCATACTTGTACTTGGAGAAATGCCCCTGGTAGCTACATATCTGCATGCTAAGGGAAGCTGCAGCGAAAGCTCTTTTCCCTGTTTTTATTTTACAAGACTCTTTGTTGATGGGATGCGCTGTAACTTCCTGAGGAAGAACAGCCTTGTCATTCTTAGCCAGACTAGCAATCTTGTCAGCAATAGGCTTGGAAGCCACCCAACCCAACCCCCGCCTCCTCAACCGCCTAGTCGGCACCCACTTTACCTCAAGCTGCTCATGTTTTTACTAGAGCCCACTATGTATTTAGAGTATTTGTTGATATGATTCGCTGTAACACTTTTACCTCTAGTTGATCATGCTTTAGCTAGTATACACTATGTATTAGATTACTGTTGTTGTGACTTCCCTGTAACACTACCCCCGTGAATGCTCCTCCCTTCCTATGTTCCTGTATCTACCTGTCGTTTGTCTGCATGGCAGGTGGACCCCTCACTGTGCTATTGTTGTACATGCACCTGTATTTGAGTTATTGTATGGGGACTTGTCCCCCAGGTCGCATCTAGAATCGAGCAGTTCACTGCTCAGTATGCCTTCCTGGTTAAACTCATAAAAAAATAAATAAGCCAGAATGGGTCTGTCCTTAGGGGCAACATACTTACAGTCTGTCTGCCGACAGACAGAGGGAATAGGGCAAGGCAAGGCAAATTTTATTTATATAGTGCTCTATCCAATGGCTTAGAGTGCTTTACCATGAATAAGTACAGAAACCTACAAATTTAAAATTACAAATTAAATAATACTAAAAGCTTTATCAAACAAGAACGTTTTTAAAGAGGTTTTAAAAGCCTTCACTGAGCTGGCTGCAGGTATGTGGTGTGGCAGAGAATTCGAAAGTACTAGTGCAGCAACACCAAATGACCTGTCAGCCGATCTCCTAAGGAGCGAGGGAGGCCCATGAGCACGGCAGCCTCGACAGAGCGGAAGGGGCGGAGAGGCCTATAGGGCCAGTGGATGCAGGCGTGGCCCACACTGCGTCAGAGAGGGTCTCAAATGCAAGGGGAAGGTGAGGTATATGGTTGACCATCATAGTGGAAATGAGCCACTCCAGACAGAGATGTTTCCCCAGGTCAGTTGCAGAAGGCTCAAAAGCTAGTGTTGCATACATATTGCTTAGTAGAGCCTGGAAAGAAAGGACCCTTTGGTACAAGAGAGGGGCCTAGGGTTGAAACATCCAAGCTGTAAAAGAAGTCATTGTCGCTGACCTCGGAAATGATGAAATCAGGGTCAGAGTCGTCCCCCTCCAGCTCCTCTCTGGAAAGAGGGGCTGAGTGAGGGGTAGACCTTCAAAATACCTAACCCAGCTCTGGGAGTCAGAAGGACAGGTGACACTGAGCATGGGACTGGAAAAGAAGGAGTCAGCACCAGCAAACCAGCAAAAGAGGAGCCGGCACCGGAGAAGGCATTGCCAGATAGACTGAGCCCAGCCCCAGGGCTCTCTCAGCTCCAGAGGTGGTGCAGGAACAGGCCCCAAAGGACATTATCCTGGAACAAGCCCAGCGCCACCCACGGCATCAGATGTTCCGCCAACCCAAAAGGGACCAGAGTAGGTACCAGAGCCAGTCCCAAGACAGTGACACTGCAAGGGGGTTTGGCCAGTGGAACAGGCATCAGTGACTCGGTCACCAACAAGGGTTCAGAGGCCATTGCTGGAGCTAAATGCTCTACCTGGCTAGAGTGTCCTGACTGTGGCTCCAGCACCCCAGGCTTGGCTGCGTTAGAAGGGGCAAGCAAGCCAGATGCTGTACCCACTGCTTCATAAGAACTCCCCAGTGATGAAACTGCCCACCTGAGTCCCCACAGGAAGACAGAGAGGGGCTCTGGGCCCGAGACTTTGACACCCATGAGCAGAAACTGCCGGGAATACTGACAGGGCCGGAGAGGGCCTCCTGCTTCCTGATGCTGAGGACCTTGCGGCAGACCTACCCAAAGGCAACCTCAAGCAGTACTGTTTCTTCCTCTTCCTACAGGAAGAGGAAGACCTCATGGTTGAGCGTCATCAAAAACAGGCCTGCTTCATTTTGTGTTTACGGGAGGGCTGTCCTCCCTCCCGAACACAGGACCACCCATCGTCAGAACCCTCCTTCAGAGAGGGAGGTGGGCCAGACATGGCCCTGTTACCAGAGCAGCATGCCTGAAGAGGCTCCCTGCCGTCACTATCGGTGTCCATGATCGTCAGCCGTTGTTCTGTGGTGCTGTGAGGAGCTGACAGAAAAATTCACTCTTTTTGTCCCTTATGTTTTGTTAAACTAGTCTAACAGAAAAATAACAAACAGTTCCACTGTCAACCCTGTCAACCAGTCCGTCATACCCGGTTCCCCGCAGCATTCACCGCTGCCTTCTGAGGCACCAGCATCTCCTCAGTTGGACTTTGATCCTCCTTCCCCAGGTGAAAACAAGGATGCAGGCACGCTTCCGTCGGGCCTCCCTCCCACTGGGCTGGATGGCCTGACGTCAGTCCGGACGCTGGCTCCGACGCCAGCGACATCACCCTCCCAGATGCTGTCCCTACGCTGGACCCGACTCCCGCCGGGCCCTCTAATCTGGGCCTACCTGCGGGGGTATTCCCAGGACCTTCTGCTCCGATGGAGCCCCTGGTGCCTGGCTACACACCGTCGTATCTGACGCCGTCCTACCCAGGCCCGCAGTATCTGACGCCACACTACCTGACGCTGCAATACCCGGCGCCGCAGTATCCAGTGCCTCAGTACCCGATGCTGGGTTTCCCACCATCGGGATATGGATACGCATCCTACAGATATTCACAGTATCCGTATCCCCTCCTCCACCACCCCCCACAGCTGCCGGTGGACCTGAGGGAGACTCTAGGGCAAGGCTCAGATCACCAAGGAGGTTGAGAACTACCTTCTGACGCCGGTCCCGATCCCGGAACCCCATCATGGCGGTGGAGACCCCTCCCTCCTCCGGATACCCGAGGTCTTCCTCTGGTTCCGCTGCAGGGGTGGCACGTTACCCTTGGGACTCCCCAAGGGGTATGTTCCTCCCCTAAGTGGTGAGGGGTCTTCATCTTTTTCTTCATCTTCCTTGGACAACTCCGATGGGTGTTCCGACACTGACGATGAGCCAAGCACTCCAGACAAAGTCCGGCTTCGGACTCCTCCAAAGTTTCCCCCAGGGTATCCGTCCTTCCTGGAGTTGCTGCATAAGATCCAGTCTTTACATCAGTGGAAGTCACTGGAGCCAGATCCACAGCGACAAAAGCTAGCTGCACATCTGAATCTGCCTGAGGTCGCTCTTACCTTGGTTCCACCCTGGATCGAGCCTCATGCCGACCTTGTCTCCACCGTTTGGAGACAGCATCCGCTGTAGCCCCCCTTCCTACGAAGGCAGATAGGCTTTACCAGGCTCCTGAGGGTGTCAAGTTCCTTAACTCACACCCAAAGGCAGATTCGGTCATCATCAGTGCCGACCACGGCCATACCGCCAACCCGAAGCACCTGAGCTTGTCTCCACCTGATAAGGAGTCCCGCCTTTTGGACCAATATGGCAAGAAGGTTTTTGCTTCTTCCACCCTGGGTATTCGTGCCATGAATTATGTCGCTCACATGGGGGATTACCAGAAGGCCATCCTTAGTCAGGTGGAAGCCAAATTGGACTCTCTTCCTGAGTCACAGACTAAACAGAAAGCGGCAGACCTAGTCCATTCCACTCGTTCGGTCAGTAAACACATGTTTCATGCTACTTACGACGCTGTGGACTCCGCTGGTAGCAGTTCGGCCTTCGCTGTAGGTTTGCGGCATCACGCTTAGCTTTGTGTGTCAGGGTTGGCCACTGTAGTGCAGTCCGCCATTCAGGACATGCCCTTCAGGGGTTCAGTGCTGTTCAGTGATGATGTCAAGGACATCATCACCAGCCTGCAGGAGAAGGGCACTGCTCTCAAGGAGGTTGACGCCATGTACAGAACCCCCCAGACGCAGCGCCATCCCTTTCGCAAACGTGGATGGGCCAAAGCAAAACCCCAAGGGGAACGGGCCAACAAACGTCGGACCCCTCCGGCCACAAAGCCCCCCCCCACCCAAAAAAGCAGCGGGAGCTTCAGCCACGGCGCTGCCTCACACTTCCTGACTCCTTCCCTCTCCCACAGCCTCTGGAGGCTCCAGAGGAACCGGTAGGAGGGAGGTTCTCCCTTCATCTGCCGGGTTGGGAGAGGATTACTACAGACAATTGGGTGTTCCAGTTGATGTCAGTGGGGTACTCAATAGAGTTTCTTCAGAAACCTCCAAGAAAACCACCCCCCAGGTCGTCCTATTCCCCAGAACTGATTCCTCTGGTTCGGGAGGAGATCTCCACTCTTCTTTGGAAAGCGGCAATAGAACCCATTCCCCCCTCCCCCCCAGCATCAGGGGATGGGTTACTATTCTCATTTCTTCCTGGTCCCGAAGAAATCAGATGAAGTGAGGCCCATCCTGGACCTCAGTTCCCTGAACCTGTTTGTGGAGTACAAGAGGTTCTGAATGCTCTCCCTGCAGAGCCTTCTGCCCCTCCTTCGGCCGGGACAGTGGCTGTGCACCCTGGACATGCAGGATGCCTACTTGCATATCCCTATCTGCCTGTCCCACCACAAATACCTCTGGTTTCCTTTCCAAGGGGACCACTACCAGTTCCAGGTCCTCCCATTTGGTCTCTCCTCGGCCCCCCGAGTGTTTGCCAAATGCCTTTCTGTGGTAGCGGCCCACCTGCGTACCCAGGGAGTTCAGGTTTTCCCGTACCTGGATGATTGGCTCCTGGAGGCCCCGTCCAGGGAGGATCTCCTGCGCTCCCTCTCCCTCACCCTGCAGGTTTTCACCAGCTTGGGTATTACCATCAACCAGGCAAAGTCCCATTTGATCCCATCTCAAAGACTCCAGTTTATTGGGGTGATCCTGGACGCGACTTCCAGTTTGGCCTTCCTGCCTCTGGACAGGGTGGCCACCCTTCAGGCTGAGGCCAGCCTTTTGTCAGACCGCAGGTGGGTCAGTGCCAGGTCAGTCCTTTGCCTCCTCTGGCTCATGGCGACTGCCATCCCCATGGTGCCTCGCGCTCAGCTCCACATGAGAATATCTCAGTGGACGCTTCGGTCTCAATGGGATCAATTGGTGGACGATTAGGATCGCGAGATCCTGATCTCCTCTCCAATGGTGTGGGACTTGCAATGTTGGATGGTTCAGGAGAACCTTTGCCGGGGAGTTCCCTTCTGTCTTTCTCCTCCCCTTCCAAATTCTAACAACAGACGTCTCGGGTGAGGGTTGGGGAGCTTACTTGGGATCTCAGAGGACCCAGAGCTCTTGGTCCAGACTCGAGCAGACTCTTCACATCAATGTACTCAAGCTGAGGGCCGTCCTGTATGCCTTACAAGTCCTGCATCTGTATCTGCTTCCCGGTCATCTGTCTGTTCAGACCAACAACATGTGCATAGTGTGGTACATCAACAAACAGGGAGGAACCCGTTCCTACCCTCTTTGCAGGGAAACGATGCAGATTTGGGATTGGGCGACCCTTCACAACTTTCATCTCACGGTGGTTCACATTCTGGGGGTTGAGAACACTTTGGCAGACCACCTCAGCTGGTCATCAGCCCAAGTGTATGAATGGGAACTGGATCAGGGGTAGTAGAAGACGTCTTCCTACGCTGGGGAACCCCTCAGGTAGACCTGTTTGCCTCTCCTCTCAATGCAAAACTTCCCGCCTTTTGCTCGCTCGTTTGATCCAGGGTGCTGAGTTTTTTGGAGAGACGCTCTGTCTATAAACTGGAAGGGCAGATTCGTCTATGCTTTCCCCCCGATCCCGTTGATTCTGAGGGTCCTACACAAACTCTATTCAGAAGGAGCTCGCATGATTCTCATTGCTCCATTCAGGCCCAGGCAAGGTTGGTTCTCTCTTCTGCAAAAGTACTCAGAGGAGCCTCCTCTTCCTCTTCTTCTGTCACAACTCTTGTTGACCCAGGATCAGAGGACCCTGGTCCATCCAGGACTCAAATCCCTTCAGCTGCATGCGTGGCTCCTGCAGATGTAATTCAAACCCGGTTCAGGGTTTCGTCGCAGGTGGCGGAGATTCTAGTGGAGGCCAGAAAGCCTTCCACTCATTCCACTTACGCCATGAAATGGAAAAGGTTCTTTATTTGGGCCTGTTCCAGAGCTTTCAAGCCATTCTCCTGCTCTGTCAAGAGGCTCCTGGATTACATGCGTCACCTCTTTGACTTGGGTCTCAGTTACTCCTCCTTGAAGGTTCACATGGCGGCTATTTCCACTTGCAATGTTCCTTTTGGGGACAGGTCTTTTGCACAGCTGGAAGTCGCTAAGACCTTCCTTAGAGGGGTTCTCCACTTGAGCCCCCCCATTCGCGCACCTGCCCCTCCTTGGGACTTGAATTTCATTCTCGAGAAGCTTACCCCGCCTCCTTTTGAGCCAGCAGCATTAGCAGACCTTAAGTTCCTTTCCTGGAAGGCTCTCTTCCTGGTGGCCATTACTTCCGCTTGACGAATTTCTGAGCTTCAGGCTTTAATGGGCAAAATCCCATACTTGATTTTCCACGAGGAACGTGTGGCTCTGCATACCAACCCTAAGTTTCTCCCTAAGGTGGTAGCAGAACCTACGCTGAATCAGTCTTTGGAACTGCCCGCGTTTTTTACGCAACATTCCAATCAAGGGGAGTACCTCTTACACACTCTGGATGTTCACCAGATTCCGAGATACTACACCAACAGGACAAAGGATCTCAGAAAGACTGATCAACTGTTTGTCTCTTTTGCTCGTAAAAGAGAGGGCAATGCTGTTTCCAAGCAATGTCTTTCCAAATGGCTGGCTCATTGTATCACTTTCTGTTATGACAAGTATCACAAGACCTTACCAGGTCAAGTCAGAGGTCACTCCACTAGGGGTATAGCTGCCTCTGCTGCTTGTTTCAAGAATGTGTTGGCGGCTGACGTGTGCAGCCGCAACTTGTACTTCTGTCCATACCTTTACGAAACACTACAGTTTGGTCATTGTCTCTCGCCGTAGAGCTGACTTCGGGTTGGCTGTTCTGCAAGGTTTGCTTTTCTAAGACCTTCACAGCCAGAGGATCTATGTATGAGTAGTTTCCTCCTCCCATGAGCTTCTCTTTGTTCTAGACTGCTTAGGACTCAGTCCTATATGTAATTACCTACTGCAAGAGCCCTCTCGAAGTAAGATAGTACAGTAACGTAAGAATGTACCGTAACAGTAGATCTTCGAGAGAGGTTTTTGCAGTAGCTAATACCTTCCCGCCCTCCATCTCCCCTTAGCTGTTTCAGCTCCTTTTCCAGGATGGGAAATATCCGCTTCTGTCTTGTCTCGCCTTTGGCCTTTGGTGGGAAAGAACTGGAAAGCGGGAGTGGGGGACCGCCCCTTTATACTGACATCGCTTGACATTTGGTCACCTGACGTGAAGTCCTCAGCAAGCCCTGATAGATAGAAATTTTTCCGTGAGGTCTTGACGCCTGCCGGCTTCAGTCCTACATGTAATTACCTACTGCAAGAGCCTCTCTCAAAGATCTACTGTTACGATAAGTTCTTACGTAACTATACTTTCTAGGAGTGGTATATGTTGTTCATCCACACGACCCATCTGACCTCCCCTGCTTCGGCATACAACCTGGCTTCCAGTGGGACAGATCTAGCGTCATGGGGCGGAGCAGAGGGTTTTACCACCCGGGTGGGTGGAAGGAGCCAGCTTGAAGACCTTCCGGCCCATCTTAAAGCGGCAAGGTATCTGCCAAGAAGTGTGGATGAACAACATATACCACTCCTAGAACTCCTGTTACAGGTGAATAACCTGTATTTCTAGCTAGTAGTTTGCTGAAAGGAAGGGACAGAGAGAAGCATCAGGAACACAGGATAAAACTGGAGGCGGGGGCTTAGCACTAGGTTACTTGAGGGCCCACTTTCAGAACAGAGCCTTGTCACTGGACATGTCAGATTCTGCATGATATCTCCAGCATTAGGTAGGCACCACCAAAGTGTTTCCTTGTGACAGAGCTCCTGGACTGCAGTCATTATCTAAGGGTGCTCCCAGTGAAGACCATAGACTTCAAGCACCAAAACACTGGGGCACTAAAACAATCCATGCAATGCCCAAGAATTTGGTGGCAGAACACACTGAACACAAAGTCACTTTGACAGCAATGTTTTCAGCTTGGAAATTAATGTAGACTGTCAAGTGTGATAAATCCAATGTGAAAGAATCCATGGCAGTACTTGGGGGGGACAGTAGGATGACCTGGTGCTTTGTGATGTAATCACTTCATGAGGGGTGACGTAACCTACTGGGTGGAACCATTTTGTACTCTAAATTTGATAGACAGGTGCAGCAAAAAGCATTTGACTCCATACTTGCAGCCTATTAGTCCTAAAATGGATTCAAAAAACCATAGAGTTGACCCCAACTTAAGAGAAGTATAATAAGATAGTGTAAACAAAAAACAAATATCCCTTATGGTAAACCTAACATACATTTAGTAGTTGGTCCAACTAATAAAACACCAACACCCCAAAAAAGTGAATACAAATTATGAAAGTGTTACCAAATGAATGATTTAATGTGTGGCCATAAAATATGATGTACAAAGAGTAACACTATGGGACAAAATTGGAAGACAAAATGGCAGAACAAGACTACATACAAGTTTGCCACAGTGTCCATAAGGACCAGTATTTGTGTTCAGGTGCAGTCAAAGGTTTACCTTTTCTATTAAAAACACCTCCTTTCCAGTTCCCTTGTGTATCTTCTCAGCCTCCTACTCCCTCAAGTCCCTTCTTTGTGACTTTACTACCCCATCCTGCAACTGTACCTGTCCCTTGTGCTTCCCTTTCCCGAGTTGTTGATGCTCCACTGCCGCCAACCCCCGCTCCCCCCCCCCAGCTGTGAGCAGCTTCTTCCCACCCTAAGCCCTGTTCTGAGGCTTTAAAATTGCTCCTGTTGGTTGTTCCCACTTGGTAATTTTTGCTCCTGCACCTACTGTATGGCAGTGGCATTGACAACTTTCATACGTTTTCAGTCTGGGTGGAGTAATCTACTCCTTAACTGACTTTGCTCCCAGTACCATATTGCACTTGTACCATAATGCATTGTTTTACATTTCTGTTTTCCATTGCCCTGTCTTTCTGCCTTTACATCGTGACTGCAAAACTGTAATTTTGACTTTTATTTTATTGTAGTTTATTTTTATTACTATTGCGCCTTGCAGTATGTTGTCTTCCCTTGCACACCTTGTACTGCCTACTCCCCATCCCCCTCAGGATGCATCTGGAAGTGAGCTATTGCCAGCTCAGTACTGTACGTCTTTCCTCATAAAACATTTTAAATTAATAACTGAATACATCCACGAGATCAGTGTCAGTATGCTGTACTGTGTAATGAGCAGGCTAAATAATAAGTATCCCATATATGTTAGCTGTCTGAAGATTGCATTTGCCTGTATCTAGTACTCATGGACCTCCTACGAGCAATTTGTTAAGCCATTGTATTATTTTACAGTATGTGATCTACTTTAGCATCTCTGTCAGCCTAATGTTCTGTAAACAACTGTACTGTATGATTATGTTATGTGTCATATATTTCTTTTTCTGTAATCTTCCAGGCTGTGCCTGAAAATAGGCAAATATCTGCCTAGTGCACCCTACCTGGTTAACGCAAACTAAATAAATGAGCACTATAACAAGTACTGGTGTAAATGGCTGATGCGTCAAATTGTGCTGTCACGTGGTTTTCAGGTTGTCTTCATATTGGCAACAGGAGGGGGAAAATGGCTGTAGCTCAACAGAAATTCATAATCAGCAGGGATATGATTGATGTAATGTTGCTGATAGATTATTCAGCACAGAATAAACTGATAAAACGCCAGTTAGAAAATAGAGCTCTGATTTCATGCCAGTTTGTTGCTTCGTAATTCTATCCCGCTTTTAACAAACTCAACCATCACTATGCCTTAGAAAAAACAGATACCAAATATTACATGGTTATCTCTGTCTTAAGTCCAGTTTCTGCCAAGAAAGAAACTCCAGACTAGGATTCCTGTTAGGTACTCTGTTTTACAATAGAGTACTATTTCCATACATGCTAATGACTTGAGTTATAGTGTAACTGATTTTGTAACCAGCTGTCTTTGAATGTGTCATTGTTACATTTGTTTTCTAGTGGAATTCCTATGGAGTCACACAACAGAGAGTATGTGCGTTGGGTATATGTCATCTCAGGATGGCAAAGCAAAGGTAAGCCATTAATCAACATCTTAACAAAAGGAATGCAACACTTTGATATCTATACTACACTCTGGTGGTGGGGTGGTGGTGGTGGGGGGGGCTTTGAGGCTTTTAATTTGGCCAAATAAATAAAACAAAATTATCCTTGCAGTGACATCCTCACACCCGTCTGTACATGCCAGGTAATATTATTAGAGAAACTCTTATTCTGTGAAGAGTGTCTCACTCGCAGCTGCCATGGAAACAGGCACATTCGGGGAAGTTTTTTAATATTTTAATATACTGTGTTATTGCTCAATTTCGATCAATAAAACATTAATGCCATCATTTAGACCACTCTTACAGTTGTAAGGGTGGTCTCACATACATTCTTATCATAGCCACTCAACTTCAGTTCCCAGTTCTCATACTGTAAGAATGTGGGTGAGACCAGTTTTGCAACCGTAAGAGTGGTCTCAGCTGCGGTATTAACATACGTGCGGAAGTGCACCATGGTTTAATGTCAAGCTTCAGTGATGGAAAGTTCTCGGGAGTAAGTTACAGCACAGTTGGAGGATATCAGGGTTACATATAGACAGTCCTGTCCTAATGTCCAGTCACAAAGTCTGTCTGGATGCTAGACAGGGAAGAAGTCAAATTTCTCTCTGGTGTCATAGCAGCTGAGAATAGGTAAGCTACATTTTTTTCAGTGTGGAGAGTCTTATGCAGTCTGTATGCAAAGCAGGGAAACTGGTTCCCTGGAACTGTGCATGCATATGAATTTATTCTTCAAACTCAAAGTGGTCTGCATTTAGGACTGCATATTCTCCATCTTCAGGTCTTTGTGCAGTAGTAGCTTGCATTGGTTGAGTTGGAAATCTCCCAGTTCTGTACGGTTAGTTTATTATTTTATAGAATACTTGAGTTTATTAGTTTTTCAAACTAGCACAGATCATGTAAGCTACAGTCATCAGCAGTTTGTTCACGAGACAGCCAAGTATACCTGAAACAAACAGAGCTGCTTCATAAGATTATCTGTAATTTTACCTGTGAACCAACCTGAGAAAAGGGGAGTGGGTAACATACCTAGAACAGTTACAGAGGGAAACAGTAACAAAAAAAAAGATCAAAGTATACTTCAAGTTGTGTAGTTTCGTCTGTATCTTCCATGAATCAGTCTTCTCTATAGAGTAACATTGTTTGGTCTAAGCTGGAGGTGCTAAAACTGCATGGTAGCAAATATTTTGACCAGGAGGCCAGCAATGGCTACTTGCTAGGATGCCGGCATGACAAAGTATGGTGACGGGCTCCTGTCGGAAACCATTGCTGGCCCTGCATACCTCCGTTCTATTTTTCCCACTGCTTCCAGCACACTGTGGGAGTGAATAATGCTTTCCTTAGTTTGCTACTTCGGTATTTTTCTTTTTGTTGTGTTATTTTCCAAGAATGCTCAAGTCATCAAAGAAGGGGAAGAACCCTGACATGTTCTGTCTGAATGAATTTAGTCCTTTTTTTTTTTTTGACTGCAAAAGGAGGGCATGGCAATTCTGCCTGGATTGAGCCTTGTCCGGGGAATACAAATGCAAACTGACATATTGAATCAGATTAGCTTTTGATGGTACAGTATTTTAGTGAATGGGGTGGGTGGGGGAGACATTTGGCCAAGAATAACAGACAGTGGAACAGACAGCTTGGACCTCAGTTTAACATCTTATGCGAAAGATGGCTCCTCAGCAGTGCAGCACCCCCCTCATGCTGCACTACAGTGTCAATACTGGGATTTTACCCAGTTCCTGGTAAGGGGCTAAAATTCACAACCTTCTGATCTTACAGCCTCAGAGGCAAGTGTGCAACTTGCGGAACCACTGTCACTTGCAAAGAAAGTGCATTAACAAAAATGTCTTTTAGCAGGTTTCTACAGTTTTCAAAACCTTCATTTAGGGAGCTCTGCAAAATGCAGGTTTTTGTACCTTGTACCATATTCTAGGATTTCATTTTTGCAAAGAATCACTACACAATCCAGGGTAATAGCTTGTACCAGTGCTTCATTTGTTACTGCTTTTTGAGATATTTGCTCAGAAGAAACCTTCATGGATTTTCCTCCTCCCTTGTACTTTCAAAATCATGCTTCACATCGTTAGTGCAGGTTACAAGTTTGTTGTCCGACAATGATCATAAAGCAATTTTGGTGGAGCTACTTTACCAACAACTGCATTTAAACTTTAGGCTTTACAGCAAGTTCTTTGACTTGTGGATCAGTCGAGGCATCTGAGATTACTCTTTAGCTCTCTCCTTCTACATTTCTTTTTTAGGCTTTTGTTTTGCAGAGGAGAGGCAGATAAACATATTTTTTCAAGTAAAAAAAGCCCATATCTTGCAGCAGCTCAAACAAGCTGCAGCCTTCTGGTTGCCACGTTGGTCTCCCTCGACTCACATCCAGTGCTGTACATAAGGTTATAGACACAGTCAGCTCCAAAAATGGAAACGTTTCCTGTGAGGTCCTGATATCATTGAGTTATGGTCCAGAGTATGAGGTGTATAGAGGAGATATCTGCAAAGAGCTTAGCAGCAGCAGAACCAAAACCTTTGTGGGGTACTCATTGTTTGCTGACCTATTCAGACCCTGAAAGGCCTTGACTGTAGATTGCTGGACTCTGGAGTGCAGCAACTGCAATTTGGTTACTGTTTCTCTGTGCCATGTAGGAGCCAGCTGCAGCTGTGGGACCCTCTTTATCTCCATCAGCTTCACCCTGCATGGGCACATTCATCTTGGAAGAATCAATCTTCTCCATAGAGTCCTACTAATAGATCTATGCCAGAGGTGCTAGGATCCCATAGGAGCCAGAACATTTCTGGAGGCTGGTAGTGCAAGTAGGCCCCACATACAGTACATGTCACTGCACGTGGCTGCTGGTACTGAGCAGCAGCAGCCCCCAACTGCCTCAGTTCCTTGTTTTCCTGATGTCTAGTGTACAGCAGCAGCATCACCACTCTCCACATTGGTGTCAGAACTATACTGCTTATACAACATCTAGATCGTCCCTTGTCAGTCTTCACCATTCATTATTGCTTGGGTTAGTGCCGGAGGTGCGCACCCGCTATGGGATATTTTTTTTTTTTTTTTTGGAGTCGGCTCCAATGGCCACTCGTGAGAGCGACGCGCTGCGTCATGCGATAGGGGCGGCTGTTAGGTGCCGCAGACTCCTCCTCCTCCATCTCAGTTCTGCTTCCCCCACCATCGAGGCTGCACCTGCTGCGTGGTAGAATTAACAGTATGTCACTAGGCCTAGTTGTCGTTCATCGACACCGTCTTTCAGACTTCTCCTTCATCCTGCCTTTTTCTTGACATTGTCACTGGTAAGACCATTCTGTTTTTTTTCTCTATTATTCGACGACGCCGAGAGCTGTGCTTTTTTGCCTTAATTGTTTCGCATCATGTCAGGTTTGGGGGCAAAAACACAAGTCGAAGGCGGGCCGCGCCCCTGTGCGTCGGTGCTCCTGTGACCGGCATTTTTCCATCACAGACCAGCATGATGTGTGTCTCCATTGCCTGGGTCCCAACCATAATATGGATGCATGCGATGCCTGTTTCTCGATGGACCGTCGCATCCTGCAAGTCTGTGCGTTCAAGATCAGCAAGGCTCTGATGACTTTTGGGGGATGGTGCCGGTCCAGGTATTCCCAGGTAAGGTCTCTAGACCCTTCCTCCGGGTCCCCTCTCAGGCCTATATGGTCTGGAGAGGAGGAGGCCGCCTCATCTTCTCTTGCTGAAGAGGAGGCCTCTTATGTGGTGTCAGAGGAATGCCGGGGTCCCTCCCGGGGCTGCGATGGAGACACCGCCTCAGCCGTCACCTCCTTGGAGGTGCAGGCTCCCCCAGTGTCGAGACCCAGGTCTGCTGGGCGCGGCATTGAGTGGACATGATGCTGCCTTCGGTGCGTTTCAGCTCCTGGTGCGGTGCTCACCGTTTGTGGTGCTGGGCCTGTTGGCTCTTCTAGCGGTGCTGAGTTGGGTCCCGCGCCAGGGCGGTGATGGGGTCTGACCGTGCGTTGGGAGTCAGGGCGGTTTTTGGCGATGTGAGGGGTCTGGGTCCTCCGCTGCGGTGGCGTGCCGTTTGTTAGAGACCCCGGGTGGCTTGGTATTGTGGTCCAGTTGGTCTCTTCCTCCTCGGGGGATGATTCAGATGTGGGATTTGTTCTGGCACCTGACTCTTTGGAGTCAGGGTCTCCGTGAGAGCAGTGCTAGGCCCAGTGCGCTATTCCTCTGTCTCCTCTGCTGTCCTCTCCTGAGGCCGTCCAGGTGGGGGGTGGTCTGGGGTCCCTGGAGGGGGATGGCGTGGAGGCAGAGGGAGGGGCTCTCCCTGCTGGGGGGTTGTGGCAGCTGCCGATCCCAGTGCTGCTGCACCTCCTCGGGGTAGGGTGTCGCTGGGGTCGAGGAGGAGGGTGATCTCAGAGTCCAGGGGGTCAAAAGACCAGGTTGAGGCACCTCAGTCTTCACCTACCACCCCTCGGGGGGTGGGTAGGAGCCATAGTGCCAGGCCCCATCTTTCCCTCTCGAGCCTCAGGGACCCTTCTGGTGGCATTGCTGTGGGCTGCCCTTCTGGACTCATGCAGCCCCAGGTTCGTCATAGAGGAAGATCCCCTACTAGGCTCTTCCAGGCTTCGTATCCCCAGGGTTCCATTCTGCGACCTGGTTTGTTGTCCGGGATCCCGCCAGCCCGGGCCCCGTTTTCCAGATTTCAGAGCCTCAGCAGAGGACAGTTGCCTCGCCATAGGTGCCCCTCTCCCATTCCTCTGCAGCCACCCCCATCACTCCCAGGCAATGTTGGTCCTACGGGCCCATTATCCTGGGGGATGTTCAGAGGCTCTGCAGCGGCCTTCCCCTCATACGTTAGGTATATGCATGAGCAGGTGTTTCACCTATCCCCACCGCCGCAGGAGTCCTCTAGACATTCGAGCTCTCCATCATCCTCGTCTCCCTCCTCTTCGGGGGGGGAGGAACCCACTGCTCATCCCTCCTCCGATGCTGATTTCACCAAATATCAGCAATTCCTTTAGAGGATGGTGAGGGATCTTCACGTATCTTTTGTTAGGAGAGACAATACCAAATGGCAGATGCGTGAATTCCTCAGTGAATTCAGTGCCCAGCATTTGGTGATACTGTCCTGGCCTATTCCCTTCCAGGAGGCATCTGTCCATTCCTGGCAGTCGCCAGCCACCCTTTCTCCATCCCCGGCAGACTGCAGAAGAAGGTATTGTGCCCCACTGGAGTCTCTAGGTACTTCCCCAACCCACCTTCGGGACTGGCATACATAGAAAATCCCTCCGGGCATCGCTGCCTGGCGCACAACCATCCACCAGATTCAGATTCCCTACAGTTTTACTGGTGGGGGCGAAGAGTGTTCTCTTCCTCTCATGCGATGTTATGCATTGCATCACATCAGGCTCACCATGCTGCCTACAGTAGGCATTTGTGGTCAGTGCTCTCCCAAATCATAGCATCAATGCCTGATAACGAGCAATCCAGACAGGCTATTGCGCTCTCTGCTATAGGCCTGGAGCTGGCAAGACACCAAGCAAGGGCATCTTATGACACCAATGAGGTGGCTTCCAGGCTTGCGGGGACAGTGATCTGTATTAGACAGACAGCATGGCTTCATCTGTCAAGGTTGTCACCCCTGGCCCGGCATAAGGTGATTTGCTCCGCTTTCCGGGGGACCCGTCTTTTTCCCTCCAGAGCTAGGAGACTTCTGCAGGGGCTTCCTCCATCTCCTCATCCTCGGGGGACACCTCTTAGCTCTCCTCCACCATAGGCTTCTCACCTGATTAGCCCAGGTCTTCCCCTCTGTTTCCTACCAACAGGAGGCTGGGATATGTTCCTCAGGGTTCGATTACCCCCACATGGTACTCAAGCAGTAATGAATGGTGAAGATTGACAAGGAAGATATGAAATTACATACCTACCATAATTCTTGATCTTCTCTTGTATCTTCACCATTCACTACTGATACCCGCCCACCTTCCCCTCAGTGGCCTCCTACTGCAGCGTCTCCCCCTCCCTTCTCGTTCCTCTCCTTTCCTTTGGCCTTTATGCCAAAAAAAAACAAAAAACTATCCTGGTTTCCATTCTTCTATGGATGGATCCTTTTTCCTCAAGGTAAAGGGGAACGGGTAGCACTTTTTTCCTATCCTGAGGGAACTCTTTCTGACTGCCCCTAAGGGTGACCTCTTGGCTCCTTAGCCACGTTATTCAGTTCACAGCTGAAGAGATCATCCCTCTATGGCTCGACCTCAAATTTCGGGTTCCCTCGGGCAGGCATTATTTAATTGTCAGCTTCTTCTGGTTGGTGCTTCTGCACTTCTTAACCTTGAACTGTTGTCCTTGCCTTGCCTTCAGGGAGTCCAGTTGAGTTCCCACTCTATCCTTCATACAAAACTGCCTTTTGTAGGGCCTAACCTCTACCCACACACTCTGGTGTTAGCACTTAACAAGGTGCTAAGGAGTCTACCCCCTCCTCATAGTTGGGCGCTCTCCTTCTGGAACAGATTTCTGCCTGGGCAGTCCGTGAGCGCTCAGCTAGAGGGTAGGGGGGTTGGGATGATGAGAAGTTAGAGAATCTGCCCTTTGTGTCCAATCGATATAAACGGTTCAGTGGAACCTTCTCTCACTTCTATCGGGAGGGGATTCTTGCTCCTTGTTTTTGGTTCGAGAAGACTTATATCTCTTTCCAACTAATGTATCTATGGACAGTGTTCCCTCTCAGCATCCTCCTTTTCTTCTCTTTCTTCTTCTTCTCCTTTCTCTTTACCTGTTCCTCCCTTAGAGCCGCCCCAGAAGGGAGGCCCTGTGGTCCCTTAGAGTGGGTATTCCTCCTCTTCTATCTGTCCTCTACCAGCTTATTCCTTCTTCAGTTTATATCCTTTCCTTTTCCTGTCCCTCGGCTCTCTTGCCTCGCTCTTCCTTTTTTTCCTTTACCCTTTATTTCACCTCTCCAGCTACCAGAACTGAGATGGAGGAGGAGTCTGTGGCACCTAACGGTCGCCCCTTGTGCATGATGCAGTGCGTCGCTGTTGTGGGCGGTGCCGTTGGAGCAGACTCCAAAAAAACAAAACATCTCCCGTAGCAGGTGTGCACCTCTGGCACTAACCCAAGCAGTAATGAATGGTGAAGATACAAGAGAAGATCAAGAATTATGGTAGGTACGTAATTTTCATTTCTTTAGTTTTAGTTTAAAATATGTTAGAGTTTATTATTTTTCTGTCATTTTAATTTAACACACAAAACTCTAGTGTTCTCTCAGCCCTGCCTTGGGCTAATAGTCGATGACCATGGAAGAAGGTAGGGAGCCTGAAAAGGCAACTTGCTGCAGCAACAGGGCTGTGTCTGGCCATCGTCTCTCTTTGGGCAGGTGCTCTGGAAATGGGTAGTTGAGCAAACGGTAGGATGCACAGTCCTTTAAGTGTCACAAAAAGAAATGATCCAGATCCCACACACACACTGCTTCAAGGTCCTTGCACCATTTGGCCTCGACCCCTTCTGGCTAAAATCATAAAGGGAAGAAACAATACCGGTCAAGATCATCCTCTGGTTGCTCTGCTGCGAAAAACTGAAATTCTTTCTGATCCGAGTACCCTGCCATCATCACCAAAGACACCGGGGATGCTTGGGCCTGCCAGGTCGAGGTCTCTGTCCTGGAGCCCCTCTTTGTCCAGTGGTGGAGATTACATGTGAGCAGTTTGGCCAGTGGACAGCTCCTGTGGAGCAGTGGATGCAGTGCATAAGTGAAGTGGTGTCATTTTTGTGCCAGCTGCTGACCTCTCAAGGGTGATTGAGCCGACACCCTCCTCGGTGCCACTTAACTTAGGCATGCAGCTGACTCAGACTCCAATTTCCAGGATGGTGCCACTGTTGGTGCTGCTGACACCTGCCCCACTTGTTTTGTGGTCTCTGACCCTTCCAGGGAAAAGGACAAACATGGTGTGCCGCCGCTGGTTCCTTTGGGGCCAGTGCATCCAGAGTCAGGGTTTGGCCCATTGGGGCCTGTGCTGGCGCCAAAGGTGCTGGGATCATTTCCTTCATAACAGTCCCAGCGCCGTCCTTGGTACCACTGATTGTGGTGTTCTCTAGGTCCGACCATGGCCTGTACTGTCACCCTTTCGACCCCCTCTTCTATGCTGTCCTCTGAATGTGAAGGGAGTAGCGGGAGACAGTCAGATCCTGACCTCATTATTCATGATGGTGATGACGATCACTCATGTGACAACCCAGAGAACCTGGAACCGGTTCCTGTCACCAGACCTCAGAAGCTGGAGCGGGGGGGATGAGGAGCTGTCACCCCCTTTGGGCCCCTGGCTGTGAAACTGGTGCTTCTCACCACGATGTATGCCAATTCCCGACATCATCTCTCTAAGACAGGGTGACTATACTGTATGTCCCAGTTTTACCGGAACAATCCTGATTTTCATTGCCATGTTTTGTCCCAGTTTTAATTGCAAACCTGGTTTCCATCTCTGAAGAATCATCCCTTTATGCTAGCAGTGTTGTCTCTGGCCTCAGAGATTTTCTTGCCTTAACAGTTTTGTCCTGTGGATGGAGTCAGACCCTTTCTCCCCATCTGCCTTCCAGCTAGCCATCAGTCTACTTCTTCCTCTGAAACCCAGACCCATGTATCACGCAGCCAGCCTCCAGCTGTGTCTGCCTCATTTACATAGAACTCTGTGGATTGCCCGATGAGAGTGGATACACACACACCACCAAGCAAAGTCTGCCACTATTGTGATCACACAGTCTGTCACACACACACAAGACAGAGATCAGCATCAGTCAGTTTGCACCTTGGAAGCTTGGTGCATGTGTGTGGTGTGCTCAGGTCAAGGGACAGTGTCAGTTGGAGTCAGATGGTGGGGTGGATGATCTCATCTGTCCCACTTTGTGGTCAGTCTTCTCTTTTTTTCTATTTTTTTGTCTGAACCAGTGTCTTATTAAAATATTTAAAAAATAAATCCTGAGGTTGAGTTGGAGGAAAACAAGACAGGAAGTGCCATGGTGGGTCCTTGTGGGCAGGAGAAGCCTGAAGCCGATCAGGTCTGCCAGCTGCTGAGTGAGATGAGGAGTGGAGGTGGTGAGAGTCACATTAGTCAGTTACATTTCTGGAACAAAAAGAAGTCAGTAAATTTAAAAAAAAAAATTGTCTTAAAAAAGAAATTGTGAGTGGCCAGCCCAGTGGCGTGGAGGTTTTAGGCATTAGACACCTTACCTGCTGCCATGCCAGCAACCTTTGTTTGAGAACGAACATAGGTTGCCTGGGATTGGAGGGGGGAGTTCCCTGGGGTTGGAGGGGGGAGAGAATAGAATACTCCAGAGACTGCTCTCCTCTCCCAAGGAGTGGTGGCCAGCCACCTCAACCTCTGACTGCCACGGGGTGGAGGCTAGGTGATAGTGCAAGTCAGCGAGCAGCTCGAAGGGCAGAGCTGAGGCTCTGCAGGATGTGCGTGACTCCGTGCACACATACTGATGTGTCACTGCAGCAGGCATATGAAGGAGAAGACAGGAAAATTGAGGGAAGGCAGGCTTCATTAAGTTCTGCCTGCTCCCCTGTGGTTCACCCCGGCCCTTGACTGCCAGGGGGATCTGAATTATTGACCAGGGAGGAGGATGGCCCTCCTTCTCCTTATCCCACTACGGGGGAAGTTCTGTTGGACTTATACCCCAGTCAGTCGAGAGATGTGAGCACTGGTCACAGGAGCAGGGCTGAAAGTCTGCCTGCCTGCTGCAAGGGGGGGGGGGGACTCTATGGAAGCTCTATGAGGAGAATAAAATCCTGAGAACATGACAGGAGAGCCAGGCTAGGAGGTAGGAGGAGAGTGCAATGGGGTCCATGTTATGCAGATCAGGGCACGCAGATCAGGGCCACAAGCTGTGTGAATCTCTTTGAGAGAGTAAGTACATTTTTATTTCCAGGGACATAGATATGATGTACTATCCACACTTCTGGCAGTGTCCTTTCCCCTTTAAGGCTTGCCGGAAAGTCTTCAAGCTGGCTTCTTCCACTCACCCAGGTGGTAACTCCCTTGGCACTGCCCCGTGATTTCAGATCTTCCTTTCCACTGGAAGAAGGTTCCCTCCTTACTGCTCTCCACACTGAGTAGGCCCTTTGCTTCTAACTTTTACGATTTGCAAAACTCTCTGTCTTCAGGCGACTTCCTTCACCTCATCTGTAATGGACGACTCGAATGCGGCACTGGGATTCAGAAAATGTGAGTGTGGGTAGAAGATGTCCCAGATGGATCTGCACGCCACACGTCTACTGCCTAAGCTATGAATATGATCCACAGGCGTGTGGCCTTTGTCGCACCTTGCATCCTTCAACTTTGAAAGACCCTCACTCAGCTTCTGCCGGAGCGCCCTAATGAACGGGATCCCCCAGTTAAATTAAAAGATGCTTGTTGGGCAGTCTCCATGGCTGCAGGGTCCGCTGAACAGCTTGCGGCATTTGAAGAGGCTGTGGCTCAGGCCGTGGAGCATGCCACTTCGGCTTCGACCTTTCTGCTGCTTCCTTTGGGCACCACCTTTTCAGGGGCGTTTCAGGATTTGTGCCAGGCCCTTCCCACCTTTGGGCAGGGCCCCTCTCTGGGCACTAAATCCAAATTCTCTGAAAAAGTGACTAAAAAGAAATCTGGCCATCGATCGTGGGATCGCAAGCGCTCTTGGGTCTTGGATTCCCACGCTTCTATGGAGGTTTTGACTACAGTCGATCTTTCAGTCCTGGCCACTGGCTTCATGGTTCTCCTGCTGGGCCAGTTAGTTGAGGTACCTGTTGACCAACCTATCAAGATTCTTCTCAAACCGGTCAGCTCGTTGTTGCCAGATAAGGCCGATACCTCCCATTCTAGGACTCCGGTCCTGCCTATTACCTCCCAGGGAGGGTCGTACCAACCTGCTGATCTTCTCCCTCCTCCTTAGGATCCAGTGAACCCAGAAGACCCTCAGCTTTCACCGGCTCCCTCCAAGACCCGGTGGCAGTGGCTCCAATGGTTGAAGTTGCTGTCCCAATCCTGGACTCACGAGTTGAGCAGGCCATATTGGCATCGGCGTTCCCGCTCGCAACATTCGGGCAAGCAGCGTCACCACTACTCCTCCTCTTCTTCCACTGGAGCGAGGAGGCTCTGCATAAATGTGTCGGGGCTTGGGGCTTACATGTTACCAGCTCATGTTCCTGGGGGTTAAGCTGATTCTGACCACCACCCCGGCTGTCACATGGCTCACGCCAACGAAGCCCCAGCCTACCCCGGCTCATCTGGAATGGGTTCAGCCTGCCCTGGCCTTCCCACCAATTCTGGTGGAGCAGCCGCCTAAACAGCTGAAGGAGAGCCCACCTCCTAAAGATGCCCGCACTACTTCAGGGCTTCCCCGTCAGCTGTCAGTCACCATGACTCCCGACAGACCCCATAGGGTTAGTGGGGGTCTCAGGCAGTCAACCTTTATTCAGTAAGTCCTCAGAATCTGGGGGCTCCTCCTTACTCTCCTGTCCATTGTATGTTGAGTTGGGAGAGGACTTGTCAATGGAGGATGGTCCTACTTCTTTCGTGGGCCTGCTCTGTTTAATCTTGCAGTCTACGGGTCTTCAGATGGAGCCTGTCCAGAAAAGATCTAAATATCCGCTGACTGAGATTCCCGACCGGGGTGACTCCCCTGGGGAGGCCTTCCCGATCACTGAGGCCATTCTTGGCCCTGCTCTAAAGCTTTGGCAGCACCATGCCTCCTGGCCTACACCATCGGTCTGGATGGCCCACAAGTATGCAGTCCCCATAGGTTCCCTGTCAGGTTTCACTGTACACCCCTTGGCCGAGGGTCTGGTGGCTGACTCAGTCTTTTGGCATACAGGCAATGTTGGGGACATAGATAAACTTCCCGACAAGGAATCCAAGAAATTAGATCGTACGGCACAGAAGGTCTATGCAGCCACCTCCCTCAGCCTTTGGCAAGCGAGTTTGGCCCTTTTAATTGCCCGCTTTGCTCATGCCCTCCTGGGCACCCTTGATGAGGTGGGTGCTTCTTCATCTCCCTTCGGACTTCCAGACCACAGTCAGGCAGGTCCGGGACCAGGGCTGAGCAATGGCTAAGCAGCAGCTTCAGACAGCCTTGGACTTTGGCAACCCCTGCGCCTGGTCTGTGGCCGCTGTGGTGGCCATGTGCCATAGGGCTTTGCTGAGGATCATGACCTTCACAGCGGATATATTGACAGATGTCCCCTTCTTGGGCACCAACTTGTACGGGCCAGAGGTTGAAGGGCACCTTATTCACACTGAGAAGTCCAGTGCCACTTTGGAGTCAGTGACCTCCACCCAGAGGGATCCCAAGAGCTCTAAGACTCAGGAGAAGAAACCCTGTTCAGTCCCTCTCTGCTCCTGCGGCCAAGCTGTCCCAGCCCCCCCGCCCTGCTGGGCAGCAGGCCCAGGCTTGATGTCCTTGGCCGAAATCGGTGATTCAGTCTCCAGAAACCAGATGGTCAGAATCCTGCTGGTTCCTCTGTCGGCCCCTACTCTGCCTCCAAGCCTGCTCAATGACGGGATGGAGGGGTGCCTCCGTGAAGCCTGTCCCGTCCAGGACCCCATGGGTCCTCCCATGGGGGTTCGACTCCACCACTTCCTTTCTGTCTGGTCCTCTGTCACCATGGACAGGTGGGTCCTCGAGGTGGTCTGTCAGGGTCTGCGTCTGGAATTTGAGACTTACCTGCCTTGCCGAGCCCGTATCCCACAGGAGGACATGCATTCTGCCCTTCAGGAAGACATTGCCCAACTCCTTCAGGAGGAGGAGGTAGTGGCTTCTGTCTCAGACCCTCCAGTACACCAGTGATTTGTTTCCAGGTACTTCCTGGTGCTGAAATGGACAGGCGGCTGACCCCCATCTTAGATCTGCTTGACCTGAACAAGTTTCTTCGGTCGTGCACTTTCAGGATGATCACTCTGTCTCAGATCATACCACCTCTGGAGCAGAACATGTGGATCTTCCTGGACATAGTCTCCACCACTCATTCACACTGATGGGACTACGCTGGAGGCTCTAGGACTGAGCGGGTGCCAAAAATCTTAAGGAGGGCCGGCATCGAGGGGGGCCCACGAGGAAGCGTGTCTTGAGGCTTGGCTCATGCCCTATATGCACATCGGCATTGCCCTCCTACTGCCTCTGGTTCCTTTTACCCGCCATCGAGTGCGCTTCAGTGACAACGTCGCTCTCCTGCCAGGAGTCAGTTCTTCACGTCTGTATGACAGCAGCTTAGTCATTCAGTATTGGTTTTTATTTATTTTGGTAATTAAGTGTAAAAAAAAAAAAAAGTCGATTTTCGTCAGTGAAGAAGTCTTCTTCAGCCCGCCTTTGACGGAGTCAACCATGAACGGGGCCGGTGATGGTAGGGAAACTAGCACCACTTGGCCTTGAGTTCTTCTTCGACCCCCTGGTCGAAGAAGAAACGGTACCGCTCAATGTCTCCCTGTGGTATGTCTGCACATCGATCGTCAGTGGCGAGGAGCAGGGGTCTGACTCCAACTCCTCCGGGGTCTGCTGTGGCCTCTGTTCCCAGTGACCGACATCCTCAACTCCATAGTTCCTCCCCGCCCACTGGGGGGGGGGTCTTCCAGTGAGCAGTTTCATCATTGGGCCTCTCTTATGGAATAGTGGGTTCACCTGTCTGAGCCTGTGGGACTGTCTCCGGGGCCTTTGGGCCTAAGGGTTTTCAGCCTGCTAGCAGAGCAGTTGGGGCTTCCTAGTCATGCAACGCCTTCTCTAGTGCCATCAATGCTGCCCTCTGGTGCTTTTCCCCCTCATATGGATGTGACGCAGGGACTAGCACAGGTACCATTTTCTCCTACTAATTTTGTCAGATCTTTCTCCTTGACTCTGAGAATTGGGTTGGGGTCCTCTGGTGTTTGTGCGGCACCAAGGGCAGTGCCGCCTTCGACTCCTGTCTTGGTGGCACCACTCCCTGGGCTGGCTGTGTCTTCTCTTTCGGTGCAGCACCCTTTGCTGGTGCCGTCTGCGCATTCTGTGCCACCTAGGGCACCAGGGTTTTTAACTCCAATTTGTGGAGCGCCTCCTCCTCTTTTTCCTCCCTTTCCTATATATACTATCCCTCTGGGGCTAGTAGGAGACGATATTGAGCCTGATCCTGATCTTCGATTAGGAGATCACTTTGACAACGATTCTTCTCTCAGAGTGGCAAATAAACCCCCTCTTTCAGCAGAGCCTGTGGTGGAGGACCTTTTCTTTAAGTCTCTGTTAAAGAACATGAATTTTTTTCTCTCTCTCTCTCTCTAAAGACTTCAAATACTGATCCAGGGAAATTCCTGTGTCTGCAGTATTGGCACATTCCGGTTATTCCTGTGGAATTGACTTCTCCAGTGCAGCCCTCTTTTGAGACAATCTCACAAATGGTGTGTGATAATTCGGTGCTTATTCCTTCTGTGGCTAAATCCATAGACAGGAAGTACGCCCCCCCAAGGATCGACCAGTCTTGGCCTCTCAAGCTTTTGCTGATGGCATAGTTGTCTTGGCACAGAATGACAAAGCTGTCCTCCCTCAGGAATCTATGGCCCATCCAGTAAACAAGGAATCTCGTAAGACTGACACTTTGGGGAAGCAAGTTTTCGCTGCCTCTACCCTGGGAATGCGCATTGCTAGCTACCAGGGTTATTTCTCTCAGTATGAGTATACCCTCTGGCATTCGCTCAAAGCCACTGTATAAGCTCTTCCAGAGTCGGAAGGTAGCATAGAGCTTCTCCATACCATTACTAGAGGCATTGAGTCCAACAATCAGCAACTTAAGGCTGCTATGGACATCTTTGACACTGCTTCTAGAGCAGCAACGGCTGGTATATGCACCCAACGCCACTCGTGGTTACATACATTGGGATTCACAAATGATGCCCAACAAAGAATTATGAGTGTACCATTTGATGGAACTTATCTGTTTGGCCCTCAGGTCGAGCAGTCACTCGAGGCTAGACAGAAAACTAGAATGGCTATCAAAACAGCCAGGCAGCCCTCTGCTCCTCCTCAATGGGGTGGAAACCGGCGGCAGTTTCATAACTGTCAGTCCTTTCGTGACAAAGGCAGAGGGGGCTTCAACAAAAATCAAGCCCCACTAGCCACAAGAGAAAAAAGGCAACAGAAGGCACAGGGCCTGAAGGCGCCTAGTGCCACCCTCTGAGATTCCGGCCCAAGTCCCACCTCAGCTGTCCAAGGGGGAATCTTCCTCGGCAGTAGGAGGGCATCTGGCTCAGTTTTACAACCAGTGGAAGTCAGTCACATCAGACAAATGGGTGCTCAGGATAATCTGCGAGGGTTACTCTCTAAATCTTTCGGAAACCCCTCTGGATCATCCAGCCAAACGACAGCCCAAGCTGTCTGTCTGTCAGTCAGGCCTTCTTGCTTCTGAGGTGCAAGGCCTTCTGAACAGCAGGGCAGTAGAAGTAGTTCTGCTGGATCAACAGAACACAGGTTCTACTCCCATTACTTCCTAGTTCCAAAGAAAACAGGCTGCCTGCGCCCTATTCTTGATCTAAGGAAGTTAAACAAATTCCTTTACAAGGAGAAATTCAAGATTATATTTCTTGGTACTCTTTTACCTCTGATTCATCTAAACGATTGGCTGGACTCCCTGGACATGCAGGACACTTACCAACATGTTCCCATACCCCTAAACCACCACAGGTATCTCTGATTTGTGGCGTTGGGTCAGCAGTACCAAGTCAGGGTCCTGCCCTTTGGGCTATCCTCAGTGCCTTGAGTCTTTGCAAAGTGCTTTGCAGTTCTCGCACCGCATCTCAGAAAACTTGGAATTCAAGTGTTCCCATATCTAGATGACTGGCTACTAGCAAGCCCCTCCAGACAAGAGACACAGGAAGCCATGGTTATGGCTTCCAAGTTCCTCATGTCCATGGGATTTCTGTTGAATCTAGAAAAATTGCAACTACAACCCTCCCAACAGCTCCTCTTCGTAGGAGCCTTTCTGAATACCTCCAACGCAAAAGCCTTTCTTCCAGAGGACAGGAGGAGTGACGTCCTTCAGATGGCCCACTTCATCAGAGAGAATGACTCAGTTTGATTCCTCTTAATGCAGCGGATACGGGGTTTCATGGCATCCTCAGTGTTCAGTGTGCCTCTGGCTCGTCGTCACATGAGGACTTCTCAGTGGATGCTTAGTACTTAGTGGTCCCCGCCCACACGTCCCCAGTCCTTTCACATCAAGGTGATGGAACCTCTTAAACTGTCACTCACCTGGTGGACTCGAGGACAACCTTTTAAAAGGGTTTCCCTTTGCCCCACTGGAATCTCAGCTCTCCATCACCATGGATGCATCCCTACTCGGATGGGGAGCTCACTGTCAAGATCTCCATACCCAAGGTTGATGAAATCAGCATGAGTCTCAATTCCACATAAATGTCCTGGAAATGAGAGCTGTCCTATATGCAGTCTGAGCTCCGAAGGACATTCTCTGTCACAAGCTCATTTTCCTTCAAACAGACAATAAAGCAGTGATGTACTGCATCAACAAACAGGGTGGAGCACACTCTTACCCCCTGTGCAGGGAAGCGATGAGAGTATGGAAATGGTGCCTGGAGCACAAAGCCCTGATCCAAGCAATTTACCTTCCGGGAGTGCAGAACAATGTAGCGGATTGTCTCAGCATAACAGAAATGGATCATCACGAGTGGTCTCTCTACACAAACATCATGCAGTCGCTCTTCAAAAAGTGGGGAACACCAGACCTGGACCTTTTTGCATCCCCACTCAATGCAAAGCGGCCTCTATTCTGCTCCAGAAATCCAGAACCTGGCACTTTCTGTTAGGATGCATTCAGACTGTGGTGGACAAGATGCTGTCTGTATGCATTTCCTCCTCTTCCCTTAGTGCAGAGGGTACTGCTCAAGCTGGAAGCACAAGGGGGCAGAATGATCCTCATCGCCCCATTCTGGCCTCATCTGATTTGGTTTCCATTAATCAACAGATTATCGGAAACTTCACTGAGACAGCTTCCACTTCAGATGGACCTGCTCACCCAGGGCCCAGTGGTCCATCCCAACCTGAGAGCCTTTCTCCTCCACACATGGCACCTGAGGAGATAGAAGTGAGTAAGTTTGACATTTCATGTAGGGTCTCAGACATTCTCCTAGCGGAACGCAAGCTGGCTACTAGGAAAACTTACACGGCAAAGTGGAAACGGTTCTCCATCTGGTGTGCAGAGTCTTCCTGGACCCCTTCTCCTGCCTACCTAACAAAGTCCTGGAGTATCTTTTGGACCTGTCAAATACAGGGCTGCAATACTCAACCGTGAAGGTTCACCTATATGTGATCTCAGCATACCACAAGCCTGTACATTCCATGTCTCCAACTCAGTTACTTTTGGTTATGAGGTTTTTTAAAGGTATGCTTTACACTAGGCCACCTGTCAGAAGACCGGTAGCCACCTGGGACATTAACTTTCTGCTAGACATGCTCACTTGTGAACCTTTTGAGCCCCTAGCAACTTGTGAGCTGAAATTCCTAACCTGGAAGTCTGCCTTCCTTGTAGCCATTACCTCCGCTCGCAGAGTGTCTGAAATACATGCACTGGTCACAGATCCCCCGTATACTGTATTTCACAAAGACAAGGTGGTTCTTAGAACTCACCCTACGTTTCCCCCTGAAGGAGTCTCGAAATTCCATCTGAACCATCCCTTGGTTCTTCCGACCTACTTCGCGAACTTCCAGAATGAGGGAGAGCGTACCCTACATTCTCTGGATGTTAAAATGGTTTTGCAGTTCTACACAGACAGAACTAGAGATCCATAAATCTAAACAACTATTTGTCTTCTTCAACACGGCCTGGCTGCATCAGCACTTTGCTATCAGATGTATTTTGGTGTGGCTAGTGGCATGTCTTTGCTAATGCTACTCCATGGCACAGGTTAAACTGAAAGGCAGAGTATATGCTTACTCTACCAGGGCAGTCATGGCATCTCTAGCAGAAATTCGGAACGTGCCCATTGCAGACATCTGCAATACAGATACTTGGAGCTCAGTGCACACCTTCGTGACGCACTGTGATTTGGATGTCCATGCCAGACAGCATCCATCTTTTGGCAGGACAATCCTGAATGGACTTCTGTCCTAAGTGAGCTCCTCTTTCTCCTGCCACCCTTTTCAGGGGATTATTATTAATTCTTGATCTTCTTGGGCGAAGTCTCTACCACTCATTCACATGCCCATCCTCCATCCCCAGGCTCACTTATCCTGTTTTTAGTCTTCACCCCCTCGATGGCTGGTCCGTGAAGATTTTGTTGTGTTGACCCTTCTTATATGGGTCATTCGGACTATCTCATGTCTGACATAGGTTAGTTTCACTAGGTTAGTTTATGCTGCACCTCCTTAGTAAAAAAGATACTGAGGCAGTTGGAGGGTCGACGCCGAGGTAGCCTATACAGCACGAGTTGAGCTCACGGTGTCACTTCCTCATGGAGCTACCTTGGTGCGGGCTCTCCTGAAGATTTTGGGCTCCTGCTTGGTCCTAACGCATCTGGTGTAGTCCCATCGGTGTGAATGCATGGTGGAAACTTTGTCCAAAAATAACAATAATTACATTAGGTACGTAATTTTCATTTTTGCTCTCTGGATCTTCAGGACGCATTCTTTTATGTCCCAATCCGTCTGTCTCACCACTGTTTCCTATGGTTCTGTACATAGGGGATTCTCTATGAGTTCCAGGCTATGCCCTTTGGCCATTCCTTGGCTTCCAGGGTCTTCACCAAATACATCACAGTGGGGCAGTCTACTGGAGGCACTGAGGGGGTCCGTGTATACCCCTGCCTGGAGGACAGGCTCATAGCAGGTCTCTCGAGGGAGGAGGTGGAGTGGAGCAGTCCAGGGATCTGGTCCTTCAGATCTACGTGTCCTTTGGCCTCTTGATGAATGAGGCCAAGTCGAAACTCGTACCTTTGCTGGTGACGCATTTAATGGGGGAGGAGCTCGACTCTTGCAGAGCCATGCCTCAGCATCGGGTGGAACAGGTGGAGGGTCTCTCCTCCTTTGCCCAGTCATTTTGGGTTGGGCAGTTGCGCCCTGCTCAGGACTTCATGCTCCTCATGGGTTATGTGGCGGCATGCACCTGCATGGTCCATGTGGGCCCAATGGAGAATATGCTGTCTACAATGAGAGCCTGCCCATCAGTGGTCTCAGCGCAAGGGCCACTTCGACCAGTCGATAACTGTGACCCAGCTGATGTGGGACACCCTGCAGTAGTGGGTAGTCCCAAAACATCTGCAGGAAGGGATCCCATTTGTCTGCCCAGAGCTAATGGTCATCCTGATGACCAGTGCCTCCCTGATTGGCTGGAGTGCCCACCTGGGTGAGCACAGAGTCTGTGGGCTCTGGACCCCCAAGGAATCCCGGTGCCACATCGACTTGCTGGAGCTTTGGGCAGTTTAACTGGTGCTGACTGCTTTTGCGCCACACATTCGGGGTCTGGTGGTCCAGGTCCTTCTGGACAACACCATGACCATGTACTGCCTCAACAATCAGGGCAGGACATACTCCCTTCCTCTGTGCAGGGAAGCTCTCCAGATGTGAACCCTCATGCACAGGCTAAAGGCCAGTCTCCTGGCCATCCATGTGGCTGGTGTCTCCTGCCAGCTGGCAGATGTGCTCAGCTGTGTGGGTGAGCCATCTCACTAGTGGTCTGTCCACCCAGAGGTAGTGTACAGTGTGTTCTCCCAGTGGGGCTCCCCTCTGGTGGACCTGTTTGTCTCCAGGGAGAACGCAAAGCTGAGGCTGTACTGTGTCCGGCCCCCTCAGTAGGGAATGCTGCAGGGGGATGCCTTCTCATGGCCCTGACCCCAGGCCTCCTCTCTGCCTTTCCTCCATTTCCCTTGATCCACAAGGTGTTGCTCAAGGTGAGGAGGGACAAGGCATGGGTTATCCTGGTGGGTCCGGACTGGTCACGTCAGTTCTGGTACCTCAGTCTCCGCAGCAGGCTTCTGAGGCTTCTCCGTCTATGCCTGGGCCTGCTCTCCATCAGTCAGGGGAAGGTACTCCTCCCGGACCTTCAATCACAGCACCTGTCAGCCTGGTTCTTGAGTGTCTAGAGTTCCAGGCTTTAGGTCTTTCTGAAGATGTTCTCAATGTAGTTGAGGCTTCTCAGAAGGAGTCGACCTGAAAATGCTATGCCTTCAAATGGAAGACATTCTCCATTTGGTGCCAGGATAAGGGGCTGGATCATCTTGCACAGTGGCTAGTATCCTTGACTACCTTTGGTCCCTCTCCTACTCGGCCCTTCGGTCACCTATCCTTAAGGTGCACCTGGCAGCTATCTCTGCCTACCAGGTGTGGGCTGGTCAGCAGTTGGTGGCACAGGAGAAGGTGGTCTGGTGCATCTTCAAAGGCCTTGACCACAATTCCCCTCCGGTGCGTGAACCACCACCACCTTGGGACTTGTTGCTGGTGTTGGCAAAGCTCACGGGCAAGCCATTCGAACCGATGCACAAGTGTGAAATGTCTCACCTGTCATGGAAGACCGCCTTCCTGGTGGCTATCACATCAGCCAGAAGGATCAGTGAGCTCCAGGTGCTTTTGGTGAAGAATTCTTATTTGGTCTTCCTTTGGGACAAGGTTGTCCTTCACCCCCACCTGAAGTTCCTCCCGGAAGTTGTGTTTTATTTTCACCCTAACCAGGTGATTATTCTCCTGGTGTATTTTACCAACCACACCTCAGAGGCTGAGCACAGGCTCCATACTTTGGACCTGCAGTGAGCACTATCCTATTACAAGTAGTGCATGACTGGAGTTCAGAGAGACAGAGTCGCCAGCTCTTTGTCGTCTACGCTGAAGCCGCATCTGGCAGACCGGCAGCTAAGTGGACAGTTGGCAGGTGGACTGTATCCTGCATCAACCTCTGCTATAGGTTGGTGAGTGGGGAGACTCCCGTAGGGCTAAGGGCTCATTCCACCCATCATAATGCTGCCTCATTGACTGCTTCCAGGGACATCCCTGTCCAGAAAATCTGCAGGGCTGCTACCTGGAAGTCAGCACACACTTTATTTCCCACTTGCACATCTACCTTGAATCATGCAGGGATGCTGGTTTGGGGGCCTCAGTTCTCCAATCTCTCCTCCCTAAGTAGGGGGTGTGCACCTTGCCCCCTCCTCCCAGGAGAAATGCTAGGAGTCTGCCAGAAGTATGGATCGAACATCATATCCACGTCCCTAGAAAAACAAGTTACTCACCTATAACAGTAGTTCTAAGAATGGTATATGATGTTCATCCGCATTGACCCTCCCGACTTCCCCTGGCAAGTGGCACACTGATTTTGCTTCTAGCGGGCAAGATCTGATGTCATGGGGCAATACCGAGGGAATTACCATACAGGTGGGTGGGAGGAGCCAGCTTGAAGATGTTCTGGCCAGTCTTAAAGAGAAAGGACACCACCAGAAGTGTGGATGAACATCATATACCATTCCTAGAACTACAGTTACAGTTGAGTAACCTATTTTTATTTAGCACCCAATCCTGGAGACTCTGGGCGCTTTACAGAAAAGGGATACAAAAACATAAAATATCAACAGTAGCAGTAGACAGGTCACGACAATCAGTAAATTCAACAAATAGACATCAGTACAATAACAGCATCAATAAAATAAGCTATAGCTGTCTTCCAAAAGCCTCTCTAAAGAAATGGGCATTCAGACCCCACTTAAAAGCCTCCGCTGATGGAGCCTCCCCCAAGGATATTGACAGCGAGTTCCACAAGGCTGGGTTGGCCACCTCAAATGCATGGTCTCCTGATGTTTTCAGCTGGGTCCTGAGAACCGCCAGGAGGCCCTCGGTGGAGGAGCGGAGTGGGCACACCAGGCAGACAGGGACCAGGAGGTCACTCAGGTAATCCAGACCCAAACCATATAGGGCCTTATAGGCAAGGCCCGATTTTTCTCTGACGCAGACAGAGTTCTGTAACAGGGTTCCATTTGCAGAACTTCTGTGGCGCTCGACACCAAATTCTGCGGCACATTTTTACCCATAATTTTAACACTTTTTATACAAACTTGTTAATATAAAACAGTAATAGTAATGAAACTATAAAGGTGGCCAAACAATGTACAAGTTACACCCCCCTTCCCCACATACATTTCCAGAGATATTATGATTACAAGGCTGAGAGATGCTAAACATATGTGTTTCTCTCTGGCCCCAATCTGTGACAAAAAAAATAATCAGGTCCCTTTCTTGCTAGCATACTCCATGGTAGTGACATCGGTACTGCAGTGACCAATAAATATTACATCTGTGGGAGAATTCATTTATAAAAAGAAGAAACAAAATCCAAGAATAATAAACAATGTCTGTGCCCTACAGGGAGCCCTGTAACTGTTCTTGATTAAAGCTGAACTACCAGAGCCACTACTGTCTTTCTGTGACCCAGTCCTGATATTGGGAGGCAATAAAAAGATATCTCCCTATTGTAAATCTGGCACAAAAGCTTGCTCACAAAATAGACTTTGAGTTGTGTTAGGCAGGATTTCATTTCTTTGTCTCTATGCAGTAGCTGGACTGAGCCCCGGAGAGCAACGGAGTGACTCAGGCAGACTGAATGAAACATTTCCTTCTTGCGACTGTTCTGTGGTAACAGTATTTGTAATATAATTTAGTTGGCACAGGGTGGAATATTAGAAATAAATGTCAGCATAGTTGGGAACTTTTTTACATACATTTGTCCCCAATAATCAATGCAGAGTCAGCCACTTTCCCAGCTAGGAGGAGATGCGATTGTTCCTGCATGCGGAGCAAAATTCTGCATTTATTTATGTACTTATTTATTTATTTAGGAACTACCATGTGTAGTGCTATGTCCAGGAATTGTGATGAGCTGCTGTAAGTCCCTCTGTTTCTCTCTGTGGGGAAATCAAACATATTTTTACGTTAACAGAAGCATCCCGGTCACTGTAAATGTAAAGCCTGCATAGATCATATTAAAGCATGGGAGGTTTTAAATTTAAAGTTTATCTAGTTGGGTACTAAAGTGTGTGTGTATGTCTATATGTGCTGGTTGATGTTACCGAGTGCTTTCTGTAATTTTTAATCACTTCTATCCGATGTCACCGACAGCAACCCTTGGCGGGAAAAAAAATGTTTAAATCTGAAGCACCCCAGAAACTTCCAGGACTCCAACGTGACTGAGGGGATTAATGTATTTATTATTAATATTCTTTGAGCTATGGTGTGAACCTGCCAACTCTGACATGTGAGATGTTTTCTGTGTCCTGTTTTACTTTGAAAAACAAACAAAAAAAATTGACAAAAAAGCAGAGGTACTCTGGCAGAGAGTACTGTAATTTTTAGTCCATTTCTGCCCGATGTCCGTACTAGGAGGGTGCGTGTACTGATAGTTGTATTTTGTCTTACCAGAGAGCAGGGACCATGGTGGCTGTCAATGACATCAGGTAGAAATGGGCAAAAAAATGACAGTACAGTTCAAGTACCTCAAATTTCTTTATTTTTCCTGTTAAATTAATCAAAAAAAAATTATCGGTATCATTTGTCAAGGCATGCAGTTACCATAATTTTTAGCTGTTAGTCACTACAGCATTTCTGAACTAGATAGTGAGGCTTCTTCAGAATATCAATTCATCTGGCGAAATTAACTACTGTATGTGTACAGCAGCTGTTTAGAAGCATATGCGCACACCACAGATAGGACAGTGATCGTACTGATGAATTTGTTTCAGGTTTCTTCATTTCAACTTACAAATGACAGTTTGCACTAATTTATTTGCTTTGGACATGCTCTTACAAGACACTTAGGAGCATGGTCAGTGAAGTGGAGGGCTGAGCACAGAACAATGAGGCTAATCGGAGCTATGACTTCACTTTAACTGTTCAGTATTAGACTGGTGTATGCAGCTAGGCAAGATGTGCTTCATTTCAGATTTTATTTTTTTTTCCACTTACAAATGGCAGTTTGCCACTTGTCAGTACTGTCTGTGGTCCTTTCAGGAGCCTCCATTATAAAGAAAAATTCTGCTGATTAGGGTTACGAGGCGAGGCTCTACATAAAATCAATTCATCTGGCTCATTCAGTCTGTGTGTATGGAAGCAGTAGAGGCTTACACTGCAGGGTAAATATGTACAGAGAGATTTTTTATTACTGTTACTTCTTTCCTGATGTTCGTCCTTTTATCTAAGTCTCGGTCAGTAAAACCCTAAGGGAAATCACTTGAATATCTGGCAGGGAGAGACAATTTGATGGGGAGTTCCGAGCTCAACTGCAACTTCTGCGGTGATTAGGCACTAATTCCATGATCGGTCTCAAATTCTGCGGGTGACAGCAATTTCCGCGGGTGGCCGAAAATTCCACGGCTAATTCTGCGGTCAGCCGTGGCCGCAGAATCGCGAAAAAGTCAGGGGCTTGCTTATAGGTAAGCAAGCTCACCTTGAAGGCAATCCTCCACCTCACCAGCCACCAGTGCAGATCACGCAGGACCAGGGTCACATGGCAGGACCTTGTAAGGCCTGTCAGCAACCTGGCCACTGCGTTTTGCACCAGCTGCAGGTGACAGGGAATACCCCCACTGACCCCGCAATATAGAGCATTGCAGTAATCTTGCCTTGATGTAACAAAGGCATGTACCAGTGAGGGAAGGTTACCAGGCGAATTTAAGGCTCTGTTCTGGGCGACATTCCTTAAGTAGTGAAAACCACTCCAGACGACAGATGACACCTGTGCCTCAAGTGTCAATCCATTGTCAAGGATGACACCCAGATTTTTCAGTTTAGTTGAAGTTACCAAGTGGGTGGGGCCCAAAAACAGTTCTGTACCAAATCCAGCGGCAGCCTCATCATGCCAGCGACCAGGCTCAATCACTAGTACCTCTCTCTTGTCGGGGTTGACTCTTAGCCAGTTAGGGGACATCCAGTCTTGGATCTCGGGCCAAACATTTATTTAGCACCTACCTAGCGTCACTTATCCTTGGGCAAAGGACATATACAGCTGGGTATCATCTGTTTAGCAGAGAAAACCCTGACTGTAGTGTCTTAATGATCTCACCCAGGGGGAGCATGTACACCGTGATCAACATAGGTAACAGGATCAAACCTTGGGAAACTCCACAAGGCAGGAGGTTCAGGCAGGAGGAGAAATTCCCCATCACTACCCGTTGCATCCCGCCCATGAGACAGGACTCAAACCAGTGGATGTTAGTATCGGTGACTCCACAGTACCCCCCTGAGGTGACCCAATAGCACTACATGGTCCACAGTGTCAAATGCTGAGGAGAGATCAAGGAGGACAGGAGTTGACCGGGCCCCTTTATCACTCACCCTGAGGAGATCATTTTGCACCCCAGCACCATTTCAGTGCTATGCCTTGACCAAAATCCAGACTGGAATGGCTCGTAGATGTCGTAGGCTGCAAGTTGTGCCTCAAGCTGCAAAGCCACAATTTTCTCAACAACCTTCGCAAGAAATGACGCCACACCTCATGCTATGCCAGCGACCTGGGTTCAGGAATGAGCCTGGGCTGTCAGTGGGTTGGCCGGGGGGGGGGTAGCTGGATCGAGCCACCTGTACAGTAGGTCTCCTCTCCCTGAGAGCGTTCAGGCACCGCTCCACTGGGATGCTGTGCAGGGAAGGGAAGACACCACTAGATGCTTGGCTGCAGCCGTGTCCTCAGCACTACTGCATGCCTGGTCCTTGGTCCTTCCCACTGGTGCCCTCTGGGATGGGGATACGGGACCATGTAGCTACTTCCACAACTACAAAAAATTCCACCCCCCTCTGCCATGCTGTATGATTGCTATGAGGGGGAACAGAGTCTGGATGGCCGGTACGCCACCATGGAACCCTTGCCGGCAGATGGGGACAAAAATATGCCACAGAACAAAACAAACAAAAAAAAAACTTCCCCAGATATGGGAGGTTAGATATTGGTCGATAATTCGCCAAGACATCAGGGTCGAGTGATGGTTTCTTAAGGAGGGGCTTCACCTACGCCTTTCATGGGGTGTCAGGAAAAAAAACCTTCCAAGAGCAAACACCGGACGATCTTTGTGAATGCTGAAGCAACAGACACACCACATCCTAGTAAGAGACAAGTCGGGCCCAGGACCAGTTCACAAAAAGTGGGCCGCAGCTCTGAAATTACCTCAACTACCTCAGACACCCTCACCGGCCTAAACTCACCCCAGAAAATAGGAGTGCTTCTGACCACACCAGGGCCACTCCTGTGGGGCTGATCATACCCTATTGGGGAGATCCTGGTCCTACGGAAGACACCCTGTCAGAGAAGAACTGAACAAACTTTTCGCACTGCATGACTGGACTTCCTTTTTTCAACTACAGACAGGTGGGTGAAGTAGCCTATCTATAGTCCGAAAGAGCAAAGCCTACTTGCAGCAATATCCTTGGACAGGAACTCTGTCTCCTTACGGTTGGTTGATTGCCCTTTAATATTCGCCTTAGTAAATTCTCAAAGCCAGTTTGTCCTCCACTGACTGGGTCCACCTCCAGCAATGCACCAGATTCCGACCCCTGGTCTTCATCTCCTTGAGAGTCCCATCAAACCACGGAGGTCTAAAGTAAGAGAGGAGAATGGTCACTCGTGTGAGTAAAAATATTTGCTTTTCTAGGAATCGGCCTTCACGACTGATTCACACTAATAGGTCTTAACCAGAGATGCTAGGACCCTGCAGGAGCCAGAACTTTTCAGCTGATGCTGAGGCAAGCTGTGCGCATGCATGGCACCACGAGAGTGGCTTGTGGCATCAGACTTACCTGGACATCATCCCTCAACCACCTCTGTTCCTTTTTTCCTGCCATGGAGTGCGCATCAGTGATGGCGTTGCTCATCCACCAGGAGTCAGAACTTTACGTCTGTACGACAACAACATTCATTTTTTCTCAGTTTTACTGTTTAAAGCTAGAGTTTATTTTTCTGTCAGTTAAGTGATTTTACAAAAATATTTTTGTCAGTTTTTCTCCCAATCTTACCGAGTCTACAGTTGACAGCCATGGAGCATGACTGTAGGGAGCCATTCAGGCAGGCTGCTCCGACAGTGGGACCGTATCTGGTCCACTATCCCCACTGGGGAATGGTTCTGACCATGGGCAGTTCTGTGCTCAGGAGGAAGGACAGTCCTACCAAAAACACAACAGGGCAGGCCCATTTCCAATTCTGGTCAGGTTGTCAGTGCCACTCAGCCTCAAGTTCTTTCAAACAACATGAAGTCTTGCTGTATTCTGACAAATTGCAGTGAGGTCCAACCTTTGAACTGCCCCGGAGATGAAAGAGTTAACTTTCCATGCCAGGCATGGAACGCTGAGCTCGAGCTCGGTTGAGACTCTGTCTGTTGCTGTTTGAACTCAGACCGTCAAATTCTTTACTCTGCCTCACTGAACAGTCGCTCTGGAGATTTCTCCTTTGCTCGGTTCAATTTGTCGGTTAAAGTACCGTTTTTCTCGGTTTTCGACCGAATTTAAACCGCAACCTATCGGTTCAGTCTCTGTCTGTGGTATTCATGAGTACTAGATAGGTTTATTTTTGTTATTATTCTGTGTGGAACTTGTAAACGTGGGATCGGTTCAGTTTGAACTGATCAGGTTGTTTAAAAGTCTTTATTTCTACTTTTAGAATGTGGTTACCGGTTCTTATCGGTTCTAAAAAAACGGATTTATTACGTTTTTTTCCACGACCCGTAACACGGTCAGGAACCGATAAGGGTGTCATGCCTGGCGGATTGCCAAAGAAAGGGTAAGTTTTTGGTTAGGACTGGCCATGTCTGAGAAACCCAAAAGAAAAACCGGGCCCACTGGGTTTCAACACTGTAGTGTGTGTGGGGAAGTCTTTGTTAAAGCTGATCCCCACACCACCTGTGTTTATTGTCTGGGGTTTGACCACCTTGATTCAGACTGCCAGATTTGTAAAAATTTTCCTGCAGCTACCCTGGAAAAAAGAGTTGGTAGGCTCAGGGAATGGGAGGCCAAAAAATCCGCTGACCCGGATGGCCAGCCCGGTTCGGTTCCAACCGAACCAGAAGGAGTGCCCTCTACCAAGGGCGAAACTTCTTCGGCAAAAGGAGAACCGATTCTGAGGAATTGGTTCCGGTTAAGAGAACAAGAAGGGATAAATCAGCTGGTGTGGATCCAAAAGTTTCTTCTCCAACCGCTGATGAAATAGCCAAAGCGATAAAAATTGTTCAGTCGCTATCCCCGGTTCCAACCGAACCGGCACCATCAGGAAGGCACTCGGTTCGGTCGGTTCCACCGGTTCCAGATTATGATTAAGAGGAATTTTATGAACCGGAGGAGGAGGAGGAAGGAGAGTATGAGGAAAGTGAATGTGATTATGAAAGTCTGGATGTGCCCATTGACCCGGACATCTCCCCAGACAGACCTTCAGGAGTGTCTCCTCCTAGGCTTTCTGAGTCTCCCTCCCATTTCTTGTTTTACAAGAAAGTGGCTGAAACTCTTCAGCTTCCTACGGAAGAAGCTGTGGATGACCAGGAGGAGCCTGACTGTTGAAATGATGGATATCCCAGAGTCCAGGAGGCTGTCTATTCCCCTTCATAAGTCTTTTGGGAAACAGACAATGAAAATTTTAAAGACTCGTAATTCTATACCTCCTGTGGATAAGAGAATGGACAAGAGGTATACTCTGTCAGGCTCAGATATGGAGTTCCTTACCCAGCAATGCATCCATGTTGGGGTAGTGCAGGCTGCAGCCTGTGATAAGGCTAATATACCCTTGGCTTCACACTATCCAGATAAGGACTCCAGGAGGATTGATGCCATGGCAAAGAAACAGTACATGGCAGCATCCTTGGGACTCAGGCAGGCCAATTATATGGCCTATACAGCTAGATATCAGAAATCTAGATGGGACACTGTAATGGCTTTGGCTAAACAGGCCTCTGGCCAGCTTGCCAAGGAGCTGGAGCAGGTGGCTGTGGATGGTATTAAGGCATCCAAGGTGCAATTCCCTGCTGCAGTGGACTCCAATGATGTTTCATCTAGAGTCATGGCTACATCTGTGGCCCTAAGTAGGATGGCTTGGCTCAGATGTACTAGCCTGTCTCAGGATACCCAGACTAAGGCCATGGATTTTCCTGTTGTGGGTAATTCTTTGTTTGGGGAGCAAACAAAGAACTACATGAAGAAAATGGATGAATACAGGACCACCTATAGGCGTGCTCAGACCAAGGAAAGGCAAGCCACTCCTCAGAGGCAGCATCCTAGGGGCAGGGGCAGGCCTTTTCATAGGCCTTTCTACCAAGCCCAGGCCTCCTCTTCTGCTTATGCTCAGAGGGGGTTCTTTAGAGGGAGAGGCAGACGGGGTACAAGCAGGCCTGCTTCCACCCCTCAGCCTAAAGCCCCTGCCAAACAGGCACCCTGATGGGTTTGCCAGGGCCAATTCTCCACCACCTGTAGGGGGCAGGCTGGCTTACTTTGTCCAGGACTGGATGTCCTTAACATCAGACAAATGGATCCTGGAAGTAGTAAGCCAGGGACTGGTTCTCAGCTTCAAAAAGTGTCCAAAGATGAGAACCAGATCCTTTCCACCTGCAAATCCTTCAGAGGCACTTGCCCTAGAGGCAGAGGTCTCTTCCCTCTTGGCTCTCAGAGCTATAGAAAGGGTTCCACCCCCTACACAAAGGGAAAGGATTGTACTCCAGGTACTTCCTCACCCCCAAAAAAACTGGAGAATGGCGGCCCATCCTGGATCTCAGATATTTAAACAAGCACCTTTTAAAGCTAAAGTTCAAAATGGTGACTCTGGGAATAATTCTACCCTCTCTACGGCCAGGGGACTGGCTAGTCTCCCTGGACACCAAGGATGCCTATTTCCATATTCTCATCAGAAACTCCCATTGAAAATACCTCGGGTTCGAGCTGCCCTCAGGCCATTACCAATTCAGAGCAATGCCCTTCGGCCTAACTTCTGCTCCAAGGGTGTTCACAAATGCCTGGCAGTAGTAGTTGCCTTCCTAAGAAGGAAAAGGATTTCCATCTTCCCATACCTGGATGACTGGCTCATAGTAGGCCAGTCCCCAGACCAAGTCAAGTTACACCTACCGATAACTCAGCAACTGCTCACTTCTCTAGGTTTCCTTCTGAATCTTTCAAAGTCAGTTCTAGAGCCTGTACAGCTCCTCACCTTCATAGGTGCAGAGCTAGATACAGTAAAGGCAAGAGCCCTTCCTTCCCCTGGACAGGGCAGGGACCCTTATTACACTGGCCTCTTCATTCACCCTACAGGTTTCTCGACCAGCAAGGCATTTTCTGCAGCTCCTGGGGCACATGGCTGCTTCTACAGCAGTGGTGCAGGGAGCAAGATTTCAGATGAAGGACATTCAGTTCCACTTGAGAGCCTTTTGGTCTCAGAAAAAGGATCCTCTGACCAAACTGATCCCAGTGACTCGAACCCTGATCCAGGCATTGCAGTGGTGGCAGGATCAGGACAACCTAAGACAAGGAGTTCCTTCTTTCACTCAGTCTCACTCTCTAATCCTTACTACAGATGCCTCCCTCTTGGGGTGGAGAGCCCACTTGGGAGACCTGACCACCCAAGGGTTGTGGTCTCCTCAGGAATCTCTGCTGCACATAATCTATTAGAACTCAGAGCAGTGTTTCTAGCACTTCAAGCTTTTTCCAAGTCTGTTCAGAACAAAGTAGCTCAGATCAGGACAGACAATACCACCTCAATGTGGTATATCAACCAGCAAGGGGGCACTCGGTCTACGGCCTTGTGCACAGAAGCAATGAAGTTATGGTCTCTGGCCTATTCCCTGAACACCTCTCTTACAGCAGTACACCTCCCAGGCAAGGACAATGTCCTGGCAGATGCTCTCAGCAGGATATCTCAGGGCCATCACAAATTGTCACTGGATCCCCTGGTTTTGAAGGTGATCTTCTCCAGATGGGGCACTCCACAGATAGACCTTTTTGCAGCCCCAGACAATCACCAACTTCCCCTCTTTTGCTGCAGGCCCAGTGTTGGGCTCAGTCCCCCTGGATGCCCTAGTTCTCAATTGGGAAGGAAAGTTCCTGTATGCTTCCCTCCCCTTCCCTCTCCTGTTCAAGGTGTTAGTCAAAATCAGGTCTCAACCCTGCAAGGTGATTCTGATTGCTCCAGATTGGTCCAGACAGCCCTGGTACCCTCTCCTGTTGTCCTTAGCAGTCCATCTTCCTGTTTCTTCCCAGGAATTACAACCTGTTAACCTGTGCTCAGGGAGGGTTTGGTATCGAATCTCAAATCTCTCAATCTCAAGGCCTGGCTCTTGAAGAGTTAGAGTTTGCCGATTTACACCTTTCTAAAGGTGTTATGGATATCCTAAAGGCTTCTCGGAAGCCTTCCACCAGAAGCACTTACAACTCCAAGTGGAAAAGATTCTCCATATGGTACTCTGGGAAGCATATTTCTCCAGAGTCTGCTGGCCTGCCCACAGTCCTTGACTATATGGTTCATTTTAATAGCTTGGGACTCAGACCAGCTACACTAAGAGTGCATCTGGCAGCTGTCTCTGCTTTTCTTTCAGCAGGTAAGCCTTCTTCCTTTTCAGCTCATTTTGTATTCTCTAAGTTTTTCAAGGGATTGCTTCATACCAATCCGCCATTCAGGGAGCCTGCCCCTGTTTGGTACCTTAATGTTTGCATAGCTCAGCTTATGCAACCCCCTTTTGAGCCTTTGTCCTCAGCAGAACTTAAGTACTTGTCTTGGAGAACTGTTTTCTTGGTGGCCATCACTTCTGCCAGGCGCATAGGCGAGATACAAGCCCTATCAGTGGAGCCTGATTTTATCTCTTTCCATAAGGATAAGGTGGTCCTCAGGACTAACAGGAAGTTTTTACCTAAGGTGGTTTCAGACTTCCACCTTAACCAGTCTATGTCTCTTCCTGTTTTCTTCACTGACCATTCCTCCTCTGGTGAGAGGAGGCTGCACAGTTTAGATGTGAAAAGGGCCCTTAGCTACTACATAGAGCGTACCAAGGGTCATAGGTTTGACTCTCTGCAACTGTTCCTCACTTATGGTGAGGTTGGTAAGGAAAACCTGCCACTAAGAGATCCATTGCCAAGTGGATTGTCTCTTGCATTCAATTTTGCTATGAAAAACTAGGGAAAATTCCACCCTCAGGCCTGAGGGCTCACTCTACCAGAGGTACAGCTGCTTCCCTGGCTGCTGCCAGGGATATTCCTATCTTAGAGATATGTCAAGCAGCTACCTGGAAAACAGTTCACACTTTCACCAAGCATTACTTTCTGGATATCCAGGCTAGAAGTGATGCTCGGTTTGGCATAGCAGTGCTTCAGAGCCTATTTCCTAGGTAGGTTCTGTCCCTCCTCCATGGAGGTACTGCTTGGTAGTCTGCAATTTGTCAGAATACAGCAAGACTTCATGTTGTTTGAAGAAAAAGTTACTCACCTTAGTAATGTTGTTTCTTCTAATAGAGTCTTGCTGCATTCTTACCTCTCCCCGCCTTCCCCTCTCAGAACCTTTGTTTTGGGATGTGGGTGGGCAGTAGCAGTGTTGGCACTCAAGAGGTGCCCCACCTTTTATTTATCACCCCTTACTTTGGGTGAGTGGGTGTTGTGTTTGTTTCATTTTTGAGGTTTCCTGACTTGAGTCTTTGTTTTGAAACCAAAAAATCTGTTTATTATATTTAATAGCTAGCTGGCTAGTGTAGGTTTACAGCTTCCACACAGGACTCTAAGTGAGTTTAGCTCGTAAAGATCTGACGGTTTGAGTTCAAACAGCAACAGACAGAGTCTCAACCGAGCTCGAGCTCAGCGTTCCATGCCTGACATGGAAAGTTAACTCTTTCATCTCCGGGGCAGTTCAAAGGTTGGACTTCACTGCAATTTGTCAGAATACAGCAAGACTCCATTAGAAGAAACCACATTACTAAGGTGAGTATTTTTTTCTTCTTTTCCCTTTTGAAGGAGAAGAAATGGTACCATTAGAGGTCAAAATAGAGAATTGATGGGTCCCCTTTGTATGTTGTGTTAATACAAGTGTATCTGGGCTGGATAAACGGTAGAGTCCACATGCAGAAAGTTAAATGCTAGCACCACTTTCACCATTTAGGGTAATTTTTATTTTCAAAATGTTCACAAAGCCACAGTCCCTTGGAATGCCCAACGTTTCACCCAAGGGGCTTCCTCAGGAGCAAGAATCTAGGCATAAATTGATAAAATGCATACAAATTATTATCTTCATATAAAACAAATATCACTCTAGCGTCATATTTACATTCAAACCAGGTATACTATTACCCACATACACGCTATACCTTCACCCTATATCTAATTCGGTTAATGCTTTTAGTAAACTGTTTTAACATGTGTTTCAAATATTTAATGTATATTTAATTAAACACCTGGTGCGTAAATATCAGCTTGAGATAACTGTTACAATTTTCTTGAAAATCCATACCTTGGCCTGTAAACTCTTTTTTAATATACAAAGCTTTTTTCTTTTCATTTATCTCTTGCTATAATATTTTAAGTCTCCTGTATTGGTAAAAAGACATGGTTGAGGTCCTCATGGTCTATCATTACTGATGAATTCATCGGCGCACATTATTATATAAGCAGCATACTTGATTCATTGCTGAGTTTATATAATTCTTAGTAATTTACTTCATTTCTATTTCAGGTAATTCAGCCCTATTAATACTTCATTCTAATAGCAGTTCTGTTTACCAGGAACAGGGACATCTCAGTGTTCATTCATTTTATGTGACCCTTATTTGATACCAAATGACTATCATAGGGTAATAACCCATTTTAAACTGTGTCACATAATGCATTCTACATTCAACCCTGTTAATGCTTCATTCTAACAATAGTACTGTTTACCAGGGACTGGGGCATCTCATTATTCATTTGTTTTATGTAACCCTGATTTAATACCGCATTTTTATTTATTTATTGAAGAGAAATCGGAATTACAATCCTTTGAGTCATAGACTCCTTTGCAAAGGTTCCACGTCAGTACAAAAAAGGTTAGAACATTACAGTAGACAGAAATTATACACAAATAGAACAGCTCAAAGGAATATACAGAATTTACATTGTAGGGTAACAGCATCCAGGATCTTAGAGAAGACCCAAGGTCAAAAGTTGAGAGATACTGTCGGTTACAATTCTAAAGGGTCATTGACAAAACCCCGAGTCCGAGTTTATATACAGTGAGTTTGTAAGACCTGTGTATGTAGTCATTGGTAAAGCTAAACATTTTGTCATTACTGCACAGGGATATCATTCTGCAACTAGCACTATTACTGTTTACAGCAGTCCTCCTTATGAGATTCAGGGTGGGGAGGAGTATCAATAGCAGTCACAAGCTGCGGAGTTAAGAAGGAGGTTTTTGAGACCAGTCTTAAAAAGGCCAAGACTAGGGGCCAGGGAGATGGAGGCCGGTAGGCTGTTAAGCTGGAAGGGAGCCCGATACCGGAAAGACCTTTGCCCTAGAGTGGTCCTACAATGGGGGACAGTGAGAGAGGTACTGGCAGGGCGATGTGGGGCCCTTCTGTGAAGGACAGGCTGGATAAGGGGGTGGAGGCCTTTAGGTGCAAGATTCAGGAGTATTATTTGGGCAAGAAGGCAAGTGTGATACTTAAGCCTACCTTCGAAGGTTAGCCAGTCCGCAAGCTTGTAGAGTTCGCATTTGTGGGTTAACCTGTCACATCCAGTGACCAGTCAGGAGGCTTTATTGAGGGCTAAGTTGATGCAACGTAGGGTAGTTTGGTCGAAGAGCCATAAATCACAATGCCGTAGTCCACCAAGGATAGGACTGAGCTTGATACAGCGAGACATAGGGCATGGGGGGGGTAGGCAATGTTTATGCCTGTATAGAATCCCCAGTCTAGTGTTAACAGCAGAAGAAAGGTGTTGAATATGTGAGATGAAGGTGAGGGAGGTGTCCAGTGTAACACCTAGATATTTGAAGTAAGAGACCTGCTCAAGGCGGGAACCCAGAGAGTTTGAGATAATAAGGGGAGGGTGCTCTTATGAGGGCTTTGGCAGTGGGCAAAGATCATGGATTTGATTTTGTGGTAGTTGAGTACTAAGTGAAGCTCAGCAAACCAGGATTCGAGTTCGTTAAAAAAGCCCCTGAAGGGCAGTTTGGCTGGGGGTGTTTCCAGAAAACTATGGTGTCATCCACATATAGCAATAGCTTCCCACTGCATGATTGAGGGAAGGGATTTAGGAAGAGGGTGAAGAGCAGTGGACCGAAAATGGATCCTTTGGGACCCCAGTTAGTACTGGTATAATGGAGGAAAGGGTAGCGTTAATTTTGACCTGCTGCGTCCGGTTGGAGAGATAATCTTTGAATCAGGCTGTGGCATCGTGGGAGAAATTCAATAACGAAAGGGAGTTGAGAAGCAGCGCATGACTGACTGTGTCGAACGCTTTTGTCAGATCTACATAGATAGCACCTGCCATGGACCCCGTTCCAGGGCCTCATGTATATACGAGGTAAGTTCAAGGAGGGCGGTGGTAGTGCTGTGACCCTTCCAGAAACCGTGGTGTTCAAGGCAGAGCAGATTATGTTTGGCCAGATATTCAGTAAGCTGGTCCGACACTATTTTTTCAAGTGTCTTAGAGAGGGGAGGTAGGATCGAGATAGGTCAATAATTGATGGTGGAGGTGGGGTCACCACTCTTCAGGATTGGGGTTATGATTGCTCTATTCCAGATGGTGGGGAATTGGCTGAGGCATAGCGACAAGTTAAGTATCTTGGTGAGATGTGGCAGGGTCACATCCAGCGTAAGTCAGAGAAATTTGAAGTCAATGGAATCACTGCTATATCGCGAGTTTGCCAAGACTTTGGTGAGGCAGCATTTTGCTCCATTGCAGGAGATGACTTGTGGTCGGAAGGGGTGGGGGACCGTGGTGGCTGAGGTGTCCACGGGGCGGCTTGGGATCGGGTCAAAGAAGTTTTTATGGAGGATATGGCAGAGGTCTGAGAAGGTGGTATTAAGGGCATCAGAGATGGTAGTGGGATCTTGGGAGAGAGCTCCATCAACTAGCAGCTGCGCAGGAGCAGGAGAGATGGGTTTCCCGCATAGTTCCTTAATATTGCTCCAGAATTTTTTCCCGGAGTCCCAGGTGGCGGTGAGAACTTGCTTATAGTAAGTAGCCTTGGCATGCCATATGGCCCAGGTTCATTTGTTTCTGGCCTCTCTGTAATGCTGTATGTCCAGGGGTAGCTGTGAGTCCAGGGCCCTGTGCCAGAGGTTATCTCTATGGTGCATCGGGTCAAGCAGTGACTGTGAGATTCAGGGGGTATCCCTATTTTTTATAATATGCTTTGAGAAGGGGGCAAAGATGTTACAGGCAGCATTAAAGGTAGCAATAAAGGAGGTGAGGGCGGCGTGTACAGATTGTGCATTGTGGATCGGTGACCAGTTGCAGGAAGCAAGGTACAATTTGAGACAGGAGAGAGATCCTTTTTTCAGGTGCTGTTGGACTGTAACTTTAGGAGGGCTGGGGGGGAGTTTATTTGACCACCAGCAGGTGACAGGGGAGTGGTCACTTATCGAGTCAGGGAGTACTTTGACCTGGGAGAGGTTGTTGGGACAGTTAGTGAAGATGAGGTCTATAAGTGTGGAGGACCCAGTTCTGGGATCTAGCCTGGGGGGACTGGACAACCTGGGCGAGGTCATAAGCTAGAACAGCGTCTTTGTAGATAGCAGACCCGGTAGATAGCCAATTCACATTGAAGTCACCCATTATAATGACTTCACTCTGGGGAGAGAGATGGGTGATGCTGGATAGTATTGAATCAAAGGCGGGCTTCTGGTTAGTGGGGGGGAATGTATACTGCCATGATGTAAAGCATTTTGCCAGGGTTGCCAAGGATTACTTTGATGGTTATGGATTGGGCACCATGGGCAGGTGAGGGAAGGGAGACGAAGAGTGCCCGCAGTGTGGATTTGACATAGATGGCACATCCTCCACCCCGCTTGCTTAGCCTGGCTTCTCGGAAGATGGAGTAGTCACTTAAGGTGACAGAAGCATCTGGGATATTTTTTGAGAGCCAGGTCTCAGATAAGGCAAGGATGTCAGGGGCATGTTGAGCAATCCAGCCCTGTAGAGGTGTGAACTTCCTTGGTAGGCTGCAGATATTGAGGGAGGCCGGTAGCAGGCTGCCATGCCTGTCCTGCATGGTGGCATTAACCGCAAATGGCCCTGGGTTAGGATGCACATTTCCTGATAGTAAAAGGAGAAGTAGAGCATGTCTAAGAAGAGCTAACCCGCGCAGTTTGGGTGCAATGCGAAGGGACTGAGAAGTTGCGCGGATTTTAGAGGGCACGACTGGCATAGGGTAGGTGCGTATTAGGTGGACTAACATGGTTGAGAGCGGCATGGGATGGGGTCTGGGAGGGGGGTAATAGGGTGACGTTAACGGGTGAAATCCACAGGTGGATTGGATGGCAGTACTGCGTGGAATAGGGGAGTAAATACTGCTTACTAGTTCAGGGTAGAAGTTCTTTGAGCAGGGCCGGGGGCGGGGGTTCTTTAATGGGACGTGTGGTAGGCCAAATATTGGGGTCCCATATCTGTGGCTCATCCCCTGGGAGAATTGGTGGAGGGTAAGAGGAGAATGGGAGCAGGATGGTGAAAAGGACAATCACCCGAGGATTGATGTCCATGTTATTCCTGTGTAGGAGTTTAAAGGCAGTGGGTGGGTTGGGGGACCACTAGTGGTGAGACTGAATAAGCTGCAAGAGGGGAAAATGGGCTGATTGGTTAAAATGGCCACGTGACCTCCTCTTATATACTGCACTGCTCACTAAGGATGGTGGTGGTGGGGCAGCCGGAGCGCAGCAACGGCGGGACCTCCGTTCTCAGTTCTCTTGCAGGCAATCAAAGCCAAGCTTGCAACACAGTCAGAAGTCCTCCGTTTTTTTTCCCTTTTCTGAATGAGGCAACTCCGTACCTGCACGGCTTCAGTATGGGGGAGGTCAGCTCCGGGACCCTTGCGATCTCTGTATGCTGTGGCCCAGCTGTGGACAAAGAGAGGGAGAGGAATACAGGTTTATATAAAGTAGGAGACTGGGGGGAGGGACATAATGCTGATAAGCTTTAAATTAAATCACTTATGTGGCACCAGAGTGAACCTGGAGCAAAATAGCAGCCGTTTTACCTAATCTAAGCAGACTGGCATTCCTGATTAGTAAAGAAAAAAAAAAAGGCACAGTTTACCTAGGGCACAATTAAATGTCTGGCTGCTGCTAAAATCCAGCATGAGTTTTTTGGTACAATGCCTGATTACGTTAGGTTTGTTAAAGCACTAAGCTGGAAATTAAGTCTGCTGAAATGTAGCCCGTAACTGTGGAGAGCAAATGCCCGACTGGGCTACTTCAGTTTACATACTACGACTGCCTATTTTTATCAATCTGGTTACTGAGCAAATTCAAAATACACAGAACAGCTGTATGTTTAGTTGTCGAGTAACTGCTATGCTGTGTACAGTTGAGATAAATATTACAATTAATACGGAGGTTACTTCAGCAGGATTCGAATTTGAGTTTTGGCGCCAGTATGCAAACAGTTAAGGCGCAGTATAGAATTTGCGGTTCGGTCACTGCTTTCAGTGAAATTAGGCAAGGAAAAACTATCTACACAGGTATGGGGACAAAAAACAATTATGCTGTGTACAGTTGAGATAAGTATTACAATAAATACGGAGGTTACTTCAGCAGGATTCAAATTTGAGTTTTGGCGCCAATATGCAAACAGTTAAGGTGCAGGACTGAATCAGCAGTTCAGTCACTGCCTTTGGTGAAGTTAGTCAATGAAAAACTATCTGCACAGGTATGGGGACAAAAAAACAACTAGTAGCAATTTAGCCCCTTAAGGAAATAATTCATAAATCCGTTCTCAGTTCTCTAGCAGGCAATCAAAAGCCAAGCCAGCAACACAGTCAGAAGTCCTCCATGTTTTTTTTTTTTTCCCTTTTCTGAATGAGATGACTCCATACCTGCACGACTTCAGTATCCTGTAGTCATTTAAACTACATCACATTTACAATCTACACCACTAAGTGTCCAGTTTTCAGTTAAACATTGTATTGCTTTCACTTAAACAGTACGAACCCTCATCCAGTTTGAAAAACAACTATATAATTTTCTCTCGTTATGTTCTGCTTAATGCTTTGTCACACTTGCTGTCCAAAAATACTTTTGATATCTACATGGTATTTAAACTCTTGAAAGCTCTCCCTGTATCATACCACTCCGTGAAACTCAGAAAGCTAGTTACCTGAGATTCTTTCAGTAAGTCATTTTGCTTTAGGTGTCATTTAATCACTCCGACTTTCTACCTGCAAGTTATACATACACAGGATATTCAATAACCTTTAAACAGGCATTGCAGAAAACTAACCAAGACACCGGGGGCCGGATATTCAGACTGTGCCGGGCAGTGGCACAAGCCTGGGTGCAGCACAACTGGGCTGCACCGGGGCCAGGACCAAGCGATATTTAACGGTGATGTGCCATGGTGCAGCACCATTGAATATGGCAAGGGCGGTGCACATACTGCGCATGGCGCAGTGTCACTGCACCAGCGCAAGCCACAGAGAGGGAGCACAGGGATGTGCAAGTGCAGTTGCGCTTGCCGCATTATCCGCGATATTCAGCCGGGGGCATGCAAATGGTCTGCAAGCCCATTGGTCCACACTATGGACCAACAGGTGTACAGATCATACTGTACGCTGTCATTCGGTGGCTGGTATGCGGGTGGGTGCTGCTGCCAGCTGATGGTGGGGGTGCTGGTGGCCGGGGTCCTGTGTGGTGGGGTGGGGAGGAGGGTACCACTAGCCCACCAGGTACAGCTTTCATATTACAACAGCCTGCGATTGGGCGTACAGGGAGGGGACCGCTAGCCCGCCAGTTTATTTTATTACATTTATTGATGCCCACGATTTGGCGTATGTGGAGGGGACAGCTTGACCACCAGGTTATTTTATTACATTTACTGATGCCTGCGATCGGGCGTACGGGGAAGGGACCACTAACCCACCAGGTTATTTTATTACTTTGACAGATGCCCACGATCGGGCGTATGGGGGAGGGGACCGCTAGACCATCAGGTTATTTCATTACTTTGACAGATGCCTGCGATCAGGCGTACGAGGTGGGGACCGCTAGACCACCAGGTTATTTTATTACATTTAGAGATGCCAGCGATCGGGCATACGGGGGGGCGCTAGACTACCAGGGAGGGTCCGGGTGCTTGTGAACAGTGTTCCTGCTGGGCGGGTGGCCACCCACGGCTGGCGGCTGTTGTATTGCACCTTACAATACAGCCGCCCGCCTGTGGGTGGCCAGCATTTGAGCCTGTTCTTACGGCTCAACTTTGAGCACCTGTGTGTGGTGCATGTAGGGGTTGCGCCAGCATATGCACCGCACATCCCGAGCTGAATATCGGGATGTGCCGCATATGTATGGGGACGCCCCCTGCATCTGCGCTGCATACATTACCAATGCACCCCGGCGCATTGGGGGTTGCGCCGCGCATTCTGTCCCTTTGAATATTGTGCCCGGGGCGCATTGGGGGGTTATGCATGGTACAACCCTGTTGCGCCAGGCGCAACCCCTCTGAATATCCCAGCCCAGGTTTCCATCTTGTACTCACCTTCACAAGGCTCGAATAAGGTAACAGCACCCAATACTAGCTGCACTGATCATTAACTCAAAATTGTTTTAAATACTCCAGCTCCCCTAGTTAGCTACCATGCCGGCGCCCCATCAATGACATCAGCATAGATGTGGTAGCCCACTCCAGGTAGGCTGGATTGTTGCTGTGCAATGAAGATGGGTGCATAAAGATCCCTACTTGGGAGCGAGCAATCCAGGGTCGTAGTGCACCCGCTTTCTGCACCCAGAGCATGACCTTTTTAGAGCAGGTTCTGCAAGGTGCTTGGTGTACCTGTCAGTATGTCAGACTTATTTATGCTCTCAAATAAGTCCTCTTATTAGTCATCATGTTCCACATATATATGTGTGTGTGTGTGTGTATATATATATATATATATATATGCTTTATTATAATGTCACTGTAATATCACTATACTGAACTGGGGTAGTTCCACGTTCAGGGGTTCCCAGATAGAGATCAAGGAGTCCCACATTCAAATAGAATAAAAGTTTTCCTTTTTTCTTTTATCCATCAATTCTATGGGTCATTTCCTAATCAAGAAAATGTTTGTACTTAGTATTGCCAGAGATGAGTTTGTGCAGAGCCACGCATTCTGCGGATCATAGCCTAATCCTGAAGTCAGTGGAATTCTTAATACTACTCAAGGGAGATGGTCCAGTAGTGTCCCTACTATGGGGGAGTGTGAGTGAGGCAGTGTGAGGGGGGTTTGTTTTGCTATTTATGCTTTCAGCACATAATGGTGACCTATTTTATCTTGGATGTTACCAAATGAAGGGGTTGGGATAGCACCCCCACCTTGTGTCAGTTGGTGGGACTGGTCAGGTACCAGTGCCCCCCCCACCCCTTCTTCTGCCCAGACTGCTTTCTCCTGTAGAAGAACTGCTTGGATCTCGTTCCATAGATGTGGCCTGCTGCAAGAGATGTCCTCAAAATAAGACAGTACAGTTACATAAGAACTTACCATAACAGTAGATCTTTGAGAATGTCTCTTGCAGCAGGCCATGCTGTCCCTCTCGCCATCCCCTGGGGCCTGGTAGACCTTTCTGTAACCTGTGGACTTGTATATGCTTCCATGTTGACGGGAACCTTTGGTAGCCCCAGTAGGGGACAGTTTGCTCTGGTCTCCATCAGGAGAACTGAGGAGGGCGTTGGGGCAAACCACTCTTATAGAATTGGCCCTTGTCAGAGGTGACGTCGGAGTGGGTGAACCCTTGATAGACTGCTAGCTAGAAACATTTCTGGGTGGTCCTTGTGCCTGGTGGTGGTAGTTCCATAGTTGTGGCCTGGTGCAAGAGATTCTCTCAAAGATCTACTGTTATGGTAAGTTCTTACGTAACTGTACTTTTGTATGGCATGCAATAAACTTCTTAAATCTTAACTTAAAAGTAGGTGAGTGGTCATTTTTTTCCTATGTACTTTGCATGAAGCAGGGCATGTTCTTCTACCCATGCTGGAATTTTTGGTTGGTAGCACTTGATCTTCCTGGACATAAAGTCTTCACCGTTCATTCATACTGCTGGGTTCAAGCCAAAGGTGCTAGAACCCTGCAGGAACCAAAAATCTTCAGGAGGTCTGGCGCTGAGATACGACTGCGCATGTGTGGCACCATGAGGCTGGCTTGCACCTGTGTAGGTGATCTCGGCACTGACCCTCCAACTGCCTCAGTTCCTTTTTTCCTCCGCTGCTGACTGCACTTCAGTGACGCTGTAGCTTGCCCACCAGAAGTCATATCTTTATGTCTATACAACAACAGCATTCGGATTTAATTTTAGTTTAAAAAAAAAAAGAAGGAAGAAATTTTTCATGTTTTACTCTCAGCTCTACCATTCGAGGGAGTCGACCATGGATAGTGATGATGATGGTAGAGATTCTCCATCGGAAGGCTGCTTTGGTCTGCCACCCTTTCCAGGGCAGGGAGTTCTGACTATGGACAGTACAGTGTTAGGGAGGGAGGACTGTGCTCTGTAAACACAGAAAGAAGTGGGCCCGAGCCAGATCGGGGACCCAGCACCACTCGGCCTCAAGCCCTTCCTCTTCTCATCGGAAGGGGAAGAAGAAGGTCACCCCGGTACGTCTGCCAAGAGGTCTTCGGTGGTTGGGAGTAGTAGACCATTTCCAGTTCCCTGATGGCCTCTGCTCTCGGTTGCTCAGACTCTCAACACCCGAACCCCTCTCTGTCCCCTGGTGGGGGTTCCAGTGGGCAGTTTCACCAATGGGCCACTCTTATGGAGCAGGTGGGTACAGCATCTGTTTTGGTTGCCCCTCCCGGTGGATCTGGTTCCAGGGCCTTTGGGCCTAGTAGTCTTGCAGCCGAGGTTGGGACCTTCATGGCATGTTGAGCATCCAGTACTGGCAATGGACTTTCTCCCCTTGCCAGTGTGTGACAGGGTTGAATAGGACCCTATACCAGTTGTTATGGAGAGTTTGAATGCAAGGATCTGTTCTGTTATTTCCTTTCCTGTCTCTTGTCTGTCTGATTGTGCAACCAAATTTCTCTGTGAACTAGGAATTGATCACCCCAACAGTCTTGCAGTTCTCTCCTCTCACTGTCTTTCAGTCTTTCCTTGTTTTTTCTGTCTTGTTCCTCCCTTGCATATCTGCTGGTATACAGATGTATGCAAATCATTATGTGGAAATGTAACTGATATTGGGATCCTTTTGTTTAGAAATGTATATAGTGTTACCGTTGAAATGTATATAATTATAGTTTAAGATGATTGCAGACAACTATTGGGAACTCAAGGGGTTAACCTGAGAGCAGTTTTTCAAGCCCTTTTTTCAGAAGCTGTGGAGAAAGGGCCTCAGTTCTGGGACATTCTGTTCTTGCGGCACCTGCCTGAAACTTACAAGAACATTGTAGAAAACATCAAGATGCTTGTTAAGGAGGGGGTTTGCAAAGACTTATAAGACAGAGCTGCAATGTAAGAGACACAGAGATTGAAGAAAAACTCAGATGGATCTTCTCTGTTTATTCTGCCTTTGTAAATAGTTTTCTGAACAATTTTTTTTTATGTTACTGCTAGTACGAATAAACACTTTTTACGAATTCTACAACTGCTTCTGTTTTTTCCTGTGCTTACTGACCTATGCCTTAATGACAGGTGGTGTCAGCCTAAGTGGGATTTACGCCGTGCATACTCCAAGCCAGGAGTTTTGTGTGTGGGTACTGGACCTAGTACCAGGGAAGCACAGAAAAAAGGTATGGATTTTGCAGCAGCAAGTCCAGGAGTAGTTACCAGGAGAATGGCAGCCAAACTAGCAGAGACAGAAGTCCAAGTTGAGATTGTACGGCCAGAACAAGTTATGGAAAAAAAACAGGCAGTAACAGAACTTGAAATCCTGATGGACTTTTTCAAATGGTGGGCTATAAAACAAAAAGAGACAGAGAAACAAAGAAGAGAAGAGATGCAGCGACAGGAGCAACAAAGAAAAGAAGAGATGTAGCGACAGGAGCAACGTTAGCTGGATGCCTTGCAAGCTATCAACGCAGAAGAATCTGGCACTGGTCCAGCAGAGCAACAAGGTACAAGCAACTTAAAAGACATTAAACTTACAATGTTGTGTCCCTCGGATGATATCGAGGCATACCTGACAACTTTTGAAGAGTTGCCACAGCCTGCCAATGGCCAAAGCACCTATGGACAATCAGACTGGTACCCTACCTGACAGGTAAAACCTAACTTGCCTACAGCAGTATGGACACTGCACAGTCAGAAAACTATGACCTTGTGAAAAAAAAAATCCTGAAAAGATACAACATCTCAGGAGAGACCTTCAGGCAAAGATTCCAGTCCCTGAAGTACAATGCATTCAACAGTCCTCAAGAAGCCTTCACCCGACTCAGAGAGCTCCTTATGAAATAGCTCCAATCAGAGAGCAAAACAGTCCCACAGATCATCAATACATTTGCAACAGAGCCATTCATCAACATCTGCTTACAGATGTACAGCTTTGGGTGAAAGAACATCGACCAGAATGTGGGGAAAAGGCTGTTTCTTTGGCCGAGGACTATCAGATGGCCACACAGATGCCACAGCAGCGAGGTAACAGCCAAGCACTGGTAAGACATCCTTTTTCCCATTTAAACTCAAAGTCTGATAAGAATTCTGGTGGGGGTAACAAATCTGCCCCCAAAGACTTTGTTATAATTGTAACAAGCCAGGCCATATTGCAAGAAACTGCCATAGTAAGGAGAGTGGCGCTGGAGCAGATTTGTCCTTGGCAAATTGGGGCAGTACTTAACAGATGTGAAGGTGGGGGATGAGACTGTAAAGGGACTCATTGATTCGGGAAGCAGACAGACCCTAATGCATGTTGACGTGCTGGGAAACTGCTGTGCAAAAGGACCAGGTACTGGTGTCATCTGCATCCACAGGGATACTCGATATTATCCCACCAGTCAAGTGACTGACCATTAATGATTTGTTGCACCAAATGAAAGTGAAGGTAGCACCTAAGTTACCTGTACCCATGATTATTGGAGATGACTGTCCAAAATTTTCTGAGTTAATATCAGAGGAACTGAACCCTGAAGTTTCAGCAGCATTGGTAACAAGAGCTCAGGCAAAGAAAATCTCAAACGGTGGGGACACTTTTCCTTTCAGTGATTTTGAGTCAGACTTGTTTGAGAACAGCTCCAAGATCAGGAAGTCCAGGAAAGAAAGAAGACATCTGAAACAACAGTGGCAACAACAGACTGATGGCTATAAAGGGTTAACATATGAAAATGTTGACGCTAAACTGATAATGTGATTTCATTTTAGAGCAAGCTAACGATGTTTCTCTCCAGGGTTATTTTAAGCAGCTGTGGATGAAACCAAAACAGGGTGAACCAATGTTTAAAAAATGTAATGGGTTACTGTACAGAATTTGGGTTAAACCTCAGACATAGTAACAGAGAGAACAATTGGTTACACCACAGAAGTACAGAACAGAGTTGTTACAGATAGCACATGATAGTCCTATGGCTGGTCACTCAGGGAGGGATCGCACCCTTGCCAGATTGCTGTACAGATTTTACTGGCCTGGACTTCATGAAGATGTTGCTACCTATTGTAATTTCTGTGCTGAGTCTCAGAAAGTAGCCTCAGTTACTAGAAAAGACAAGGCGCCCCGGTGCCCCTACCCTTGATAGATGTGCCTTTTGAGAGAATTGCAATGGATGTGGTTAGTCCTTTAGACAAAAGTAAAAAGGGTAATAGATTTATCCTGGTAGTATGCAACTGTGCAACTTGATACCCAGAAGCAGTTCCAATACATACTGTCACAGCTTCAAAAGTGCAGCAGATCTTGCAAAATTTTCAGCAAAGTGGGCATACCTAAAGAAATTATTAGTGAGGCCGCACCTCAAGTACTGTGTGCAGTTTTGGAGGCCACACTTAAAGAGGGACATTGAACTCCTGGAGAGGGTCCAGAGGAGGGCAACCAAAATGATCTGGGATTTGGGGGACAGGACATCTGGGGAGACGCTCGAGGAGCTAAATATGTACACCTTGGAAGAGAGAAGAGACTGAGGGGACATGATAGAGGTATTTAGGTACATGAGGGGGGTAAATAGGGGAGGTGAAGTCAGGGTGCTCCGAAGGAAGGAGGGTTGCAACTAGAGGGCATGGGTGGAAGCTGGAGAGGGGGAGATTCAGGGGAGAAAGGAAGAGGTGCTACTTCCCTGAGAGGGTGGTGGAGCCATGGAATGTGCTGCCTGGAGAGCTGGTGGAGGGGTTCAAGAGGGGGTGGGACAGGTACAGGGGAAGGGTTCTGGAGGCAAAGTCCAGTGCAGCGAGAATATCTGGGACTGGGAAGGGAGAAGCCCGAGAGGGTGAGGGGGGCAGCAAGGTCAGCACCCAGGGTGGGGGATGACCAAACGAGCAGACGCAAAAGACCGATAGGCCTATTCTGCTGGCATTTTAGTATGTTAGTATCAGGGTACTAATTTTGGTGCTGCATTACTTAAAGAGCTGTACAGACTACTAGGTATCACTGACATAAGAACCTCCCCCTGTCACCCTCAAACAGACAGTCTTGTTGAGCGTTTTAACCAAACCCTAAAACGCACGTTAAAATGATTTGTAAAAAAGGAAGGGAAAGACTGGGACCAATACTTGTCTTACCTATTTTTTGCTTACAGAGAAGTGCCACAGGCATCAACAGGGTTTTTACCATTTGAAATGCTGAATGGTAGGGAGCCAAGAGGGCCACTGGATGTGATAAAAGAAACGTAGGAAGATAACCCCACTCAGAAACAATCTATAATGTCCTATATTTGTGCCCTAAGAAAGAAGCTGGCAAAATATGTTGAAAATGCCCATAGTGATCAGGAAGAGGCCCAAAACCAGCAGAAGGTATATTATGACCATGGGGTAAAAGAAACAGTTTATGGGCCTAGTGAAAAGCAGTCCTGTCTGTGGAGACTGGAACAGGGAGCAACAGGTGGCACTGGCCCTGCCTGTGGGGGGGGGGCTGAGGGAAGCAGGGTACAGCAGCCTCAGTCTAGGGGCAAGAGACAGTGGCATTAGGATGACATACAGTATTTCTAGTTACACACATACATGATGTATTTCCACACAGAGTCCCTCAGAAAACTGAAGTTTGTGAATTCATACAGTACATGTTCCCGAAATAGCAAAGTGTGGCAGACACCTGGTTGTCAATCTGACATAACAACAATACTGTTCTCACATTGACATGTGTATGGAGGCTACATCAAGGACACACTACTTTTATGGCTTAAACTTTATATTTGTTTTATATCCATTAAATGACCCTGGGTTTATATAGCCAAAAAACAATGCAGAGTTTTGCTGTGACAGAACTCAGCTGTGATACAAACAGGTGATTTCTCACAAACATTCATTTATACCACTTCAGTTACCCACTGAAACACAAATGACCAACCCTTTATGAGAACAGAATTAAGCAGTTTACTACGACCAAGGTGTGGGTTACGCTAGGATTTACAATGCCTGGTGTGTTGTTTGGTCACGAGGCTGATAGGCCGAGTGAGCAAAACACACCAGGCTTTCGTCAATCTCAGCGTGACCCACATAATAGTCGTGGTAAATTGCTATTATACAATTTATTTGTTTGTTTTTGCAGAGAAAAGAAAGTAAAGAATACATATTTTCTTGTATTTTAGTTTACGTTTGTTGAATTTGTTGCTCCGTGATAAAAAAAAAAAAAAATAGTCCTGGGAGGGTGCTAGGGTTGCTGTTCTGGGTTTGTGCGGCACAAGACTGTTTGGCTCCGTTTGTGGCGCGTGCATGGTCGTGTACACTTTTGCCGCAGTGTAGGATACTCATTTCACAGTTGTCTTTTACTTTTGGGTGTGGGAAACAATGACATTTTTTATATTGGTGTTTTTTTTTTTTTTTTTTTTTTTTTTGCGGTGTCAGTTGGTATCGTGAGAGGGTCCTCTGTAGTAGGTATTTAAATTGTGGAGGCAGTGAGAGAAGAGGAGGCTGCTGGTGACAAGAGAGGGAGAGAGAGAGTGTGCAGCTTGTAACCATTTCAGGTAAAACTTTTTTTTTAAACTGTGAGTGAAAAGAGTAAAGTGTTGAACTGTTTTACCGCGCAGTTATTTCGGGAGGGTTTATTGGCACTAAGCGGCAAGTGTTTGGGACTGGTACGGAGGCTGGTGGAGATAGTATGTGATCTTCCCTTGTCAATCTTCACCATTCATTACTGCTGGGTGTAAGCTGGAGGTGCGCACCCACGACGGGAGGTTTTATTTTTTTTTTTTTAGAGGAGTCAGCGCCAATGGTGCCGCCCCCAAGAATGACACACTGAGTGATGCGAGAGGGGCGGCCATTAGGCGCTGCAGACTCCTTCTCCATCCCAGTTCTGTTTTTCCCACCATTGAGGCTGCACCTGCTGCGTGGAGTCATTTATAGTACTGCGTCATAGGCCGCATTTTTCTCGAAGTCAGCAAGCTCCTTCATACCGTTTTTTCTCGACGTCGTAAACCAGTAAGACCATTCTGTTTCTATTATATTTCGACGATGCCGAGGAATGTACTGTTTTTTTTCCTTGATTGTTTCGCATCATGTCAGGTTCAGGGCAAAACGCAAGTCTATGGCGGGCTGTGCCCCTGTGCGTCGGTGCCCTTGTAGCTGTCAGTTTTCTGTCACGGACCATCATGATGTTTGTCTTCGGTGCCTAGGACCCTACCATGATATGGATCATTGCGATGCCTGCATCTCCATGGATCGCCTTGTGTTAGAAGTCCGCGCGTTTAAAGTCGGCAGAGCTCCGCCAGCTTTCGGAGGATGACGTCACCCGAGGGCCTTCCAGGCCAGATCTCTTGACCCTTCCTCTGGGTCCCCTCCCGGATCTAAACGACCCGGTGAGGAGGGAACCTCCCCCACTTCCAGCCTTGCCAAGGAGGAGGTTTCTTCTTCGGCGCAGGAGGAACGGTGTAATCCCTCCCAGGGTCATGCCATTGGTGCCATCCCGGCAGTCACCTCCTCAGGGTGCAGGCTCCCCAGTGTCACGGCCCCGGTTGTGTGGGGCCGGCTCTGGTGGACCCTCGTTTCTTGTCTGCCCTTGTCACCATGGGTCTGGCGCAGCACGCAGTGCCAGTGACTCAGGCGGGGCCATCAGTGGTGCCATTCTGGGTCTCGGTGAAGTCCGTGGTGCCGGGGACTCGGGTGGCGCCATTCGCAGTTCGGCTCAGGTTCCTGGCACCAGCGGAGGTGCAGCTGACTCCACTGGTGTCGGTGGTGTCGCGGCCTTCGGCAGTACCAGGCCTGGTGCCGCCTCTGAGGAGGTTCCTGCAGTTGTTGCGATGGAGTCTTCCCTTGTCATTCCCTCCTCAGTGGAGGACGATTCAGGGGAGGACCCAGACCAGCGACTGGAGTCTTCTGACTCGAAGCCTCCTGTAGGCCGCAGGGCTAGACATTCCAGTGTTCCTCTCCCCGAGTCCCAAGAGTTGGTTAACCTGGATGATTCCATGGCTAGGGGTGGCTTGGAGTCTCCTGCGGTGGACCCTTCGGAAGTTCCAGAGAGGATGCCCTCTTCTCGGGGGTCCCAGGCAGCCTCCATCCCCGGTGCTGCTGGGGTCCTTCGGCAGAGGAAAGAGGACTCTGCTTCAGCGAGTTCCCTTCGGGGTCTCGCTCAGCAGAGACCTCCACCACTGGTTACGAGGAAGAGGGCTGCTTCGGAGTCCGAAGGATTGAGGGGTAGAGGTCAGCAGCAGCGATGATCCCCCACCGCCCTGCTGGGTGTGGGGAGGAGTCGTAGCGCTGATCCTCGCCTTTCTCTTAAGGTCTCTAAAGCGCCTTCTGGTGGCGGTTCTGAGGGTTGCCCTTCTGGACTCATGCAATCCCAGGAGCGTCACAGGGGAGATTTCCCTTCAGGGATCTTCCCGGAGCTGCCTCTTTTCTCTCTACTACGCAACCCGGCATGGTCTTAGGGTCCCCAGTCTTGGCGGCGTCACTACCTGGATCCCAGAGCCCTGGCAGAGGCCAGACACGTGCTATTAGGTACTCCTCGCCCATCCCTCTGCAACCACCTCCCTCTCTCCCAATCCATGTAGGGCCCACTGGGCCATTAACTTGGGAGATGTTCAGAGCTACTGCGGCGGCCTTCCCGTCCTATGTCAGGGCCATGGCCAAACAGGTTTTCCACCTGTCCCCCCGACGCAGGAGTCTTCTGAGCATTTGAGCTCCACTTCCTCCTTGTCTTCCTCCTCTGAGGAAGAGGAACTTTCTGTCCACCTTTCCTCTGACGCTGATTTCACTGACTATCAGCATTTCCTTTTGAGGATAGTTTCGGAGCTTCGTATCTCCTACATCCATAGGGACAATACTGAGCGTCAGACATGTACTTTCCTTAGTGAATTCAGTGCCCACCATCTGGTGGTGCCTTCCTGGTTGATCCCCTTCCAGGAGGCATCTATCCGCACCTGGCAGTCTCTAGCCACTTCTTCTTCAGCCCCGGGAGACTGCAGGAGACGGTATTGTGTCCCCCATGAGTCTCTAGGTTCTCTGCCTCACCCGCCTTCGGGTTTGACGTCCCTAGACACTCCTTCCAGGCCTCAGCACCTAGTGCACAACAGGCCTCCAGATTCAGATTCTGCTGAATTCGACCAGTGGTGACGAAGGGTTTTCACTACCGGTCATGCGTTGTTATGCATCTCATCTCATCAAGCTCACCACGCTGCTTAAAACAGGTATCTGTGGTCGATGCTGGCTCAGGTCTTAGCCTCTTTGCCTGACTCAGAGCAGTCTAGACAAGCCATTGCCCTCTCTGCACAGGGTCTGGAGCTTGCAAGGCACCAAGCAAGGGCATCCTACAATGCCAATGAGGTGGCGTCCAGACTAGTAGGGACAGTGATCTGCATTAGGCGAATGGCATGGCTTCCTCTTTCCAGACTGTCACCCATTGCCCGGCATAGGGTGGCTAACTCTGCCTTCCGTGGGACCCGCCCCTTTTTTCCCGCAAGACGAGGAGGCTTCTTCAGGGGTATCCTCCCTCCCCAGCCCACGGGGGACACCTCCTCCTCACCCACTTTAGACTTCCTAGTTTATTGGTTAGGGTCTCCCCCTTCCTACTTCTCACCAGTAGGAGGCTGAGGGATCTGTTCCCTCAGGGTCTATCCACACCCCCTTCAGGGGGACTTGGTACTCACCCAGCAGTAATGAATGGTGAAGATTGACAAGGGAAGCTATGAAAATTATGTACCTACCGTAATTCTTGATCTTCACCATTCATTACTGCTTCCCACCCACCATCCCCTCATGGGCCTCCTTCTTCGGCATCTCCCCCTCCCTGCTCATTCCTCCCCCTTCTTCGTTGGTCTTTAAGCCAAAAAAAAAACAAACAAAAAAAAACCCTATCTTGATTTTTCCGTTCTTTTCTGAATGGGTCCTATTTCCTCAAGGTAAAGGGGGAACCAGTGGAATTTATTCTATCCTGAGGGAACTCTTTCTGATTGCCCTTAGGGGTGACCTCTTGGTTTTCTTGTCCATGTTGTTCAATTCACAGTTAAAGGACCATCCCACTATGGCTCAGTTCCTTTTGTCCTGGTCCCTCTGGCAGGTCTTAATCTTCTTTTGTATCAGTTTCTTCTGGTTGGTGCTTTCCTGGCACTTCAATTACCTTGAGCTGATACTATTGCCTTGCCTCCAGGGAGTCCGATAGAGTTTCCACTCTATCCTTTTCATAAAGGGGTGCCCTCTGTAGAGCTCACCCCCTTCCCTCACACATCTGTGTTATTACTTCACAAGGTGCTAGAGGACCTCTTCCTCTTCCTAGTTGGGCGCTGTCTTTCTGGAACAGAATTTCTGCCTCGGCAGTCTGTGAGCTCTCAGCTAGAGTTTAAGGGGTTGGGATGATGGGAGGATAAAGAATCTGCCCTTTGTGTCCAATCTGAGCAAGCAGTTCGGTTGAACCTTCTTTTCAGTCCTATCAAGCGGGATCCTTGCTCCCTTGTGTTGGTTCCGAACTTATAAGCCTTAAACTGATATATCAGTGGGCACTGTTCTACCTCCCAACATCCCTTGTTTCTCTTCCCTCTCTTCTTCTTCTTCTTCCTTTTTCTCCTTTTCTTCATCTGTTCCTCCCTTGGAGCCGGCCCAGCAGTGAGGCCCTGCGGTCCCTTAGGGTAGGCATTTTCTTCTTTTTCTGTCCTCTTCCATCTTATGCCTTTTTCAGTTTATATCCTTTCCTTTTTTCTATCCCTCGGCTCTCTTGCCTCACTCTCTTTTTCTTATCCTTATTTCACCTCTCCGGCTAACAGAACTGGGATGGAGGAGGAGTCTGCGGTGCCTAACAGCTGCCCCTCGCTCATCATGCAGTGCATCACTCTCGGGGGCGCCGCCGTCAGTGTCAACTCCTCTAAAGAAAAAAACTCCCGTGGCGGGTGCACACCTCCGGCTTACACCCAGCAGTAATGAATGGTGAAGATTAAGAATTACAGTAGGTACATAATTTTCATTTTGCTGGTGTGATTTCCCGACCGCTAAGAAGCAGGGAGTTTCGGTGTCTTTGCCAGTCATGGGTCGGAGTGATTTCGGGGGAGTTCTTAATGCGGTCTACTGGGCGTCTGTCACCTCTTCCTGTTGGTACTGTGGAGGATTTACAATGGGCACGAGGTGCCAGTTGACTAATCAGAGCCTGACATTTTTGGACCCCATTGTATAATAATAGATTGTAACCTACTCTATCTAAATACAAACCAGGTGAGGTTAGTAGCACACTTGGAATAAAGACAATTAGCCCGACAGACTGCTCTGCCTGGGACATGCACCAGCTACTACGGGCAGTTAAGGACTTCATTGCTGAAGAAACAGGCTGGGCAGGAGTCTTGTCATCACTCTCTAATAGGGACAGAAATATCTTCACTGTTTTCAGTTACTGCAGAGCACATTAACAGAGGCTGATTTAAAGAAAACAAAACCAAACAGCATGATATTTTCAGGAAACACTAATCATGACACAGGGACTTGAAGTCCTGTGGTATTGTAAATCTGTAAAACATTGGTATTTGATCTTTAACTACAGGATTGAGACCCCTGACAGGAAAAATACTACTAAGATATACCATGCTAACCTCAAGAAATGGGTTGAAAAATGCCAAAAGTTGCTTTGCTAGATTTACCAGAAACTGATGAAGATATTGATGTAGCTTATGATAGACTGGAACAAACTGTAACTGCTGATGCTGTAAAAGTGAATGTTTCCTTAACCTCAGAATAAATTGCAAAAATTTGTAATGTGCCAAAGACATGCAACAGTACTTTTACCACAGTACCAGGCCGAGCAAAAGGGGTCGAGCACATAATAGTGACAAGGACTGCTCGCCCTATTAGGCAAAAGACATACAGGTTTCCAGAGTGGTTAAGAGCTGACGTGGTTAAGGAAATACAAAAAAATGAAAGAATTGGGTATCATAGAAGAGTCAAGGAGTACTTGGTGATCTCCAATGGTAATTGTAAACAAAAAAGAAGGGGGTGTTAGAATCTGCCTTGATTTTAGGAAACTTAATCAAGTGTCAGAATTTGACAGTTATCCTATGCCCAGAATAGATGATTTGGTGGACAGACTGGGACGTGCAAAGTATATCAGTACCCTTGATCTCATCAAGGGTTACTGGCAAATCCCTTTAGCTAAAGAATCTGGAGACAGAACTGCATTTGCCACTCCTGTTGGATTCTATCAGTTCACCACCATGCCATTTGGTTTACATGGTGTACCAGCTACATTCCAGCGGTACATGGATGTAATTTTATCACCTCACACTGGTTATTGTGCTGCATACCTAGATGATGTCGTGGTGTACAGTCCAGACTGGAAAAGCCACCTGGAACACCTACGAGCAGTTATCCAAGCTATCAAAAATGCAGGTCTGACTATCAATCCTACCAAATGTGCATTGGGCGTGAAGGAAACCAGATATTTGGGCTATGTGTTGGGAAATGGAGAAGTTAAGCCAGAAATTTCTAAAATACAAGCTGTAGCTAACAGCCCTGTCCCTAAACAAAGAAACATGTCAGATCATTTGTAGGGCTGGCTGGTTATTATCGGAAATTTGTTCCCAACTTTGCTGAGCTAGCTACTTCCCTCACTGAACTCACGTAAAACGGTATCCAGATAATGTGAAATGGACCCCAGAGTGTGATGAAGCTTTTCAAGCCATTAAGGCTGCATTATGTTCAGCCCCTGTTTTAAGAAGCTCAGATTTTGAGAAACCATTTTTGTTACAAAAAGATTCATCAGAGGTAGACCTAGGTGCAGTCCTGAGTCAAAATATAGATGGGATGGAACATCCTATTCTGTACATAAGTAAGAAGTTGCATGACGGAAAGAAAAGGTAACACCATTGAAAAGGAATGTTTAGCAGCAAAGTGGGCCATGGAGTCCCTTACGTTTTGTTTACTAGGAACTGACTTTATACTTATAACAGATCACAGTCCTCTCTGTTGGCGTAACCAAATGAAAGATAAAAATTCCAGAATCACAAGGTGGTACCTGGCACTACAGCCATTTAAATTCAAGGTGATACACAAAATCTGGTAAAGAGAATAGCAATACTGATTTTCTGTCAAGATATGGATCAGGAATTGAGGGTTCTGAAGGTTGAAAAACAAATGTACAAGTTTAAACTTTACTGCGTGCTGTACTGTTACAGAAAAAAGGATACTGCACCTGTGCTTAATTTCTGAAAGTTAGAAGCTAATATTAGTAGAAAATTAATAGAAAGATTTGGAAACCTGTTTAATAAAACAGGTTCCCTCTTAAGGAGGGGGGTGTATGTGACAGGGTTGAATAGGATCCTGTCCCAGTTGTTATGGAGAGTTTGAATGCAAGGACCTGTTATGTTCTTTTCTTTCCTGTCTCTTGTCTGTCTGGTTGCACAACCAAAAAATCCTATGAGACCTAGGATTTGATCACCCCGACAGTCTTGGAGTTCTCTGCCTCTCACTGTCTCTCAGTCTTTCCTTGCTGTTTTTGTCTTTTTCCTCCCTTGCATATCTGCTGGTATAAAAATATATGCAAATCATTATGTGGAAATGTAACTGATATTGGGATCCCTTTGTTTAGAAATGTATATAGCGTTACTGTTGAAATGTATATAATTATAGTTTGAGATGATTGCAGAAAGCTATTGAGAACTCAGGGGGTTAACCTGAGAGCAGTTTTTAAGCCCTTTTTTAGAAACTGTGGAGAAGGGGTCTCAGTTCTGGGACATTGTGTTCTTGCTGCACCTGCCTGAAACTTACAAGAACATTTTAGAGAAAATCAGGATGCTTGTTAAGGAGTGGGTTGCAAAGACTTATAAGAGAGAGCTGCAATGTTTTGAGAGACACAGAGATTGAAGAAAAACTCAGATGGATCTTCTCTGTTTATTCTGCCTTTGTAAATAGTTTTCGGAACAATTTTTTTTTAAGTTACTGCTAGTACTAATAAACACTTTTTGAAAATTCTACAACTGCTCCTGGTTTTTCCTATGCTTCCTGACCTATGTCTCAACAACACAGTGCTGCCGACACCGGTTCCATGTGCCTCCCCCTCGCTCTGTTTCTTTGCAGGGGCCAGCACAAGTACCATCTTTTTCCCCTTCTTTTCCTCTTTGGGTTGCATCGGATCTTCATGCGGAGCTGACCTCAGTGCCGTGTCCGGTGCCGGGCCCGCACCGCATGCGGCACTGGCCCCAGGTGGGGTGGCACCGGGTTCCTTAGTGCTGGGCCTGGTGCCAGTTCCAGTCTCTCCTGTATATCCTTTGCCCAGGCCAGACAATGGCCTGTTAGGGGCAGCTCCCACCCCTTCTGAAGGTGACGTGGAGCAGATGAGTCTGATCCAGACCTAATAGTTTCTGAAGCCAAGTTTAACTGTCATTAAGTCTCTTCCTTCCCCATGTGTGCCATATTTATCCACTGGTAAGGTATAATTGATTTGTCATATTAACTGCTTTCCTTCCCTTCTACTCCTGGCTTTATCTTTGCTTACGCTCCACTGCTACTCTATCAAATCACTCCTCCCCCCCTTATCAGTTGTAGACTGTTGTTTGTTCTAGCTGCCAAAATACTGTGTATGTATTGCACACCAGTCATCATGTTTCATTTATCAGTATGCAACCTGTAAGTCGCTTCCCTGTCTCTTATCGATGTTTACCACCTGCAGTCACCCTATGTGGTACCCTTGTATGTATATCCAGCCTGTATCATGTAACGTGCATTTCATGTATATACTGTTATTACCTATCTGTGTTTGTACTTTAAGTGTTTATGTCACAGGACCTCCTTGTGAATGAGCTTGCTCAATGGAGTTTTCCTGCAATAAACTTGAACTTGAAGAAGGTGATGAAGACTCATTCTATAGTTTGGAAGGTAAGCCCTCACTTCCAGCTGAAAGTCCAGTAGAAGACCTTTCCTTTCAGTCTCTCTCCTTAGGAATATGAGGGCAACCCTGAATCTGCAGACATCTTCTGTGGACCCAGGTAGGCTTTTACGTCTGGAGTGGCTTCATGTTCCTAACATTCCAGTGAACCTTACACTTCCAGTCCCCCCACTCTTCGAGATCTTGTCTGTGGCGGTGTGGGCACGGCCGGCCGTTATTCCATCTGTCTGCAAATCCATAGACAGAAAGTAGGTTCCTCCTAAGGGGAGACCAATTTTAGCCTCTCAACCCATCGCGGATGCGCTGGTTGTCCTCGCTGAGAATAGCAAACTTGTTCTTCTGCATGAAGTATCAGCATGTCTATCAATAAAGAGTCTTGTAAGATAGATACCTTGGGAAAGAGGGCATTCGCAGCCGCAATCCTGGGCATGCATATTGCCAGCTATCAAGGGCATTTCTCTCAATACAAGTATGTCTTTTGGAACTCTCTCGAGACCTTAATAGAAGATCTCCTGGAGTCTGACTTCAAATTGGAGATGCTACAGACTGTTATCCGAGGGATCGAATGTAATAGCCATCAACTTAAAGCTTCCATGGAAGCTTATGACACAGCTTCTAGAGCAGCTGCCGCTGGAATCTGTATCAGAAGACATTCTTGGTTTTGGACGTCGGGGTTCTCCTCAAATGCTCAGCAGCGAGTTATGAATATGCCCTTTGATGGCACTTATCTGTTTGGCTCGCAAGTAGAGCAAACCCTGAAGGCCTTTCAGAAGACCTTGACTGCCATTAAAACAGCCAGGCCAGCTCCTTCAGCTCCACAGAGAGGGAGTAACCATCAGTTTTTTTGTAACAGCAGCCCTTTCAAGGAAGAGGCCGCGGAGCCCATAACAGGAACCAGCCTCCTCAGCCATTAAAGAAAATGCAGCACAAGACACAAGGCACAGGGCTCAAAAGCACACTGTGCCACCCTCTGAAAATCTGGCCCTGGTCTCACCTCAGCTGCCTGAGGTGGACATTTCCATGGCAGTGGGAGGTTGTCTGACTCAGTTTTACAAGTGGAAGTCTATCAGTATGAATAAATGGTGAAGATTTATTTTTATTTATTTATATTTAGTTTAACAGGATTTGTGCACTACACAAATAACACTGCCTATTTTCAGGCATGACCCGGGAGAAATGCAAACATCAAACAATAACATGGCTAAAAGGTTACAATAAGCTTAACTGTACAGAAATATGCAGTAGGCAGCCAGAACAATTCAGTAGTGCAAAACAGCTACTGTAGGTATGACATAGCGTAAGTACAAAGGAATGCAGCAATAGGTAACAATATAAACAAGTACAGCACAAATACAGCACATCGGGCATAAGAGTAGCTATTCTGAAAGTTGAACAATTATGGTAAGTACGCAGTTTTCGTTTCTGGAATACCTGCTTTTCCTATCCCAGTCAGGGCTTCAGTACTTCTCTGTTAAAGTCTAGTGTCAGTGGCTCAGTAGGTAGTACACTCGCCTCTGAGACCGGGAGATCAGAGGGCTGTGAGTTCAGTTCCCACATCTGGCACTGGGGTTAATATCCCAGTACTGACATTGTAGTGCAGCATGAGAGGGGTGCTGCACTTCTGAGGTGCCATCTTTCGGATGAGACGTTAAACCGAGGTCTCATCTGCCTGGATTGGTGGTAGTTCAGGTGGATGTTAAAGATCCCATGGCACTTATCGAAAAGAGCAGGTGAATTTCCCCGGTGTCCTGGCCAAATTTCCCTCATTCACTAAAAATACCACCAACAGCTTAATCTGGTTCAAGGTCAGTTGGCATTCATCTGTATCCCCCTCCCCCGGGTCGTGCCTGAAAATAGGCAGGATTTGTCTAGTGCACTTACCCGGTCAACAAAAACTAAATAAAATAAAATAAAAAAGTGCGTTTGTCTGCCATCTCGGTCTATAATGCACTCTAAGAGAAGGCCTGTGGCTCAACTGTAGTTGTCTAACAAGTTTTTTTAAAGGGTTTTCTATATATTTAACCCCAGCCTGTAAGCCTGCTTTTATTTGGGTTCTATAGCTGGTTTGGATTTCCTGACTAGGGCTCTGTTCAAACCTGCTGCCTCTTGTGACCTTAAGGAGGGAATGTTTTATCAAAAACTAAGCTAATTTTTCCAATAATTACATCTTAGAACATATTTTTGTATATTCCTGATGACATCTAAAAAAAGTCTATTTTGTAAGTGCAAGAAGACACGAGGGGGGTGTACATTAGACAGTTCTGTGCACAGCCCGGGGCTGAAGGCACATGGCCTACGGTTTTGTGCCTTACTACACCCCTGGCTGTACGTTATATAAGCAATAACCCACCACAGAGTGTGCTGTTGTTGGGGATTAACGCACAGCTGGGTGTGTTGTGAGGCACAAGGCCACAGGTCAGTTGCCCTCACAGCACCCGGGTGTGTGTTAATCCCCAATAACAGCACACCGTGGAGTGGGTTATTGTGCTTGTAACATGGATTATGTTTAACCTATGACAGCAGGTGTTTTTTTGTTTTGTTTAAACAGCAAAAAAGTGACTGTATCCTGCCACCTTGCAAAATAATCTCTAACAAATACTGCAGCTTGCATAATCTATGGAGCCTCAAGCTGACAGTATCACAGAGACACACACACATTGCACTCTCCTGGCTTGCTGTGTCTCTCTCCTGTCATGTATAGGGTAGGGTATGATCGCCGATAGTGACTTTTTAGAACTTAGTGCCCCATCTGTGTGTGTGTGTGTGTGTGTTTCTCTTTCTCACTATCACTCTCTCTCGGTCCCCTGTGTCTCTCTTGCACTCTGTCTCTGCACACTGTGGGTTTCTGTCGCTCTGGAGACGGGAATGTGCCATTCAATGAGTGTACAGAGAGAGACACACAGACTAGAGGTCGAGGTTACTTGCAGTTGTATTGCCCGTCCCGCTGTGTCTCTCTCTCTCTGTGACGGGAAGGGAGATCATCGCCACAACTTGCGGTGTGCCTGTAGCAGCAACACAAACAACAGACAGTGACAGAGAGAGAGAGAAGCTGAGCGGAGAGCTACCACCATATAGATCTCTCTGTGGCCCCCCCAAAACACAGTGAGAGAGGTCAGCGAGTCGCAGCAATGATGCACTCCTGGTATAGCAGAGACATGGGGCGGTGATTCAGATGTGATATATATATCCCCCGGTGGACTGCTCCCTCTCCCCAACAGAGAGACAGAGAGAGAGAGAGACAGAAAGGTGAGCAACACAGTCAGAGGACAGACACATTGGGACATGCAGTAATTGCCCCTGCAGTCATACACCGACCTCCTTGTAAAGGACCAGGCATACAGAACAAGAGAGAGGACACTGCAGTCACCACAGCTCTCTCTCTCTCCCTCTCTCTCCTCTACCACTTGGACTTTCTCTGGGTGCTTCTTCCTCTCTCTGTCACTGCTGAAGGGGAAAAAACAAAACAGCATTAGTGACAAGGGACATGGCAGCGGAAGTCAGACAGAATATGTCAACGGGGAATGGACATTCTCTCTCTCTCTTTCTCTCCCCCCATATGCAACAGCTTCAAATACCTTGACAGAGAGTGAGTGACAGACAGAGACACAAGATTGCAGCACTTTTGCTTCAGATTCTGTGTCCCCTAATCTTGCTGTCTGTCATCCGAGTGCCCACTGACAAAACTTGGAGTTGTGTGCGATGTATTCTGTAACTAGGTACGGAACGCATGTCAGCACTCACCTGTACTGCCTGTCGGAGGCTCGCTGTCTGACTCCCTTCGTCTGCTGTTGGCTGCATGACCACTCTGAGATCACTCAGTATGGAGCAAGGGGGACACACTATAGACACTCGTCCAGGTGTCAATCCCTTACTGTCTGTAACAGCTAAGTGCAGCAGGGGAATGAGAGTTTCAAGGACTATACAGAGAGAGAGAGAGAGAGACACACACAGATGGGAGAATGCCGCAAATGTCAATTGCATGTCCCAGTCCCACTGTGTGTGTGTGTCTCTCTCTCTCATAGAAACATGCTGCTATTCTGTTTTGAGCAGTACAGGGCAATGAATGTGACACAGGAAGCCAACACGATCCTCTGACTGCTGGAAGCCAAGTCAGTGTGCAGTACCCGGTGATCTGCGAGGCAGATGGGTGGGGAAGACAACACAAATAGGGGGCGACTGACACTTCAGGGGAGGACAGATCCACTGCTCTCTGTGACTCCACCAAACCTGCACTTCTTCTGTATAGGACAATAATTTTGCAAAGGCACCTCTGTGTTGTGCAGTAATACTGGGAGTCGCTAAGAGAGGATTGCAAATAATAATAATAACTTTATTTTTAAAGTGCCTTTCAAAATATCAAGGCGCTTTACATATCAAAAGCCGCAATATAAAGTGCCAATTAAAAACATATAAATAAAATAAATGCATAACATAATATGCTAAAAACCAACAATAAAACCATCCATACAATCAACAAATAATATTTGTACTCAGATATCATAAATCTTCCAAGTAGGCCATATGCCACAGGCAAGTTTTCAAGTTTTTCTTAAATACCTCCATGGACTGACTTTGCTAAATTATTTTCCCCTACACAACAGGTGCAGGCTTGCCCAGGGATCTCACTCAGAGGCACATCTCAGCTGCTATGCTGTTAACATGCATTAATGCACAGTCATGTGTTGCTGTTCATCTAGTCACTTGCCAGCTTTTCCCTGCCCATGTTGTAAAACTGTCTAATGCACACCCCGTCATGTTTTATTGCTTACTTAATACACTGGCTGCCATACGGAGTACACCCCTGTGGATGCAAGGAAAAGCAGTTCTAGTCTATCACTTTTCTAACTATGTTAGATTTTTTGATTGTGTACCCTTGTTTTTTTATCCCTGTGCTGGCGCATTAGCCCATTCTCACTGGGAAATGATGGAGGAGATGACCACTCTTGAGTCTTTGGGACATCAGTCCTGTAACTCCGGTGCTCTTAATCCCTTTCTTTCCCTCCTAGAGGTAAAGAGGGCAGTGAATTCTCCCCAGATTAATTTAATTCTTCTCTGGTAGCTTGGAGTTACCCTTTTTGGGGAGTCCACGTGTCACGTTTTCCAATTTGGCACATTCTGCCATCGTATTTGCAAGGGGCTCCTAGTCTGGACTTCCCCTTTTCTTGCTTGTGCCAGAGCCATATGATCAGGGCTGCTACCTTGATTTTCTTATCACTGTCCATCCTCTGTCTGGCTAGTGACATTAGGCTTTGACTTCCCTAGCCCAGCTACCATTGTGCCACCAAGTAGGCTCAGCCCTTAGATTCTTTGTTGGTAGTTGGGTTTTATCTTATTTTATTTCCTTTATCCTTTCCCTATCCCTTTGGGTTAGACAGTATCTATTCTTCTGTTTATTCAAACAACATGAAGTCTTGCTGTATTCTGGCCATTGCAGTTAGCCCCAGCACTCAAACTGGCCCGGAGAGTAGATGGTTAATTTTCTATGCAGAGCATAGAACGTTGAGCTCGAGCTCGGTTCAAACCTCTGTCTGCTGCACTTTGAAGCGTTACTGTCAGATTCTTTACTCTGCCTAACTGAACGGCCGCTCCAGAGATTTCTCCTTTGCTAACGGTTCGTAAGTCAGTTAAAGTCCTTGGTTTTGCCGATTATTTTTCACAAGTTTCGGTTCAGATCTCTGTCTGTGGTACAGTAAGTACTAGGTACTGAACTAGACATAGTAAACTTGTGGAAACTGCAAAACTGATTTTTCGGCCTGTTCGACTGAACCGGCCGTTTAGTGATTTATATATTCTGTCTTTGTTTTTAAACTTAGAGTGTGGTTACCGGTCCTTATCAGTTTAAAAAAAACTGCATTTTCTTGTCGTTTTTTCCAATACCTGTGACAGGTTAGAAACTAATAAGGGTGTCTTGCCTGGTTGTTTGCCATAAAAAGGGTAAGTTTGTGGTCAGGATGGCTATGTCTGAGAAACCCAAAAGAAAAACCGGGCCCACTGGTTTTCAACACTGCAGTGTGTGTGGGGAGGTCTTTGCTAAGGCTGATCCCCACACCACCTGTGTTTATTGTCTGGGGTTTGACCACCTCGATTCAGACTGCCAAATCTGAAAAATTTCCCTAAGTCTACCCTGGAAAAAAGATTAGGTAGGCTGAGGGATAAGGAGGCCGTGAAGTCCGCTGACCCGTATGGCCAGCCCGGTTCGGTTCCGACCAAACCTGAGGGAGTGCCCTCTGAACAGGGCGAAACTTCTTCAGGCAAGAGGAGAGCCGATCCTGAGGGATTGGTTCCAACAAAAAGAAAAGAAAAATCATCTGATTCAGTTCCAGAGACCCATTTTCCGACCGCCGAAGAGATTGCCAGTGCGATAAGGATTGTAGAATTGCTTCGTCCAGTTCCGTCTGATCCGGCGCTTTCTGGCAGGCGCTCAGTTCGGTCGGTTCTTCCGGTTCAAGATTATGCCGTGATGATTTCTATGAACCGGATTTGGAGGGGGTTGAAGATTATGATGATGATGACGATGGTGTGGGAGGTCTGGTTGAGCCCATTGAACCGGACATCTCCCCAGACAGGCCTTCTGGTGTTTCCCCTTCTAGGTTTTCTGAGTCCCCTTCCCACTGCATGTTTTACAGGAAAGTGGCAGAAACCCTCCAGCTCTCTGTGGAAGAAGCTGTAGAGGAACAAGAGGAACCTGATTATGTGGAGATGATGGACATCCCAGAGTCCACAAGACTGTCTATTCCCCTTCATAGGTCTTTTGGGAAACAGACACAAAAGATTTTAAAAACTCCAAATTCTGTACCTCCTGTCGACAGAAGGATGGACAAAAGGTACACTTATCAGGTTCTGGTACAGAGTACTTGTATCAACAATGCAGCCATGTTGGGGTTGTGCAGGCTGCAGCCTGTGATAAGGCTAACATACCCTTGGCTTCACACCCCCCAGATAAAGATTCTAGGAAGCTGGATGCCATGGCAAAGAAACAATACATGGCATCTGCCTTGGGACTCAGGCAGGCTAATTATATGGCCTATGCAGCCAGGTATCAGAAGTCCAGGTGGGACACTGTACTGGCACTGGCTAAGCAGGTCTCCCCCCAGCTAGCCTCGGAGCTGGAGGGGGTGGCTGCTGATGGGATTGAGGCATCTAAGGTACAGTTCCATGCTGCTGTGGACTCCAGTGATGTGTTCTCTAGAATCATGGCTACATCTGTGGCTCTTCGGAGAATGGCTTGGCTCAGATGTACTAGTCTCTCACAGGACACCCAGGCTAAGGCCATGGATTTCCCTGTGGTGGGCAATTCTCTGTTTGGGGGGCAGACAGAGAATTACATGAAAAAGATGGATGAGTATAGGAGCACGTATATGAATGCACAGGCCAAGGAAAGGCAGGCAACTCCTCAAAGGCAGCAGTCTAGGGGCAGGGGCAGGCCTTTTCATAGGCCTTTCTGCCAAGCACAGGCCTCTTCTCCCTTTACTCAGAGGGGGTTCTTCAGAGGGAGAGGCAGAAGGGGGATGAGCAGAGTTGCATCCATCCCTCAACCTAAGGCTGCTGCCAAGCAGTCACCCTGATGTGTCAGCCCAGGGCGACTCCCCCATTCCTGTAGGAGGCAGGCTGGCTTACTTCGTCCAGGACTGGATGTCTTTTACCTCAGGCAAGTGGGTCCTGGAGGTGGTAAGCCAGGGGCTGGTTCTCAGCTTCAGAAATTTCCAAAGCTGAGGGCCAGATCTTTTCCACCTGCAAGCATCTTCGAAACCACTGCCCTAGAGGCAGAGGTTTCATCTCTACTGGCTCTAAAGGCTGTAGAGAGAGTTCCTACATTGCACAGGGGCAAAGGTCTGTACTCCAGGTACTTCCTTACCCCAAAAAAGACAGGGGAGTGGCGACCCATCCTAGACTTAAGATACCTGAACAAACATCTTTTAAAACCAAAATTCAAAATGGTGACTCTGAGAATAATCCTTCCCTCTCTAAGGCCAGGGGACTGGCTAGCTTCCCTGGACTTAAAAGATGCCTACTTTTACACTCCCATCAGGTGCTCCACAGAAAGTACCTCAGGTTCGAATTGCCTTCAGGCCATTATCAGTTCAAAGCTATGCTCTTCGGCCTGACATCAGCTCAAAGGGTATTCACAAAATGCCTAGCAGTAGTAGTGGCCTTTTTAAGAAGGAAAAATATTTCCATATTTCCATACCTGGACGACTGGCTTATTGTGGGTCAGCCTCCAGACCAAGTCAAGTCAGACCTTCAAGTGACTCAGCAAGTGCTCACTTCCCTTGGATTCCTTCTCAATCTTCCCAAGTCAGTTCTCGAGCCTGTACAGCTCCTCACCTTCATAGGGGCAGAGTTGGATACAGTTAAAGCAAGAGCTTTTCTTCCTCTGGAAAGGGCAAGGGCTACTGTAGAGCTGACTTCTTCATTCCACCTTCTGGTCTCTCGGCCAGCAAGGCACTTCCTTCAACTTCTGGGCCACAATGCAGCTTCTACAGCAGTGGTCCAAGGGGCCAGATTTCAGATGAGGGACATTCAGTTTCACCTGAGGGCCTTTTGGTTTCAGAAGAAAGATTCTCTAACCAAACTAGTTCCAGTGACCCAGACTCTGATCCAGGCTCTCCAATGGTGGCAGGATCAGGGCAACCTCAGGCAAGGAGCCCCATTCATCACTCAGTCTCACTGTGTGGTCCTAACCACGGATGCTTCTCTGTTGGGGTGGGGAGCCCATCTGGGGGCTCTCATAGCCCAGGTTCTGTGGTCCCATCAGGAATCCCTTCTTCATATCAATCTCTTGGAACTCAGGGCAGTCTTTCTGGCCCTGCAAGCTTTCTCTCAGTCAGTGCAGAACAAGGTGGTTCAGGTCAGGACAGAAAACACCACCACCATGTGGTACATCAACAAGCAGGGAGGCACTCGATCCGCAGCCTTGTGCATGGAAGCTATGAAATTGTGGTCCCTAGCTTATTCTCTGCAGACCTCTCTAATAGCGGTCCACCTTCCAGGGAAGGACAATGTGCTTGCAGATGCATTGAGCAGGATCTCCCAGGGCCATCGCGAATGATCCCTGGACCCTCTGATGTTGAAAGTGATTTTTTCACAGTGGGGCACTCCAGAGATAGATCTCTTTGCAGCCCCAGACAATCACCAACTTCCTCTGTTTTGTTGCAGACCCCCAGCGTTGGGCTCAGTCCCTCTGGATGCTCTGATCTTGAACTGGGAAGGGAAATTTCTATATGCCTTCCCTCCCTTTCCTCTACTGTTCAAGATTCAGGTCAAGGTAAGGTCACAACCTTGCAAAGTGATTCTGATTGCTTCAGACTGGGCCAGGTAGCCTTGGTACCCCCTGTTGCTGTCCCTAGCAGTCCATCTTCCCCTGTCTCTTCCCAGGAATTACAACCTGTTAACCTCCTCTCGGGGGAGGATTTGGTACCCCAGTCTTCGGTCGCTCAATCTCAAGGCATGGCTCTTGAAGAGTTAAGAGTATGCAGATTTGCATCTGTCCAAAGAGGTTCAGGATATTCTGAAAGCCTCTCGCGAAAGCCTGCCACCAGAAAAACTTACAACTCCAAATGGAAAAGATTCAGCATTTGGTGTTCCAAGAAGCATATATCCCCAGACACTGCTGAATTGTCTACAGTTCTGGATTATATGGTTCATCTTAATGGCCTAGGCCTCAGACCAGCTACTCTCAAAAGTACATTTGTCAGCTGTTTCTGCTTTTCTGTCAGTGGGAAAGCCTTCCTCACTGTCATCTCACCCTGTATTCTGTACATGTTTCAAGGGATTACTTCATGCCAATCCTTCCTTTAGGGATCCTACCCCTGCTTGGGATCTTAATGTTTGCATTGCTCAGCTTATGCAACCCCCTTTTGAGCCCTTGTCTTCAGCAGAGCTTAAAGGGGAAGTCTCCCATAGTTCCACACCAATATTTTCCCAATTCCTTATGTGTAACTGTTGTGTGCCTCCTCTAGTTGCCAGCAGTCCTATTGCTGTCCAGATCTAGATTATAAATAAAAATATACACCCCCCAAAAGTTATCCATGTGTTTGTCCTCCATTTTACCATCAATGTTGCTGGAGGTCGATGTCATCAGAGCAACAGATAATGGTGCTGCACTAAATGCAGTTCCACCAGTAAACAGAACCCACAATGTTTGGTTCCCCACTTGAGTAATGGAGGAACCCTTTAAGTATTGTTCACATCCTGAAGTGCAGGTCTAATAGGGACTAGGACCATGTGAGTGTGATGCAGCACTGATTTGAGGTATATATAGTATTCATGTAAGGAAGTGCTATATGTGTTGTGTTACTGTTAGCAAAAACAGTTTACCCAATAAATGACTCTGGGTACAACAAGAGTTTTAAGTGGTATTATGCAGCTGTTGTATTATGGTGTGTGTGTGTGTTAACATTCTCTGTTTTGATTGACACCAGCAGTGAGAAACAATCTTGCAAATAGGCCCTTTCCCTTTGTAACTAGGCAGTCAGTGATTGGATGGCTGCTGTAAGGCAATAAAGAATTCAGCTATGGCAAGGAATAGGTTACCAGGAAAGCACAGACACAAGCACTGGGGGACTCTGGTTCAAATCCTACTAGAGTGCCTTACCTCTAACCCTTAAGAAGTTCCCTAACCTCATTAGAAACTGTGGTGGCCCACAGGTCCATGGTTTAAAAGTGCTGTAATTCCCATTATAAATCATTAGCAGTGATGTGAGAGCTACAGCACTTCACTTTCAAGGTACTAAGGATAAGCTGTGGCAGCCCCCCCACTTTGTAATGGCAGCATTTGAAGTAGGATGTCCCTCACAAATCAGATGCTACACCTCAGCTGTTGTAGGTAAAGAAACTAATCAGTCTCTGTTTGTAGTGCTCTGTATTTGCTTAGCTCACTCCTCCCATGTCATATGCATTCTGTGTCTTGGTATTTCCAGTCAGAAACTCAGATTTAAGGAGCATTTGAAATGTAAAACAATACACTTTATAAAGTAAATGATCTAGCTCTCCACTTTCAGGCTGCTGAAAGGGATGTGTACAAGCCAGTCTTGTGTGATCCTTTGGTAAACTGCCCAGGCTCATCTTGTAACAAATCTTCTTAAGAGTGCTCACCTGGTTCAATACAGAGTGACTGATTGACTGTTCGATTGGTTGATTGACTGATTCAGTCTACTGCTTTCCACAACATGTTACAACTGTCTCACAGAGAGAAATGAGCAGTGCAAAGAAACAGCTTTTGTTTCCTGTGAATGAAATACTATTAGATGTATTATTTGCTCTACACATACAGTATTAAGGCTACAGGTACTACTCCCTTTGTGAATTGCATGACAGAACTGCCTTAAGCCATTGCAAACTTAAACTAAAATCAGGATAGACAGCATTGACACCCTTATGTTTTATTCTGCAGTGACATCAAGGAATGGGAGGGGCTGTATTACAAGTACCTCATTTGCATGTAAATAGAGGCTTGCTTGAAATTTTACTACTTTGTGTCAGAGCCTCAAACTCTAGATATGTGTTGCAACAGAAGAAATGGCTGATCTCTTATTGACATATGTACAGTACTTGATGTAATATATAATAAATACATTGGATATATCCACATCATACATATACAGGAGTCTTCTCCTTTAAGTACTTGACTTGGAAAACTGTGTTCCTGGTAGCTATTACCTCTGCCAGGCATATCAGTGAATTGCAAGCTCTGTCAGTGGAGCCTGATTCTATCTCATTCCATAGAGATAAGGTGGTCCTTAGAACTAATAGAAGGTTTTTACCTAAAGTGGTTTCAGATTTTCATCCGAACCAATATATGTCTCTCCCTGTGTTTTTCACTGATCATTCTTCTTCAGGAGAATGAAGTTTACACAGTTTGGATGTTAAAAGAGCCCTTGGTTAATACATTGAGTGTGCTAAGGCTCACACGTTTGCCTCCCTTCAGTTGTTTCTCACTTATGGGGAAGTGGGTAAGGGCAAACCTGCCACTAAGAGAACTATTGCCAGGTTAGTCATCTCTTGTATTCAATTCTGCTAAGAGAAGCTAGGCAAAATACCTCCCTCAGGCCTGAGGGTTCATTCGACTAGAGGTACAGCTGCTTCCCTGGCCATGGCCAGGGATATTCTTCTAGAGATATGTAAAGCAGCCACCTGGAAAACAGTTCATACATTCACCAAGCATAACTCCCTGGACATCCAGGCTAGGAGTGATGCTCGGTTTGGTACAACAGTGCTGCAGAGCCTATTCCCAAGGTAGGTTTGATTCCCTCCTCCATGGAGGTACTGCTTGGTAGTCTGCAATAGTGAGAATACGGCGAGACTTCATATTGTTTGAAGAAAAAATTACTCACCTTAGTAATTATGTTTCTTCTAATGGAGTCTTTCTGTATTCTGACCTCCCTCCCTATCACCTCTCTCAGAACCTGTTTTTGGGAAGTGGGCTGGCAGATGGTGTTGCACCCCAGGGTGCATTGGGTACTCCTCCTTTACAGAGGGGAGTGGTTATATTATTAATTTAAGAGTCTTAAGTTGTTCACTACCTGGTTTTTGATTTTTGGATTTCTTGACTTGAGTCTTTTGGGGATCCAAAATATTTGAGTAACCATTTGGCTAGTAAAAATTTTACAATTTCCACACAGTAGTTAGTATCAGCTCATAAGAATCTGACGTTGCGCTTCAAAGTGCAGCAGACAGAGGTTTTGAACTGAGCTCGAGTTCAACGTTTTATGCTCTGCATAGAAAATTAACCATCTACTCTCCGGGGCAGTTTGAGTGCTGGGGCTAACTGCAATAGTCAGAATACAGCAAGACTCCATTAGAAGAAACATAGTTACTAAGGTGAGTCATTTTTTTCTTTCTCTCCACTTTGTTTCTGTTCTGGAGAACAGAACTGAGGTGCTGAGGGAGCTAGTGATGGTTATTGGTATTGAATCAATGCTGAAGATATTCTGGAAGATCAACAATTACAGTAAATATGTCTTTTTCATATTTCTTCCGTTCCATATCTAGCTTGTGGGGGTGTCTTACTCCAATGTCCAATGTGTGGGGCTCTCTGGAGGAGATATCAAAGAAGATACAGTAGGTCCGTTACTTACCAGTTGTAGGTCTTCGGAAGACTCTTCTTGATAGAGCCATACAACTACTTCCCTCTGTCCCCTGGTGAGGAGGAGTACTGTTTGATCTTCTTCAGGGGTATCTCAGTTATCAGGTTACACCGTAGGAACCTTCTCTGTCGGTGAAGGGGAATCCACACAGAAGATTTTCAGCAATACAATTGGGGATGCCCATGCCGTTGACATCTGCCGATGTCAGCAACCCTATATAGGCGTGGGCAGCCTCACTCCCTCCTCAGTTCTTTCCCGCCATCGACTTGCAGGCACAGTCTCCATGGAAGCTCTGTCACAGTGTTTGTGCCTTTTTCGGCCTATGGCCAGATTTTTTCCTACTACCCTTACCTAAATCTCTTTTATAGAGTTTTCTTTTTTGTATATGTCGAGAGTTAAGCCTTCCTCTTCTTTTTTCCATCACTACTACTGCAGAAAGAAGATTGCCTCTACAGACGAACACTCTATGTCTGCTGTCTTGGACCTTACCACAATGTCTCTGACTGTGAGCTCTGCCAAATGTTCAGTCAGACAATTCTCGGATGATGCAAGAAGGCTCTCAGAAAATTCCTGATAGAACAGCTCCGGGCAGGGGTCTTCCAGGGCCCTGGCCGCTCAGTTGCCCGCCGGTTCTTTAAGCTCCTAGATCTCCAAGGCCCAAGACAAGTCCTTGGGGAGAAGTCACAAAAAGACCAGGATCGTGACCGCTTCCCGGTGGGACATCCTGCTCCCTGTTGGCTCAGTTTCGTCGATGGCGGCTCCACAACGTAAGAGACCAGCTATTCAGGTCTCTGTTTCTTCCAGGCCCATACTGACAGCTTCTCTGCCCGACTCTCAGGGCTCCTGGCCATCCACCTCTGGTTCGTCGGCCACTCCTCCGTTGGCGATGGGCACATCACTGAAGGGTACTCCGTCGAGACCTACCCTTTCTTCTCCAAGGGCTATAGGCTCGTCAGACTCTCAGAACGGAGGGTCATCGGCTTCTGTGCTGTCCAACCCCCATCTGTTGATGATGACCATGGAACTGAATGAAGTACTGGTCAAATTCACTAGCATACTAGGCAAAGTGGTTGCTCAAGCCCTTCCTGATGGCACTCCAAAGCAGGAATTGCTCTAGTGCCTGCAAACCACTGAGGATGTAAATAAACATCTCCGGGCCCTGTATGATATGGCTGACAAATCGGCCAGGGCAGTTGCCACTGGCATATGTCTTTGTAGGTACTTGTGGCTGAGGGTCTTTGGCTTTGCAGCTGATGTGCAAAACAAGGTGCTTAATGTCCCTTTTTTTTTTTTGCATCATGTTTATTAAATTTTCTAGTCATACATAAAAAGAAACACAAACCATACTTTACATAAAGCTTTTTAATAAATTTACCTTTAATACATCACTTATCAATACCCTCCCAAATTCTCCTATTCATACCAAATTACCAGATTTCCTTTACTCTGCCATACCCTGCTCCCCGTAATACCCCTTCCCTTTAGACAATAAAAACAAAAACCCTGAGTAACTAATAAATCCCAAAGAGAAGAGAGAAAAAAAAAAAAAACTCCTCTAGTCTCTCTCATCTACACTCCCTCTACCTTATCCTTACCAGTGTGCTTTCCCTCGCCATTCCGGTCCAACCCCCTCCTCTTCCTCCACCTCAGCTGCCCTCTTTTATCCTTGCAGCCCCCTCCCCAACACCTCCAACTCCCCTAGGGGTAATGAGGACAAGAACGTACCCCATACCCTCCAGAACTGATCCTCCCTATTTTTTGCCCCATAGTATAACTTTTCCAACCCTAGGGCTTGCAGACATTGATTTTTCCACTGCTGAACCGTTGGGGTCTCATTTGTGACCCAAGTGTTTAAGATGCACTGCCTGGCTAAAGTAACCAGAATCCGCACCCACCTCGGTAGGGGTCTCCAATCCTCCTCTTCTGAGGCATCCACCCCAAACAACATCTCAATTGGGCTTCTCTCTACCTGTCTACTCCACACTCTACCTACTTCCTCTGCTACCCCTGTCCAGAACTTCCTCAGGGACGGGCACTTCCAAAAGCAATGTATGTATGTACCTTCCTCTATCCTACACCTTCCACAAAGGGGTCAGATCTCAGGCCGAAATTTGTGTACCATACTTGGTGGGCAGTAAAGTCTATGCAGAAATTTATAATAGGACTCTTGGTACTTATTATAGACTAATAATCCCTTACGCATTTGTAACAACAACTCCCAGCCCTGGTCTGGTATCTCCCTCTGTAAGTCCCTGCTCCACAGTCTCCTAGTCTTACAAGTAAAATCAGGCATACACTGCCGACCCATTCTTGCCGCCCTCCCTATTATACCCCTCTCCTTCCCCCTTGTACTTAGAACCATGTGCGCTACCTGCTCTAGGGGAGAGTCCGCTACTGGGCTTTTACTTATTGTTTTGGCGTAATTTCTTGCCTGAAAAATTCTAAACATACCGGATCCCATATATTCACCGATCTTTTCTCCCGACATAAGCTTCCCTTGTTTCCAAAGCTCCTTCACACATTTAACTCCCTGTTTCTCCCAACGCAGGAAGCCTGCATCCTCCAAACCCACTATAAACCCCGGGTTCCCCTTCAGTGGGAGTAATAATGTCTCTTCCCCAGGTTTAACCCCCACCCATTTCAACAGCTGCTCCCATCCCTCTAGTACTGAAATTACTAGTGGGTTTGGTTTCCCCCGCCTCTTATGCCCTTTTTTCCCAAGAAAGCCGAGATCCTCACCCCCCTTCCCTCCTTCCTCCAGATCTAGACATCCAGCCTCTGGTGGTCTGTTCACCCAGTCCCCCAAAATTCTACAATGCATGGCCAAGGCATAATTCCTGAAGTCAGGCATATTTAAACCCCCTTGTTCCCCATCTGCTCGCAGCCTGCGTAGACTTGCTCTCGGCCTTTTCCCTCTCTCTATGAATCCAGCAAAAGCCTTATCAGCTCTCTTCAGGTCCTTTCTATTTAGGCCCATTGGCAGCATTTGCATCAGGTACAAGATCCTGGGCAAAGTGTTCATCTTTATCAGGTTTATGCGTCCCAGCCATGATATAGGAAAACCACTCCATTGCCTCAGTTCCTCTTCTATATTTTGTACCATGGGAGTAAAGTTTAACTTATGTAATTGGCCCAGATCATGGCCAATGCGAATCCCCAAATATGTGAATTCCAACTTAGCCTTCTTAAGACCCCAGGCCGTATCTCCAAATTCTTTCTCAATTCCCCCAACAACATTATCTCCAATTTCTGAATGTTTACCTTGTATCCAGAAAATGCCGTAAATTGTTTCATAATTGCCAACAATGGGAGGACAGAACTGGCCGGGTCTCGGACATATAACAGCATATCATCGGCATATAATGTAACCTTATGTTCCCTCCCTGATCCTGCCACTACTCCTTTGATTTCGGCTAAACTTCTAATTGTATCGCCAAAGGCTCTATGGCCAATGCAAACAGAAGCGGCGATAAGGGGCACCCCTGTCTAGTACCCCTATGGAGAGTGATCTTCTTAGTTAGGCTTCCGTTTACTAATACCCTAACTTCTGGGGCTTTATACAGACTCTCCACCAATCCTATAAATCCTTCCCCCAGTCTGTATCCCTGGAGGGCTTCAAATAAATATTCCCATTCTATACGATCAAATGGCTTCTCGGCGTCCATTGTTAAAACTGCTATGTTTTTGGCCATCTGAGGCTCTCCACACCATATTAAGAGTTTCATATTATGGTATGAGCTCCTCCTGCTACAAAACCCATTTGTCGGGTGCACCAAATCCGGGAGCACCCTGTCCAGCCTCCTAGCCAGAACCTTGGCCAGAATTTTGGCGTCACAATTTAATAGGGAGATCGGCCAGTATGAAGAGCACTCATGCCCATCCTTCCCTGGCTTTGGAACCAAACAAATGACTGCTTCTCTAAATGATATCGAGAGGTTCCCACCTCCCTTGGCCTCTGAGAATACCCGACACAAGGGATCCACTACCTGTCCCTTTAATACTTTATAAAATTCTATGGGAAACCCATCCGGTCCACTAGCCTTCCCTTGTTTCAAGCATTGTATTGCCTGCCTAACTTCTAGCTGAGTAATCTCTCCCTCCAACAACTTCCGTTGTTGTTCTGTTATATGCTGGATTTTAACTCCCCCCAGGAATTGTTTTATTCTGTCTCCAGTGTCAGAACACTCTGCCTGGTTCAGCTGCTGATAAAATTGCTCAAACCTCACCTTTATTGAGTCCTTGTCCTTTAATAATTTCCCCGTCTTTGTCCTTTATTCCAGTTATACTTGTATATACCCGTTTACCCTTTATTAACCGGACCATTAGCGAGCCAGACCTGTTCCCCCATGCTAATGTCCCTTTTAATGGCACCAAACCCTTCGGCGATGATGTCCAGGACCTCATTAATGAGCTGCAGGCCTCTAGCACATCCATTAAGTCTGTCCACTCTCTCTCTGTCTACCACACTCAACCCTGTGGTAGAGGACATTCTACTTTTCATAGACAGGCCAATAGGCCAGGTTCGGGCTCCCGCACCCAGGGCAAGCACAGAGCCCAGTCTTCCTTGCCCAACCCATCTAATACTGGAGCAGCAGTCAAATGACCCAGAAATGATGGACCAGCCTCCACAACTGGCTCAACCTCAGCTTGACTCCTTGCCAGACCCCCCCCCCCCTCCTCTGGTCCAGACCCAGGAGCTGGTGGTCAGAGGTTGGTTCTCCCTCCAGCTAAATCAGTGGAGAACCATAATTTCAGATGCTTGGATCCTGCAGCTCATTTAGAGCGGTTGTACCTTGTAGCTCATTCAACAGCCTCCAGATGTCCCTCCACCACCCTCAAACTACCCCCACAGCCCACTTGGCTGTTCTCCAGGAGGAAGTACAGTCTCTTCTGCACAAGCAGGTAATCGAAATGGTGCCAAGATGGCAGAGCAACCAGGGGTTTTATTCCAGGTTTTTCCTGGTCTCCCAAAATACTGGAGCTCTGAGACCCATCTTGGACCTCAAGAACCTCAGTCTAGTTGTCCAGTACAAAAAGTTCCAGATGGTAACTTTACCAGGCCTCATACCCCTCCTCAAGGCTGGGGACTGGTTCTATTCACTGGACATGCAGGATGCTTACCTGCACATCTTGGTCTTTCCTCCTCACTGGAGGTTTCTTCGTTTTGCCTTTCAGGGTGATCACTACTAGTTGAAAGTGCTGCCCTTTGACTTACCCTCTGCACCGCGTGTCTTTACCAAATGCTTGGCAGCGGTTGCAGCAGCTCTCAGAAGAGAGGGACTGTATGTTTTCCCTTACCTGGATGATTGGCTTCTCAAGGCCCCTTCCAAGGTACAGCTTTTGCTGACTCTGGAGCGCACTCTCCAACTTTTCTACTCTCTGGGTATAATGGTCAACCTGCCCAAGTTCATTCTAGTACTGTCCCAAAGCCTGAAGTACATCGGGGTGGTTCTAGACTCTAAGCAGGGGAAGGCCTTCTTGACCCAAAACAGGGCAGAATGCCTTATGGCTCAGGCTCAGGAAGTTGCTCAGAACTGGTACATTCCTGCCAGACTGTACATCAGGCTATTGGGTCTAATGACTGTGGCCATTCCCACTGTTCCACTGGCCAGACTTCACATGCGCACTCTTCAGTGGACCCTGACAGTGCAATGGGACCAGTGTATGGATGAGTTAGACCAAGAAGTCCTGGTCTCCTCCCTGGTTTGCAAGGTGCTGCAGTGGTGGATGGACCCCTTGAACCTTCTTTAAGGGGTTCCCTTCCAGTTTTCTTCCCTGCATCATATTTTAACCATGGATGCTTCCGGTCTAGGTTGGGGAGCACACCTGGGTCCCTTCCAAACCCATGGCTCCTGGTCCCAGTGGGAAGCCACCCTGCATGTCAGTGTCCTGGAGATGAGAGGAGTGCTCTATGCCATGCAGGCTTTTCATGAGCATCTGGCTCCGGGCCAGCTGCTGGTGCAGTCAGGCAATCTGAGTGTTGTATATTACATCAACAAGCAGAGTGGGACTCATTCATACCCCGCTTTCAGGGAGGCCATGAGAACATGGTATTGGGCTCTGGAGCACCATCTGACACTCTCTGCAGACCACTTCAGACAACATGAAGTCTTGCTGTATTCTGACATATTGCTGCAGTGATTCCCAGCCTTTGAACTGCCCCGGAGAACAAAGAGTTAACTTTCTATGCAGGGCATAGAATGCTGAGCTCGAGCTCGGTTGAAGTCTCTGTCTGAAGTGTTTAAAACTTAAACCGTCAGATTCTTTACTCCGCCTCATTGAACGGTCACTCCGGAGATTTCTCCTTCAGTTTGGTTCGAAAGTCAGTTAAAGTTTCAGTTTTCGTCGTTTTTTTTAAACCGAAAAACTTATCCACATAGTCGGTTTAGTCTCTGTCTGTGGTGCTGTGAGTACTAGATAGGAATTGTTCTGTTTTTCTGTGTGGAACTTGTAAAAGTGTGGCTCGGTTCGGCTGAACCGGCCATTTGATAGTGAAATCTTGTGTTTTGTGTTTTCTTAGTGTGTGGTTACCGGTTCTTATCGGTTCTAAAAAAAACATGTTTTAGTACGTTTTTTTTCTAATACCCGTGACACGGTTAGGAACCAATAAGGGAGTCTTGCCTGGCAGTTGCCATAAAAAGGGTAAGTTGGTTAGGTTGGCCATGTCTGAGAAACCCAAGAAAAAAAATGGGCCACTGGGTTTCAACACTGCAGTGAGTGTGGGGAGGTCTTTACAAGGTCAATCCCCACACCACCTGTGTTTATTGTCTGGGGTCTGACCACCTCAATTAGACTGCCAAATATGTAAAAACTTTCCCAAATCTACCCTTGAGAAGCGATTAGGTAGACTGAGGGAAAAGGAGGCTGAGAAGTCCGCTGACCCAGATGGCCAGCCCGGTTCGGTTCCGACCGAACCAGAAGGAGTGCCCTCTGACCAGAGCGATACTTCTTCGGGCAAAAGGAGAGCCGATTCCGAGGGATTGGTTCCAACAAATAGAAAACGCAAAGACAAATTGACCGGTTCGGATCCAGAGGTTCATGTTCCGACCGCCGAAGAGATAGCCAGAGCGATTCAGATTGTGGAATCGCTCCGTCCGGTTCCTACCGATCCGGCTCCTTCTAGCAGGGATTCGGTTCGGTTGGTTCCCCCGGTTCAAGATTATATCCTCGAAGATTTTTATGAACCGGAATTTGAAGAGGAAGGGGAATTTGAGGATGGTAATGTGAAAGTGAGGGCCTGGATGTGTCTGTGGAACTGGACATTTCCCCAGACAGACCTTCAGGTGTTTCCCCTCCTAGGCTTTCTGAGTCCCCTTCTCACTTTATGTTCTACAGAAAGGTGGAGGAAACCCTCCAGCTTCCTATGGAGGAGGCTGTGGAAGATCAAGAAGAGCCTGATTATGTAGAAATGATGGACATCCCAGAGTCCAGGAGACTGTCTATTCCCCTCCACAAATCTTTTGGGAAACGGACACAAAAAAGACTAAAGTCTCTTAACACTATATCTCCTGTGGATAAAAGAATGGACAAGAGGTATACACTTTCAGGCTCAGACATGGAGTTCTTATATCAGCAGTGCAGCCATGTTGGGGTAGTGTAGGCTGCTGCATGTGACAAGGCAAATATTTCCTTGGCTTCACACCCCCGAGACAAGGACTCCAGGAAGATTGATGCCATGGCAAAGAAATAGTACATGGCATCTTCCCTGGGACTCAGGCCTACATGGCCTATACAGCCAGGTACCAGAAGTCCAGGTGGGACACTGTACTGACTCTGGCTAAACAAGCCTCCCCCCAGCTAGCCAAGGAGCTGGAGGCAGTGGCTGCAGATGGGATTGAGGCATCTAAGGTTCAGTTTCATGCTGCTGTGGACTCTAATGATGTGTCATCAAGAGTCATGGCTACATCTGTGGCTCTTCGGAGGACGGCTTGGCTCAGGTGTACTAGCCTCTCGCAGGACACCCAGGCTAAGGCGATAGATTTTCCTGTAGTGGGTAATTCTCTGTTTGGGGAGCAGACAGAGAATTACATGAAGAAAATGGATGAGTACAGGACCACTTACAGGAGTGCTCAGGCCAAGGAAAGGCAGGCAACTCCTCAAAGGCAGCAGTCTAGGGGCAGGGGCAGGCCTTTTCAAAGGCATTTTTACTAAGCACAGGCCTCTTCTTCCTTTTCTCAGAGGGGGTTCTTCAGAGGGAGAGATAGAAGGGGGATGAGCAGGGCTGCATCCACTCCTCAGCCTAAATCCCCTGCCAAGCAGTCACCCTGATGGGCCTGCCCGGGTCGACTCTCCTACTCCAGTAGGGGGCAGGCTGGCTTACTTTGTCCAGGACTGGATGTCTAGTACATCAGACAAGTGGGTCCTGGAAGTAGTAAGCCAGGGACTGGTTCTCAGCTACAAAAAATTTCCAAAGATGAGAGCCAGATCTTTTCCATCTGCAAATCTCTCGGAAACCCTTGCCCTAGAGGCAGAGGTTTCTTCTCTCCTAGCTTTAAGAGCCATAGAGAGTGTACCTACCCTACACTGGGGCAAAGGACTGTACTCCAGGTACTTCCTGACCCCCAAAAAGACAGGGGAATGGCGAACCATGCTAGACCTAAGATATCTAAACAAACATCTTTTAAAACCAAAGTTCAAGATGGTAACTCTGGGAATAATCCTTCCCTCTCTAAGGCCAGGGGACTGGCTAGCCTCCCTGGACCTCAAAGATGCCTATTTTCACATTCCCATCTGGTGCTCCCACAGAAAGTATCTCACGTTCGAGTTGCCCTCAGGCCATTATCAATTCAGAGCAATGCCCTTTGGCCTAACCTCAGCCCCATGGGTTTTCACAAAGTGTCTAGCAGTAGTAGTTGCCTTTCTAAGAAGGCAAAAGATTTCCATTTTTCCATATCTGGACGATTGGCTAATAGTGGGTCAGTCTCCAGACCAAGTCAAGTCTCATCTGCAAGTGACCCAGCAAGTGCTCACTTCTCTAGGATTTCTTCTCAACCTTTCCATGTCAGTTCTCGTACCAGTCCAGCTTCTTAACCTTTATAGAGGCAGAACTGGACACACTCAGAGCAAGAGCCTTTCAAACAACATGAAGTCTTGCTATATTATGACAATTGCAGTATGACCGCAGGTTAGAACTGCTCCGGAGGTGAAATAGTTAACTTTCCATGCAGGCATGGAACTTAGAGCGCGAGCTCGGTTGAAAACTCTGTCTGTTGTGCTTCAAAGACAGACTGTCAGATTCTTATCTCCGCCTCACTGAACAGTCGCTCGGAGATTTCTCCTTCTCTTTCGGTTCATTTGTCGGTTTAAAGTATTATTTTTCGGTTTTAGCGAGAATTAAACCATAACCAGTCGGTTCAAGCTCTGTCTGTGGTAATGTAAGTAATAGATAGGTTTACATTTAGTTTTCTGTGTGGAACTTGTAATTTGTTATCGGTTCCAGTTTGAACCGATCAGGTTGTATTTAAATCTTCTAGTCCTTTTTTAGAGTGCGGTTCCCGGTTCTTATCGGTTCTAAAAAAAAACGGATTTCATTATGGTTTTTTCCACGACCCGTGACACGGTTGGGAACCGATAAGGGTGTCTTGCTTGGTGGATGGCCATAAACGGGCAAGTTGGTTAGGCTGGCATTATGTCTGAGAAACCCAAAAGAAAAACCGGACCCACTGGGTTTCAACACTGTAGTGTTTGTGGAGAAGCTTTTGCTAAGGCTGACCCACACGCCACATGTGTCTATTGTCTGAGGTTTGACCACCTCAATTCAGACTGCCAGATTTGTCACAATTTCCCTGCTGCCACCATAGATAAGAGAGTTGGTAGGCTCAGGGAAAGGGAGGCCAAAAAGTCCGCTGACCCGGATAGCCAGCCCGGTTCGGTACCAACCGAACTGGAGGGAGTGCCCTCTGACCAGGGCGATACTTCCTCAGGCAAACGAAGAGCCGTTCTGAGGAGCCGGTTCCAGCAAAAGGACTAGAAAGTCAGCTAGTGTAGAGCCAAAGTTCTCTCCCAACTACTGAGGAATAGCTAAAGCAATTAAAATTGTCCAGTCTCTCTCTCCAGTTCTGACCGAACCGACACCTTCTGATAAGCGTTCGGTTCGGCCGATTCCACTGGTTCAAGATTATGATTTTGAGGATTTTTATGAACCGGGGAAGGGGAAAGAGGAATATGAGGAGAATGAATATGGTTTTGAAGATCTGGATATGCCCATTGATCCGGACATCTCTCCAGATAGACCCCTAAGGGTTTCTCCTCCAAGACTTTCTGAGTCCCCTTCTCATTTCATGTTTTATAAAAAAGTTGCTGAAACTCTCCAGCTCCCTGTTGAGGAAGCTGTTGATGACCAAGAGGAGCCAGACTGTGTAGAAATGATGGATATTCCAGAGTCTAGGAGACTGTTTATTCCTTTGCATAAATCTTTTGGAAACAGACAGTAAAGTTTTAAAAACTCTCACACTATACTTCCTGTGGATAAAAGGATGGACAAGAGGTATACCTTATCAGGCTCCGACACTGATTTCCTCTCTCCAGCAATGCAGCCATGTGGGGTAGTGCAGGCTGCAGCCTGTGACAAGGCTAATAGTCCCTAGCTTACACACACCTGAGAAGGACTCCAAGAAGATTGATGCTATGGCAAAGAAACAGTACATGGCAGCATCTTTGGACTCAGACAAGCAAATTATATGGCTTATGCTGCTAGGTACCAGAAATCCAGATGGGATACTGTGCTGGCCCTAGCAAAATAAGTCCCTGACCAGCTGCCAGTGGAGCTGGAACAGGTGGCTATGGATGGTATTGAGGCATCCAAGGTGCAGTTTCATGCTGCAGTGGACTCTAATGATGTTTCATCAAGAGTCATGGCTACATCTATGGCACTTTCGAGGATGGCTTGGCTCAGATGTACTACCCTGTCTCAGTATACCCAGTCTAAGGCCATGGATTTTCCTGTTATGGGAAATTCTCTGTTTGGGAGCAAACAGAGAATTACATGAAGAAAATGGATGAATATAGGACCACCTATAGGAGTGCACAGGCCAAGGAAAGGCAGGCCACTCCTCAAAAGCAGCTTCCTAGAGGCAGGGGCAGGCCTTTTCATAGGCCTTTTTAGCAAGCCCAAGCTTCCTCCTCCGCCTATGCTCAGAGGGGGTTCTTTAGAGGGAGAGGCAGACGGGGTACAAGCAGGTCTGCTTCCACCCCTCAGCCCAAAGCCCCTGCAAAGCAGGCACCCTGATGGGATTGCCAGGGCCGATTCTCCTCTACCTGTAGGGGCAGGCTGGCTTACTTTGTCCAGGACTGGATGTCTTTAACATCAGACAAGTGGGTCCTGGAAGTAGTAAGTCAGGGACTGGTTCTCAGCTTCAAAAATTTCCAAGCTGAGAACCAGATATTTTCCCACCTGCAACTCTATCAGAGGCACTTGCCCTAGAGGCAGAGGTCTCTACCTCCTGGCTCTAAGAGCTGTGGAAAGGGTTCCTCCCCACACCAGGGCAAGGTTTGTACTCCAGGTACTTCCTTACCCCAAAAAAGACAGGAGAATGGCGGCCCATCCTGGATCTCAGATATTTAAACAAGCACCTTTTAAAGCCAAAGTTCAAAATGGTGACTCTGGAAATTATTCTACCCTCTGTAAGGCCAGGGGACTGGCTAGCTTCCCTGGACCTCAAGGATGCCTACTTCCATATTCCCATCAGAAGCTCCCATCGAAAGTACCTCAGGTTCAAGCTGACCTCAGGCCACTACCAGTCAATGCCCTTCGGCCTCACTTCTGCCCCAAGGGTATTCACCAAATGCCTGGCAGTAGCAGTTGTCTACCTAAGAAGGCAAAAGACTGCCATCTTTCCTTACCTGGACGATTGGCTCATAGTAGGCCAGTCCCCAGACCAGGTCAGATTACACCTTCAGATAACGCAGCAACTGCTTACCTCTCTAGGTTTCCTTCTGAATCTCTCAAAGTCAGTTCTAGAGCCTGTCCAGCTTCTTACCTTCATAGGCGCAGAACTGAACACACAGGAAGCCAGGGCCTTCCTTCCCCTAGACAGGGCAAAGACCCTGGTCTCCCCTGGCCTCCTCATTTACCCTGCAGGTCTCCCGGCCAGCAAGGCATTTTCTGCAGCTCCTAGGACACATGGCTGCTTCCACAGCAGTTGTGCAGGGAGCAAGATTTCAGATGAGGGACATCCAGTTCCATTTGAGAGCTTTTTGGTCTCAAAGAAAGGATCCTCTTACCAGGTTGATCCCAGTAATCAACCCTGATCCAAGCCCTACAGTGGTGGCAGGATCAGACCAATCTGAGACAAGGGTTCCTTTGTCACTCAGTCTCATTCTCTAATCCTTACTACAGATCGTCCCTCTTAGGTTGGGGAGCTCCATGTGGTGACCCACCACCCAGGGTCTGTGGTCTCCCCAGGAATCTCTGCTCCACATCAACCTGTTGGAGCTCAGAGCAGTTTTTCTAGCACTTCAAGTTTTATCCAAATCTGTTTAGAACAAGAGTATTCAGAGTCAGAACAGACAACACCACTACAATGTGGTACATCAACAACAAGGGGCACTCGGTCCATGGCCTTGTGCACCGAGCGATGAGTTGTGGTCTCTGGCTTACTCCTGAACACTCCTCTACGGCAGTTCACCTCCCAGGCAAGGACAATGTCCTGGCAGATGCTGTCCAGCAGGATTTCCCAGGGCCACCACGAATGGTCACTGGATCCTGGTCTTGGGAGTAGTATTTGCCAGATGGGGCACCCGCAGATAGATCTTTTGCAGCCTCAGACAATCACCAACTTCCTCTTTTTGCTCCAGGCCCCAGTGTTGGGCTCTCTCCCACTAGATGCCTTAGCCTTCAGTTGAGAGGAAGTTTCTCTATGCCTTCCTCCTTCCTCTCCTGTTCAAAGTGCTAGTCAAAATCAGATCCCAATCCTGCAAAGTCATTCTGATAGCTCCGGATTGGACCAGACAGCCCCGGTATCCTCTCCTGCTGTCCTTAGCAGTCCATCCTCCCCTGTGCCTTCCTAGGACTTACAATCTGTTAACCTGTGCCCAGGGAAGGGTCTGGTACCCGAATATCAAATCTCTCAATCTCAAGGCTTGGTTGTTGAAGAGTTAGAGTTTGCTGAGTTACACCTTTCCCTAGGTGTAATGGATATATTGAAGGCCTCAAGGAAGCCTTCCACCAGGGCTACTTACAATTCCAAATGGAAAAGGTTTTCCATATGGTGCTTTGAAAAGCATATTTCCCCAGTTTCTGCTGATCTACCCACGGTCCTGGATTATATGGTCCACCTGAATTCTTTGGGGCTGAGACTTGCTACCCTCAAGGTGCACTTGGCAGCTGTGTCTGCTTTTATTTCAGCAGGTAAATCCTCTTCTCTTTCAGCTCATCCTGTATTTTCCAAGTTTTTTAAAGGGTTGTTTCACACCAACCCTCCATTCAGAGATCCTGCCCCTGCCTGGGATCTTAATGTTTGCATTACTCAGCTAATGCAACCCCCCTTCGAGCCCTTGTCTCCAGCTGAGCTCAAGTACTTGACTTGGAAAACTGTGTTTCTGGTAGCCATCACCTCTGCCAGACGCATAAGTGAATTACAAGCTTTGTCAGTGGAACAGGAGTTTATCTCTTTCCACAGAGATAAGGTGGTCCTTCGGACTAACAGAAAGTTCCTGCCTAAGGTGGTTTCAGATTTCCACCTTTATCAATCTATTTCTCTTCCAGTGTACTTCACTGACCACTCCTCCTCTGGGGAGAGGAGGCTGCACAGCCTAGATGTGAAGAGAGCCCTTAGTTACTACATGGAGCGTACCAAGGGTCATAGGTTTGACTCCCTCCAACTGTTCCTTACCTATGGCGGTTGGTAAAGGAAGCCAGCCACTAAAAAATCCATTGCCAGGTGGATCGTCTCTTGTATCCAATTCTGCTACGAGAAGTTGGGTAAAGTTCCTCCCTCAGGCCTGAGGGCTCACTCTGCCAGAGGTACAGCTGCTTCTCTGGCTGCTGCCAGAGACATTCCTATTCTAGAAATATGTCAAGCAGCTGCCTGGAAAACAGTTCACACTTTTACCAAGCATTACTCCCTGGACATCCAGGCTAGGAGTGATGCTCGGTTTGGCACAGCCGTGCTTCAGATCCTATTTCCTAAGTAGGTTCTGTCCCTCCTCCATGGGGGTACTGCTGTGTAGTCTGCAATTGTCATAATATAGCAAGACTTCATGTTGTTTGAAGAAAAAATTACTCACATTAGTAATGTTTCTTCTAATGGAGTCTTGCTATATTATGACCTCCCTCCCTGCCTGCCCCTCTCAGAACCTCTGTTTTGGGATGTGGGTGGGTGGGCAGTACAGGGTTGGCACTTTTTTGATGCCCACCTTGTTGTTTTCACCTACCTTTTGGGGTGAATTGGTGTTGTGTTTTTGCATTTTTGGGTCTCCTGACTTGAGTCTTTGTTTTAGGCCAAAAAATGAGTGTTTATGTTAGTGTAGCCAGTTGGCTAGTGTAGGTTTACAGCTTCCACACAGAACCTTAGTGAGTTTTAGCTCGTAAAGATCTGACAGTTTGTCTTTGAAGCACAACAGACAGAGTTTTCAACCGAGCTCGCGCTCTAAGTTCCATGCCTGCATGGAAAGTTAACTATTTCACCTCCGGAGCAGTTCTAACCTGCAGTCATACTGCAATTGTCATAATATAGCAAGACTCCATTAGAAGAAACAACATTACTAAGGTGAGTAATTTTTTCTTCTTCCTCTAGAAAGGGCAAGGGTTCTTATGGAACTAGCTTCTTCCTTCAGCCTTCGGGTATCTCGACCAGCAAGGAATTTCCTCCTGCTCTAAGGCCATATGGCAGCTTCAACAGCAGTAGTCCAAGGGGCAGGATTCCAGATGAGGGATATTCAGTTCCACCTGAGAGCTTTCTGGTCTCAGAGAAAGGATTCCCTTACCAAACTGATCCCAGTGACTCTGACCTTGATCCAAGCCCTCCAATGGTGGCAGGATCAGGACAATTTAAGACAAGGTGTTCCCTTTGTTACTCAGCCTTGTTCAGTGGTCCTTACCACAGATGCTTCCCTCCTGGGCTGGGAAGCCCATCTGGGGTCCCTCACTGCCCAGGGGCTGTGGTCCCCCAAGGCATCCCTTCTCCACATCAATCTTCCAGAGCTCAGAGCAGTTTTTCTGGCTCTAAAAGCTTTCTCACAGTGAGTACAGAACAAGGTGGTTCAAGTCAGAACAGACAACACCACCACCATGTGGTACATCAGCAAGCAGGGAGGGACTCGGTCCACGGCCTTGTGCACAGAAGCCATGAAGTTGTGATCCCTGGCTTATTCCCTGCAAACCCCTCTTGTAGCAGTTCACCTTCCAAGCAAGGACAATGTGCTAGCAGATGCACTGAGCAGGATCTCTCAGGGCCATCACGAATGGTTCCTGGACCCTCAAGTGTTGAAAGTGATTTTTTCAAGGTGGGGCACCCCAGAGATAGATCTCTTTGCAACCCCAGACAATCACCACCTCCCTCTGTTTTGTTGCAGACCTCCAGTCTTGGGCTCAGTCCCCCTGGACGCCCTGATTCTGAATTGGGAAGGGAAGTTTCTGTATGCCTTTCCCCCCTTCCCACTCCTGTTCAAAATTTTAGTCAAAATAAGGTCTCAGCCTTACAAGGTGATTCTGATTGCTCCAGATTGGGCCAGACAGCCCTGGTACCCCCTGTTGCTGTCCCTAGCAGTCCATCTTCCCTTGTCACTTCCCAGGAATTACAACCTGTTAACACCCTCTCAGGGGAGGATTTGGTACCCCAATCTTCAGTCTCTCAATCTCAAGGCATGGCTCTTGAAGAGTTAGAGTTTGCAGATCTGTAACTTTCCCAAGGGGTTCTGGATATCCTCAAGGCTTCTCAAAAGGCCTCCACCAGAAAGACTTATAACTCCAAATGGAAGAGATTCAGCATTTGGTGTTCTAAGAAGCATATTTCTCCAGACACTGCTGGATTGCCTACGGTTCTGGATTACATGGTCCATCTTAATGGCCTAGGCCTCAGACTAGCTACTCTCAAAGTACACTTGTCAGCTGTTTCTGCATTTTTGTCTGTGGGGAAGTCTTCCTCACTATCTTCTCATCCTGTGTTCTGAAAATTTTCTAAAGGATTACTTCTAGGGACATGGATATGTTGTTCATCCACACTCATTGGCAGTATCCTTGCCGCTTTAAATCTTGCCGGAAGGTCTTCAAGCTTGCTCCTCCCACCCACCCGGGTGGTATAACTCTCGGCTCCGCCCCATGACGCCAGATCTTCCTTACCGCTTGGAAGCTCAGGTTCCCTCCTTAACGCTCTGCGTTTGTGACTGGTTCCTATTTCTCCGTTTGTGGATTTAAAAATAATATTTTGCAAAAGACTTCGTCTTGATCCTCCGCTGCGATGGATAAATCGACCTCGGATTTGGAGATGCCCATGCGGCAGAAGATGTCTCGGACGGATCCACACCCACGTGTGTCTACTGCTTAGGCCTTGAGCACGACCCGCAGGCTTGCGACCTGTGCTCATCTTTCTCGGCCCTACGTCCTCGAAGACCGTGCTGCCCGATTGCAACTGGGCCCGTCGAGCGTTTCCTCAGTGAAGTCAAGGAGGCCCGGTTGGCGGTGTCGCGGCGGCGGGCTTTCGCGGATCAGCTCGGCGGATGGTGCGCCCTCGAAGGAGGCGGCGCGGGCCGTATCTTCCTCGGCCGCGGCATTTATCCCGCTCTCTCTGGGTTCTTCCTACACGGCTTCCTTTAAGGAGCTTTGTCTGTCCCTCTCCACTAAAGGAGAAGGGCCTGCGTCTGCTGGACCTTTTTCTCGGTCCAAAAAGAGGGACAAGGGTAAGTCCCTCCGTCGACGCTCTTGGGAGCGGGAAAGGTCCCTCTCCCCGGGCCGTCGACCGTCGGCTTCGGTCGACCGCTCGCTCGGCCACTGGCCTCACGGTGTCCCCTGCCAGGTCAGTTGACCGAGACTCCCACTGATGAAGTCGAGATTTTCTCTAACCCATTGGACGGGCTGTCGCCTTTAGCAGCCGAGATTCCTCTCTCCGGTTCCCCGGAGGAGTTGAGGATCCGTGGCTCGCCTGTGTGCCGGTTCCGGGCCCTCGGATGGACCTTCCGAGCCGAAGGAGTGTCGGTTCCGCCGACACCTCCTTGCACCGACCCGAAATTCCGGGACTCTCGGTCTCGGTCTCGGACCTCTTGGCAGTCCAGCCGTTCCCACCGTCATGTGCGGTCTCGGTCTCGGCACCGCGGTAAGCGGCGTCGCCGCTCGTCCTCGTCCTCCTCCTCGGATGAGGGGAGGCTTCGGCGTAAATTACGTCGACGGTACGAGGACCTTATGTTGCAACAGCTCCTCCTGGCCGGGAATAAGCCGACTCCGGCGCCTTCCCCGGCCATTAAGTGGCTGTCACCGGAACGGCCGACACAACCCCTCGACTTGCCCGAGGAGCCTATACCCAGGCCGGTTGTTCGGCCAAAACCAGCTGCTCCACCGATTGCGGTGGAACCTCCGCCTCCACAGCCACCAATTGGGGCTCCGACCAAGGATTCTCGGTCGGCTAAGGGTTTACCCCATCGGCTGTCAGTTACCCTCACTCCCGACCGACCTCGGCAGGTGAAGGGTGGCTCAGGCCAGAGGCAGCTCTTCGAGGACTCTTCCGAGTCCGAAGATGATTCCTCCTTCTTCTCCAAGCGACTGGACTTGGAGTCTTCAGGAGGTCAGCCAATGGACGATAGCCCGTCGTCCTTCCTAGGACTGCTTCGGCTCATCTCGGAGTCTACCGGGATGGAGCTCGAACCCGTTTCCAAACGGGCCAGGTATCCCCTCACGGAGATTCTGGACCGAGGGGATTCTCCGACGGAGGCCTTTCCGGTGGCCGAGGCCATAGTGGGTCCAGCACTGGAACTTTGGCAGCGCCCTGCTTCCTGCCCTGCGCCTTCGGCCAGGATGGCCAGGAAGTATGCGGTCCCTACCGGTTCCTTGTCCGGTTTTTCGGAACACCCCTCTGCTGAGGGGTTGGTTACCGACAGCGTTTTCCGGCGCGCCGGCAACGCCAGGGATGTGGACAAACCTCCTGACAAGGAGTCCAAGAAATTGGACTATGTCGGGCGAAAAGTCTACGCTGCGTCCTCTCTCGGCCTTCGTCAGGCCAGTTCGGCCGTCCTCATGGCACATTTTTCTCATGCCCTGTTGGGCTCCCTGGATGAGGTCATCCTCATCTTCCCACCGATCTGCAGACTACGGTTAGCAGGTGCGGACCAGGGCAGGCAGTGGCCAAACAGCAGCTCCAGACTGCTTTGGATGTAGGGGACTCATGTGCCAGATCGGTGGCGGCTCGTAGTGGCTATAGTCTGCAGGCTTGGCTGAGGATATCCACCTTTACTCGGATACCCAGCACAAGTTGGCGGATGTTCCCTTTTTGGGGACTGACCTCTTCGGCCCTGGGGTGGAAGGTCACCTGCAGAGGATCGAGAAGTCCAATGCCACCTTGGACTCGGACTCTTCCGCTCAGAAGGACAAAGGCCGCAAACCACAGCCTAAGCCCTTTCGTCCTTCTGTGCCCCCGGCGCGCCCGGCCCAGCAACGTCAGGGCCAGCAGGCTCGGCCTTGGCATCCCAAACCCAAGCCGGGCTCTCTAACAGGAGGCAGGAGGAAGAGGCCCAGGAGGTCCCTCGGTCGTCCCTCCTCCAAGCCTGCCCAGTGACGGGCTGAGGGGTGTCGCCCCCATCCCCGTCACCTTACCCCTGGGTCCCCCCGTGGGGGGACGGCTCCCGCACTTCCGTTCCGCCTGGTCCGCTGTTACCACGGACAGGTGGGTCTTGAGGTGGGGAAGAGGCCTGCCTCTGGAATTCGAGCAGGCACCACCTTCAGAGCCGCCGCCTCGGGGGCTTCTCGATCCCCAGCCTCACTGGCGGCTCGTCGAGCCAACATCACCTCCTCCTCCAGAAGGAGGGGTAAGAGAGGTGGTGGACCCTCCTTCAGACCCAGGGTTTGTGTCCAGGTACTTCCTGGTTCCGAACGGACGGGGCTGGCGCCTCATTCTACTCCCACACGACCTAAACAAGTTCCTAAGGTCTCGAACCTTCAGGATGGTCACTTGGCTCAGATAATACCATCCCTGGAACGGCAAGGTGGTTCTGCTCTCTGGACTGCAGGACGCTTTTTCACGTCCCTATCCGTCCGTCTCACCAGAGATTCCTTCGCTCGAGCGGAAGGATCTCTCTCGAGTTCCAAGCCATGCCCTTCGGCTTGTCTCCAGCTCCCAGGGTCTTCACCAAATGCATGGCAGTGGTGACAGCATTCCTGCGCGCCGAGGGTCCGGTGTACCTTACCTGGACGACTGGCTGATAGCAGCTCCTCCAGGAAGGAGGCGGAGTGGTCCAGAGATCTGGCCTCCAGGTCTGCTCTCAACTGGGCCTCCTTGTCAACGAGGCCAAGTCGGAACTCGAGCGAAGCAGGTGATTTTATTCATCGGGCGCGCTCGACTCTCTTGAGCCAGGCTCCGGCCAGCGGACAGGGCCGAGGTTCTTTCCTCCTTTGCCCGATCATTTCTGGTTGGGCACTGCGCCTGCCGGGACTTCCTGCGCCTCCTGGGTCTCATGGCGGCCTGCACCAGCGTGGTCCGTTGGGTCGCTGGAACATGCGTCCCTTCAGTGGGGACTGGCCAGCCAGTGGTCACAACGCCTGCGATCCCTTGGACCAGCTTGTGTCGGTGACACAGGGATGTGGAATGCTCTCCAGTGGTGGACCGTCCCAGATCAATTGCAGGAGGGCATCCTGTTCGTCCGCCGAGCCGACGGTCTCTGTCGACCGATGCCTCTCTGATGGGTTGGGGTGCCCATCTGGGGAACACGGGCTCATGGCCTCTGGTCCCGCGGGAGTCCCGATGCCACATCAACCTGCTGGAGCTCGGCGGTCCGCCTAGCTCTCACCGCCTTTGCTCCGTTCCTCCGGGGTCAAGTGGTCCGAGTCCAGACGGACAATACCACGACCATGTACTATCTAAACCGCCAGGGCGGGATGCGCTCCATGCTTCTATGCAAGGAAGCTCTCGCATTTGGTCACTGTAGCGCAGCCTGGAGGCGGATCTCCTAGCTATTCACGGCAGGAGCCTCCAACACCCTGGCCGATGCCCTGAGCCGGATAGGGGCTGCATCCCACGAGTGGTCTCTCCTGCCGGAGGTAGTACAGCATCTGTTCTCCCTTTGGGGCACACCTCAGGTGGACCTGTTTGCCTCCACGGAGAACGCGAAGCTGAGTCTGTTCCATGCCCGCCCCCCTCAGCAGGGCTCGCTGCAGGGGGATGCCTTCTCGAGGCAATGGACCCCGGGCCTCTTTTACGCCTTTCCCCCATTTCCCTTGATCCACAAGGTGCTTCTCAAGGCGAGGAGGACAAGGCGCAGGTGATTCTGATAGCCCCAGACTGGCCTCGCCAGTTCTGGTACCCAGATCTCCTCAGTCTCAGCTCCAGGACTCCCAGGCAGCTTCCAGCTCGCCCGGACCTGCTCTCAGTCAATCAGGGAAGGTGTTCCATCCGGACCTTCAATCCCTGCACCTGACGGCCTGGTTCCTGAGCTGCTAGAGTTCCAGGCTTTGGGTCTTTCCGACGAGGTCCTCAATGTAGTTGAGGCGTCCGTAGGAGTCGACCAGAAAATGCTATGCCTTCAAATGGAAAAGGTTTTCCATTTGGTGTCAGGGCAAGGGCTTGGACCCTTCCTCCTGTTCCTTGGCAAGCATCTTGGACTATTTATGGTCCCTTTCTAGTCAAGGGCTTAGGTCGACGACCCTAAGGGTGCACCTGGCAGCCATCTCTGCTTACCGGGCGCGGGCCGGGAAGCAGTCGGTGGCGCAGGAGAAGGTGGTCTGGCGCTTTTTCAAAGGCCTTGATCACATTTCCCCTCCAGTGCGGGAACCCCCACCTCCGTGGGATCTACTGCTGGTACTGGCAAAGCTCATGGGCAAGCCATTCAACCTATGCACAGGTGTGCTCTCTCACCTGTCGTGGAAGACCGCCTTCCTGGTGGCTATCACGTCAGCCAGAAGGATGGGAGAGTTCCAGGCGCTTTCCATCGAGTCTCCTTACCTGGTCTTCCACAGGGACAAGGTTGTCCTGCGCCCCCACCCGAAATTCCTTCCGAAGGTGGTGTCGGAGTTTCACCTTAACCAGGTGTTGACTCTGCGGTGTTCTACCCCAATCACACTCGAGGCTGAATATAGGCTCCATACTTGGATCTCTGGAAGGGCGCCGCTATTATAAGGAGCGACGGCTGAAATTGGGGGAGGTTCCCAGCTGTTTGTCACCTACGCTGAAGCCGCATCTGGCAGACCTGCAGCCAAGCGGACGATAAGCAGGTGGGTAACCTCCTGCATAGATCTCTGCTATAAGTTAGCGGCATGGAGCCTCCCAGAGGGATAAGAGCTCATTCTACCCGCCATACTGCTGCAACGGTGGCTGCTTCCAGGGACGCCCTATCCAGGAAATCTGCAGGGCTGCTACCTGGAAGTCAGCAAACACCTTCATTACCCACTACCACATCGACCTTGAGTCACGCCTGGATGCTGGTTTTGGGGCCTGTTCTCCAGTCTCTTCCCAAGTAAGTATATGGGGGTGTGTCTTGCCTCCCTCCTCCCGGAGAACTGCTAGGAGTCTGCCAATGAGTGTGGATGAACAACATATCCATGTCCCTAGAAATACAGGTTACTCACCTGTAACAGGAGTTCTAGGAATGGTATATGTTGTTCATCCACACGACCCACCCGACCTTCCTCTGGCTTCGGACAAGACAACCTGAGCTTCCAGCTGGCCAGATCTAGGCCATGGGGCGGAGCCGAGTTATACCACCCGGTGGGTGGGAGGAGCAAGCTTGAAGACCTTCCGCAAGATTTAAAGCGGCAAGGATACTGCCAATGAGTGTGGATGAACAACATATACCATTCCTAGAACTCCTGTTACAGGTGAGTAACCTGTATTTCACACCAATCCTCCTTTAGAGACCATGCCCACTGCCTGGGATTTGAATGTTTGCATTGCTCAACTTATGCAACCCCTTTGATCCTATGTCTTCAGCAGAGCTTAAGTACTTGACTTGGAAAACTGTGTTCTTGGTAGCCATTACTCTGCCAGGAGTATCAGTGAATTGCAAGCCCTTTCAGTGGAACCTGATTTTATCTCATTTCAGAGGGATAAAGTGGTCCTTAGAACCAATAGAAGGTTCTTGCCCAAAGTGGTTTTAGACTTCCATTTAAACCAGTCTATGTCTCTTCCTGTTTTCTTCACTGATCATTCTTCCTCAGGAGAGAGGAGGCTACACAGTTTAGATGTTAAAAGAGCCCTTAGTTACAACATAGAGAGTACCACGGGTCACAGGTTTGACTCCCTTCAGTTGTTCCTCACTTATGGAGAAGTGGGAAGGGCAAACCTGCTACTAAAAGATATTTTGCCAGGTGGATTGTGTCTTGTATACAATTCTGCTATGAAAAACTGGGAAAAACTCCACCCTCAGGCCTGAGGGCTCATTCCACAAGAGGTACAGCTGCTTCCCTGGCTGCTGCCAGGGATATCCCTCTGTTAGAAATTTGTCAAGCAGCTACCTGGAAAACAGTCCATACCTTTACCAAGCATTACTCTCTGGATATCCAGGCTTGGAGTGATGCTCAGTTTGGCACAGCAGTACTTCAGAGCCAATTCCCAAAGTAGGTTCTATCCCTCCTCTATGGAGGTACTGCTTGGTAGTCTGCAATTGTGAGAATACAGCAATACTTCATGTTGTTTGAAGAAAAAATTACTCACCTTAGTAATTATGTTTCTTCCTAATGGAGTCTTGCTGTATTCTGACCTCCCTCCCTGCCTCCCCTCTCAGAACCTGTTTTTGGGAAGTGGGTGGGCAGGTGCAGTGTTGCACCCCAAGGGTATTTTTTGCTTGCACCCTCCTCCTTTTTGTTTGGGTGCTGATTTATTATTATTTGTATTAGATTGGTTTTTGGTTTTTGGGTTTCCTGACTTTAGTCTTCCTTGGGAATCCAACACTTTTGTCGGCTAGTTGGCTAGTAGGAATTTTTACAATTTCCACATAGAATTTTTAGTTAGTTGGGCTTGTAAGAATCTGACGGTTTAATTTTTAAACACTCCAGACAGAGATTTCAACCGAGCTTGAGCCCAGCATTCTATACCCTGCATAGAAAGTTAACTCTTTGTTCTCCGGGGCAGTTCAAAGGTTGGAAATCACTGCAGTTGTCAGAATTCAGCAAGACTCCATTAGAAGAAACATAATTACTAAGGTGAGTAATTTTTTCTTTTGTTCTATTGTGCCCCTCTACTACTCTCCACCCAATCTTCTTCCCTTGCACATGTTCGTCAACTCTATCATAGGATTGGATGTTTTGCCATTGGAGCGGACTCCAGAAAACACCAGTGTGAGGCCCTGTATTCTCTTCAGTGGCCTACCTATGACTCAAGGTTACAGTTTCATGCCTTATGCCTTGTATTCAAACTTACCAAGCTCTTTTATCCCCCTTGCCTAAGGGGATTCGCTTTCAAAAAAGCACCCACATGCACGTTTAGATCTACTTCCTTATACTTATTAGCAATCCAGAAGATGCAACGCCTATCAGGTAAGTGCTCATTCACCTTCTCAGCTGCCTGTGCTTGGAATTCCCTTCCCCCTAACTTATTCTCCTGCCCCACCCTATCCTCCTTCAAAAAAGAGCTTACCTCTTTCCTACTAACCCCTCTTCTGCAATTGCTTTAAATAACCCTTATAGCATCATTAATGCCTAGTCTGTGTTACTCTGATAGATGTATCTTGTAATGCCGCTCTCGTGTTCCTGCTATGTAAATATTGTATAATATTAGTTATCCTGTTTTTTTATATATGTTTAATGCCTGATCTGTTTTAAGTTACTTACCTGACTTTCCACTGTAATAATGTTTGCAACATTGTTAAATCTCTGTATATCTTGTATATTATTATTGTATTTATCTATTGTACTGTGTTCACCATTGACACCTGAGTCGTCACTGAAAAAGGGATGGCATGGTCTCAGTGGACTTACCTGGTTACCAAAATTCTAATAAATAATAAATAAATAAATCATTATCAATAACTGTAAAATAGAAAATGAAATTGTACAGGATAGCTGTTCTTAAAGGCAGTACAGACAAAAAATCCTTCATCTGAGTTTCTCTCGCAATTTAAATCTCAATCTCTCTCTGAACAAAAATTTCTTTCTTTTTATAAGATGTATTTTCCTGGCAGTTTAAACTCTGCAAACTGATGTTGTAAATTACATCTTCTGTTTCTCACAATGTACCAAAACGTCATTCTCCTTCCTGAAGCCAATCTGAATGGCACATCTAGTTCAAAAGGTGCAACAACATAGAACATTCTGTCCCAGAGCTGTTCTCCTGTTGACAGTTTGTAAACAAGCTTGTGGAGGTCAAAACGCATCTCAAGGTCAGCCCCATGTATTACAGATTATTTTTAGAAACTCAAAAGCTTTCTGCAATCATTTTAACAATATAAATATATACATTTGGCTTAAAGAGCTAGTGTACTGCCTGAAACTGACTGCAATTAATTGTAACTTTCAGATGTAGTTAGCTATTACTTCTTATATCTCAAGTATTTATTCTTTTCTGTTTGTTAATTAGAAGATTTTCAACCTGACAGTACTGGGGTGATGTGTGGAGCAACACTCTGTCTAGAGGGGAAAAGTCAGTTCTGTTCCTCCCACTACATCAACACTAAAACCACACTGACTATCAGTTCTGATTGAATCAGGTAAAATTCAGATGCAATAGTACAAAAACTACAGGGTGACTTTATAATAATGCAGAGTTCTTCCCATTGCCGGACTTGATAAATAGTAAAAAACACACAAACAATATAATTTAATAGTGAGAAGAAAATAGAATGTCTTCAAATTTAATAATTAAGACTCAGAAGGAAAACTAGAACAAACACAAGTCTACAAATACTAGAGTCATGTTGATCAAAACTTAAATTTTGATCAACATATAATAAATTAATAAAAACAAATTCAAAATTAGGGTTATGAGACGAATTTCAAATGATTTAAAAAACAAATGCGAATAAATATAGCAAACCAAATAATATTACCAGTGATTGATTATAGAATATTTTACAGACATACTTCAAAAAACTGTTACAAAATTTGGACGCTCTTTATAATAAAATAGCAAGATTTGTATTAAATATGACATTGGCACCGCATCATTTGTGAGATATGTACTGAATTAGGCTGGAATCTATTAAATCAGAAACTGAGAGCAACTGGTTAGAACCAGACAAAAGGATTTATTAAAATGATTCACAGTATCCTTAAACAAGAAAATTAATAAAAACCTGATCATGGATTGAATTTGCAGAAACAAGATGCTAGAGATTTCTTGCTCCCAAAAATAAAAAACAATTTTGAATATGACCCTTCACATAAAGTATCAACTAGCTGGAATAGACTTCCCTTATCTTAGAGACCCTGACTTGTCTTTTTAGAATATAAAACCGATAAAACATGAACTATGTTTTAGATATTCTGTAATAGGTAGCTATAATTATAAGTTGTTTGATTATTATAAGTAGCATTTGTGATGTAAACTATATGAATGGTATGTATATATGAATACTATGTATTTTGAAATTTTGTAACTACTCAAGTTCTTGTACAACACAGGATTGCCCTTGTAAATAGGGAATCTTGAACCTAATAGCAAAAATTCTGTATAAATACATTTTACTACTACTACTACACTGGACAAATCTTGATTGAGTCTGAGTCCCAGAAAGTGCCCCTCTGGACCAGTGACCAGAGCTGCTGCTAAACAAAAGCAAAGAAAGTCTGCACCTACAGATGCTGAGTGCAAGTACCTCTCTACAACAAACCCCCGCTGAACCTGACCTGTCTGTCCACTTCAGGGGAAAGTGAGTGACTTATGCATACACCCTTCTTAACGAACTGAGTCAGTTCTTTCAAGGCACTCCCCTAGTCAATCATGGAGATGAAGCTGGGCCTTCAGGACACCCTAAGCCCCCAGCTTTGTCCTTGGAGCCAATGCTCCCAGAAAGTGAAGTGCAAAGTATCAAGTCGGGTGACATGGAATCACTATGTATCGCTCAACTGTATGAGCTTCAGAGGAGGAAAATGATGAATCAGACAGATTGGTGATATACCAGAACAAGAAGAGTATGTTGAGTGCCCTGATGGTTCACTGCCATGTGAGACAAGTGTTGTGGACTCAGAGATTGCAACTCCTGAGCTGAAAGTGCCCCAGTTCTAGTCTCTCTACCCCAATGGAAACTCCCTGGCCAGTAAAGACAGTGATGAAGGTGAGCCTAAAAGCGCAGAGACTGAACAGTTTCCCTAGAAAGACTGAGTCAAACTGAAGCCTGTGGTACACTTCAGCTATAGATTCTCCTGGAAGATCTGTGGACTTGCCTCTTAATGTAGGTCCATAAGGAGTGTATGTGTCCCCGAGCTCATTGCCCAAATTCACATAAGTGCTAATTCTAAGTTATTGGTCTAACACCTAAGTATGGTGCCCCTGCCCCATCCAGGCCCAAGGTAGCTGATAGAGAAGGCCCTCTCTTCAGGTTTCATATAGGAAGTAATAGACCTGATTTCCAGAATGTCTGCATGTACAATGTTGTGTAACAAGTAGCAAACTGTGAATTATGGTGAATAAGTACAAATATACCAATGATTTAATATGTTGACTGTTGTTTAAAAGATACAGACCCAATGAACTGTTGGTGATATGAACAAATGTAGGATAATCTGTTTTAAAATGTTATAGGGTACCTACTTGACGCTGGACGCCAAGTTTATATTAGGAAGGGGTGTAACCCCTGCAATGGGGTTCCTAGAAGTCTTCCAGGAGCTTGCAGGAATGCTCCAAGCCTGGAGGTGTTCAGCATCTAAGCTATTTAAATGTGGTTCAAGTATTGAAAATTACTATTTGAAACCCTCCCACATACTGTCTCTTTAAAACTGTTTGCTTTGTAGACATAATTAATTTAGAAGGAATAGTGTGTTCTCAATCCAAAATCCCACCAGGCTACGTCAACTCGCTTCCTGCTTTACAGTCAGTAAATGCTTAGAGGGAGCTCTTTCAAATGTAACAATCTGCCAGGAATTGTTTAGAGTAATAATGAAGATACAGTTGTGTAACATGCTTTTTCTTTGCAGTCTGAACTGTTTTTGCTTAGCACTCATTCTGGTTTTGAACTGCTGAACTGGACCAATCAGAGTGAGGGACCTTAAATGGAGCCTGCCACATAGCAAATCAGAACTTAGACTCTCATTGTGGAGCCAGCCACCTATGTACTCGTATGGCTAAGTGCTCTGGGAATGTAGTTTTGACCTTGGCACCTTTTTGCACCAACAGAGGGAGTCCTATTGTGAGTGACAGCTAGAACAAGCCAACCAAACTGGGGAACTCAAAGAAAGTGCCCCTGCTCTTTGACTGGAAAGCTCAGGATCAGTAGTGACAGTGAAGAGAGAAGGAGCCCTGCTTCTGCTGTAGCGTGTAGTTCATGCAGGAAGCTAAGTGGAGGCCCTCAAGTCAGCCTGCAGCAGGTTAGTAGTGCCAGTTCGGACTGAATCGAGGTTGTGAAGAAGCAGTATGTAGAACCAGAGCTTGCCGTAGAAGACCGAATTTGCTGAACTACGTCAGCCTACTTCAAGGACTATGGATGCTGTGTGTCACTCGGGTAATTTGCAAGTGTTTGACGATAGGGATCAGAAGCAGCTGCCTGTAGTACTTTCCTTTACATATAAATGTGCGAAAAGGCTTATAGGGGATCGCGTATTATTCCCCTTTTTTTCTGTGAGTTGTGTACAAAGCTGGAAGCAGATCCCAACTTGAGTTAGACTAAACCGCTACCATATCAACTGCAGTTGGGCCCCAGCCACAAGGACCCTGTCTCCATACCTTGTTTTTCCGCAATCCAGCTAGAACATCCTCCATCCAGTTTTCAGCTTTGATATTGTGAATACAAATCTAGGTATCTCCTGCAGCCTTTATCAATTACAAGTGTGTCATCTGATTATTGCTGTTTCATTTCTTCACCGAACTCAAACCACAGGGCTCCGATTACAATTTGTGTGCATGGAGTTTTTCCATCAAAGGGCCCTAAACCAGCTGCACCAACCCTGACTAGCCCCCACCATCCTAGGTACCCAGAGTGACATTTGGACCCTATATGCATGCACAGTAACAGCATTTGAATATTTCAAAACCAAATCAACCTGATTACCCCTCCTTGTTACAGCCCCTCAACAAATCAGATTTGTTGTTATTGAACTATATGCTGTCTGTGGTGTAAATAACCTGTGAGGAAAAGCTACTGCATAGTGTTTGTATATTGCCCAACCATGTTTTATAGGGGGTCCTCAGAGACGCGCTGCAAGACATCAGTCCTGAGGGTAAAGTGTTACTGTATGTAAGAAGGTGCAACTGTGGGGTATTGGGAAGGTAACTCCTATGTATTGTGTGGGCCATTAGTGGGAAACAAAGGGGGGTCATAGGTCTCCAGAGGGCTGCACCAGTTAGTCTAACCACTATCAACCCTGTGACCTTCAGTGAAGGCACCTGCCATTGGACCTAGGCCCTCAACCTGTTAGTGGCCAAGCAGGCAGGGGTAGTAGCCCTTGGAATAGCGCCACCTAGGGGTTACGCCAATGCAAGTCATGATGCTGGAGAGGGGCTGTCAGTCCCAGTGTGGTTGCAGTGTCAGTCACTGTGCACTGTAGTGAGTGGCAGCACAGCCTGTCCCCATAGCTGCTTGCTGCTCGCCTGGAGCACGCCCTACCCTGCACCAGCTTGGGAGTGATTAGAGGAACTTACCATGCTTGATATGTCCCTGTGGGCTTTGCACCACCAAGCCCATGCTTGGGTTGCTGTGCAAAGTGCACAGCCTGTTCACAGAAGGTCTTGAGCTCAGAAAGTTGCCATGACCCAAGAGATGTGAATCAGATGAGATGATAAGTGATTACACTGCAGTACACTGTTCCTGGAAGTGTGTTACCATAAAACATCAGAAACCTTTCTAGGTGGCAAGTGAATAAATAAATCAACTGAATATAAAAAGGAAACAAGCCCTCTTGACCTTTTTCCTGTTGACTGCAGTGCCGAATCTGGCATCTGATCTAGACTGTACATCCAAGCAGTAGAGCTTTGTGAAGGTGTGTACAGTCTTCCGAACAGCTGCTTTGCAGATGTAGAATAGAAGAATATCTCTTGTTGCTGCCACTGAGGCTGTGGTGCCCCTAGTAGAGTGGGCTCTAAGGCCTTGAGGTGGCCATTTACCAGCTTTACTGTAACAGAATTGGATGCAACAGACTATCCAGAGAAAGACAGTTCTCTTAGAGGCTGGCCTGCCTTTGCCCACCTTGCCATAAAGTTGGGTGTGAGAGGACCTGAGCTGCTTGGCATGCTCTAGGTAGTAAGTCAGTGCCTTCTTTACATCCAGGCTGTGGCACCTGCACTCACCAGGAAATAATTTTTCTGAGAAAAAGACAGGGAGTGTTATGGATTGATTAAGGTGAAATTCACACACCACCTTAGGGGAGAAATTTCCTGTTAGTCCTGAGAACTACTTTATCCCTGTGGAAATTATGTAGTTTGGTTCAGTGAAAAGAGCTTGCAACTGGCTAAAGTGATTGCCAATAGGATTATCAGCGAAAGAAGAAAACTAGGGAGGGATTGTAAGGCTCAAAGGGGAAGAAGAGGAGTGTAAGGAGGGAGACCTAGACAAGGCAGAAATACAAAATAAATACTTCTGTTCAGTATTCACTGAACAGGGGAGGGTCAGGGACCACAGCTGGGCAACAGATGCGGAGGTAGGGTGGACACCAGTTCAATCATAGTGGAGAGAGTCCTAGGGGAGCTTGCAAAGCTGAAGGTGGACTAAGTGATGGGGCCAGACGGCATTCACCCAAGGATATTAAGGGAGCTGCAAGGGGAACTAGCTGAGCCACTGACAGCCTTGTTCACCGAGTCCCTTAACACAAAGGGTGGTTCTAGAGGACTGGAGGAGGGTGCATGTATCCTCTGCACAAAAGTGATAGTAGGAAGGAGGCGGGGAACTACAGGCCGGTCAGCCTCACCTCAGTAGTGGGAAGAACATTGAAGCACTGCTGAAGGAACGAACAGTGGCACACCCGGAATCCAACTGTGCCCAGGATCCAGGGCAACGTGGATTCACAGCATGAAGGTTGTGTCAAACAAATCTAATAAATTTTTTTGACTGGGTAATGAAGAAAGTAAATCAGGGGTGGGAAGTGGATGTTGCCTACCTAGATTTTAGCAAAGCCTTCGACACCGTCCTGCATGAAAGGATGGTTAACAAAATGGGTAGCCTGGGCATGGGGCACAAGGTGGTAAGCTGGGTTGAGAACTGGCTAATGGACAGGAGGCAGAGGGTGGTGGTAAATGGGATCCAATCAGGGGAGAGGGGGGTGACCAGCTGCGTACCCCAGGGATCAGTCCTTGGGCCAGTCCTGTTTAATGTCTTCATCAGTGACACTGCAGAAGGGCTGGAGGGAAAGGTCTGCCTGTTTGTGGATGACACCAAGATCTGCAAAAGGATGGATACTCCAGAAGGGGTGGAGAAAATGAAGAGGGACCTGGGGGAAGTTGAAAAATGGTCCGAGTTATGGCAACTAAGGTTCAATGCAGAAGTGCAAATAATGCACCTGGGTAGAGGGAACCCTGGGGAGAGCTACAGAATGGGGGGTACTGACAATCACTAAGGAAGAAAGAGACTTGGGGTCATCATTTCAGATGACCTAAAGGTGTTAAAGAAAGAATGCAAAGGCTGCAGGGAGGGCCAGTGGCATGCTGGGGTGCACAGGCAGGGATATCACAAGCAGAAAGCAGGAGGTGGTAATGCCTTGTATAAAACATGGTGAGGCCTCACCTGGAGTACTGTGTGCAATTCTGGAGGCTGCACTTTCAAGGAGACATTGACAGGGTGGAGGCAGTCCAAAGAAGGGTTACCAAGATGGTACAGGGTTGCACCACAGAACATATGAGGAGAGATTAAGGACCTCATATACGTACTCACTGGAGGAGAAGAGGGATTGGGGGTATATGATAGAAACATTCAAGGGCATAAACAAGGTGCAGGGGGGAGGCATTTTCCAATGTAGGAGTACAAGAATGAGGGTGCATGATATGAAATTGGAGGGAGGCAGGTTAAGAGGCAATGTGAGAAACTTTTTCTTCACAGAGAGGATGGTGGACTCATGGAATAGTCTGCCACAGGAGGTGGTGGGAGCGAGCAGAGTGGAGTGATTTAAACATGCCTGGGACAGGCACAGGGGAACCTTGAGGGAGGGAGGAGTGATAAAAGGCCACTGACTACATATGGTCAGAGGCCACAAACAAGTATAGGATTTACGGGCAGACTGGATGGGCCTAGCGGTCCTTATCTGCAGACAAATTCTATGAATAAAGTTTTCCAGGCGACATATTTTAAATCAGCAGTCACTGTGGGTTCAAATGGAGACTCCATCAACTTAGCTATACACAGGTTTAAATCCCAGGGAAGGACAGGTTCTCTTAAGTGGGCGCTGAAGATGCAGCAGGCCTTTACATAATTTCTTGAAGATGGAATGACAAATTACAGATTTCTCCTTACTAGCAGAGATGTAGGCCGAAATGGCTGCCAGGTGTGAAGCTTCAGAGGTGAGTTACTAAGCCCTGATGCTTGTAAGTGTACCAAATGGTCTAGTATGGAAGACAAGATAGCTTGCAGTGGGTCAGTCTGCCTGTTCCTACACCAAAAAGAAAACCTCTTTCATGTGGAAGCATAAGTCTTTTGGGAACTTGGCTTCTTGGCCAGTCAAAGGATTCTCAGGACCTGCTCTGAGTACTGAGAGCTCTAGCTCCACAAGTACCACGCTTTGAGGTGAAGAGAGTATGCTGGGGTATGTTATCCCCATCTGAGGCAGGGTTAGGAGACTGTGGGTCAAAGGCAGACAAATGGGCCATTTGAGTGAGAGGCAGAAGCAGTGTACCAAGGCTGCCTTGCCTAGTCTGCAGCCACCAGGATCATTGTTATTGGCTGGCTTCTGAGTTTTAGTAGAACCCTGAGAATCAGAGGAATGGAGTGAAGATGTATAGGAACCTCCCTGTCCAATCCAAAGACAGGGCATCCACTGGCACTAGCCCAGAGCTGAAGGCCTGCAGCAGTACAGGGAATCTGACGATTGAGGTTGGAGGGAAGAGGTCTATCTTTGGAGTGCACCACCTCCTGAAGACTGTGGCCAGTACTCTATTTAGGGTCCACTTGTGGTGGCCCTGACTGATCGTTCAGGAGTCCACCAGCACATTGTCCTTTCTGGGAGGTGGATGGCAGTGAACTGCATGTCTAGCGGTAGGCCAGAGACCAGATCTTCATGGCCTCTGTGCAGAGCTTTTGAATCTTGTGCCCTCTTGCTTGTTGATGTGGAACATGGTAGTGGTGGTATCTGCCCTGATTTGAACAGACTGACCTCTTAGCTGGGGGGCAAATGCTTTGATAGCCAGGTACACAGCTCTGAGCTCGAGGAGATTCACGTGACACCTGGACTCTGCGGGGGACCACACCTTGCTTATGGACTGGTCTGCCAGGTGTGCACCCCACCCCAGGAGGGAAGCATCTGTAGTGAGCACTCTGGAGAGCTCCTTTTGCTGGAAAGGGATTCCTTCCCTAAGGTTTTCCTTGTCCTTCCACCAGTCCAGGGCTTGTAGAGGGGTCCTTGTGACTGGAATGAGCTTTGACAGTCTCTTTTATGAGATCAATGAGATCTCAGATGTTACTGAATGTCTCTCATCTGAAACCTGGCACCTGGAACTACAGCTGTGGTACAGGCCACATGCACTGAAGCCTGAGGAAGTGCCTGGCTGACCTTGGTTGGCCCAGGACAAACGAGTATGCCAGGGGTTGGAGGTTGTGCACTCTGTCTAGTGGCAGCAGGGTTTTCCCTTGCTGGGTGTCCAGTTCTGCTCCAATGAACTCCAGTAGTTGGACTGGCTCAAAATGTGACTTCTCTGTGTTGATCAAGAAGCTCAGGGACTCCAGGGTGTGCTGTGTGAGACTGAGAGAGTCTCTGATCTTTTGGGGAGACTTGTCCACTATGAGATAGTCATTCAGACAGGGAAAGACAGAGATCTCCTTTCTTCTGAGATGGGCTTCCACCACTGCCAGGCACTTTGTGAAAACACTGGGAGCTGAAGAAAGGCCGAATGGTAGAGCTGCAAACTGATAATAACCATAGGGTAGTCGGAATCTGAGATACTTTCTGTGAGAGGGCCTGACTGGAATATAAAAATAGGCATCCCTGAGATCCAGGGAGGCTAGCCAGCCTCTCTGTCGTGAAGGAGGGATCACCACTGACAGGGTGACCATCTTGCATTTGGGACTGAACAGGTGCTAGTTCAGGTACTCAAGATCTAGAATGGGTCACCAGTCCCCATTTTCTTTGGGTGAGAAAGTACCTGGAATACAGGCCTTTCCAGCATTGGGAGATAGGAACTCTTTCCACTGCATTTGCTGACAGGAGAGACTTTATCTCTAATCCCAGCAGAATTCTTTCTGTGGGAGTTAGAGGTTAGAAACTCCAGTGATCCTGCTGAGTGTGAAAAATTTTGAACTGCAGGTTAAGTCCTCGACCCACCACCTCCAGCACCCACTTGTCTGTGGTGATGTGTTGCCATTGGCGGAGGTAGTGGGTTAACCTGGCCTTTCCAGTCAAGGGTTTTGTTTAGTCTGAGTTTTTGTTGAAGGGGTAGGATCAGCACATTTCTGAGCCATAACACCTCTTCCCCTAAAGAATCCTCTCATCTGAGAGTAATCCATGGGCACGGGCCTCGGCATAGGGTAGAAGGCCCTGGGCTAGTAACCCCTACCTGTGCCCCCCTCTACCTTGGGGTGTATAGGAAGCAGAGGCTTTCTCTTTAGCTGCACTGCTCCGATAGGTGGTCTTGTATTCCTCCACCTTTTCTGTATGTCTGTTTTGTCCCCAAAAAGAGAACTGTTCTCACAGGGGAAATCCATAACTTTATTCTGGGTGTCCTGGGAGAGATTGGTTGTTCTCAACCAGGCACACCGCCTGAGAGAGATGGCCTGAGACATAGCTCTGGAGGCTAATTTGCATCTACAGCCATGTGAAACTGGTATGTTGTGGTTTCCAAGGCAGTTTTAATGGTTTCTGCAAAGTCCTGAGCCACTTTTTCTGGGGTGTGTTGGCTGATAGCCAGGACAGAATTCCAGAGAGCCTTCTGGTATTGAGCTGTATATGTCATGTAAGGAGAGAGGTGGAGCCGCAGAAAGGCTGTGGTGTACGATTTCTTACCCACAGTATCCAGTTTTCTAGATTATTTTTCTGGAGGCTGAGATGCAAGGGGAACCTTAGCTTTGTCACAGGCTGCAGTCTGCACCACCCCTTCATGGTCTGATATATGTAAATGTACTTCCACAAATGGGGGTTCCCAAAAGTCTCCTTAAACTTGTCTAAATGCTCACTGCCAGGCTGGTGTCCTGCATTTTGCAGTTTGAATGTGATTGCCAGAGCCTGTATAGCCTCTATGCACTGTCTCTTTAAGGCTTGATTGCAGCATAAGTAATCTGAGATGGAGCTCTGTTGAAAGATGTAACTATTTGCTGAAAACCATTTAGAATGATAATGATAACGTAGTTTGTCTAACCTGCTTTTGTAGCAAGGACTGTTTTGTTTGTCTCCACTATCTTGGTTCTGGACTGCAAATTGGACCAATCAGTTCTGGTGGGACCTCAAATGTAGCCGGACTACAGGAGCTGTCTGAATTCAAAATATATAGGAACTTTAGTTTGGAGTTTTTTCAGTCTTTTTGCAACTGAAGGAAGCTCTGCTTTGACTGACAGCCAACCAAATCTTTTGGATCTTGGGGAAGTCCCGGGCTGCTTGCAGTTTTCAGTTAGAACTAAGCTGGAAGCTGAGCAAGAAGGAGCTGAAGTTATTCTGAGAGCAATCCTGAGTGGATTCGCATGGGAGAACTATGAAAAGGCTGAGAGTTTGGCCTCCATGTCTGCCTGCTGCTCCTGAGAGGGAGAGAAGAGAATTATTTTGGACTAAATCCAAGTTTGTGTGACTAAAGTAAGCTACTGAAATGGGCCAGGCTCAACCTGAAGAAGACTGAATATTTTTGCTGAATGCGATCAGCCTTTCAGGAGTTCCAGCTACCCCCTAAGCTCCCAGTGTGTGCAGAGACTTTGCGATTGTGCCCGGGGAGCGCTTTGCCTGGTACAGTAGAATTCCCGTACATGTAAATGTGCTATGAGCTGCTAGTGGGTTGTGAGTTAGTTCCCCATTGTGTGAACTGTGTTCTGCTTGCTGGAAGCTGTATCCAGCCCAAAAGGACTGCTTCCGAATTTGTCTCCATGCGGTCTGGGGTTTGCCAGACTGGCTCAGCCAGACTACCCACTGCACAGAGAAGCCATCAACGAGAGACCTGCCTGGGGATCAGCCCCCTGCTCCATGCTTGAATGGGAACGATGCCTCTGCGACTTGTGTGGACCCTGCTTCTCCTGGCATTCCAGATCAACCACCTGCAGTCTCAATTTTCATCCAGCCTGTGTCCAGTCTTGGGTATTGTGAGTAAATACCAGGGTAACTCCCTACAACAACAGATTAATCTGAGTGTGTCATCTGATTGTCTTGTTGTTTCGTTTCCTTTACGGAATTGAGCCCTCTGGCTCAGGATTATAAATATTGTGTACTGTGCATGTTGTGTTTTCCATCACAGGGCCCCAACCAGCTGCAACCCCGGGCAACTGTCCTGACTAGCCCATCTCTTCTCTACCTGTGTGGGGGGACTCAAAGCACATGCATAACTGCTTGATGGATATAACCTTTAAGCTAATTAACCTGATTTTGCCCCTCCCTTGTTCAAGTCCCCTGAATAAATCAGATCTAACTTTTTCTGCATGTAATCTGACTGTGGTTCCAGTTTGTGCTAAGTACTGTACTGTTGCTATTTGCTGTGCTTAACTTTGTTTTACACGGGGTCCCCAGGGTTGAGCCAGAGGAACCAGCCCTGGTGGTAAGTGCAAACAGTGTGGGTACTTGTGTGGGGTACCAGGGGTATTGTGAAAGTAATTATTGTACAGTGTTCAGGCCACTAGAGGGGAAGAGGGGGGTTACAGTGTCCCAGAGGGCTGTGCCCAGGTTAGCTTGACCACTACCAACCCTGACCTCTGGGTGGAGGCACCCATTTCCGAACTCAAGCCCCTTCACTTGCTATAGCCAAGCAGGCAGGGGTAGTAGCCCATGGGATAGTGCCACCGAGGGGTTACACTTTGGAGGCTCACTGCTGGGATTTTGTGTCTTCTAGTGGCCAAATTTGTGAATTGCTGTTTAAAATAAATGGCTACCCCAACAGAAGTGACTGTACACCAGTTGATGGGGTGGTGTACTGGGCAGGAGATCGACCCCCAAAATGCTATACTTATCCTGGATACAGTAGTCCCCTGGGTACCGATAAGGACACTGTAGAGGGAGTACTTTCCAAGGCTGAATGTTTACAAAACCCTGTGGTGGTGGGCCAACAGGCTAATCTGCCGCCCAAAGTTTCATGGATGCTAGTAGAGTGTAAGGACCCAGTAGACAGTTCCAAAGTGCCACGGACTATCACCCCTCAAAGGAGCCCACTGCCTGGAGAGTGATAACTAAAGACAGTAAAGACCCCAGGAGAATGAGCCCCCAACTATCTGAGACTTTTGAGGAGAAAAATCTTCTAGTCCATTGAAGCCGGTTCCCGATTCTTGGTTCTAAAAAAAGCAGTTCATTATGGTTTTCCACGACCGTGACACGGTTGGGAACGATAAGTGTCTTGCTTGGTGGATGGCCATAAACGAGCAATTGGTTGTGGCATTATGTCACAAAACCCAAAGAAAAACGGACCCACTAGGTTTTAACACTCTAGTGTTTGTGGAAGCTTTTGCTAAGCTAACCCACCACATGTATCTATTGTCTGAGGTTTGACCACCTCAATTCAGCTAGATTTGTCACTTTCCTGCTGCACCATAGATAAGAGTTGGTGGCTCAGGAAGGAGGCCAAAAATCCGCTGACCGGATAGCCAGCCGGTTGGTACCAGCGAACCGGAGGGACTCCCCTGACCAGGCGATACTTCCTCAGGCAAACGAAGGCGGTTCTGAGGCGGTTCAACAAAAGGACTGGTCAGCTAGTGTGAGCCAAAGTTCTCTCCCAACTACTGAAATAGCTAAGCAATTAAGAATTGTCCAGTCTCTCTTGGTTCTGACGAACCGACACCTTCTGATAAAGCGTTCGGTTCGGCCGTTCCTGGTTCAAGATTATGATTTGAGTTTTTATGAACGGGAAGGGGAAGGAATATAAGGAGAATAAATAGTTTTGAAGATCTGGATTCCCATTGATCGGACATCTCAGATAGACTAGGGTTTTCTCCTCAAAGACTTTCTGAGTCCCTACTCATTCATGTTTTATAAAAGTTGCTGAAACTCTCCAGCTCCTGTTGAGGCTGTTGATGACAAGAGGAGCCAGACTGTGTAGAAAGGATGGATATTCAGAGTCTAGGAGCTGTTTATTCCTTTGCATAAATCTTTTAGGAAACAGACAGTGAGTTTAAACTCCCTCACCTGTAACTTCCTGTGGATAAAGGATGGACAAGAGGTATACCTTATCGAGCTCCGACGCGCTGATTTCCTCACTCAGCAATGCAGCCATGTGGGGTAGTGCAGGCTGCAGCCTGTGACAAAGGCTATAGTCCCTAACTACACACACCTAGAAAGGACTCCAAGAAGATTGTGCTGGCAAAGGAAGCAGTACATGGCAGCATCTTTGGGACTCAGACAAGCAAATTATATATGACATGCTGCTGGGTACAGAAATCCAGATGGGATGCTGTGCTGGCCCTAGCAAAATAAGTCCCTGACAACTGCCGAGGGGCTGGAACAGGTGGCTATGGATGGTAAGAAGCACCAAGGTGCAGTTTCATGCAGTGGACTCTAATGATGTTTCAAAAGTCATGGCTACATCTAACAACTTAGCAGGATAAGCATCAGATGCTACCTGTCTCAGTATATGATCTGGCCATGGATTTTCCTGTTGTGGGAAATTCTCTGTTTGAGAGCAAACGAGAATTACATAATGGATGATAGGACCACCTAGAATTGCACAGGCCAGAAGGCAGGCCACTCCTCAAAAGCAGCTTCCTAGAGGCAGGCAGGCCTTTTCAGGCCTTTTACCAAGCAAACTTCCTCCTCCGCCTATGCTCAGAGGGTTCTTTGGGAGAGGCAGGCGGGGTACAAGCAGGTCACTTCCACCTCAGCCCAAGCCCCTGCAAGCAGGCACCTGATGGGATTGCCAGGGGCCGATTCTCCTCTACCTGTAGGGGCAGGCTGACTTACTTTGTCAGGACTGGATGTCTTTAACATCAGACAAGTGGGTCCTGAGTAGTAAACCGGGACTGGTCCTCAGCCAAAAATTTCAGCTGAGAACCAGATATTTCCACTACAACTCTATCAGGCACTTACCTAGAGCGAGGTCTCTATACAGCTCCCAGGCTGTGGAAAAGGGTTCCTCCCTACACCAGACAAGTTTGTACTCAGGTGCCCTTCCCCAAAAGACAGGAATGGCCCATCCAGGATCTCAGATATTTAACAGCCCTTTTAAACAAAGTTCAAAATGGTGACTCAAATTATTCTACCCTCTGTAGGCCAGGGGACTAGCTAACCCTGGACCTCAAGATCACCTTCCATATTCCATAAAACCCCACCAAAGTACCTCAGGTTAAACTGACTCAGGCCACTACCAGTCCACCCTTCGGCCTCCCACTTCTGCCGAGGGTATTCGCAAATGCCTGGCAGTAGCAGTTGTCTACCTAAGAAGCCAAAAGACTGCCATCTTTCCTTACCTGGGCGATTGGCTCATAGTAGGCTGAGTCCCCAGGCAGGTCAGATTACACACCTTCAGATACTTGCCCAGCAACCTTGCCTCTCTGAGTTTCCCTTCTGAATCTCTCAGTCGGTTCTAGAGCCTGTCCAGCTTCTCACCTTCACAGGCTGCAGCACCAGACACACCACAAGGAAACAGGGTCTTCCTTCCCTAGACAGGGCAAGACCTGAGATCCCCTGGCCTCCTCATTTACCTGCAGGTCTCCCGGCCAGCAAGGCATTTTCTGCAGCTCCTAGAACGTGGCTGCCTACAGCAGTTGTGCAGGGGAGCAAGATTTCAGATGAGGGTCCAGTTCCATTTTGAGAGCTTTTGGTCTCAAAGAAAGGATCACCCTCTTACAAGGTTGATCCCAGTAACTCCGAACCCTGATCCAAAGCCCTAGAGTGGTGGCAGGATCAGACCAACCCTGAACAAGGGGTTCTTTGTCACTCAGTCTCATTCTCTAATCCTTACTACAGATCGTCCCTCTTAGGTTGGGGAGCTCCATGGGTGACCTCACCACCCAGGGGTCTGTGGTCTCCCAGGAATCCCTGCTCCACATCAACCTGTTGGAGCTCAGAGCAGTTTTTCTAGCACTTCAAGTTTTATCCAAATCTGTTCAGAACAAGAGTATTCAAGTCAGAACAGACAACACCACTACAATGTGGTACATCAACAAGCAAGGGGCACTCGGTCTATAGCCTTGTGCAGGCGATAGTTATGGTCTCTGGCTTACTCCCTGAACACCTCTCTCTTCACGGCAGTTCACCTCCCAGGCAAGGACAATGTCCTGGCAGATGCTATCCTAGCAGGATTTCCCAGGAGCCACACGAATGAATGCTGGGTCCCTGGTCCTTTGGGAGTAGTATTGTCGCCAGATGGGGCACCCATGAGATAGATCTTTGCAGCCTCAGACAATCACCAACTTCCTCTTTTTGCTCCAGGCCCCAGTGTTGAGTCTACCCACTGGATGCCTTAGCCCTCAGTTGAGAGGAAGTTTCTCTATGCCTTCCCTCCCTTTCCTCTCCTGTTCAAAAAGTGCTAGTCAAAATCAGATCCCAATCCTGCAAAAGTCATTCTGATAGCTCCGGATTGGACCCAGATTGGCCAGTATCTCCTGCTGTCTGCTTGCAGTCCATCCTCCTGTGCCTTCCTAGGACTTACAATCTGTTAACCTGTGTGTGCCCAGGGAAGGGTCTGGTACCCGAATATCAAATCTCTCAATCTCAAGGCTTGGTTGTTGAAGAGTTAGAGTTTGCTGAGTTACACCTTTCCTAGGTGTAATGGATATATTGAAGGCCTCAAGAGCCTTCCTGAAGGACCCACAATTCCAAATGGAAAAAGGTTTTCCATATGGTGCTTTGAAAACATATTTCCCCAGTTTCTGCTGATCTACCCACGGTCCTGGATTATATGGTCCACCTGAATTCTTTGGGGCTGAGACTTTTATACCCTCAAGGTGCATAGCAGCTGTGTCTGCTTTTATTCCAGCAGGTAAATCCTCTTCTCTTTCAGCTCATCCTGTATTTTCCAAGTTTTTTAAAGGGTTGTTTCACACCAACCCTCCATTCCAGAAGATCCTGCCCTGCCTGGGATCTTAATGTTGCATTACTCAGCTAATGCAACCCCCCTTCGAGCCCTTGTCTCCAGCTGAGCTCAAGTACTTGACTTGGAAAACTGTGTTTCTGGTAGCCATCACCTCTGCCAGACGCATAAGTGAATTACAAGCTTTGTCAGTGGAACAGGAGTTTATCTCTTTCCACAGAGATAAGGTGGTCCTTCGGACTAACAGAAAGTTCCTGCCTAAGGTGGTTTCAGATTTCCACCTTTATCAATCTATTTCTCTTCCAGTGTACTTCACTGTGTCCACTCTCCTCCTCTGGGGAGAGGAGGCTGCACAACTAGATGTGAAGAGCCCTTGAATTTACTACATGGAGCGTACCAAGGTCATAGGTTTGACTCCCTCCATGTTCCTTACCTGTAAGTGAAGTTGGTAGGAAGTCAGCCACTAAAAATCCGACTACCAGGTGGATCGTCTCTTGGCATCCAATTCTGCTCACGAGTTGGGTAGGTTCCTCCCTCAGGCCTGAGGCTCACTCTGCCAGAGGTACAGCTGCTTCTCTGGCTGCTGCCAGAGACATTCCTATTCAGAAATATGTCAGCAGCTGCCTGGAAAAACAGTTCACACTTTACAAGCATTACTCCCTGGACATCCAGGCTAGGAGTGATGCTCGGGTTTAACACAACCGTGTGGTCACCTATTTCCTAAGTAGGTTCTGTCCACTCCTCGCAAAGGGCTGCTGTGTAGTCTGCAATTGTCATATATATAGCAAGACTTCATGTTGTTTGAAGAAAAAATTACTCACATTAGTAATGTTTCTTCTAATGGAGTCTTGCTATATTATCTCCCTCCTACCTGCCCCTCTCAGAACCTCTGTTTTTGGGATGTGGGTGGGTGAGCAGTACAAGGTTGGCACTTTTTGGATGCCCACCTTGTTGTTTTTCACCTACCTTTTGGGGTGAATTGGTGTTGTGTTTTTGCATTTTTGGGTCTCCTGACTGGAGTCTTTGTTTAGGCCAAAAATGAGTGTTTATCAGTTGGTAGCCAGTTTGGCTGGTGTAGGTTTACAACTTACACACAGAACCTTAGTGAGTTTTAGCTCGTAAAAGATCTGACAGTTTGTCTTTGAAGCACAACAGACAGAGTTTTCAACCGAGCTCGCTCTAAGTTCCATGCCTGCATGGAAGTTAACTATTTCACCTCCGAACAGTTCTAACCTGCAGTCATACTGCAATTGTCATAATAACAAGACTCCATTAGAAGAAACAACATTACTAAGGTGAGTAATTTTTTTCTTCTTCCTCTAGAAAGGGCAAGGGTTCTTATGGAACTAGCTTCTTCCTTCAGCCTTGAATGATCTCGACCAGCAAGGAATTTCCTCCTGCTCTAAGGCCATATAGCGCTTCAACAGTAGTCCAAGGCAGGATTCCAGATGAGGGATATTCAGTTCACCTGAGAGCTTTCTGGTCTCAGAGAAAAAGGATTCCCTTACCAAACAGTCCCAGTGACTCTGACCTTGATCCAAGCCCTCCAATGGTGGCAGGATCAGGACAATTTAAGACAAGGTGTTCCCTTTGTTACTCAGCCTTGTTCAGTGGTCCTTACCACAGATGCTTCCCTCCTGGGCTGGGAAGCCCATCTGGGGTCCCTCACTGCCCAGGGGCTGTGGTCCCCCCAAGCATCCCTTCTCCACATCAATCTTCCAGAGCTCAGAGCAGTTTTTCTGGCTCTAAAAGCTTTCTCACAGTGAGTACAGAACAAGGTGGTTCAAGTCAGAACAGACAACACCACCACCATGTGGTACATCAGCAAGCGAGGAGGACTCGGTCCACGGCCTTGTGCAAGAAGCCATAAGTTGTGATCCCTGGCTTATTCCCTGCAAACCCCTCTTGTAGCAGTTCACCTTCCAAGCAAGGACAATGTGCTAGCAGATGCACTGAGCAGGATCTCTCAGGGCCATCACGAATGGTTCCTGGACCCTCAAGTGTTGAAAGTGATTTTTTCCAGGTGGGGCACCCCAGAGATAGATCTCTTTGCAACCCCAGACAATCACCACCTCCCTCTGTTTTGTTGCAGACCTCCAGTCTTGGGCTCAGTCCCCCTGGACGCCCTGATTCTGAATTGGGAAGGGAAGTTTCTGTATGCCTTCCCCTTCCCTCCTGTTCAAAATTTTAGTCAAAATAAAGGTCTCAGCCTTACAAGGTGATTCTGATTGCTCCAGATTGGGCCAGACAGCCTGGTACCCCCTAGTTGCTGTCCCTAGCAGTCCATCTTCCTTGTCACTTCCAGGAATTACAACCTGTCTAACCCCCTCAGGGGAGGATTTGTACCCCAATCTTCAGTCTCTCAATCTCAAGGCATGGCTCTTGAAGAGTTAGAGTTTGCAGATCTGTAACTTTCCCAAGGGGTTCTGGATATCCTCAAGGCTTCTCAAAAGCCCTCCACCAGAAAGACTTATAACTCCAAATGGAAGAGATTCAGCATTTGGTGTTCTAAGAAGCATATTTCTCCAGACACTGCTGGATTGCCTACGGTTCTGGATTACATGGTCCATCTTAATGGCCTAGGCCTCAGACTAGCTACTCTCAAAGTACACTTGTCAGCTGTTTTCATTTTTTGTCTGTGGGGAAGTCTTCCTCACTATCTTTACTCATCCTGTGTTCTGAAAATTTTCTAAAGGATTACTTCTAGGGACATGGATATGTTGTTCATCCACACTCATTGGCAGTATCCTTGCCGCTTTAAATCTTGCCGGAAGGTCTTCAAGCTTGCTCCTCCCACCCACCCGGGTGGTATAACTCTCGGCTCCGCCCCATGACGCCAGATCTTCCTTACCGCTTGGAAGCTCAGGTTCCCTCCTTAACGCTCTGCGTTTGTGACTGGTTCCTATTTCTCCGTTTGCGGATTTAAAAATAATATTTTGCAAAAGACTTCAGTCTTGATCCTAGCGGCTGCGATGGATAAATCGACTCGGTTGGAGATGCCCATGCGGGCAGAAGATGTCGGACGGATCCACACTCCACGTGTGTCTACTGTAGGCCTTGAGCACGACCGCGCGACTGCGACCTGTGCTCATCTTTCTCGGCCCTCGTCCTCGAAGACCGTGCTGCCCGATTGCAACTGGGCCGTCCCGAGCGTTTTCCTCAGTGAAGTCGAGAGGCCCGGTTGGCGGTGTCGCGGCGGATTCGGCGGATCAGCTCGGCGGATGATGCGCCCTCGAAGAAGGCCGGCGCGGGCCGTATCTTCCTCGGCAGCGGCATTTATCCGCTCTCTCTGGGTTCTTCCTCACGCGGCTTCCTTTAAGGAGCTTTGTCTGTCCTCTCCACTAAAGGAGAAGGGCCTGCGTCTGCTGGACCTTTTCTCGGTCAAAAAGAGGACAAGGGTAAGAATCCTCGTCGGCGCTCTTGGGAGGCGGAAAAGTCCCTCTCCCGGGCCGTGACCCGTCGGCTCCAGTCGACGCTCGGCCGACCACTGGCCTCACGGTGTCCCGTCAGGTCAGTTGACGAGACTCCCACTGATGAAGTCGAGATTTTCTCGACCCATTGACGAGCTGTCGCCTTTAGCAGCAGATTCCCCTCTCCCGGTTCCCCGGAGAGTTGAGGATCCGTGGGCGCGCCTGTGCCTCCGGTTCCGAGCCCTCGGATGGACCTTCCGAGCCGAAGAGTGTCGGTTCAGCCGACACCTCCTGCACCGAACCAAATTCGGGACTCTGGTCTCGGTCTCGGACCTCTTGGCAGTCCAGCCGTTCCCACCGTCATAAGGCGGCTCGGTCTCGGCACAGCGATGGCGGCGTCGCCGCTTCGTCCTCGTCCTCCTCCTCGGATTGAGGGAGGCTTGGCGTAAATACGTCGTGATGCGAGACCTTATGTTCACATCAACTCCTCCTGGCGGGAATAAGCCGACTCCGGCCTTCCCGGCCATTAAGTAACTGTCACGGGCGGCCGACACAACCCCTCGACTTGCCCGAGGCCTATACCCAGGCCGGTTGTTCGCCAAAACCAGCTGCTCCACCGATTGCGGTGGAACCTCCGCCTCCACAGCCACCAATTGGGGCTCCGACCAAGGATTCTCGGTCGGCTAAGGGTTTACCCCATCGGCTGTCAGTTACCCTCACTCCCGACCGACCTCGGCAGGTGAAGGTGGCTCAGGCCAGAGGCAGCTCTTCGAGGACTCTTCCGAGTCGAAGATGATTCCTCCTTCTTCTCCAAGCGACTGGACTTGGAGTCTTCAGGAGGTCAGCCAATGGACGATAGCCGTCGTCCTTCCTAGGACTGCTTGGCTCATCTCGAGTCTACCGGGATGGAGCCGAACCCGTTTCCAAAGCGGGCCAGGTATCCCTCACGGAGATTCTGGACCGAGGATTCTCCGACGGAGGCCTTTCCGGTGGCGAGGCCATAGTGGGTCCAGCACTGGAACTTTGGCAGCGCCCTGCTTCCTGCCCTGCGCCCGGCCAGGATGGCCAGGAAGTATCACGGTCCCACGGTTCCTTGTCCGGTTTTGGAACACCCCTCTGCTGAGGGGTTGGTTACCGACAGCGTTTTCGGCGCGCCAGCAGCGCAGGGATGTGGACAAACCTCCTGACAAGGAGTCCAAGAAATGGACTATGTCGGGCGAAAAGTCTACTGCGTCCTCTCTCGCCTTCGTCAGGCCAGTTCGCCGTCCTCATGGCACATTTTCTCATGCCCTGTTGGGCTCCTGGATGAGGTCATCCCTCATCTTCCCCGATCTGCAGACTACGGTTAAGCAGGTGCGGGACCAGGGCAGGCAGTGGCCAAACAGCAGCTCCAGACTGCTTTGGATGCTAGGGGACTCATGTGCCAGATCGGTGGCGGCCGTGAGTGGCTATACGTCGTCATGGCTTGGCTGAGGATATCCACCTTTACTCGGATACCCAGCACAAGTTGGCGGATGTTCCTTTTGGGGACTGACCTCTTCGACCCTGGGGTGGAAGGTCACCTGCAGAGGATCGAGAAGTCCAATGCCACCTTGGACTCGGACTCTTCCGCTCAGAAGGACAAGGCGCAAACCACAGCCTAAGCCCTTTCGTCCTTCTGTGCCCCGCCTCGGCCCTGCTAGACGTCAGGGCCAGCAGGCTCGGCCTTGCATCCCAAACCCAAGCCGCCGGCTTCCTCTAACAGGAGGCAGGGAGGAAAAGGCCCAGGAGGTCCCTCGGCCGGTCCCTCCTCCAAGCCTGCCCAGTGACGGGCTGAGGGGTGTGCCCCATCCCCGTCACCTTACCCTGGTTCCCCGTGGAGAGGCGGCTCAGCACTTCCGTTCCGCCTGGTCCGCTGTTACCACGGACAGGTGGGTCTTGGAGGTGGTGGAAGAGGCCTGCCTCTGGAATTCGAGCAGGCACCACCCTCAGAGCCGTCGCCTCGGGGGCTTCGGGATCCCAGCCTCACTGGCGGCTCGTCGAGCCAACATCACCTCCTCCTCCAGAAGGAGGTGGTAAGAGGTGGTGGACCCTCCTTCAGACCCAGGGTTTGTGTCCAGGTACTTCCTGGTTCAGAAGCGGACGGGGGCTGGCGCCCATTCTCGACCTACGACCTAAACAAGTTCCTAAGGTCTGAACCTTCAGGATGGTCACTCTGGCTCAGATAATACCATCCTTGGAACGCGGCGATGTGGTTCTGCTCTCTGGACCTGCAGGACGCGTTTTTCACGTCCCTATCCGTCCGTCTCACCAGAGATTCCTTCGCTTCAGCGGAAGGATCTCTCTTGATTCAAGCCATGCCCTTGGCTTGTCTCCAGCTCCGGGTCTTCACCAAATGCATGGCAGTGGTGACAGCATTCCCGGGCGCCGAGGGGTCGGGTGTACCCTTACCTGGACGACTGGCTGATAGCAGCTCCCTCCAGGAAGGAGGCGGAGTGGTCCAGAGATCTGGCCCTCCAGGTTTGCTCTCAACTGGGCCTCCTTGTCAACGAGGCCAAGTCGGAACTCGAGCCGAAGCAGGTGATTTTATTCATCGGGGCGCAGCTCGACTCTCTTCGAGCCAGAGCGCGGCTCCCGGGACAGGGCCGAGGTTCTTTCCTCCTTTGCCCAATCATTTCTGGTTGGGCAATGCGCCTGCCGGGACTTCCTCGCCTCCTGGGTCTCATGGCGGCCTGCACCAGCGTGGTCCGTTGGGCCCGCTGGAACATCGTCCCTTCAGTGGGGACTGGCCAGCCAGTGGTCTGGCGCTGCGATCCATTGGACCAGCTGTGTCGGTGACACAGGGATGTGGAATGCTCTCCAGTGGTGGACCGTTCCAGATCAATTGCAGGAGGCATCCCGTTCGTCCGCCCGAGCCGGCGGTCTCTCTGTCGACCGATGCCTCTCTGATGGGTTGGGGTGCCCATCTCTGGGGAACACGGGCTCATGGCCTCTGGTCCCGCGGAGTCCCGATGCCACATCAACCTGCTGGAGCTCGGCGGTCCGCCCTAGCTCTCACCGCCTTTGCTCCGTTCCTCCGGGGTCAAGTGGTCCGAGTCAGGCGGACAATACCGACCATGTACTATCTAAACCGCCCAGGCGGGGCAGCGCTCCATCTTCTATGCAAGGAAGCTCTCGCATTTAGTCACCGTCGCAGCCTGGGCGGATCTCTAGCCATTCACGCGGCAGGAGCCTCCAACACCCTGGCCGATGCCCTGAGCCGGATAGGGGCTGCATCCCACGAGTGGTCTCTCTGCCGGAGGTAGTACAGCATCTGTTCTCCCTTGGGGCACACCTCAGGTGGACCTGTTTGCCTCCAGGAGAAGCGAAGCTGAGTCTGTTCCATGCCGCCCCCTCAGCAGGGCTCGCTGCAGGGGATGCCTTCTCGAGGCAATGGACCCGGGCCTCTTCGCCTTTCCCCATTTCCCTTGATCCACAAGGTGCTTCTCAAGGCAAGGAGGGACAAGGCGCAGGTGATTCTGATAGCCCCAGACTGGCCTCGCCAGTTCTGGTACCCAGATCTCCTCAGTCTCAGCTCCAGGACTCCCGGCAGCTTCCAGCTCGCCGGACCTGCTCTCAGTCAATCAGGGAAGGTGTTCCATCCGGACCTTCAATCCCTGCACCTGGCGGCCTGGTTCCTGGCGGCTAGAGTTCCAGGCCTTGGGTCTTTCCGGCGAGGTCCTCAATGTTGTTGAGGCGTCCCGTGGAGTCGACCAGAAAATGCTATGCCTTCAAATGGAAAGAGGTTTTCCATTTGGTGTCAAACAAGGGCTTGGACCCTTCCTCCTGTTCCTTGGCAAGCATCTTGGACTATTTATGGTCCCTTTCTAGTCAAGGGCTTGGAGTCGGCGACCCTAAGGGTGCACCTGGCAGCCATCTCTGCTTACGAGGCGGGCGGGAAGCAGTCGGTGGCGCAGGAGAAGGTGGTCTGGCGCTTTTTCAAAGGCCTTGATCACATTTCCCCTCAGTGCAGGAACCCCACCTCCGTGGGATCTACTGCTGGTACTGGCAAAGCTCATGGGCAAGCCATTGAACCTATGCACAGGTGTGCTCTCTCTCACCTGTCGTGGAAGACCGCCTTCTTGGTGGCTATCCCGTCAGCCAGAAGGATGGGAGAGTTCAGGCGCTTTCCATCGAGTCTCCTTACCTGGTCTTCCACAGGGACAAGGTTGTCCTGCGCCCCCAACCGAAATTCCTTCCGAAGGTGGTGTCGGAGTTTCACCTTAACCAGGTGTTGACTCTGCCGGTGTTCTACCCCAATCACACCTCGGAGGCCGAATATAGGCTCCATACTCTGGACCCTAGAAGGGCGCTCGCTTATTATAAGGAGCGCACGGCTGAAATTCGGGGAGAGGTTCGCCAGCTGTTTGTCACCTACGCTGAAGCCGCATCTGGCAGACCTGCAGCCAAGCGGACGATAAGCAGGTGGGTAACCTCCTGCATAGATCTCTGCTATAAGTTAGCGGGCATGGAGCCTCCCAGAGGGATAAGAGCTCATTCTACCCGCCATACTGCTGTGCAGGTGGCTGCTTCCAGGGACGTCCCTATCCAGGAAATCTGCAGGGCTGCTACCTGGAAGTCAGCAAACACCTTCATTACCCACTACCACATCGACCTTGAGTCACGCTCGGGATGCTGGTTTTGGGGCCTCGTTCTCTCAGTCTCTCTTTCCCAAGTAAGTATATGGGGTGTGCGTCTTGCCTCCCTCCTCCCGGAGAACTGCTAGGAGTCTGCCAATGAGTGTGGATGAACAACATATCCATGTCCCTAGAAATACAGGTTACTCACCTGTAACAGGAGTTCTAGGAATGGTATATGTTGTTCATCCACACGACCCACCCGACCTCCCCGGCTTCGACGCACAACCTGAGCTTCCAGCGGGCCAGATCTGGCGTCATGGGGCGGAGCCGAGAGTTATACCACCCGGGTGGGTGGGAGGAGCAAGCTTGAAGACCTTCCGGCAAGATTTAAAGCGGCAAGGATACTGCCAATGAGTGTGGATGAACAACATATACCATTCCTAGAACTCCTGTTACAGGTGAGTAACCTGTATTTCACACCAATCCTCCCTTTAGAGACCATGCCCACTGCCTGGGATTTGAATGTTTGCATTGCTCAACTTATGCAACCCCCTTTTGATCCTATGTCTTCAGCAGAGCTTAAGTACTTGACTTGGAAAACTGTGTTCTTGGTAGCCATTACCTCTGCCAGGAGTATCAGTGAATTGCAAGCCCTTTCAGTGGAACCTGATTTTATCTCATTTCAGAGGGATAAAGTGGTCCTTAGAACCAATAGAAGGTTCTTGCCCAAAGTGGTTTTAGACTTCCATTTAAACCAGTCTATGTCTCTTCCTGTTTTCTTCACTGATCATTCTTCCTCAGGAGAGAGGAGGCTACACAGTTTAGATGTTAAAAGAGCCCTTAGTTACAACATAGAGTACCACGGGTTGCAGGTTTTGACTCCCTTCAGTTGTTCCTCACTTATGGAGAAGTGGGAAAGGGCAAACCTGCCACTAAAAGATATTTTGCCAGGTGGATTGTGTCTTGTATACAATTCTGCTATGAAAAACTGGGAAAAACTCCACCCTCAGGCCTGAGGGCTCATTCCAAAGAGGTACAGCTGCTTCCTGGCTGCTGCCAGGGATATCCCTCTGTTAGAAATTTGTCAAGCAGCTACCTGGAAAACAGTCCATACCTTTACCAAGCATTACTCTCTGGATATCCAGGCTTGGAGTGATGCTCAGTTTGGCACAGCAGTACTTCAGAGCCAATTCCCAAAGTAGGTTCTATCCCTCCTCTATGGAGGTACTGCTTGGTAGTCTGCAATTGTGAGAATACAGCAATACTTCATGTTGTTTGAAGAAGAAAAAATTACTCACCTTAGTAATTATGTTTCTTCCTAATGGAGTCTTGCTGTATTCTAACCTCCCTCCTACCTCCCCCTCTCAGAACCTGTTTTTGGGAGAGTGGGTGGGCAGTACGTCATGCACCCAGAGGTATTTTTGCTTGCACCTCCTCCTTTTGTTTGGGTGCTGATTTATTATTATTTGTATTAGATTGGTTTTGTTTTTGGGTTTCCTGACTTTAGTCTTCCTTGGGAATCCAACACTTTTGTCGGCTAGTTGGCTGGTAGAATTTTACAATTTCCACATAGAATTTTAGTTAGTTGGGCTTGTAAGAATCTGACGGTTTAATTTTAAACACTCCAGACAGAGATTTCAACCGAGCTTGAGCCAGCATTCTATACCCTGCATAGAAAGTTAACTCTTTGTTCTCCGGGCAGTTCAAAGGTTGGAAATCACTGCAGTTGTCAGAATTGAAGACTCCATTAGAAGAAACATAATTACTAAGGTGAGTAATTTTTCTTTTGTTCTATTGTCCCTCTACTACTCTCCACCCAATCTTCTTCCCTTGCACATGTTCGTCAACTCTATCATAGGATTGGATGTTTTGCCATTGAGGGACTCCAGAAAACACCAGTGTGAGGCCCTGTATTCTCTTCAGTGGCTACCTGTGACTCAAGGTTACAGTTTCATGCCTTATGCCTTGTATTCAAACTTACCAAGCTCTTTTATCCCCTTGCCTAAGGGGATTAACTCAAAAAGCACCCACATGCGTTAGATCTACTTCCTATACTTATTAGCAATCCAGAAGATGCAACGCCTATCAGGTAAGTGCTCATTCACCTTCTCAGCTGCCTGTGCTTGGAATTCCCTTCCCCCTAACTTATTCTCCTGCCCCACCCTATCCTCCTTCAAAAAAGAGCTTACCTCTTTCCTACTAACCCCCCTCTTCTGCAATTGCTTTAAATAACCCTTATAGCATCATTAATGCCTAGTCTGTGTTACTCTGATAGATGTATCTTGTAATGCCCCGCTCTCGTGTTCCTGCTATGTAAATATTGTATAATATTAGTTATCCTGTTTTTTTATATATGTTTAATGCCTGATCTGTTTTAAGTTACTTACCTGACTTTCCACTGTAATAATGTTTGCAACATTGTTAAATCTCTGTATATCTTGTATATTATTATTGTATTTATCTATTGTACTGTGTTCACCATTGACACCTGAGTCGTCACTGAAAAAGGGATGGCATGGTCTCAGTGGACTTACCTGGTTACCAAAATTCTAATAAATAATAAATAAATAAATCATTATCAATAACTGTAAAATAGAAAAATGAAATTGTACAGGATAGCTGTTCTTAAAGGCAGTACAGACAAAAAAAATCCTTCATCTGAGTTTCTCTCGCAATTTAAATCTCAATCTCTCTCTGAACAAAAATTTCTTTCTTTTTATAAGATGTATTTTCCTGGCAGTTTAAACTCTGCAAACTGATGTTGTAAATTACATCTTCTGTTTCTCACAATGTACCAAAACGTCATTCTCCTTCCTGAAGCCAATCTGAATGGCACATCTAGTTCAAAAGGTGCAACAACATAGAACATTCTGTCCCAGAGCTGTTCTCCTGTTGACAGTTTGTAAACAAGCTTGTGGAGGTCAAAACGCATCTCAAGGTCAGCCCCATGTATTACAGATTATTTTTAGAAACTCAAAAAGCTTTCTGCAATCATTTTAACAATATAAATATATACATTTGGCTTAAAGAGCTAGTGTACTGCCTGGAAACTGACTGCAATTAATTGTAACTTTCAGATGTAGTTAGCTATTACTTCTTATATCTCAAGTATTTATTCTTTTCTGTTTGTTAATTAGAAGATTTTCAACCTGACAGTACTGGGGTGATGTGTGGAGCAACACTCTGTCTAGAGGGGGGAAAAAAGTCAGTTCTGTTCCTCCCACTACATCAACACTAAAACCACACTGACTATGACATCACTAGCAACCAATGAGAAACATTTCTCACTGCCAGGTTTCACTTTCACATGAAACAGCAGGGACTGGCTCTCCCTGGTTACTAATGATGTCACAATTTCCTGCATTTGGATTGGTAGCTTGTTAAAGTCGCTGCACAGGCTGCAAGGATCGTGTCGTATCAAGGTGTTTGGTCTCATTTCTGATGATGCAGTGGGAGGAACAGAGTCGGCTGTTTTTCTCCTCATAGACAGAGTGCTGCTCCACACATCACCCCAGTACTGCCAGGTGGAAAATCTTCTAATTAGCTAACAGAAAATGAAAAATGCTTCAGATACTGGAAGTGACAGCTAACTGCATCTGAAAATGGGTATTAATTCCAAGCAGTACACTAACTCTTTAACTGCTTTTGATTCGTAATATTCCTATGATTCCTATAACATTTGTAAACCAAGGGATCCCAGTTTCACATAAACATTCACATATATTTTTTTAACCACAGGGAAGCAAGAAAATGAAGGAAGGGAGATAATAGGAGGAAACTGTGTGACCATCCGAGAGGCCAATTCCTAGGTGATACAAGAAAAATTTAATTTTGCACTAAAACAGGCACGAGGCACACAAGTGGCAGAAAAGGAGAGGACAAAATAGATTCTTGCTTTTAACTCTCTTTGCATAACAAATGGGACAGGGTCTTATCCAACCCTGTCCCAAATAGCATGAGATGTTCAGAATACCACTGTTGATGGCATTGTTGACGTTAAGCAATACCGTAACTCTCTCAACAAATAGTCATATTTTTATACGGTACATTTTACAGCACAAACATTTTTCATCTCACTTCATCAGACATTCAGATAGCTAAACTGAATTTTGCTTACATTTCAGATAGGAAAATTTGATAAGCATGTTTTTGCGTATCCTTGAAGAGTAGGAAATTTAGCACAAAAACAGCTGTATATTCATTTCAACCTTAACATGACAAGTTGGCTTTTATCAGAAAATAGAACAAAGTTGGAAATAGTAATACTTCTGTTAAGTGAACAGGCCTATAATTCTTATTCAGACTTGACCAAACAAATGTGTGACCTGATATAGCCATCATATGCCCTCTCCTGGAATCATTGAGATGCTAATGTTGTCTTCACGATTACAACCGTCTACAGTCAATACAAACTTGATACTAACCACATGTGTTACTGAGAGCAGTTATCAGACAATTTCAAAATTGCAACTTGTAATATGCAACATACAACATCAATGGCACTTCAACCATCTTGAATTTTCTTTGAAGCATTCCCTGACTAGCCCATGAAGATGGGTAACATGCAAGTTTCAGACAGGTTGTACTAGTGCAGGTGAAACCTTACTAGGCCTGTCACCTAGCAATTTCTTCTAGGATAACACACAAAGGAATCCTTTCAGTATTTAACATTAGCATGGTGTGGCAAGGCACCATGGCACCTAGGAAACGACAATAACAAAAAAAAAACCACCTTTTGGTTTCTGGGTACTCTGTGTACATGTTTTCTCCTTTACTCAAGAGCTTTGCCAACTTGCACCATAACTAGTACCTTGGTTACACCATCAAAACTATAGTTTTGATGAACTATACTAACATTGCTGTTAGTGTGACCTATCCCATGAGCCACCTGAGGGTAAGTGGTCAAAGTGTCAGAGCAAACCTTGACTGTAGCCTTTACAGCAGTGACCAGCTCTGGACCCTAGTTCAGGGGCTGACCATTGTTTAGCACAGTCAAACTGTTGTAACATCTGTGTATTTATCACTAAACTGAGTGTGATAGTTACAGAATCATGAAGTTATGCAACCACTTTATAGGAGTTCTGGGACTCAGGAAGGCCCGGAACCAATACCAGGGCTGTGTGGCACAAGGGGACTCGGGTGACCATCATCCAGTTAGCCTAGGGTGCGATTTTCCCATTTTCGCTGCAACCCCCCTCCCACTGTGCGGCCGCCCACACATGGCATCCTGGGGAATGATGCATGGCAGCACATGATCACCCATGCTGCCAAATGCACTTCCATGGGAGGACACTAGGAGCTGCTTTCCCTCTCAAGGAGGAGAGCGTCCAAGCGGATGCTCCTAACCCTCCCTGCCCATCTCTGCTCCAGTCGTCCCGTGCTCGGGAGCAAACCCAGATCGCCAGCATGCCAAGCGATCCCCTATCGCTCGGCGTCACAGGGCTAGCAAGTCATGATTTTGATTATTTTGGTACAATTATGGTAAAAAAAGGGAAATACAAAGAACAGTTAGCACTGTAGAGTGCCATGTAGCGCTCCACCTCTCGCTCCAGTGATGTAATTACATTGCATGTTTGGTGGCCATTTTTTGGGAGCTGACAGGGTGGGTTGCTTGAAATGGGAAGGCTGTTATTTAAATATGTTTTAAATGCCATGAAACTGCATTTATGCTAATGATATAAAATGCTGTATAAGCATCAGTGGAAACTGCGGTCTGTCCTTTACTGCTCTATGAAGCCAAATTTTGGAATAGTTCATTGGCAAACTAAGTGGTTTAGTTGTCCTTTAACCTTTTGTTTCTATTGCATTTCTGTGTTATTGTTTGGTTAGTGTGTCACTGCCTTGCGATGTGGAACTGTGTGCATGTGACAGGGTAGAATAGGACGCTGTCCCAGTTGTTATGGAGAAAGTGTTTAAATGCAAGGATCTTTCCTTTTCTGTCTCTTCTCTGTCGGGTTACAAAACCAAATTCTCCTGTGAGACTTCGGACTTGATCAACCTGACAGGCTCACAGTTCTTTGCCTCTCACTGTTTCTCAACCCTCTCTTGCTGTCTGTTTTTCCTCCCTTGCATAGCTGCTAATATGAAAATATGTGCAAATCACTGTATGGAAATATAACTGATATTGGGATTCCTTTTGTTTAGAAAATATATAGTGTTACTGTTGAAACGTATATAATTATATTTTGAGATGACTGCAAAACGCTATTGGAAGCTAGAGATTACCTGAGTTCAATTTTTAAGCCTTTTGCAAAAGCTGTGCAAAAGGGGCCTCAACTCAAGAAGTACACTGTCTTCTAGCAGCTCCTGCCTGATATTTACAAAAACAGGATGCCCTTGCTAAGAATGGGGTTTGAAAACACTTCTAAAGGAGCTGAGCTGCAACTGCTGAGGAAGAAAAAAGGACACAGAGACTCAAGGAAAACTACTGTTTTTTTCTCCTTTGTACATAGTTATACTGAACAAGTTTATTGTTTTATGTTGCTGCTACTGTAAATAAATATTTTTGGTGAATTCTACAACTGCTGCTGGTGTTTCCTATGCTTCCTGACCTATGTCTCGATGACAGATAGGTAAAGATATTGGTTGGGATTTTCAAAGATATCGACGTACCACTTGCATCTGCATTTCTGACGTGTGCTGCCTCCAGGCAAATGCGTCGCTAAGTGGATGTCACACACCATCGCTGAAATGCAGACCCAAGTGTTTGAAAATCTCACCTATTGTTTCCTGTTGGTAACATCCTGAGTGCCAGCAGATATTTCAAGGGCTTCTCCAAGTTGAAGCACTGTGTCACTAAATTATTTGCCCAGTTTATAATAGCCTGGATCTTGCACTTTCTTTTGAAAATGCTGTTGCATTATAAAATATTGGACCCACCCTGTTGCACATTGGATAAAGACGAGCAGCTGGTGACCATGTGTAGCAGACTTGCGTTGCCACGCCTCTTCCAAATTAACAGACTTGCGATTTCACTGAATGATTAGCCTGCCACCGTTGCCACACCTCTTCCATATTAACAGACTTGCGATTTCACTGAATGATTAGCCTGCCACCGTTGCCACACCTCTTCCATATTAACAGACTTGCAATTTCACTGAATGATTAGGCTGCATGTCGATGTATGTTGGTTAGAACTGGGAGGGGATCAGAATTCAGAAGCTTACCCCCTAAACAATTTGCACTGAGGGAGGCTGATACTGGTGACCCAAAAACAGTTATCATGGTAGTCTGTTATGCTCTCAGGTGTGGAGAAGCACAGGTTATTGCTGTCTTTGTCTCTTTCCTTTTGTTCTGTTTATTGGGCTAGTAATTACTTTCAGTTTTATAGAACAAAACTCCTTCACATTCCTGCTGTCTTGTCTTAAATCCTGTTTACTCAGAATCAGTTAAATTCCGTAGAGTCTGTTTCAGCTGAGCTGGCTGATCCCTGCAATGTGGGTTGAATCCGAGTTCAAAGGAAAGATTAATTGGTACCTCATTTTGGAAAACTTCAGATGCTTGATATCAAGAATGATGATACCAGATACTCCTCACTCATTAAAAATGCCCTTTAAATACAGATTGGCAGTTCACTGTGACTGGAATAATTTAGAAAAGTTTTTTTTTTCCTTCTCACTAAATTCCTTTCAAGTTAATTAATATCTTGTGAAGAAGTCACTTGTTTTCTGTTATGCCTTCAAGGAAGGAAGGTCCTCAGCAACATGAAATATCTACAACTGCTTTTGGTGGTATGCTGTTGTTTACGATGCATAGTTGTTTATTACTGTTTCTGTTTTGGTGTTGATTATCTGTTGTATCATAGGTAGCCTCATGCCTCCCCCCCCACCCCCACCATTGCACCTGGAAGGCAGCTGTTTAGCTCAGTGTGCCCTTCTTGGCCAACTCTTTTAAATAAATAAATCAATTAAAAATTGACAGTAATTTGTACTAACTGCATTAGCCTGTGAACATTTTTTAATACTCGAATATGAAACCTGTCTTATAAACAGAGCTGAAAATGCAGTCCAGTACACAGAGATCTGTACTTGCTGCTCGCAGTGGCATTCCTTGACATCTGGCACACATTGTTTCCATATTGCTGGTGAATTCTACAGCTGGTAATCTTGACAGCCTGACAGACGCAGCTGCTCCTCTCAGTTCACTTTTAAATTATGCTTTTGACCTTCCTTGAAGAGAGTTAATCCCTCTCCTTTCTTCCTCCTTTCAGCTTGTGGCTGCAAATGCTTTCCAGAGAGAAACCACAAATGCCTGGGCTGCCGACTTCTATTGATCAAAAAATAATCTGTTCTGTCATAAAGGCTGGAATTTTGTTGTATTTTGAGCAAGTCCAAATTGAAGACGGGTCACAGCTGAAATTAGAGTGCAGCTTGTGGTGTAGGAAAGTCATTTTTAAAAAAGAAATTCTATTTTTTTGGGGGGGGTTTCATCGTTTATTGCAGTGGTTTTTCTATTGTGTTATTTTTGCTGTTGGTGTGGTGTGGGCATAATGGTTAAAAAGCGATTTGGGATAACCAACCCCACTGCCACCCTCCATCCTCCTGGAATATTGCCAGTTTAGACTGGTACCAATTTAGACAATAAAAATTGCATTGCTCCTTTCAGGGCTATGAAAGAATGTCATCTTCCACAGCATAAAGAACCATATTGCCACGTAAAGTGGTTACTGTATGACTCAGAAATTTACAGATTTCCTGGTTTAATCTGATCAATGAGTTTATGGTACAACATTACAGAACCAGACCTAGCTGTGTAAGTTTTACTGCTGTGTATCATACAGAGACTGCATTTAAAACAACATCATGTTTTTTTTTTTTAAGGTTAAACAGTACGTTATTGTCTGACACAACTGTGACTTACTTGCCCACACACATACGCACACACAAAAACTTACACTATCGATGCACCCCTGGGTCATTGCTTCCATTACCCTGTGGATAGTCCTACCTTTCCCATCAGGGCCCCTATACTTGGCCAGCTTGCTGCCGAGCAGTGAGGAGCAGACAAGTTCTCCCCAGGGAGGAGGCGTGCATAGTGTTCAGTGGCATCTGGTGGATGGGCCTCCTGCATCATCAGCCATGTGGTCAGTGGATTTTCTCCTGCTTTTTGCTGCCCTACCACCACCCTTTGGCTGCAGCGCCACCAGTCTGGTGGGTGCTTGCCAAAAGCAGCATGCTCACCCACTACTTCAATGCCAGCACCAGTAACCACCAGAGGAGGTGCTAAGAGAAATACATGCCTGTTAAACTGAGGCTTTCAAATTGACTAACCTGCCAGCTAAACTGTCATTATCTGTGCCTACTGGGCCTGAATGGGGACCACTTGCCATTAAGGGTGTTGTTCTTTGCACATAGACGCTCTTGATATGAATCTCATTATTTTGGCTTCATCCTCTGCTTGGCAGAGTTTTCGGAACCACCATCACTGTGATCAAATTATAGTTTAGGAATGGGCTGAAGTGGACAAGTGGAAGCAGCAGCCCAGCCTGAGGGTTTGATATTATCGTTTTCAGGAAGAAATTTATAGGAAGTGGAAAATTCCTCTGGTGACGGACAAGGCAGTATGCAGTGGCGCTGCGAAGCACACAACCACACCGTTAGAAGATTCTCAGCATTTTGAAATGCTCATAACAGAAAGGTGGACGCATTGTGCAGACATACCTTCACTTCAGATGCCATCAGTCTACTGACAGTGTATGCCTGCGTCATTGTCTCCAGGACCTTGTGATCTTCTTCAAGTATATCTCCCTCTATTGAGCCACATCATGGAACTGTAAGTCACTAGCGTCAGGACCATCTGGAAACTTTTTGTAGGCTGGGGCCGCCCATGTCGACACACCATGTTGGCGCCTGTATAACATCAGCATCCCCAGCATGCCTCAGTTCTTTCTTTTGCCATCAGCTGCTCATAGGTCCACTGCTGCTGAAGAATGCCGTCAAACTTTTGCAAATATTTCACTGTTGCTGTATACATACTTCTAGGGACATGGATATGTTGTTCATCCACACTCATTGGCAGGTATCCTTGCCGCTTTAAATCTTGCCGGAAGGTCTTCAAGCTTGCTCCTCCCACCCACCCGGGTGGTATAACTCTCGGCTCCGCCCCATGACGCCAGATCTTCCTTACCGCTTGGAAGCTCAGGTTCCTCATAACGCTCTGCGTTTGAGACTAGTTCCTATTTCTCCATTTGCGGTTAAAAATAAATTTTGCGAAAAGACTTCAGTCTTCTATCCCTCATGACTGCGATGGACCAATCGACTCCCGGTTTGGAGATGCCCATGCGGGCAGAAGATGTCTCAGACGGATCCACACTCCCGTGTGTCTACTGCTTAGGCCTTGACACGACCCGCGGGCTTCGACCTGTGCTCATCTTTCCGGCCTCGTCCTCGAGACCGTGCTGCCCGATTGCAACTGGGCCCGTCCGGAAGCGTTCCCTCCGGTGAAGTCAAGGAAGCCCGGTTGGCGGTGTCACGACGGGTTTCGGTAGGATCTTCAGTGGATGGTGGCCCTCGAAGTGGCCTTGAGCCGTATCTTCCTCGGCGCGGCATTTATCCCGCTCTCTCTGGGCTCTTCTTACGGCTTCCTTTAAGGAGCTTTGTCTGTCCTCCACTAAGGAGAAGGGCCTCGTCTGTGGGACCTTATTCTCGGTCAAAAGAGGGACAGGGGTAAGTCCCTCCGTCGGCGCTCTTGGGGCGGAAGGTCCCTCTCCCGGGCCGTCGACCGTCGGCAGGTCGAACCGCTCGGCCCGGCCACTGGCCTCCACGGTGTCCCGTCAGGTCAGTTGACGAGACTCCACCGATGAAGTCGAGATTTTCTCGACCCATTGGACGGGCTGTCGCCTTTAGCAGCCGAGATTCCCCTCCAGTTCCCCGGGAGGATTGAGGATCCGTGGGCTCGCCTGTGCCTCGGTTCCGGAGCCCTCGGATGGACCATCCGAGCGAAGGAGTGCGGTTCGGCCGACACCTCCCGCACCGACCTCGGAAATTCCGGGATCTCGGTCTCGGTCTCGGACCTCTTGGCGGTCAGCGATCCCACTGTCGCCGGCGGTCTCGGTCTCGGCACAGCGGTGGCGGCGTCGCCGCTTCGTCCTCGTCCTCCTCACCGGACGAGGAGGCTTCAGCGTAAATTCGTCGACTGTCGAGACCTTATGTTGCAACAGCTCCTCCTGGCCGGGAATGCGCCGACCCGTGTCGCCTTCCCGGCCATTCAGTAACTGTCACCGGGCCGGCCCGACACAACCCTCGACTTATCGAGAGCCTATACCCAGGCGGTTTGTTCGGCCAAAACCAGCTACTCCACGATTCGGTGGAACCTCCGCCTCCACAGCCACAATTGGGGCTCCGACCAAGGATTCTCGATCGGCTAAGGGTCTACCCATCGGCTGTCAGTTACCCTCACTCCCGACCGACCTCGGCAGGTGAAGGGTGGGCTCAGGCCAGAGGCAGCTCTTCGAGGACTCTTCCGAGTCCGAAGATGATTCCTCCTTTTTCTCAAGCGACTGGACTTGGAGTCTTCAGGAGGTCAGTCAATGGGCGATAGCCCGTCGTCCTTCCTAGGACTACTGGCTCATCTGGAGTCCACGGGATGGAGCTTGAACCCGTTCCAAAGCAGGGCCAGGTATCCCCTCACGGAGATTCTGGACCGGGATTCTCCGACAGAGCCTTTCGGTGGCCGAGGCTATGTGAGTCGGCACTGGAGCTTTGGCAGCGCCTGCTTCCTGCCCTGCGCCTGGCCAGGATGGCCAGGAAGTATCGGTCCCCGGTTCCTGTCGGTTTTGGAACACCCTCTGCTGAGGGTTGGTTACCGCAAGCGTTTTCCGGCGCGAGCGGCTTAGCGCCCGAGGATGTGGACAAACCTCCTGACAAGGAGTCCAAGAAATTGGACTATGTCGGGGCAAAAGTCAGCTACGCTGCCTCTTCTGCCTTCGACAGGCCAGTTCGCCGTCCTCATGGCACATTTTTTCTCATGCCTGTTGGGCCCGGATGAGGTCATCCTCATCTTCCCGCCGATCTGCAGACTACGGTTAAGCAGGTGCGGGACCAGGCAGAGCAGTGGCCAAACAAGCAGCTCCAGACTGCTTTGGATATGGGGACTCATGTGCCAGATCGGTGGCGGCCGCGAGTGGCTATCGTCGGCGGGCTTGGCTGAGGATATCCACCTTGCCCGGATACCCAGCACAAGTTGGCGGATGTTCCTTTTGAGGGACTGACCTCTTGACCCTGGGGTGGAAGGTCACCTGCAGAGGATCGAGAGGTCAATGCTACCTTGGACTCGGTCTCTTCAGCTCAGAAGGACTGAGAGCGCAAGCACAGCCCTATGTGACCTTTAGGTCCTTCTGTGCCCCGGCGCGCCCGGCCCAGCAACGTCAGGGCCAGCAGGCTCACCTTGGCATCCCAAACCCAAGCCCGGCTTCCTCTAACAGGAGCAGGAGGAAAAGGCACGAGAGGTCCCTCGGCGGTCCGCCTCAAGCCTGCCCAGTGACGGGCTGAGGGTGTCGCCCCATTCACGTCACCTTACCCTGGGTCCCCCGTGAAGGCAGCTCAGCACTTCCGTTCCGCCTGGTCCGCTGTTACCACGGACAGGTGGGTCTTGAGGTGGTGGGAAGAGGCCTGCCTCTGGAATTCGACAGGCACCACCCTTCAGAGCCGTCGCCCCTCGGGGCTGGGATCCCCAGCCTCACTGGCTCGTCGAGGCCGACATGCTCTCCTCCTCCAGAAGGAGGTGATAAGAGAGGTGGTGGACCTCCTTCAGACCCAGGGTTTGTGTCCAGGTACCTCCTGGTTCAGAGCGGACAGGGGCTGGCGCCCATTCTCAACCCACGACCTAAACAAGTTCCTAAGGTCTCGAACCTTCAGGATGGTCACTCTGGCTCAGATAATACCATCCTTGGAGCAGCGGCGTGTGGTTCTGTCTCGGACTTGCAGGGCGCGTTTTTCACGTCCCTATCCGTCCGTCTCACCAGAGATTCCTTACCTCGGCGGAAGGATCCTCTTCGAGTTCAAGCCATGCCCTTGGCTTGTCTCCAGCTCCCAGGGTCTTCACCAAATGCATGGCAGTGGTGACAGCATTCCTCTTGGCGCGGGGGTCGGGTGTACCCCTACCTGGACGACTGGCTGATAGCAGCTCCCTCCAGGAAGGAGGCGGAGTGGTCCAGAGATCTGGCCCTCCAGGTCTGCTCTCAACTGGGCCTCCTATCAGCGAGGCCAAGTCGAACTCGAGGCGAAGCAGGTGATTCTATTCATCGAGGCAGCTCGACTCTCTTGAGCCAGGCGCGCTCGGCGGACAGGGCCGAGGTTCTTTCCTCCTTTGCCCGATCATTTCTGGTTGGGCAATTGCGCCCTGCCCGGGACTTCCTGCGCCTCCTGGGTCTCATGGCGGCCTGCACCAGCGTGGTCCGTTGGGCCCGCTGGAACATGCGTCCCCTTCAGTGGGGACTTGCCAGCCAGTGGTCACAACGCTGCGATCCTTTGGACCAGCTTGTGTCGGTGACACAGGGGATGTGGAACGCTCTCCAGTGGTGGACCGTTCCAGATCATTTGCAGGAGGGCATCCCGTTCGTCCGCCCCGAACCGACGGTCTCTCTTTCGACCGATGCCTCTCTGATGGGTTGGGGTGCCCATCTGGGGGAACACCGGGCTCATGGCCTCTGGTCCCCGCGAGAGTCCCGATGCCACATCAACCTGCTGGAGCTCCGGGCGGTCCGCCTAGCTCTCACCGCCTTTGCTCCGTTCCTCCGGGGTCAAGTGGTCCAGTCCAGATGGACAATACCACGACCATGTACTATCTAAACCGCCAGGGCGGGCCGCTCCATGCTTCTATGCAAGAAGCTCCGCATTTGGTCACTTTCGTCGCAGCCTGGGGCGGATCTCCTAGCCATTCACATGGCAGGAGCCTCCAACACCCTGGCCGATGCCCTGAGCCGGATAGGGGCTGCATCCCACGAGTGGTCTCTCCTGCGAGGTAGTACAGCATCTGTTCTCCCATTGGGGCACACCTCAGGTGGACCTGTTTGCCTCCAGGGAGAACGCGAAGCTGAGTCTGTTCCATGCCCACCCCCTCAGCAGGGCTCGCTGCAGGGGGATGCCTTCTCGAGGCAGTGGACCCCGGGCCTCTTTTACGCCTTTCCCCCATTTCCCTTGATCCACAAGGTGCTTCTCAAGGCGAGGAGGGACAAGGCACAGGTGATTCTGATAGCCCCAGACTGGCCTCGCCAGTTCTGGTACCCAGATCTCCTCAGTCTCGGCTCCAGGACTCGCGGCCTTCCAGCTCGCCCGGACCTGCTCTCAGTCAATCAGGAAGGTGTTCCATCCGGACCTTCAATCCCTGCACCTGATGGCCTGGTTCCTGAGGCTAGAGTTCCAGGCCTTGGGTCTTTCGACGAGGTCCTCAATGTAGTTAGGCGTCCCGTGAGTCGACCAGAAAATGCTATGCCTTCAAATGGAAAGGTTTTCCATTTGGTGTCAGAACAAGGCTTGGACCCTTCCTCCTGTTCCTTGGCAAGCATCTTGGACTATTTATGGTCCCTTTCTAGTCAAGGGCTTAGGTCGACGACCTAAGGGTGCACCTGGCAGCCATCTCTGCTTACGGCGCGGGCAGGAAGCAGTCAGTGGCGCCAGGAGAGGTCTGGCGCTTTTCAAAGGCCTTGATCACATTTTCCTCCAGTGCGGGAACCCCACCTCCGTGGGATCTACTGCTGGTACTGGCAAAGCTCATGGGCAAGCCATTCGAACCTATGCACAGGTGTGCTCTCTCACCTGTTGTGGAAGACTGCCTTCTTGGTGGCTATCCGTCAGCCAGAAGGATGGGAGAGCTCAGGCGCTTTCCATCGAGTCTCCTTACCTGGTCTTCCACAGGGACAAGGTTGTCTCGCCCCACCGAAATTCCTTCAAGGTGGTGTCGGAGTTTCACCTTAACCAGGTGTTGACTCTGCGGTGTTCTACCCCAATCACACCTCGGAGGCCGAATAGGCTCATACTCTGGACCCTAGAGGCGCTCGCTTATTATAAAGAGCCACGGCTGAAATCGGGGAGAGGTTCGCCAGCTGTTTGTCACCGCTGAAGCGATCTGGCAGACCTGCAGCCAAGCCGACTATAAACAGGTGGGTAACCTCCTGCATAGATCTCTGCTATAAGTTGGCGGGCATGGAGCCTCCCAGAGGATAGAGCTCATTCTACCCGTCATACTGCTGCGCAGTGGCTGCTTCCAGGGGCGTCCCTATCCAGGAAATCTGCAGGGCTGCTACCTGAAGTCAGCAAACACCTTCATTACCCACTACCACATCGACCTTGAGTCACGCCGGGATGCTGGTTTTGGGGCCTCGGTTCTCAGTCTCTCTTCCCAAGTAAGTATTGGGGTGTGCGCCTTGCCTCCTCCTCCCGGAGAACTGCTAGAGTCTGCCAATGAGTGTGGATGAACAACATATCCATGTTCCTAAATACAGGTTACTCACCTGTAACAGGAGTTCTAGGAATGGTATATATTCATCCACACCGCCACCCGACCTCCCGGCTTCGACGCACTACCTGAGCTTCCAGCGGGCCAGATCTGGCGTCATGGGGTGGAGCCGAGAGTTATACCACCCGGGTGGGTGGGAGGAGCAAGCTTGAAGACCTTCCGGCAAGATTTAAAGCGGCAAGGATACCTGCCAATGAGTGTGGATGAACAACATATACCATTCCTAGAACTCCTGTTACAGGTGAGTAACCTGTATTTCTGTTTGTTATATTAAATTTATGTTTTGCCGTGAATGGATAAAGAACATTTGTTCCACTATTGTTGTTGTGGCACCATTAAAATTTATAAAGACGATGACCACTCCATTTGTATCCATTGCCTTCATACAAACCATAACATTAAAGCATGCAAAATCTGCCTAGCCGTTAACCAGGCAATGAGGAGATGTCACAAGAAGACCTTTTTTTTTTTTTATGCACTTTTTCCCCTCCGGTCACCGACCACTGGACCCTCCTTCAGTCGTCACCCCAGCTACTCCCGCCCGGCCTGAGACCCTCCCTACTTGGGGACCCCAGACCTCTGACCCACCCACGACACACCTGCAAGCAACCCCCTGGCTTGCATCCCCCAAGGCAGGGTCGCCTTCTGCTCCTTTGTGCTTCTTTATCAGTATCCAGTGGCTTGCAGGTGAGGTGAGGATTGAAGGCAGTCAAGACCCAGGAGGGCAGGATCCAGTGGTGGGCATGGGGCTGTGGAGCGACGTTGTTCATCCAGTCGTTCTGAGCATGGTACGTCCATCCCCCCACTGGTGAATGCAGACGTGCAGTGATGTCTAGGAGTGGTGTGCATGTTCCTGTGCGTGCCCCACCGACATCCATAGCGGCCCACCATCCCGATTTGGATGACTGTCAGTGCAGTACCTCTTAGCCACCACCAGGAGGTATACTCTTGCCAGAGCCCTCTACCCACCCTCCCCAGAGAAGGTGAGTGGTCTATTGGACACTCGAGCCTTCTCCCCCCGACCAAACCTCTGACACCCTAGGTTTGCTCCTGAACATCATCAGCACAACAAGTGGTAGCACTACTGCTGCACTGGTGAGACAGCAAGAGTACTTTAGGAGAAAAAAAAAAACCTTTTACTTATCCAGGAAATGGAGAAACGGGCTATGGTGAAGGCAGCTTCACCGTCATCACCTGCTTCTGTTCCTGCCCCCCACCCCCCCAGAAAATAATATAATCACCTCCATGTCGGAGGTGTGGGGGAGGAGATTGCTACACCCCTGGGCTGGCAAAGACAGCGGGCGCTGTAAAATCACGATCGTTTGAATGTCCGTCACACAGGTTGCAGCGCCAACATTTCCATCACTGTAATTGTTTTGCTGCACTGATGGCACACCCTTCTGTCCTCCAGAGAGTACATGTTGAGCCCCCTGAGCCTCTCTTTGTAGGTGTTGCTTTGCTGGCCCTGGATCATTGTGTTTGCCGTTCTCTGGACTGTTTCCAGCAGGTTGATATGTTTCTTAAGATGGCTGTACCTATATTCACACAGAACTCAAGGTGCGGTCTTGCTAGAGCCCTGTACAGTGGCAGAATGGTATATCCCCCCTGGCTGTGCAGCCCAGCATCTGATTTTCTTTGGTCGCAGCTTTCCTGCAGTGTGCAGAGTGTTTCAGGTAATTTGTGATAATAACACCCAGGTCCTTTTCTTCCTCTGAACTGGTTACCTGCACACCACCCAACCTGCATTTGGTCCTTGGGTTTTTCACCCCCAAGTGCATAACTTTACACTTCACAAAGCTGAACCCACCTAGATCTTCTACAGGGATATCTCTTTCATCAGGTCACACCTACAGAACTTAGCCTTAAGGCACTAGGATCCCACAGAAGCTTTTTCTGTAGCAGTCTATCAGGGGCCGCCTACACCAACGTCACCCACTGACATCACTCACCATATAAAGGTGTAGGCAGCCCCACTCCCTCTTCAGTTCTTTTCCTACCATAGACCATTCTCGCATGGACTCCATAGGAAGCTTTGTCGTTCAGTTGACCACCAAAACTTTCTCAAGTTTTTATTTCACTATTTTTATGTCTAGAATTTTCGAGTCCTCTCTGTTCCATTGCTGCCACTGCAGAAAGAAGAATTTATCATGAGGATGAACACAAACTTTGTGTCTGCTGTCTTGGGCCTTCACATAACGCCTTCGCCTGTGTGCTCTGCCAGAAGTTTAATCTCACCACTCTCCAGCACCGAAAACAGGCCCTCAAGGTATTTTTAATGGAGTAAAAGTTAGCCAGTACAGAACAGGGGGGCTCGCGGGGCTTCTTCTTCCCCCTCTCATGCATGCTCTTTGAGCTCACAGGCATCTAAGGCCCAAGATAAATCCTCGGGGAAGCATAGAGACAAGGACCATCGAGACTGCTCCCAGGTCACGGTCCGGTCCCGCTGTCTTCTCCCCAGTCCTCCAGGGCTGCGTCCCGGCGCTTTGGGGCCAACTTCCTCCACTGCCTCGGTTTCTTCCAGGTTGATCTGGGCAGGGGATGTCCCTCTCTAACATCTTCGGATGCTAGGCCATCAACCTCCAGGTCACAGCCCACACCCGCCGACCCTGCTTACTCTTCACAGGGCTCTTCGGTGCCAGGCCCTGCTGCTTCCATCATGGAAAAGCCGGGTCATTGATGGCTGGCTTGGCCGGCCCGTTGCTGTCTTCTTTGGCTGGGCTGCTGACAGCTGGTCTTTTCCCAGCACCATCGCCCTCAGTCCCGGGGGGGGCATTGTTGGCAGGCTTCGGGCCTTCGCCATCACTCCCGGTCATGACCTCCATCTCCTACCCAGTCGTTGACCTGAATTCTATTCTGATCTTGCTCATGATGGCTCTAGTCAGGCAGTTCACCCCTACACCTGCCCTGCATCGTGGCCTCCTTCAGGGCCTCCCTCTACTTGTTTGCCAATCCAGCCTTCTCGCACTGTGTCCTTTCTGCATCATCAGCGTCTGCTCCATTGCTACCTGCTTCTGAACAGGTCAGTGTTGAGGAGGAGTATCATTCTGCTGTCATCCTCCCTGAGGATGAGGAGGACGTTGGGTCCTATTCCTCTGATAGGTTCACTGCCTCTTTCAGGAGTGGGGACTTGGAGACAAATACCCCCAGATCCTCCCCCCCCCGAGGACCCCAGCTTCTATAATATAATGAAGCAGTTCCACACTGAAGAGGATGACAACACCAGGAGAAATCTGGTGAATTTTCTGGATCCCTGAGTCTTCCCCAAGGTTATTCCACCGTTGCTTCCAGCTTATGATGATGCTGCCCAGGCTGTTTGGTGCAGACCTAATTCCGTCCCTGCCATGCCTAGAAATGCTGACGGACTGTATCAGGCCACATTTGGGAAGCCTTTTTATTCTGCCCAGTCTGAAACAGACTCAGTAGTCATTAAGGCTGCCCATAACTGCTCTAAGGTGCCCAAACACCTTAGCTCCCTCCCTCCTGACAAGGAGTACAGCAGGCTTGATATGAGGGGTAAGAGAACCTTTGCCTCGCTACTTTGGGTCTTCGGATCTCCAACTACGTGTCTCATCTGGTTAAGTACCAGAATACCCTGTGGAAGAAGGACAGGGAGGCTACCCAGGCCCTCCCAGAAGGATCTCAGAAGCTGGAGCTCCTCAAGGTTCTTCAGGCATCAAAGGATGTCAGTAAACATCTCCTCTGAGCTATCTATGATATGTCAGATACCACAGCCCCCAGACTTCCCACCTGTTCCAAACTCTTACCACCCCTGACCACATTCCTTTGTTCTGGGTTGTAGTCCTTTCCCTGTTGTGCAAACAGGCAATAGAGCCTGTCCTGCGCGCTCAGCAGAACATGGGGTTCTACTCCAGGTTCTTCCTGGACCCCAAAAGAACAGTGGATCTGCGTCCCATTTTAGATCTCAAGGGACTAAATAAGTACATTCAGTACAAGAAGATCTTGCTTCGATAGTATCTCTTGCAGCAGGCCACACTAGTAGGACTTAGCCACTAGGTACTAGGATCGCACAGAAACATTCTAGTTAGCATTCTACCAGAGGGGGCCGCTCACCACCGACATCACCCACTGACGTCAGCCAACCCTATAAGGGTGGGTGTTCCCTGTAGCCTCTTCAGTTCTTTTCCGCTGTTGACCAATGCACATTGAATCTTTGGAAACCACTGCAGCTTCAGTCGAGTGCCATTTTTGTGCTTTTTCCTACAGCCCTGCCTGCCCCCACCCCTTCCGCCAGCAAAAGCTCCAGAGGAGCCTCCACAGCCCGAGCTGTGGCTGCCCCTACCTCCTGACTCCTTGCCAGACCCCCTCTCCAGTAACACAGGAGGCGGTCATAGGGGGTTGCTTCTCTCTCCATCTGGACAGGTGGAGGGACATAACTTCTGACAGTTGGGTTCTGCAGCTCATAGAGTATGGCCACTTCCTAGAGCTTCTGGAGTGGCCTCCAGACAATCCCCTAGTTCAGTCCTTTTACCCTTCCGGCAACATTCCACTAATTTGTGAGGAGATCCAGGCTCTGCTCCACAAAAGGGCCATGGAACTCATTCAAGAGTCCCAGCTAGGGCCGGGGTTCTGCTCTCAGTTCTTCCTAGTTCCCAAATGCACCAGGGATCTCAGGCCCATCCTGGACCTTAGCAAGCTAAACCTGTTCATCCAGTACAAAAGGTGCAGGATGGTTACCCTTCGAGGACTGTTGACCCTGTTACACCAGGTGGATTGTATCTGCTCACTAGAGATGCAAAATGCATACCTGCTTATCAAAGTGTGCACCTCTCACAGACACTTCCTCAGGTTCCATTTTCAGGGCGCCCACTTCTAGTTCAGGGCTTTGCCATTTGGCTTGTCCTCATCACCCCAGGTGTTCCTCAAATGCTTGGCGGTGTTGGCAGCTGCCCACAAACTGCAAGGGTTTTATGTTTTACCTTACCTGGATGACTGGCTGTTAGCAGCCTCATCCAGGGAGCGACCGGTCCAAACCCTGGATTCTCCCTACTATCTCTTCCAAGATTTGGGAGTTACCATCAGCCTCCGCAGATCTTTTCTGCCCCCCTCACAATGACTCCAGTACATTAGGGCAGTGCTAGATACAGCCCAGGCGATAGCCTTTCTTCCCCAGGACAGGGCGGAGCGCCCGATGGATCAAGCCCGTCTGCTCTACTCTAGCCGTCATGTCCCAACCCAGGTCTTTCTTCGCCTTCTGGGACTCATGGCCATGGCCATTGTTACAGTGCCTCTAGCCAGACTGCATATGAGGATTCTCCAGTGGACTCTGTGGGTCCAGCGGGACCAGTGTGTAGACGATCTGGAGCAGCTTGTCATGGTCTCAGACCCGGTCAGGCAGGTGCTGTTGTGGTGGCTGGAGTCCAGCAATCTCTTGTGGGGGGTGCCATTTTACATTCTGCCCCCACAGCAAATTCTTACAATGGATGCCTCGAGTGTAGGCTGGGGGGGGGCTTATCTGGTTGCTTACCAGAATCAGGGGCAGCGGAACTCCATAGAAGGTGTCTCCGCATAAATGTGTTGGACATGCGAGTAGTTCTGTATGTCGTTCAGGCCTTCCAGATATATCTCTCCCCGGGCCCATTGCTGATTCAAACAGACAGCTCCAGCGTGGTCCATTGTATCAACAAGCAGGGAGGGACTCACTCTTACCCCCTGTGTTAGGAAGTGATGAAAGTCTGGTACTGGGCAATAGATCGCGGCCTAGAACTGTCAGCTGCCCATGTTCTTGGCATCCAAAACATCTTAGTGGACAGCCTAAGCCTGTCCCTATCTCAGGCTCATGAATGGGAACTCCTGACCTCAGTGGTGGAAGATCTGTTTGACCAATGGGGTCATCCAGAGTTGGACCTTTTTGCGTCCTCACTCATTGCAGAACTGCCACTTTTCTGCTCACTCGCTCCAGGGCCTGGAGTTTTCTGGCAAGTAGCGTTGTCCCTGTCTTGGAAAGGGAGGATCTTCCTGAACTTAAGTCTTCACTATTTATTCATACTGCTGGGTTCAAGTCGGAGGTGCTGGGACCCTACAGGAACCAAAAATCTTCAGGAGGGCCAGCACCGAGATAGGACTGCTCATGTGTGGCACTGTGAGGCTGGCTTGTGCCATGTAGGCTATCTCAGTGTCCACCCACCAACCACCTCAGTTCCTTTTTTCCCCCGCCATTGAGTGCACTTCATCAACAACATTGCTCGCCTGCTGGGAATCAGATCTTCATGTCTATACAACAACAGCATTTAGTTTCATTCAGTTTTAATCTGTTTTATTGTTTTCCATAGTTAAAAAAAACAGCTTTTATTATTTTCTTCTTCAGCCCTATCGATCGGAGGAGTTGACCATGGACGGTGATGGTAGGGTCTCTCCTTTAAAAGTCTGTTCTGCCAGCTGGTCCAGTGGCGCGGAGGGCTGAGGCATCATGCTTTACCTCCTGCCATGCTGGCGACCCGTGTTCACAGTACAAGCGGGTCATCGGGGGTCAGCTGGGGAGGGAGAGGATTGAGCATCCAGAGGACAGCTTTCCTCTCCTGGGGAGGGTGGTGAACAGAGACCAGCACCTGCCTGACACCTAGCAGAGGCTAGGTGTTAGCATGCCATGTCCTGACCATTGTGCTGCATGCAGAAGCACATGCAGCTCAGCCGTTGATGGCACTGCATGCTTCCCTCCACAGAAAAATGGAAACTGGTCCCGGTTGAGCTGGATGAAGGCCATCCTCCGCAGGCGCCGCCCCTGAGAAGGCACCTCCCTGAACAGGATCCTCTTCTGGTGGGTAGAGTTGAGGGCTCCCTGCCACACTGCCACAGAGGGTAGGCGATGGGGGAAGAAGGGAAGGTAAGTCTGAAGGTCGGAGGATGGGCTGGGAGGACAGCAGGATAGTGGGCCAACCAGGACAGAGGGAGAAACAGTAACTAAAAAAAAAAAAGGCTGCTCTGCCAGCTGGGCTGTGTCTGGTCTGTCACCCTCTCTGGGGGGGGGGGCCGACCATGGGCAGTCCAGTGTTTAGGAGAAAGGACAGTCTTCCCGTAAACACAAAAAGAAGTGGGCCCATTCCCAATCCAGATCTGGGACCCAGCACCACTTTACCTTGAGTTCTTCCTCTTCCTGTCAGAAGGGGAAGAAACGGTACCACTCAAGGTCACCCTCTGGTACATCTGCCAAGAGGTTTTCAGCGTTCGGGAGCGGCAGGCTTTCTTAGGCTCCGTCCAGTTACCCGACGGCCTCCACTCGCGATCGCTCTGAATCTCGACACCGGATACCTTCTCTGTCCTCTTGCGGGATTTCTGTTGGGCAGTTTCATCACTGTGTGACAGGGTTAAATAAGGCCCTATCCCATTTTTTATACAGAAAGAGTTGCATGCAAGGATCTATTCTGTCCTCTCCTTTTCTGTCTCTTCTCTGTATGGTTGCACAACCAAATTTTCTTGTGAGACCTAGGAACTGATCACTCCAACGGTTTCACAATTCTCTGCCTCTCACTATCTGTCTGCCTTCCCTTACTGATTTGTCTTTTCTTCCTCCTTGCATATCTGCAGTTATGTGTAAAACTGTATATGAAATTGGGATCCCTTTGTTCAGCACTGTAAATAGTTATACTGTTGACATGATAGCAAAAAGCTATATGGAACTCAAGGGGTTAACCTGAGAAGCTGGTTTGCAAACTCTCTGAGACGCTGTCAACAAGAGGTCAGTTCTGGGTCACAATGTACTGTTTTGCTGCACCTGCTGAAATTGACAAGAACACAACGTGAGAAGCAGAATGTTCTCTTAAAGAGCTCCTGCAAAGACTTGTTATAAAAACAGCTACAATGTTTTGCAAGAGAAAGAGACAGAGACTGGAAATTGAGAAGAAAAACTCATAAGGAGGATTTAGTTTTCTCTGTTTTTACTGACTTTGTAAATAGTTGCACTGAACATTTTTTTTTTATTTTGCTGTTATTAAGAAAAATAAAACACAATTTGTGAATTTTGAAACTGCTTCTGGTTTTTCCTATGCTTCCTGACCTGTGCCTCGACAACACACTGGGCTGCTCTTATGGAGCAGTGGGTACAGCGTCTGTCTCGTTTGCCCCTTCCTGTGGATCCGGTACCAGAACCTTTGGGCCTAGCTGTCTCAGAGCTGTGGTTGGGACCTTCAGGTCAAGTTGAGCGTTTGGTGCCGGCAACGGATTTTCCTCCCTTGCTGGTGCCTATGTCACCAATGCCAGTTTCACGTGCCTGCCTCCCTCTTTCTGTCTCCTTGCAGGGACCGGCACAGGTACCATCCCCTGTCCCTTTTTTTTCTTCTAAGTCCAGGTTGGGTGTTCAGGCAGTGCCATTTTGGCCGGTGCTGGGCTCGGTGCCGCGTTCGGCACCAACTCCTCTTGGGTTGATGCCGCATTTGGCACCGGGTTCTCTGGTGCTGGCATTGGTTCCGGTGTCATCTGTTTGTCCTCTTCCCACACCTATTCTCTGCCTTTTGGGTACCGCACCCACCCCCTCTGAGGGGAGACGGAGTAAGTTGAGTCTGACCCCGACCTCATGATTTCTGAAGAGAGGGATGAAGATTCCTTCTACAGTCTGGACGGTAAACCGACGGTCCCAATTCAAGCTCCTATAGAGGACCTTTCATTTCAGTCCTTACTTAGGAATATGCAGGCAACTCTGGCTCTACAGACTTCTTCTGTAGATTCAGGTATGCTCATGCACCTTGAATGGCTTCATGTCCCTAATATTCCAGTGAACCTTATACCACCTGTTCCTCCAGCCTTCGAGACCCTGTCTGAGGCTGTGTGGGCTAAACCTGCCCTTATTGCTTCTGTTTATAAGTCCGTAGATATGAAATATGTCCCTCCTAAGGAGAGACCTATTTTAGCTTCACAACCCATCACGGATGCCCTGATTGTTCTTGCTTAGAATGACAAAGCTGTTTAATAAGGAATCTCACAAGATCAATACTATGGGAAAAAGCTTTCATAGACGCTTCTCTGGCTATGCGTATTGCCAGCTATCAAGGGCACTTCTCCTAGTACAGTTTGTTCTCTGGACCTTTCTTAAAGCTCTGGCAGAAGATCTCCTAGAGTCTGACTCCAAACTTAAGATCATAGAGACTGTTACCTGGGAAACAGAATGCAATAGCCACTAACTGAAAGCTTTTATGGATGCATACGACACAGCTTCCAGGGCGGCTGCTGCTGCAGGAATCTGCATTAGAAGACACTCCTGGCTTCGGACATCAGGATTTTCCTCTGATGCTCAATAGCAGGTAATGAATGACCTTTTTGATGGTACATATCTGTTTGGCCAACAGGTGGAACAAGCCCTGGAGGCTTCTCAGAAAACCAGGACTACCATTAAAACAGTCAGACTGGCTCCTTCAGCTCCTCAGAGAGGCAGGAACCGCCATTTTTTTCGTAACAGGCAGTCCTTTCGAGGAAGAGGCCAAGGAGCCCCAAACAAACACCAGTCTCCTCAGCCACAAAAGAAAATGCAGCAGAAGGCATAAGTGCCAAAAGCGCCCAGTACCACCCTCTGAAAGCTTGGCCCCGGTTCTGCCTCAACTGCTTAAGGTGCACCTTTCTTCAGCATTGGGAGGTCATCTGACTCAGTTATGTAACCAGTCTGTCACCATGGACAAGTGGGTCCGTTGGAGTATTTGGGAAGGGTACTCTCTCAACTTTGCAGAGACTCCCCCAGATCTTCCCCCCAAATGACAGCACACTCTGGCAACTGCTCAATCAGACCTTCTCACCTCAGAGATAATGGACCTTCTCAAAAACAGGGTAGTGGAAGTAGTTCCCTAGGTAGAGCGCAACTCCGGTTTCTACTCCCAATACTTTTTGGTTCCGAAAAAGACAGGGGGCATGCACCCCATTCTTGATCTCAGAAAGCTGAATAAGTTCTTGTACCAAGAGAAGTTCAAGATGGTCTCCTTGGGGATGCTCCTGCCACTCATCAGTCAACACGACGGTCTGGCAGCCTTGGAAATGCAGGATGTCTACCAGCATATTCCGGTGCACCCAAACCACCACAAGTATTTTCACTTCATGGCCTTGGGTCAGCACTACCAATTCAGAGTTCTGCTCTTTGGGCTCTCCTCAGTGCCTCAAGTCTTTACCAAGTGCTTTGCTGTTCTCACAGCACACCTTCGAAAACTCGTCATTCAAGTCTTCCCCTTCCTAGACTAGCTCTTAGCAAGCCTGTCAAGGTGGGACACAGAGAAAGCAGTTTCCACAGCATCTAAGTTCCTCACCTCCATGGGGGTTCTGCTGAACCTAGAATAGTCACAGCTTCAACCATCACAGTGGCTCCTCTTCATAGGGGCCCTCTTCGACACTACAAAAGCAAGGGCATTTCTCCCGGAGGACAGGAGGAATGATATTCTTCAGATGGATCTCTTTGTCCAGTAGAACAACCCTGTACTCCATGCAGTGGATGTTAGGTCTCATGGCCTCTGCATTTGCACAGTTCCTCTGATTCGACTGCACATGAGGACCACTCAGTGGATGCTCAGCACACAGTGGTGTCCGACAACACATCCTCCATTCTACCCCATCAAACTGACAGAGCCCCTGTGATGGTCACTTGAATGGTAGATACAAGAGGACAACCTTCTACAAGGTCTTCCCTTTGCCCTGCCAGAATCTTAGATAACCATCACTACAGATGCATCTTTTCTCAGCTGGGGTGCTCACTGCTAGGGAGGACCATCACACTCAGAGAGTTTGGACCCAGACAGAGTCTCATTTTCACATCAATGTTCTGGAGATGAGGGCAGTCCTGTACACCCTCCAAGTTCTAGAAGATGTCAGTCACAAGGTAATCCTTCTTCAGACGGACAACAAGGTTGTGATGTATTACATCAACAGGCAAGGCAGAGCCTCAACCACGATGTTCTGATTCAGGCAGTTTACCTATCAGGGACTCAGAATGGTCTGGCGGACCACCTCAGCAGAACAGAAGCAGATTCTCACAAGTGGTCACAAGCACCAGATATCATCCAGTCGCTCTTCAACGAGTGGTGCGGGTCCAGACATGAACCTTTTTACGTCCCCACTTAATGCAACACTTCCTCTATTCTGCTCCAAAAATCCAGAACCTGGCATTTTCTGTCAGGTTGCATTCAGGTTGTGGTGGACAAAATGCTTTCTGTACACATTTCTTCCTCTTCCATTAGTTCAGAGGGTTTTGCTCAGACTGGAGGCACTTGGGGGAAAGATGATTCTCACTGCACTGTACTGGCCTCCACAGATTTGGTTCTCTTTGATCAATAAGTTGTCAGAAGCCCCTCCGAGGCAACTGCCTCTGCAAACAGACCTTCTGATGCAGGGATCCCTGGTCCATCCCAGTCTGCGCTCCCTTCATCACGCCTGGCTCCTGAAGAGAGAGAGAGAAGTGAGCAGGTTTAAAGTTTTTTAGAGAATCTCGAAGATCCTCCTGGCTGCTCATAAGCCTTCCACCAGGAAGACTTACACAGCTAAATGGAAGCATTTCTCAGAATAGTGTGCTAAGATCTACTTAGAACCATTTCAGTGTCCTCCAGATAAAGTGTTGGAGTACCTACTAGACATTTTGGATGCAGGACTGCAATACTCATCTGTAAAGGTACACCTCTGTGCTCTTTCTGCCTACCATGAGCTAGTCCAGAACATGTCCCTGGCTCACTTACTCCTGTTGAAAAGATTTCTTAAAGACATTCTACATACAAGGCCCCGGGTTAACAAGCCGGTTGCCCCCTGGGATATTAAGCTCATGCTGGACATGCTCACTTGTAAACCTTTTGAGCCTCTAGCCACATGCACTCTGAAGTTCCTGACCTGGAAGACCGCCTTTCTGTTCGCCATCAGTTCTGCTCATAGGGTCTCTGAGATACACGCTTTGGTCACAGACCCTCCGTATACCTTCTTTCATAAAGACATGGCGGTTCTCAGTACTTGCCCTAAGTTCCTTCCCAAAGTGGTTTCAGAATTCTGCCTCAACCAGCCTTTGGTTCTGCCCACTTATTTCTTCAACTTCCAAAATGAAGGGGAGCGCAGCCTTCATTCCCTGGATGTTAAAAAGAGCCCTTTGGTTCTACATCGATAGAACCAGGGACTTATGGCAGGCCAAGCAGTTCTTTGTGTCCTTCAACATGACCCAGCTGGGTCAGCCAGTTCCATTTAATGTATCTCTGCTTAGATAGTGGCATGCCTTCACCACTGTTACTCTATGGTGCAGGTCAAGTTGGAGGGCCAGGTGCATGCCCACTCTACCAGAGTAGTTGCTGCATCTCTGGTGGAGATCCACGGTATACCGCACTGTCAGCGACATTTCAGCAGTGCGGTCTCCTGCAGTGACAACAGTGCCACATCACTGTAGGAAACCTGCTGGAACCTGGCACTGTCTATCGGGGATTCTGCACCCCGAATCAGCTCTGACTCGGAGTTGATAATCCTAAGTGGAGGGTGAGAGGCTGAAGAAAAACATTGGTTTAATATGAAACCGACAGCTGACTGCAAATGCGGTCAACCTGCCAGTTTCACTGTCTGTGCGTTCAACAAAATTTGTCGCCGACCAGTGGTGGATCCGAGATCCACTCTGTTCCCACTGATGACATTTGCAGAGCAGCTACTTGGAGCTCAGTGCACACTTTAGTAAAGCACTATGCTCTGGATGTCCATGCCAAACAGCATGCTTCCTTTGGCAGGACTGTCCTTCATGGACTTCTGCCCTGAGTGAGCTCTGCCTCCTACCACCCTGCTGAGGGGATTGTGTTCAGCTTGGTACTCTAACCCAGCAGTATGAATAAATGGTGAAGACTTAAGTCCAGGAAGATATGAAAATTATGTACTCACTGTAATTCTTGATCTTCTTGGACAAGTCTTCATCAATTATTCATATGCTCACCCACCATCCCCTGAGCTCACCCTCAATCTGATCTTCCTGGACTAAATGTCTTCACCATTCATTCACACTATTGCAACTACACCAGATATGCTAGGACCCAGTGGGATGCAAAAATCTTCAGGAGGGTTGGCTCCGAGGTAGGGCCGCACATGCACGGAACTGCGAGACTGGCTTGCGCCTGTGTAGGCTATCTTGGTGTTGACCCTCCAACCGCCTCAGTTCCTTTTTTCTCCTTCATCTCGTGCACTTGAGTAACAATGTGGCTTGCTCTCCGGGAGTCAAATCTTCACATCTATATGACAGCAGATTTGTAGTCATTCAGTTTTGATTAGTGATAGTTGTTTAATAATGTTTCTTGTTTTTTTTATTTTTTTAAAACAAAGAAGAAATTCTCTCAGCCTGCCATCGATGGAATCGACCATGGATGGTTTTGGTGATAGTAGGGAGACTTCGTTGGAAAGCTATTCTGGCAGTGGGGTTGTGTCCAGTCCGCTGCTCTTTGCGGAGGGGGAGGGGTTCAACCATGGACAGTCCGGTTCTCAGGGGGGAGGACAGTCCCCCCAAAAGCACAAAAAGAAGTGGGCCTGTTCCCGATCCTGGTTGGGGACCTGGCACCGCTTGGCCTTGAGTTCCTCTTCCTCCCGTCGGATGAAGAAGAAACGGTACCGCTCAAGGTTACCTTCTGGGAGGTCTGCAAGGAAATCTTCAGTAGTGGAGAGCAGTAGGCCCACCACGGCTCCTTCGGGGTCGCTGGTGGTCCTCATTCTTAATGGCTGAGATTTCTGACACCGGAGCCCCCTCTTTGTCCTCTGATGGGGCTTCCAGTGAGCAGTTTTATCATTGGGCTGCTCTTATGGAGCAGTGGGTATGGCATCTGATCCAGTTGCCCTTGCCGGTGGACCTGGTTTCCAGGTCTTTGGGTCTGGGAGCCGTTGGGCCGGGGTCAGGGTGGTCGAATCAGGATGTGCCTCCAGTGCCCTCTCCGGTTCCGGCACCATTGACACCAACCCCACGTGCCTTACCCCCTTAGCTTGTTTCCTCGCAGGGGCTGGCACAGGTATCACTTCTCTCCCCTCTTTCTTTCAGAGCTGGCAGGGGTTCACTGGTGATGCTTCGAGCTTTGGCAGTGTCACAGGTGGTGTCAGGGTCTTGGTGCCTTGGGTGACACTGGGTTCATTTCTCTGCCACGGCGGTGCGGTGGCAGCATCAGTGCTGACACCACGTACAGTGCCAGGGTCCTCAATGCCGATCCGGATTTCAGCATCTCCAGTGTTTAACTGGCCTAGACCTGCCTTCGGTGGTCTTTCCGGGGTAAAAGTGGAACATGATGAGTCTAACCCTGACCTGCCTTTGTCGAAAGATGCAGAGGATGACGCTTTTTATGGGGTGGAAAGCAAGCCTTCTAGTTCAGCTGAGCCCTTTGTTGAAGACCTTCTTTCCAATCACTTCTTTGGAATAGGGGTCAATCCTAGCCCTACAGACTTCTTCTGTGGACCCAGGCAGACTTTTACGTCTCGAGTTCCTTCACATTCCTAATATTCCTATAAACCTTACTCCGCCGGTGCCCCCCCGTCCTTTGAGACTTTGTCTCAAGCAGTGTGGGACAGGCTGACACTAATCCTTTGTGGCCATGCCCATAGATAGGAAGTATGCCCCCAGACAGACCCATCCTGGCATCACAGCCTATTGCAGATGCTCTGGTAGTGCTTGCAGAGAATAATAAAGCCATCCTCCCTCAGGAATCCCCACTATGGCCTATAAATAAGAACCTTTGTAAGATTGATACTTTGGGGAAACAGGCATTCACAGTCGCAACCTTGGACATTGAATTGCTAGTTACCAGGGCCATTACTCTCAGTACGAGTACACCCTGTGGAACACCCTTCATTCGACAGTCGAGAACCTCCCAGAGTCTGGCACTAACATGGAGCTTCTTCAGACTGTTACTAGGGGCGTAGAGTCCAATAATCATTAGGTAAAAGCTTCTGTGGATACCTATGACACTGCGGCTAGGAGGGCTGCCGCTGGGATCTGTATCAGGTGGCATTCCTAGCTTAGAATGTCAGGCTTCTCACATGATGCACAACAGCAGGTGATGAATGTCTCCTTTGATGGTGCTTATCTGTTCGGCCCTCAAGTTGAGCAAGCACTGGAGGCCGTTCAGAAAACCAGGACTGCCATTAAAACAGCTAGGCCAGCTCCAGCAGCCCCTCAAAAGGGTGGGAACCATTGACAGTTTCGTAACAGGCAGTTCTTTCGAGGTAAAGGCTGAGGAGCTTTTAACAGAAACCAAACTCCGCAGCCACAAAAGAACACACAGCAAAAGTCACAGGGCCCAAAAGTGCCCAGTGCCACCCTCTGAAAATGTGGCCCAGGTTCCTTGTCAGCTGCCCAAGGGAAACACCGCTGCGGTAGTGGGGGGTCATTTGACACAGTTTTACAACCAGTGGAGGTCCATCGCAATGGACAAATGGGTCCTCAGGATTATCTGAGAGGGATACTCTCAATTTCACAGACATCCCCCTAGAGCAGTGGTTCTCAAATGGTGAGGCCAGCCTCCCAAGGGAGGCCCCATACTGTTCCAGGCGAGGCCCAGTCACGTCTGATAATGTACTGTATTTAAATTTTAAGTTCTGGATGTTTTGTTTGAAGGGATGAAGCAAACTAAACATGAATAATGGCAGGTGAATTTCTTTACTTATGCACAAATTGGTGACCAGGAAAGGCCCTGAGTCAAAGCTTGTTTATACTGTAGGTGTGTATTTAAATGTAAATTGGTGACTAAGAAGGCACACTGAGTCAAGGCTTGTTTCTACAGTAGGTGTTGTTTATATGCAAATTAGTAACTGGGAAAGGCACACTGAGTCGAGGCTTGTTTCTATAGTAGGTATTTATTTATATGTAAATTGGTGTCTGGGAAAGGCACACTGAGCCAAAGCATTTTTCAGGTGTGACCTTGGTTAGGGTACAAGAAGTTGCTTAACAGGCTAAGGGGGGGAGATGATGTGGCTAGGTTAGTTGTTCCAGATAGAGAGGAAGTAGAGTAATAAGAGTCCAAGAGTCAGAAAAGTGTAGTGACAAGGATAACCTGGGATGTGGGGTTGGGGGTGGAGAAAAATAAGTCAAATAAAAGAGAATATACTCCATCAACATTATTAGTCCTGCTTGTTTCCTGGTGTACTGTGCAAAAGTATGATTTTTGTTTCTATGGGGAGGCCCAAGATTTTTTCCAAATTTGGGGGAGGATCTAAATCTGTTCCATAGCTTGGGGGAGGCTTACTGTCACAAAGTATGAGAACTAATGCCCTAGATCATCTGCCCAGGCGGCAGCACAGCCTATCCACAGCTCAGTCAAACCTTCTTACTTCCGAGATACAGGGCCTACTCAGAAACAGGGCAGTAGAAGTTGTTCCCTGGGCAGAGCGGAACACGGGTTTCTACTCCCATTACTTTCTGGTTCCAAAGAAAACAGGCAGCATGCGCGCAATTCTGGACCACAGAAAGTTAAGGAAGTACCTGTTCAAAGAGAAATTTAGGATGATCTCCCTTGGAACGCTACTACCACTGATTCATCAGTATGACTGGCTGGCATCCCTAGATATGAAGGACGCTTACCAGCACATCCCAGTACACCCACGTCACCACATGTATCTCTGCTTTGTGGCATTGGGTCAACACTACCAGTTCCGAGTCCTGCCTTTTGGGCTCTCCTTGGCACCTCAAGTCTTTACAAAGTGTTTTGCAGTTCTCGCAGTACATCTCAGAAAACTCAGCGTTTAAGTTTTCCATTATCTGGACAATTGGCTGCTAGCAAACCCATCCAGGCAGGGGAAACAGGAAGCAGTCATCATGGCTTCTCAGTTCCTCAATTCCATGGGGGTCTTACTGAATCTGGAAAAATTCTTGCTTCAACTCTCCCAGCAGCTCCTCTTCATAGGAGCTTTTCTGGATACCTCCTGGGCAAGGGCTTTCCTTCTGGAGGACAGGAGGAAAGACATTCTCCAGATGGCTCACTACATCAGGGAGAACAACCCTGTTTGAGCTCTTTCGATGCAGCAGATGCTGGGCCTCATGGCATCATCCGTGTTCACAGTGCCTCTTGCCCGTCTACACATAAAGACCACTCAGTGGATGCTCAGTACACAGTGGTCACTGACCACACATCTGCAGTCCTTCCACATAAAAGTGACTGAGCCTCTGATGAGATCACTTGCACGGTGGTTTTAGGAAGACAAGCTTCTTCAAGGTCTTTCCTTTAGCCCAACGGAATCCCAGATCACCATCACCATGGATGCATCTCTGATCAATTGGGGAGCTCACTGTCAAGGAGGAGTCTCATCTGCACATAAATGTTCTAGAGATGAGGGCTGTTCTGTACATTGTTCGAGCCCTGGGAATGTCCTCTGTCACAAGGGAATTCTTCTTCAGACGGACAACAAAGCTGTGATGTATTACATCAAGAAGCAGGGTGGAGCGCACTCCTACCCTCTGTGCAGGGATGCCATGAGGGTGTGGGAGTGGTGCCTCGAGCATGATGCTCTGATCCAGGCAGTCTACCTGCCGGGAACTCAGAATGATCTGGCGGATCGCCTTAGCAGGACAGAGGCAGATCCACATGAATGGTGGCTCGCAGCAGACATCATGCATTTGCTTTTTGACAAGTGGGGCAATCCAGACCTGGACCGTTTTGCATCTCCACTCAACGCAAAACTGCCTCTATTTCATTTTTCACCAGGAGGTGGTCTGGGCACTGCCCTTTTTCAGCCACACCTGACATATTTTATTATTATTTAGTTTATGTTGACCGGGTAAGTGCACTAGACAAATCCCGCCTATTTTCAGGCACAACCCGGAGGAGGGGGATACAAATGAATTCCAACTGACCTTGAACCAGATTAAGCTGTTGGAGGTATTTTTAGTGAATATGGGGAAATTTGGCCAGGACACCGGGGAAGATTCCCCTACTCTTTTCGAGAAGTGCCATGGGATCTTTAACTTCCACCTGAACTACCACCAGAACTGTAAGATGGGACCTCGGTTTAACGTCTCACCCGAAAGACGGCACCTCAGGAGTGCAGCACCCCCCTCATGCTGCGCCACAGTGTCAATATTGGGATATTAACCCAAGCGCCTGGTGTGGGGATAGAACCCACAGCCTTCTGATCTCCCCGACACTGACTGATATAAAACATCACTTACAAGGAACATTAACAAACAATACAATTAAATACATTTACACAAGTTTTCAGTATACAAGAGTTTGTGCAACATATGTTTAAAATGCAAGATGCTATTTGCATTGTGTGTCAAGCTTCATATTCGTTTAACAGGGTAAGTGCATACCATGTGAAAGCCTTCCTGCTCATTTGGAGTTTGAAGGCAGGGATTTGATAGGGTGTTAGGCCACTAGACCTGGTACTCTTTCACTAATTTCTGAATCAAGGAATTAAATTAAAACCTGTGGTTTTGCCAAACCAGCAACTCTACATACAAAGGTAGCTACAAGACTCTTTAACCGCCTATCTGGTTCTGCTCCAGAAATCTAGAACCTGGCAGTTTCTGTCAGGATGCATTCAGACTGCGGTTGACAAAACGCTTTCTATATGCATTTCATCCTCTTCCGTTGATTCAGAAGGTGCTGCTCAAATTGGAGGCACAAGGGAGCAGAATGATTCTTATCACCCCACAGTGGCCTCAGCAGATATGGTTTCCATTGCTCAATAGATTGTCAGAAGTCCCACCGAGGCAACTCCCTCTACGAACAGACCTCCTGACACAAGGGCCTTTGATCCATCACAATCTGTGCTCCTTTCATCTCCATGCCTGGCTCCTGAGGAGGTAGAAGTGGCGAGGTTTAAGGCTTCTCAGAGAATCTCAGGAATCCTCTTAGCAGTGTGTAAGCCCTCCACTAGGAAGACTTACATGGCTAAATGGAAGCACTTCTCAATTTGGTGTGTAAAGTCCCTTCTGGACACTTTCTGTTGCCCACCAAATAAAGTGTTGGAGTACCTCTTAGCAGGATTCGACAAATCCAGTAGTCTGTTGTCCCGGGCTACAAGTTTTGTCAGGCGGACAAGCATTTTTGCAGCAGCAGGTTGGTTGTCCCATGGACAACCAACTCAGTGCTGCCAAGGTAGTGATTTTTTGTTTTACTTTGCAGTGCAGGTCCTATCCCACTCACTAGGTGCCACCCAGCATGCCACATCAGCTCTGCTTCTTCAACATGGGCTGGCTGGCAGTCACATGTTGGTGAGAACACACTGAGGCAGCATAATGTGGGATCTGGAGGAGAGTCACCTTGCACATCTTGAACCTGCAAAGGAGCGAGACGCACAGAATGAAGAACCCTCCCCACCCATTGCAGCACCACTCGCATAACGTATTCAACAGGACTGACAGGTGCGCCAGCCAGTAGGAACTAGGAGACTACCTGTCAGTCCTTTGCAGCTGGCTGCAGCGGTGGTGAGGGGTGGCAGGTGGAAGAAGGATAGACGCTGGCACTCATGAAAAAGCACTATTTCACTCTTCAGTTTGGCAGCAGATGGTCATTCCTGTCACTGTGGATGAGTGATATTTAGGCCAGGGTACTGCTAGGATGCCAAGAAAATGGCACCAAAGGAAACAAATAAAAATAACATTAAAATTGGGGAAAAAACAAAAGAGAATGCAGAAAGAAAGAAAGTGTTTCCCCTAAGTGAAAAGGACTGCAGTTAGGGGGGGACTGAGATCACGGAGATTGGGAACGAGAACACAAATGGAAAAGACTGAAGTCGGTGGGGGGGGTTGGAGACTGTGGAATTGGGAACAATGCACAGTAAACAGCGAACAAAAAAAGCATTTAGAGTTACATAAAAACAAGAAAAAAGCAAAACATTTAAAAAAGAAACCTAAAGTCAGTGTGGGGTGGGTGAGATCGTGGTAAATAAAGGAGGGTGTACACGCCAGGACCAGTTGGTGTAGAACAAATTCAGTACCAAAAAGAAAAAAAAATAAGCATTTTAAATTAGCAAAAAGAAAGAGAAACAAAGAAAAGGTTTTACAATACAAAGGGAAAATAATTGTAAGTCAGTGGGAAAGGGGTGACATTGTGGGGTTGCAAATCATATACCAGGGTCAGACTAATTGGTGTGTAGTGCAGAAGAAGAGAAATACAAAAAGAAAAAAAAAGTGTTGCAGTTGGGGGAAGGGGTCTGGAAAACTATATAAACTTTGTTGTGCCTTTGGTTCATTGAGCCAGCCTAGCTGTGTTTTGGCAGTGTCACTAATAAAGCCAACAAGAAAGGAGTAAAGGACTGAGGTGGTCTGCACCACTCCTGTTTGGGTTTTGTTTTTACCTAGGGAGTGTGCTGCCACAGCCACTTGTCTTGACTCTGCTAACAGAACTGTACTAAACCTGCCTAAGGCCCTGTCCACACTTGAGTTCTTGTAACGTTACCGGCAGTCAGTAACGTTACAAGAACGGCAAACATGGTCTGCGTCCACACTGTATGTAGTAGTAGTAAGTAGTAGTAGTAGCAATGATTTTATTCATTTTATAAATAAACATGGTAAAAAATCCCATTGAGTACAAAAACTACACTCATTTTCAAGGGACACCATAATAAAATACATTTCCTGGTTACAGTCAAGGGAGAAAGATTGATCACAAACATACAAATATTACAAAGAACATATAAATATAGAAATACAATTGGCTATTACATTTTTCATCCTATCAGAAACATTATACCCTTCCTGTGATGCTTATCCAACTTCTGATACAGTGCAACATTCTTGCAATTGACCAATTTGTTTGATACCATTGCTTAATTTGAAACCAGCTTACATTGGTACCATAAAGTCTCGAAATTTTGGGCAAGTTGTTCCATATTTTACAGTTTACAGTTGTAACATATTTTACTGTATGTAGCACAGTAAAACTGTGCTACAAACCATGTTTAAAAAACATGCTAGAAACCTGATCAGAGCAGGTTTCTAGTACGGTTTCAGACCAAAATGGTTGCCTTAAACTGTATTAACAGTAGTGTGGATGCTAACCATGCTGCAACACGGTTTAAGGCAACCTTCGCAACTCTGGTTCTACAATGCTACCAGGACAAAAGGGGGAAGGACTTACACACATCGAGGAGCTCCCAGTTATCCCCTGAACAGTTCGGCACCCTTTTCATCCAGATCCATTACTGAGTCCCATTACGAGTATCCTGATATGAAGTGCGGAACTGCATGCTTTACAGTTCTGCCGCAATCATGCCTGGAAACTCAAGCCAGCAAGCACGGTTGTTGGAACGCAATGTGGATGCACCGGCAACTGTGCTCAAACATGGAAATAAAAATGTTTCAGTAAACGTTTTAAAAACTACATGACAGTGTGGACAGAGCCTAAAGGTGGCTGCTGCTGTGGCCGGTGACTTATTTTGATTGATTCCTCTGCAGCAAAGCAATAAAAAAATATATAACAGTAAAAGCTTTAATAATTAAAAAAAGAGGTGAGCAGAGCCATTAGGAGCAGCCAATTACCTGAAAGGAGGAAAGAAAGCTGAGGTGGTGTGGTGACTGTTGATCACCAGTGCCACTACCGTGCTACTCCTGTTTGGGCTTTTTTTTTTTTTTTGCCTAAGGTTCAGGGTAGTGAGCTGCCACTTGACTCTGCACAACTGTCCTAAACCTGCTTAGCCTTACTAGTGGTTGCTGGGCACATACCATGTACTTTGTTTCTGTGTAAGTTTTTTTTTTAAATTACATTGAAATGTACTGGATTATCACTCAAAACTCAGAGACTACCATTTTGGCAAGGCCAGTTGCCCTGGACTAGCATGCCATTTTGAAATTTGTCGATCCCTGCCTCTTAGATCTGTGAAATGCAGGACTGCAATACTCAGCAGTGAAGGTACACCTCTGCGCAATTTCCGCCTCCCATGAGCCAGTACAGACCATGACACTGGCTCGGTTACCACTAGTCAAGAGATTCCTCAAAGGCATCCTGCACACTAGGCCTCCAGTCAGGAAACCGGTGGCCACATGGGATATTAACCTCATGCTAGATATGCTCACCCATAAACCTTTTGAGCCTCTAGCTACCCATGACATGAAATTTCTGACCTGGAAGACTGCCTTCTTGGTGGCCATTATCTCCGCTCACAGGGTCTCTGAAATACATGCCTTGGTCACAGACCCTCCGTATACTGTTTTCCACAAGGACAGGTTGGTACTTCGTACTCATCCTAAGTTCCTACCCAAGGTGGTTGTGGAATTCCACCTCAATCAGCCCTTGGTGTTCCCAACTTACTGTATCTTTCTAACTTCCAGAATGATGGGGACTGCACCCTTCACTCTCTGGATGTCAAGAGGGCTTTGCGATTCTATATTGAGAGAACAGGGGAGATTCGAAAATCCAAGCAATTCTTTGTACTGTTCAGCATAGCTCGGCTGGGCCAGCCAGTTGCCATTAGATGCATTTTTGCTTGGATCGTGGCATGCCTTTGCCATTGCTGCTCGATGGCACAAGTTGGAAGGCTGGGTCTACGCCCACTCTACCAGAGCGGTGGCGGCATCTCTGGCAGAGAACCTGTGCCCATTGCAGAGATCTGCAAAGCAGCTACTTGGAGCTCGGTGCATACCTTCATATGAACATACGAATTTGCTAGCATATAAAGGCCTTATGGTCTATTGAGTCTGCTTGAGTGTGCAGCTAGCAAGCCTTATATTGCAGCTGCCCATCCTCCCTCCCTTTCCCTGACCCTCCCTCTTACCCGATCCCATCCCCTTTTGAAGCAGTCCACTGTTCTACAGGATACCATTTCTGCAGGCAACGCATTCCACCCACACCCCACTCTCTCTCCGTAAAAGGGTGCCTTCTCATTTCCATCCTGAACCTTCCCCCTTCCAGTCTGAGATTGTGACCTCGAGTGTCCCTACCCCCCTTAACTTGAATAGTCCCTCTGTGCCTGTCTTGTTTATTCCCTTCATGTACTTGAAGGTTTCAATCATATCCTCCCGGTCTCTCCTCTAGTGAGTATGTGTTCAACTCCATTAGCCTGCTCACGTAGGGTATGTCCCCTAGTCCCTGGATCATCTTTGTTGCCCTGCACTGCACCCCCTCTAGTAACTTAATGTCCCTCTTCAGGTATGGGCACCAGTACTGCATGCAGTACTCCAGGTGTGGCCTAACCAGTGACCTATACAATGGCAGGATCACTTCCCCTCTCCTTGAAGATATACCCCTGGCAATACAACCCAGCATTTTGTTGGCCTGGCAGCTGCCTTCCTGCTTTGTGCTGAGTTGTTCATTGAGCCCATTATAATCACCCCAGATCCTTCTCCTCCTCCTCTGTCACGGCTAGCTGAGGCGCCCCCAGCTGGTAGCTTCTTCTTCTTTTTTTTTTGCCCCAAAATGTACCACCTTGCACTTTTTGACATTGAACTCCAACTGCCGGGTCTCCAACCAGGTCTCCAATTTTGACAGATCATCCTGCAACCCATGCCACCCTCCTAGGTCATCCACTACTGCTCTCATCTTGGTGTCATCTGCAAACAAACTGATCTTGCTCTTGATGCCCATTGAGATGTTTAATATGAACAACCTAAACATCACCAGTCCCAATGAACAACCTAAACATCACCAGTCCCAACACTGAGCCCTGTGGTACTCCGCTTGTTACTGCCCTCGGAGATGAGAGCTCCCTTCCCACCACCACCCTCTGCTGCCTTCCCTGTAACCAGTTTACTACCCATCCCATCATTTTTGCCCTTGCACCTATACCTGCCAGCTTACTACCCAGTCTCCCATGCGGCACTGAGTCAAATGCCTTACTCAAGTCCAGAAACAGGACACCCACTGCATGGCCCTTGTCCAACTGTGTAGTTACTCAGACATAGTAATCCACCAGGTTGGTCTGTCAGGATCTGCCCATGACAAACCCATGCTGCTTACTGTCCTGCAACCCATTGGTCTCCAGAATGGACACCAGCTTCTTCTTCAGGATTGTCTCCATCAGATTATCTGCAATGGATGTGAGGCTTACCGGCCTGTAGTTTCCCGGTTCATCTTTGGGACTGCTGTTATGGAGGACTACCACGTGAGCCATCCTCCAGTCCTGAGGTACACTTCCTGAGACCAGGGAGGCATTGAACAGGTCTGCCAAGGGCCCCGCCAGGATTTCTGCCAGCTCTCTCAGTACCCTGAGGTGAATGCCATCCAACCCTGGCGCCTTCTCCACCCCCAGTGTCCTCGGGCCCTCCAGTACCCTGCCTCTGTGATTCCTCAATCTGTCACCCCCCCCCCGAGCCTGACCTCCCCCCCCTTGGTAGTGCTCCTCCTTTCTGCTTAGTAAACACCGAGCAGAAGTATTCATTAAGCGCGTCTGCCTGCTCTGTCCATTTTCATCCACCCCCATCCCTCTTAATCCTTACTATTTTGTGCCTACAACTCCTTTTCTCCCCCTGAAGAATTCCTTCTCCCCCTTCTTGATGCCTTGCATCAGCCTGAGCTTCTTAGATGCCTTGGCTGCCCTTACTGCCTTTGTCACCTCCTTCAATTCCTTCAGGTAATCCTCTCTGTCCTCCCCTCGCTCCAGTTTTTTTGAAGCTCCTTAAGGCGGCTCTTTTATTTCTTACTTTCTCTATGACCCCTTTGCTCAACCAGCTGGGTTTCTTGGCCCTAGCTCTCTAACTCTGGACCCTGATGCAGGTTTTGCTTGCCCCCTCAATCCCCAGTTTTATGACCTCCCATCTCTGGTTATGAAGCACTATGCTCTAGATGTCCATGCCAGACAGCACACTTCCTTTGGTAAGACAATCCTTAATGGACTTCTGTCCTGAGTGAGCTCTGTCTCCTGCCACCCTGCTCAGGGGATTGGTTCTTAGCTTGGTACTCTCCCAATAGTGTGAATGAATGGTGAAGACTTTTAGTCCAGGAAGATATGGAAATTACGTACCTACCATAATTCTTGATCTTCTTGGACAAAGTCTTCGCCTTTCATTCACATGCCCACCCACCATTCCCTGAGCTTACTCATCCTGTTTCTGGTCTTCACTTCCTCGTTGGCCTGGGCTGTGAAGACATTATCGAGTTCAACCATCTTACATGATTCATCCGGGCTATCTTATGCCCGGATTAGGGTAGGTGTTTCCTAGGTTAGTTTACGCTGCACTTCCTTAGTCAAAAAGGTACTGAGTCAGTTGGAGGGTTGACGCTGAGATAGCCTACACAGGTGCAAGCCAGTCTCATGGTGCCGTGCATGCACGGCCCTACCTCGAAGCTGACCCTCCTGAAGGTTGTTGGCTCCCGCTGGGTCCTAGTGCCTCCGGCATAATCCCAATAGCATGAATGAATGGTGAAGACTTCATCCAAGAAGATCAAGCATTACGGTAGGTACGTAATTTCCATTTTCTGGTCTTCACTCTTTTGTTTCTGTTTGGACTGTGAAGACATTGTTCTTAGTTGACCCTTCTTACACGGGTCAGAAGGGCAATCTTATGCCCTTGTTAGGTTAGCAGTTTCTTTAGTTAGTATACGCTGCAACTCCTCGGTAAGAAAGATACTGAGGTGGTTGGAGGGTCAACGCCAAGATAGCCTACATGGTGTCGCGCGTGCATGGTCCTATGTCAGCGCCAACTCTCCTGAAGATTTTTGGCTGCTGCAGGGTACCAGCACCTCTTGTCAATGGTGAGTACGTAATTTGAATTTTCTGTATGCCTTCCCGTTCCTACAGAGAGTCCTGTTCAAACCTTCCGGCCTCATCAGTTTTGGTTCCATTTGCTTTAACAGCTAGCAGTGGAACCTCCAGTGCCCCTGCCCCTCTGCACAGACGCCCTGGTCCATCCGGATCTCACATCTCTCCATCTTCATGCGTGGCTCCTGAGGACACAGCCATTGCGAGGTTTAGGGTGTCCCCTAAAGAGGCAGATGTCTTGGTGCTGGCGAGGAAGCTCTCCACCTGGGCTGTTCTATGAAATGATAGTGCTTTGCCATATGGACTGCATTGCACCATCTGGATTCCTTCACCGGTCCAGTGAACCAGATTTTGGAGTACTTGCTTTCCCATGTCTGATGTACTCCTCAATTACAGTCTATCTTTTGGCCATATCTGCCTATCATGCTCCCATATATGGCCATTCAGTGGCCCAACTAGATGTCTCTCACATGTTTTTGAGAACCATTCTACACCTGAAGCTTCCAATCCATACCCCTGTCCTGGCTTGGGACTTAAATTTTGTGTTAGAAAAGCTCATTCTGCCTCCGTTTGATCCTGCCACACATTGCGAGCTATGCTATCTGCCTTGGAAAGCATTGTTTTTAGTCACTATCACTTCTGCTCAAAGGATTTATGAGCACTAGGTGCTCCTCTGTGAGCAACCTTATTTGGTTTTCCACAAAGACAGGATGTCCTTGCATACCAATCCTAAGTTTCTTCCCAAGGCGGTGTGTGAGTTTACGTTGCATCAATCCATTCACCTGCCTGTTTATTTCATGGAGCATGCCAATCCAGGGAAAGCATTGCTCCATACCTTGGATGCGCATAGAATTTTGTTACTGTACACACTGTACCAATGACTGCAGGAAGTACAAACAGTTGTTTGCTTCTTTTGCCCCTCAAAAGAGGTTGTCCCAGTGTCTAAGCAGTGTCTGTCCAAATGGTTGGCCAGCTGCATTGTTTTCTGTTACAGGAAGCATGGTAAGGAACTTCCAGGTGTGGCACATGGGCATTTCACTAGAGGCATGGCCGCCTCTGTTGCTTGCTTCCGCAACGTCTCTGCTGCCGAGATTTGCACAGCGGCACTTTGAGCTCTGTCCATACTTTTGTCAAGCGCTACAGGCTGGACATCGCCTCTCAGTGCAGAGCCAATTTGGGGCCAACCGTGCTCCAGGGCTCCCTTTCTTAGGTCCTTTCTTCTGACCTCCTGGACTGTCTGACAGTTTTTATATGACTGTTTGGGACTCGTCCTACTGGTGTGGCCTGCTGCAAGAGATACCCTCGAAGTAAGACAGTACAGTTATGTAAGAACCTACTGTAACAGTAGATCTTCGAGAGGATCTTTTGCAGCAGGCCATGCTTTCCCTCCCCCTTCCCCCTCTCTTTTCCTATCTTTGTAGCTTTCCCTTCCTTTGGAGGGGAGCCTTGTGCTTCCTTTTCTTTCTAACAATTACATTGGCTTTCTCCTTGGCTCCCCTAGCAGCGTCTGCTTTTGGTCTCCAGTGAGAGAACTGAGGAGGCTGTGGGGGCCACCTACTCTTATAGGGTTGGCTGACATCAGTGGGTGATGTCGGTGGTGGGTGGCCCCCTCTGGTAGACTGCTAGCTAGAAAGTTTCTGTGTGATCCTAGTGTCTAGTGGCTAAGTCCTACCAGTGTGGTGTGCTGCAAGATATCCTCTCAAAGATCTACTGTTATGGTAAGTTCTTACGTAACTGTACTTCTAGGGACATGGATATGTTGTTCATCCACACTCATTGGCAGGTATCCTTGCCGCTTTAAATCTTGCCGGAAGGTCTTCAAGCTTGCTCCTCCCACCCACCCGGGTGGTATAACTCGACTCCGCCCCATGACGCCAGATCTTCCTTGCAGCAAGCTCGGTTCCCTCCTTACGCTCTGCGTTTGAGACTAGTTCCTATTTCTCCGTTTGCGGTTTTAAAATAAATTTTGCGAAAAGACTTCAGTCTTCTATCCCTCAGGCTCCGATGGACAAATCGACTCCCGGATTGAGATGCCCATGCGGGCAGAAGATGTCTCGGACGGATCCACACTCCCGTGTGTCTACTGCTTAGGCCTTGAGCACGACCCGCGGCTTGCGACCTGTGCTCATCTTTCGGCCTCGTCCTCGAAGACCGTGCTGCCCGATTGCAACTGGGCCGCATCCGAAGCGTTCCCTCCGGTGAAGTCCAAGGAGGCCCGGTTGGCGGTGTCATGGCGGGCTTCAGCGGATCACTCGAGCGGATGGTCGCCCGTAGAGAGGAGGCGGCAAGGGCCGTATCTTCCTCGGGTCACGGCATTTATCCCGGCTCTCTCTGCCTCTTCTACACGGCTTCTTTTAAGGGCTTTGTCTGTCCCCTCTCCACTAAAGGAGGAAGGGCCTACGTTCTGGGACCTTGTTCTCGGTCCAAAGAGGGACAGGGGTAAGTCCCTCCGTCGACGCTCTTGGGAGCGGGAAAGGTCCCTCTCCCCGGGCCGTCGACCGTCGGCTTCGGTCGACCGCTCGGCTTCGACCACTGGCCTCACAGTGTCCCCGTCAGGTCAGTTGACCGAGACTCCCACCGATGAAGTCGAGATTTTTCTCGACCCATTGGACGGGCTGTCGCCTTTAGCAGGCGAGATTCCCCTCTCCCCGGTTCCTCCGGGAGGAGTTGAGATCCGTGGGCTCGCCTGTGCCTCCGGTTCCGGGCCCTCGGATGCACCATCCGAGCGGAAGGAGTGCGGTTCCAGCCGACACCTCCCGCACCGACCTCGGAAATTCCGGGACTCTCGGTCTCGGTCTCGGACCTCTTCCGGCGGTCCAGCCGATCCCACCGTCATAGGGTCTCGGTCTCGGCACCCGCTGATGGCAGCGTCGCCGCTTCGTCCTCCTCCTCGGATGAGGGAGGCTCGGCGTAAAGTCGTCGGCATGTGCGAGGACCTTATGTTGCAACAGCTCCTCCTGGCCGGGGAATAAGCGGACCCGTCGCCTTCCCGGCCATTAAGTCATTGTCACGGGCAGCCGACACAACCCCTCGACTTATCCGAGGCCTATACCCAGGCGGTTGTTGGCCAAAACCAGCTGCTCCACCGATTCGGTGGAACCTCCGCCTCCACAGCCACCAGTGGGGCTCCGACCAAGGATTCTCGGTCGGCTGAGGTCTACCCCATCGGCTGTCAGTTACCCTCACTCCGACCGACCTCGGCAGGTGAAGGGTGGCTCAGGCCGAAGCAGCTCTCGAGGACTCTTCCGAGTCCGAAGATGATTCCTCCTTTTTCTCCAAGCGACTGGACTTGGGTCTTCAGGAGGTCAGTCAATGGGCGATAGCCGTTCCTTCCTAGGACTCCTTGGCTCATCTCGGAGTCCACGGGATGGAGCTCGAACCCGTTCCAAGCGGGCCAGGTATCCCTCACGGAGATTCTGGACGGGGATTCTCCGACGAGGCCTTTCGGTGGCGAGGCCATAGTGGGTCCGGCACTGGAGCTTTGGCGCCCTGCTTCCTGCCCTGCGCCGGCCAGGATGGCCAGGAAGTATGACGGTCCCTACCAGTTCCTTGTCCGGTTTTGGAACACCCCTCTGCTGAGGTTGGTTACCGATGGCGTTTTCCGGTAGCGCCCGGTAGCGCCAGGGATGTGGACAAACCTCCTGACAAGGAGTCAAGAAATTGGACTATGTCGGGCGAAAAGTCTCGCTTCGTCCTCTCGGCCTTCGTCAGGCCAGTTCGGCCGTCCTCATGGCACATTTTTCTCATGCCCTGTTGGGCTCCTGGATCGCGGTCATCCCTCATCTTCCGCCGATCTGCAGACTACGGTTAAGCAGGTGCGGGACCAGGGCAGAGCAGTGGCCAAACAGCAGCTCCAGACTGCTTTGGATATAGGGGACTCATGTGCCAGATCGGTGGCGGCGCAGTGGCTATCGTCGGCGGGCTTGGCTGAGGATATCCACCTTACTGGATACCCAGCACAAGTTGGCGGATGTTCCCTTTTGGGACTGACCTCTTGACCCTGGGGTGGAAGGTCACCTGCAGAGGATCGAGAGTCCAATGCCACCTTGGACTCGGTCTTCCGCTCAGAAGGACAAAGGCCGCAAACCACAGCCTAAGCCCTTTCGTCCTTCTGTGCCCCCGGCGCGCCCGGCCCAGCAACGTCAGGGCCAGCAGGCTCGGCCTTGGCATCCCAAACCCAAGCCGCCGGCTTCCTCTAACAGGAGGCAGGGAGGAAAGGGCCCAGGAGGTCCCTCGGCCGGTCCCTCCTCCAAGCCTGCCCAGTGACGGGCTGAGGGGTGTCGCCCCCATTCCCGTCACCTTACCCCTGGGTCCCCCCGTGGGGGGACGGCTCCGGCACTTCCGTTCCGCCTGGTCCGCTGTTACCACGGACAGGTGGGTCTTGGAGGTGGTGGGAAGAGGCCTGCCTCTGGAATTCGAGCAGGCACCACCCTTCAGAGCCGTCGCCCCTCGGGGGGCTCCGGGATCCCCAGCCTCACTGGCGGCTCGTCGAGCCGACATCGCTCTCCTCCTCCAGAAGGAGGTGGTAAGAGAGGTGGTGGACCCTCCTTCAGACCCAGGGTTTGTGTCCAGGTACTTCCTGGTTCCGAAACGGACGGGGGGCTGGCGCCCCATTCTCGACCTACACGACCTAAACAAGTTCCCTAAGGTCTCGAACCTTCAGGATGGTCACTCTGGCTCAGATAATACCATCCTTGGAGCAGCGGCGTGTGGTTCTGCTCTCTGGACTTGCAGGGCCGCGTTTTTCACGTCCCTATCCGTCCGTCTCACCAGAGATTCCTTCGCCCGGAAGGATCCCTCTTCGAGTTCCAAGCCATGCCCTTGGCTTGTCTCCAGCCCCAGGGTCTTCACCAAATGCATGGCAGTGGTGACAGCATTCCTCGCGCTGGGGGTCAGGTGTACCCTTACCTGGACGACTGGCTGATAGCAGCTCCCTCCAGGAAGGGCGGAGTGGTCCAGAGATCTGGCCCTCCAGGTCTGCTCTCAACTGGGCCTCCTTATCAACGAGGCCAAGTCGAACTCGAGCGAAGCAGGTGATTCTATTCAGCGGGCGCAGCTCGACTCTCTTGAGCCAGGCGCGGCTCCCGGCGGACAGGGCGAGGTTCTTTCCTCCTTTGCCCGATCATTTCTGGTTGGGCAGTTGCGCCTGCCGGGACTTCCTCGCCTCCTGGGTCTCATGGCGGCCTGCACCAGCGTGGTCCGTTGGGCCCGCTGGAACATGCGTCCTTCAGTGGGACTGGCCAGCCAGTGGCCTGGCAGCTGCGATCCCTTGGACCAGCTGCCGGTGACACAGGGGATGTGGGCGGCTCTCCAGTGGTGGACGTTCCAGATCATTTGCAGGAGGGCATCCCGTTCGTCGCCCGAGCCGGCGGTCTCTATGCGACCGATGCCTCTCTGATGGGTTGGGGTGCCCATCTGGAGAACACCGGGCTCATGGCCTCTGATCCCCGCGAAGTCCCGATGCCACATCAACCTGCTGGAGCTCCGGCGGTCCGCTAGCTCTCACCGCCTTTGCTCCGTTCCTCCGGGGTCAAGTGGTCCAGTCCAGGCGGACAATACCGCGACCATGTACTATCTAAACCGCCAGGGCGGGGCGCGCTCCATGCTTCTATGCAAGGAAGCTCTCCGCATTTGGTCACTCGTGCGCGGCCTGGGGCGGATCTCCTAGCCATTCCGTGGCAGGAGCCTCCAACACCCTGGCCGATGCCCTGAGCGGATAGGGGCTGCATCCCACAGTGGTCTCTCCTGCGGAGGTAGTACAGCATCTGTTCTCCCTTTGGGGCACACCTCAGGTGGACCTGTTTGCCTCCAGGGAGAGCGAGCGGAGTCTGTTCCATGCCGCCCCCTCAGCAGGGGCTCGCTGCAGGGGATGCCTTCTCGAGCAATGGACCCGGGCCTCTTTCGCCTTTCCCCATTTCCCTTGATCCACAAGGTGCTTCTCAAGGCGAGGAGGACAAGGCGCAGGTGATTCTGATAGCCCCAGACTGGCCTCGCCAGTTCTGGTACCCAGATCTCCTCAGTCTCAGCTCCAGGACTCGCGGCAGCTTCCAGCTCGCCGGACCTGCTCTCAGTCAATCAGGGGAAGGTGTTCCATCCGGACCTTCAATCCCTGCACCTGACGGCCTGGTTCCTGAGCGGCTAGAGTTCCAGGCCTTGGGTCTTCTCCGACGAGGTCCTCAATGTAGTTGAGAGCCCGTAGAGTCGACCAGAAAATGCTATGCCTTCAAATGGAAAGGTTTTCCATTTGGTGTCAGAGCAAGGCTTGGACCCTTCCTCCTGTTCCTGGCAAGCATCTTGGACTATTTATGGTCCCTTTCTAGTCAAGGGCTTAGGTCGACGACCCTAAAGGGTGCACCTGGCAGCCATCTCTGCTTACGGCGGCGGGCGGGAAGCAGTCGGTAACACAGGAGAAGGTGGTCTGGCGCTTTTCAAGGCCTTGATCACATTCCCTCAGTACGGGAACCCCCACCTCCGTGGGATCTACTGCTGGTACTGGCAAAGCTCATGGGCAAGCCATTCGAACCAATGCACAGGTGTGATCTCTCTCACCTGTCGTGGAAGACCGCCTTCTTGGTGGCTATCACGTCAACCAGAAGGATGGGAGAGCTCCAGGCGCTTTCCATCGAGTCTCCTTACCTGGTCTTCCACAGGGACAAGGTTGTCCTCGCCCCCACCGAAATTCCTTCCGAAGGTGGTGTCGGAGTTTCACCTTAACCAGGTGTTGACTCTGCCGGTGTTCTACCCCAATCACACCTCGGAGGCCGAATATAGGCTCCATACTCTGGACCCTAGAAGGGCGCTCGCTTATAAGGAGCACACGGCTGAAATTCGGGGAGAGGTTCGCCAGCTGTTTGTCACCTACGCTGAAGCCGCATCTGGCAGACCTGCAGCCAAGCGGACGATAAGCAGGTGGGTAACCTCCTGCATAGATCTCTGCTATAAGTTGGCGGGCATGGAGCCTCCCAGAGGGATAAGAGCTCATTCTACCCGCCATACTGCTGCAACGGTGGCTGCTTCCAGGGACGTCCCTATCCAGGAAATCTGCAGGGCTGCTACCTGGAAGTCAGCAAACACCTTCATTACCCACTACCACATCGACCTTGAGTCACGCCGGGATGCTGGTTTTGGGGCCTCGGTTCTCCAGTCTCTCTTCCCAAGTAAGTATTGGGGTGTCGTCTTGCCTCCCTCCTCCCGGAGAACTGCTAGGAGTCTGCCAATGAGTGTGGATGAACAACATATCCATGTCCCTAGAAATACAGGTTACTCACCTGTAACAGGAGTTCTAAGAATGGTATATGTTGTTCATCCTGACCCGACCTCCCGGCCGGCGACGCACAACCTAGGCTTCCAGCGGGCCAGATCTGGCGTCATGGGGCGGAGCCGAGCGTTATACCACCCGGGTGGGTGGGAGGAGCAAGCTTGAAGACCTTCCGGCAAGATTTAAAGCGGCAAGGATACCTGCCAATGAGTGTGGATGAACAACATATACCATTCCTAGAACTCCTGTTACAGGTGAGTAACCTGTATTTTCCGTATGGTCACCCTGCAGGGCTTGCTGCCCTCACTCACAGGGAGATTGACTTTGTTCCCTGGACATGCAGGACACTTATCTGCATATTCTGATCTGTCCCCTCAGGAGATACATAACCATTTCAGGATCTTGCCCTTTGGCTTGTCCTCAGCACCGTGGGTCTTTACCAAGTGCTTAGCAGCAGTAGCTGTGGTTCTCAGATGGGAAGGCCTCTATATGTTCCCATATCTGGATGACTGGCTGCTAAAGGCCCTGTCCAGGGACCTCTTGCTGGCCACACTGCACAAAACCCCTACAGTTGTTTAATTCCCTGGGCATTACAATCAATCTGCCAAGTCTATCCGTTTTCCATCCCAGCACCTCCAGTACATTTGTGTGGTTCTGGACATGGCTCAGGGCAGGGCCTTCCTGCCTTTGGACAGGGTGGACTGCCTGATAGATAATCCATCTCTCATGGCTCAAGAGAGGCATGTCACAGCCCGGTCCTATCTGAGACAGTCCAAGGTGTGGCGCCACTCAATAAGCCACGCTTCAAGAATTGCACTGATTTAGTAATTTAAATCAAAATACAATTTATTCCAAGTTGGAACAAAGTTTTCACCACCTCACATTGCCCCAGTGCTTCGGTTCTAAGCCTTCCTCAGGGGGCGTGGACTATCTTTACACACATTGCATTTTTATAGGTTGCTAATTTCCTGACATCACAGTATCTAAAGTTCAAAGCAGACTGCTCCAAAATTCCCTGCTCACTTTTAAATGCTTTAACTTCTTTGGTTCCAATTCAATTAAGAAAGTAAAAAATAATAAAATTTATAAACAGTACAGACAAAATCAATAAGAATACAGTACATAGGTGTCTATCAAAATCCTGGCTAATCACTATTCCATCAAGGCAAAATAACTTTATAATGGCTATTTTAATAGCTAACCAAATTTCAACAATTCATAATGCAATCTCCTGAACAGAGGCTGTCTGTGATCCAACATCATATACAATTTGTTTTTCTTTGCTTACAGAATAAAGGATGAGATACAAAAGGGGAAACTTAGTGAGGGATACTGAATACCCATAATCTTTCTGGACATAAAGTCTTCACTACTCATTCACACTAGAGGGACTACTACACCAGAGGTGCTAGGACCCAGTGGGTGCCAGAAATCTTCAGGAGGGCCGGTTCCAAGGTAGGATTGTGCATGTGCGGCATTGCGAGGCTGGCTCACGACCCTCTAACCACCTCAGTTCCTTTTTTCTCGCTGTTCAGTGCACTTCAGTGACGACATTGCTCGCCCACCGGGAGTTAAATCTTCACGTCTATATGACAGCAGCATAGTTGTTCAGTATTTGATTAGTTTTTATTATTTTTACTTATTTTGAAAAAAGAAAAAAGTTTTATTTGTTGTAACTATGAAGAAAATAAGTTTTCTTCAGCCCGCCTTCGACGGAGTCGACCATGAACGGGACCGGTGATGGTAGGGAGACTTCACTTGAAAGCTACTTTAGCAGCAGGGCTGGGACCGGTCTTCCACCCTCTTCAGAGGGGTCTGACCCACCAGGCAGTCTGTGCACCAGGAAGGAAGGCCGGTCCTCCGAGCCTACAAAAGCGAGGCCCATTGCTGATCAAGGTCGGGGACCCTGCATCGCTCGCCTCGAGCTCTTCCTCATCCCACCGGTCGAGGGAGAAGCGGTACCACTCGAGGTCGCCCTCTGGTATGTCTGCACGGAGATCATCAGTAGCAGGGGACAGGAGGCCGACCACGGCTTTGTCGGGGTTGCCTGTGGCCTCGGTTACTAGCGGCCATGGTCCTCGGCTCCAGAGTCCCTCCTCGCCCCCTGGGGTGTCTTCCTGTGAGCAGTTTCATCATTGGGCTGCTGTTATGGAGCAGTGAGTCCGGCAGTTGTCCTGACTGCCCTTGCCTGCAGACCCGACCCTTGGGCTTTCGGGCCTGGGGGATGTGGACCCGCGGGTGGAATGGTTGGGTCTGGCTGGTCACGTGACACCTTCTTCGGAGCTGTCGACACCGCTCCCGTGTGCTTTTCCCCCTCACGTGGCTACAGTGCAGGGGCCAGCACAGGTACTGCTTTCTCCTAATCCTTCTCATAGTTTCAGGTCTCCAGCTTTGAGTGCCCTGGTGTTGGGTTTGGGGACCCCAGGTGTTCAGCTGCCTTGACAGCATTGCTCCCAGTGCCATGTGTGGTGCCGCCTCAGGTGCCGGGTTTTCAACTGCAATTCGGGGAGTGCCTCCCCTTGCTCTTTTTCCACCCATTTCTTTCTATACTATCCCTTCTGGGTTAGTAGGAGACCATATTGAGTCTGATCCCAGTCTACGATTATGGAACAATCTGGATGAGAATTCATCCTTTGGAGTGGAAAATAAACCCTTCACTTCAGCAGAGCCTTTGGTCGAGGACCTTTCTTTTAAGTCTCTGCTGAAGAATGTGAATTCCATTCTTTCTCTTCAGACTTCTGAAGTGGATCCTGGTAAGCTTTTGCGCCTTCAATATCTACATGTTCCTGAAATTCCTGTGGAATTGACACCACCAGTGCAACCCTCTTTCAAGACTATTTCACAAATGGTGGGGGACAGACCGGGGCTTATTCCTTCGGTGGCTAAGTCCATAGACAGGAAATACGCTTCCCCTAAGGATAGGCCAATTCTTGCCTTTCAAGCCTCTGCGGATGTCATTGTGGTCTTGGCAGAGGATGACAAAGCCATTCTTCCCCAGGAATCATGGCCCATTCAGTAAATAAAGAATCCCACAAAATTGACACCCTGGGGAAGTGAGTGGTCACTGCTGCTTTCTTAGGCATGTGCATTGCTAGCTATCAGGGCTGTTTCTCTCAGTATGAGTATATCCTCCAGCATTCGCTTAGAGAAACTGTGGAGGCTCTCCTGGAGTCGGATGTTAGCGTGGAGCTTCTTCAGATCATTTCTAGAGGCACTGAGCCCAATAATCAGCAACTTAAGGCTGCTGTGGATGCCTTTGACACTGCTTCTAGGGCAGTAGCGGCCGGGATATGCACCCGACGTCACTCATGGCTAAGGACTTCAGAATTTACTAATGATGTTCAACAGAGAGTCATGAATTTCAATCAATCAAAATCTTTATTTATCCAGGCAAACATCATTGAGCAGAGCTCTTTTACAAGATGGACCTGGTTAGAACAGGGTCGGGTAACATCCATCATAAAAACATATAAATACATGTAAATAAGTATATAAACACAAACACAATGGTGCAGTAAAAGGGGAGTCAAATGATAAAAAGAAGACAAGGCAAGCCATAACAGAGGAGGATTCAAATAAAAGTGGGCAGGTCCACCATTGAACCATGCAACTGTATATAAACCATGTTCTCTGTATAGAAGTACCAGTTAGTTCATTTACCAGGGGCAGTCATTAGTACTAGCCATGAAAATGGCTTGGAGAACCACCAACTAATGGCAGATGGGGTACCAGGAGGGGTATGTAATGTGTAAGCGAAGGATAAACATTGTGAGAAGTGAAGTCCCAAGGATAAGTCAGTAGAAATTATGTGGTGGTGGGGGCCTATGGGGAGAGGGAAAGGGGAGTTAGGACTTTTATAGTATGATTGCGTGTAGATTGTGGATGAGTGCAGTATAGAGTTGTGAAAAGAGCGCTGAGGGCTGAGGCGCTAGACGACACACCTCGCGCTGCGCGGCGACCCAGGTTCGGGAGCGGACTCGGGTGGCCGGGGTCGGCAGGGGAGGAGGATCGGCGCCCCAACGGATGCTCTCTCCAGGGGTGGGAACCAAGAACGCTTCATGCTCTATATCACCCTTGTAGCCGGTGGAAGCACCGGCACAGAGGGGATGGAGGCGGCTCCATCTAACGGAGTCGGGAGGGGAGACGCCGCTGACGATGAGTGCTCGCCATCACCGGGACGACGCCCTGCTGCCGGCGCCCCAGAGGGTAGGGGACGTAAGGGGGGAAAAACGGAAAATCCCCTTCAGCAGCCCTAGATGAAGGCCGCCCTAAGTCCACCCGGACCACCTACAGGACAAACTCCACTGTGCAAGGAGAGGAGGTTGGGCACTCTATGGGGCAGATCCCTAAGGTGGGCAAGGGAGACATGAGCGGACGGAAGGAGGGGGCTCCGGAGGTAGGAAGGAGGATAAAGAAAGAAAGTAAAAAAAAAAAAAAAAAAAGAGTTGTGAAAAGAAGGCTGGAGAAAGCGGGAAGATAGACCAGTATCAAAGGGAGGACAGAGGCATCAAGGTGTTACATGAAAGTATGATGACAGACCAGGGCAAAGGAGGAGACAAGCACTGGAAGTAATTGGTTCATGGTTAAATGGTACAGGTTAGCATGATGACAATTCATGGTCATGAGAAACAATTGCACTGATCATTTCTGAGACGTAAATGTAAGAGCTTGAAAGATAAGATGCAGAAGGGTGACCTCAGTTTCAGTTCTTTTTGCAATTTATTCCACAAGGAGGACAGTGTAAAGCTTATAGCAGCCCTGCCAAAGCGAGAGTTAACTTTGGGAACCATCAGTAGGAGAGATTTTCAACTTCTCAGGGCATAATTTCCTGTTGGTTTTATAGGAAGACAGTCTGTAATGTATTGGGGCAGTTTTTTGGAAATGGCTCTCAGGGTCCATAAGGCTGCAATTTTATCATGCCTGAATTGAAGAGAACTCCACCCCACTGACTGATATAGGGAGCAGTGGTGAGTGGAATAAGGCAGGCCTGTGATGAACCTCAAAGCTCTATGATATAATGTGTCAAGTTTGGTGAGGTAGGAAATGGGACAGTGACTGTAGAGGATGTCAACATAATCTATCAAGGATAGAAAGGTTGATTGTACCAGCTGTAGTTTGGCATCTCTAGTTAAGAAGCGGGCTATCCTAAAGAACAGGCCAAGTCTCTGTCGTAATTTTTTGAGTAATTCTTCAACGTGCTCTATAAAGGAGAGCCTATGGTCCAGCCATACTCCCAGGTATTTGAATTTAGGGACAGATTCCAACTTCTCGCCAAGAATTGTAGTAATCTGCGGCACAGGATCTGATAGGGCTGAATTTACCATTTGGGCAGGGGGAGAAAAGAGCATTGCTTTTGTTTTCTTGGCATTAAGTAATAGTTTTTTGTTTAGGAGTTGGTGTTGCAGCAGGTTGAACTCAGATTGAAAATCATTACATGCAGATTGTAATGACGGGCGGCTTACTTAAAGAACTGTGTCATCTGCAAACAGATGAATGTTGGCCTTAGTTATGCTTTCATCAATATTGTTGATGTATATTGCAAATAAGATTGGTCCTAAGATAGAACCCTGGGGAACACCTCTTAGGAGAGGTCTGAGAGTTGAGAGATCTCCTTCCGCTTTCACCTGCTGGAAACTATCAGAGAGGTAGTTGTTGAACCACTGTAAAGATAATGGGTCAGCACCTAGTGAGGTCAGGAAAGAGAGCAGCAGAGAAAGGTCGACAGTGTCGAAGGCCTTGCTCAGGTCCAAGAATACGGCGCAGGTGTAATTCCTGTTGTCTAGCTCTCTTTGCCAGTCATTAGTCACTTTGGCAAGTGCTGTGATGGTGCTATGTTTAGCTTTAAACCCTGATTGGACTGGATTAAGCAGGTTATTAGCTTCTAGATACTGCCTCATCTGATTACTTACGACTTTTTCCAGTAATTTTGACAAGACCGGGAGAATCGAAATTGGTCTATAATTATTTAGATCACAGGGATTTCTGGACTTGAACAGGGGTATGATGTGCGCTGTTTTCCATATTGAAGGAATGGATCCTTGAGTTAATGATAGTTAAATAAATGGGTTATGGGCACAGCTAACACATGGATGGCAACCTTCAAAAAATATGGGTCTAGGGTATCCGCACCAGCACTTTTTTTTACATCCAGTTTTAGCAATAGGTCTTCAACTTCTTTCAGAGTAGTAGGACGCAAGGAGAAGACTGAATCGGTGATGCTAGGATCTGCACCTTGATTATCCACTTAAGAGCGTATCAAATTCGCAGGTGAATTGTCGAAGGCTAAGCCTGTAGTCACAAAGTGATTATTGAAGGCATCCAGAACTTCCAGTCTGTCACTAATGGTGTTATTGTTTAAGGAGATTTCATCAGGTAGTGAGCCACTGGACGTGTGACCAGACAAGTCCTTGACGGTTTTCCAAAATTTTGTAGGATTTTTGGAGACAGAGCAGGGATTTATTTAACTCTAAAAATTGATTAGCGTTTTGCTTATAAAAGTGCTAAATCTTTGTGAAAATGCATATCTCTTGCCTCACTGTGTTTAACAAACACAGCACTTCTAGATAATCTATATAAATACTTTCTGTACAGTTAGTATAGTCCCAAGAAAAAAACTGCTAATCAATTATTTAAAACCCTGCAGAGAGAAATTCAGAATGATAGTATGCAGCTTTTGTATCTCTAACCATTCTAGTACATGAGTTTTGCGCCCTTTTGAACTTGCACCAGTCCGCAGCAGATTCGGTTTTGCGTGCTTTTTTCCATAGGTTATCTCTTTCAGTCAATGCAGATTTTAATAATGGTGTGAACCATCTACATGCATTTTTTGCTATTCGCACCTTAACTATAGGGGCATATTTATTTAAGGCGTCTAGGATAATTTTGCTGAATATGTCAAATGCTGATTGTGTGTTTTTTGCCAAATAGAACTCTTGCCAATACAAGGAGTGTTTCAGTTTGTTAATGTAGGCAGTGAGATCAAGATTCCGCCTAGATCTCTTGGCAGCAAACTTCGGCGGAGTAGTAGGTTTGTTGCTTGATCTTATGCAAGTAATAAATGAGTGATCACTGATATCACTGAAGAAGATGCCGGCAAAGGAGAAGAGATGTGGTTTATTCACTAGGATAACATCTAGCAGGGAGCTGTTATCCACGTTCTTTTTATTTATTCGTGTTGGTTCGACAATGAGTTGCGATAATCCATGGGTGTCACAGAAAGCTACGAGAGGAGCGGTGGTTTTAGATAGCCAGTCTAAATTAAGATCCCCAAGAATAATTATTTCTGAGGATTGCTGTTCGATGATATTACTCAGATGAGGTAACAATTGTAGATCGGCAGAAGGAGGTCTATAGCACCCTGTGATACATAATGTTGAAGTGTGCGAGATGGTGACTTGAAGAGGCAGACATTCATAAGCATTTGCAACAGATAAAGCACTCAGACAGGATGCTGTATACCTATCCTTGACATAGATGGCAACCCCTCCACCCCTGGAGTGTCTATCTGCTCTAAATAGTAAATAGTTAGGGATATTGACTTCCCTGTCGGAGGTGGCTATTCTAAGCCAGGTTTCTGAAACCACTAGGATGTCTGGTTGAGAATGGAGAACCCAGGCCTTGATCATGGAGAACTTTTTTAACAGACTGCATACATTAATGTGGAGGAAACTCATGCCTTTCAGTGTGGCAAGGTCAGAGAGTGATGTGATTGCAGCTGGTGGCCCCGGATTGAGCTCCACATTTCCTGAGCACAGGAGAAGAAGGAGTTAAAGTTTTCTTAGAGTGGCAATAGTAAGCTTTGTACTGGTAACCCCTTTACGTTGTTGTGGGCCATCGTCCTGGGGGACACGCCCCAACATTTTTTGCCCTTCCCACTAAGGGTGGCAGAGACGAGTACTCTGACTGCTATCTGTAGAGGTGACGCCTCTATGATGTTGGCGGAAGTCATAAGCTGAGGTGGTAATTCATTTTGTGTACCAGCGTTAAAGGTAATATGAAAATAGTGTTGAAAAATTGGGGAATTGAAAAGGCATATATCCACGTAGGGACAGGAACTAGTTACAGAGCAGATCAGATTAGTATCCACAGTAATAAAGGCTTGAGGTAGCATATATTAGGCATGCGATATGAGATAGAAGAAGGACCAGAACAGAATCCACAATTTGACACACATAGTGGAATAAGGATGGGGCTAGACAGGAGTGAGTTAGAAAGCCGGCGGGGTTTATGTGTATTTAATCAGGACGGGGGTAGGTGGGTGGAAAAAATTGGCAGCTAGGGCTCCCTTCCTGGAGGTAATCAGTCCCTGAGGGCAAGTCCGTACCTGCGTTTCTGTGAGGGGCTGGTGGCTTCAGACCTGGACTGTGGGTGGCAGTCTGGCAGGTCAGGTTCGTCAGAGAACCACGGCTGTGGCTCTCAGACTACGTGGAAGGAGAAGGCAGAGGAGAATTAAATGAGAAAGTCAGAGGTGGTGGGGCTGCTCATGGAGCTAAAAAGAAATGCAGACTGGCTTAAACGGGGGGGGGGTTGCAGACCAAGATGTTAGGCAAGGTTCCTCCAAGTCTGAGTGAGCAATAACAGGGCTATTTAAAACACAATACTAGCATAAAAAGGTGAAGGGGGGGTTTCAAAGGCCTGAGCTGAGATCGCTACTGGTCTTATGAGGAACACAATACAGGCATTTACATTAAATCAGAAAACTTCAGCTATAAAATACAAACAAGATAGTTTTAACAGAAAACATAATCTAGCGCAATATAATCAGACATTAACAGTGCAGAGCTATATGGAGCCAGTCGGAGTGCTCCTGGGGCTGACTGCAGCCAGTGGACCACAGCAGTAAAAGACTCTGGATTTAAACCCAGAGACAACTGTCCTCATGTAAAGAAAGCAAAAATTGGCAGCTAGGGCTCCCTTCCTGGAGATAATCAGTCCCAGAGGGCAAGTCCATACCTGCGTTTCTGTGAGGGGCTGGTGGCTTCAGACCTGGACTGTGGGTGGCAGTCTGGCAAGTCTGGTTCGTCAGAGAACCACGGCTGTGGCTCTCAGACTATCTGGAAGGAGAAGGCAGAGGAGAATTAAATAAGAAAGTCAGAGGGGGTGGGGCTGCTCGTGGAGCTAAAAAGAAATGCAGACTGGCTTAAATGGGGGGGGTTGGGGTGTTGAAGACCAAGATGTTAGGCAAGGTGCCTCCCAGTCTGAGTGAGCAATAACGGGGCTATTTAAAACACAATACTAGCGTAAAAAGGTGAAGGGGGGGTTTCAAAGGCCTGAGCTGAGATCACTACTGGTCTTATGAGGAACACAATACAGGCATTTACATTAAATCAGAAAACTTCAGCTATAAAACACAAACAAGACAGTTTTAACATAATCTAGCACAGTATAATCAAACATTAACAGTACAGAGCTATATGGAGCCAATCGGAGTGCTCCTGGGGCTGACTGCAGCCAGTGGGCCAGAGCAGTAAAAGACTCTGGATTTAAACCCAGAGACAACTGTCCTCATGTAAAGAAAGCAAAAATTGGCAGCTAGGGCTCCCTTCCTGGAGGTAATCAGTCCCTGAGGGCAAGTCTGTACCTGCGTTTCTGTGAGGGGCTGGTGGCTTCAGACCTGGACTGCGGGTGGCAGTCTGGCAAGTCGGGTTCCCATTTGATGGTGTTTATCTGTTTGGCCCACAGGTGGAGCAGGCACTGGAAACCACTCAAAAAACTAGAACTGCTATTAAGATGGCTAGACCGGCCCCTGCTGTCCCACAGCGGGGCGTAAACCGCTGGCAGTTTCATAACCGTCAGTCCTTTCATGGTAAAGGTCAAGGGGGTTTTAACAAGAACCAAGCCCCTCAGCCACAAAAGAAAATGCAGCAGAAGGCAGAGGGGCTGAAGGTGCCCAGTGCCGCTCCTGAAGAACCAACCCATGTCCCACCTCAACTGCCCGAAGGGGACTCCGCTCCGGCGGTGGGGGGTGCGCCTGACTCAGTTTTACAACCAGTGGAAGTCTGTCACGATGGACAAATGGGTCCTCAGGATAATTCAAGAGGGATACCATCTAAATTGTTTGGAGACCCCTCCAGATCGTCCACCCAAACGACAGCCCAAACTGTCTACCACTCAGGCCTCCTTGCTTCCAAGATTCAGGGCCTTCTGAACAACAGGGCAGTAGAAGTGATTCCACAAGCAGAATGGAACACGGGTTTTTACCCCCACTACTTCCTAGTTCCAAAGAAAACAGGCGGTACATACCCTATTCTAGACCTAAGGAAGTTAAACAAATACCTGTTCAGAGGGAAATTCAGGATGATATCACTAGGAACACTCCTACCTCTGATTCATCAGAACAATTGGCTGGCATCTCTGGACATGCAGGACACCTACCAACACATCCCAGTGCACCCAAGCCACCACAAGTACCTACGCTTTGTGGCTCTGGGCCAGCACTATCAATTCAGAGTCCTGCCCTTTGGGCTATCTTCAGCATCTCGAGTTGTTACAAAGTGCTTTGCAGTACTCATGGTGCATCTCAGAAAACTCAGAATTCAAGTGTTCCCGTACCTGGACGATTGGCTCCTAGCAAGCTCCTCCAGACAAGTGACACAGGAAGCAGTTGTTATGGCTTGCAAGTTCCTTACATCCATTGGAGTTCTCCTGAACCTGGAAAAATTGCAGCTTCAGCCCTCCCAACAACTTCTCTTCATAGGAGCTCTCCTGGACACCTCCAGGGCAAGAGCCTTCCTCCCAGAAGTCAGGGGAAATGACATTCTCCAGATGGCTCACTTCATCAAGGAGAACAGCTCGGTTCGAGCTCTCTCGATGCAGCGGATGCTGGTTGTCATGGCGTTGTCTGTGTTCACGGTGCCCCGGCCCACTTGCACATGAGAACCACATAGTGGATGCTCAGCACTCAGTGGTTCCCGACCACACATGCGGAATCCTTCCACATCAAGGTGACAGAGCCTCTTATGAGGTCACTCACCTGGTGGACTCAGGAGGACAACCCTTCTCCAAGGTTTTCCCTTTGCCCCACTGGAGACGCAGATCACCATCACCACAGATGCATCTCTTACCGGTTGGGAAGCTCAGTGTCAGGATCTCCATACCCAGGGCCTGTGGAGTCAGGACAAGTCCCAACTGCATATCCCTGACCATTATTATATAGACCTCCTTGCCCCGCCCTCCCCTGCCATTGGCTTTCCTACAAATCTATCCTCCCTGCCTCCCTAGGACGCCCACAGACATAAATTTTGGACTGCCGCTTCAGGTTCAAGTGTCCCATCCTAACTAACCCACCACAGTCTCCCCTACCACTCATCTCAGATCAGATTTGTGACTTCTTATTACTGTCCCTAGTCTCTGTGTCATAGTAAATTCTCCTTGCTCTGTACAAGTAGTTTCAGCACCTACATCCCTTTGCTGAACCTGTGGTGTGTAGCCTTAGCTGGTGATACTTCTTAGATCAGGTTTACGACTTCTTGTAACTATCTCTAGTCACTGTGTCATAGAAACATCTCCTTGCTCCCTTCAAGTGGTATCGGCACCTATATCCCTTTTCAGACCCCGTGGTGCGTAGCCTTACCAGGTGATACCTTGCCCAGATTAAGCCCTTACAGCTGTTTCTCTTTCTGACCCCAAGACTTTAACCATGGAACTTGCAATCTGGCTCTACCTATTTACCGCCTTATGCACACCACCCTTATTAGGGTACACGCCAGATGGAATTTACCCCAAAGAGGGCTTGTGTCCCCTACCACAAGAATGTCTACTCATGGAGTCCCTATACAACTCGTGCTATGCCCCCAAGTACCCACTTTCAGCTGAGTCTCCCTCTCGGACAGTCACCGGCATCTCGTTACCTACCCAAGGAATGTTACCTACTTGGCCCAGTACCTGCATCTACTGGTGTCATACGGCTAGGGTCTTAGCATGTGTATCACTAGGACTGAACAGTAGAAAGAATAGGCCCTTGCATTCCTACGCCAATACTTACACTAGCCAAAGAAGGTTTAGTTCTTCCAAATTACCACTTGTTGCCCTGCGGAAAGTTGTACTTCTCCTCTTGCTATGCTCAGGTAATGTTAAACTTAACCCTGGTCCTATACAAGCAATTCCTTCACCGTCCAAAGTCACGAAGAATAAAGGTATCAGCTTTATGCATGTTAATGTGTGTAGCCTCTTAAAGAAACTCACCTCAATACAGGCTTGGGCTATCCACACGGAGCCGGATGTACTTGTCATATCTGAATTCTGGCTTCGTCCATCCATGCCAAACAAAGAGGTAAATATCCCCAACTATCTGTTATTCAGAGCCAATAGACTAACCAGAGGCGGTGGTGTAGCCATCTATGTTAATGACAAGTTTACGGTCGCTACCCTCGACACTACATCAATTGCCAATGCCTTTGAATGCCTGTCCTTAAAAATCAAAATATCTACATCAATGGCCCTCCGTGTCATAGGATGTTATAGACCCCCATCCTCGGGGTCACAGCTCCTGTCCCACCTATCATCTAATATGAGTACCGACACAATGGAAACAATTATACTATGGAACCTTAACTACGACTGGCTGTCAAGTTCCTCTCTTCCACTTAAATCCTTCTGTGACTCTCATGGGCTCACTCTACTTATTAATGAACCTACTTGTATCAATAAGAAAAACCATATGAAAAGTACACTATTAGATGTACTGTACTTCTAGTAAGCAAACCCCATTTCTTCTCCCATGCTGGGATCTTTTTTGCCGATGTTAGTGACCATTGCTTTATTGCTGGCATAAGAGCAGTCCCTAAACCAACAGCCTCAGCAAAGTTCTCTACCAAAAGATCAAAACAGAATTTGACCCGCTTGCATATATCAATGACCTGAAATCCTCCCTGCTTTGGCAGACCTTTTATTTAGCCAAATCATTAGAAACAGCATATGCCATTTTCCACGAAATTGTATCAAACGCTCTTCACACCCATGCACCCTTAGTCAAAACCCGCATAAAGGCTGGAAAGTGCTGTTGGTTTACAGCAGACATTAAGGCAGCACTATTAAAAAGAGACGAGCTCTGGAAGCTAGCACGCAAATCCCACAAAGCCGAAGACTGGCATCTTTTCAGAACAGCCAGAAACCACTGTACAAAGCTAATTCGGGAAACCAACTCCAACTTCTGTCGCTCTGAACTCGACACTGCCTCCATCTGCCCTACCAAGTTCTGGTCCACAATAAAAGAACATTCTGGTAATACCACAGGAAACACTCTCCCTTCAAAAATTATTTCTGACAATGTAACTATCAACAACAATAAAGAGATACTACAAGCCTTCAAAAATCACTTTGCTACTGCAGGGCTAGCTTTTAATAACTCACTTGCATGCAACCTATGATCCCAGCCTACCACGCAACCTTCAGAATCTAGTCCCTCAGATGCAGTCTTTTCAATCTCCTGCCTAACTAAAAGAGGTCGAAGATCTCCTCCTCCAGTTGGACACCAGAAAAAGTGCTGGCGCTGACACCTTCGATCCATACTACCTAAAGATTGCCTATCATGTCTTGGCTGTACCTATTATGCATCTATTTAACTTGTCCGTTTCTCAAGGGACCCTCCCCAAACTGTGGAAGACCGCACATGTTATGCCGTTGTTTAAATCCGGAGACCCCTGTGATCTAAACAACTACAGGCCATTCTCCCTTCTCCCGGTACTATCAGAACTTCTGGAAAAAATCGTGAATGCCCAGCTGAAATCTTTCATAGATGATACTAACCTGCTAAACCCAATGCAATCTGGTTTTAGAACTGAACATAGTACAATCACGGCCCTGGCCAAGGTGACAAATGACTGGCAGCGTGAGCTAGAGAACGAAAGATTTGTCTGCGCCATTTTTCTAGACCTAAGTAAGACCTTCGACACTTTCGACCACAGCCTCCTTCTTACTTCATTAAAAGCTATTGGTCTAGATTCTACCTCCTAGTGTTGGCTTCACAACTACCTTTCTGATAGGCACCAACAGGTCAAGGCCGAAGGTGAACTGTCCCCCTCAAATCTGTTAAAAAGAGGCGTCCTGCAGGGATCCATCCTGGGGCCACTCCTATTTGCCATCTACCTCAACAATGTAGACTCAGGCATCAATGAGGCGAAAATTCATCTGTTCGGAGATGATACAGTGATCTACTTAAGCCGTACAACTCCTGAAACTGCCTGTAGCGACCTGCAAGCTGACTTCAACATACTTTAGTACGAGCTCCTTAGTAAAAAATTGCTACTTAATGCCAAAAAGACAAAGGTGATGCTATTTTCACCTATTAACCATGCAGCCTACGCTGCTGTACTCCCAATCACCACTCTCCTAGGAGAAACCCTGGAATTTGTGCCGAAATTCAAATACCTGGGGGTCTGGCTAGACTTCAGACTCTCCTTTGCAGACCACCTGGAGGATTTGTTAAAAAAACTGAGGCAGAGACTAGGTCTCTTCTTCAGGTTAAACCACCTACTAACTACAGAAGCCAAGAGAGAGCTAGTTCAGTCTACGTTCCTTTCCCTAATAGATAAAAGATCAGGAGCTAAAAGGGCACAGAGGCAGTAAGTAAGTAGGGAGATAAAAAAAAAGAAACTAAATAAACAAATAGAGGAAAGAGTAAGTATTCCAAACAACAGTTAGGGGGCCAGAAAAAAGACATGGGAGTGGTGCAGTGCAATGGCTGTGGAGCAGCAGTCTTCCGGGAGACGTTCTGGAGGATGCAGTGTTGTCCCATGTGCAGGCACCTCTCTGGGCTGAGGGAGGAGGTTGCTCATCTCCAGGCTGAGTTGGCCAGGATTTATGGGACCTCCTCCTCCCACCCAGGGACCACCAGGGTCACTGCGTTGCCTCAGAGGTTGCCAAGAAGAGGAGGCGGTTGGACCACAGTGGGCTCAGGGAGGGTGAGGTGATGGAAGAGAGATGCATCCTCCAGTTGTACCTCTCCACAATTTCTGTGCCGTTCTGGAAAAGTGTGGTTCCTCTATGGAGGCACCCACAGTGGAGACCAAGGAGGATGCTGGGAACCTCCACAAAGGAGACCCACAGAAGGGTGGCATGGGTCCCCACAGGGGAAGGAAACAACTCCTGGTGGGGGACTCCATTGTTAGGAAGGTAGAACTGGGAGAGGGAGGTAAGGTACCTACCTGGCGCCATGGCTTGGAGGGACTGGGAGCGAAGCCTCAGGATCGCAGGAGCAGCTGCACAGGGGAGGGAGCTGGATGTCATTGTCCACCTAGGGACAAATTACCTGGCTAAGAAAGGGATCAGAGCAGTACAAGAAGCATTTGTGGAGATGGGGAAGGGCCTTAGACAAATAGCACACACAGTAACCTTCTTGGAGGTGCTGCCTGTCCATGGCGCAGGTGAGGCTAGGGTGCTCCACACCATGGGATTCAATCAGTGGTTGAAAAACTGGTGCAGAGTTCAGGGATTTGGCTTCATTTGGAACTGGGGGTCCACCTGGAGGGATGCAGGCCTATACTGGTGTGATGGTCTGCATCTGTCCAGGAGGGGAACCAGGATCCTAGGTGATAGGTTTAAATACTTCATTGGCAAGCATTTAAACTAGCCAAAGGGGGAGGCACTGGAAAGGAGCAGGGAAATCCTAGCACCCCCCCAAACAAATCAGGGTACTAAGTGAGGTAGACACCAACACAGAGATGTCGATAGGGAGAAGCGCAGGGGTAAATGGAGAAAGTGACAAACACAATAAGGACAGGGATGGGGCAAAAAGGGGTAAGGCCATCAAGAAATGGAGGGTAATGAGTACCAACGACCATAGTCTGGCCAACAAGCTCCCTGAGCTGGTGGCCTTGATGGAAGAGGGATGTCTGGATATTGTAGCAGTCACAGAAACATGGTATGCAGAGAACCATGACTGGGATGTTAGCATACCAGGGTACTCAACCTACAGGAGAGACAGGGAGGGCAGTTGGGGGGAGTAGCTTTCTATGTAAGGGAAGGGATAAAAGCAACTGAACAAAAGAGTAAACAGGGAGGAGAGGAGGCACTGTGGGTCACCTTAGAGACTGGAAATGGCACCACAGTCCGCACAGGGGTTGTATACAGACCCCCATGTCAGGGGGAGGGAATGGACATGGATATGATAGAAGGCATACTTAGGATGGCAGAGAAAGGGGAGATACTGTTTATGGGGGACCTTAATATGCCAGATGTTAACTGGAGCACCTTTGCTGCGGCCACATCCAAAAGCAGGGCCATTCTTGATGCCCTTCAGGTGGCATGCCTCAGACAGTTAGTTTTGGAAACTACTCGTGATGGAGCAATCTTAGACCTCGTACTCTCAAATAGGGACAGTGAGAGGATCTCAGATCTAGAAGTGGGTAGCCATTTGGGAACAAGTGACCACCAAACAGTGTGGTTCACGATAAACACAGCTACAGAGTCCAGCCATACAAAAGTGAGGGTTCTGGACTTCAGGAGGGCTGGCTGGCAAAATGGGAGAGTGCCTTAGAAAAGCACTAGCAAACAGGCTAGAAGGAGGGGTGGAGCTACAATGTAGAAATATCAAAACTGCCATCACAGAGGCAACAAGCCTTTGTGTGAAGCAAATAAACAAATCAAAATGAAAGAAAAAGCCACTATGGTTCTCAAAAGAGGTGGCGGTGAAGGTTAGGGAGAAAAAGATAGCATTTAGGAAGTATAAGGAAACACAGAAGGAGCAGGACAGAGAACTGTACCAGTTAAGGCAGAAGGAAGCAGGGAGGGTAGTCAGAATAGCAAAGGCACAAACTACGGAAAAGATAGCCAACTCGGTTAAGAAGGGGGATAAAACCTTTTATAGGTATATCAGGGAGCGTAGAACGACAAAGGGAGGGATAGTGAGGCTGAATAGAATGGATGGTGGGTGGGCAGAGAGTGACAGTGAAAAAGCAGGGATACTGAATGAATACTTCTGTTCAGTATTCACAAAAGAGGAAGTGGGGGAGGTGCCTAATCCAATTAACCGAAGCACTCCGGAGAGGAGGGTTGATCCCAGTCCTTTCACAGAAGAAAGGGTTCTGAAAGAACTCCTAAAACTGAAGGTGGACAAAGCAATGGGACCAGATGGAATTCACCCCAGAATTCTAAAAGAATTAAGCAGAGAACTAGTGACACCACTGACTACCCTTTTTAACAAATCATGGGAGGATGGTGTGGTACCTGAGGACTGGAAGAAGGCAGATGTGATTCCCCTTCACAAAAGTGGGACCAAGACAGAGGCAGGAAACTACAGACCTGTCAGTTTGACCTCTGTGGTAGGGAAAGTGATGGAATCACTTCTGAAGAAAAGAATTGTTGAGTACCTAGAGGCCAGTGGGGCACAGGACCCAAGGCAGCATGGGTTCACAGCGGGAAGATCATGTCAGACGAATCTAATTGATTTCTTTGAGTGGGTGACCGAAGTAGTAGACCAGGGAGGGGCTGTGGACATGGCCTACCTAGACTTTAGCAAGGCATTTGACACAGTCCCACACAAAGGATTAGTACTCAAATTAACCAGCCTGGGAGTGGGTCCCATGGTGGTAGCCTGGGTAAAACATTGGCTGAACAACAGGACACAGAAGGTAATTGTAAATGAGTCCCTCTGAAGAAAGAGGGGTTACTAGTGGGGTACCACAGGGTTCAGTACTGGGTCCAGTCCTTTTAATGTCTTTATAAGTGACATTGCAGAGGGACTGAAAGGAAAGCATACCTCTTTGCAGATGACACAAAGATCTGCAACAGGGTTGATACACAAGGAGGCGTGGAAAGGATGAGAAGGGACTTGGCAAGGTTGGAGGAATGGTCAGAAGTATGGCAGCTTGGATTCAGTGCAAAGAAATGCAAGGTAATGCACCTGGAAAACAAAACCCAGGGAAGATTACACAATGGGGGAGGGAGGTAACAACAACAAAAATGGAAAGAGACCTGGGGTAATCTTATCAGATGACCTTAGGTTGGCAAACAATGTGAGAAGGCAGTAGGGAGGGCTAGGGAATACTGGGATGTATAGGGAGAGGTATCACCAGCAGAAAACAGAAAGCTGCTATCCCCCTGTATAGACAGTTGGTGAGACCCCATATGGAGTACTGCGTCCAGTTCTGGAGACCCCATCTCTGCAAGGACATAGACAGGATGGAGGCAGTTCAGAGGAGGGCAACTAAATGGTGCAGGGTCTGCAAGAGAAGCCATACGAGGAGAGACTAAAGGAGGTTAATATGTGTACCCTTGAGGAAAGGAGGGAGAGGGGGGACATGATAGAAATGTTTAAGTACCTCAGTGAAATCAACAAAGTCCAAGAGGGTAGCATCTTTCAGAAAAAGAGATGTGCAAGAACAAGGGACACAATTTGAAGATGGGGGGAGCTCAGGGGCAATGTGAGGAAGTATTTTTCACAGAGAGGGTGGTGGACGCATGGAACAGCCTTCCTGAGGAGGTTGTGGGGTCTAAAACTGTGGGAGAATTCAAGAATGCATGCGACAGACATAAGGCAATTTTTGTGGGGGGTAGGAAGAAATAGGCTGTTGGTTAAATAGGATCTGCAGCTTATCCTCCAGGTAGGGAAATGGGCAGACTAGGTGGGCCAAGCGGTCCTTATCTGCCGTCAAAGTCTATGTTTCTATATGCAGCCAATGTGCTACTTAACACCTCAGTATATTGGACATACTTTACCACAGAGCCCTGCGCTTCATCACTGGTCTCCCCTTCTCCACCCATCACTGCTCTTCATATGCGGCCGTAGGTTGGACCTCCCTACACTACAGATGAAATAAAAATGCAGCTCTCTGGACATACAGAGCTATCACTGGCAAACTTCCGCAGTACATTATTGATTGCCTGACTCTCAATATGCCTGGAACCTATGCCCTAAGAAGCTGTTCATTGATTTCTCTGAAATTGCCCAAAGCCCTAACGCGTTTTGGGAGAGCTGCCATAGGATTCATTCTACCGTCACTCTGGAATGTGCTACAGAAATCACTGAAACTGGGGACTCCTGTTAGTATTGCTGTGTTTAAGTCCTTATACTCAAAATACATTACAGAAGCCTGCAACTGCTTCCAATGATCCTAGCTTACTTACACCCCCCCTTCCACATCCTTCCTGCTTTTCCCATCCTCCTTCCTTCTTGTATCAGTGCATAACTTGTCCCTGAGCCACCTACTTATCTACCACCCTAAATCTCACCCTCCTTCACTCCTATTCCTTGTATACCCACAGCATCTTATTCCTTCACTCCTAGTATTATCCCAGTTCCAGACCTCCCCCCCACTGGCTGCCCACTTCTCCCGACACATGTCTCCCCCTTGATACGCCTGGGTCTTTTTAAACTGACAATGTATGTCTCTTCGCTTGTAGCATCCACATCAACTAATCTCTTCGCTGAACTATAATGCCTTTACCTTACAGGAATACTAAACCATGTATGTTGTTGTATCTGGTATAAATTTTTACTGACTTGCTACCCTATTGTTATGTATACCTTACCGACTGTCTTTTACCTGAACCCAAATGTATTTTTACTTACCCTGTCTGTTGCAGGCCTACCTGTACTGTTGTACTCTTGCATCTACTGTCTATTTGTCTGTACATAAATGCATTGTTACTTGACTTGTGTAATGCAGGTCCACCTTGTAAATGAGCTTGCTCAATGGTGTTCGCTTGGATAAATAATAAATGTCCTGGAGATGAGAGCTGTCCTGTACGCTGTCCGAGCCCTGAAGGATATCCTCTATCACAGGGTAACTCTCCTTCAGACGGACAACAAGACAGTGATTGTATTACATCAACAAACAGGGTGGAGCACGATCTTACCCTCTCTGCAGGGAAGAGATGAGAGTGTGGGAATGGTGTCTCAAGTGCGAAGCCCTCATCCAGGCAGTCTACTTGCTGGGAATCCAGAACGATTTGATGGATTGCCTCAGCAGCACGGAGGTGGAGCCACATGAATGGTCTCTCGACTCAGACGTCGTGCAATCACTATTCAAAGAGTGGGGAACTCCGGACCTGGATCTTTTTGTGTCCCCACTCAACACAAAACTGCCTCTATTCTTCTCCAGAAATCCAGAACCTGCTGCTTTCTGTCAGGATGCATTCAGACTGCAGAGGACAAGACACATTCTGTACGGATTTCCTCCTCTTCCCTTAATTCAGAGAGTGCTGCTCAAGCTGGAGGCACAGGGGGGCAGCATGATTCTCATTGCCCCATTCTGGCCTCGTCAGACTTGGTTTCCATTAATCAACAGATTATCAGAAGTTCCACCGAGGCAACTTCCACATCAAACAGACCTCCCGAGTCCTGACTCAGGGTCCGGTGGTCCATCCCAACCTGTGGTCCCTTCATTTCCATGCCTGGCTCCTGAGGAGATAGAAGTGGGTAGGGTCAGTGACTCTCGTTGAATCTGAGACATCCTCCTAGCAGCATGTAAGCCATCCACTAAGAAGACTTACACGGCGAAGTGGAAATGATTTTCTATTTGGTGTGCAAAGAACTCCATGGACCCCTTTACTTGCTCACCAAACAAGGTGTTAGAGTACCTTCTAGACCTGTCAAACACAGGACTGCAATACTCGATAGTGAAAGTGCACCTTTATGCGATTTCAGCCTACCACGAGCCTATCCACAATATGTCGGTGGCTCAGTTACCCTTGGCTAAGAGATTCCTTAAGGGAATCCTGCACACCAGACCACCAGTCAGAAGACCGGTAGCTGCTTGGGATATTAATCTTGTGCTAGACATGCTCATCCATAAGCCTTTTGAGCCTCTAGCAACCTGTGACTTGAATTTTCTAACCTGAAAGGCTGCCTTCCTTGTGGCCATTACCTCCGCTCGCAGGGTCTCTGAAATACATGCCCTGGTCACAGACCTCCTGTACACAGTGTTTCAAAAGGACAAGGTGATTCTCAGAACTCACCCTAAATTCCTTCCCAAAGTAGTCTCGGAATTCCACCAGAACCAGCCCTTGATCCTTCCGACCTACTCTGCAAATTGTCAGAATGAAGGGGAGCGTTCCTTATTCTCTGGATGTGAAAAGGGTTTGGTAATTCTACATCGACAGAACAAAAGAGATCCGCAAATCCAAGCAACTCTTTGTCTCATTCAGCGTGGCCTGGCTGGGTCAACCTGTTGCCATCAGGTGCATTTCAGCATGGCTGGTAGCGTTTCTCTGCCATTGTTATTCAATGGCACAGGTCAAGCTGGAAGGCAGGGTGTACGCCCACTCTGCCAGAGCGGTTGTGGCATCTCTGGCAGAGATTCAGAACGTGCCCATTGCAGACATATGCAATGCGGCCGCTTGGAGCTCTGTGCGCACTTTTGTGAAGCACTGTGCCCTGGTTGTCCATGCCAGACAACATCCTTCCTGTGGCAGGACAGTCCTTAATGGACTCCTGTCCTAAGTGAGCTCCTTTCTCCTGCCACCCTGCTTGGGGGATTGATTTTAGCTTGGTACTCTCCCACTAGTGTGAATGAGTGGTGGGGACTTTATGTCCAGGAAGATATGAAAATTACGTACCTACCGTAATTCTTCATCTTCGTGGACGAAGTCTTCACCACTCATTCACATGCCCATCCACCATCCCCCGAACTCACGCATCCTGATCTTCCTGGAAATAAAGTCTCCACCATTCATTCACACTAATGGTAGTACATTGAAGGCACTAGGACCCAGCGGGAACCAAACCTTTTCAGGAGGGCCAGCGCCGAGATGGAGCCGCGAGGAAACAGCACTACGAGCTAGGCTCGCGCAGTATAGACTATCTCGGCATCGACCCTCCAACTGCCTCAGTTCCTTTTTTCCCCACTATCGAGTGCGCTTCAGTGACGACGTTGCTCGCCCATTGGGAGTCAAGCTTTAAACTAGCAGCTTAGTTTTCAGTTTTATTGTTTTGTATTTTATCACAAAAAGTACTGATTACATTTAATAAAATTACTTTTGTACAAGAAGATGTCTTCAGCCCTCCATTGACAGAGGTACCCATGAGTGAGGCAGGTGAAGGTAGGGAGACTTCATATGAAAGCTGTTCAGTCAGCCGGGCCGGGTCTGGTCTGACACCGGACGGTCTAGTGCTTAGGGGGGATGGGCGGTACCCCCAAAGCATAAAAAGAAATGGTCCCATTCACTGCACCGTTCAGCCTCGAGTTCTTCTTCGGCCCACCAGTCGAAGAAGAAACTGCATCACTTGAGGTCGCCCTCTAGTAAACCTGCACATAGACGGTCGGTTGTTGGGGTCAGTGGCCAGTCTTCGTATCTTTCGGAGTCTCCAGTTTCTGTCTCTGACTGCCAGCTTCTTCGACATCAGAGCTCCTCACCGCCTGTTGGAGGGGCTTCTGATGAGCAGTTTCATCACTGGGCCGCTCTTATGGAGCAGTGGGCTCGGATGTTGTCCCAACTGCCCAAACTGGCCTGTCCATCACTGGGGCCTTCAGACCTGTCGGTTTCAGATGGGCAGGTGGGCAGTTAGGACTTCCTGGTCACATGGCACCTTCTTTGGTGCTGTCGATTCGGCGCTTCGGAGTCTATCCCCCTCACATGGCTGCGGCGCAGGGGCCCACACTGATGCCTTTATCTCCTGCAATTTTTCATTCTTTACCTTCAAATCGCAGTTCGTAGAGTTCTACGGTGGTGCCGCTGCCTGTGGCACTGGGGGTGGTGTTGGCACCATGTTCTACTCTTTCTCTCCAGACCATGGAATTTGATCCTGGGAAGCTTCTGCGCCTCCAGTATCTGCATGTCCCGGACATCCCTATGGATTTAACCCCTCCGGTACAGCCCTGTTTCGAGACTCTTTCCCAGATGGTGTGGAAGAATCCGTCTCTTTTTCCCCTCTGTGGCCAAGTCCACTGATAGGAAATATGCCCCTCCCATGGATCACCCCATCTTGGCCTCACAGGCCTTTGCTGATGCCATAGGGGTCCTGGCAGAGAATGATAAGGCTGTCCTTCCTCAGGAATCCACAGCCTGTCCTCTAAACAAAGAATCTCGCTAGAGCGACACCTTGGGTAAGTGGGTCTTTGCTGCCTCAACTATGGGCATGCGTATTGCTAGCTATCAGGGTTATTTTTCTCAATACGAGTATGTTCTTTGGCATTCGCTCAAAGCAACAGTAGATGCTCTGCCCAAGTCAGAAGTTACCTCAGAACTACTGCAGACCATAACTAGAGGTATCGAGTCAAATAATTAACAGATTAAAGCTGCAATGGACGCTTTCGATGCTGCTTCCAGGATGGTGGTGGCTGGCATTTGCACCCATCGCCACTCCTAGCTGTGCACTTCAGGCTTTATGAATGACGCCCAACAAAAATTCATGGCCTTACCCTTCCTCGGTATGTATCTGTGTGGGCCTCAGGTGGAACAAGCACTAGAGGCTACTCAGAAGACTAGGTCTGCCATTAAGACAAACGGGTCCTCAGGATAATCCACGAGGGGTACTCTCTCAATCTGTCAAACCCCCCCCCCGATCATCCTCCCAAGCGACAGCCCAGGCTGTCTGCTGTGCAGTCAGACCTTCTTGCTTCTGAACAACAGGGCAGTAGAAGTAGTTCCACTGGATTAACGAAACACAGGTTTCTACTCCTGTTACTTTCTGGTTCCAAAGAAAACTGGCAGCATGCGTCCTATTCTCGAGCTCAGAAAGTTAAACACTTCCTCTACAAGGAAAAGTTCAAGATGATATCACTCGGTACCCTGCTACCTTTGATTCATCAACACAATTGGTTAGCCTCCCTGGACATGCAGGGTGCCTATCAACACTATCAGTTCAGAGTCCTGCCCTTTGGGCTATGCTCGGCGCCTCAAGTTTTTACAGAGTGCTTACGGCCTCAAATTTCCTCACATCCAGGGGAGTCCTGTTAAACGTCAAAAAGTCGCAGTTGCAGCTTTCCCAGAAGCTTCTATTCATAGGAGCCCTTCTGGACACTTCCTGCACAAAAGCCTTCCTTCCAGAGGAGAGAAGGAGAGATATTCTTCAGGTGCCTGCTTCATCAAAGAGAACAGCTCAGTTTGAGCTCTCTCAATGCAGCAGATGTTGGGTCTCATGGCATCCTCGGGTTTCACTGTGCCCTTGGCTCATCTCCACATGAGTTCCACTCAGTGGATGCTCAGTGGTCACCAACCAGTCATCCTCAGTCCTTTCACGTCAAGGTGACAGAACCTCTGAAATGGTCCCTCACCTGGTGGTCTCAGAAGGACAACCTTTGGGAAGGATATCCCTTTGCCCCTCTGGATCCTCAGGTCTCCATTACCATGTATGCATCACTGATGGACTGGGGAGCTCACTGCCAGGATCTCCACACCCAGGGCACGTGTTCCCAGGACGAGTCTCAACTCCACATAAACGTCCTGGAAATGAGAGCCATCCTCTATGCAGTCCGAGCTTTGAAGGACATACTCTGTCACAAGAACATTCTCCTTCAAACGGACAACAAGGCAGTGATGTATTACATCAGCAAGCATTGCGATTATGCAGGGAAGCAGTGAGAGTGTGCGAATGGTGTCTGGAGCACAAAGCTCTGATTCAGGCAGTTTACCTGCCAGGAGTACACAACGAGCTGGCAGACTGTCTCACTAGAACAGAGACAGATCCTCGTGAGTGGTCTCTCGACTTAACCGTCATTCAGTCACTCTTTGTAGTGTGGGGAACTCTGGACCTGGACCTTTTTGCTTTCCCACTCAATGCAAAACTGCCTCTCTTCTGCTCCAGAAATCCAGGACCCGGCATTTTTTGTCAGGATGCATACAGGCTGTGGTGGACAGAACGCTTTCTTTATGCATTTCCTCTTCTCCCCCTAGTTCAGAGAGTACTGCTCAAATTGAAGGCACAGGGGGGCAGAATGATTCTCATTGCCCCATTTTGGACTCCTCAGATCTGGTTTCCTGTAATCAACAGTCTCTCGGAAACCCCCACCAAATCGCTTCCCCTTCAGACGAACCTTCTGACCCAGGGCCCTGTAGTTCATCCCAACCTGAAGTCTCTTCACCTCCATGCATGGCTCCTGAGGAGATAGAGGTGAACAGGTTTCATGTTTCTCATAGGGTTTCAGATATTCTTTTAGCTGCATGCAAGCCACCTACCAGGAAAACCTACACAGCTAAGTGGAAACGTTTCTCTATCTGGTGCGCAAAATCCTCTTGGAATCCTTTTTGATGCCCACTGAATAAAATCCTGGAGTATCTCTTAGACCTCTCAAACACAGGTCTGCTCTACTCTACAGTCAAGGTTCATCTTTGCGCAATTTCCGGATATCATGAGCCAGTACATTCCATGTCTTTGGCTCAGTTACCTGTAGTGAAGAGGTTTCTTAAGGGTATTCTGCTTACCAGACCACCTGTTAGACGTCCAGTTGCAGCCTGGGACATTAACCTTGTGCTAGACACGCTCACTCGTAAACCGTTCGAGCCTCTAGACACTTGCAAGTTGAAATTCCTTACTTGGAAGATGGCCTTCCTGGTGGCCATTATTTCTGCTCGTAGAGTATCAAAAATACACGCTTTGGTCACGTACCACCGTATACTGTATTTCACAAAGACAAAGTAGTTCTTAGGACTCATCCTAAATTCCTCCCTAAGGTTGTCTCAGAATTTCATCTAAATCAGCCTTTAGTCCTTCATACCTACTTTGCCAACTTCCAGAATGAGGGAAAGCATACCCTTCATTCCCTGAATGTAAAAAGAGCTGTGCGATTCTATCTCGACAGAACGAAAGAAATTTGCAAGGCTCAGCAACTGTTTGTCTCCTTCAGCATGACCCAGCTGGGTCAGCCTGTTGCTATCAGGTGCATTTCAGCGTGGTTGGTGGCATGTCTTCGCCACTGCTACTCCATGGCATAAGTCAAGTTGAAAGGCAGAGTGTACGCTCATTCTACTAAAGCAGTCGCAGCATCTCTGGCAGAAATTCGTAATGTCCCCATTGCAGACATTTGCAATGTGGCTACCTGGAGCTCCGTGCGCACTTTTATTAAGCACTATGCCTTGGATGTCCATGCCAGACAACATCAGTCATTGTCAGGACAATTCTTAATGAACTTCTGTCCTAAAAAGTGAGCTCCTCTCTGTCCTGCTACCTATCTCGGGGGATTATTTAGCTCGGTACTCTCCCATTAGTGTGAATGAGTGGTGGAGAGTTTATGTCCAGGAAGATATGGAAATTACATACCTACCGTAATTCTTGATCTTCTTGGACGAAGTCTCCACCACTCATTCACACGCCCACCCACCATCCCCCGAGCTCACTTCTCTGTTTCTGATCATCACTCCTCCAATGTTGGGTTGTGAAGGCTTTGTGTTTTGACCCTTCTTACACGGATCATTCGGACTATCTTATGGCCGATAGTTAGACTAGTTTCTCTAGGTTAGTTATTCTGCACCTCCTCGGAAAAAAGGTACTGAGGCAGTTGGAGGGTCGACGCCAAGATAGTCTATACCATGCGAGCCTAGCTCATGGTGCCGCTTCCTCGCCGCTCCATCTTGGCGCCGGCCCTCCTGAAAAAGTTTGGCTCCTGCTGGGTCCTAGCACCTCCGGCGTACTCACATTAGTGTGAATGAGTGGTGGAGAATTTGTCCAAGAAGATCAACAATTATGGTAGGTACGTAATTTCCATTTTTTTGGTCTCCACTCCCACATTGGCTGGGCTGTGAAGACACTGTTGAGTTGACCCTTCTTATATGGGTCATGCGGACTATCTTATGTCTGGGTCAGGTTCGTTTACACTGCACCTTCTCGGCAAAAAATGCAGTGAGGCGGTTGGAGGGTCGATGCCAAGATAACCTAATGCCACAAGCCAGCCTCGCGGCGCCACGCATGCATGGTCCTACCTTAGTGCCAGCCCTCCTGAAGATTTTTGGCTCCCACTGGGTGGGAGCACCTCTGGCATGGTCCCACTAGTGAGAATGAGTGGTGGAGACTTTGTCCAAGAAGATCAAAAATTACGGTAGGTACATAATTTTCATTTCAGTCCTTTTGGGATGGCCATCTTTCTGGGAGTGTGAAAGTTAACTTCAGGGTATCCTTTAAAAGAAAAACATGAATTTATGTTAATAATAAAATTAAAACTGATAACCAATTACAGCATAATATAATTCCAGTCACTTTACACAACTGCAGACCATGTTGCATGTCCTTATCGGGGGTTGGGGTTGGTATGGATGGAAGGATAGGGAAAGAGGAAACTATAGATTTAGTGGATCATGAGTACATTCATATTTCAGTATTTTTGTGTTGCTTGCACGCATGTGCAAGAAACATATTGCGTCACATTTTTTCACAAGCAGGTTGTGGAGGCGCGGCAGTGTTGTGCCGAATGGCAGCAGCCCATTCAGGGGCTGATCTCTGCCTGGCTAATAGAGAAGCATGCCATCGATCACCACAGTTAACAAGCAGGCCACTACATCAAAGCAATTGAACCACTGCTCTCAGGGAGTGCCCCGTCAGCATGCAATCAGCTGTTCATACGTGGGCCTCCCTGACTGCAGCAGCCAATTATACAGCTCCATGGTGCTGTGTTTCCATGGCGACAGGTGACGATTTCTCCGTCGGCTTCTCACAGTCCTCACAAAGCCGACAGAAAGCTGCCGCCCGCTATTCAGTGTGCCTTCCTGGTGAAACATTTCAATAAAAAAAGCCGACGGGGTAGCCCACTCCCCATCGGCATAATGCTCCCCCCCCTCCCAATTTCTTGTGTGCCGAGGGGTGCCTACTACCCTCGGTCTTGCCACCCCACACCTATATGTGCTGGCAGGGTGCCCAGTCCCCCTGTCGGCAGCGCCCCTTCCTCATCATTTTGCTGACGGGGAGCCCACTTCTCTTCGCATAATGCTCCCCCCAATTTCTTGTGTGCCGGGGGTACCTAATCCCTCGGCTCTGTCCCCCAGCATTCCATATGTGCTGACAGGGTGCCTAATCCCGCTGGCTACAACCTCCCCAAAAATCTCAGGTGGCATGCTGGAGCCCACCCCAGCGTGCCAAATGCCCTGTAAAGGAAAAAAAATGTCCTGGTATGTTTTTTTTTGTTTTTTTTTAAACCTGCAAACCAGAAAACGGTCCCTCTTGCGGCCCTCCCCCAACCCGCTCACCCTCTGTGCACCCTGCCTCCCCATATCCATTCCCCTCACCCCATACTTTCACTCTCCGAGCATGGCGCCACAATCTTCGTGGGACCAGGAACACGCCTGCACTCTTCAAAGCCGACAGCTTAACTGAAGAAATGCCAGTAAGCTGTATAATGGCATACATTTTTTTTTTTCAACTTTGGTGCATATCTCGACCATTTTGGGGAATTTTTTCACCAAATTTCAACATGGGGTTCTTGGGACCCCATCTCATGAACTCAGTCACTGTCATTTTGTTATTCGATCCTGAAAGGTGATTTCGTGGTCACTCTGCGGAACCACCTTTTGGAACTGATTAACGAGATGATGCTCCCTGAGAGCAGTGGTTCAGTTGCTTTGATGTAATGGCCTGCTTGTTAACTGTGGTGATCGATGCCAATGGTGCCAATCCATAAAGGGGGGTCGAGGGAAGTACCAGGTAACTATAGACCCATCAGTTTGACCTCGGTGGTCAGAAAATTAATGGAGAGTATACTAAGGGAACGATTGGGGGTGTACTTGGAGGAGGTGGGAGGTCTGGATAGTCGGCAACATGGGTTTGTGCCAGGTAGATCATGTCAAACCAACCTTGTGGAGTTCTACGAATGGGTAACATCAGAACTGGACAGGGGAAAGCCTGTGGATGTATTATTCTTGGACTTCAGCAAGGCGTTTGACTCTGTCCCCCACAATGGTCTGGTGGAGAAACTGATGGGGTTAGGAGTAGGCCCTTTGATGGTCAGATGGATTGAAAACTGGCTAGCTGGACGCACCCAGAGAGTAGTGGTCTGTGGGGAGCTCTCGAACCCTAGAGAGGTTGGTAGTGGGGTACCGCAGGGCTCGGTCCTGGGTCCGATCCTGTTTAATGCATACATATTGGACATCAGGGAGGGTATAGGGTGTGAAATGAGTCTCTTCATGGATGACTCCAAGATGGGAGCAGTAGTTGAGGGAGAAGAGGGGAAGTTGGCCCTGCAAGGGGACCTGGACACCCTGGAAAGCTGGGCTCACACATGGAAATTAAATTTCAATATCACCAAGTGCAAGGTGTTGCATCTTGGTCGGGGAAAACCCTAAACACAGGTACACCTTGGAGGGAGGCGCTGGAGGCCTCAATAGGGGAAAAAGACCTAGGGGTCATGGTGGATGCATGTATGAATAACTCTGAGCAGTGCAGGAGAGCGGCTAGCAAGGCAAACAGGATGTTGGGATGCATCGAAGGGGATCACTTCTAGGAGCAAGGAAGTGATTCTACCACTGTACAATGGACTGGTTAGACCACACCTTGAGTACTGTACAGTACTGGAGACCACACTTGAAGAGGGACATACAGCTCCTGGAGAGGGTACAGAGGAGGGTAACCACGATGATCACGAGGCTAGGGGATTTGACATATGAGGACAGACTTGAGGAGCTCTGCCTGCTTTCATTGGAGGAGAGGAGAGACAGGGGGGACATGATTGAGGTCTTCAAGTACCTCAAGGGAATAAATAGGGTAAACTTGGAGGAGATCTTTAGACTAAAGCAGGGAGGTATCACCAGAGGGCATGGTTTGAAGTTGGAAGGTGGAAGGGTGAGGGGGCAAAAGAGGAGGAGGTTTTTCACTGAGAGGGTGGTGGACCCTTGGAATGCACTGCCTGGCGAGCTGGTTCAGAGATCCACAGTGGAGGGCTTCAAGAGAGGGTGGGACAGACACAGAAAGTGGATGTATCAGATGATGGCCTGTCCCAGAGGGGTGGGGATGGATGATAGGGGTTTCTGGAGCACAAGGGATGGGAGGGCCTCGGCACCCAACTAAGGATCTAAGGTTCGAGCAGACTCGATAGACCGTAAGGCCTAATCTGCTGGCAAATAGTATGTTAGTATGACTGTTCATGAGGTAGGCCCCCAAAAGCCCTATGTTGAATATTTGGTGAAAAAATTTTCAAAAATGACTGTTTTACGAGTGTGCATTGCACAGTTCCTACGCACGCTCGTAAGTTCGAGCATTTTTATTTTTTCACTCCAGATTTTCAACATTGCCATTTTACCACACCTTCTTATGAACAGTACAGCTGCCGTTTGTCACATCTCACCTGAAATGTGTTTTTGTACATGTAGCGCACAATGGTGCAATCGGTGTGCGAAATCAATGTTCAGGACAGATAAAGAATATCACAATTACACTATTCATGAGGTAGGCCCCCAAAAACCCTATGTTGAAAATTTGGTGAAAAAATTCCCCAAAATAACTGTTTTACGAGAGTGCGTTGTGCAGTTCCTTCGCACGCTCGTAACTTCGAGCATTTTTTATAATTTCACTCCAGATTTTCAGCATTGCCATTTTACCACACCTCCTTATGAACAGTGCAACTGTCATTTTTCACGTTACCCAAAATGTGTTTTCAGACATGTAGCGCACAGTGGCGTGGTCAGCAAAATCAATGTTTGGGAAAGATGAAGAAAATCACAGTGACACTGTTCATGAGCAGAGGTCTTAAACTGGCTATGTTGAAAATTTGGTGACAAAAGTCCATAAAATGACGGTGTTACGAGCGTACATTTGCAATTTCCACGCACCCCTCGTACGTTAACAAATTCGGAATCTTTTTCAGTCCAGATTTTCAACATTGGCATTTTTCCACACCTCCTTATGAACAGTACAGCTGTCATTTTTTACACCGTGGCTGAAATGTGTTTTTTCACTTCCGGCGCAGAATAGCACGGTCGCTGTGGGAAATCAATGTTCAGGATAGATTAAGAAAATCACCGTAACACTGTTCATGAGCGGAGATCCCAAAATGCCTGTTTTGAAAATCTGCTGTAAAAAATCCCCAAACAAATTACATTACGGGTGTGCATTGCGCAGTTTCTATGCACACTCGTGACTTCACCAGTTGTTTTATATTTTCATTCCAGATTTTCAACATTGCCATTTTTTACATCTCCTCATGAACAGTACAGCTGTCATTTTTCACATCCTGTTCGAAATGTGTTTTCGCACCTGTGGTGCCAAGTGGTGCAGTTGCTGTGCAGAATCACCTTTCAGCTAACAAACTGATAGTGTCTCTGTTCATGCGGTAGGATCACAAGAAGCCCATGTTGAAAACTTGGAGTAAAAATACCAAGAAACACCCAGGGTGTTAGAGTTTTCGACCATAATGCCCTACCCTGTAGGGACTGACAGGCATCATGGATGTGACTTGGGATTGTCGACAGTAATGCTCATGCCGTTCCACCCCCAACCGCACCCTACAGTCAGTGACAGGCATCAAGGTACGCCTTGGACTCTTTGGCCCCAGAATCCATCCTGTTCTCCTGTACTGCACCCATTTCAGCATATTTCCTTATGGAATGAGATGAGTGAAGCCCGAGCACCCAAGGCACACCTTGACACTTGTCAGTGTCTGCAGGGTAAGGTGAGGGGAAATGTTGTGACTGTTATGGGCAACGACCCAAAGCCACACCCCAGTGCCTGTCCATCTCTGCAGGGTGGGGGTGGGGTTGGTGTAAATTCAGTATTTCACTGCCATTCCTATACTGCAGGGACCTGGGGGTAATCATATCAGATGACCTTAAGGTTAGAAAGCAATGTGAGAAGGCAGTAGGAAGGGTTGGGGGGATACTGGGATGTATAGGGAGAGGCATCACCAGCAGAAAACAGGAAGTTGTTATCCCTCTGTACAGACAGTTGGTGAGACACCATCTGGAGTACTGCACCCAGTTCTGGAGACCTCATCTCCACAAGGACATAGACAGGATGGAGGCAGTCCAGAGGAGGGCAGCTAAAATGGTGCAGGGTCTGCAAGAGAAGCCACATGAGAAGAGACTAAAGGAGCTTAATATGTATACCCATGAGGAAAGGAGGGAGAGGGGAGACATAATAGAAACTTTTAAGTACCTCAGTGGAATCAACAAAGTCCAAGAGGGTAGCATCTTTCAGAAAAAGAGATGTGCAGGAATAAGGGGACACAATTTGAAGATAGAGGGGGGACAGCTCAGAGGCAATGTGAGGAAGTATTTTTTCACAGAGAGGGTGGTGGATGCATGGAACAGCCTTCCTGAGGAGGTTGTGGGCTTTAAAACTGTGGGAGAATGAATGGGACAGACATAAGGCAATTCTTGTGGGGGGTAGGAAGAAATAGGCTGTTGGTTAACTAGGATTTGCAGCTTATCCTGTAGGTAGTGAAATGGGCAGACTAGGTGGGCCAAGCGGTCCTTATCTGCTGTCAAAGTCTATGTTTCTATGATTTTCCCTTGTCAATCTTCACCATTCATTACTGCTTGGGTGTCAGCCGGAGGCGCGCACCCGCTATGGGAGTGTTTTTTAATTTTTTTGGAGAGAATCGGTAGCAAGGCCACTAACGACACACTGCATTAGTGCGTCGAGTGGCATGTTAGGCACCGCCAGACTCCTCCTTCCTCCTCCATCTCATTTCTGTTTCTCCCATCCAAGGCAACACCTGCTGTGCGAGTTACAGTGCTACGCCATTAGGCGTTCTCTGCGACTTCGTCAATGACTCCGTCTCAGTTCGCTTTCCCGACACCGTTGCCGGTAGGATTGTTCTTTTCTTTAATATTTTAATGGTGCAGGGAGCTTTTCTGTGTTATTGTTAATTTCGCATCATGTCTTGTTTGGGAGCTAAGCGTAAGTCAAAAGCGGGCCGTGTTCCCATGCTTCAGTGCTCCTGTGGCTGGCATTTTTCCGTTTTGGACTGACATGATGTCTGCCTTCGGTGCCTGGGACCTAACCATGATATGGACAGATACGACACCTGCTTCTCGATGGACCACCGTGTTTTCGAAGTCCACGTGTTCAAAGTTGGCAAGGCCCCGACGACTTTTGGAGGATGGTGTCGCTCTCGGGCCTTCCAGACCAGGTCTCTTGGCTCTTCCTCCGGGTCCCCTCCCAGGCCTATACGGTCTGGTGAGGGGGAGGCCTTCTCATCTTCCAGCCTTGCTGAGGAGGAGGCCTCTTTTGCAGTGTCAGGGGAACACCGTGGTCCCTCCTGGGGCCGCAGTGGAGACACCGTCTCGGCAGTCACCTCTTCAGAGGTGCAGGCTCCCCCAGTGTCGCGGTCCACGGTTGCTGGGCCCAGCACTGGTGGACCCTCGCAGCGCCACCTTCTGGCACCGTCTCGATCCCGCACCATCCCAAGAAAAGCAGTGATCAGGCTGTGCTGTGTGTGGTGCCGCGGTTCACTCTCGGCGCCACTTTGTGCCATGGGGTTCGGCTGACTCCATGAGCTGGCGCCGTTAGGTTCGGGTGACATGGTCGACTCGAGAACTTGGCCAGAGCCGTGGGCGGGGTGAGACCGGGTCCTGGAGCTGCTGGCAATGCGCCGGGATCGTACGGTGCCATGCATGGCACCTGCACCGTTAGCAGCACCATTTCTCAAGGGATTTTAGGGGTTGCCAGCATTGAGGTCCTTCTGGTCGACTCCTCCTCGGAGGCAGACGACTTGGAGGTTGACCCGACCTGGTTCCCTGAGTCTTCGAAATCAGAGTCTTTTCTGGAACATGGTGTCGAGCGGCCCAGCATTCCAATTCCTGAGTCTCCCCAGCTATCTTTCTCCGAGGATTCCCAGGCTGGGAGTGGCCTGGAACCCATCGGGGAGGGCGGTTTGGAGATCAGGGACCGGTCTGTCCCCCCAGAGGGGGCTGTGGCAGCTGCTGTTTCCGGTGTTGCTGCACCTTCTCGGGGTGGACTCGGGGTTCTGTCTCCAGGGGCCCCCCTTGGGGATCCTCAGGATCGACGTTGCCTGTCACTAGGGTCGAGGAGGAGGGCGTCCTCAGACTCTGTGGGGTTGAGGGGCCGAAGTGAGGAACGTCGAGTCCCACCCACCATCCCTTGGGGTGTGGTGAGGAGCTGAAGTGCCAAGCCCCTCCTCTCCCTGTTTGGCTCTAGGGACCCCTCCGGTGGCGTTGCTGTGGGTTGCCGTTCTGGACCCTTGCTACCACAGGTGTCTCACGGGGGGAGATTCCCCTGCCAGGCTCTTTTAGAGTTCGCATCCCCAGGGTTCCGTTTTTCAACCTGGTTTGATATCCAGGATCCCGCCAGCTCAGGCTCCGTTCCCTGGATTTCAGAGCCCTAGCAGAGGACAGCTGCCTTCTTGTAGGTGCCCCTCTCCCATTCCTCTGCAGCCACCCCCCTCTCTTCCAGGCCGTGTCGGTCCCACAGGCCCGTTATCCTGGGAGACGTTCAGAGGCTTTGCGGAGGCCTTCCCATCATAAGTTAGGTATATGCATGAGCAGGATTTTCGCCTCTCCCCTCTGCCGTAGGAGTCCTCTGGGCATTCTAGTTCCTCAAATTTCTCATCTCCCCGTTCCCTCCTCTGAAGGAGAGGAACCCTCTGCCCACCTTTCATCTGACGCTGATTTCACGGAATATCAGTGCTTCCTATCAAGGATGGTTAAGGATCTTAGTATTTCCTTTCTCAGACGAGACAGTACTGAGCAGCAGATGCGTGAATTCCTTGGGCAATTCAGTGCCCAACATCTGGTGGTGCCATCCTGGCCTGTTCCTTTCCAGGAGGCGTCTATCTGCACTTGGCAGTCTCCAGCTATTCCTTTTCCAGCCCCGGTAGACTGCAGGAGGAGGTATTGTGCCCCTTTAGAATCTCTAGGTGCACTCCGCAACCCACCCTCGGGATTGCAGTTCCTAGAGACTCCTTCCAGGCGTTGCCGCCTGGCACACGACTATCTACCGGACTCAGATTCCCTACAGTTTGACCGGTGGGGGCGAAGAATGTTCTCTTCCTGTCGTGCGATGTTATGCATTGCATCACATCAGGCTCACCATGCTGCCTACAACAGGCATTTATGGTCAATGCTTTCTCAGGTTCTAGCATCTATGCCTGATACGGAGCAATCCAGATAAGCCATTGCCCTCTCCGCTATAGGCCTGGAGCTGGCAAGGCACCAAACAAGGGCATCCTATGATGCCAATGAGGTGGTTTCCAGGCTTGTGGGGACAGTGATCTGCATTAGGCAGACTGCATGGCTTCATCTATCAAGATTGTCACCCCTGGCCCGGTGTAGGGTGATTCGTTCCGCATTCCGAGGGACCCGCCTTTTCTCCACCAGGGCTAGGAGGCTTCTACAGGGGCTTCCTCCGTCTCCTCATCTTCGGGAGACACAGGAAGCTCTCCTCTGCCTTAGGTTTCCTGTCTTGTAAGGCCAGGGTCTCTGTCTTCTTTTTGTCATCAGCAGGAGGCTGAGGGTCTTGTTCCCTCAGGGATATTTCCTGGTCCCCCTTCGGGGGGGCTTGGTACTCACCCAAGCAGTAATGAATGGTGAAGATTGACAAGGGAAGATACGGAAATGACGTACCTACCGTAATTCTTGATCTTCTCTTGTATCTTCATCATTCATTACTGATACCTGCCCACCTTCCCCTCATGGTCCTCCTTCGGCATCTCCCCCTCCCTGCTCATTCCTCCTTCCTCTCTCATGGCCTTAAAGCCTATTTAAAAAAAAAAAAAATTTTTTTGAGTATTCCGTTCTTCTCTCATAGCGGATTTATTGCTTGAGGAGGAGAGTGGAACAAGTAGAATTTACCTCTATCCTGAGGGAACTCTTTCTGATTGCCCCGGGGGTGACCTCTGGGCTCTTTCTTAAGCCATACTGTTCAATTCACAGTCAAGGAAACCATTCCTTAAAGGTTCAATTCCTTTTTCTAGGTCTCCTCTGGCATGTCCGAATCTCCTGTTTGCGCCAGCTTCTGCTAGTTAACACTGCCCTGGCTCTCCAACTCTTAGACTGGTGATTGGCTTGCCTTTCCTCCAGGAGTCAGACTGAGTTCCCACTCTTCCTTCTGCAAAGGGGTGCCCCTTGTAGGACTTCAAATACCCTCCCTTTCCCCACACACATCTGTGTTAGCACTAACAAGGTGCTAGTAGCCTTCCTTCTCTTCCTGGTGGCGCCTCGTCCGGAACAGATTCTGCCTTGGCAGTCTGCGAGCTCTCAGCTACAGTGTAGGGAGTTGGGGATGCTGGCGTGTGAAAGTCTGCCTTTTGTGTAACAAGCTGTGCAAAAGGTTCAGTTGAACCGCCTTCATCAGTTTCTTAAATGGATCCTTGCTCCCTCTCCCTTCAGGTTCCGAGCTCACGAGCCTTGGTCAACTCACAGTCTGGTCGAATTCCTCCCTCCTCCCAGCGTCCCCCCTTTCTTTTCCTCTTCTCCTTCCTTCTCTCTCTCTCTCCTTTACCTGTTCCTCCCTCGGAGCTGCCCCAGGAGTGAGGCCCTGCAGTCCCATAGGGTAGGTTTCCTCTTTCCTGCCTTCTGTCGGCTTATGCCTTTTTCAGTTTATATCTTTTCCTTTACCTGTCTTCATCCCTCTTACCTTGCTCTCCTTTTTCTTATCTTTATTTCACCTCTCCAGCTTACAGAACTGAGATGGTGGAGAGTCTGTAGCCCTAATGGCGCCTCGCGCTCTTCACGAGTCGTCATTCCTGAGGCGGCACGCTGCTTCGACTCCTCCCAAAATAAAAATAAAAAACTCCAGTAATGATGCGCTCCTCCAGCTGACACCCAAGCAGTAATGAACGGTGAAGATACAAAAGAAGATCAAGAATTACGGTAGGTACGTAATTTCCAATTTCTATCTCTCCTGTCTGCAAGCTCAGCCCAGGCTAATGTACAAAGACTTTATCACATTTCTTATGAGTCTTTCTTAAATGTGTTTTATCTGTTTACGCGAGTGCACCTGATTTGAGGCCAAAATTAAAAGCAAATAGTTATCGTAGCAGAGCCCCCCCACACGCATACACTCTCCCCGAAAAACTGCTTAAAAACCTGCAATTCATTCAAATCAATTCCATTTGCTTACTTAGTTGGGGTTCAATGCCAACAAGTGTAAAATCATGTACCTAGGGCGTAGGAACCCCAATGCTGAGTATAGGATGAGAGGAGGTACTGATACTCACTAGACATGAAAGGGTCCTTGAGGTTATTATATCAGGGGACCTCAAGGTGGCAGTACAGTGTGACAAGGCTATGGGCAGGGCAAAGTGGATTCTGGGGTGCATAAGGAGTGGCATCTCCAGTAGGAGGAGGAGGGATGTTGTGCTGCCATTGTATCACTCCCTGGTATACCCCCAGCTGGAGTACTGTGTCCAGTTTTAGAGTCCACACTTCAGAAAGGACATAAGGTGGAGATTTTCCAGAGGAGGGCAGCTAAAATGGTACAGGATTTTCACAGGAATCCCTACAAGGAAAGGCTGAAGAATCTCAACATGTACACTGTGGAAGAGAGGAGGAGGAGGAGGAGGAGAGGTGACATGATCAAGACCTACAAAGTACCTCACAGGGGTAAAGAGGGTACAGTTGGGGAGTTTTCTTCAAATGAGGATGAGCACCCAAACCAAGGGACATACAATGAAGCTGGGGTTTCAGGATAGATGTGAATAAATATTTATTTACTGAAAGGGTGATTGACACTTGAACAGACTGCCAGGAGAAGTGGTGGGAAAGCTAAAATGGTAGGGGGCATGAAGCATGCATGGGATAAACATAGGGGTATATTAGAAAAAGGGGAAGGAGGGGGTCAATGGAGATCAGTAGGGCTATGGAGGTGGAGTAGGTTAAAGTTCTTTGCAGGAAAAATCCATTGAGCAAGCTCATTCACAAGGAGGTCCTGATGGATGCAGGCAGAATAAGACATGCAGTAACATATACAGGCAGGAGTTACAAGTAGATAGAGAACACTCTGGCAGACTGGGTGGGCTTAGCTGTCCTTTTCTGCTGACAAATTCTGTGTTTCTATGGCATCATGTGTTCATTCAGGTGCACTGTTTATTTAAAGTTGGGCCTACCATACATCCAGATGTAAGGTACAGTAAATTACCGAATTAGATGCAGCCCACTTACAGTACGATAAACAGAACCCCAGTGCTTCGAGAAGCCTTTACTCTTCATAAGGCTGCTTAAAGAGCTGGGGTTCTATTTGCAGTGTCCAGAACATTATGCTAATCTTAAAATCAACGCCACATTTGAATGAGTACTTGATTCTTGTTCACTCCATTTCTTCCCTACTTTGAAAGCTGCTTGTCCTGAGTTAGTTTTGGTCTGGCAGTGCCTCGCCTGTGTTGAAGGATGACCAATAAGTGGCACTGAAAGATGTCATACTTCACAGACTGTGAAGGTAGCTGCTCACCCACCATCTTGGCAAGAAGACTGCAGCTATGGCCACTGATGACTGTTGGGGTGTGGGGATGGGGGGACCAAAGGGGACAGACATAAGGAGATAAAATCATAATAAAAATTGTGAGACCTTCACCAGCTTTCCAAAATGCTTACCAGTAAAAGAACACTCAATGAAGTTTTTCAAATGGCAACACAATCTGGTGAGCCCTCTGTCTGCCGTCTGACACCAGGCATCAACCACCATAATTTGCCTAAAGAAGGCAGTGTGGTTATGTGGTTACTGAAATACTGGAGATTACAGATTTATAAGAACAAAAGAATATCACACAGAAGCTGGCACATGTGTCTATAGCAGCTGTCTCCTGCTTCTCAGTAGTTATACTTATACTCTTGAGGTACTTGAATATTTCTATCATGTCCCCTTTCCCTCCCCTCTTCCAGTGAGTACATATTGAGGTCCCTTAATTTCTCCTCATAAATCTTGTGTTGCAAGCTCTGTACCATCTCATTCACCCTTCTCTGGACCGTCTCCAGCCTGTTAATATCCTTATGAAGGTGCGACCTCCAGAACTGCACACAGTACTCCATGTGAGGCCTGACCATGGGTTTATATAATGGCATCACTTCCTCCCTCCTTATGCTGGCGATACTCCTGCCAGCCCTCCCAGCTGCCTTACCGCTTTGATATTTTCAGGTCATCTGAAATAAGAATTCCCAGGTCCCTTTTCTTCTTTGTGACTGTCAGCAACTCCCCCCCCCCAAATCCTGTAGCTTTCCCCAGGGTTTCTGTGTCCCAGATGCATAATTTTGCACTTTTTTGAATTAAACTTCAGTTGCCAGTCCTCAGACCATTTTCAAGCTTCCCTAGGTCCCTCCTCATTTTCTCCACCCCCTCTGGAGTATCCACTGTCTTACAGATCTTGATGTCATCTGCAAACAGGCAGACCTTTCCCTTCAGCCCTTCTGCAATGTCACTAGTGAAGACATTGAACAGGACTGACCCCAGGACCAATCCCTGCAGCACCTCACTGGTCACCCCCTCTCCCCAGACTGCACCCCATTTATCCCCACTCTCTGCCTCCTGTCTGTTAGCCAGTTTCTAACCCAGTTCACCAGCCTTTCCCCCATGCCTAGCCTACTCAGTTAGTTTATCAGCCTCCTATGTGGGACGGTGTCAAAGGCTTTGCTTAAATCAAGGTAAGCATTGTCCACTGAGCCACCCTGATTTACTTCCTTTGTCACGCAGTCAAAGAGACCAACCAGATTTGCCTGACATGACCTTCCCATTGTGAATCCATGTTGCCTGTGGTCCTGGGCTCCGATGGCTTCTAGGTGCCCCCCACTATCCTTTCTTTAAGCAATGTCTCCATAATCTTCCCCACTACTGAGGTGAGGCTGACCGGCCTATAGTTCCCCACCTCCTCCCTACTGCTGGATTTGTATAGAGGGACCACATGTGCCCTCCTACAAATCTCTGGTACCACCCCTGTGTTGAATGACTCAGTGAACATGGCTGCCAGAGGTACTGCTATCTCCCTTTACAGTTCTCTTAATATCCTTGGGTGTACGCCATCTGGTCCCATCGCTTTGTTCACCTTCAACTTAGTCACCTCCTGCAGGACTCTTCTGCCTGTGAATAGACTATTGTCCGCCTCTTCACGCTTTCGCAACTGCTGTGGCCCTTGCCCTTCCCACTCTACTGTGAATACTGAATAGAAAGACACAGTGAATGTCTTGGGGGGCGGGGGGCACATGACAGTTCTTAGGCATGGTACTATCACTTCCAAATACCGAAAGAGCACATATAAGCAAGCAACATTTGGCATTGACAAATGCTTGTCTACATTTGAGATAAGGTTTCAAATCCCAGCAGTCATTTAGTCCATTCGGTTTCACAGTGTGTAACATAAAAATCCAATAACTCTCTCTCTCAAGTAACATATTCTGCCTATCCCCACCTCTAAGGGGCTGGCTAACACATTTTAAGCCCATGAATCTCATTGAGCTCACATCAGAGTTATGTGCTTGGATGAAATGCCTACCTACTGATGTGTCAATTCTTTTGTCCACAGTTGAGTGTACATGCTCCTGTATCCTCTCCTTCAGCATTCTTACTGTCTTCCCAATATGATAATAGTTACATTCACACCTTAAGATGTACACCACAAAAGTTGTGGTGCATGTTATAAATTATTTTATTACAATCTTCTTTTTTCTATTTCTGCATAAAATCTCTTCGCCTGTGTTCGTGTATTGACAGATGTTACAGTTGTGGCATTTATAGACCCCTGCTGGTCTTATAGGTAACCAAGTACTCTGTTCTCTTCTAGGTTTTTTTAATTGGCTATGCACTAAAAGCTAGTTTTATTTTATTGCGAACATACGAAACCTGCCAGCAGATAAAGGCCTAGAGGTCTATCAAGTCTGCTCGAATGTGCAGCTAGCACCCCTTATTCTGCAGCTGCCCCTCCCTTCCACCCTTCCCCTTCATTAACCCTCCCCCTTGTCCTGTCCCATCCCCTTTTGAAGCAGTCCACTGTTCTACTGGATACCACTTCTGCAAGTAACGCATTCCACCCAGCCACCACCCTCTCTGTAAAAAAGTGTCTCCCTCCTGAACCTTCCTCCCTCCAGTCTCATATCATGGCCCCCTGGTGTCCCTCCCCTCCCTTACTTTGAACAGCCCCTCTGTACCTGTCTTCTTTATTCCTTTCATGTACTTAAAGGTTTCAATCATGTCCCCCCGTCCCTTCTCTCCTCCAGTGAGTACATGTTCAACTCCCTTAGCCTCCTCTCGTATGATAAGTCCCCCAGCCCCTTGATCATCTTTGTTGCCCTGCGCTGTACCCCTCCAGTAACTTAATGTCCCTCTTCAGATACGGGCGCCAGTACTGCACGCAGTACTCCAGGTGTGGTCTAACTAATGACCTATTCAGTGGCAGAATCACCTCCTCCTCCTCGAGGATGTACCTTGCAGTACAACCCAGCATTTTGTTGGCCTTTGCAGCTGCCTTCCTACATTGTGCTGAGTTGTTCATTGACCCTGTAATGAGCACACCCAGATCCTTATCCTCCTCTGTCTGGGCTAGCTGCACTCCCCCCAGTTGGTAACTCCTCCTTGGGTTCTTCATCCCAAAATGCAGCACCTTGCACTTTTTGGCATTAAACCCCAGTTGCCAGGTGTCTGACCAGGTTTCAAGCTTTGCAGATCATCCTGCAACCCCTGCCATCCTTCTAGGTCATCCACCACTGCTCCTACATTGGTATCATCAGCAAACAGACTGATCTTGCTCTTGATGTCCAATGACATGTCTGCAATGAATATCCCAGACAACACTGGTCCCAACACCGAGCCTTGTGGAACACCGCTCATCACTACCCTTGGGTGTGAGAGCTCCCCACCCACCACCACCCTCTGTTGCCTTCCCTGAAGCCAGTTTTCTACCCATCTCACTAGCTTTGCACCCGTCCCTGTGCCTACTAACTTACTTCCCAGCCTTCCATGTGGCACCGAGTCGAATGCCTTACTGAAGTCCGGATACAGGACATCCACTACATGGCCCCTGTCCAGTTGCCTAGTTACGCAGTCATAGAACTCCACCAGGTTGGTTTGGCAGGATCGGCCCCATATGAAGCCATGCTGTCTGCTATCCTGTAGTCCTTTGGCCTCTAGGAGGGCCACCAGACTCTCCTTCAGGATAGTCTCCATTAGCTTACCCACAATGTATGTGAGGCTCACTGGTTTGTAGTTTCCTGGTTCATCCTTAGGGCCACTCTTGTGGAGGGGCACCACATGAGCCATCCTCCAGTCCTGAGGTACACACCCTGAATGTAGTGAGGCATTAAATAGGTCTGCCAAAAGTCCTGCAAGGACCTCTGCCAGCTCCTTCAGTACCCTCTGGGTGGATGCCATCTGGGCCTGGTGCCTTGTCCACCTCAGTGCCTTCAAACCCTCCGAACTCTGCCTCCATGATTTCCCCATCTGTCACCCCTTCCCACCCGTTTCTGCCATTTCTCCCCTTGGGTGTCACCCCTCTTCTCTTTAGTAAATACTGAGCAGAAGTACTCATTTAGTGCTTCTGCCTTATTGCACCCTGCTTCCACCCAACCCCCTCTTCCTAATCCTTACTATGTGATCCTTACAGCTCGTTTTCTCCCTGATGTACCTAAAGAAGTCCTTCTCCCCCTTATTAATGCTTTGTGCCAGCCTGAGTTCCATAGATGCCTTGGCTCCCCTTACTGCCCTTGTCACCCCCTTCGATTCTGTCAAGTACTCCTCCCTGTCCTCCCCCTCCCTGTTTTCTTGTACTTCCTAAAGGCAGCTGTTTTCCTCCTTACCTTTTCCATGGCCTCCTTGCTCAACCAGCTCAGTTTCTTAGCCCTAGCCTTCTTGCTCTGGGCCTTGCAACAGGTTTTGGTTGCTTCCACTATCCCCAGCTTTATGAGTTCCACCTCTGGTTAGTGTCCATACTAGATTGAATTCTGGCCAGGTACCCTTTTACCACTTCCCCATCCTCCCAAAGTCGGCCCTCCTGAAGTCCAGCACTCTTGTGCCAGATTCCACTCCTTCCTTGCCCATATCCAATGTGAGCCATACTGAGTGGTGGTCACTCCCTGACAGCAGTTCCTCCACTGTAAGTTCTCTCACAAAGTCCCCATTTGCCGGTACAAGGTCAAGGGTATTCCCTAACCTGGTTGGTTCACTGACCATTTGCAGCAGGAAGCTGTCCTGGAAGGCATCCAGCAGTACCTGCTCCCTTCTGTTCCTGGTTGTTGGGGTACTCCAGTCCACTCCTGGCATGTTGAAGTCCCCCACAATCACCACACTACCCTTCTCACAGGTCCTCATGATCTGTCCCGCTAGTTCCCTGTCTAACTCCTCCATCTGAGATGGTGGCCTGTACACCACTCCCATTCTAGGAATCCTATTCTTGGAATCCTGGATTTGCATCCAAAGTGACTCCGTACTACCCTCCTCCCCTTCCTCCCTTACACACTTCAGTCCTTCTGTAACCCCCGTGCAAATGGGGGTTCCCAGAAGTCTTTCAGGAGCTTGCCTGAATGCTCCAAGTCTGGGCGGTGTTCGGTGTCTGAGCTGTTTAAATGTTGTTCCAAGTGAGTGTTATTTGACCCTCCACGTACTGTCTCTTTAAGAGCTGTCTGCTTGCAGACTTAATTCGTTTGTATGGGGGGACTGTGTATTTAATGCTCGAATCCCGCCAGAGCTGCTGCCAATTTGCTCAGTTTCTGCCGTCGCTACTTGTGCAGAGGGAGCCTTGTTGAAAGATATAACTGTTTACCAGAAATCATTTAGAGTGACTGAGAAAATGTAGTTTGTCTAACCTGTCTTTATTTCAGCACAAACTGTTTCAGTGTAGCTCTTTCATTTTGGTCCTGAATTGCTGACTTGGACCAATCAGGATGATAGGGAGGCCTTAAAATGGAGCCTGTGGACGAATGGGAACTTGGACTCTCAATTTTGAGCCAGCCACAAGGGGATTGTATGAGCAGTGACTCTGGGAAATGTAGTTTTGAACTTGCCACCTTTTTTCACCAACAGAGGGAGTCTTAGTGTGAGTGACAGCCGAACCAGCCAACAGAATGGTGTGGAGCTAAAGGAAATGCCCTGTTCTGTGACTGGAAAGAACAGTTGTGTCAGTGAAGAGAGAAGGAGCTCTGTGCTTCTGCGGTGTATAGTTTCGAGCGGAAAGCGCATGTGAAGCCCTGAGGTTTGGTCTGCAGCCGTTGTAAGGGCTAGTTTGGACTGAATCCGACTTGTGAGGAGAAAGAAGGAAGTCTGAAAGGTAGAAACCAGGCTAACCCTGTAGAAGACTGGAGAAATTGCTGAATTGCGCTCCGTCTGTCAGGAACTGAAGCTGCTGTGTGTGCTCCCGGGTATTTTGCAGTAATTGCGATCGGGATCTAGGAGCAGCCTGCCTGGTATAGTACTTTCCTTTTACATATGAATGTGAGTAGTGCTTGTGGGGAATCACTAGTTCCAATCCCCTGTGCTGTGTGTTGAAGCTGGAAGCAAACCCCAGCTTGTCTCAGATTAAATCCGTTTGCTATCTACTGCAGTGGGGTTCAGTCACAAGGACCTTGTCTCCATGCCCTGTTGTTCTGGCAACCCAGAAGAACATCCACCATCCGGTTCTCAGCTTGGGTATTGTGAGTACAAATCAGGATATTCCCCTGCAGCCTGTTTTCAATCACAAGTGTGTCATCTAATTATTGTTGTTTCACTTTTTCATGGACTGAGCCATCTGGCTCCTGATTACAACTGGGTGTTGTGCATATATTTTCTTCTACAGGGCCCTGTCCATCCGCACCTGCCGGCCAACCCCAGGCAATGGAGCTGGCTAGCCCGCCTCCCCCCCCAACCTGGGTACCCAGAGTGTGACTTTTCAGACCCTGTATGTGTGCACAGTACTGTGATTTAATTCTGCCAATTAACCTGATCTCCCCCTCTCGTGTTTTATTCCCCCTAAATAAACCAGATTTGATGTCTTTAAACTTTAAACTGTCTGAAGTGTCAGTACCTACATATCAAGCATTGTATTGGTTTGTGTATGTTGATTAACCTTATTTTACAGGGGGGTCCCCAGAGACGAACCTCAGAATCAGTCTCGAGAGTAAGTGGTACTTTATGAATAAACATTGTGTACATGTGGGGTATTGGGACTGTAACTTCTATGCGTTGCGTGAGCTACTAGAGGAAATAAAAGGGGGTCTCAGTGTCCCAGAGGGCTGTGACCAAGCTAGTCTAACCACTACAAACCCTGACCTCTGGGTGGAGGCACCCGCCATAGAACCTAGGCCCCTCAACCTGTCAGTAGTCAAGCAGGCAGGGGTAGTAGCCCTTGGGATAGAGCGACCTGGGGGTTACACTTCCTTCACATATAGTGCCACACCTCCCTCCTTTCCCAATCACTCTGCCCCTTCGAAATAACCTGTACCCTGGTACAGAAAGGTCCTAGTCATTGTATTGGGTGGCCTGTGTTTCTGTGATGGCTGCAATCTCCACCTCTCCCTCTGCCATGAGCACCTGTAACTCTGCAGTTTTCCTCCCAAGGCTCCTAGCATTAAGGGTAACCACCTTCCACCCTTTCCCCCCCTCCCATCCTGCCCTCCTTTACTAGCATCACCAGTAGTACTTGCCATTTGTCCCTTGTCACTGTTATGGGGTAAACTCATATGGTTTCCCAACCTGTGGTCTCTGCATGTCTCTTGCCCAATTGCCACCCCCCCCCCCGCTCCTAGTTTAAATTCCCAACTTCCTCTATGTACTCCTCCATCCTCTGTTTCAACACTTTCTTTCCCTCCTCAATCAAGTGTAGTCTGTCCTTGGCATAGAGACTGCTGTCCTCCCAGGTCCCCCAACAGCCCATACCCTTTAGCACAACACCAGGTTCTTAGCCATCCGTTAAATTCCTCTGTTCTCAGCTTTCTTGTTGTGCTTGCCTTGGGCACTGGAAGTATCTCTGAAAAAGTTACTGACCTTCCTGCCTCCTCACATAATTGTCCTAGTTCCTCAAACCTCCTCTGGACTATATCTACTGTCTTGTCAGTCAGGTCGTTTGTCCCAGGATGTATAATTAAATGAGGCTTGTCCCTACCCCTTCTAGCATATTTCAGAACAGATTGTCCCACCCTTTTCGGTGTCATTCCTGGCATGGCCTCCACCCAAATGCGACTATGCCTCTCCCCCTTGCTACCCCACCTGACTCCTCTTAGTATTGAGTCCCCCAGCACTAAGTTTCCACCACTCTTACTCCCTACTTGCTTCCATTCATCTCCCTCTCTCATTTCCAGATCCTCTTCTTCCTCCTGCACATTATTTCCCCCTTTTGCCCCTGTTGCAATTCTCCCAGCAGAACTTCCCCCCGCTCGAGTTTGGTCCAGGCATTTATCAATTACTCCTCTAATTTCATCATTTCCCTCCTCCACCTTCTTCCTCTCTAGTAGTGCAATACTATTTTCTGAAGACCCTTCACAAATGCGCGCTCCTTCTGTCTTCATAGTAACCTGTTCTCTCCTTTCCACTCCATGACTTTTGCCACTTCTTCTCCTCCCCTCACAAGTCCCTATCTCCTCCTTCCATTTGTCTTTTGTCTCCTGACCTGGTTTACCCGGCAATCGTTCTTCCTGGCCTGGGCCCCTTTGTCTCTGCTTCCCTTCCTCTGACCCTCTCCTCACCACTGTTGGCTTAAATCGCCCTCCCTCATCTCCACTTCTTCCTACCTCCAATATTGGGCTAAACTCACCCCCAATCTGCCTTGCCTGTCTTGGTTCCTCCTGCAGACCCTAGATCTCCTTTCTAAGTTTCTTTATGTGGTTGCACACTAAACATCCTTCCACACTCCAGGTAATTTTTAGAAGGATTGGTGCACCGCAGTTGTTGTAGCCTACCACCCTACCCATTGCTGTCGTTGCCCACCAGCGACCCCCCTACCCTTCCAGATGCGGGATAGCAAACACTCCCCCAAGTCTCCATTCTCCCCCCCTCAATCAGTGCAAAACATTCTTTTCTTAATTTCCCCTTACCCCCTTTGTTGTACACGTTTCGATAGATTGAGCAACTGCTTTCTATATTCCTATCCTTCCTATCCACACTCAAAAAAAGACTTTAAGTAGCTATTGAACAACCTTCTTCAAACTCCTACTCCTCCTTTCCCCAATACAATATCAGTGCAAAGAAGTAACAATGAAAGCTCCTAGATTTGCAGTTACTTCCCTTCCACTGAGATAGCAGTCACCTCTTCACTTGCTGGCTGCTGTTCCTTTCCTGGATGTCTGCTTCTGCTATGACAGGTGCATATCCTTTGCCCATTTGAGGAAGTGATGTCAGAACCCCTGGTATAAAGGAAATCATGGACTAGGGGTGGGACCAGCCCAAGTTTCCAGAAACAGTCAGGCAGCTGAGGCCCCTGGTCAGACCATTAGCACCCTTCCCCCACTATGCACTAAACTTTGTAGCTAGTGAAGCCAACAAAAATTAATTACAATTCTACTCAAAGCTCCCAAAATAGGTTTGCTACCAAAAGAAACGGAACTCCAATTCAAACAGCTTCACCAACAACACATCAAAATAGGCTTGAAATTAGAAGATATAGGTCTCCAATTCAGAGAAACAGCCCCAGTCAAATCACACCAAATAGGTTTTAAATCAGAAGAACCAGGCCTCTACAAATGCAGCCTGCTACACAGTGAAACATCAAACAAATTAGCCCACTTATAGCTACCAAAACAGGTTTCAAAATTCCAACAGCCCCAAACAATACCCTGCTAGCCCCCTTAGAAGTAGTAAGAAAGAAAATAACCTTCTGCCAAGTAGAATCCACAAGAAACAATGCAAAAACAAGAAGAAGAAGCTACTGTACTGTAACAGATCTGATCCTGTCCCCTTCTAGTTCCTATTTTAGTTTTTGGTAACCAGGTAAGGCCCACTGGACACAAGTGCCTGTTTTCAGGGGCGTCCTGGGAGCACTGAGCGGTTAAGTGACTTGCTCAGAGTCACACAGTATGCAAGTGGAGGTTGGTCTGCTGGATGTACCAAGCTCGTTCACAGCTCATTACTCTAACCTCTAGGCTATACTGCCAAGCCGAATGTAATCCTTGGTGTTTCCTCTGTCACTTTTTTTTTTAAAATATTATCATTCTTAAGTAAACCCCAGTTCCTCCATACCACATTCCCAGTGTGTCCTGCAACACTATTGTTTTATTCAGTGGAAAAAGTTATGAGAATATTCCCAACTTCATGTTTTTGTTGCATTTTATTTACCAGTAGTTCTTGTTGTGTCTTGGTTTTAACTCACTCATATGCCTGTTTCAGAACTGTTTCTTGGTAGCCCCGTGCTCTAAATCTTTCCATTAGTTCAATAGCTTGTGTTTCGAATGTTTCTTTTGTGGAACAATTCCACCAAATTCTCAGCAATTGTCCATGTGGAACCGAGTTTTTCAGTTTTGTTGGATGGAAGCTACTGTTATGCAAGAGTGAAGTAGCTGATGTCTGCTTTCTAAAACTCCTAGTTGTTATTTTGCTATTCAGCCTATTGCCGTTAAGTGTCACATCCAAGAAATGAATCTCACTTGCATCTATAGTAGATGTAAATTTCAGATTCCATGTGTTATCATTTAACCATTTTACAAAATCTCTGGCACTCTCCAGGGTGCTCTTCCAGACACACGTGCAGTCATCAATAAAATATCCCCATTTCACAATATAATTTCTGTAGGGATTAACCCTGACATCCAATACTACTTCTCTTTCCCATAGCCCCATAAACAAGTTTGCATAGGCTGGTGCCCTAGAGACCCCCATGGCTGTGCCACACTTCTGGATGAAATAATCACCATTAAACTCAAAAAAGTTATAAGTCAGCACAAACTTTAGGATATCTTTTATAAACTCAACAGGAATCTCATTTTCCTTATTGTCTTTTCTTAAAAAATGCTCAGAAGCTCTCAATCCTATTTCATGTTTGATTGCTGTGTATAACGACTCTACATCTACTGAGATCCATACATATTGCTCCTTCCAAATAGTGTCTTTACATTTTTATGTTGATTGCGTGCATGTACAAGAAACATGTTGCGGCAGCTTTCTCCACAAGCAGGTTGTGGAGGCGCGGCACTGTTGTGCCCAATGTCCCCACATCCTGTAATGGCTTGTCCCCGTCCCCCAATGCCGTGGCACGCTGCTGCTGACACTAGCTCAGCCAGCGTGCCACAACTTTCTAAAAAATCAGCCGCTGCAATCAGGGGCCGCCTCATCATTGCAGTGTCAGCCATCCGCTGCAATGAGGCGACCCGTCATTGCAAGGCGGGCCTGTAAAACCCTGATATTGTTTGTGAACATGGCGGTGGCTTGCCGCCTTGTTCTAAACTGTCTCTTTCCACCATGCTTGAAGTTGCCGGCAGGGGCTCCAGTCCCGTCGACTCCACTAACCCTATGTTGATTGTGCCGACGTGGGAGCCCACTCCCGTCGGCTTTATGTCAAACACCGCCTCCGCTGATGTTGTATGCCGACAGGGTGCCCAATCCCCATCAGCATAATGTGAACCCCCTTTACTAGGTGTCGACGGGTGTTTCAATCCCCCATCGGCTACTGGCCCCACCCAAAAAGAAGTCAGGTGGCACGCTGGAGCGCACCCCAGCGCGTTTAATGCCCCTGTGAAAAAAAACTGTCCTGCGATGGTTTTATTGTTTTTAAACCTGTGAAATAAGAAAACTGTCCTCGCGGTCTCCTGGCCCCCTCCACCACCCGCACCCACACTGCGGACCCTGCCTCCCCACACCCCCCTCACCCCATACTTACCTCCGAAGTCCGGCATGATAATCTTCTGTGGACCGGGAACACATCTGCACTCTTCAAAGCCGACCGCGAACTGAGGAAATGCCGGTAAGCTGTATAATGGTAGAAATAGGGTTTTTTCAACTTTAATGCATATCTCAGTCATTTTTTGGAATTTTTCCACAAATTTTCAACATGGGTTTTGGGACCACTCCTCATGATTCTTGAACTGTCATAGCGTTAATCGGCCCCAAAAGGTGGTTTTGCGGTCACTGTGCGGAATCACCCTTCGGGGCCGATTAACGAAATGACAGTGGCAGTGTTCATGAGGTGGGCTCTCAAAAAGCCTATGTTGCAAATTTGGTGGAAAAAATCCAGAAATGACTGTTTTACGAACGTGCGTTGCGCATTTGCTACGTACGCTCGTAACTTCGCGAATTTACAATATTTTCACGCCAGATTTTCAACATTGACAGATTTTCAACATTGACATTTTGTCACACCTCCTTGTGAGCAGTACAGCTGTCATTATTCACATCCTGGCTGAAATGTGTTTTCGCACTTCCGGTGCAGAATAGCGAGGTCGCTGTGCGAAATCAGTGTTCAGGACAGATTAAGAAAATGACAGTAACACTGTTCATGAGTAGAGGTCCTAAAATGCCTATGTTGAAAATTTGGTAACGATACTCCATAAGATGACTGTGTTACGAGCGTGCATTACACAGTTTGCACGCACGCTCGTAAGTTCGCAAATTTATGACATTTTCACTCCAGATTTTCAACATTGCCATTTTCCCACACCTACTTATGAACAGTACAGCCGTCATTTTTCCCATCCTGGCCGAAATGTGTTTTTGCACTTCGGGCACAGAATAGAGCGGTCGCTGTGGGAAATCACTGTCTGGGACAGATTAAGAAAATGAGAGTGATACTGTTCATGAGCAGGATCCTAAAATGCCTGTGTTGACAATTTGTTGATTATAGCCCATGAAATGACTGTGCATTGTACACTTTCCACGCACCCTTGTAACTTCGCAAATTTGTAATATTGTCACGCCAGATTTTCAACAGTGGCATTTTTTCACACCTCCTTATGAGCAGTACAGCTGTCATTTTTCACATCCTGACCGAAATGTGTTTTCACAGTTCCGGCGCAGAATAACGCAGTCTCTGTGGGAAATCACAGTTCGAGGCAGATTAAGAAAATGACAGTGGCACTGTTCATGAGCAGAGGTCCTAAAATGCCTATGTTGAAAATTTGGTGATGAAACTCCATAACATGACTGTGTTACAAGCGTGCGTTGAACTGTTTCCACGCACCCTTGTAACTTCGCAATTTTGTAATATTTTCACGCCACATTTTCAACAGTGGCATTTTTCCACACCTCCTTATGAACAGTACAGCTGCCATTTTTCACATCCTGGCTAAAATATGTTTTTGCACTCCTGCCGGACAATAGCCCGGTCGCTGTGGGAAATCACTGTTTGGGACAGATTAAGATCGAACAACTGAGAGGGAGGAGTGACTGAACTCAGCTGAGCTCTGTCGGGACTGCTGCAGATTTGTTTGTGGGCAGAAAAAGGCCCCAACGCAAGACCCCAGTACAAAAGGGCAGCCTGCAGCACTGGGAGAAACAGAACGAGAGAGCAAGTGACGGAGGGGGAGTGAGTGAACTCACCGGAGCGCTGTCAGGACTGCTGCGGATTTCTTTGTGGGCAGATAAAGGCATCAGTGCAGGAAGGGGCCCAGTACAAAAGGCCAGCCTGCAGCGGTGGGAGAAACAGTACGAGCGAGTGAGACAGGGGGGCTGAGTGAGCTCAACAGAGCTCTAACAGGACTGCTGTGAATTTCGTTGTGGGCAGAAAAAGGCACCAATGCAGGCAGGAGCCCCATACAAAAGGGCCGCTTGCAGCGCCAGGACAAACAGAATGAGCGTGTGAGAGAGGGAGACTGAGCAACCTCAACGGAGCTCTGTCGGGACAGGTGCAGATTTCTTTGTGGACAGACAAAGGTGCCAACACAGCCAGGAGCCCCGTACACAAGCGCAGCCTGCAGCACCAAGAGAAACAGAATGATTGAGTGACAGAGCGGTAGTGAGCGAGCTCAACGGAGCTCTATTGTGACTGCTGTGGATTTCTTTGTGGGCAGAAAATGCAGCAATGCATGCAGGAGCCCAGTGCAAAAGGCCAGCTTGCAGCGCCGGCCGAAATGGAATGAGTGAGAGAGCTCAATGGAGCTGTGTCGGGACTGCTTCAGATTTCTTTCTGGCCAGAACAAGCCGCCAGTGCAAGCAGGAGCCCAGTACACAAGGGCAGCCTGCAGTGGCAGGAGACACAGAATAAGTGAGTGAGTGAGGGAGGGGGAGTGAGTGAGCTCAACGGAGCTCTGTTGGGACTGCTGCAGATTTGTTTGTGGGCAGAAAAAGCCAGCAATGCATGCAGGGGCCCAGTACAAATGGGCAGCCTCCAGTGGCAGGGAAACCAGAATGAGCGAGTGAGAGAGTGGGAGTGAGTGAGCTCAATGGAGCTCTATTGTAACTGCTGCAAATTTGTTTGTGGGCAGGAGAAGGTGGCAAGCTGGCAGGAGCCCAATGAAAATGGCGGGCTGCAGGCCGGCAAACGGAATGAGCAAGTGAGAGAAGGGGAGTGAGCGAGCTCAACGGAGCTTTGTTGGGACTGCTGCAGATTTCTTTGTGGCCAGACAAAGGCACCAACAGAGGCCCAGTACAAAAGGGCGGCCTGCAGTGCCAAGAGAAACAGAATGAGTGACTGACACTGGGGGAGTGAGCCACTTCAACGGAGCTTTGTCGGGACAGCTGCAGATTTCTTACTGGGCAAAACAAGGTACCAATGCAGGCAGGAGCCCAGTACAAAAGAGCAGCCTGCAGCTCCGGAAGAAACAGACTGAGCGACTGACAGAGGGGGAGTGAGCATGCTCAACAGACCAACGCAATCAACATTCGGCGTTGACAAATGCTTGTTTACTAGTGTCACTCATATCTCTTAAATAAGAGGGTAATTTCCTCATGCTATTTTGTAAAAAAAAAAAAGTTCAATAAATTTGCAAAATTGGGAAATTAGTGATCTGACCCCAGAGACAGTGGGCCTCCTTGGTGGATCCTGTAAATTCTTATGCACCTTAGGCAGTGCGTAAAAGGTGGGTAAGATGGGATGTTCATTTTACAAATAATCCTATCTGAGACTCCTGGGCCTCATGGCAGCGGCTATAGCCATTGTTCCCTTAGCCAGGTTTCATATGTGCATACCTCAGTGGAACCTCCGAGTTCAGTGGGACCAGCGCTCGGACGACTTGGATCAACTGATCCTTGTTTCCTCTCCAGTTTGCATGGTCCTGCAGTGGTGCCGGAACCCACTCAACCTTTTGCGGGGTGTCTCTTTCCTCATTCTTTCTCCCAGGCAGATGCTTACCACGGATGCCTCGGGTATGGGGTGAGAAGCCCACCTTGGTCCTTTTCAGATTCTGGGGTCCTGGTCTCTGATGGAGACTCACCTCCACATAACATGCTAGAAATGAGGGCAGTGCTGTATGCTTCACAGGATTTCCAGGCCCGCCTGGTCTCTGGCCCTCTGCTGGTGCTTTCACACAACCTCAGCGTAGTATATTACATCAAGAAGCAGAGCAGAACGCACTCTTATCCCCTCTGCAGGGAAGCAATGAGAGTCTGGTACTGGACTCTGGACCACAGTCTGGAGCTGTCAGCTGTCCATGTTCCAGGTAACCAAAACATCTTGGCAAACAACCTCTACAGGTTGCAGTCCAGGAAACATGAATGGGAACTACTGTCCACAGTTGCAGAAGACCTGTTCGAAAGGTGGTAACGACCAGAGTTGGACCTTTGTGCACCCCCACACAACACAAAACTGCTGCATTTCTGCTTGCTAGATCCAGGGCCTGGAGTTTTCTGGTGAGGTGGGTTGTCCCACTCCTGGAAACGGATGTTTCTTTACGCATTCCTTCCCTCTAATCCAGAGTGTGGTCCTTTCACTATGAATGGAGGGGGCCTCTCTCATCCTGGTGGCGCCATTCTGGCTCTGCAAATTTTGTTTCCCTTACTGCAACAGCTGGCTGTGGAACTTCTGGTTCCTCTCCCTCTTTGCAGGGATTTGTTGACACAGGCTCGTGGGACTGTGGTCCATTCCAGCCTCAAATTGCTTCACCTCATGCTTGGCTTCTGAGGATGTAGCTGTAGCTCGCTTTAGGGTTTCTCAGAGAGTGGTTGATGTCTCTGTGGCTGCTAAGAAACCCTCCATCAGAGTCACATATCCTATGAAATGGAAGCATTTTGCCCTTTGGGCATCAGCATGACACTTGTACCCTTTCACATGCCAGGTGAATCAGGTCCTAGAGTATCTTGTGTCCCTTTCAGTCTCGGGCCTGAGTTATTCCTCCATCAAAATACACCTGTCTGTTATTTCAGCCTTCCTTTTGCCGGTTGACGGCTGCACAGTAGCCCAGTTAGATGTGGCTCTTTTTTTTAAAACCAGGAGAGACAAACAAAGCTGAAGCTTTTTGACAGGTGTGACCTGGGAGCACAAGGAAGCTAAGTGACTTGCTCAGGGTTACACAGTATGCAAGTGGGGGCTGTGGGATTCAAACCCAGGACTCCAGGTTTGCAGCTCAGAGCCTTAAACCACTGCGCTATACTGCCTCCTGATGTGGCACTTACTTTTCTGCAAGGCATTCTTCACATGAAGCCCTCTATCTGTAACCTTGTCCCCCCCCCATGGGACCTGAATTTTGTGTTGGAAAAGTTGACCCTCCCTCCTTTTGAACCGGCTTCGTCTTGGGAGTTACACTTTCTTTCATGGAACGTATCATTTTTATGTTTGCTTGCATGCATGTGCAAGAAACATAGTGCCATCATCCGAGTTTTCGGAGGTGTGGCAGCCCTCTTCCAATTCAGTCAGTGTGTTTGCAGGCGCGGCCGCAGTTCTCCAATGCCTGCTGGAGCTGTCTATGACAGCAGTCCAAAATGCAGTGGAGTACAGTTGAAAGGGGGAGCTACGCTTCAGTGAGCAGCGATAAGATATCGCCTGCTCATGCACCCATCCCACACCTACACACACACACCACTCTTACGCCTGCGTGCTGCTTCACGCACACTGTGCAGCCGGCCAGGGTGTCAATCCCGTCGGCTGTGCTCGCCCTCCCAAATCAGAGTTGCATATGCCATGCTGGGTCCCCACCCCAGGCGTGGCTGCCTCGGTATAACCCGACAGGGTGCCCAATCCCGTCGGCTCACCTAATCCCGAGTACATGGTGCTACGCTGGAGCCCACCCCAGCATGGCAACAGATGCTATACCACACGGGGTGCCCAATCCCCGTCAGCTCCACGCCCCACCAGCCATCCTTGTGCCACGCTGGGAGCCCACCCCAGCGTGGCAAACGTCCGCGTCGTCATTAAAAAACAAAAAAAAACTGAAACTTAAAAATGGTCCTCGTTGTCTTTGCCCCCACCACTCGCACCCACCTCCCCACAACCCCACCCATACTTACCTCGGACTCTGGCGCGATGATCTTGGTGGACCGGAACACGTCTGCACTCTTCAAAGCTGACCGCGAACTGAGGAAATGCCGGTAAGCTGTATAATGGGATAGATAGGGTTTTTTCAACTTTGCTGCATATCTCAGCCATTTTTTGGAATTTTTGCGCCAAATTTTCAACATGGGGTTTTTGGGACCCCTTCTCATGAATGCTCTCACTGTCATGGCGTTAATCAAGCCCGAAGGGTGATTTCGCAGTCATGTCGCGAAATCACCTTTCGGGACCAAGTAACAAAACGACACTGCCACTGTTCATAAGGTGGGCTCTCAAAAAGTCTATGTTGAAAATTTAATGAAAAATCTAAAATAAACTGTTTTCTGTGTGCGTTGCGCAGTTCCCTCACAGCGCCTGTAAGTTTGCGAATTTTCAATATTTTCACTCCAGATTTTCAACATTGCCATTTTACCACACCTCCTTATGAGCAGTACAGCTGTTATTTTTCACATCTTGCCCAAAACGTGTTTCCGCCCATGTAGCGCACAATGGTGCAGTCGGTGTCGCGAAATCAATGTATGGGACACATTAGAAAATCACAAAACACTGTTAATGAGCAGAGGTCTTAAAATAGCTATGTTGAAAATTTAATCGAAAAAAATCCTAATGACTGTTTATGATGATTCTTGGTTCTCACCGCCTTTCGTAAGTTTGCAATTTTCAATATTTTCACTCCAGATTTTCAACATTGCCATTTTATTACACTTCCTTATGAGCAGTACAGCTGTCATTTTCACATCTTGTCCAAAGCGTGTTTCCGCACATATGGCGCACAATGGTGCAGTCGATGTGCGAAATCAGTGTATGGGAAACATTAAGAAAATCACAGTGACACTGTTCATGAGCAGAGGTCTCAAAATGGCTATGTTGAAAATTTGGTGAAAAAATTCCTAAAAATGACTGTTTTACGAGCATGCGTTGCAGGGTTCCTACGTACGCTCGTAAGTTTGCGAATTTTCTATATTTTCACTTCAGATTTTCCACATTGCCATTTTATTACACTTCCTTATGAACAGTACAGCTGCCATTTTTCACATGTTGCCCCAAATGTGTTTCCGCACATATAGAGCACAATGGTGCATTTGGTGTGTGAAAGCAATGTTTGGGACAGATTAAAAAAATCACAGTTACACTGTTCATGAGCAGAGGTCTTAAAATGGCTACGTTGAAAATTTGGTGACAAAAGTCCATAAAATGACTGTGTTACGAGTGAGCATTGTGCAGTTTCCACGCACCCTCGTAAGTTCATGACTTTGTAATATTTTCAGTCCAGATTTTCACCAGTGGCATTTTTCCACACTTCCTTATGAACAGTACAGCTGTTATTTTTCACAACATGGCCAAAATGTGTTTTCACACTTTCAGTGCAGAGATGCGTGGTCGCTGTGGGAAATCATTGTTCGGGACAGATAAAGAACATCACAGTGACACTGTTCATGATCGGAGGTCCCAAAATGCCTGTGTTGACAATCTGCCATAAAAAATCCCCAACCTAATTACATTACGGGTGTACGTTGCACAGTTTCTATGCACGATCGTGACTTCACCAGTTTTTTTAATATTTTTACTGCAGATTTGCAACATTGCCATTTTTTACACCTCCTCATGAACAGTACAGCTGTAATTTTTCACGTCCTGTTCGGAATGTGTTTTTTTTTGGTTTTTTTTGAAATTCTCTTTTATCCTCCTCACAGCCTGCCTCCTCCGACCCTTCAGTGACGACCCCCAGACATCCCACTGCCGGAACCCTGTCACACAGACCACAGATCCCATAGAGCCATGGTTTACCCTCCGGGCGGGGGCAGGTGGGGGTTCTAACCCAGTAACATTTACGTCGGTCTCGTGGTCTGTTAAGGCGAGCACGGGCCATCATGGAAGCACGTCCAAGGTCCTCCCATGTTCCACGGACGGGGCAGGCTCTTTCCTTGTTTTCTCCCCCTCCCGAGCAGCCGGCGGCCTCCCCTGGCGTCATGGCGCGCGACCGAAGTCGTGCTGTAACAGCCAGCCATCCCTAGTGGGTCTTGCAGTTCCCGAGCCTCCGCTCGAAGTCAGCCTGAAATGCACGAGACATCGGCGGATCCCTCCCGGAGCAGGCGAGCTGTGCGTCAGGCGCTCAAAGCCTGTCTCCCCAACCGACTAACCGACTACCGAGTCCGCTCCCGAACCTGGAGTGGCGGCGTGGGCTGGAATGTGTTTTTGTACCTGTGGTGCTAAATGCCGTAGTCGCTGTGCATAAGCAACTTGCTAACAAACTGATATTGCCACTGTTCATGAGGTGGGGGTCACAAAATAACCATGTTGAAAATTTGGAGTGAAAATACCAACGAATGCCTGAGGTGTTAGGGTTTCCAACCATAGCGCCCCACCCTGTAGAGAATGACAGGCATCAGGGGTGTGACTTGGGATTCTTGCCTGTAATGCTCATACCATTCCACATCCTGCAGCCAGTGAGAGGCATCGAGGTATGCCTTGAACTTTTCGGCCCCAAAGTTCACCCCATTCTCCTATCGCACCCATCTCACCGTATTTCCTGATGGAATGGGAGTGCGCATAAGACCAAAGACCCACACACCGTGACACTTGTCAGTGTCTGCAGGGTAGGGTGTGGTGAAATGGCGTGGCCGTTATGCCTAATGACCCAAAGGCACACCCCAATGCCTGTCACTCTCTGCAGGGTGGTGTTGGGGTTGGCTTCAGTTCAATACTTCACTGCCATTTCTATTATGCAGCTCTGTAACTTCTGCACTACCAATGCCAGCAAGCAAACATTCGGCATTGACAAATGCTTGTTAGTTATTACTTCTGCTCGAAGGATTTCAGAGCTGCAGGCTGTCATGTGTGAGCAGCTTTATTTAATTTTCCATAAAGACAGGGTCTCCTTACATACTAATCCCAGATCTTACTTCGAGAGGGGTCTTGCAGTAGGTATTCACATATAGGACTAAGCTGCCAGGCACCAGGACCCAACAGAAAAATTTCTAGCTATCAGCCTCTGGCGGGGGACTGCCCCCACATCAGGTGGGCGGCACCATGCGATGTCGGTATAAAGGGCGGTCCCCCATGCCCGCCTTCCAGTTCTTTCCCACCGTCGGCTTGTGAAAGTTCCTCGAGGTAGAACAGTGCTCATCAGTCATTCATCGGTCTCTAAGTTTTCAAACTTTTCAACCCATTTTCTCTAATTTTCGATTTTTTCAAACAATTAGCTGTGTATGTCGTCCCCGATGCCCTCCAAATCACATAAAAACAAGTGCGACTCGTGTGGTTCCCAACTTCCACACAAGGATGACCACTCCTTGTGCCTCTTCTGTCTGGGCCAGACCACTCCATGGAGAAGTGCCAGCACTGCCAGAAGTTCAAGTCTGCTACCCGCAAGAGAAGGCAGCAGTCCCTGGAAGCCCATATCCTTAAGAAGAAAATGACCTCCATGGAAAAAGAGTTAAAAAAGTTTAGGCAGGCATCTACTTCCCCTGAAGGTCATAAGAAAAAGCGCGACAAGGAGAAGCACCAGGTGCGGGAACTGGCTTCCACAGCAGCCACGACTTCGGCTGGAGTCGCGGCACTCAAGGTAACATCCCCTCCAGGGGATTGCTCCACGATGACTGTCTTGGTAGTTATCAAGAACGCGTCGCCCCTCCAATCTGGCTCATGCTCGGAACCTTCGGGAGCCTCCGGGGCACAGGAGGCCTCCGCTCCTGTGAAGGACGCTTCCTCCACACGGCCCTCCGGTCAGAACGTGTCCGGTAAGTTGGATGTTGGTCCCACCAACGCTCGCCCAGACAAGGCTGCTAAGTTGCTTACCTCTTCGGGGGAACGCCCAGCCAAAACATCTCCCGACAAGACTGCATCTCCTTTGTGGCCTTCCTCGAGCAGGGAGTCTGATAAGTCAGATGCCAGCTCCTTCGACATCCACCCAGATTCAGACTATAAGTTGGACACCGGCTGCACCGACGCCCGCCTGGCCAAGAAGCCTGCACCAGACCCCATCGAATAGTCTGAAGCCCCAGCTTTCCGCAACGTCTCATCACGTTGCCCACTGAGGTCCCTGCATCCCCTCGACTGACCTCCGGGTATTATAACCCTCCTTCTCCGGTCATCACCGAGGATACTGGGTCAGGGCTCCCTCCTCCTGTGCCGGACCTCCTGATGCCAGATCCTCAGACGCCAGTCCCGACGCTGGCCGACCTGACGCCATCTGGCGTCCCTTTACCTGGTGACAGGCCTATTCCTCCGTCAGGTCCGTTGGACCCTCTCGAAGGTATACCCACGCTGGGCCCGATGCCTGTGGGGCCAGCATTTCCACGCCTGGCCCGCCAGCAGGGCCTCTGCCAGGCCCCTGTGCTTCATCAGAGCCCCTGGTGCCCGGGCACCCGACACCGCAATACCCGGTGCCCCAATACCCAGCCCCTCGGTCTCCGGCGCCCCAGTAACTGACACCGCAATATCCGGCACCGCAGTACCCGACGCCTCAGTACCCGATGCTGGGCTACCCGCCGTCGGGTTACGGATACTCCTTTTATGAATACACTCAATATCCGTATCCCCACCTCCTCCACCTCCGCCGCCCATTCCTCAGCCACCGGCGGATCTGAAGGAGACCTTGGCCTCCTGGTGGGCTGAAGCCAAGGCTCAGCTCACCAGGGAAGTCAAGCGTCGTCTCCCGATGCCGGACCCTATACAGGATCCCCTACGTCGGAGACGGGAGACTCCCCCACCCAACACCAGAGGAGAGCCCTCTGGCACCCGAGGCGGGAAGGATACTTGCCCCAGGGAACTCCCTAGAGGGGCCATCCCTCCCCCTCGTAGGGAGGAGTCTTCTTCTTCGGTCAATAGACTCTGAGTCCGGCCACTCTGACCCCGAAGACGAGCCCCATATTCCGGAACGCCCTAGGCTGAGGGATCCTCCGAAGTCTCCGGAGGAGGATCCTTCCTTTCTGGAGTTACTGAGGAAAATCCAGAAAGTTCATCAGTGGCAATCAGTGGAGCCAGACCCACAGCGTAAAAAAGTCGCTGCTCATCTGGATCTTCCAGAGACCGCTCCAACACCGATTCCACCCTGGATAGAGCCTCACGCAGATCTTGTCTCCACCATTTGGAAACAACCATCTGCGTTAGCTCCCCCCCTCTTCCGAGGAAGGCAAACAGGCTTTACCAGGCTCCGGAGAGTGTAGACTTTCTTAGCCTTCACCCCAAGGTGGATTCGGTTGTTATCAGCGCCCCTCACGGCCGCTCTGCCAATTCTAAACACCTCAGCTCATCTCCGCCTGATAAGGAATCCCGGCTTCTGGACCAGTATGGGAAGATCTATTCCTCTTCTACCTTTGGTATTAGGGTCCTTAACTATGTGGCACATATGGGGGATTTCCAGAAGACCATCCTTAACCAGGTGGGATCTAAATTGGACTCCCTTCCTGAGTCACAGACTAAGCAGGAAGTGGGTGACCTTGTCCGTTCTGCTCGCTTGGCCTGTCGGCACATGCTACGTGCCACTTACAGTGGGGTGGACACAGCTGGAAGGAGCTCAGCCTTCACCGTAGGTTTACGGCATCATGCCTGGCTCTGCGTGTCAGTCTTGGTCCCTGAAGTGCAATCCGCTCTACAGGATGCTCCCTTCAGGGTTCGGTGCTGTTCGGGGGTGATGTCAAGGACATCATTACCGAACTGCAGGAGAAGGGTACTGCACTCAAGTCCGTCCAGACTATGTACAGGCCCCCTCAAGGGCAGCGGCAGCCTTTTCATCGCCAAAACTGACAAAGACAAAAACCACTGGGCAAACATGCCAACAAATATCGGGGCCCCTCCAGCAACCAAGACTCCCTCCAGCAAAAAAGCTTAGGGAGCCTCGGCTGCTGCACTGCCCCACATCACCTGACTCCCTGCCTCTCATACTGCCTCTGGAAGTTCCAGAGGAATCAATGGGGGGAGATTCTCCTCCCATCTGCCGGGTTGGGAGAGGATAATTTCAGACGCTTGGGTGCTCCAGTTGATATCAGCAGGACACTCAATTGAGTTTCTGCAGAAACCACACCGAAGACCACCCCCGCGGTTGTCGTACTCCCCACAACATCTTCCTCTGGTCCTAGAGGAAATAATCTCCCTTCTCTCGAAGGCGGCAATAGAGCCAGTTCCCACCCATCTTTTGGGGACTGGTTACTATTCCCATTTCTTCCTAGTTCCAAAGAAGACAGGAGATCTGAGGCCTATCCTAGACCTAAGCTCCCCGAACATGTTCATGGAGTACAAACACTTCAGAATGCTTTCTTTGCAGAGCCTTCTACCACTTCTTCGGCAGGGACAGTGGCTATGCACTCTGGACATGCAGGATGCCTACCTGCATATCCCCATATGCTCTTCCCACTGCAAATTCCTTCGTTTTTGCTTTCAGGGGACCACTACCAATTCAAGGCCCTCCCATTTGGTCTTTCCTCAGCCCCCCAAGTGTTTACCAAAAGCCTCTCTGTGGTAGCGGCCCACCTGCGTACCCAGGGAGTGCAGGTATTCCTGTAGCTGGATGACTGGCTCCTGGTGGCCCCATCCAGGGAGGAACTCCTGCACTCCCTTTCCCTTACCCTGCAGGTTTTTACCAGCCTGGGTATCACCATCAGTCAGGCCAAGTCCCATTTGGTCCCGTGTCAACGCCTCCAGTTTATAGGGGCGATTCTGGACATGACCAAAGGCAAAGCCGTCTTGCCTCTGGACAGGGTAGAAACCCTTCAGAACCAGGCCCATCTTCTGTCCAGTCGCAGGAGGGTCAAAGTCAGGTCAGTCCTCCGCCTCCTCGGGCTAATGGCGGCTGCCATTCCAACAGTCCCACTAGCTCAGCTCCATATGAGGATCTCTAAATGGATGCTTCAGTCTCAGTGGGACCAAACCAGGGACAACCTAGACCAAGAGGTTTTAGTATCAGATCCCATGATCAGGGACTTGCAATGGTGGATGGTTCAGGAGAACCTGTGCCTGGGAGTTCATTTCTGCATCGATCCTCCCTCCCAGACGTTGATGATGGACACGTCAGGAGAAGGTTGGGTGCCCATCTGGGGTCTCACAGGACTCAGGGCAGCTGATCCAAGTTCGAACAAAACCTGCACGTAAATGTGCTCAAAATGAGAGCAGTCATTTATGCCCTTCAGGCTCTATCTACTCTCATTCATCCTCTCCGGTCATCTCCTCATACAATCAGACAACATGTGTGTTGTCTGGTACCTCAGCAAGCAGGGAGGGACACGTTCCTACCCTCTGTGCCGGGAAGCGATGAGAATCTGGCATTGGGCAGCCCAACACCACCTTCACTTGACCGTGGATCACGTTCCAGGAGTGGAAAATACACTGGCAGACCAACTCAGTCGGTTCTCATCCAGGTCCCATGAATGGGAGCTGGATCAAGAAGTTGTAAACGACATCTTTCAGCAATGGAGAACACCTCAGATAGACCTCTTCGCCTCTCCCCAAAACGCAAAGCTTCCTGCCTTCTGCTCGCTCGCTCCAGTGCAAGACATTTTTTGGCGGGACGCTTTGTCTCTCACTTGGAGGGACAGATTTTTTTATGCCTTCCCTCCCATTCCTTTAATTCCGAGGGTCTTGAAGAAACTCAGATTGGAGGGAGCTCGAATGATTCTCATTGCTCCCTTCTGGCCCAGGCAAGTTTGGTTCTTTCTTCTGCAGCAGTTTTCAGAGGAACCTCCACTTCCTCTTCCTCTTCCTCTGTCGCAACAATTGTTGACCCAGGATCAGGGGACCCTTGTTCATCCTGGTCTCAGATCCCTTCATCTCCATGCGTGTGGCTCCTGCAGGCATAGCTAAAGCCCACTTTGGAGTCTCTCCTCTAGTAGCAGACATCTTGGTAGAGGCCAGGAATCCTTCCACCAGGTCCACCTACGTCATGAAGTGGAAACGGTTTTATATTTGGGCAAATTTGAAGGACTTCGAGCCTTTCTCGTGCCCAGTCAATAAAGTCCTGGACTACATGCGTCACCTCTTCGATCTGGGTCTCAGCCATTCCTCGTTGAAAGTCCACATGGCCGCTATTTCAGCCTACCATATTCCCTTTGGAGACAGGACTTTTGCTGAGTTGGAAGTCTCTGACTTTCCTCAGAGGGGTTCTCCGCTTGAGACCCCCATCCGCATTTCTGCCTCTCCATGGGACTTGAATTTCATCCTGGAGAAGCTTACTCTGCCTCCTTTCGAGCCAGCAGCAACAGCTGATTTGAAGTTCCTTTCTTGGAAGACACTCTTCCTAGTGGCCATTACGTCCGCTTGGAGAATTTCTGAGCTGCAGGCCTTAATGTGTAAAATACCATACCTGATATTTCACAAGGAACGTGTGTCTCTACGCACCAACCCTACGTTTCTCCCTAAGGTTGTGGCTGAATCTACGCTGAATCAATCTATGGAGCTACCTGCTTTCTTTACGCAACACTCCAATCAAGGGGAGTACCTCTTGCATACTTTAGATGTTCACAGAATCCTGAGATATTACACCAATCAGACTAAGGATCTCAGGAAGAATGATCAGCTTTTTACCTCTTTTGCTCACAAAAGAGAAGGCAGTGCTGTTTATAAGCAATGCCTATCAAAATGGTTGGCACATTGTATCATTTTCCGTTATGACAAGTACAAGACCCTTCTGGGTCAAGTCAGCAGTCACTCCACCAGAGGAGCAGCTGCCTCTGTGGCTTGTTTAAAAAGTCTGTCCATACCTTCACGAAACACTACAGTTTGGACATTGCCTCTCGCCGTAGAGCAGGCTTCGGGTTGGCTGTTCTACAAGGTCTCCTTTGATGAGACCCATTCAGCCCTGAGGATCCATGCTATAGATGACAGTCCTCCTCCCAAGTGTTTTTCCTTGTTCCAGACTGCTTGGGACTCAGTCCTATATGTGAATTCCTACTGCAAGAGCCCTCTCGAAGTAAGATAGTACAGTTACGTAAGAACTTACCGTAACAGTAGATCTTCGAGAGAGGCTGTTGCAGTAGGTATTGCCTTGCCGCCCTCTGCCCCCCTAAGTTTTCTTTGCTTCATTTCCATGGGGGGAAATATCCTCTTCTGTCTCGTCTTGCCTCTTTTGGCCTTTGGCGGGAAAGAACAGGAAAGCAGGTGTGGGGGACCGCCCCTTTATACTAACGTCGCATGACGCCAGTCAGTTGATGTGGGGGCGGTCCCCCGCCAGAGACTGCTAGCTAGAAATTTTTCTGTGGGGTCCTGGTGCCTGGTGGCTTAGTCCTATATGTGAATACATACTGCAAGAGCCTCTCTCGAAGATCTACTGTTATGGTAAGTTCTTACATAACTGTACTTTTCCTTCCCAAGGTGATGGCTGAGTTCACTTTAAATTAGTCAATCTGCCTTTCAGTTTATTATCCAAAGCATGCCAGTCCAGGGGGAAGCATTGCTCCATACTCTAGATGTGCACAGAATTTTACGTTACTGTACACACCGTACTAGGGACTACAGAAAGTCCAAGCAGTTCTTTGTTTCTTTTGCCTCTGGGCAAGAGGGTGCCCCAGTTTCTAAGCAGTGCTTGTCCAAATGGTTGGCCAACTGTATTATTTTTTGTTATGTGAAGTACAGTAAGGAGCTTCCTGGGGCTGTTAAGGGCCACTCCAACAGGGCTATGGCCGCATGTGTTGCCTGTTTCAGGAATGTGTCGGCTACGGACATCTGTGCTTCTGCCACTTGGAGTACTGTCCACACTTTCACCAAACACTGCAGTTTGGACATTGCCTCTCACAGGCAGGCAGGTTTTGGCCAGACAGTGTTTCAGGACCTCCTTTCTTAGGCTTTTTGGACCTCCTGCCACCCTCTTAATTCAGCTGTCAGAACTGCTTAGGACTCATTCCATAGGTGTGGCCTGATTAAAGAAATATCTCTGAAGAAGCTAGAACAGTTATTTAAGAACTTACCGTAACAGTATATCTTCGAGGAAATCTCTTTCATCAGGTCATGTTGTCCCTCCATCCCCCTTTGGTGTTATCTTCTGTTTCCACACTGGCTTGTTTGTACTCCAGCCTTGAACAGGGCTATGCACTCTATGTCTGTCCTTGGTTTCCAGGAGTAGCTGGGTGAGAATGGTCTCCGGGGCGGGGGGGGGGACTGAGGAAGGAGTGGGGCTGCCTACGCCTTTATATGTTGAGTGACGTCAACATAGGTGGCCCCTGATAGACTGCTACAAAAAAAGCTTCCATGGGATCATGGTACCCGATGGCTAAGTTCCATAGGTGTGACCTGATGAAAGAGATTCCCTCAAAGATCTACTGTTATGGTAAGTTCTTATGTAACTTCTTTGCCAAATGCCAGACCACTTTTCTAGCCCAGCCAGGTCTTCCATGAATTCCTGTCTCCCCTTCTCTGTGTTCACCCTCCCACAGAGCTTTAAGTAGTCCATGAACAGGCAGATCTTACCCTTGATCCCATCAGCGATATATGAATATGTTAAACAACCCCAGATCAAGCACAGAGCCTGATGGCACCCTACTGGTTACAGGCCTAGCTTCTGAGAATCCCCCCCCCCAACCATTCTTTTGGCTTCTGTCCTGCAGCCAGCTTCTGACCCACCCAACAAGCTTAGCCCCTTCCCCCAGGTCTTCTGGCTTCCTGACCAGTCTCCTGTGAGGCACAGAGTCGAAGGCCTTACTGAAGTCCAGATAAGGACATAAACTGCTTGGCCCCTGTCTACTGTCCTGGTGTCCCAGTTGAAGAAGTCAGTTAGGTTAGTCTGGCAGGACCTTGCCGACAGAAACCTATGGTGCCTCACATCCTGGAACCCATTATATTCTGGCTCAAATATTGGCTCAGCAAACAAATGGTAGTGGCCAAGAGCTAGACTAATTACCACCAGGGTTCTTACCTGGGGTCACCTGGATCTCCTGAAATCAGACCTTAAACAACTGGACTGGTCCTCTGTCTTCCTCGCTTGTGATGTCAACACAGCTATTGAACAATTTATACTTCAATTCAGTGCTGTGTGTGACAGACATGCTCCATACCGATCACATAAAATTAAAGGGCATGATAACCCATGGATCTTCCCAGATCTTATTGATCTCTTGAAAACCAGGAACTGCCTCTGGCACAGGGCCTAGTCCACAGGGAAACAGTCTGACATTCAGAGCTATAAACAGGCAAGAAACAAATGTACCAGAGCTATCCACCTTGCAAAAAGTAGCTACTACAATGACGCCCTATCTCGTACCTGGAATGACAGCAGAAGGTTTTGGAGCAATTTAAAAGAAGTCACCGGAAAGCCTCAAAAACACCGCCCTGCATGTTGAGCATCAATGGTAGACCTTCTGCTGACCCAAGAGACATTGCTAACACCTTCAATGACGCATTTACAGTCCTGAGCAGCATTCTCCCTCCTGACTACGTCAGTGAGACTAGGAACTCTGATCATTATGGTAATGCTGCACAGTCTCACCCTCACCCTCCATTTTATTTCAGGGCCATCTCGCCCTCTGTAGCTAGGAAATACCTCTACGGAGTTCTGGTAAATCAAGATCCAGCGGAGACTCTCTGGACCTCAAGTTTGTTGAACTTGCTCTGGATTAGATCCTTTTGCCCTTAACCTATATATTTAACCTTTTGCTTCGACACTCACATTTCCTGAAATTGTGGAAGGCTGTAACAGTTACACCTGTGTATAAGAGTGGTGACCGTGCATCTCTCAGGAACTATCGCCCGATCTCCATTCTCCCTCCACTCGCTAAAGCCTTGGCGAGAATAGTGGCAGACCAGCTGATCCAATACCTAGACAAATATCAGCTCAATGCAAAGAGCAGCACAGTTTTAGGAGTGGGCATAGCACTACAACAGCCTTGCTTGAATTCACAGGCCATATCCTCCATTCCTTTGATCAGGGTCACCTTGTCGGTGCAGTCTTTATAGACTTAACCAAGACGTTCAGCACGGTAAATCATGCCCTCCTGGTTGATCAACAATCTGCCGTTAGTCTCTCTATGGACTCGGTAGAGTGGTTTAATAGTTACCTGTGCAACAGCTTGCAGCAGATGAAGATTGGGAATATCTTTTCTGACAGTCGACCTTTCCAATCTGGAGTCCCCCAAGGCTCCATTCTGGGCCCCCTCCTGTTCAGTGTATTTCTCAACAAACTCCCTCTTGTCTGCCAGGATCATATTCTCATGTATGCTGATAATGCTGTTGTCTTCACCAGTGACCCTGACCCCAAAGCAGTCGCGAGGCGGCTACAGAAAAACTTTTCAGATGTCAAAAGTTGGTTCCACAAGCATAAACTCGTAATGAACTACAAAAAGATGAAAATAATGCTGTTCTCCAACCCTAAAAACAGGCATAGCTCCTACCAGCTAACAATCACCAATGAAGTGGGCTCTTCCCTAGAAAAGTATCTTGGGGTCACAGTTGACAGTGCCCTGTCTTATGCCACCCATATTGACAACGTCGCCAAGGCCATCAATTTGTGCATTGGGCTCCTTTACAGACACAAATACAACCTGGCCGTTAAAGCCCTCAAAATAGCCATTCATAGCTCTGTCGTTTCACTTACAGACTACGGGCTTGCCATCCACGAGTCTGCCACTGAAACATCCATTCACCGCATCATGGTGGCGCTTAACAAAGCCTGTTGGCTCCTAACTGACTCCACCCATTTGACCCATACCTGTGACATGTATGCCCAGGCTGAATGGCTCCACTTCAAGGGTAGGCTAATGTATCAGACCTGTCTGCTAGCAAAAAAAGTAAATTTTGGCTTGATGCCCACTGGTGTTCAAGAACTCCTCACCCCATTCACCAGTCTTCACCACACCAGAAGTTCGGTCAGCCAGGTATTCAAAGTTCCCCGCTGTCATACCTCCCAAGGTCAGAGACCCTTTGCGCACCATGCCCCGCTCTGGTTTAATTCACTTCACATTGATCTCTCTGCAGTACCTAAGTTGGGAACATTTAAATGGCTCCTGAGATAACATTTTGTTGCCACTTCTAGCTCTGACTACTTTCACTAGGAGTCCCAACCTTCTTGTCCCTCTATTCCTACTCATACTCCCGTTATGGCACCTTGCACTGCCCCCTTATATGTTCCTCATCTTCCTGTTTTCCCTTCCTTCACCCTCCTTTTGCATCTCTCTCTCCCTTTCCCCACCCCTGTATCCTCCCTCTTTACTTTCTCCTCACCGCCTCCCCTCGCTAGGCCCACTGGGGCTGTAGTCTCCCATGGCCTCACTGTCACATGCCCCTTCCTTCTTCTACTGCTCCTTGCCTTAGACTTGCGCCTAGCTGCTCCCCTGGCCCACCCTTCTCCCATCCTGCCTGCCTTCCATCCTGCCTGATTATCCCCACCTCCTATCTGTGCTCTCTGGATCCTCTCCAATTCCTTAATCCCTTTAGTTGCCACTGCCTCTGAAAAACACTTTCGACTTGGCCTTTGGGCTGTATCTCTTCAGTGCTTCTTGACCTCATACCCACCCTCAGGATCCACCTCTCCCCTCTCTGTCTCTGTCCTGCCCTTGTGGCTCATATAATTTTATTCTCATCTTATGTTTAGCCATTGATCTACAATTGTACTATACCTTGAATGTAACCTCTTCCTGATATACGCTGTACACTAATAAGGGTATACGGATTTTGTATAGGTTTTTATTAGTCTACCTGTATTTGCTCCCCACAGGTGTGTTTATGTATTCAGTGAATTATATGTTTTAGCCTACTGCTTCCTATGTTTTCTCTCCTGCCCTACTTCCTCTGGCATGGAACCTATGTAAAGAGCTCTTAGCTCAAAGGTATTAATCCTAGATGAAATAAATAAAAGAGGCTGGTAAGCATCTCCTAAAATCAGCCTATGATGCTTCTGATGCTGCTGCCTGGGCAGCTGCCTCAGGAATTTGTATTAGACACCACTCCTGGCTTAGAGTGACTGTTTCTTCCTCTGATGTAAAACAGTTAGTAATGAATGCTCCTTTCAGAGGAAAACAGTTATTTGGAAATAATGTTGAAAATACTTTAAGGGATCTGCAGACTTCAAGAATTACTCTTGGGGGCCCTGCATACTTTAAATTCCAAACCCAGGGGAATGGGTTGTGGTTCTTTCATGGGTCCTATGCCCATCCTGGCAGAGGTTATTCCAGAGGTCCTGGCTGTGGATCAAGAGGCCTCGGCCTGTTACCTCCAGGCCACAACCCTGCCACCAGGTGCCCATGCCCATCTTACAAAATTTGGACCATTACCAGAGCCCCTGCCACTCCCAGTGCCTTCTGACTCCCCTCCCTTGCCTCTGGCCTCACTGCCTGAAGAGGTTTTAGTGGGAGGCCATATCTTCCTCCTCTTGTTAGAAAACTGTAGGAAGATCAGAACAGATGCCTGGGTTCTGAAGGTGGATCAGCAAGGTCATGCCCTAGATCTCCTTACTGTTCCACCAGTGACTCCCCCTTACCAAACCTGCATCCTCTGGAACATCTTGCCCTTCTGATGGAAGAGGTTTAATGCCTCCTCCACAAAAAGGCTGTTGAAGTGCTCCCAGCAGCAGAAATGAACCAAGGTTTTTACTCCTGGTGCTTTCTGGTTTCAAAAGTGGACAGAGGATTTGAGGCCTATCTGAGACTTGCGGGAACTGAATGTGTACATAGAATACAAGAAAGTTAGAATGCCGTCCGTCCAGTTCCAGTTATCCCTCCTGCTGAAAGGGGACTGGATGATTGCACCGGACATGAAGGATGCCTACCTTTATGTCAAGATCAGAAAATCTTACAGAAATTATGTACAGTTCATGCTTCAAGGCTCTCATTACCAATTTTGTGTCTTGCACTTTTGCTTATGCTGTACACCGTGTATCTTTACCAAAGTATTTGCAGTGGTTGCAGTGGACCTCTGCAGGAAGGGTCTGTATGTCTTCCTGTACATAGACAATTGACAATTAAAGGCCACATACCAGGAAGCAATAATGTGTACACTGTTTCGGACGATACAACTGTTTGACCAACTGAGCATGTTGGCCAATGAGCTGAAGTCGGCCCTCACCCCCCCCTGCCAACAACTCCAATACTTTGGAGCCATTCCAGACATGGGTCTGGGTCAGGCATTTCTGTCCCTGGATTGTGCCATGGCAGTAGTGGCACAGGCATAGCTGGTGACTTCTAGTGATTATGTGTCAGCCAATTGTCTCTTAAGACTAATTGGTCTGATGGCTGCAGCTATCCTGACAGTTCAGCTAGCCCACCTTCATATGAGAATCTCAAAATGGGTTTTCAGGGAGCAATTAATGCAGCATTCAGGTGAGTTGGAGTGCCTAATCCAGGTTATTGCTCTTCGTCGTTCCCTCTCTGGTGGCTGGACAGATCCAACTGGGAGAAATGGTTGCCATTCCTGCAGCCTTTTCCACCACTGGTTATGACCACAGATGTTTCAGGAATGGGTTGGGGGGCTCATCTGGGCCCTATCAGGACCCAGGGCCAATGGGGCCCCCTGAACATAATGCTTCACAGCAACACACTGGAGATGGGGGCTATTCTATGTCACCTACAAGCCTTTGCTGCCCTCTTTCCAAGGAATCAGCTGTCGATTCTCACAGATGGTATGCCGATGAGTAATACATCAGTTGGAAAGGCAGGCTTCCATCATACACTCTGCAGAGAAGCAATAAGAGTTTGGCACCGGAACATATTTCTGTCATCAGTGTCTCTCGGAGACCATGAACGCACTTGCGGATCACCTCAGTCGATCCAATGAGCTTTGCAATGAATGGAAACGCTTGGACTCCATTGTGGATGGCCTGTTCAAAAAATGGGATGGTCCGGACATAGATATGTTTGCATCTCCATAACTGCCACGTTCTAGGGATATGGATATGGTTCATTTATCCATACTCTAGTAGTTCCACTGGGTGCTGATGAATGAACGGACATCTTCAAGCTAAGCTCCTCCCGCCACCTGGTCGGATACATCCCCAGACTCCATCCTGCAACGTCAGATCTTTCTCTCTGCTAGAAGAACAGGTCACCTTCTTTGTGCTCTACTTAGGATTTTCTCTGCGCCATAGACAAATACTTATTTTCGAAGTTTTCAAAGCTCTTTTGCTGCTTTTCATAAGTTTCTTCAACTCAGTCTCTGAATTGACGATGGATCACAAGGAGCTTGGATTTAAATTTTATATCCAGTGCCGACAGAAGATGTTGGTCACTGATCCACACAACACATGCGTATACTGCCTGGGCAGGCAACATGATGTGGCTGGGTGCAGCGTTTGCCTTTCTGTGCTTCCTGAGTCCCTTGAAGATAGGAAGCTCTGGCTTGTGCTAGACCAGCCATTGGAGCGCTATCCAGTGGACCATCCCGAGGACAGCAAAAACTGGGGTCTGCGGCACAGCTTCCAGGCCTTGAGGTGGCAGCATCCACAGTGGGCACCTCTTCAGCCTTGGCCCTGCTCCCACTGAGGACTATCATCGGAGGGTTATTTATGAACCAGTTTCATGATGCGTGCTGTTTTTTCTTTCAGTCTCTGTGTCCCTTTTTCTTCTAATCTTTCTTGCAGTTGCAGCTTAGCTCTTATAAGTCCTTTCAACCTCCATCCTTAGCAAGCATCCTGTTTTTGTAAATGCCAAGCAGGAGCTGCTAGAACACAGTGTGCTTCCTGAGTTGAGGCCCCTTTGGCACAGCTTTTGCAAAAGGCTCAAAAACTTGCACTCAGATAACCCCTTGAATTTTCCATAGCTCTCTGCAATCATCTCAAAATATAATTATATACATTTCAACAGTAATACTATATATTTTCTAAACAAAAGGGATTCCAATATCAGTTACATTTCCATACACTGATTTGCACATATTTTTATATTAGCATATATGCAAGGGAGGAAAATACAGACAGCAAGGGAAAACTGAGAGACAGTGAGAGGCAAAGAATTGCGAGATTGCCGGGTTGATCAAGTCCTACATCTCACAGGAAAATTTGGTTGCGCAACCAGAAAGACGAGAGACAGAAAAGGAAAGATCCTTGCATTTAAACACTTTCTTCGTAACAACTGGGACAGGGTCTTATTCTACCCTGTCACATACACCCCCTTCTTAAGAGGGGACCTGTTTTAAACAAGTTTCCAAAACTTTTTATGAATTCTCTAACATTTGCTGCTTTCAGGAATTAAGCACAGGTACATTATCAGTTTTTATATAACAGTACAGCAAACATTAAAGTTCAAACCCATACATCTGTTTTCAACCTTCAGAACCTGATCCATATCTTGACAGAAAATCAGCATTACTATTCTCTTTACCAGATTTGTGAATCACCGTGAATTTAAATGGCTGCAGTACCAGATACCACCTTGTGATTCTGGAATTTTTATCTTTCATCTGGTTAAGCCAACAGAGAGGATTGTGATCAGTTACAAGAACAAAGTCAGTCCCTAGTAAATAAAGTTTAAGGGACTCCATGGCCCACTTTGCTGCTTAACATTCCTTTTCGATAGTGGAGTACCTTTTCTCTCTGTCATGCAATTTCCTACTTATGTACAGAATACTATGTTCTGTCCCATCTACATTTTGACTTAGGACAGCACCTAGGCCTTCCTCAGATGCATCTGTTTGTAGCAAAAATGGTTTCTCAAAGTCTGGGCTTCTTAAAACAGGGGCTGAACATAATGAAGCCTTAATGGCTTGAAAAGCTTCATCACACTCTGGGGTCCATTTCACATTATTTGGGTACCATTTTTTCGTGAGTTCAGTAAGGGGAGTACCTAACTCTGCAAAGTTGGGAACAAATCTCTGATAACCAGCGGTAATCCCCACCACAGACTTTTCGACAGCAAGGTCCCCTACAGCGACTACAGTGCCACGTCGCTGTAGGGAACCCGCTGGACCCGGCACTGTCTGTCGGGGGTCCTGCATCCCCAATCAGCTCCGACTCAGAGTTGATAATCCTAAGTTGGAGGTTCGGGGGGCTTTGCCCCTTGAAGGAAACACTTAGTGCCACTGGAAACCAGCAGCTGACTGCAAAATGCATTTGACCTGAAGGTTTCACTGTCGGGGCATTCAACAAAAATTTTGTCGAACGCCCATTGTGGATCCATCCATGTTTGAAGCCCTGCACCGTATTCATATCCACCACTTCCTGAGGTAGGCCGTTCCATGCATCTACCACCCTTTCTGTGAAAAAGAACTTCCTCACATTACCCTATAATCGGCCTCCCTCTAATCTCATGCTATGACCTCTTGTCCTGCTATTTTTCTTATATTGAAACATGTTAGACTCTTTCACCTCGTTAATGCCCTTAAGGTGTTTGAATGCTTCAATCATCTCACCTCTCTCCCTTCTTTGCTCTAGGGTATACATGTTGAGCTCCATTAATCTGCCCTCATATGTTTTCTGATGCAGTCCCTACACCATTTTGGTTGCCCTTCTCTGGACTGCCTCCATTTTGTTAATGTCTTTGTGAAGGTGTGGCCTCCAGTACTGCATGCAGTTCTCCAGATGGGGCCTAACCAGTGTCTTGTAAAGAGGGATGATTATTACCTCCCTCTTACAACTTGTGATACCCCTACTAATACACCCCAATATCCCCCTAGCCTTACCTACTGCTTTAGTGGTCTGCTTGGATGATTTCAGGTCATCTGTGATGATGATGCCCAAGTCTTTTTCTTCCCTTGTGACTGCCAGCAACTCCCCTCCCAACCTATAGGTGGCTTCGGGGTTTCTCTTCCCTATGTGCATTATCTTGCACTTCTTTGTGTTATACTCCAGATGCCACTCTTCCAATCATTTTGCCAGTTTATCCAGATCTCTTCTTATTCTGCCCCCCCATCTGGATCATCTACTCTGTTGCAGATCTTGATGTCATCTGCAAACAGACAAACCTTACCCTCCAGTCCATCTGTAATGTCACTGATGAAGATATTGAAGAGGACTGGCCCCAGGACTGATCCCTGAAGTACCCCACTTGTGACTTGCATCTCTTCTGACTGAATACCGTTTACCACCATTCTCTGTTTTCTGCCCATCAACCAGTTTGCCACCCAGTTGACCAACTTCTGACCCACCCTGAGCCTACCCAGCTTGTTACTCAATCTCCTGTGTGGAACAGAAACGAAAGCTTTGCTGAAGTCAAGGTAGGCAACAACTGCCCCCCCCCCCCGGTCCACCACTCTGGTTATCCAGTCAAAGAAATCTATGAGATTAGTTTGACAGGACCTTCCTTTTGTAAACCCATGCTGTCTTGGATCCTGTGCTCCTATGGATTCCTGGTGTTGCACTATCCTTTCCTTAAGGAGTGCCTCCATAATCTTGCCCACTACTGAGGTAAGACTGACTGGTCTGTAGTTCTCTGCCTCCTCCTTGCTAGCACTCTTGTGGAGCGGGATCACATAAGCCCTTCTCCAGTCTTCTGGGACCTCTTCTGTGCTCAGAGACTCACCAACAGTTCTGTTAATGGCTCTGCTAGTTCCACCCTTAGCTCCTTTAGTACCCTGGGATGTATGCTATCAGGTCCCATTGCCTTGTCCACCCTGAGCTTAGCAAGCTCTTGTAGGACCCTTTCTTTTGTGAAGGGACTAGTGCACACCTTCCTCCCCCCTGTGTCCCTGGTGCTGAGCTGTGGGCCCTGTCCTACCTTCTCCTCAGTAAATACTGAGCAGAAGTATCTATTTAGGATAGATGCCTTTCCATGGTCCTCCTCCTTCTCACACTCACCTTATCTCGTTTGATCTTAGCAATACCCCCTCTGGACTCTCTCCGTTCACTAATGTATCTATAGAAAGTCTTGTCCCTTCTTCTACTGTTCATGCTAGTGTTTCCTCAGCTTGGCCTTTGCCTGCCTTACTGCCTTCCCTGCTTCCCTTAGGGAAGTTTGGTATGCCTCCCTATCTTTGTACTGCTGTGTTCTCTTATATTTCCTGAAGGCCAGCCTTTTGGCTCTGACCTTTTCTGCTGCTGTGTTTTGAGAACCAAAGTGGTTTCCTTATTCTTTTGCACTTCCTTTTCTCTCTAACACAATGGGATGTTGCCTCAAGTATTGCATTCTTAATGCTTGCTCACTTTGCCTGTACCCCCCCACCTGCTTTTCTTCTTGCCAGGGCTAGCTTAACTCTGTTGGCCATCTTACTAAAGTCAGCTCCTCTGAAGTCCCATATTTTTGCATTGGAATGGCATGATTTAGTTCTAGTGGCTAAATTGAACCATACCATGTGATGGTCACTGGCCCTCAGGTGACCTTCTACCTGGAGATCTGCGATCCTTTCCTTGTTAGTCAGTACTGGATCTAGCCCTGTCTCTTGTAGGTTGTTGTACCAGTTGTTTGAAGCCTTCCCCATGTAGGGAATCCACTATGCGTCGAGTTCTGGCAGATGTTCCTACTGGTATTAACCAGTCTGTATCTGGCATGTTGAAGTCTCCCATTAGCAGAACCTCCCCTGTAGCTGTCGTGTTTTGTATATCTTCTAACAGTAATGTGTCTGAGTCCTCCCCCTGGTCTGGAGGCCTGTAGACAACCCCAGTTCGTATGGCTGCACCATTTCCTGTTTCCAGGGTGACCCACAGTTCTTCTGGCTGCTTATGTGTATTCTGAATTGCTGTAGCTTTAATATTTTCATTGACATACAGGGCCACTCCACCCCACCTTTTTGCACCTCGGTCTCTTCTGAACAGTACATAGTCGGGTACTGAAGTCTCCCAAGTGTGGTTACTGGTGAACCATGTCTCGCTAATGGCTTCTATGTCCAGTTTAGCCTCTGTCATTGTTGCCTGCAGGTCTGGGATCTTGTTTCCCAGACTGCAAGCATTTGTGTACATGATTTTCCATTGGCCAGATTTCGGTGTATTAGTTGTTGGGCAAGGTCTGGCATTTCCCCTGTGTGTCGTATGGGGAGCCAGACCTTTTCCTTACCTGATGATGCAAATGAACTACAAACATGCTGAGCTCCTGTTTGATCACTAGCTGAGGGGGGAGGGGTGTTCTTCCCATTCAACGTATCGGGTGCTGCACCCCTCTCCCCATTTGCTAATTTAAGTATTCTGCAAAGACGTCAAACTTCTGCCCCAATGCACTGACTCCCTCCTTAGTCAGATGCAGTCCATCGAATTTAAAGAACTTTTGCTCCCAAAACTGTTGCCAGTTACCTACAAATTTGTGTTCTTTTTCCTGGCACCAGCCCTTGAGCCACATGTTTAGCTCCCATCTGCCCCCCTCTCCCAGACTGGCAGCATCTCAGAGAAGGAGATGCCGGATGAAGTGGATGGTAGTTTGTCACCCAGCCTGGTCAGGTGTTTCTTGGTCTCCACAACTGACCAGCTGGCGAGATCATTAGTCCCTATGTGTACCAGGACGTTGATGTTTTCTCCTGCATCCTGTACAGTTTTAGCAATGCAGTCAGTGTCTCTCCACGCTGATGAACCTGAGAGACACCTGACCATTGTCCCTGGTTGGAGATAGGTATCAACTCCCCAAGTCATGGAGTCTCCTATGATAAGAAGTGTTTTGGATTTTCTTTTTGCTTTTTTTGTTTTGGTTCCTGTTTTGGGCGAGTTTTGTCGTGCTAGCTCCTGTGCTGCAGTGTCCTGCTCTGCAGTGTCTGCTGCCCCTTTGTTTGATTTTGGAGACAGAGGCAGATACCTGTTTGTAGTTTTTATATGGTTTGTGGAGGTGATATGTTGGAGAGCACCGAGTGATGGGACACCCGATTTGCCCCTTCTAACCACCTGCCAACCTCCCGGACCAACTACCCTCTGCAGTCGAGGTGCTTCTGTTGGATGTTGGAGAAGTCATCGAGGTATGCAGCACAGTAACCATTGTGAGGGGATAAAATTACATCCATGTGCCTCGGGAATGTAGCTGGTGCGCCATGTAAACCAAATGGCATGGTGGTGAACTAATAGAATCCTATATATAAGGGTGGCAAATGCAGTTTTAGCTCTGGATTCTTTAGCTAAAGATATTTGCCAGTAACTCTTGGTGAGATCGAGGGTACTGATATGTTGTAGTAGTAGTAGTAGTAGTGACATTTTTATTCAACTGAATTAATAAGAGTGAAAAGGTACAACTCGACTGAGACAAGCTAATTTCCAGCAAGGCCCTAGATTGTATCCAAAGTTAAGATAAAGTACAGTTCCAAAACAAACATACATATATATATATAATAAATAACAATTACATTAGACAGTCATTACATCATAGTAAAACAAAAATTCTGCAACAGACATAATACACAAGGACATAATACATAAGAACAACAATTTTCACACTAACAAACAGTATTACCGTATTGCACTATCAATTTCAAGTAGCCATAGAGTGACAGGAGTACAGTTATTATAGTTTTTGCACCTCAAGTGATTCCCTCACCAACTTTCCTAATAGCCTCTCGTTGAAACCAGGCTCTAATTTCACCAGGGTATACACCCTTTGTCCTTGATCTATAGTCTTGTGGCAGTATTCCAAATCTGGAGACCTCTATTAAAAAAATGTGTACGTCCAAATTCTGTCCTCATTTTAATTTGTTTATATCCAATGCCATAGGCTGAATGTAATCCTGGTTTAATTTCTCAAATTTGTAATTCATCTGTTACGTAAATAGGAACCTTCCCCTTATTACGCTTTATTATAAAATTCAATACATGAAACAGCCTCCTATCATCAGGGTAAACCCATCCCAGCAGATCATAAAACTGCTGTCTATGAGCCATTCTCGGGACACCCAGGATAAATCTAACCAGTTTATTAAACATCACATCTATCTTAGATAACACTATATTTGTTACACACATATAAAATATGTCCCCGTAATCTAAAAGGTGAGAACTAATGTTGTAACCACATGTTTTCTAATATACTCAGACATACACCCTTTAATTCTATATAAGGCCGCCAGGCATTTTCCCACCCTTTTCAACACATAATCCACGTGTATATTCCATTTCATGGCACTATCCATGTACAATCCTAAGTACTTATAGCTCAGAGTTTGCTGGAGGGGGACACCATCCAAAGTCCTGATCCTAAAAGAAGCCTCCAAACTCCTAATCCTATTGTGCTATGAGAACAGAACAACCTGTGTCTTCTGGGGGTTCAGTATCAATTTAGAGTCCAAAAAAAATGTTGAAGCTCTATGAATGCATCTTGTAATACAGCTTCAGTCATTTGAATTGATGTACTTTCTGAATAGATAATAGTATAATCAGTATATAAAGGTCAACCTACCCCCAGATGAGACAGATTGAGACTATTCATATGTAAATTAAAAAGAATAGGCCCCGGATCCTTGAGGTACCCCTGAAATAACAGATCTAAATTCTGATTCACAATCATTTTTAACCACCTGTTGTTTCGTATCATTTAAATGCACATGAAGTAGTCGCACCACCTGTGTGGATAACCCCAAATCTTTTAGTTTGGACAGGAGGATGTCATGGTCCAAGGTGTCAAATGCTTTCGACAGATCAAGAAAAATTGCCCCCACTGACATCCCCTATCCAGAGCTCTGGTGATATCTCCTGTCATCTTAATTAGGTCTGTAGTAGTACCATGTTGTGGTCTGAACCCAGATTCATGATCTTACCTACTTCCAGGAATTCTTGCAACTGTTTTGCTATTAATTTTTCAAATATCTTCACAACAACTGGCAATAAAGAGGTTGATCTATTGTTTTCTATATTCAGTTTTGATCCACTTTTGAATACAGTTGTTACTGTGGCCTTTTACCAAATATCTGGAAGTTGCTCATCCTTAATGGCCTTGTTAAAAACAAATGCCAGGGTGTATGAGACAGCTAGTGCAGCATATTTAAGTAGAATGTTGGGCGGTTTATCTAATCCTCCAGCTTTTTTGATATTAATTTTTAATAATTCTTTTTGTATATCTGTTGGAGTTATTGATGCAAATTCAAAGCCCTTGGGCGTCTGATTAATAATATCTTGAGGCTTAATAGGCACAGAGACCTTATGGGGATTTTGGGAAAAAGATACTACACCCTTATGGGGATTTTGAGACAAAGGTGCTGTACCCATAGTCACAAAGTAATTATTGATATACTTTGCACTCCCCAGTCTGTCCACCAAATCATCTATTCTGGGCATAGCATAACTGTCAAATTCTGACACATGATTAAGTTTCCTTAAATCAAGGCAGATTCTAACACCCCCTTCTTTTTTGTTTAGTTACCATTGGAGATGACCAAGCACTCCTCTATGATACCCAATTCTTTCATTTTTTTGTATTTCCTTAACCACATCAGCTCTTAACCGCTCTGGCAACCTGTATGTCTTTCGCCTAATAGGATGAGCATTCCTTGTCACTATTTTGTGCTCAACCCCTTTTGCTCAGCCTGGTACCATGGTAAAAGTACTTTTAAATGTCTTTAGCACATTACGAATGTCTGCAGTTTGTTCTGGGGTTAAGGAAACATTCACCTTTACAGCATCAGCATTTACAGTTGGTTCCGATCTGTCATAAGCTACATCAATATCTTCCTTATCAGTTTCTGGTAAAACTAGCAAGGCAACTTTTGGCATTTTTTTCAACCTATTTCTTGAGGAGGTTAGCATGGTATATCGTAGTAGGATTTTTCCTGTCAGGGGTCTCAATCTCGTAGTTAACAGCGCCAGAATGTTTAAGGACTTTATAAGGCCCTTGCCACTTCATGAACAGTTTATTTTCTGTTGTGGGTAACAGTAAGGGAAAGGGGAAATTGTTTAATCAGGAAAGGCACACTAAGTCGGAGCTTGTTTCCAGGTGCGACCTGGGAGCACAAGGAAGTTAAGTGACTTGCTCAGGGTCACACAGTATGCAAGTGGAAGCTGTGGGATTCAAACCCAGGTCTGGTCTGCTGGATGTCACCAGATTTGCAGCTCAGAGCCTTAGACCACTGCGCTATACTGCCTACCATACATAGCAAAACCTTTTCACCTGGCTCAAAAACTTTTTCCTTTACCCCATGGTCATAATATACCTTCTGCTGGTTTTGAGATTTCCTGATTCCTGTGGGCAATTTCAACATATTTTGCCAGCTTCTTTCTTAGGGCACATATATAAGATGTTCAGGATGTTATAGATTGTTTCTGAGTGGGGTTATCTTCCCACATTTATTTTATCACATCCAGTGGCCCTCTTGGCTGCCTACCATACAGCATTTCAAATGGTGAAAACCCTGTTGATGCCTGTGGCACTTCTCTATAAGCAAAAACTAGGTAAGGCAAGTATTAGTCCCGATCTTTCCCTTCCCCTTTTACAAACCTTTTTAACATGCATTTTTGGGTTTGGTTAAAATGCTCAACAAGACCGTCTGAGGGCGACAGGGAGAGGTTCTTATGGCAGTGATACCTAGCAGTCTGTACAGCTCCTTAAGCAACGCAGCACCAAAATTACTACCCTGATCAGTAATAATTTCTTTAGGTATGCCCACTCTGTTGAAAATGTTGGCAAGCTCTGCTGCAATGTTTGGGGCTGTAACAGCATGCATTGGAACTGCTTCTGGGTATCGAGTAGCATAGTCGCATACTACCAGGATAAATCTATTACCCTTTTTACTTTTGTCTAAAGGACCAACCACATCCATTGCGATTCTCTCAAAAGGCACATCTATCAAGGGTAGGGGTACCAGGGGCACTTTGTCTTTTCTAGTGACTGGGGCTACTTTCTGACACTCAGCACAGGAATTACAATAGGTAGCGACATCTTCATGAATTCCTGGCCAGTTAAATCTATACAGCAATCTGGCAAGGGTGCAATCCCTCCCTGAGTGACCAGCCATAGGACTATCATGTGCTGTCTGTAACAATTCTGTTCTATACTTCTGTGGTATAACCAATTGTTCTGTCTGTTCCTGTGTCTAAGGTTTAACCCAAATTCTGTACAGTAACCCGTTACATTTTTTAAACACCGGCCCACCCTGTTTTGGTATTACCCTCAGCTGCTTAAGATAACCCTAGAGAGAAACATTGTTAGCGTGTTCTGAAAGAAAATCACAATCAGTTACCAATTTAGTTTCAGCATTTTCATATTTTAACCCTTTATGTCCATCAGTCATTTGTTGCCACAGTTTCTTCAGGCTTCGTCTTTCTTTCCTGGATTTCCGGATCTTGGAGCTGTGCTCAAACAAGTCCGAATCAAAATCTTTGAAAGGAAAGTGTCCCCACCATCTGAAATTTTCTTTGCCTGAGCTCTTGTCACCACAGCTGCTGAAATATCAGGATTTACTCCCTCTTTGATTAGATCAGTATATCCTGGAAAGTCATTTCAAATAATCACAGGTTCAGGTAACATACTGTAGGTACTACCCCCACTTTCATTTGGTGCCACACACCCTTAATGGTCAGACTCACTGGAGTGGTGGGATAATATCAAGTGTCCCCGTGGATGCAGATGACACCAGTACCTGGTCCCTTTGCACAGTGTTTTCCCAGCACTTTAACATGCACTAGAGTCTGTCTGCTTCCTGAATCAATTAGTCCCTTCACAGTCTTATTCCCCACCTTCACATCTGTTAAGAACTTGCCCCAGTTTGCGAAGGACAAATCTGTTCCAGTGCCACTCTCCTTACTACGACAGTTTCTTACAAAATGGCCTGGCCTATTACAGTTATAGAAGATAACATCTTTGGGCATAGCTTTTTTATACGCCCACCAGAGTTCTTTTCAGGCTTGGAGTTTAAATGGGAAAAAGAGTGACTTACCAGTGCTTGGCAGTTACCTCGCTGCTGTGGCATCTGTCTGGCCATTTGGTAGTCCTAAGCCAAAGAAACAGCCTTTTCTCCACTGTCTGGTCAGTGTTCCTTTACCAACAGCTGCACATCTGCAGGCAAGATGTTGATGAATTGCTCCATGGCAAATATGTAGATGATCTGTGGGACTGTTTTGTTCTCTGGTCGGATCCATTTTATCAGGAGTTCTCCGAGTCGGGTGAAGGCTTCTCAAGGATTGATGACTGAGTTGTATCACAAAAATCGAAATCTCTGCCTGTATGTCTCTCCGGAGATGTCATACCTTTTCAGGATTTCGCTTTTCACCAGGTCATAGTTTTCTGACTGTGCAATGTCCATACTGCTATAGGCAAGTTGGGCTTTCCCTGTCAGAGTACCAGTCTGATTGTCCATTGCTGCTTTGGTCACTGGCAGGCTGTGGCAACTCTTTCAAAAGTTGTCAGGTATGCCTCACTTTCATGTAAGGGACACAACTTTGTAAGTTTAATGACTTTTAAGTTGCTTGCATTTTGTTGCTTGTCTAGATCTGTGCCAGATCCTCTGCCTTTGATAGTTTGCAAGGCATCCAGCCATTGCTGCTCCCGTCGCTGCACCTCTTCTTTCATCTGCTGCTCCTGTCACTGCATGTCTTCTCTCCTCTGCACTTCTAAACGCTGAATCTCTTTTTCTCTCTGCTTCTCAGTCTCTTTTTGTTGTATAGCCCACCATTTGAGAAAGCCCATCAGCCTTTCAGGTTCTGTCACTGCCTGTTCTTTTTCCATAACTTGTGCTGGCTGTACAATCCTAGACTGGACTTCTGTGTCTCTCTCTGCTAGTTTGGGTGCAACTCTCCTGGTAACCACTCCAGGACTTGCTGCTGCAGAATCCATACTTTACTCTGTGTTTCCCTGGTACTAGGTCCAGTACCCATGCACAAAACTCCTGTCTTAGGGTATGCACAGCTTAAATCCCACGGTTGACACCATCTGTCATTGAGGCACAGGTCAGGAAGCATAGGGAAAACCAGGAGCAGTTGTAGAATTCACCAAAAATATTTATTTACAGTAACAGTAACATAAAAAAATAAACTTGTTCATAATAACTATGTACAGAGGAGAATGAAATATTTTTTTCTTTCAGTCTCTTTGTCCCTTTCTCTTCTAATCTTTCTTGCAGTTGCAGCTTAGCTCTTATAAGTCCTTTCAACCCTCATCCTTAGCAAGCATCCTGTTTTTGTAAATACCAGGCAGGAGCTGCTAGAACACAGTATGCTTCTTGAGTTGAGGCCCTTTTGGCACAGCTTTTGCAAAAGGTTCACAGATTTGCACTCAGATAACCCCTTGAGTTTTCCATAGCTCTCTGCAGTCATCTCAAAATATAATTATATACATTTCAACAGTAATACTGTATATTTCCCAAACAAAAGGGATCCCAATATCAGTTACATTTCCATACAGTGATTTGCACATATTTTTATATTAGCATATATGTAAGGGAGGAAAAGACAGTTAGTAAGGGAAAACTGAGAGACAGCGCGAGGCAAAGAATTGCGAGATTGTCGGGTTGATCAAGTCCAACGTCTCACAGGAAAATTTGGTTGTGCAACCAGAAAGACAAGAGACAGAAAAGGAAAGATCCTTCCATTTAAACACTTTCTCCATAACAACTGGGACAGTGTCCTATTCTACCCTGTCACAGGAAGGAAGCAAATATTACCCCAATATTCAAAATATGAAACAGACAGGAGGTAGGAACTTACTGTCCTATTAGCTTAACCTCAACAATAGGAAAAGTTATTGAAGGCCTTGTTAAGGAAGAAGTAGAACAACATATGACAAAAAAAGGATTATTAGATTTTACATAGCATGGATTTGTATCAGGGAGATCCTATCTAACTAATTTATTGAACTTAGAACCTGTTACAAGGTCTTTGGATGCAGGTTTACCTTTGCATGTGATGTCCCTAGATTTTTCAAAAGTTTTCAGTTCAGTTTCCCGTAAGGAACTGGTAAAGAAATTGGTAGATCTGGAATTTGGACAATGTCTCATAACCTGGGCTAGGTTATGGCTCAGTGAAAGGTGCCAAAGAGTGTATATTAGAGGGTACCACTCAGACTGCGGGAGGGTGTTTAGTGGTGTGCCCCAGGGATCGATCCTGGGGCCAACCCTCTTTAATAAGCAGATGGAAGAGGAAATAGCCACCTTTGGGGAAAGACTGTTAACTGCAAAACTTAAACTGGAATTTACTTTGGCTCAAACTAAATCCAATAATAAATGCTTTTTTCATATATAAATAGTAAAAAGAGTAACACTAGGATAATTGGTCCTCTAATCGAGGATGGGACTGTTATCAAAAATGATCAAAACTCAGCTAACCTTTTTAATAAATATTTCTGTTCTGTCTTTAATAAATGAGTTCATTTCCCCCCATGTATAAAAACGGTCCTTCCCCACCTAAAATTGAATGTTCAGAGGTTAGAAAGGCCATAGTATTTCTTAAAAAATCTCCTAGTGCTGTACTGGATAATATTCAGTCAAGGTTCTTGATAGAAACATCTGATTCTTTGGTTTTACCCCTTACTATACTCTTTAACAAATTATTTGCTGAAAATAACATTCCAGATGACTGGCACAAAGCCATAGTTATTCCAATATATAAAAAAGGTAATAAAGCGAATATTCAAAATTATAGGCCGATTAGTCTCACATCTGTTATAGGGAAGGTTATGGAGCGACTAGTAAAGTCACAAATTGAGAACAAAATCGAACAGTTAGGTGTTCATGACATGACTCAACACGGATTTAAACCTGGATCTTCTTGTACAACCAACTTAATCTCCCTTTATAATAAAATAAGCAGATATTTGGATAATCACATTCTTTCGGATGTTATTATTTTAGACAATAGCAGGGCATTTGACAAAGTGTCTCATTCCTACTTATAAATAAAATGCACAAGCTTGGTTTTTCCCTATATTCAATTAATTGGGTTTCACGCTGGTTACATAATAGAACACAGGTGGTGAGAGTAAATGGGGTACTCTCCGATTTAGGCGAGGTTACTTGCAGTATGCCTCACGGCTCGGTATTGGAGCCCACTCTATTTAACATCTTCATAAGTGACTTGACTATTTCTTCTAATAACCTTATTTCAAAATTTGCTGACGACACCATACTTGGTGGTAGAGTTGATAGAAATTCAAATATCACTTTATTTAAACAAGTTCTTAAAAATATTGAAATATGGGCCAAAACTATCCTTATGTCCTTTAACACCAAAAAATGTCTAGTTCTCCATTTTGTAACAAAAAATCCTCAAACTCGTTATTATCTAAATAATGTCCAACTCAAACAATCAAATTGTGAAAGGGACTTGGGCATACAAGTTAATAACAAATTATCATCCATTTCACACTGTAATAAAGTGACAAGATAATTTAATATTATACTAAAACAAATTAATAAAATATTTATTAACAAATCTGAACAGTGTTTAGTTCCACTATTTAAGGCATATGTAAGACCATATTTGGATTATGGATCTCAGTTTTGGAGCCCATATTTTAGAGGGGACATACACTGACTAGAACAAATTCAGAGACTGTTAATCAAGATGATACCAAGATTGAAAAATAAATCCTATGACACGCATCTTAAAGAAACCCTTTACACTTAAGAAGACTTAGGGGGGGATATCTGATTTTTGTTTAAAGTATTAAAATCTCCTACACAAATGAAGCAATGTGGATTAATATTATTTAATAAACATACTGTGGGCAGACTTCACAATAAGCAATTAACAGTCAAATGGGCTAACACCAATCAGAGAGACACATTTTTCAGTATAAGGGCATCCAAGCTATGGAATTCATTACCACAGGATTTAATTAATATAAATAACATTGATATATTTAAATCAATGTTAGATATTTGGCTAAACCCACATAAATAATTAATGATCCACTATTGGGGGGACAATTTCGATGGGCTTTGACCTTCTTTTGTCACACATTAATCCAGTAAATATATTTGTCTCCTTTATGAGAACGTGAGGTGAATCATGGATATGCAAATAAGCAGATGACACCAAAACTGGCACCATCATAAACAACAAGGAAGCAGCCATGAAATTTCAGGAAGAACTAACCAACCTCGAACTCTGGGCAAAACAGAACAAACTGAGTTTCAGTGTAGAAAAGTGTAAAGTTATGCACTTTGGTCATAACATTATTATGTTTGACTACAAAATAAAGGACAAGAAAGTAGAGTTTACAAACAATGAAAGAGACCTGGTGGTGATTATAGATACTGCCTTGACATTTGATAAACACACTCAAGAAATAGTGAAAAAGGGTAATAAAAACCTTGGTTGCATTTTCAGACATCTAACGAGTAGAAAATCTGAGGTGATTATCCCTCTGTATTCAGCCTTGGCTAGGCTGATACTGGAGTACTGTTCTCCTTTCTGTACTCCACAAAACATTGAAAGTATCAAGCAATTGGAAAGAGTTTGGCATTGGGCAACCAAAGGAATTGAAAACCTTAAAGTTAAAACGTATGGGGATAGACTCACTGATCTAAACCTGTTTTCCCTGAATTATTGGAGACTTAGAGGTAACCTATGCTTTGTATATAAAGCATTCCAAAATAAGGATATATGGGAGTCATCCGGACTGATTTTAAAAACGAGTAACAGAACTAGTAGAACACATAGTTTACAGTTAAGTGGTGAATTATAGAGAACTAATATTGGGGTAAGTGGTTTAACCAGAGAGTTGTCACTGCTTGGAATGCTTTACATGAAATGGAAGTGATGAGTGGAACCATAGTAACATTCAAAAAGGCACTGGCTGTCTTTATAGGTGACAAGATTACCAAACAATACCACTGATATGTGCTGAGTCATAAAAGGCTTACAGCTGTTTGACTCGTTAACAACCTATGAACCTATGATGTCGCTCACCCTCTAGGAGTCAGAACTTCATGTCTGTACCACAGCAGAATTCAGTTCATTTTAGTTTTTCTATTTTAAGCTAGTGTTTCTTATTTTGTGTCAGTTCAGAGTTTTTACACAGATATTCCTGTCAGTTTCTCTTAGCCCTGTCGAACAACAGTCGGTCATGGATGGTGACGGTAGGGTGCTTTTTCAGGCATGCTGCTTCAGAGGTGGGGCCATGTCCGGTCCACTTCCCCCTTTGGGGAAGGGTTCTGATGACACGCAGTCCTGTGTTCAGGAGGGAGGACAACTGTCCCATGAGCACAAAAAGAAGCAGGTCCGTTCCCGATATCGGTTGGAGACCTGGCACCATTAGGCCTTGAGTTCGTCCTCTGCCCAGTGGAAGAGGAAAAAGCGTTACTGCTCAAGGTCACCCTTTATGAGGTCTTCCACAAAGTCCCCGATGGTTTGGAGCAGAAGGCCTTCTCAGGCACTGTGGGTATCACCAATAATCTTTGCTCAAGAGAGGTCAAGGTCTTGGGCCCGGAGTCCCACCTGGTCTAACTTTGGGGACTCCAGTGGGCAGTTTCATCACTGGGCAGCTCTAATGGAGTAGTGGATACAGCATCTGGCTTATTTTCCCCTTCTTGTGAATCCGTCCCCAAGCTCTTCTGGACATGGGGCATTCTTCAGTCGGGGCCTTCTAGCTGGGTAAAGTGTCTTTCTCAACCCAGGAATACTCCAATATTCCTAACTGTTATGCAGTATGCCTTTAAGACAGATCTGCCTGAAGATGGAACATTATGCTAATGATGGAACACCATTGGCACGTGACACTTTTCAAATGCTGCCACCTATCAACTGCCTACATTCTAACCCTCAGATTTCACTCTCCGCCTGTCAAGACGGGACGTTTGGAGATCCTCGCCTCAACATCTCGGCGTGAAACTTATAAAAATATGTAAGTATTCTTTTTATTTTCATCTGCTGCCCTTATCTTTTGTTTTTTAGATAACCGTTAGCTTATTTTAGTTAAATTGTTGATTTTTCTCGGTTTCTCCTGGTTCGGTATAACCAGTGGGAGACCGGGAATTTTATAGTCTTAGTGGAGTTTTGTGACAGAAACTCCTTTTAGTTTAGCGTATTTTGTTTGAATAAAATTGTTTTGAGTAACCACTAATACCGGTTTCTGAACCATTAAACTCGGTTCCTTTTTTATTGGTTCTCGGTTCTGATCGGTTCCTGAACTGACCGCAACCGCTGATTTTAGTTTTAAAAGTTGAAATTTTATTGCGGTTGCTGTTTTTCTGTTGAATTGATTAAAATGTCAGAATGACCTAAGAGAAAAACCAGTGAACCCGGTTTTAAAAACTGTGCAGAGACATTTTTTCCAAGGCAGATAAGCACACTTCTTGTGTGGTCTGCCCTGGCTATGACCATTTAAAATCAGATTGTGAAATTTGCAAGACCTTTCCTGAGAAAACACTTGAAAAATGTTTGGAAAGGCTTAAAAAGAAGTTGCCTCCACCTAAGGGTCCCTCTGGCTCTGACCAGCCGACACTCTCAGTGGCTGTGGGTGAAACCACAGAAACCACTACTTCTACCCCTGATATGGGTGCAAGGGTCATTACAAAAAGGCCTGCTGAACCGGCTAGCTCTCCGGTTCCACTGAAAAAGACCGAAAAGACTAAACACATAGAACCCCCTGCTGATCAGCGTTTGGGGACTTATGGTGCGGCAGGAAATATGCCCTCTCCACTGGAGATTGCACAGCCTTTTAAGGTCTTGCAGGCCTTACATGGGATGCTGACTGTTGGACAGCAGTCAGGAGTTCAGACCCCTTCTAAATCAGCTCAATCTTCCCTCCATGATGATAGGGAAGAGTATGAGGAAGACGATGAAGGAGAGCCTATAGAGCCTGAAGTCTCCCCTGAACAAGAGTTTGGCTCTCCTCCCAGGGCCTCAGTGGATTATTCATCCCATTTTACATTTGTCAGAAAAATGGTAGATGCTCTTGACATCACTACTGCTAGGTTATAGAGAATGAAGAGGAAGCAGAAAATCTAGAAATGATGGGGTTAACACCCACTAAAAAGTTACTAATCCCTGTGAATAAACTCTTTCAAAAAGACATATTCAAAATCCTCCAGACACCTGGGTCTGTCCCACCTTTGAACAAAAGGCTGTGCAAGAAGTATCAGTTGGATAGGGAAGGGGCTGAATTTTTATTCTCCCATCCTGACCACCAGGGGGTGGTACAAGGTGCAGCCTGTGACAAGGCAAACGTTCCTCTGGCATCTCACCCTCCCCCCCCCACGAAAAAGATTCCAGAAAGATTGATAGTATGGCCAAGAAGGGCTACTTATCAGCGTCTTTGGCCATCAGACAAGCTAATTCTAGAGGTCAGGGGTAAGGGGAAATAGACTTCTAGGAAAACAAACTGAACTTACAAGCTCAAATGGGCAGACTAGGTGGGCCATAGGCCCTTATCTGCCGACACTGTCTATGTATCTATGTATCTATGTAATTTCCAGGCTTGTGCAGCCCAATATCAGAAATCTCTCTGGCAATCTGTCATGGCTGTGGCAGCTAAAGCTCCCTCTGGTCTTTCAGCTGACCTAGCTGAGACTGCCAGATTTGGCTTAGAAGCAGCCAAATACCAATTTCAGATGGCAGCAGATACCAATGACACTGCTGCCAGGTGGATGGCTAATACCATTTCTCAGAGGAGGTTTGCCTGGTTAAGAGCTACACACCTTACTCAGGATATGCAGAACAAGGCTCTGGATTTTCCTGTTGAGGGTAATTCCCTTGTTGGAACCCATACAGAGTCTTACATGAAAATGGTACAAGATCACCTACAGAAGCAATTCTGCCAAGGAAAGGGCTTCCCCGTCCACTAGACCTTATGGAAGGGGAGGCTGAGGCGAACAGTTTCACATCAGGCCTTTTTATCAGGCCATGGTCGTACCTCAAGTTCAGCAGTACACACAGCAAGGGTACTTCAGGGGCAGAAGGGGTTCCAGGCATGGTTCCCATTCTCAGCCTCAGGCAAAGGAAGACCTCTGACATGCTTTCCCAGGCTGCCTCCCCACTACCAGTAGGGGGAAGACTGACTCACTATTTCCAGGCTTGGAAACAGATCACCACAGACAAGTGGGTCCTGGAAGCAGTGAGTCAGGGTTTATCCCTAAGCTTCAAATTCCTTCCCTCTGTAAGAACCAGAGTGTTCAAGCCAGCTTCCAATGCAGAAAGAAAGCTGCTGGATAAGGAGGTACAGAACCTATTGTCGTCAAAGGCAGTGGAACCTGTTCCCCCACAACAAAGGGGAAAGGGTTTTTATTCAAGATACTTCCTCACAGCAAAGAAAAATGGGGAATGGCGGCCTATCCTAGACCTAAGGGTGCTGAACAGGCACTTAGTAAAGCCAAGATTCAAAATGGTAACCTTGTCACTGAATCGGCCAGCTCTCCAAAAAGGAGATTGGCCGGCATCTCTGGACCTAAAGGATGCATACTTCCACATCCCCATAGGGGAGTCTCACAGAAAGTACCTCAGGTTCAGACTCCCTTCAGGTCATTACCAGTTTTCAACCCTGCCATTCGGTCTCACTTCAGCTCCGAGAGTGTTCACAGAGTGCCTGGCAGTGGTTGTGGCACACCTGTGAAGGCAAGGTGTTATAGTTTTCCCCTGTCTGGATGACTGGTTGGTGGTGGGAAAATCACCACAATAGGTAGAGGAACCTCTGCAGCTCACCCAAGGAGTTCTGGAGTCACTGGGTTTTCTGCTAAATCTCAAAAAGTCAGTCTTTCTCTCTGCACAGGTGCTGCAGTTCATAGGAGCAGAATTAAATACCCAGGAAGGCAGGGCTTACTTACCTCCGGACAGGGTAAAAAGTATTCTGCAGATGGCAGGCTCCTTCAGCCTGAACAAACCAAAAACTGCAAGACAGTTGCTACAGTTACTGTGCCACATGACAGCTGCCACTGGCACAGTCCTGGTTTCCAGGTTCCAGATGAGAGACATCCAATTCCACCTAAGGGCTCATTGGTGTCAAAGAAAGTATTCTCTCTCAAAGCTAGTTCCAGTAACAAAAACGTTACTTCTGGCCCTTCTGTAGTGGAAAGAGAAGACAACCTCAGGGAAGGCGTTCCCTTTCAGAAAGAGTCTCCATCAGTGATTCTCACAACAGATGCATCACTACTAGGGTGGGGTGCCCATCTAGGGGACCACACTACTCACAGCACTTGGTCCAATGCAGAGTCACTCCAGCATATAAACCTACTGGAGCTCAGAGCAGTGTTCCTGGCACTCCAAGCCTTAACACCTCTGGTTCAGGAAAGGGTGGTACAGGTCAGAAAAGACAATACCACCACAATGTACTACATAAACAAGCAGGGAGGAACAAGGTCGGATCCTCTCTGCACAGAAGCTATGAGAATTTGAACTCCGGCCTACTCCCTTGGAGTCTCTCTTCAGGCCATTCATCTGACAGGCAAAGACAAAACCTATGCAGATGCTCTGAGTCAGATCAACCAGGTCCATCACGAATGGACCCTGAACAGACAGGTGGTGGAAGTGATCTTCAGAAGGTGGGGCACTCCAGAGATGGATCTCTTTGCATCCCACGAAAGTCACCACCTGCTACAGTATGGTTGCAGACCTCCAGCTCAGGGAACAATACCCCTGGATGCTCTGGTTCTGGATTGGTCATGGAAGTACCTACAGTATATGCGTTACCACCTTTCCCTCTGGTGTACAGAGTGCTACTCAAGCTCAGGTCCCAGTCAGCTTCAATGATCTTAATAGCTCCAGACTGTGCCAGGCAGCCATGGTACTCTCTGCTGCTCTCCATGTCTGTAGCTGAGCCAGTACAACTTCCTTGGAGGTACAACCTGTTGACCTCCAGTCAGGAGAGACTCCTGTTCTTGAACCTCAAGTCCCTCAAACTCAAAACATGGCTCTTAAGGACCTAAAGTATGCAGGCCTGCATCTCTCTGAAAGTGTTCTGGATATTTTAAGGGGGTACAGGAAACCTTCCACCAAGAAAACTGATGCCTCTAAATGGAAAAGGTTTTCTATGTGGTGTTCCACCAGGAATGTGGTGCCAGCTCAGACAGGGGTTCCAGCTGTGCTGGAATGTCTTACTTATTTTCATTCACTGGACCTGCAGCCCACTACTTTAAAAGTTCACTTGGCTTCATTATCTGCTTACACTTCAGCTGGGAAGAATGCCTCTATGGCATCAAACCGTATCTTCAAAAAGTTGTTTGAAGGTCTAGGTCACTTGCACCCCCTCACAGGGAACCGATGCCAGCCCGGGATCTAAATGTGTGTATTGCCAATCTCATGGGTTCCCCTTTTGAACCCCTGTCTTCAGTTCCCTTGAAATATGTCACATGGAAAATGGTTTTCCTAGTGGCAATCACTTGTGCTAGAAGGATCAGTGAGATCCAGACTCTGCATGGAGCAGGACTACATTTCATTCCACAGGAACAAAGTGGTCCTGCTAACAAACAGAAAATTTCTTCCAAAGGTGGTTTCGAATTTTCATTTGAGCCAATCCATTACTTTACCTGTCTTCTTTACTGACATTCAAGCTCTGGGGATCGTAGACTGCACAGTCTTGATGTCAAGAGAGCTCTTGGCTACTACGTGACAGTTACCAAGGCCCATAGACATAACAGGAAACAACTGTTCCTGACTTATGGGGATGTGGGAAAAGGAAATCCAGCATCTAAGAGGTCCATTTCTCACCTCGATGGTTCAGTGTATTCAGTTTTGCTATTCAGAAGCTTGGAGGGAGCCCCAAGCAGGGCTGAGAGCCCACTCCACAAGGGGTACAGCTGCTATTATAGCAGCTTCCAGGGATACAAAATCACACATATCTCCATAATGCAAATCACCACAGAATATTATGCTGGTTCAACTTTAAGCAGAAATGCATGGTATCAAAAGGTCCCTCACACAGTCTGCAAAAGGTGCTAACAGAAGACACATACACAAGTTTCGTCCTACCAGGACTCATCTGTGTGCCTCATCTGTGTGACACCCCATTGGAATTAACCAGGTACCCTAAGATGGTCTATCTGGGTTATGTTGTGGTGAACTCAATAAAAACAAAAAAACAAGCTAAAAGACAAAACCTCAGTGTGCAAGCACTGAGGCAATGGTTACTCCAAAGGGCACTGGCCGGGAAGCCAAGTTTCAAAGAAATACAGAATCACACATACCCCCATAATGCAAAGCACCATGGGCTGTATATGCAAATCACCACAGAATATTATGCTAGTTCAGCTTTAAGCAGAAGAGCATCCAGGGATGTTCCACCGGTGGACATCTGTAAAGCAGCTACCTGGAGAACAAGGCATTCTTTCATTTAGCATTACAGTTTGGTCACACAGGCTAGGGGTGATGTCAGGTTTGGCACAACTGTCCTGCAGAGTCTATTTCCAAAGTAGGTTCTGTGCCCACCTTCAAAGGTACTGCTTCTTAGTCTGCATAAGAGTTAGGAATATTGGAATATTCCTGGGGTGAGAAGAAAACATTACTTACCATAATAATCTTGTTTCTTCCAGGGGATACTCCAGCATTCATAAATCTCACACCCTGCTTCCCCTGATAGAACCAGTGGCCTCTGTACTCCATGCTGTATTACCAGTGGTATGTGTGTCACACTCTGGCATTTATATTTGAAACTGTGTTTTTCATTGGTTTTACCCTCTTCAAGTGGTTCTGACATTCAGGGGTGCTTTTGTGGATTTTTTTTCCCTCCTGTTGGAGGTTTTTGGGTGTTAAATTATTATTGTTATTATAGTGTTCAATAGTTATTTCCTCTTGGGCCCTGTCTTGTCAGGCGTCCATAAAATCTGAGGGTTAGAATGTAGGCAGTTAATAGGTACCAGCATTTGAAAAGTGGCACATGCCAATGGTGTTCCGTCATTAGCATAACGTTCCATCTCTGGCTTAAAGGCATACTGCATAAGAGGTATGAATAATGGAGTATCCCCTGGAAGAAACAAGATTACTATGGTAAGTAATTTTTTCATCTCTGTCAATGGCCTCCGGGTCCTTGGTAGTGACTGCGTTGCCGGTGCCTGTTTCACTAGCCATAACCCCATTCAGTGTCACTGCTTTGGGACAGGCTTTAGTGCCAGCTGGACCATCACCATGGGGGTGCCAAGCTCGGTGCTGGGTTCAAGTCTCAAGGGGCCTGGCTCAGCACCGTGCCCAGTGCCGCAGCCGGCACCAAAAGGGCCCTCAGTGCTGGACCTAGTTTTACCCGCAGCACCACCTCCGGCACCAGCTCTTGCGCTGCCTCTTCTGGTGTCGCTGGTGTTGCCTACTCCTAGGCCTGGGTTAAGAAAACTGTAGTCTACTCCTCTTCCAAACCCTCTACCCGGGGAGGACCTGGAGAGTAGTAGTAAAAGTAGTAAAAAGTTTATTTTTATACAGGTAGCAATGTTAAAACATCATTGGGTCAGAGACCCTTTTTCAAGATGGACCTGTAACAGTTTACATATAAAATTATAAACAAATTACACAATTTACAGACTTATACAATGTACATCATAACAGCAATTAATCCATTATTAATTTCAGTTCATCCTTCATTACATTCTTACACTCACTCAAAGGTCTAAGACCAAACTAATAGACAAAATACATAACTTAGCTAAAAACTTTAAGGGTTCAGCCGATTTTCCTAGGATTAAGAAGGCTTTTCTACTCTTGTCATGTACACTTTAGTCAGTCCATCCATTGAGTAAACAGTTCAACCGTTACACATGCATTTCATTCTTAAATCATAACCGATAACTTTCATAAAATGTTTTAATTGTTGAATTTGTTTTATCTCATCATCTATTGGGGCCCACAGCTTAGCTACGTTTGTTCCAAAAGTCATGTCCCCAAATCTGTTATGTAATTTAGGTGTAACAAATTTATTTCCCCCATTACCTCTAAGGTTCTGGTTATGTCTGTATGTCACATGTGACATTTTTTCTACAAGGTATCGAGGGTTCTGGTTATGTACCACCCCATGAATCTGTTTTAACTATTTTTGTTCTCTTTTTGCTCTAAGTGAGGCCATTGTAGTAACATAAACATGTCATAGTGATGAGTATAATACTCTCAGTTTAATACAAATCTGGCCAAATTATTATATAGCACTTGAATAGCCCTTAAATTTGTCTTACTAGCCATGCCATAGACTTGGCTTCCATAATCAATGCAAGGTATAATCAATTGGTTTATAATATCCCCTCTCATTTTCTGATTTAAACCGTATTTTGACCTCCGAAAAGCTCCTAATTTATTGGTTTTACTTACTAAGTCTCTAATATGAATGTCAAATTTTTAATTTTGATCTATAGTTACCCCCAAGTACCTATAGAGTGCCACCTGGTTTAATGTTTCATTATTTACCGTTTTTATGGACATTTTGTGATGAATGCTAGTAACTTTCTTTTTACGCAAGAAAATCATAGAATTTGTTTTTTTACTGTTTAACACAAGTTTTGACTGACACAACCATGTCTCCATCCTACTAAAATCTTTTTGGAGACATTTCTCCATCTCCTGAACTGAATTTCCATATGCCAATATAACAGTATCATCTGCATACATTCTCAAAGCGGAATGTTCATCTACATTTGGCAACTCATTCACATACATTATGAATAATAAAGGGCCCAATATCGAGCCTTGAAGGACTCCTCTTTTGATGACAGCTTGTTTTGATAAGGCTTCCCCGGCCTACACTTGCTGGACTGTTTCAGTTAAGTATGACTGAAACCAAGGAAGGGTTTCATTATCTATCCCCCAGCCCCAACATTCCGTCAAACAATATACCATGAGCTATGGAGTTGAAGGCATGGAGAGATCCACGATCACTGCACCCACTGACCTGCCCTCATTTAAATGAGCAGCGATGTTATCTACCAGATCGGTGAGCATGGTGTCAGTGGAATGGCCCTTTCGAAAGCCAGATTTGTAATAGTACAGGAGAAAATTATCTTCCAAGTATCTACTCAACTGTCTCTGAACCAGCCTCTGCAAGACCTTCGACACCCCAGACAGTAATGATATCGGCCTATAGTTAGTTGGTTCTACAAGAGAACCTCCTTTATGGATTGGAATAATTTTCACCTGTTTCCACACTGTCGGTATTCTATTTTCAGTCAAACTCCAATTTAAGAGTCTGGCTAGTGTTGGGGCTATTACCCCGAGGGACGAGTCTGACCCTGAACTCATCATTTTTGAGGGCGTCGATGATGACTTTTTTCCAGGCCTTTCTCTTGCTTCCCAGGAGGACTGTCCTTTTCAGGATCTTCTCCACAACATGTATGCTGCACTTGCTTTTGAGTCTTCTGCCATTGACCCGAGTAAACGTCTCTGTCTGGAGTGGCTCAACATTTCCACCATGTCAGTCAGTATAATACCTCCTATTTCCCCTGCATTTGAGACTCTTTTGGATGCAGTATGGAATGAACCTGCGTCTGTCTCTTCTGTAGGCAGATAGACCATAAGCATACTGCCCCTAAGGAGAGGCCTATCCTTGCTTCTTAGCCTATTGCCAACAAGATAGTCATTTTGGCTGAAAACGTCAAAGTCATTCTTCCTCAGGAAGTGACTGCACACCCTAGTAATAAGAAGTCCCACAAAATAGACACTATGGGGAAAAGGGCCTTCGCTGTTGCTGCCCTTAGCATGAGGATAGCTAGTTATTAAGGACATTTTTCTAAATATGAGTATGTCCTTTGGACCTCTCTTAAGTCTCTAACAGGATCCTTGCTTGAATACGAGACCAAGCAGAAAGTTCTTCAAATTGTTACTCATGATACTGAGTCTTAACAGTCATCAGCTCAAGGTGGCTGTAGATGCCTTTGACATTGCCTCGTGCTCTGCTGCTGCATGAATTTGCATTAGAAGACATTACTGGCTTCGGACATCTGGCTTCTCCAATAGCGTCCAACAGGATATGAATGTTCCGTTTGATGGTTCTTACCTGTTTGGACAGCAGATAGAACAGTCCCTTGAGGCCTCCCAGAAAACTAGGACAGCCATGAAGACCTCTAGGCATGCCCCCTTCTATCCCCCAAAAAGGAAAGGGTGAGACTTCTACCATAATAAAGTCTCTTCGAGTCAGAGGCAAGGGAGCTCAAATCAAGTCCCTGCCTCCCCAACCACAAAAGAAAGTGCAGCTGAAGGCACAGGTCCTGAAAGCATCTAGTGCCACTCTCTGATGTCCCAGCCCCAGTCCTGCCTCAACTGCCTGAGGCAGAGCTCTCCTCTCCAGTAGGGGGGCACTTGACTCACTTTTACTGTCAATGGGAATCCACTGCAATCGACAAGTGGGTGCTCAGGATTATCCGAGAGGGATATGTCCTGAACTTTACAGAAATTCCCCTGGATTATCAACCCAGAAAGCAACCCCTTCTTTCAGCCCACATATCAGAACTTCTGGCAAAGGAGATTGCGGGCCTTCTGAACAACAGGGCAGTGGAAGTAGTGCTGGGGGGGGGAGTACAACACGGGCTTCTGCTCCCATAACTTATTCATTCCAAAGAAGTCAGGGGGCATGCACCCCATTTTCAGTCTCTGAAATGTGAGCAAGTTCATGGAACAAGAAAAGTTAAAAATGATCTCTCTGAAAACCTTGCTACCACTCCTCAAGCCTCAGTATTGGTTAGCCTCAGTGAATATACAGGATGCTTGCCAGCACATCCTAGTCCACCTCAGCCATCACAGGTTCCTTTGCTTCATGGTACTGAGTGAACATTATCAGTTTTGTGTCCTACCCTTTGGGCTGTCCTCAGTGCTCTCACCATGTCATAATACCTAAAAGAAAAATGTCTCTGACAACAAGCTCTAAGAAACTACAGCTACAACAAAACAGCTATTTGATAAAATGCAGAGCAGTCAAAACCTCACAAAGTAGGCCAAGGAACCATGCCAAAGAAAACAACTGTAACCAGGGCCGAAGCAGTTTCTTTACAATGTTATGTGGGGGGCTCCACCCCCCGCACCTCACTGTAAGAGATATATATATATATATATATATATATATATATATAACAACTCTAGTCCGTGCTATAGTTGGCACACGACAATAAAAGCAGTGCCCTATACAGTAAATTCAAACACTAGTTTTGACGCACTATTATTCCTTAACTATACTGTATTGCCAGAGGGATCACCTCCAGGAGGGAGGAGGTTATCCTGCCACTGTGCAGTTCGCTGGTCAGACCAAACCTGGAGTACTGCGTGCTGGTCTGGTGCCCCTACCTAAAAAAAGATATCAATCTGCTGGAGGGGGTCCAGCGCAGAGCAACCAGGATGATCTTTGGAATGGAGGGCAAACCCTACGAGGAGAGGCTGAGGGAACTCAATGTGTACTCCCTGGAGGAGAGGAGGGATAGAGAGGATATGATTGAAACCTTCAAATATAAGAAGAGCAGAAGTAAGGTTAGTACAGAGGCGATTTTTAGATTAAAGGGAGGGAAAGACACTAGGGGACACAGTCTGAAATTGGGGGGGGGAGATTCAGGAGGGAAATGAGAAGGCACTCCGTCACAAAAAGGGTGGTGGCTGGGTGGAACGCACTACCAGAGGAAGTGGTATCCTTAAAGTCGGTGGGCAGTTTTAAGAAGGGATGGGAATTGGCAAGGGGGAGGGTCGCTACTGTACTTGGGGGAGAGGGGGACAGCTGCAGAGTACTAGGCTGCTAGCTGCACACTCGAGCAGACTCAATAGACCATATGTCCTGTATCTGCTGGCATTTTTCTTATGTACATATTTTCATATACAGCATATTGACCGGATGCCCTCAGTACCTCAAGTCTTTACAAAATGCTTTGCTGCCCTTGTGGCTCATCTAAGAAAACTCAGGCTCCAGGTTTTCCTGTAAAACAAAACAAGACAAGCACTCCACTGTATTGGGGAAAAATATTTTTCTTTTTTAATGTGCAAACTGTGCATAGCATTACATGCATAAATGAAGCAATAACCACACTGAACCACCAAACTGACGAGCCCCAGCACTTTGAGGTAAAAACTACCTCTTCCTCAGGGGGCGTGGCTACCCACATATCACACATAATAGTTATAATACTGCTCCAGGTGTGAATAATGATATAATAAATAAAAACTCCAACTAAGCTTGTGCATCCTAAGCATACCTCCATGCTAATCAATTGTTTTAAAGGGACACTGTCTACCCCTTTAGGCCTCAGATTATCCTTGGATTAAACATACATGATCTTGCTTCGAGAGGGCTCTTGCAGTAGGTAATCACTTGTAGGACTGCGCCCCCTGGCGTCAGGACCACATGGAAACTTTTGCTAGCATTGTCTGATGGGGGACCGCCCACCAGACATCACATGACTGACGTTAGCGTGACACTCTATTGTGGGCGGTCCCCACGTCAGCCTTCCAGTTCTTTCCCGTTGTCGACCTGCACACGTCGGACCAACTGAAGCTTGTTGTAGCAGTTTGAATGCCCGTTCCAGATGAGTATTCGTTTACTTATTTTTCTCAATTTAAATCGTTCGTATGTTGTCCTCTTCTCCAACGGATCCACATAAAAACAAGTGCGGTTCATGCGGCGTCCAGCTACCACACAGAGATCAACATTCTGTTTGCCTCCTCTGCCTAGGGCCTAAAGTTGAGGAGTGTGAGGCCTTTGCCCATTTTAACCAGGCCATGCGGAAACAACACCAACAACCCCTCGAGGCCCATATCCTGAAGTAAAAAATAGCTTCTATGGAACAAGAGTTGAAAAAGCTTAAAAACACTTCTTTCTCATCTGGGGACTCTCAAAAGAAGAAAAAAAGGAATAAGGAGAAACATAGGGAACAGGAGCAGTCCCTCCCTCCAACGAAGCCACCCAGGGGCCCTTCGATGGAGGACTGGCCCTCTTCTTCAGAGAAGGTAAGTGCCGTGACCAAGCCTGTGCTCCTGCCTACAGAACAGTCCTTGGTTCCCCCACTGCCACTGGTTATGGTGGCAGCAGGATCCTCGGATTAGTCCAAGGCCGCCGCTCTTAGGCCCAATTCCACTCAGTGCTCTAAGTCAGTAGGCATGGCTGATAAGCCACTCGTTGGACCCTTCAGCAAGCGCCTTGCTGGTGTTGGTAAGTGGGGGAGCTAGAGTCCCCGACTCCTGCATGACCCAGGTTGATCGTCGAACCCCCCGATGATCACATGACCTCTTTGCACCCATCAGGCTCTGATGCGACACTGCCGGACATCAGCACCGTTCAGGCTGGAGGACAGGGGTCTCCTTGGGGCTCCCTTTATGGCAAACCCCCGTCACCTGATCCGTCAGAGGTTCCTCCGCTATCACGGGGCCTTAGGTCCCAACGGATGACCACCCTTCTCCGGGTTTACCCAACGACAGAGTGCCGACAGGCCTTATGCCTGTCCAGTGCTCCAATGCCACCTACTGTGATGTCAGATCCTGTTATCAGCACTCGCAAGTTCCCTTACCTCCACCAGGACTGCCATCGGGCCTTGCCCCGTCGGGGTCTCCTACAAGAATTTCTCCCTTGGGGCACCCCTCGGGACCTCACCCTTCTGGGTCCGTAGGCCCTTTGGGACTTCATGCAGGACCATCAGGCTTCCCACCATCGGGGCTGCCTTCAGGCTATCCCCGTCGGGCTATCCCCCAGCTGGGCCCCATTCTGGCTACCCTCCATCAAGGCCTTCAACATACCCTCCATCTGGGCAGTTGTCTGGATACCCTCCGTCAGGCCTGTTGCCAGGTTACCCTCACTACTGTCTGGCATCAGGCTTTGTGACATCAGTTTATCCTCCGTCAGGTTACCCACCATCAGCCCCGATGCCGGATCCTTTTTCGTCTGCTTATTACTATCCAGGCTACACTGGTTCTTACCCTTCATCAAGCTACTCACACCATGACCCATCTCCTAGTTTTGGGGGACATGGGCCTGAATCTGGGTTTACTTAGCCGCTTCCTCCTCCCACCCTACCTCCTTCACAACCTCAGTTGGACTTTAGGGAAATTCTAAATTCATGGTGGATGGTGACCAAAACTCAGTTGGTCTCCGAACTTTGGTGGCAGGCATCCGGTTCCTCCAGACGTTAGCCGCCCAGCTCCTTCACCTAGAGTGCTTTCGCCGGTACGTACTCGTCCTTCGACGTTAGGCCATCCATCAGAACCTACGAAACCCCTGACGTCCGAAGTCATCACCAGGGAGCCAGATCCTCCAATTACTGAGAATCTGGAGAATTTGGAAGATTCCGAAGCAGACTCAGATTCCTCAGCTGCCAGTTCGGGCCTAGAAACCCCTCCCCACAAGGAACCAGTCCCCTGGGAATCCCCAAAGTCCCCACCAGATGAACCCTCCTTTGTGGATCTCCTCAAGCAGATGGCAGAGGCCCAAGGGTGGAAGTCAGAGGCTCTGGACCTAAAAAGACAATGATTGGCAGAGCATCTGGACTTTCCTGATACGAGTCCAGTACTAACCCCACCTTGACTGGAACCCCATGAGGATTTATCCTCAGCTAGATGGCAGAGACCTTCCTCTATCCCACCATGGCAATAAAGGCCGACTGGGTCTGCAGGACACCTGAGGATAAGGACCACCTGAGCGTACACCCTAAAGCAGACTCGGTGGTCATCACAGCAGCCCATGATAGATCTGCTAAGCCTAAGCACCTCAGCACCTCCCCTCCTGACAAGGAGTCCAAACAAATGGACTAGTTCAGGAGAAAATTTTATGCCTCTTATACTCCAGCAGTACGTGTTCTGAACTATGTCTCGCACATGCAAGAGTACCAGAAGACCTTGTTCTGCCAGCTCGCACCTGTCGTTGAGGCCTTACCAGACTCCGATTCAAAGTCATCCTTAGCATCCCCTCTGAAAATGGCCATGGTGGCTGGACACCATTCTTTGTGGGCCACCTATGATGCGGTGGATTCCTCCGCCAGAGGTATGGCCACTGCTGTGAGCCTTCGCCGGTATTCTTGGCTAAGTGTATCAGGCCTAGTCCATGATGTTCAGTCGACTATCCAGGATACCCCTTTCAGGGGCTTTGTCCTGTTCAGCGGAGACACTGAGGACATCATAACTAGCCTGCAGGATAAAGAGACAGCACTTCGGTCGGTTCATACCATGTATCAATCGAAACAGCAGCAACAAAACTGTCCTTCTCGTTGGCAAAACAGACGCCAGACCAAAAAACCAGCAAGTGCCCAAACATCAAGTTTAAGCATAAGGCTCCCAATTCTGCCGCTGGCCCCCAAGACAAAACCCAAAGAGCTGCGGGAGTGGCCTTCCCTAACAATCCCTCCCATGCCTGACTTGGAGACCACCCCCCCCCCTTGTCTATCGGAGGAACAGGTGGGCGGAAGAGTCACGAGGCATCTGGAAGACTGGGAGTCCATCACAACAGATGCCTGGGTGCTTCAGTTAATAAAGCTTGGTCACATTCTAGAATTTTGAGAAAAACCTCCAGACAGTTCACCGAGGTCTTCTCATTGCCCAAGGGCGTATATCCCCCTTCTAAGGGAGGAGATCACGGCTCTTCACAAAAAAGCAATAGGGCCAGTGCTGGCAAACCAGATCAGGAAGGGATTCCACTCCCACTTCTTTCTGGTACCCAAAAAGACAGAGGATTTTCGCCCGATTTTGGATCTCAGTACTCTAAACCTCTTCATGGAATACAAGAGGTTTCGGATGCTGACATTGCAAAGTCTTCTGCCTCTCCTATCCAAGGGTCAGTGACTTTGTGCCCTGGACATGAAGGATGCATATCTTCACATCCCAGTCTTCACTCCTCACCACAAATTCCTCAGGTTTTCTTTCCAAGGGGAGCATTACCAGTTCAGGGCTGTCCCTTTTGGCCTGTCCTCTTCCCCACGGGTTTTTACCAAGTGCCTAGTGGTAGTGGCAGGGGCCTTGAGGTGTCAGGGGCACGCTGTTTTTCCCTACCGTGATGATTGGCTCCCCGCAGCCCTGTCAAGGGAGGGGTTGGAAGCCTCCCTGTTGGCTACTCTGCACCTTTTTGAGTGCCTGGGTATCATGGTCAGTTATCCCAAGTCCCAGCTTGCTCCTTCCCAACAACTTCAGTTTATTGGGGCAGTTCTGAACACGATGCAGGGCATGGCCTTTCTCCTCCTGGACAGGGTAGACACCCTGGAGAGTCAGGCCAAGCTGGTATCTTCCAGTCGACATATCTCGGCCAGAGCGGTTCTTTGTCTTCTTGGCCTCATGGCAGCGGCTATTCCCATGGTCCCATTGACCAGATTCCACATGCATATTTCGCAGTGGACTCTAAGATCTCGGTGGGATCCGAGGGAAGACGACTTAGATTGCCCGATCCTCATCTCCACCCCAATGCAACAGGACCTGTTGTGGTGGCAGGACTCCAGCAATCTGTTGCTAGGAGTCCCCTTCCAGACCCCTCCCCACTCCCAAATACTGACTACAGATACATCGGGACAGGGATGGGGTGCCCATCTGGGATCCCACAGGACCCAGGGCCTGTGGTCCCCTATAGAAGCACACCTGCACATAAATGTGCTAGATATGAGAGCAATGCTTTATGCTCTTCAGGCTTTCCAGCACATCCTTCTTCAGGAAGTCCTCTTGATCCAGATGAACAACATGTGCATAGTGTGGTATATCAACAAATGGGGGCATCCACTCGTACCTTCTTTGCAGAGAAACTATGAGGGTTTGGAACTGGGCAGTTCTGCACAAAATCTGTCTTTATGCAGTTTACGTCCCGGGGTGCAGAACGTTCTTGCAGACAGTCTCAGTTGCACCAGAGTAAGGGCTCACGAATGGGAGCTAAAGCAAGAGGTAATAGATCACATCTTTGACCTTTGGGGTCGTCCAGAGGTGGATCTATTTGCAGCCCCATCAAACACAAAACTTCCCAAATTTTGCTCGCTCGATCCCGGCATGGTGCTTTCTGGCAAGATGCACTGTCACTTTCCTGGACAGGGAGATTTCTGTACGCATTCCTCCCTTTCCAATATTATGGAGAGTGTTGACCAAGCTCCAGTCAGAAGGAGCACAAATGATTTTGATAGCTCCTTTTTGGCCTCAACAAATATGGTTTCCATTGCTTCAACAACTAGCAGTGGAGCCTCCCATACCTCTACATCTATCTTACGATCTGCTCATCCAGGAAGGGGGGCACAATGGTGCATCCAGGCTAAAGTCCCTTCATCTTCATGCATGGCACCTCAGGACATAGCTGCTTCTTGGTATGGGGTTTCTCCCAGAGTAGCTCAAATTTTGGTGGAGGTGTGAAAGCCATCCACCAGAACTACCTATGTCATGAAGTGGAAGCATTTCTCCATTTGGGCCACTGCAAAAGATCTGGATCCTTTCACATGTCCCGCTCCCCAGGTTATGGAGTATCTCCTTCATCTGTCTGACCTGGGCTTGAGTTATTCGTCCCTGAAGATGCACCTAGCAGCCGTCTCTGCCTACCATGATCCATAGGAGGCAAGACTATGGCTCAGAGGTCTCCACAACCACTCGGCACTAGCCGATGTCAGCTGGGGGCTCCTCCCCCACCCACCCGGCTCTGTCTGGTAAGACATCCATCTCCGACGGCCGCTCAGGTATGGTTCTCCCATCGGGGCCTAACAGCGCCTCACCCGACGTCCAGCAGAACTGGGGGAGAATGCCCCTCTCCCCCTTCTTCCTTCACCCATACCCTCCCCTTCTGAGGCGGGTACCTCAGGCAAAGACAGTGCGGAACCCCTCGACATCGTAGACCATTCCTCGGGGTCAGTCCCACGCTCCCCTGATGGGGTCACAGGGAAGGACCCTTGCTGGGACATCTCAGAGCTGAGAGAACTTAAGCTGTTACAGTATATACTTTGGTTGAAGTATATGGGGGGTTTTGGACTACCCTTAGGACAAGACCTGTGCTTTGTGTGGAAAACTGATTTTTCACATGCAAAACAGAAATTCTGATTTTAAGTCAGAATTTGGGAACAAAGACTTCACTTTTCAAGATAAACCCTGAGTTTTGCTACAACAGGAAATTCAGAGATGAATTTTCAATTCCAGTAAATCTTGTTTCCAAAGAACTTTTCTTCACCTACACAGAGAGAGAAGGTTATTCTCAAAAGGGACTCTTTTCTGGACTAAAAACCTCAGAACAAGGTATAGTTTAGAACAACAGTATATAGTGTTTTCTGTATATCACCCAGTGTTATTTTTGGTATTGTCTGCATTTCAGAAATCTTACAAATTGTAGAATTTACTGTGTTGTTTTTAGTTAAGTAAACTTTTATAATTTTCTTCTCAACTCTGCCTAGGGTCTAATTGTGTGATCTAACATTTTAAAAGATGGGTTTTGTAAAGAGTGTACACCTTGTTAACAAAGATAGTGACCGCTCGGCTATCTTACAAACTATTTAGGCAAGAGGCTGCCTATGGCAGTGGTGGGATTCAAACCCGAACATAGTACAGAGTTGGGGGACTTGAAACTACAGTTTCTATCCTCCCACTGGGAAAAGGAAGGTTGGTGATTCTTCCTGAACTGTACAACTGCTTACAAGTTCTGTTAAAAGGGGGACCCTCCCTGCAACCCCCCCCCCCCCCCGAGGTTGGGCTTGTGACAGTAACATCTTCATTTTTCTTTTATTGGCTAAAAATCTAGTATGGACTGTTCAGTTCCCTCAATTGTTGTCAACCTGTTGTTCTCTCGTGCTTATATGTTTTATCTGTCAGCTCTAATTTGTATGCGTGTTCTGTTTTGTACCCTATTGATGTAGAATCTCTGTAAATGAGCTTTCAGCTCAAAGGTACTTGTAATCTAAGAATTAATAAATAAATAAATAAAATAAAAATACATCTGTTGTCACTCCTTCATAACATTTTTGTACCTTCACTCTAAACCATTTGAAGATAGGCTCAGCCTAAAGGATCTTGTGTAACAGACAAATAAATAAATAAAAATGGTAAGCATAATAAGGGATCCCCAGAAAAACAATATTACTACGGTAAGTCATTTTTTCTTAATAGTGACACCCTGGTCTCTTTTTTGTTTAACTTCCCTAATGTGCATATTACCTAGATTATAAACATGCTTGGATATTTCTTTTTCCATATATACACAGCATTTTCTATATTAAATCTTATACCCCACTTATTTGTCGAATTATATATTGCAAGTTAGATCAGCCTGTATCGATTCTTTATCAAGTAGTGTGCTAACAACTGTAGCCAATGTTGTGTCATTGGCATATTTGATGGACCAATTTTTTACTTGGCTGCACATGTCAGAGATGAAAATCGGAAAAAGCACCGGACCCAAAACTGATCCTTGCGGCATCCCATTTGATACCTTTCCGCATTTTGAGAAATATCCATTTCTAGGGATGTGGATATGTTGTTCAATTCACACTTTGTGGCAGGTTCCTTGCCACTTTAAATCTTGCCGGAAGGTCTTCAGGCTGGCTCCTCCCACCCACCCGGGTGGTAAAACCCTCGGCCCCGCCCCATGACACCGGATTTTCCTTACCGCTTGGAAGCTCAGGTTCCCTCCTTAGCATTCTGCGTTTTAGGCCTGGATCCTAATACTTCGGAATTTCTGAAAATAATTTTAAAGTTTACTAGACTTCAGTCTTCATCTTCCCTCGCGACTGCGATGGACAAATCCACTCCCAGCTTCCGTTGGGTGCCCTTGTGGGCAGAAAATGTCCCGGACTGATCCGCACTCCATGTGTGTTTACTGCCTGGGTCTTGCTCACGATCCGCAGGCCTGCGATCTTTGCAAGTCTTTCATGGCTTCGGTTTTGGAGGACCGAGCTGCCCGACTACAACTTGGGCGCCCCAAGAAATGGTACCCGCTGGTGAAGTCGAAGGAGGCCCGTTGGGTGGTGTTCGCAGCTGCGGGCTCTGCGGAGCAGCTGGAGCACTGATCTCCCTCGAGGAGGAGGCGGCTCAAGCTGCTTCATCATCCTCCTTGTCCTTGGCATTTATCCCGCCCTCCTTGGGCTCCTCCTATACTGCTTCTTTCAAGGAGCTTTGCCAGTCCCTCTCCACCAAGGGAGAAGGACCATCTGGACTTACCAGTAGGTCAAAGAAAATAGAACAGAAGGGTAAGTCCCACTGTCAACGCTTGTGGGAGCGGGAGAGATCCCCTTCACTGGACCGTCGGCTCTCGACTTCGGTCGAGGTTGTGGCTAAGGCCCCTGACTTCACGGTGTCCCCATCAGGTCAACTGGCCGAGATACCCGTCACCGCGGTCGAGATTTTTCTCGATCTGTTGGACGGGTTGTCGACCGGAGAAGCTGACAACCCTTCTTCACCGGTTCCCCCGGTGGTAACCAAGGACTTGCCCGTGCCGAAGTCCCTGGTCAAGGACACTAAACCAAGGGATGAGCGAGTTTCCCCTGCCCCCTCTCTGACCCAACCTCGGTGACCCCAAAGGTCTCGGTCTCGGTCCTCTTCCATGTCGGGTAGATCCCGCCGACATCGGCAGTCTCGGTTTCGGCACCATGGAAAGCGGCATCGCCGCTCGTCCTCTTCGTCCTCTTTGGAGGATAGACTCCGATGTGCCAGTGCTATGTGGACGTGATGTGGCAACAACTCTTGTTGGCCGGTAACAAGCCAGCTCCGTCGCCTTCTTCGGCCATTAAGTGGCTGTCGCCCGAGCGACCAAAGCAACCCCTCGTAGTTGTCGAGGAGCCAACCCCGGTGCTGGTTGTTCAGCCAAAACTGGCTGCACCACCCATTGTGTTGGAGCCACCGCCTCCTCAACCGAAGGCTGTGGCCCCGACCAAGGATTCTCGGTCGGGTCAGGGCTTGCCCCACAGGTTGTCGGTCACCCTCACTCCCGATCAACCTCGGCAGGTGGAGGGTGGCTCAGGTGCTCGGCAGCTGTTCGCAGACTCCTCGGAGTCTGACAGCTCCTCCCTGTACTCCAAGCCTATTGACCTGGAATCTGCAGGAGGTCAGTTGGTGGACAAGAGCCCATCCTCATTCTTGGGAATACTTCGGCTCATCTCAGAGTCCACTGGGATGCAGCTCGAACCCGTACAGAAATGGGCCAGGTATCCCCTCACGGAGATACTGGACCGAGGAGATTCCCCTATGGAGGCCTTCCCTGTGGCCGAAGTCATTGTTGGCCCGGCCCTGGAGTTGTGGCAGCGGCCTGCATCTTGTCCCGCTTCAGCCAGGATGGCTCGCAAGTACACGGTCCCCACTGGTTCACTCTCCAGTTTCTCGGAGCATCCCTCTGCGAAGGGGCTGGTGACTGACAGTGTTTTCTGGTGTTCCGGAAACGCTAGGGACGTGGACAAACTGCCTGATAAAGAATCCAAAAAGCTGGATTACTCGGGGTGGAAGGTTTACGCTGCTTCCTCCCTAGGCCTTCGACAGGCTAGCTCGACTGTACTGATGGCACATTTCTCACATGCCCTTATGGGTTCCCTGGATAAGGTGATTCCTCATCTCCCGGCTGACCTTCAGATGACGGTCAAGCAGGTGCGGGATCAGGGAAGGGCGGTGGCTAAACAACAGCTCCAAACTTCTTTGGACATCGGCGACTCTTGTGCCTGGTCAGTAGCGGCCGCGGTAGCCATGTGCCGCAGAGCTTGGCTGCGGATCTCCACCTTCATGACGGACACCCAGCACAAGCTGGCAGATGTTCCCTTCCTGGGCACCGACTTGTTCGGGCCAGGGGTGGAAGGCCATCTCCAGAGGATCGAGAAATCCACTGCCACCTTGGACTCGGTCAGGTCTGCCCAGAAGGACAAAGGCCGCCAGCAGCAGCGTAAGCGCTTTTGCCCTTCTGCCCCTGCGGCACGTCCAGCCCAGCAGCAGCAGCAACAGGGCCAGCAGGCTCACACTTGGCACCCCAAGGCCAGGTCTGCCACTTCCTCCAGTAGGAAGCCTGGAGGGAAGGGTCCAGGAGGCCCCTTGGCCGGCCCTTCCTCCAAGCGTGCCCAGTGACAGGTTGAGGGGTGTCACCCCTAACCTTGTCACTCCACCCCGGGTTCCCCCTGTGGGGGGGACGGCTCCGCCACTTCCTTTTTGTCTGGTCCGCTATCACTATGGACCGCTGGGTGCTGGAAGTGGTCAACAGGGGTCTGCCTCTGGAATTCGAGCAGTCCCTCTATATTGAGACACCCCCACCTGGAGAGCTACAGGCCTGCAGCCTCCTCTGTCGGCTTGTTGAGCTGACATTGCCCTGCTCCTCCAGAAAGAGGTGATCAGCGAGGTGGCGGATCCTCCTCCAGACCCAGGGTTTGTGTACAGGTACTTCCTGGTCCCAAAGCGGACGGGGGGCTGGTGCCCCATTCTCGACCTACATGACCTGAACAAGTTCCTAAGGCCGCATACCTTCAGGATGGTCACTCTGGCTCAGATCATTCCATCCTTGGAACTAGGTGTGTGGTTCTGCTCTCTGGACCTCCAGGACGCATTCTTTCATGTCCCAATCCATCCGTCCCATCAGCAGTTCCTCCACTTCAGAGCAGAGGGATCTCTTTACGAGTTCTGGGCCATGCCCTTTGGCCTTCTCCAGCTCCCAGGGTCTTCAGCCAAGTGCATGGCAGTGGTGACAGCATTCCTGCGGCACCGAGGGGTCCGGGTGTACCCTTACCTGGATGACTGGCTGATTGCAGCCCCCTCCAGGTTGTAGGTGGAGCAGTCCAGGGATCTGGCCCGCCAGGTCTGCTCTCAGATTGGCCTCCTCATCAACAAGGCCAAATCGGAACTCATGCCATTGCAGGTGATTCAGTTCATTGGGGCACAGCTTGACTCTTTTCGAGCCAGAGCCCGGCTCCCGGCAGACAGGGCCGAGGTCCTTTCCTCCTTTGCCCAGTCATTTCTGGTTGGGCAGTTGAGCCCTGCCTGGGACTTCCTGTGTCTTCTGGGCCTCATGGCGGCCTGCAGCAGCATGGTCCAGTGGGCCCGCTGGCATATGCGCCCTGCAATGGGTGTTGGCCAGCCACTGGTCACAGCACTCCTGTCCTTTGGACCAGCCAGTGACAGTGACCCAGGAGATGTGGGATGGCCTGCAGTGGTGGCTCGTCCCAGCTCATCTGGAGGAGGGTATCCCATTTGTCCACCCCAAGCCGATGGTCACTCTAACGACCGACGCCTCTGTGATGGGTTGGGGAGCCCATCTGGGGGATCTCTGGGCCCACAGCCTCTGGTCCCCTCAGGAGTCTCAATGCCACATCAACCTGCTGGAACTTCGAGCAGTTTGACTAGCCCTCACCGCCTTCGCTCCGTTTGTACGGGGCCAGGTGGTTCAGGTCCAGACATTTATATACTCAGCTTGTTATACAGTGATCCATGTTTAAACTGGTCATTTTCTGAATAATGGTCCCATGTGGTACAGAATCGAACGCCTTCACAAAATCAAGATGAATACAAACAACAAGATTTCCATTATCAAAGGCATCTGAAATTTTTCATAAAAACAAATCAAATTAGTTGTGCACAACCTCCCAGTTGTAAAGTCATGTTGTTCCATATCCTCTAAATTATTTTGTAAGTGGCCGATTATGTGATCTTTGATAATGGATTCAAAATTTTTACGTGGCACAGAAGTTAAACTAATTGGCCTATAATTTGTATAATCCGATTTGTTTATTTTTTTAAAAATGGGGATAATATTAGCGGAGAGCCAATCTGATGGAATTTCACTAAATTTAAGGGAAGCGATAAACAAATATCTTAATGGAGTGGCAAGATTCGGAGACACGTTTTAATAACCTGGGTGCGATTGTATCTGGGCTTGTTGAATTCAGGGTTTTTAATTTCTGTATTCTTTTGATGATGTCTTCTTCGTTATTTCAAAAGTCATGGGACTCGTATTAGAGATATGTATAGTTTTTGGAGTTGTGTTTGTATAAATAGAACAGAAATGATTATTGAATATATCTGCAATCTGTACTGGGTCATCGATTATAACATTATCTACGTCTGTTCCAAGTCTGGAGTATGAGTTTCTCAAAGAATTAATATCACTGTAAAATTATTTTTTATTATCTGTTATGTTAGCTGCCATCCTGATTTCAATCCTCCATTTGGATGCTCTGATTTTAGCTTTGCATTGCCTCAAAACTGTTTTGTATTTATCTTTTGCTTCTTCTGTTTTGTTTTTGATGTACTTATTATATATCCTAGCCTTTCTCGTCAACAAACCATGGGTCAAATATTCAAAGCCTTGTGCCCGGTGCAAATCCGTAGCACTGGAATAGCGCCGAATTTGTGCTGGACTGCAATATTCAAAAGCTCTTTTAGTACCAGTGCTGTGTGATGGCGCCAATGCTAAAAGTTATTGTATGCAGGGGAGGGAGGTAAGGGAGTGGCCATGAATGCCAGCACACCAGCATATTCAAAATAGTAGCGCCACACTACAGGTTGCTGTACCACCTGTAGCGCTGCGCTAAATACCACCTGCAAAAAGCATGTGATAAGTGGCGGTGGGAACCCAAAGTAGTAATTGATGATACTTGAACTACTACATAGTAATTGAAGTGTAACTTCTAATTACCACCAGGTCCAATCCTGGTAGTCTAGTGTCTCTTCCCCCTTCCGCCCACTTGTAGTGCCGACGGGGGTGCCCAATCGCCCTGTCTGCAGCATGTATTCCCCCTCAACTCATGTGGCTCACTGGGAGCCCACCCCAGTGTGCCCAAATGTCATATTACTTTTTAAATAATGCCTTGCCGATGGGGGTGCCCAATCCCTCTGTTGGCAGCATGTACCCCCCCAACTCATGTGGCACGCTGAGAGCCCACCCCAGTGTGCCCAAATGTCTTATTACTTTTTAAATAATGCCTTACTGATGGGGGTACCCAATCACCCTGATGGCAGCATGTATCCCCCTGAAGTCATGTGGCACACTGGGAGCCCACCCCAGTGTTCCCAAAAGTTATTTTCTGTTCAGTAATTGCCTAGCCAACGGGGGTGCCCAATCCCCCTGTCTGCATAATGTATCCCCCCCAATTCATGTGGCATACTGGGAGCCCACCCCAGTGTGCCCAGAAGTTATTTTCTGTTTAATAATTGCCTTGTCAATGGGGGTGCCCAATCCTCCTGTTGGCAGCATGTATCCCCCCCTTCATGTGGCACACTGTGAGTCCACCCCAGTTGCCCACATTTATTTATTCATTATTAGTTCCTGTAACTAAAGAAAACCAACCATCCCCCAATGTGTTATTTGTTTGTTTTTTAACATGGAATAAAGAAAACGGTCCCAAGTCGTCTTCCCAGTCCCCCTCCCCATCACCCCCCCTTATCCCATGCTTACCTCCGGAGGTCAGCGCTGTCATCTTCTGAGGACCGGAACACGTCTGCCCTCTTCAAAGCCGAACCACAAAATGAAGAATCAAAGGTAAGCGTTGTTCAGTGGCTGTCACTGGGGGTTTCAACTTATGATGATATCTCAGCCATTATTAGGAATTTTGACACCAAGTGTTCAACAGGGGGTTCCTGGGACCCCACCTCATGAACACTGTCATTGGCAGTAACAAGTGGTGTACCACAGGACTCGGCGCTGGGACTGTTTCTGTTTAACATTTTCATAGTCGACACTGCAGTAGGGATTAAGAGCAAGATCAGTCTCTTTGTAGACGACACAAAGAGTTTTGCTGTGGTAGATGGGGGATCAAAAGTACTTCAGAAGGATTTAGCAAAACTGGAGGAATGATCTCACATTTGGCCAGGAATGGTCTCACACTTGGCCACTTAGTTTCAATGCCAAGAAGTGCAAAGTGATGCATTTAGGAGGCAAGAACCCAGGACACAATTACTGGCTGGAGGGTGCCCACTAAGAAAATGTAAGGAGGAGGAGAAGGATCTGGGAGTGCTGGTAACCAGGGAGATGAATCACTCTGCTCAGTGCAGGAAGGCAGCAGCGAAGGCAAACAGGATGCTAGGATGAATAGCAAGGAGGATTACTTCTTGGACTGGGGAAGTCATCTTGCCTCTGTACAGGTCTCTGGTGAGACCACACTTATAGTACTGCATGCAGTTCTGGTGCCCCTACTTGAAAAGGGACATCAAACTACTGGAGGGGGTACAGCGCAGGGCAACAAAAATTATCCTGGGTTGGGGGACAGACCGTATGAGGAGAGACTGAGAGAGATCAATATGTATATCCTGGAGGAAAGAAGGGAGAGAGAGGGGATATGATTGAGATCTTCAAGTACCTGAAGGGTTTGAACAGAGTAGACACCAGGTGTATGTTCAATCTGGATGGCAGTAGGGAAATCAGGGAACACTCTATAAAGTTGAAGAAGGCAGGTTCAAGAGGGAACTGAGGAGGCACTATTTCACAGAAAGGGTGATGGCAGGGTGGAGCGCTCTGCCAGAGGAAGTCGAATCGCTGCAGAGTGTTGGGGGCTTCAAGACGGGTTGGGATAGTTTCAAGGGGAGGGTACAAACTAAGAGGGGCGGGAGATGGGGAGGGCATATGAGGGAGGGGGCAGCTGCAGTCTAATGTACTGAAGTGCTGCACACTCGAGCAGACTTGATAGACCGAATGGCCTGTATCTGCTGGCAATTTCATATGTTCGTATCTCATTTTGTTACTCGGTACCGAAAGGTGATTTCGCGGTTGCTGCGCGGAATCACCTTTCAGGACTGATTAACAAAACAACAGTACCACTGTTCATGAGGTGGGGTCCCAAAAGCCCATGTTGCAAATTTGGAGAAATAATTCCAAATAATGACTGGCGTTATTTACGCAGGTTACAGCATTCACGACGCTTGTAACTGCCAGTTTACAATATTTTCTACCCCAGAGTTTCAACATTGCCATTTATTAACATCTACTCATAAACTATACAGCTGTCATTTTTCACATCTTGCCCGAAACGTGTTTTCGCACCTGTTATGCAGAATGGTACGGTCGCTGTGCGAACTCAACTTTTGGGATGGATTAACAAAATCATAGTGTAACTGTTCATGACGGGATGTCCCAAAAAACTTCTGTTGACAATTTGGTGACAAATTCCAGAAAATGACAAAGTTACGAGTGTGCGTTGCGCAGTTTCTACGCACGCTTGTCACTTCGCCAATTTTACATGTTTTCACTCCAGATTTTCAACATTGCAATTTTTCACACCACCTCATGATTAGTACAGCTGTAATTTTGCATTTCCTGCCAAAAATGTTTTTCTGCACCTATGGCGCAAAATGGCATTACAGTTGTGCAGAATTATATTTCCACAGGGATTTGAAGGTGTTCTGTACTGGGTACATGCGGTGAGGTGATAAGAAGGTTATGTTGAACATTTGAGGTGAAAATTATTTAGGATGGCACAGTTATGACTATTTGTTGTGATTACTCTATGCCTGCTTGTAACTTTATGTTTGGAAGCGCAGGGGCCAGAGACCCCTGTGTTTCCACAGCTAGATACATATGTGCATTTGTGGAGGTCCCACATCAAAATTAGGGTACAGTTATACTATCTGAACAAGAAGGGAACTTAATTGCAAAACACTACCATTAATGCATCAGTTAGGATGAATACTATAGTGACAAAAGCAGGGAAATGAGGTGTTAGGGTTTCCAACCCCTAATGCCTCACCCCCAAAGTTCCCACCCCTACCACTCCACCCCTCCACACACCAACAAGCATCTGGGTGTGCGTTGGGGTCACTGGCCTAACTTTCACTCCATTCTGCTGTATTACACCACCTCAGCTTGTTTACACATGGAATGGGGTGAGAGTTAGGCTGTTGACCCCAGTGCACACCCAGACGCCTGTTGGTGTGTGGAGGGTGGAAGGGTGGGAGCCCTGGGGGTGGGGCCCAGACTTTCAAGCAGGGAGTTATATTATTCTATGGTGCTATATAACTCTTACTCCGTGTACATATGAAGGTAATGGTTTTCATTGTGTCCTCAGTTTGTGTCTCCATGTTTGCAGATGTGCCTCTCTTTATGGGGATCAGTGTCCCTCTTTGTTCCACATTCAGAGTGTCCGTGTCCCTCATTCCAGTGCTGACTGGGTGGGAGGTATGCACTGCATATGCTTGCTGACACCCATGGCCTGCAGCTAACAAACCTTTTCTCAAAGCTGGCATACAGGTGGAGCTGTGTGCACACCCTGGCCTGCGGCTTTTAGCTTGTACATCCAGTCTGACCTACAGATGGAGCTTTGGTCACCATCCAGCCTGCGATTTTTGACCTGTGGTTCCAGTATGACCTACAGGTGAGCTGTGTGCACCATAAAATAGCACCGGGCAGTCTTCATGCTAATGTATGCTAAGCAGGTCTTAATGAGATGCTAATGTGGCTGTCTGCACACGGATTGCCTAAGTAGGCTCATTTGCATCGGAGCTTTGAATATAACAAACTTTTGCCCCAGGCTAATGTGTTTGCAGATTTTACTTGGTAGAAGGTTATTTCTTTTCTTTCTTACTACTTCTAAGGGGCTAGCTGGGTATTGTTTTGGGGCTGTTGGAATTTTGAAACCTGTTTTGGTGGCTATAAGTGGGCTCATTTGTTTGTTTCACTGTGTAGCAAGCTGCATTTGTGGAGGCCTATTTCTTCTGATTTAAATTCTATTTGGTGTGATTTAATTGGGTCTGTTTCTTTAAATTGGAGACCTATATCTTCTAATTTCAAGTCTATTTTGATGTGTTGTTGGTGAAGCTGTTTGAATTGGAGACCTGTTTCTTTTGGTAGCAAACCTATTTTGGAGGCTTTGAGTAGAATTGTGATTCATTTTTACTGGCTTCACTAGCTGCAGAGTTTAGTGCATAGTGGGGGAAGGGTGCTAATGTTCTGGCCAGTTCTCATTCAGCTATCTGGAGGCGGAGCTGAATCAGGTTTGTGGTGTCAGTTGCTTTGGCTTTTCAGAAGGAACTAGAAGGGAAAATGATCAGATCTGTTCTAGTACAGTAGCTTCTTCTTCTTGTTTTTACATTGTTACCTGTGGATTTTACTTGGTAGAAGGTTATTTATTTATTTTCTTCCTTGCTACTTCTAAGGGGCTAGAAGGGTATTGTTTTGGGGCTGTTGGAATTTTGAAACCTGTTTTGGTGGCTATCAGTGGGCTCATTTGTCTGTTTCACTGTGTAGCAAGCTGCATTTGTGGAAGCCTATTTCTTCTGATTTAAATCCTATTTGGTGTGATTTAATTGGGGCTGTTTCTTTAAAGTGGAGCCCTATATCTTCTAATTTCAAGCCTATTTTGATGTGTTGTTGGTGAAGCTGTTTGAATTGGAGACCTGTTTCTTTTGGTAGCAAACCTATTTTGGAAGCTTTGAGTAGAATTGTGATTCATTTTTACTGGCTTCAGTAGCTGCAAAGTTTAGTGCATAGTGGGGGAAGGGTGCTAATGGTCTGGCCAGGTCTCACTCAGCTATCTGGAGGTAGAGCTGAATCAGGTTTGTGGTGTCAGTTGCTTTGGCTTCTCAGAAGGAACTAGAAGGGAAAATGATCAAATCTGTTCCAGTACAGTAGCTTCTTTGTCTTATTTTTACATCGTTTCTTGTGGATTTTACTTGGTAGAATGTTATTTCTTTTCTTTCTTACTACTTCTAAGGGGCTAGCAGAGTATTGTTTTGGGGCTGTTGGCATTTTGAAACATGTTTTGGTGGCTATAAGTGGGCTCATTTGTCTGTTTCACTGTGTAGCAAGCTGCATTTGTGGAGGTCTATTTCTTCTGATTTAAATCCTATTTGGTGTGATTTAATTGGGGCTGTTTCTTTGAATTGGAGACCTATATCTTCTAATTTCAAGCCTATTTTGATGTGTTGTTGGTGAAGCTGTTTGAACTGGAGACCTGTTTCTTTTGGTACCAAACCTATTTTGGGGGCTTTGAGTAGAACTGTGATTCAGTTTTGCTGGCTTCACTAGCTGCAAAGTTTAGTGCATAGTGGGGGAAGGGTGTAATGGTCTGACCAGGGGCCTCAGGTACCTGATTGTTTCTGGAAACTTGGGCTGGTCCCACCCCTGGTCCGTGATTTCCTTTATACCATGGGTTCTGACATCACTTCCTCAAATGGGCAAAGGATATGCACCTGTCATAGCAGAAGCAGACATCCAGGATAGGAACAGCAGCAAGTGAAGAGGTGACTGCTATATCAGTGGAAGGGAAGTAACTGCAAATCAAGGAGCTTTCATTGTTACTTCATTGCATTGCTATTGCATTGGGGAAAGGTGGAGTAGGAGTTTGAAGAAGGTTGTGCAATAGCTACTTAAAGTCTCTTTTTGGGAGTGGATAGGAAGGCTAGGAATATAAAAAGCAGTTGCCCAATCCATCTAAACGTGTACAACAAAGGGGGTAAGAGAAATTAAGAGAATGTTTTGCACTGATAGAGGGGGGAGAGGGGAGACTTGGGGGAGTGTTTGGTATCCTGCATCTGGAAAGGTGGGGGGGTCACTGGTGGGCAACGACAGCAATGGGTAGGGTGGTAGGCTGCAACAACTGCAGTGCACCAATCTTTCTAAAAATTGCCTGGAGTGTGAGGGGATGTTTATTGTGGAACCACATAGAGAAACTTAGAAAGGAGATTGAGGCTCTGCAGGAGGAACTAAGACAGGCAAGGCACACTGGGGGTGGATTTAGCCCAATACTGGAGGGAGGAAGGAGGGGAGATGAGGGAGGGTGATTTGAGCCAACAATGGTGAGGAGAGGGTCAGAAGAAGGGAAGCAGAGACAAAGGGGCCCAAGCCAGGAAGAACGATTGCTGGGTAAACCAGGCCAGGAGACAAAAGACAAATGGAAGGAAGAGATATGGACTTGTGAGGGGAGGCAAAGAAGTGGCAAAAGTCATGGAGTGGAAAGGAGAGAACAGGTTACTATGAAGAGAGAGGGAGCGGGCATTTGTGAAGGGGCTTCAGAAAATAGTTTTGCACTGCTAGAGAGGAAGGAGGAGGAGGAGGGAAATGATGAAATTAGAGGAGTAATTGATAAATGCGTGGACCAAACCGGAGCGGGGGGAAGTTCAGCTGGAAGAATTGCAACAGGGACAAAAGGGGGAAATAATGTGCAGGAGGAAGAAGAGGATCTGGAAATGAGAGAGGGAGATGAATGGAAGCAAGCAGGGAGTAAGAGGGGTGGAATCTTAGTGCTGGGGGACTCAATACTAAGAGGAGTCAGGTGGGGTAGCAAGGAGAGACATAGTCACATTTGGGTGGAGGCCATGCCAGGAATGACAGCGGAAAGGGTGGGACAGTCTGTTCTGAAATATACTAAAAGGGGTAGGGTCAAGCCTCATTTAATTATACATCTTGGGACGAACGACCTGGCTGACAGGACAGTAGATATAGTCCAGAGGAGGTTTGAGGAACTAGGACAATTATGTGAGGAGGCAGGAAGATCAGTAACTTTTTCAGAGATACTTCCAGTGCCCAAGGCAAGCACAACAAGAAAGCTGAGAATAGAGGAATTTAACCAATGGCTAAGAACCTGGTGTTGTGCTAAAGGGTATGGGCCGTTGGGGGCCTGGGAGAACAGTAGTCTCTATGCCAAAGACAAACTACACTTGAGTGAGGAGGGAAAGAAAGTGTTGAGACAGAGGATGGAGGAATACATAGAGGAAGTTGGAATTTAAACTAGGAGCGGGGGGTGGCAATTGGGCAAGAGACATGCAAAGACCACAAGTTGGGAAACCATATGAGTTTACCCCCCCTTCCCCGTAACAGTGACAAAGGACAAATGGCAAGTACTATTGATGATGCTAGTAAAGGAGGGCAGGATGTGGGGGGGGGGGATGGAAGGTGGTTACCCTTAATGCTAGGAGCCTTGGGAGGAAAACTGCAGAGTTACAGATGCTCATGGCAGAGGGAGAGGTGGACATTGCGGCCATCACAGAAACATGGGCCACCCAATACAATGACTAGGATCTGTCTGTACCAGGGTACAGGTTATTTCATAGGGACAGGGTGATTGGGAAAGGAGGGGGTGTGGCACTATATGTGAAGAAAGGACTGAAATGTGTAAGGGAGGAAGGGGAGGAGGGTAGTATGGAGTCAATTTGGATGCAAATCCAGGATTCCAAAAATAGGATTCTCAGAATGGGAGTGGTGTACAGGCTGCTATCTCAGACAGGGAACTAGCGGGACAGATCAGGAGAACCTGCGAGAAGGGTAGTGTGGTGATTGTGGGGGACTTCAACATGCCAGGAGTGGACTGAAGTACCCCAACAACCAGGAACAGAAGGAAGCAGGTACTACTGGATGCCTTCCAGGACAGCTTCCTGCTGCAAATGGTCAGTGAACCAACCAGGTTAGGGAATACCCTTGACCTTGTGCTGGCAAATGGGGACTTTGTGAGAGAACTTACAGTGGAGGAACCGCTGTCAGGGAGTGACCACCACTCAGTATGGCTCACATTGGATATGTGCAAGGAAGGAGTGGAATCTGGCACAAGAGTGCTGGACTTCAGGAGGGCCGACTTTGGGAGGATGGGGGAAGTGGTAAAAGGGTACCTGGCCAGAATTCAGTCTAGTATGGATACTAACCAGAGGTGGAAGCTCATAAAGCTGGGGATAGTGGAGGCAACCAAAACCTGCTGCAAGACCCAGAGCAAGAAGGCTAGAGCTAAGAAGCCGAGCTGGTTGAGCAAGGAGGTCATAGAAAAGGTAAGGAGGAAAAGAACTGCCTTTAGGAGATACAGGAAAACAGGGAGGGGGGAGGACAGGGTGGAGTACTTGACGGAATCGAAGGAGGTGACAAGGGCAGTAAGGGGAGCCAAGGCATCTATGGAACTCAGGCTGGCACAAGGCCTTAAGAAGGGGGAGAAGGACTTCTTTAGGTACATCAGGGAGAAAAGGAGCTGTAAGGACCACATAGTAAGGATTAGGAAGGAGGGGGTTGGGTGGAAGCAGGGTGCAGTAAGGCAGAAGCACTAAATGATTACTTCTGCTCGGTATTTACTAGGGAGAAGAGGGGGTGACACCCAAGAGTGGAGGAATGGCAGAAACAGAGGGGGAAGGGTGACACATGGAGAAATCATGGAGGGCAGAGTTCAGGAGGGTTTGAAGGCACTGAGGGTGAACAAGGTGCTAGGCCCAGATGGCATCCACCCCAGGGTACTGAAGGAGCTGGCAGAGGTCCTTGCAGGACCTTTGTCAGACCTATTTAATGCCTCACTACATTCGGGGTGTGTACCTCAGGACTGGAGGATGGCTCATGTGGTGCCCTTCCACAAGAGCGGCCCCAAAGATGAACCAGGAAACTACAGACCAGTGAGTCTTACATCCATCGTGGGTAAGCTAATGGAGACTATCCTGAAGGAGAGGCTGGTGGCCCTCCTAGAGGTCAAAGGACTACAGGACAGCAGGCAGTGTGGCTTCATATGTGGCAGATCCTGCCAAACCAACCTGGTGGAGTTCTATGACTGGGTAACTAGGCAACTGGACTGGGGCCATGCAGTGGATGTCCTGTATCTGGACTTCAGTAAGGCATTCGACTCGGTGCCACATGGAATGCTGGGAAGTAGGTTAGAAGGCACAGGGGCGGATGCAAAGCTGGTGAGGTGGGTAGGGAACTGGCTTCAAGGAAGACAACAGAGGGTGGTGGTGGGTGGGGAGCTCTCACACCCAAAGGTAGTGACGAGCGGTGTTCCACAGGGCTCGGTGTTGGGACTAGTGTTGTTTGAGATATTCATTGCAGACATAGCATTGGACACCAAGAGCAAGATCAGTCTGTTTGCTGATGATACCAAGGTAGAAGCGGTGGTGGATGACCTAGGGGGATGGCAGGGGTTGCAGGATGATCTGGCAAAGCTTGAAACCTGGTCAGACACCTGGCAACTGGGGTTTAATGCCAAAAAGTGCAAGGTGCTGCATTTTGGGATGAAGAACCCAAGGAGGAATTACCAGCTGGAGGAAGTGCAGCTAGCCCAGACAGAGGAAGAGAAGGATCTGGGTGTGCTCATTACAGGGTCAGTGAACAACACGACACAATGTAGGAAGGCAGCTGCAAAGGCCAACAAAATGCTGGGTTGTAGTGCAAGTGGTATATCCTCGAGGAGGGAGGAGGTGATTCTGCCACTGTATAGGTCATTAGTTAGACCACACCTGAAGTACTGCGTGCAGTACTGGCGCCATATCTGAAGAGGGACATTAAGTTACTGGAGGGTGCAGCGCAGAGGCGACAAAGATGATCAAGAGGCTGGGGACTTATCAGGCTGGGGAGTTGAACATGTACTCGCTGGAGGAGAGGAGGGACAGGGGACATGATTGAAACCTTTAAGTACATGAAAGGAATAAACAAGACAGGTACAGAGGGGCTGTTCAAAGTAAGGGAAGGGAGGGACACCAGGGGCCATGATATGAGACTGGAGGGAGGAAGGTTGAGGAGGGAGATGAGGAGACACTTTTTTACAGAGAGGGTGGTGGCTGGGTGGAATGCATTACCTGCAGAAGTGGTATCCAGTAGAACAGTGGACTGCTTCAAAAGGGGATGGGACAGGACGAGGGGGAGGGTCAATGAAGGGGAAGAGTGGAAGGGAGGGACAGCTGCAGAATAAGGGGTGCTAGTTGCACATTCAAGCAGACTTGATAGACCTCTAGGCCTTTATCTGCTGGCAAACTTTGTATGTTCGTAAAAGCATAGCACAGTTCTGCAGTGTGTGGTCTGCATTATTGTTTGCAGTTGTTGTGCAACACTTCATTGCTATCACACACATTGTTCATCAACTTCAGCTCTGCCGTACTCCAATTCTGTGTCCACTAAGCTGCTGTTGCATTTTGTACTTCCCTGTCGCTATATTCAGAGCTGTCTTATTTCCCGGGCTATTTTAGTACTGCACTCCCAGTCCTGTTTGCACTGCTTCCTTTGCATGCTATATTCAGCAGGTTTAGCCCTGGGGCTATTCCTTTAAATATAGCTTGCTACTGGTTCAGGGCTAATTTAGCATGCCGTGCAGTGCTAATTTAGCCCCGGGGCTAAGTTTTGAATATCTGTCCCCATGTCTCTAAGTAGCCATTAAGTTTGACATCTCTGCTGTTATATTTGTTTTAAATTTTTTTTTTATTTAGATTTTTTGCCCCATTTTTTCTCCCAGCCCCTTGTCCCTGTTGTGCGTACGCGTGTGGAGGTACACACACGCCACAGTACCGGGACACCCTCCCACTACTTTGTCGTCCTGCACTGCCCTTGGACCTTCATCCGGGGGCAATGGAACTACGACGGGTGACAGGGTTCTCCCTAGGAGAGGAAAGCAACCTTGCAGTTATTCAGTCCTGCTCCCTGCACCCCACCTCGTGCTGGCTCTCCAACAACCTGGGCTCGTTCCTGAACCCAGGTCGCTGGCATGACACAAGGTAAGATGTCCAGCACCTCAGCCCTCACTGCCACCAGGCCAGCTGTATTTTTATTTTTCTAATATGCTTATCACAAATTTGCATAATTGTACTTTTTATGCATGTCCACATTTCCTCAACAGATTTGTCCCTTAAGAACTGAGCCCAGTTTATGTTACTTAGATCATCTTGCATAGCCCTAGTATTTGCTGTATGAAACATATATATTTCTCTACAACCTTTGATTGTAATAAATTCTTCTTTGATTTTAAAACTTACACTGTTATAGTTACTAGTGCCCAGGGTGTGATCATGATAGTAACAGTTTCTGAACTAATTATTATGTCTAATAGATTTTAACCTCTTGTTGGTGAATTTATATGTTGGATTAAATTAAGTTGATTGACCACTCTAAGGAACTCTTTACTGTTTTGTTCTGTAGCTTGCTTCTTCACCCAATGGATGTCATTGTAATTTAAATCTCCTAAGAATATAACATTTCCCAAATCACAGGCATTTTCCAGTTCCTGGAAAATTCCAGCATTGTTATCATTATTTGCACTGAGTGGCCTTTAACATAGTCTTAATATTAAGCTTTTACCTTTATTGTTATTTATTTTCAGCCTTGGTGTTTCAGTTGAATGACCTGCCCTTTTAATCTTATCAGATTTCCAGTTGCTTTTATCCTGTTAGAGATATATATCTCTATACCATCTACCTTTTTCCACCTACGATCCAGTTTGACTAATTGATATCCATTTGCTTCTTTCACCGAGGTGTCCTCTGTTGACCACCATGTTTCATTATAAAATGACAAGAAAAAATCTAGAAATCTCAACGGCCAAGATACATCAGCTGACTGTACATTAAATCTCTAGATACGCACAGTCATGCTGGTCCTAAACCACATCACACAATGAGCAAATCAGTCCTCCTACAACCAGAACTATCTTCTATCAGTCCTCCCTGCAACCAGAATTGATCTTCCATCACAAACATGGCTGCTATCTTTACACTGTAAAAACCTTCAACTGGGCCCTAAAAATAAAACTACCTTAAATAAAAAATAAAACAAATTAATTAAATGTTGTTTACCTGATCATCACACTCTCCTTACACACATAAACAAATTAGAAACATTAAGTATTGTTTATAGTTTTCATTACAACTGTTTCTTTACTGACAGTGAAAAATCCCCCTTCTGTCTTTACCTGCTCATCAGGGAAATCTCTTCTGCTTGCCCCGACAGTGAGATAATTTAGTCTCTGGCTGTAAAACAGGCCTTTGTTGTCTGTGTGTACAATATGTTAGGAGAGTTACATCCTACCATTGGAACTGAGCAGAATTTTGAATCCCTGTATTCCATGGTAAACATTCCATGATAAACATTCTATGTCTTGAATGTGGGGAAAAACAGAAAAAAAACAAGATGAAGAAAGTAGGCAGTATAGTAATACTTTATAAACAAAGAGAAAAGGTGGGAAACACAGTTGCATAGGCAGAGGCAGATCCAAACTGCTCAACTACATTGCTGATGTTTATAAAAGCACATATATTTTAATCACATATAGGTGTTTTCAGGTGAAATCTACCGGCCCCACCATCACCACCACCACCACCAAAAAAAGGCAACTTGGCAGGTTTAAAAATGTTTTTCTTATTAACCTTTCACCTCAATCCTATAGCAGTTTTCCTTTTATGCACTAGACCACAACACATAAGTAAAAAACAAAAATAAAGAGAAGATTGCCTTCAATGAAAGTATATAACTACAGTGTAATGAAAATTAAGTTTTAAACACTACTTGTGTTTTACAAATTTACAGATGTTACAGTGCATTTAAATGATAATTTACATGTGAGAGAAAATATTTATTTTCAGCCAACTCTACTCATAAATACTTTTACTGCAAATTACTTTACTAGTTAACCTATTGCTGAGAGATGCTATTTTATTCATTAATAGGGACTAATTTTTTCAGATTTTAGATGTTGTAGAAGTAATTTATTGGAAACTCTTTTGAAAATAGTAAATAAGTTTTAATCCCTATCCGAGCAAATCAAACTAATTCTTTTATGATAGTGGCCCATTTTATAAGTGTGATAAGCCACTCCAGGGTGTGCATTAAAGGATTTTAATGCACTTCCCAGGGGCGTAAGGACCCTCGGCCTCAGCCTTAGCATGCCCCTGGGGCGTGCATTAAAATCCTTTAATACACACCCTGTCGTGGCTTATTACTTATGTAACACATAATAAGTTATTACTACTATTTTTGTTTAGGATTACTTCCAGCTCTTCCATTTTATTATTCAGGCTTTTGGCATTGCACATACAGCAAGACACATGCTGAAATTTCTTTTTAAGCCACAGGAAATCTTTACTGTATTCTGACATTTGCAGTAAGACTTCACCATTTAACTGCCCTGGAGAGGAAAGAGTTAAACAACCTGTGCAAATAGTAGAACATTGATAGGCTCGAGTTCAGTTTTGAAACTACTGTCCCATGTGCATTCTGTGTAACCGTCAGATTCTTTACTCCGCCTGCCAAAGTTAGACACCTTGGAGATTGGTCCTTCAGCGTGAAGATTTTACTTTGTTCTCTTTTTTTTTTTTTTGTTTTCCAAGTTACCGTTTCATTTATTTTCTTTTTTAAAGTACTGTCCTTGGTAAAAAGGTAGATTAGTCTAGATTTAGCTTCAGTTGGGTAAGTCCGCGGTTTCTCCTCGGTTCACTGAACCGCTGAGGAACAGAGATTTTTCTACTCCTTTGAGGTAAAAAGTTTTTAGTTTTATTAATAATTACTAGTAAGTATACTCGCCAGTTCTTGCTTATCTGTGCTTTGTTCCTGAACCAGGAATTTTCTAATTTTTTTCCTTGGTCTCTGAACCAACAACAGAAAAAATAAAAATATTATCTTACTAGTGTTTCATTATTATTTCTTAGTTGACACAGAACTGGCAATTTTCTTGCTAAAAGGATATGTCAAAGAAGCCTAAAAAGGAAACCGGCCCTACTGGTTTTCAGCACTGTACTGTGTGTGGTGAACTGTTTGCTAAGGCTGACCCCCACACAACCTCTGTTGTCTGCTTAGGGTTTGACCACCTGAACGCAGACTGAAATCTGTAAAGCTTTTTCTCAGTCTACGCTTGATAGGCGCTTCAATAGACTGAGATAAAAAATGTCTGAAAAAGCTGCTGACCCAGCTCCTGAACAACCAGTTTCTTCCTCTAGCAAGGAAAAACTGAAGGAACCGGAAGGAAAGCCCTCTGACAAAGGTGAAACCTCCTCGAAACCTAAGAGGATGGCAGAAACGGCTCCTGCCAAGAAGAATAAAAAGGAGAACCCTACAGGGAAGGAACCACAACCAAAGGTTGCAGTGGTTCCAACCACTGAAGAAATGGGAAACACTATTAAGATTATTCAGTTGCTGCAGAATATTCCCGGCGGCTCGGTTCTGGTTCCTCAGCAAGTACCTCAGCAGCCACTGGTTCAAACTCCAGTTCCACCACGGTTTATACCAACGGTTGCTTCTTCAATTCCCAGTTCAACTGAACCGGATGCCTGTTGTGAAGAGGAGGAAGATGACGACCTTGGGGAGCCAGTTGAGCCTGAGGTTTCACCAGAACAGCACGAGTTCGAGTCTCCCCCTCAACATCCTGAAGATTTCTCTTACCCCTTTTCCTTTATGAAACAAATGGCAGAGACTCTGGACCTCCCCACTCAGGAGACCACTGAGGAGAAGGAGGAACCAGATTATGTGGAGATGATTGATTTGTCAGCTGCTAAACATTTACTGCTCCCCATCCACAATTTGCTGAAGAGGCAAGTCCTGAAAATCTTAAAAACTCCTACTTCTGACCCTCCAGAAAATGGAAAAGGAAATACCATTTGGTTAGAAGTGGGGCTGAATTTCTCGTCAGTCACCACAGTCATGAGGGGTGGTACAGGCAGCTACCTGTGGCAAAGCAAACGTGCCATTGTCATCCCATCCCCCTGACAAGGATTCCTGAAAAATCGAGTCTATGGCAAAGAAAGGCTACTTGGGGTCCTCTTTGGCCATCAGACAGGCTACTTATATGGCTTATGTATCCAGATACCAAAAAGTCTCTGGAACTCAGTCTTGGAGCTGGCCAACAAAGCTCCTCCTGCACTAGCAACTGATCCAGAGGAGACTGCCAGATGTGGCATTGAGGTTTCCAAGTGCTAATTCCACATGGCAGTGGATGCCAATGACACTGCTGCCGGACTTATGGCAACTTCAGTATCCCTGAGAAGGTTTGCTTGGCTTAGGGCCACTACCCTTTCTCAAGATACCCAAACTAAGGCATTAGGTTTTCCTTGTGAGCAGAGTTCTCTGTTTGGTGAACAAACAGAAGCTTACATGAAAAAGATGAATGAGTACAAGGTAGCTTATAAAAGCGCCTCTGCCAAAGAGAAAGCATTCACCTCCCAGAGGCACCAAAGTAGGGGAGGTAGGGGGAGATCCTATACCAGGCCCTTTTATCAGGCTCAGGCTCTCCCAGACTACCAGCAGCAATGTGGCTACTTTAGAGGCAGGGGTAGAAGAAGTAACAGGCATTCCAACTTGAGCCCCAGGCCAGGACACAGGCAAAGCAGAACCCCTGACATGCCTGTCAGGGTCGTCTCCCCAGTACTAGTAGGAGGCAGACTGGCTCACTACTTCCAGGCATGGCAAGCCATTACCACAGACAAGTGGGTCCTGGAAGTAGTGAGCCAGGGTCTTGCTCTCAGTTTCAAGGGCATCCCAAAATTGAGGGCAAGGCTGTTCAAACCTGCAACCCCAGTAGAGAAGCCCTTGCTAGAATCAGAGGATGGCAGCCTTCTTCTGGCAAAGGCAGTGGAACCTGTCCCAACCTCACAGAGGGGAAAAGGATTTTACTCAAGGTATTTCCTAACCCTAAAGAAGAATAGGGAGTGGCGACCCATACTGGACCTCAGAGCCCTAAACAGATATCTAACCAAGCCAAAGTTCAAGATGGTCACCTTGGCAATGATTCTCCCATTCTCAGGCAGGGAGACTGGTTGGCATCCTTAGACCTCAAGGATGCCTACTTCCACACCCCCATCAGACAATCTCACAGAAAGTACCTCAGGTTCAGATTGCCATCAGGCCACTACCAGTTCAGAGCCCTGCCTTTCGGTGTCACCTCTGCCCCAAGGGTGTTTACAAAGTGCCTGGCTGTGGTAGTGGCACATTTGAGAAGGTAGGGGGTAACAGTTTTCCCTTACCTAGATGACTGGTTAGTCGCAGGTAAGGGATACCCTAGTCCTCACACAGGCTATCCTACAGTCTCTAGGGTTCCTGGTGAACCGAGAAAAGTCAATTTTGCAGTTGGTCCAGCTCCTGGACTTCATAGGAGTGGAGTTGAACACTCAAAGAGAGAAGGCATTCCTTCCTCAGGATAGGGTGAACAGCCTGGTACAGTTGGTAAGCTTCTTCCAGCTTCACCCCCCCCCCCCCCAAGACCATCAAGACATTTTCTACAACTGTCAGGCCACATGGCAGCCTCAGCAGTGCCAGGAGCCAGATTTCAGATGAGAGACATACAGTTCCACCTCAGGTCCTGCTGTTCTCATAAAAAAAGACTCCCTATCAAAACTAGTACCAGTCAAAGGGACTCTCATTCAAGCATTGCAGTGGAGGCAGGAAAGGGACAACCTCAGAGAAGGAGTACCATTCCAGCAGGGGTCTCCAACAGTAGTGTCAACTACAGACGCCTCCCTCGTGGGATGGGGTGCCCACCTGGGAGAACACACTGTACACAGTACATGGTCACAGCAAGAGACAATACTGTACATAAATCTGTTGGAGCTCAGGGCAGTCTTTCTGGCCCTCCAGTCATTTGCCTCACTGGTCCAGGACAAGGTGGTGCAAAGGCAAAAGTAACAGACATGCCTTCACTTATAGATGCTCTGTAGATGCAGGCAGGATAGGCAGATCCTCAGCATTAAGGAAAACAGGCTTATCTTTTCCCCCTTCCCTTGGTGGAAGACTGCAGAATTTTTACCAATGGTGGGGCCCAGACAGTTCCTAATGTGTGGGTAATGGAACTTCTGGCTCTGGAATATGTGATAGAATTCTCATCCATGCCTACAAGAGATTGTTTCCTTCAGTCACTTGTTACTCAGAACCAGGAGAAACAGCAGACATTAAGCCAGAGAGTTACAGCGTCACCCACCTGGAGAGAGTTCAGGTGGAAATGTCTTATTCGATACTTCCACACCCCAGCAATCACTCCCCACTTCACAGAGGGTAACACTAACTTATGTTGGAGAGATTGTGGACAAATAGGTACACACTTCCACATTTTCTGGGGATGTCCAGGGCTCAAGCATTTTTGGTCAAAAATCCATCATGAACTAGGTAAAGTACAGGGAGTAGATATTGAATGGGAATTTAAATATCTGGTACTGGGAATGAAAGTCAGCACAGTTGGGAACAACTCTCAACAATGGTAAGGCGCATGCCTGTAGTTCTGTGGGGGAAGAGCTCCTCCCCCACATCCTATGTAGGTCATCAGGCTACCGCTGCTCTACTTAAGAGTGAGTTGCACTCGCTGCCATGCTGCTGCTGGTCTGCGGCTGCCTTCTTTATTGTTCGTCTTTGTCTGCCTGGGCATCCTGCCTTGCCCCCCACCCCCATCTGTTTCTTTTTTTTTCCTTTAGTTTCCTCGTTGCATGTTTGTTTTCTCCCTTCCTCCCCCATGTGCTCCATCCCTTGTCCTCTCTTCTTGGGGTTTTTGGCAGCTTGCTCCTGCTGCACCATGCCCTGTGCTCTGCAGCCGCTCACTCTACGCCTGCTCCCCTTGTATGTTTCGCTTTCAGACTGCGCTACTTACTTGCTATTTCACTCCTCTTCCTCTCTCCTGTCTGCTTCTGCACCAGTTAGTTCGCCGCCTCCATAGGTCTCGCCTCCAGCAGTCTGCTGTCCTCTGTTTGTTAGTGCCTCAGACTTGCTCCTATTCCTCTGCAGCACCTCAGTGATTCCGTTGTGGCTGGACTGCTGTCATCACTGTGCTGCTTCCCTGCCCCTTCCATTCAGCTCTGCGGGCGGGGGGGGCCTGGACTACTCCACTTCGGTGCCTGCCGCACCTGCTGCCTGGAGCCTGCATTGACCTTCCCTCCTGCTCCTCAGACAATTATACTGCTCATCCCCTTCTTCTGCCTCTCATTGTAGATTGTGGCTTCTGACTATCACAAGCTCAGGCCTCTTTCAGGACCTGTTCTGCTACCATGGCATGCCACGCCATTCGTTGATTGCAGCGCTCATTGATAGCTTCGGAATGCCTTCCTGCTTGCCTTTCTCCTCCGTTCCCTTGGTCGTGCTATGAGTTCACCGCATTTGGAGGAACAGGATTCCATGGATGCTTTCTATGGACATTCTGACATTGGGGATCCACGAGTGCTCTTTTCCCAGACATTTCATGTGCTTCCTTGTAAAATATCCACAGGAGGGTCAGCACAATAAATCCTTTTTAATGAAGTATATACAAACAACTTTAAAAACACACAATGAATGGCATCAATCTCACCCAAAAAACTATAGTAGTGCAGTTGTAGAAACAGTTTCTCAGTAGGAAAAAAAGCCAGGTCTCCCTTATGCTTCACTTTGGAACCACAGAGTAGGTGCATAAAAAGCATGGTAGCAGCGTTTCACAAAAGCAAAACTAAACACACAAATGAAAAACAGATTGCCAGACATGCACATAAATCCGATTCCAGGGTGAATACTTTGCCAAACACTCGTGTCGCAGCATGGACCCGCTCTAACCACAGCAAAAAACCCTTCCAGATATGCTTACATAGCGACCGTGGCGGTCTTCTTCAACAGACCATACAAGCTAAGTGAGTTTAGTTGAGCCGGTCTGAATTAAAGTCACTTTAATTCGGACCAGCTCTTGGCTTTAAAAGGGCTCACTTAGCTTTGTATGGTACACTCTGAAGAAGACTGCCCTATGGTTGCTATGTAAATGTATCTGGAAGTGTGTTTTGCCATAGTTAGTCCATGCTGCGACACGAGTGTTTGACGTTTCAAACAAATTCTTTTGGTTCCAGCATCTTATTTTCAGCAAAATATTCACCCTGGAATTGGATTTATGTTCATGTCTGGCAATCCGTTTTTCTTGGGTGTTTTAATTTTACTTTTGCGAAACACTGCTACCACGCTTTTTATACACCTACTCTGTGGTTCCAAAGTGAAGCATAAGGGAGACCTGGCTTTTTTCCTATTGAGAAACTGATGCATCTGTTTCTACACCTGCACTACTACAGTTTTTTGGGTGAGATTTATGCCACTCGTTTGTTTTTAAAGTTGTTTGTATACACTTCATTAAAAAGGATTTATTGTGCTGACCCCCCTGTGGAGTTTTTATAAGGTAGCTTACATTTACAGCTCTGGGGTATTGTGTACTTACCCTGTAATTTCTGTGAGCCCCCTGCCTCTCCCAAAACTTTTGAGAGGTGTTTTTTCGTTTTTATTTCATGTGCTTCTTCATATTGACTTACTGCATTCTGGCCTGGGGCATTCTGGCCTGATACTCTATATCAGCCCTATACCAGCTCAATCATCTCCAGCTGCTGAGTCGATTTAGCTGCATGCACGCCATATCTCCTCGATGCCTAAACCCTGTCCTGCCCCCTTTGGCATGCCTGCTTCTCCAAGTTTCTGGACTACCTGCCATACTGCTGGCTACCTACTTCTCATTTACTGCTCCTGGTGCTCCTTCTGGCATCCTTTCTATCTGAGCTGGATGAGGCCACAACGCTGCCATCCGATTATGCTTTCTTGCTGCTATTTTATTGACCTACGTGTAGGCCCCACTACTGCTATACTGCTACTGGCCTTCATGCTGTTCCACAACTGCTTACACTATCTTTGCTTGCCTACCATCATCCCTTTGGCTTCAGCCTCTGGGATGTCTGCTACGCCTGGCTGCCCTTTGTGGCAGTGTTCTGGTCATCTAGCCTAGCTTGACTCGCTCTCTCCTTCTGCCTGACTTGCGGTCTGGCTGTACCCACTAGCCACGTGGGAGCCTTGCCTGGCATGCTTTTCTTGCTTCTTGCTGCCCCTGTGAGGGTTTTGTGGTCTGCTAGCCTTCATAGGGCTTCACTGCTGCTTTCTACTCCTTCCTGCAGCTGACCTCCGTCCGGTCCAGCCGCTCAACCTACCCTTCATAGGGACCTAGCTGGTTGCTTTGCCTTCATCCTTTGGCCTCTTGCTTTGCACTCCAGCCGTGCGCTCTATCCTGGCATTCAGCGTCTTGCTCTGGCATCTTCCTGCTGGCCGTCACCTGAGCTTATGTACTGCATCCTTCGTTCCTGCCTTCCAATGTCCCTCCAGTGTTGAGCTCTGCACAGACATTCCTGTGGTTCTCTGTTCCTGGCTATGGACACTCATTCTCCTGCTTTGTGCTTCCCCTGAGCACTGGATTTCAGCTCAGTGCAAGCTTCCCTCTCCTGCAGTTTTCTCCGAACCGGATCAGCTGGTTCATTCCTTCCTGTCCTTGCAGCATGTTGGATCGCCTTTTGCGGGCCATCTGCTTCACTCATGTCTCCTGCTGTTCGCCTGCTGGATCTGGACTGTATCTGGACATTCCTTTGTCTGCTTACCTTGTCCCAGTGCCTCTGCCATGTCTCCTCCCTGGACTGGACCTGGTCTGCTCCTGCTGCTCCTTGCCTACCTATTTCAGATTGTTTTCCTCCTTTTGGGCATTTCATCGGAACACCATCTGCCAGATGCCTTCATTCCATGTCACTTACTCATCTCCAACTTTTCCATCAGGATTGGACACACTGCCAGGATGTCTCACATTCAGTTGTACTGCTCAAGTTCTGGACGCTGCAGCTCTCGCCTTTGCCTGCTCGCACCTACTACACTCGTCAGGATTTCCTTCTTCACTCCACTGTGGACTTACATCTAGACTACATTTCAGGACAGTCGCAATCAATTCCCTTGGATGTCTCTTGCCATGCTACTTCAGTTCGTTTGGATTTACTACGACTACCGTTTCCTGCCAGGACTATCAGCCAAGCTCTATTCCATAGTGCCATTCCTATCTCATGGCTTAGGCCTTAGGCATTAACATACTCCAGTGCCATGAGGTTTAATAAATCTGGTGGAGCTGCCAGCTCATCTGACTCAGTTCTCTTTACTGCATTCTGCTGCCATCCTTGCACATCAGAAACACAACGTCTCTACGGGACCGTCTTACTGCCCTTATAAGTCTGCCTTAGCATGGAGGTTCGAATATTGTTGTCACTGTGTTATGCAGACCTATATGCGGGTCCACTTATTACTACTCTGTTTACTGACCTACTTGCAGGTCCACGCATGCTTACGAAATCATTGCTCATTGCTTCCACAAATCATCACTTCATTCCTACTGCCATCCCCTCGGCTTCTGCCTCTTGGAATCTGGTGCACTCGATACCACATTCGACCTTCCAAGGTCTCAGTGCTCATTACGATCTCAGCACTCCAGTGCTCATTTAGCTGCTCACCTGCTTTTCACTCTCCTACTCCACCTGCCTTGCCCAGCATCAGGGCCTGGAGGTTCGACTATTTCTGTTCTACACATGCCTCGCCCAGCATCGGGCCTGGAGGTTCGAATATTTCCATTCTACACCTGCCTCTCCCAGCATTGTGGCCTGGAGGTTCGATTATTTCTACGCTACACCTGCCTCACCCAGCATCGGGGCCTGGAAGTCTACATATTTCTATCCTATACCTGCCTCGCCCAACATCAGCCTGGAGGTTTGATTATTTCTCTTATACTCCTCCCTCGCCAGGCTCTGGGCATGGAGGTTCTGTTCCTCACCATACTTGCTTCACCAGATGGGTTGGAGGTCTTCCGGGCTTTCTGGCTTAATGTTCAATTACTGCTTCGCCCACTCTGGACCAGGGGTTTATTTGCTCCACCTTCTTTAGCTTCACAACTTGCATCCAGCTTACTCACCTTGTCTTCAAGACTCTATGCTTCCATAAACTCGCATTTTGGACCTCGGACCACCCCTTCGAGATCAATTCTGTATTCGACTGGATTCCAATACCCTTCTATCACTATTTTGCCCTGGACAACGTCATCTCAGAAAAGGACTTGTTCAGGATCTGCTGCCTTCCGCTCGCTGGACTTTCAACATCAGTGCTGGATTCCATTGCTCTTACCAACCTTCTGGTCTTCATCTCTTGGGGTTTCTGACTAGCCGATAATATGTATATATTGCTCAATTCAGATTACTCACCCTTAGTATGCCCAGAAGGATGGGTGGGTCAGTAGCCATGGGTCCTCAGAGGTTCCCCCCCCCCGGAGGTTTTTTTTTCCTCTCCTGCCACACTCTCCAGAGTTGGAGGAGATAATTGTACCCGTAATCATTATTTCTTTTTGTGGAGTCTCGTCCTACTCAACTAAGCATCCTTCCTAAGGTGGGATACAGAGAAAGGCCAACACATCAAGTCCTAAGAAGTTGTTATTCATCAGTTTAAGCACCTAAGCATATACAATCCAGTTCATATGTACTACAATCACTGACTTACTCATATCTTTGCTGAAGTATCTGAGCACTAATATTGCTTGAGTATGTTAGGGAGTTTAAATACTTAGGGATTATATTGGATTTCTGTTTTTCATTTGAAGCTCATATAGCATATTTAATTAATAAACTTCATCAAAGACTGGGTTTTCTTTATTGGATTAGAAAGCATCTTAATACCGAAACTAGGACTATACTTACACATAGTCTTCTATTTTCAATAATAGATTATGGGTCGTTAGTTTATTCTTATTATACAATGGCAAAAAAAAATGTTGGCCTCTGATTGGTCAAGCTGGTACTGGAGTCGGGATGTTATCCTGGCATAACATCACGGCTGTAGTCCCAGCAAACTAATGACCGCACTGAAAGGAAAAAAAAAAAGCATCTGTCCACTACCTACGAGCACCTTCAGTCCTCCACACATTGCAGCTCTACCAAGTGATGACAGTCCCTGCTCCCTGCCCTCTCGCAGTCGATATCTATTTTAAAAAAAAGAATTGTCATAGTAAAATGCAAACCTACCAGATCACTTTACAAGTCACTATTTACACAACCACTTCTCTCTCCAGACACCTCACTGCCAAATGTAAAAAAAACAAGAATACAATGGCTTCACGGCCATTCGTTACTTCCCTCCGGCACACTCAGCCAGCACGCGCTTCAGTACAAAAGCCTGTTTTTCAGCATCATATAAAAAGCAGCTTGTACTTTCATTTTGCCGCGGTCTCCTGGTACAAACAATACAAGAGGTGGCACCGGGGGACCTTTCAAAATTTTAATAAAACCTCTGGAAGCATCTGCTTTGTACTCACTGATCAGCTCACTCATACGTGGTCAGTGGGCAGATAAATTCACTATTAAACTTTACGATCCCACAACCAACATCTCTGTTACTTCAGTCTCCTGGTAGAGAACCACAATTAAAACTGGCGGGGGGGGGGGTTACAACGATGGCAATGTCTCACAGGCAGGGATAGCACAGAGACGGCTTAGTGTGCAGATTGCAGAGCCACAGTAACAGCAGCTCCACCTACTGGCAGTCAATCAGCACTACTTTTTTTTAAAGTATACTTCCCCATTGAAAAAAACAGGCTAAAATATACCTTAAAATGTACTTTTTTTTATCTTTTTTTTTTTTTTATACAGGAACCATTGTATAATAGGAATAATGCACTCCAGGGTGTGTGTTGTGCTGGGATAACGTCACTTCTGGGGTGATTAGTTGCACTCGGCCTGCAGCCTCGTGCCTGATCACCCCAGGCATGACGTTATCCCAGCACGACACACACCCTGTTGTGAATGATTCTTTTAGTCATCTGCTAGGATGCTTAACAAACTTCAAGCAACATACTATTCTGCTATACGTTTTGCCACTGGTCAGGCTAGCTCTACTCATCATTGCATGTTATATAGTTCCTTTAGATGTCTCTCATTAATTGGGAGATTTAATAACAGGTCACTCACATTTTTGCATAAAATTAAGTTGAAACTTCTTCGTAATAGTATTATGAGTTCGTTTCCAGCGATTCCCATGATATCTAACACTCGTTTGCAAAGTAAATATTCGTTTCAGATTCCATTTTATTGAACTGCTTTTGCTTAGAAGTCTTTGACTTATTCTGCATCTAAACTCTACAATGATTTACCCTGTCCTGTTGTTGGATGTCAAAAAATGTCCTCATTTAAGACAGATCTCAGAAGAAATTTACTGATAAAGTCTCTCTGCAGGTGTTTTAATAAGTTCTAATTTTGTAGCAAATGTTTCTTTATTGCCCTGGCTTTGTCTTTGGTATTTAAAAGTGTTTGTACTTTGTAATGTTTTTGTATTCAATGTATTGAAACTGGACGTTTGTGAAAATGGGCTTTGCCCACAGACCTTCTCAGCATAAAATAAATAAATAAACTACTCATTTCATATAACTCGTATACTTTGCAGGCATTTTCCTACTTATTGGTCTGGCCTATGTATCCAAGCATAACCTACACCAATCAGCTCTACTGTACGTCGTACACGCACTGAGCTGTGAACTACACAGAATGGTAAGGCGCATGCCTGTAGTTCTGTGGGGGAAGAGCTCCTCCCCCACTTACTACTTAGGTCATTAGGCTACCGCTGCTCTGCTTAGAGTGAGTCACACTCGCCCTCCATCCTCCCCAACCACCTCCTCCTTCTCCGGCACTCTTATTCTACCAGGGGGTCTCATCCTACTCGACTAAGCATCCTTCCTAAGGTGGGATACAGAGAAAGGCCAAAACATCAAGTCCTAAGAAGTTGTTACTCATCAGTTCAAGCACCTAATCACTATGCATATACAATCCAGTTCATATGTACTACAGTCACTGACTTGCTCATATCTATGCTGAAGTGTCTAAACACTAATCATTTCATATAACTCATATACTTTGCAGGCATTTTCCTACTTACTGGTCTGGCCTATGTATCCAAGCATAACCTACACCATTCAGCTCTACTGTACGTAACACAAGCACTGAGCTATGAACCACACAGAACATCTGTTTAGGATGCTATACATAGCAGCTCTCAAAGAAATCACAACAAATTGACTCAGGCCCACACACCCCTCTTTTGAATCCTGGATAATCAGAGTTGAGAGTATACATCGAATGGAGGAGATCACAGCCAAGGTTAGGCTAACAATAGATAAACACACAGACATTTAGGGTAGGTGGATGTTGAGGGAAAGAGTGTCATTCCAGAACCAGGAGGACACAAATCAGGGACAAGAGGTAGGAAGATAAGAAAATAGTCTGCTCCGTCTCTTCTCTTCTTTTTTGGTTCCTCAAAAAACTAAAACATAACATAATTAAGTGGATTCGCCCATATTAAGATAGATAGATATGTTTACACAGCTGGTAAATGTTATGGCCTGTTTGCCTATATATAGTTAATAATTTGGATAGATCTTCCTTGTCAATCTTCACCATTCATTACTTCCTGGGTGCTAAGCGAATGCACACCGCCGAAGGAAACTTTTTTTTTTTTTTAAAGTCTAGCTAACGGCTACGCCTCGAGAGTGACGTCATGGCAGGCGGCCGTTAGTAGCGACCGACTTCTCCTCCAACTCAGTTCTGTTTCTCCGCCCGTCGAGGCAGCACCTGTCCGCAGCGTGGCGCTGGTAGTTAGTATTTCCGACTCCGTTTTCCTGACTTTCGGCGCCCGATACGGTAAGACTGTTCTTTTCTTTCTTTCGGCCGGGTGTTTTCCTACTGTGTTTAATCTCGTTGGTTTCGCGTTATGTCGGTTCTGGAGCTAAGTTCGTCGAGAAGGCAGGCGCCTATGCGTCGGTGCTCCTGGCGGCATTTCTCCGTCTCGGACCAGCATAGCGTTTGCCTTCGTTGCCTGGGACCCCAACCATGATGGATTAGATGCGGCGCCTGTTTCCCGATGGACCATCGGCGTCCTCGAAAGTCCGCGTTCAAGCTCGGCAAGGCCCCGCCGACTTTCGGGGGACGGCGTCGCTCACGGGATTCTCGGGCGAGATCTCTAGGCCCTTCCTCCGGGTCCCCTCCCGGGCCTATACGGTCCGAGGAGGAGGGGGTCTCCTCATCCTATCTTGCCGAGGAGGAGGCCCCTTCCGTGGTGTTGGGGGAGCGTCGTAGCCCCTCCCGGGGCCACAGCGCTGACACCGCCCTGGCTGTCACCTCTTTGGAGGTGCAGGCTCCCCCCGTGTCGAGGCCCTTGGCTTTTGGGCCCGGCTCGGGTGGACCCTCAGCGCCGCCTCGGCCTGTTCGGATCGGCACCGTTTGGATCGGCGCCGTTCCGGCACGGTGATCGAAGCGGCGCCGTTAGCGGTACGCTTTGGATCGGCGTCGTTACGTAGCGCGGGGATTAAACAGCGCCCGTTGGCGGTGCGCTTTAGCCTCGGCGCCGTTTACGGTGCGGTGGACGATGTCGCACCGCCGGTGCCGCTCCACCTCCAGCGCGCCCGGCAGCTTCGTTTAGCCTTCCACTTCCCAGGCGTTGCCAGGCACTGCCGGCCGCTGATGTGTGGGGATGAGCCTTCCTGCTGCCGGCGTGGAAGGCGGCGGCGTCGCGCAGGTACGGGCGTTCGCGGCCCGTGGCCTCGGGGCACCCTGGGGTGGCCAGCATCGAGTTCTGCTGGTCTCGTCCTCCTCGGAGGACGATGACTCAGATGTGGACCCATCCTGGCACCCCCATTCTTCGGGATCTGGGTCCTCGGTGGCTAGGGGTACCAAGCGGCGCAGTGGGCCCCTCCCTCTGTCCCCCTTACCGTCGTCTCCTGGGGTTCCTCGGCTGGGGTGGCGGCGAGGTCCCGGGGGCAGGCGTGGGGGTGACGGAGGGAGCTCCCTCTCTGGAGCCCGGTGACGCTACCCCGGGGTGCTGTTGCCCCTCTAGGGACAGGGGCGTTGCAGTCGGGAGGAGGCCCTCTCGGAATCCGAGGGTTGAGGGCAGGCGGCCTGCTGCGCTTCTGGCCACCTCGGGGGTGGCCAGGAGCCGTAGTGCAGAGCCCCGCCCCTCCCCCCGGGGTTCTAGGGTGTCCTCCGGCGGCGTTTGTGCGGACTGCCCTTCTGGATCCATGCAGTCCCGGCGTCGTCACAGGGGAGTTTCTCCCCCAGGGCTCTTCCAGGCTCCGCTTCCCCAGAGTTCCGTTCTGCGGCCTGGTTTGATATCCGGGACCCCACCTACTAGGGCTCCTTTCCCCGGATTCCAGAGCCCTTGCAGAGAGCAGTTGCCTCCTCGGAGGTGCCCCTCTCCCATCTCTCTGCCTTCACCACCCCCGCTCCCGGGCCATGTCGGTCCTCTGGGTCCGTTATCCTGGGAGCAGTTCAGGAGGTTCTGCGGCAGCCTTCCCTCATATGTTAGATAATGCATGGCGGGTCTTTGACTCTCCCCACCCGCTGAGAATCCTGGGCATTCCAGTTCCCCATCATCCTCGTCTCCCTCCTCTGAGGAGAGGAACCCCTGCTCATCTGTCCTCCGATGCTGATTTCACAGAATATCAGCATTTCCTCGAGGATGGTGAGGGATCTCCAGTTTCCTACGTTCGAAGAGACAATGACCGAGCAGAGGCAGCGTGAATTCCTTGGTGAATTCAGTGCCCAGCATCTGGTGGTACCTTCCTGGCCTATCCCCTTCCAGAGGCGTCTATCCGGTCCTGGCAGTTCCTGCGCTTCTTCCCCAGCCCGGACTGCCAGCGTGGTGTGTACCCCTCTGAGTCTCTAGGTTTCCTTCCCAACCCGTCCTCAGGTTTGGTATACCTGGATACTCCTTCTGGGCGCCGTTGCCCGGCGCCGCGACCGCCCACAGTTCGGACTCTCTCCAGTTCGACCGTTGGGAAGCGAAGTATTCTCTTCTTCTCGCTGCGAGTGCATGTGTTCATCATCAGGCTCACCACGCTGCCTACAACCGGCATCTGTGGTCGATGATGTCCCAGTTGCTGGCATCTATGCCTGACACGAGACAAACCAGACAAGCCGTTGCCCTCTCCGCGGTAGGCCTGGAGCTGGCAAGACACCAAGCAAGGGCATCTTATGATGCCAATGAGGTGGCTTCCAGGCTTGCGGGGACAGCGATCTGCATCAGGCGGACGGCATGGCTTCGTCTTTCCAGGTTGTCACCCCTGGCCCGGCGTAGGGTGATTCGCTCCGCCTTCCGGGGGACCCATCTTTTCTCTTCCAGAGCTAGGAGACTTTTACAGGGGCTCCCTCCGTCTCCTCGTCCTCGGGAGGCACCTTCTAGCTCTTCTCCCACTTAGGCTTTCTGAATAAGCCAGGGTCTTCTCCTTCTGTTTCTCACCAGCAGAAGGCTGGGGGTCTTGTTCCCTCAGGGTATGGCCTCTTCCCCCTCCAGGGGAAGAGGAGCTTGATACTCACCCAGGAAGTAATGAATGGTGAAGATTGACAAGGGAAGATAGGAAAATTACGTACCTACCGTAATTCTTGATCTTCTCTTGTATCTTCACCATTCATTACTTACACCCGCCCACCATCCCCTCAGTGGCCTCTTCCTGTGGCTTCTCCACCTCCCGTCTCCTTCCTCTCTCTGCATATAAAACAAAACAAAAAAAACAACTTTTTTCTTAAAATATAGGAAAAATTGCTTAATTCCCCAAAAAAATCTTTCTTTGGGAGGGTTTCTAATTTTCCAGAAAAATTACTTACTCTAAGATTCATGGGCCATCTCGTGGATTGCATTGACGATCAGACTGCACAACTATCTCTTGCCATTCTTCTGGCAAGATACCTCTGGGGTTTTTTGGCCTGGCTCAGGCTATTCAGTTTTGATCCTGCAATTCCGTGTTCCAGATAGTTGCCCTGAAATCAAAATCCCCCCCCCCCCCATTCTTGCCTTGCAGAGCAGAGGAACGGGCACGTCTATTCCTTTTTCTTTTGCAAAAAAAAAAAAAAAAAATGCTGAGGGAACTCTCTTCGACTGCTATAGGCATCTTGGTATCGGGGTCATGCATCTAGTCTACAAAATTTTATCTGTAAAAAGGAAAAACAAACAAGAAGGCAATGAGAAGGTAGGCTATCCTTCTCGCTAGTTTGCTTATTGGTTTCTCCTTTTAAGTGTCCTCCTGGACAATTTTTGCAGAAGAGCAGTGCTGACCATCTCCAATCCCAGCCAGCCTAAGCCTTGGCCTGCCTTGGCCAGTCAGTCTGAGTCCCATTTCTATCTTAAGATGCCTGAAAGGCTTACATTTTCCATTTCTAAACCCTGAGCAGTGTCTCATGCTGCCTGGGTTTTATTCTTCCCTCCTCGGGTGTCCTCCAGTTAAAGGCCTTCGCGGCCAGGAGCCGAGGTGGGTATCAAGGCTAATGGCATGTTGAAGATGAGGACTATGCCCTCCTGAGTCTGTCTAGCGGGTTGGTGAACCTTCTCTTCAGCTCTATCTCCGGGATTCTTGCTTTTAGTGGAGCCTTCAGCTGTAAGCTAACTATGCTCGTTGGGCATTCTGGTCCCTTCAACATCCCATCTCTCTTCTCTTCCTCTTCTTCTTCTATTTTCTCATTTCCTTACTTATCTCTCCTCCTAGAGTCGCCCAGGTAAGGAGGCCCTGCAGTCCCTAGGCTGGGATACTCTTATCTCCTCTGTCCTTCCTCCATCGGCTTATTCCTTTTCAGTTCATTCTTCCTTGCTTTGCTATCCCTCGGCTATCTTGCCTCACTATCTATATTCTCTGCTTTCTCTTTGCTTCTCGGCTCACAGAACTGAGTTGGAGGAGAATCATTCGCTACTAATGGCGCCCCTCGCGCATGACGCGTAGCGTCACTCTCGAGGCGGTGCCATTAACTAGACTTTAAAAAAAAAAAGCTCCCGTGGCGGGTGCGCGCCTCCGGCTTACACCCAGTAAGTAATGAATGGTGAAGATACAAGAGAAGATCAAGAATTACGGTAGGTACGTAATTTTCCTTTACAGCTTTTCATCATGGACAATAAATACAGATAACGAACATAAATAATGCCTAAAATACAAAAAGTATTAAAGGTAACGTAAGGAAAGAAATACACTTCCAGACTGAACACGTTTGTAATCATACCAGAAGATGTAAGTAGTAAGTAAGTGAATATAGCAAAGGATCTTATATGAAAAGATACATATGTCATATAACAAGAGATTGTTTTCTTCATAATGAAAACATTATGAAAAGAATACATGTGACATATAACAAGAGATTGTTTCCTTCAGTCTCTTGTTACAAGTAAACATATGTTCACTTGTGTTTAAACTTCACAAAGGGAAATGAATGTAAATGAAATCAAATTTATAAGAAAGTTTGTATAAATGCATGTATATAACTATCTTTATAATAAAGTTGAGTTTAAAAAAAAGTCAGACTCTGGACCACCTAATACAGATAAAGGCAGTCACCCCAGTTCCTCCAAATGAGAAGGGACAGGGGTTCTACAATATTTATTTCATAGTCCCAAGAAGTCGGGGGGGGTGGGTTGGATGTCCCATTGATCCTGAACTTATTTGAAGAGATTTGTCAAACATTTAAGGTACACCTTTCTGCCATCTCTGCGTACAGTGTACAAGTGGACAGGTGCACAGAGGCCCAGCTTGATGCATCCCACACTTTTCTGCAGTGAATTCTGCACTTGAAACCCCCAATTTGGGATCCTGTCCCTTGTTGGGACCTTAATTTTGTGTCGGAAAAGCTTACATTGTCTCCTTTTGAACCAGCCGCGTCTTGTGAGCTACACTTTCTGTCATGGAAAGTGTTGTTTTTGGTTGCCATTACTTCTGCTCGAAGGATTTCAGAGCTTCGGGCCCTTATGTGTAAGGAGTCATATTTAGTTTTCCACAAAGACAGGGTGTCTTTGCGTACCAATCCTAAGTTTCTTCCTAAAGTGGTGTCAGAGTTTACTTTAAATCAATCCATCCACCTGCCTATTTATTCTCCAGAGCATTCCAATTAGGGGAGGCTTGCTCCATACCTTGGATGTACACAGAGTTCTGAGATACTGGACTTCCGGTGACATCAGCGTCCTGCATGGTTGCTTAGTCTTGTGACTCTGTACCACCCGACCTTCATCTAAGTCCATCCTGGCTTTCAGAAAACTATTTCAAAAGAAAAAAACAAAAACAACAGCCCTGAATATGGCAACTAGACAACGTCTAAAAGAATTTGCAGCCACCAACACTGCTAATCCAACTAAACAGCAATTACTGGATTGGCAACAGCCAGACGACAGGCTGCATGATGGTACCACAGATGCAACTGGCGACCCGGTCATGGCTGAAGAAGAGCCAGAATTTACTGTACCCTCCAAACAACTCTGTGAACAACTTAACAAAATTGGGGACACTTTGCAGAGAATGGAATCGGCCATTGCAGATACTCGCTGTGACCTGCGGGTAGTGGAGAAGAGAACGAGTGCGGTAGAGACCTGTCTTACCGAATATACCCAAACTATGGACCTTCATAATGCGGCACTCCTAGATCTCCACCAGAGAGAACAAGCCTTAACATCCTAAGAAATTAGAGAACCGACACAGACACATCAACATCAGGCTGCATGGGATTCCGGAGAAAACGGAATCCGGCAACATGCTTACCTTTATGGAGAGTCTCCTGAAGGAGCTGCTCAGCTGGCCCAATGATACTCCACTGGGCATCATTCGTGCACATAGATCTCTAGTGTTCCCCCCCAACCCCCCCAAAAAAAGACCCTACGACGAGACCATGCTCTATTATCCTCGCATTCTTGGACTTTTGAGTAAAAGAAAACATTCTACATAAAGCATGAGGGCGCAAAGAAGTCATTTTTGGAGAACAGAGGCTCTACTTAGAGCATGATTTTATGCCAAGCACAATGATGCAGAGGAGAAAGGTACTGTTAGTGATTAAACTCCTCAAGCAGGCTAGGCTGAAAGCTTACTTAGGGTATCCTGCTCATCTTTGGGTAGTAACCCAAGACAGGACCAAATGTTTTGGAGACCTTGTTGAAGCCTGAGACTTTCTGGCCACCTATAACATCCAACTGTAAGACCTCGTTGAGAGATTTCCAGCCAGAGAACTACAGGCAAACACTTGGCAAACCACATCGAAGAACAAGCCCTTTAGCAGAACACAAACCGAATTTTGGGCCAAGGTACATCATGCATCAAAAGGGACTCTTGCTCCCATACCACCACGAGGCACTGACATAGCTCATGCTGCAACTCCCTCACTTCCTGCCACGGCAGGAATGGGCTGTTTGACTCAAGTATGCAAGGTGGGGTAAGCTATTTTTCTCTTTAAAATACAGGTCCTTGCTGCCTGTGGGACTGCCTCATGTGTTGGGCGATATCAGAATGGACACATACCTTATAACTGTTCTAAGAGACTCTGAGTTAAACCGCAGCGATTAAAATGGTGTTTGGCAACTTCATGCTATAAAACTGTCACTAGTACTGATCAGAGTGGTTGGCCTAAGGGCACATCATATTAATATGTATATTTAAACCAAACCTTCAGGAGGTTGTTGAGGACAATCTGGTATGCATGGTGTAGCGAGGGTTTGGTTATTGGAGGGCCTAAATACTTGGTGGGGGGGCCCTTGTTGACATAATTCTCTCTCATGTATGGGGCAGTATCTTCACTACTGTTGTCCCAACCCTATGCACAAGTTAACTGAGGGAGGGGAGTGGCACAGAAGTGCCTGACTCTTATCCACCCTCAGTGTTTTTTCTTAAAACGTGAGACTCAGGGTCTGAAAACTTAATCATTGGTGGGGTGGAGATTATGCCGCCCTTGGTTCCGCTGTTCTACCTCCTTCCTTTCAGTCTCTAAGAGGATCACTGTGGGACACTGACAGTCCCCCACCGGCTACCCTTTGTCGCTAGTGGCCAGATTTGGGTATACGTACCTTTTGAATACCTAATACCCTCCCAACCTACCATCTACCTCTGCAAGGGAGGGAATATAAGGGCGGTTGCCTTGAAGTGACATACTGTACAAAAAACTGTTAAAAGCACACAGCCTTTTTGTTTTGCCTAATGCATATATACTGTACATTGTCTGATGATTTTCAGATTTAATTGTTGTTCCAGTTTATTGTTGGTCTATTGTTATGTTTATAGATGCTGGCAAAGACAATGTGTGGTGGTGCTTCAGACCCTCGGGATCAGACAAAACCTAACTTTTGAAGGGATTTCAAATGACTGAGTTACATGTACCCACCTATAATGTAAAAGTATTGAATAATCCAATAAAACGTACCCGATTATTAAAAGAACTACAGGTGCTTAAAACAGATATGGCTCTCCTCCAGGAAACACATGTAACCCCATTAAAACATGCTAAATTAAAATGATCATGGGTGGGGGAGATATATGCCTCTCATTGTCACAAATAACCCCACAAACGAGGTGTAGCAGTTCTAATCGGGAAGAATTTACCATTTAAGATGTCAGAGGTTAGTTGTGATCCTGAGGGGGTCGTTACATATTTGTGACGGGAGAGTTGGGGGCACAAACCTATACCATTCTAAACCTATATGCACCTAATGAGGAGCAACTACGCATCCCGTTTCTGAACAAAACCATTTCAGAGTTGGGTACTGCGACAGTACAGTTACGTAAGAAGTTACCGTAACAGTAGATCTTCGAGAGAGGTTCCTGCAGTAGGTCATATTATGTAGGACTGTAGCCCCTGGCATCAGGACCGCACGGCAAACTTTTCCAGCAATGCCTGGCAGGGGACCGCCCATTCGACATCATGTGATGGCTGCCAGTGTGACCCTATATAGTGGGCGGTCCCCACGTCCACCTTCTAGTTCTCCCACCGAAGATCCAAGGAGGATGAGACAGGAGAAAGGATGAAATCCTGGAGCCCAGTTCAAAATAAGCTAAAAGAAATGTAAAAACGGTGGTAAGGAGGGAGGGAAAAGGTGACCTAATGCAGGAACCTCTCTCAAAGATCTACTGTTATGGTAAGTTCTTACGTAACTGTACTATCTTACTTCGAGAGGGTTCCTGCAGTAGGTCATAACATGTAGGATTGAATGTCAAGCAGTCACTCAGAGAGAGACCGAGAGAATCACGGGAGGAGGAGCAACTGAAAAACAGATCAGGACCTGCCTAAGACAGTAGGCCCTGCAGAATGTCGAGGCCAAACCCTGCCCTACGTCTAGAGGCAATGTCCAGACTGTAATGCTTTGTGAAGGTATTGACTGAACTCCAGGTTGCTGCCACACAAATCTCTGCTGCAGAAACATTCTTCAAGAAGGCTGTAGACGCAGCCATGCCTCTGGTAGAGTGACCTCTGATTTCCCCTGGCAGAGGTTTGTTGTGCTTCTGACAAAAGACTTGAATGCAGTTAGCGAGCCATTTGAATAGGCACTGCTTAGACACAGCTGATCTCAGGGATCTGGGGGCAAAGGAGACAAAAAGCTGGTCAGACTTTCTGGAATCCTTGGTTCAGTGGACGTAACACCTCAAAATCCTGTGTACGTCCAGGGTGTGAAGAAGAGCCTCGCCTCTGTTCGAATGAACGGGGTAGTAAACCAGAAGTTCGACCGTCTGATTCAAGGTGAATTCAGAAACTACCTTGGGAAGAATCTTAGGATTTGTCTGCAAGACAGCCTGGTCTTTGTGAAAAATCAAATAAGGCTCCTTATGCATCAGGGCCTGAAGCTTGGAAATTCTATGAGCAGAAGTAATAGCAACCAAAAATAGCGCCTTCCAAGAGAGGTAGCGCATATCACAGCTCATCACTGGTTCAAAAGGAGGAAGCGTAAGCTTCTCTAACACAAGATTCAAATCCAAGGTGGGGTAGGGTTACGGATGGGGGGTTTCAGTTGGAGAATCCTTTTCAGAAAGGTTTTCGAGATTTCCAACTGTACCATGGGTTTCCCCTCCACCAACACATGGTAGGCTGAAATGCCCAACAGGTGAACTTTGAGGGATGAATAAGACAGACCAGAATCAGACAGGTGCAACAGATATTCCATAATCTGTAGAGCTGAACACATAAAGGGGTCCCATGCTTTGGATGCCACCCAAATGGAAAAACGCTTCCATTTCATAGCATAGCTGGATCTGGTGGAGGGTTTCCTCGCCTCCACCAGGACCTGAGTGACCTTGTGAGAAACCCCAAAATGAGACTTATGTCTGAAGGAGCCACGCATGCAGATGTAGGGTCCTGAGCCCAGGATGCACCAGCCTGCTTTGAACCTGGGTCAGCAGATCATATCAGAAGAGGAAGAGGAATGGAGGGTTCCGCTGAAAGCTGCTGCATGAGCGGAAACCAGATTTGCCTTGGCCAGAAGGGAGCAATCAGGATCATCTGGGCTCCCTCTGCCTGGAGTTTTATAAGTACCCTCTGCAGAATGGGAAAGGGAAGGAAGGCATACAAGAACCTCCCTGTCCAACATAGCAACAATGCATCATGCCAGAAAGCACCAGGCTCTGGAACGAGTGAGCAAAAGCTGGGAAGCTTTGCGTTGAATGGGGTGGCAAACAGATTGATGTCTGGGTGACCCCACCTCAGAAAGAGAGAGAGAGTCTGCTACTTCCTGACTGAGCTCCCATTCGTGAGCAAGGGACGAAGTTCGACTGAGGCTGTCCACCAGGACGTTTAGAATGCCTGGGACGTGCATGGCTGTGAGAAACAGGTTGTGCTGAAGTGTCCAGTTCCACATCCACATCGACTCCCTGCAGAGGGGGTATGATCGGGTGCCTCCCTGTTTGTTATTTATTTATTTTTTGTCAACTGTTTCCCTCCGATCACGGCTCGGGGGAACTCTCTCAGGCATCCTTCCCTGTGCCTGCCCACCTGAGATCCGCTGCGGTCTAGTGCCCTCCCCCACTGCAAGCACCCCCGGTTTAACCCGCCTGGGGAGGGTAACCTGACTCCTTCCTTGGGCTCCTTAATTAGGCAGACTCTGGCAAGTGGGCCAGGGGCCTGGGTGGAAGGATTGATGAGACCCGGCGAGTTGGATCTGCGCTGGGCATGGAGGATAGGTGCGTTGCCTATCCCTCCGAGACGGGTATTTCTTTTTCTGGCCTCCCCAGCGTCTTTTGATGCTTGGTGGCTAACCCTGCCAGCGTCGGGCCACTGTAACGTGCCACCCACGCTTCTGTGGTGCCCCTGATCTCTACCAGGGGCCGCTGGAGCACCGAGCATCTCAGTGTCCTCCCCCTGGGACAGGAGAATGGCCCACAGGACGCTCAATCCGATCACTCCCCTGCCGACCCACGTACCCGAGCTCGCTCCCGAACTCGGGTCGCCGGCATGACGTGAGGTGTGGCGTCCAGCACCTCAACCCTCAGCGCCACTGGGCTGGCCTCTTCCCTGTTTGTTGATGTACCAGACTACTGACATATTGTCCATCTGGATCAGCAGTGTTCCTTTTGATAGGATGGGTTGAAAAGCCTGAAGGGCATAAAGAACTGCCCTCATCTCCAGAAGGTTGATATGGAGCGACATCTCCAACTGGGACCATGAACCCTGAGTCCGGTGGTCCCCCAGGTGAGCCCCCTAGCCCAGACAGAAGGCGTCTGTGTTGAGGATCCATAGATATGGGGAACTTCTGAAAGGAAGACCCCTGGACAGATTCAGAGGTTCTAATCAACAGCGGAGATCCTTCTTGATCATGCTGGAGACTAGAACCGGATGGTCCAAGTCATCCAAGCATTGATCCCACACAAGATTCACTGGGTGATCTGCATATGCAACCTGATGAAGGGGACCATGTTGATATAGGCCACCATTAGGCCTGAGAGACATAACAATGCTCTGGCTGGAATTTGGAAGAAGTCACTAGGTTGACCCGCTCTTGAAGAACTTCCGCCCTGCCCTGAGGGAGGAAGGCTTTGCACTGGACCGTGTCTAGGACTGCCCCTATGAACTGCAGATTCTGCAAGAGGGTAAGGGTCAACTTGGAAACACTGACTGTGATCCCCAGCTTCGAGAAGAGGTCCAATGTGCATGAGAGGGCTACCAAAAGACTGTCCCTGGACGGAGCTGTCAAGAGCCAGTTGTCCAGGTAAGGGAAAACTGCTATACCCCGACTATGCAGGGTCGCTGCCATCACCACAAGGCACTTGGTAAAAACCCGAGGTGCTGAAGAAAGACAAAAGGGGAGGGCTGTAAACTGGAAGTGCTGCTCCCGGAAACAGCAATGCAGGAAGCGGTGGTGGCCCGGGAACACCGGAATGTGCAGATAAGCATCCTGCATATCCAGTGCGCAAAGCCAATGGTCCTTCTGCAGAAGAGGTAGAAGGCCCTGTAAAGTCAGCATTCAAAACCTTTTGTACTCGACAAACAGGTTCAAACTGCTGAGATCTAAGATGGGTCTGAGGTTACCCGTCTTTTCGGAACCAGGAAAAAGTGGGAGTAATACCTTTCCCCTGTTGGTGCAGAGAGACTGGCTCTATGGCATCCTTTTGTCTTAGAGAATGAATCTCCTCCTTGACGAGAAGAGCCTGGTGTGGGAAATAGGATGAGCGACTTGGAGGGAGGTCTGGATGGAACTCCAGCAACTCCAAGGTGTGCCCTTTTGAGATGAGCTGCAGGACCCATGCGTCTGAGGTTACGTCCCTCCACTTCTGCACGTGGAGGGCGAACCTTCCTCCCACTGGCTCCAGGCATGGAGGCAGAGGAGGGGGAAGGAATTGCCAGTCAGGAAGAGGAGGGTCGGGGGGAAAGGGTCCCTCGGACGCTCTCTGAGTCTTAGAGGCAGGAGGGGAGGAAAGGGTGGGACCCATGGCCTTTCTTTTGCCCTGCCATCTAGTGAAGGGCTATTTACCCTGCCTCTTGGTCTGTTCCTGAAAGGGCTGCTTCTTCTGAAAGCCAGATCAGTACATAGACCTCATTGACCTCAGGGCCTGACCACCGTCCTGAAGACCCGTGATGATATCTTTTGTGCCCCCACCAAAACGGACAGTCCCTAAAGGGCGAGTCCTGAATCGCAGCCTGGACATCATTAGCAAGGCCAGAGATGCGTAGCCAAGTGTGTCTCTGAGGGGACACTGCCATAGTGGAGGAGCAGGCTACCGCATCCACCGAGCTGTATGTAGCCCTAAGTGATTGTCTACAGGAAATTTGGGACGGGCACAAATCCTTCATAATCTCCTCCTTGAGAACCGAAGATTCCATGGATTGTATTTAGGCCCCAAGCTTGCCCGTGGTCACTTTTTGGAACAGGACCATATGTGCTACATAATTGAGGGAACGGAGGGCACACATAGTGGAAGAGTATACCTTTTTACCAAATTGGTCCAGCTGCCGAGACTCCTTGTCTGGGGGAAGGGGGTGCTCATGTGCTTCGGAGCAGACAAGCGATCATGAGCAGCTGTGATAACAATGGAGTCATCTTTGGGGTGAGTATCTAAAAAAGAAACACCCTCCGGAGCATGATAAATCTGGTCTGCCTTCTTAGGGACAGCTGGTATAGAGTAGGGCAGCTGTCAGATGGTACTGGTGAGGTCTTTATGAGGGGCTGTCCAAGTGGGGACAGGTATAGGAGAAGTGGTCTCTAGATCCAGATGTTCTGTGAGATGTTTTCTCTCAGGGTCAAGATCTTCGGTATTTCAGCCATTAAATTGCTGGATAATCTGTAATAGCTCCATGAAGGAGGGATCCTCTGGGGGAGATTTGGAGGATTCCTTGCCCTTAGTCACGGAGGAATGTTCGTCAGAAGATTCTTCTGAGGAATCCTCCTCAGAGTCCTGAGAATCGTGCTCCTCAATGGGTTCGAAGTCTGGAAGAGTGACCTCCTGAGGTGTAGTCCCTGAAATGTGCAACGTCGAACGGACAGAGCTGACCGGGGACAGTGAACACGGGGGAGGAGTGGCTTCCGAGGCCGGTAGGTGCCTCTCCAAATCTGAAACCAGCTTCAACCTGGCCTTCTTCCACCAGGATTGTATTAAGGATTGAAAATCCTGCTGTGGAGCCGGAGTGAGTGGTGGAGGAGGAGGTACATTGGTGGGTGGATAGTGATAACTGGGTGCACCTGACCCATAGTAATGCTGCTGGGGGTAGCCCTGATAATAAGAGTAACCCGGGTGGTGCTACTCCGAATAGAGTGGGGTAGAAACTCCAGCGTCGGGCCGGATGGAGGATAGGCCGACGTGAGCCATAGAAGTGAAATCCTGGGACAGAATGCGGACGAGAGGGCCCAGGAAACAAATCCTGCATCAGGGATACAGATGTCAGAGGAGCAGACGTCAGAGGGGGCCAGCGCTAGACCAGCGGTCGTCTGGGTGTATGGTGTCAGACCCGGCGTTACGATAACTTCGAACAACATGAAGACTTGCTGTATTCTGACTATATGCAGTTAGCCCCAGCACTTGAACTGCTCCAGAGAGAAAAGGGTTAACTCTGTGCCAAGGCATAGTACGTTGAGCTCGAGCTCAGTTTACAAACCTCTGTCCCTGATACTCCTCAGTGTAACTGTCAGATTCTTTACTCCGCCTAACTGTAAAGTCGCTCCAGAGATCTTCTCCTTCGTTTTGGTTCAGTTCAAGTAACAATCGGTTGGTTTTTCAACTGTTTTCTTATTTTTTCAGTATTCAGATCTCTGTCTACGGTACAATAAGTGTATGTAGTAGGTAGTTATAGTTTTGTTGGTAGAAATAGTGTTTTGTTTGGTTTCTTCCCAGTGAGTCTGGTTGGGAACCGAAGCAAATTCTGTATTGGTTTTTCTTTGTATTTTTTTCTACCTTTTGTACTGTGGTTTCTGGTACCTATCAGATCCTAAAAAAAACATTTTCTTTGTTTTTTTTTAACCGACCCATGACATGGTTGGAACCAATAGGTTTGTAGTTGCCTGGCTTAAACACTGGTAAAGGTAACTTATTATTTTATAGGCATATCTGAGAAACCCAAAAAGAAAACCAGTCCCACTGGGTTTCAGCACTGCACCGAGTGTGGGGAGGTCTTTGCTAAGACTGATCCCCACCTCATCTGTGTTTATCATCTGGGGTTTGAACACCTCAAGGAAGACTGCCAGATTTGCAAAAACTTTCCCAAAGCCACTTTAGATAAATGTTTAAGTAGGCTGGAGGAAAGGGAGGCCGAGAAGTCTGCTGACCCGGATGGCCAGCCCGGTTCGGTTCCGACTGAACCTGAGGGGGTGCCCACTGACCTGGGCAATACCTCCTCAGGCAAAAGGAGAGACGATTCTGCAGAATCGGTTCTGTCTAAGAAAAAGCCCAAGTCAGCCGGCTTGGATCCCAGTCCCCATGTTCTGACCGCTGAAGAAATAGCTAAAGCGATTACTATTGTACAATCGTTTGCCCGGTTCTGACCGAACCGACACCGACTCAAAGACGATCGGTTCGGTTGGAAGCTTCTGCTTCTGAATATGATCCTGAAGCATTTTATGAGGGCGATTGGGAAGGAGAAGATTATGAAGAACAAGAGGATTATGAAGGCCTAGATGAGCCAGTAGAGCCTGACATCTCCCCAGACAGGCCTTCTAATGTGTCTCCTCCCAGACTTTTTGAGTCCCCCTCCTATTTCTTGTTCTACAAGAAAGTGGCTGATACTCTTCAGCTTCCAGTGGAAGAGGCTGAACAGGATCAGGAGGAACCTGACTGTGTTGAGATGATGGATGTCCCAGAGTCCAAAATGGTGTCTACCCTCTGCATAAATCCCTGGGGAAACTGACACAAAAAATTCTTCAGTTTCCAACATCCATGCCTCCTGTGGATAAAAAAGATGGACCTCCGTATACCTTGTCAGGTCCTGGGATGGAATTTCTTACAAATCATTGCAGCCATGTTGGGATAGTGCAAGCTGCAGCCTGTGACAAGGCTAACATTCCCCTGGCATCTCACCCCCCAGATAAGGATTCCAGGAAAGTGGATGCCATGGCAAAGAAACAGTACTAGGCATCCTCTTTGTGGCTCAGACAAGCTACTTACATGGCATATATAGCCAGACACCAGAAATCTTTGTGAGATACGGTTCTGGAGCTGGCTAAGAATGCCCCTCCCCAGCTGGCCAAGGAGCTGGAACAAGTGGCTGTGGATGATATTGAGGCATCAAAGGTCCAGTTTCATGCTTCTGTTGACTAGAATGATGTACATTCTAGGGTTATGGCTACATCTGTCTCCCTGAGGAGATTTGCTTGGCTCAGGTGTACCAATCTATCACAGGATACCCAGACCAAGGCCATGGATTTTCCTGTCATGGGTAATTCTCTGTTTGGGGAGCAAACAGAGGCTTACATGAAAAAGATGGACAAATACAGGACCACCTACAGGAGTGCTGATGCCAAGGAAAAGCAGGCCACTCCTCAGAAGCAGCAATCTAGGGCTGGCAGGGGCAGGCCTTTTCATAGGCCTTTTTATCAAGCTCAGGCCTCCTCTTCTTTCCAGCAGAGGGGGTTCTTTAGGGGAAGAGGCAGGCGGGGGATGACCAGGACTCCTTCCTCCACTCAGTCTAAGCCCCTTGCCAAACAGACACCCTGAGGTGTCAGTCAGGGTCGCCTCCTCAGTTCCAGTAGGGGGCAGGCTGGTTCACTATTTCCAGGCTTGGAAGTCTATTATTTCAGACAAATTGGTCCTGGAAGTAGTGAGCCAGGGACTTGCTCTCAGTTTCAAAAGGTTCCCAAAAATGAGAGCAAAGTGTTTCAGTCCTCCCTCTCCCTTGGAGACAAAGGTCTTAGAGGCAGAAGTTTCCTCTCTACTACTTCTGCAAGCAGTAGAGAAGGTACCTCTTTGTCACAGGGGAAAAGGACTATATTCCAGTTACTTCCTTACCCCAAAAAAGACAGGGGAGTGGCGATCCATCCTAGATCTAAGATACCTAAACAAACATATACTAAAGCCAAAGTTCAAAATGGTGACTCTGGGAATAATTCTTCCCTCTCTGAGAACAGGAGACTGGCTAGCCTCCCTGGATCTCAAGGATGCCTATTTCCACATACCTATCAGACATTCCCACAGAAAGTACCTCAGGTTCGAGTTGCCCTCAGGTTACTACCAGTTCAGAGCAATGCCTTTCGGCCTAACATCTGCTCCAAGGGTGTTCACCAAGTGTCTGGCAGTAGTGGTGGCCTTTCTCAGGAGACAAGGCATCTTATTGTTCCCTTACCTGGACGACTGGCTCATAGTGGGTCAGTCCTCAGACCAAGTCATGTCAGCTGTAATGGTCACTCAAAAGCTTCTGGACTCCCTAGGGTTCATCCTAAATCTAGACAAGTCTGTTCTGGAACCAGCCCAGCTTCTCACATTTATAGGGGTGGAAATGGACTCTGTCCAACAAAGACCTTTCTTCCTCTTTCAAGGGCACAGTCCCTTATCACCCTGGCTTCCTCTTTTCGTCCGCTAGTGTTTTGACCAGCCAGGCACTTATTACAGTTGCTAGGCCACATGGCAGCTTCCACTGCAGTAGTACAAGGGGCAAGATTTCAAATGAGAGATACTCAGTTTCATCTAAAATCTTTTTGGTCTCAGAAAAAAGACCCTCTCTCTCTCTCTCTCTCCAATTTAGTTCCAGTGTTTCAAACTCTGGTTCAGACTCTCCAGTGGTGGCTGGAGGAGGACAGTCTAAGACAAGGTGTCTCTTTCCTCAGTCAGGTTCCTATAGTGATTTTCACCATGGATGCTTCCCTGCTGGGATGGGGAGCCCATCTGGACCAGCTCACTGCTCAGGGAACATAGTCTCATCAGGAGTCTCACCTGCACATAAATCTTCTCGAACTCAGGGCTGTCTTTCTAGCATTTCAGGCATTCTCAAACACAATTCAGGAGAAAGTGGTGCAGATCTGGACAGACAACACCACAACCATGTGGTACATCAGCTAGCAGGGGGGCACTCGGTCCTCGACCTTGTGCACCAACGCCATGAAAATATGGTCATTAGCATATTCCCTTCAGGTTTCCTTGATAGCTGTGCATTTCCCAGGGAAGGACAATGTACTAGCAGATGCTCCCAGCAGGATTTCTCAAGGTCACCATGAATGGGCCCTGGATCCTCTAATTCTTCAAGTAATTTTCAAGAGGTAGGGCACTCCAGAGATAGACCTCTTTGCAGCCCCAGACAATTGCCAGCTTCCTCTATTCTGCTGCAGACCCTCCTCTTTTGGGGTCTGTTCCCCAAGATGCTCTCCTATTGGATTGGACAAGCAGGTTTCTGTATGCTTTTCCTGTGATATTCAGAGTTCTGGTCAAGATCAGATCTTAGCTTTGCACAGTGATCCTAGTGGCTCCAGACTGGGCCAGTCAGCCATGGTACCCCCAACTATTGTCAGTGTCAGTGACAATTCCCACTGTGTCTTCCCAGACAGTACAATCTCCTCACCTCCTCACAGGAGAGGGTACTGTATCCCAACCTTCAGACTCTCAAACTCATAAGCTTGGCTCTTGAGGAGCTAGAGTATGCAAGCCTGCATCTTTCCCAATCAGTCTTGGACATTCTTAAGGTTAGTAGAAAACCTTCCACTAGAAAAACTTACAATTTCCAAATGGAAGAGATTTGGTTTCTGGTGTTCTTAGAGGCATATTCAGCCAGATTCAGCTGACATTGCCACTGCTTTGGACTATTTGGTGTATCTTAACAGTTTAGGCCTCAGGCCTACCACTCTCAAAGTGCATTTGGCAGCCATCTCTGCCGTCCTTTCAGCTGGGAAGGGCACTCCCTTAGCCTCCCATTCAGTTTTCAAGAAATATTTCAAAGGTCTGGTTCATATCAATCCTCCCTTTAGGGTCCCTACTCCTGTTTGGGATCTGAATATCTGTATTGCACAGCGTATGCAGTCCCCCCTTTGAACCATTATCTTCAGCTGAGCTAAAATTCTTGACTTGGAAAAGGATTCCTGGTAGCCATTACCTCTGCTAGGAGAATCAGTGAATTACAAGCTTTATCAGTGGAACCTGATTTCATTAAATTTCACAGGGATAAGGTGGTCCTTCGAATGAACAGAAAGTTCCTCCCCAAGGTGGTATCAGACTTTTATTTGAACCAGTCTATGTCATTGCCTGTATTTTTCACTGATCATTCTTCCTCTGGGGAGAGAAGACTACACAGTCTTGGTGTAAAGAGGGCCCTTAGTTATTATATAGAACACACTAAGGCCCATAGAAATGACTGTTCACAGCTGTTTCTCATTTATGGAGAAGTGGGAAAAGGTAAACCTGCCACTAAGAGAACTATTGCCAGGTGGATTGTTTCCTGTATCCAGTTCTGCTATTCAGAGTTGGGGAAAGAGCCACCCTCAGGCCTGAGGGCTCACTCCACCAGAGGTACAGCTGCTTCGGTCGCAGCAGCTAGAGACATGCCCCTAGTAGAAATCTGTAAAGCAGCCACCTGGAAAACTGTTCACACATTTACCAAGCATTATTCTCTTGACATCCAGTCAAGAAGTGACACTAGGTTTGGCACAGCAGTGCTGCAGAACTTGTTCCCAAAATAGGTTCTGTAACTCCCTCCTCCAAGGGGATACTGCTTGGTAGTCTGCATATAGTCAAAATACAGCAAGACTTCATGTTGTTTGAAGAAAAAATTACCATAGTAATGCTGTTTCTTCTAATGGAGTCTTGCTGTATTCTGACCTCCCTCCCTTCCTCCCCTCTTGCAACCTAGTTGTTTTGGGATGTGGGCTGGCAGGCGCAGTGCTGCACCTCAGAGGTATGCCTGGGTTACCTCTTCTAAGGAGGAGGTTTTTGTTGTTATTACTTTAAATATATATTATGAAGTTTTACTACCTACTTGGATTCTTTTTGGAGTTCTCAACTTGGGTCTTTTGGACCCTAAAAATCTGTTTATTGCCTTTTGGCACAAAATTTTAGAAACAATTTCTATTTAGTAGTTAGTTAGCATAGTGCTTGTAAGAATCTGACGGTTACACTGAGGAGTACCAGGGACAGAGGTTTGAAAACCGAGCTTGAGCTCAACGTTCTATGCCTTGGCATAGAGTTAACCTTTTCCTCTCCAGAGCAGTTCAAGTGCTGGGGTTAACTGCATATAGTCAGAATATAGCAAGACTCCATTAGAAGAAACAACATTACTATGGTGAGTAATTTTTTCTTGCATCGGGGTCAGACACAAGGGCCTTGATGGAAGGGGGGGCTGACCAAGTACACGTCAGCACCCCTGACGTTAGAATGGGTGAAGCCGGTGGCTGAGGTCCTGACGGAAGCACCGTTGATGGGTCCGGCAAAGAAAGGACCGGGTCAGGAACCCAATGAACAGACAGGTTTGGCACCGGTGCCTCGGGCCCAGTGACCCCAGGGAGGAAAGAGTAACTGGGGTGGAGGGAGACCGAACCACCTCCAGAGGTCCCACTCCTCCATACCTGACAAGACCACTGGGGTCGGAGGCTCCTCTGGGGGAAGTGGAAGAGGGAGGCTCCCACCCAGGAGGGGCTTGAGGGGAGGGTTGGCCGATAGCCACTGGCGTACTCGGCCGGACGTGGGGTGAGGTGGCGTCAGCCCTCGATGGGAGAGCAGAGTCTGTGCCATCGTCCGAGGCAGAGACGGCTGGCTTATCAGATGAAAGAGGGACCAGGCAGAAGAGGGTAAGGCCCTCAACCGGTTTATCGGTCGTAGTTGCGCAGGTCCCTGATTGAACCTGGGGACCTGACTTATCGACAGCCGGGCGGTCCCCAGAGGAGCTGGGGGCTGGCTTATCGCAGAGACTGGACAGCGGATGACTTACCGGTTGATATTGGGAGAAAAGCAGCAGAAGGGCCTGAAGAGGTCCCAGACGTGGCCTGGAGTACCACAAGGGCAGGCAGCAGGGGAACGGCCTTACTGGTCTAGGGCTTACTTGTGGCCCGATCTCGATCCTCCAGGTGCTCCCGCTCTTGATGTTTCTCCTTATCTTTCTTTTTCTTCTTCGGAAGGGGAAGGGGAAGAAGCAGTGTCCCTCAGCTTTTGCATCTCTTTTTCCAATGAGGCCATTCTGGTATTCAAAAGGTGGGCCTTCAGAGCCTGCTGTCTCAGTTTGCGGGTGGCCTGATTAAAGGGTTTGCAGTTAGGGCAGGCCGCAGTGTTGTGTTTCGGGCCTAGGCAAAAGAGGCATCGATGGTGACCATCCTTGTGGGGGATCTGTGCACCGCACTGCTCACACTTTTTCTTTGTCTTCGCTGTCGGAGGTGGAGAAGACATAAAAGAAATGGAATCGAGAGAAATTAAGCGAGAAAAAAGATGAAAATGGCGATCGACTGAGCAGCGTTTACCGCTAGGAACTCTGTGCAGGTCGACGGCAGGAAAGAACTGGAAGGCGGCATGGGGACTGTCCACTATATAGGGTCACACTGACATCTGCATGTGACGTCAGGTGGGCATTCCCCTGCCAGGCATTGCTGGAAATGTTTGCTGTGCGGTCCTGATGCCAGGGGGCGCAGTCCTACATGTTATGACCTACTGCAGGAACCCTCTTGAAGTAAGATCTCTGGGTTAGTGATAGTTGGGGGTGACTTTAACACTTCCCTCTTGCCACAACTTCATAAATCAGACACCCACCCAGGCAAGAAATCATGGGCCTCCACAACCCTACATAGGATGATATACGAGTATGTTTTTTTGGATATATGGAGGCAACTCCATCCATCATCCAGAGATTACACATACTATTCCCCCAGGCATAACCTTTATTCCAGAATAGATTACTTCTTAATTCCCACTGATTGGGACTGGGTGGTGGAGGGAGTTCGGATAGGAAATATGAGCCTCTCAGACCATGCACCAGTCACAATGAAAATGGTCTTTGATACACACCATAGAGATATCACGTGGAGACTGAATCACAGCCTGCTTAACAAAGATGAGTTTAAATCTCTCATTAAAGAGGAAATAAAACATTTCAGCAGTTTAACCCAGTAACAGACACTATTCCAACTATATATTGGGATGTGCTTAAGGCATTTCTCCATGGCAGAATAATTGCCTGTGCAACTATGGTGAACAAAGATGCTTAGAAAAGCAAAGAACATTGGAGAGGGAAATATTTGAGCTGGAAACTCAGCACAGAAGAAGTCAAAAGAAAGTTAGATAAAGCTAGATCTGACCTGACTTAATTATTAAACTACAAAATAGAAAGAATGCTTCACTTTGCTAGACGAAGGTTTTAGGAGCAGGGCAATAGGGCAGGCAAGCTGCTAGCAGGACAACTTTGTAAGGAAGCCGCAAACAGAGTGGTCCTTCAGCTGAGACAGAGTCCCGGAGGAAGCCTGTTGACCCCCCCCCCCCAAAAAGCAATCTCGCAATGCTTTGCCAATTTCTATCAACAACTTTATTTATTTATTTATTTTATTGATTGAATTTTGTTGACCCGGTAGGCCCACTGAGACTAGAAGTCCCTTTTTCAGGGGCGACCGGGGGGAGGGGGGAAACAGATGGTAACCAACTGAAATTGAACCAGATTAAGCTGTTGTTGGTATTTTTTTAGTGAATGGGGGAAATTTGTCCAGGACACCTGCGAAACTCCCCTACTCTCCACTGGGGGAATTGCTGGCCGTCAGCCAAGATGGCCACTTCACGTGTGCTGGAGGAGAGTACAGATGTCTTGGGGACAGGGGAGCAGGCCTCCTCCCCTGTCTTGCTTCCTTCAGAGGCTGAATGTTCGACTTTGTCTAGTTCTGTGGTTTGTGACCAGGTTTTGAAATATAGTTCTGCAAATTTGGACAGCAATATTGAGATTGTACCTGAAACGGATGTTTCTTTGGATGAGATAGCTCAGCATCCTTTGGTCAAGCGGCTGGAGTGCTTCCCTTTAGAACTTGTGGATTGCGATAGCTTTGCTCCGTAACAGACCTCCGTAGCTGCATTGTTTTCATCGCTGGCTCAACCGGCACAGATTGATAATCAGCGCCAGTTGGTGTGTGGCGCAGCGTTCTTGCAGACGTCGGAAGATCAGCCTGTTGTCTTGGAAGCTGCAATTCCCTTGGCCTCATGTTTACAGATTTCTCCTGAGGAAAAGACTGGCAGTTCAGTCACCGATTAGGGTGAGTGCCTAGAGTCCGGATCAGGGGAATTGATTGACGAGTCTTCCGCTCGGTCTGTGGGTTCTAATTCTGCATATGGTTTGGATTTACTGAGGATTCAGCTGCTGGTGCATGCTGCTGCTACCTCACGGAGCCCAGAAGTGGAGCATTTTTCAATGGATTTTTCAACTTCAGTCCCCTCTATGGTCCCAAGTACCCCTCTTGTTTCAGTCTCTTCCCCTAGTGCTATTCCCTTACCTTCTAAACAGAATATTGCTATTAATGATTCTCCTGCGGTTTGCTCAGATACTGCTCCAGTGTACCCCCTCCTCCCTTTAATACTACTCTGGTCCCCCCTGCTTATGATGACAATGTTTCTGTGACTGGGGTCACTATTGCAGAGGCTTTATGGGGGCGGGCTGGCAAAAATCACCGGTTTCTCTTACGTGGTCCTCTCCTCCTCAGGACTCCCCTGGAGTAGCCGATGTTCGTGACACCTTAGCTATTCCTTCAGGTCTGCATTTGACAAAAAATTCAGTCTTGAACTTGGGTTTTGCCTCTGCTTCTGTTGATTTTGTCCCTGGCCTTCCTACATCTCCTTCTCCTACTCCACCTGTTTCCAACTTGTTAGTTTCTTCCCCGCTAGCATATACCGGTACGACCCCTCCACCCACTGCCCCCAGTCGGCCTGTGTATATCAACATAGGACAACCTATGGCTACTACTGCCCCATCTACTACTTCTTCCATGCATTCTGATTCTCCCCCCATGAAGGGGTGCAGGCTTCTCTACCAGTACTGGGCCTCGCCCTAGATCGTGTGCTGGACTTTTTCATGCCCCCCCCCCGAACTGGCAAAACGCCGCATGGGCTGTCAGAATCAAGTACAAAAGGGGTTTGGAAATTTTTCCTGATTGGATTTATGTGGGGAAGACCTTGATTAAAGACAGTCTACAGTTTTTGCCCATAGACGTTTATGCTGTCATCCATACTTCTGGAGATACTAATTTTGATCTTAGTTTTAAGACTTCTGCAGGCCTGGAACAATTTGGGGCATGTTATCAACAGGTGAAGTACCCCACTATGGTCTCCTCTTGTGGCTATTCCCCTTTCAAGACCTGCTATCAGAACCATTACGGTGTTGTTTAAAAGTGAGGGAGTGGCTGTTACAGATATTATTCAATGGTTAAAGTTAAAATGCATGGTTTTAGGCCTTCCGGAAGCCATTATTGATTCTGAACAGTTTTGGACTGGAGGCTGCAAGATTCAAGTGTGATTACCCTATCTGAATGGTGTGCTGCAACATCTCCCAAGTTGTTTTTACTTGGGCAGGGATCGTGGTTTTATTTTTTATGCTGGGCAGCCTAAGTCATGTTTTCATTGTGAAGCCCAGTCTCACTTGAGTAATGCTTGTGATAAACTGAAGTGCTCGCTCTGTTTAGGTGTTGGTCACACTAGTCTGGGATGCCCAAACTCTACCTATTGTAACCTCTGCGAAGCTACTTCTCATACCTTTCGTAACTGCCCCGGGCCTTCCATAATGATCCCTCTAACACACAAGATAAACAAGAAGAAGCTGTGTATAAGGCTCAGCAGCATGCTGCTGCCAGACCTTCTCCTACTGCTCAGCCCCCTTCCTCTGCCGCTCCACCCTCTCATTCCATTACTCGGCCTCCTCCCCCTGCAGACGGTCCACAGGATCTTGGACAGACCCCAGGGCTATGGTCCATGAGGGAGGAATCCTCAAACCTAGTCTCTGATTCTGTTGTTGCTCCTGGTATAGATTTGAGTTCAGAGAAGGTGGACTGTTCTGCTCCTGCTCTACCCTTTTCCGAGCCAGGGCAGGAGACCCCTTCGGGTGCGGTTATCCAGGATTCGGGTGCTGAGGATTTTCCTGTTTTGTCTTCTGTGGCGGATGCTCCTGAAATGCCTCCTCCTGATGATGTGGCATGGCCCCTCAAATCACAAAGACGGGTCACTAGAAGCAGTTCCCTTAAAGGTTCTGCTGAATCCCTGTTTTTACCTGACACATTGAGACCAATGGATGTAGTGCCAACCACTAAGCAGTATGCCCCATTAGCTAAACGTAAACAATCTGCAGGGATGGAAAATGACTCTGATGCTTCCTCAGTGGCATCTTCCTCTCAACCCGATCCTTTTACTGACTCAGAGCAGGTTCTCAGTGATTCAGAAAACATGGGCAAGAAGAGGTGTAAAAGAAGATCTCCTGGGAAAGGGAAGAAGTCTTGATCCTTCTTTTACTGCTACTTATGCTCTTTGACCTTAAGTGCGGGACATTGAATGTTAATAGCATTCAGAATCCTAAAAGACGGCGTTCCACTTTTTCTATCTTGAAATCTTTTGATTTACATATAATTTTTTTTACAGGATACCAGATTGTATTCCCTGTATGATACTCGAAGTGCTTCTAGGGAATGGTCTCGTGGGCTTTCTTATTGGTCTTTGGGGGAAGAGCTTTGTGCTGGGGTGGGGATTCTGTTTAATAATCTAGATTTTGTCCTTACCCGTTTAATTGATTTGATTCAGGGGAGGGTTTTGATATTGGATGTGGTTATTTTTTCCCAAGAATGGAGGCTGATTAATATTTACAAGCCTCAAGTTAAGACTCAGAGAGTGGAAGTTATGAAGGCCATTCAGCCCTATTTGCATACTACTAAATTGGTTTTGTTTGGTGGGGATTTTAATTGTATTCTTTCTCTGTCTGACAAAACTGGCTTGACCCAGAAATTGTATACTGATTCCAATTTTTTGCTTTCCGTGTGTGAGACTGCCCGTTTAAAGGATGGGGCTTTGTGTGGCCTTCAACCTCCTTCTCACACTTTTCATAGGGGACGATCCTCTTCTTTGATCAACTTTTTTTTTTCTTTCTGATTGGGTACCCCGTACTCAAACATTGGTCCTCCCTATTGAAACCTCTGACCACTGTTTATTACAGGTGCATTTGGGTCTATCTCAGAATAAACCATGTTCTCACAGTCACTGGAAAATGAATACGAAACTTTTGGAAGATGCCTGTGTTTGGCAGGAGTTACATTCGGTCCTCCAGTCACGGCTTTCTTTGTTTGATTTTTATGATGATCCTATAAATTAGTGGTTGGAAACAAAACAGAAAATTAGGCAATATTGTTGTCTTAGTTCTAAACTTAAACATAATTCTATTTATGTACAATACTTAGATAAAAGACGACATTTACAGAAATTGCTTTCTTTACAATCCTCTTTTGGCTTGGATTATTCATCTCAAATTGCCCAACTAAAAAAAGATATGTGTTCTTTCCAATACGATAGGGCAACCTCTTTGTTCATGGAACAGAAGTATGGCATGAAAGGCCCTGCACAGTCAGTGAACCCCTATGATTGCTGTAAGCAACGAGTAGACATTAAATATATGCCGACCCTGAAGGACCAGTCAGGGGTGATTTTTGATAATATTCAGGATATTTTGAATGTTGTGGTGCAGCATGCTTCTGCTATGTTTGGTCAAGCTGCTCCTGTTTTGGATGACATGTCAAATTTACTGGGTAAACTTTCTCTTCCTACTCTATCTGCAACAGATACCAGAGTCTTGACACAGCCTAGTACTCCCTCTGAGGTACACTTTTTAATACGCAAGTTAAATAATAAAGATAATATTAGTCGTTTCCTTACTATTATTTCAGCAGAAGGGGGTATGAATGCCTTTTAGTTAGCAATTGATGTTGATGCTGAAAAGACACTCAGTAGGGATGATTGGAGTTTCCTTATGGCAGTATTGGCCAGATTTGGGTTAGTGGAAAATTTTATTAATGCAGTCAGTGCCCTGTATACAAGTCCAGAAGCAATGGTTAAAGTAAATGGTTGTGCCTCAGCAAGATTTTCATTGAGCAGGGGAACTTGTCAGGAGTGCCCCTTGTCCCCCCTGCTCTTCTTCACCCTGTCCCTGGAGCCTTTGGCAAACCAGATCAGACAACATCCAGGCATTAAAGGGATAAGGGTGGGAAGTCAGGAGCATAAGATAGCACTTTATGCTGATGACACCCTTCTTTTTTAGGTGACCCTGTTAACTCCTTTCAGCCACTTCCCCGTATTATAAACAGATTCCACCAGTTAGCAGTATACAGGATGAACCTTACCAAATCAGAAGCAATGGTAATTAGTGGTGCCCCCCCCCCCCCGAATTCCGGGTGCAGTTTCCATTTGCATGGGCACCTCTTAATACCTTTAGATATCTTGGAATTCAGATATCCACTGATATTACTAAACTGTTCTCTAATAATTATCAAAAATTGCTTAACACCGTTAAACAAAATGTTGCCAGGTGGAGACTCCAGGAGAGTGTACTCTGTAAAAATGGATGTCCTCCCTAGACTGCTCTTTTTATTTCAGATGACCCCTGTCTCCCTCCCACTCCCTTTTTGGAAAGAGCTGGATTCTGTAGTTTCCAAGTTTGTTTGGCAGGGAAAGAGACCGAGGCTCTCTCATCGTTTATTAAGTCCCCCAACCCGATCTTCCTGGGTATTATTTGGTTGCTCAGGCACCCTGACTGTACTCCTGGGCAAAGCAACGGGTGGTGGCAGGGTGGTATCTAATGGAGACAGAACAACTGGAATTTCCACTTTGGGCACTACCTACAGCCTCCATCTCATCTAAATTATTTAGTAGGGTGGTGAACCTATGGACCAGACATACACTGAAATCACTTATTCAAATCCGCAGATCCTTGGGGGTACCTGAGGGTATTAGTCCTCTAGCTCTTATTAGACATCATGAATCCTTTTCCCTCCCAGATCTTGACCAGGGGTATAGATGTTGGGAACTTAGGGGCCTCACCAGATTTACCCACTTCATTCAACAGGGTACCTGTGCCACATTTGCGTACTTACAGCAGAAATATGGGCAAAAACGAGAAGACCATTTCCGTTTTCTTCAAGCAAGGCATTTCATTCAGCAGTCTACACACTTAGAGCAGTTACAGAGATCTCTGGAGGACTAGAGGAACTCTTTTATAGCTGGATCACACTAAATGTGAGGATGAGACCCATCTCACAGATTTACACCCTGTTAATTACACAGTTTTTGCAGCGCACGGGACAGATCCCCTTAAAGTGGGAAACTGAAGCAAATCACACTATTGATATTCAAGACTGGCTTCATGCCCTGCGACAGGGCTGGCATTTAACTTCTTCCCCCAGTTGGGGGGAGTTTCAGTGGAAGGTGTTGGTGCATTGTTCATAACCCCAGTTATTACCAAACATTTTAGTTCCACATACTCCTCATTTTTTGGACCTGCCCCCTGACTTCAGTCTTTCTGGCAACAAGTACATACCCACATACAACAAATCCTTGGGATTTCTCTTCCTTCCAGTTTTCCTTACCTAATCCTGGGTTTACAGGATAGGACACACCTTCGCATGTCTCAACAAAACAGACAACTGTACCATGTACTCCATTATGGGCAAGCTCATGGAAACCATACTAAAGGGAAAGTTGGTGGAATATCTAGAGGAGCATGGTCTCCAGGATGAGAGGCAGCATGGGTTTATGGGGGGGGGGGAGAGATTGTGTCAAACAAATCTGATTGACTTCTTTGACTGACTCTAAGACAGTAGACAGGGGCCAAGCCGTAGACATCCTCTGTCTTGATTTCAGCAAGGCCTTTGACTCTGTGCCCCACAAACGATTGATCAGGAAGTTGGTGGATCTTGGGGTTGGGGAAAAGATGGCCAGATGGGTGGAAAACAGGCTGAGGGACAGAACCCAGAGGGTGGTTGTGGGGGGAGAGTTATCCGGCACCAGAGTGGTAACTAGTGGGCTCCCATAGGGCTTGGTGCTGGGGCCAGTGTTGTTCAATGTCTTCATCATTGACATTGGGGATGGCATTAAGGGCAAAATGTGCCTATTCACGGATGACACCAAGCTCTGTGGGAGAGTGGACACAGCTGAAGGGATGCAGGACCTACAGTAAGATATGGAAAAGCTTGGAAGGTGGTCCAGGATCTGGCAGCTTGGCTTCAATGCCAAGAAATGCAAAGTTATGCATATTGGAACCAAGAATCCCAGGACAGAGTACTACTTGGGTGGAGTCTGACTATCTGCATCAGAGGAGGCGAAGGACCTGGGAGTGATGCTCACTAGTGACCTGAAGCACTCCACGCAGTACAAGAAAGCAGCAGCAAAGGCAAACAAGATGCTGGGATGCTTATCTAGGGGGATCAGTAGTAGGAGAGAGGAGGTTATACTGCCCTTGTTCAGGTCACTGATAAGGTCGCATCTAGGGTATGGAGTTCAGTACTGGTGCCCACACCTCAAAAAGGACATTAACCTGCTGGAGAAGGTCCAGAGGAGAGCTGCAAAGATGATAGCAGGTCAGCAGGGTAAGGCATACAAGGAGAGGTTGAGGACACTGAACATGTACTCCCTGGAAGACAGGAGAGAGAGAGGGGGGACATGATTGGGACCTTCAGGTACTTGAAAGGGATAAATAAGGTTGATAATGAGAGTCTCTTTAAGCTGAGTGGCAACCATAACACGAGGGGGCACAGCCTTAAGCTGGAGGGTGGGAAGTTTAGGAGGGAGGTCAGGAAGCACTTCATAGAGAGGGTGGTGGACACTTGGAATGTGCTGCCATAAGAGGTCATCTAGTTGAAGACAGTGGGCAGCTTTAAGAGAGGCTGGGATAGGCATAGGGCGAAGGTAAAGATCATGGGGAGGGAGGATGGGAGGAGTGGGGAGGGAGGGCAGGGACACTAGCTCAAGCTATGAACCCTGCAATATAAGCAGACTTGATAGACCAAATGGCCTTCCTCTGCTGGCTTCTTCATATGTTCGTGTGTGCTCCGGGTAGCTGCACTTAAATGTATTACCCTGACTTGGCTATCAGTTGAGCCTCTGACGATAACACTCTGGGTAGGGAAAGTGAAGGAACTTGAAGTTATGGAGAGAATTACTGCTACCCTCAGACTCCGGTTAGACACATTTTTGGAGGTCTGGAGGCCATGACACTTGGGCATTGAGCAAGAGGAGCTTGGAGAGAGGGTGAGGGTGTGAAATCCAGAACTGCCGCAAAGCAGCGAGTCAGACTAGGCTGCTGAATTGTGGAATGGGGGAGGATTGGATTATTTAGGGATTTGGAGGACTTTCTCCTCACCATAACATTATCATAATGCATCCCCATTCGTATTCTTATCCAGATTTATTCATTTAATTATTCATTCCCTGAACTATGTTAACTTGCTGTTGTACCTATGTCATGAAATAGCAACACCTGCATTCTGGACTCCAAATTTTTCACCTCCTCTCTACCAACGTCCGCTGTCTCCATGAACCTGCCATAGCTCACACTGTTTGCGATCTCCCTAGTACCTGCCCTGGTCAAGCTCTCAGCTTGACCTTGGATAGTGTGGCGCCTGTTGAAATTGGCCCCATTGTGTCTGTCTAGGTGCCCACCCCCTCTCCCTTACTGCTATTCTGAGCCTCCGTATTACAGCGCCTACCCATGCCCCCCGATCACCTACACAACTACTTTGAACAAGTATTTTACCCTAACTACCGTTTCTCTGATTTTCCCTTAGGCTAGCCCCAGGTCGGCCCAAAGCCAGAGAGTTCTAACCAGCTGCCATTGCTCAGTACTCCTCAATTAACATATTTTCACTCCTGCCCTCCCTCCCCCTTCCACCTCATAGGCCCTAAGCTGCCTTGTTCAAAGGTATACGTAGATTCCACTAGTACACGCCTCATCGCTGAAGGAATGTGGCCCTTTATTGCTTATAGGCCTTATGGCCAATCTTATGCCTTTTTCGCTAGCTCCCTGCATAGGGACCCATTCTTTCTTTAGGAATGCCCTGCCATGTAATGATGTCCCCTTTACTGATTCTTTCATGTCCTCATCGCAGGCCTACCCTTTTCTGCTGCCATGGCACATTGGGACTTCATCACATATGTTTAATATGTGCATTGGACTTAGAAAATCCCAAAAGCTACACTTCCCCCCCACGGCACCAGGCCAAGGTACTTCTACATGCAACCTTGGGAGCACATGGCTTCCACTTAAACTATGATATGCTTTGCCCATCTTATCAGAACAAAAGGGTTCGGGCACGATCCGTTAAGTTTGTGTTGAGAGTCCTTAAAATGATACTATTCATGCTTCTGTTCTTTTCTGGCATCGAACTGAACCCAGGTGCCCCTCTACCTATCTCTGCTCCTTGCGACCGTATCAACCTAAAAGGTCTAAGCATCCTCCATATTAATGTTGTGCAGCCTCCTAAGTAAGTTAGATGCCATTCAGGCTTGGATTGTACACACGAAACCTGACATCCTGGTGGTCTCTGAGACCTGACTCAAGCCCACTATGCTAGACCCTGAGGTCAGCTTACCTGAATACAATATCTTTCGTGCAGACAGAGGGACTAGAGATGGGGAGGTTGCCATCTACGTATAGGAAAAATATAACATTTCTATTACCAATGCCTCTTCATTGCCGAAAGAATTTGAAAGCCTCACGATCAAAGTCCAACTCTAAAACACCTTGGCCTTGCACATCATATGATGCTACAGGACTCTCTCTGCAGGGATTCAAGTGTTAAGTCACCTTTCTCACTCTCTTAGTGTGCTGCAGTCTGAAGTCATAATCCTGGGTGATGGTAACCTGGGCTGACTTTCGGACTCCTCCAAACCCTTAAAAACTCTATGTGACTCATTTGGACTTACTCAAATTGTCTCAGAAGTGACCCATCCAAATAAAAAGAACCCAAATAAAAGCTCCCTACTAGACATTATTCTAGTAAACAAGCCACACCTCTTCTCACATTCTGGAGTCTTCTTCACTGATCTCAGTGACCACTGCTTTCTTGCTTGCATAAGTGCTGCACCCACGCCTATTTCTAATTCCAGGTTCACAATCAGGAGATGTTTACATAATTTAGTGCCACAAGCCTTCCTTTTGGACTTACAAAACTCCTTGCTACAGCAGGACTTCTACCTAGCCAAGACAGTAGAGACAGCACACGAGACCTTCCATACTATTGTCCGTGGAGCTGTTGACAGACATGCCCCCTTGATCAAAGCATGTACCAAGAAAAAGACTCTCCCTTGGTTTACATCTCAACTGAAGTCAGCTTTCCTCAATAGGGACAAGATCTGGAAGAAAGCATGTAAATCAAAGCTTCAGTCGGATTGGGCTGATTTTAGGGCAGCCAGAAACCTCCGCATAAAGCTTGTCAGAAACACTAAGGCTAACTACTTCCAGTCAGCTCTGGACTCCTCCACCAAGGACCCTGCCAAATTCTGGCAAACCCTTAGAGATATTCAAGGTTATGCTTTGTCAGGTTCTCTCCCTACCAAGATCTTATACAAAGGATCCCTCATTACCGAGAAGGCAGAAATCCTTGACTGCTTTAATTAATCATTTTATTACCACAGGTATGGACTTTGACATCTCACCTGCAAATAACCTACATACCCAGTTCTCATCACAAAGACCAGCAAGCCCTCCCCCTGTCCACAGTACTCCTGTCACGGGTTTCTCCTTCCAACCGGTAGCTTACAAGAAAGTGGATGACCTGCTCCTTCAGTTGGATGCCAGAAAAAGCATAGGAGTGGACCTCATTGGCCCCTTTTTCCTAACGCTCGGTCACCAAGTGCTGGCAGCTCCATTAATGCACCTCTTTAATATGTCCCTCAGCTTGGGTAAACTCCCCTCTGTCTGGAAGACTGCCCAAGTTTTACCACTCTTCAAATCAGGAGACCCCAGAGACCCAAATAACTACAGGCCAATCTCCTTACTCCCCACCCTATCAAAACTGCTGGAGAAATTAGTGAATTGCCAACTTAGAAACTATATTGATGCCTCAAATCTGCTAAACCCTGTGCAATCAGGCTTTAGGCTATGCCATAGCACAATCACAGCTCTGGCTAAAGTCACAAACGACTGGCAGAGAGCCCTTGACTTCACGTATAGGTGGTATTCCTCGACTTAAGCAAGGCCTTCAATACTGTTGAAGAAGAAGAAGAAGAATCAGCATTTATATAGCGCTTTTCATACATCCAAAGCGCTTTACAAACAATGCTAGACTGGTAGTGAAGTGACTGAATGTGTGGCAGCGGCCATATCGCACATCATCACCCACACACAGCCTGGATAATTGCATGAACCAGTTTATGGGAAGGGGAATGTTGGCTGGGACACCGGGAATGTTCCCTACTCTTTGCGAAGAGTGCCCTGGGTTCTTTTACTTCCACCTGGACACCCACCAGAACAACACCAGGATGGGCAGAAGGAACCTCGGTTTAACGTCTCATCCGAAGGACGGCACACCCCAGCAGTACAGAACCCCCCAATACTGCACTCGGATGCCAGCAATTTTTAGGTGCAAGTCCAATCCCGGTGTGGGACGAGAACCCACGACCTTCTGGTCGAGAGGCAGATGTGCTATCAACTAATCCACACTGACACCTGTTGACCATGCATTGCTCTTAGTAACTCTCAGCAACATTGGTCTGGATGCACTTTCCCTAAAATGGTTCTCATGCTACCAAACAAAGTGGATTCAGCCAGTGAAAGCAGTAGGAGATTTCTCCACTCTAAAACAGATTAGCAGAGGCATACCACAAGGCTCCATCTTGGGGCCCTTACTTTTCTCACTTTATATCAACAACATCAACCGTGGAATCAAACTTTCCAGTGTACATCTCTGCAGACAACACGGTCCTTTACACTGCCAGGCCTGCTCCCGAATATGCCTGCTTGGACTTGCAAGCAGATTTCCTTGCGCTGCAATAAAACCTCCTGAGTCAAAAGCTCCTCTTGAATGCCAAAAAGATCAAGGCTATGCTGTTATCCCCAACGACCAAGTCCATAATCTCCCTTAAGCACGACAATATTCCCACTATCACCACCCTGCTTGGTGAGTCACTTGACTATGTGACCAAGTTCAAGTACCTAGGTATGTGGATTGACAACAGACTTTCTTTTGCTGATCATATAGATAAGCTCTCAAAAAAACTTGGACACAGGAGGCCAGAAAAAGCTTAGTACAAACCACGTTCCTAGCTGTCTTGGACTATGCAGACTTCGTGTATGGCAAAGTCCCAAAAACCACCCTATCTAAGCTTGACACCCTTTATCATAGGGCCTTACATTTCATCTCAGGTGTGGCATATAATACCCATCACTGTGTACTCTATTCCACGGTAGGATGGACCTCACTTACGTTCAGGAGGCAAAGGAACACTATACTATGGACCTATAGATCTATATCCAAGATGCTACCCTCCTACATTTCTGACTGTCTGCCCTCCTGCACCTTACGAAACTATGCCTTAAGAAGCGGTTCATACATCTCACTAGCTGTGCCTAAAGTCTTTTCCCTTTTTGGCAGAGCCTCCTTCAGCTATGTGCTGCCCCAGCTATGGAACAACATCCAGAAATCCATAAAATTGGTGCATCCTATTGGTTTTGCGGAATTCAAGTCACTCTGTTTGAGATACTTCTCGGAGCCTTGTCAGTGTCCTCCCTTCGCTAAACTGTAGCTATACATTGCTATTTTTACAGTCAACCCTCTACACTTTCTGTCTTCTCGTTAGAATTACCCTAAGCCATGTTCCTGGATTCATCCTTGCTTTCTACTTGCTGCTGAGCCCCCAGCTTGCACTGTCGCTAGCAGTAACTCTGCTCTACTAGCACATTGGTGCTGACTTGCTTCTACCGCTCTGCTGTACTGTTTACTGGGAGGAGGCTTCGCCTTACGACCGGGCCTCATTGATTATCCTTGTGCCTTGTTTTTATTGCTATGTATTGTATTACTATGCCCATTTGTGCTATGTGTTCTATTGTGCTACTGAATTATTTGTTCTGTACCTACCAGGCCCTCCTTGAAAATGAGCTTGCTCAATGGAGTTTCACCTGGCTGAATAAAGATTGATTGATTGATTGAAGGGTCACAAAAGCACACCGCACACAAGTTGTTTTTATTGTTTCTTCTTTTTATTAATTGTATTCTCCTAGCATTGATTGTTAAAATCATAAATAATCTGTTTTCTCTGCATTTTCTCTTCCTTTTCAGTATTGGCAATTTATGATTTGGACATTTAATAATGAACCCAATTGTAGAACTATAAAGTTTATAACTGTCTTCATATGTACTGAAATCAACTGATGGACAATCCAGTCTATTTTCAGTTATTCATCATCTATCTACATGATAAAATAGGAAGACAAAGGAGACATACTTAAATTTCTGGTGTTCTGTATATCAAGATGATTGATTACCTGTGTTAATGTAAGGCTGGATGCACTGTATTGTGCTATAATTAATTGGTTCCATTTTTTACAGTGGAAGAAACTGTGTGTTAAATACCGTAACACCTGAGTAGGTGTTACAGCATTCACGTGGCTTCTTCCAATAGCAATATGCTCGAGACAGAAACAGAAGGTGAGTGCGAGCATCAGCGTCCGTTTTCTGACACAAATAACTCACCTCCTCAGTCGCATTCGCTCTGCACGAAACTGTCTCTGCCACGGGCAAATAATCTAATTTTCATTCTGATTACCAGTTCAATAATAAAATGTTAATGTTCAATATTCAAGCACAGTTCTCTTTTTCTCAGACACATAAAAGCATTCATCTCCACAAGGTAATATTCCAGTTATTTTTTAAAGTCAAATCTCAACAGAAAAAAAAGTCACCCTTCAATTATATAAAACAAAATATGGGGTGCAGTGTGTTTCACTCGAATTTAACACAAATCCTCGTTGTTGGATGGCTATCATAAACACCTCAGTCTTCGCCCTTGGGGTTTATGTGCCATCCAACAACTCGGGTGTGTGTTAAATTCTCGTAACACACTGCACACATACTTTATCCTATATGTTATACATTTTTGCCTTAATAAAAATTAAAGTGAAAGTCATGAGTAGCTTTGTGGGGGAGCAGACATTGGCTGGTGCCATGCTGTGCACACTTGCCTGCATACATATGTGTACCCTCATTGCTGATGTCTTGTTGGAAGGGTTGTAAAATCAGAAGAACCCCTAGCAGGCAGATTGAAAACTGCCCCACACCAGCAACCTTGGCCCCTCCTTTGGAATCTGGATTCACACCATGGCGGGATATGAGGGGCCCCGCCACTCTGCTATGGAGGGGCATTGGAATGTCGGGTAAGTCCAGGAGAAGCCAGGTGACAAGGATGAGGAGACCGGCAGGAAGGGGGCTTGTTGGAGACAAGGGAGCATAAATAGAAAAACTGGGACATAGAAACATAGAATTTGATGGCAGATAAGGACCGCTTGGCCCACCTAGTCTGCCCATTTTCCTACCTAATGGATAAGATGCAGATCCTAGTTAACCAACAGCCTACTTCCTCTTATCCCTGCTAGGACTCCCTGTTCTTCTGATCAAGAGTCACAAGCACAAAACAGGGACCCAGTGACAGATTTCCGAAAACCTAGAAACTACTGCTGCTCATGCCCAGGATTCTAAGGAACATTGCTATAACAATAAAGGGAGCTCTGATATATGAAGAACAAATCTAGAACAGGTCTCTTTGAAGACATAATCTGAACTCTGGGTCAACACCCAGAAACAGTGTCCATGACCTTTGGTTCCAGCCAGAAACTGTCCAGGTGTGTTCCCCTTCCTTCCTTCACCACCCTGGATGGTTCTCCACTTGAAGTGGTTCTTTCCTTCAAGTATCTTGTTGTGTGGTGTGACAGCAGGCTTGATTTCTGTACCCACGTCAATGTCATCCATGCCAAGCTCCACCTCAATCTTGGTGCACTGTACCATAATAAAGACTGTCTGATCCCACGTGTCAGCCAGGAGGTGGTTACCAAAATGGTGCTCCCAGTCTTTGACTGTGTGGATGTGGTTTACTGTACTGCCCCTCCTTTAATGCCTTCTGTCATTTTGCTACAGAGTCACCCCATCGCATTCATCATTGAACACTCTACTACTCCTTCTCCTTTCTCCCTCTTCCCTCCCGTTGCCTACACCACTGTGCATCTTTCGTCTCTAAATACTGGTTTGAGGCACTGGCCTCATACCTATCCATGCTCATGTCCCCCATTCCATCTGCTTCGTACTCCCTTCATTCTAGGGATCCCCATACCTTCTCCCCCCCCCCATTCTGCCACTGGGCAGTCAGCCTTTTCCTATCTCTTCCCCTCCCTCTTGAACCTTCTTGCTTGCAGCTGTCTCTCACCTTCCCCAGCTTATCTTAAGCACCAGCTTAAACTCCTGCCCTCCTTCTAAATCTGTCAGCTCCGTACCTGACCTACCCTTTGTTCCTCTCCCCCTCCCCATGTCAGTTCAGGCCCCCCCCCACCGCGTCTGTTTTACCATCTAATTTAATTGCACTGCTGTGTTAGAACTAGTTGCTAGATTGTATCTCAGGATGCAGAGTGTGTCATGTTCCTGACCTCCGCTGTTGCTATTTTGCATTTTTGTCATGTTGCACTGTCTTATTTATATAGTTTGCCTCAATACCTGTATTTATTTGATTGTATCCCCACCCCCTTCCCAGGTTTAACTGATACCTATGAGACCTTGCACCACACTGGAGGTCAAACCTATTTTAGGAGTTAGTATTCAGCTAGGATTGACTATTTCATTGTCTCTTTCCAACTGATTCCTAGTAATTTTACTGTAGTCCCTTCTGAGCATGCGGGTCATCTATTATTGGATTATACATTCAGTATAGATGTCATTCCCTCCTCCCTATCTGAAGGTAGATGGAGGATGAGTACATCCTTATCAGATTCACTAGACATTCATATTGAAGTTCAGCATTTACTAACAGCTAGGAAGTCAGTTTTTTTGTACATATGGTGACCTTTGGACATGGTAGACAGACACAAAATCAAATATTAAATAGCTCTTCTCCCACTATGGGAAGAAGAAGCAGTGAACTGACTATGTACAACACCTGGCATACAGAGACCTGCTATATAAAGTCCTCTCCAAAGCTAAAGAAGGCCAAGGGACTTACAAAGACCAAATTGATGTCTTAAAGAGAGATGTTTAGGTTACAGTTAACAGAGTTGCCTCTTTGGAGGTGGAATTCAAAAGTGGGATGAAATAAACACCTTTCTTTGACCCTTTTGCAGCCTGTAGACATCAAACAGAGTCCATGGTTTTATGTTCTATGCAGGATGGTGACAGAGAGGTGGTATCTGGGCCTAGGGAAACCTTGCAGGTTGTACACAACTTTGTTAAACAGACTTTTGGGATGGCGGGTGTATCAGAAGGAGCTTTAAATTCCTTTTAATCAGCTACATTCTCTAGTTTGACTGAAACACAGGAAGTTGCTATGACTGTTCCTTTGACGAAAGAAAGAATCTTGAGTACTGGCCTCTCCCCTGTTGTGGGTGGCATACTGAATGGGCTCCATAAATCATTCTCAGACTCTTAAGGAGATTGTTTACTCCCGGTATTTGATTATTTGTTAACATCAATTGGGGATATTCCATCTTTTGGGCAGACTATTTTGATTTTGTTATATAAGAAGGGGGATACAACAGATTTGAGAAATTGAAGGTCTATTAGCCTTTTAAATCCTGATTTTAAAATTTTGTAAAAACTTTTATGAAGATGATTACAGAAGGTTGCAAAAGTCTTGGTTGAGCTTGTTCAAACTTGCTCGATCCCAGAAAGAACTATTCAAGATGGATGGTGTTGTATCCTGAAAAACCAAGCGATCTACACAGGGAACTTCTTTAGGAACTGGATAGCTTTATTACATGCTTCTAACAAGGCAGCCTTCTTCTGAACAGAGAAAGAGAGATATTCTGGATCCTTCTAACAACAATCTACTATTGCTCAAGATCTATATTCTCTGAGAGTTTGTAAAGTCCATGCCGCCCTCTAGCAGCACCTCATAATACTACACTATAGTTACATACAGTATATATCATCCCCCCCAAAGAGGCTACTACTTTTTTGTTATTATTATTATTTAACGTTCATAATCCTTCAGATATGAATGAGGTCTTCTGTTCCTTGAAGAGCATCTAAGGTCTAAATCTGGTACTGAACTATCTACAGGTGAGGAATTTCCAAACACGGTTGATGAAGTCACTTCTTTAATTTTCGGTGCAAACGGTACAGGTGTCATGTCAGTGACAGATGTCTCTGGATTACTTGGAACTTCCGTGGTAAGTGGTAACTCTCCTGATTTCTCATGAATCTCTAAGGAATTGGGTTGGTTATGGAAATGTGCCCCTTTCACAAAGTTCTCAACCTCTATGTCCACAGCTCTGTCTGGTTCACTGTACCTCCTATGGATTTGATCCACATGACGGCACACTATTCTGCCATCTCCCAGCAACACTTTGTAGGACAGTGGTCCTGTCACTTCATGAATAATTGCAGGTATCCATCTCTTTCCTTGATCAAGGTTGTGGCTGTATATGGAATCTCCCATCACAAAATATTGTGCTTTTGCGTGCTTATCATGCTTTTCCTTGGTTTTTAACTGTTTCTGTATCACCTATCCTTTAAAATCAGGGTGTAACAAATCCAAGGCTGACCTCAATTTCCAACCCATTAACATCTCAGCTGGTGACACTCCTGTTGTTGACTGTGGTGTTATTCTGTAGATGAACAATGCGCAAGCTACTTTTGTTTCTTAATGTACCTCCAGACATTTTCTTTAAACGTTAGACATTTTCTTGAATGTTTGTACTGCTCTTTCTGCTAACCCATTTGATGAAGGGTGATATGGAACAGAAGTTATGTGGGTAATTCCATTCCCTTCCATAAACTCTTTAAATTCCATGCTAACAAAAGGAGTTCCGTTATCAGATACTACCGTCCTCGGTATGCCATGGTTACTGAAGCTCATTCAGAGTTTCCCTACAGTAGCTGCTGATGTCGCTGAAGTCATTTGATAAACATCTATCCACTTGGAATGTGCATCCACAATAACTAGGAACATTTTTTCCAAGGAATGGACCAGCATAATCAAGATATAATCGCTTCCAGGGTTTCTCAGGCCACTCCCATGGGTGGAATGGAGCAGTGGCTGGAGTTTTCCTATGTTCACCTTCTTGTGTCACAACTTTGAGCCTTACTTTCAATTTCTTCATCCATCTTGGGCCACAACATATAACTTCTAGCCAGTCCTTTCATTTGTGTCATTCCAGGGTGGCACTGGTGCAACTACTCAAGGACAAGTTTACGACCTTGGGGCGGCACTACAACGCAAGCTCCCCATAAGACACATCCATCCTGCACACTGAGCTCAGTTTTTCTGGAGAAGTATGGTGAAGTATGGTGTGAACTGAGTTTCCGGGACTACTTTGGGCTATCCTTGCAAGTTGTACTCACAGACCTTTTGCCAGCACAGAGTCTTTTCCAGTCCAGAACCTGATCTGAGCAGCTGTCACTGGTGAGGCATCCAAGTGGTCCATTAACAACACTCGCTCTTCACAAGGAGCTTTGGTTGGGCCCTCTGGTATGGGAAGACAACTTAAGGTGTCAGTGTTACCATGGTCCTTACTCACCTTGTACACTATGGTAAGTAAAATTTTTATTTATACAGTATAACACCATTAGGACTATGATACGCCCTGTTTACAAGGTGAACCTGTGTAAATTGTTACAATAAAATTAACATCAAAAAATTAACATCAAGTAAAATATAGTTTACACCAAATACAAAACAGTTAACATCAGATACAAAAACAATACATAAGACCAGCTTACATTATGATATCACAATCAAATGCCAATACTAAAAATTTCTATAACCTTTTCTGGTAAAGTTTAAGGCAAACTCCACATCTTAGCTAATACTGTTGCACTCACACTGAAGGGAATACTCCTGATTTATAGCAGCCTTGAACCTGTCCCTTGTAATTGCCTGATTTCTTAGTTGTAATGGGAGTGCATTCCAGCTGGTTGTGGCTTTGCGTTCAAATGTCATTTTGCTAAAATTATAAGTGATTTTAGGTTGTATTAGTCCCCTAGCTGTTTTTAATCTCAGGTTCAAACCATGATTTGATCTATGCAACTTTTTCTTTAGGTACTGCTGAACCTCATTTTTTATTATACCCCAAACTTGGTTTACCCATATTTTCTTTCTTCTTTGCTCTGGTGTATTCCAGCTTAATGCACTATACATAACACAATGATGTATACTGAACTTATAGTTTAATGCATACCTTGCCAATCTATGATAGATGTGGTCCAGTTTGGTTAACTGTTTTTTATTAGCGTGACAATATACTGTATATGTCACCCATAATCCATCATTGGCAAAATTAATTGATTTGCAATCATGGATTGTACATTCATTGCAGTACAATTTTTAAACCGACTCATAGCTCTTATATGGGCGTTTTTTTTTTTTATTAAGTCTGAAATGTGATAGGCAAATGTGAGGTGTTGATCTATAGAGACCCCCAGATACTTATAAACTTCAGTTTGAGTCACCATTTTTCCCTCTCTGGTCCTGATCTTCATTTCCATTGATTTGTTTGTTTTGGATTGTTTGGAGCCGAAAAACATGGCTTGTGTCTTTTTGCTGTTTATTATCAAGCCCAGGGAGGTAAAATGATCATGCATCATCAAAAAGTCATGTTATAACTTATATTCAACCTCTCCCAGGGAACTACCATCAGCCACCAAAACTGTACCATCAGTATATAGCTGAATGCTAGAGAATGTCATTGTATCTGGAAGGCTATTTACCTATATATTAAACAGCAGTGGGCCGAGGATCAACTCCTGGGGGACTCCTTGAGTGGTAAACAATGATTAAAATCCATTGGCAGCTACTAACTGTTCTTTCAGTCAGATATGATTTAAACCATTGACGTGATTTAATCAGTCAATCCCATACCTCTGAGGTTACCCAATAAAATTTATGATCCACTAGATAAAATGCTTTTGACTGGTCCAAGTACACAGCACCCACTGACCTTGCCATACCTAAAGGGGTAGCAGCCACATCTAAAAAGTCTGTGAGTGCTGTGGCCGTGGACCTGCCTTTCCTGAATCCTGACTGAAATTTTGTCAGTTTCTCATACTTTTCAAGGTGACCAATTAGCTGTCCATAAACTATCCTTTCTGCTATTTTTGAGATTCCTGATAATAAGGCTATGGGACAGTAGTTTGATGGATCAGTGGGATCCCCTCCTTTTGCAATTGGAACATCCTTTGCCAACTTCCAACACTGTGGAAAAATCTCCTCTTTCAGATTCCAGTTTATTAGGTCTCTGAGTATCGGGGATATCTCCACAGCTGAATCCCTTAATAATCTATTTTCTATACCGTCTCCTCCACTAGCCCTCTTTATCTGCAAATTGCCAACTATCTTGATAACCTCAGCTATGGTTACTGGTCTAAATTGGAACATTGAAAAAGTTTGTAGTACCAGAACCTCTTCACATACCTTCCTTTCTAAGTCTAAGTTTGTTATCTTAAGGTCTGGCAAGTTTACAAAATAAGTATTTAACATAGCAGCAACATCTTTTTGTTGTAATATCCCGTTTCCTTTCATTCTTGTTTCAGGATGATTACTAATGGGATTCGTAAGATTTTTTATCAGGGTCCAATAATCTTTGGGGTCAGTTGTTAATTTAATTTTTTGCTTATAATAATAGGCTTTTGAATTCCTTATCTCTGTAGAGATCCTGTTTCTTAGCTGTTTATATTTTATCCATATTTCAGGATCCAACAATTTATTTGCCCTTTTCCAAAGTTGTTTCTTTTTTGTTATTAATTTTTTAATTTTAAACCAATCCGTGGCACGCATTTTTGTTTACATTTCAGCCTTTTAATAAGTGCAAACCTATTACATGCATCTAAATACATGGCCGTGAATTCTTCCACTGCCATGTTCAATTCTGGCATAAGAAACACCCCATACCGTGGCATTTTTACCAAATAATCCCTAAAAAGATGTTTGTTAAACTTTGTATAACTTTTCCTAAATTTGGTTTTCTGTTTAGGAATAGGGTTATTTACTTGTTCCGAATCAATACTACAATCAGGGCCCCTAGTGCTCTACAGCAGAATTTTCTAATTCTGCGGCAGGGCTCCTTAGCTTCTACGGCAGCATTTTCTGATTTCTGTGGCATGATTTTATTGATTTCTCTGGCAGAATGCAGTCCTGCCATTGGCTAAATATATTGTGATGTCATCTATGACATCATATGCTGAGCATAGAGGAGAGGCTTCAGGATAAACTAGATGGGAAAGAAAGCCTGGCACTATGGAAAAACAGTATATTTGAATGAAAATTCATCCAAAACAATGTATTCTGCAGCACTATATATATTCTGCGGCATTATGCAAATTCTGCGGAAAATTCCGCAACCGCAGAGTCGCAAAATTCCAAGGGTCTTGACTACAATGAATTACATTATGATCACCTAAATTTGGACAACAGACGCCTGTTTCATTTACCCTTAAATCCGAGGAAACGAAAATTAAATCCAGTGTACTACCATTGTTATGGTATACTCATAAGCTCAAAGCGTGACAGCCCACCTCTGGATCCTTGGTGCAGCCATCTATGGTACGGCCTTCATCTAATTGAAGAGAGAAATCAAGGGCTTGTGGTCTGTGCAGATAACAAAACGTCACCCATAAATATACTTATGAAATCTCTGCACCCCAAACATCACAGCCAATCCCTCCTTGTCTAGCTGTGAGTAATTTTTTTTCAGCAGCTGTTAAAGTCCTTGACACAAATCCAATGGGTTTGTCAGTTCCATCAAGCATGTGGTGCACCAAAACTGCACCAACACCATATGGTGAAGCATCACAGGAGAGAATGGGGTCTTTGTCTCCATCATAGTGAACTAACACATCTGATGATTGGAGTAACTTCTGAGAGAGATTCTGGATCTTTCTAACAACAACACTACTATTGCTCAAGATCTGTATTCTCTTAGAGTTTGTAAAGTCCATGCCACCCTCTAGCGGCGCCTCATAATACTACACTACAGTTGCGTACAGTATATATCAGATGGAAAGAATGGGAGGAGTGGAGGGGGCAGTGTCAGTAGCTCAAGCTGTGGACCCTGCAAAACGAGCAGACTAGATAGAGAAATAGTCTTGTTCTGCTGGCTTCTTCAAATAGTATGTTCGTATGTTAAGAGATATTTTTGAATTGGGCAATAGAAAAGTAGTGAGTTGGTACACCGTGTCCTTAGACCAAGAAAAGGCTTTCAACAGGGTGTTGGTGTAGTTATTTGAGGTTTTGTATCACTATGAGATTCCTCCACAGTTTATACTGTGGATTTAGACTTCATACTGTGGATTTAGAGACTGTATAAAGGTGCTGAAATAGTTACATATATCAATGGATGCTTTGGTTCACCATCCTTGCTTGCTATAGGTGTTCATCAAGGATGCCCAATCAGACCCCTTTTGTGTGATATATATATATATATATATATATATATATATATATATATATATATATATATTCATGATGGACCCTTTAATTCGGCAAATTTTATGGAACAAATATATAGCAAGGATATCCTCCCAAGGGTAGAGACACAGTTTAAAATACCTGTGTACGCCGATGACACTTGTTTATTTGTAAAAAATGAACCATCAAGTGTGGTTGCTGTGACTACAGTAAGAGCTTTTCGCAAGGTACCGGGCAAGAGTTACAGAGGAAAGTGTGGGACTCAGAGTTGAGGATTCACCAGCTTCCCTGACTAGGGTAGCCGATATAGCCATTTCTTATACCCCAGTGAAGATTTTGGGCATTCTTATTGGACCAGGTGAGTTACCAGCTTTAAATTAGACAAATAAGGTTGATCTATGTGCAAAAAAAGTATGCCAGTGGAAATTATGGAAATTTTCAAAATTAAAAAGGGTATAGATAATTAAAAAATTCCTGCTGCCCATTTTTACACATCTAAGTTTTGTATATCCCCACCCAGCCACTTTTGATATTAGATTTTATAGCTTATTCTTTCATTTACTTTGGTGGAGTTGTTTGAACCCTATAAAATGGGATTGTACTTGCCTACTGTGTAACAAAGGGACCCTGCATATGGTGGATCCAGTTTTTTTTATTCAATCTTTTTTTCACTATACTATTACATTTGGATTGTCAGTGGTTCTACGTCCATGGCAGGCCTGGTTACAGAGTTCTGTGAGACCCTATTTTTAAAAATGGGACCAAGACTTCTCCCGCAAAATTGCTAAGATCCTTGCAGACTCTAGGTTATGTGGAGTCTAGTTTGTGTAAAATTAAAATTTGGAAAGTGGCCAAGTTATCAACTGTAACTTTTTCTAAACAGGGGTTGTACCGTGATATTGTGGGTCAGATTTATATAACCACCCCAGAATTTCCTATGTGCTTCCAGCCAAAATACCATTAGTAATATCTCAACTGATGAATATGAGGATACCCCAGAAAGTGTGAAACGTTTTATAGTGGAGCTGCTATGGCAGATTAGAGGTTAAAGGAAATATGAAGCATAAAAGCTTGGAAGAAGGTATGTGACCCAGAGAAACATGCTTGAATCTAACTGAAACACAAGAACTCTTCTTTTTGAAAGGTCCATTTTTTTATTGAATTCTGGACCTTTTTAACAAACAGATGGAAGTGGTCGTGACTGGAGAGGCTCACATTCGGGAATCTGATTGTGAGAGATTACCCGGTACAGTGGAAGCCTTAAAATAATAGTACGTTACCCGGCACAATGTAATCCTTAAAATAATAGTACACTGGCAGTGATTTTCACTAGTCTAAAATGTATTTGTGGCAAGCGAGGTATCAACGTGTGCTACAGCAATTGCAATCCAATAATGTTACAATTGCTACCACGGAGGAGTCTCTGGTAAGAGAGGTGAGGACAAGAGAATTTAAACTTCTGCCTAAAAGTACATTTGGCAGTTTTAGGGGTGGAATAGGGTGGCTGTAAATTCCACTCTTTGGTATGGGCATGATTACGATTGAGGAATGAGAATACAGTGTTTGTACTGAGGGGTAATTGAGAGGTTAGTATATAGTATTATTATTTTTGTATAAATGTAGGGATTGAAACTAACTTTTTCAGCCATTGCCACGGGAGCCTTTTCACTAGCCCAGTACAAAATGTATTCTCTGGAGGATAGGAAAGTGTGTGTGTGTGGGGGGATGACAGAACAACACAGATACATGTGGGACACAGTAGAGCTGTGGAGCATGAGAGGACATGGCAGAGGCTGTTGCCAGTATTGAGCACGATGATAGATCAACATGAAATGTGCGATTTTGCTGTGTGACTGATGTACCCTTACCCTAAATCTCCCACGTGTATGGTTGCTGTGATGTACCTTTTAAAAAAAGGGGGAAATATACAACAAAAAGATAGCTTAACTAGCTATATATCTACCTAGTGTACTGAGGCTGTTGATGGGAGACTGCAGAGGTTGCTGGGAGTCTTAGATCTTCCCTTGTCAGTCTTCACTGTTCATTACTGCTTGGGTTAGTGCCAGAGGCACGCACCCGCTACGGGAGATTTTTTTTTTTCAGAGTCAGCTCCAGTGGCGCTGCCCCCGAGAGCGACGTGCTGCGTCATGCGCGAGGGGCGGCCGTTAGGTGCCGCAGACTCCTCTTCCATCTCAGTTCTGTTTCTCCCGCCGTCGAGGCTGCACCTGCTGCGCGGATAGTTACAGTTAGGCCTTCTGCGTGACACAATCCAGACTCCTTCTCCTACTTTTCTCGACGCCATCATGGTAAGACCGTTCTTTTTTATAACTTTCTTCGATGGCGCCGAGGTTTCCCTATTTTAGTCTAGATTTTTCGCATCATGTCGGGTTAGGGGCAAAAGCGTGAAGTCGAAGGCGGCGCGGCTCCTATGCATCGGTGCTCCTGTAGCCGGCATTTTTCCGTCACGGACTGGTATGATGTTTGTCTTCGTTGCCTGGGACCCAGCCACAATATGGATGCGTGCGATGCCTGTTTCTCGATGGACCGTCGCATCCTAGAAGTCCATGTGTTTAAGATCGGCAAGGCCCCGCCAACTTTCGCGGGACGGCACCGCTCCAGGGATTCCCAGGTAAGGTCTCTAGGCCCTTCCTCCAGGTCCCCTCTCAGGCCTATATGGTCTGTAGAGGAGGAGGTTTCCTCATCTTCTCTTGCCGAAGAGGAAGCTTCTTTTGCGGTGTCGGAGGAATGCCATGGTCCCTCCCGGGGCCGAGGCGGGGACACTGCCTCGGCAGTCACCTCCTCAGAGGTGCAGGCTCCCTCAGTGTTGAGGCCCACGTCTGCTGGGCCCGGCATCGGTGGACCCTCGACGCTGCCTTCTGGCGCCGGTTTGGATCCTGGCGCCGTTCACGGCGCTGGTGATTGAGACGGTGCCGTGTTGGCTTACAGGCGCTGGCCGGTTGGCTCTTCTGGCCGGTGCGAGTGGGGTCCCGGCGCTGAGGCGGTGCCGTTGGTTTGGCGGTACCGTTGGGGAGTCAGGGCGGAGCCTAGGTGTTGCGGTCCAGGGTAAAGCCGGCACTGTTGTGGCGCGTTTCACCGGAGACCCTGGGGTTGCGGTATTGTGGTCCAGCTGTTTTCTTCCTCCTCAGAGGATGATGACTCGGACGTGGACCCGTTCCTGGCACCCTGACTCTTGGTCGGGGTCTCCGTGGCACAAGGTGCTAGCAGCCCAGCGCGCCTATTCCTCTGTCCCGCTGCTGTCCTCCCTGAGGTCCCCAGGCTGGGGTGGTCTGGGGTCCCTGGGGGGTGATGGGGGGTGGAGGAGGATGTCCTCCTGAGGGGTCGTGGCAGCTACCGACCGTGGTGCTGCTGCACGCCCTCGTTGTGGGGGGTCGCTGGGGTCGAGGAGACAGGCGTTCTCGGAGTCCGCATGGTCGAGGGACAGGGTTCAGGTGTGGGTCGGAGCCGTAGCGCTGGGCCCCGTCTTTCCCGCTTGGACCCCAGGGACCCCTCTGGTGGCGTTGCTGTGGGCTGCCCTTCTGGATCCATGCAGTCCCAGGTTCGTCACAGGGGAGGATCCCCTTCTAGGCTCTTCCAGGCTTCGCGTCCCCAGGGTTCCATTTTGCGACCTGGTCTGTTGTCCGGGATCCTGCCAGCTCGGCTCCGTTCCCCAGATTCCTGAGCCCCAGCAGAGGACAGTTACCTCGCCATGATTGCCCTTCTCCCATTCTCTGCAGCCACCCCGCTTTCCCAGGCCATGTCGGTCCCACGGGCCCATTATCCTGGGAAGCTTCGTTCAAACTGTTGGCCTTCCCCTCATATGTTAGGTACATGAATGAGTGGGTTACCTATCCCCACTGCTGCAGGAGTCCTCTGGACACTCAAGCTCTCCATCATCCTCGTCTCCCTCCTCTGAGGGAGAGGAACTCACTGCTCATCTCTCCTCCGATGCTGATTTCACTAAATATCAGCGATTCCTTTTGAGGATGGTGAGGGATCTTCAGATTTCCTATGTTAGGCAAGACAATACTGAACGGGAGACGCGTGAATTCCTTGGCGAATTCAGTGCCCAGCATTTGGTGGTACTGTCCTGGCCTATTCCCTTCCAGGAGGCGTCTATCTGTTCTTGGCAGTCACCAGCCGCCCTTTCTCCAGTCCCGGAAGACCGCCAACGTAGGTATTGTGTCCCATCGGAATCCCTAGGTACTCTCCCCAACCCACCCTCGGGATTGGCATACCTAGAGACTCCCTCCGGGCACTGCCGCCTGGCGCACGACTGTCCACCGGACTCAGATTCTCTACAGTTTGACCGGTTGGGGCGAAGAGTGTTTTCTTCCTCTCGTGCGATGTCTTGCATTGCATCTCATCAGGCCCACCATGCTGCCTATGGTAGGCATTTGTGGTCGATGCTTTCCCAAATCTTAGCATCAATGCCTGATACGGAGCAAACCAGACAAGCTATTGCCCTTTCTGCTCTAGGCCTGGAGCTGGCAAGACACCAAGCAAGGGCATCTTATGACGCCAATGAGGTAGCTTCCAGGCTTGCAAGGACAGCGATCTGCATTAGACGGACGGCATGGCTTCGTCTATCAAGGTTGTCACCCATGGCCCGGCGTAGGGTGATTCGCTCCGCTTTCCAGGGGACACGTCTCTTTTCCTCCAGAGCTAGGAGACTTCTGCAGGGGCTTCCTCCATCTCCCCATCCTTGGGGGACACCTCCTAGCTCTTCTCCCCCATAGGCTTCTCTCTTGATTAGCCCAGGGTCTTCCCCTTCTGTTTCTCACCAACAGGTGGCTGGGGGTCTTGTTCCCTTAGGGTTTCTTCCCCCCCCTTTGGGGGGGGGGAGCTTGGTACTCATCCAAGCAGTAATGAATGGTGAAGATTGACAAGGGAAGATATGAAAATTACGTACCTACCATAATTCTTGATCTTCTCTTGTATCTTCACCATTCATTACTGATATCCGCCCACCTTCCCCTCAGTGGCCTCCTACTGTGGCGTCTCCCCATCCCGCCTCGTTCCTCTCCCTTCCTTTGGCCTTTATGCCAAAAAAAAAAATCTTTCTGTTTTCCATTCTTCTTGAATGGATCTTTTTTCCTCAAGGTAAAGAGGAATGAATAGGATCTTTTTCACCTATTCTGAGGGAACTCTTTCTGACTGTCCCTAGAGTGTGACCTCTGTGCACCTTAACCGCGTTGCTCAGTTCACAGCTTAAGAGACCGTTCCTTTGGTTCGGCCTCAAAAATTTAGATTCCCCCTGGCAGGTGTTATTATTGTCAGCTCATTCTGGCTGGTGCTTCTGACACTTCTTAGCCTTGAGCGATTGTTCTTGCCTTGCCTTCAGGGAGTCTGATTGAGTTCCCACTCTATCCTTTAATACAAAGCTGCCTTCTGTAGGGCTTAACCCCTCCCCAAACACTTCTGTGTTAGCACTTAACAGGGTGCTAAGGGGCTTAATCCCCTTCCTAGTTGGGCGCTCTCTTTCCGGAACAGATTTTCTGTCCGGGCAGTCTGTGAGCTCTCAGCTAGAGTGTAGGGGGTTGGCATGTTGGGAGGTTAGAGAATCTGCCCTTTGTGTCCAATCTGTGCAGGCGGTTCAGTTGAACCTTCTCTCAGTCCTATCAGGAGGGATTCTTGCTCCCTTGTTTTTGGTTCCGAGCTTATAAGCCTCTCAACCAATGCGTCTATGGGCAGTGTTCTCCCCTCTCAGCATACCTTGTTTTCTTCCCTTTCTTCTTCTTCTTCCTTTTCTCTTTCTCTCTATCTATTCCTGCCTTAGAGCCATCCCAAAAGGGAGGCCCTGCGGTCCCTTAGGGTAGGAATTCTCTCTCCTCTGTCTGTTCTCTACCAGCTTTTTCCTTTTTCAGTTTATACCTTTTCCTTTTTTCTGTCCCTCGGCTCTCTTGCCTCGCTCTCCTTTTTCCTTACCCTTTGTTTTCGCCTCTCCAGCTACCAGAACTGAGATGGAGGAGGAGTCTGCGGCACCTAACAGCCACCCCTCGCGCATGACGCAGCGCGTCGCTCTCAGGGAGCAGCGCCGTTGGAGCCGACTCTGAAAAAAATCTCTCTGAGGGAAAAGGCCCCGCACTAACCCAAGCAGTAATGAATGGTGAAGATACAAGAGAAGATCAAGAATTACAGTAGGTACGTAATTTTCATTTCCCTCTGGTCATAGAAGGAACTACTGCTAAACAAAAGAGTGTTTTTTATAGCACTGGTAGTGCTCATTTTTAAGAGAAGAGGTTGGAGTGGGTGTATCTGTGGGTCGGGAGACTGTCAAGTGTATTTCTTTTAGAGGATCATTTTTTAATTGCATATCTGCCATTGCAGCACATAGCGCACAAGATGACTAGCACATCTGGGTACTACAGGATAAAAAGCTCAGCCCCTGCAAGTGGAGTTGAGCATGAGCGGAGGTAGGCACAGCAGAGGTGTGTGTCTACCGTATCAACTGGGTCTGACAGGACAGCGGGCCAGAAATTCTGCATTTTTTTAGATTAGGCCATATTTAAAATGGAACTAAATGAGGGAGGAAGGGAGAATAAGGAAATGGTACAATGTGTAAAATGTACAGTGTATGCTTACATGATACCTGAGGAAGCATATGTATGCAGCAAGTGTTGCCTTATTGAAAAGCTAGAAATGGAGATTAGGGAATTGAAAAAGCAGTTAGAGTTTAATATTGAGATGAGGAGGCTTGAACAGTTTGTGTGTACCACCAGTATGACACTACGAGAAAACGAACAGGTAGAGGCTAGTAAGAATAATGAAATAAGCCAGGAGACAAGCAAAAGTATGGGGGACAAAAAGAAAAGGAATACAAGTGAGGGGCCAAAGAATGAAATTGATGAGTTTCAATGGGAAGAATGGTGTCTAGTAAATGGAGGTGCAAAAAGAAGGCGCAGATATGAACAACCTAGTGTATTATTAACTTTACAAAATACATTTAATACACTTCATACTGAGGGGGTCAGCCAGCATGATGATAATGGGATTACAGAAGCTAACACCATTAACTGAGTCATTCCATATGAACATACGAAGAAGCTAGCAGAATAAGGCCATTAGGTCTTTCTAGTCTGCTCATATTGCAGGGTCCTCAGCTAGAGCTATTGACCCTGCCCCCCCACTCCTCCCATCCTTTCCATCTGCCCTTCCCATGACCGTTACTTCCCCCTATGTCTGTCCCAGTCTGTCTAGAAGCTGTCCACCATCTTCAACGAGACCACCTCTTCCAGCAGCACATTCCAACTAGCCACCACCCTCTCCATGAAGAAGTAATTCTTAACCTACCTCCTAACCCCCCAGCTTAGGACTGTGTCCCCTTGTGTTTCGGCTGCCACTTAGCTTAAAGAGTCCCTACTTCTCCACCCTATTTATCCCTTTCAGGTACTTGAAGGTCTCAATCATGTCTCCTCTTTCCCTCCTCTCCTTCAAGGAGTGTATGTTCAGGGCCCCCAACCTATCTTCGTATGTTTTACCCTGTTGACCCACGATCATCTTCATTGCTCTCCTTTGGACTATCTCCAGCAGGTTAATGTCCTTTTCAGGGTGTGGGCACCAGTACTGTACTCCATACTCCAGGTGTGGCCTCACCAGGAATCTCTACAAGGGCAGTATTACCTCCTCTCACATACTGCTGATCCATCTGACTGTGCATTCAAACATCTTGTTTGCCCTTGCTGCTGCTTTCTTGTACTGCATGGAGTGCTTCAGATCAATAGTGATTATCGCTCCCAGATCCTTCTTCTCCTCTGTTGCTGATACCCGACCCCCTCTCAGGTAATACTCTGTCCTAAGATTCCTGACTCCTGTGTGCATTTCTTGGCATTGAAGCCAAGCTGCCAGATCCTCGACCACCTCTCCAGTTTTTTCACATCATTGTGTAGGTCCTGTATCCCTTCAGCAGATATTTTTCTATTTGATGTTTTTATGAATTGTGCAGCACTCTGAGCCTCCGGGAAGGAGTGCTATATAAATAAAATATCTATCACCCTCCCACACAGCTTGGTGTTGTCCGCGAATAAGTACGTTTTGCACTTAATACCATCCCTAGTATTACTGATGACATTGAACAACACCGGTCCCAGAACTGAGCCCTGTGTGGGACTATTGATGACCACCCTGGTGTTAAATAACTCTCCCCCCACCACCACCCTCTGGGTTCTGTTTCGTAGCCAGTTTTCTACCCATCTGGTCACTTTTTCACCAACCCCAAGATCTGCCAACTTCCTGATCAACCTCTTGTGGGGTACAGAGTCAAAGGCCTTACCGAAGTCCAGATAAAGGATGTCTACCACTTGGCCCCTGTCTACTGTCTTAGTGACCCAGTTAAAGAAGTCAATTAGATTCATTTGACATGCTCTCACTCCCATAAACCTGTGCTGCTTCATGTCCTGTAGACCATACTCCTCTAGATGCTGTGCTAACTTTTTCATAAGTATGGTCTCCATGAGCTTGCACACAATCAAGGTCAGACTGACCGATCTGTAATTCTCTGGGTCATCCAATGGATCACTGTTATGGAGGGGCACCGCATGTGCCACTCTCCAGTCCTGCAGAACCATGCCCAACTCCACTGAACTGTTGAGCAAACCTGCCAGTGGCCGTGCAGGCTCTTCTGCCAGTTCCCTCAGTACCCTTGGGTGTATGCTGTCTGGGCCTGGCGATTTGTCCATCTTCAATGCTATCAGCCCCTCCCTCTCTCTATCTTCCCCTACCACCACATCCATTCTTGCCTCCGCTCCTCTTCTACCACCTGTAGGCACCAGTCCATCCCTCTCCCTGGTGAGGATAGAACAGAAGTATTCATTCAGTACCTTTGTTTTTCTCCCTGTTCTCCTACCTCTCATCCCATATCCGAAGCCTAAAATCCCATCCTTCTTGTCCCTTTTCTCACTTATATAGTGAAAAAAGGCCTTCTCACCCTTCTTAATTCCCTCCGCTGTTTGCAGATCTTCTTTGGGGATATCTCAGTCATCAGGTTACACCATAGAAACCTTCGCTGTCAGTGAAGGGGAATCCACACAGAAGATTCAAACAACATGAAGTCTTGCTGTATTCTGACCTTATGCAGTTAGCCCCAGCACTTGAACTGCTCTGGAGAGGAAAGAGTTAACTCTGTGCCAGAGCACAGAACGTTGAGCTCGAGCTCGGTTCAAACCTCTGTCTGCTGCACTTTGAAGTGTAATCATCAGATTCTTTACTCCGCTTAACTGAACAGTTGCTCCGGAGATCTCTCCTTCGCTATCGGTTCAGTATAGTAAAAATGTTGGTTTTAAATCGCTGTTTCTTGTTTTTCTCGATTCAGAGCCCTGTCTGCGGTACAGTAAGTACTTAGGTAGTGGACTAGTGTGATTTTTGTGCAGAAATTGTAAGAAATATTTTCAATCAGTTCGGCTGAACCGATTGTCTGTTATTCTCTCTTAAGTTTATTTTTGTTTCTGAATTTAGTGTGAGGTACTGGTTCTTATCGGTTCTAAAAAAAACGTATTTAGATTTTTTTTCAAATACCCGTGACACGGTTAGGAACCAATAAGGGGGTCTTGCCTGGCTTTTGCCGAGTAAAGGATACGTTTTTAGGATGTCTTCATCTGAGAAACCCAAAAGAAAAACCAGGCCCACTGGGTTTCAACACTGCAGTGAGTGTGGGGAGGCCTTTGCTAAGGCTGATCCCCACACCACCTGTGTTTACTGTCTGTGTTTTGACCACCTTGATTCAGGCTGCCAGATCTGTAAACATTTTCTTAAGGCCACCCTAGATAAAAGATTGGGCAGGCTTAGGGAAAAGGAGGCCGAGAAGTCCGCTGACCCGGGTGGCCATCCCAGTTCGGTTCCAACCGAACCTGAGGGAGTGCCCACTGACCTGGGCGAGACTCCCTCAGACAAAAGGAGAGCCGATCCTGAGTGGTCGGTTCCGGCTAAGAGAAAGAAAAAAAATCAGCCGGTTCAGATCCAGAACCGCATTATCCAACCACCAAGGAAATTGCCAGGGCGATTAGTACAGTTGAATCGCTCCGTCCGGTTCTGGCCGATCCGGGCCTCTTGGTAGGCGTTCGGTTTGGTCGGTTCCTTCGGTTCTGGATTATTCCCCAGAAGAGTATTAGGAACCGGATCTGGAGGGGGATGAAGATTACGATGATGATGATGGTTTAGAAGGTCTGGATGAGCCCATAGAAACGGACATCTCCCCCAGACAGACCTTCTGGTGTTTCCCCTTTTAGGCTTTCTGAATCCCCTTCCCACTTTATTGTTTTACAAAAAAGTGGCAGAAACCCTCCAGCTCCCTCTGGTTGAACTTGTTGAGGAGCATGAGGAGCCTGACTGTGTGGAGATGATGGACATCCCAGAGTCCAAGAGATTGTCTATTCCCCTCCATAAATCTTTTGGGAAACAGACACAGAAATTACTTAAAGCTCCAAATTCTTTACCTCCTGTGGGCAGATGAATGGACAAGAGGTATATGCTGTCAGGCCCAGGTACAGAGTACTTGTACCAGCAATGCAGCCATGTTAGGGTCATGTGGGCTGCAGCCTGTGGTAAGGCTAACATACCCTTGACTTCACACATCCCAGATAAAGACTCCAAGAAGCTGGATGCCATGGCTAAAAAACAGTACATGGCATCTTCCTTGGGACTCAGGCAGGCTAACTACATGGCCTACACAGTCAGATACCAGAAGTCCAGATGGGATACTGTTCTGGAACTGGCTAAACAATCTTACCCCCAGCTTGCTTGCCAAGGAGCTGGAGGAGGTGGCTGCTGATGGGATTGAGGCATCAAAAATCCAGTTTCATGCTGCTGTGGACTCCAGTGATGTGTCATCATGAGTCATGGCTACATCTGTGGCTCTTCGGAGACTGGCTTGGCTCAGATGTACTAGTCTATCACAGGACACCCAGGCTAAGGCCATGGATTTCCCTGTCATGCAGAATTCTCTGTTTGGGGAGCAGACAGAGAATTACATGAAGAAAATAGATGAATACAGTACCACCTACAGGAGTGCACAGGCCAAGGAAAGGCAGGCAACTCCTCAGAAGCAGCAATATAGGGGCAGGGGCAGGCCTTTTCACAGGCCTTTCTACCAGGCACAGGCCTACTCTCCTTTTTCTCAGAGGGAGAGGCAAAAGGGGGATGAGCAGGACTGCATCCCCTCCCAGTCTAAGGCTCCTGCCAAGCAGACACCCTGATGTGTCATGCCGGGTCGACTCCCCAATTCCTGTAGGAGGCAGGCTGGCTTACTGCTTCCAGGTCTGGAAGTTTGTTACCTCAGACAAGTGGGTCCTGGAGGTAGTAAGCCAGGGACTGGCCCTCAGCTTCAAAATATTTCCAAAGCTGAGAGGTCAGGTCTTTTCCACCTGCAAACATCTCGAAACCATTGCCCTAGAGGCAGAGGTTTCCTCTCTGCTGGCTCTCAGAGCCATAGAGAGAGTTCCTGCATCTCATAGGGGCAAAGGTCTGTACTCCAGATACTTCCTTACCCCAAAGAAGACAGGGGAGTGGCGGCCCATCCTAGATTTAAGATACTTAAACAATCACCTAGTAAAGCCAAAATTCAAAATGGTGACTGTGGGAATAATTCTTCCCTCTCTAAGGCCAGGGGATTGGCTAGCCTCCCTGGACCGCAAGGATGCCTATTTTCACATTCCCATCAGGTACTCCCACAAAAAGTACCTCAGGTTCGAACTGCCTTCAGGCCATTATCAGTTCAGAGCAATGCCCTTCGGCCTAACATCAGCGCCAAGTGTGTTCACAAAATGCCTAACAGTAGTAGTGGCCGTTCTAAGGAGACAAAACATTTCCATATTCCCATACCTGGGCGACTGGCTCATTGTGGGTCAGTCTCCAGACCAAGTCAAGTCAAATCTGCAAGTGACCCAGCAAGTGTTCACTTCCCTAGGATTCCTCCTCAATCTTCCAAAATCAGTTCTTGAACCAGTGCAACGCTTGACCTTCATAGGGGTAGAGTTGGATACTGTCAAAGCAAGAGCCTTTCTTCCTCTGGCAAGAGCAAAGGCCCTTATAGACCTAGCTTCTTCTTTTTACCTTCTGGTGTCTCGCCCAGCAAGGCATTTTCTTCAACTCCTGGGCCACATGGCAGCTTCCACTGCAGTGGTACAAGGGGCCAGATTTCGGATGAGGGACATCCAGTTCCATTTGAGGGCTTTTTGGTCTCAAAAGAAAGATCCTCTAACCAAACTAATTCCACTGACTCAGATTCTGATCCAGGCTCTCCAGTGGTGGTTGGATCAGGACAACCTCAGACAAGGGGTCCCATTCATCACTCAGTCTCATTCTGTGGTTCTAAGCACAGATGAGTCTCTCCTGGGGTGGGGAGCTCACTTGGGAGTCCTCACAGCACAGGGAGTGTGGTCTCCTCAGGAGTCTTTCTCCACATCAATCTTATGGAGCTCAGGGCAGTATACCTGGTTCTACAAGCTTTCTTGGACTCAATACAGAACAAGGTGGTTCAGGTCAGGACAGACTACACCACCACCATGTGGTACATCAACAAGCAGGTAGGCACTCAGTCGACGGCCCTGTGCATGAAAGCCATGAAATTATGGTCCCTGACTTATTCCCTACAGACATCTCTGGTAGCAGTCCACCTTCCAGGGAAGGACAATGTGCTAACAGATGCATTGAGCAGGATTTCTCAGGGCCATCACGACAGGTCCCTGGATCCCCTAGTGTTAAAAGTGATCTTTTCAAGGTGGGGCACTCCAGAGATAGATCTCTTTGCAGCCCCAGTCAATCACCAACTTCTTCTCTTCTGTTGCAGACCCCCAGTCTTGGACTCAGTCCCCTGAATGCTCTATTCCTGGATTGGGATGGGGAAATTTCTGTATGCCTCCCCTTCCCTTTCCTCTACTATTCAAAGTTCTAGTCAAGATAAGGTCACAATCTTGCAAAGTGATCTTGATTGCTCCAGACAGGGCCAGGCAGCCTTAGTATCCCCTGTTGCTGTCCCTAGCAGTCCATCTTCCTCTTTCTTTTCCCACGAATCGCAGCTTGTTAACCTCCTCTCAGGGGAGGATTTGTTACCCCAACCTTCGGTCTCTCAATCTCAAGGCATGGCTCTTGAAGAGCTAGAATATGCAAATTTGCATTTGTATCAGGGGGTTGTGGACATTCTCAAAGCTTCTTGAAAACGTGCCACCAGAAAAACTTATAACTCCAAATGGAAAAGATTCAGCATTTGGTGTTCCAATAAGCACATATCCCCAGATACTGCTGACTTGTCTACAGTTCTGGATTACATGGTTCATCTTAATAGCTTAGGCCTCAGACCAGCTACCCTCAAAGTACACTTGCTAGCTATTTCTACATTTCTGTCAGTGGGAAAGACCTCCTCATTGGCATCTCACCCTGTTTTCTGTAAATTCTTCAAAGGATTGCTCCATACCAATCCTCCCTTTAGGGATCCTACTCCTGCTTGGGATCTTAATGTTTGCATTGCACAGCTTATGCAACCCCCTTTTGAGTCTTTGGCCTCAGCAGAACTTAAGTACTTGACTTGGAAAACTGTGTTCCTGGTAGCTATTACCTCTGCCAGGCGTATCAGTGAATTACAAGCTCTGTCAGTGGAGCCTGATTTTATCTCATTCCATAGAGATAAGGTGGTCCTTAGAACCAAAAGGAGGTTCTTACCCAAATTGGTTTCAGATTTTCATCTGAACCAGTCCATGTCTCTTCCTGTGTTCTTCACTGATCACTGCAGATTCTTCTTCTTCAACAGAGAGAAGATTACACAGTTTGGATGTTAAGAGGGCTCTTAGCAACTATATTCAGCGTACTAAGGCACTTAGGCTTGACTCTCTCCAGTTGTTCCTCACTTATGGTGAAGTGGGGAAGGGTAAACCTGCTACTAACAGAACTATTGCCAGGTGGATTGTCTCTTGTATACAATTCTGCTATGAAAAGCTAGGCAAAGTACCCCCCTCAGGCCTGAGGGCTCATTCGACCAGAGGTACAGCTGCTTCTCTGGCTGCAGACAGAGATATACCCTTACTAGAGTATGCAAAGTAGCCACCTGGAAAACAGTCCATACATTTACCAAGCATTACTCTCTCGATATTCAGGCTAGGAGTGATGCTAGGTTTGGTACAGCAGTACTGCAGAGCCTATTCCCAAAATAGGTTTGGTACCCTCCTCCAGGGAGGTGCTGCTTGGTAGTCTGCATAATGTCAGAATACAGCAAGACGTCATGTTGTTTGAAGAAAAAATTACTCATCTTAGTAATTGTGTTTCTTCTAATGGAGTCTTGCTGTATTCTGATCTCCCTCCCTGCCTCTCCTCTCAGAACCTGTTTTTTGGGAGGTGGGCTGGCAGGAGCAGTGTTGCACCTCAGGAGGGCACTCTCCCCTGTTTAGAGAGGGGGAGTGGGTTATGTTATATGTTTTTAATAATTATATTTGTTCACTACCTAGTTTTTTGTTTTGGATTTCTCGACTTGAGTCTTGGGATCCAAAACATTTGGTTGCCTTTTGGCTAGTAATTTTACAATTTCCATATAGTAGGTGTAGTTAGTTTTAGCTTGTAAGAATCTGACGGTTACACCTCAAAGTGCAGCAGACAGAGGTTTGAACCGAGCTTGAGCTCAACATTCTATGCTCCGGCATAGAGTTAACTCTTTCCTCTCCGGAGCAGTTCAAGTGCTGGGGCTAACTGCATAAGGGCATAATACAGCAAGACTCCATTAGAAGAAACACAATTACTAAGGTGAGTAATTTTTTCTTTTCAGCAGTACAACTGGGGCCGCTCACACTCTCGATGTCCACTGACATAACCAACCTTATATAGGCATGGGTGGCCCCGCTCCCTCCTGAATTCTTTCCTGCCATCAACTTGCTTGCATGAGTCTCCACGGAAGCTTCGATGCAGTGTTCACGCCTTTTTTGGCCTACGGCCTTTTTCTCTAATACTTAACTAAAAAAGAGATTTTTCTTTTTGTTTATGTCGCAAGTTAATCCTTCCTCTTCTATTTTCTGTCACTGCTGCTGCAGAAAGAAGATTGCCTCTACAGATGAACACTCAGTTTGTGTCTGCTGTCTTGGGCCTGACCACGATGTCTCTGACTGTGAGCTCTGACAGAAGTTTAACCAAACAACCCTCAGGCGATGCAAGAAGGCTCTCAAAAAAATTCATGGAACAGCAGGTAGCCAACTCCAGGCAGGGGTCCTCCAGGTCCCCAGCTGTCCAGTCACCGACTGGCTCTTCGAGCTCCCAGGCCTCCAAGGCCCAAGACAAGTCCTCAGGGGGGGTCATAAAAAAGATTGGGATCGCGACTCCTCACTCTGGCGGCCATCCCGCTCCCCGTCGACCTCTCCTTTGCGAGCTCTTCATTGGCTGCGGCAACTCTGATGAAGAGGCCCGCTGTCCAGGTCTCTGTGCCTACCACACCCATACCGACAGCACCTCCACCCAACATACAGAGTGCCCGGCCATTGACCTCCTGGTCATAGGTCCTTCTGTCGTCGATGAGGGGCTCGTCATTGACGACCTTCCCCGTCGAGACCTGCCCCTTTTCCGTCCAGGGCTACAGGCTCATCGGGTTCCCAGGACACAGCCGGAGGGTCATCAGCACCCGTACTGTCAAATCCCCCCCTCCTTCGACGTCCGCTGTTGACCTGAACAAAGTATTTGTTAAGTTCACGAATGTACTCTTTCAGCAGCTAGGTGCCTTGAATAGGCCCACTTCGCTGACACTGTTGACGGCAGCTTTGTCATCGATGCCTGTTCGTTGACCCCAGGAGACTCTACATGGGCTGCCGCTGGCAAATCCAGTGCCACACCCAGATGAAGAGGTCGACATCGAGGAGGAGTACCACCCTGATTTCATTCTCTCTAATGATGTGGAAGATGAAGAGGAGGAGATCCTTCTCTCAGACAAGTCCACTGCCTCCTCAGTCAGTGAGAACTCTGTGAAGCATACTCCAAGGTTCCCTCCTGAGGATACCACATGTTTTAATGTGATGAAGCAGTTGTCTTCCACCATGGGCTTCCAGAATGAGGAAGAGAATGTCACCAGGAAAGACCTGGTGGATTTCCTGGAGATCCCTGAATCTTCTCCTAAGTTCATTCCTCCAGTGCTTCCAGTGTTAACGAATGCAACCACAGCAGACTGGCATATGCCAGACATGGTGCCAGCCATGCCTTGTAGGGCAGGCAAACTTCACAACACCCCTCAGGGTCTTTCTTACTTTGCTGCGCAGGCAGAAACTGACTCAGTGGTCATCAGTGTAGCTCATGACAGACATAAGGTGCCTAAACACCTTAGTTTCCTTCCCCCAGACAAGGAATCCCATAGGATTGACCTCTGGGGAAAACGTGTTTATGCCTCCTCCACCTTGGCCTGTGGATTGCAAATTATCTGTCACACATGGTTAACTACCAAAACACCAACTGGAGAAAGGATCAAAGCTGTCGCTCGAGCCCTTCCTGATGGCTCTCAGAAGCAGGAATTGCTTCAGTGTTTGTAGACTGCTGAGAATGTTAGCAAACACCTCCTCAGGGCACTGTATGACATGGCCAATACAGTTGCCAGGGCAGCTGCCACTGGCATATGTCTTCGTAGGCACTCCTGGCTTAGAGTATCTGGATTTGCAGCCGATGTGCAGAACAAGGTGCTTAATGCTCCTTTCAGTGGCACTAAGCTGTTTGGCCCTGATGTTCAGGACCTCAATATTGATCTGCAGGCCTCAGGCATGGTCATTAAGTCGGTCCATTCCCTCTATCACACTCAGCCGAGGGGCAGAGGGTGGCCTACTTTTCATAGACAGACGAGTAGGCCCGGATCAGCTCCCCGTACCCAAGGAAAGCATAGAGCCCAGGCCCCCTTGCCCGCCCCGTCCAGTGCTGGAACAGTGGCCAAGTGCCCCAGAAGTGATGGACCAGCCTCTGCGGTTGGTTCCACCTCAGCTTGACTCTTTGCCAGACCCCTGTCCTCTGGGTCAAACCCAGAAGGTGAGGTCGAAGGTCAGATCTCCCTCCAGCTGAATCAGTGGAGGACCATAACTTCAGACACATAGATTCTGCAGATCATAGAAAAGGGTCACACCCTGGAGCTTATCCAACAGCCTGCAGACACCCCTCCCCTGCCCTCCAGCTATCCTCCGGCTCATCTGTCTGTTCTTTGGGAGGAAGTACAGTCTCTCTGCGCAAGCAGGCCATTGAATTAGCACCCAGGAGCCAGAGAAACCACGGGTTTTATTCCATGTTTTTTATGGTCCCCAAAAAGACCGGAGATCTGCTGACCATCTTAGATCTAAAGGAACTCAATCTCTTTGTCCAGTACAAAAAGTTCTGGATGGTAACTTTGCCAGGCCTGATGCCCCTCCTCAAGACCAGGGACTGGCTCTGTTCACTGGACATGCAGGATGCTTACCTGCACATCTTGGTCTTCCCTCCTCACAGGAGGTTTCTTCATTTTGCCTTTCAGGGCGAGCATTATCAGTTCAAAGTTCTGCCCTTTAGCTTATCCTCTGCATCGTGAGTCTTTACCAAGTGCTTAGCAGTGGTTGCAGCAACTCTCTGACGAGAGGGACTGTATGTCTTCCCTCATCTGGATGATTTGCTCCTCAAGGCCCCATCCAGGGAACAACTTTTGCTGTCTCTTTGAGCATACTCTCCAGCTTTTCCACTCCCTGGGCATTACTGTCAGCCTGCCCAAGTCAGTTCTAGTACTGTCCCAAAGACTGCAGTATATCAGGGTGGTTCTGGATTCCGAGCAGGGGAAGCCTTCCTATCCCAAAACAGGGTGGAGTGCCTCATCACCCAAGCTCAGGAGGTCGCTCAGAGTTGGTACATCCCCACCAGGGTGTACCTCAGATTGTTGAGCCTGATGGCAGCAGCTATTCCCAGCATTCCACTGGCCAGGCTTCATATGCGTACCCTTCAGTGGACCCTTAGGGTACAATGGGACCAGCGCACGGATGAGTTGGTTCAACCAGTCCTGGTCTCTTCTCCAGTATGCAGGGTACTGCAGTGTTGGATGGATCCCTTGAATCTGCTTCAGGGTGTTCCCTTCCAGATTTCTTCTCCGCATCAGATCCTAACTACAGATGCCTTGGGTCTGGTCTGGGGATCGCACCTGGGTCCCTTCCAAAGCTAGGGCTCCTGGTCCCAGTGGGACTCCGCAATGCATATCAATGTCCTGGAGATGAGAGTGGTGCTCCATGCCATGTAGGTATTTCAGGAACACCTTGCTCCAGGCCAGCTGTTTGTGCAGTTGAACAATTCGAATGTAGTCTACTACATCAACAAGCAGGGCGGGACTCACTTATAATCCCCTTTGCAGGGAGGCCATGAGAGTGTGGTACTTGGTGCTGGAACACAGTCTGAGACTCTCTGCAGTCCACATTCCAGGAGTGCTCAACCCTCTGGCTGACAAACTCAGCAAGACTGAGTCCAGTATGCACGAGTGGGAGCTTCTCTCATCTGTCGCAGAAGACTTGTTTTACAGATGGGGTCATCCAGAGTTGGACCTTTGTGCGTCCCCACTCAACGCAAAACAGCACAATTTCTGCTCACTAGGTCCAGAGCCTGGAGTTTTCTGGCAAGACGGTCTGTCCCTCTCCTGGAGCGGGAGGTTTCTGTATGCATTTCCTCCATTTCCTCTGATCCAGAGGGTACTGATGAAACTACAGATGGAGGGGGGCCAACACGATTTTAGTGGCATCATTCTGGCCTCACCAGATATGATTCCCTCTTTTTCAACATCTGGAAGAGGAACCTCTGAGGACCCTGGTCCATCCCAACCTCAGGTCCCACTATCTGCATGCCTGGCTCCTGAGAACATTGCCATAGCCAGGTTTGGAGTCTTTAACATGGTGGGGGACATCCTAGTGGCCGCCCGGAAGCCTTCCACTCGAGCCACATATGCCATAAAGTGGAAGCAGTTTGCCATGTGGGCTGCCAAACACACCCTGGACCCTTTCACCTGTTCAGTAAATGATATCCTGGATTACCTGATATCTCCGTCAGACTCAGGCCTCCAGTATTCCTCACTCAGGGTCCACCTTTCGGTTATTTCCACCTTTCATGAGCCCGTGGGTGACCGCATGATTGTTCAGCTGGACGTCTCCTGTACTTTTGTAAGAGGCATTCTGCATCTGAAACCTCCAATCCGTTCCCCTATCCTGGCTTGGTGCTTGAATTTTATTTTGGAGAAGTTGACCCTGTCTCCTTTTCAGCCAGTTACAATTTGTGATTTGCGCTTTCTGTCTTGGAAATCACTCTTTTTAGTGGCAATTACTTCGGCTTGAAGAATTTCAGAGCTTCGGGTCCTCTGGTGTGAGGAGCCTTATTTGATTTTTCACAAAGACGGTATATTTGCGCACAGATCCTAAGTTTTTACCCAAGGTGATTTCTGAGTTCACACTTAATCTGTCTATCCACCTTCCTGTTTATTTTCCTGAGTGTGCCAATCCAGGGGAAGCAGTGCTGCATATATTAGAGTGTGCAAAAATCTGAAGTACCATCTGCTTTGGGCGAAGGAGTCAAGAAGGTCAGAGCAGTTATTTGTTTCCTTCACCCCAGGTAGAGAGGGCACTTTGTTTTCTAAGCAGTGTTTATCCAAATGGTTGGCAAATTGCATTGTATTCTGCTACAAGTATGGCAAAGAATTGCTAAGTGCTGTCAAAGCTCATTTCACCAGAGGCATGGCTACCTCGCTGGCTTGTGTCAAAAGGGTCTCCACTGCTGACATTTGTGCAGCAGCCACCTGGAGTACAGTCTGCACTTTCACCAAGCATTACAGTCTGGACATTGTCTCAAGAGCCCATGCAGAATTTGGCAGGGCTGTCCTACAAGGACGTCTGTCATCCAGCCTCCTAGACTGCCTGTTTACACTTGTCACTGCTTGGTACTCGTTCCTATGGTGTAACCTGATGACTGAGATACCCCTGAAAAAGATAGAACAGTTACGTAAGAACTTACTGTAACAGTAGATCGTACTTCGAGCGGGCTCTTGCAGTAGGTAATTACATATAGGACTGACGCCGGCAGGCAGCAGGTCCCCACTGAAAAATTTCTAGCTAGCAGTCCCTGGCGAGGGACCGCCCCCACGTCAGGTGACCGGCATCAGGAGACGTCAGTATAAAGGGCTGGTCCCTGACATCCGCCTTCCAGTTCTTTCCCGCTTTTAGCTCGTGCAGTGCCTCGCAGAAAAGTTCTTTGCTCGTCAGACTCCCTTCGTCTGTGTTTTACCGAGTATTTTTGCTTTTTTGCTAAAATCATCATTGTGATTGGTTGGCATCCCATGGCACTCCAGACATTACCTCATGGGTTACAGCCCACCTGATAGGCTAATGATGCACATGACCCAGATCAGATTTCCAGTATATCCAGGTCCCAGGAACCCCTGCTCTCCAGTTGTGAATTGTGCATCTGAACAGGCAAGAAGCACTCCAGAGAACCCCTGTCTGCTCTATTCAAGGTAGGAACCAGCGATTTATTTCCTTTACACAAGTGACTCTAGGTTTTTTGCTCCTGGGGTCAGGCTATGCTGCCCCAAAGTATTTCATTATGTTATAGAAATTCTGCTTGTTTTGTTGCTGTCAAGAGGGGAAAAACTGTGACTGTTAATGAAAGAAATCAACAAATTGACATTTTTCTGGCGTCTCCTTTATCCCTACTCAGGGATTCCTTTAAGATTCTGGCGTTCCAGAACGAATATCCAGCTGGTATTACCCCCACAGCTCAGTACTAGCGCTTAGTGCCTCTGCTGCCTGTTTGGCCTAGGCCCTACCCTTCCAGGCCATCCCGGGCGCGTGCCGCTCGCCCTGCATGCCACGCGGCCTCGCGGGCGTTTACTGTACAGGCCCATGCCTTCACCGGCCTCCCACAAGTCGCCTTTTCTCCCCGCGACTCCCCGGCCTGGTTCATGGCCTCGCGGGTGTTTACCGTACAGGCCCACTCCTTCGTCGGCCTCCCGCGAGTCGCCTCTTCTCCCCGCGACTCCGCGGCCTGGTTCACGGCCCAGCCACCTCCCCGAGAGCCTCCCCTACCCTGGCTCTCCCCGTCGGCTCGATGGCGTCTTTTGGGCCGACTGTCCCGACGCTCCACCGGCCGACGCACCCCCCCGCCTCTCGATGAGAGGCCCTAACATGCCGTCGCGTGAGCGGCGCTTGCTTCTGGGCCACAGTCCGGCCCACACCTCGCGAGGGAACGCGCCCCTCAAGGAAAATCGAGAGGTAGGCCTCACGCCCTCTTGAGTCCCCAACTGATCCCGACCGCTTCCCATCCTCCTCCGTAATGGGGACAGGACAGTCCGCCTGCGGTGTGGTCGCCTGGCTCAGTCGAGCTCCCACAAGGCGACTCCAACCGCGGTGCCTCCCTCTAAGGCCGCAGAGAGGCCTGGTCTTCTTGCTCTCTCGGCCCATAATCTCCCCAGGCTTCATCGGGCCCCTCCATGGGCCTGGCTATGGAATAGCTGGGCAACTCTCAAGCTACGAGCTGCAATTTGAGGCTCGATCAGCCTCTCACAGCCCTTACTTCTCGAGGAATGTTCCCCACAGCTCCCCTACCAACAGGAATGAAAAAAAAAGGGGAGCAGACGCAGAGTCCAGGGCTCTGCCGCGCCCACCACAGATTAGTCAGACCTCATGGGCCATCGGGTCATCCATCTGAGGAAAATCCCTTCCTCATCCTTCTGATCCCAGTCTGGAGGATCAGGGGCCGACCACCAGCTTCAGATTTCTCCGACCCCTCTGGCACACTCATTTAAAAAAAAAAAAGAAAGATGAGACCTTCCTGTTACCGGGTCCCTCACACAGCGACCCCAGTAGATCCTGCTGAGCATACATTTGGGTCCCTCCCATAGCGATCCCAGTAGAGCCCAGCGTACCTTCCTCACCACCACTGGCCCTGGCCCCTACCTCAGCGGCCTCGCCCCTTGCAAGATGGAAAGAAAGGGTGAGAAAAGTAAGGAAATCAGGGAAGATCCCGTCTCAACCATCGGCTGTATAAGGGCCCTCCCATAGCGCCCTTATCCAGTCCTATCTCCGTCCCCCCACCCACCTGTGGGCGCTGCATCCCAGGGGCAAAGGGGAAAACAGTTTGGGAGCTAACCACTGGCTAGACCTATCTCTCTCTTTCACATGGTAAAGGCAAAGAAATGCAGCTGCAGCACCACCCTCCTCCCCAGACCCCAGGCCCTCTGCGCAGCCTGCCTATTGGATGACGAACTTTCTCTCGATGGAGGGACGGTGGACCCAGGTCTCCTGTTGATCCAGAATCAACAGGCGGTGGTGGCAGTGATGGAGAGTCAGCAAAACTTCATGCTGAAGATCATGGAGAAGCTAGAGGCCCTTACCCAAAACAGAACGAGACCACCCAGCTCGGAGCCCCGTCAGAGAGACCTCCAGAGGAATTGCCCGTCCCAGAGGTCCCCCATCCCAGCGTACCCCTCGACGAACTTCCAGAGGAAGGGGGCAAGGATGACGAGTATGACGAAGAGGAGGAGGAGGAGCCTGGCTTGGAGTCCGACTCGGATGACGTCGACCAGCAAGCAACCCCGTCCCTGACATCCAAACTGTGTTCCTTCGAAACCATCCCCAGACTCATGAAGGCCATCAAGGCCACTATGGGGCTGTCCACAGAGGAACCGGAAGGGGAGAAGATGGAGTCGAAGCTCGATCCCATGATCCAGCTAAGAACCACTTCCTCAGAGACCTTCCCAGTTTGCCCGGCCATAGAAGAGTTGGTTCACGGAATGGCAATCACAGACCCAGGCAGAATGCCAAACCAAGGAACCTGCACAAGATGTACCCGTACAAGGCGCATAAGTCGGATGCTTGGTGCAAGGCACCTCCATTGCTCCCCAAGTGGCAGCCCTGAGCAAGAAGACTGTCCTACCATGTGGTACCATAGCCCTCAAGGACCCAACAGACAAAAGGATTGAGGACATGCTAAAGAAGACTTTTGAGATCGAGGGCACCACGGCCAAGGCCATGACAGTGGCTATCTACACCTCCCGGGCCCAGATCCGCTGGTTGGAAGAACTCCAGGAACAGGCGAGCCCAAAGTCCAGGAAAGCCGAACTCCTAGACTATACCCTGGATGCAGCCAAGTACCTGGCCGACATGGCAGTGGACTCCCTACGCCTACAGCCAGGGCCGCCGCCATCATAAACCGGCTCTGAGGGCACTATGGTTGAAGCTCTGGGATGCTGATTCAGAGTCTAAGACTTTACTACAGAATCTACCCCTTAAGGGGTCATGTATTTGGGAGGGACTTAGAGTTACCTGAAACAGAAGGAAGAGGGTAGGGACCTCCTAAGGAACCGGTTTAGATCCTCCCATCTTCCTCCGCAAGGCGGAGATTTCATCCTGGTGCCAAGAGCCAAACCCAGGGGATTCATTCAGCTCAGAGCCACTCCTTCGAGGTAGGGTTCCTCCCAACACCCGCACCCCACCTTCCACGGTTACCAGGCCTCCTCCTTCCACCCCGGGACAGAAGTCCGGAGGTCACAGTAGGGGTTCAGGGAAACAGTGACCCGACCGCCTCGATCACCTCCTCCAGGAACAATATCCCCTGTCGGCCAACGGCTGGCTCTGTTCGCCCATCACTGGGCGGCCACCACGTCGGACAGGTGGGTCCGAGACGTGGTCTCCAGGGATACGCCATCAAGTTGGCTCATCCCTCGGTTCCACAATGTTTTGTCTCGTCCCCAGTCTCCAGTAGAAGAGCCTCGCCTCACCAAGTTCAGGGGATCCTGGCACAGCTGATCCAGAACAGGGCCATTCAACCCGTCCCGGATCAGGAACAGGGGAAGGGCATGTATTCCATCGTCTTCCTGGTCCCTAAGAAATCGGGGGAGCTAAGGCCCATCCTGGACCTAAAACACCTGAACCAGTACGTGATCCCACGTCGGTTCAAAATGGAGACCGTCCGGTCCACTCTACAGGGTATCGGAGTAGGCGACTTCCTAACCTCCGTCGACCTAAAGGACGCTACTACACATCCCCATCATCAGGAAGCACAGGCAGTTCCTCTGCTTCCACATCATGGGTCACCACTTCCAGTACCGAGCCCTCCTGCTCGGGTCTGTCCTCGCACCCTGAGTCTTCACCAAGGTCTCCATCACTGGTGGCCAGACTCAGGGAACAGAGGCTGGACATTGTTCCGTACCTGTACGACTGGCTCATCCGTGCCTGCTCCGAGGATCAGGCACGCGCACATACAGAGCTCACCGTACGGGCCCTCAAGGATCACGGTTGGGTGGTGAACCGAGAGAAGAGCCATCTCCATCCCACCCAACAAATAGAGCACCTCGGGGCCATTATCAACTCGGCCGAAGGCTGGGCGAGACCGTCACCTGCCCGGATCCGCAGCCTCCAGAGCCTGGCCCGACAGTTAGCACACACCCCGACCACGGTGGCGAAGGTGGCAGTGGCTTCTAGGATGGCTGGCTTCCTGCATAGACCTCGTGCCCTGGGCCAGGTGGCACATGCGTCCGCTTACAGAATTACGCCCTGGCACACGGGCACTGAACGAGAACAACCTCCATTGTGTGGTTCCCTTACCCGCCGAGGTAAGGTCCTCCCTAGAGTGGTGGGTTACTCCGGGAAACCTGACGAGGGGGGTTCCCCTGGAGGCTCCACACCCGATCCCCATCAAGACGGACGCGAGCCTTTCCGGCTGGGGAGCCTGTCTGGGGGACGAGTCAGCACAGGGAACATGTTCCCCCGCGGAGTCTCAACTCTCCATCAACGTCCTGGAGATGAGAGCAGTATTCCACGCACTAAGGGCCTTCCGTCACATCATCCGGGGACAGTTGGTTTCTGATCAAGTCCCGACAATCGCGATGGTGGCCTACATCGTAAAGCAGGAGGAACCAGAAGCAGGGCTTCAAGGAAACCTCAAGGGTGATGAACTGGGCTCAAACACACCTATCACACCTGGGAGCAGTGCACTTGGCGGGGAAACTGAACGTCAGGGTGGATTGGCTCAGCAGGCAGCAGATCCACCCGGGAGAATGGCGCCTGCATCCGGATCTTTTCCAGATAATACAGGCGGCCTGGGGCCCAGTGCCCCTAGACCTAATGGCATCGCGGGACAACACCCAGGTGGATCGGTACTTCTCCCGTTTCAGAGACGCTCACTCCCAGGGCACGGACGCCCTGTCTCAGGTATGGTCACGGGAGTATGCATACACGCTTCCCCGCGCCGCCTCATCCCACAGGTTTTGGCAAAAACGGGAGTCTCGGGTCACCGTTATCCTGGTGGCTCCTCACTGGCCACGCAGATCGTGGTTCGCGGCACCACGGGAGGTGTCGCTAGCCAGCTTCCAGATCCCGACTGGTCCGGACATGCTGTCGCAGGGACCGGACTCCACCCGTCTCCTCGAACCCTAAAACTCACGGCCTGACTCTGAGAGGGAACACTAACGGCTACTGGGTACCACAGTCGGTTATAAGCAGGCGCCCTTCTCGGGTCCTCGTAGGGCATCCACCACATCCACGCACGAGGCAGTGGGCCGTCTTCTCTCAGTGGTGCCGTCAGAGAGGGTCGATGCCAGAACAGGCCGACCTGCCGACGATCCTCCTGTTCCTGCAACAAGGGGTGGACAAGGGGCTGACACCCTCCTCTCTAAGGGTGCAACTGGCGGCCATCGGGGCGGCCAGAGGTCTCGTCGAGGGACTCCCACCGGGGGCCCATCCAGACACCATTCGCTTCTTGAGGGCAGTGGACCTCATGCGACCCAAAACCAGACCTAGCGTCGCTCCGTGGGACCTACCTCTGGTTTTGGACTCCCAAGACGGCCACCATACGAGCTGCTCACCGAGGCAGACCCATTCTCTTGGCTCACTCTGAAGACAGCCTCTCAGGGCCATCTGCTCTGCTAGAAGAATTGGGGAACCCGGCACCGGGTCAGCGGCTCCATACACCACCTTCACCCCAAAGGGGTCCGCTGAGGACAGTCCCGGCCTTCCAGCCGAAGGCTCTGGCCAAGGTTCTACAGGGAACAACCTGATAGACCTGCCTACCTTGCCTCGTGAGCCCCTCAGGCCGAGAGCGGAGCCCCGACCCTGGACGCCGGGTCGGCCCTCTCGGTCTACCTGGACAGGTCCCACCCATCCGTGAAGACGGAGAGGTTATTCATCGTCCCAAGGGCCAGAGACAGGGCTGCCATCAAGTCCACCATCTGGTGGATCAGGACGTGGCCGTCCACCATGCCCACACGGCGCGCACTCAACCCGCCTCAGGGATCAGGGCTCACTCCACCAGGGCAATATCCACCTCTTGGGCAGAGCGGGCTTCTGTGTCCTCCAAGACATCTGCAGGCGGCTACCTGGAGCTCTCTGCACACCTTGCTAGACACTATAGACTAGAGCAGCTTCTGGACTTCCAGGCCAGCCTCTGCTACCAGGTCCTAGCAGCTGCACCCACACCCGGACCCTCCGATCCACCCGGATCCCACCGGAGTCCTAACTGCTTCTTATCTCCCATGAGGTATCGTCTGAGTGCATGGGATGCCAACCAATCACAATGGGTGTTTACTCACCTGGTAAAGGTGATTGTGTTGTTGGCATCCATGGCACTCCAAGGCCCTCCCTCGGGGATGATCGGAGCGTCCTCTGTCTGGGAAACAGGAGGTCCCTACACCAGTACTGTAGAACTCAGTCTCACTGCTAACACAGTCGAACCCCGGTTCAAATTAGATTGTACATAATAAGGAATAAACACAGGCCTCCGGCCTTGCTTCTACCATGTCGTAGAGGACCTCGTTTTTACTAAGACTGTATTGTTTCTTTGCATTGTATTCTTGTTCTAACTAACTTCCTTTCAGCTATGGAAAATTCAAACTGGAGAGCAGGGGTTCCTGGGACCTGGATATACTGGAAATCTGATCTGGGTCATGTGCATCATTAGCCTATCAGGTGGGCTGTAACCCATGAGGTAATGTCTGGAGTGCCATGGATGCCAACCAACACAATCACCTTTACCAGGTGAGTAAACACCCAGTACATCCATCAGTGTATGTCATCCCCTGCACCCTCCGAGCACAAAAACAAGTGCAGATCGTGCGGTGCCCAACTCCTGCACAAGGACAGCCATTCCCTGTGCCTGTTTTGTCTAGGCCCCAATCACCCGGTAGAGAAGTGCCAGCACTGCCTCAGTTTTAACGCGGCTACCCGGAAAAGGTGGCAGCAGTCCCTGGAAGCCCACATTCTCAAGAAAAAGATGAGCTCCATGGAGAAGGAACTCGAAAAACTGCGGCAGGTGCCCACTTCCCCCGAAGGCCATCAGAAGAAAAAAGACAAAGAGAAGCACCGGGACAAGGGCTCCTCCACCACGACTCCCTCGGGAGTCGCTGTGTTACAGGTAACGTCCCCTCCGAGGGACCGCTCCTCAACGGCCGCCTCAGAGGCTTCTGAGGCGCGGCCCGCCCATCTGGCTCGCGCTCAGGCCCTTCGAGCGCCCAGGCTATTGAGGCCTCCGCCCCTGGTATAGTCAGAAGCCGCCTCACTGACGTGGATGGCCGTAAGCCGGACATCGGCTCCTCCAAAGCCCGCGTGGAGAAGGCTGGTAAGTCGCATGACCCTTCGGGGCGGCACGCGGCCCCTCTTCCATCGGACCAGGCCGCTCCTCCATCACGGTCTGCCTCCGGTGATGGGTCCCGTAGTCGGACGCCGGCTCCTCCGGTGCCTGCCCGGATCCCGCTGAGAAACCGCATGTCGGTTCACCCGATGTCTGTACAGCGAAAGAGCCAACGCCGGACCCTCCCACATCCATCGTCCCCAGCTCCCTGCAGCCTTCGCTGCCCTCTGGGGACCCTGAGTCTCCCCAGCCCGACCCCCGGGATTTCCATCCCCAGGTGACACTGGTGTTCCGCCTGCTCAGACCGCCCACCTGCGGGTCCGCCGGATCTGATATTGGTTCCCAGAACGCTGCCCTCCGACGCCGTGGCCTCCGACGCCGCCCCAAGCCCGGTTTTACCGACCCGCCGACATCCGCCTCCCAGATGTCGCCCGACGCTGGTCCTCCACCCTCCAGGCCTTCCAACCTGACCTGCCCGTGAGGCTCCTGGGCGGGCCGTCACTCCGCAGCTCCTCCGGCCCTGGGTACCTCCGTTGTATCCGACGCCCGCCGCATCTCGGGACCACTGTATCTGGCACCGTAGGGTACCCAATGCCGGGTTCACCCGACGCGCAGTACCCGAGCTGGTTTTCCACGCCGGTTTGGATACTCTCCTTATGGATATAGTCCATACCCTTATCCCCTCCTCCTCCTCCTCCTCCACCGCCCCCTCAACTGCCAGTGGATTTGCAGGAGACTTTGGCCTCCTGGTGGGCTGAGGCCAAGGCTCAGCTCACCAGAGAGGTGGAGAGTGGCTTACTGATGACGGTGCTGGTCCCAGTTCCCGTATGTCCACAGTGACACACTCTCTCACCACCTCCGGACACCAGGGCTAATCCCTTTGGGTCCAGAGAGGGGCAGGACACGCTTCCTCGAGGGCTCCCCAAGGGGTCCGTTCCTCCCCCCAGGTTGGGAAAGGGAGTCTTTTTCTTCTTCTTCCTCCTTTTCTCCCTCGGACTCCTCGGACTCTTCTGACGGCTGCTCCGAAAGGGATGATGAGCTACGCTGTCCATCAAAGCCCAGGCCAAGGACTCCTCCGAAGTCGCCTCTGGAAGATCCTTCCTTTACGGAGCTGCTACGCAAAATCCAGGAGGTACATAAGTGGCAATCTCTAGAACCAGACCCTCAGCGGATGAAACTTGCCCAGCATCTGGATCTGCCCGTGACAGCTCCCACCTTGGTGCCACCCTGGATCAAGCCTCATGCCGACCTTGTTGCCACCATTTGGAAACAGCCGTCGGCTCTAGCCCCACTTCCTCGGAAGTCGAACAGGCTATACCAGGCTCCTGAGGGTGTTGACTTTTTAGATTCTCACCCTCGTGCTGACTCGGTGGTGATTAGCGCCGCTCACGGCCGGTCGGCTAACCCAAAACACCTTAGCTCGTCGCCACCTGACACAGAATCCCACCTACTGGACCAGTATGGTAAGAAGATTTATGCTTCTTCCACACTGGGGATCAGGGCCCTGAACTATGTCGGTCATATGGGGGATTACCAGAAGGCAATTCTTACTCAGGTGGAAGCCAAATTGGACTCCCTGCCGGACTCTCAGGTCAAGCAGGAGCTGGCTGACCTTGTCCGCTCTGCACATTCGGCCAGTCGACACATGCTTCATGCGACCTACGATGCAGTGGACACTGCTGGACGGAGCTCAGCTTTCGCTGTAGGCTTACGTCGTCACGCTTGGCTCCGTGTGTCAGGGTTGGTCCCGGAAGTGCAGTCTGCATCCAGGAAGCGCCCTTCCGGGGGTCGGTGCTTTTCGGTGGCAATGTCAAGGACATCATCACCGATTTGCAGGAGAAGGGGATGGCACTAAAGTCCATTGATTCTGTGTGCCATCCCCACCAGCCGCAGCACTGTCCCTTTCACAGACGGAATCGGCCTAAGGCGAAACCGCAGGGAAAGCGGGCCACTAAACGTCGGGCCCCCACAGCTGCTAAGCCCCCCGCCCAAAAAGCAGCGAGTGCTTTCAGCTGCTGTGCTGCCCCACACCACCTGATTCCTTTCCTCTCCCACAGCCTCCGGACTCTCCGGAGGAACCGGTAGGAGGGAGGTTTTCCCTCCACCTTCCAGGCTGAGAGAGGATAACGTCAGATTCTTGGGTGCTCCAGCTGATCGCAGAAGGACACTCAATAGAGTTTCTACAGAAACCACCTCGCCACCCCCATCTAAGGTCGTTGTATTCTTGGGAACATCTTCTCTTGGTCCAGGAAGAGATTTCAGCTCTGTTGCTGAAAGAAGCGATAAAACCCATCCCTCTTCATCTTCAGGGGATGGGTTACTATTCCCACTTCTTCCTGGTCCCGAAGAAGACAGGAGATCTAAGACCCAGTCTAGATCTCAGTTCCCTGAATCTCTTTGTGGAGTACAAAAGGTTCAGAATGCTCTCTTTGCAGAGCCTTCTGCCCCTCATCTGTTCGGGCCAATGGCTGAGTGTTCTGGATATGCAGGATACTTACCTACACATTTCCATTCGCCCATCTCACCACAGATATCTTCGTTTTGCGTTCCAGGGGGACCACTACCAGTTCAAGGCACTTCCTTTTGGCCTATCCTCAGCTCCCCGAGTATTTACCAAATGCCTTACGGTGGTGGCAGCCTACCTGCGTACTCGGGGGGTTGCAAGTTTTCCCGTACCTGGACGATTGGCTCCTGGTGGCCTCGTCCCGGGAGGAACTCCTGCACTGCCTCGCCCTTACTCAGCAGGTTTTTGCCTGCCTGGGTATTACCATCAACCATTCCAAGTCTCACTTGATCCCATCTCAGAGTCTACAGTTTATAGGGGTGATTGTAGACACGACCATTGGCAGGGCCTTCCTGCCACCAGACTGGGCGTCCACTCTCCAGACTCAGGTAAGTCTGTTGTCCGGCCGCAGGTGGGTCAGTGCAAGATCGGTCCTTCGCCTCCTCAGGCTCATGGCGGCTGCTATCCTGACAGTCCCTCATGCTCAGCTCCATATGAGAGTTTCTCAGTGGACACTCCGCTCCCAATGCGATCAGTTGGTGGATGACTTAGATCACCCGGTTCTAGTCTCCTCACTGATGCTCCGAGACTTGCAGTGGTGGATGGTTCGAGAGAACCTGCTTTGGGGAGTTCCTTTCTTCCTTCCTCCCCCCTCCCAGACTCTAACCACAGATGCCTCGGGCTAAGGTTGGGGAGCCCATCTCAGTCCCCATCGGACCCAGGGCTCTTGGTCCAAGCTCGAACATACACTCCACATCAATGTGCTCGAGCTTCGGGCAGTTCTGTACGCTCTCCAAGCCCTTCACCTGTACATTCTTCCCAGCCACCTAGTCGTCCAGACAGACAATATGTGTGGTTTGGTACATCAACAAACAGGGGGGGACTCGGTCCTACCCTCTTTGCAGGGAAGCAATGAGGGTTTGGGATTGGGCAACACAACACGACCTTCACCTCACGGCAATTCATGTTCCGGGAATCGACAACACCTTGGCAGACAAGCTAAGCCGCTCGTCCGCTCTGGCTCATGAGTGGGAACTGGACCAGGGGGTTCTAGAAGGTATCTTCCGACACTGGGGAACACCACAGGTCGACCTGTTCGCTTCTCCTCTAAATGCAAAGCTTCCCGGCTTCTGCTCGCTCGTTCCAGAGCGAGGCGTTTTCTGGAGAGACGCTCTGTCTCTAGACTGGAAGGACAGATTCGTCTATGCCTTTCCCCAAATTCCTCTGATCCCACGAGTCTTGCAGAAACTAGTTTCAGAAGGAGCACGAATGATTCTGATTGCTCCTTTCTAGCCCAGGCAACTTTGGTTCTCTCTTCTACAACAATACTCAGAGGATCATCCTCTTCCTCTTCCTCTATCACGAGGTTTGCTGACCCAGGATCAGGGGACTGTGGTCCATCCAGGTCTCAAGTTACTTCAGCTTCATGCATGGCTCCTGCAGAAATAGCTCAAAGTCGCTTTGGGATTTCTCCCCAAGTGGCAGAGATTTTGGTGGAGGCTAGAAAACCCTCCACTATATCTACATAGGCCATGAAGTGGAAAACGTTCACTATCTGGGCTGCTTCAAAAGACGTGGAACCCTTTTCCTGTTCGGCTCGGCTACTGCTGGAGTACCTACGCCACCTTTTTGACCTGGGTCTTAGTCACGCTTCTCTGAAAGTTCACATGGCGGCCATCTCGGCCTATCATGTTCCCTTTGCAGACAAGACATTTGCTCAGCTGGAGGTCTCTAAGACTTTCCTCAGAGGGGTTCTCCATCTGAGACCTCCTATACGTACTCCTGCCCCTCCTTAGGATTTGAACTTTGTTCTTGAGAAACTTACTCTGCCTCCTTTTGAACTGGAAGCTTCCGCAGACTTGAAGTTCCTTTCATGGAAGACTCTCTTCCTGGTAGCCATTACTTCCACTTGGAGAATTTCTGACCTCCAGGCTCTGATGTGTAAAATTCCATACTTGATTTTTCACAAGGAACATGTGGCTCTGCGCACTAACCGTAAGTTTCTTCCTAAGGTGGTTGAGGAATCTACTCTGAACCAGTCCATAGAGTTACCAACCTTTTTTACGCAGTACTCCAATCAAGGGGAGTATTTACTCCATACTATGGACGTTCACCAGATTCTGAGATACTACACTAACAGGACAAAGGATCTCAGGAAGACTGATCAATTGTTTGTCTCTTTTGCACCCAAAAGGGAAGGCAATGCTGTTTCTAAGCAATGCCTATCTAAATGGTTGGCTCATTGTATCACTTTCTGTTAAGACAAGTACAACAAGACCCTCCCGGGTAAAGTAAGAGGCCACTCTGCCAGGGGAGTCGCCGCCACAGCGGCTTGTTTCAAGAATGTGTCAGCGGCAGACATCTGTGCTGCCACCACTTGGACCTCCGTCCATACCTTTACAAAACATTACAGTTTGGATATTGCCTCTCGCCGTAGAGCAGGCTTCGGGCTGGCTGTTCTGCAAGGCCTCCTCTCTTAAGGCTTGCACAGCTAGAGGTTCTACTTAGAGTAGATTTCCTCCTCCCGTGAGCTTCTCCTTGTTCCAGACTGCTTGGGACTCAGTCCTATATGTAATTACCTACTGCAAGAGCCCTCTCGAAATAAGATTGTACAGTTACGTAAGAACTTAGTGTAACAGTAGATCTTCGAGAGAGGCTCTTGCAGTAGGTAATACCTTCCCACCCTCCATCCCCCTAAGCTTTTTCAGCTCCTTTTCCAGGGAGGGAAATATCCGCTCCTCTCTCATCCAGCCTCTTTTTGCCTGTGGTGGGAAAGAACTGGAAGGCGGGCGTCAAGGACCACCCCTTTATACCGATGTCTCCTGACGCCGGTCACCTGACGGGGGGTGGTCCCTCGCCAGGGACTGCTAGCTAGAAATTTTTCCATGGGGTCTTACCACCTGCCGACGTCAGTCCTATATGTAATTACCTACTGCAAGAGCCTCTCTGGAAGATCTCCTGTTACAGTAAGTTCTTACGTAACTGTACTATCTTCGAGGGGATCTCAGTCATAAGGTATATTTCCCTCCCACCATCCTTCTTCTTGGGGCTCCTGTCTAGGAACTGGCTATCTGGTATATCCAGCTTTTTACTTGGGTCTGGGTACCTCTTTCTCTCCTTGGTCCCCCAGGGTGAAAGTCTTGCTCTCTTCGTCTCCAAGGGAAAGAACTGAGGAGGGAATGTGGCCACCCACACCTTTATAGGGTTGGTGACGTTGGTAGACGTTGACGGCATCAGCAGCCCCAGTTGTACTGCTGAAAATCTTCTGTGTGGATTCCCCTTCACCGACAGTGAAGGTTCCTACAGTGTAACCTGATGACTGAGATCCCCTCGAAGATCTACTGTTACGGTCAGTTCTTACATAACTGTTCTTTCCTTCTGTACCTTAGCCTGCCAGACTACCTTACCTGTGACACTAGCCAGTCTTAGATATGCCTCACTGTCTACCTCTCTCAGTCTTTCTGAATTTCCTATAGGCTACCTTCTTGTCCCTTACTGCCTGAGCAACCTCAGAACTGAACCAACTAGGTGCTTTGGCCCTTTAGTTCTTCCCCTTGAGCCTAACACACTCCTCTGTGGCAACCATTATTCCATCTTTAATGATTGACCACTTTTTGTCCACCCCCATGTCTGCTCTGATGCCTGCCAGGTGCCTCCTTAGCACTTCGCCCATCTTCCTGAAGTCCACCCTCCCAAAATCTAGGATTTTGGTCTTATTGGGGATGTTTTCCCTGCCCATATCCAACTGGAACCACATTGTGCGATGGTCACTTCTACCCAGGGACTCATTGACCAATAATTTCCTATACATGCTCTCCATTCATGAGCACTAGATCAAGGACTGCCACCCCCACCTTTCCCTACTGCCCTGTCCTTCCTGTATAGTTTATATCCAGGGATCGAGAGGTCCCAGTCATGGTGTGGTATACCCCAAGTCTCAGTTATTGCTGCTATGTCCACCCTTCCTTCTGCTAATAGCACCTGCAGGTCATCCATCTTGTTTCCTAGACTTTGCACATTCAGAGACACCTCCTTCCACTTAGAATCTGAGCCTTCTTCCTTTCCCTCCCTTCTTTTTTACTCATCCCCCCGTGCACCACCCTCACCCCCTGGTGCTACTTTCCCCTTTCCCCCTTCACTTCCACCCTCCAGACTTCTTCTACAGGTATGAGGGGAGGTCCATTGCCATTCATTCCAGAGAATGTACAAGAGGAAAAATCTACGCAACAAGAGTAAACCATTCAGATATCTACAAACAATGAGGGGGTTGCACAAACGAACACTGAAAACTCAGCCTCTGAGGAGAACATATAGTTAAACCCCTGAGGAGAATATACAGTTAAGGTCAGAAAGGGTGATAGAAAATGAAAGGGATATTGTTGTGATAGGTGATTCACTCCTAAAATATGCAGATAAATATATATGTAAAGGAAGGAAAGAGCAAGCAATGGTTAGCTTCTTATCAGGATGTGGGGTAAAGGATATTAAAGACAACTTGGAGGAACTGTTAGCATGCACTGACAAACCAGTGGTGGTATTACATGCTGGCACAAATGATGTTGAAAGGAGAACAGAACTCAAAATCCAAAGGGATTATGAGGAAGTGGGCAGTATGCTGAAAGCCAGAGGTTGCTCAGTGATTATTTTGGAAATTTTACCAATCCCAAGGACAGGCAGGAGGCAAATCACAGCAATTTAACAGCCAAATGGTTAGCTAAAAAGATGGAGTGTAAGGGAAGATTTTTTATTTCCAAAGAAATTGGGAATGTTTTGAAAAAGATCCAAACCTGTATGGTCCAGATGGCCTGCATCTTATCAGGGATGGAACAAGGATATTAGCAGGAAGGATAAACTTTAGTTTCAGGAAGTATTCAAACCGGGGGATGGGGGCAGAGATGCAAAAACGTACAGCAAACAAATACCGAAGGGAAATTGCAATAAACAGAAGGCAAAGCAAGACTGGAAATTTTTATTATTGAATGCTAGAAGTTTAGGTAATAAAAAAGATGAACTTGAGCATTTTTTAATTAAAGAAAATATAAATATCTGGTGTTATGGAGCGATGGTGGCATGGTGAGGAGACATGGGGCAAGCATATAAAAGGTCGACTCATAATCTCTTTAACAAAGACTGAAAGGGGAGGAAAGGAGGAGGTGTGTAGCTCTGTAAGTAAGGGATAGTGTTGATGTGGTGTAGTATATTAATGGTGAAGTCTCAGAAATTGAAAATTGAACAAGTTTTGGTTAAAATAACACCTACAGAAGGCAAAAAACATTACTAATAGTAGTAGTATATAGACCACCATCTCAGACAATGGATTTGAATTTAGAATTGTTAAACTCACTAGACAGATTAAAGATGGAAGACAAAATGGTGATAATGGGAGACTTTAATTTGCCAGGAATAAATCAGATAGAAATGGAGGGAGCAACTCTGTTTGAAAATGAATTTATAAATAAATAATGTGTTTGAATCTTGAACAGTATGTAAAACAGTAAACAAGGAAATATGGTCACAAAACTCAGAGACTGTGAGGCTGGGGAAGCGCTCACTGGACGTTACCATTATATGACATTGTGTAGAATCATAAACTATAAGCACAAGATAACAGGAAGTACTAAAATTAAAGAGCCACTGACACCTCAAAAAGAACTTTGAAAAACATAATATCTGAATACAAGCCAGCTTTCTATTTCTCATTAATTTTGTATTTCTTACCCCATTATTACTGAGGTCATATGCATGAAAACAGGATTTGTGTTCCTTGAGGGGTCATCAGTTCCCATTGCTTCTTCCCAGCCTGTTGTCATAATACTCTACTTGTGACAACACAGTTATTCCCATAGCAAGGGACTGTGATGTCACAAAAAAGCACTATGATTTCAAGTAGGGAGCAATTTAAAAGAGGCAGATAAACTCTACGGACAAAGTTCTTGTTTTTGTGGGAGTTTCATCAGTAATAAATTATGGAGGAACTCTATATAGCAATCTATAGACTATATATTAATTAACATCTGAATGTTGTCTAAATATTATTATGTTTATTTAAAGTTTTCCCCAAGGTATCAGCTGCTCTTTAAATATTACAATAAATTGAATTTTACTGCAGTGATGCATGAGTTAAGGAACTGGAACTGGAAGGAAAAGTTTGCAGGGGAAGTTTTGATGAGAAATGGGACATTATGGAAAGAAAGTTAAGGGAACTGGTAAATAGGCATGTACCAGAAAGAGCAAAATATAGTAGGCAGGGGAAAATTCCAAGCTGGTTTAATAAAAAAAAAAATTAAGAAGCTAATGAGGAAAAAGAAAAAGGCATATAGAGCAGCAAGAAAAGGCAATGCCGAGCACTTAGGGAAATCATACAGTATACAGTATTAATAAAAGAAAATAAAAACACAGTGAGGAAGAGCAAACAGGAATATGAGTTGGAGTTAACAACTGAGGTAAAAGATAACTAAAAATCCGTTTACATCTATATAATTGAAAAAAGGGGCAAATACTCAGGTGGGACCCCTAGTGGATGATGATAACCAGGTGACATCAGAAGTGTGTGTGTTTTTTTTTTTTTTTTTTTTGCAGTGTTTTTGTGAAAAGGAAAATATTGACATAAGTGGAGATGAAATTACTCATTTCCCTAAAATCTGGATTTGGGGAGATAACATTATCAAAAGGTTGAAGGAGATAAAACCCAAAAAAGGCATTAGGTCCAGATGAAATCCGCCTGAGATTGGTAAAGGAACTGGCTGAGGAAATTGCTGGCCCCATTACTAATATATTCCAACACTCTCTGGTTAGAGGGGAGGTAATTGAAAGATGGTGGGATGCAAATGTGATACCACTGTACAGAAAGGGAGAAAGAGCCAGCCATCAGAATTATAGGTCAGTTAGTTTGACCTTTGTGATAGGTGAAGTTCTTGGAGCCATTATCAAAGATGAAATAGGAAAGGATGTCCAGGGAAATAACATGACAGATCAAACACAGCCGGGTTTTACAAAGGGAAGATCTTATCAGACAAATTTGTAAGTTTCTTCGAAAATGTAAGTAAAGCATTGGACAAAGGGCTTCTAGTGGTAGTTATTTTTCTGGACTACTGTAAGACTTTTGAGAGAATACCACATTTGGAGCTGATATCCAAATCGAAAGAGATGGCGCTAAATCAGAGGTTGGTAAGCTGGATAAAATCATGGCTCCTGGACAGGAGACAACACATTATTATAAGGGGTTGAACATCGAAATGAGGTAAAGTGACAAGTGGGGTTCCACAGGGCTCCTTATTGGGCCCCACATTATTTAACATCTAGGTAACATCAATGCAGTGTGACAGTAGAGTCTGGCTAGAAAAATTTGCGGATGACACAAAGTTAGGATCAGTGGTGGATTCAGATGAGGCAACAAGACATTTCAAAATGGAATTAGTAAAATTGGAGACCTGGTCAAAATCTCACAAATTAGAATTTAATGTTGATAAAGGTGCAGTGATGCAGATGAGTAGTAGAAATAACATAACTAACTATGCACTGTTAGGGAAAGAATTCAAGGCAGTCAAGATGGAAAGGGTCTTAGGCATACTGATGAATGAAGATTTTAAATTCAACAAATACAGTAGAGACAACACAGAAATGTTTTAAGATATTGGGCTGCATAAGTAAAAATATAACCAGCAGCGATAGTACGGTGTTCATGCATCTTTATGGTGCACTTGTGAGGCCTCGTTTGGAGTACAGTTCCCAATTCTGGCCACTGCAGTCAAGGGGGTAAATAAAACAGCTAGAGCATATTCGGGGAGGGCAACAAAATTATATCAGGTATCAGGGAGTTGTCATGTGAGGAGAGGTTGGTGAGCCTAGATATGTTTACTTTGGAGTACAGAAGGCTGAGAGGGGGTCTTTGTCTGATTTATAAAGCTTTCTGTGATGTGGATCTATGGGTTTGTTTCGGGCTACAAAAAAAACCCAGTACAGTACAACATCAAAACTCATGGTCTACAGTTAAAGGGAGAGATTTGCAGAACTAAAAAAGGGGTGAAGGGTAACACAGAGGGTTTTAGCGCTCTGGAATGAGCTCCCAGCTGAGGTGGTGCTGAGTAAGGACATGGAAAGTTATAAGACCAGACTAAATGCATACTGTAAAGTTAGAAATATAATCGGCTATGACCATTGAGAAGTGGCAAGCTATAGTGGGCAAATTGCTTTCATGGCTTAAACATTGCCTATGAATTATATGTATTTACACAGGTCTGTCACATCTCCCTTCCTCCTGTCCTTCAGGGACTTAATCTATAGATTGTTATATTATTCTAGAAACCAAAGCTGTGCATAAAACCTCAGTTGCAAAAATGGTTAGCTGAAGGGTGGACTCAGGACAAAGGGCAGACATGCATTGAAGCGCAAAAAAAAAAAAACTGGTGCTCCCACTTAATCCCCCCCCTTGAAATTGTTAAAGTTTTCCTTATGAAAACCAACATCTGCTGCTATAGAATGCCTCCCCCCAAAAGATATGTCCCAAAATAAATGTGCTCAAACATACAGTGAAAGTCAGTGACAATTGCCACCATCTGAATGAAAACAAGCTGATGGGGGAGTAATTGGTCACTGACAGTCACATGTATTTTGAGTACACTTAGGCATCTGTAGCAGCAGCTGCTTTTTATTAAAGAAAACTTCTTGCAAGCTCCTGGACACACACATTTTATTTGCTTGTCACCCTTCAAATTAGCCCGACATGCAGCTGATCATCACATAATTAAAATATATCACCCTTCAACAACTGACTTCAGTGAGAAGTCCCTATCCCTGTGGAAACAGAATTTTAAAGTGCAAAGCACTCTTACCGGCAGGCAGGCTTGCTTTCAGTCAGTGGCACTTTTCTTTTTACTCTGAAGAATCTGTGTTTGACAGAACTGTCTCTCTAAAGGTGACGGTGCTTTACACATACAAGGTGCTCCCTCCTTGAGACGAGCAAGCTGGGAAGCAAATGCTTGCTTGCTGCTAACAGAGCATACTCCCTCCTTGCTTGCCATCATCGTCTCCACTCTGTTCTGTGTCTGCTGGTCTTCAGGAGTAGTTTTGAGTGCCCACGGCGATTGGAGGAGGGTGCAGTGGCATCCTGGGTGGAGGAGACTGCTTCCTTCCCCACCCAGGCTAGCTTAGAAGCTTTCCAGATAACCAGGGAGGTGATAAATAGAAACATAGAATTTGACGGCAGATAAGGACCGCTTGGCCCACCTAGTCTGCCCATTTTCCTACCTAACAGATAAGCTGCAGATCCTAATTAACCAACAGCTTACTTCCTCCTACCCCCCACTAGGACTGCCTTATGTCTGTCCCATGCATTCTTGAATTCCCCCACTGTTCTTGACTCCACAACCTCCTCAGGGAGGCTGTTCCATGCATCCACAACCCTGTCTGTGAAAAAATACTTCCTCACATTACCTCTGAGCCGTCCCCCCTCTATCTTCAAATTGTGCCCCCTTGTTCTTGCACATCTCTTTTTCTGAAAGATGCCACCCTCTTGGACTTTGTTGATTCCCTTGAGGTACTTGAAAGTTTCTATCATGTCTCCTCTCTCCCTCCTTCCTCAAGGGTATACATATTAAGCTCCTTTAGTCTTTCTTCATATGTCTTCTGGTGCAGACGCTGCACCATTTTGGTTGACCTCCTCTGGACAGCCTCCACTGTGTCTATGTCTTTGCGGAGATGGGGTCTCCAGAATTGCACACAGTACTCCAGATGGGGTCTCACCAACTGTCTGTACAGAGGGATAACAACTTCCTCTTTTCTACTACTGATGCCTCTCCCTATGCATCCCAATATCCCCCCAACCTTCCTTACTGCCTTCTCACATTGCTTGCCCACCTTTAGGTCATCTGATATAATTACTCCCAGGTCCCTTTCCATTTGTACTGTTGTCAGTATTTCACCCCCCATTGTGTATTCTTGCCCTGGGTTTTTGTTTCCCAGGTGCATTACCTTGCACTCCTTTGCATTGAATCTGAGCTGCCATACATTTGACCATTCCCCCAACCTTGCCAAGTCCCTTCTCATCCTTTCCACTCCATCTGGTATATCAACCTGGTTGCAGATCTTTGTGTCATCTGCAAAGAGACATACTTTTCCTTCCAGTTCCTCTGCAATGTCACTTATAAAGACATTAAAAAGGACCGGTCCCAGTACTGAACCCTGCGGTACCCCGCTAGTAACCCTCCGTTCTTCACTGTGGACTCCATTTACTACTACCCTTTGCGTCCTGTTGTCTAGCCAATTTTTTATCCAGGCTACCACCTTGGGACCCACTCCCAGGCTGGCTAACTTGTGTATTAATCTTTTGTGTGGGACTGTATCAAATGACTTGCTAAAATCTAGGTAAGCCATGTCCAAAGCCCCTTCCTGGTCTACTACTTTGGTCACCCAGTCAAAGAAATCTATTAGATTCGTCTGAAATTACCTTCCCATCGTGAATCCATGCTGCCTTGGGTCCTGTGCCCCACTCCACCACCCTCCTCCAGTCCTTAGGTACCACCCCATCCTCCCATGATTTGTTAAAGAGAGTAGTCAGAGGTGTCATTAGTTCCACCCTTAGTTCTTTTAGAATTCTTGGGTGAATCCCATCAGGCCCCATTGCTTTGTCCACCTTCAATTTTATTAGTTCTTTCAGAACCTTTTCTTCTGTAAATGTACTGGTATCAACCCTCGTCTTCAGAGTGTTACTCTTGTTTGGTTTAGGTACCTCCCCCTGTTCCTGTTCCTGAAAGTCAGATAAATTCTGAACCAGCTGCAGACATGGAAATTGAATCTGAAATTGTATCTGAGACTCCAGACCTTAGTCCAACAGAGCCCGAGTCGGAGAAGTGTGTTAGCAGGATAATGTCCAAAGGTAAATCCTGAGATATGGTCCATAGCCAGGGACAGAAGACGGTACCTTTACCTGAGGAAACATAGAATTTGATGGCAGATAAAGACCGCTTGGCCCAACAAATCTGCCCATTTTCCCTACCTATATTATTACCACAGACGATACTTGATCTACAGCTCTTTCTATCTCCTCCCTTCTTTTCCACTATGGTTCCCTTGTGCCTATCCCATGCATTCTGGAACACTATTTTTCCCCCACCACACGTGTCTGTGTCTTCTGTTGGCATCCTTTGCAGACTGTGTGAGAGGCCTTTTGACACCGTGCATTTCTGCTTAAAGTTGAACCAGCATAATATTTTGTGGTGATTTGCATTTACAGCCCACAATGCTTTGCATTATAGGGGTATGTGTGATTTTGTATTTCATGTAGACTGGGGACAACATTTTCCCAGCGCTTCGGCTCCACAGTTGGGCCTTCATTAGGGGGTGTGTCTATTCACTCATATTAGCACCCAATATAAGGTGCTCACTTAAAGAGGTATAACTCTGAATCCCACAATGGTAAACATACAATACTTTAAAATAAGTAAACAAAGGTAATCGTTCATGACCCTGTATGAAAGGATTTAGCCAATAACATATAAGGGGGAAGGGAGTTATAAGCCATCATTAATATTGTCAGAATGGTGGGGGGGTGCAAACAAATAGCAAACTGGCCACACTGGAGTGCAGGTGTAGTGCAAATACATTTAGACCAAGGAGAACTATTAATTCGTAGAACACTCCAGTGGACTCCTCAGAATTCTTACACTGTATGAGTGTCCCTGTTACTCCTTTTTTGGGGAGATGGTGGGATTCGAATTGAGGACTTGGCAATGCAAAGATGGACACCTCCATGGGAAAGCAAAAAAGAGAACACAGAATTAACAAATGAAATATAGTAAGCACTAAAAACTGGAAATAACAGAGCATAATGAAACAATAAACATACAAAAAGGTAAACACAGGTGACAAGGATGTCACAAAGCATTGTTTAGTAGGAACTTAACTGGTCTGTTGGCACCTGTAAATCGATGTATGTACAGAAGAATCAGGAAAGGAAATCAGAAGATGGAAGGCTTTTATTAAGGATCATGTCTGAATAATATCACTAAACCTTGATGCAGGGAAAAACATCTACATCTTCATTAAGACCAACAGGATGCACTGTTTCTAGTGAAACTGTTTTCTTTCTGGAAAAGTTTGTTAATCCTGTCCCCACCTCTTTAGAAACATAGATTTTGATGGCAGGTAAGGATCGCTTAGCCCACCCAGTCTACCCATTTCCCTACCTATTGGATAAGCTGCAGATCCTAGTTAATCAACAGCCTGCTTCCTCCTACCCCCCACTAGAATTGCCTTGTGTCTGTCCCATGCATTCTTGAATTCACCCACTGTTTTTAACCCCACAATCTCCTCAGGAAGTTCGTTCCATGCGTCCATCACCTGCTCCATGAAAAAATACTTCCTCACGTTGCCCCTGAGACATCCCCCCTCTATCTACTCTCTTTCTAACAGAGTAATGAACTCCAAAGCTGTAAATTGCAAGCATGTAGGGTCTGCACTGTGATGTATTGCAAAGTGTGTTCCCAGTGCACTCCTATCATTCCGATTAAGTGGGGTTAAACTTCTTAGGTTTGTTATGGGTTTAAAGGAGGGGCCTGTTTTGAAGTTTATATTGCATGGTGTTCATGCTTACACCATTATTTAGGTAGAACTACAAGACCACTCAAAACACGAATCCAAGAGCATGTGAGGGTCATTATTAATGAGAGTGTTAGGAAAACACTGGGAACACACTTTGCAGTACATCACAGTGGGCTGTTTGGGCTACTGGGCTATTCTGTCTTCAGTTTGTACCTTTGCACTCCTTACAACTTTCTCTGTTTCTCCTGATAAACCTCCCTGTTGTCCTTCCTCTGTGTCTCCCTGTACTTTCTGTGGAAGATAACTCAGCAGAACTCCACCTGGATGAGGAGCTCCGAGAGAAATGGGCGGCCCTGCTTCAACTAATCACAGATGAGGAAGAAAAATGCCAGTGAAAAAAGCCACAGCTTGAGCAGTCTTCCATCTCTAACACCAAGGTAGTTTCTTCAGCATCTCATAAGCCTAATCCTGTGGAAAAAGAAGCAACCTCTTCAGTCTCGTCTAGGCACACGATTTCTGTGTAGCCCAGTCTTGACATTTGTAAAGACAGCTGTCAAGGAAAACAGGTGAGCGGTGGTAGTCGCTTTCACCCCTGCCTCCAATGCCCGACTCACCGAGCTACTGTCAGCAGCTAGTGAGAACCACACCAGCAAGTCTTCAGTGTTGAGGAAGCCCCCAGAACACAGGATGTACTAAAAAACCTGATGGGTCGGGATGAGATTCTGGTGTATTCATGTCACCCAGAAAGCTGCTGGTCCTCAAACAAGATGCTCGAACTGTGGGGAATGAACTTAGCCTGACACCACTGACACACAGAACGCCGAGTTTTGATTCACATCAACACTGCTCCTGCCTTCCAGAAATGGAGGCTCTTCCAAGAAGCAGTCTTCCCCATTCATTCAAACAACATGAAGTCTTGCTATATTATGACATATGCAGTGAGTCCCAACCTTCGAACTGCTCTGGAGCTGAAAGAGTTAACTTTCCATGCCAGACTTGGAACCTTGAGCGCGAGCTCGGTTGAAAACTCTGTCTGTTGTTAATCAAACTCAAACTGTCAGATTCTTTACTCCGCCTCACTGAACAGTCGCTCCGGAGATTTCTCCTTCTGCTCAGTTCATTTTGTCGGTTAAAGTGTTATTTTATCGGTTTTTTTGACCGAAATTAAACCGCAACCGGTCGGTTCAAGCTCTGTCTGTGATATTGTAAGTAGTAGATAGGCTTACCTTTATTTTATTCTGTGTGGAACTTGTAACGGTCTTTCGGTTCGGTTTGAACCGATCAGGTTGTTATAAAACTTTACTAGTCCTTATTTAGAGTGCAGTTCCTGGTTCTTATCGGTTCTAAAAAAAACGGATTTCATTACGTTTTTTTCCACGACCCGTGACACAGTTGGGAACCGATAAGGGAGTCTTGCTTGGCGGATTGCCATAAACGGGCAAGTTGGTTAGGCTGGCACTATGTCTGAGAAACCCAAAAGAAAAACCGGGCCCACTGGGTTTCAGCATTGTGGGGAAGCCTTTGCTAAGGCTGACCCACACACCACCTGTGTCTATTGTCCGGGGTTTGACCACCTCAATGCAGACTGCCAGATATGTAGTAATTTTCCTGCTGCCACCATTGAGAAGAGAGTTGGTAGGCTCAGGGAAAGGGAGGCCAAAAAGTCTGCTGACCCGGATGGCCAGCCCGGTTCGGTTCCAACCGAACCAGAGGGAGTGCCCTCTGACCAGGGCGATACTTCCTCGGGCAAAAGAAGAGCCAGCTCTGAGGAGCCGGTTCCAACTAAAAGGACTAGAAAGTCCACTAGTGTGCCAAAAGTTTTTTCTCCAACCGCTGAGGAAATAGCTAAAGCAATTCAAATTGTCCAGTCCCTTTCCTCGGTTCCGACCGAACCGATACCATCAGGGAAGAGCTCGGTTCGCGGTTCCACGGTTCAAGATTATGATTTTGAGGTATTTTAGAACTGGGGGAGGGGAGGAGTGAGGAGAGGAATGTGGGTTTGAAAGTCTGGATGTGCCCATTGAACTGGACATCTCCAGACAGACCATCAGGGTTTCTCCTCCTAGGCTATCTGAGTCCCCTTCTCATTTTATGTTTTATAAGTAAGTTGCTGAAACTCTCAGCTCCCTGTTGAGGAAGCTGTTGATGACCAAGAGGAGCCTGATTATGTAGAAATGATGGATATTCCAGAGTCTAGGAGACTGTCTATTCCTCTGCATAAATCTTTTAGGAAACAGACAGTAAAAATTCTAAAAACTCCTCACACTATACCTCCTGTTGATAAAAGGATGGACAGGAGGTATACATTATCAGGCTCTGATATGGAGTTCCTCACACAGCAGTGCAGCCATGTGGGGGTAGTGCAGGCTGCAGCCTGTGACAAGGCAAATATTCCTCTAGCTTCGCACCCCCCTGAAAAGGACTCCAGAAGGGTGGATGCCATGGCAAAGAAACAGTACATGGCAGCATCCCTGGGACTCAGACAGGCAAATGATATGGCTTATGCTGCTAGATACCTGAAATCCAGATGGGATACTGTGCTGGCTCTAGCAAAACAGGTCCCTGACCAGCTTGCCAGGGAGCTGGAACAGGTGGCTGTGGATGGTATTGAGGCATCTAAGGTGCAATTTCATGCTGCAGTAGACTCTAATGATGTGTCATCAAGGGTCATGGCTACATCTATAGCACTTCGCAGAATGGCTTGGCTCAGGTGTACTACCCTGTCACAGGATACCCAGTCTAAGGCCATGGATTTTCCTGTTGTGGACAGTTCTCTGGGGAGCAGACAGAGAATTACATGAAGAAAATGGATGAATATAGGACCACCTATAGGAGTGCACAGGCCAAAGAAAGGCAGGCCACTCCTCAAAGGCAGCATCCCAGGGGCAGGGGTAGGCCTTTTCATAGGCCTTTTTACCAAGTCCAGGCCTCCTCTTCTGCTTATGCCCAGAGGGGGTTCTTTAGAGGGAGAGGCAGACGGGGTGCAAGCAAGCCTGCTACCACCCCTCAGCCCAAAGCCCCTGCCAAGCAGGCACCCTGATGGGGTGGCCAGGGCCGATTCTCCTTTACCGGTAGGGGGCAGACTGGCTTACTTTGTCCAGGACTGGAAGTCTCTAACATCAGACAAGTGGGTCCTGGAAGTAGTCAGGACTGGTTCTCAGCTTCAAAATTTCCAAGATGAGAGCCAGGTCCTTTCCACTCTGCATCCATCAGAGGCACTTGCCCTAGAAACAGAAGTTTCTTCCCTCCTGGCTCTCAGAGCTGTGGAAAGGGTTCCATCCCTACACCAGGGCAAAGGCTTGTACTCCAGGTACTTCCTTACCCCAAAAAAGACAGGAGAATGGCGGCCCATCTTTGATCTCAGATACCTAAACAAGCACCTTTTAAAACCAAAATTCAAAATGGTGACTCTGGGAGTTATTTTACCCTCTCCAAGACCAGGGGACTGGCTAGCGTCCCTGGACCTCAAGGATGCCTACTTCCATGTTCTTATCAGAAGCTCCCATCGAAAGTACCTCAGATTCGAACTGCCCTCAGGCCATTACCAGTTCAGAGCAATGCCCTTCGGCCTCACCTCTGTTCCGAGGGTATTCACAAAATGCCTGGCAGTAGCAGTTGCCCACTTAAGAAGGCAAAAGATTGCCATTTTTCCTTACCTGGACGACTGGCTCGTACTAGGCCAGTCTCCAGAACAAGTCAGACTACACCTTCAGGTAACTCAGCAACTGCTCACATCTCTAGGTTTCCTTCTCAGTCTTCCGTAGTCGGTTCTAGAGCCTGTCCAGCTTCTCACCTTCATAGGTGCAGAACTGAACACAAAAGAGGCCAGAGCCTTCCTTCCTCTGGAAAGAGCAAGGACCTTGGTCTCTCTGGCCTCCTCTTTCACCCTGCAGGTCTCTCAACCAGCAAGGCATTTTCTGCAGCTCCTGGGGCACATGGCTGCTTCTACAGCAGTTGTGCAGGGAGCAAGATTTCAGATGAGGGACATCCAGTTCCATTTGAGAGCCTTTTGGTCGTAAAGGAGAGACCTCTGACAAATTGATCCCAGTGACTCGAACCCTGATCCAAGCCCTTCAGTGGTGGCAGGACCAGAGCAATCTGAGACAGGGGGTCCCCTTCATCCCTCAGTCTCACTCCCTAATCCTTACTACAGATGCATCCCTCTTGGGGTGGGGAGCTCACATGGGTGATCTCACTACCCAGGATTGTGGTCCCCTCAGGAATCTCTGCTCCACATCAATCTGTTGGAACTCAGAGCAGTTTTTCTAGCATTTCAAGTCTTTTCCACCTCTGTTCAGAACAAAGTTGTACAGATCAGAACAGACAACAGCACTACAATGTGGTACATCAACAAGCAAGGAGGCACTCGGTCTACGGCCTTGTGCACCGAAGCAATGAAGTTGTGGTCTCTGGCGTATTCCCTGAACACCTCCCTTACGGCAGTTCACCTTCCAGGCAAGGACAATGTCCTAGCAGATGCTCTCAGCAGGATTTCCAGGGCCATCACGAATGGTCACTGGATCCCTAATATTGAGGTAGTATTTGCCAGATGGGGCATCCAAGATAGATCTTTTGCAGCCCCAGACAATCACCAACTTCCCTTTTTGCTGCAGGCCCCAGTGTTGTGCTCAGTCCTCTGGATGCCTTCCTTCTCAGTTGGGAAGGAAGTTTTTATGCCTTTCCCCTTCCCTCTTCTGTTCAAGGTGCTAGTCAAAATCAGATCTCAACCTTGCAAGATGATCCTGATTGCACCAGATTGGGCCAGACAGCCCTGGTACCACTCCTTTTGTCCTAGCAGTCCACCTTCCCTGTGTCTTCCCAGGAATCACAACCTGTTAACCTGTGCTCAGGGAGGGTTTGGTACCAATCTCAAATCTCTCAATCTCAAGGCCTGGTTCTTGAAGAGTTAGAGTTTGCTGACCTCACCTCTCCCAAGGTGTATTGGATATATTGAAGGCTTCTAGGAAGCCATCCACCAGGCTACTTATAATTCCAAATGGAAGAGATTTTCCATTTGGTACTCTGGCAAGCATATTTCCCCAGAATCTGCTGACTTACCCACAGTCCTGGATTATATGGTGCATTTGAATACTTTGGGGTTGAGGCCAGCTACCCTAAAAGTGCACCTGGCAGCCGTGTCTGCTTTCTTATCAGCAGGTAAACCCTCTTCTCTTTCGGCTCATCCTGTATTCTCCAAGTTTTTCAAGGGGTTGCTTCACACCAACCCTCCATTCAGGGACCCTGCCCCTGCCTGGGATCTTAATATTTGCATTGCTCAGCTTATGCAACCCCCTTTTGAGCCCTTGTCTTCAGCAGAGCTTAAGTACTTGACTTGGAAAACTGTGTTTTTGGTAGCCATCACTTCTGCCAGGCGCATAAGTGAGTTACAAGCATTGTCAGTGGAACCTGATTTTATCTCCTTTCATAGAGATAAGGTGGTCCTCAGGACTAACAGAAAGTTCTTGCCTAAGGTGGTTTCAGACTTCCACCTTAATCAATCTATGTCTCTCCCTGTGTACTTCACTGACCATTCCTCCTCTGGCGAGAGGAGACTACACAGTTTAGATGTCAAAGAGCCTTAGTTACTACATAGAACGTACCAAGGGTCACAGGTTTGACTCCCTCCAACTGTTCCTCACTTATGGTGAGGTTGGTAAAGGAAACCTGCTACTAAAAGATCCATTGCCAGGTGGATTGTCTCTTGTATCCAATTTTGCTATGAAAAACTGGGTAAGGTTCCTCCCTCAGGCCTGAGGGCTCACTCTACCAGAGGTACAGCTGCATCTCTGGCTGCTGCCAGGGACATCCCTGTCCTAGAGCTATGTCAAGCAGCTGCCTGGAAAACAGTTCACACTTTTACCAAGCATTACTCCCTGGACATCCAGGCTAGGGGTGATGCTCGGTTTGGCACAGCTGTGCTTCAGAGCCTATTTCCAAAGTAGGTTCTGTCCCTCCTCCATGGAGGTACTGCTGTGTAGTCTGCATATGTCATAATATAGCAAGACTTCATGTTGTTTGAAGAAAAAATTACTCACCTTAGTAATGTTGTTTCTTCTAATGGAGTCTTGCTATATTATGACCTCCCCCCGCCTGCCCCTCTCAGAGCCTCTACTTTTGGGATGTGGGTGGGCAGTGCAGTGTTGGCACTTAGTAGATGCCCACCTTATTTTTCACCCCTCCTTTTTGGGGTGTTTGGGTGTTATGTTTTTAGTTTTTGGATCCCCTGACTTGAGTCTTTGTTTTGGGACCAAGAAAAATGTGTTCTTATATTTAGTAGCCAGTTGGCTAGTGTAGGTTTACGGCTTCCACACAGAACCTTAGTGAGTTTTGCTCGTAAAGATCTGACAGTTTGAGTTTGATTAACAACAGACAGAGTTTTCAACCGAGCTCGCGCTCAAGATTCCATGCCTGGCATGGAAAGTTAACTCTTTCAACTCCGGAGCAGTTCGAAGGTTGGGACTCACTGCATATGTCATAATATAGCAAGACTCCATTAGAAGAAACAACATTACTAAGGTGAGTCATTTTTTCTTACTGGCTTTAAATATTTTAGAACTAGGGGATTGACGTTGAGGACAGCGCCACCGACAAGGTGGACACATGACGTGGTGCTCGCAGGCTGGCCAGTAACAGATGCTGGCCCCCTGCTCTCATCAGTTCTGTCCTTCCCACTGTCAAGTTCGCACTCCGTGGGAGCATTTTCCATTTTTTAGCTACACAATTCTGTTCATCGCCGCTTGCTTGATGCTGTAACCCTTTTTTCCATTTTTGTAATCACCACTTTTCTTTCCAGTCCTTTTATGGCACCAGACTCTCTGTTTTTGTTAGTCATTTGTTACTTTCCGTAGTCAGTCATGGCCAGGTCTCAGCAGCTTAAGAAGTCAAAGAAAAAGACTGAGTCTCCCCCCATGCCTCGGTGCCCTGTTGGAGAAATATGTCCATCTAGGACCAACATGACCACTGCTGGACCTGCCCTGGGGCTCAGCATGATATGGACCACTGCGACACCTGGTTCTCGATGGACTTCCACACTTTAGAGCGCCACACAATGAAGTGGGGTCGGTCGCCCCCTACTTTTGGGGGCAGGCATTGCACAAAGAACTCCATAGTAAGGTCCCTGGGCTCTTCCCCTGAGCCCCTTCCCAGTACTGTACAAACTGAGGGAGACTAGGCCTGTTCCGATCCTCATTTCACCAAGACAGAGAACCTGGGGGAAGGGTCTGTGGGGCAGCTGGCCCCCTCCAAGGGGCTGGTTGCACATCCCTCCCAGTCCTCCAGGATGATCTCTGACATAAAGCAGTCACATCTGGTATGCAGGTGGACAGGCAAGCCTATAAAGCAGCTCGTAACAGATGCACTTGGGCCATAAAACAGTCCAAATCGGGCTACTACAAAAAGACCCTTGCCTCCTCCTGGGAGAATGCTCAGTTGTTCTGGGACAATATCAAGGAACTCAGCGGCAAATCCCGGCCCCCACTAACTGTCAACAGTGTCCCTACCATCGACCGCTGGCCATCGCCAACTGCCTCAACTCATCATTCTCTGACCTGAGTGCAGTACTCCCAAATAAATTCTTCATCCCCACTCCTGCAACCCCGATCCCTAACACCCAGCATCCCCCCTTGTATCTCAGGGTGATCTCTACGAATGAGGCAAGGCCTTATGTCATTAAAGCACTCGGTGGCTCTTGCTATTGCAAAGATTCTTTTGATATGAGAATCCTACATTTAGTACTAGATACAGTCCTCTCCCCACTGACTGACCTCATTAACCGGTCCCTAAGTCTGGGGCAGTTCCTGGCAGCCTGGAAGACTGCCACAGTCACCTCAATACTGAAGCGTGGTGATAGCACCTCCCCCAATAACTACCGTCCCAAGTCCATTCTCCCACCACTCTCGAAAGCCCTCGAAAAAAATTATAGCCACCCAACTCACTGAGTACCTGCTTGCTCATCACCTACTTTGCAGGAAGCAGCATGGCTTCAGATCTGGGCACAGTACAACTACGGCTCTCACTGAGTTCTCTAATTTTATTCACTCTGCCCAGGATAGAAAACACCTAGCTGGAGCTGTCTTCATCGACCTGTCAAAGGCCTTTGATACAGTCTTCCACCCCTTACTCTTAAGCACATTCCACCATATAGGTCTGTCCCAAGGAACAGTCTCCTGGTTAACCAGTTACCTCACAGCTAGATCACAATGTGTCAAAATAAACAATACCCTCTCAACCACTCTTCCGGTCCCCTCTTGGGTTCCCCAGGGCTCCATCCTCGGCCCTCTATTACTCAGCATCTGTCTAAACACCTTGCCCAATTCCTGCTCTGGCAACCTACTACTCTATGTGAACGACGTGGTTCTTTTTGCCTCGCACCCAGATCCCACAGTATTGCAGTCCTCCCTCCAACACATATTTAACCAGATTGAAAACTGGTTTATAGACCAAAGACTTATGATCAGTGTAAAAAAGACAAAGACCATGCTCTTTGCCCACTGACAGAACGAGGCCAAGAATGAGCCGGCCTGCCGGCGCAGCGGTTGGATTTCCGCTTGCGACACCGGCGATCTGGGTTCGGGAAAGGATCCAGGTCATCGGAGGGCCGGCCGCGGGAGAAGGCTGAGCATCTCTAGGACTACTCTCCTTCTCCGGGGGAGGGGGGCTATGCGCTCGGCACAGGACTGACACCTGGCGGAGGCTGGGTTTGTCAGCCTGGACCGACGCAAGGTCAGGTATCTCTGGGGCGGGACAGATGCTGGCATCATTGCATGTCTCCGCCCCAGCCTACAGGGGACAAAATCCTCCACATCTGCCATCTAGAATGAAGCCCTGTCTCTGGGCTTCGATTAGCCACCTGGCCACAAGCTCTCCCAACAGATACCAGTCTCGCGGACTGGTGCCCTCTATGGTGCCATGACCCCGTCCCCTGGGGATAAGCCAGGGGGAACCGGGGGAGCACAGGGGAGCTTAATAGGAGGTGGAATCCACAGGGATGCCATGACTAGGGCAGAAATACTGGCAGCAGGCGAGGGGCAACAAAAAGAATAAGGCCAAGAATGCTCAGCTAATAATCCTCTCCCACTCTCTCCTTCCTCTAGAACAGGTACATTCATATAAATACCTGGGCCTTACATTTGATTCCAGCCTCTCCTTCCATTCACACATTGACACTCGCATGTCATCTGCCATAAATCTCTGTGTAACCCCTAGATGGCGCTATCCCAGGGGCTACTACCCCTGCCTGATTTGCCACTAACAGGTTGAGGGGCCTGGATCCAATGGCGGGTGCCTCCACCCAGAGGTCAGGGTTTGCAATAGTTAAACTTACTTGGTCACAGCCCTCTGGGACACTGCAACCCCCTTTCTTCCCACTAGTGGCCCACACAATATATCAGAATTACCTCACAGTATACACTTACCCCCAGGGCTGGTTCAGGCACTGGGACCTCCTGTAAAATAAGATACAGTGCAACAATCACAGTACAATACTTTAACATAGACAAATACCTCAGGCAGTATAACTTTGCTGAAACAAGCAGCTCTGATTTATTTAGGGGGAATATAACAAGGACAGGGGGAAATCAGGTTAATTATCTTATCACTTTACTCATCTACCTATGGCTCTGTGCACAGGCCTATCCCTACCAGTTACTGTCCCTGGGTACCTAAGCCCTAGTGGCTAGTCCAAACCGTGGCAGCTGGTAGGGGCCCTTTCCCACAGAGAAAAGAAAAATTAGTTTAAACAGTCAGCAGTACAGTGATTTCATTTGGATTCAGTGTGGCAATTCAACAGGGAGCGACCCTGAATTAGTACTCACGACCTCCAAACAAGATAGGGTCCTTCAATGTCAGCAGGGCTACTCTTGAGCTCCACGAGACTCCTCACACATTTATATGGCAAACTGCAACAGGCAAAAGTCCTTTAATGGCAGCAGGATTCACTTGAGGTACACAAGCCTCTTCACACATTTATATGGTAAAACAGAAAGTACTATACCAGGCAGGCTGCTTCTGTATCCCGATCGCAATTACTGCACAATACCCGGGAGAACACACAGCAGATTCAGTTCCTGACAGACCGAGTGCAATTCGGCAATTTCTCCAGTCTTCTACAGGGTGAGCCTGGTTTCTACTCTTCAGATATCCTTTGATTCTCTTCACAGAACGGATTCAGTCCTAACAAGCAGTTACACAAGCTGCAGACCGGAACTCTGGACCTTACACATGTTTTTTGACTAAAACTGTGCACTGAAGGAGCACAGGGTTCCTTTCCCCTTCACTGCCAGAGCTAAACTGAAACTCCAACAGACAAAACCGTGCACTTCCTTTGAGTTCCTCCCAGTTCTTGACTGGATTGGCTGTCACTCACAATAGACTGCTCCTGTTGGTCCAAAAAGGCGCCGAAGTCTAAACTACATCTCCCAGAGTCACTGCCCATACAATCCTCTTGTGGCTGGCTCAGATTATGAGTCCAAGTTCTGATTCGTCCAAGGCACCATTTTAGAGCTAGCTTAACCCACACTGATTGGTCCAGTTCAGCAGTTCAAAACCAGAATGGGGAACTAGGCAGACACAGTTCTGACTGCAAAGAAAGCAGATTAGACAAACTGTAATTTCATTATTACTCTAAAAGATTTCTGGCAAACAGTTACATCTTTCAGATAGGTTCCCTTTGCACCTAGTGACTGCAAAATGGAGTGAATTGGCAGCAGCTCGAGTGGTACTCAATCAAAGAAACACACAGTCCCCCATACAAACTAATTATGTCTGCAAGCAGACAGCTCTTAAAGAGACAGTACCAGAGGTTCTAAAAACACTCACTGATAAATGGCTTAAACGCCAAACACCATTCAGGCTTGGAGCATTCAAGCAAGCTCCTGGAAGTCTTTTGGGAACCCCCATTTGCAGGGGGGTTACATCTGTATAAGCCTATTGTATTGGCACAAGGATTGCCTGCCTCCAGAAGCCCTTAATCTGGCTGCCACCTCCTCAGGCCTCTCCCTAGTCGATTATGGGCTCACTGTCTACTCAGCTGCTGACCACACAGCCCTTAACAAAATCTACCTGGCCATAAACAAAGTGTGCAGACACCTCTCCGGGGCAGGCAAGTGTACCCATACTTGTGCCCTATATGCCCTAACAAATCTCCTCACCCTGGATGAATGGCTATTGTATCAAACATGTCTCCTCACAAAGAAAATACACCTGGGGCTTACCCCCCGGGGGTTTCTGCCTCTTTCCTGTCCTCCCACACCTCGGTGAACACCCGCACTGCCAACCGACAGGTGTGGTCCATCTTGAGGTTTAGAACCTCCTTAGCCCAAAGGTCATTCCCACACAGGGCCCAAGTCTGGTACAATGAACTCCCCTTCAATGTCTCCTCCATCTCCAAATTAGGACCTTTGAAGTCAGCCCTCAAAGAGCACATTCTCGTTTCATGGCACTGCCAATGTACCAGCTAGTGCCAGGTCATCTGTCTATCATCTTACGGGACCACCCTGCCAATGAGCTACCAAACATTACCTATTAACAGTGCCTCCTTTGGCTGCACTCACACGATATCTGTCTAATTCTGTACTTCGCTGTAAATATCAAACCTGTTACTCCCTCCCGCTATCAACAAACTTATTGTTCTCTTGAAAACTGTAAAATACAGCTCTCGGTAACACATTCAATGCAATGTATAGCTGATTTTGATTCTGCAATATTGTATAACTGAAAAAACTGTAACATTTAGCTGCCACTCTATGTCTATATGTATGACATGTTTGGATTTGTTTTTTCTGACACGGAGCCTTTGTAAATGAGTCCCTGACTCAAAGGTTGTAATCCTAAAGTCTGTTAAATAAATAAATAAATGAGGTCAGAGCTATACGCTGGATCTGCACTGGTGGGCTCCTCGGGGTTGCGGCCTGGTGCCACATTGGCTTCTGGCACAGACGCTGGTGCTGGTAAGCAGCACATCACCATCTTCGTGGCTGGGTCCCCTACTGATGCTGCTTGCAGCACTAAGAGAGGAAGAGTTTCTGGTGCCCGTGGCCCCAGTAGAGATCTTATAGATCTCGTCCCCTGAGGGGTTGGATAACCGGGGGGATGGGAACCAGAATCATCCCGACTGGCTTCCGGGCTCTGGCAATTAGGAAGCCTTTCTGGGTCTAGTCCTAGGCCTCCAGTGTTTTCAGCATCATCCCTGGCTGCTTCCCAGCCCAGTGCCAGCCTCGGTGCCACCCCTTCCATCTTGCGGCACCAGGAAAGGGACCTGTACCAGGCATGGCACTGGTTTGGGTTCCAGTGCTTCCCTCAATGCCTGGTCTGACTCTGGTGCCCTTCACAGTGCTGAGAGGGGTTCTGTTGCAGCTTGCAGTGCTGACTCCCCCTCAGCTCAGGTTCACAATGTTGGTTCTGTCTTTAGGCCTAGCCCAAGGGGCATAGCCCATTCTGGTGAGATGGGGGGTGATAGGTCCTGGTCAGTGCCTTGCAGAAGTCACAGAGCCAACTCAGGTCCTCTGACCTTTCCATAACCATCTGGGCCAGTCATAGTTGTGGGGATAGGAGCCACCATGTGTGACCTCTACGGCTCCAATCTTCCCCCCAAGGGCACCACCTAGACCGTCCCTCTGCAGTTGGGTGTTCTCAACTGGATGAGTTGGTCAGGCCCTCCCCTTGAGCATGGTCCTTTGTATGCTGTCATAGTCCTGGTAGAGAATCTGGCCTAGCCTGCTCAGACTGTCCCCCTCCTCCTCCTCTGCCTACCCTCCTGCTCTCCCGGGCATTTCGGGTCCTACAGGGCCGTTGACCTGGGGCCAATTTAAGGCATCGCTGAATGCCTTCCCCACTTACCTTATGGCACTATATTAGGCTATTTTCCAGCCTGAGACCCTAGCACCACCACCCCTTGAGTTGCTGCTCCTCATCTTCGTCTTCCTCTTCTGAGGAAGAGGACTTTTCCCGTCATCTATCCTCCAACTCTGAGTACCCTCATTACCAGCATTTCCTTGTAAAGATGATGATGGAGCTGCGACTACCCCACTTTTCAGGCCACAGTCCTGCACGTCTGACACTGTCCTTCCTTGGGGAGTACACTCATGACTATGCACTCATACCTCCATGGCCTAGGCCATTCACAGAGGCATCTAGAGACATCTGGCTCCATCCCTCTTCCCCTTCTCCAGCCCTGAGCGATGCCCAGCGTACCCGTGGGATCTCCAGGAACCATGCCACACCCCAGTTCTGGAGTCCAGCTCCTGGACCCCCTTCTGGGCATAAGCACCCAGAGCATGACCATCCTCCAGAGTTGGACTCTGTGGAGTTTGATGTCTGGAGATCAAAGAGTTTTCTTGACAGCACGCACCATGTTGTGTATCCTAGCACACCAAGTGCACCGGGCATCCTATGGCAGGCACCTGTGGGTGATGCTGGGACAGCTCCTGGCATCCATATCAGACTGTGAGCAAACCAGACAAGCTATATGCCTTTCTGTACAGGGCCTGGATCTGATGAGACACCAGGCAAGGGCGTCCTATGACGCCAGTGAGGTAGCCTCCAGGTTGGTGGGAACTGCAGTCTGCATTAGGCAGACAGTGTGGCTTCATCTCGTCCTGGCATTGGGTGATTGCCTCATGGTTCCAGGGGGGCCCACTTCTTCTCCCACAGAGCCAGGCATGCGCTTGTGGGGTGCATTCCTGCTCCCAGGCCACGGGAGCCTCCCCCTGTCCCTGACCATTCTCGGGCCTTACCAGGCCCGTAAGGGGCCCCACCTCTCTGTGTTTTTCCCCCACTGGAGGCTGAGGGAATGACCATTTCCTTCAGACCTGGCCAGCACCATTCTTGGTGGTAATCTTGGCACTCTGACCCACCAGTGATTAATGGTGAAGCTTGATTCCTGGAAGATATGGAAATTAGATACTCACTGTAATTCTTGCTCTTCCAGAATATCTTCATCATTCATTACTGCAACCCGACCACCTTCCCCCTCTGTGGCCAGGCTTCTGGACAGTTTTTCTTCCTCTCTCTCTCTCTCTCTCTCTCTCTGTCTCCCCCCACTCCCTTGTGAGGCACTTCCAGTTTTAAGAAAAAAGAAAGAGGGAGGCACATAGAGGGGGAAAACACAATAAACGACTCTTTTACCTCTTATGTGGCTCCTGTTTGTGGCCCTCAAAAAAAAATAGAATAAAATTTTTTTTCTGACTCCTATTTCCTCCAGTCCCTCTCCCCAAAAAATCAAACACAGGTTTAAAAAAAAACTCAAAGAGAGTTTTTGACACACACACACCCTCCACGGGGGAGTCTGTAGCTGTTTGCTGTCAGAAGTCCCCTTTATCCTTTCCACTTTTAAATGGGAAAGGCATGCAAGAGAGCAGGCATAGAAGGGGACCAGGAGACATACTGTATATTGGAGTTTCAGCCTAGACTACTTTACCTGGTGCAGCTCTCCTTTTTCTCTTGCAGTACACCTCCTGCACTTCCTTTCCAACCAGCCTGCTACATTTTTTTTTTCTTACTTTCCTCTTTCTAATGAGTCTTTTAGTGTAAAAAAAAAAAAGGTGGGGGGAAGATATGGTCAGATAATCTCTCAGTTGCTATCTGTCCTTTCTAGTGGGGAACCCCTCCTCCCGATTTCTTTTTTTCCCCCTTCTCAGGGTTACCCCATTAGCTCTTGAGTTTTCTAGCTGTCTTCCCCTCAGTTCAAGAATCTTGGATCTTACTTTGAGGGGGAGCTCTTGCAGCAGGAAACACCATTAGGACTATGCCACCAGGCACTAGGACCCCACAGAAAACTTCAAGCTTGCAGTCCAGGTGGAGGACCGCCCCCTGACGTTGGCCCCACCCTGACGTCTCCTATGGTATAAAGGGGGCGGTTCCCAGCACCACCTCCAGTTCTTTTCCTGCCGTTGACCCGCTAGTATCGGCTCCATGGACACCTTTATCGCAGTCAACCACCATTTGCGCCTCCTGCAGTTACCATTCCTTTCATTGTTTCCCGATTTTTTCAGTTTAGTGCATGTCTTTTTAATCTTCCTAGCGGCGGAAGTCAAAGTGTGTGTGCGGCAAGCAGATCCCAGTGAGAGGTGGCCACTCAGCCTGCCTAATCTGCTTGGGCCCGAACCACAAGCTGGACGACTGCCCACATGCCAAAAGTTGAACAACAAAACTTGCATCCACTGCCTCAAGACTTTCAAGGCCTACTTATTGGAACAACAAGTGGGTGCCATGCAGAGGACCCATTCTGGACACAGCTCTTCCTCTTCAGCCAGAGACTCCTCCCCCAAAGAGAAGAGATCAGGTGGGAAACACCACCATAAAGATAGAGAGAGAGCCAGGTCAGAATCCCGCCTTAGGTCCCTCACAAGACCTCTGCTTCTTCCTCCTCTGACAGGAGGTCAGAGTCCATCCCCCCAGTTCCATGGCCGTTACCAGGGTTGCTACCAAGAAGACCTCCGCGCCTTCTCACTCACAGGGCAAGGAGTCTTCCAGCCATGGGCATTCATCCGCCCCTGTGTCCCTGGCACTTAGGCCCCACAAGCCATCACTTTGGTCAACGCCAGATGGACAGGCATCCTCTTTGAGTGGCAAAACTGATACTGCTGCCCAAAAATCCTCAAGGTCGTCTGACTGGCACAAGGGGTCGGGCAACTCCTCCAGACGCCAGGAGACTGCCAAGCATCAGACGGCTCCTCCGCCCGAAGACTGGGTGACATCCACCTTGGAGGGTCGACAGACTATGGGACTCTTCGATTCGGTATCAGAGATGGACTAGGCACCGCCACTGAAGCAGCTGTCTGCTCCAAAAGAGTGGTCATCAGATCAGGTGTCTAATATGCCCAAGGACCAGATGCCCAGGCCCATAGACAGTTGGCCTCTGCCTCTGCCTCCAACTCCTCCCAAGGAGCCAGACACTAGACCCCAGGGAGGTTCGGAACCACAGGACAAGGCCTCATTGGCTCCAGCACCTGAGGGCAAAGAGCCCGAGGATCAGGCGACAACACCCAAAGTACCACAAGGGCTGCCACCCGGACCCTTGAATGTCCCTACCCCGCTGGCAGAAGTAGGGGCCCTGTTTAACTCTTGGTGGAACACCATCAAAGGGAACTTGCTGTCCAGGCAATGGGAACCATCCCCTACCCTCCCGACTCCAGCCCTGCCGAGGGAACCCTCGCCTCAAAGGCCAAAATGACCTCCCCTGATGCCAGATCACCCATCGTCAGGGGATGACGACCGGGGATTGCCAGCTCCCAGTGAATGTAAAAGACACCCATCATCTGTCCCCTCTTCCAGGGGATGCCCACACTCTTCCTCAGGGGAAGATGCAGGGGACTCCTCCTCCTACTGTTCCTCAGAGGACGAGCTACCCTTGCCCTCTCCAGATCATAGGAAGGAATGTCCCCTCCGGATGATTCGTCCTTCTTGGATGTGATGAGGCACATCCAGGCCTTAAACCAGTGGGACTCAGAGGAGCTTGACCCAGAATGCTGCCACCTGGCTAAGGTCCTCGGGGTGACCGACCCTAAGCCTCTGGTCGTTCCCCCGCTAGTCGAACCCTTCCAGGATGTAACAAAATTGGTCTTGAAGCATCTGTCCATTACTTCAGTCATGCCCAGAAAAGCAGCCTGACTGTAAAAATCCAAAAGGGGAGCCCCATCTCAGTGAACAGCCAAAGGCAGGCTCCATGGTGCTCACTGCAGCACATGGCAGAGTACAGCAGCCCAGACATATGAGCTGCCAGCCTCTAGACCCTGAATCTAAAAGGCTGGACCAAATGTTCCATAAGGTCTACTCCTCAGCCACCTGCTGAATTTTTTGGCACATATGGTCATGTACCAAAAAATCATTATGGAGCAAGGCATTAGACATGGTTAAGGCTCAACCAGACTTGGACAGCAAGTCGGAACTCATGGCTGTCATCCAGTCTGGAATAGATGCTAGCAAGCATGTTCTGCAGAGCTCTTACGATTCAGCAGACATGGTTGCCAGGGCAGCAGCTACAGGGTGTGCATGAGGAGACACGCCTAACTGTGGGACTCAGAGTTCCACCAGGACCTACAAGATGCCATGCTAGACGCACCCTTCCAGGGGTCACTTCTATTTGGCCCGGATACTGAGAAGCTGATTACAGGGCTTCAAAATTCAGGAAAAGTTGTCTCCGACATACATAGAATGTATAAGTGAGAACCAGCCACTGCTCAGCGCTGCCCCTTTTGCAAAAACCAGGGTCAGCAAAGAAGGCGCCAGCAGCCAACACGGGTATTCAAAAGAAGGGGCCCTCCCTTTTCTTCAGATACCCAGGGCCCCAAAAGTGCCAAGATGGCCAGTCCATCCCTTGCCTAACCCCTCCGCCTCAGCATGACTCCCTGCTGGCCCTCCCTCCGGTGGAGGCCCAAGGGGAGGTTGTAGGAGGGAGGTTCTCGCTTTACCTGTCAGTATGGTCCAGTATCACCACAGATCAGTGGGTTCTCCAGATTATTAAAAGGGGGTACTCTCTGGAGTTCACTCAGATCCCACTGGACAGCCCACCCGTCCCCTCCCACTGTTCCCCATCCCACGCTGCTCTCCTACGGGCAGAAATCTAGGCCCTGCTAAAGAAGAGGGGATATTCATGTAGTACCCCCAGGTCAAAGAGGCAGGGGATACTACTCCCACTTCTTTCTAGTTCTGAAGAAGACAGGGGGTCTCTGTCCTGTTCTAGATCTGAGCCAACCGAACACTTACATAGAGTACAGAAGGTTTGTGATGGTGACTCTGCCTGGCCTGTTGCCCATGATCCACCAAGGAGACTGGCTATGCTCCCTGGACATGCAGGATGCTTATATGCGTGTAAAAATCCTGCCATCCCACAGGAAGTACCTCCGCATCACCTTCCAAGGAGAGCACTACCAGTTCAGGGTGCTACCATTTGGCCTTTCATTGGTACCGAGGGTCTTCACCAAGTGCCTTGCGGTAGTGGTGATGACCCTCAGGAGAAGGGGTATTTTCGTTTTCCCCTACCTGGACGACTGTCTGCTTACAGTGTCATCAGAGGACCAACTGCGTCAGTCACTACGGAAGACTTTCAGCCTTTTTTAGGTCCTGGGCATCACTCTGAATCTCCCCAAATCGTGCCCCTGGCCTACACAGAGACTGCAGTACATTGGGGCTGTCCTGGACACCGTCCAGGGAAGGGTCTTTCTTTTCAATGACTGAGCAGACAGACTGTGGATGGTCACCTGAAGGGTAATGGCTTCCAATCCAGTCCTGGCCAGAGTGGAGCTGCAACTCCTGGGCCATATGGCCGCAGCCATCGCAACACTTCCCCTTGCTCGTCTGCACATGAGGGTCTTGCAGTGGAACCTCAGAGTTCAATGTGACTAAGGCACAGACGACCTCGATCATCCAATCCAAATCTCCAGTGCTGTCCTTCGGTCCCTGGATTGGTGGGTCACCCCAGCTCGACTAAACACTGGGGGTTCCTTTTCAACATCCCAGTCCTCAGCAAATTCAGATGACAGATACCTCAGGGATGGGCTGGAGGATGCACCTGGCATCCTACCAGACGAGGGGCTCTTGGACCTCGGCAGAACATGCTCTCCATATAAATGTCCTGGAGATGAGAGCTGTCCTGAATGCCTTGCAAGCCTTCCAAGGGGTACTCTCACCTGGCCCCATGCTGGTCCAGTCAGACAACACTCCAGTAATCTTCTATCTCAACAAACGAGGGGGCACTCATGTTCACCCCATATGCATAGAAGCCATGAGAGTTTGATATTGGGCAGTGAATCACAACCTGGAAATCACAGCAGTTCACATTCCAGGGATACACAACATCCTCGCAGACAGCCTAAGCCACTCTCACACTCAGAGTCATGAATGGGAGCTACTGCAGGAGGTCGCAGATGACCTCTTCGAAAGATGGGGCCAGCCAGAACTGGACCTCTTTGCATCACCACACAACGGCAAACTGCCCAATTTGTGCTTGCTATTTCCAAGGTCTGGTGTTTTCTGGTATGACGCATTGTTCCTCTCCTGGACAGGGAGGTTTCTGTATGCCTTCCATCCCTTTATGCTTCTCCAGAGGGTACTGCTCAAGCTGCAGACAGAAGGTGCTTGCATGATTCTGGTAGCACCCTTCTGGCCTTGACAAATCAGGTTCCCACTGCTGCAACAACTGGCGTCGGAACCACCGGTCCTGTTACCCCTGTCCACTCACTTGCTGTCCCAGGAGCAGGGGGCCCTAGTACATTCAGATCTTCGGTCTCTGCATCTGCATGCATGGCTCCTGCAGACTTAGTCAGGGACAGATTTGGATTATCTCCCAGGGTAGCAGAGGTTCTTGTGGCAGTGAGGAAACCCTCTACCAGGGCAATATATGCCATGAAGTGGAAGCGCCTCTACTTGTAGGCATCCCCCCGTTCCCTAGATCCCTTCCACTGTCTGGTGGAATCTGTGCTGGTGTACCTTCTTTCCCTGTCAGATAAGGGTCTCAGCTACTCATCCATTAAGGTGCATCTCTGTGCACTGTCAGCTTATCATGCACCACAGGCTGGGAAACCTCTGGCACAAATGGACTTGTGCAAGACCTTTTTGAGAGGCTTCTTGCATATCAAACCCCCTAGGAGGGACCCTGTTCCTGCTTGGGATCTTCTTTTTGTGTTAGAAAAGCTTACTTTGCCCCCCTTTGAGCCAGCTGCAAGTTGCAAGCTTCGCTTTCTCTCTTGGAAAGCGTTGTTTTTAGTTGCTATTACTTCCGCTCGAAGGATTTCCAAGCTACAGGCTCTGCTGTGTAAAGAGCCTTATCTTGTTTTTCACAGGGACAGAGTAACCCTGCTTATGAACTCTAAGTTCCTTCTGAAGGTAATATCTGAGTTTACTTTAAACCAAGACGTACAACTACCAGTTTACTACCCAGAGTACTCAAACATGGGGGAGGCTTTGTTACATACTCTGGATGTACATAGACTTCTTCGTTACTACATAGACTGTACTGGTTCCTCCAGAAAGACAGACCAGTTGTTTGTCTTTTTCACTCACAGATTATTGGGAGCTCCTGTGACCAAGCAGACATTGGCCAAGTGGCTGATCAATTGTAGTATTTCATGTTACTAAAAGTACGACAAACCCTTGCCGGGACCCGGTCAAGGGTCATTCCACCGGAAGGGTCACTACATCCTTTGCGTCCCTCTGGAACGTTTCTGCAGCAGATCTCTGTGCAGCTGCTACTTGGAGTTCGGTCCACACTTTTGTCAGGCACTACAGTTTGAACACTGCTTCCAGAAGGAGAGCAGGTTTTGGCCTAGCAGTCCTCCAGGGACTCCTCTCCTTAGTGTGCCTAGGGCTTTGCTTACAGTCCTCCACACTTCTAGCCTGGGTCTCTTTTTATATTGCTTGGGACTCAGTCCTAATGGTGTTACCTGCTGCATGAGCTCCCCCTCGAAGTAAGCTAGTACAGTTATGTAAGAACTTACTGTAATAGTAGATCTTCAAGAGGAGCTCTTGCAGCAGGTGGTTTTCCCACCCACCTGCCCCCGGTGTTATGTAACTGTACTTCTCTTGGGGGGATGGGAGATCCTCCTCAGTAAGCCCATCCTATACATCAGCCGGATCTCCGTCGGGAGAACTGAGGTGGTGCCGTGGACCGCCCCCTTTGTACCATAGGGGATGTTGGGCGGGGCTGACATTGGGGCAGTCCCTCACCTGGACTGCTAGCTAGACATTTTCTGTGGGGTCCTAATGCCTGGCAGCATAGTCCTAATGGTGTTACCTGCTGCAAGAGCTCCTCTCGAAGATCTACTGTTACGGTAAGTTCTCACGTAACTGTACTTTAGTAGTGCAGGTCATGGGCCCTGGCTCTTCTGATTACCATGTTTCAGGGATCTGAATTTGAATTTAACCAAGACTTGGGCCAAGAGGGTTACATTTTTGCTGCTTGTGCTAAAGGGTCACACTAGCTGCTTGGCTGTATCAAGTAATACTGAGACTGGGGCCTTGGCTGCCTCCCCCCCCCCCTCCACAATATATGCAGCCAGAGTAGGGGCAGTGATTTATTGCTTTGGTGATGTTGCCAGCCTGGATCCAGTCTCCTAGTACTCAGTACCAGACTCGCTGCTATTTCATGAAGAATCAGCTGCAGCACTCAGGACAGCCAGCCATGTACTGTGCAGAAGCAGCACTGGCACTGGTTGTATTTAAGCACGTGTGTGTGTGTGTGTGTGTAGATATATATATATACACACATTACAATAGTGATTCCGATTAGTAAAATACCTAAAATAATATATGTTTCTTAGAACTGCTCTAGTCTTCACAGCAATTGTGCAGTGTGAATGTACTGTTTCCTCCTGATTTACCAGCTTATTATGTTATATTTTAATGCATCTATTTTTAAATTAGTAGTCTGCAGTCTGTTGTGGAGTCTGTCTGGATTCTGGTAAGGGCAGAATCAAGGTGGTTCAAATAAACAACACCATATACAGTATTATGCTGTGATTTAATTTGAACCATCTTGCTTCTGCCTTCTGGTCTATCCAGAGCCTGTCCACACCAGACTATCATAGTTGCATTATAACATAATAAACTGAAATCAGGAAAAGGTACATACATGAATCTTTTGAAACGCACAATTACAGTTATGAGCACACCTAAGAAATATATAGATTTTATAATTTATGGTGATAATATTTATGAGATGCCATGGTACAAAAGGGAAGATTTAAGAGGTTGGTGAGGGTTCAGAAAAAAACAGGATCCAACTGTGCAACTTCAGGGGTAGGGAACATGTAGCAAAAGTGTGTTTTTTTCTTCAAGAAAAGCCCCCAAACTCGCCACAGAGCATGTAAACCCTTCAGAGCTTCTGGGGGCCCTGCAGCACCCAGACCCCCGGATCTTTTTTTGGGGGGGCGCAAAATTAGTCTCTTGCCCAGGGCAACAAAATGCCTTCCTACGACTCTGCATCATGCGTCCGCCTCCTTGGTGGTGCCATCCCCAACATTGGTCCCCTTGCTCAAACATTTTTAAAACTGTATAGTCCCGCATGGTCCCAGGGCCTCTGGCACAGACCCACCAGTAGTAAATGATGAAGATATTCTGGAAGATCAAGAATTACAGTGAGTACATCATTTTCTTTTTCAGTATTGACTTCGGTAAGTGCAGCAAATGCTGGTGGTGCTTTGCATGTAAGTGGTAATGAGACTGAGAACCCTGCCAAAACTCACGAAAATATCACTGCCTGTCAGACGATATGATGACATTGACTCCATCAGGTTTGAGACTTTCGCACAGTCCAACTGAAGGGGATGAACTTATTTCTTCAGGTGCTGGTAAAGAGACTGTCTCCCTAGAAATCCCTTCTGCTGTTTCATTTGCCACAATTCTTGTCTTGTTCAAGATGGGGGATGCAAGGTTCTGAAGTCCCCCATAGCCACACAAAATTGGTCCTGATTCAGATTTAGGACAGTGAACAGAACCTGCTACTGCCCCAGTTTTGGACACCCCCAGGGAAGACATACACAAGGACTGAGAAGATTGCAAGCATACTGACTCTTCTAACACTAGCCAACCACCTCAAATGCCTTATTTAAGTACTGCGGAAGGGGGGGGTCTGTGCCCAGTCTGCTGCTGCTGCTAAATCTGTACCAGCACCAAGTATGTACCAAACAAAAGATGGTGCTAGGCCTTCTACTATGGTTACTGGAGGAGATGTAGCTCTAGAGAAGCTACTGAGGCACATGTCTTCCTGGAGTGCCCCAAATTGGCTTCCTTGTGGACCACTCTTTTTCACCATTTTCAAAATCTATTTGACTTGGCTTCCCCTCCATCTCTGAGTAAGTTAATGCTGGGTATTCCCCCACCGTCCTTGCAGGGCAGAGATGCACTTTATTTATGGGCGATAGTCCTGTGTACCGCCTACAAATCTATCACAAAGAAGTGGCTACAGGAGGCTGCACCCTCTATAGGGGACTGGAAGACACTGGTCTTAAACATTCAGAGTAATGAGCAAATGGCCTACTCTCTACAAAACAAGCTTCCTCTCTTTGCCCAGAGATGGACCAGATGGGAGCTTTACCAGTCCCAGATAACAATCTGACGTGTTATTATTTTAATGCACTTTTGAAGTCACTCTCCTTTATCTTTCTCCCCCTTGGCACATCTCATCATTTTTAACTTATTTGTAAAGGCTATGCTTCTTAATACTTTAATGGTATTTTAGCACTTGGCCCTATGTTGTTCATTCGTTTTTATAGTTATATGAAATTTAGTAAGTTTGTGTTATCAACTTGCTATAACGATTTTTACGGATAAAGTAGAAGATGATGAATACTTAATCAATGGTATATTCTATTTTATCCACATCTTGGTATTTTCAGGCATATGGATCTATTTGTATTTTGAATGCAGACCTTTCTCTATATGATAGAGTTATTAAGTTTTATAACTATTGTATTAGACCGCCCTGGTGAGGGTGCTTAATGATCTCCTGGTGGTGAGGGACAGGAGAGACTGGACTATCTTGGTCCTCCTGGACCTCTCTGCAGCATTGGACACCGTGGACCATGAGGTGCTACTTGACCGCCTGTGGTTCTGGTGTGGCTTGTCTGGTAATGTCATCAACTGGTTCAGGTCATACCTGACAGGCAAAGTGCAGAGGGTGACGATGGGGTTAGCCTCATCTAACCCAAAGCCTCTGTGCTGTGGAGTACCGCATTGTCACCCTTGTTGTTCACGGTGTACATGCTGCCACTGTGGGGGATATTATCAGGTGGTACAGGCTGGGTTTTCACTGCTATGCAGGTGATACCCAGCTGTACCCGTCCTGTGTGCCCAATACCCAGGTGTCGGATTCTGTATTTAACAACTGCCTAGATGCGATACAGGCTTGGATGACTCAAAACTGGCTTAAGCTCAACCCAGACAAGACAGAGGTACTTGTTGTGGATCCAGTTCATCAGGGCGGAGGGCGCTGAGAGGGATTACCACCTGACCTTGTGTTGGGAGGTGTTCCTCTTACTCCGTCTAAACAGGTGAAGGATTTGGGCGTGATCCTGGACAATGGTTTGACACTTGATGCTCAGGTGTTGGCTGTCATCAGGAGTGGATTTTATCATCTACAGAACATTGCACGAATCCGAGCCCTGATCCCGCCTGAGGATCTGACCACACTTGTGCATGCTTTTGTCACTTCCTGGTTGGACTATTGTAATGCCCTGTACCTAGGGTTATCTGGGGACAACCACCACAGGCTGCAGCTGGTGCAGAATGTGGTGGCAAGATTATTGATTGGGGCGAGACGGAGTGATCATATCACCCCGGTCCTCCACGGACTGCACTGGCTGCCAGTCAGGTGGAGGATTGTCTTCAAGATAGGGCTCCTGACCTATAAAACCCTACACGAATGGGGACCTGTCTATCTGCAAGATCTTCTTGCCCCCTACCATCCACCTTGGGCACTTCGTTCTGCCAGGGGAGAGTTCCTTGGATTTCCCAGAGTGAGGTTGCAGCATTCAGGTGATAGGGCATTTACAGTGGCTGCACCCACTCTGTGGAACTCCTTTCCTGGTTATTTAAGGGAGGCCCCCCCTCAGTAGAAGCCTTTAAGAAGGCGCTAAAAACATATTTGTTTAAGTTGGCTTTTAATGATTGATTGGGTTTAATGGGATGTATGGATTTTAAGTTTGTGTTGAGCTGCTGTTTATATGTATTTTGTTATTGAACTGTTCTGTACAGCACCCAGAGTCTACGGAAATGGGTACTTTATAAATAAAATATCTATCTAGCTAGCTAGCTAGCTATTACTGTTGAACCTGAAATTCAATGAAGATAAGTAAAAAAAAAAAAACATCCCTACAGAGATCTTGGATCACAAGCTGGTTTCTGTCCAGATTGGAGAACTTTCAGCCCTTTTTGGTCCATGTTTATTTATTTATTTATTTAAATCTAGGATTACATAATACCTTTGAGCCGAGGCTTTTTTACAAAGGTTCCACGTCAGAAGAACAGACATTACAGTTTATGAAATTACAGAGTAAGACAGTCATAATGCCAAGTGGTTATAACAACTTGATTTCAAGTACAAATAACACGACATATTACAATAACAATAGGAGGTGTATTACAACATAAGTGAGGGGAAAGGGAGAGAGTGGGGTGGAATAGAGTATAGCAGCCTAGAGGGCTTTGTCAGGACAGAGTAGTTGAGTATAAGGTTGAGCAAGGGAATGAGTGGGGATAAAGAAGTGCAAGGAGTAGGGTTAGCATGGACAGCCTTGGGTAGGGGAGCTGCTGAAATGATGGTGCTCAGCTAAGGCAGTCACAGGTACTAGAAGCTACCAGAGATTTATGAAGCTTCTTTTTGAAGGTGCAGGGTCCAGGGTGCAGCTCGAATAAATGAAGGTCTTCGAGGAAGAGGCGGTTCGGGCCACGGATCGGCCCTCAAAGTCTTTTTTCGTTCTGTTCAACTTGGGCTCCACTTTCTTCGGATCGTTTCGGGAGATGTGTCTATCCCTTCCCACCAAGGGCAAGGGGCCTTTGGGCATGCATGTCTCTCAGTCCCGTAAAAAGGACAAGGAACCAAGACAATCTTCATCTCACTGACAACGTTTCTGGGATCATGAGAGATCTCGGTCCCAGGAATCACCTGTCTCGACTTCGGTCGAGGTTGCATCCTCGGCCGCTGGTTTCACATTTCCACTGTCAGGCCAACCTGCCCAGACACTGGACGATGATCCGGTTGAGATCATTCTTAACCCAGTCAACCTGTCGTCGCTCGACAAGGCCAACAGCTCCTTATTCAGGATCCTGGTCCTACCTCTCCTTGATGAGGAGACCCAGCCCGCTGGGAACCCCATTGGAGAACTGGTGCCCGACCAAGAACCACCACCGGTCTCCCTGGTGACTTCTGATTGACCCCCGACAGCCACCCTGATGATCAAGGTCTCTGTCTCGGACCCCTTCAACCGACAGGACAACAAGCGCTACAAGAAGAGGCGTTGTCAACATTCTTCTTCGTCCTCCTCGGATGAGGAGAGGCTTCATCAGAAACTCCGTCGACGCTACGTAGATCTAATGTGGCAACAGCTGATCTTGTCTGGTCAAAAGCCAATTCTGGCTTCCACCCTGGCCATTACTTGACTTTCGCCTCCCAGGCTGAAGCCAACTCCTCTGGAGCCGGCCCGCACCATTCCTCCTCCCACGGAGCCAGTCAAAACTGTTTCAATTCAGCCAAATTCGACCTCTCCACCAATCTTGGTGGAGCCGCCACCTAAACAGCCCCAGGTGGGGGTGCCTGCTAAAGAGTCTCGGCCTGTTCTGGGCCTCCCTCATAGGCTCTCTGTAACACTCACTCCTGACCGTCCTAGGCAGGTGGAGGGAGACTCAGATGACTGTCCGATTTATCCGGACTCCTCGGAGTCCAAGGACTCTGACCTTCACTCCCGTCCCTTGGACGAGGAATCGGTCAGTAGTCTCTCAATGGAGGAAGGCCCCTCTTCCTTTATGGGCATCCTCCGTCTTATCTCCAAATCAATGGAGATGCCTCTCAAACCCATCCAGAAATAGGCTGAATATCCCCTCACGGATATCCTCAAATGGGAGGGATTCACCAACAGAAGGCTTTCCAGTGGCCAAGGCCATTGTTGATCTGGCTTTGGAGCTATGGCAGCATCCTGCCTCCTGCCCTGCGCCTTCTGCCCTTATGGCCCACAAATACGTGGTGCCCATTGGGTCCTTTTGGGGGTTCACAGAGTACCCCTTTGTGGAAGGTCTGGTGACCGAATCTGTGTTCAGATGCTCGGATAGTTCGGCGGATACAGATAGACCTCCGGACAAAGAGTTCAAAAAACTGGACCATTCTGCCCGTAAAGTCTATGCCGCCTCTATGCTGGGCCTCTATCAGGCAAGCTCATCCGTCATCATAGTGCATTTCTCTCACGCCTGTCTGGGTTCCCTTGATGAGGTTCTTCCTCACCTCCCGTGGACCTCCAGACCATGGTCAAGCAGGTCTGGGGCCAGGGTTGGTCTGTTGCGAAGCAGCAAGTCCAGACAGCTCTGGACCTCGGGGATTAATACACCCGTTTGGTGATAGCCATGGTTGCCATTCACCGCAGGGCTTGGTTAAGGGTCTCCACCTTCACAGCAGGCACCCAACACAAGCTAACGGACATCCCTTTCCTGGGTACCGACCTCTTCGGCCCAGGTGTGGATGGTCATCTCCAGTGCCTTGAGAAGCCCAGTGCCACCTTGGACTCCATAACTTCTGTACAGAAGGAATCCCAGGGTTCCAAAAAGCAGAGGAAAAAGCCATTTCGGCACACTGCCCCTGCGGCTAAGCAGACCCACTTTCAAGCAGGGCAGCAACAGCAGGCACAACCTTGGCACCCTCGGCCCAAGTCTGGGCCTCCAGCGGCCTGTAAGCCCGGAGGACGGTGCTCCAGTGGTCCCCAATCTGGACCCTCTTCCTCCAAGCCTGCCCAGTGATGGGATGGCGTGGCCACCCCTATACCTATCACGCAAGCTCTGGGTCCTCCCGTGGGGGGCTGGCTCCACCACTTCCTTTCCACCTGGTCCGCTGTTACCACGGACAAGTGGGTTCTAGAAGTGGTCGGCCAGGGTCTGCCTCTGAAATTCGAGCAGTACCCTCCAAGTTGAGCTTGCGCCCCACGGGAGGAAATGGTTTCCATACACACTCAGTTGGCTCTTTGAGATGACATTGCCCAACTCCTCCGCAAGGAGGTGGTGGGCAGAGTCATGGACCCTCCGGTCAAACCAGGGTTTGTATCCAGGTACTTCCTGGTTCTGAAGCGGATGGGGGGTTGGTGCCCCATTCTAGATCTGCATGACCTGAACCAGTTCCTCAGGTCACGCAACTTCAGGATGGTAACTCTGTCTCAGATCATACCATCTCTCGAGCAGAACATGTGATTTGTTCTCTGGATCTCCAGGACGCATTCTTTCATGTCCTGATCCGTCTGTCTCACCAATGGTTCCTTCGCTTCTGAGCAGAAGGAGCCCTATTTGAGTTCCGAGCCGTGCCATTCGGCCTGTCATCAGCCCCACAGGTCTTCACCAAATGCATTGCAGTGGTGGTGGCCCATCTTCGGCGTTGAGGGGTCAGAGTTTACCCATATCTCAATGACTGGCTCTTGGTGGGTTCCACCAAGCAAGAGGTGGAGAGGTCCAGGGACCTAGCCCTCCAGACCTGCACCAACCTTGGTCTCCTGATCAACGAGGCCAAGTTGGAACTCATACCTTCACAGGTGATATGTTTTATCGGGGCAGAGCTCGACTTCTCCCAAGCCAGAGCCCGTCTCCCAACGGACAGGACGGAGGTTCTCTCCTCCTTTGCCCACTGATTTCTGGTTGGGCACTTGCACCCTATGCGGGACTTTCTGCACCTTCTGGGGTACATGGTGATCTGCACCACCACGGTCCAATGGGCCCAGTGGCATATGCGCCCTCTCCAGTGGGAGCTAGCCAGCCAGTGAACTCAGCATCATGGTCGCTCCGACCAGCTGGTCACTGACCCAGAAGATGTGAGATGCTCTCCAATGGTGGACCATCCTGGATCACTTGCAGGAAGGGATCCCATTTGTGTGTCCCAAGCCAATGGTCGTCCTCACAACTGATGCCTCTCTCATGGGCTGGGGAGCCCACATGGTGAACCACAGAGCCCACGGGTTCTGGACCCCCGGGGAATCCCGATATCATATCAACCTGTTGGAGCTCAGAGCAGTCAGACTGGCACTGTCAGCATTCGCTCCGCTCCTTTGGGGTCAAGTGGTGCAAGTCCAGATGGACAATACCAGGACCATGTACTACCTCAACAACAGGGCGGCATGCATTCCAGGCTGCTGTGCAGGGAAGTTCTCCACATCTGGACCCTTGTAAGCTGCCTCCTAGCCATCCATGTGGCAGGAGCCTCAAATCAACTGGCAGATGCTCTCAGCCATGTGGGAGAGATGTCCCATGAGTGGTCCCTCCATCCAGAGGTAGTACACAGCATGTTCTCCCACTGGGGCAAACCTCAGGTGGATCTGTTCACCTTCAGGGAGAACACCAAGCTGAGGCTGTTTCATGCCCGCCCCCCCGTTAGCAGGGCTCGCTGCAGCGGGATGCCTTATCGAGGCCATGGACCCCAGGCCTCTTCTATGCCTTCCCTCCACTTCCCTTGGTTCACAAGGTGATCCTCAAGGTCAGGAGGGACAAGGCACAGGTGATCCTGGTAGCCCCAGATTGGCCGCGCCAGTTCTGGCATCCAGATCTCCTCAGCCTCAGCTTCAGGCCTCTGAGGTGTCTTCCAGTATGCCTGGACCTGTTATCTGTCATTCAGGGAAAGGTATTCCTTCTGGACCTTCAATCCCTGCACCTGACAACCTGGTTCCTGAGTGGCTAGAGTTCCAGGTTTTGGGTCTCTCTGAGGATGTACTCACTGCAGTGGAAGCATCCAGGAAGGAGTCGACCAGGAGGTGCTATGCCTTCAAATGGAAACGGTTTTCCATTTGGTGTCAGGATAAGGGCCTGGACCCTTTGTCCTGTCCAGTGACTAGCATCCTAGACTATATTTAGTCTCTGTCCAGAGGGGGTCTTCGATCTACGATCTTTAAAGTGCACCTGGCAGCCATCTCTGCTGACTGGGCATGGGCCGGTCAGCAGACAGAGGCACAAGAGAAGATGATCTGACATTTCTTTAAAGGCCTCATATCCCCTCCAGTGCATGAACCTCCATCTCTGTGGGATCTACTGGTGGTACTGGCAAAGCTCATTAGCAAGCCATTCGAACTGATGTACAAATGTGAGATGTCACATTTGTCATGGAAGAGCACCTTCCTGGTGGATATCATGTCAGCCAGAAGGACTGGGGAGCTCCAGACACTCTCGGTGGAGTCTCCTTACCTGGTCTTCCACTGGGACAAGGTTGTCCTGTACCCCTACCTGAAATTCTTTCTGAAGGTGGTGTCAGAGTTCCATCTTAACCAGGTTTTGGCTCTGCCTGTGTTCTACCTGAACTACACCTTGGAGGCCAAGTACAGGCTCCATACTCTGGACCTGAGATGAGTGCTGTCTTATTATAAGGAGCAGATGGCAGAAGTTCGGGGAGAGGTTCGTCAGCTGTTTGTTACCTATGCTGAAGCCATACCTGGCAGACCTGCAGCAAAGCGGACGATTGGCAGGTGGATTACATACTGCATTGATCTCTGCTATAGGTTGGTGGGCAAGGAGACTCCCAGAGGGATAAGAGCTCATTCTACCTGCCATACTGCTGTGGCGGTGGCTGTTTCCAGGGACATCCTTATCCAGGAAATCTGCAGGCTGCCACCTGGAAGACAGCAAACACCTTTATTGCCAACTACCATATCGACCTAGAGTCACGCCGGGATGCTGGTTTTGGGGCCTCAGTTCTCCATTCTCTGTTTCCCAAGTAAGTATATTGGGGGGTGCACCTTGCCTGCCTTCTCCCGGAGAACTGCTTAGAGTCTGCCCAACAGCATGGATAGAACAACATATCCATGATCCTAGAAAAACAGGGTACTCACCTGTAACAGTAGTTCTAGGAGTGGTATAGTTGTTCATCCACACAAACCCACCCAACCTCCCTGGCTTCAACACACAACCTGAGCTTCCAGCGGGCAAAGATCTGGCGTCAAGGGGTGGAGCCGAGGGTTATAACACCCGGGTGGGTGGGAGGAGCCAGTTTCAGGACCTTCCGGCAATATTCTTAAAGGGAAAGGACATACCAAAGAATGTGGATGAACAACATATACCACTCCTAGAACTACTGTTACAGGTGAGTATCCTGTTTTTCTATATTACTACTAATAAAAATGGGGCATGTGCACTTTATGTTTGGAGGGCTTGTTAAATTCTGAGCCCTCTAGATGACTGATTGCTTTACAGTTACTCCTGCCAAGATAACTCCATGAGATGCAGCATCTCATTTTCATGGGTTACCAGGGAGGACAGTAGCAGTCAACAGGTTAACATACTTCAGCATTAATAGTTACAAACAAGCTAAAATGTGCAAGGTAAAAAATAAATGGTAACAGTAATGCATCCAAACAGTAATCAAAGCCAGCTAACAAAGTTGGGTTGCAGCAGATAACGAGCGTGAGCTTTTGATTGTTGGAGTACGCCTCCCCTCTCTTATAGAGGAACAGACCAGAAGAGGATCAGTGCAGCTATTGGCCAGATCTTCCCATGACTTTCAGTGGTCTCCAGAAACTGTTCAGCTAAGTTGTTTATATTTTTTAAATTTACTTTATTGTGTTCACCTTTTCCAGAAACTGTTCTGCTAAGTTATTTTTTTTTAAATATGCTTTGTTGTGTTCGCCTTTTCCTTTTATATTTCCATTTGTACGTCCTGTTCTATGTTTTGTAGTGAACCATCTGCTACCGTAATCAGTGTGAGCTCTCCAGTAGTGCATTGAATAGCTAGAAATTGTTATGGCCTGCAGTGGACTGCAGCCCATCAGCCAGATCAAAGCAGATCCTGCTGCTTGTCCTTTCTGATCTGGGTACAGGTGCAGATTTTGAACTCAGTGTGGCACTGCCAACTTCTTGACCTTCTCCTCTTTCTTTGTCATTTAAACTTTACTGAAGTAATTGCAAGATGAAAATAAAGCCATGAAAGAGAGATCTTTGAAGAAGCAAACAAAAAAATCTCTTTAGTGCTCTAGTTTTGGAAAAACAGATTAAGAAAAAGAATTCTGCATACCACAGATTACTTTGGTGGGGGGGGGGGCATGACTTGTAGTCATTACAGTAAGACAAATGGATACATGACTTGGGTTTTCACAGTGAGTTTTTCCTTTAATGGATTCAGATGAGAAAAATGTTGTAGTTTCTTTATCATGTGAAAATTATACCTTCCACTGACGTACTTTCCAGCTTTGATTAGACAAGTTTATTAGTATTCTTGGTAAGGGAAAAAAGTTACTGGAACAAGAAATTCATGGTTTGTATTTTCTTGAATTTTTGGTAATGTAATCCTATAAAAGTTCAGCAGATCAGAGCCTTGTTTTTCTTTACTGGACAGTGGGGCTATCAACAGACATAATATTAAGGGAGCAACTAGATTTAAAATTAAGGAAACAAACATATGATACCAGGACACATTGATATCAACTGTATAAAGATAAATATAATACTAAAAGAAGGGAAAACTGGTTTAGTATAAGAACAACAGGAATTTGGAATACACTACCAAGTGAAGTAGTAACAAGTCCAACTATGAATACCTTTAAAAACAGGCTAGATTCTTATTTAATTAATAAAGGCATACGTGGGTATTGTTAGCAAACTGGTGAGCTATATGGACTTATGTCTTCTATGCTCTGATACAACCTATAATATAGAGAATAATGGCTAGGCAGTGGTGTATTATGATGTTTTTTTACACACCTGAGCTGAGTGATGAGCCATAAACCTCAAGAGCGAAGCTCAAGAGGTTTATGAGCTCATCAGCCACCGAGGGTGTGTGAAAAAACATCATGAACACACCACTGCCTAGACTTTATTTTTTATAATTGCTGGTGCAAGTAGTTGGTGCTGGGGGCTGTTTCCTCACAAAGTCGGTGTCATTTCTGTTCCTCAGTCACACACACACACTCTGTGTCTCTCTCTCACACACACACACACACTGAAATAGCAAGATGTTTTCTGTTTTTTTTTTTTTATTACAAAAAATGCTACTGCTGCTGACCACGAGGAAACGGTGTCCTTAGAGATCACGCTTGGTCGAACAGAAGCTCCGACCGAAGCGTGACAACGGCAGGATCAACCGGATAAATTTATTTGTGGTTTTCCTCAAAAAGGCAGGATTAACCGGATAATTACAAAAGAAAACAATAGCTTACTGCAGCTGGGTATCTCACCTTGGAGGAGTTATCTGGTCGTTGCTAGTGGGACATAGTAGCCGCCATGTTTTTTGAGCTGTTTGGCCTGCCCACTGACAGTAAGGGCCAATAACATGGCGTGCTACAAATGAGTGACAGTGATGGTGAGACTAAGTTTTAAGAAATGCTGTGATAACCCGATTTCGGGTTATTACAGTGTTTGAAAGGTACCATAATCCATCTGATAAATGGGGTCACCAGTAATTATATGTATGTATAGAACACTACTGTAGTCAAACCTTGGTGGGGGGTTAGTCCTTCCTGCCACTCAAATGCCTCTGTGGGGGGTGTGGTGAGGCAAAGGAGGTCATGGCTGACCATTCACCATCCTGCAATCTCCCTACAGTGCATGGTACATGTGGGTTATTACATGTGGGTGGTGAGATGACAAACTTTGACAAAGATGTCAATGCTGACATTACAGTGTTAGCTGCAGGAGCACGTAGACTAGGTGCGTTCACTGTCTTCTGGTTCACCATCCAACTCTCTGGGGCACATTTTGGATTGCAAATTGTGCAATGAAGGATTTCCTGTGCCACTCGAGGGTTCGAGAACCTCTGGTCTGGTATAAGGCTGTTTTTGTTCAGATTGGTTTCTGCTTGCCACTTCATCTGTTAACACTTGTTATGCTCAAGTTGCATGGTAATATGATGGTTTGTGAAGTAGCAGTGCTTTATTTTGATTTGAAAAACTTCTCAGCAAAGGTGCACAAAATGGTAACCAGTTCAGGGTCCCGATAATTTTAAGGAGTTGAAAGTATTTACTGCAGGTTTCTTCAGTTTGCTAGAAACATAGACAATGACGGCAGAAAAAGACCAGTTGTCCTCCTAGTCTGCCTGTAATACTCCATCATACCCCAAGACCTTTTGTCAATACAGAGTCTTTGTCTACACTACCCACCCCCTTGCTCCCTGTTTTACTGCTTCCCCCCAATTAGCTACTAAGCCAACTGTGCTGGAAACAATTAATGGTTTTGATGGCCACCACTTCCACTGACAGAGAGTTCCATGGCTTAGCCACTCTCTCTGTAAGCTAAAGCTTTGTCACGTCCCTCCTGATCCCCCAACACACACACACACACACACACACACACACACACACACACACACTCTGCTGCCATTTGTGACCTTGTGTGGTAGATTCACTGCTGTTTTTGAATAGTTTCTTGCAGTTCACCTTGTTCATTCCTTTCTGGAACTTGAAGGTCTCTATCATATCACCCCCTCTCTCATCTGGCCTCCAGCAAGTACATGTTCGGTGCCCTACTCCAATCCTCATAGGAGCTGCCCTGCTGGCCCTGAATCATTTTAGTTACCCTATGATGCACTGTCTCCAGCCTGTCCTTATCTTTCCTTAGGAGAGGACTCCAAAACTGGGCACAGTACTCTAGGTGTGGTCTTACCAGTGTAGATGGGTAGCAATAACTCCTTCCTTCTGCTGTCAAAACTCCTCTCGATACTCCCGAGCATCCTGTTTGCCTTACTGTAGGTCTTGTTACACTGGCCAGATTGTTAGCATTTTCATCTAAATGGCAGTAATGCCATTTCTGACCAGTTCCCCCATCCCAGGTCTCAAACCAGCTAGGCACTTATTTTGCAATGTTGCAACAACCCTTTTGGCCAGTGAGTGGCCAACTCATTACACTGTCTCTTGCCTTTTACATAATTGGAACTGATGCTGTTTTCTGTCCCCTTCCCCACTGCTTACACACTTTTTAGTGTTTGGTGTTGGTACTGCTAGCATTGCCTACTATTTCCAGTTTTCTGCTTGTGTATATACTGCAAGTGTGCATGGTAGAAAATAAGTTTTTGACAACAGAAAAAGGAAGTACATTATATGTAAAAATGCAAGGAAAATACTCCATTACTCCCATTATCTGTTACTCAGTATGTACTCATTTAGTAGCCCTATGTTAAACATTGGCTTAAAGGAGAACTGCACTGAAACTGGATTTAATTTTTTCTGGCAGAAGCTGTTTTTTTAAATACAGACTCCTATTCTATTCTTGTTCCATCTTTAATAGCCTTTTAGTAAACTCAGCAGGGGAATTTTTATTTAGACACTGGTGGTAAGTGTCATTTTGGAACTCTATGATGTAATTTATGTCCCGATAAAAAATCGATTGGAAATGTCCTACTTCGTGATTGGCTAAACAATTTCTGAGATCTCTATCTTAATTAAGCAATAGAGCATGACAGGGTGTGTGTTATGGTGAGATAATGGACCACCTTGAGTGGGTTGAAGTACGAGGTGAAGCCAATGCTTCCACCACCCAAGAAGGGCCATTAGCCCACCATAACACACCCCATGGAGTGTCTTATTGAGATTATGAAATGGGTGCTTTTAGTAAATTCAGTGTATTTTTTAAACATGTTACTCTGAGCCGGGCTACTGTGCTGGGAAAATGGCCCAACTGAAAGTACGTTTTGGCCAGTCAGGAGCCAGCATTCTTTCTACCCATTTCATAATGCTCCACAACTGCACAGGTTGGAAGATGTTTTGCAGTGTGATTTGGAATTTGGACCACTCACATATAGAATTCTTGAGCCACTTCACTCATTCTTGATTGCCATCTCAAACGTGGCTGCCACCTTTACTCCTATATAAAAACCTTCAACTAGGACCTAAAAGTAAAAATCATGATCCCCTCTTTATACATAAAAAAATCAAAAATCAAGTACTATTCAGAGTTTCCCATTTCTGGTGATCTTCCCTAGATCAGTCTTCACCATTCATTACTGCTGGGTCTCAGGCAGAGGTGCCAGACCCTGCGGGAATCTTATAACTTTAAACTTTTCAGCTTTTCTGTGGAGGAGGGGCCGGCGTCGGGGACCGACGTACTACATGGCACTCACAGGTTGGCCAGTAGCCAACGCCAGCCCCCAACCTCCTCAGCTCTTCTTTTCCCACTGTCACGGTTGCATCGCTGTGAGAGCTGAAGCCCTTCTCTAATACAGCTGCATCAGTTCTGCCGCCACCATTTTCACTCGACACCACAGACCTCCGACTTCGTAGACTGGGGGGGACAGTAAAGCCACTCCTTTTGTTTTTATTTCTTATTCTGTCAGTAGTGCAGCATCAAGTCTGTTCTGTGTTTCGTTTTATTTTATCCATGCATGGTAATGTCCGGTTCAGGGCTTTCATTGAAATCGAAGGCAGGTTGTGCCCCTATGTGTTGGTGCCCCTGTGGCTGGCTGATAACCGTAATGGACCGCCAGGATCACTGTTTAACCTGATAATCCAAAAAGCAACTGCCACGAGCTCCTTATTCAGCCATGCAGCTCCACAAGTTCAAGGCAGCCAATCTTAATGAAACAGCAAATCCAAATATTGGTGCGCACATGAGGACAATCACAAGGCAAAAGTGATGCAAATAAAATTAAGTTTGTTGAATAGTTTTTCTTCTACAAGATGCCAGTATTACAGCACAATACAAAATAGCTTTACCTCCTGGTCTAGCACAGTCCCCTAGCTGAAGGCTCTGTTGAGTCGAGGTGCTAGGGGACTGTGCTAGACCAGGAGGTAAAGCTATTTTGCATTGTGCTGTAATTTTAGCATCTTGCTGAAGAAAAAATATTCAGTAAACTTCATTTTATTTGCATCACTTTTACCTTGTGATTGTCCTTATGTGCGCACCACTATTTGGATTCACTGTTTAACTTACCTGGGTCCGTCTCATGACATGGACAACTGCAATGCCTGCTTCTCCATGGACCGCCGGTTTTCTCAAATTGCACACGCTGAAGGTGGGTCGTCATCCTCCTACCTCCAGAGGGTGGTGTCAGTCCTGGGACACCAAGGCCAGGACTTTGGGCCCTTCCCCTGGGTCTCCCTCTGGTACTATGCATACCGAGGGGGAGCAGGCCTCTGCTGGTTCTAGTCTTGCTGAGAAGGAAGGCCTGTGTGAGGGGTCAGTGGGACAGTTTGCCTCCTCCGTGGGTCAACTGAGCACCTCTCACAGTCCGTTACCTCCATGGGGGCATGGACACCCCTGGTGTCACAGCTACAGCTGCATGCTGGACCTGAGCTGGTGGAGCCCTTAGTGCCTCCTGCTGGTGCCGCTTCAGCTCCTGACACCGCCTTCGGTGCCGGTGAGTGAGACGGTGCTGGTGTTGGCACTGGGTCCCCTTTTGGCACCATTCACGGTGCTGGGAGAGTATTGGGGGGTGGATTCTTTGGCAATCTCCTTGATCTCTTCCTCTTTGGAGCAGTAGGATCAGGATGATCCCGATTGGCTGCCTGGCTTTATGGAGCCCCAGAGCTCTCCTCCGCCCAGCTTTAGGGTCTCCAGTACTTTGGATTCTGCCGCCACCCTTAGGGTCGCCTCCTCTGTGTCCTCTGGTGCCACTTGCAGTGCCAGTAACACTACCAGTGCAGATTCCAGTGCCAGGCAGGAGGTTGGCGCCGAGGGCGGTGCCTGGTTGGGGTCCGGCATTGGCTCCGGTGCCAAGTCTGATTCCGGCATCGTTCTCGTTGCTGGATTGGATTCTGGCTCCATTCCTGGTGCTGGGGTTGTCTCAAAACCCCTATTCTCCAGTACTAGGGATCTCATGAGGAGCAGGTCCCTATCTGATGAGGTGGTGGTCGGGAGGTAAAGGTTGGCATGCAGGCCCTTTTCCAGGGCAACTGGTGGCTGTGGGAGGAGCCACAGTGCTGACCTTTCCCTTCTCTCCAGAACCGATAGGGTCTACAGCAGGTGGGGTCAGGGGTCACCTACAAGGGCCAGACTGGCTCCAGTCGCCCCATCTGGGGGTTCTCTCCCAAGGGCAACACCCTTGCCCACCCTGTCTGGTTGGACGCCCTGCAGTGGGTAAGTTGCGCAGTCCCCTCCCTCGTAAAGGGTCCCCTATGCAGTCTCGTAGCAGAGGACTTGCTCTGGCTCATCAGAGTTCTTCTCCTCCAACTGTTCCTCTGTCTCTTCCTCCTATTCTCCCAGGCCTCTGTGGCCCTTTGGGGCCAATAACCTGGGAACAGTTCAGGCCATCTTCGCTGCTTTCCCTCACTGCCTTAGAACCCTGGATGAGGTCACTTTTAGAACTGAACCTCCAACCACCCCAGCCTCAGAACTGGGCTCCTCAGCCTCCTCATCTTCCTCCTCCTCCCCCGAGGAAGAGGATACCTCTGTCCACCTGTCATCAGATGCTGATCTCACCAGCTATCAACGGTTCCTGTCGGGGATGCTGGATGAGCTTCATCTCTTCTATTTCACCAGCCTCAATCCTGCCTGTGTGATGTACGCTTTCCTAGGGGAGTTTAGTGCCAAAATTCTCGTCATCCCTCGGTGGCCTTGACCCTTCACAGAGGTGTTGTATAGGGTCTAGCATCATCCCTCTGCCCCTTCTCCAACCCTGAGAGACTGTCAGGGCATGTATTGAGCACCCCAGGGGTCACCAGGTGCTATGCCCCACACCTCTTTGGGTGTGGAGCTCCTGGATACCCCTTCCAGGAATTGTCGCCTAAGGCATGACCGCCCCATAGAGTCTGATTGGCTGAGTTTGACCACTGGGGTAGAAGGGTCTTTTCGGTGGTACACCTTCCTGTGTGCATATCGGTGCACCAGACACACCAAGCAGCCTATGCTAGGCACCTGTGGATGATGCTGGTTCAACTTCTTGCATCCTTGCCTGACCCAGAGGTGACCAGGAAGGCCATCGGCTTTTCTGCATGTGGTCTGGAGCTAGCGAGGCATCAAGCAAGGGCGTCTTATGATGCCAGTGAGGTAGCTTCCAGACTGGCAGGAAATGCAGTCTGCATTAGGCAGATGGCATGGCTTCGCCTTTCCAGGTTACCACCCCTGGCCTGGCGTAGGGTGATTGCCTCTCCCTTCCAGGAGGCTCATTTCTTTTCCTGCAGGGTGAGGTGCGAGTTAGCAGGGCATCTTCCATCTCACAGGCATCGGGAGTCTCTGCCTCATCCTGACCAGTCTTGGGCCTCGCCAGGCCCGTGAGTGGCACCCTCCTCTCTGTGTTCTCCCACATAGGAGGATGAGGGGAGATTTAGCCCTCAGGGAGGTGCCAGCACCACAGTTGCGGTGCTTGGTACTCACCCAGCGGTAATGAATGGTGAAGATTGATCTATGGAAGGTACGAAAATTACGTACTCACCGTAATTCTAGATCTTCCTAGATATCTTCGCCATTCATTACTGCTTCCCACCCACCACTCCTCATGGCCAAACCACTGGGTGGTGCCATTTCCATGTTGGCCTTCTCCCTCCGGGAGACCTCTTCTGGCACCTCCTGGCTCCCAGAGTTCTGCCTTGAGGGCATCTGGGAGAAGGCAGGCAAGGGGGCTCTCCCTTCTGCCATGGGCTCCCTGAGGCCCCGGATGGTCTTAGATTGGGACTCTGCTCCTGGGCAGCAGCATGGGCCGGGAGGTTCTCCTCCTTTTTCCCCATCTTAGTTACCACTAACTAAGTTACCACAACTTAGGTTTGGGGGTAGTTTTGTGGAGGTGATAAAGAGTGTTAAATTGTTAGGGTTACAATTTCAAAATGATGTTGGATGGAAAGAACAAGTGTCAGGGATGGCAAAGAAACGGAACTCAAGGGTGTATATCCTGACAATGTTAAAAAGAGCAGGTGTGAGTCAGGATGACTTAGTATACTTTTTTTTGTACAGTGGTTCATCCTGTTTTGGAGTATAGGTCTATCGTATGGGATGCTGGGCTGACTTTGGCAGAAAGCAAAGAAATTGAATGAATTCAGAAGAGAGCTTTGAGGATTATTGTAGGTTGTGAAAAAATGTCATATAGTGAAGCATTGAAAATGCGTAAGTTAGAAAGGTTGGATGAGAGAAGAATAGATATGTCAAGGAAATTTTTTGAAATTTGTAACCCTCAGCATAAGTTGCACACACTGTTACCAGTTAGAGAAACAGCAGTTTATGGATTAAGAAAACAAGTGAGATGGAGAAAACCAGTATTTAGAGCAACTAAGTATCAGTCCTTCTTTTTTATGAAATTTTTAAATGAATGTTAAAATTACTGTAACGTCTTTTCTTTTTTTTGTAATCAACTGTTTATTGAATTTGTGATGTAAATTTTAAGGTGTTCTGTATTGTGATATATGCGTTTGTTAAATTATTTTTACTTTTTATTTTAATTTTGTGCACTGAACTTCAGCCAACCCACTTCGGTGGGAGTTTTGGCTGTAATATGGTAAATAAACAAACACACAAGTGACTCTCTAATGGCTGCCCTTCATCTACGCCCATGCAATTCTACCTTGTGCTCTTGAGCTTCAGGGGTTGTCTCTGACATCCCAGGTACCTGTTCTTGGTCAGAGGAGCCCCATGGATCCTCATCCTCCTACAGTGGAGCCCTTTGGCCCACTTCTTTCTTTTCTTGCTGGTAACCCAGTTCCTGGTTACCCACAGGACAAGGTCCACTCAGACCTCCACCTACCGAAGTCCCTTTCTCCCTTCTTTAAGGGGAATGAGTTTTCTCTGTCTCCCACCACACTGTCAGTGGTGGAGGGCCCAAGGGGTTGACCCTTCTAGTTGAAGGTATCTGGGCTCACCTAGCCAGGTGACCCTCCCTGTCCAGGAGGAATCTTGCCCCAGGGTGGTTCTTTCACCACCCCTCTGCAACAAGAAAGAGGGGAAATTCTTGTGGACCCCTTTCTCCCTTGTTGACCAAAAGCGTGAAAACCTGTAAAATAGAGGGGGCAGCGATTGTCTGTTCCCCTGCCTGGTGCATATCTGCGTTGCCTACTCCCATGGATCTCTTCTGGAGTCTACAGGGCTTCCCTTGCCACTCTTAAGCTCCTCCTACAAGCCAGCCCAGTGGCTGAGGGTTGGTGCTGGGCGCCACCTACGCTCCATGAGCAACCTGGGTTTGGGAGCGGACTCGGGTGCCGGGGGTTGGCAGGGGCGGAGAGGATTGAGCATCAGGGTTCTCTCCCTCTCTGGGGAGGATACCAGCTGTCGGCTCACTTGCGACCTCTGGCGGGCTGGGGGCAGTGAACTGGCACTGCACTGTAGGGGGTGACATTGGGGCATGACACCGGAGGGAGCACGTGTGGACGCGTGCGCGCTCTCCTCCGTGGCGTCCTTGCATGCCCCGGTCGCACTGGCCAAGGGAGAAACAGGGCAAACATGGCACTTCGGTCACAGCGGCTTGATGGCCATCTTGGGGACACCTGGCATCGGGGGGCACCAGTGCCGGTACTGGATCCTAGTTCGGTGGGAAGTGAGGGGGGGTCTCCGCCACCCTGCCGCTGGGGTAATTGGGCAGTGGGGGCTTCCTTGGGGGGCTGCGGCAGAATCAGATGGCGGCTGGAGAAAGGACGGATGCCAGGACGTGGATGCAGACTGGAGGCGCCAGACAAGGTAAAAAGGATTAAATAAAAAAAAAAGCTCCTCTTATACTCAGCTGCCCCTGGGTTTGTCCACTCCTGGAGTGGGTTGTTTGCCTCTCTTTTGGTCCACAGGGGAAACCCTTCCATCCTTATGGTTGTCCCTGCTGGGGTCCACATTACACACACACACACACACACACACACACTCTCTCTCTCTCTCTCTCTCTCTCTCTCTCTCCTTTCTTTCCTTCCTCCCTCTCCATTCCTCTCTCCCTCTACCTTAGCCTGCCCAGTGTTTGGGGTCTTCCTATCCAGAAACCCTTAGAGCCTTACCCCCTTCTCATGTGGTTGGCTTTATTTTTTCAGTTTATATCCTTTCCTTTTTCTATCCCTTGGGCTTCCTTGCCCCACCCTCCCTTCTTTTTTTCTCTATACCTGTTTTTCCTCTTTGGCGAGCAGAATTGAGGAGGTTGGGGGGCCGGTGTCAGTTACTAGTCAAACTGCAAGCACCACGTAGTACGTTGGCCTCGAGGGCAGCACCATCCCCAATGCAGGCCCCTCCGCTAGAGAAAAGCTGAAAAGCTTAAAGCTGTAAGCATCCCACAGGGTCTAGTGCTGCCAGCTGAGATCCAACAGTAATGAATGGTGAAGATATCTAGAAAGATCAAGAATTACGATGAGTATGTAATTTTCATTTTCTTCTATAACCACGTAATGTCTCCCTCCTAGCCTTACCAGTTTGCCAGAGAACTCCATGCTGCTTACCCTGCAACATAGAAACATAGATAATGACAGAAGAAAAAGACAGATGATGCAGCCAGTCTGCCCATATTATCCTGTCACACCCTGGGGCCTTTTGTTTCTGTGGGATCTGTGCTTAACACTCTTCCACCTTTTGGGGGAATTGTGTAAGCAAAATAGAGCCCCTGGCTTGGGCTCCACGTTAGGCCTGTGTATGTCTATAAGTATGCCAGTGGAGTTCAGAAAATTTTGAATTCAGGTATTCCGTGTTACCATTCCATATGTGTGTGTAGGGAGAAGAGGAGGGAGCATTGCACTAGTGGAATACTGCAGAATTCGAATTCTTGCATTCCATGGCAAGGAAACACACCTTGTACCGAATGTTTAGAAAGAAATGTGACTGACAGGTGGTTGTGTCTTTTTAAACCTTTAGGGTCTTCATTTTTTAAACATTGCCTATGGACCCATTTTATAAGTATAGTAAGACATTCTGGGTGTGGGTTGTGCTGATTTTACCACACTTCTAAGGGCTGAAGACACTCAGCCTGTAGCCTTGTACCTTACTAAACCCCTGTGCGTGTGGTAAAACCAGCACAACCAATGCCCCTTCATGGTTTGTTTGTTTTTGCTTACTTTAGTCAGAGTTCTGTAGTAGAACACGGACACTGTGTGACAACAATGTAAGAGTTTAGCAAAGACATAAACTACATGATATAGTTCTAAAATGGTCTTTACAAGCAGTGCATAGATTGTAAACAGCCACTGAGCTTTTTAAGATTGTAAACAGTAACTGAACTTTTTAAAATGCTGGTAAAGATGGAACTGTAACAGAATCCAGTATTTAAAAAAAAACAGCTCCTACTGGAAAACAATTACAGGTGCAGGTAATCCAGGTTCAGTACAGTTCTCCTTTAAAGAGTTTGTGAGATTTCTGGGAAATCTTTAAATAACGTAATAGTTACACAGTACTGCTGATATTTTACAATTTTCTATATTCATATTTGCCTCTTTCTTGATTACCTAGGACAACGGCTTGGAAAATAGGATCTTTGTTCCTTAGGTTTCATCTGCTGTTGCTGCCTTGTTTACACGTGATGTCACCAACTGTTTATGAATCACAGTTCGATGCCGTGGAAATTATGTTGTCACAGTCACAAGCAGGCATGCAGCAGGAGCAGTTGAAGTCCAAAAGACAAAGATTCTGTTCCTATACAAATATTCTTAGCAATCGAAAATAAGGGAAAGATAATAATGGGAAAAACAGGAAATACAAATAAAATTATACAGGTGTATACAATAACAATAAATAAATAATTAATGGAATTAGGTGTACAAGGCATTGAGTTGTAGGCTTATTAAATACAACTAGTAGCATAAATACATATACCTTTGCAGTGAACAAATACATTATTTTAAATTATTTATCATTTCCATAGTCTCCACAGGGGTGCCAGTCACGTGTTTTTTAATTCATCAACACCTTCATTTATCTAGTCTTCTAGGAGACCCACATAGAGTCCATTTAAAGTAATACTGTAGCGATAATAGCATAGTGGTTGCCGTTTATGAGGTAACTACTGGACCAGGGGGTAATAAACACTAATGCCGAAGGCTGAGTTGTTAATTAACCCCCTGGTTTGGTTATTACCAAGGAACACCCCCCCCCCAACCACTATGCTATTTTCACTATTATACTGGAAAAGTGCTATTATTTTTTAAAATTTCTTACAATGAGTTGCATTCCTGAGCCTGGTCCTTGCTGCTTCTGGTTTCTTAACCCCAAAACATCGTGGTACACTCAGCATTCTCGGGGGCATCACTCTTGAGGAGTGTTGATCACAGAACTAGAAGAAAAATGTCCTTCTTTTCCATTTCTGAGGTGTTGATAGTTCCTGGAATTGTGATTAGGATGGAGAGAGCAGCTAGCTGCGGTCATCTCTGATTAGCTGCTGTGTGTTGAAGTGGGAGGGCCCATTCTGTGTTATAGCCAATCGGAATGCAGAGCCACTGTCCCATTATTCAGTCTTATATCCAGTATTATACAACAGGTATCTGTTCTAAGCCAATGAGAACACAGGGAAACTATCAATTATTATCACACAAACTATTACAATCACATTTTAGACATGCCCACTGTAAGTTATCCACATTCTGGCGACGTCTACAGTAGGTTATCCACATTCTGGCGATGCCCACAGTAGGTTTTCCACATTTCAGATACTCCCAGAGTTGGTTATCCACTTAGTCTGCAGGCAAAAAAGGGGAAACAAAGGCATGTTCCTCTTCAACTGTTAGCTCGGAGCCAGTATGGCGCAGTGGGTACAGGGGCATGGGAACTAGGGGTGCTGGGGTGGAGCAGCACCCCTAAGACCCAGACCCATCATTTCTTATTTTTGTGATTTTGGACTGATCCTGCTGCTGAATGGCCAAGCCCCCTCTGACCTTTCCCCGTATCCATCCCGCAGTTCACCCCGCCTATTGTTGCACCCCCTTGAACACTCTCAATCCTCATGTCGGCTCCGTGGTTCAGCGTCGGTGATCACCCGCCAATTCTGCCAAAAGTAGTGTCACGCGGTGTTTGTGCTGTCACTGTGTGGTGTGTTAGCATGCTGGGAGTGAGCTACAGTCATTGTGTGACTCATCGAGTTGTCATCAGTCCGTGCCACCATGCATCCGTATTTAAAATATACTTGAAGACCAGGTCATTGGGGAGTCGAGGGACAGAGGTGTCAGAGAAAGAGAGCGAGAGACAGGAGTTAGGACAAGCTGACGGTCCTGTGCAGAGCCTGTCTGTGTGGCCTGCTCTGTGTTGCTGAGGTAAGTCAGACTCTGAGAACCTGGCTCAGCAGTCTGGACCAAAGCATGGCTGGGCCGGTGGGATGGAAACACGTGGTAATCTAAGGAGGTGGGTGGAGGATGGGAGTAATGTGTGTGCGGCCCATCTGGGAATGTGGGTAAAGTGAAGGTGGGGCAGTATTTGATCAGGGGAACAGGGGCAGTACTGCACTGGCATAAAGGGGCAACACTGCAGATGGAGGGGGGGCTGTAGAGGTTTACCCAGCTCTAATATCGGCAGATTAGCACTGACCTGGAATGGTTCAGTAAGGTGTTGGGCATGCTGGGATAACTCCATCAGACAGTACTGAAGGAATTTAGACTTACGGTTTCGGTAAGGTGGAGTGAGCTACTAGAGTGAGGAGCCCTCCAACACAATCCAGCCTCTTCCTCCAGATGACTTCTAAGCCCTGATCTACCATTGCCTACACAGAACCTCACTTCTCTGGAAGAACAAGATTTAAATATTACCCTACAATGATGTCCTGGAATCAAAAAAACAGATTCCAACTGCTGGCAGACACAGAGGAAATGGAGGATCATGGCAGCTCAGACTCCGAACAGCTACTAAAACCATCAACAACGGGTGACCCAAAAAAACAAAATCTTAACACCAAAGAAGGTAAAAATGTCTCTGAACCTCCCTACAAAGACGCTAGCCTGCAGGCCATTACCGAATTTATAACGTAGATGAGAGACTCGATTCGCGATCTCTGCACCGACATTGGGGCCCTCCAGTCTAGGATGGCAGATGCAGACCAGCAAATTACATTAAATACAACCCGCTTCGATACCATGGCGGAAACTCTGAAAGCATCAGCATCTGAGCAACTGCTCATGTCACTGCGCCAAGAAGACACAGAGAATAGGGGGCGCCGAAAAAATATTCAAATATTTTGCTTACCAGAGGACGAGGAGGGTCAGGACCCCATAGCCTACTCCAGCTATCTACTCCAACTGGTCCTGGAGCTGGAGCCAGATTTTCAGCTCGACATCGAGAGAGCTCATCGAGCCCTTGGGCCCAAACCAACACGATCAGACACCCGGTCACGCTCGTTTGTAATCTACTTTCAGAGTTACCACCTCAAGGAACAACTGCTAAGTAAAGCATGGCAGAAGCAACAAGTCATGTTAGGCCCCCACTGCCTTATCTTTGATAATGACTATGCTCCCTGTACACGCCTAAGGCGAGAGTATGCCCCGCTGTTTCCTCTCCTGCAAGTCCAAAAGCTGAAATTTAGAACTCCATACCCGGCTAAACTTGTGGTGCTCTTTCCAAATGGCCCGAAGATGTATACCACAGCGAATGAGGCTACAGAGGATCTCAAGACAAGAGGCATCTTCAAAGAACGGGGACCGGGCCCAGAGAATGCCAAACCACGTGTAACCCAATCAGCAGAAAAAGATAAGCAGAGCCTGAACTTTTCCCTACCAGAAATAATGAATATACTGCGCCAGTTCTGGAACCCTACCTTACAAATCTGAGAGGTACCAACAGCTTTTCTGGGTTTTTGCTCTCCTCTTCTGCCTGGGTTGTGGGATGGAGGGGCTGGGGGGGTGGCTGGAGGTGGATGGGTGTAGGAGGGTTCCCCTCTATCCTAGCATTCTAGTGGCAATACTAAATAAAATATGACCCTATATTATTTTCTTTGCTGGAACCTTCTGGCCCTCCGATGGTGGGACGAGATCCAGGCTGGAGGGCTGGATAAAGGAGGGCGGCCTTTCCCTGCCTCCCATACCTCAGGGCTGTTCCTTCCTTCTAGTCCCTTTCTTAGTCTCTTCCTGTCTCTATTGCTTGGAGGAACAGAAGAAAGAAAACTGGCCAGCCTTAACAGAATGGACTCTCGGTTTAAATAAAGGAGAAGATGCCTATTCTTGACACCTGACTAAGAATCTGCAGATAATCTGCTTACTTTATCATTAACCAACCTGGTGCCATAACCCCTTTTAAGACTGAACCAAACTGAATCCTGGGATCTTAAATGAGCTTCATTCTACTAGTATAGCAATTGTTTTACCGAATATATCCATGCAAGACACCCTGGGAGTCTATATAAGTGATGTGAGGACTGGGGGGGCCCACAGAAGTGGAATTTTTTTATACTCTAAAAAACAACAAATTTTGAGCTACCTGAACATACAACCTATTGTATAAATTAGAAGCAGGGGTACTCATGGGAGGACCCACTAGTGATAGTTCATAAGAGCTCATAAGACAATCACTAGAGGGACGAGGGTGGGGATTTCCCATGTCGACCCTACCTATTCTGGGTGGGTCTTCGGGCCCGGCTTGGAACTTGGTTCTGCCCTGGGGGGGTTTGCCCCCCCCTGCTATGTTTCGGGGCCCTCTCCCAGGGTGGGGACCCCCCTTCTCTGTATAGGGGCAGGCCTCTGGGTGCAGCACCCATGTGGGAAGGACCCTGGCTGGCCCTTGACGATTCACTGAGCCATGGTTCTACCCAGGTCGACATTTAAGACCTTCCAATGAAGGGGCCTGGAAAGCATACTCCCTCCCACGTGGTGGGGGAAACTCTGAATTGCCCTACTTAATCCAGGGACGGCTTCTCCCCTCTCTCTTAACTCACCCATAGGGAATATAATCCAGGTTTACAGACTTTACTGGCTCGAAATTCAGAGTCCCCTGGAGCCACTCAATTACCAGAGAAAGGGTAATTATTATCTTAATCTAATGAACCTGTGGGGGGTCTCCCCTGGCAGATATCCCTTTCACCCTGCAGTCACCACTTGTGGGCAGGTGCCATGTAGGGGCACTTGCTCTTTGGAGGGTACTGATGACCCTCCAGTGGGTTTCTCCCCCAGTACTGGGGACAGAGGTCCATGATTCTGACCCAGAGTCTCCATTTTGGACCTCGGGCCGGAACAGCAGGAGCTGGTTAGATTTCCACAGCTCCACTTTGGAAGTAGCATTGTATATAGTTTATATTTTTTCTGTATTGGGTAGTTTAAGCCCAAAAGTTTCTAACTTGTTGAAATGAGATTGGCATAGTGGGATAATATTAAGATGGAAAGGTAATTGTTTTGGGGGGAAGAAACACATTTTTATTTTATTTATCAAGTCTAGGATTACAAATACCTTTGAGCCATGGCTCTTTTACAAAGGTTCCACGTCAGAGAAATACAAATTATGGGGAACATCAAGACAGGCATTACAACAATGTGGACATTGCAAACAGAGTACAGATTAATACAGTTCAAGGGTAGCATTGTAACAAGGCAGCCAGCGGCATTTGTCAGAGAAGATAGACAACAGAATAAGAAGTGCCAGAGTCATAGGGAGAGGGAAGAGGGTGGGGGAGAGAGAAGGAATGTAGGAAGGGTGGCAAGAGGGTGAAAAGTGCAGCATTGGGTATACCAAGATGTGAGGGTAGAATCCAGTGGGGGGGACAACTAGAGCAGAAAGGGAAGTGGAGAACAAGGTTAAGTTGGGCAGTCACAGGAGCTGTTGGTAGTGAGATAGTCCCGGAGCCTAGTTTTAAACATACCAATAGTTGGGGCAGAGGAGATGGTTGGGCTGAGGCCATTGAACCAGAGTGGCGCTCGATAAGCAAAAGAGCGTTGTCCCTGTGAAGTGTGACAGTGGGGGACTTTCAGTAGCTGTAGCGTGGATCTCCTAAGGTGCCATTTGTTAATTCGGTGTTGTAACAGAGTTGAGACCCCAGAAGGTGCAAGGCCAAGGTAGATTTTTTCACCATGGAGCAGGTGAGAAACTTTATGCAGTTTGATAGTTGGAGCCAGCCGGTCTGAGTGTACAGGTCACGTGTGGGTGAGACGGTGAGCACCAGTGATGAGACGACATACTTTATTTAAAGTAGTTGAGAGGCATCTAAGGGTTGTGGTTGTGGCCGAGCCATAAATGATGAGACCATAGTCTATTACAGAGATCACAGAGCTCAGGACTGCAACCTTCAAAGCTTCTGGCGTAAGGTGTGGTCTGTGTTTGTAGAGGAGACCAAGCCGTGTATTAACAGCTCTAGCTACATTATCTACATGAAGTCCATAGGAGAGATTAGGGTCAAGTTGTATCCCTAAGTATTTGAAGGACCCCACCTGATCTAGAGTGTTCCCTGGGTGGTGGAGATAGCCAAGTGGTGTAGCTTGTGTGGGTTATGAGAGCTGCAGAAGAGCATAGATTTGGTTTCTTGTCATTGAGGACCAGTTTATGATTAAGAAACCATGTCTCTACAGAACTGAAACCAAGTTGAAGGTTGTGTTGAAGAGTTGCAGGATCTTTGTGAGTGTAGAATACAACAGCATCATCGGCATATAGTATGATCTGCTCAGAGCAGTGGTAAGGGGAGGAGTTTAAGAAAAGGCTAAAAGGAGGGTCCCAGTATGGATCCCTGTGGACATAGCGAACAGGCAGGTGTGTGAGAAAGCAGTCGCCATGATTTTACTCTCTGTGACTGGTTTTCTAGGTAGCTTTTAAACCAGAGAGAAGAGTCAGGTGATAGCCCGGCATTCAGTAGTTGGTGTATTAATAATCCATGGTGTACTGTATCGAAGGCCTTGGAGAGGTCGACGAAAACGGCCCCTGTGAGAAGGCCATTGTCAAGGGATTTGTGCAAAGCTCCAGTGAACTCAAGAAGGACTATGGTGGTGCTGTGACCTTTCCGGAAGCCGTGTTGTTGTGGACAAGGTATATTGTATTTATCCAAGTGGTCGGTAAGTTGATCAGCCACGATGCGCTCAAGTGCCTTAGAGAGTGGGGGCAGTATGGAGATAGGGCGATAATTTGAGTGAATCATCTTGTCCCCACTTTTATGGATGGGTGTCACAGTGGCTGTTTTCCATAGGTCCGGGAATTTTCCACAGCTGAGAGAGAGGTTTAGGATTTTTGTTAATGGATGAATTACCTCATCGAGGTGAGCAAAAGTAGCTTAAGGTCAGGGTGTCGCTACTAGATCTAGATTTAGAGATAGCTGCAGTAATATCGGCGAGCTTCTTCAGCCTTACCTTTCTGAAGTAGAAGAGGATGGTTAGACTGAGGGGCTGAGGTATTTGGGAGTAGGCCCTGTTTTCGAAAAGTCATGGGGTAGAACAGCACTAAGGTCTGAAAAAGCCGTGTTAAAGATGTTTATGATCACCTTGGGGTCAAGGGTTGAGGATCCATCAACCATTAACATGGCCAGAGAGGTTTTTGGCTGCTTCCCTGTGACATCCTTGATATTGTCCCAGAAAGCACGACCATTTCCCCATGTATTGGTGAGAGCATCTTTGTAATAGGTGGATTTCATTAGCCGTATGGCTTTTGTGCAGGCATTTCGTGCTTGTTTGTAATTTTGGATGTCCAGTTGTTTGCCAGTGGCCCTGGCAACTGCCCAAAGGTGATCCCTTAGTTTCAGCTGTGAGGGAAGAGCCGTGGTGACCCATGGGTTAGAGAGAGATTTTGTTTTGCGCCTTTTAGCAGGGGCAAAGAGGTCACAGGCTTTGTTGAAAATTGAGATGAAGTGATCAAGAGCCAAGTTAACATCTGTTGCTTCATAGATGGGTAGCCAGTCTTGTAGAAGCAGGTGTTGTTTGAAATGTGGAAGTTTTCCATGAGGAAGGACTCCGCTAGTGATAATTTTGGGAGGGGGCTTAAGGAATTTGTTAGACCATGCACACATGACTGAAGAGTGGTCACTGAGTGAGTCTGGGAGAATGGTCGTACGAGAAATCCTTGTGGGGTGAGTGGTGAGGACCCAATCCAAGAGGGTACTGGTGCCAGTCTTGTAGTTAATCCTAGTAGGGGAGTTTACCATATGGAGGTTAGCAGCTGAGATGGAGTCTTTATAGGCACTGGCACTGATGCTAACCAGTTTATGTTGAAATCCCTAGTAGAATAAGTTCAGTTTCGGAGGATGTGAGTCGATAAAGTTTAGAACATCATTGAATCCATGTTTAGGGTCCCTGGTGGGATGTATACAGAGACAATAGTCAGAGCTTTATGGTTGGGACCTAGGATGATTTTTATTGGCAGAATCTGGGCTGAGGCAGAAAGTGATGGAGTTGCTACAGGGTGCCAAGACAGGGAGTCTTTGATATAGATTGCGCAACCACCGCCTTTTTTGGATATCCGGTCCAGCCTGTGAACATTGTAGCCCTGTATTGTTGCTGCTGAGTCAGGAACTTCAGGTGTCAGCCAAGTTTCCACCACTGCAAGGATGTCAGGGTTGTGTTGGCATATGAAGGCTTGGAGTGCATCCAGCTTTGGTAGTAGGCTGCAGATATTAATGGTTGCAAGGATAAGGGCACCTGGAGTTTGTGTGTGGCCTGAACTTCTAGGGCCAGGATTGGGACAGGCTGCCTGAGATGAGAAGGAGGTATGTTGAATCACCTCGGATTGGTAGACGTATGGCACAGGGTGTTCCCATCGGCTCCGGGATACACTTTATATTCAAATAGATACCACTCCTACTCCAGACTTGACTATTTTCTGACACATGAGTCTGACAAAAGTAATAATAAACACAGCTTTATTTCTTCTGGAACAGTGGTCAATGGAGTGTGTGGTGGGGGGAGCGCTTGCTTGTAGATCCTGTCTCCTGGTCCTGGTCTACTGCCTTGGATCCTACGGGATGTCCAGGTAGGGAGGGGGGTCCTCGGGTGGTGCTCTCTTCTGCCCCATACTCCCTTGGGGAGTGATCCGGGTAGACATATGAGTAACTTCCCTTAAAAAAAAAAAAGTAATGTCAACACACCCAGTGAAGATTTTCTCACAGAACATCAATGGGTTACACAGTCCAATAAAACATTCCCGATTTACCTTAAAAAACAAGACGCTGATATACCTTGTTCAGGAAACACACCTATTGGAATCTGAACACTTGAAACTGGGCTGAGGGCATAGATATTCAGTCTGTGCTTCCTCCCACTCTAACAGATGGAGAAGAGGTGCCATAATATTGGTCCCCGCAACCACCCCTTTGGAGGCACATGAAACCTATGTAGATGGACAGGGCCACTTTGTTGTAATACAAGGCAAACTCTATGCACAAGAGGTCATCCTGGTAAGCGTGTACCTCCCCCCTCAGTCTAAAACCCTGGTGATTCGATCCCTTCTAACTGAAGTGATGGACCTAAACATGACAATGTCCACCAGTTTAGACAGCTCTAATCCTCAGATTTACCATCAGTTATTAGCAGTTAAATATCTTAAAGGTATGTTAAATCACCTCGGATTGGTAGACGTATGGCACAGGATGTTCCCATCGGCCCCGGGATACACTTTCTATTCAAATAGATACCACTCCTACTCCAGACTTGACTATTTTCTGACAACCTGTGAACATTTATCTCTAGTACTAGACATCACGATAGGACCCAAAGTGTTACCGGATCACCACCCATTGATACTAAAACTAGACCTAGGTAAAGTTAAAAAAACAAACTCTCTGGAGCCTCAACCCAACACTCCTAAAAGATCGACAATACCTAGACTACACAAAAAATAGTATCCCACAGTTCCTAACATAAAATTCCTCCCCAACCCTCTCTGATGCAATAATATGGAATGCACTGAAAGCAACACTCGGGAGAAATCATCACATACACCACTAAGGAAAAAAGGGAGATGGAATCTAAGTATATAGAAGTTACGGATCAACTTCAGAGTTATCAGTTATTATATAGGGAAGGCGATAAGCAACTTCAGCATAAAATCTGAGAGACTAACACAGCAGTACAGAGATTAATGGATTATAAAATCCAACAAACCCTATTCTACCTCAAACAATCTAACTATGAAGGAGCTTCAAGGGGAACATGCTGACTGGCTCAATGTCTAAGAGCCCACAGGCGTACAGCCAAGATACTTAAAGTCAAAACCCAATTACAAGACAGATGTCCCATAAAGAACCAGAAATTAGACAAATTTTCGTGGAATATTATCAAAGACTATATTGGCGGCTGAGTCTGATGGGCCCTGAAGAGGGACTTTGTTTCCTAGAGGAGCTTCCCCTTCCTCAATTGACAGACACCCAGATAAGATCAATGGAGGCCCCTATCAGGTTAGAGGAGGTCCAGAATTGTATAAAATCATTATCCACTCAACGCTGCCCGGGGCCAGACGGCCTCCCGGCAGAATGGTACAAAGTTTTCACGATGGAACTAACCCCAAAAATTCTATCAGTATTCAAGGAAGTGGCTAATGGTGACTACCCCCCCCCCCTTTCCTGGGACTACGCTACCCTTGCAGCACTTTCCAAACCAAACAAAGATAATATGGACTTGTCTATCTACCACCCAGTTCTAAACACAGACTGTAACATTTTTACAGCCATATGGGCAACAAGATTGGAAAAATTTCTACCCCACATAATACACCTGGACTAGATGAGATTCATCACACGCAGAAATACAGTGGACAACATCCGAAGAACTCTCATTTTGGTGGAATATACTGAAGCTAGGAAAATTCCATCCACCCTTTTAAGTCTGGATGCGGAGAAGGGTATCGACAGGGTGTTGTGATCTTTTTTATGGGACACCCTGTCAAAATTTCACTTCCCGGATTCCTTTGTGACATGGCTACAGAATATTTACGCAACCCCATGTGCATACATTAGAATAAACGGTGGTATATATGCCGCTTTTCCATTGCAATGAGGCACATGCCAGGGTTGTCCATTATCCCCCCTCCTGTTCGCACTTTATATGGAGTCACTGGCAGTGGCCCTCAGGGAAGCAGCTGATATAGAAGGGATACCCATGGATCAACAAGAATATAGAATCAGTATGTTCGCAGATGATGTTCTCCTGACCCTCCTCTCCCCTGAGAGATCAATCCAAGCAGTCTAGAAAATCCTTAAAAAATGTGAAGACATGGCAGGATTCAAATTAAATGTCACAAAAACAGAAGTCCTTCCATTTAACTATTTTCCATCAAACTCTACATGGCTCCTCTGCCCGCTTCGCTGGAGAACAACAAAAATCAAATATTTGGGGATGATCTGGGAGTTCTTGAAGAGATTAACTATGACCTCTGACACTTACTATACAAACCGACCTAAGTAAAAGGTCAAACCTTCATCTAACATTTTTCCAACGAATCGAGATCATCCGAATGAATATCCTGTCGCATCTCTTATACCAGGGGTCGCGTTAAGAGTGTGCTCCGTGCTCAGAGCACAGATTGCATTTTGAGGAGCACATTTTCAAAGCCCTTTCCACTTGTATCTGTGCTCCTACTGTAAACTAGGAGCACGGCGGGTGAAAGGCATCGCAACTGGTTCCTGGTTAATTTTTGTTTTTTTTTTTAAATGGAGCGCAAAAGTTTTTTCTAAGTATGGAGTGCATTTTTCTAATTAGTACCGAATACAAAATGAAGAGGGACGTGTGCATTTTTGCAGCGGGAGTTTTATAGAAACCGACTGGCTTTCTTTCATGTCAATCAAGCTAGTGTGGGTTGGGCAAACTGTTCATTGGCTGTAAACTCTTAGTACTACTCAGGTGAGCGCGGCAAGCATGAGGGAAAACAGAGCACGGAGAGAGAAGAGAAGGTGCAGTGAATATTCACTGATCTGATCCAGCCAGCATTCTATATTTTGTTCCAGTTTCAACAACACACAGGTTGATTTTCCTAGTAACGGCTATACCTCATATGTGTGTAAAAAAAATTAAAAATCTGTTTAAGTTGTGGAAGTCGCAATTTTGGTTTATGTTGCAACTGTGAGCATGTTTGTGTAATCTCAATAACTTTTTATACTGCTGCGTGCCTCTCCGTTATTGTGCTGAAGTTGAGATTTGAACTGTACTCTGAAATATGAAGTTGAATCAGAAAGAAAATGGTCTTGCTATATTTTATAATAATTTTGAAATTGCACTGCAAAGGTATTGAAACCGGGGTGTGTGTGGGGGGGTAATTGCTCGTTCTCCACTCATTCTCATAGTCTCCGGTTCTGGTCTGCAGTTTAAAAAAAAAAAAAAGCAATTGGTGGAGACTTTTATTTATTTCGTGTTTATGTGGTGCCCTAGTAGCTAGCTTGTTAGTTTGAATATGCTCACATCATGGCGGGCGCTGACGCAACTTTTTATGCTGCTGCTTCATTACTTGATGTGACCTCCTCCCCTGTGATATTTGACGTGACAGCGACATTGGAATGAAATTGGGCTTGCTATAGTGTTCCTTTTGCAATTGCGAACATAGTGAGGGGGGGGGTTAGTCACCTGTTCTCCATTCTTACTCCTCGTTCCCTGTTCTGAACAGCTGGGAAAAAAACATTGTTTTTTTTTTACTTTTTTAACCCTTCTACTGTGTATGTAAAGCTTATGCTTGGTAATCTTGTGTTAAACTTGAGGTCTGTCTGGCAGTGGCGGTCTGGCTCGGGAGGATCGGTGCCTGGGACTGGGTGGGTCGCTAATTGCACCCTGGCCTGTCCTATGTAGTACTCCATTTTATTATTTGTTTATGTGCCACACCTACCAATCGGGAGCTCTCTTTAAGGCTCCTAACCTCTGCCATCTTGTTGCACTGCCTGCAAGTGGGCCTAGCAATGGATATTAGCACCCAATGTAATTTTCAGCAGTGCAGCATCGAGAACATGCAGCATGATCAAGTAGTAGTAACTTGAGTTGTTGGGTCATGAGCAGTTTGGTTGGTCAGTGTGGCGGTGCCAGAACAGGCAGCATGGAGCTGGTGGTAGCAAGCAGTTTGCGGACATGGCATGGGTCTGGGACATTACTTACTATGATTTCTTTCCACCACATGTGCAGCAAGGCAGCAAAGTACCAAGTGTAGATTGAGAAGAGGCTGGTGGCAGTCTGAACGGCCCATCAGGGGTCGGTGCAGCAGACTGCATAGCACACAGGAGATGATGACCCCCATGTAAGTGTCATTACTGGCACTGGTTATCTTATATTTGTATTTGGTAATGGGAGGGAATCAGGATTTGTTATTATGCCCTATTTCAATTTCTGTTCTTGGCGTTGGTCAGAGGAGACAAGGGACCTTAGTACTTGCAGTGGGGGGGGGGGGATGTGGTGCTTTGCTCCATTCCATTTGATCAGACCCCTCATGGATATAAACTGATTGCACAGTACCTTACACAAATTTATTTTGTGAGCTGTTGACTGTAATTTTCTGCATCTGACTTGACTTGTGTCAAGTTGATGTGGTGGTGTCATGACAAGCTGGTTGTTTTTAATCTCTGACTACTGAAACATGGAACAATCTGTCATGAGTTTGCTGGTGATGTAATTTGCTTCAGATCTCCCCCCCCCCCTACTCTGCACTGCACTGCAGCCACAGTTGTGCCCTCAAAGTATTTTTATTTCTCTGTAAATCCCAAACATTTAACCTTTGCATTTCCCCTAACAGGTCATGTTCTAATAATTTAACTAATAATGTGGCTGCATAGAAAGGTAGAGCAGACTGTTGTGAGACTGAGACTGAGATTGAGAATGTGTCTGTACATGGCTGACATTCCTATTTTAGCACAGTATTTTAGTACATTTAATTGAGAAATTGCTAGTTCCTGTCAGTAGAAGGCTTTTACAAGGGGGAGTAGGGGAGGCTAGTATTTTAAGTGTACCTTATCTTTCCAAACAGGAAAGCTATGTCATGAGCACTGTCCTTCTGTATTGCAGATAATGAGTTTTTCCAGAGGTCAAAATTAAATTTTGCAGTCACTAGCCCTCCTTACCATCTTTTCCTCTGGCCCAGCTGGGTGTACCAATACTTACTGAAATGTTACCTTCTCTAGTACAAGCCCATAGGCCAGGGCTAGCAGAGGGAAAATCTTACTAGCCCAATACCAAATCTACCAGCATTTGGCAAGTGGGACGATGCCAATTTCGATCCCTGCTTTTCTTGTCTGTACAGAGGAGAGGAGAGGACTCTGTCTCAATCCCAGTCTGTTCCTAAATGTAAAGTAAAAACTGGTCCTTTTTTTTTTTGGTGGCCTCACTGACCACTTCACTGCCAGGCAGCCCATCCCAAGCATGTAGTGCAGTTGGTGCCAGGGTGCGAAAGTCCCTGACACAACAGTGGCAGTTCTCACTACACTAACTGCTTTTGTTTGAATATGGCTGGGTTCTGAGGGTGTAGCACAAACTTTACACTGTGCTGATATAGCCCTGCCCATAAGACGGCCCACACAGGTCCCGAAAGGTGATATAAGTGGACTCACTGGGATCTAAATGGGATAGCATCATGACTGCACCAGTTCTCCTGTGGGCCATTATTATTTATAGTCCCAGGTCTCATAGTTTGATATGAGATTGTGCCTTCGTGGGTAGGTGACAGGCGTGAATGTCTGGCTGGATGTAGGGTACTCTTAAACACGATAAAACGATTTTAATTCACTTACCTTAAAAAAAACAAAACTTTCAAGTGAGTAGGAGCACAGATTCACCAGGCAGGAGCACATTTTTTTGGCCCTTATTTTGCCAATGTGTGCTCCTAAATTTTGAAGGAGCACACCGTGACAAAACCTTAACGCCATCCCTGTCTTATACCTATATCAAAACATCCTCTTCTTCACCTCTTCTTATTTTTTTAAATCCTGGGACAAAATGATCTCCAGTTTTGTATGGGGAGGCCAACGTCCAAGAATACATTTATCCATACTACAACTACCTCTGGCCCAGGGTGGAATGAACCTACCCAATCTAAAACTATATGCTAAGGCAGCCTTTTTTCAGATCCTTCTCCTATGGTTAGCAAACAATTATCAAGATCCGTGGAAAACTTTAAAATTCCATTTAAATGACATGCATGACATTAATAGGCTTCTGTTTTCCTTGGAGAGTAAAACCCCACCGTTGAGAGATTTTACGCCAATAACATCTAACATATTAAAGTTATGATACTGGATGAGAAGGTGACCCGAATTTAAACCAATTTATGACTACTGCAAAATATTCTTCAAGGATGAACATTTCTACCCATCCCAATCTGACCTGGCCTTCACCAGGTGGAGACACCAAGATCTGTCACATGTATACCAATTCCTGGGGGCAGATGGGATTCTCCCCTTTGAAAGGCTTATGAAAGACTATGGCCTCCAAAGGGGTAAATTTTTCAGATACCTACAAGTAAGGAATTATATCCTTCAACAACGTATAATAGTGGCCAAACTACCCTCCCCAATGCCACCCTTACTTAAAAATATTAACTGATTTCATACAGGGGAAATACCTGGGATCACTTAACCAGGTCCTAATATAAGATCCTGGGGACATAACGAGGGATTCCACTGAATCTGTACTAGAAGGTTGGAACAAAGATTTGGGGTTGGAGACACCAACGGTCTCATGGACCAAAGCCACTCTGTCGGCAGTGAAGGTGACTTCCTCCCCTCTGTGGAGGGAGGTTTCCTGGAAATGCAGGAGCAGATACTTCCACTCCCTGGCTATTTCAGCCAGATACCTCCCTGCTAGATACAGCTATTGCTGGAGGAAATGTGGTTGTAAACTGGCTGATTTAGGTCATATATTATGGCACTGCCCTCTGCTTATGTCCTTTTGGTGCGCCTTTCAAATAGAATTGACTGACTCTCTGGGGGAACCCATTGAACTAACTGCTGAAATGGTTCTGATGTCTATTTTTCGGGATCATTCCCCCCTCATGGGCTAAGATTCTATTGTCTATATATCTGATGGCAGCAAAGAAAATACTCACTAAGAAATAGATGACACAGACGGTGCCTTCCGTACAAGACTGGAGAGCCATCATGAAAAATATCTACCAAATGGAGAGTCTCACAGCAACTTTACAAGACCATTCCCCAGCCTTTCAGACAAAATGGCAAAGATGGGTACTCCATCAATCGGAGGTGGACCCCGAGTTCACATCCTGAACAGTTTTGGGATAACTGGGGGGGGGGGGCAAGAGATCTAGGGGATATTATATATTTCTTGCTGGTATCCATGATGTTTTCTGGGGAGAACTAATAACCTCTCTGACCTAAACCATGATAAAGATACAGGGAAAATGCTATATTTTGCTGAACCATAAGAACTCTATCCTTTTACAAATAATCAGTTTTACTATATATACTGCTGTTTCACTATATAATGCTGCTGACAACTTGTGTGTAATAAAATCTTCCAATAAAAACAAATTAAAAACAAAAAGTACTGAAGGCACTTAATAAGGAACCTGTCGATATCTCTGATAAGGTCTTACAAAATTCTGTGCCATAGCTGTCTGGGCCTGGAGATGTTCCATTTTTTTAGACCCTTAATTCAAATCGTTAGTTGCTCTGTGGTGATGGGTGATAGTAGTTGGTCCTGTTGTTTCTGAGAAAGTTTTGGTAATAGGATAGTCTGAAAAAACCTTTTGAGGCTATGCTCTGTAGGTGGGGTATCTGCTGTATGTGACTTTTGATAAAAGTTCCTAAAGGTATTAAGGATATCTGTAGTATGAGTAAAACACTGGCCAGTGGTTGGGTCTATCAGTTTGTTAATGGTCGACTCCTTTTGTCAGTCTATGCACTAGTATTGTGGTAGTTCTTGCTCCCCCTTTATAAAATGATTGACAAAGCCAAAGGAGAGCTTGTTCAGTTTTGTAGTTCAAAATGTCTTGAATTTTATGTTGAGTTCCTTTTATCTGTGCTTAAAGGGTATAGTACCCTTGCATATGGGCTTGTTGGAGACATTTCAATTGCTCCTGTAAGTCATTTATTTTGATTTCCGTCAATTGTTTTCTTTCTGACTGCATAAGCTACAATGTCGCCCCTTAAAACAGTTTTCAGTGTGTGTCCCACAGAACTGAGTAGGGTGTATCTGTGAATTTATTTTCAGCTAAAATCTGTGGTGTGCGAGTAGACATCAATTGCTGAAATTCTGGTCTTGCAACAGAGAAGGGCTGAAGTGCCAAAGTGTGCTTCGGGACTCTGGTGGGGGTAGTCAATTCAAATGATATCTGGGTTGTTTTCTCTTCAATAAAAGCCACAAAACTCACCACAGAGTATCTAAAACGAATGGGACAGACATAAAGGAACTCTAGCAATAGGAAAGAGTGGGTAAGCCACAGATCATTTTCGATCTGCGATAAATGAAAGAGGTAGGGAAAATGGGCAGACTAGGTGGACCAAGTGGTCCTTGTCTGCCATCAAATTCTGTGTTTCTATGTTTCTAAACATCTTGAACAAATACTTCCGCTCAGTTTTCTCAGTGAAAGGGGAAGGAGAGGAACCACATAAAGGCACCAGGAGCTTTGATGGGAGGGAAATGAACACTAGTCCATTTTCTGTGGAGAGAGTCCAGAAAGCACTCACTGACCTGAAGGTAGACAAAGCTAAGGGGCAAGACGGGATACATCCAAGGGTGCTCAGGGAGGTACCAGCTATACCTCTGACAGATCTTTTTAATAGATCACTTGGAAACCGGAGTGGTCCCAGAGGACTGGAGAAGGGCAGATGTATTTCCACTTTACTAAAGTGGTAGCAAGGAAGAGATGGGCAATTATAGGCCTGTCAGCCTCACATCAGTGATGGGTAAGTTGACAGAAACACTATTAAAGGAAAGGATTGTGGAATATCCTGTATCCAGTGGATCACAGGATCCAAAGCAGCATGGTTTCACAGAGGGATGGTCATGCCAAACAGATCTGATAGATTTATTTGACTGAGTAACCAGGGAACTGGATCAGTGAGGAGTGGTGAACGTGGCCTACCTGGATTTCAGCAAGGCTTTCAACACTGTTTTGCATAGGAGGCTGGTAAGCAAGTTTCTTTACTTGGGGGTGGGTAATAAGGTGGTAACCTAGATAAAAAACCGGTTAACGGACAGGACACAGAGGGTAGTGGTAAATGGATTATGCTCCGAGGAAGGGAGTGCGACCAGTGGAGTACCTCAGGGATCAGTGTTGGGACCAGTCCTCTTCAGCGTCTTCATAACTGACATAGAAGAGGAACTGGAAGGGAAGGTCTGCCTCTTTGCGGATGACACCAAGATCTGCAGCAGAGTGGACAATCCATGGGGGATGGAAAGGATGGGCAGGGATCTGAAAAGACTGCAAGAGTGGTCAAGGGTATGGCAGCTGGGTTTTAATGCAAAAAAGTGCAAAACAATGCACCTGGGCCAAAGAAACCTGGAAGTGGAGTACAAAATGGGTGGAGTGATACTGACAAAGACCAAGCAAGAAAGAGACCTAAGGGTAATCATATCGGATGACCTAAAGGTGGCCAGGCAATGTGAAAAGGCATTCGGATGGGCTAGTGGGATGCTGGGGTGATAGGAAAGAGTATTGCCAGCAGGAAGAGGGAGGTAGTGCTGTTTCTGTATAGATTGTTGATAAAACCCCAACTTGAGTACTGTGTCCAGTTCTGGAGACCACATCTCTGGAAGGACATAGACAGAGTGGAGGCAATTCAGAGGAGGGCTTCCAAAATGTGGAAGGGACTGCATCAAAGGCCCTATGAGGAAAGGCTAAAGGAGCTAAACATGTACACTCTGAAGGAGAGGAGGGTGAGGAGAGATACGATAGAAAAGAGGGTTAATAAGGTACAAGAGGGGATATTGTTCAGAGAAAAAGGTGCTGTAGAACAAAGGGGCATGCTATGAAGCAGGAGGAGGGTAAATTCAGGAGGGATGTGAGAAAGTATTTCTTCACTGAAAGGGTGGTGGATGCCTGGTACAGCCTTCCAGCAGAGACAGTATGTGTGAAAACAGTGGTGGGGTTCAAAAATGCCTGGGACAGGCACATGGGAATAGTAGATGTGGGGGGGGGGGGAGAGAATGCACAGTAAGTATGGATCTGCAAAGAAAAAGTTAAAAAGGAAAAAATGGGCAGACTAGGGGTCCCCAATGGCCCTTATCTGCTGTCACAGTCTGTGCTTCTTTTCCCATGCCAGGCAGCATGCCACCTTTAGCAAGACTGCCCTGAATGTAATTTTGTCCTGAGTGAACCCTTGGCTCCTACCACCCTAGTCCAGCGGGGATTTGTCTGAGCTTGGTACTCTGACCCATTAGTGTGAATCAGTGGTGAAGATTGATTGCTGGACGATACGAAAATTACATACTCACAGTAATTCTTGATCTTCTTGGAATATCTTCACCATTGATTCACATGCCCACCTGCCATCCCCCAGGCTTACTCCACTCCCTTTATTGGTCTTCCCCCCTTGTTTTTGATTTGGGCTGTGAAGATACTGTGTTACTGGTCTGTTGACCCTTCCTTACATGGATCACTAAGGCTATCTTATGCCCTTAGGTTTAGTGCATAAGTACTAGTTAGGTTATGCTGTACCTCCTTGTTAAAAAAAATAAAAAAAAGTACCGAGATGGTTGAGGGTGGTGCGGGGGTAAGCCTGGCACCATGAGCTGCTGTTGTGATGCCATACATGTGCACAGCTTGCCTTGGTGCCATCCCTTCTGAAAAATTCTGGCTCCCGCAGGATCCTAGTGCCTCTGGCTAAGATCCATTAGTGTAAACCAATGGTGAAGATATTCCTAGAAGATTGAGAATTACAGTTAGTACGTAATTTTCATTTACCCCAGAGTGTAAATCAGAAATGTCTATTGTACTTGAAATCTTGTATCTTTTTCTTCTTGTTAACCTAGTGGAGATATTATCTTTGCCCAACATACATATTCTCTTTTTTGTTTCTCTCCTGCTTTTGTGTGGACTAACACAGCCCAACCCAACCTTGATCTGAAAAATTACTTTCAAAATTTAGGTCCTGTCTCCATTTTATGGGTTTGCACACCCAGTCAGCCGTATTCAGCCCTTGTACATTACTGGCAAGAAAATGGCACGTTATGTATGTTTAGAACTATTTGCAAACTAGAACAACAAAGTTTTTCAAAATGACAAAACTAATTTTTGTATTAGAGTAGGAATCAGTTCCAAGCTAAATAATTTGGTCAAGCTTTGTTCTGTTCCTTTAAGAGAGGATTTTTGTTTTTTTTTGGTTAACAAAAGTAGGATAGCTTTACTAGAAATAGCACTCTGGTTATGCAGAAAATTATACTTGCATAACCACTAGATCTATTTCCACCTGCTCCAAGTGTATTTTCTTAGGCAGTTTGGTCTTGTGGTTTGTGCAGCGACTTGGGAACCAAGCGATCACAGGTTTGGACCCCGCTAAAGCCCACTACTCCCTGTATGACCTTGGGCAAGTCACTTAACATTCCCGTGCTGAAGTCCACCCAGCTGTGGAAATGGGTAGAAGCAGGACCCCACTGGAAACGAGATGTTGCATCTCAGCTGGGCCATCCTAGTTACATAGATCGTACAATATATGGAACAACAACAGAATTTGAACCCGTATATAAAATGGCTTCTACTGGGAAAAATAACTTTCACGTTTAGCACAGTTCTCCTTTAAAGGAGAACAGTCACCACCTAAGGCCCCATACTCAAGTGTGGGGCTGGTCCCAATGTGCACTTTGTGTACAGAAACATCTTGGTTTACTCACTGTTTACTGTAGTATAAGTAGATTGTATCAGACTAATTGTGCTTAGTTGTAGGCTGACCTCTTCTTTTACTGCAAATCCCAGAATCCCCTTCAGATGACATTAGACCAGTAGGCAGCATTTAGAAGATTCAGTAGCCTTCAGTGCACGTTACAGTTTATATAAGCTCTCATCTTTGCTTGCTGGTCCTGCTGTCCTCCATGGACTATGTATAGCCACAGAGGAATGTACATAGACCCTGGAGAAAAGCAGTCCCAGAAAATATCTGATCAGAGGTTATGAAATCTGTAACATGCACTGCAGGCCACTGAATCTTTCACTGCTGCCTACTGCTTTGATGCCAACTACAGGGGATTCTGGGATTTGTAGTAAAGAAAGCTGACCGCCTACAACTAAGCAAAATTAGTGTGATATAATCCACTATACACCACAGTAAACAGTGAGTAAACCAAAATGTTGTTACCCGCAAAGTGCACTTTGTGACCAGCCCCACACTTTGAGTATGGGGTCCTTTGTTCTGACTGTTCCCCTTTAGCAGTGATTTTTCTACTTTGTATCCTGCATTGATAGAATGAGACCTGGGTTATGTATAGTTATAAAATGGCTAGAAAATTTCCAGGTTTCTGATTGGATAAGAGACACATTTTACTGTGCTCTTATCTGGCCATAATGTAGCAACCGGTCCTACTTTATGTCACATGGACACTGCACAGCCAGCGAACCCTACCTGCCAGACCATTTTCTTTTTTTTTTTAACTCATGAATAACCTTTATTGATTATAATCAGACATGTCGAAACATATCAAACTATCGGGTATTTTTCTGACAGTGTTTACAACAAATCACAAATCCAAGTATCCGAAATTCAGTGTCAACAGTTCACATCATAAGACCATTTTCAAAGGAAGGTTTCTGACCTGCAGTCCAAGTTTACCTGAACTCTGCCTGCTCATAGTACACCAGACCCCCCCCTCCAAAAAAAACAGTGCTGCTTGCCCGACTCGCCCTGCCAAAACACCACTGAAAAGGAAAGGTGTGAGCTCTAGACAGGATCTTGTTCTTATTTAAACAAAAGTTCTCACCAAACTGTAGCCCAGCCGTGATCATACCACCAAACCGCACGTCATTCTGTCAAGCCACCCACCTGCCTGTTCCCCAGCCATCCCACAACATTTCTGACATTTCCTAGCATAGTTTAAAACAGTCAGCAGCAAGATTAAACTGCCATTTGCTTGTAGTGGAGTGTGAAAACAAATGCAAAACAACAGCCACACACACTACAGTGGCTGCTGAGGCGCAAGCTCACTCCCGATAAAGCTGGTGGCATGCAAGGAATCACACTGCAGGCACTGTGTGATATCATTAATAAAAAGACAAACTACATTTATAAAGCAACAAAACAAAATATTCATGACTGTGGTTGGGGGAGTCCTCGGCTGCCACAACATTGGGAGACACAGTCAGTCCCAGTCAAATGGGCGACTCTATGGATCCTTGCCAAAGACACACAGAAAAAGAAACATAAAACCATTGTGTGTGTGTGTGTGTGTGTGTGTAGTTGTGTTCACACAGCAGCGGCACCATGTAGATTGATGTGGCCATGCTAGCTGAAACACTGTGGATCATCGTTCAGATGGCATAGCCAGGGGAGCGCTGTATAGGCTTCCGTAGAAGTTCTGGCAGTTTAAGGAGTGTTCCGGCCGGGACAGGGGTGTGGGTATGGGTCGGGTCTCCTACTGTAGCACCACAGCTCGAGGATGGGTCTTCCGACCAGAGGGTAGCCAAACCTTGTTTCTGGCTCTGTAAATAGAGCTGAATTTGGGAAAGTGTTTTTTATTGCAAACAAGGGCAAAAATTAAAGGGAAAAATGATCTCAGTGTTGAGCTGTGATGTGGGCATGTGCTTATGAATATGCATTTATGCATACCTACTGTCAGGGCTCAACTCTGAACCCATGTTTTCTTTAGTTTTGAGCCCTCGGTTTGCATAAAACACACTTTCCCCCGAGTTCAGCTTTCTTTACACAGCCAAAAAGAACGTTTAGCTGAACTTGGGTAGGAAAAGTTCTTAACCTGCGGGCACTATCTGCCACAAGTGCAGGCTGGGAAGTGTCTGCTACAGTGTTGTAGGTGGTGCAGGCGGTTCACACGACAAAATGAAATGCCTGCACCAACATGCAGACCCCAGAAAACAAGGATCGTGACCACAATGGAACGGCACCCGAAACAGCCAAACTGCGGCATTCAGATGTGCACAGCGGCAACAGTCTTGCTGCTCTGCACTTCCAAGAACGCCACTGATTTGGCCTTGTGAACGAGCCTTGTGTGTGTGGTGGGGGTGGAGGGGGGTAAGGGAGATACACATCAGCTTCCTGAAAAATTAAAATGGGTTTAAATAATGTTCTGTAACTCTGCAAAAAAGTGAACTATTGTCTTCAATCATAGAAAAAAGTGAAAGAAAAAGATTAATACAAAATATTATAGTGTATGGTGAGGGCTTGTTCTGTATAGAAATCCATCCTAGCCGAAATGTTGTACCACAGTTTAAAGGTCATAGAACGCGGTAATGCCCAACTGTGGTACACCAACATTTCAGCTGTTTTTAGAAGCGCACAAGTCACATGCATTTAAAAACAGCTGTGGCAACAGAAACTGCAGGATCAACCAGATAAAATGAACGCGGCAACAGCACAGTCAGGCACTTGGATAAATCTCACAGATGTAGGATCAACGAGATACGGTAAAAAAAAATGCAGGATCAACCAGATATGTTCACTTATATAAAAAAATGAAACACAAGATCAACTAGATATTTAAAATTACTTACAAAATAAAACTCATTTTTTTCACTGTCCACATCCTTTCACTAAGTGAGAAATACAGCCACCATTTTTTTTTGTTGAAAATCCCTCCCAAACCCAATTGACAACCAGCAGAAGTCTGCGCTGCAAACATAGGGACGTCTGGTCTCTAGCAACCACATAACTCACCCTAGCAACCAGCCCTTACTCCCGGAATAAGATGCAGCAGCGAACAATTTCTTTTTGTATTTATAAAACAAAAAAGTGCTCAAACAGTGTTTAAATTATTGGGGGAGGGCACCGTAGACTGTAAAAAAATACAGGACGAACAACTTTATGCATAATCAGTGTGTTCTTCCATCTCAGGGCTCTTCCACCTCAGGGCCGAGCTTCACTCTCGAGGTCAAAGGGAATCAGAACCCCTCTGTGGCAGAACACACTGGTTGTACATAGCTGCCCATCCAGTATTCTCTACTTACTTTCCAAAATGCAGTAACTTCTTGAGAATGTAATATTGAAAATTTTGTAGCCATTTTATAAGCGGAATAAGACACTTTAAGGTGTGGTTTATGAGTGGATAAGAGCACTTCCCAGTTGCTAAAGGCACTTGGCGCAAACACCTCGTGCCTCATTACGCAACTGGGGCATGCTCTTATCAGCCCATAAACCACACCTTGTCATGTGTTATTCCTTATGTCTGTCTGTCTGTCATTTTGCCAGTGGAACTGAGCAGAAGTTTGAATTCTTGTATTTTATGGTAAACATTCCATCAATTGAGTATGGTGAAAGATGAACAGTGGGTAAAGGGAAGAATTAATATAAGGAAAGGGGAGGAAACAGAGTAAATGGGGGAAATAGAGTGGTTTTGGGCTCACTTAAAACAAATATGTCCCTGAGAATAATACTGTATTTGGTATTGGGTTAGCATGTCAGTGCTGGGATGTGTTGAGACTATTTTTGGCGAGTGGAGGATTAAAAAAAATATTTACGATATTTAAAATTGTTTTATTTTTGTGTATTTATCCATCCCCTGAAATCTTGGACCATTTTATAACAACAGTTAAGATACTCCAGGGTGTGAGTTGTTCGTGAGATGATAAAATTTTTTGGGTTGTTGAAGGAACCTCATGCCTCACAACACACTCAGTACATGCAGTTATACCACAATTGCACACCGTCATGTCATATTGCATAATTATTACCAATGATGTCGAATTTACCCAAGTGCTGCAGATTCCTTATGTTAGACTGTCATATTTAGATAGAAAGTGTCCATTTAGCTTAGGGTGGTTAAAGTACCAACTGTGAATCTGTAGGACCAGCTGACCTGTGTATGAAACTTAAAACCGCCACGTGCATACTGTGTAACCTCCCTGTGCTCCCGGGATGCACCTGGAAATGAGCTTCCACTCAGTGTGCCTATTATGTAAACAAAAAAAAATCTAATAAAGATCTTTATTGCAAAAAAAAAAATACTTTACAGACATTGGGTATTATCAGACACTGAAACAGTCAGTGAGAGCTTCATTCTTATCTCCTGCCAGGGTGATGAGGATAATTTATAGCCAAAAGTAACATCTGTATTTTATTTGGAAGGTGAGAAAATGTATGTAAATCACTGGTACCACAGGAAAAGGTGAATTATCTAGGGCTTTCTTATCTAACATACATTAGGGTACATACTTCTCACAGTGTAGCTTCTCCCACAGCCTGTGCATTTTTCTGTAATTAAGCAAAGGAAAACGAAAGAGAAATGTTTGCATGCTCATAACATCAGGATAGTGTCACCTCAATAAGTCACATGATAACTGCACTTGGACATTGTGATATCACCACGGAGACATTATGATGTCATTCTGATGCACGTAGGCTGCACAAATGGCAGTTATCAGCGTACTGTCATGTACATGTGACAGTTTGTTTTCTCACAACACTAGTCTGAGAGGTCTACTTACTTTTGATCATAGTCACATTATTCTCTGCAGCTGTATTTTTTTCCAAGCACTCTCTAAGTAATCCATATGTTTTTCCACAGACTCACATTTCAAGACTTCCTCCAGGAGCAGTGGCAGGGCAGTCTCTGGCAATTGAAGGAGGAGTTTGCAGATTGGGGAGCCCTGTAAACTGAACAGGCCTGGCTGGTTTATCATGCGTATGTGCAGTTGCCCACTACCAATATATTTATAAACTTTAGTGTTTTAGCAGGTGTTGGGTGTTTTACTATCCTGACTGTTAACTGAGTGCACTATAACTTGAGATTTCATGCTGCTGTACTCTAAATTAGCCGTGTGCTGCTTTGGTCAAAATAACAAATAAAGTGTTTCTTGTGAAGAACAAATGAAGGGCAGGTATGATTAAACCATTTGAAGCAACAGAGTTCATGTGGTCAGAATAGAAATTTAACAATCCTTTTCAGAAAATTAAAAATCCTTTCCAGATGATTCCTCTTTGCACTCATTTATGCTGCAAGTAATCTCATTATGCTTTCTAGTCTGCAGATCTTCAGTGTACTTCTGAAGGTTTCGTTATTAGGCAGCTCAAAGGTTAAGTACTCTTGACTTGCATCTCTAACAAGATTGCCTCAAACATGAGCGGAACACTTTTTCAAACTAATGCTACGTGGAATGAAGAGTGGATAATGCTTAGAAATAAGGTGTGTGCACTTGATCACACATTCTAAAACTGCACAGTTTGTTCATTTCCTGTTCTGCACAGAATTAAATGTTAGATGAATATATTATTATTAGTTCTATATAAACAGTATATATTGTCGCACATTGCAGTAAATTAAAAGAAATAGTTTTGTGAATGTTTTTCTAAAATAAATATTATTGCAGTGCATGTACTTACTGTATGATGCAAAATGTGTTTTAGAAGCAAGCCTGTAAGTATGCACTGTATAGGCTGTTAATGTCAGGCAGCTCATGTGTTCAGAAATATAGTGAGTCCGCAGGATACTGTAAATGTTTTTCTGTTTGGAGAAGTCACAGATTCCAGTTATCTACCTTCTCTCAGAAAATTTATTTCCCTGCATGGACAGCATAGTGCCTTGTAGCTGATGTGATGAAAAAAATAACAGAATATAACAAAAAGATTACTTTCATCAAAAGAGAATGGGCCTGGTCCTAACAAAGTGAGCCGCCAGAGTCCCGTATACCTCATAGTCAGAGCTGTGGGCAGCAACAGCTTTCTACCCCAAGCTGGAAATTATACACTAGAGAGCAATATATGCAAAATTATAAAGGAAAGGGGAGCTTAATGAAGTGGGTGTGGATACAAATGATTTCAAAACTGCCATTTACAGATTCATCAGTTGCATAATGAGGTGTAATTATCTGTTTAGTGATGGACTGAATGGTGTCTGCGTGTCAGATTCTCATTTTCAATCATAGACTCCCCTTTCCACGCAAGTGGAGTGGATGAGTCACAATGTTGCCATGTGCACTGCTTTAGCTGAAGAAAAAATATGTGTTGACTTCAACCTAGAAGGTGGGTATTTGTTTAAAGGGACACTGTCTCCCCGGTCAGACGGTTTTGACCCTGTTAAATTCATGAGTTATGGCCGAGGTAATGATATCTTAAACACAAAATATTATAATGTGTTTATGATCCCTTAATGAGGGTTAGCTTTTTTTAAATTTATTTTTAGTAAGATAGCGCTACAGCATTTTTTTTTTTTACATCCCAAAAGTGCACTCAATACAAGTAATTGGGGTTTCTTTTTAGGGGGAAGGAGGTGTTACCACACCAATGTTTTGTTACCAGTTTTTTTTCTTGTTTACCTGGGATAGCCCATCTGAAACGCAACATCTTGTTTTCCATAGAGTTCTGCTTCTGTCAGTTTCCATATCTGGTTGGACTGGAGCACTTGTGCTCAAGGTCACACAGTGAGGATTTGGCTGTGGTGGGGTTTGAAATACTGACCTGGTTCCCAAGCTGTTTCTGTAACCAGCAGACAGCACAGCCTCCACAGAGGGCAGCATGGTGCACTTCATTTTTCTTTCAAAGAGCAAGTTTATTCTGTGATATTTAAAGCAGTTATGTTTAACTTCAGTCAGTGCTGTTTTTGTTTAAAACATGGCTCAAAAGAGACACACTGGTGTAAAAACAGGAAGTTTGAACGGTAACAGTTGGCAGTGAGGGCCAACACTAAAGTATGGAGCTGGTCCCAGTATGCACTTTGTGTGCAAAACCATTACTGCAGTATAGTAGATTATATCAGACTAATTTTGCTTAGTTCTAAGCTGACATCTTCTGTTATTACAAATCCCAGAAACCCCTGCAGCTGACATTAGAGCAGTAGGCAGCAGTGGGAGACTGCAGCGCATGTTAGAGTTTACATAAGCTCTGGTCTTTGCCGATCCCACTGTCCTCCCTGGGCTAAGTACAGTCACAGAGGATTATACTTAGCTCCTGGAGAAAAGCAAACACAGAAAATATCTAATTGGAGATGATAAAAGTTCTAACATGCACTGCAGGCTATTGAATCTCCCACTGCTGTCTTCAGCTCTGATGTTAGCTGTAGGAGATTCTGGGATTTGTAGTAACAGAAGATCTCAGCTTAGAAATAAGCAAAATTGGTCGGATACATACATCCTACTGTACTATGGTAAACAATAAGTAAATCAAAAAGTGTTTACACACAAAGTGCACACTGGGACCAGATCCACACTTGAGTGTGGGACCCTTTGTGCTGACTGTTCCCCTACAGTTCAGTTTTCCTTCTATTTTCTTAAGGCCGGTACATCACTCTCAGTCCACTGACGGGGGGTGGGGATTTCGGTTCAGGTTGCAACTTTTGCCATTTTGGTACGTTAGCATTGTCCTTGACTTTATTGCTTCTTAGTTTGTGTTTTACTTTCTCATTTATTGGTCAACTAAATATTTCAAGTTATACGGTATTCATGTCACTGTGCCTGTCAAAAAGACTTTGACTGTCCCCACAACTGACCTCTCAATTGTTTGTGACATCATGGTCTGCTGTCATAGTAAACACTATCATGTGATAAATGTTTTATGAGGGCAGTTTGGAACAGTCAGAAGTATGTTTGCACACTTCTTAAGACTGCCAATCAAGAACCCTGGAATGGAAAACTGAAATTTAAAAATGTACTATTTAATAAATTGAAATACCTGAAATATATTTATGAAAGTACATGCTGAAGTGTGCAAAGTTGTTCTTTAAATTGGACCTTGTTGAGAGGTCTTAAGCACAGCATTTAATAACTTGTTTAATACACAGTTACCCATTACTAGTTTAAAAGGGCCAGAACTGACCCATGGCAGGTCGACAGTATCCCTTTAAACTGAAATAGTTCCACTTCTGAGCATATGCTTTTAACTGTTTGCTTTTGAGATTGTCATGGTATAGTTCTTTTATGGTTTACTAGTTACAAATGATTGGGCATGGCCTCTAAATGTTTCTGATGTATAATATAGATATTTCTGATATTTTTGTACCATGCTTACTGTAACAAGATTGACTTTAAAATGGAGTATTGTATTGTGACCATTTTTGTTGTTTGTGTTTTAATGTGTTAAATATTATTTTAATGTGGAGTTAAAGCATAAAAACATAGGAAGCAAACACAGAAATAAAGCAGCAGTGCAGCAAAATTGGGTGAACGATCAGACTCTACCTTTTTGTCACTGTAAAAGATTCCAGGCATCTTCCAGTTTTATTTGGTGGTAAAATGTTCTAGTTCCGTCAACATTTGAGTGTTTTATAAATGTTTTAATTTAGGTTTTTCTCAAAACAAAACAAAAAAAAAGATGGCCACAACATTTGGCTTAGATATGCCAATATAAACCTGGTAAGGGTTGGCACAAGAAAATAAAAAAAAGTTATGCTGCGTAGAATAGGAAGTACCTAGAAAAGCAGATTTTGACGGGTATACTAATATTTTTATTAATGGCAACTGAAACTAGCTTTTTTGGAAAAGCCCGATCTTCTTCGAGGATATCTTTTTTATCAGGCCACACCGCTGGAACTTATAGCCATCAAGCGCTAGGACAACACGGAAACTTTTGCAAGCAGTCAGCCAGGGGCTGCCCACAATGATCTCAGTATATAAATAAATGTGGGTGCCCCTCCTCTCCTCAGTTCTTTTCCTGCCATCAATCTGTGCTCGTCAGATCACTGTGGAAACATTGCTTCATTTTGCCACCGTTTTATTTAGTGAAAAAGAATCACTTAGAGTGATTTTTGGTGAGCTGTATGTTGTCAAAAGAACCGTCTAAACTTTTCTGGTACTGTGAGTGCGGAGAAAAAATCTACACCGGCAACTCTCACAACCGCTGTGTCTGCTGCCTAGGCCTAAGCCCCAATGTGAACTTCGCTGGGGGGTTAACTCTGCAACCAGCCAATGCCAGAAAGGGGCGCTGGAAAAATGTTTGCTCCAATAGCAGGTAGAAAGAATGGAGAGAATGTTTCAACAAAAGGCAGCATTGCTGACTCTCAGCTGGATCAATGTCGTCAGAATCCCAGGAGAAGATGTGTGGGAGTCATAAACACAAGCACCAGGACAAGGAGAAGGGTTCCCCTGCATGTTGCAGATCACCCCTGCGTCAGACAGATACAACCTCCTCTTCGACATCATGCACTCTGGCGGTGGCATGACGGCTGTCCCGACCATTGACATGATACCAAGGCCGGAGTTTGGCATTGGCACTACCAGGCCTATTATGGTTGACATGTCACCATTGCTGTAGGGGACTAAACTTCCCCTGTCAGCTTCTCAAGTCGTGCCTGTTGACCAAAAGGCATCAACACTCAGGCAGTTCTCATGTCTTTCTCAGATATGATTAGATGCCTACTGTTCCAGGGGCCTGTCACTGGTGACTTCCACTAATCCCCCATCAATGCCGCAAGAAACGCCCTTTGCAACAGCCACCTCCTGTGCTGCCACTGACATCACTGGCACAGTCTCTAATTCCGTCGACCTGGTTGACAACAAATATGAGTACAGTCCTGATCTTGTGATGTAGGATGAGGAGGATGAGGTTGAAGATTATGCTAAGAGGCAATGTGAACCTGGTACCAGCTCTGCAGTCTCCACATGCAGTGAAGAGTCTGTGGTGAACACACCAAGGTCCCCTCCAGAGGACCCCTACTTGTTTCACCATGATGCAGTAAGTGCAGACTGCCATGGGTTTTGCATTAGAAGAGCATGATACCACTAAAAAGACAAACAAAAAAGTCAGTCATGCACAGGAGAAGGTGGGAGGCGTGCTGGTAATGAGCTCCCAACCTGCTTCAGAAACCAAGTAAGGAAACCACACTCCAAAGCAATTCACTCTCAGACAGTTTGCAGTTAAAAGATAAATTTATTGTGGCAGCAGCTCTGGAGTAGCTGACTAGAATCGTGAGCCCTGGTGCTTCAACTGCACATCCGCCCCCTGTCGAAGACCCAGACAGGGTTGAAGCACCGGGGTCGGGATTCTAGTCGGCTGCTCCAGAGCTGCTGCCACAATAACTTAATCTTTGAACTTCAAACTGCTTGAGAGTGAATGGCTTTGGAGTGCAGTTTCCTTACTTGGTACCACTAAAAAGAACCTGCTGGAATTCCTGGAGCTCCCAGAATCTTTTGCCATTGTGGTGCCTCCTCTAATGCCAGCCTTAGAGGATGCCACGTGTGCAGCTTGGTATAGGCCAAACAATATACTGTACCAGCTGTCTCTAGGAAAGCAGATAAAATGTATTCTGCCCCTTCTGGGAAACCTTTCTATGTCACACAACCTGAGGCAGATTTAGTGGTGATTAATGCTGCCCGTGTCATATCCAGGGCCTTTAAACATTTGAGTTCCCTTCGCTAGGGTTAGGGGACCTGGGGGTATTCATATCAGATGACTTAAAGGTGGGCAAGCAATGTGAGAGGGCAGTAAGGAGGGCTGGGGGGATATTGGGATGCATAGGGAGAGGCATCACCAGTAGAAAACAGGAAGTTGTTATCCCTCTGAACAGACAGCTGGTGAGACCCCATCTGGAGTATTGCGTGCAGTTCTGGAGACCCCATCTCTGCAAGGACATAGACAGGATGGAAGCTGTCCAGAGGAGGGCATCTAAAATGGTGCAGGGTCTGCACCGGAAGACATATGAAGAGAGACTTAAGGAGCTTAATATGTATAGCTTCAAGGAAAGGAGGGAGTGGGGACATGATAGAAACTCCAAGTACCTCAAGGAATCAACAAAGTCAAGAGGTAGCATCTTTCAAAAAGAGGTGTGCAAGAACAAGAGGCACAATTTGAAGATGGGGGTGGCTCAGAGATAATGTAAAGGAAGTATTTTTCACAGAGAGGTTGTGGATGCATGGAACGCCTTCTGGAGGAGATTGTGGAGTCAAAAACAGTAGTTGAATTCAAGCATGCATGGGACAGTCATAAGGCAATTCTAGGGGGTTGGGGTAGAAAGAAGTAGGCTGCTGGTTAACTAGGATCTGCAGCTTACCCATTAGGTATGGAAATAGGCAGAATGGGTGGGCCAAGCGGTCCTTATCTGCCATCAAATTCTATGTTTCTATGTTTCCGTCTGATAAAGAATCTAGGAGGTTGGATGTCCTAGGTAAGAGGACTTATGCCTCTGCATCATTGGGTCTTCAAATTGCTAATTACCAGGCCCATTTGAACAAATATCAGAACACCTTCTGGAGGAAGGCAAAGGCTGCTGCACAGGCCTTGCATGAAGGCACTCCAAAGCAAGAACTATTGAAAACTTTGACCACTGGAGCTGATGTGGGCAAGTATTTGATCTGTACAGCATATGTTTCTGATACTTCTACCAGGTCTGCAAGTCTGTCTCAGGAGATATTTGTGTCTCAGGGTGGCAGGCTTTGCCACAGATGTACAACAAACCATTTTCAATGCCCCATTTAGAGGACAAAAGTTGTTTGGGCATGATATCCAGGAGACCCAAAGATCTCCAAGCCTCGGGCAGGACTTTGAAGTCTGTACACTCCCTGTACCATACCCAAACTAGGGGTAGGAGTAGGGGTGTGTTTTGCCCGGCTGGGGTTAGGGGACGGTGCCCAACCCTCAGATAGCAGGGTAGGGGCAAAGGAGCAGTGGCCTTGCCAGTCCCCACATCTAGCTTGGGTGCCCATTTAAAAGCACCTAGAGGTGGTGGAGCTGGTGGAGCCACCCACACTGGCTCTGCCTAACTCCTTATATGCCCCCAGCCACCTTTACTTACAGGGGTGGTCTTAGGAGGCTGACTCTCCCTTCATCTAGACCAATGGAGAAAAGTGACCACAGACGCATGGGTCATGGAGATCATAGAAAATGGGCATGCTCTGGAACTTCTGGACAGCCCTCCAGATCATGCACCACCTGTGACAACATATCCCTCAGGGCACCTGCCCCTGTTACTGGAGGAAGTGCAGACTTTGCTGCAAAAGTTGGCCATAGAACCTTTGCCTTTAGAACAACAGACCGCAGGTTTTTATTCATGGTACTTCTTGTCCTAAAGTGGACAGGAGACCTGCGGCCTATCCTGGATCTCAGAGATCTAAACTTCTTTATAGAATACAAGAAGTTCAGAATGGTCACTTTGCAGGGTCTTCCTCCGTTACTGCAAACAGGGGATTGGATATGCTCCTTAGATATAAAGGATGTATATCTCCATATCAAGATTCAAAAACCTCACAGGAAGTACTTGAGGTTCCTGATTCAATGGGATCATTACCAATTCAGAGTGTTTCCCTTTGGCTTGTCTTCTGCGCCACAAGTCTTTACAAAATACTTGGCAGTGGTGACAGCAGCCCTTCGCAAGGAAGATCTGTATGTTTTCCCTTACCTGGACAATTGTCTATTGAAAGCCCACTCCAAGGAACAGCTCTTGAAGACCTTAGTTTGAACCAGACAGTAGTTCAGTGTTCTGGGGGTGACTGTCAACATACCAAAATTAATGTTGATGCCTTGCTAGTGACTGTAGTATATTGGGGCAGTCCTGGACATGGCCCAGGGCTTGGCCTTTCTGGCTGTGGACAGGGCCGACCACCTGATTGCCCAAGCACGGTTAGTGCAGGACAGTCACTATGTCTCAGCAAGGACATTTCCTATGTCTTCTGAGTCTTATGGCAGTGGCCATTGTCACAGTGCCACTGGCCACATTGCACATGTGGATTCCCAGTGGACCCTAAGAGTCCAATGGGACCAAATTATGGACACTCTAGAACAGATGGTTCAAACCCCAGGAATCCTTCATTATGCCTGACATATGCAGTGAGCCTTGCAGGTGAAGCTGCCCTAGAGCACATGGAATGGAATTAGAATGCAGTTCAAATCTCTGGCCTGTGGGTAGTGCTGTGTTCTGCAGCTGAACGTCAGATCCTTTTCTGTGCCTGCACAGTATGGCACTGTGGTCATATCGATGGTCATATGGTGGCTTAGTTGGAGGTAACCCATATGTTCCTGAGGGGCATTCTGCATCTGAAGCCCCCCATTCACAATCTTGTCCTAGCTTGGGGCCTGAATTTTATTTTGGAAAAGCTTACTTTTGCTCCTTTTGAGCCAGCCATGACTTGTGGGTTATGCTTTCTTTCATAGAAAGCATTATTTTTAGCTGCAATAGCTTCTGCTCAAAGGATTTCAGAGCTTCAGGTTCTAATGTGTGAGCCTCCTTATTTGATTTTGCACAAAGACAGGGTGTCTTTACATACTAATCCTAAATTTCTTCCAAAGGTAGTGTCTTAGTTTACTTTAAATCAAACCATCCATCTACCAATCTATTATCCAGACCATGCCAATCCAGGGAAAGCATTGCTTCATATTCTAGATGTACATAGAATACTCAGGTACTATACACAGCGTATGAAGGACTAAAGAAAGGCCCTCCAAATTTTTGTTTCATTTGCCCCGGGAAAGAGGTGACCCAGTTTCTAAATAGTCCTTATCCAAATGGCTAGCAAACTGTATTATTTTAAGGAACTTCCTGGGGTGGTTCGTAGTCATTCCACAAGAGGCATGGCCACTTCTGTAGCTTGTTTTTGGAATGTGTCTGCTACAGAAATTTGTGCAGCTGCTACCTGGAGTACTGCCCACACTTTCACTAAGCACTGCGGTCTGGACATTGTCTGTCACAGACAAGTTAGCTTTGGCCTACTTGTACTACAAGGCCTATTGTCATATGCCTATAGGCTCCAGTCACCCAGACTGTCAGCTTTTGATATTGCTTGGTAATCTTTCCAAAGGTGTGGCCTGATGAAAGAAATATCTTTGAAGAAGATAGAACAGTTACATACTTACCATAACAGTAGATCTTCGAGAGAATTTCTTTCATCAGGCCATGCTGTTCCATCCTCCTTCCCCCCTTTTTTAGGTCCACAACATTGGATTTCTGTGCTGCTATCTCCATTGTTTCATTTTCCAGCTGTCTGTCTTGCCTGGCTTGTACAGTGCTGGGTTCTGTCCTGGTTCCATAGAGGGAGGTCCTCTGAACAGATCTCTGGCGGGGAACCGAGGAGAGAAGGGGCCACCCATGTTTATGTATACACTAACGTCTGATGTCATTTTGGATGGCCCCAGGCTGACTGCTTGCAAAAGTTTCCATGTGGTCCTAGTGCCTGGCAGCTATAATTTCCAAAGGTGTGGCCTTATGAAAGAGATTCTCTTGAAGATCTACTGTTCCGATAAGTACATACTGTAACTGTTCTTTTCATTGTACTGCTACTTAAAAATAAAAAAGCCAGCATTTTTGACAAGGATCTTACTGTGATTATAGGTCAGTTAGAGCATTTATGGATATACATCATTCGTTGATTGGCAGTTTAATGTGGGAGAAGTACCTTTGAGTAGTCAGTAGGGATTGCCAGCTTTTGAAAGGGGGCACCCTTAGCACACCAACTATGACACTTGGTTGCAACGCTTTCATATTTGCTGATATGTATTAGCCTATATAGCCATTTCTGTCAAAAAATACGGTCTAGTTACTGACTTTACACGTGCAGTTTCACTCACTCACTAAGCATGTTGTTCTGCCTGCTTTCCCAACAGCCAAGCTCTCACCAGTAAAGTAAGTGTGTGTGTGTGTTTTCTTCTTCTTCTCACAGGATGCAAGACAAATAGTTAACTGTGAACATGGTTATGATTGGGTACATTGACGTGTCAGCACACACAACTCATCCCTATTGGTTGATGGTTGTATATTCAGCCCGGGTACCTCCCTAAAGAAAGCCAACCACCATGAGGTCAACAGTGGCCTCAGTGTTGTTACTATTCCAGTGACACTAGTTAATATATTTCTAGATACTGGACTGGAGACACTTGGACCGCATGGAAACTAGAACGTTTTTGGCCCGCGACAACACCAGTATAAGGCACCATTGCAGGTCTGCAACATATTAAGCATTGCTGGCCCAAACTGCCTCAGTTCCATTTTTCCTGCCATCCTAAACCACAATTCGCCCTGTCAGGGACAAGAACTTTATTTGTCAAATAGTGTTCTTGGGCCGGCCTGCCAGCACAGTAGTAGGATTTCCACGTGCGACGCCAATGACCCAGGTTCAGGAATGAGCCCGGAAAGTTGGAGGGCCGGCTGGGGGGAGAAGGCTTGAGCATCCTAGGACCACTTGCCTTCTCTGGGAGGGAGGGGGTGATGTGAGTCGGAGCTAGCATGACCTCAGGCAGTGCCCTGAGGTACAGCAAGCTTAAACTGTAGAAGCAGGAGGAGGGCGTGAAGGACGTTGATGCTTGTGCCTTGACATCAGTGCACACTTCACTCCCCGAAGAACACTGGAAAATGGCTCCTCGCACTCCTAGTAGACAGAGCACCAGCACAAATCCCTAATGCCCTTACCTGTCCCAGGCTGGTGTCCTGACACAGCACAATAAGTTTGGGGTGTTAAAGGGCTATTATGTCTCCACCTGGAGATGATAAACTAAGGCTCTGTGGAGGACGAACACTGTGGGCTCCTGATAGGTGAGCACGGACAGAAGCCTCAAGGTGTCTCCCAAAGAGATAGGGCACAAAGGGCAGAGGGAGCATAACAAAAAAAAAAAAAAAAAGCTTTCTTGTCTGGTTTTCAGGTGTTGTTCTCTCTCAGTTTTTTTTAATTTTACCACCTAACAATGCCAATGTATTAGAATTTTAACACTTTCTATTTCAGTAAGCATTGTTTGTTTTTTCATAGAAACATAGACTGTGTCAGTAGAAAAGGACTGGTAGGCTCATCTAGGCTGGCCTATTTTCCTTGCCTAACACTACACCTGGGACTCTTTCTGGTCAGAGGTGTCTCTCCTTCCTCCCTTACCTCTATTTATTATACCCATGTGCCTATCCTGTGCATGATTGAAGCTCCCCACTGACTTCACCCCCACCACCTCTGGCATGCTGTTCCAGTCATCCACCGGCCTTTCTGTGAAGACTTATTTCCTCATGTCCCTCTGAAACGTCCCCCCCCCCAAGCTTCTTGGGATCTCCAGGTGTTCTGGTGCTTCTCCTCCTATTTAAGAGACTCCCGTACTGCACCTTGTTCACTCCCGTGAGGTACTTACAGGTCTCAGTCATGGCCCATCTTGCTCTCCTCTCCTCTAAGGAGTACATGTTGAACTCCTGCAGCCTCTTCTTATATGTTTTTTTGTGCAACCCCTGCACCATTTTACAGCCATCCTTTGGACCGCTTCCACCCTGCCAATGTCCTTGTGGAGATGCAGCCTCCAGAACTGGACATATTATTCCAGGTGAGGTCTCACAATTGTGCGATACTGGGGTAACACCACCTCCCTTCTCCTGCTAGAGATCCCCCTTCCTGTGCACTCCAGCATCCAGCTCACCTTGCCTGCTGCCCTGTTCCACTGCCCTGCCAGCTAAAGATCATCAGATATGATCACCCCAAGGTCCCTTTCTTGCTTGGTAACTGTAAGTACCTCCCCCACCCCTGTTATATACACTGCCCTGGGGTTTTCCCATCCTAGGTGCATGACTTTGCACTTTATGGCATTGAAACCCAGCTGCCATTCCCTAGTTCCCCGGATCTCTCTGCATTCGCACAACCCCCTCCTGGGTATCCACCATGTTGCAGATTTTTGTGTAATCTGCAAAGAGGCACACCTTCCCCTCCAGTTCCTTTGCAGTATCACTTATGAAGATGTTGAAGAGGTCAGGGCCCAGTACTGATCCATGTGGCACTCCACTGGTCACTCTTCCATTGTCCCAGTGACTGCCATTTATCACCCTCTCTGCCTCTTATCTTTCAACCAGTTTGATACCCAGTGTCACACACTCACTCAGCAGGTCAGCCCTCTACTCTCAAAGTGCCAATCTCTGAGCGCAGTCTTGTGAACAGTTAATAGAACAAGGTAACCCTCTTGTCTGTTTTTGTGGATTCGAATCAACCTTTGGTCTCAAGTTCTGGAGGGATTCAAACTGTGAACCTCTTGTTAGCATACTCAGTGTACAGGCTCAGATAATTCTGTCTTCGGGGGGCCAGATATCTTTGCCTACAGGCACCTAACCAGGTCTACAGAAATGAACCCTTAAAAACTGTAATAAAAGACCTCAGATTTAAAATGCTTACCTTTTTCCAGTTTGGTATCACCATTCAAGCTTATGTACCATGTCTGCTTTAACCATACATACTCTACTTGTAAAGGAAAGAAATCAAAGACAGACCAAGTAAGCTCTAAAAATAGAGTTTTACTAAAATAGATAAAAAATACGTAACACATAAAATACAGAACTATTATATCACAAGACATACAAATCTCTTAAACAAAACAGGTTTTGACAGTGCAATTCCTACTACAATACTTAGATTTGTCTCTCTCTCTAAATACCTGCTTAAAGTGCTCACAGATGTTTCTTTGTCAGAGTCTAGATAGAAGTGTCTCTCTGAAGTAAAACAGAATATTCCTTAAAGAAAACTGTATTTGCCAAACCCTTTGTGTGAGGTCACCTTGCTCCTCCTCTGTCAGAATATATAACAAAATATATCTATACAAAAACTGGATATCTTTTCAAAGTATTAAATTCTGGAATCCTCAGCATGACTCATGTTCTTTAAATGACTCTCTTTGATCTATGATAAACTTCCTCTCTCACACAGACATCAAGGAACATTTACAACTTCGCACCCATGTATAATAACCTGGGTTTCCCTTCAAACGTCATAAAATGGATATGATCTTCCCTCTTAGCAACTACAGCTATAATTAACTCAGACAAACAGGAAATCCTTGATTAAGGCCTGGTCTGTAATTAGCTCTTGGCTTTCATCTTTTAGCAGAGACCTGGGGTGGGGGGTGAGGTAATTCCAAGAGCACCAGATTTCTCAGCAGAGACAATCAGTAATACATTTTTATATTTAAAAAACATAACAGCACTCAGAACTGGCTGTCCGCGTCACAGTCCTCCCCACCTAGACTGAATTTGGGGGCTCTATCCCCTGCATGGGATGAGCTTCCCAAATCAGTTCATTCCTCATAGACCCTAGACAGCCCATCAGAGTTCTGATGTTTGGCTCCAGCCCTATGTAATATTGTCATATCATTCCCTTGCAACGCAAGACTCCATCTTAGCAATCTACCATTGTTCTTTTCCATCTGCATCAGCCAAACCAGGGTGTTGTGGTCAGTCTGCACCACAAAATGCTGCCCATATACTGTAGAACTATTAATATTCACGTAAAGTTTATATTGCGCATGCACGTTCAATTTCATGAACGCGACAATGTAACATCGCACGTCGCTACTGGCTGCAACTACACAACTATCATACACTGACATCTACAAATATAGTACCTTTGATGTCCCATAACATATCTTTACTTAAATAGTACTGTTTGTTGGGTTGTTTGGCTGCCTACACATACTGTAATTTACCCCCTGTCCTGTATGCACAACACAGCAAGAACATGACTTAGAAGTAGAAAATGAGCTGACTGACCAACATTCAAGTAGATGCGAAGAGCAGGCAAGCCTGAGAGCCAGAGTTCCTGATTCTGCCTCTGCGACAAGAAGAAAAAAAAAAAAACGCCATCAATGACAAGTCATTTTATCCCATTTTGTTAATTACTCCTTCACTGTGGCATGTAAAAATAAAACAAATTGCACCAGACTGTTTCTAAGTGCTTTACTGTTGCAAAATAAACAACTAAATCCTTTTCTGGGGTCTGCGATGAATGCCGACTGAAGCATGCACCATTGCCTAGAAACAGCACCACGTGGTCGGCAGAAAAATGCCATGAATGACCACTGTAAAACTACTGTCGCACTTAAAAGGAAAGTGCGATGATAGTGATGTTAGTTTTACAGCGAACATTACTAGTTCTACAGTAAGTATGGCTCTAATTTCTTTAGGACCCACACTATGGCAAGACACTCTTTTTCCACCATGGAGTATGCTTGCTCCCTGGGAAGTAACTTCTTACTCAGGTATACTACTGGGTGATCTGTCCCTTGGCTGGATGTCTGACTCAGTACTGCCCCAATACCCACGTTTGAGGCATCAGTCTGAAATATAAAGGTTTTGATATAGTCAGGACTTGTCAAAACAAGAGCACTGCACAGTGCCTCCTTTAGTTTGGAAAAGGCTTCCTCACAGGCTGGGCCCCAGGTAATTTTCTTGGGCATCCTTTTCTTTGTCAGGTCACATAGGGGAGCAGCCAGGGCACTGTAATTGGGTACAAATTTTCTGTAGTACCCTGCTATCCCTAGAAAACTCCTGACCTGCTTCTGTGTTTCTGGTCTAGGCCATGCCTGGATTACCTCTATCTTTATTTTGTTAGGACGGAGCTGTGCCCGGCCTACCACATACCCGAAGTATGCCACTTCTCCCATGGCCACCTGGCACTTCTCGGCTTTGACAGTGAGCCCGGCCCTCTGTATCCTGCCCAGCACTTCCCTAAGGTGGGATAGGTGTTCCTCTCAGCTGGTAGTAAAGATGGCAGTATCATCCAGGTACGCCATGGTGTACTTCTGGGTGCCATTTAACACCTGGTTCACCAACCTTTGGAAAGTGGCTGGGGCATTCTTCATTCCAAAAGGCATTACTTTAAACTCAAATGAGCCTATCAGAGGGATGAAGGCTGACCTTTCCCTAGCTCTGTCTGTCAACTCTACCTGCCAATACCTCTTGGTCAGGTCAGTAGTTGTAGGGTAGGTCGCCCCTCCCAACTTGTCCAGGAGTTCATCCCTCCGGGGCATCGGGTGGGCGTCTGACTTCATGACTGCATTCAGTCCACGACAGTCCACACAGAAACAAGTACAGCCAACTGGCTTGGGCACAAAGACTACAGGTAAAGCCCAAGGGATGTGGGATCTCTGGATTACCCCTAAATCCAGCATCTCCTCCACATCCCTCTTAATGTCCTTTTGGACAGCCTCTGACACCCGATATGCTGTCCACCGTATGGGCATCTGTGTCTCTGTCTCCACATCGTGAGTCGCTAAGGGGGTTAGTCCAGGCTTGGCACTAAGGAATGGGGCAAAGTCTGCTAAAACCTCCCTTACTTTTTGGATCTAGTCCGGGGCCAGCTGGGGAGACAATTTTACTGCCTCCACAGAGGACTCCCACTTACTTTCTTCCAGCAAATCCAGAAGGGGGTCTCCTTCATCCGTCCCCTCCCCATGACTACACTCTGCAAACACCATGTCAGCCCTATTTGCATACGGCTTCATCATGTTGACATGGTACGTCCTTTCTGTCTGTCTTCTATCAGGTAACTCCACAATGTAGTTCACGTCATTTACCTTCCTAACCACTTTGTACGGTCCTGTCCACTCAGCCTGCAGCTTGTCTTTCCAGACCGTAATAAGGACCATGACTTCCTTACCCACCATGTACGAGCGAGCTCTGGTTCTGCGGTCGTACCACAATTTTTGTTTCTGTTGGGAAGCTGCCAGGTTGCGCTGGGCTGTCCCCATAAGCTCCTTCAGCTTTCCCTAAACCTAGGGACGTAATCCACAATGGGAGTTCCCTGGGTGGCGTGCTTGCCTTCCCAGTCCTCCTGGATCAAGCCTAGGGGCCCATGTACCCGGTGTCCATATAAGAGTTCGAATGGGGAAAATCCTGTCAACTCTTGGGGCACCTCCCTGTACGCAAACAACAGGTGGCGAAAGTATTTCTCCCAGTCTCTCCCATGCTGTTCAGCAAATGCCCGGAGCATTGACTTTAGGGTACCATTGAATCTTTCCACAAGCCCATTGGCTTGTGGGTGATATGGTGTTGTGTATCTCTGCACCACCCCACACTTCTCCCATAAACATTTCATCAGGTCTGACATGAAGGAATCTCCTCGATCGGTGATTACCTTCTGTGGAAACCCAACACAGGAGAAAATCCCAAGTAAGACATCTGCCACTTTGTCCGTCCTCAGTGAGGATAGGGTGACTGCCTCTGGGTACCGGGTGGCATAATTTAACAACAGTCAGGATGAATCTCTTCCGTGAGGAGCTAGGGGCATTTAAAGACCCCACAATATCCATTCCTACCCTCTGGAATGGCTCCTTTACTATGGCAATGGAATTAGGGTGGCTTGGGTTTTCTTGTCTGCCTTCCGTATTTCTTGGCACCGGTGACAAGACCTGCAATACTCCTTCACCTGCTGGGTGAAGTTAGGCCAGTAGAAATTCTGGGCTAACCGCTGCATAGTGCACGTGATTCCCAGATGACCAGACAAGTGAATAACGTGCAATTTTGAGCAACTGCTCATGATACCCCTGGGGAACAACAAGCTGCCTGCCTAGCATCCCTCCCTCTGTCTGTACTGCCTGAGTATGCATAAGTCCATTTTCCCAATAAACCTTATGTCTGCCGTCACCTCCCTGTGCACCTTCTGAGTATGCCCAAGCCCTCAGCTTCTCTAAACTAGAGTTACTTCTCTGAGCAGCTGCAAACCCCTCACACATTCCAAAGGCATGGGACAGGTCCCTTTCAGTCGCTAAACTAGGGTCCTTAGCACTAGCGTCAGGGCCCTCAGGATCACTGTCAATCCCAACCCTCTGACAGTGGGTCACCCCTTCCTGTTCAGAGTACCCCTCTGTAGCTGAGTGGTTACTTGCTACTGGGGAAATTTCCGCCCCCTGTTCATTAATCTCCATGTCAGGAGACACAAGCTGGGGAACCAGCCTCTCAGTGGTTTCCACAATGGCTTCTGTGGGGATCAGGGAACTACAATTTTCCCTTGCCACTTGGCTACGGGTAACTGCACATACTATCCCTTGTTTGAGATTGTTGCCCAGGATCACATCCACTGATAAGCTTTTGGCTACAGCCACCTGTTGCACAGTTTTCCCGGTTTCACCCCAGTCTAAGAGAACACTAGCGAGGGGCAATGTTTTCGCCTCACCAGTGAAGTCCTGTATGGTGACGCATTTATTGGGTATAAGCTGACCAGGATCTACCAGATCCCCCTTTACAAAGGTCAGGGATTCCCCTGTGTCCCTTAACCCCTGCATCTGTACACCATTCACCATGACTGGGTGCATGTGTTCCCTCATGTTCACTGGCATGCTTCCAGGGACACACAAACAACCCACTTCTTTTCTAGCACCACCTTGAATATTATTGCTCGCCTTTTTGGGACACTGTCTGGCAATATGCCCAGTTTCTTTACATAACCAACATTCACTTATCTTTTCAGAAAAATCTTTTCTCTGAAACCTGGGGCTAACTGGTTTCGGTGGAGGCAGTGAGGGTTTTAGCTGCCCTGAAGGTGCGCTTTTCCCTTTCTGCACTGCTACGCCCATCCCATTCACTCTCAGAGCAGGTCTGCTCTTGGCATATTGGTCCCAGAGTTCAGCAGCCTCTTGCACTGTTTTGGGATCTCGGTCCTCCAGCCAGGTTTTCAGCTCTGCTGGGCACACCCAGAAAAACTGTTCTAATAAAATCACATTTTCAATTTTATCAACTGAGTTTGCCTCAATTCCTTACCACCAACTTTTTAAAAACTGATGTCATTTCATGGCTAGCTCCTCGTAGGTTCATATCAGGGCTTCTTCTGAGCTTACGGAATTTAGCTCTGTATGATTCAGCAGGTAATTCAAACTTTTTTAACAGTGCAGCTTTTAGCTTGCTGTAATCATTACTATCCTCATTGTCCATTTGACCCAATGCATCCCAAGCTTTCCTAGTAAGTAGTGGGGATAGCTGGAAGCTCCAGGACTCTCTAGGAATTTTAGCCTGAATACAAACTTTTTCAAAAGAATTTAAAAAGGCATCCATATCCTCCCCCTTCTTAAAACTTAGCTATTTGGAATTCAGTTTGTAACCCAGTCCTGCAGTCCCAGTTAAACCCAAGCCACTTACCTGCTCTGGTGCCACTGGCCAGAGTCGTAGCTTCTCCAGTTCATGTTGCCTCTGGCGCTCCTCTCTCTTCTTCTCGGCAGCTCGCTGGTGCTCACGGTCTGCCTCCCGCTGTTCCCACTCTGCCTCTCGGCGTTCTCGCTCTGCCTCACGGTCTGCCTTTCGCTTCACTTGTTCCCTCTTCTCCTTGAAATCCAGCTTCATCCTGTGCAACTCAGTTTGCAGCCTGAATACTTCCAGATTCAGGTTACTGGTGACCTTCCCCTGCTGCTGTGGCCCTTCACTGACAGTGGCCCTATTGTCCTCCTCATTGGAGCTGGACACTGTACTGGCCACTAGTCCTGCCACACATGAGGTTTAGTCCTTTTCAGTCACAGTCCATGACTCGCTTCTCTGGGCATCTGCTACCATCAGGGCATCTATGAGGTTCTGCTTGCTGGCTTTCACCGCAAACAGGACTCCTCTGTTTCTGTACAACTGCTTTAAGGAGTCTATAGTGTACCTGCTGTAGTCGGAAGTCATCTTCCCTCACTACTGCTACTCTGACTTGCACTTTTAGAAAAAAAATAAAATGGGTAGGAACTTGACTGTACGCCAAGTGATATAGTTCTGTTTCCTTTTTTAAAAATAAATCACTGCCTTTTTCTTTCTTTGCAACTGAGCTTATGGTCTCAGCTGACACACTGAACAATACAAGCTTGTGATACCAATATTATGCCACCGCTGCCAGCCAATCTGTCACAAACCTACTTAGCAGGTCAGCCCTCTACTCCCAAAGTGCCAACCTCTGAGCACAGTCTTGTGAACAGTTAACAGAACAAGGTAACCCTCTTGTCTGTTTTTGTGGATTCGAATCAACCTTTGGTCTCAAGTTCTTGAGGGATTCAAACTGTGAACCTCTTGTTAGCATACCCAATGTATAGGCTCAGATAATTCTGTCTTTGGGGGGCCAGATATCTTTGTCTGTGGGCACCTAGCCAGGTGTACAGAAATGAACCCTTAAAAACTGTAATGAAAGATCTCATATTTAAAACACTTACCTTTTTCCAGTTTGGTATCACCATTCAAGCTTATGTACCGTGTCTGCTTTAACCATATATATTCTACCTGTAAAGGAAAGAAATCAAAGACAGACCAAGTAACCTCTAAAAATAGAGTTTTACTAAAATAGATAAAAAATATGTAACACATAAAATACAGAACTATTATATCACAAGACATACAAATCTCTTAAACAAAACAGGTTTTAACAGTGCAATTCCTACTACAGTACTTAGATTTATCTGTCTCTCTCTCTCCTAAATACCTGCTTAAAGTGCTCACAGATGTTTCTTTGTCAGAGTCTAGACAGAAGTGTCTCTCTGAAGTAAAACAGAATATTCCTTAAAGAAAACTGTATTTGCCAACCCCTTTGTGTGAGGTCACCTAGCTCCTCCTCTGTCAGAATATATAAAAAAATATATTTATACAAAAACAGGTTGTCTTTTCAAAGTATTAAATTCTGTAATCCTCAGCATAACTCACGTTCTTCAAATGACTCTCTTTGATCTATGATAAGCTTCTTCTCACACACAGACATCAAGGAACATTTACAACTTCGCACCCATGTGTAATAACCTGGGTTTCCCTCCAAATGTCATAAAATAGATATGATCTTCCCTCTTAGCAACTACAGCTATAATTAACTCAGACAAACAGGAAATCCTTGATTAAGGCCTGGTCTGTAATTAGCTCATGGCTTTCATCTTTTAGCAGAGACCTTGTGTGGGGGGGGGTGAGTGAGGTCATTCCAAGAGCACCAGATTTCTCAGCAGAGACAAATCAGTAATACATTTTTATATTTTTAAAAAATGATGCAGCACTCAGAACTGGCTGTCCACGTCACACCCAGTACACCACCTTCTCCCTCACCCCTAGGCTACTAAGTTTCTTTATCAGCCTCCTGTGTGGAACAATGTAAAAGGCCTTACTGAAGTCCAGATAGGCCACATCCACTGCCCTCCCCTCATTACCCAGTCAGAGAAACCAGTGAGATTTGTTTGATATACCCTCCTCCCTGTGAAGTCATGCTGTCAGTTGTCCTGCAGCCTATTTGTCTCCAGGTACTCCATCAGTCTCTCCTTCAGCAGAGATTCCATTAACTTCCCCTCCACTGATGTGAGACAGACTGGTCCATAATTACTGGCCTTCTCCCTTCTGCTGCTGTTGTGTGGAAGGACCACATTGGCCCTCCTCCATTCCTCTGGCACCACCCCCATCTCCAGTGAGGTGCTAAATAGTGTTGCCAGAGAGGCAGCTGGTACCTTACACAGTTCCTTAAGAACCCTTGGGTGAATCCCATCTGGCCACTCGCCTTGTTGTCCTTAATGACTTCCAACCCCCAGCAGACTCTTTGTTCTGCAAATGGACGTATGTCCATTCCCCCTGCCCCTGCTGTCTGTTAATGCATAATGGGCTGTCTCCCCCCCCCACACTGTGAAGATCAAACAGAAGTATTCATTTAAAACTTTATTTTTTAGTCTTCCTCTGCAGTCCCCCCCCCGGTCTCCTGATCTTCACTATACCACCCTTTGCCTTCCTCTTTTTGCTCACATGCCTGAAGAAAGTCTTATCCACATCTTTGACCTCCTTTCCTCAGTTCCAGCCATTGTTGCCCTTACCCTCCTTCTTGCCCTCCTTTGTTTCACTAGATATGCCACCCTATGCCTCCATTTGGGTCTCCTTCTATTTCCTGAAAGCTGTTTTATATCTCCTTTACCACTTTAGCCACCTTCTTCAAGAGCCACAGTGGCCTCTTTCTCCTGTTACCCTTGCTTACTAACTTTAAACAGCTTGCCATTGCCCTAGTTATTCCTTCTTCAAACAACATGAAGTCTTGCTATATTATGACAATTGCAGTTTGTCCCACCATTAGAACTGCTCCGGAGGTGAAAGGGTTAACTACCATTCTAAGAATGGAGTTTAGAGCGCGAGCTCGGTTAGAGAAGCTCTGTCTGGATAATTTCAAACTGAAACTGTCAGATTCTTTACCCGCCTCACTGAACAGTGCGCGGTTCGCCATTTCTGCTACTGCTCGGTTCTACTTCGTTTAAACAGTATTTTCTCGGTTAAATTCAACCGCGAATATTATTATTTTTAACCGCAAACCGATCGGTTCAAGCTCTGTCTGTGGTATTGTAAGTAATAGACAGGTTTTTATTTCTGTGTGGAACTTGTAAATGTTATCGGTTCGGTTCAAACTTTAAAGTTTAAGCATTTTAAAGCTTTTAGAGTGCGGTTCCCGGTTCTTATCGGTTCTAAAAACAACGGATTTCAATACGTCTTTTTCCACGACCCGTGACACGGTTGGGAACCGATAAGGGTGTCTTGCCTGGCACTGCCATTAAAAGGGCAAGTTTGTTGGTTAGGCTGGCATCATGTCTGAGAAACCCAAAAGAAAAACCGGGCCCACTGGGTTTTAACACTGTAGTGTCTGTGGGGAAGCCTTTGCCAAGGCTGACCCACACACTACATGTGTTTATTGTCTGGGGTTTGACCACCTCAATTCAGACTGCCAGATTTGTAAGAATTTCCCTGCAGCCACCCTGGATAAGAGAGTGGGCAGGCTCAGGGAACGAGAGGCCAAAAAGTCCGCTGACCCGGATGGCCAGCCCGGTTCGGTGCCAACCGAACCGGAGGGAGTGCCCTCTGACCAGGGCGAGACTTCCTTGGGCAAACGTAAAGCTGGCTCTGAGGAGCCAGTTCCAGCAAAGAAAACTAAAAAATCAGCAGGTATGGAGTCCAAAATTCCTTCTCCAACTGCTGCAGAAATAGCAAAAGCTATACAAATTGTACAGTCACTTTCTCCGGTTCCGTCCGAACCACCACTGTCTGGTAGGAGGTCGGTTCAGTTGGTTCCACTGGTTCAAGAATATGATATTGGAGATTTTTATGAACCAGAGGAGGGGGAGGAGGATTATGAACAGTGTGAATGTGACTTTGAGAGTCTGGATGTGCCCATTGAACCGGACATCTCCCCAGACAGACCTTTAGAATCTCCCCCTATGCTTTCTGAGTCCCCTTCTCATTTTTTGTTGTATAAAAAGGTTGCTGAAACCCTCCAGCTCCCATTAGAGGAAGCTGTGGATGAGCAAGAAGAACCTGATTTTGTGGAAATGATGGATATCCCAGAGTCTAGAGATTATCTATCCCCTTACATAAGTCTTTTAGGAAGCAAACAATAAAAATTCTAAAAGCCCCTAATTCTGTGCCTCCTGTTGACAAAAAGATGGACAGGAGGTACACTTTGTCAGGTCCTGATACAGACTTTCTTTCACAGCAATGCAGTCATGTTGGGGTAGTTCAGGCTGTAGCCTGTGATAAGCTAACATTCCCCTGGCTTCACATCCTCCTGACAAGGACTCCAGGAAGATTGATGCCATGGCTAAAAAACAATACATGGCAGCGTCCTTGGGACTCAGACAAGCAAATTACATGGCTTATGTGGCAAGATACCAAAAATCTAGATGGGACACTGTCATGGCTTTGCTAAACAGGCCCTGGCCAGCTTGCAAGGAGCTGGAGCAGGTGGCTTCTGATGGTATTGAGGCTTCAAGGTGCAATTCCATGCTGCTGTGGATTCTAATGATGTATCCTGTAGAGTCATGGCTACATCTGTGGCCTTTTGTGGTTAGCTTGGCTCAGGTGTACTAACTTGTCACAGGATACCCAGTCTAAGGCTATGGATTTTCCTGTGGTGGGAATTCTCTGTTTGGGGAGCAAACAGAGATTACATGAAGAAGATGGATGAATACAGAACAACTTATGGAGGTGCACAAGCCAAGGAGCGGCAAGCCACTCCTCAGAAGCAGACCCCAGGGGTAGAGGTAGGCCCTTTCACAGGCCTTTTACCAAACCCAGGCTTCTTCTGCTTATGCTCAGAGGGGTTCTTCAGAGGCAGAGGCAGACGGGTGCAAGTAGGTCTGCCCACCCTTCAGACTAAAGCCCTGCCAAACAGGCACCTGATGGGGTGCCCAGGGCCGTTCTCCACTACCTGTAGGGGGCAGGCTGGCTTACTTCGCCCAGGACTGGGAGTCTCTAACATCAGACAAATGGGTCCTGGAAGTAGTAAGCCAGGGTCTGGTTCTCAGCTTCAAAACATTTCCAAAGATGAGAGACAGATTTTTTCCACCTGCAAACCCTCTAGAGACTTTTACCTTAGAAACAGAAGTCTCAACCCTCCTAGCTCTCAGAGCTGTAGAAAGGGTTTCCCCCCTACACCAGGGCAAGGGTCTGTACTCCAGATATTTCCTTACCCCAAAAAAGGCAGGAGAATGGCGGCCCATTTTAGACCTAAGATATCTGAACAAGCACCTTTTGAAACCAAAGTTCAAAATGGTGACTCTGTATGATTTTACCTTGTCTAGGCCAGGGGACTGGCTAGCTTCCTGGACCTCAGGATGCCTATTTCCATGTTCTAATCAGAAGCTCCCACGAAAGTACCTCAGATTCGAACTGCCTCAGGTCACTACCAGTTCAGAGCAATGCCCTTCGGCCTCCTCTCCTGCCCTAAGGGTATTCACAAAATGTCTGGCAGTAGCAGTTGCTCATTTAAGAAGGCAAAGGATTGCTGTTTTTCCCTATCTAGACGACTGGCTCATTGTAGGCCAGTCTCCAGAACAGGTCAAATCACACCTGCAAGTTACCCAGCAGTTGCTCACCTCTCTGGGCTTCTTGCTCAATCTTCCAAAGTCAGTTCTGGAACCTGTTCAGGTACTCACCTTCATAGGTGCAGAATTGGACACAAAGCAGGCCAGAGCCTTCCTACCCTTAGAGAGGGTAAGGAACCTAGTGGCCCTGGCCTCCTCCTTCACTCTGCAGGTCTCTCGACCAGCAAGGCACTTCTTACAGCTCCTAGGGCACATGGCTGCTTCCACAGCTGTAGTGCAAGGAGCAAGATTTCAGATGAGGGACATTCAGTTTCACTTGAGAGCCTTTTGGTCTCAGAGAAAGATCCTTTCCAAGTTGGTCCCAGTGACTCAACCCTGATCCAGGCCCTTCAGTGGTGGCAGGATCAGAGCAATTTAAGACTGGGGTCCCCTTCATCCCTCTGTCGCATTCCTTGACCCTCACTATGGATGCATCCTTCTGGGATGGGAGCTCACATGACCTCTCCACTCAGGGAGTGTGGTCCCTCAGGAATCTCTGCTCCACATCAATTTGCTGGAACTCAGAGCTGTCTTTCTAGCACTTCTCAATGTTTTCTGCATCTGTTCAGAACAAAGTGGTACAAGTCAGAACAGACAACACCACCACAATGTGGTACATCAACAACAAGGGGGCACCTGGCCTTCGGCCTTGTGCACTGAAGCAATGAAGTTATGGTCTCTGGCTTTATTCCCTGAACACTTCCCTCATAGCAGTTCACCTCCCAGGAAAGGACAATGTCCTGGCAGATGCTCTCAGCAGGATTTCCCAGGGCCATCACGAATGGTCACTGATCCCAAGTACTGGGATAGTTTTGCCAGATGGGCACCCTCAGATAGATCTTTTCGCAGCCCCAGACAATCACCAACTTCCACTGTTTTGTTGCAGGCCCCCAGTGATGGGCTCAGTCCCTCTGGATGCCTTTCTCCTAGATTGGGAAGGGAAGTTTCTATGTGCTTTTCCTCCCTTCCCTCTCCTATTCAAGGTGCTAGTCAAAATCAGATCCCAGCCTTGCAGGATGATTCTGTTTGCTCCAGATTGGGCCAGGCAGCCCTGGTACCCACTCCTTCTGTCCTTAACAGTCCATCTTCCCCTGTGCCTCCCCAGGAGACACAATCTGTTATCTTGTGCCCAGGGGAGGGTTTGGTATCCGAATCTCAACCTCAACCTCAAGGCCTGGCTCTTGAGGAGTTAGAGTTTGCTGACCACACCTTTCTCAAGGTGTTCTGACATCCTGAAGGCTTCCAGGAAGCCTTCCACTAGGGCCACTTATAATTCTAAATGGAAAGGTTTTCCATCTGGTGCTCGGGAAGCATATTTCCGGAATCTGCTGATTTGCCCATTGTTCTGGACTATATGGTCCATCTTAATTCTTTGGGCCTGAGACCAGCTACCCTGAAAGTTCATTTGACAGCTGTCTCTGCTTTTATTTCAGCAGGAAAGCCCTCTTCTCTTTCCACTCACCCTGTTTTTCCAAGTTTTTCAAGGGATTGCTCATACTAATCCACCTTTCAGGGACCCGGCCCTGCCTGGATCTTAATGTTTGCATTGCTCAGTTGATGCAACCTCCTTTGAGCCTCTGTCTTCTGCAGAGCTCAAGTATTTGACTTGGAAAACTGTTTTCTAGTAGCCATCACTTCTGCCAGGCGCATAAGTGAGTTACAAACTCTGTCAGTGGAGACTGACTTTATTTTCTTTCACAGGGATAAAGTAGTCCTTAGGACTAACAGGAAGTTTTGCCTAAGGTGGTTTCAGACTTCCATCTTAACCAATCTGTCTCCTTCCAGTGTTCTTTACTGACCATTCCTCCTCTGGTGAGAGGCTGCACAGATTAGATGTTAAGAGGCCCTTAGTTACTATATAGAGCGTACCAAGGGTCATGAGGTTGAATCCTCCAACTTTTCTCTACTTTTGGTGAGGTTGGAAAAGGTAAACCTGCCACTAAGAGATCCATTGCCAGGTGGATTGTCTCTTGTATCCAATTTTGTTATCAAAAACTGGGAAAGGTTCCCCCTTCAGGCCTGAGGGCTCACTCTACCAGAGGTACAGCTGCGTCTATAGCTGCTGCCAGAGACATCCCTATTTTAGAGATATGTCAAGCAGCTACCTGGAAAATAGTACACACTTTCACCAAGCATTACTCCTTGGATATCCAGGCCAGGAGGGATACTAGATTTGGCACAGCCGTGCTTCAGAGCCTATTCCCTAAGTAGGTTCTGTCCCTCCTCCATGGAGGTACTGCTGTGTATTCTGCAATTGTCATAATATAGCAAAACTTCATGTTGTTTGAAGAAAAAATTACTCACCTTAGTAATGGAGTCTTGCTATATTATGACCTTCCCCCCAGCCTGCCCCTCTCAGAACTTCTACTTGGGTATGGGGTGGGCAGTCATGTATGGGCACCGGTTATGCCCATTATATGTTTTTCACCCCTTTTGGGGTTTTGGGGTGTGGTGTTTTATTCTACCTTATTTTATTATTTTATTATTTTCTGGTTCCCTGACTAGAGTCTTTGTGTTGTGACCAGGAATATGTGTTAATATTTAGGTAGCCAGTTGGCTAGTGTAGGTTACAGCTTCCACACAGAACCTTAGTGAGTTTTTGCTCATAAAGATCTGACAGTTTCAGTTTGAAATTATCCAGACAGAGCTTCTCTAACCGACTCGCGCTCTAAACTCCATTCTTAGAATGGTAGTTAACCCTTTCATCTCTGGAGCAGTTCTAATGGTGGGACAAACTGCAATTGTCATAATATAGCAAGACTCCATTAGAAGAAACAACATTACTAAGGTGAGTAATTTTTTCTTTTCTTCTATTCCATTGTGCCCCCACCCCCACTATCCCCCTCTTCAAGGTATTACCTGAGGCAGTCTCCCGCATTTCTTTAGAATCTGCTTTCCTGAATTCCAGGACCCTTATCCTAGTGTGCCTTTTCTCCTGCCCAGTCCATATGTCAAACCACACTGTATGATGATCGTTTGAACCCAGGGGGCTACCTACTGTGATGTCTGCAGTGTTGTCCCTCACTAGTGGGATCTGTAATCAGCTGCCTGAGAAATGTCCCTTGCAGGGGAGTCAAGGATGACCCTGCTCCTAGTCGTAGCTGCAGCTTGGATGTTCAAGTCCACATCTGGTAGATTAAAATCACCCATGATTATTACTTCACTTTCATTTGCCATTTTGCCTATGGCCAGGACCCCCGCTCCTCTTACCCGGAGTGTCTAGATACCGAAAAAGATGTCTGTAATTGCCTAGACTGTCTCGTCAGTTGCACATATGGGGTCTTCAGAGTGGAGCTACAAAAAGAAACAGTCCCACTCATACTCCATGTCGGGTTCTCTGGACCATAAAAAAAAGAAAAGTTGACACTGGCCTTCTTCCTCCTCCCCCTCCATTCTGTTTCAATATCACCAGTACTGGATCCCTTTAAGGAGCTGCTGTCACTGACACTGCCTTTATCATCACTGACAAACTTGACCTCAGTGTTTTCTACGTCGTTCAGGCTAATTCCTCCATCTCCATCTCCCCCCACTGCCTTTGGCTGAGATTTTGGAAGACAAGTTTAGCAGGTGGGAGGCCTTTATGGAACAGTGGCTTTGCCTCATGGTGACAGTTCAGGCAGTGGTACTGACTCCAATGCCACCCATGGTGCCGGTGCAAGTACTGCTGTCCATGTTGCTGCCAGTGCCATATTCAGCAGCAATAGTTTCACTGGAGCATTCTACATGACTAGGTGACTAATTTGATTATAATCCTCACCTCACTGATGCAGAGGATGAGTATTATGAGGACACAGATCTTCCAAGAATCAAACTTCACCATTGTTTCCCACTTATGGATCTGAGCTATAGGAACTAGGACCCTGTGGAAGCAAAGCTTATGCCAGGGGGTTGGCCATAGCTACTGGGCATGGCACCTGCACACCCCCATGTGGTGCTGCATGATAGCCAATAACCATTCCCGGCTCCCTCCTTAACATCTGTTCTGTTCTTCCCACCATCAAGTACATACCATGGGAGCACAGAGCCTCAGTTCAACTCGTCACTGCTTTTTCTATCCGTGTCACTGCTGTTTTCCCTTATTTGCAGTGTCACTGGTGTTCATTATTTTAAAACGGTGCCGAAGTCCGATAACAAAGGGGCCAAGTCTTTAAAGAACGTTCAACAGACATCTGTTATGCATTGTTGCCCCTGTGGGAAATCATTGGCTGTTCTGGATTGGTATCAGATCTATGCAGCCTTTCTTGTACAGTAGCACAGTATGGATGACTGGATGCCTGTTTCTGCATGGACTGCTGTACCATTAAGAACTGCATGTTCAGGTGGAGCTGTCAGAATCCCATCTTTGGAGGCAAGCCTCATACACGTATGTCCAAGACCAGGTCTGCAGGCCTTTCACCTGGGCCTCTTCCCAAGACCTCTGGTGTTGTGGAAGTATGGAGTTCACCTCAACCTCACCGTGCTGAGGTATAAGAGACTCTGTTGGGTGGGTCTGAAAGACAGTTGACTCCTTTTGGACAGTCGACTGCAAACCCTTCACAGTCAGCCTGCCCTGAGCAGCAGATGTCCTCAGTGGTGAAGCTGCAGCTATATGATGGACCTGCACCAGTGGACACCTTGATATCCTCTGGCATCATCCATGCTGTTGTCACAGTTCTCTGTGACGACACAGCTAGTGATACTGGGGACAATGCCTGGTGCCCTCCTGGCATTCCTCGTAGTGCCAGGAGAGTGACCGGCACTGAGGCTGTTGTCCATAGTGATGCCAGTTCGGATGTTGTCATTGTCCATGGTGTCACCAGTGACACCTAAGAAGGTGGCGGATATTATTTATTTATTTAAATTTTGATGAGCGGGTGGGCCCTCTGAGACAGTCAAATCCCTTTTTCAGGGGTGACACGGGGAATCAGATGTTCCAATTATAAAAAAACAGTACAGATACAGATAATTATGTACAAATATCATTGAACAGTTACATACATTCATGGACTAAACTAGCCATACCATTCATTGGTAGACAGTAAAAATTACAGATGTCAATTGCAACATAGGTGAACAAACAGTAAGGTTGATACGAGCATACAATATAATCGTAGTAGAGTCAATTAGTACATAAGTGCAGAGTATAGACAATTGACTGTGTACAGACTCATAGCCCTAGACGTTGATTATATACACCAGGAGAGTATAGGCAGCAGGTGGAAAAGTTGAGAAGATTAGGTGCAGTTCCCATTACAGACAGGAGGCTTGTAAAATATTTCCCTATATTGTCTTTTGTAGAGAATAATGGTCTTGCATGAGAGTAGTGAGTGTGGGAGGTCATTCCACTTTTGTGGTGCTGAGAAGGATCTTTTCTTCCAACAGCTAGGTGAGTCTTGGGCAGACCCAGCATCGGGAGGTGGCGGACCTGCGTGTTCATGGGAATGTTTTCAGAGTTAGTACGTTAGATATACTCGGAGGAGGTGGGAGGTGTATTAGCTTGAAGGTGGCACAATATACTGGGAGGTTATGTCTGGCCATGAAGGATGGCCAACCCAAATTGTTCAGCACGTCATAGGGATGGGTGCGAGCTGGGGCCTTAATAGCAAATCAGGCAATTCTGTGATAGGCCATTTTGAGTTTATTCAGGAGTGTAGTCTTAGAGGAGTGGATTATAGAAGCACTAGAAGAGGCCTGGGAGAAGGGTGGCAGAGGCAATAGTGCTTCTTGCACTACTTGAGCGGTAGGGAGCAGTGCGATATAGAAGGCCTAGTTTCTGATTAGTAGCCTTAGTGACACAGATTATGTGCTCATCAAAGGATAGATGCTTGTCAAGTACTACACCAAAGTATTTAAAGGAGGTAACATTTTCGAGTTGAAGGTTAGTGGATGTTTTGATAAGTGGGGGGGGGCTGCGAAGTTGTGTCAAAGCAGGTATGGTGGAACAACATGGATTTAGTCTTTTTCGTGTTCAGAACTAGTAGGTTATTTTTAAACCATGTTTCTAGAGTCTAAAAGTCATTTGTTAGGTCAGAGTTAATACTTAAGATGTCACAGGAGGAGCTATATAAGATGGCATCATCTGCATATAGCTGAACCGATGACCCTCCACAATTCAGAGGACGGTCATTAATAAATATTGAGAATAGAAGAGGCCCTAGGATTGATCCCTGGGGAATCCTATCTGTGATGGGAGATAATGTTGAGATGGTACTGGCCCATTTGACATATTGAAACCTATTCTCTAAGTAGTTAGTGTGATGTAGACAGCCAACTCTGAGTGCTGTATAATTTTTTTTTATATAAAATGTATTACTACTGTCTCTGCTGAAAAATCTGGTGTTCTTAGAATGACCTCACTCATCAACCCCCCTTCCCGAGGTTTCAGCTGAAAGATGCAAGCCGTAAGAAAAATGCTGACAGCATGTGAGTTCTCACACACTCAGTTTTTAGAGACCATGTGTTACATGTAAGGCCTTAATTAAGGATCCTGTCTGTCTGAGTTAATTACAACCATAGTTGCTAGAACATATCCATTTTATGACGTTGGAAGGAAAACCCAGGTTATTACATAGAAGTACGAAAATCATAAAGATGCTGTCATGTCCGGGAAGGAGAAAGCTTATTATGGCATCAAAAGAAGTGTCATTTGAAGGACATGAATTATGCTGAAGTTGCAGAATGTAATACTTTTGTATAAGATACATATTTTTTTTATACATAATCTGACAGAGGAGGAGCTAGCTGACCTCACACAAAAATGTCCCATACAGTTGTTTAAGGAATACTCTGTTTACTTACACACTTTTACCTAGACTCTGACTGAGGAAAGATCTTTGGAGCACTTGTAAACAAATATTTAGAAAGATTTCAAACCTAAGTACTGTAAGTAGGAATTTGCACTGTTCAAACCGTGTTCTTTTTTTTAAAGATGTGTATGTCTTGTGGTATAAGAGTTCTGTATTTTGTGCTTTACATATTTTTAACTATTTTAGTAAAATTCTTTTTAGAACTTACTTGGTCTGTCTTTGACTTCTTTTTAGTTTTAAGAAAAGTATATGGTTATTGCAGATACTAAACGTAAGCTTGAATGATGGTACCAAACTGGAAAGAGAAGCGTTTTAAATCTGAGGTCTTTATTAAAGTTTTTAAGGGTTCATCTCTGTATACCTGGTTAGGTGCCCATAGGCAAAGATATCTGCCCCCCGAAGACAGAAATATCTGAGCCTGTGCATTGGGTATGCTAGCAAGAGGTTCACAATTTGAATCCCTCCAGAACTTGAGACCAAAGGTTGATCCGAACTCACAAAAACAGACAAGAGGGTTACCTTGTCTGTTACACTGTTCACAAGACTGCGCTCAGAGGTTGGCACTTTGGGAGTAGAGGGCCTGATCTACTGAGTGGGTTTGTGACAGATTAGTGGTAGTGGTGGGATTATTTTGGTATCACAAGCTTTATTTTTCTTTGTCAGCTGAGACCGTAAACTCTCTTACAAAGAAAGAAAAAGGCAGAGTTTTATTTTAAAAAGGAAACAGAACTATATATCACTTGGCGTACAGTTGAGTTCCTACCCATTTTATTTTTTTTTTCTAAAGTGCAAGTCAGAGTAGCCGTAGTCAGGGAAGAAGAAGATGACTTCCCACTACAACAGGCACACTGTAGATTACTTGAAGCAGTTGTGCGGGGACAGGGGAGTCCTGTTTGAGGTGACAGCCAAAAAGCAGAACCTTGTAGATGCCCTGATGGTAGCTGATACCCAGAGCAGCGAGTCACCGACCGTGACTGAAAAGGACAGCAGGGCTACTGTCAGTGAAGGGCCACAGCAGCAGTGGATGGTCACCAGTATCCTGAATCCAGAGGTACTCAAACTGCAAATTAAGTACCTCAGGATGGAACTGGAGGTAGAGCAAGAACAGAGGGAGGTAGACCATGAAGAGCGTGAGCACCAGTAAGCTGCAGAAGAGAAGTCAGAACGAGAACGCAGAAAGGCAGATCGAGAACGCAGAGCTGCAGAGGAGAAGAGAGAGAGGAGCGCCAGTGGCAACACGAACTGGAAAAGCTACCACTCCGACCAGCGGCACCAGAGCAGGTAAGCGGCTTGGGTTTAACTGGGACTGCAGGACTGGGTTACAAATTGAACTCCAGATTAATAGCTGAGTTTAAAGAAGGGGAGGACATGGATGCCTTTTTAAATTCTTTTGAAAAAGTTTGTTTTCAGGCTAAAATTCTTAGAGAGTCCTGGAGCTTCCAGCTATCCCCGCTACTTACCAGGAAAGCTTGGGATGCATTGGGCCAAATAGACAATGACAGCAATTATTACAGCAAGCTAAAAGCTGCACTGTTAAAATAGTTTGAATTAACTGCTGAATCATACAGAGCTAAATTCCGTAAGCTCAGGAGAAGCCCTGATAAGAGCTACGAGGAGCTAGCCACGAAACAACTTCAGTTTTTAAAACGGTGGGAAGGAACTGAGGCAAACTCTGTTGACAAAATTGAAAATGTGATTTTATTATAACAATTTTATAGGGCTTGCCCAGCCGAGCTAAAAACCTGGCTAGAGGACCGAGATCCCAAAACAGTGCAAGAGGCTGCTGAACTCTTGGACCGCTATGCCAAGAGCAGACCTGCTCTGAGAGTGAATGGGGTGGGCGTGGCAGCCCAGAAAGGGAAAAGCGCCCCTTCAGGGCAGCTAAAACCCTCACTGCCTCCACCGAAACCAGTTAGCCCCAGGTTTCAAAGAAAAGCTTTCTCTGAAGTAAGAAATGGCTGTTGGTTGTGTAAAGAGACTGGGCATATTGCCAGAGAGTGTCCCAAAAAGGCGAGCAATAATACACAATAGGATGCTAGAAAAGAAGTGGGTTCTTTGTGTGTCCCTGGAAGCATGACAGTGAACATGAGAGAACACATGCACCCAGTCATGGTGAATGGTGTACAGACGCAGGGGTTAAGGGACACGGGCATTCCTGACATTGGTAAATGGGGATCTGGTACAGCCTGGTCTGCTTATACCCAATAAATACATTACTGTCCAAGGGTTCACTGGTGAAGAGAAAACATTGCCCCTCGCTAGTGTTCTCTTAGACTGGGGTGAAACAGGGGGAACTATGCAACAGGTGGCTGTAGCCAAAACATTAGCCGTGGATGTGATCTGGTGTAACACTCCAACAGGGATGGTATGTTGCAGTTACCCGTAGCTGCCGCAAGGGAAAATTGTAGTTCCCTGAACCCCACAGAAGCCATTGTGGAAACCACTGAGAGGCTGGTTCCCCAGCCTGTGTCTACAGATGGGGAGACTGATAAAAAGGGGGTAGAAATTTCCTCGGTAGCAAGTGACCACACAGCTACGGAGGGTTACTCCGAAGAGGGAGGGGGTGACCCAGTGTCCGAGGGTTGGGACTGACAGTGATCTTGATGGCCCTGACGCTAGTGCTAGGGACCCTAGTTTAGCAACTGAAGGGGGACCTGTCCCATACCTTGGGAATGTGTGAGGGGTTTGCAGCTGCTCAGAGGGGTGACCCTAGTTTAGAGAAGATGAGGGCCTGGGCAGGCTTAGACGGCACACAGGGAGGTGATGGCAGACATAAGGTTTATTGGGAAAATGGACTTATGTATACTCAGGCAGTACAAACAGAGGGAGGGATGCTAGGCAGGCAGCTTGTTGTTCCCCAGGGGTATCGTGAGCAGTTGCTCAAGATTGCACATGATATTCCCTTGTCTGGTCATCTGGGAATCGCATGCACTATGCAGCGGTTGGCCCAGAATTTCTACTGGCCTAACTTCACCCAGCAGGTGAAGGAGTATTGCAGGTCTTGTCACCGGTGCCAAAAAATAGGGAAAGCGGGCAAGAAAACCCAAGCAGTCCTAATTCCATTGCCCATAGTGGAGGAGCCATTCCAGAGGTTGGGAATGGATATTGTGGGGCCTTTAAATACCCTCAGCTCCTCAGGGAAGAGATTCATCCTGACTGTGGTGGATTATGCCACCCGATACCCAGAGGCAGTCTTCCTATCCTCACTGAGGACGGACAAAGTGGCAGATGCCTTACTTGGGATTTTGTCCTGTGTTGGGTTTCCACAGGAGGTAATCACCGATCAAGAGGGTTCCTTCATGTTGGACCTGATGAAATGTTTATGGGAGAGGTGTGGGGTGGTGCAGAGATGCAGAACACCGTATCACCCACAAGCCAATGGACTTGTGGAATGATTCAATGGTACCCTAAAGTCAATGCTCCGGGCATTTGCTGAACAGCGTGGGAGGGACTGGGAGAAATACCTTCCCCACCTGTTGTTTGCGTACAGGGAGGTGCCCCAAGATTCGACAGGATTTTCCCCCTTCGAACTCTTATATGGACACCGGGTACATGGGCCCCTAGACTTGATCCGGGAGGACTGGGAAGGCAAGCACGCCACCCAGGGAACTCCCATTGTGGATTACGTCCCTAGGTTTAGGGAAAGGCTGAAGGAGCTTATAGGGACAGCCCATAGCAACCTGGCAGTTTCCCAACAGAAACAAAAGGTGTGGTATGACCACAGAGCCAGAGCTCGCTGGTACATGGTGAGTCAGGAAGTCATGGTCCTTATTCCGGTCCGGAAAGACGAGCTGCAAGCTGAGTGGGCAGGACCGTACAAAGTGGTTAGGAAGATAAATGACGTGAACTACATTGTGGAGTTACCTGACAGAAGACAGGCTGAAAGGATATACCATGTCAACATGATGAAGCCTTATGCAAATAGGGCTGACATGGTTTTTGCAGTGTGTAGTCATGGGGAGGGGACGGACGAAGGAGACCCCCTTCTGGACTTGCTGGAAGAGAATAAGTGGGAGTCCTCTGTGGAGGCAGTAAAATTGTCTCCCCAGCTGAACCCAGACCAGGTCCAGAAAGTAAAGGAGGTTTTAGTAGACTTTGCCCCATTGTTTAGTGCCAAGCCTGGACTAACCCCTTAGCGACACATGATGTGGAAACAGGGACACAGATGCCCATACGGCGAACAGCATATCGGGTGTCAGAGGCTGTCCAGAAGGACATTAGGAGGGAAGTGGAGGAGATGCTGGATTTAGGGGTAATCCAGAGATCCCACAGCCCCTTGGCCTCACCCATAGGCCTTGTGCCCAAGCCAGATGGCTCAACTCATTTCTGTGTGGACTATCATGGACTGAATGCAATCACAAAGTCTGATGCCTACCCAATGCCCCAGATGGACGAACTCTTGGACAAGTTGGGAGGGGCGACCTACCTTACAACTATTGAGCTGACCAAGGGGTATTGGCAGGTAGAATTGACAGAAAGAGCTAGGAAGAGGTCGGACTTCATCACTCCAATAGGCTTATTTGAGTTTAAAGTAATGCCTTTTGGAATGAAGAACACCCCGGCCACTTTCCAAAGGTTGATGAACCAGGTATTAAATGGTGCTGAGGAGTACTCCGTGGTGTACCTGGATGACACTGCCATCTTTAGTACCAGCTGGGAGGAACACCTATCCCACCTTAGGGAAGTGCTGGGCAGGATACAGAGGGCCGGGCTCACTGTCAAAGCCGAGAAGTGCCAGGTGGCCATGGGAGAAGTGGCATACCTCAGGCATGTGGTAGGTCGGGGACAGCTCCGTCCTAACCAAATAAAGATAGAGATGATCCAGACGTGGCCCAAACCAGGAAGCCAGAAGCAGGTCAGGAGCTTTCTAGGGACAGCAGGGTACTACAGGAAATGTGTACCCAATTACAGTGCCCTGGCTGCTCCCCATCTGATCTGACAAAGAAAAAGATGCCAAAGAAAATTACCTGGTGCCCAGCCTGTGAGGAAGCCTTTACCAGACTAAAGGATCACTGTGCAGTGCTCCTGTTTTGACAAGTCCTGACTATAGCAAAACCTTTATAGTTCAGACGGATGCCTCAGACGTGGGTATTAGGGCAGTACTGAGCCAGACATCCAGCCAAGGGACAGATCATCCAGTAGTGTACCTGAGCAGAAAGCTGCTTCCCAGGGAGCAAGCATACTCCACGGTGGAAAAGGAGTGTCTTGCCATAGTGTGGGCCCTAAAGAAATTAGAGCCATACTTGTATGGGAACCTTTTTGGGGTGCAGACTGACCACAACCCCCTGGTTTGGCTGACGCAGATGGGAAAGAACAATGGCAGATTACTAAGATAGAGTTTTGCTTTACAAGGGTATGATCTAAAAATCATACATAGAGCGGGAGCGAAGAACCAGAACTCAGATGGGCTGTCTAGGGTCTATGAGGATTGAACTGATTTGGGAAGCTCATCCCATGTAGGAGATAGATCCCCCAAATTCAGTCTAGGTGAGGAGGAGTGTGACGTAGACAGCCAGCTCTGAGTACTGTATCATTTTTTTAATATGAAATGTATTACTACTGTCTCTGCTGAAAATATGGTGCTCTTAGAATGACCTCACTCATCAATCCCCCCAAGTTTCAGCTGAAAGATGCAAGCCATAAGAAAAATGCTGACAGCATGTGAGTTCACACACACACTCAGTTTTTAGAGACCATGGGCCAGATATTCAAAACTTTGCGCCGGGCCAAAACCGTTTGCGCAGGTTTAGCGCGGGATTAGCGCAGGTCTGCTATATTAAAAAGGCCAAATAGTGCGGGCAAACTGCATTAGCGCTGGGCAAAATTATAATGTATGCAAGGGGCAAACTGACATGAATACAGGCGCAATGCTATATTCAGCGACTAGCGCCACGCTAAGTGGTTTTGCGCGACTTAGTGCAACACTTAGCACAGTGTACATTACCGCCCAGAAAAAGCTTGTCTTAACCCTGGGCAATCAGCTTTGCATGACACTATGGCTTTGCGCGGGCAGGTTTTGCACAACCCTAACAAAGAAATATGACACATAGATAAAGCCAAACATAGAGGAAGCATGCTGCTAACTGATGGCATCACGATGATGCCATCATCTGCCACCAGTCCCAGCCATGCCAGGCAGTAAGTGGTGATCCTGCTGCCAATGGACAGCATGGCAGTGTGGCCATACCGCACACACTTGCGGACCACACTTCTGTGGACACCAACAGATGCCAGCACACACATGCAGCACTGTGGGCATGGAGGATGTTGAGGGGAGTATGTATGGGTGACGAGGCTGTGCCACAGACCAGGTGTGGCCACAAGGCTGGGACACATCATGCAGTGCACATGGGCCAGTATTGGGAATACCCCAACACCAGTGTGCCTTTCGGATAATATATGCCCCCCCCGGCCACATACCGCACAGCTGTACAACTGCCACAGCACACAAAGCCAGAAATGTACATGTCACTGTGAGCATCCCATGCCACAGGTACAGCATCTGTAGGTCACACAACAATGTAACAGTAATGTCCACTGTCAGTAAACACCTGCAGGTTGGGCCTCTCACTGTGTATAGTGCAGTCATCATCACTGCCCTACACACCATAGGCAATGCTGTGTCCACACACTACTGGCCCCTTGCTGCCTGTAGTTTCTGCTGTGCACTGTAGCATGACCTACAATGTGACAGTTGCATGCAGCACCACCACCATCTGTGCCTATGCTGTGTTGTCCCAGTACAGCTGCAGGCAGCAGCGCGTAAGTAGTGTTCAAAACTGTATAATATTCCCCAAGCTGTTTGCTAGCGCTAACACGCTTGCGTGGTTTAGCGCAGGGCTAAACAGCCCGTGCAAACTGCATGCAAATCAGGGCATAATGAGATGCTAATCTGGATGTTTGCCCACAGACTACCTAAGTAGGCTCATTTGCATGTCACTTTTGAATATGGCAAAGTTTAGCGCTAGGCAAACGTGTTTGCGCCAGGCTAAGTTTAGCCAAGCGCTAAACCCGATAAGCCAATGTTAACGCCATGCGCAACAGTTCGGGGAATATTTTACAGTTTCACACTGTACTTTCACATACACTGCTGCCTGCAGCTGTACTGGGTCCACGCATTTTCTGGCACACAAATTTGGCCACATAGTTCATCTCTACCTACCTTCACATCGCTGTGCACTGTGTTGCTGTTGTGGTTTGCACTTCCTGGTTGCCATATTCAGAGCTGTCTTATTCCAGGGCTAAGTTTGCCCTGCACTCCCAGACCAGTTTGCCCGGCCTCATTCCCATGCTATATTCAGAAGCTGTTTACCCTGGGATATTCCTTTTGAATATAGCTTGCTCTGTGCTCTGGGCTAAGTTTGCCCACCGGGCAGTGCTAATTTTGCCCTGGGGCAAAGTTTTGAATATCTGGCCCCATGTGTTACATGTAAGGCCTTAATTAAGGATCCTGTCTGTCTGAGTTAATTACAACCATAGTTGCTAGAACATATCCATTTTATGACGTTGGAAGGAAAACCCAGGTTATTACATAGAAGTACGAAAATCATAAAGATGCTGTCATGTCCGGGAAGGAGGAAGCTTATTATGAGATCAAAGGAAGTGTCATTTGAAGGACATGAATTATGCTGAAGTTGCAGAATGTAATACTTTTGTATAAGATATATATATATATATATATATATATATATATATTTTTATACATAATCTGACAGAGGAGGAGCTAGCTGACCTCACACAAAAATGGGTTGTCCCATACAGTTGTTTAAGGAATACCCTGTTTACTTGCACACTTTTACCTAGATTCTGACTGAGGAAAGATCTTTGGAGCACTTGTAAACAAGTATTTAGAAAGATTTCAAACCTAAGTACTGTAAGTAGGAATTTGCGCTGTTTAAACCATGTTCTTTTTTTTAAATATTTGTATGTCTTGTGGTATAAGAGTTCTGTATTTTACATATTTTTAACTATTTTAGTAAAATTCTTTTTAGAACTTACTTGGTCTGTCTTTGACTTCTTTTTAGTTTTAAGAAAAGTATATGGTTATTGCAGATACTAAACGTAAGCTTGAATGATGGTACCAAACTGGAAAGAGAAGCGTTTTAAATCTGAGGTCTTTATTTAAGTTTTTAAGGGTTCATCTCTGTATACCTGGTTAGGTGCCAGTAGGCAAAGATGTCTGGCCCCCTCAAAGACAGAAATATCTGAGCCTGTACATTGGGTACGCTAGCAAGAGGTTCACAATTTGAATCCCTCCAGAACTTGAGACCAAAGGTTGATCTGAACTCACAAAAACAGACAAGAGGGTTACCTTGTCTGTTACACAATTCACAAGACTGCGCTCAGAGGTTGGCACTTTGGGAGTAGAGGGCCTGACCTATTGAGTGGGTTTGTGACAGAGACCTGAGAGAGGGAGAGTTTTTGTCAAGACCAAGGTGGCGAAGCTTATATATGAGAAGTGAGTTGTTGACTAGGTCGAATGCCTTTGTTAGGTCAACAAAGACTGCACCAGTGGCTTTGCCCTGGTCCATAGTACCTGGAATATATCAGTGGTGACCCTCAGGAGAGCAGTTTCTGTCCCATGCGATTTCTGAAAGCCATGCTGGTTGCTAGTGAGGGTACAGGTCTGTTCAAGGTAGGATGATAGTTGATTATAAAATATTCTTTCTTGGATTTTAGCAATTGGACACAAGATAGATATGAGTCTGTAGTTTTCGATAAGGTTGGTCAGACCACTTTTATGTACTGGGACAACAGCTGCGGTTTTCCATTTGTCTGGGATGGTTTGCAAGAGGAAGGATCTATTGATTAGGCAGGAGATCAGGTAGGCAAGTGCATGTGCACCTATTTTAAGAAATTTGGGTGATACGGCCTCAAACCCTGGTGAGCTGTCAGAGTTAAGTCCCCTTAGCAATTTAAAGACCTCTTTTTGGGAGATAGTTTTTAAGTGGAAGAGTGGATGTGGAAATCCCAGGTGGCTAGCTGGTGGCGCAGGACAGTTAACAGGAAGGTCAGTTTTGTAGGCATCAAGGTTCATAAAGAAGTGGTTCAGCCCTGCTGCTGTCTTCATGGGTGAGGACAGTGTGGAGCCTTTTGCTGTCATTGATTGGGGGAAGATCCTTTCATTACCCTTTAGGAGTGCGTTGATTTCCTTCCAGGAACATTTGGGGTTGGAGAGGTGTTCCTGTAGTGATAGGAGATGCTCCCTTTTGATTTGCCTATCTTAGATTTACTGTACAAATATTGCGTAGCTGGCAGTAGGTGTTCCAGTCAGAGTGGAGTCTAGAGATTTTGAAGGCATGCCATACTTTGTCACGAGAGCGCATGAGGTACCTCAGTTCCTGTGTGAGCCAGGGAGAGTGGGTGCTTTTTGATCTTCTTAGTCTGTGGAGAGCATGGTTGTCAAGGAAGGAGATGAAGGTATTGACCAAATATTCTAATGCTAGGTGTATGTCAGGAAGGGAAGTTATTGGTGACCAGTTAGCTGTAGCGATACTTGAGCAGAAGGCTTCAGCAACAAAGTTGGTTAGGTCCCTAGTTTTATGAATTTGGCGGGGGTGTGTGTGTGGAGAATTAGTCTTCCAGACACAAAAAGTTGGAGAATGGTCACTGACTGCATCAGGGAGGATTCCAGCAGCCTTAATAGAATTTGGATTATTAGTTAGTATCCAGTCTAGGAGAGTGTGCTTGCCTGACTTCATATTCAGTCTTGTGGGATTATCGAGGAGTTGCTCCAGTTTAGCGTCCAGTAGGGCAGCTTGGTACTGTGTTTTAAGAGGCCCAAACAAATTCAGGTTAAAGTCACCACTTATTATAGTGTCTTTCTTAGGGAGGGAGTCCAGATTAGTGAGGAATTCGGCATTGGAGGACGCTTGATTTGGGGGTAGATAGATGCACAATACTGTTACATTCTTGATGTGGCCAAGGTTGACTTTGATAAGATGTACTCTGCAACCGAGCTGATCTTTAAGTCAGTTAATTCATTGACTACCAATCCATCTCTAGCATAAATTAAGCCCCCTCTCCCTTTCTGGGGACCCGGTCCTGTCTGCAGGGTGATCTTGTGAGGTAGTATGGATGGTTTTAACCATGAATCAGTAATGTAGAGGATGTCTGGTTTGTAATACAGTATCCAGGATTCCAATTCTGCCATTTTTCCCCTAATGCTCTGTATATTCATATAAGCTGTATTGAGACCTTTGGAGTTAAGCCAGTGGTCAGGAGTGGCCCTCATTGTGTGGTTCAGTTTTTGCCTCTTACTGGGTCCCAGGTTTAGTTCGACATCGCCTGATAGTAGTAGGAAGCATGAGCAGGATTGGGGAGAGGGTGGGCGGAGGAAGGGTAGTTTGTGTATTCGTTTGGAACGCGGCAGGAAGAGAATGGTTTTATTACGCTGGGCCAGGGTTAATAATGTATGGTGAGGGAAAGACCCATGTGGGCAAAGGGGCAATAAGTCAAGGGTGCTGGGTGGTGATAACCTTAAAGTAGAGGATGGCACAGATTTAGGGTTTGAGATCATATCTGCTGGTTGCAGGTGTGCCAGGAAGGACAAGCAAATGAGTAGTCCTTTGGTGAGAGGGAACATTGTGATGCAGAAAGTAGAGGAAATCAGACCAGGGAGGAAGAGGGAGGATGTGTGGTGTAGGATAACACCACTAGGCAGCTAACAACCAGAGAGAGATCTGGTGAGCTGTGTGTGTCGGCGTAGTACTGGGATAAAGGTCTCTGCATCCTATTTGATAGCAGGAGGACCTAAGGCTTATCAGTAGGACCCATCATAAAGAAGGAAGTTGTTGAGGAGAGAAGAAAGTAAGTTAGGTTGAAGAGAACAATCAACAAAAGTTTCAATGAGCAGATCCCCTTTAAGAGGAGAAAATAGTTAAATTAAGTTCAAAAGAATGATCAGCAAAAAATTGCAGTGAGCTTTAAGAGGGTAAAATAGTGAAATTAAGCTAAAGAGAATGATAAAAAAAAAAAGTTTCAGTGAGCAGTTCCCCCTTAAGAGAAGTTGCTCACTTTCCTTAAGTGTTTCAGGAGTAGCTATAGCCAGTGAGTAACATGGGGGATAATAGAGAGAGGAGTTTGAGTTTATTTAATACTGGTTGGGGGTGGGTGATGGTTGCGGGGGTGGGCGTGAAATTTCATCAGGAGCACAACAGCCAGCCCGAAGTTGCAGAGCACAGGTGGTAAATCAAAGCAGTGAAAGCAGATGCCCTGGGCCAGGGAGCTAATTGAAATCAGTCAGAAGCTGCTATGGTCCAATGAAATTGTAGCTTCTGAAATCTGTCTCACTGTACCTTGCTTCGGGAGCCAGAGGAGCTGTGTTTCAAGGACGATGGCAGCCAGCTGACATGATGACAGAGGTGGCAGTAGCAATCGTGCAGTTTATGGGTTTGGTTCCGAACAGGGTGCAGACAACTATATCATCTCAGAGGTCATCCCCGACTCTGGTGGTGTAACCTGCAACATCGAGGAGGGTGATAGCTTTGGGCACATTGGGAGTTGGTGCCAAGCACAGTGTCGAGGGCAGTGCCAGCCATGGTGATATGGATGACCCTGTCTCTAAGATTGTTGCATATTCTGAACCCGGTGCTGGAGGTGGCACCAACTCATTATCAGGTGGTGGGTCAGAGATGGAGTTTTCTGCAGAGCCATTGGACATCACTGCCACTGAGGTTACCATGTGATACCTCTATGGCTCGGCTTTCCTTACCTAGGGGTTTCTCCCTATGTGTACCAATCGGGTCACTCCTTGGATGTAAGAGGACACCCTTTGGGTGACTCTGCTAAGCTCTCCCCTCAGGTGAGGCCCCTTATGCAGTTCCGCAGCCCAGAACGAGGCCTCAGAGACCTGGAGTCTCAACCTCTTCTAGAGGGGCCTCACCGATTCCTGGAAGGGATGCCCTCATTGATAGGCCCTGAGGGGCCTCTAATGTGGGACAACACTAGATGTAGGTCGGTGCCTTAGATGACCGGTATAGGGGAACAGACAGGGTCAAGTCCAAGCCCTTCTCTCCGGTACCATTCCTGCCCGGAGGTGGCGTCTTGTCTCCATTGATGTCTTCAGGTGAGGACAACAAATAATCTGTCCCCCCTCCTTTCCACAGAATATAACCTGTACCAGTGATTCCTGGTGGAGATGATCCAGTGTACACCCTGTACCAGTGATTCCTGTTGGAGATTATCCAGGCTCTTGACCATGATCCCCATAAAAGCCGTGATCCCTTAGCCTGCCATTAGGACTGCCTGCAATTCCCAACATCAGCACTATAATCATTCCTTCTTGGCCCAGGGCCATAGAGGAAGCATCTAGGGGAGTGTGGAGGCATCCCTTCTCCAATCCGGCCATCCCTAGGGTCCTTGCGTGGTATTGCACACCTACAGGGTCCACAGGTGACGTATTTGACCCCATTTCAGGGCTTTAAGTACTGCAGACCTCATCAGGGCCACGGAGCTTCATGTGTGACCGACAGATGCAAATTCTGCTCACACAGGTGCTCTTGGGAGGAAGGCTTTTGCCTTGAAACATGGCCTCATGTGACTGCACATCAGGCACATATGACGACTTATAACTGTTGCCTGTAGTTGCAGATTCATAGCCTGTTAGCTGCACTGCTGCCAAATGAGACAGGTAAGCCATTCACCCTTCGACTCAGGGTCTGGTAGTACCATGGCACCAGACAAGGGCATCTTATGATACCAACAAGATGACCTCCAGACTGGTAGAAGGTGCAGTGTGCATTAGACGGATGGTATGGCTTCACCTTTTCTGACTGGCACCTTTTGCCTGGCATAAGGTGCTTAACTCGCATTTCCAGGAGGCTCACGTCTTCTCTCCTAGGGTCATGCTGGAACTATGTTGAAACCCTCCAGCTCCTGTGTCACAGGAGTCCCCACCTGGCCCTGAGCAGTCTCCTTTCTCACCAGACCTGTATGCGGCCCCTGTCCTCAAGTATTCACCACCATGCAGATGGCTGAGAGTATCTGTTACCCTCATGGAGAGCTAGCTCCTTCCTCAGAAAAGAAAGGAAAGCTTGGTACTTGGACCCATAAGTGGGAATCAGTGGTGAAGACTGATTCTTGGAGGATATGAACGTTACATACTTACCGTAGCTGTTTGTCTTCCAGCGTCTCTTCACCATTTATTACCTCACCCACCCACCATCCCCCACTGTAGCACAGCCAGGGCTTCTGGGCAGCTCACCCTGATAGTGTTGGCCAGTACCATCTAGTGCCATGGCATCTTCCCAGTTGCACCAGGGCCTCTGGGTAGCTCTTCCTGATAGTGCTGGCCAGCACCATCTAGAACCATAGCATCTCCCCAGTTGCATGCCTATGGAATATTTGTAAAAAGGGCTTTGAGAGCCATTTCTGGGGTTGCACTCTCAGCAGAAAAAACCTCAAAACTGGGTTCAGGATTTTAGGCCCTCATACAAAGTCCCCCAAAAAAAAGAAGGCAGCTCCTTCTTCCTTTTCTTACTTTCTTGGGATATATCCCTTGCCAAATACACTCGCTGCCTCTGGACACTGTCCAGTTTAATTCCATTTGGCAGTTGTACTGTCTGTGGAAGAGTGCTGTGCACTGCATTGAATCAAGTACACTAGCTCCTACACAGGGTACATCCCTGCTGTTGCAGGAGCAACAGGTCCTTTTCTCTGATGTTTTTTCTTCTGACTATGCCAGACTATACTTTTTGGTTGGTATGTCCTTTTTCTTCTCTTATACCAGCTGGGCTGTTAGCCCGCTTCTCTTAGGGGTGGATGGGGAGATGAATATATCTCGACATCTCAGGGCTGTTTAGCCCTACAGCTCTACAAGCACCTGATTCCCTTCTTCCATAATGTGGAAGAAGAGGGCATATTTTAACTGGCTATTTAGTCAAGCCTGTGTCAGGTAGCATGGGGGCTGGTTTTTCCAGGAGTCTGTGTGCTTCATTCTTATTTGACACATTGTGCCATCTTGATTACAAAGGGTCCTAATTCTGGGCAATCCTTTCTTTTCTGCCAGAGCCACACAGTTTGGGGCTGCTGATATTTTTTAGTTTGTTTGTTTGATTTTTTTTGGTAGACTGGGAAAGGAGGACTTGACAATTCTGTGTGTTTTCAGCCTCGTCCCAGGGGAGGGGGATACAAATGGATGCCAATTAATACTGAATCAGATTAAGCTATTGGTGGTATTTTATTTCTCACTTAGTAGTAAGATCACGATCCATCACCTATCTGGGTAGTGATGAGAGGTTCTGGTTTCATACCCAACTACCCCTTTGTGCCACCTAGTGTGCACTTTTTCCTTTATTCAAAGGTTGGTAGTTGAGTTTCATTTTGTTGTTTATTTATATTTCCTAAATCATCTCACTGTACCTTTGGTCTAGGAAAATTCTTACCTCTCTTGTATTTTTTTCCCAATTTGGTTCTCTCCTGGCGAACAGAACTGAGGCTAGTGATGGTGCATGCAAGTGTTATTGGCTTGCGCATGGCACCACATGGGGGATGCACAGGTACCATTCCCAGTTGCCATGGCCAGCCCCCTAGTGAAGGCTTTGTTCCCACGGGGTATTAGTACCTCCATTCCAGACCCAAAAGTGGTAATCAATGGTGAAGATATTCTGGAAGATCAACAATAACAGTACGTACATCACTTTCATTTCTCTCTTCCAGAACTTCAGGTTACAGTGACCACAGACGTGTCCTGTCTGGGTTGGGGATCACACTGCCAAGGTCTGTAGAATCAAGGAACTTAGTCATCTTGGGAACACCATCTCCACATCAATGCATTGGAGATGACAGCAGTCCTGTACAGTCTGCAAGTCCTGTCTGATATAGCCCTCAGCAAGGTAGTTCATCTACAGAAAAGACAGATGATGTGTCATGTTCCACCTCACAAGCAGGGCTGAACCCTTTCTTGTTCTCTCTCTGCAGACTAGAAAATTAGAATTTTGGAGTGGTATCTGGAGAATAATGTTTTGATCCAGGCTACATATCTACCAGAAATGGGAAATGTCCTGGCAGACAGTCTGAACTGAACAATGGCAGATTCACATGAGTGATCTCTCACAGAGGACGTGGTGAAGTTCCTGTTTGCACATTAAGGTGAGCTGCAGACAGACCTTTTCTTGTCCCACAATAGTGCAAAACTGTCACTGTACTACTGCAAAAATCTAGAGCATGGAGCCTTCTGTTGGGATGCATTCAGGCTGCATGGGACAGATCTATTTCTTTATGTCTGTCTTTAATCCCATTGGTTAGCAGGTCCTCCTCAAGCTGGAGGCCAATATGTAGTCTCTTCGGCAGATATGTTAAATGGCAGTTCAGGGTCCACTGGCCCTCCATTTAGATCCAGCCTGTGCAAACCCAGTTTCAGGGTCCGCTAGTTCATCCAAACCCACTGTCATTACCCTTTCAGTCTTGGCTTCTGGAGATGTAGATTATCTCTGTGCTGTATCTCTAAGTGAGTCTTCCAGGTGTTGCCCATGGCAAGAAAACTCTCCACCAAGAAGCCTACAGTGGCATAATGGAATTGTTTCTGTATCTGTGGATCAAGTAACATCTAGACCCTTACACCTATCCTTCTCAACAGATTCTAGAGTATCTTTTGGACATTTTCAAATGTAGCTTACAGTACTTGTCCAATAAAGTACACTTGTCAGCCATTTCAGCATATCATGAGCTAGTGAGTGAACATCCTATGGCACAACGTCCCCTCTTCAGGAGATTTCTCAGGATAATACTTTATTTGAGACCCCAAATGAAAAAGCTTGTAGGCAGCTGGAATCTCAGACTAGTACTGGAAAACCCTACCCTTAAACCTTTCAAGCCAGTCGCCACTTGTGAGCTGAAATACCTCACTTGGAAAACAATTTTCCTGGTAGCTATCACCTTGGCTTGCAGAGTGATAGAGTTGCAAGACTTGTTAAGTGATCCCCTTTACAGTGTATTCCATAAAGGTAGGGTTGTTCTCTGTTCACTCCCTTAATTTCTGCCAAAGGGAGTGTTGGAGTTTGGGTAACTAATACTTGGTACTGCCAACCTTCATCCCCAAACTTGGTAGTTCATGGGAAGTGTTGCTCCATTCTCTTGATGACAGTAGAATTCTAAGATTTTACCTCCATAAAACCTAAGAGCAGGCAAGCATCCTAGACGTTTGTCTCGTATCAAAATCTTAAAGGAATTCCAGTCTCCAATGTCTGTCCCACTGGATTGTTGTGACAGGGTTGAATAGGACCCTGTCCCAGTTGTTATGCAGAATTTGAATGCAGGGATCTGTTCTGTTCTTTCCTGTCTCTTGTCTGTCTAGTTGCACAACCAGATTTTCTTGTGAGACCTAGGATTTGATCACCCTGACAGTCTCGTTATTCTTTGCCTCTCACTGTCTCTCAGTCTTCCCTTGCTGTTCTGTCTTTTCCTCCCTTGCATATCTGCTGGTATAAAAATATATGCAAATCATTATGTGGAAATGTAACTGATATTGGGATCCCTTTGTTTAGAAATTATATAGTGTTACTGTTGAAAAGGATATAATGAAAGTTTGAGATGATTGCAGAAAGCTATTAGGAACTCAAGGGGTTAACCTGAGACCAATTTTTAAACCCTGTTTCAGAAGTTGTGGAGAAGGAGCCTCAGTTCTGGGACATTGTGTTCTAGCTGCACGTGCATGAAATCGACAAGAACATTTTAGAAAGAAAAAAGGATGCTTGTTAAGAATGGGGGTTGCAAAGACTTATAAAAGAGAGAGAGAGGGAGTTACAATGTTTTGAGAGAGACACGGAGACTGAATGAAAACTCAGATGGATCTTCTCTGTTTATTCTGCCTTTGTAAATAGTTATTCTGAACAATTTTTTTTTATGTTACTGCTAGTATTAATAAACACTTTTTGCGAATTCTACAACTGCTCCTGTTTTTTTCTATGCTTCCTGATCTGTGCCTCGAGGACAGATGGTGTCAGCCTAAGTGGGATTAGGCTGTGCATATTCTAAACCAGGGATTTTGTGCATGGGTACTGGACCTAGTACCAGGGAAGTATAGAGAAAGGTATGGATTCTGCATCAACAAGTCCAGGAGTGGTTGCCAGGAGAATGGCAGCCAAACTAGCAGAGACAGAAGTCCAAGCTGAGATGGTACAGTCAGCACAAGTTATGGAAAAAGAACAGGCAGTGACAGAACGTGAAAGCCTGATTGCCTTTTTCAAATGGTGGGCTATACAAAAAAAAGAGATGGAAAACTCTGTGCAAAAGGACCAGGTACTGGTGCCATCTGCATCCACGGGGACACTTGATACTATCCCACCACCCAAGTGACTCTGACCATTAAGGGTGTATCGCACCAAATGAAAGTGGGGGTAGAACCTAAGTTACCTGTACCTGTGATTATTGAGAATGACTGTCCAGGATTTACTGAGTTCATCTCAGAGGAACTGAACCCTGCAGTTTCAGCAGTAGTGGTAACAAGAGCTCAGGCAAAGAAAATCTCCAACGGTGGGGACACTTTTCCTTTCAGTGATTTTGATTTGGACTTGTTTGAGCACAGCTCCAAGATCCAGAAATCCAGGAAAGAAAGACGATGCCTGAAGAAACTGTGACAGCAAATGACTGATGGACATAATGGGTTATCATATGAAAATGCTGAAACTAAGCTGATAACTGATTGTGATTTTCTTTCAGAGCAAGTTAATGATGTTTCTCTCCAGGGTTATTTTAAGCAGCTGGGGGTGAAACCAAAACAGAGTGAAGCTATGTTTAAAAAATGTAATGGGTTACTGTACAAAATATGGGTTAAACGTGAGACACAGGACCAGATAGAACAACTGGTTATACCACAAAAGTATAGATCTGAGTTGTTACAGATAGCACATGATAGTTCTATAGCTGGTCACTCGGGGAAGGAATGCACCCGTGTCAGATTGCTGTATAGATTTTACTGGCCTGGAATTCATGAAGATGTTGCTACCTATTGTAATACCTGTGCTGAGTGTCAGAAAGTAGCCCCAGTCACTGGAAAAGACAAGGTGCCCCTACCCTTGATAGATGTGCCTTTTGAGAGAATTGCAATGGTTGTGGTTGGCCCTTTAAACTAAAGTAAAAAGGGTAATAGATTTAGCCTGGTAGTATGTGACTATGCTACACGATACCCAGAAGTAGTTCCAATGTGTACTGTTACAGCTTCAAAAGTGGCAGCAGAGCTCGCAAAAATTTTCAGCAGAGTGGGCATACCTAAAGAAATTATTACCGATTAGGGTAGTAATTTTGGTGCTACATTATTTAAGGAGCTGTACAGTCTATTAGGTATAACTGCCATATGAACCTCCCCCTAGCACCCTCACACAGACGGTCTTGTTGAGCGTTTTAACCAAACCCTAAACCGCATGTTAGAAAGGTTTGTAAAAGGGGAAGGGAAAGATTGAGACCCATACTTACCTTATCTACTTTTTGCTACAGAGAAGTGCCACAGGCATCAACAGGGTTTTCACCATTCGAAATGCTGTATGGTAGGCAGCCAAGAGAGCCACTGAATGTAATAAAAGAAACATGGGAAGATAACCCCACTCAGAAACAATCTGTAACGTCTTATATCTGTGCCCTAAGAAAGAAGCTGGCAAAATGTGTTGAAATTGGCCATAGTAATCAGGAAGAGGCCCAAAACCAGCAGAAGGTATATTATGACCCTGGGGTAAAAGAAAATGTTTCTGAGCCAGATGAAAGGGTTTTCCTACTTACTGTTACCCACAACAGAAAATAAACTGTTAGTGAAGTGGCAAGGGCCTTATAGAGTGCTTAGATGTACTGGCACCGTTAAGTATTAGATTGAGACCCCTGAAAGGAAAAATCCTATTAAGATATACCATGCTAACCTCCTCAAGAAATAGGTTGAAAAATGCCAAAAGCTGCTTTGCTAGTTTTGCCAGAAACCGATAAAGAAGATATTGATGCAGTTTATGATAGACTGGAAAAAACTGTAACTACTGATGCTGTAAAGGAGAATGTTTCCTTAACCCCTGAACAAATCGCAGAAATTCGTAACTTGCTAAAGACATTTAACAGTACTTTTATCACAGTACCAGGTTGAGCAAAAGGGGTTGAGCATGTAATAGTGCCAAGGAATGATTTCCCTATTAGGCAAAAGACATACAGGTTACCAGAGTGGTAAAGAGCTGATGTGGTTAAGGAAATACAAAAAATGAAAGAATTGGGTATCATAGAAGAGTTGAGGAGTGCTTGGTCATCTCCAATGGTAACTGTAGAGAAAAAAGAAGGGTGTGTTAGAATCTGTCTTGATTTTAGGAAACTTAATCAAGTGTCAGAGTTTGATAGTTATCCTATGCCCAGAATAGATGATTTGGTGGACAGACTGGGGAGTGCAAAGTATATCAGTACCCTCAATCTCACCAAGGGTTACTGGCAAATCTTTTAGCTAAAGAATCCAGAGACAAAACTGCATTTGCCACATCTGTTGGATCTATCAGTTCACCACCATGCCATTTGGTTTACATGGTGCGCCAGCTACATTCCAGTGGTACATGGATGTATTTTTATTGCCTCACACTGGTTATTGTGCTGCATACCTGGATGATGTTGTGGTGTACAGTCCAGACTGGAACAGCCACCTGGAACACCTATGAGCAGTTGACCAAGCTATCAAAAATGCAGGTATGACTATTAATCCTACCAAATGTGCATTGGGCATGGAGGAATCCAGATATTTGGGCTATGTGTTGGGAAATGGAAAAGTCAAATCAGAGGTTTCTAAAATAGAAGCTGTAGCTAGCAGCCCTGTCCCTAAAACAAAGAAACATGTCAGGTTATTTTTAGGGCTGGCTGGTTCTTATCTGAGATTTGTTCCCAACTTTGCTGAGTTAGCTACTCCCCTCACTGGACTCATGAAAAAACAGTACCCAAATAATATGAAATGGTCCCCAGAGTGTTATGAAGCTTTTCAAGCCATTAAGGCTTCCATTATGTTCAGCCCCTGTTTTAAGAAGCCCAGATTTTGAGAAACCTTTTTTGTTACAAACAGATGCATCAGAGGTAGGTCTAGGTGCAGTCCTGAGTCATAATATAGATTGAACGGAACATCCTATTCTGTACATAAGTAGGAATTTGCATGACAGACAGCAAAGGTACTCCACCATTGAAAAGGAATGTTTAGCAACAAAGTAGGCCATGGAGTCCCTTAAGTTTTATTTGCTAGAAACTGACTTTATACTTGTAATAGATCAAAATCCTCTCTGTTGGCTTAATCAAATGAAAGATAAATCGCAAGAATCACAAGGTGGTACCTGGCACACAGCCATTGAAATTCAAGGTGATACACAAATCTGGTAAAGAGAATATCAATGCTGATTTTCTGTCAATATATGGATCAGGAATTGAGGGTTCTGAAGGTTGAAAAACAAATGTACAAGTTTAAACTTTACTGTTTGCTGAACTGTTATAGAAAAAAGGATACTGCACATGTGCTTAATTTCTGAAAGTTAGAAGCTAATGTTAGAGAATTAATAGAAAGTTTTGGAAACCTGTTTGATAAAACAGGTTCCCTTTTAAGGAGGGGGGTGTATGTGACAGGGTTGAATAGGACCCTGTCCCAGTTGTTAGGGAGAGTTTGAATGCAGGGATCTGTTCTGTTCTTTCCTTTCCTGTCTCTTGTTTGTCTGGTTGCGCAACCAGAGTTTCCTGTGAGACCTAGGATTTGATCACCCCGACAGTCTCTCTCTATTCTTTGCCTCTCACTGTCTCTCAGTCTTCCCTTGCTGTTCTGTCTTTTCCTCCCTTGAATATCCGGTGGTATAAAAGTATATGCAAATCATTATGTGGAAATGTAACTGATATTGGGATCCCTTTGTTAGAAATTATATAGTGTTACTTTTGAAATGTATATAATGATAGTTTGAGATGACTGCAAAAAGCTATTGGGGACTCAAGGGGTTAACCTGTGACCAGTTTTTAAACCCTGTTTCAGAAGCTGTGGAGAAAGGGCCTCAGTTCTGGGATATTGTGTTCTTGTTTCACCTGCATGAAATTGACAAGAACATTTTAGGAAAAAAAACAGGATGCTTGTTAAGGAGGGGGGGTTGCAAAGACTTATGAGAGAGAGAGAGAGAGAGAGAGTTACAATGTTTTGAGAGACACACAGAGATTGAAGGAAAACTCAGATGGATCTTCTCTGTTTATTCTGCCTTTGTAAATAGTTATTCTGAACAATTCTATTTTTTTATGTTACTGCTAATACTAATAAACACTTTTTGCAAATTCTACAACTGCTCCTGGTTTTTGCTATGCTTCCTAACCTGTGCCTCGACAACAGTTATCCCTTACATCCTGTACTTCTACTGCCTAGCAAAGAAGCATTTGGAAGGTTCTGTCTGACCTCATTCCAGTTGGGCCATGGCCATGTTGGTGCTTGTGCTTGATCTGTCCCTGTCGTAGACATGTATGGCTACAACCTGGAGCAGAGTTCACAGTTTTTCCAACTACACAATAAAACCTCTCCCCAACCCAGTACAAGCTCAGAAGAGCCCATTAGTGGGCTAGAAAAAAGCCATCCCTTCCCCCATCCTTGTCTTGCCATTCACCGCTCCCTTAATGTGCTGCTGGCCTGTCCTGCTGGAGACGTCCCCAAGTGTATGTTGCCTAGAGTACCTGCTGTGGGCTGAAGGATGGAAGAGACGGTGAGGGTTTGGCTTCAACTTCGTGCCTGGAGGTTGCTGCAGTAAGGTTTTTCAAATGACCCTCCCCAGCAACCCATCACCGACATGTACCCTACCCGGCAAGTAGAAACAGACATGCACCCTTTTCTAGAAATGAAGCTGAATATGGATACTCACTACCTCCTCTGTCCTTTATCCCACAGCAAATACTCGACAGCACCACACTTTTGGGGGGGGTCACCAGCAGGGCAGGCCAGCAGTACATTAAGGGAGAAGTGAGAGGTGAGACAAGGGTAAGGGGGAAGATTTGATTGTGTAGTAGCTTTGTAGTTGGATGCAGAATCAGAAATTTATGATTTCTTCACTGATGCCTTAACTAGCATTGGAATGGAATCAGAGTTAGAATTGGAAGTTCTGATTATCTGACATATGCACAACAGAATGGAATCCTATTCTCAACTTACAGTAATTCTTAGTAGGCTGCTAGGCTTCCAATTTAAATGGGCAGTCACGTGTGATGTAAAGTTCTTCACCCAGAAAAACATTTTTCCTGATAAGACGTCATGCCAGCCTTATTGGTGTCCATGAATTCCTAGCTCTGGTTTAAGACTCCCCTTCACTGTGATTTAGAATGATAAGGTTGGTTTTCACATACACCCCCAGTTTCTGTCAAAGATGATGTGGCAGTTCAATACTGATAAGTCTTTGACTCCATTCAAGTGTGTAACACGTCCTCTGCTTGTGCATCAGTAAATCGAAGGAACATAAGCAGCTCAGTTGTGTTGTGTCTTACGATCCTAATGGCGAACGAAGAACTGTAGAGCTACATTAGTGCTGTGTCCATTTCTCCACCCCTTGGACTTCAGATCACATACGGGTTCTGGGTTAGCTGAATTACAGTATGGATTCTTCTTGTGAGTCCTGTTGCCTTACCTACCAGCCTTATCTGGTGCATCTTTACTGCTTGAAACTCAACCCCAGAGTGGTGCTCTGTGGAAGAGATTGACTCTTAGAAGACAGGAATGTTCAAACCCCAATAATCCCTCACTATGCTTACTGTTACAATCAGCCTGCAGCTGCCCCAGAGAGTGGAATTTTTATGTAAATTAGTGAACTATGGAATGAAATCCAATCTCTGCCACGTGGTGGTGTTTCATCCTGCCCTCCAATGTCAGATTTATTTCTTTGCCTGAGGAAGAAGTCGCCCCGAAGAGCTCTCTTTGTCTAGCTTCAGGTTTACACATTTTTTCCTTTACCTTTTCTGAGTGTTTTGTTGAATGTATGTTGTCTGTTTGCCCCTTTATTTATTACAGGGTAGGGACTACATAGGCCTTTATGGGTGCAGTTGGGCTATCTTATGCATTTGTTTTGTTATGCTTAGTGTTTTTAAGTAGTTTATTGCTCGGTAGGTTTTTCTTTCCTCTCAGTAGAGGAGATACTTAGGCAGTTGGTTCTGGTGCCAGCCTTTATAAAGTTGGTGCACATGGCACCATACATTGGTGTCATGTGCATGGTGCATGCTAGCCCCCATAGTTCCTAGTTCCCACGGGGTTCTGATGCCTCCATTTAAGCCCAGAGTGTCATGCTATATGGAGGAGATACAGTACTCTAGAAATGCAGAGTTACAGGAAAGCAACTTTCCTTTTTAAAGGGACCACATGGGTGTGGGGAGGGTGCTAATTGCCCATTCCCTGACCATGTGTGGTTGAAATCCTCACCGGTACTAAAATGCAGGAAACATGAAGCTGTTTAGTTTGTGGGAAACTAATATTTATTTATTTGAAGTGTTTCACCAGGTAGACATACAGAGATATGCAAACCATCTTGTTTATAAATGTGACCTGGGGAAGGGGAAAGAGTATGCAGCAAGACAGAAATAAGCAATATAAACACAGTACACAAAAACAACAAAAATAAGATGAGCAGGGATTTTCAACGCTATATCTGAGGATCCAATTTGGAGGCATTCACATAGTTTTAAAAAGTTTAATGGGATAGAGATTTATACATTTATCATAACATAACATGTACTTCAGGTTTGTGCAGGAAATTGTTTTTAGGGAAGATTTTTATTTAAAAATGGAAATGTAACATGACAGTACTGAGTTTTGGGGAGTCCACAAAAATGATTGTTTGGTGGGTTTTTTTCAGTAAGTCTTTGCACAGAAATAATGTTTTTAGTAAAGCCACCACAGAAAAAACTCTTGTCACTGTTTTAATGTGGTAATTCCGTTACCTCTTTTGTTTAAAAGAAAAATCTTTTCTTGCCTTGCAGGCTGACAAAGCCACTTTAAAGCAAAAGTAATTAAGTGTCTTAAAACTGTTTTGGATACCTCTTTCTGGCATTGGGGTCGGAAGGTCTGTCCTGGATCTAGTACTGACTAATGGGGAAAGGATCACAGATCTCCATGTAGAAGGTCACCTGGGGGCCAGTGACCATCACATGGTATGGTTCAATTTGGCCACTAGAACTAAATCATCCCATTCCAAGGCAAAAATATGGGATTTCAGAGGGCCTGACTTTGATAAGATGGTCAACAGAGTTAAGCTATCTCTGGCAAGACGAAATACAGGTGCAGCCGTACAGGCAAAGTGGGCAAGCATTAAGGATGCAATACTTGAAGCAACATCCCAATGTGTTAGGGAGAAAACCAAGAGCAAGAGGAGGAAACCACTTTGGTTCTCAGAAACGGTAGCAGAAAAGATCAGAGCCAAAAGGTTGGCCTTCAGGAAATATAAGGGAATGCAGCAGGTCGAAGATAGGGAGGCATACCAAACTTCCCTAAGGGAAACAGGGAAGACAGTAAGGCAGGCAAAGGTCCGAACCGAGGAAACACTAGCATGAACAGTAAAAGAAGGGGACAAGACTTTCTATAGATACACTAGTGAAAGGAGAAAGTCCAGAGGGGGTATTGCTAAGATCAAAGGGGATAAGGGGGAGTGTGTGGAGGAGGACCAAGGAAAAACATCTATCCTAAATAGATACGTCTGCTTAGTATTTACTGAAGAGAAGGTAGGGCAGAGTCCACAGCTCAGCACCATGGACACAGGGGTGAGGAAGGTGTGTACAAGTCCCTTCACAAAAGAAATGTCCTACAAGAGCTTGCTAAGCTCAGGGTGGACAAGGCAATGGGACCTGATGGCATACATCCCAGGGTACTAAAGGTGCTAAGGGCGGAATTAGCAGAGCCATTAGAACTGTTTAGTGAGTCTTTGAGCACAGGAGAGGTCCCAGAAAACTGGAGAAGGGCTCATGTGATCCCACTTCACAAGAGTGGCAGCAGGGAACTATAGACCAGTCAGTCTTACCTCAGTAGTGGGTAAGATTATGGAGGCACTCCTTAAGGAAAGGATAGTGCAACACCTGGAATCCATAAGAGCACAGGATCCAAGACAACATAGGTTTACAACTGGAAGGTCCTGTCAAACTAATCTCATAGATTTCTTTGACTGGGTAACCTGAGTGGTGGAACAAGGGGGTGCAGTTGATGTCACCTACCTTGACTTCAGCAAAGCTTTCGATACTGTTCCACATAGAAGATTGATTAATAAGCTGGGTAGGCTCGGGTGGGTCAGAGGTTGGCCAACTGGGTGGCAAACTGGTTGGTGGGCAGAAAACAGTGGTGGTAAACTGTATACAGTCAGAAGAGATGCAAGTTACAAGTGGGGTACCTCAGAGATCAGTCCTGGGGCCAGTCCTCTTCAATATCTTCATCAGTGACATTGCAGATGGACTGGAGGGTAAGGTTTGCCTGTTTGCAGATGACCTCAAGATCTGCAACAGAATAGATGATCCAGATGGGGTGGACAGAATGAGAAGAGATCTGGAAAACCTGGCAAAATGGTTGGAAGAGTGGCATCTGAGGTTTAACGCAAAGAAGTGCAAGATCATGCACATAGGGAAGAGAAACCCTGAAGCTACCTATAAAGTTGGGAGGAGAGTTGCTGGCAATCACAAGGGAAGAAAGAGACCTGGGCATCATCATCATCACCACAGATGACCTGAAATAATTCAGCCAGACTACTAAAGCAGTAGGTAAGGCTAGAGAGATGTTGGGCTGTATTAATAGGGGTATCACAAGTCATAAGAGGGAGGTAATAATCCTTCTTTACAAGACACTGGTTAGGCATCATCTGGAGTACTGCGTGCTGTACTGGAGGCCGCACCTGCACAAGAACATTAACAAAATGGAGGCAGTCCAGAGAAGGGCAACCAAAATGGTGCAGGGACTGCATCAGAAAACTTATGAAGACAGATTAACGGAGCTCAATATGTATACCCTAGCACAAAGGAGAGAGAGAGAGGTGATATGATCGAAACATTCAAACATCTTAAGGGCATTAACAAGGTGAAAGAGTCTAACATGTTTTCAATGTAAGAAAAATAGCAGGACAAGAGGACATGGCATGAGATTAGAGGGAGGCCAATTAAGGGATAATGTGAGGAAGTTCTTTTTCACAGAAAGAGTGGTGGATGCATGGAATGGCCTACCTCAGGAAATGGTGGCTATGAATACAGTGCAGGGCTTCAGACAGGCATGAGATAGGTATAAGGGAGCAATACAGATGAGTATAAATTCTGTAGATGGGCCATTGACAGAGTAAAGGCCTGTGACACATTCATAAGGTAGAAAAAATGGGCAGACTGGGTGGGCCTTGCAGTCCTTATCTGCTGTCAACTTCTATGTTTCTAAGGTGTCACTTATCCCTTATTTAACCTTGCCCCCTTTCGTGCCCTCAAAAATGTAGTTGGCATCCTTTCAAGGAGCAGAAATGCCCCCAAATAAAACTGGTAAGTTAAATTGCAAATAGAATTCTCGCAAAAGTCATTTGTTTGCAGTTTCCTTAATAAAGAGCCTGTGCATTGCCTAAAACCAATATTAGTTTTTAAAAGCTGTTAACTATTATCTTTTATATCTGAGGTTTATTTTCTTTTACCTTTGGTTAATTAGAAGATGTTTTACTTGATGTTAATAGGTGTAATGTGTGGAACAGCACCCAGCCTGGCAGCTGATATATCTAGGGCTGTTCCTTCCAATACATCATCAGCTTTGTGACCTCACTGATTGACATCACAGCTGCTCAGGAAGAGCCACTCAGTGGTTGCGAGGTCAATCACCTGTGATGTCACTGTTAGTGACATTACAGTGCTTATGATGCAGTCGGAGGAATATAACTAGATATACCAACTGCCAGACAAAGTGCAAGCCACACATTCGGCATAACACTATCACATAAACTTTCTGGCGAGCAAAAGCAAAATGAAAAACACTTCAGACAGAAAAAAGTGACAAGTGACTGCTTAAAATCTGTAACAATTTCCTGTCAGCTATTTTGGGTTCTTGTAGCCCTTTGAAGAGCTAATGTTCTGCCTAAAACTAATATTAGATCTTCCCTTGTCAATCTTCACCATTCATTACTGCTTGGGTGTAAGCCGGAGGCTCGCACCTGCCATGGGAGTTTTTTGATTTTTTTTCAGAGGGGTCGATGCCGAGAGTGACGCATCGTGTGATGTGCGAGGGGCGGCCGCTAGGCACCACAGACTCCTCCTCCATCCCAATTCTGTTTCTCCCGCCATCGGGACTGCACCTGCTGCGCATGTTAGAGTTTTTGGTACTGTGACATAGGCCTAGTTCATCGTTCAAAGTGACTCCTTCATCCCGGTTTGTTTTTTCCCGACGCCGTTGACTCTGGTAAGTCCGTTCCATTCTTTTTTGACAGCGCCAGCACCTTTGCTGTGTTTTAGGTTATTTTCACATCATGTCCGGTTCGGGAGCTAAATGAAAGTCGAAAGCGGGCCATGCCCCTATGCGTCGCTGCTCCTGTGGCAGGCATTTTTCCGTGACGGACCAGTGTATCTGCCTTCGGTGCCTGGGACCTAACCATGACATGGACAGATGCGATGCCTGTTTCTTGATGGACAGCTGTGTTCTCGAAGTCCGCATGTTCAAAATCAGCAAGGCCCCACCGACTTTTGGAGGACGGCGTCACTCTCTGGCCTCCCAGGCCAGGTCTTTAGGCCCTTTCTCCGGGTCCCCTTCCAGGCCTATACGGTCTGGAAAGGAGGAGGTCTCCTTGTCTTCTAGTCTTGCCGAGGAGGAGGAGGCCTCTTTTGCGGTGTCGGGGGAATTCCATGACCCCTCCCGGGGCCACAGTGGGGACACCACCTCGTCAGTCACCTCTTCGGAGGTGCAGGCTCCCCCAGTGACATGGCCCGCAGCTGTCAGGTCCGGCGTGGGTGGACCCTCGATGTTGCTTTCCAGCGCCATCTCGGATCCCGGCACCACCTGTGGTTCCGGTGATGGGGGCAGTGTCATTTTGGCTCTTGGCACTGCTGGTGGTGCCACGGGCCCGGTCAACTCTGCTGGTGGTTCCGTGTCGGGTCCTGGCACCGAGGGTGGTGCCGGAGACTCATCTGGAGCTGCAGGCAAGTGGGGACCAGGTTCCGGCGTTGTCTCCGGTGCGCTGATGCCGAAGGGCGCCGTGAGTGGCACCGGCATCGTTCGCAGCGCCATTTCTCAGGGGACTCCTGGGGTGGCCAGTATTGAGGTCCTTCAAGTCACCTCTTCCTCGGAAGCAGACGACTCAGACATGGCCCCGTCCTGGCTTCCCGATTCCTTGGGATTGGAGTCTTCTGGGGGACAAGGTGTCAAGCGGCCCAGTGTGCCCATTCCTCAGTCTCCACAGCAGTCTTCTTCTGAGAACTCCCAGGCTGGGGGTGGCATGGGGGCTGGGGAGGGGTCTGTTCACCCAGAAGGTGCTGTAGCAGCTTCCGTCTCTGGTGCTGCTGTGCCCTCTCAGGGTGAACTAGGAGCCTTGTCTTCTGGGGGCTCCCCTCAGAGATCCCAGGGTTGACGGGCTCTGTCGTTGGCGTCAAGGAGGAGGGTGTCCTCTGAGTCTGAGGGGTTGAGTGGCCGGGGTGAGGCACATTGAGTTTCGCCTGCTGTCCCTCGGGGTGTAGGTAAGAGCCATAGTGCCGAGACCCGCCTCTCCCTCTTATGCTCGAGGGACCCCTCCAGTGGCGTTGCTGTGGGCTGCCCTTCTGGATCCTTGCAACCCCAGGTATGTCACAGGGGAGTATCCCCATCCAGGCTCTTACAAGGTCCGCATCTCCAGGGTTCCGTTCTGCGACCTGGTTTGCTATCCGGGACCCCGCCAGCTCAGGCTTCATTCCCCGGATTCCAGAGCCTCAGCAGAGGACAGTTGCCTCTTCGTAGGTACCCTACTCCCATTCCTCTGCAGCCACCACTCTCTCTCCTGAGCCATGTCGGTCCTACAGGTCCGTTATCCTGGGAGATGTTCAGAGGCACTGCAGCGGCCTTCCCCTTATATGTTAGATGTATGCATGAGCGGGTGTTTCACCTATCCCCACCACTGCAGGAGTCCTCTGGACATTCGAGTTCCCCATTTTCCTCGTCTCCCTCCTCGGAGGGAGAGGAACCCTCTGCTCACCTTTCTTCTGACACTGATTTCACTGAATATCAGCGCTTCCTTTCAAGGATGGTTGGGAACCTCCGTATCTCCTTTGTTAGGTGAGACAATACTGAACGGGAGATGCGTGAATTCTTCAGTGAATTCATTGCCTAACATTTGGTGGTGCCATCCTGGCCTATTCCTTTCCAGGAGACATCTATCCATTCCTGGCAGTCTCCAGCCGACACTATCCCAGCCCCGGCACACCGCAGGAGGAGGAGGTATTGTGCCCCATCTGAGTCCCTAGGTTCTCTTCCCAACCAGTCTTCGGGATTGGTATCCCTAGAGACTCCTTCCGGGCGCCGCCTGGTGCATGAACAACCACCAGACTCAGATTCTCTACGATTTGACCGGTTGGGGTGAACAGTGTTCTCTTCCTTTCGTGCGATGTTGTGTATTGCATCTCGTCAGGCACACCATGCGGCTTACAACAGGCATCTATGGTCGATGCTATCTCAGCTTCTAGCATCAATGCCTGATACAGAGCAATCTAGACAGGCCATTTCCCTTTCTGCTATAGGCCTAGAGCTGGCAAGGCACCAGGCAAGGGCATCTTACGACGCCAATGAGGTGGCTTCCAGGCTTGCAGGGACAGTGATCTGCATTAGGCGGACGGCATGGCTTAGTCTGTCAAGATTGTCACCCCTGGCCGGGTGTAGGGTGATTCACTTCGCTTTCCGGGGGAACCCGTCTTTTCTCCACCAGAGCTAGGAGGCTTCTGCAGGGGCTTCCTCCATCTCCTCTTCTCCGGGGGACACTTCCTAGCTCTCCTCAGCCTTAGGCTTCTCGTCTAATTAGCCCAGGGTCTCTCCCTTCTGTTTTCCACCAGCAAGAGGCTGAGGGTCTTGTTCCTTCAGGGTTTCTCTTGTCCCCCCCTTCCGGGGGGGGGGCTTGGCACTCACCCAGGAAGTAATGAATGGTGAAGATTGACAAGGGAAGATATGAAAATTACATACCTACCGTAATTCTTGATCTTCTCTTGTATCTTCACTATTCATTACTGATACCCGCCCACCTTCCCCTCAGGGGCCTCCTTCTTCAGCGTCTCCCCCTCCCTGCTCATTCCTTCCTCTTCTTCGTTGGCCTTTAAGTCCCCCCCAAAAAAATTATCTTGATTTTTCCATTCTTCTCTGGACGGATCCTATTTCCTCAACGTAAAAGGGGGAACTAGTAGGATTTATTCTATCCTGAGGGAACTCTTTCTGATTCCCCCTAGGGGTGACCTCTTGGCTCTTTCTTAGCCATGTTGTTCAATTCACAGTTAACAAGACTGTCCCTCTAATGGCTCGGCTCCCTTTTTACAGGTTTCTTCTGGCAGGTCTTAATCTACTATTGTGTCAGCTTCTGCTGGTTGGTGCTCTCCTGGCACTTCTCTTACCTTGAGCTGATGTTCTTGCCTTGCCTTCAAGGAGTCCAATTGAGTTCCCACTCTATCCTTTTCGTAAAGGGGTGCCCTCTGTAGAGCTCACCCCCTCTCCACGCACATCTGTGTTAGCACTTAACAAGGTGCTGGGGGCTTCTTTCCCTTTCTAGTCGGAGGCGCTCTCTTTCCGGAACAGAATTTCTGCCTTGGCAGTCTGTGAGCTCTCAGCTAGAATTTAAGGGGTTGGGATGATGGGAGGTTAGAGAATCTGCCCTTTGTGTTGAATCTGTGCAAGCGGTTCGGTTGAACCGTCTTTTCAGTCCTATCAAGTGGGATCCTTGCTCCCTTGTTTTTGGTTCCGAGCTTATAAGCCTTTAAACCAATATCTCAATGGGCGGAGTTCTCACCTCCCAACATTCCTTGTTCTCTTCCCTCTCTTCTTCTTCTTCCTTTTTCTCCTTTTCTTTATCTGTTCCTCCCTTGGAGCCGCCCCAGAAGTGAGGCCCTGCGGTCCCTTAGGGTAGAAATTTCCTTCTCTTTTTCTGTCCTCTACCGGCTTATTCCTTTTTCCTTTTATATCCTTTCCTTTTTGTATCCCTCTGCTCTCTTGCCTCGCTCTTGTTTCTTACCTTTTTTTGCCTCTCTGGCTAACAGAAGTGGGATGGAGGAGGACTCTGCGGTGCCTAACAGCCGCCCCTCACACATCACGCAATACGTCAGTCTTGGGGGAGGTGCCGTCGGCGCCGACTCCTCTGGAAAAAAAAAAACTCCCATGGCAGGTGCATGCCTCTGGCTTACACCCAATCAGTAATGAATGGTGAAGATACAAGAGAAGATCAAGAATTACGGTAGGTATGTAATTTTCATTTTTTAAAAGCAGCCAACCATTACCTTTTATATCTGAGGTATTTTTTTTCTTTTGCCTTTGTTTAATTAGAAGATTGTTAACCTGATGTTCATAGGTGTGATGCTTGGAACAGTACTCTGCCTGGCAGCTGACTTATCTAGCTCTACTGCCCCCCACTACATCGCCAGCACTGTGATCTCACTGGCTGTGATGTCACTGCTGCTTAGGAACAGCAATTCAGTGACTGCCAGGTCATTCACCTGTGATGTCTCTGCCAGTGAGGTCACAATGCTGATGATATAGTGGGGGCAGTAGAGTTAGATATGTCAGCTGCCAGTCTAAGAGCTGTTCCACACATCCAGCACAATATTATCACATAGAAGACTTTCTGATGAGCAAAAGGAAAAAGGAAAATACTTCAGAAATAAAAAGTTACAGCTGACTACTACTTAAAATTTGTGTTCTTTTCCTGTCTGCCTGTTTTTGCTCCACTAGCTGTTTAATTCATTCTAAAATGTGATCCAAAACCTTTGAAAATCCAGCCATGTGACTTTATTTTTACTAATGCGTGCCATTGCTGTCTAAAAATGTTCAAGGAGGGACCTGTATGCCAGTCGCAGAGAATAGCTTTGGAAGTTGTAAATTAAATTGCCTGTTTACTGCTGCATTTTTAGAATATATATCAATGTTTCCCTAAATCATTTATTCATTTGAGTGTCCAAATTTCAAAACAAAAGGATGGTTGCACTTCAATCATAAATGCTTTAGAGGAAACACTGTGAAGTGAACAAGTGTGTGTGTATATGCATGCATATGTGTACACACACACACACACACACACACACACACACACACACAGACACACTTTCATTTGCCTATAAGGTTTATGTGATATATTTCATTACTAAAAATGTTTCTTCTGCTTTGGGCTTCCTAAGTTTAGATGGAGGAGCACACTATTGCTGTTGTTTAATAGACTATTTATTTTGTACAGAAAAACAAAATATGTAACACACAGCTCTGTACCTTTTGCTTTATTTGAGTGTACAAAAATGAGAAATCGTAAGAGTGAAAAAACTGTTACTAAAGAGCCAGTATGAATCCCCATATCTGTGTGTTCCTTGCCTTTTTTTAAACACATCAAACAATAGCTGCAGTATAATTTAAGGAAGAGGAGCCAGAAGGAAAGATCAGATGGTCTGATACTAAACCGCAGTTGGGGGGGCAGCCACCTGCAGTCTTTGTGTTTTGTACCCATAACTATGCACCACTGTGCAAAACTGTCATAGGCAATAGTATGTACAGGTTACAAGAAAAAGAAGCCCCCCATAACCACAATGCAAATAGCCTGACCTGTGACCTGTCACTATGCTTAAAGTCACATCAGAGTGGCAACACTGGGAAAACAGGTTTCCCAGCTGGATGTGTCAACCCCCTTCTCTTACCTAAGCTTTCTGGTTCCTGGTAGACTGTTGATTCACCATTTCCCTTCATGTACCCATGACAAGCCTCTCTAATGAGCCAGTGGTCCCCATACCCGCTCCCCCTTTGATAAAAAGCCCTGGTGGCCCAGTGGTTTCCCCCTCTGTAACCCCAGCACACCTTTCTACCTGGTAATTCCATCTTTAACACACCCTGTCTTCTAGACCGTTGTCCCCCAATTGCACCTGGATGCAGCACTTGCCCTTAACTGGTTGCAGGTGCATACCCCCAGTCTGGTGAGGGACAATCATGTGTTCATGAATGACTCATTCGTTAATGACCCTGCTGGTCATTTGCATATGCTTTCTTGATCCTTTTCCTACCATCCATAATGACCACTGCAGGCACATGGGAAGTTTTGTGACTCCTGGTTGCATGTTACTGTCTAGTACTAAATTGTCTATGCAACCACTTCATGTCAGCCTATGTGGCTGAGAATTGGGTCCCATACCTTTTGGGGTTGACCTGATCTCTAATAAACAAAGGCTATTCCACATTGATGAGCGCCAAGAAGGATGAAACACTTCAGCAGTTGTTTGAGGCTTGCTGAACGGGATGAAGACATCTGTTTCGGGTCATTTTTCATCCTACTAAAGCTTTTATGTTGCACCTTTAAAAATACTGGTTCATACACTAGGCTACAGATCAACCTTGTGGTGGGTGGACTGGAAATAGAATATTTGGATTACATCACCACCTAGAAGTTAGAACACTGCACAGAGTCTTAAGAAATCTTCCCAGAATCAATCTTCTCCATGGAGTCCCACTCTTGGGTCTAAGCCAGAAGCACTAGGACTCCATGAGAGCAAATCTTTTGGCCAGAGGGCCAGCAATGGCTACTGGTCTATGGCTCCAGCGTGATCCCACATGGTGACACTTGGCCAGTAACCATTGTTGACTACCTTGCCTACCTCAATTCTGTTTTTCCCACAATCAAGTGTATACCATGGGAATGAGTCACATTGCCTCAGTTCACCTATGTTCATTTCTTCTCTGTCCATCTTTCATTTTATCTGTTTTTTTAGTTTTACTTAAGATTGATGTTCAAACATAGTACATACAAGGACATAACAATCTAAAGTAATTTATACCAGGCAGAGACACAAATGGTCAATCTTCCTGGACTAAAGTCTTCACTATTCATTCACACTATTGGGACTACGGCAGAGGTGCTAGGACCCAGTGGGAGCCAAAAATCTTCAGGATGGCCGGTGCTGAGGTAAGACCATGCATGCGCGGCACCGTGAGACTGGCTCGCTCACACCTGTATAGGCTATCTTGGAGTCAACCCTCCAGCCACCTCAGCTCCTTTTTTCCGGCCATCGAGTGCACTTCAGTGAATGACGTCGCTTGCTCACTGGGAGTCAAATCTTCACATCTGTACGCAGCATTTAGGTGCTCAGTTTCACTTAGTTGTGTTTAGTAGTACTTCTTTTATTGAATATTTAAAAAAAAAAGTTATTTTCTGATAAAAGCAAACTATTAGCCTGCCATCGACGGAGTCAACCACAGACAGTATCGGTGACGGTAGGGAGACTTCGCTGGAAAGTTGTTCTGGAAGTAGGGCTGTATCCGGTCCCTCGCCCTTTATGAAGGGGTGATCTGACCACAGGCAGTCTGGTGCTCAGGTGGGAGGATAGCTTTCCCAGCAACACAGAAAGAAGCTGACCTGTTCCCGATCCTGGTCGGGGACCCAGCACCACTCGGCCTCAAGCTCTTCTTACTGTCAGAAGAAGAAGAGATGGTATTGCTCGAGGTCGCCCTCTGGTAGCTCTGTCAGGTGGTCTTCGGTAGTGGGGATCAGTAGTCGTACTCTGACCCCTCTGAGGTCCCCAGGGATTTCTGTTCTTAACGGATGGGATTCCCAACATAGGAGCCCCTCTCTGTTCTCTGATGGGGTTTCCGGTGGGCAGTTTCACCACTAGGCTGCTCTTATGGAGCAGTAGGTACAACATCTGCCTTGTCTGCTCTTGTCTGTGGACCCAGTTGCTGGGCCTTCGGGTCTTGGGGTCACTGGGCCAGGGCCGGGGCGGTTGGGGCAGGATGCACGTTTGGTGCCAGCGACTTGAGTTTTCTCCCTCTCCAGTAGCGACGCCTTTGCTGGTTCCACATGCCTTCCTCCCTCATCAGGTTTCCACGCAGGGGCAGGGGCCAGCACGGATACTATTTTCCTCTCCCTTTTCCTCTAGGTTTGACAGAGTTCGAGTTTCTTCGGTTACACAGATGGTGCTGGGTTCAGTGTCATGTGCAGCATTGGGTGCTTCGATGCCACGAGGAGCGTCGACCTCAGTTCTGCGTTTGGTGTCGACCATTTCGGTGCCGCATGCAGTGCGGAGTGCTTCAGTGCCGTGCGCAGTGTCGAGTTTCTCGATGCCAATGTGCATTCTGGTGTCTCCTGTGTACCCTTCACCTGGATCAGACTTCAGTATAACAAGATTAGTCCCTTATTTCTCAGGAGTGGAGGTAGAACATGATGAGTCTAATCCTGACCTAATTTTGTCTAACGGTGCCAAAGATGACTCAGTTTGTGACCTGGAAAGCAAGCCTTCTGTCTCAGCGGAATCCTCAGTTGAAGACCTTTCTTTCCAGACCCTTCTTAGGAATATAGGATCACCCCTGGCTCTTAAAACCTCCTCTGTAGACCCAGGAAGGCTCTTGCACCTCAAGTTCCTTCATGTTCCTAACATTCCTATGACCTTTATAACCCCTGTGCCCCCTCCTTTGAGACCTTGTCAGAAGCAATGTGGACAAGGCTGGCACTTATCCCTTCTGTGGCCAAGGCCGCAGATAGGAAGTACGGTCCTCCTAAGGAAAACCCCTTCCTGGCATCACAGCCTTTTGCAGATTCTTTAGTGGTGCTTGCGGAGAATAAGGTTGTCCTTCCCCAGGAGACCTCAGCATGACCAATCAATAAGGAACCTCGTAAGGCTGACACCTTAGGGAAGCGAGTATTCACAGCCGCAACCCTAGGTATGCATCTTGCCAGTTATCAGGGCCACTACCCTCAGTACGAGTACACCCTGTGGAACACTCTTAAATCAATAGTTGAGAATCTCCCAGAGTCTGATGTTAACATGGAGCTTTTTCAGACTATTACCAGGGGTATAGTGTCCAACAATCATCAGCTAAAAGCTTCTATGGACGCCTATGATGCTGCCTCTAGGGTGGCTGCCACTTGGATCTGCATCAGGCGGCACTCCTGGCTCAGAACATCAGACTTCTCACCTGAGGCTCAGAGGCAGATGATGAATGTCCCCTTTGACGGTGCTTATCTGTTCGGCCCTCCAGTTGAACAAGTGTTAAAGGCTGCTAAAAATACTAGGACTGCCATTAAGACAGCCAGGCTGGCTCCTGCAGCCCCTCAAAGGGGTGGGAACCATCAGCAATTTCGTAACAGGCAGTCCTTTTGAGGTAAAGGCCAAGGTGCCTTTAGTAGAAACCAAACTCTGCCGCAAAAGAAAATACAGCAAAAGGCATAGGGCCGAAAGCGCCCAGCGCCACCCTCTGAAGGTCTGGCCCAGTTCCCACCTCAGCTGTCTGAGGTGAACACCTCTATGGCAGTAGGGGGATCTGACTCAGTTTTACAACTGGTGGAAGACCATTACAATCGACAAATGGGTCCTCAAGATTGTCCGAGAAGGATACTCTCTCACTTTCACAGAGATTCCCCCAGATCTTCCACTCAAGCGACAGCACAGCCTGTCCACTGCTCAGTCAGACCTTCTTACTTCCAAGATACAGGACCTCCTAAAGAACAGGGCAGCAGAAGTTGTTCTGCAGGCAGACCGGAACACATGTTTCTACTCCCATTACTTTCTGGTTCCAAAGAAAACAGGCGGCATGTGCCCAATTCTCAACCTCAGAAAGTTAAACGTGCCGATTCAGGGAGAAGTTCGAGATGATCTCCCCAGGAACGCTACTACCACTGGTTCATCAGTATGACTGTCTGACATCGCTGGATATGCAGAACACCTACCAGCATGTGCCAGTGCACCCAAGTCACCACAAGTATCTCCGCTCTGTGGCCCTGGGTCAACACTACCAGTTCAGAGTCCTGCCATTTGGGCTCTCCTTGGTGCCTCGAGTCTTTACAAAGTGCTTAACAGTTCTTGCAGCACATCTCAGAAAACTTGGTGTTCAAGTCTTCCCTTATCTGGACGATTGTCTCCTTGAAAGCCCATCCAGGCAGGAGACGCAGGAAGCAGTCGCCACTGCTTCACAGTTCCTCACATCCATGGGGTTCTGTTGAATCTGGAAAAATCCCAGCTTCAATCCTCCCAGCAACTACTCTTCATAGGAACCCTCCTGGACTCCTCCACAGCAAGGGCTTTCCTACCAGAGGACAGGAGTAATGACATTCTTCAGATGGTGCACTACATCAGAGGGAACAACTCTGAGCTCTTTCAATGCAGCGTATGTTGGGCCTCATGACATCTTCCGTGTTCACAGTGCCTCTAGCCCATCTACACTTGAGGATCACACAGTGGAAGCTCAGCACTCTATGCATAGTCACCGACCACACACTCACAGTCCTTCCACATAAAAGTGACAGAGCCTCTGATGAGATCACTTGCATTGTAGATTCAGGAAGACAAGCTTATCCAAGGTCTACTCTTTGCCCCACCGGAAATCTCAGATCACCATCACCACAGATGCATTTCTGATTGGTTGGGCAGCTCACTGCCAAGATCTCACACTCAGAGGGTTTGGAGTCAGGAGGAGTCCTATCTGCACATAAATGTTCTAGAGATGAGAGCTGTCCTGTACACTACTCGAGCCCTGAAGGATGTCCTCTGTCACAAGGTAGTTCTTCAGATGGACAACAAGGCTGTAATGTATTACATCAACAAACAGGGCAGAGCGCACTCCTACCATGTATGCAGGGAGGCCATGAGGATGTGGGAATTGTGTCTAGAGCACGATGCTCTGATTCAAGCTGTCTACCTGCCGGGAACTCAGAATGACCTGGTAGATCACCTCAGAAGAACAGAGGTGGATCCCCAGAAATGGTCTCTCACACCAGACGTCATGCAATCACAGTTTGACAAATGGGGCAGTCCAAACCTGGACCATTTTGCATCCCCACTCAACACAAAACTGCCTCTATTCTGCTCCAGAAATCCAGAACCTGGCATTTTCTGTCAGGATGCATTCAGACTGCAGTGGACAAGACACTTTCTGTACGCATTTCCTCCTCTTCCATTGGTTCCGAAGGTGCTGCTCAAATTGGAGACACAAGGGGACAGGATGATTCTAATCACCCCATACTGGCCTCGACAGATATGGTTCCCATTGATCAACAAGTTGTCAGAGGTTCCCCTGAGGCAACTCTCTCTGCAAACAAACCTCCTGATGCAGGGAGCTCTGCTTCATCCCAAACTGCGCTCTCTTCATCTCCATGCCTGGCTCCTGAGGAGATAGAAGTGGATAGGTTTCAGGTTTCTTTACATCTTTGCATGATTTCTGCCTACCATAAGCCAGTACAGAACATGATGGTGGCCCAGTTACCACTAGTCAAGAGATTACTTACAGGTGTTCTACACACTAGACCTCCAGTCAGAAAGCCAGTGGCCACGTGGCATATTAACCGTGTGCTAGATATGCTCACCTGTAAACCTTTTGAGCCTCTAGCCACCTGTGACTTGAAGTTTCTGACCTGGAAGACTGCTTTCTTGGTGGCCATTACCTCCGCTCACAGGATTTCTGAAATCCATGCCTTGTCTTTCACAAGGACAAGGTGGTACTTCATACTTACCCTAAATTCCTACCCAAAGTGGTCTCAGAATTTCACCTTAGTCAGACCTTAGTTCTTCCTACTTATTTTGCCAACTTCCAGAATAAAGGAGAACGCACCCTTCACTCCCTGGATGTCAAGAGGGCTTTGGGATTCTACATCGACAGAATGAAAGAGATTCACAAATCCAAGCAACTCTGTATCATTCAGCATGACCCTCAGCCCAAGCCTGTTGCCATTACATTTAGATACAGATTTAGATACATTTCTGAGTGATTAGTGGCACGCCTTCGCCATTGCTACTTGATGGCGCAGATCAAGTTGGAAGGCCGGGTTTACTCTCACTCTACCAGAGCAGTTGCGGCATCCCTGGCAGAGACTCGTAACATGCCTATTGCAGTTATTTGCAAAGTGGTTACTTGGAGCTTGGCGCATACCTTTGTGAAGCACTATGCTCTGGATGTCCACGCTAGACAGCATACTTCCTTTGGCAGGACAATCCTTAATGGACTGCTGTCCTGAGTGAGCTCTGTTCCCTGCTGCCCTGCTTGGGGAATGGTTCTTAGCTTGGTACTCTCCCGGTAGTGTGAATGAATGGTGAAGACTTTAGTCCAGGAAGATATGGAAATTACATACCTACCGTAATTCTTGATCTTCTTGAACGAAGTCTTCACCATTCATTCACATGCACACTGACCATCCCCCGAGCTCATTCATCCAGTTTCTGGTCTTCACTCCCTTGTTGGTCTGGGCTGTGATGACATTGTTGTGTTAACCCTTCTTACACGGGTCATCTGGGCTATCTTATGCCCGGATTAGGTTAGCTTTTCCTAGGTTTAGTTATGCTGCACCTCCTCAGTCAAAAAAGTACTGAGGCAGTTGGAGGGTCGATGTTGAGATAGCCTATATGGGCACAAGCCAGTCTTGTGATGCCGCGCATGTGCGGTCCTACCATGGCGCCGGCCCTCCTGAAGATTTTTGGCTCCCGCTGGGTCCTAGCACCTCCGGTGTAGTCCCAATAGTTTGAATGAATGGTGAAGACTTTGTCCAAGAAGATCAGGAATTACGGTAAGTATGTAATTTCCATTTAATTCCTATGCTGAGCCATCTGTCATTACTATAAATGTTACTGTCTGGTTGCACAACCTGCAACCGTAGGTTTTTCCATTTTCTAAGTGATGCGATCCAACCTATTAGGTGGTGGCTGATGCCCTTATGTACCAATCTTGCTTTTAAGTTATAAATTCATTTATATACTCAATAGAAACATAATAAACATTAGTGCCAACCTGCTTATAGAGAGCAATGGAGGATCTTATGTATTAACACTAAGCACTGGTCATTATACACACTCCCTTAAACCAGTGCTTTAGCTATTCCCAGTACATACTACCTGTAAAGTTAATGTAACTTTGTTATGAATAACTCATTTAACTTGCATAAGAGTTTCCCTCAAACAGAGTCTAGTGCACTCCCCCAAACATGGCACATATTAGAAATTATACATTTTAACTGCCTGAATTTGCTTTTTTTACTTTAAACTCCATGAAAAAGGGGTCCTCTTAGTTATCAGATTGGAAGTCCAGTGTGAGCAAGCCAAACCACCAAATTGTCAAGGTGGGACCCATGGTTTGATCCCTACACTAGCTTCCCAGCTTTGAAATGCCTACAGTGGTTACTCTTAAATATAGAGTGCATTACCTAATTGGTTCCTTTTAACAAAGTGCTTCCACCCAGGAAATGTCATAGGTGGTCAAATGAAGCATGCTAAAAGGAGTACCACAACTCCCAAAACTCTAAACACATCCAAAACTAGCATGCTCTAACCTTTGCATTGCTCACAAAATATAATTCACATTTCTACTGAGGGATGCTACTGATTTGTGGCATGTAACAAACAAACAAACAGAATATAGTGCACAACCCCCCCCCCCAAAAAAAACAGCACATATTAGAAATTAAACATTTTAACTGCCTGAATTGGCTTTTCTTACTTTAAACTCCATGAAAAAAGGGGTCCTCTTAGTTATCAGATTGGAATTCCAATGTGAGCAAGCCAAACCACCAAATAGTGACAAGAGCAACTGCACTTGTTCTAGCTTCTGAGGGGCCAGGGTATGTGACATTACCTCCATGATGCCTTAAATTTTACAAAATGTGGGGGAAAATCCACTGGTTATCATACATGCTGGTGTTAATGATATAAACAACACCCCATTTAATCAGTTACAACAGGACTATGTGGTGTTATGTAACCTGTTACTTGATAGGGGATGCTGTGTATGTATATCTGAAATTCTACCTGTCCCGAGAGCAACATCTACCATGATGCAGAAAATCAAAGCCCTAAATGAATGGCTGAGAAAGTGGTGTTTTAAGCAGGATATACCCTGTATTACCCACTGGGAATCATTTTCAGATCGTTCTTCCTTGTTTTGCTGGGACAGTTTACATCTCAGTCGTAGGGGTAGTACACTTATGGGGAAAAGTATCACTAAAATCATAAATCATTTTTTAAACTAAAAACAATGGAGGAGAATGGGTCTATTCCCAAGTCTCTAAATACTTACCAAAATATTATTACAACTAAATGTAAATTCCTAGCTTGAATGCAAGATCTTTAAACCAACTCAAATTAGCAGAACTCGAAGCCAAATGTAAAACTTTAAATATACAGTAGGTGTGGTGGGAGTAACTGAAACTTGGTGGAACGCATCCTCAATTTGGTCCAGAGAAATTCCAGGTTATAAGTTATATCATAAAAAACAGATTAGATAAGCAAGGCAGTGGAGTTTGTATGTACATACGAAATGATAGTCCTTCTTTTGAAGCGTGTTCTCCCTTTCCTTTGGAAAGTATATGGGTTAAAATCTTATTGAAGGAGCAGTCCTATATAACTATTGGTAACATCTATCGACCTCCATCTGCAAATTCAGATTACACAACTGATATGTTTAAAGAAATTACACATTTTTCAGAATCTCAAGATACTGTAATATTTGGTGACTTTAACCTCCCTCATATTAACTGGGACTCATTCTCAGGACAGTCCTATGCCGAGAAAGGACTAATAGATGTGGTAGTTAGTACTGGATTACAACAACTTGTTACTGAACCCACTCGAGGTCCTAATATTTTGGATCTATTATTTACTAACCTAGAGCAACAAATTAGCAATTTACAAATTTGGGATCCACTTGGGACCAGTGATCATTCATCTATTCTTTTTGAAATTCAACAGTTTAAAACTACACAAAGGAAGTTATACTGTACAAAAAATTATAATAAAGCAAATTTTTCTAAAATCAATGAATACTTACAAAACATAAACTGGGACTCTAATCTTCTTAATTGTACAATACAACAAGCGTGGGACTTTTTTAAAAACATTGTACATTATTTGGAAAATACCTTTATTCCATCTAAGAGGAAATTTAATAATAAAGGAAAAATTCCCCCTTGGTTCAACAAGACAATTAAAAATCAGATTAAAATAAAAATTAAACTTTTTAGGAAACTTAAGAATAGTTCTGTTCCATTTAAAACTACTCTATTACATAAATACAGACTATCTGTGAAAAACTTAAAAATTTCTATTAAATTGGCAAAAAATAAGCTAGAATTTAAACTAGCTCACACAAAAGACTGTCACAAATCTCTTTTCTCCTATATAAATAGTAAAAAGGTGTATCAAGGACCATTGGTCCCATTATAACCAATGGCTCTTCTCTATCTGATATAGAAACCTCAAATCTCTTTAATAAGTACTTTTGTTCTGTCTTCTCTCAAAAATCACCTATTAGTACATTTAAAGTTCACCACATAGATTATCATAGGTTCTATCCAACTGACATTATACAGGCTATCAAAAAACTAAAAAAAAAATACTAGGTATTCATCCATGGTTTCTGATTGAAACCTCTATAAATATTTCTATACCTTTATCAGTTATCTTCAACAAATCCTTACAAGAAAGCATTTTACCAAATGTTTGGCGTTCAGCAATAGTTACTCCCATATTTAAAAAAGGCAATAGAGGTTCTGTGCAAAATTATCATCCAATTAGCCTGACCTCAGTGGCTGGTAAATTAATGGAACGAGTAATGAAGTCTCTAATAGATCAAGATTGTAAAAAATTAGGAATTTATGATTCAAATCAGCATGGGTTTACTCCCAAGTATTCCTGCACCACCAATCTGATATCTTTTTACAATAATATAAGTACTCTACTAGATGTGGGTATCCCTACTGATGTAATTCTTTTGGACTTTAGTAGAGCTTTCGATAAAGTCTCACATGAAAAACTCATTACTAAAATGCACAATCTAGGTTTGTCACCTGATATTGTCAACTGGACTTTAAACTGGTTGACAAATCGTTCTCAGAGAGTCAGAATTAATGATATCTTGTCTGATTTGGGTAGTGTGACAAATGGTGTACCACAGGGGTCGGTCTTGGGATCAACATTGTTTACTCTCTTTATCAGTGATTTACAAACAAGGCCAAATAACTTCATGGTTAAATTTGCAGACGATACTAAATTGGGGGGCAAGGTTAATAATCAAGAAAATATTTCTGCATTAAAGAAGGATTTGGAAAAATTAACACTTTGGACAAATGAAAATCATATGCAGTTTAATCAAGACAAATGTTTAGTAGTGCATTTCGGTGTAAATAATCCAAAAACTATATATTATATAAACGGACTACCACTTCACTCATCAAATTGTGAAAAAGATTTAGGGATATATGTTAATAATGAACTTACATCAAATGATCACTGTGTTAGAACTGCTTGCATGACCAACAGACTTTTGAGGCAAATAAAATGCACTTTTGTTAATCGCACTGACAATGCCTTATTCCATTGTATAGGGCATACATTAGACCGTATCTAGACTATGGCTCCCCTTTCTGGAATCCAAACAAAAAAAAAAGACAGCAGTTCTTGAACAGGTTCAAAGGAGAGTAACTTGAATGATTCCAAGATTAACAAACTTGGATTATCAGAACAGATTAAAAGCTATTAGTCTCTTCTCTCTTCAAACTAGAAGATTAAGAGGTGATATGCTTATGGTTTTTAATTTAATAAATTCATCAGATCTAATGGAAAAATGTAGTCTAACACTCTCCAAAAGGAGACATGTTCCGAGACTGTATAATAAACAGCTTGAAGTAAAAACTTATAAAACCAGCAAAAGGGGAAACTTTTTTCCAATAAGAGCATCCATTGTATGGAACACGTTGCCACAAGAATTGGTAGAGGCAACTAGTGCCACTGTCTTTAAAAACAAATTAGATATTTGGTTGAGGGATAATAGATAAATAATGTCCCACATAGTGTGGGGAACAGTCTCGATGGGCTCTGGCCTTCTGCTGTTCTTTCATACCAAGTAATACCAAGTAATCGTCAAGGTGGGACCCACGGTTTGGTCCCTACACTAGCTTCCCAGCTCTGAAATGCCTGCAGTGGCTACTCTTAAATATACAGTAGCGTGCATTGCCTAATTGGCTCCTTTTAACAAAGTGCTTCCACCCAGGAAATGTCATAGGTGGTCAAATGGAGCATGCTAAAAGGAGTACCACAGCTCCCAAAACTCTAAACACATCCAAAACTAGCATGCTCTAACCTTTGCAATGCTCACAAAATATAATTTGCATTTCTAGTGAGGGATGCTACTGGTTTGTGGCATGTAACAGACAAACAAACAGAATACAGTGCACAACCCCTCCCCCCCAAACATGGCACATATTCAAAATTAAACATTTTAACTGGATGTGTTTAGAGTTTTGGGAGATGTTGTACTCCTTTCCAATCTGATAACTAAGAGGACCCCTTTTTTCATGGAGTTTAAAGTAAGAAAAGCTAATTCAGGCACTTAAAGTGTTTAATTTCTATTATGTACCATGGTTAGGGGGTTGTGCACTAGATTCTGTTTGTTCATGAATTATATTTTGTGAGCAATGCAAAGGTTAGAGCATGCTAGGTTTGGATGTGATAAGAGTTTCCCTATAGTGGAAAATTGTGCTGTGTGAGTGGCCTATGAGATCAACTTAAAGGAAAACTAAACCCCCTTTTTCACCAAGTGTTCCTGCGAGTTAGTTATCTGAATGCATTGCTTGTTAGTTCTCCCCTTGTTGTACCCACCTTGAAAATCCCTCATGGTGCCATCTTTTGAGATATTCCATTTTTTTCTGATCTTCTTATCAGTATGTATACTGGAGAGTCAGTCTCGTTCATGTGAGCCGAGAGACATCATCAGAGTGACTCATTCCCATGACTGAACAGTGCGTGTATTCTGGCTGCATGAATCACGATGCTGTTGTGGATGTAATCGCTGGTGAAGTCAGGATGCAGAGGCTGTACTTGGCAGCTATTTTATTATGGAATGTTTCTGTACAGGGGGGACTTGTTATATTTATATTCAACAAGTTTATTTAGTTTCGTGCTCAGTGAATGGAAGCTTGACAGTGCTCCTGCTGTTGGAAAGGATAACTGCAAACCGTGTGTGAAGTGCAGGGGGCTATCAGCTATTGCGACGGAATGTATCAAGAATGAAAATCTTCCCATACATCAATAACATTGTTCCTGAAGACAGCCTTATGTTTTTTTATTTCCCTGTGCAGTACAGAACAACATGTTGTGGGAGCTGACAGTGTGCAATATACACAGTATGCAGATGTCATCGGGCATGAAGCAGAAGTCAATGACAGTTGCTATGAGGTTTATGCAGTCATAGTTTCACAGCAGCAGAAGCACTGAATCCTGTTATTTCCCTACTGTCTTCTGTCAGTAATAAAATGTCATGTGAGACTCCTGTCCTACTTCTGTGTGTGTCCATTTGATGCATGCCTTGTCACCCTGCAGTCATTATTGGCATGCTGTCTGTCTTGGTAGGAAAGTAATGTGTCCTCTTTTGTTCCCAGTAATATGTCTTATGAAAGTGCAGAACAAAAAAAGAAAGGTTGTCATGTTGTTAACCACTTATAGTCTGATTTCAATGACATTGCAAATGGGATGCAGTCCTGCGATCACATTTGGTTAAGAACTGTGTCCTGTGTCAATGAAATGTACTATCATTATTTTGAGGGAAGTTCATACCCTTTTAGGGATGCTTCCAGCGTTTACTGGAATTCAACCTCTGGCTTGTCTTCATTTAGACTGAAGTTACCTGTGAGACAGTATGTGTATCATACCTATCACTATGCTGGTGACCTCAAATGAGCTTATGTCACTAGGAAGTTGGCTGGGGGGGGGGAATGCAGTGTCTGGTATAATAGTCTCCTCTCCTGGGTGCGGTAGGGACATGGTGCTGCTCTTCAGAAAAAAACCCTGGGGACTGGATGTACTTCAAGATTGGTCCACCATGGAACTGGGCTGGAGGCGATGCCAGATGCCCTCAACTGGTGTGTGAGACTGCTCTGCCTCTGCTGTATGTCACTGCATGTCTGTACCTCTGGGGAATGGCGGAAAAGCAGAAACCTTTTCACTGATGTGCATGGTAATGGGACATGTGCTTCTCATGAAGCCAGAGGCAACCCGAGGGCTGGTAAACTGTGCATCTCTTGCCCTCTCCCTTGTGCCAGGGGTGAGGGCAGCCACAGGTGGAAATCTGTGTCCATCACTGGCCATATAGAGATACTTAGTGGATACCAGTAGGAAGTTGCTTGGGGCAGAATGGGGGAGGCCCCCACCCCAGCTCTGGATGGAGCATAAACAGAATTGACCCCCCCCCACCAAAAATAATCCACAACTTGCACACAATACACACAGCCAGGTACCTACAGAAGTGATTGAGCAGGTGGAGCATTGAAATTTACACAGTATAGGTTGAGTACATTTTACAATGCCAATGCACTAAGGACCGTTGCATGAAATGAAAATGGATGTGCTCCAGAGGAAGTCACAATAGCTTGTTTTGAATGGTCAACTGTTATGGGTGTTATGTATTACTGTGTGTGGCATTGTGTGTACTGGCCACTTCCACACTACACTTCACTCGTACTGAAGGAACACATCCCTGCTGTTTACTGATCCATCCCAACACACACTCCAAGTGGATGCACCCACGGATGACAGTCCAACTCATTTCCAAGAGCACACCCCTACCACGAGACAGGGCATGTCACCATCATGCGACACTCCACTATTCAAGTAACTACACTCACAGGATGGTGCCCCAAGCCCATTCAGAAACCTTGAGCTGAGCAACTCAAGATGTTTCTTACATGTTGACTTGTGTCCCCCCTGTGACACCCTCATGAAAAACAAATTACCTTGCTTTTGTTAACCACACATAGTGCTTAGGTCTACATTGAATTCGTGGTGCTAGACAGAGCACTTCTTGGAAGAGCGGTGATGCCTGACATGACCCATGACATTCTTTTCAGAGAAAAGAGTCTAGCATTTACCTGTATGATGAGGTGCTTGTCCTGTGAGACCTTCATATTGGAAGTCTGATGGTGGAAATTACTGTTTCCTTTTTTTTATCTAAATATTTTTTTTATTACCTTTTACCCTCTGGTCACCAGGTCCCTGAGGCATCTCACTGTAGACACCTGCTTGTCGTGTCTGCCCTAAGACCCCCTCCTGTCCGTAGAGCCTCCTGGAAACCTGACCTGACATCAATGTCCCAGCAGCAGAACCATTGGCTTGTGCTCCCAAGGGTGTGCTCATCTTCCACTTACCTTGGGTGCTCCTTCAATCTACTCCGGTGAGCTTGACGCAGGCCAAGGGATATATGGACCAGGGAAGGCATTGTCCAATGGTGGGCGTGGTCCGTGTGCACCATCATCTCCTCCGGACTGGGGGTTTTCCTGGTTGATGCTTGAGCATGATTGTGATTCCTCCACCACCCTTTGGAGACACTGACCTGCAATGATGGCCAGCATGTGCATGGCACACTGTGAACTACGAACGTGCACTATGGCCTCCCGCCCACCTTGTGTGACCCACATGCGTAGTACCACTCTCCACTGGGAATCACTGGAGTCCATGAGTCACCACCTACAACACCCTGGGCAAGGAGAGCTGTCATCAAATGCCCTATCTTCACCCTCCCATGCCCAAACACTGGCTGACCAAGCTAGTTCCCGACCCCGGGTCGGCAGCGTGGTAACGGGTAAGGTGCAAGACGCCTCAACCCTCTACATCAGGAGGCCAGCTAAACTGTTGCCTGTTGATATTCCCTGTTCAATGTCAGAAGTATGGCTCATAACTTGCTGTATATCTGCTTCTGGAACAAGTGTCATGTATATGTATTTCCAGAAGTTCGTGGCAGCTTCTGGTCACAACACCAGTGCCATGCGCATCTGTGGGATCCCTTTGGTCACTGTTGCCTGACATATTGCAAAATGTGTAGGAGGACCACAAAGTAAACATATCCATACATATACAGTGGTGTCCCCCAGGATGAAACCCAATTCTGCAGCATTTTGCAGCACTCTGCAGAATGCTGCAGCAGACCTACTGAATAAAGCAATGTAATTTCAATGGCAGTTAGTCCCTTTTGTCATTCAGGAAAATGTGACACTGCCAGGATGAAGTGAATGTCACAATTTCCTGCATGACAAAAGGGACTAATTGTCATTGAAATTTACTTACCTGTATTTATTAGCTTTTGGTAACCAGGTAAGTGCGTTAGGCAAAAGACCTGCTATTTTCAACCATGACCCGGGAGTGTATAACAATAAAGGGGACAATATTACAAAGGATAAGACAGGTATATGCACAGAAACACTGGACCACCACACAGGGTGGTCAAACAAGGGTACAGAGTAAAAACAACCATGTATGAGTTGGAAACAACAAACCATCCAGGTAATTATACAGGAACTTGGTATGACTACTTAGCAATATTAGGCATGGAGTGAGCAGAAGAAACCAGAGTGGGAATTAGGGTCAATTGCCGACACCAGGAGAGATCAAGTAAGAAAAAAGTGCTTTTTTGAATGAGTTGTGAGATGGGGAATGCTTCATGTCAGTGGGAAGAGAGTTCCAGAATTTGGGAGCAAAGTGGGGGAAAGCTTGCTCACCCATTTTAGTAGAGCAAAGAGGAATGGCGAGCAGGGGAGAAGTTGAAGACCTTAGATGACGAGCTTGGGTAACAGGTTTAAGCATAGCTGCAAGCGCGTCAGAATGTGGTAGATGGGATAAGAAAACAGTAAGGTTACCTAGAGTGTAGGAGCACATGCCATCGGGAGTCGGCCAGTTCAGTGTAGAGTAGACAAGGCAGTGATGGGTGAGACGGGGAGCCGACAGGGCAAATTTGCAGATGTTGTTGTATGTGGTGTCCCATTTATGTAGATCCACTGCTTTGGCATGAGAGAAGACAGGAAGAGCATATTTCAGCCCTGGAAGCCAGACCTCCTGGCCTACGGAGACCCAGGCTGAAGCAGTGAGTGAGTGACGTGCCCTGTAAGTGGCTCCAATCGTTGAGTTGACGTGTTGACACACCTCATTGATGTGCAAGGTGAAGTGGAGTTGGGGGTCAAGAGTCACCCCTAAATATTTAAAGGTCTTTGTGTTGGTTGTTACAGATCCGTGAGGGCATTGGATTCGTAGGTAGTGGGATTTGACATTGACTTTCCTTAGGGACCCAAAGAGCATGGCCTGTGCCTTAGATTGATTGAGAATTAATTGGTTAGAAGGGAGCCAGGCCTTGGCTAAAGGTAGCTTAGGAAGAAGCCCAAAAAGAATACCAAAAGGGTGTCGAGCTTTGAAGAGGCGAGAAATCAGACTATATTGAGACCGGAAAGTAAGGTGATAGACGTAGATGGGAAGGACAGGAGAAGAACAAGATATGATGAGTACGATGACTGAAAGGATCTCTGTCAAGATGCAGAAGGGCGGACTTCCTGAAGAGAGAGGGAACAGCCAGGGCCACCATTCAACTCCATTCAACAGCGGAACCTAACTACTGAACCTATGAAAGCACTAACCCTGTCTAATATTATGACCATCGGTATGGAGGAGAGGAAAAAAACATTTTGAGGAGGAAACATCTGGGGATCCAAGGCCTAGGTCACCTTCCCTCCAGGCTGAAGGACGTTTTGGTTAGTGACAGCTCAGTTACTGCAATTTAGAGTTGATATTGAGGGAAGAGGAAAATTCCAATTTAAAGGAAGCTCTCACTCTGTCCTTCTAGCAGGATGCTGTTGAGGGTTACGAGCAATGTCTCTACAACTAGACGCCCAAAAGCAAAGGAGGAGGGAAATGACCACTGAGGCACTCAGCCAGCCTGCACGAACCTACGAAATAGACCAGGTGACCCAGAGGCAGTCAGATAGAGAATAGCCTAGAGGGGACCTCCAAACCCACTCGGGCAGCTAAAGGGGCCACCGCTAATGAGAGCCACACCCCTCATGGCTGGAAGTTGTAAATTCTGTCTCCAGAGGTGTTGCTGATATGAGAGACGACTGAAGGTCCACCCGGAGCGAAGACATTCTCACTATGGCCCAGGGAGAAGGACCCCGCCCCAAGCTTCACATGCTCTAGATGAGGACTTTGTGGGTGTGTAGCGAGACCGTCAGGTATAGGCTAGCCCTGAACCATGGAGCAATGGACAAGGAAGGCATGTCTCTGAATGGAGAGCAGGTAGAGTTGAGGTAGCATAGGACCTGTATGAGGGGTATGCTTAATTAGTTGATGTGAACGAGTAGACCTACAGACAGGACAGATTGAGCAATGGAGACCTGACATGGGTTCGTAGGAGGCAGGTTGCAGGAGCAACTATGGGAGTGCATGCCAACTGGGTCCCTTGAGAAGCCAAATTAGGAGTGGATCAAACAGCATTGAAGTAGAAACAAGAATGGCCAGGTGAAGCCCGCAGCTGATGGGTGAGTTACGAAGTACCAGTAGTAGTGAGGTAGGAACTATGAAGTCAAAATGGACAAGTGGACAAGTGGAGGTTCGAGATAAATATACAAGGTATGCTGATGGAGGGAAGCCTGAAGGCTGGCAGGAACTGCAGAATGGGAATGAACGATGCAAGGGGGAAAGACAATGATGACAGGGTGAAGCCCGCAGCCTACGGTGAGCTGAGAAGCCAGCATGGGAAGAGAGGAGGGTCAAGAACAAATAGACAATATATGATAATGGAGAGGAGCCTTGAAGGCCGGTACAGGTAAGGTCAAGTATGATAGCAGGTAGGGTACAGGAAGGTTGAGGTTCAAGAATGAAGGGAGGGTGACACAGAGCAGAGGGAGACACGAGTTGAGTGGTCCGAAATGTAGGGCTAGGGTCAGAGAAAGAGACAAATAGAGACAGTGATGACGGGATAGGGAAACATCCCCAAAAGAATGCATGGGACAAGGAAAGAGAAGAAGTGAGGGTCAAGGGAGTGGTGGAAGGTTGGAGCGCAGTAGTCAGGAAGGATGGAATGCACACGGGGACTGTAGGCGGGATTAGGTGATAGGAATGAATAGACCAACAGATAGGTCGAACTGAGCGAAGGAGACCTCTGTGTGGGTCTTGAGGAGGCTGATTGTGGGAAGTAATGATGGGAGATATGAAGCAGTGGTAAAAGACTGGGTGACGTGACACTGAGAAAGCCAGAGTAAAGAGAAAGCTGCCCATACTGCCCAGAGCCAGGATGCCCGCAGCGATGGTGGAGTCCCCTGTCATGGGAAAAACAGAGCAGCCACAAACCAGGCACCCTGATGCCAAGCAGCTATGTAGGAAGGGAAATAAAGTAATGAATAAAACCAGGCAGCTGGAGGTGGATGGACAGGATGGCAAAGGTAAATGACTGGATGGGAGCCAGCAGCCAATGCTGTGCCATCAAGAAGGGGAGTAAAATATAGAGTGGGTAACAGTAGAAAAGAGCACAATGGAAAATTATCAGTGAGGATGGAGAGAGGAACTTCACATCCAGAAATGCGGCTGTAAGAGAGACGCTGGTTGATAATGGTACCCTATGCAGTAGGCAAGGCATCTGTCAAGAGATCTGTTTGAACATTGTCAGCCCCAAGAGACATGGCATAGGTACCAGCAGAAGAGTTCAAACACCGAACACAGGGAAAGGAAGTATCAGGAGTTGAATGAATCAGAGGATGGCACAGGTATGGGAAACATGAAGAGCCAGGAGCGGATAGTGTAAGTAATGAAAATACTGAAACACCATGCAGCAGACACAAGTCTGGGTAGGCAACAGGGGGTCCCAGAGGTGTCCAACACAGAGCAGGAGCATGAACGAGTGCATGGCAAGCAGTGAGTACACCAGAAACAACAGTGCGATAGATCATGGGAAACAGTATACAGCCCCATCGGGAAAATGGAGGTCAGTGGTTCTGAAATCTGGCAATCCGGTTCAGCGTATGCTGAGCAGGCAGGTCCGCCATAAGTGAGGCAAAGGCAACACTCAGAGGATCGACTGTTCTGCTGCACCAGAATGGGTCCTAGAGGTGGGTAGTTGTACAGAACTTGGGTCGGAAGGAGCGGGTGCGGCGGCTGGAAGGAGGGCCCAAAAGGATAGGATAGAGGAGTGGAAACAAATGGGAGAAAACAAGGGAAAGAAGATGATAACAAAAGGAAGGGGGAGACAAACAGAAGAGGAGACAGGACCGGGCAGCAGAAGGGTGGGGGGAGAAAGAGCGATGCAAGGAGAAAGGAAATGGTTGCTAAACAATGTGACCGATGCAGAGCGAGAGGAGTATTGAGGAGGCAAGAAATGGGAGGTGGGAATGAGCAGCCGGAGGTGCAAAGGAAATGGGACCAGTTCAGAGGGAAGAGAGGCAGTGCCTCTGGCTGCAACGAAGAAATGAATCCTAGAACAGTCCAGCAGTAGTGGCCTTTTAAGGCCTGATGGGGTAGAGACATTGTAGTTCTGCCCAGTGAACCACAGACATAGGCTTAACAAGTATGCTGTCACTGCAGTGACAACTTTACAGCGGTCTCATTGATACCAACAAGATCAACAGATCGCTGTAAAGTCTGCTTGGGACCACATCACTCTATCTCCTGGTCCTACACCCCCTCCCCAAATCAGCTACAGTACGGAGTTGATTGTTTTGAAATACGGAATGTGCGGGTGTCACAGTCTCCCTCAAAAAAATACATCACTGTTCTGATGGCACAATGATGACTGCCACTGCGGTTGACATAGTGCCGTAGCTGCAACATGGCCTCAACATACTTCTGTGTCGTGAATCTACATCAAAATGTATGTATACGTGTCTGCCTGCCTCTCTCCATCTGGTTCTCTCTGTCCTCATATGTACATGTAGACTTAATTGTATGCATTACATTCTACCTTTCAGTGATGTACCTCATTGTTTCCCACCTGGTGACACACACTGCTGTTATGGAGCACTGTATCAAGTGTCAAGCAGGGCAACTGCTGTTACACTCCTCACACTGTCTTGCCTGCAGGCATGCAAACAGAGTCGGACATGACTCCCACCACTGGCATCGCACATGGACATTGAGGGACCAACATATGGTTTACTCCTTGATGTCCACTAGCACATACAGCAGGTGCGATGGCATGAGAATGTCAGTCTCCATCCCCACATCCAGTGCGGCCCGTGACTCCACCCTGTCTTGTGCTGTCAGGATGCCATACCATCTGGACAGTTGCAAGTCTCACACAAGCAGCATTTATTCCTCCCCCCTACCACTGACCCTTCCCGTTTCTCAGCACCGTCCATTGAGACAGCACATACTGCAGTGTCTGTAAATCACCCAAAGACATCATGCAAGTGAACCCTACTGTGTCGTGGGTGTTGCAATACATAACTGACCATGTGCATCAACCCTACATGCCACGGGGCAGGCCCCTGACTGAGTAGTTGAATTCTTGCTAATAGCCAGTGTGTCATTTTCCTTGTTTGGATGTCCAGATCAGTCATCGTTGTTTGTCATTTTGAACATTATCTTGATGAAATTATATGTGAGGTTCCATTTATACATGAGCAATTAGCTTCCTACAGTAAGTAAGTCTTTGGACCAGCAAGTGCTGTCCTTCCATGATCCTGTGTGGCAATAATACAGCCATCCAGGCTAAGAGGAATTTATCATGAACCATCAATCCGGATTTACTATATCAGGACAATCGTAATGTTTGTTGCTACTGGTAAGCGACAAATGGGTTTGATGGATTGGATGAGACTGCACTATTCCATGTACCCCAAAACCCTGGGAGTGTCACAGTTCAGCCATGTAACACCCCAATGTGGGACCTAATCCTGCTTGACCCAAGTGTCCTATAATCTTGCAACAGCATTGGATCTCCACGGAACTACCCTTTGCAAATCGTGGGACTGCACCAACTACCCTTTGGTATGAAACTTGTGTAGCATACAGTCATATGAATACATGTTGTTTCTATTTGTAAAGCAAAGTGGCTTACTAGTCATGTAGCTGCACATTGCACTGCAAAGAATAACAGCACAGTAAACCAATGAACATCATCAAAGTGACTGGAAAAAACACTTTATTGAAGGACTGCCGTCTTTCAGGCACACATAGTCTACTTCCATTGCCCATATTGTTTGCATATAAACATGTTGCCGCATGAAAATGACTGTGCTTTCACAATGATTGACTTGCTATGGCGCCATCAGGCAAAGCATTGAAAGAGATACATGGTCACATTTCTGCTGATTTCTTCCAGTTGGATCCTCATAACAGTTCAGTTAATGGACTGGTCATCTGCGTGGTGCAGATGTTAATATCTAACTCCAACTTGTGCAGCTTGTAACACTTATATAGTACCATCAGTCACACAATGCCATGGACAATGTTGGGACATGCAATGGCCGAGTTACACTGTTGAGGCCACAGAATTACCCGGGTCTCCAATCAGCGTGCCACATGTGCTGAAGACGAGGGAACAGTGGCATCAGTCAGGATCTTCAAGGCTCCACAGTGTACAGCAGCTTCACTTTGGGAAACTCAGTTGCTGTTTCTGAACCCCAGCAAGGGGACACATTCACCATGGTTCGTGCAGCATGTGTGTCGTGCATAGGCTACCACACTTGTGACACATGCACATCGGGGGGGATGTGGGTCCCACAGCTCCCCATCATCATACACGACACAAGGCAATAGCCACTTGTGCACATGATCCCTGTCACGCCAAGAAAGAGGTGCTGTTGCGTGATCTGGGGTGAATACCATGCTGGAGCTGTCAGTACAGAGACATATACAGACATCAAACCACTTTGAGTGCTGCATACAGGAGTTTTTCACTTTCAGTGATATACAGGCTGCCATACCTGTGGCATACGACCAACTGCACATACACAAGGCACCTCTTCAGCCTCATATGTGGCACATATGTGTGGCGTTCCAGCCACCCAATGTGATGTGTCATGGAACAAAGCAGGCAGAGGGTGGTGTTGATGTGGATGGTAGCGTATGGTGCACCTATGCTGTGGGCACCACCGAAACACCACTACACCTAAGCATGCAAGCACCTTCCTTGGAGTGGAGGGGGTGTGGCTGTGTACATGCATACACCTGGCAATGGAACTGCGCACAGTGGGACAGTGGAATGCTTAGCACTACCCACTGGTGGTGGGCCTGCCAGCTGGACCACGTGCAATGTAAAGTTCTGCAGGTACACACAGGGTGGTGATGGCATGCACCCTGCCACTAGTCTTTTGTCCCATGCTGTGTCATCCATCCCTTCCATGGAAGGGTAGTAACACTCCTTCCACTCCCTGATTGACAACATACACTCTGTGGTCATCCCAAGATCTATCCTGTACCCCACATCCAAATCCCTGTGATGGGTGTCACAGTATGCCAGTCAGGCCTCCACAACATGGCAGGTATCTCCCAACCAAAACAGGCCCAGGCCCACTATCCATATCCTGGCAGACAGCACGCAGGTACACTGCCAAGCACATGGAGCTGGACAAGTGACCTTCAGAAATGTGCACATTGCAGTACAGTGAGCTGTCACACTGCAAAGTGACCGTGTAGTGTGGCAGTTCAGTGTGCTGTAACGTGCACAGCTTACTGTACGCATTGCTGTACAGTGAGCTGTCACACTGCAAAGTGACCGTGTAGTGTGGCAGTTCAGTGTGCTGTAACGTGCACAGCTTACTGTATGCATTGCTGTACAGTGAGCTGTCACATGACATGGTCACTTCGTAGTGTGGCAGCTCACAGTTCTGTAACATGCACAGCGAGCTGTGTGCATTATGTCACAGTGAACTTACACTACACAGTCCTTACTGACATCACCATTTGACACACAACTGAGGTGCATAGCACAAGGGTGGCTCACACCACCTCTCAAGGATATGTAACAGTGCAGGATCACTGGGGTAGTGGGAGGGGGGCCTGGTTAACCATCGTGGGGGGGTGCCTCCATTGGCATACTAAGCAGGTACTGATGGGAGGATTCACTACAGCGCCACTGATGGCTAAGGTGTACATGGATTGTGGGGCATGGATTGCTGTGGTGGTGTGATACACAACTTGCATCATGTGTGCGTTGCACAATGATGGACCCGGTAGGGGGGGGCTACAAAGATGGGGTGCAATACCTGTCTTGGGCACACACTGTCACCATGGAAATGTGTGATCTTACTTCGAGATACAGCTCTTGCAGCAGGTTACACCATTAGGACTGAAGCCGTCAGGCGTCAGGACCCCACGGAAATTTTCTAGCTAGCAGTCTTCAGCGGGGACCACCTCCGACGTCGGTCCCACCCCCAACATCAGGCATAGTATATAAGGAGGCGGTCCCACCACAATCCCCAGTTCTTTTCCCACCGTCGACATCACAGCATCAGCCTCTCGGTCACTCTCTAGCGCACGACGACTAGGAAACTTCAACATTTTTTCTTCTCTTTTGTCACTGGATTCGTCTGATGTCCTCTCCAAACACCTCTTTGGAGGGTCATCCATCGAAGTGTGCCTGTGGCAAGCAGATCCCCTTCAAGGATCCTCACTCGGCCTGTGTGCACTGCCTGGGCCCAGACCATGACACCCAGGCCTGCTCCTTCTGCCAGGGCTTCAATAGCCGCACTAGGATCCGCCACCAGAAGGCCCTTCAGGCTTTTCTTCTTGAGGAAAACTCAAAGCTATGGATAGAGATCCTTCCTCCAAGGGGGAGTCATCTGGGAAGTCCCATAGACATCACAAAAAGCACCGGGAGAAGGCAAGACCCAGATCCTCTTCTAGGGCCTCGGATTCCCGCAGCTCCGGCTCCAGGTCTGGCCGCTCTCCCTCTAGGGCTCACTCTCAGCCTCCCCCGGTTCTGGTTAGATCGTCCAGTGGTTCCTCCTCTCTGCAGCCTGTCAAGACCTCCAGGCTTGTGACTTCATCCACTCCATCCAAGGCCTCGTCCAAGTCTGGGGAGCGCCACAAGTCTTCCTCCCATCGTCCGGACTCCGACATCAGGTCAGTCTCCCAACCGCTGCCACCCCAGTGCAAGACTAAGGAGCTGACCTCCCTGAAGTGGACGTTGGACCCGATGTTGGCCAAACTCCATAGGCACTGTTGGGAACCAGCTACCAGACGACACCTCGTCAGCCGCCGCCCATGCTCGCTTCTCGAGGACATCGGGCTTGGGACCGACGCGGCTATTGCACAGGGAAGGACCACACCACCGCCTACCGACACTGGTTAGAAGGCGTCGGAGGAGGAGGACACCACCCAGCCCGAAGGCCAGGCGGGTGACTCTGGAACCGTTGCCCTCCCATGGGAACCCTCCCCGGAGCGGGAGACCCCCGGGGACCTGACGCCCGACCCCTGTGACAGACCACCCGTTCCCGGCCCGTCATCAGGCTTGAATCTGACAGAGGTGAAAGAGCTTTTCACCTTCTGGTGGGACACCATCAAGAAGGATGTGGTCACCGCACAACCTCCTCCTACGCTGGCTACCCCTTCAACACTTGCATCCCCACTCTCACCCAGGGGGTCAGCAGGGCGGTCATCGACCCCCAAGGAGTCAGCATCCCTTCATAGGGGCAGATCTTCAGACAGGAGAAGGCCTCCTTCAAGATCCACTTCAGGGTCCCCCAGCCCCAAGAGACCTAGATGGCATCGGTATACCCCGTCCATGGAGGACTCCAGATCTGACACCTCTGGGTGCTCCAGAGCTCCTTCTTCAATCAGCGTCCCTTCTCCAGACCCACGTGACCTTTTGCAGGTCTCCTCTGGATGACCCCTTGTTCGCTGAGATCATGAGGCATATCCAGAAGAATATGGGGTGGGACGCTGAAGAGCTAGACCCCGGAAGGCAACGACTTGCCCGCTACCTTCCGCAGGAAGACCCAAAGCCTGTGGTATTGCCACCCTTGGTGGACACCTCCGCAGACGTCACCAAGGCTGCGTGGAAGTGTCCGCATTCGACTCCGGCAGTGCCGAAGAAGGCTGACCGCCTGTACAAGGCCCCAAGGGAGGACCAGTACCTGTTGAACCATCCTCTGGCAGATTCCCTGGTCATTACGGCCTCATATGACCGGTCTCAAAAACCGCAGCACTTGAGCACACAGCCAACGGACCCGGAGTCCAAACAGCTGGATGTTCTGGGTAGGCGCACGTACGCGGCGCCTCGACTTGCGCCATTAGGTCATTAAATTACCTCACCCACGTGGTTCAATTCCAGAACGCATTGTGGGAGCAGGGACAGGGCCTGGTTGAAAAAATGCCAGATGGTGGCCAAAAGGAGGAGCTGTTAAACCTCCTCCGTATGGGTTCGGACGTGGGACCCCAGGTGCTTAGAGCTGCATACAACTCTGCGGACTCTTCAGCCAGAGCTGCAGCCTCAGGCGTGTGTCTCCGGAGACACTCGTGTCTCCGGGTTTACCCCGGACGTCCAGAAGAATGTCATGGATGTCCCTTACCATGGCGATGTTTTGTTTGGCAAGGCCTCGGAGAAGGTGATCACCAAACTGCAGGATGCCGGGAAGGCGGTTAGATCTGTGCAGGCTATGTACAGGTCTCGACTCAGTTCCTTTCGCAGGAACCAGAGTCGTTTTCGCAGCCAGACTCAAAGGCAACAACCACGTTCCGATCAGCAACAAAGGGGCCCCTTCACCCAAAAAGCCCAGGCTAAGACATCCTCAGGCAGAGGCCAACGAGTTTCAAAGTCGGCCCAACCTGCAGGATCCAATGCTGCCACAGCATGACTCCTTCCCGGCCCCCGCCCCTCCTCAGGATCAATGGGAAATGAAGGTCGGGGGTCGCATCGCATGCCACCTGCCAGGGTGGCGGTTGATCACCACCGACAGGTGGGCACTACAGTTGGTCGAAAAAGGCCATTATATAGAATTCGTAGGCAACCCGCCCACACGGCCTCCTCTGCTTTCCCGCTACTCAGGTCAGCATGCCCTGCTTATACAGCAGGAAGTGCTCGCGCTTCTAGAAAAGGAAGCTTTGGAGCATGTTCCAGAGAACCAGAAAGGGTTAGGATACTATTCGCACTTCTTCCTGGTTCCAAAGAAAACAGGGGACCTCCATCCAATTTTGGACCTCAGCGACCTCAATCTGTCGGTCATCTACAAACGCTTCCGCATGGTGACCCTTCCGGTCTAATCCACATGCTGAAGAAGGACGCCTTCTTGGCATCCCTGGACATGCAGGACACTTACCTGCACATCCCTATTGCTCAAGCACACAGGAGGTTCCTGCGCTTCGAGTTTCAGGGCCGCCATTATCAGTTCCGAGCGCTTCCCTTCGGGCTGTCATCAGCACCCCGGGTATTTACCAAGTGCATGGCAGTTGTGGCGGCGTCTCTGAGGAGACAGGGCCACTACGTGTTCCCATACCTGGACGATTGGCTTCTCATGGCTCCCTCCAAGGAAGCATTGTTGATGGCCATTCAGCATACCCAGACCCTTTTTCAGTCTCTGGGCATCCTCATCAACTACAAGAAGTCTCTCCTGGTACCGTCCCAGAAACTGCAGTTTATAGGGGCAGTTCTGGACACCGTCAAGGGAAAAGCCTTTCTTTCCGAGGACAGAGCGGAACACATTCGGTCCCTCATAAGGGACCTGTCAGAGAAGAAGACCGTCCCGGCCAGACTGGTCCTTCGCCTGCTCAGTCCCGATGGCAAGACTCCACATGCAGGGTAACCCAGTGGATGTTAAGGGTGCAGTGGGACCAAAGGCAAGACCATCTGCAGCAGCCAGGCTGTGATTCAGGACTGGCAATAGTGGCTAGACCCGGGAACCCTCTCCATGGGGGTTCCCTTCACAGCGCCATCTCCGATGGTAACTCTCTCCACAGACGCCTCAGGGCTCGGGTGGGGAGTGCATCTGAACGGGGTGAGATCTCAGGGCACATGGACAAACCAGGAATCTCATCTCCACATCAATATACTGGAGATGAGAGCGGTCCTCTACGCCCTGCAAGCCTTCCAGTCAGAGATCCCACCGAGTACTCTTCTGTTGCAAACAGACAATACTGTGGTAATGTATTACCTCAACAAACAAGGAGGCACACACTACTACCCCCTTTGCGGAGAGGCCATGAGAGTGTGGGAGTGGGTAATACTGCACGGTGCAAACCTTATTGCAGTTCACGTCCCCGGGGTGGACAATACCGTTGCAGACAGCCTGAGTCGTTCTCAGACCAGAGTCCATGAGTGGGAGCTTCCACAGGAGGTGGCAGAGGATCTGTTCCACAGATAAGGCACTCCAGAATTAGACCTTTTCGCATCCCCATCCAACGCAAAACTGCCCAATTTTTGCTCGCTAGATCCAGGGCCTGGTGTTTTCTGGCGAGACGCGTTGTCCCTCTCCTGGGCGGGCAGATTCCTCTATGCCTTCCCTCCTTTCCCGTTGATCCAGAGAGTTCTCCTCAAACTTTGCAGGGAGCATGCGGTGCTTATCTTGATAGAGCCTTTCTGGCCCAGGCAAATCTGGTTCCCGCTCCTGCATCAGCTATCCCGGGAACCTCCACTTCCTTTGCCAATCAGCTCCCATCTGTTGTCTCAGAAGGAAAGTTCACTAGTCCATCTGGACTTGTGTTCATTGAACCTACATGCCTGGCTCCTAGAGGCATAGCCATGATGCGACATGGAGTCTCGCGGGAAGTGGCGGAAGTTCTTTCCGCTGCTAGAAAACCGGCAACACACACAACATACGCCATGAAGTGGCGCAGGTTTTGCTTGTGGGCTCAAACGCATGGATTCTCACCCTCAGACTGTCCCGAGAAGCTGGTTCTGGAATATCTGCTTTCACTTTTCCAATCCGGACTAGCTTACTCCTCGATTAAGGTGCTTTTGTGTGCAATTTCCGCTTATCATGCCCCCATAGGCCATCGTATGGTGGCTCAATTGGACACTACTCATGCCTTTTTAAGGGGGGGGGGTCCTCCACCTTAGGCCACCTATCAAGGATCCAGTTCCTCCTTGGGACTTGCCCTTAGTCCTGGAGCAGCTTACGCTGCCACCTTTTGAACCAGCCGTGGATTGCGAGCTACGTTTTCTGTCATGGAAAACGTTGTTTTTAGTTGCAGTTACTTCGGCGAGAAGAATCTCCAAATTACATGCACTCATGTGCAAAGAGCCCTATTTAATTTTCCACCAGGATAGGGTATCCCTGAGGACAAATCCTAAGTTTCTGCCTAAGGTGGTTTCAGCCCTTACACTTAATCAGGATATCAACTTACCAGTGTACTTTCCCAAGTACACCAATCGAGGAGAAGCACTGCTTCACACCCTGGATGTTCACAGGTGTCTCAGATATTATCTGACCAGAACCAAACAGTACCGGAAAGCGGATCAGCTGTTTTGTCTCCTTTGCTGAGAGGATGAAAGGAGCCCCTGTTTCTAAACAGTCCCTTTCATGTTGGCTCATTCAGTGTATCTCTTTCTGTTATGACAAGCGCAACAATCCTTGCCAGGCGTGGTCAAGGGTCATTCTACCAGAGGAGTGGCCACCTCCTTTGCAGCGCTGAAGAATGTTTCCACTTCAGCTATTTGTGCTGCAGCTACCTGGAGCTCGGTGCATACCTTTATTAGGCACTACAGCCTGGATATCGCTTCAAGGCGAAGGGCAGGTTTCGGCCTAGCTGTCCTCCAGGGACTTCTGTCATAGGCTCAAGCAGGGTTGTAATCTCTGCCTTTCCTCCTCCCGATGGTGTAAGATTGTCGCTATTGCTTGGGAATCAGTCCTAATGGTGTAACCTGCTGCAAGGGCTGTATCTCGAAGTAAGATAGTACAGTTACGTAAGAACTTACCGTAACAGTAGATCTTCGAGAACAGCTCTTGCAGCAAGTACCTCCCCGCCCACCATTCCCTTTGGAGGAGATAGGTTATAACCCAAAATCCATCTTTCGGATGGAGCATTTGTTTTAGTCTTGGCCATCTGATGGCGGATCCCGGTCTCCTCTTCTGATGTCAGCCAGCGACGGGAGTCTTTGGCGGGAGAACTGGGGATTGTGGCAGGACCGCCTCCTTATGTACTACGTCTGATGTTGGGGGCGGGACTGACATCGGAGGCGGTCCCCGCTGAAGACTGCTAACTAGAAAATTTCCGTGGGGTCCTGACGGCTTCAGTCCTAATGGTGTAACCTGCTGCAAGAGCGGTTCTCGAAGATCTACTGTTACAGTAAGTTCTTATATAACTGTACTTTACTGTTGCAGGCTGTGGTTTTCTGCAGCTGCCCCCTGCATGGCCGCGTAAGTGATCCAGTGAGGGACTCACGACACACAATGCATGGTATACCTGCCATGATCACGCACACTACCAAGGCACAGGCACACACAGCTGACATCTAGGGGTGCTGGATGGTGGGGTTGCTGACACATTGTACACAGGCGGTGTAATTTTTTGGATACCCTGTGTGTAACAGGGTATGCAGCAGGGTACGTGCGATGGGGTGGTACATGACTCTGCTGCATATTTTGACCACTGGGGTCATGTGATCAAGCTTGTCATGTGTAAAGCATGTCTTAGTGACCTTGCAGGACCACAAGCATCATGAACGAAGTACTGCATACCAGCATTACAGTGACAACATTGTAACATAGTATGGCAGTGAAGTAGGATACTAAAAAACTCAGAAATCAGCAGGAACATGACACTGTTCACCTCCTTACACCTTCGCATACCACATTTTCTGATTACTTCGATTCTGCTTCATCATTCCTCACCCAACCTCTACAGCAGAACACTGTACAATCACAACCATTCATGAGCCTCGCACAGTGACTCATGGCTGATATCACAGCAAGGGGGCAACCGCTGGATTGTGTCTTCTGCCGCCCCATGGAGGGATGTATCAGTATCTGTACTAGTTGAACTTGTGCTGTCAGAAAACATACTGGGAAAACATACAGACTGCCAGACAAGAGGCAGAGAATGCCTTATCTCTGTATGGCATCAAGACATGCCATCCAGCACTGTGCCTACTGGTATCCCCCCACCCCATAAGGCAACAGAAAGCACGCATCTTGAACCAGTCCTCAACAGTGATGTGTGCCACAGGACATTGTGTTGCTTGCCTGTGAGGGCACAGTAACTGATATGCAGCAACAGGGAAAGGAAGGATACAGCAGATGCAACCTAAGGAAAAGTGCACACATGAATCCAAAACCACGTGCAATGTGCGCATCTTTTCCTTTGTGCATTGACACATACAGAGGTGAGTCACATCATGGAATGGGCATTCAAAATGAGAAAATTGAATGGGTGCTACAAACAAATGACAGTGATTTCATTTACTGGTACAGACAAGTAACTGTGATGTAATCAGGTTACAGAGTACGCGTACTGCAACATGCGGAAATGGCTTGTGACAAGACAACCACTAGAATGTAGTTGCAGTGCTGCACCATGAACATATCAATCTGACCACTGAAGGAAAGAATTGTTGAGTACCTAGAGGTCAGTAGGGCACAGGACCCAAGGCAGCATGGGTTCACAGCGGGAAGGTCATGTCAGATGAATCTAATTGATTTCTTTGACTGGGTGACCAAAGTAGTAGACCAAGGAGGGGGCTGTGGACACGGCCTATCTGGACTTTAGCAAGGCATTTGACACAGTCCCACACAAAAGATTAGTAGTCAAATTAACCAGCCTTGGAGTGGGTCCCAGGGTGGTAGCCTGGGTAAAACATTGGCTGAACAACAGGACACAGAAGGCAATTGTAAATGGAGTCCACTCTGAAGAAAGAGGGGTTACTAGTGGGGTACCACAGGGTTCAGTACTGGGTCCAGTCCTTTTTAATGTCTTTATACTGTAAGTGACATTGCAGAGGGACTGGAAGGAAAAGTATGCCTCTTTGCAGATGACACAAAGATCTGCAGTAGGGTTGGTACACAAGGAGGCGTGGAAAGGATGAGAAGGGACTTGGCAAGGTTGGAGGAATGGTCAGAAGCATGGCAGCTTGGATTCAGTGCAAAGAAGTGCAAAGTAATGCACCTGGGAAACAAAAACCCAGGGGAAGACTACACAATGGAGGAGGGTGGTAGTAACAACAACAAAAATGGAAAGGGACCTGGGGGTAATCATATCAGAAGACCTTAAGGTTGGCAAGCAATGTGAGAAGGTGGTAGGGAGGGCTGGGGGATACTGGGATGTATAGGGAGAGGCATCACCAGCAGAAAACAGGAAGTTGTTATCCCCCTGTACAGACAGTTGGTGAGACCCCATCTGGAGTACTGTGTCCAGTTCTGGAGACCACATCTATGCAAGAACATAGACAGAATGGAGGCAGTTCAGAGGAGGGCAACTAAATGGTGCAGTGCCTGCAAGAGAAGCCATACGAGGAGAGGCTAAAGGAGCTTAATATGTATACCCTTGAGGAAAGGAGGGAGAGGGGGGACATGACAGAAACGTTTAAGTACCTCAGTGGAATCAACAAAGTCCAAGAGGGTAGCATCTTTCAGAAAAAGAGATGTGCAAGAACAAGGGGACACAATTTGAAGATAGAGGGGGGACGGCTCGGGGCAATGTGAGGAAGTATTTTTTCACAGAGAGGGTGGTGGACACATGGAACAGCCTTCCTGAGGAGGTTGTGGGGTCTTAAACTGTGGGAGAATTCAAGAACGCATGGAACAGACATAAGGCAATTTTTGTGGGGGGTAGGAAGAAATAGGCTGTTGGTTAAATAGGATCTGCAGCTTATCCTCTAGGTAGGGAAATGGGCAGACTAGGTGGGCCAAGCGGTCCTTATCTGCCATCAAAGTCTATGTTTCTATGACTACATTCCGAGGAATACCAGTTATTGCACATCATATTTCACAGTTTAAAAAAAAATGGTTAGGGTATGGGGTGGATCATGTGGACCACAGTCATGTCAGTATCCATCACAAAACATGATAGAAGTAGTCTGTGGGAGCTGAAGGCATGGCACTGTGTCCCTTTTGCGGTATCACAAATAAGACAACAGAATACTAATTGTGCCTACAGGGCACTGTGGTCAGGCAGGTAGCAACACAGGGTACTGTCACACCCCGTGGCTGCCTCCAATACTACTCAAAACTGCTACATGCACTTTTATGTTCACAATGGTCAGAATAAGGTCCCTGAACTTCAACAGGCAGGTAGTGGAAGCACTGTTAAGTGCACAATGGCATCAAGGATGGTAAGACTCAGCAGTGCGTTTAACCCCACAAAAAATGAAGGTTATTGACCCACAATGAAATGTGGTGATGACTTTGTCAACGGTGTCCATCAAGCATCGCTTGTTACCCACAGTGCCGCAGTGTGGTGGTGATGGGGTTCGTACAGTTGGGCTACTGCCTGGGTATCAAGCTGTTTGGAAAAGCATTGTCAGTTTAAAGGCAACACAGACTTACTAGGCTTGCAATATCATAAACCTGTGACACATATGAGGTTACAGTGGTGCACTTCAGCACGTGATCGTGCCACATCAGTGCAAACAGAGAAATAACAAAATAAGCTAGCCAGTGCCTATCATACAGAATAACAGCAGAACTATTGCATGGGCATGAACATGAGAGTCCAGCTCGAGCCAGTTTATGTAAACCAACATCTAAGTGTCCAGTAACACAACTATGTAGACTAACTAGAAGCAAACCTTTAGACATTGGTTACGATTCATTGGTATGAATGACAGATTCATAGGTGGAATGGTGCATAAGTTGGACAGACAGGGGGCGGACCTCAGGATCACCAGGTGGGTGGAAAACTGGTTGAAGGGAAGGAGTCAGATGGTGGTGGTAAATGGGACACATTCCAGGGAACGGGCGGTGACCAGTGGGGTGCCACAGAGGTCAGTGCTAGGACCAATACTTTTTAACATCTATGTTAGTGACCTAGCAGAGGGTCAGGAGGGATGGGTGTGCCTGTTCATAGATGATACAAAGGTCTGCAATAGGGTGGATTCACCTAGTGAGGTGCAAGCCATGAGGCGGGACATGGAGAGGTGGTCTGACACCTGGAAATTAAAGTTTAATGCACAAAAGTGCTCGCTGATGCACCTGGGGAAGAGGAATGAGAGGGAAACTTACTCCCTTAGGGGGGTGGTGATTAAGGAGAAGGAAACGGAAAGGGACCTGGGGATTATGGTATTGCGTGACCTCAAGGTGGGCAGCCAGTGTAGCAGGGCGGTGGGAAAGGCAAATGGAATGTTGGCCTGCATTGTGAGGGGTTTTAATAGCAGGAAGAGGGAGGTGCTAATGCCGTTATATAGAGCCGTGGTCAGGCTGCATCTGAGTATGGGGTGCAGTTCTGGAGGCCTCACCTACGAAGAGATGTTGAGTTGATGGAAAGGATACAGAGAAGGGCAACCAAAATGCTATGAGGGATGCAGGATGTACCCTATGAGAGAAGATTGAGAGGGCTGAATTTGTACCCTCTGGAGACTAGGAGGGAGAGGAGGGACATGATTGAGACCTTTAAGTATCTGAAGGGAATAAATAAGGTGGAGGGTGATAGCTTGTTCAAATTGAAGAAGGGAGCGAACATGAGGGAACATAGCCTCAAACTGGAAGGTGGGCAATACAGAGGTAATGTCGGGGCAGTTTTTCATGGAGAGGGTGGTGGAGGCTTGGAACAAGCTGCCGGAGGAGGTAGTGGCAGCTGAAACGGTGGAGGGGTTCAAGAGGGCTTGGGATAGATTTAAGGTTATAGGAAAAGAGGGTGGAAGCATAACAAAAGGGGGAGGTAGGGTGTTGGGCAGACTAGATGGGCCATGGAGCCTTTCTCTGCCGTCACATTTCTGTGTATCTGTGTGTATAGGCATGTTTTAATCCTGTGTTCTGTTCAGATGGGAAGGGAAGACATCTCTTATTGCATTCACCACACAGGCAGGGAGAATCTTACGGTTGTCTCTTCCCAATTTCTGCCATATCCACCATACGAAGCGTCGGTATGCAATGTGTCTGAAGGACCTAAAAGGGACAATATAAACACAAGTTTAGTCAAGCACGGTGTAAGAGGAATTCACATCATTCATTCCTGACATTCTTTATGTTTGCATTGTCTTATTTCTATATCGGTAAAACTTTGAGCTATGTACTCCTTTACACCTGAGGGACTCCCCACCCCCCAGTGACAGTAACCATGACTGTGTTGTTTTGCATCTGTTGATCTGTTGTGCGCACCCTCATAAGGTGTCTTCACAGCCTCCTCAGCAGGAGATAACAACAACTTCAAATCAGCACATTTGTACGACCAGGGTGCAGAGAAACCAAGATAAGTGTACGTCTTTGTAACATGCATAACAGCAGCTGAATGGCCACACAGAGCAATGAGTAGAAACATTGGCAGTTCCTGAGGTATGTTACCAAGAAGGCAGGACCGCTGTACAAATTAGGAATATAAGAGTCTTCCATAGTGAATCAGGAATACTCGGTCAGCACTAACACCTGCATGTCATGTCAGCTGCGAGGTGTTCACCATTGGTACAGCAGATGAGTGACAGTGCTGTGCATAGACAATATCATACAGGTGTTCATTACTCCATGGGAAATAAGTGAAAAGAGTCTTTTACTGTGATTGCATGTTTTACCTGGAGAAGTACTGGAGCTGCTTTTGTTTTCTTTCATTGACACATTTTAGCATGCAGTGTGGCATGGGCACCACATTACAGACAGCTACACCCAATGGGTGCATCATGCTTTAGTAGAACACTACTGATCAATGTAGCAGTGAATCAGCTGCATGGTTACTGTGGGGAACAGTGATGTTAAAAGTATCCAAAAAGAGCTGGCCCAGTGGTGCTGAGTGTTGAGGCGCTGGACACCACACCTCGCAACATGCCATCAACTAGGGTTCAGGAATGAGCCGGGGTTGTCGGGGTTCAGCTGGGAAGGGGGGAGAGGAGCAGGACTGAGCTTCCGTGAGGCGGCTGTCCTCTCCCAGGGAGGGAGGAGGGGTTTCCCAGGCCCTTGGCTGCCAACACAGTGGAGAACGGGTGGCAGTTGGGGCTACAGGGGAGCCTGGTGATTGCCAGGGTGGGTTGGAAGGGGCTGAGATGGCACTCGGAGTGTGGGTACACCTCTGTGTGCACACACTGCCATGATTGCCAATGTCTCAGGATCGGGGAACCGATAAATGCAAATTTAAAAACCAAAAAGTATCCAAACAGCTTTTGAACAGACAATTCAGCACACTTACTCATTCATGGGTATGTCATCATCAAACAGTCCTTCCATTGACAGTTATTCAAAGTAGGAGACCATCATGACTTGTTGACACAAGTCAATTCAGTATAAAGTAGTCCACCTCAGTGATGCATTGGCATTCTTCGGGGCAGTTCTCAATAATTTTGGCAACCTCCTTATGAGCAGAGGCACTCTCTTTCAGTTTTCATCACTGTGCATTTCTGACACTGCCACCTGAGAATAGAAAAAAGATGGATAAATAACAGATGTCATAACTGCTGCTTACTGAGACAGACGTACTACAAAGCTAATATGAACACAAATGACAGACATCCATGGCATCAGTCCACTGTCAAAAGTGGTGTCATTCACACCCTCAGTTACACACCAGGAATATCTGCTAACAATGATTACATTGACACCAATCAGGGACCACCGCCACAGAGCACAAATGTGTGGTCAGTGTGTGGCAGATAGCTTAGTACGCGAGTATACTTATGAGCTGACTGGTATGCTTGGTGTTTATAACGTGAGCTTTGGCACGTCTCCGTATCCCACCCTGGGTAGAGTAGTGGGTGGGTGTAGACTTAAGGCCCAGTGGAGAGAGTGAGACAGGAGTGCCGGAGGAGGAGGCAGGGGAGGATGGAGGGTGCCTCCAAAATTCTCTAAACAGAGCGTGAGGTGGCCTGCTGTTAATGTAAGGAATGGGGCAGGAGCTATTCCCCCCCCCATTGAACAACAGGCTAAAGCTTTCCAATTCAATGTGTGGCAAATAGCTTAGTGCTTGTGTATACTTATAAGCTGACTGGTATGCTTGGTGTTTATAACGTGAGCTTTGGCACTTCTCTGCATCCCACCCTGGGTATAATAGTGGGTAGGTGTAGACGTAAGGCCTAAAAAGAAGTAGCGAAATTAACTACCTCCTCCAACTCTGGAGAGGGTGGTCGGTAGCATGCAGGAGAGGAAAAATCCTCTCGGGGGAGCCTCTGATGACCCATGGCTACTGACCTGCCTGTCCTCCAGGCATGCTAAGAGGAGAATAATTCTAAATGCACCAGGTTTAGGTATAGTTATGTCCAGGAGTATGGTCAGGTGTAGCTGGTGGAACAGTTTATGGTCGAGATGAGCAAGGGGTCGATATTGCAGATGAAGATTCGAGCAGATGGAATATCCCACTGGAATAATGACCTGATGCTGATGCTATGGTTAATCCAAGTCTGAGATAGATGACTGCTGTAGATCCATAGAACGACCTTTGGATACTAGTTAGAGCTGCATAGTGGGACTGTTTGTTGGGATGCTGGGACCTGCAGCAGGTTGACTTTCATTGTAGTATGAGCTTAATCCAAGGATAGAAAGATGATAGCCTTTGTAGGAATGGGGAGCCCACGTGTTCCTCCATAGCAGCAGTATGGAATAATGCAAGATCTAGAGAACGAGAGTCACTGAGGCTGACTGAAACGAAAGTACCAGATAAGGCCCATCATGGGGCATGCATAAATGGGATGGCAAGACTCCACGTGGTTCACCATCGCCATGGAGATATTAGGCATTAACCTGATGATGATAATAGGCTCAGAGGTAGGCTAGCTAGGGAATGATATTTGCATGGAATCCTGATGAATGAAGACATCATGAATGAGTAACTGAGTCTCATGAGGACAATTCTGGGAGGAAAAACCCCGACTAGGGACGGCAATAGTGTGAGAAGAAATCCGATTTTTTAGTAGAGGATAGTGTCCTGTTGAGGGGGAATACACTAGAGGATGCTGAGACCACCAAGGGGTTTGCGGAGATAACTGCATGGCTTGAAGCACTGATTAAAATTGGTTCCGAGATAAGTTCATCAACAGTGTCCTACTGGTAAGTTGGAGGGAAGCAAAGGTCACAGAAGTTGGAATGGGAGATAAGGAATAAGGGGAAGGGTGTCGAGGGACATGTAGAAGAGGGATGGTGGGACCCCACATGGTCCACTATCACCATAGAATGGAACGATCTAGATGGCAAAGGGTACCCTCAGAGCCAGAGTGTGTTGCAGTCCAAGGTAATGGGCACTTATCCGTAAATAGGCTGAATAACGAACAGATGCAGGACTCACTGACTGTTGAACTGAAGCATGTTCTCAAGGAAGGACAACCCGACATCAGTCGATCTGCAGTACGGGGACTTGAAGGAGCAATGAGTTGAATCCCTTGGAGTAGATGGTGAGTGGGAAGGTGGGACCCTCTATAGTCCATCATCGTGTAGCAGACATTGTGCAGGAAATGAAGGTGGGAACCCTTGCCCCATGGAGTAGTGCAGGATAGGGATAACGGGACCTCACATGTTCCGCTATCACCGTATTTCTCGGAGAGCATGAATGGGAAGGTGAGACCCCACATGGTTTGCCTTTGCCATGGAAGCAATAGTGCCTGATAGGGATGGCGGAACCCCACGTGGTCCACCATCACCATATCACGAGCAGTACAAGATTGAGAAGACGAGACCCCACATGGTTAGGTTTCGCCATGGAAGGGTGCAATTTGAGGAACCATCTGAATGTAATATAGTGCAGTCAAGTCATAAACAATGCCTTGTGCTGAAGTAAGGGACATGAAAGAAATGGTGGAAGTCTGGTCGTATGGTCCTAGAGAAGCAGGAGCTCTTAGAGCTGGAAATAAGACAGATTCCAGAAATAGCGCAGTACTCACAACCTTACCAAACCTAAGGTCTGGCTGGACTGCAAAGAATTCCCTGAATGCAATGGGCTGATAGCAGGGACGGTGAGTGATATGATTAGCAGGAATACCTTAAACGCCATTGAGGCATACAGGTTAATGTAAGGCAGAGCTCCCGATATTATTAAGACATCAATAATGTTTGCATAGCTAGGGTAAAACAGGGTTGAAAGGCGTAGAACTGTGAGGAGTCACAGCAGTTGAAAAAATGCTCATGATAGATTTTAACATGTTCTTAGGTATTTGCACAGTTAAGCTGCCAGCAGAAATATTTGTAAGGGAACTTGATTAGCTGAGACCATATATTAATCATTGATTTAGGGGAGCCAGCGGTTTGGTGCAACAAAACCCAGGAATGCTGTTCATTGAGATCTCAGAGGCACTGAAGTAGGATAGGATGTAGAAGTTTAAAAGTGCTAGAAAGTGGTGAAAGAATATTGAGAACGAGGGCCCCTGGTCCGTGGTGGGATAGTAAACATAACCCATGTAGGGGGACTTGTCAAAGTACTTGTACATACTAGGGAGAGGTATAGTGATGACTGGAAGAAGTGGAGAAGTGCATGAGAAGAATCCATGAATTTTTCGGACCAAATGTGTAGGGGGCAGGAATGAGGAGGCATGACTGAGGTATATGCCCAATGTGTAGACATTTTTGGAGTGATTTATGCTATAATGTCAGTTGAATATTGGACAGAAAGTCAGTACTGCATTCTGTGATAGGAAGGTAATGGTTAGCATTGCCTTAAAAGCTGGGTTCTACAGGATACTTCACAGTTTTTACATCTTGCAAAGCAGAATCACTGCTTAAATAGAGCGGACAGCTTGGCAGTGTGCCAAATGTACTCAACTATCACTAGGACAGACGTAGGGGTTGAAACTGGATGGTTTCCCATGACATGTGAGTTGCAGCTCTCACACAGTACATTGGGCCTAGAGTACCTCAGCATAACTTGCTGTCTAGTTGAGTTCAGTTTGGGAAGGTTGCAAGTACATGGGAGAGGACATGGACTCTGTATCCTTCCAGATAGATGAGTTCCAATGCTGCAAACGTCCACGGGAAATCCAGCTGGAGGCTAATGAAAGACCCGAGGGATGGAATTCTGGATAAGGCTGAAGTAGCACCAAATGGTAGTAGTGCAAGGAGAAAAGGTCCAAAAAAAAAACCAAGCACCCGGCAAGGGCCCCAACGGAGCAGCAGGGGAAGTGAGGAAGGAATCCAGGAGGATGGATGACCAGGAGCCAGGAGAGCGAGCGCGACGAGGGAAGTGAAGGCGAACTAGGTGGCACTCAGCAAAGGAGTCCAGAGTGGCAGCAGTAGCGCGGAACAGGAGAGAAACAGAGAAGGTACGGGACATGGGTGGGGGGGCGAACAACAAGCCCGAGGGAGGGCAGACAAACGAGAAAGCGGGCAGGGGAGAGCAGAGGGGAATGAGAAGGGCCAGGGCAAAAGAGAACAGCGAGGGAAACAGGCCAGGAAAAAGGAGACAGCAAGCAGCAGAGCACTGTCTGGGAAGGCAAAAGCCCAATGGACGGCAAAGGAGGAGGAGAGGGACAAAGAGGAGAGAACAGGAAGAAAGCCGCACAGCCGAGCCACCCAGGAACCCCGATGCCATTGAAACACTCTAAGCAGAGCGGGAGGCGGCCAGCTGTTTATGTATGAGGAGGAACTATTTCCCCCCATTGAACAACAGGCTAAAGCCTTCCAAATGTGTGGAAAAGCAATACATGATCCAGATTAAGGTTCATAATATATTCACAGTTCCATGGTCACGTAGTGCACACGTGCACACATGAGTAGCATTATTGTGCCACAGGTTGCAATGCATTCCTTCATACAGAAGATTGTGACAGGTGCTGTCACCATGTATTGTGGAGTACAAGCTTGACCACCTTGCTGCCTCTTACAGCATGACATGCTGTTGCTCACTGCATGAGGACAGGTCAGCAGAGAGCTACACGGAGCTACTGAGGTAAATGTCAATGACTCGCATACTGTAACAGCAGGTCATACAGGACCCTTCACTTGACATTGCACTGCTTCACTTCATGGAATATTACATGTGGAGGAAACAATGAAACACTGTACTTGAACTGCATGTTTCTGTGTAGTAGCGGAACCAGCATGTCATTTGGCGCCAGTCAGTACTCTACATTCTTTTTTTTAAACTCCGCTTTATTGAGTAACATCATACAGCAGCATTTCATACATTCACTCATATATTACATAAATAAATGAATTAGTTGATAATATCACATTTCATATGTCCATGAGTTCCATGACTCGTATCTTCTTTTATCTTCTGTTCAATTATGAGTGACAATTTTATGTTGTAAAAAACATTACAATATAAAGAGAAGAAGCATATAAGCTGCTGTCATTAACCATGTAACATTATATGTCCAAGGATCACCCAGTTACCTGGGAGTGGATTGTATTAATTGACTTAACTATTAAAAAATGTAATCTATAAAAACTAAACAGAAAACCTTGGACCCAACGAGGCCCAATTATTGGCTGCGTGCACCTTCCCCAAAATCTCCCCATTTATTGTGTATATTGCTATTGGTGTAGGCTATATCTTAGTTTAAAAAACAGAAAAAGGCTCGCCTGTGATATCTTAGTTTCCCTTTTAATAGAGAATTCTGTTAATCACCCTGTAGTTTTGTGTCCTCCCTCACTAGTGAAATGAATCCCTTACTTTGCACTCCAGTCGTATACCAAGGTTCAAATTGAAAAGGCATAGCTATCTCCCTGTCCTACCCACACTGCTGAGCTGAGGCTCCGGTCCCCCCCCCCAGTTTCCAAACTTCCCAGCCCCACCATTTGGCTTCATGCTTGTCAAACTGTGAACGAGGTTTAGCTGTCAGTGCTTCCATTGTCCTCTTGGGTCCATCATTTCCATTCCCCCAAAGTTGTTGGTTCAGGCTGGAGCCATTTCACTGTGATGCACTTCAAAGCTACCACTATCAGCGTCAGAAGTAACCCCCACGTTTCTCCTTTCTGATGTGTTGCTGTGGGAAGCCCCAAAACCCATTCCTCAAATTCCAAAGGGACGAGTATTCCTGTAATACCCTATACTGCCAACTGCATCATCTTCCGATAGTCCTGTGTCTTAGGACATCCCCAGAAGATGTGCCAATGGCTTCCCATCAGCCCACAGGCCCTCCAACAGGCTGTTGACTTAGTGGAGCTATAGTGCTGTGTGATTGTTGGGGTATGAAAATACCGAGTAAGTATTTTCCAGAAATACTCACACCATATTGTAACCTTACTTGTCTTTTTTTTTTTTTTGTAAGTTCCATTGTAATGATCATGTTATGTTTTGTACCTTATTGTCCTGATTGCCTTGATGTGGAACATTTGTAAAGGAGTCCTCAGCTCAAAGGTGTCATCCGAAATACAAATAAATAAATAAATACTGGTGCTGAGGTCGCCTTTCATCCCCATTTCAGTCTATGGGTCCAGTCAGCCTCACTAATACTTATGTTTGCCTCTTTCTCCCAGGTTTCTCTGTGAGCATTCAAGGAGCCCCAACATTCTGGAGCAGTAACTTGTAGGCCCCTGAAATATATTTCATTGGACCAGCTATCCCCACAATATTATATAGAAAAGTTTCCCATCCTGATGTCGCCCTAGTGAGTTGAATCAAATGATCCTCTGAATCTATGAAGTGCCTTACTTGCATGTATCTAAGAAACTCACTACTGGGCCAGTTAAACTTTTCTTTCGCTCTTTGAAAGGATATACACTTGTTCTTTTCTAAGAACTGTGTTAACCTAGTGACTCCTTGTGCTTCCCATCTGGCATAGTTTAGGTCCAGATTAGGATGAAAGAATTTGGGCTCGTACTGGATAAGGGACAAGGGACCCATGCCAGTGGGGAGGGTGAGCTTCCTGACCTATTAATTATACAGAGGCCATGTTTAACCCATCTGTTATTGACTGTTCTGTTATAATCTGGGGGGGGTCTCCATTAAGGCTAGAGTGATTAGGGGTCTGTCACCCAGTGTGGCATTTTCTATCTGATACCGTTGTGAAGAGAGTCTCTGTTTGGCCCACGTGAAGAGCACTGACACCTGAGCTGCCAGGTAACAGAGGTAAAGATTTGGGAGAGCCAAGCACCCTTCCTCCTTAGGGAGTTGTAATATTCTGTGTACCACTTTAGGTTTTTTATTGTTCCATATAAATTTGTGAACTGGCTTCTCCATTTTGTGCCAAAAAGCGAGGGGGACTTGGTTAGGGAGACACTGGAACAAGAAAAGGAGATGGGGCAAAATGTTCATTTTTACTATGTCTACCCTGCCCACTAGGGGAAGAGGATATCTCTTTCCAGAGCGCCCCACAGTTTACCGTAATTGATACCAAAAAGCTTTGAAAGATTCACAGATATCTGAATACCCAGATATCTAATCTGATTTCTAGGAGCCCATTTAAATGGAAATGTTTGATCAAATTGACTAGAGGCTTTACCACTCACTACTAAAGCCTCTGATTTTGACCAATTAATTTTGTAACCTGAGAGCACATCGAATGACTGTAATGTCTACATCTAGGGGGATAGGGAGGTCTCTGGGGAGGAAATGAAAAATATGGAATCATCCGTATACAAAGACAATTTATGCTCAACCCCATCCGCCATCACTCTCCATATCTCCAAATTGTTCCGTACTTTAGTGGCTAAAGGTTCCAGGCTCAGGATGAAAAGGAGGAGAGATAAAGGGCACCACTGTCAGGTCCCATAGGACAAGGGAAAAAACTCTGAGCCAAAGCCATTCACTCTCACCAGGGCTTGAGGGTTCTTGTACAGCTGAGATATAACTTTCAGAAATGTAGGGCCAAATTGCATTTTTTCCATTGATGCTTCTAGAAATCGCCAATTAACCCTGTCAAACGCCTTTTCTGCATCCATGGAGATGGCTATCTGGAATGGTTTTTGAGATTTCTGGGTTGAAATAATATTAAGGAGCCTTCTGATATTGTCTGAGAGGAACCTCCCGAAATGAATCCCATTTGGTCTTCATGAATTAATTGTGTGATTACTGTCTGTAACCTATTTGCCAACAGGCCAGTAAACAACTTTAGATCTACATTAAGTAGAGAGATGGGGCAATATGACCCACACTCCTTTCTTTGTGCAATACAGGAATTTGAGCTAACTGCCAAGAGGCTGGCGTCTCCCCCATCCCCTCCATTATCTCTTGACAGACTGGCAAAAGGATTGGAAGAAGCGTTTCTTCAAAATTCTTGTAGAATTCTGGGGTGAAGCAATCTAGGCTTGGGGATTTACCATTTTTCAAATTCCTTATTTGATTTTTCAGCTCTCCTGTTGTGATGGCTCCCTCCAACCTTTCCATGGATTGTTGGGGGAGAGTGCAAAGCACAAGTTCCTCAAAAAATGTTTCAGTGCAGTTCGAATAGTCTTGAATTTCCTCCTGCTGGTATAAAGACTCATAATATTTAGTTAAATTGTGCTTACGCAACTGGATGCTTTTGTGACTCCGATACATTGTGGCTGTTTGCCTCTCTATCCATGGGATATACCACCCCTGTAGGGGTATGACGCAATGAACCCTAGAGGAGGGTTCCCCCCCATAGGTGCCATGGGAATAATTCTCTTGGCTAAAGGTAGCTTAGGAAGAAGCCCATGGGAAAGGGAGATGAGCCACTGGAGGAGGAGGAGTGGATGGTGGAGCAACGAAGAGATGAATCCTGGAACAGTCCAGGAGGAGTGGCCTTTTAAAGCCTGATGGGGGAGTGGCATAGTTGCTCCACCCATTGAACCTCTGGCTTAAAGTCTTCCCATTCAGTTGTGTTTACGCAACTGGATGAGATGTATACTTGTGTGACTTCAATACATTGTGGCTATTCACCTCTTTATCCATGGGCTATACCACCCTGTATGGTTATGACACAAGGAACCCTAGAGGAGGAATCCCCCCTATAGGTTCCATGGGAATAATTCCCTTGGCTAAAGGTATCTTAGGAAGAAGCCCAAAAATATTACCCAAAAGGGTGCTGAGCATCGAAGAGGCAAGAAATCAGAAGATATCTAGACTGGAAATAAATGTGACAAACATAGATAGGAAGAATAGGAGAAGAATGATAAAAGGAGAGGACAATGAACGAAAGGAAATCTGATGAGATGCAGAAGGACAGACTTCCTAAGGAGAGAGGGAACAGCTGGGCCACCATCCAACTCCATCCAACAGCAGAACTTAACTAAGGAACCTATAAAAGCACTAACCCTGACTAATATTATGACCATTGGCACGGAGGAGAGGAAAAATCTCCTTTGAGGAGGAAACCTCAAGGGATCCAAGGCCTAGTTTGCCTTCCCTCCAGGCTGAATGATGTTTTGATTAGGGATGCTCCACAATTTAAAGTGGAGATTGAGGAAGGAGGAAAAGTCTAATTTTAGATGAAGCTCTTGCTCTGTTCCTCGAAATGGACAGCTGTTGAAGGATGCGAGCAATGTCTCTGCAACCAGATGCTCAAAAGCAAGAGAGGAAATATAATGATGGAAAGAAGCCTTGAAGGCTAGAATGGTTTAAGGTAAGATATGATATGAAATGAACGATGTACGATGATGGGAGAGAAGCCTGCCAGCCCCGAGCAAAGAGGCAATAGACATGAAGGCATGTCTCCGAGTGGATAGCAGGTCAAGTCAAGGTAGCATGGTCCCGAGAGGGTTATGCTCGAATAGTCAATGTGAAGGAGTAGACCCACATAGAGGTCGGATGAGAGAGGGGTACCCAGATGCGGGTATGAGAAGACTGATGATGAGAACCACAGGAGTGCAGCAGTTAGATGATGTGTGCAGCGGTTCTGTGAGGTAGCATAAGACCCAATGGGAGGTATGCTTGATTAAGTGATGTGAGTGAGTAGACCCTGAGGTCAGACTGAGCAAAGGAGAACCAGACTCAGGCCCTGGACACCAGACAGACTAGGGTAAGAGGAGCATTCAAATAGGGAAGGTGATGACAGGATAGGGAAAACCCCCCAAAAAAGCAAAAGGTCGGAGAAGGCGTGGAATGGAGGGTGGAGGGGATGGGAGGAGGAGGAGGGCAACAAATGGAGGCAATGGGGTAGACACCCCTGATACAGCGGAGATAGATGGAGAGAAGGATCAAGTCGAGCAACTGAGGTCGATGATGGAATAGGGTATGCAACCACCAAGAACTCCAAAGCAGGAGGGGGCTCCAAAGAAATCACGGGACAATGAAGGAGAAGAGGTGAAAGACACAAGTTGGAGATGAGAATGGTGGAGCGAAGCCCGCAGCCAAAGGCCGGAGAATGAAGAACGAGGGGAAGAACGAAGGAGCGAGGGTCGAGGGAGCGGCAGAAGGCGGGGCAGGAATCTAAGTAAGAGCAGGAGTGGGGTACATGGGCGTGGACAGTGTGGGCCACTACATTGAATGGGCAACGGTCCTGGGATGTGAGAATGAACTATGGCAGAAGGATGGACCATTGGTTATGTCAGCCAATGGTGTCTAAGAAAATAGAGTTCTGAGCAATTCAGGACTACGCAGGATAAAAAAATGTTTATTTTTTTTTATTTTTAACATTAGAGTGCGGGGGTATGGCCAGAAATGTAGGAAGTAGAAAGGATCACTCGACTGGTACCTAAGGGCAATTTATGATCCCTTCTCTTCTGAGGGAGCAAAAACAGAAAATTTGTCCCTCTCCTTTTCTCTCTCTTTATAAACAACCTGCTCTCACTTCTCTGTCTCTCCTTGCTGATCCTTTATGCCGATGACATGATGCTTCTCGCTAGTGGTAAAGACCCCACATCAGTAAAGGCGAATCTTCAAGCTGACTTTGACTGCTTACAAGTCTGGCTTCTTCAAAACAAACTCATACTTAATGCTAAGAAAACTGTGGCTATGCTTTTTGGCTCCCCCTCTAGAATCCAATCCTGTGCTCCGGATCTTTCAGTATTATGTCTTGATGGCTCTCCGTTGGTATCTGTTAACTCTTTAAGGTACCTAGGAGTCACACTTGACCCGTCTCTGGATTTTAACCTCCACCTCATGGCTACTTGCAAGGCGGTTAGCTCCAAACTGGGTATTGCCTATAGAATTAGGTCTTCCCTGAATGATGCTGCCCGGCTTGATATTGCACAAGGGTTCTCTCCTTCCCTCCCTTACATACTGCTCACAGGTATACCTTAATGCTGCAAAGGATCCCTCCATGAATGAAGCACATGTTATAACAGCATATGCCGATTTGCCCTCTCTGCACACAGACTGACTCATCGCTGTGAACTCTACTCCAAACTAAATTGACTCTCCCCGACTTTGCACAGACTCTACTCTACTGGATGCTTGATTGACAATATCATCAGAACGGGAACACCTGAGTATCTCTCAAGGCTGCTATCTCATCCCTCCCAAGCATATCTCTTTAGGTCATCTGTACAAAACCAACTTGAAAATCCTAGATACCTCACAAAAAAGGGGGAACTATCCTTCGCTGTATCAGCTCCCAGCATCTGGAACTTCCTCCCCCCTCACATTAAACTCTCTAAATCCCACCTAGCCTTTAAACTGGGTCTCTGCGCCCACCTGACTGACTCTGATGGCTGCTCCTGTACTGTAACTTGAGATTGACTCCCAGCAGCATTCCTTACCTACATGGCACTTAACTGTTTCCCTCCATTGTATAAAATCTGCATGTTCCCACTCCCTCCACAAAATCGTTAGTTAAAACTGTTATTTACTCTTTAGCGGTTGTCGTATGTCCTTAATTATTATTATTGTATCATCCAGTGCAAGTAGCTAATGTAAGGGTATTTGTTTACTTTCAGTTTCCACAGAAATATGTCTTGCTTTTGAGAGCAATCTGCAAATTTGTTTTGTTCCCACTTCATGCTGTGCCATGAACAATTGTCACTGATGTTTGTACCTTCTTTGTACCTTGCTCTCTCCTGATTGTACTCTCCCGGATCGTGCCTGAATATAGGCAATACTCTTGTCTAGTGTACCTACCCGATAAAAAAACAAATAAACAAATAAATAAATTAATTAAAGTCCACCAAAACAGCTCCAAGGGAGATGAAGGAGTTTATACTATGTTGTAAAAGGCACCAGTAAGGTGCTCTGTAAAAGCATGAGAAATGTCTAACTTGGCAAGCTAGGTCCCTCTTCCAGCCAGTTTAATAATTGTAATGACATTGTCTTCTCTGGTATAAACCAGTAAATAATCCAGAAGACATTAAAGCGTTAATCCTGGGAAGGAATGAAGAATGAGGGAAGAGGAGCTAATAAATCAATATGTAAGCATTGTTTGCCAGAACACTTCACTGAAATAGCAACCCTCAAGGGGCTGGTACGATATCTACTCTATGGAAAAAGGATTGGGAGAATGAAACAATGAGAAATGTTTAGTTTCTTTTTGTAATAGTTCCCCAATGATAGATGGTTCATTAGTGGTGGATAGGAGATAAGGACATTCAAATTAAGATGTCAGCGAAGCTGGTGCAGAAACCATTAAGAAGGCCATCTTACAAGAAAGAGTTTAGTTTCTATTTGGATGCTCCAAAATGAGGCACATTAATATAGGTTTAATTGGCCAAAGTCCTCCAAGAGACAGAAAGGCAGGCATCCGCCTGAGGGGTGGGCCAAAAATGGAGCGCAATGTGAAATCCAGAATGAGCGAGAGGCAGACTACTGACCGCCTCAGGCAGAAACAGGAGGGCCAAGGAGAGGCCAGAGCAGCAGCCCCTGATAAGCGAGGTTGGGCAAGCGAGGTACAGGAGTGGGGCGATGGGCCCGAGGAATTGGAGACACCGATGCATAGAGGTGGAGAAGGATGCCGGGGGTGGGGAGGAGCGACAGAAACAAAATGCTCCCAGAATGGCGCAAAGAGTAGGAACAAAACGCCAGAGCGAGCAGAGCAAGGGCAAGCAAGGGTTCGAACTCCATGGAGCAGTCAGTTGGAAGGCAATGCGAAGAGGGAGCAAAGAGGGGTGGAAAATGCAAGCAAAGGAAGGAGCAGAAGCGGTGCAGAAACAAAGCCAGCAGCCGGAGGCGCCCAAAACAAGACACAGCAGAGCGAGGAGGAGTGGTTCCTCCAGCCGCAATGAAGAGACAAATCCTGGAACAGTCCAGGAGTAGTGGCCATTTAAGGCCTGATGGGGGAGTGACGTAGTTGCTCCGCCCATTGAACCACAGACTTAAAGCCTTCCCACAAATGTTTTTGTTATGTCCCCCGGGTGGCTGGTCCTACCGCCCTCTTGTCTATTGTCACTAAGTTGCAGCACTAATCTGCTGGCCTGTTGTGGCTGCTAACAACTTCCCCGCTCTGTTTCTGTTTTCAAAATATTGCTGTCTAACCTGCCTATAACTACCCTCCATCTGGGTAGTAATGTTGGCTCTCAGAAGGTTCCTTTTCTCCTCCAATGCCTTTTTGACCTCTGATTTTAGGGTAAGCCTATGCTGAAATTCCAGATCTGCTAGTTCCAACTCCAACTCCCTCATCTTATGTGCCCTTTTCCTTTTCGGTTCAGCAGCAAACTTCATAATTACTCCCGCAGAACTGATTTTCGAGCATCTCAACGAATTGCAGGGGATGTGGTCCCCACTGGGTTATTTATTAGGTAGTCTTGAATAGTAGACTCCACCATGGTCTTAAAGTCAGGATTATTCAATAGTCCAGCATTTAAATGCCAGTGGGAGTTCCGTATTGCAGGGGCCAAGTCCAATGTCAACTTTACAGGGGCATGATCAGAGATTGTGCGTGGAAGTATCTGGCAGTTTGACACAACGTATGCCCACTCTTTAGGAATAAACAGCATATCTATCCTAGTGTAACAATTATGCCTGTCTGAGTAATGGGTGTAGTCCTTCAGGTTTCCATTGACCCACCTACAAATATCCAGGAACCCTAGTGTTTGGCTAAGTTTATTTAAAGTGAAGCCTGCCTCTCCTATCTTGGACCCCATAGTCCCTCCATGTCTGTCCAGCGTCGAGGGCAAGATAGTATTGAAATCTCCTCCCAGGATGCAGAAGTTGGCTGTCAAGATCCGTGATACCCAACATCACTTTTTTAATAAAGTGGGATGCCTTTTTATCCACATTGGGAGCATAGATATTCAGTATTATGCAAGGGGTGTCTCTGTAGTGGGCTATAAGCTTCACGTACCTGCCCTCTGGATCTAGCTCTACTCATTTCACTTGTAATGGGCAGTCCTTATGGATCAGGATAGCCGTGCCATTCCGGTGTGGATGTGCTGGATAGGAAAAAGCATATACTGAACCCACCCACTTACTGCACAATACCTGATATTTGGGGTCTGTGAGATGGGTTTTCTGTAACATTACAATGTGGGCACCCATCCTACCCAGCTCCTGCAGCAATCTAGCCTGTTTTTTAGGACTATTAAGTCCACGAATGTTATATGAAAGAATATTTAGGCTATCCATTTCAGATATTAATGCCACCCTGCATCTTGAGAACCCATCCCCAGCCAGAACTCCCTTGAGCTCTTGACCGGGGGGCGGGGTTAGGGAGGAAGGGAGAACACACAACTAAATGATCCAAACAGGTTATAACAGTTAAAAAGTAAAAAACATAAACAACAAACTGCCTGGGGCATAACCCAGTAGAACTTCAAAATATCTACAGCGATTTTGTTGCCCTTCCAAGGTGCTACTTTGGCCCCATCACACTTAAGATGCCCAGTGGTGATGGGATGCACAGGGTTAAACCCTGTACCAAGCTGTCCAGTCCTTGCCATTTTGGTCTGGTGCAGCAATTGTGGATTCATCAACACCATGCAGAGTTTACCCAGTGCCACCCCCTCTGTTAGCTTTCCTGATAGAGAAGACCCATGCATTCGTTGGGTCAGCCAACAATCTCAGTTTGGCTGCCTCTCCCACGTTTCCAGTCCAGATATACCCACACTTTATTAAGGCGTTTATTCAGAGAGGATTGGGATTACCCCCAGTACATAGTGTCTTGTTTCTGGCAAATGACAAATTATTCACCCAACACTGTAGGCCCAGCTTAATAACTCTTTTACAGCTGTTTGCCAGTTTTTCCTTAACTTGAGGAGGCTCATACAAAGCATATTTGTGGCAAGATTGCTGAAGAGACCTCACAGCTCATGTACATTACCGTCCCCCTTTTGTTGTAAAAACTAAAAGCCACATTATCTTTGCATACTAGTTTTGTTGCAAGAAAAAGCAAATGAGGGTGAACTTATTGCTTAAATCATAGCCAATACTGTGTTTTATATTTGTTAAATTCTGAAAAGATCTCTTAACTTTGAACCAGGTCCCCTTCCGATGGGAATCTTAATTTAAGCTGCAGATTGCAACGCTCTGCCATTACAGAGGAAAAATTAGTCAAAAACCTGTGTGGCTAGTAAGGGACAGTCAGGTTTGAGTGCTAGCCTCTCCATCCTCCTCTGCCAGTCTGAGCACTCCTTGGGTAGAGCTATTGTGCACAATGTATAGCGCAGAAGAGGTGCGTGCTGGCCGACTACGCACTGTAGGGTCTCTGTAGGCCTTCATCTGAGACCAGAGACTCACATCCAGATTCGGACCAGTATTCCAGGGTTTGATTGCCTGACCCCCTGTCTGCTGCCACTGCCTTCTGTCCAACTATTTTACCCTTGTGGGGCCAATCAGGTCATCTGCTGCCACATCCAGGAAGTGAGAAATGTTTGGCCTCAGCAGCAGAGCCAAAGATCTTGGTCTGCTTGTCGGAGGTGATTCTGAGTCGGCAGGAAAATCTACTCAAACCTTAAGGCCATTGCTCCACAGTGCCTTCATCACCGGAAACCAGAGCTTTCTACGTGGCATCGTCGTTGGTGCATAGTCCTGTTCAAGGAATAACTTGGTGTCCCCAAAGATAATCTCCTTCATTGACCACGCTTTCCTCAATACCATCTCTTTAGTGTGATAGTCCAGAAAGGCTACTATCATAGAGTGTGGTCTAGCACTCAGATCCTTTGGTGGGGCCACTAAGGTAGCTGTTATTATATTCAAAGATGTTTCTTTTTCAAAATTCAATAGCTCTTTAAGTAGGCCTTCCACATTGTCCGTGATGTTGCTGGTCTCCGTGTACTCTGGCAAACTGTGAATTCTGATGTTGACCCGCTGAGATCTGTTTTCAAGATCTTTGATTTTATTTAAAGGGGACAGGAAATAATTTCTAATTGGCAGCTGTTTATTAAATTCTCATTCTCAGAAATTACATGCATTCCCCTAAATTATCCATAAGTAACTGTACCTGAATAAAAAGTGATACAAAAACTGTGTTGTACATTGTTTTGTTTTTATGGGCAGTATTCTGTTATAGCTCTCTTCATGGAACCTGTGATCTGGAGTTTTAACTGTGTCACGGTTTGTGTACACAATGCTAATTATGAGCTGTTGGCCTATCAGAACTATGCTTAGAGTTCTGTGCACAAACCGTGACATAGTTAAAACTCAAAATTACTAGTCCCATGAAGAGAACTGTCACAGAATGCTGCCCACAAAAACAAAACAATGCAAAATACAGTTTTCTACATCACTTTTTATTCAACTACATTTAAAATCTGGATAATTTAGGGGAAGGCATATCATTTCTGAGCATAACAACTTCAGAAACAACTGCCATTAGAAATTATTTTCTGTACTCTTTAATAGGAACTGCAATCTGTCATGAAGCTGGAGAATGGACGGCCCAGTGGCACTGAGGGTTGAGGGTGCTGGAGCCACACCTCGTGCCTTGACGACCGGAGTTCGGGCCGAGTTTGGGTGCCCGGGGTCGGCAAGGCCGGGGGATCAGACTGAGCACCCGGCTGGGCTGCTCTCCACCCTGGGGAAAGGTCCTGGCCGTCTGCTGTGCCAGCGGCCCCTGGTGGATATCAGGGCGCTGCTGAGCACCAGACTGCACGTGATCAGCGTGGACTGATGGAGGTGGGGTTGCCGGTGCTGCAGGTCGGGATGTGAACCATTCAAGGGGGAGGGGGAGGAGGATGAAACTAAGAGGGAAAATGCCCTTCCTCTGGATAGGTGATAGCTCCTCCAGTGCCACTGCCACCACACGCCCAATGCTGGTTTTCCGCCACTGCCCCTTCTATCTCCCCAGCGCAGTAGCTCCCCGAGTCCCGGGGGAGGTCGTAATGTCTCTGAAGATGGGGGGGAACTCAATGGGCGGTAGAGCGTCTCTGGTGAGAGAGGTAGCCTGAGAGAGTTCCGGTAGGGAGGAGAGAAACAGACTCAAAAAAAAAAAGTTGGAGAATGGCTCCGCTGTGGAGATCAATTGATTCAGAGCATGTGGTGAGCTCTGAATTTATTTACCTTGTTTCTGGATTTTCCCTCAGTTTTCCCCAATCTCAGCCCAAATTTTCTCCAGTGTTTGACTGAGGTGTCAGAGTTCTCTGCATAGTTGCCAGGAGATAATTGTAAAGTTTTCCTCCTCCTCGTTGGTACCACTTTCTGATTCAGGCTCAACTATGTTTGGATGCTGGGACAGGGTTGAATAGAACCCTGTCCCAGTTGTTATGGAGAGTTTCAATGCAGGGATCTGATCTGTTCTTTCTTTCCTTTCCTTTCCTTTCTCTTGTCTGTCTGGTTGTGCAACCAAATTTTCTTGTGGGTCCTAGGATTTGATCACCCTGACGGTCTTCCAATTATCTGCCTCTCGCTATCTCTTTACCGTCTGTTGCTATCCTGTCTTTTCCTCCCTTGCATATCTGCTGGTATACAAATATATGCAAATCATTATGTGGAAATGTAACTGATAGTGGGATCCCTTTGTTTAGAAATTATATAGTGTTACTGTTGAAATGTAAATAATTATTGTTTGAGATGATTGCAAAAAGCTATTGGGAACTCAAGGGGTTAACCTGAGAGCATCTTAAGCCCTTTTTCAGAAGCTATGGAGAAGAGGCCTCAGTTCTGGGACATTTTGTTCTTGCTGCACCTGCCTGAAACATACAAGAACATTTTTGAGAAAAAGAGGATTCTTGTTAAGGAGGGGGTTTGCAAAGACATAAAAACAGAGCTGCAATTTCTTGCAAAAGACACAGAGATTGAAGAAAAACTCAGATGGATCTTCTCTGTTTATTCTGCTTTTGTGAATAGCTATTCTGAACAATTTTTTTTTATGTTACTGCTAGTAGTAATAAACACTTTTTGCGAATTCTACAACTGCTCCAGGTTTCTCCTATGCTTTCTGACCTGTGCCTCAATGACAGAGGCCCCTTGGATGTGCTGCTCTTGGGCTGGGACCGGGAAGCCAGATTTAACTGCTGTTGTTTGAGGCTTCCTCCAGTCACTGATCTAGGTTTGTTTCTATTCACCATTGCGTATAACATTGTCTGATGCTGATTTTGAGAATTTATAGCGGCCAAATGTGGTAAAAAATTACTTTTCAACAGAGGGGTTCATGGGAGCTGCAAAGTGATACTACTGCATAGCGCGGTGACATCACTGGAAGTCCAGTACTCCTCATTCTGAAGAGTACAGTGCAACCTGTACCACTGCAGTGTAACAGCTCATAGCATTTTCAGTCACAACTGTGCCTAGACATGATATATCACAAACACATGGTTTAAAAAAAAAACTGTAACATCTGATAGGTGCCTGCTGCTGACAAAGGCAACTGAATGCAGGGATGTATACCATGCAGTGCATGCTTACTTTGGGGGGGGCATGCCAGCTGTAGTACCTCAGGGTCACTGCATGACACTGTCACCATATCCCCTTGGTCTTAGCTTCTAAACCCAAAGTGGCCCCTGTGCCACCCCTGGCTGGTTCATTGTGGGGAATACCTAATGACACAGTTAAGCATATACATGGACAGAGTGTCTTGTGCAGTGGGGGGTGCTCTTTGTGACTGCATGCCAGGTGACTGACCATGGTACAATTCAGTAAAGCATTTTACAATGAAAGGGTGAATTATACTATCAGTTAGCCACAGGAACTACATATAGAGGTATCTCCCCAACGTTTGGATCCCACAACTTGCATACCTGTTCTCCCTTGGGGGGGCAGTCTTATAGCTATAGATGGTGCCATAGACAAACCCATAACAGAGGAGCCATGTCCATGACACAACTGATCCGCCTCCCTTATGATAATATCTTATTATCACTGTTCATTGCAAAGGGTGGATCACCCATTTTGGTAATATTACTTGGACCACCACAGCACTGTGATAGCACATGCAGTGTCCACCACTTGAACTGGTGACCCTACCAGTAGTGCATTACTTGAAATTAACTGATAAAGTTACTTCAACCTAATGGTAGGGTGCCAGCTCGCAGGCGCAGCAGTACAGTTACCACTTGCTACACCAGCTATCCAGGTTCGGAAGTGAGATTTAGTTGTTGGAGGGCCAGCTGGGGGGAGGAGAATTGAGCACCTGAAGGGCTGCGCTTCTCCTCCTCAGATGGTGGACTGTGGATACCGTTACTTTACCATTACCTAGGTGACCAAGGGTGGTGGTGCAGCGAGATGCAGAGAGAGTGGGAGGGGAGGATGCTGGCCAAGATTTAGGGCAGTGGCACATCTCTATTCTCACTCACCTCCTTGGATCTCCTTGCATGCCAGTGCCCTCAGGGTAGGGACACTGAACAAAGGAAATGCCCAGCACTAGCACCTGTCGAAGGAACCCAGCACCCAGATTCCATAACCAGGCTCCTTGGAGGCATGATCTGACCACCTGACTTACAAGTCACTGAAAAATGGACTGTGGGGGTACGACATGAAGTACCCTCCCTCCCTGTCACAGGGGGCAATCCTTGGCTGGATGGGAGTATGTCCCTCTGTGCCTTCAGGAGTTACCTGGGAGGAACTAGGGCAGCACTGAGAATCATGGAAGAAAGGAGCTAGCTGTCAAGCAAGAATAGAGCATACAAATAGAAAAAAAATGGAAGGGTATACTATAGTGGCCATCTAGTGATCTGACATTACAGTACAAAAGTTCCTAACCATCAGTACCTGTTTACCAAGCTACGAATGCTATGGTGTCTTGCAGTACATGACTGCAGGTAAGACACCATTTGCACAATACAGGGAAACCAGTATTACACGTTGCCACAATAGTTTGCACATAGGTAGAAAATGTTACCCAGCCAAACAACTAATGTTGCATATAATACACATTTACCTGACTGAGAATGACAGGCACTGTCACACAGCATGGATACACGTAACACAAAATAACAACAGTACATTACACTGAGAAATGTTATGTAACATTTGCAATTCAGATGGCAGCTTGAGGGCAAAAACAAAAATAATGGCACAAATCACTATGTCACACACAAGAGGCAATGGATCACACTAAGTAACAGGTCAATGAAGCCAGTCACAACTGACCATTACATGTAAGGAATCAGTGCACTATATCAGTGCATGATAGTATCATGCACAGCAGGATATAATTGCAGGCATCTGCTGTGTCACAAATGCACCCCGCAGGTCAGGCACTCTGCTCCCACAGTGCCAAACCTCAAAGTGCAATATGTGAACAGGAGACAAACAGGGTAACCCTCTTGTCTGTTTTAGGTCTGAGTCAGCTACTTGCCTCAAGTCCTGGGGTCAAATATGAACCCTTTTTCGCTACAACACCCAGTTAACAGGCTCAGATATCACATTCTCTTCGGGGGATGCAGTGCAATACTTCACCCAGTGAGCACTAGCCTGGTTCACAGTTTTACCCTTTTGACTCAATTTGAGACCTAGGTATCTTCTTACCTTAACATGATAGTCACACTTTTAAGCCCTTAACGGTTTTTGTCAGATCTTACTCAATACTGTTTTAGCCTGCACATGCAAAAGAAACTGAGAAAGGCACAGGCAGAATTTTAATAAAAATACTGTTTACTAAAAAGTAAAAATAGATAAAATACAAAATGCAGAACATATAAAATTGGGTTTACAGTCTTTTAAAGTAAAGGAATAATTATACACAAATAATGCCTTATTACTGAATTTCTACTACCCTATGTTTCAAGTCATAAACAGATGGTTGAATTTACCCAAAGTGCTGTGAGAGGTTGTCAAGAGTCCCACCTCAAAATCAGAGGCAAAATGCACACAGCCAAAAATCAAATGCCATGCTTTTCTCCCAGCTGGCTGGTGATATATTTCTTTCAAACTCCTCCTCCTCCCTGATGACACAGCTCACAGATGCTGGCTGTGAGGTCACTCAAACCTGAGAACTTGAATGAATTTATCAGTCACATGTCTCAGCCCACTGCTAAAACATTCCAAAAAAAAACAAACATATCTTTCTTCTTAATTAGTGAGGCTTTATGTCAGATAGAATTATCCCTTTGATCTCTCCACAAGCTTCCTGGCCTTCAAAGTAATTGCAGTTTTACAAGATAACAGGAACCAGTTAAAATGGCCTTTTCCTCAGAGGCCATACAATGCATACTTTGTCCCTGTTGCTTCAAGTACAGAGATAGTTTATGACTGTTATAACCTGGCATAAAGGAAGTCCTGCAACTATGTATCAAAACAGAGAAGGAAGCTAGCCATCTACCAACTGCAGTTACTGTGTTGGGGTCAAAAGGTCAGGCCTCTTTAAAAACTGGGGCTGCCCTTTCCCTAAGCAGACTTTCAAATAAACTTATATTTATATCTCAAATATAATACAATATAATAACAAGCAGATGCTATCCGTCACACCCCTCCCTCCTAGACTGAATTTGGGTGAGCTATTCCTAAGCATTGCATGAGTTCCTCAAATTCAGTTCACTGCTCAAACTGATGTGATAGTCCATCTGTGTTTTCATTTGCTGCCCCTGCCCTGTGTCAGACAGTCATGTCATAACCCTGAAAGGCAAGGCTCCATCTTAACAGTCTACCATTTGTTTTACCCATTTGTGCCAGCCAAACCATGGGGTTGTGATCAGTTTGTACCTCAAAATGCTGCCCGTGTGGGTATGGCTCTAACTTCTTTAGTGCCCACACCATGGCAAGACATTCTTTTTCCACTGTAGAGTAAGCCTGCTCCCTGGGAAGTAACTTCTTACTGAGGCATGCTATTGGGTGGTCTTTCCCTTGGTTAGACATTTGACTAAACACTGCCTCAATACCCACATCTGAGGCATCAGTCTGGACTACAAAGGGTTTACTGTAGTCTTGACTGGCTAATACAGGAGCACTACACAGTGCCTCCTTTAGTCATGTAAAGGCTTGTTCACAGGTTGGTTCCCAGATAACTTTCTTAGGCATTCTTTTCTTTAACAGGCCCGATAGGGGAATGGCTAGGGCACTGTAGTTTGGTACAAATTTCCTATAGTACCCTGCTGTCCCTAGAAAACTCTGAACTTGCTTCTGTGGTTCAGGTCTGGGCCATGCCTTGATTAAACATAGAAACATGGAATTTGATGGCAGATAAGGACCACTTGGCCCACCCAGTCTGCTAATTTCCCTAATTGATAAGCTGCAGATCCTAGTTAACCAGCAGCCTACTTCTTCCTACCCCCAACCCCTAGAATTGCCTTATGACTGTCCCATGCATGCTTGAATTCCACCACTGTTTTTGACTCCACAACCTCCTCCGGAAGGCCGTTCCATGCATCCACAACCCTTTCTGTGAAAAATACTTCTTAAGTTACCTCTGAGCCGCCACCCTCTATCTTCAAATTGTGCCCTTGTTCTTGCACACCTCTTGTTTTGAGAGATGCTACCCTTTGACTTTGTTGATTCCTTGAGGTACTTGAAAGTTTCTATCATGTCCCCTCTCCCTCCTTTCCTCGGGCCATACATATTAAGCTCTTTAAGTCTCTCTTCTATGTCTTCCGTGCAGACCCTGCACCATTTTAGTTGCCCTCCTCTGGACAGCTTCCATTCTGTCTATGTCTTTGCGGAGATTGGGTCTCCAGAACTGCATGCAGTACTCCAGATGGGGTCTCACCAGCTGTCTGTACAGAGGCATAATAACTTCCTGTTTTCTACTGGTGATGCCTCTCCCTATGCATCCCAGTATCCCCCCAGCCCTCCTTGCTGCCCTCTCACATTGCTTGCCCACCTTTAGGTCATCTGATATGACTACCCCCAGGTCCCTTTCCATTTTTGTTGTTGTTAGTATCTCACCCCCATTGTGTACTCTTCCCTGGTTTTTGTTTCCCAGGTGCATTACCTTGCACTTCTTAGCATTGAATCTAAGCTGCCATACATTTGACCATTCCTCTAACCTTGCCAAGTCCCTTCTCATCCTTTCCACCCCACCTTGTGCATCAACTCTGTTGCAGATCTTTGTGTCATCTGCAAAGAGACATACTTTTCCTTCCAGTCCCTCTGCAATGTCACTTATAAAGACATTGAAGAGGACCAGTCCTAATACTGAACCCTGCGGTACCCCACTAGTAACCCCCCTTTCTTCAGAGTGGACTCCATTTACTATTACTCTCTGTGTCCTATTCTCCAGCCAATTCTTTACCCAGGCTGTCATCTTGGGACCCACTCCCAGGCTGGCTAACTTGTATATTAATCTTTTGTGTGGGACTGTGTCAAATGCCTTGCTAAAGTCTAGGTAGGCCATGTCCACAGGCCCTCCCTGATCTACTACTTTGGTCACCCAATCAAAGAAATCTATCAGATTCGTCTGGCATGACCTTCCCACTCTGAATCCATGCTGCCTTGGGTCCTGTGCCCCTCTGGCCTCTAGATACTCAACAGTTCTTTCCTTCAGAAGTGATTCCATCATTTTCCCTATCACTGAGGTTAAACTAACAGGTCTGTAGTTTCCTGCTTCTGCCTTGCTCCCACTTTTGTGAAAGGGAATCACATCTGCTCTCCTCCAGTCCTTGGGTACCACTCCATCCTCCCATGATTTGTTAAAGAGGGTAGTCAGTGGTGTCACTAGTTCTACCATTAGTTCTTTTAGAATTCTGGGATGAATCCCATCAGGCCCCATTGCTTTGTCCACCTTCAGTTTAGGAGTTCTTTCATAACCCTTTCTTCTGTAAATGGCTGGTATCAACTTCTGTATCCAGAGTGTTTCTACTGTTTGTTTTAGGTACTTCCTCCTCATTTGTAAATACTGAGCAAAATATTTGTTTAGTATCTCTGCCTTTTCACAGTCTCCTCTGCCCACCCTCCCTCCCCTTTATTAAGCCTCACTATCCCTCCCTTGGTCTTCCTTCGCCTCCTGATGTACCTATAAAGGTTTTATCCCCTTCTTAACTGAGTTGGCTATCTTTTCCTCAGTTTGGGCCTTTGCTGTTCTGACTGCCTTCCCAGATTCCTTTTGCTTTAACTGATACAGTTCTCTGTCCTGCTTCTTCTGCGATTCCTTGTACTTCCTGAATGCTTTCTTTTTCTCTTGAATCTTCACTGCCACTTCCTTTGAGAACCATAGTGGTTTCTTACATCGTTTTGTTTTGTTTATTTGCTTCACACAAAGGCTCGTTACCTCTGTGATGGCAGTTTTTATTATTCCCCATTGTTCTTCCACCCCTCCTTCCTGCCCATTTGCTAGTGCATTCCTTGGGCCTCAATGTTTGCTTGATTAGGGCAGAGCTGCCTCTGGCCTACTAGATGTCCGAGGTATGCCACCTCAGCCATAGCCTTCTGGCACTTTCAGCTTTTACAGTGAGTCCAGCCCTCCGTATCCTGCCCAGCACTTCCCTAAGGTGGGTCAGGTGTTCCTCCCAGCTGGTACTAAAGACGGCAATGTCATCCAGGTACACCATGGCAGTCTCCTCGCACCAATTAACTCCTGGTTCACCAACCTTTGGAAGGTGGCAGGGGCGTTCTTTATTCTGAAAGGCATTCCTTTAAACTCAAATAACCCTATCGGAGTGATAAAGGCTGACCTCTCCCTAGCTCTGGCAGTTAACTGTATCTGCCAATGCCCTTTCATCAGGTCAGTAGTGGTAAGGTATGTCGCCCCTCCCAACTTTTCCAGGAGTTCATCCATCCCTGGCATTTGGTGGGCATCTGACTTCGTGACTGCATTGAGTCCATGATAGCCCACACAAAAATGAGTAGAGCCATCTGGCTTGGAAACAAGGACTACGGGTGAGGCCCAGGGGCTGTGGGATTTCTGGATTACCCCTAAATCCAGCATTTCCTCCACCTCCCTCCTAATGTCCTTTTGGACAGCCTCTGACACCTGATATGCCATCCGCCATATGGGCGCCTGAGTCCTGGTCTCCACATCGTGCATCGCTAAGGGGGTTAGTCCAGGCTTGGCACTAAACAATGGGGCAAAGTCTGCTAAAACCTCCCTTACTTCCTGGATCTGGTCCAGGGTCAACTGGGCCAACATTTTAATTGCCTCCACAGAGGACTCCCACTTGCTTTCTTCCAGCAAGTACAGAAGGGGGTCTCCTTTGTCCATCCTCTCCCCAGGACTAAACACTGCAAAGACCATGTCAGCCCTATTAGCATATGGCTTCATCATGTTGACATAGTACATTCTTTGGGTATGTCTCCAGTCTGGCAGTTCTATAATGTAGTTTACATCATTCACCTGTCTGACTACTTTGTACGGTCCTGCCCACTCAGCCTGCAACTTATCTTTCCAGACTGGGATTAGGATCATGACCTCCTGACCCACAGTGTATGAGCATGCTCTGGCTCTGCAGTTGTACCATACCTTTTGTTTTTGTTGGGCAGCTGCCAGGTTCCCTTGCCTGTTCCCATAAGCTCCTTCAGCTTTTCCCTAAACTTAAGGACATAATCCACTATGGGAGTTCCCTGGGTGGCATGCTTGCCTTCCCAGTCATCCCAGATTAAGTCTTGGAGCTCACGTACCCTGCGACCATATAAGAGCTCAAAGGGGGAAAACCCTGTTGACTCTTGGGGCACCTCCCTTTATATGAACAACAGGTGGGGAAGGTATTTTTCCCAGTCCCTCCCATGCTGTTCCACAAATGCTTGGAGCATCAATTTAAGGGTACCATTGAATCTTTCCACAAGCTCAATGACTTGCGAGTGATAAGGTGTCGTGCATCTCTGCACCACCCCACACTTCTCCCACAAACATTTTATCAGGTCTGACATGAAGGAACCCCCTCGATCGGTGATAACCTCCTGTGGGAACCCAAGGAAGGCATCTGCCACTTTGTCTGTCTTCAGTGAGAATAGGGCAACAGCCTCTGGGTACTGAGTGGCATAATCCACCATGGTTAGGATAAACTTTTTCCTGGAGGAGCGGGGGTATTCAAAGGCCCCACAATATCTATTCCTACCCTCTGGAATGGCTCCTCCACCATGGGCAAAGGAATTAGGGCGGCTTGGGTTTTCCTACCTGCCTTCCCTATTTCTTGGCACCAGTGACAAGACCTGCAATACTCCTTCACCTGCTGAGTGAAGTTGGGCAAATAGAAATTCTGGGCCAATTGCTGCGTAGTGCATGTGATTCCCAGATGACCAGACATGGGAGTATTGTGTGCAGTCTTGAGCAGCCGCTCACGGTACCCCTGGGGAACGACAAGCTGCCTGCCTATCACCCCTCCTGCTGTCTTTACATCCTGTGTATACATCAGTCCATTGTCCCAATAAAATTTATGTTTCCTGTTACCACCCTAGCTCTGTCACAGTCTGCCCAAGCCCTCAGCTTCTCTAAACTAGGGTCATTTTTCTGAGCAACAGCAAAATCTTTACACATTCCCAAGGAATGGGACAGGTCCCCTCCAGTTTCTAAACTAGGGTCCCTAGCTCTAGCATAAGGGCATTCAGTGTCACTGTCATCCCTAACCCTCTGACTATTGGCTATACCTCCTTCCTCAGGGTAACCTTCTGTAGCAGTTCTGTTAACTGCTACCTGGGGAATTTCTACCCCCCTTTCATCATTCTCCATATCAGGAGACACAGGCTGGTGAACCAGCTTCTCAGTGATTTCCACAGGGACTTCTATGGGGTCCAGAGAACTGCAATTTACCTTTGCTGCTTGGCTGCAGGTAACTGCACACACCATCCCCTTTTGGAGATTGTTGCCAATAATTACATCTAAAGCAAGGTTCTCTGCTACTGCAACTTTTTGCACAGTCTCACCTGTCTCACCCCAGTCTAGGAGGACACTAGCAAGTGGCAGCATTTTCTCCTCCCTAGTGAATCCACGTACAGTCACAGATTGATTGGGTATAAGTTGTTCAGGCTCTACCAAATCCTCTTTTACCAAAGTTAGGGACACCCCCGTGTCCCTTAATTCATGGGTCTGTACCCCATTCAACGTAACTGGGTGTATGTGCTCCCTAATGTTTACTGGCATGCTTTCAGGGATGCACAAACAACCCACTTCTTTCCTAGCACAACTTTGTGCACTCTCTGCCTTTTTGGACACTGCCTGGCAAGATGCCCAGGTTGTCTGCAAACCCAACATTCATTTCTTTTATCAGGTAAATCTTTTCTTTGTAACCTGGGGCAGCCTGGTTTGGTGGAGGCAGGGAGGGTTTTAGCTGCCCTGAAGGCTTGCCTTTTCCTTTCTGCACTGCCATGCCCACCCCATTCCCTCTCAGAGCAGGTCTGCTACTGGCATAGTGGTCCGAGAGTTTGGCAGCCTCCTGCACTGTTTTTTGATCTCAGTCCTCTAGCCAGGTTTTCAGCTCTGCTGAACATGCCCCAAAAAACTGCTCTAACAGTACATTTTCAATTTTCTCTACAGAGTCTGCTTTAATCCCTTCTCACCAACATTTTAAAAACTGACGTTGTTTAGTGGCTAGCTCCTCATAGCTCATGTCAGGGCTTCATTTGAGCTTACGAAATTTAATTCTGTATGCCTCTGCTGTTAAATCATATTTCTTTAACAGTGCAGCTTTAAGTTTGCTATAATCATTACTGTCCTGATTGTCCATTTGACCCAATGCATCCCGAGCTTTCCCAGTAAGTAGCGGGGATAGTTTGAAGCTCCTGGACTCTCTGGGAATGTTTGCCTGAATACATACCTTTTCAAATGAATTTAGAAATGCATCCCTATCTTCCCCCTCTTTAAATTCTGCTATCAATTTGGAATTTAATTTGTAACCCAGTCTTGGAGTTCCAGTTTCACCCAGGCCACTTACCTGCTCTGGTGCTGGTCTTGGGAGTTGTAGCTTCTCCAGTTCAAATTTCCTCTGGCGCGCTCTATCTTCTTGCTCGGCCTCTCACTGCTCTCGCTCAGCCTCTCTCTGATGCTGTCACTCTCTTTCCTCTGCAGCTTGCTGCTCTCACTTCTCTCTTGAATTTCCGCTTCCTCTATTCGAACTCCAGCTCCATTCTCCACAACTCTGTCTGCAGCCTGATCCCTTCTGGCTCCAGAATGTTGGTAACCTTCCCCTGCTGCTGTGGCTTTTGGCTTGCACTGGCCCTGCTGTCCTCCTCCCTGGGTCTGGACACTGCACTGGCCCCTGGCCCCTCCATGCCCAAGGTTTGGTCCTTTCCAGTCACAGATTGTGATTTGAGGTCTTGGGCGTCGGCTGCCAGAAGAACCTCCATGAGATGCTTTCTGGCTCATCCCTTGTGCTGAACTGCTCTTTCTCTCTTGGCACAGCTGCCTAAAGTAGTCTGCAATATACTTGCTGTAGTTGGAAGTCATCTTCTTCCCTATCTATGGCTACACTAGCTTACACCCCAAAAAAATAAATAAAACAGGTAGGGAACTTAGACTGTATGCACAATGCAATAGTTCTTTACTTTTTAAATCACTGCCTTATTTTGCATGTGAGCTGTTACAGTTATCAATCTGACACACTGGACTGTTAATGCTCGTGTTACCAAATACTTTTAAATCGCACCACTGCCAACCAGATCTGTCACAAATGTATCCCACTGGTCAGGCCCTCTGCTCCCACAGTGCCAAACCTCAAAGTGCAATATGTGAACAGGAGACAAACAGGGTAACCCTCTTGTCTGTTTTGGGTCTGAATCACCTACTAGCCTCAAGTCCTGGGGTCAAATATGAACCCTTTTTTGCTAGCACACCCAGTTAACAGGCTCCGATATCACACTCTCTTCGGGGATGTAGTGCAGTACTTCACTCAGTGGGCACCAACCTGGTTCACAATTTTACCCTTTTGACTCAATTTGAGGCCTAGGGTATCTTCGTATCTTAGCAAGATAGTAACACACTTTTAAGCCCTTATCAGTTTTTGTCAGATCTTACTCAATACTGTTTCAGCCTGCACATGCAAAAGAAACTGAGAAAGGCACAGACAGAATTTTAAGAAAAATAATGTTTACTAAAAAGTAAAAATAGATAAAATACAAAACGCAGAACATATAAAATTGGGTTTACAGTCTTTTAAAATAAATGGATAATTATACAGAAACAATGCTGTATTACTGAATTTCTACTACCCTATGTTTCAAGTAATAAACAGATGGTTGAATTTACCCAAAGTGCTGTGAGAGGTTGTCAGGAGTCTCACCTCAAAATCAGAGGCAAAATGCACACAGCCAAAAATCAAATACCATACTTTTCTCCCAGCTGGCTGGTGATATATTTCTTTCAAACTCCTCCTCCCTGATGACAAAGTTCACAGATGCTGGCTGTGAGGTCACTCAAACCTGAGAACTTGAATGAATTTATCAGTCACATGTCTCAGCCCACTGCTAAAACATTCATATATATATATATATATATATATATATATATATATATATCTTCTTAATCAGTGAGGCTTTATGACAGATAGAATTATCCCTTTGATCTCTCCACAAGCATCCTGGCCTTCAAAGAAATTGCAGTTTACAGGATGACAGGAACCAGTTAAAATGGCCTTTTCCTCAGAGGCCATAAAATGCATACTTTGTCCCTGTTGCTTCAAAGTATAGAGATAGTTTATGACTGTTATAACCTGGCATAAAGGAAGTCCTGCAACTATGTATCAAAATAGAGAAGGAAGCTAGCCATCTAGCAACTGCAGTTACTGTGTTGGGGTCAAAAGGTCAGGCCTCTTTAAAAACTGTTCGCTGCTTTTCCCTAACCATTCAAATAAACATATATTTATATCCTAAATATAATACAATATAATAACAAGCAGATGCTATCCATCACATGCTACACTACCCAGTCATGTCAAAATGCACACCATCTGAATGGGACAGTAATAGAGGTAAGCCAGAATCAAAACAACATTAAAAATCTGTGGCCAGGTAACAATGGACAGACTGAGCTTAGTACTCCATGGCTGACAATATGTACCTGAGCAATGCAGTCCGCTGGCATTCCTCACATACATAACATGGGGGAGAGAGTGGTAGGAGAAGGAAACATCACACAGAGCATTCTCTGGAGCAGCCAAGGAAACACATTATTGCACTTTGCTTTTATCATGCTTACAAATATGACTGCAATGACAGTTCACTGTGCCATGGTGTGTTACACAGGCTGTGTGAAAAGCCATGCTGCTGAAATGCACAACAGCATTGAATGCAGCTTCAACTGTTCCAGATTTTCAACTACATCCCCATTTTACATCAAACTGTACCTTTGTCCATTCTCTGATATTTGTGTTCAGATGACTCAACAGTACAGATTGTGAGAACATCATTATATTACAGTAATTAGCTTGTTCTACTTGATCTTCACTCTTATCACCCCATAGTTCTTACAACCCCATAGACAAGTACTAATTTCATGAATGAACAGTACCAGTAGCGAGGACGTGTTCCAACAATTGCTCTACTGTCCTTATTTATTTGTGCCTTGTCAATGTTTTGTGAGATTGATGGCAGCTCATTCTCTTCAGCTGGCATTTGCTAGCACCAGATTGAGGAAGGGGGAACATATTTGCATCATATAACCACTGAAAACACTGCTTTACTACATTGTGACAAAATTAAAATTGGAACCTTACCATTCAAAAATGGGCCTGCGGCATCTCTGGTTGACAGTACTGGAAGCTGTTGAGCCAGCATCAGAATCGGACTTTTCCTGAGCAACTTCGGCTGATGTGGATGGCTGAGTCCACTCTGGCTCTGTCTAACCCGCCTATAACTACCCTCCATCTGGGTAGTAATGTTGGCTGTCAGGAGGTTCCTTTTCTCCTCCAATGCCTTTTTGATCACTGATTTTAGGGTAAGCCTATGCTGAAATTCCAGATCTGCTAGTTCCAACTCCAACTCCCTCATCTTATATGCCCTTTTCCTTTTCAGTTCAGCAGCAAACTTTATAATTGCTCCCGGAGAACTGATTTTAAAGCATCTCAATGAATTGCAGTGGCTGTGGTCCCCACTGGGTTATTTATTAGGTAGTCTTGAATAGTAGACTCCTCCATGGTCTTAAAGTCAGGATTATTCAATAGTCCAGCATTTAAATGCCAGTGGGAGTTCCGTATTGCAGGGGCCAATCCCAATGTCAACTTTACAGGGGCATGATCAGAGATTGTGCGTGGAAGTATCTGGCAGTTTGACACAACGTATGCTCACTCTTTAGGAATAAACAGCATATCTATCCTAATGTAACAATTATGCCTGTCTGAGTAATGGGTGTAGTCCTTCAGGTTTCCATTGACCCACCTACAAATATCCAGGAACCCTAGTGTTTGGCTCAGTTTATTTAAAGTGAAGCCTGCCTCTCCTATCTTGGACCCCATAGCCCCTCCATGTCTGTCCAGCGTCGGGGGCAAGATAGTATTGAAATCTCCTCCCAGGATACAGAAGTTGGCTGTCAAGATCCATGATACCCAACATCACTTTTTTAATAAAGTGGGATGCCTTTTTATCCACATTGGGAGCATAGATATTCAGTATTATGCAAGGAGTGTCTCTGTAGTGGGCTATAAGCTTCACGTACCTGCCCTCTGGATCTAGCTCTACTCATTTCACTTGTAACGGGCAGTCCTTATGGATCAGGATAGCCGTGCCATTCCGGTGTGGATGTGCTGGATAGGAAGAGGCATATACTGAACCCACCCACTTATGGCACAATATCTGATGTTTGGGGTCTGTGAGATGAGATTTCTGTAACATTACAATGTGGGCACCCATCCTACCCAGCTCCTGCAGCAATCTAGCCTGTTTTATAGGACTATTAAGTCCACGAATGTTATATGTAACAATATTTAGGCTATCCATTTCGGATATTAATGCCACCCTGCATCCTGAGAACCCATCCCCAGCCAGAACTCCCTTGAGCTCTTGACCGGGGGGGTTAGAGAGGAAGGGAGTACACACAACTAAATGATCCAAACAGGTTATAACAGTTAAAAAGTGAAAAACATAAACAACAAACTGCCTGGGGCATAACCCAGTAGAACTTCAAAATATCTACAGTGATTTTGTTGCCCTTCCAAGTGCTACTTTGGCTCCATCACATTTAAGATACCCAGTGGTGATGGGATGCACAGGGTTAAACCCTGTACCAAGCTGCCCAGTCCTTGCCATTCTGGTCTGGTGCAGCACTTGTGGATTCATCAACACTATGCAGAGTTTACCCAGTGCCGCCCCCTCTGTTAGCTTTCCTGATAGAGAAGACCCATGCATTTGTTGGGTCAGCCAACAATCTCAGTTTGGCTGCCTCTCCCATGTTTCCAGTCCAGATATGCCCACACTCTATTAAGGCATTTATTCAGAGAGGATCGGATTAACACCCCCCGCCCAACACATAGTGCCATTTTTCTGGCAAACCACAAATTATTCACCCAACACTGTAGGCCCAGCTTAATAACTCTCTTACCACTGTTTGCCAGTTTTTCCTTAACTTGAGGAGGCTCATACAAAGCATATTTGTGGCAAGATTGCTAAAGAGACCCCACAGCTCATGTACATTACCATCCCCCTTTTGTTGTAAAAACTAAAAACCACATTATCTTTGCATACTAGCTTTGTTGCAAGAAAAAGCAAATGAGGGTGAACTTATTACTTAAATCATATCCAACACTGCATTTTATATTTGTTAAATTCTGAAAAGATCTCTTAACTTTGAACCAGGTCCCCTTCCGATGGGAATCTTAATTTAAGCTGCAGATTGCAATGCTCTGCCATTACAGAGGAAAAATGAGTCAAAAACCTGTGTGGCTAGTAAGGGACAGTCAGGTTTGAGTGCTAGCCTCTCCATCCTCCTCTGCCAGTCTAAGCGCTCCTTGGGTAGAGCTATTGTGCACAATGTATAGTGCAGAAGAGGTGCATACTGGCCGACTACGCACTGCAGTGTCTCTGTAGACCTTCATCTGAGACCAGAGACTCACATCTGGATTCGGACCAGTTTTCCCGGGTTTGATTGCCTGACCCCCTGTCTGCTGCCACTGCCTTCTGTCCAACTCTTTTACCCTTGTGGGGTCAATCAGGTCATCTACTGCTACATCCAGGAAGTGAGAAATTTTCGGCCTCAGCAGCGGAGTCAAAGATCCTGGTCTGCTTGTCGGAGGTGATTCTGAGTTGGCAGGAAAATCTACTCAAACCTTAAGGCCTTTGCTCCACAGTGCCTTCATCACTGGAAACCAGAGCTTTCTACGTGGCATCGTCGTTAGTGCATAGTCCTGTTCAAGGAATAACTTGGTGTCCTCAAAGATAATCTCCTTCATTGCCTACGCTTTCCTCAATACCATCTCTTTAGTGTGATAGTCCAGAAAGGCTACTATCAGAGAGTGTGGTCTAGCACTCAGATCATTCAGTGGGGCCACTAAGGTAGCTGTTATTATATTCAATAGCTGTCCTCCTCCCTGAGTCTGGACACTGCGCTGGCCCCTGTCCCCTCCATGCCCAAAGTTTGGTCCTTTCCAGTCACAGACTGTGACTTGAGATCTTGGGCATCGGCTGCCACAAGAGCCTCCATGAGATGCTGTTTGGCTCATCCCTTGTGCTGGACTCCTCTCTCTCTTGGCACAGCTGCCTCAAGTAGTCTGCAATGTACTCGCTGTAGTTGGAAGTCATCTTCTTCCCTATCTACGGCTACACTAGCTTTCACCCCCAAAAAATAAATAAAACAGGTAGGGAACTTACACTGTAAGCACAATGATATAGTACTTTACTTTTTAAATCACCATCTTATTTTGCATGTGAGCTGTTACAGTTATCAATCTGACACACTGGACTGTTAAGGCTCATGTTACCAAATACTTTTAAATTGCACCACTGCCAACCAGATCTGTCACAAACGCATCCCACTGGTCAGGCCCTCTGCTCCCACAGTGCCAAACCTCAAAGTGCAATATGTGAACAGGAGACAAATGGTAACTCTCTTGTCTGTTTGGGTCTGAATCACCTACTAGCCTCAAGTCCTGGGGTCAAATATGAACTCTTTTTCGCTAGCACACCCAGTTAACAGGCTCAGATATCACACTCTCTTTGGGGGATGCAGTGCAATACTTCACCCAGTGAGCACCAGCCTGGTTCACAATTTTACCCTTTTGACTCAATTTGAGACCTAGGATATCTTCTTATCTTAGCAAGATAGTAACACACTTTTAAGCAGTTATCAGTTTTTGTCAGATCTTACTCAATACTGTTTCAGTCTACACATGCAAAAGAAACTGAGAAAGGCTCAGGCAGAATTTTAAGAAAAATAATGTTTACTGAAAAGTAAAAATAGATAAAATATAAAACGCAGAACATATAAAATTGGGTTTACAGTCTTTTAAAGTAAATGAATAATTATATAGAAACAATGCAGTATTACTGAATTTCTGCTACCCTATGTTTCAAGTAATAAACAGATGGTTGAATTTACCCAAAGTGCTGTGAGAGATTGTCAGGAGTCCCATCTCAAAATCAGAGGCAAAATGCACACAGCCAAAAATCAAATGCCATGCTTTTCTCCCAGTTGGCTGGTGATATATTTCTTTCAAACTCCTCCTCCCTGATGACACAGTTCACAGATGCTGGCTGTGAGGTCACTCAAACCTGAGAACTTGAATGAATTTATCAGTCACATGTCTCAGCCCACTGCTGAAACATTCCCCCTCAAATATATATATATATCTTTCCTCTTAATTAGAGAGGCTTTATGACAGATATAATTACCCCTTTGATCTCTCCACAAGCTTCCTGGCCTTCAAAGTAATTGCAGTTTTACAAGATGACAGGAATCAGTTAAAATGGCCTTTTCCTCAGAGGCCATAAAATGCATACTTTGTCCCTGTTGCTTCAAAGTAGAGAGATAGTTTACGACTGTTATAACCTGGCATAAAGGAAGTCCTGCAACTATGTGTCAAAACAGAGAAGGAAGCTAGCCATCTAGCAACTGCAGTTACTGTGTTGGGGTCAAAAAGTCAGGCCTCTTTAAAAACTGTTGGCTGCTTTTCCCTAACCATTCAAATAAACATATATTTATATCCTAAATATAATACAATATAATAACAAGCAGATGCTATCCATAACATGCTGCACTACTCAGTCATGTCAAAATGCACACCATCTGAATGGGACAGTAATAGAGGCAAGCCAGAATCAAAACAGCATTAAAAATCTGTGGCCAGGTAACAATGGACAGACTGAGCTTAGTACTCCATGGCTGACAATATGTACCTGAGCAATGCAGTCTGCTGGCATTCCTCACATACATAACATGGGGGAGAGAGTGGTAGGAGAAGGGAACATCACACAGAGCATTCTCTGGAGCAGCCAAGGAACCACATTGTTGCACTTTGCTTTTATCATGCTTACAAATATGACTGCAATGACAGTTCACTGTGCCATGGTGTGTTACACAGCCTGTGTGAAAAGCCATGCTGCTGAAATGCACAACAGCATTGAATGCAGCTTCAACTGTCCCAGATTTTCAACTGCAGCCCCATTTTACATCAAGCTGCACCTTTGTCCATTCTCTGATGTTTGTGTTTAGATGACTCAACAGTACAGATTGTGAGAACATCATTATATTACAGTAATTAGCTTGTTCTACTTGATCTTCACTCTGATCACCCCATAGTTCTTACAACCCCATAGACAAGTACTAATTTCATGAATGAACAGTACCAGTAGTGAGGACATGTCCCAACAATTGCTCTACTGCCCTTATTTATTTGTGCCTTGTCAATGTTTTGTGAGATTGATGGCAGCTCATTCTCTTCAGCTGGCATTTGCTAGCACCAGATTGAGGAAGGGGGAACATATTTGCATCATATAACCACTGAAAACACTGCTTTGCTACACTGTGACAAAATTAAATCGGAACCTTACCATTCAAAAATGGGTCTGCGGCATCTCTGGTTGACAGCACTGGAAGCTGTTGAGCCAGCATCAGAATCAGACTCTTCCTCAGCAACTTCAGCTGATGTGGATGGCTGAGCCCACTCTGTCTCAAACATGTAGGGCTCAGCAAACTGCAAAAAATTATCTGCCACATTTAGGTGCTCAAATGGCAATGATTCAGCCATTTCTAAAACTTTTTTACAGATGCAGCAACAAACGAGTCTACAGAAGCTATACAGGCTCTGTTTACAGTGCTGGACTGCCTCAGTGCACTGTCACTCTGATGATGTCACAGGTAGCTGTCCACGGGTGCGTGCACTCAGAGCTCATTAGCGGGACTTCTTTTCAGTCGGGACAAACAAGAGAGATAGAAAAACATGCCAAAAACAAGTAAAAATCATTTTTTTTGCAGACAAAATGTGCCAGGCTTCATTAACACGCTGATGCCAAATGATTTAACACTTTTAAGTGTGGATATTTGAGAAAACGGGTTTAGTTGTCCTTTAATACAGATTGGGGCATGTAGTTCCCTTTCTACTCTTATTAGAGTGGTGCATCTCTGTCTATAAGGTTATAATCTTCAATAGTTTCAGAAGTTTAGAGTCTCTTCATGTCAGGTCAGTCACCATTTATGGTTATCTGCATCATCTTCTATGGTAATTAGAGCTTCCAGGTTTCCATATTTTCATTGCTACGCTTTCAGTGCTGATCACAAATTGTGTGCTAGCTTTTTCAGTCTTGGTGTCTCTATCATGTCTGCTAGCCATTCTTCAGAAGGAGTCTTTTATCTAACCACTTCTTAAGAATCTGTTTCTTCATGCCTGCCGAGACCATCATCATTTCATGCCTTTTTGTTGACATTACATTGGGCTGGGTAATCCTGCCTGCCACACAGATACTGGAAGTGAACAAGTCTTCAAAGCTTAATAGGGATTTCAGAGACATCTTGATTAAGATCCCATAGTGTCCTTGTAATGTGCATGACCACATCAAATATGTTGTTTTTCAAATTGTTTTATTAGCAAGAGGAGGTACAAGAAGCATACATCATACATACAGTGGCGTGAAAAAGTATTTGCCCCCTTCCTGATTTTCTCTATTATTGCATATTTGTAACACTGGATGTTTTCAGGTCTTTAGACAAAATATAATATTAGATAAAGGGAACCTGAGTGGACAAATAACACTTTTTTTTTACTTATTTCATTTATTTAATGAAAAAAGTTAACCAACACCAACTGGCACTGTGTGAAAAAGTAATTGCCCCCTAGTTAAATCAACCCAATTAAAGGGATAATTAGAGTCAGCTGATTGAACACAGCCAGGCTTGATTACAGCCAGCCCTGCTCAATATAAACTCACTTATTTGGCCTTACCATCAGAGTCACATTGCCAGCTCAAAGATTCAACAAGCACATTATGCCTTGATCAAAGGAAGTTCCTGAAAAGATCAGAAAAACATTTTGTTGCCCTCTATCAGTCTGGAAAGGGTTACAAAGCTATTTCTAAGGCTCTGGGACTCCATCGAACCACAGTGAGAGCCATAATCTCCAAATGGAGAACACTTGGAACAGTAGTGACCCTTCCCAGGAGTGGGCAGCCTGCCAAAATTACTCCAAGGGCGCAGTGTAAAATCATCCAAGAAGTCTCAAAGGATCCTAAAACAACATCCAAAGAACTGCAGGCTTCTCTTGCCTCAGCTACGGTCAGTGTTCATGACTCCATAATCAGAAAGAGACTGGGCAAAAATGGGCTTCATGTGAGAGTAGCAGCGAAACCACTGCAACCAAGAAGAACATAAATGTCTCTCATTTGCCAAGAAGCACCTGGATGATCTACAAGCCTTTTGGGAAAATGTTCTATGGACAGATGAGTCCAAAGTGGAACTTTTGGACAACAAGGATCCCATAATGTCTCTCAGTAAAGCAAACACAGCATTCCACAGTAAGAACACATACCAACAGTCAAACATGGTGGTGGTAGTGTGATGGTGTGGGGATGCTTTGCTGCCTAAGGACCTGGATGACTTGCCATAATTAAAGGAACCATGAATTCTGCTCTGTACCAGAAAATTCTTAAGGAGAATGTCCAGTCATCCTTCCGTCAGCTGAAGCTGAAGCGTAGTTGGGTCATGCAGCAAGACAATGATCCAAAACACAAAAGCAAGTCCACATCAGAATGGCTAAAAAGAAGTAAAATTAATGTTTTAGAGTGCCTAGTCAAAGTCCAGACTTAAACCCAATAGAGATGCTGTGGCAGGACCTGAAACGAGCAGTTCATGCTCGAAACCCACCAAATGTTACTGAATTAAAGCAGTTCTAGCGAGGAAGAGTGGTTAAAATTCCTCCACAGCGATGTGAAAGACTGATATTGAATTATAGGAAGTGTTTGGTTGCAGTCATTGCAGCTAAATGTATGTAACCAGTTATTAAGTGTAAGGGGGCAATTACTTTTTCACACAGTGCCAATTGGTGTTGGTTAACTTTTTTTCATTAAATAAGTGAAATAAAAAAAAAAACAAGTGTTATTTGTTCACTCAGGTTCCCTTTATCTAATATTACATTTTGTCTAAAGACCTGAAAACATCCAGTGTGACAAATATGCAATAATAGAGAAAATCAGGAAGGGGGCAAATACTTTTTCACGCCACTGTAAGTACTATATTACTTTTGGTACATATAGTGTTGTAAGTGACATATTATAACTAAAGCTGTGAGGTGTTATTACATCTTATTTGGCATTTCAGCAATTTACATTTTAAGTTATTATTGTTTGTGTGAACAAAGTCCTGGAGTAACAGGCAATACATTATGATCAAGTTCAGTTCATATGGGAAAAGTACCTGCCTCTACTGCCGCCAATAAAGGCACCCATGTACGGTTAAAGCCATCATGTAAACCATGGGCATTCCCGTGTGCTCGCTCCAATGCCATACATGCCTACATATTGGAAGCCCATCTAGCCACCAGTGGAGAAGCTGAGGAAAGCCACGTCTGCACTACTGTTCTTCTCGCATTAATGAGCGTTAGGTTCCAGAGGGACCTTGAAGGTCTGGGAGTCCCCACAATAGGGCCTGCTCCCAGTAGTAATTCCAGTGGGGATTTGGACAAAGGGCACCTCAGCACTTCACTCATTATACTGTGGATTGCATGCCAGAATGGAGCAACCCTAGGACAAACCAGAGCCATATGTAAAAAATCAGCTCCCTCCATGTGACATTTTGGGCATAGGTCCGACCGGGACTCATCCATCCTATGCAGCATCAAAGGAGTCAAATATGCTCTGTGTAGAAAGCTAAACTGTATCTGGTGAAGCTTATTGCTTCTGGAGCAATTTATGTAATGTTTACAAGCATACTTCCAAGAACGGTTACCTATTGGGAGCAACAGGTCTTCACTCCATCTAAGTATACTCTTAATCTGAAGCCCCGTCTGAATGTGTCCCTGGATTGTGTCATAATATACTGATAGTACCCCCCATCCTGGTTGTGGACTGAATAGCTCCTCCTCTAATGGCGAGGGATCTGCCCACCCGCACTCCTGTGTGAGTTGTTCCCCACATTTTTGTCGTATTCTTAAAAATACGAAAAAGTCCCCTACTAGGATTCCCCATTCCTTACATAGGGTTTCAAAGCTTTTCAGCGTTCCCTCTTCATATAATTGACTAACTGTTACTAACCCCAGTTTCCTCCAAGCTAAGACTCACTGCACTACTAATGACGTGCATTGCGCCACATCCCACAGCACACTGAGCAAGCTTATGTCTGGAGATTTTTTATTTACATGTGCCATGCACTGGTGAGCTAACAGTCATATCTGCATAGTAGTTTTAGTGAATGGATTAACAGGTAGGTTATTCCCTAATTTCGCCAGAGCACCTACTAGAGTGTCATTTTTAAGATTCCCATTTAACATATCCTCCTCAATTCTTAGCCAGGGACAATTTGCTTCTTGTGCTTTACTGGGAAGGTAGGCTAACTGTGCAGCCCAGTAATAGCTTTTGAAGTTGGGTAACCCCATTCCACCCCGATTGGAAGGAAGTTGTGAAATATTTCGCTTAACCTTAACCCTTTCTCGTTTCCACACAAAATGGGTAATCAGTGTATCCAGCTGCCCAAAGTGTTTCTGGGGAATCTTTATAGGGAGTGATTGATATAGATATAAAATTCATGGCAAAATGGTCATCTTGACCACTCCCACTCTCCCTGTTGTGGACAGTGGAAGTGTGTTCCACCGGCCACACTCTTCCAATAGTTTGTCCATTAAAGGAACAAAGTTCTGAACATAGAGGTGGCTAGCCATAGCTGAAATGTAGATGCCTAAATACTTTATAGTGTGCACCAATTGTAGCCTTTCCAGGTTCTCTATCAGTTGTGCTGTGTCCCGCAATCCCACTGGGAGCAATTTACTTTTAGTCCAATTGACTCGGTGTCCTGACAGGTTGCCAAACAGTTGCATCAATTCATGCACTACAGGCAAATCCTGGGCTGGACATTGCATGAAAAGAAGCTGATCATCAGCATACATAGCTACTTTATGTTGCCTACCCCCCTAAATCCCCTTATACCCGGGTGGGCTCTTAAAACCATGCCCAGGGGCTCCAAAGACATATAACAATGGAGACAGGGGTCACCCTTGTCGTGTGCCCCTTCACAGACAAAACAGCATTGTAAGAGTGCCATTTACCACAATCTGTACTTGTGGGAGAGTGTAGAAGTTTTTTATCCAGGACATAAACCTTGGGCCAATTCCGAATCTCTTTAAGACTTCAAACAAGTAGCCCCATTCCACACAGTCGAACGTCTTCTCGGTATCCAACGCCACCACCGCTGCCCAATGTGCTCATTTAGATTTAGCCCAGTGAAAAATAATATTCAGGGTACGCCTAATATTATGCTTCCCATACCTACCCTTAACAAATCCCTATTGGTCTGGGTGGATAAGTTCAGGTAGTACTGGCTCCAGTCTGGCCACCATGGCTTTTGCCACAATCTTGTAATCTGCAGTAAGCAATGAAATTGGCCTATATGATGCATAATCTTTTGGGTCTTTCCCCAGCTTAGGTAGTACCATGATAATGGCTGACCGTGTGAAAGGGGGCAAACCTCCATTCTCTAGACTTTCTAAAAACATGTCAAATAATGGGTCTATTATGAGAGCTGGAAATTGTTTAAAAAAGTCAATCGGCAGTCCATCAGGACCAGAAGCTTTTCCACTTTTTAAGGCTTTAAGAGCTGCCGCTATTTCTTGTTTAGTTAAGGGGGAGTCAAGTTCCACCATAACCTGGTCAGTAGTGCTAGGAAGTGAGATTGCCTTAAAAACTGGTCATAGTCAAATTGACTAGGCTTGTGTTTAGAAGTGTAAAGTTTAACGTAAAATTCCCCAAAAACTTTCCCTAAGTCTTCCACCCCTTGTATTAGTGTCCCATCTTTAGCTCGTATTTGGCCTATATGCCTGTCAGCTTCTTTACTGTTTAGCTGCCAGGCCAGCAATTTCCCCGCTCTGTCCCCATCATAGTATGCCCCCGCATTCGTAAGCAACATACTGTAGACCGCTCTAACTGGGTACTAGAAAGTGTGTTTAGCTGCCACTTCTTTTTTTGAAGGGTATAATATAGGGGCGCAGTATGCTTCTGTTTATGGGATTGTTCAAGGGTTTCCACCTCAGCTGTTAGTTTAACAAGTTCTTGGTTCTCCAGCTTTCGCTTATGTGCTGCATATGTAATGGTCTGACCTCTAATGAATGCTTTGAGGGCTTCCCATCAGGTGCAGTAGGAGGTATCTCCCCTTTTGTTAAAATGGAGATACTCCTTTATACAGTCAGTCATAAAATGTAAGTACTGTAGTTTTGGTCTTTCAAAAGTAAGGGGTCCAGTTTCCAGCTACCCACCTTCTTAGGTTCTCCCAGACCCTTAAACGTAACCATATGCATTGCATGATCCGACACGATTATAGGGCAATATTTTGCCTCTTCAATGGTCACCAGCAAAGCTCCTTACACTAAGATTCTGTCCAACCTGGCATAAGTATGGTGCACATGTGAGAAAAAACTGTAGTCCCTTCCATCTGGGTGGACATAGCGCCATGCATTTATCAGGCCCATATCCCTCTGAAGTCCCTCTAGTGCCCTGGCATTTTGAGGTTTATTCGCAGGGGTCCTACTGGATCTATCCAGTATATATCCAGAACACATCTGTAGTCGCCCCCAAGAATCCAAGGCCCTGCCCAATCTGCCATATCGAGAGCCAGTTTCTGAATAAAACTTGGGTTTTCAACATTCGCTGCGTATATTGAGCCTACTAAAAACACTCCCCTACCTATTATATTAATCTTGGCCAGCACATATCTCCCAGCGTGATCTATTTTTTTCCCAATGAGCTGAACAGGTAATCCCCCTGGAATCCATATTGAGGCTCGCCATGCCTTTGAGGAAAACATGGCAGAAATCCGTAGCTGCCCCCGATAAACCTAGCTGTTTTTTGTTCTTCTTGATGTGAGAAATGGGTCTCCTGTAATAAAATTATATTTGCTGTAGCTCTCCTTACTTCCCCCATGACTTTCCGCCTTTTAATGATTATTTTCAGACCATTCACATTCCAGGACACACATTTAATATTTTCAGCCATAATCATCAAAAATGTTTAGTCCCATTGCCTCTACTGTGTAAGAATTCTGTACCTCCCCTAAATTCTGTATCTTCCTGGACTAAGTCTCCATCAGTCATTCACACTAGTGGGATAGCGCCGGAGGCGCTAGGACCAAGAGGGAGCCTAAAGTTTTCAGAAGGGTCGGCGCCGAGAGAGGACAACGCATGCGTGGCACCACGAGACTAGCTTGTGCCTGTGTAGGCTATTTCGGCGTCAACCCTCCAACCGCCTCAGTTCCTTTTCTCCCACCGTCGATTGTGTTTGGATGTCGACGTCACTCGTCTGCCAGAGTCGAAGTTTTCGTCTATATGACAACAGCTCTTAATGTTTTAATATTTTAAAGTAGTAATTTATTATTTTATGAACAAGAAGAAGATTATGAAGAAGAAGAAAAATAAATTCTTTCCTGCCATCAACGGAGTCGTCCTTAGACGGTAGCGGTGACAGTAGAAGGAATTCATTTTGAAAGTTTTTATGGCAGAGGGGCTGTGTCTGGTCCACCGCCCTTAATTAACGGGGGGGGGGGTCTGACTATGGACAGTCCTGTGCTCGGGGGGACAGTCCTCCGAAGCACAAATCTAATGGTTCCGGTGATCCGGCTCCGATTGACCTCGAGCTCCTCTTCCTCATTCGGGGAAGAAGAATCAGTGCCGCTCGAGGTTGCCCGTTGGTATGTCTGCACGAGGAATGTTCGTCTGGAGGGGCGATGGGCCCGAACCGACTTTGGTGGGTTCCTCTTGGCCCCGCTTCCAACAGCTGATTTCTCGACTCTGAGCTCCACCTCTGTCCTCGCTGGAGCTCCGGTGAGCAGTTTCACCTTTGGGTCGCTCCTATGGAGCAGGGGGTTTGACTTTCCAGTTTTCCTGGCTCTGTTCCTGATTTCAGGACCTCTGGGCCTCGGAGCCATTGGACCGGAGCCGGGTTGATTGGATCACGTATGGCGAAGTGCCCTCTGGGTGCCTTTGCCATCATGTTGACCCCTCGTGCCTACACCCCTCTCCCTTTTCCATGCAGGGGCCGGCATGGGCACCATCTTTTTCCTTCTTCTCTTTTCAGGATTTCCATTGGCATTTTCCTTCAGCACCTTGGTTTGGCGCCATGGCTTGGTGCCATGGTCGATGCCGTGCCTTGGAGCCGTAGCTGGGTGCCTTGATCAGGACAAAGCCTCAGGGCCTTGGTTGGTGCTGTGCTCCTGCAGGCAGTGCCAGGCTCCCATGGGTGGTGCCAGGCACCCACGGGTGCTGTGGGTGGCACCCGTGGGTGTCATGGATGCCATGGGTGCCAGGGGTTGTGCCAGGAGCACCTGTGGGTGCCACAGGTGATGCTGTGGGTGCCCATGGGTTCCATGGATGCTTCAAGTGCCAAGGGTGCCACTGGTGCCTTGGGTACTGGAGTGACACCCATGGGTGCCACGGGTGTTACCGCAGGTGCCCATGGATGCCACTGGTGCCCTCTGGTGCCATGGGTGTCATTAGTGCCCTTGGGTGCCATTCTTGCCATGGGTGTCATAGGTGCCATTGGTGCCATGGTGCCATGGGCATCAGAGGTGCCCTTGAGTGCCATTGCTACATGGTGCCAGGAGTACCTCCGGATACTGCCATGGCTGCCCTTGGGTATCGCCTAGGTTAGCATAGACACTGCTTGGTGCTCTCCTGTGCCATGAGTGCTGCTGATGCCACACGGGTGCTAGTGGGTGCTGTATGGCAGAATTAGTGAAACATTTTTCCTTTCAGACTCCTTTCCACAGAACTTGTGGTGGGATGTTTACCGCAGAATGAACTCCTGTTCTGCAGATTAATTTTTCCACACATTTTAGTGAGTGGTGGTCTACGTGGGATCTTGTGTCATCCAGCAGTTTTCTGCTATGGAACTCTGCTGTACCGTTCTGCCAGCAGAATCTCATTCTGCTCAGCACTTTCTCTGCTCCCTAAGTGGTACCAAGCTCCTCGACATCCTTCCTGATGGCGGAGTCTCTAGTGGCTTTGACCTAGACCTCTCTTGGAGGTCCTTCTGGGGTAGAAGTGCATCTAGATGGGTCTTTCCCTGTCCTTCTGGTCAGTAACGCAGCGGATAGCTGATTTTATATACTGGAGGGCACGTCATCTCTATCTTCAGAGTCTGTGATGGAAAATCCTTTCAGTAGTTCCTCAGTAACAGGGTCTACTATAGTATTTCACACTGCGTCCGTGGACCATACTCTTCTGCATCTAGACTTTTTCAATCGTCAAGACAGTTACATTCTGTGGAACATTTTAATTTAATGGTCGGGGGGCCGCTCTGACTCTTCCACTCCTTTGATAGGAGTATATAGCCCCTTTGTGATATTGCCTCTTCGGTGGCTTCTTCGGCACAGGTGGTTAACTTCTCTCCAGCTGTGATTGTTAGTCCAGTCATGATTTCAGTATGGACACTCAGACTCTTTCCGCACTCAGATGGAGAACATCTTCGTCTTTTTGTATCAAGACAATCCTCAAAAAGGCAGCCTGAAGGCCTTGTTAGGCTCGGACTAAAAAAAAAAAGGAAAAAAAATTTATATCATATGGTTTTTATCACAGCACAGGGCCTAGCCAAAATTACCGGTACCCCCTTTTTGGGGATCTAATCAATTCCTCCTCAGCCCCTGAGGCGCTTCGTCTCAGGATACGGTAAAGAGTACCTGATTTCTTCTTCCCCTACGGGGAGTCCGATCTGGCGAGGATATGGGTCATCTCTTTCTCTGAGAGATTTCTCTCATTCAGAGACATTTCCTAGACCTAGGCGAATGCCCAGTCTGTTAATTCCTTTTCTTTTTATCAGGCTTTCTTCTCTTGAACAGAGCCACCGAGTCGGAATTCAGGTTCCTGCTTCCCTGCTTGCTTAATTTAACAGGCGATTTTCTCCTTCTTAACGGATGGTCAAGTAGGTCCCTTTTTCTGAGGAAGCTTCTCAAATATTCACACCTTCGATTCCTGTGCTCTGGTCCATGCCAGTCACTCACGAAGCTATCCTCTTCAAGTGCAAGAGGGAGTGGTGATGTTTCTTTTTCAGCAAATGAACTAGAATCCTTTCCTACTCCTTTCAGGAAAGCCAGAGTGGCTAGTGCCTAACCGCATTGAGTCACTGCCTCTTTCAGTCATTTCAACAAATGGGTTAGCCCTAACTTGGTCCTGCTGTGTCCCTCCTCGACGCACATCTGCCTCTATTGACCTTAGAAATCCAGCCCCTGCTTTTTTTCTGCCGGAATGTTTTTTTCCACAGTGGACACATCCTTCTGTACACCTTTTTCCTTTCTTCCCTGAGTTCAGAGACTGCTGCTACAGTTGTACACATAGGGGCAGGATTATTCCTCTTGGAATATACAGTGGGTAGGATCTGGTTTTACTAGACCACCACGAGAGGCTTCTAAGTCGTGCTTGGCCTTCCATCAGGAAGATCCTGTGACTAAGTGGAGACCATTCTCCTTGATGGGCTAACCCCACCTGGATCCCCTTGCTCACCAAGTAAGGGGTTCAAGTGCTTCTGAACCTGTTGTTTACAGGTCAACCATACTGGATAGTGGGGGTTTCCATCTGCACTTTCTGGTCTACCCTGAACCAGTAGACTTTACCTCCGACTCTTTCAGTTCCGGAGGTCCCTTTACATTACATTAGTACATGTCTTTGACACGATTAATTTTGGTCCTAGATCAAATTGTGAGGCCAGGTTCTTGCCGCTCTCCTAGAGTGGTTGTGACTGCCTGGCAGACTTTCATTTTGTGCCCATTGTAGTCGTCGGCAAGGTGACGAGTTACAACTTGAGCGTTTATCTTGTAAGCACTATGTTCTAGATGCTCTTACAAGACAGCTCTTTTTATTAACAGGACAGTCCTTGGCTGTCCTTTCTGAGTGAACCCTATCTCCTACCACCCTACTCAGGGTTGTTGGTTTTAGCTTGGTACTCTCCCACTAGTGTGAATGAGTGATGGAGACTTAGTCCAGGAAGATATGGAAATTACGTACTTACCGTAATTATTGATCTTCTTGAACAGTCTTCATCACTCATTCACACACCCACCCACCATCTCCTGGGTTCACTCGTTTTCTTTCCTGGTCTTCATAGTTCTATGATTCAGACTGTGAGGACATTATTCTTTAGCCTTTCTTGCAAAGGCCATCTGGGCTCTCTCAGGCCCAGAAACTCAGGATGAGTTATTCTCATTAGTCACGCTGCACCTCCTCAGTCGAAAAGGTACTGAGGTGGTTGGAGGGTCGATGTCGAGATAGCCTCACATGGTATGAGCTAGTCTCAGTGAGTGCCGTGCATGCGTGGGTCCTCTCTGGCGCCTGCACTCCTCTGAAAACTCTAGGCTCCCGCTTGGTCCTAGTGCCTCTGGCGCTATCCCACTAGTGTGAATGAGTGATGGAGACTGTCCAAGAAGATCAATAATTATGGTAAGTACGTAATTTCCATTTCTGTACCTGCCCCCAACAACCCCCTACCCACCCCATCTTATAAATGAACCCCTGGGAGTCTTCAGTGATCTTGTCTCACCTCAGGACTGTGTCCCCATCGGAGCCATGTTACAGCATTTAGAGGCACCTCAGGGGTACCTAGTTCTGCAAGTCGCCCGAGAGAATTCACCCCAACCATATTGCTCCAACAACTTTGAGCTTTCTCCCCCCCTTCCCCCCTTGGCAGAAACAGTTCTGCCAGATTTCCCACTACAAGTAACAGGCAGTGAAAAGTGTGTAATAACAAACATCAGTAGTGCACAGAGACACCTTTTATCTAAGTCTCATCAGGTAATCGGAACTGTTTAAGAAGTATAACAAATACAATTAGGTAGCTTATATCAACTGGAGTCTAGCAAAGCTAATTAACTAAATTCCTATGCAGCTACACGCACCAGGATGCACAGCCCGTTCCATGTGTTTACCACCTGTTGAACAATCAGATAGAACCAAAATATAATAGCATTCCTAACTTTCTGGTGATGACCATGTTTCAATAAGTCCACATCCCATAATATTATAACTATAATTTGCTCACAAACACATCCACCCAATTTCCGGGATCCCTTCTCCATTGTCAGAATAAACAGAAAATAAAAGTTGTAAGCTTTACTGGCAGATGGGTCAGGGGGTTTCCCTCTGATACTATATCCCCAGATATGGTCGGGCAAAGCCAGTGAAGGAAAACAACCATGCTTTATTCGCTCACCCACTTTTAAAAAAAGATGTTCAAAAGCTGCAGACTCTGCTAATAAACCAAATAGGAAGACCCCTGCTGGTACCTGCACCTCCTGGTACAGTCGGGCTGAACTTAAAAGAACAAATGCTCCTCTGAGTTTCTCATCCGAAGGAGTTCTTAAATCAAGACTTAGGGGGCTTCAAGATAAAATAGAAGATCAAATGTGTCCTGCAATAGCCAGTCGAGCCCTCCTGACAGGACATGTCCCAGCAGAAATACACTTCTCCTTTTCAATAGGACTCAGGCCCCAAGTCTGTTCAGAAGGAGGGGAACCCATATAGAAACATAGACACAGAAACATAGAAGTTGACGGCAGATAAGGACCGCAAGGCCCATCCAGTCTGCCCATTTCTTTTTCTACCTTATAAATGTGCCATCGGCCTTTGCTCTGTCAGTGACCTAGCTATTTATAGTCATTTGTATTGCTCCCTTATGCCTATCCCATGCCTGTTTGAAGCCCTGCACTGTATTCATAGCCACCACTTCTTGTGGTAAGCTATTCCATGCATCTACCACCCTTTCTGTGAAAAAGAATTTCCTCACATTCCCCTTAATCGGCCTCCCTCTAATCTCATGCTGTGTCCTCTGTCCTGCTATTTTCTTATATTTAAACATGTTAGACTCTTTCACCTTGTTTATGCCCTTAAGGTGTTTAAATGTCTCGATCATATCACCTCTCTCCTCCTTTGCTCAAGGGTATACATATTAAGCTCCGTTAATCTGTCCTCATATGTCTTCTGATGCAGTCCCTGCACCATTTGGTTGCCCTTCTCTGGACTGCCTCAATTTGGTTAATGTCCTTGTGAAGGTGTGGCCTCCAATACTGCCGCAGTACTCCAGATGGTGCCTAACCAATGTCTTGTACAGAGGATTATTACCTCCCCACGACTTGTGATACCCTACTAATACACCCTAACACCCCACTAGCCTTACCTACTGCTTTAGAGGTCTGCTTGATGATTTTAGGTCATCAGTGATGATGATGCCCAAGTCTCTTTCTTCCTTTGTGACTGCTAGCAACTCCTCCCAGCCTATAAGTGGCTTCAGGGTTTCTCTTCCCTATGTGCATGATTTTGCACTTTCTTTATTAAATCCCAGTTGCCACTCTTCTGACCATTTTGCTAGTTTATCCAGATCTCTTCTCATTCTGCCCACCCCATCTGGATCATCTACTCTGTTGCAGATCTTGGTGTCATCTGCAAACAGACAAACCTTACCCTCTAGTCCATCTGCGGGTCACTAATGAAGATGTTGAATAGGACTGGCCCCAGGACTGATCCCTGAGGTACCCACTTGTGACTTGCATCTCTTCTGACTGTATACCATTTACCACCACTCTCTGTTTTCTGCCAGTCAACCAGTTTGCCACCCAGTTGACCAACTTCTGACCCACCCGAGCCTACCTAGCTTATTTATCAATCTTCTATGTGGAACAGTGTCAAAGCTTTGCTGAAGTCAAGGTAAGCGACATCAACTGCTCCCCTTGGTCCCACCACTCTGGTTACCCAGTCAAAGAAATCTATGAGATTAGTTTGACAGGACCTTCCTTTGTAAACCCATGCTGTCTTGGATCCTGTGCCCTATGGATTCCAGGTGTTGCACTATCCTTTCCTTAAGGAGTGCCTCCATAATCTTGCCCACTACTGAGGTAAGACTGACTGGTCTGTAGTTCCCGCCTCCTCCCTGCTACCACTCTTGTGGGCGGGATCACATAACCCTTCTCCAGTCTTCTGGGACCTCTCCTGTGCTCAGGAGACTCACTAAACAATTCTGCTAATGGCTCTGCTAGTTCCTCCTTTAGCTCCTTAAGTACCCTGGGATGTATGCCATCAGGTCCCATTGCCTTATCCACCCTGAGCTTAGCAAGCTCTTGTAGGACCCTTTGTGAAGGGAGTAGTGCTCACCTCCCTCCCCTGTGTCCATGATGCTGAGCTGTGGGCCCTGCCCTACCTTCTCTTCAGTAAATACTGAGCAAAGTATCTATTTAGGATAGATGCCTTTACAGGGTCCTCCTCCTCACATGCTCCTTTTCTCCATTAAACTTAGCAATACCCCCTCTGGACTTTCTCCTTTCACTAATGTATCTATAGAAAGTCTTGTCACCTTCTTTTACTGTTCGTGCTAGTGTTTCCTCAGTTTGGGACTTTGCCTGCCTTACTGCCTTACCTGCTTCCCTTAGGGCAGTTTGGTATCCTCCCTATCTTCATCCCGCTGTGTTCCCTTATATTTCCTGAAGGCCAGCCTTTTGGCTCTGACCTTTTCTGCTACTGTATTTGAGAACCAAAGTGGTTTCCTTCTTCTTTTGCACTTCCTTTTCTGTCTAACACAATGGGATGTTGCTTCAAGTATTGTATCCTTAATGCTTGCCCACTTTGCCTGTACCTCCTCACCTGTGTTTCTTTTTGCCAGGGCTAGCTTAACTCTGTTGGCCATCTTATCAAAGTCAGCTCCTCTGAAGTCCCATATTTTGCCTTGGAATGGGATGATTTAGATGTAGTAGCCAAATTGAACCATACCATGTGATGGTCACTGGCCCCAGGTGACCTTCTACCTGGAGATCTGTGATCCCTTCTTTGTTAGTCAGTACTAGATCTAGGATAGCCCTGTCTCTTATGGGTTGCTGTACCAGTTGTTTGAGGCGCCTCCTGCAGGGAATCCACTATGAGTCTAGTTCTGGCAGATGTTCCTGCTGGTATTGACCAATCTGTATCTGGCATGTTGAAGTCTCCCATTATCAGAACCTCCCTTTAGCTGTCATGTTTTGTATATCTTCTAACAGTAATGTGTCTATGTCCTCCCCTGGTCTGGGGGCCTGTAGACAACCCCAGTTCTTATGGCTGTCCCATTTCCTGTTTCAGGGTGACCCACAGTTCTTCTGGCTCCTTATGTGTATTCTGAATTTCTGTAGCTTTGATATTTTCATTAACATACAGGGCCACTCCTCCCTTTTTGCACCTTGGTCTCTTCTGAACAATACATAGCCAGGTACTGAAGTCTCCCAAGTGTGGTTACTGGTAAACCACGTCTCACTAATTGCTACTATGTCCAGTTTAGCTCTCTGACATTATTGCCTGCAGGTCTGGGATCTTATTTCCCAGGCTGTGAGCATTGTGTACATGATTTTCCATTGGCCAGATTTTGGTGTGTTAGTTGTTGGGTGAAGTTTGGCATTACCCCTGTGCATCGTGTGGGGAGACAAACCTTTTTCTTACCTGGTGATGCAAATGAATGGCAAACACGCTGAATTCCTGTTTGACCACTAGCTGAGGGGAGGGTGTTCTTCCCATTCAACGTATGGGGTGCTGCACCCCTCCCCATTTGCTAGTTTAAATATTCTGCAAAGACGCAAACTTCTGCCCAATGCACTGACTCTCTTTAGTCAGATGCAGTCCATCAAATTTAAAGAACTTTCGCTCCCAGAACTGTTGCCAGTTCCTACAAATCTGTGTCCTTTTTCCTGGCACCAGTCCTTGAGCCACGTGTTTAGCTCCCCTATCTCCCCTTCTCTGACCTTCCGTCCATCTGCTCCCTTCTCCCAGACTGGCAGGATCTCAGAGAAGGAGATGCCAGACGAAATAGATGATAGTTTGTCACCCAGCTTAGTCAGGTGTTCCTTGGTCTCCACAACTGACCGGCTGGCGAGATCATTAGTCCCTATGTGTACTAGGACATCAATGTTTTCTCCTGCTTTGTGAACAATTTTAGCAATGCGGTCAGTGTCTCTCCATGCTGATGTACCTGGGAGACATCTGACCATCACCCCTGGCTGGAGATGGGTATCAACTCCCCGAATCATGGAGTCTCCTATGATCAGAAGTTTTTTGGATTTCCTTTGTGCTTGTTTAGTTTTGGTTCCTGATTTGGGTGAGTATTGTTGTGCTAGCTCCTGTGCCACATATCTGCTAAAGGAGATGTCAAGGCCATTTTACTAAATAAGTCACTTGCATTAGCTACCCCAACACATTTACTAAATGTGGTTTGAAGGAAATCAGAGCAACAGAGAGCTGTGAGTAATACCTGATGTGTTACATACTTCATGGGAGTTTACTGTTCCTTTCCACCGGCATCTGGCTCTTTATTCACTCTGGCCTCCTCCTCCACCAGCCACTTCTCTGCTTCTCTGGGGCAATTAAACATGCAGGCTTTTTGACCCGGTCTTTCTACCCGCAACTTAGTTGGGTAAGTAAGCACGAATGACCACCCCAGTTGAAAGAGATGTTTTCTAACTGAATTAAAGCACTGCCTTCTCTCCTGCAATTCCCTGCTATAGTCCTGGTATATGTGGACCATTCAGTTTCCATAAGGAATGGGCCCAGCTTTTTTTACTTTTTGCAGAATTTTCTCCTTGTCAGGGTAGTGCAGGTATTTTATTAAACAGTGACGAAGCCTGTCACCAGGTTTCGGAGGAGGACCCACCCGATGTGTCCTTTCTACCACAAATGCTGCATATTCCTCTGGTAGCTTTAACTGTGTCACCACCCATTGATGAAGGCCTTGGTTGGGGTTACAGCCTTCAGTCCCCTCAGGCAGTCCTATAATTCTTATATTGGACCTTCTAGACCAAATCTCCTGATCGTCTAATCTTTCTTTTAACTCTGCCATAGCAGATCTCAAGCCATTCCATTCCGCTGAAACACCAATGTAGGAATCCTTTAGTTATCCAAGGCACCTTTACAATTCAGAGATTTGTGTGGCATGTGTAGTCGCTGTCTCTGATAAGATCGTTACCACAGTTTGCAAGTGGGTCAGCTGCGATGTGATATTACTGAATCCCGTTTTCATCTCCCGCTGCATCGCTAATAGAGTATCAGGAACTCCAGCCAGGGTTTTAGTCAGAGACTCCATGCTGTCCGTATGTGGATCACCTACTTGCTGCTCCCTGGAGGCTCTCTGATTACGGGCCGTTACATCCGACTCTCTAGGTGTATTTCCGGTACTAAAAGGCAGTTTAGCTTGTTTGTTTTTTTGCTTGCCAGATGCCATAAGCCTTCAATAATGCTCACCTGCTATATTAACACATTGAAATCACCAGATTCTGATTATTTAGGCTAAATTAAGACTGGTGTCTCGGGGAGCTCTTTCAACGAGCGTCTGCCATTGTTGCCTGCTAGCCATGCTCCCTTGACCACATAAAATATACTATTGGACAAGCCGGCCCAGTGGCGTGGAAGGCTAAGGTGCTGGGTGCCTTATCTCCTGCTGTGCTGGTGACCCAAGGTCGGGAATGGACTTGGGCTGCCTGTGGGCCGGTGGGAAGAGGAAGGATTGAGCATCCCAAGATGGCGCTCCTTTCTCTGGGAGGGGTGTTAGTGTGGCATGCTCCTTCACTGTTAACCAGCAATGGCTGGATGGCAGAACATGTGTGTCAGCATTAAAGGGAAGGGATATCCGCATTCAGGATGATGGGGCTGTCTCTGCGGGGGTGCAGCTTGGACATTGTGTCTATTGCATGTCCACAGGCCCCAGGGGAGAAAATCGGTGGAAAATAGGGAGGCTGGGCTTAATGAAGCCCTCCCCGAGAGGGCTAATGGCCTGCCTGGTCCTGGATGATGGAAAGGGAATTGGGACATCCAGTGATCACGGGACAGGCTAATACAGCTGCCTAGCCTGCCAGGGAGCAGAAAAACCTCTACGGAAAAAAAATATACAGTGTTGTACCTGGTAGTCTATGATGTCATTTTATCATTTTTCAGAATGCTTAAGTAATCAGGAAAGGAAAGAAAAGAAAGATAAACAGGGCCATTGTTTTCATCATTGTGCCTGGGATAAGAAGAGCAGCGCAACAACATACATTTGGTAAACCTCTGTCTTGGACAAGGCCACAGCATAGACACTTGTGATGCCTGCTGGTTTATGGACTTCATACCCTTCAAATTTGCTCCTTGAAATTGGGACAGGATGCCCTGACTTTCAGAGGGAAGCATTGATTCATAGTGTCCCAAGAGAGGACTTTGGACTGTTCCTCAGGTCCTCTCACTGCTGTCCGGAGTGGGTTGAAGTATGAAACTCCACCCTCAACACTGTGCTGGAGCTGTGTTGGAGACTTCAGTGGTAGCTCAGGTGTACCACTAGTTCCTTCTAGGTGGTTGACAGAGAATCTACCATGGTCCATTAGCACCAGGCAATGAACCACCATGGCTTTGGGGTCAAGGTCTTTGGCCTTTTCCAGTAATGTGGAATCATTGATGCAGACAGTCAGTGTTGCTCAGGCTGTTGTCACTGTTCATGGTGATGACACCAAGGACAACACCAATGACAGCTGTGGTGTTGATTTTGTGGTGTTGATGCTGGTGCCGGTGCCAACATTGATGCTGGTTCAAACACTGTCCCTGACCTCAGTGTTGCTAGCGACAATGAGGAAGGACCCAGTATTGAACACAGCATGGACATCCGTGCTGGGTTTGGTGCCTTTATTGATACCAAAGAGAAACTCAATGTTGAGACTGTCCAAGTGCCCAATATCATTGCCAGTTACGGTGTCAACTCTGATGATGACAATGACCTTGCCTCCCTGTTCTCCTCCAGCTTTGACATTGGTGTCAATGCCAGATATTGACAAGACTCCTAACAGGGGCCTGCTCAGTCTTGGGCATCCTCTGCCCATTCTGAGGTTCACCCCCAGAGCCAGTGATCTGCCACCTGCTCCATCATAGAAGTGTCAGCAGTGAAAGGTTCCATTTGGTCCTCACCTAGGGTGAGGTGTTGCTGGAGCCTTCAGACCCTTCCCAAGGCCTGGGTTTTCCTGGACAACAGCCTGTACTGTGCCCTTCCTTAAGGCAGCCACCTCCAGGGTCTTGGGAGTGGGTAAATCAACTGCCTACATAGTTTAGGCCCCTAGGGTCTCTTACTTGGGGGCAGCACCAAGCAGGGGTTGTCCCCATGACTCAAGATACAGAGAGTCTGATAGGACCCAGTTCTGGGCCCCTTCCTTCATGTCTAACACAGATGGTTTCCACCCCTTGTCTCCCTCGACATCCTCCTCCTCCAAGGATCTTAGATCTTAGGCAGGTAGCACGTACTGTAGCCTTTATGGAAGTCCTGCCTGTCTACAACAGTGGGAAGGAGAGGGAACTCCGCACTAAGGCCTTCAACTCATGGTTGAAGGAATGGTGCAGAGAGGAGGTGTGTGGCTACATTGGGGACTGGGGCTCCACCCGAAGGGATCCTTGTACCAGGGGGAAGGCCTGCATTCATCTAGGAAGGGAGTGGCAGTCCTCAGGCAGTCTGAGTGTTACTTTGATGGGCATTTAAACTAGCCAATGGGGGGGTGAAAGGCAAAGGTGTGGCAGGAACTGCCCCCCCAGGCTGTGATGGAGATTAGAGAATTTCTGGAAGAAAGGATTCCCACCAAAATGAAGGACAACCAAGGGCGCAAGGGATCAGCATGGGGGAAGTGCGGGAGACAAGCAGGCAGAATGCAAAGGAGAAGGTGGAACAACTAGACAACATGAGGAGGAACAAGAATAGGATTAACAAAATCTGGACAGCCATGTGTGCCAGTGCTAGAAGTCTGGGAAATAAGATACCAGACCTGGAGCCCACCATGGCTGAGGCAGGCCTGGATATTGTGGTCATCACCGAAGCATGGTGCACAAACAACCATGACTTGGAAGTGGTTATACCTGGCTACACAATGTTTAGAAGGAACAGGGTACGAAGGAAAGGTGGGGAAGTGGTGCTTTATGTTAAGGAAAACATCAAAGTGATGGCGGTACAGGGAGGGTGGGGGGTTGAGGTGTTGTGGGTCAGCCTCGAGTCTGGAAATGGAGCCACCATTCACATACAGGCCTCTGACACAGGGAGAGGATTAGACAAAGAGATGTTGGAAGACATAGGCAAAATGACTAAGAAGGGGGAGGTGATGCTGGTGGGGGACATTAATCTGCCAGATGTAGAGTGGAGCCTACCTGCTGCAGCATCAGCTAGGAGCAGAGATATCTTGGCTCCCTGCAGGTGACATTCCTCAGGCAACTGGTCAGTGAACCCACTCAGAGTGGGGCAATACTGGACGTGGTACTTACGAATGGGGACAGTGTGGCAGACATCAGAGTGGGGAGTCATCTGGGGACCAGTGACCATCACACAGTATGCTTTAATGTAGGAACAACAACAGAATCCAGCCACACAAGGGCAAGGGTCCTGGATTTCAGAAAGGCTGACTTTACAAAGATGGGGGAATGTATCTGAGAAGACCTGGTGGGGGGAGATGTCGAGGCAGGGTGGAGGGAAAATGGGACAAAATAAAAGAGAGCATAGTAAAGGCTACAAACATGTATGTCAAGCAAATAAGCAGAAGGAGGAGGAGACCATTATGGACCTCAAGGGAAGTGGCAGAAAAGGTATGGGAAAAACAGTGGCATTCAGAAGGTATAAGGAGCCCCAGAGAGAGAGAAGGACAGAGAAGTGCATCTGGGGAAACAGAGGGAGGCAGGCAAGCAGTAAGGAGCACAAATGTGCAAGCTGAAGAAAGAATAGCCCAGACAGTATCAAAGGGGCAAGACATTTTTCAGGTATATCAGTTAGAAAAGGAAGACTAAGGGGGGAATTGCATGGTTAATAAAGGAGGCAGGGGGCTATACTGTGGAGGACCAAGAAAAGGCAAATATCTTAAATATTTCTGCTCAGTATTCACAGTTGAGGGACGAAGGGGAGGGATCACAAATAAGCACCATGAGAGTGGGGGGGGTGGACACCAGTCCCTTTTCTGAGGACAGGGTCAGGAAAGCACTCACTAATCTGAGGGTGGACAAAGCCATGGGGCCAGACGGGGTGCATCAAAGAGTGTTAAAGGAACTCAGGGAGGTGCTAGCTGCACCTCTGACAGTCTTTAACAGTCTACTGGAGACTGGTGTGGTCCCAGAGGACTGGAGAAGAGCATACATAGTTCCAGTTCACGAAAGTGATAGCAAGGATGAGGTGGGAAATTTCAGGCCTGTCAGCCTGACATCTGTAGTAGGGAAATTGATGGAAACAGTACATCTGAAGTAGGGAAATTGATGGAAACACTGTTAATGGAAAGAATCATGGAACACCTGGAAGCCAGTGAACTGCGGGACCCATGGCAGCATGACTTTACAGAGGGGAGGTCATGCCAAACAAATCTGATAGATTTTTTTGACTGGGTAACCAGGGTGTTAGATCGGGGGGGGGTGAGGGTGGACGTGGCCTACTTGGACTTAAGCATGGCTTTTGACACTGTTCCACATAGGAGGCTGGTAAACAAGATGGGTAGCATGGGTATGGGCAATAAGGTGGTAACCTGGGTAAGAAACTGGTTAGGGGATAGGAGGCAGAGGGTGGTGGTAAATGAAGTTCGCTGTGAGGAGTGGAGAGTGATCAGTAGGGTACCACAGGGTTCAGTACTGGGGCCAGTCCTCTTTAATGTCTTCATTAGTGTAACCCCTAGCTGGCGCTATTCCAAGGGGTACTACCCCTGCCTGCCTTCCTAGTAACAGGTTGAGGGACCTGGGTTCAAAACTGTCAAGTACCGGGGTGTCCCTACTCTCGGTAAACTCACTAGTTTGGTGCCTGCATCCAGAATACGGTTTGTGTGGGTATCTATTTATACTGGTGCAGCCCTTTGGGAAGCTATCACCACCCACAACCCCACCTAGTGACCGATTACTAAGATATTGACAATGACCATTAACAGTATTCACTAGACAGTTTGCAATAGGCATTAACAATATGCTCCCAGTTGTCCCACTTACCAGTAGGGTCTCTGGTCCTGGTATACACCCTACAAACCTCCCTATAAAGACCGTTTGGAAATACAGCATGCACTTTCAACACATTCAGCAAAGAGCTTATCACTTTAAATCAGGTAATAATATGCTCACAAGTTGGGTTCAAAGTAATGCAGTAAATCAGGTTTATTAATGGGTCATGAACAAGGAGGGGGAGCAAATCTGGGCAAATGATTACTGTTCTGGAAATTCAGGTTACTGAATACAGTTAATTTAGTCCCTTTGCTACTGGGTACCCAGGATCTATGCTGGCTGGCCAGAATCACTGCTGGGGTTGCAGCTGTTGTTGGGGCCCTTGAAGGAAAAATCAATCACATTAACTGTACAAAGCAAATTAAATTGGTTGTATCCATGGCCGGTTGGCCTAGTCTATTGGAAACCCTTGAAATTAAGCTGAGAACAGTCAGATGATACCATAAGAAAATCAAGATGCCTATTACAGGGAGCTACCCTGGATTTATTCACTGTACCAGTTGATTTAGGATGGCCTAGAGAAATGAAGATCCGATGCTGGAAGCTGCTGCACATGGGGAAATGGGGCCGCCATGACTCATCTTCACTTGATGGCCTTTTCCTGTAGGTGGCCACAACTTGTGATGACTTGTTGTGCAGGGGCTGGATCCCCAAAGTTGGTCTCTCGCCGGTAAAACTGTAGCTGGCATGAAAACAGACAACATGGGCTGGGATGGACATGGGCCCAAATTTAACAGAGTGTCTCTGGCAAAGTTCAGTTTATCTGCTGGTGACCCCTCCAGCTGGTAGACAGTTTGGTCACTGGTAAAGGTGAACTCCTTTCTGGCAGTCAGGAGTCCCTGGACTGTAGGCCTTGACCCACAATAAGGATTCAGCACATTTATTTTTAGAAACATTAAACTCTTCAGATTCTCTTTTGATTCCTGCCTGGTTCGCAGTGTCAGCCACTTTGCTGAACAAACCTCTTGATCTGTAGTAAGGCTGTTCCTGGTGACCGATCCTCTTTTGGGACTGTCCAATGCACACAAGAGAAACTAGGCCTTTCTCAGGCCGGATATCCACAGAGCTTACAATCTCCTTGCACCACAGAGTCTCGGGTTGAACTGCCACTTTCCTGAAGTCTCTTTCCTGCTGTTAGGCAGTCTGATGCTGAAAGAATTAACAGGGAGGCAAGTCAGGCCTTTCGTCTGCCAGTTCTTTTCTGCTCTTTTTCCGGAGCTGCTTCTCGATGGCTTGAGCTACTTTCTCTTTCCACTCTACCAGCAACTGAACTCTTTTGTTTCTATCAGTTCTTGGACTGGTCTGGTTTCTCTGAGTTTTGGTTGGCTAGGGGAGCTGTCAATCACAGTTCTGGTGCTCCCATTTGTCAGTTTAGGTGCCAGCCTGAAAAGTACAAAAACTACAGCCTTTTCCCACGAGGCACTTGAGCTAAGGACCCCTCGAGGTCCCCTGTGTCCTAATTGGTCCAAACGGGAATTCCCAGTCCAAAACATGGTGGCTACCATTGGAAAATGCATGTTGCAATAAAGGCAGGTTAAACAACATTCTATATCTTAAAGACAACTATGAATTGGAAGTAAATAATTGCAGTACTATGTAGAGCTCCCTTTGCTCTACTAGCGACAGCTGGGTTGGGCAAATTAGGGTGATGCCTGTCTGGTCGTGAACTTTGAAACACCTGGACCCAGCCTAAGCCATTTACAGCATTTACACTGACTATGGCACTTAAAGAGACAGAAGCGGAGGCACATCATGTCATTGTAACGCAGATCAATTGGAGGACACCAACCATTATAGATTTACCATCTCTGCAGGACATCTGCCTGGCAGTGGGCATTACTGGAGCCCAGGGAGTTACTTAAAGTAAGCCCCCAATTTTTGGGAGGTTACACTCTTCACTGCCTAGGAAACTTGGCGTCTGTGTCAAATCTAAAACATAAGTTGACATTAACACTTTTTACACTATTTACAGATTACAACCATATATTACTATATACATTATCTGCACTGTTTCACTATCAGTATATACAACATAGCATGCTTTACTCTAAATAGCCTTTTCTACATGGTATTTTTGTTTTGACATGTTAAATTCACATTTTTTACTGTGTCTTAAACAGTTACCATATGCATTACCTCTTGAAACCTCTGAGCAGTTGTATAACTGGTAATTACCTTGTGCATTTTTAACTGACCTTTGTTACTTTGAAAGGGCAACTCCTAACATAATGGGAAGAGGGCTTGATTATTAGTTTGGAAAATGCAGTGAACCCTATTTTAGGGAGGGAGTTAGTTGTAATGTATATCCCTTTATGAACCACATTTAGAGGCAGGTCTACAGGCTTTCCTGGTGAGTCATAGGTGAGGCGTACTACTGGTTTTGCAGTTCTACCTGATCTTCTTGGCGTATGAGGCATAGGCACAGTCCTCTCAACATTGGCATTTGGGTTCATGACTCATGGCTCGTTGTCCAGCAGCAAAGCAGCTTGTGCAGGAAAGGGTACCTCTGCACTCTCTGTAAGTTCTGAGTTGGATATATTACTTGTAGTTGTAGTAGTACATAAGCTTTCTGGGTCTGTAGACTTATGATCATCTGTAAGCGGTATTTCGACAAAGCTTGAATCATTTAGTTCACTGTTAGCACTCTCAGGGATAGCAATATTTTCTGAAATGAGGTCAGGTTCATTAGGTCCACTTAGGTTAGTTTCTCTTGCAGGTTCATGGGTATAGGTTTCCTCTGTTTGAGCAGCACTAGCCGTGTCAATTTCAAACAGTACCACAAAACATAATCAGCTACTTCAGAGGTCACACTTTGCATATCACTCTCCAGTGGCACTGGAGTAGTTGAAAGGGCAAGATTATCTGGCATCTCTGACTTATCAGCATTGTGTCCAACCTGGCAGGAGGTAATTCTTTGGAACAGTTGGGCTAGCTCAAAGGAAGGATAATACACACCTTCGTATTCACTCTCATCAGACTCAGAATTAGTGTCATCATGAATAGCAGCAGTGCTTGATGAAGGATTGGTTTGTGGAGGGGCAGGAGGCTGGCTTGACTGCTATTTTCGAGTGGCAGATCTAGTAACAGGCCCAGTCATGCACTTTGTGGTACTGTATCTATGACAATCTACCCAACTGGAAGGAGGTGGTTTTGGTGGATTGTTCTTACAGCTCTGGGATCTCCTGGCCGTATTTTGTAGACTGGGAGGTTATCCAACTTACTAATGACTATGTAGGGAGTGTGACTCCAATGATCTGCTATCTTATGTTTTCCTTGCAATCCCAAATTTCTCATTAGAACTTGATATCCCAGTTGGAGTTCTTGAGCCTTGACTCTTTTATCATGTCTTACTTTTTTTGCTACATTTTTCTTAGCAACCATAGTGTGGGCAAGTTGATTAGCATGGTTAAGCTGTGCTTTAAGCTTGTGTACATATTGCAGATAGTTATCAGCTTGAACTCCTTCTGGTGTCACTGCAGCGCAAATGTCCCACTGGGAGACATGCTTCACGACCAAACATCAACTGATATGGGTAGAGATATGGGTAGAAACCTGTCGCATCACTTTGGGTGCAATTATGGGTGAGCACTAAAGTACTTATCTGCTGAGTCCATCTTGGTTTGTCTTTTGGGTGAAGGGTGCCCAGCAGTTCCAGCAACGTCCTATTAAATCTTTCAGGTTGTGGATCCCCTTGTGGGTGGTAGGGAGTGGTCCTTGACTTTCTGACACCCCACAGAGAGAGCATTTCTTTAATTAGTCAACTTTCAAAGTCCCTTCCTTGGTCAGAATATATCTGCTGGGGAGCACCATAATGTACGAAACATTTTTCAACAAGAACTTTGGCTATTGTTGCGGCCTTTTGATCTTTGGTGGTATAAGCCTGCGCATATCTGGTGAAGTGATCAGTTACAACAAGTACATTTCCAATGTTTTTGGCATTGGGCTCTAGACTTAAAAAGTCAGTACATACAAGCTCCATGGGTGTGTTAGTGGCAATGTTAACAAAAAGTATGGATCTTTGTAGTTGGGCCTTTCTTTGGAGGCATCTGCTACACGTTTGACTATGCTGTTCTACATCTGCACTTATCTTGGGCCAGTAAAAAATGAGCTTGGACTAAATCTACAGTTCTCCCACTGCCCAAATGTCCCATCCGGTCATGGAGGGCTTTTAAGACCACAGGCTTAATCTTTGAAAGTAACAGCAGTTGTTTTTTGACAGTTTTCCCTTGATCATTCGTGATCTCTCAGTAGAGTAATTTATCTCAAAGCTTTAGTCTGGGCCCCTCTTGGAACAATAAAGCAGTTCTTTGGTCATTGGATCGTAGTTTGGAAACATCTTTCCCTTGGTTCAAAGCATCTAGCACAAGCCTAAGCATGGGGTCGTGATACTGTTCTCTTTGGATGTCCGCTGGAGCAAGCTGAGGCACAGTACTTAAATCTAGAGCTGCAAAGCTACAGTAGGCTGCAGGCACACAGGTATCTCGGGGTCCTAAGCAGTCGACTAAGCAATTTACAGTTTCAGCTGATGGGTGTTCAGTGCTGGTAATGCATCCAACGCCCATTCCTTCATGAAAATACTTTGCTCTGTTGTGCCAGCTTGCAGCTGATTCTGTCCTTCCACTCACTGGGGATGGCAGACTCTCCAAAGTCAAGCATATTTGGGGACACAACTCTTTTAGCATAGGCGTGAGCACGTACTGGCAGCACACTTGGTTTAACCAGGAGCTTGTCAGGCAGCCTTCCCTCTTCTAGGGCATCTAGCATGAGAATATTGTTCGTTATGTCCTTTTTGATAGGCACCTCTCCACTGACACGGCACTGTGCATTAGGTGGCAAGACAAGAGGAGATGGGTCCTTCTTCCAGGCATATCCCACTGGCTCATCCTTATCATTTTCTTTGCTCTGCATTTATATCTCAGAAGCTTTTTGTACCATTGCATGAATTTGTAAAGCTCTTCTGGTTTTCTGGGCTTGCCTCTCTTGGCACATCTGTGCCAGGTGGCCAAACGTGTGCATTAGTGCTGATCAACAAAGGAATTCCATCATATAAGCCAGTTGGGGGGCAGATCAAGGCCAATGTCTCCATGGGTTCATCCATGCCAGCTGCAGTGGATGGGAAAGAGAGCCATACTCTTTTTTTTTTTTTCTGTTATATCTTTGCGCCTCCTTGGCCACCTGGCCCTGCTCCCCCTGTCATTGACACATCCTCCTTGGGATATTCCAGCCGCCGTCTGCCTCTGCCACAGCCCTCCTGGCACCCTGCTCCTCTGGTTTTACTCCCTGCAGTGGGGCTGCAGGGAGTTCCCAATGCCCCACAGAACTCTGATCCAGATGGGTGCCATGAGACCACAACCAAACTCGCAGAATGGCCATCAAGACGCTTAAACCAGGTGCCATCCCCTTTTTCTCTCTTAGTTACCCCCAGAGCTGAGGATGTGCAATGACACCTACAGAGGGAGCATGCACGCATCTGCACGTGCTCCCTTCAGACGCCAGCCCCCAGCTCCACCCCTATGTACAGTGGAGCGCATTGCCCCCCCAGCCTCTGCCAGGGGTTATCCTGTACTTTCCGTCCTGGACTCCCCTCACTGGAGAAGGAGCGCAGTCCTGCAGATGCTCAAGCCTTCTCCTTCCCTGCCAACCCCCGGCAATCCATGCTTGTTCCTGAACACCGGTTGCCAGCGTGGTGTGAGGTATGGCGACCAGCGCATCAGTCTTCAGCACTACTGGGCTGGCTAGAGAGCCATAATCTTAAGTAACCAAGGTATAGGTAGGATTTATCATGCAAACCCCACACATGCAGTCCATCTAGAGGTTGTAGAGGGTGGTCCAACAGATGCTGGTCATACCAGTCTTTAAATATTATAGTGACCTGAGAGCCGCTTTCCAATATGGCTCGGGCTGGGATACCATCAATATGTACCGTAGTTTCCATTGAAGGACCTACTATCTCAGACCAGTCAGGAGATGCAGTATTTGCAGATCACTGGGCAGTTGACTTAGATGCAAAAGACTTGTGTAGAGGTGGAGGCGGAGCATTACTAGAAGTACTTTGCCTTGGGTGCTTTTCTGCAAGTAGCCTATTTCTCACCTTGATTGGCTCCCCCTGGGATCAGCAATCTCTTTTTATATGCCCATCCTTCCCACATTTGTAGCAAAACATACCTTCTTTGGTCTGCTTTGGTTGTGACATTACATTAGAGGTTGGTCTCCATTCATGGCTAGGGGGCGGTGTGGCACTCATATTTGAAACTTGAGCAGGAGCACTAATAGCAGAGAGTCCTTGTTGGGTCTGCACACTATGCCCCATCAATTCTTTCACCATGGCAGACAATTCACTTATCCAGTTCTCTAGACTGCCATTTGTAGGGGATGCCCAAGAGTGCACTCCCATACCCATGACAGACATGTTCTGATGGGTATCTGGCCCTTTAGCCATATCCATGGCATTTTGCGCACTGAAAGTTAGTTCTCCCAACTTTAATAGTAGATCTTTCAACTGCTGTGAGTCACTAAGTTTCTGTTTCACAGGACTTTTCAGGCACTGGAGCTGCACAAGAGTCCCAAGCTTCCTCCTCACTTTCAGCCTCCCTGAGTTCCTTCATTAGCCCACAGTAAGCAGGAGGATCATCCCTCCTATCCTGAAACTTTAGTTTGGGCATTAGTAAACTAATCCCTCTATTGTTCTAAGCCATTTCCCTCCCCTGCCCGTCTTCCCATACTTAATTTCTTTTTCTTCTTTGTTTAGAAACTGTGCATCCCGACCCTCCTGACTGGCTGCTGCCAGTAGCAGACCACCTCCCACTTTGGGAGGCCTTAAAAGTAATTACAACTCTCTTCCCCCCCCCAGGACCACTGACCCCCTGTGCCTGAATGGCTCCAGGGCGGTGCTCAATGGCCGCACCAATGGCTGCTGCCAGTGGAGCTCAAGATGAATGCCACCTGCCCTCCTGGAACTACGGCCCAGATAACAACCTAAGGTATGGCCGCTTGGCTCAGCTTCACTGCCTAACCGCTGATTGGTGCAGCATTTTCTGAACTGACTCCCGATTGGTCCACTCCAGCTTTAGGCCCTACTGATTGGTGCACCTCGCCTACCTGCTTTTGGGCTATCTCCTGCTCTGCTCGATCACAATCTGCCTGGACTCAGGGTAAATTTTCCTGCCCCCTCACCCTCTCCCAGGTCTCCTTTAAATGCACATTTGCTCCACCTCCTGGGTGGGTCCACTGCTCCTTTAGGTGCAAACTCTACTTCCAAGCCCCCCTGGTCCGAGCCATACGACCAAGCCTGGCCCATCCTGCAATTTAGAGCTCCAATCACTGCTGGGTGGTTGTTCAATGCCACTTGCCATAGTATTGGTTCTTACCCTCTCTCTGCTGGGCCCCTGAGCTGCTGTGCTCCCCTACAAACCAGAACACAGAGGTCACACATAAGCTTTATGGTAGCGAGTACTCCAGGAGAACTAATGCTGCCTAACTAGCAGAAACTAAGAATCTCTGGCCCCAGCTGAAATGAAGTTTGAATCTTGCCATACGCTAATAGGCAGTCTGGTGAATATCACCCCCCGGAGGCCTGTACCCTGCCCCTTTCAGTTATTAGAGACAGAGCCCAGAAACACTCAGTGCATCCTATCCTGCTATTACCCCATAGGGAGCCTCTCCTCCTGACAGCAACTGAGATGGGCTGGCTTCTTAGATTTCAGCTCACCCTGGTACTAATTGCCACACTCTGGATGAACCCAGGCATGGATCAGCCTGCACTAGATACTGACCCCTATTTTACAAAGATCCTGCACTGTCAGGAAATGAACAGTCGGAGAGGGACTAACTTGAAGATTGCTTGCTCTCTCCTCCACATGGACACCATTGATGACCTGATGAAGACATGCACCTACCCGATCCCAGTAGCTGCAGTGATAAACATCCGACCATGTTTAGACACGCTTATCAAGCCTCCCCCTTGAGGATAAAATGCACCTGCTCTCGTGCGACCTTTGTGTGTCATCTACTTTGTTCTGTTGTCCTACAATTGCTGCTTCTATCAGGGAATATGCACACCAACCCTTGACCCACCCCCACTAGAATGCCTAAACAAAAAGGGCAACTCACTATTGTCTCTTTAAACATCAACAGTTTCTTAACAAAGTTCTCTTAATTCCAGGCTTGGGTACAGGTGACTAACCCAGACATTATCACATTCACGGAAACCTGGCTTTCCCCGAAGACCCTGGATGCATTTATCTCCCTTGATGGATACAACTCCTTCCAGCAAGATAGAAACACTAAACGTGGGGGAGGGTGCCTAATTTATACCAAATCCAGAATAAAGATGCAGAGCCTTGACTCCAGTCTACACACAAAAGAGGCCCAAATCCTGAATCACAAGCTAAGCATAGGTCAACAGAACAATGTACTGTTGCTCTCTACAGTATATATACCCCCTGGGCATTAAACTGCTGGACTAAACCTAGTCACAAACAACCAGCAGCAGTTAGGTACTCAATGGGAGAAGATCATTGTAGGTGACTTTAACATAAACTGGCACTCCCTAAAAGAGACAAAAGCCAGGGATTTAATATCCAGCCTATTCTTAACCCAGATGGTAATCAATGACATCCGGATTAACTACAAAACAGGGAGCAAATCCCTTATAGACTGGCTCCTGTCCACATACCTGGAGCACATATCAGATGTCACTGTGAGGTGGAGTTAAGCTGCACCCTCATCTGTGACTGATGGACCACTTTTTTATCTCCTTATTTCCTAGCAGCAGTTAACACTTTTCTCTTTGCTTTTCTTCGTTTTCCCACCTACCCTAGGTTGGCCCCCTAGCATAGCTCATTATTGTCCCTACTAAACTTCCTACTAGTTCTCTCTTTTCATTCTTTTTCCATTTCCATCCATCCAGTCCCTGGAATGGTGCCAAACACACGGAGAGGTGTTGCATAAAGTGCATAAGTGCATTTTGTGTACAAAAAAGCATGAAGACTATTTGAGATAGCAGGAATGAATACAATTAATAAAACCTTTTTAAAGAAAAAAGGACTCAGAAGCCATATAAAACAATAATAATTTCATGATTAGTACAGTTATAAAAAATCCTTAAGGTATTTTCATAAATTCACACTTTAAACCTGTTACTGTATAAGGTTTTATGTATAAAAGAGCTTAGTCACTGTGGATCAGAGATATAGAAAGTCAATATCTGTGGATATATACACTGTACCTTTAACTGAACCAGGAAATCCCCTGACACAGTCCCCTCCCCCCTTGGTTTTGAAACATGTCCAGACATGTAAGGGCTCAGTCAGGTGACCCTACCAAAAAGATATAAAGACCTTTTCACTGAGTTCACTTCAGTTCAGTTCAGCCCAGTGGGGCTCAGCCCTGAGAGAGAGGAGGAGAGAGGCAGACAAGCTGTTGAATGCAGATAAGAAGGGTCTTAGGAGCTCTAAGATCCAGGACTGTATTATGGGAGAAACTACTGATGTTAAGTAGTGAATTTATTTGCAATTTTTTTGTTTTCATTTATTATTTTTCTAACTTTTGAAAAATAAATATCACACCACAATATTTTTGAAACCTGTAAATTTGCCTCAGCTGATGTTTATTCCCACACACTGTGACAAACTTGGTGTCAGAAGGGATAGTACTAGTTGTCCAGAGAAACAAGTGGGAGACCATTACCCAGATACCAGCCCTGGTATCCAGACATAGGGGGAAAAGAGCAGGATGGTGTACCTCCAGGATCTCGTTGATGCCTAGGATCTGTTGAAGGAGGAGGGGCTTCCCAGTGTGCATACCAGAGCCCAGATGAGGAGGACCAGAGGGGAATTATTTAACAGATTGGAGTTCGATGGAACACGGAGGTGGACCAGCACTGGAGAGAGGCACAGCACTGCTGCCAGATGCTGATGGAGGGTTCCCAACCAGAGGATTTCATGGCCAAAGCAGAGGAGCAAGATCCATGAGTTCTAGAGGAGGAGGACCCCCTGATGGAACCGTTGTTGCCAGTCACTTTTGAAATCCCATTGTTGCCCATTTTTCCGGGCTGCTGCTACTTGGAGGATGATGAGATGAAGGCCACAGGTAAGACTGTTTCAAGATATTTGCATACTGTGGTGAAGACTACAAGCAACAGGGAAAACACCATGGTGGTTGAATGGACTTTCCCATGTTTTGAACCCCCTGTGATATGGTATGAAATGTATGAAACATGTAATATTTAAAATGAATATAGCATTAAGGCTGATGCTGAGTACAGTCAGTTGAGAATACCAGAATGGTGTAAGGGTCTAAAGGAAACCCCATGTATGTTAAAAACAAGGGTTGAATGGAAACCCCAAAGGTTTTGGAATTAGGAACTGGCTGGTTGATGTTCAGCATGAGAAGGTTCCTTGTCTACCAGAAAATATATGAAAGGGAAATGGATAAATGAAATGATTACAAGAAATGTATAACATAAAAGAAATGTCTATACTGTATGACATAAAATGAGGAACCTTGGATCATAGAGGAGCTAGGTATAGGGTGGAACCTATGATTGGGCCCCTGAGTGGAAACGATCCCAAGTAATGGGTATGGAGGAAGCTCGAAATCAGCATAAAACTGCTGTGTAATACTTCCTCTTTTTTAAGGTACTGATGAAGGTACGATAGTGGGTGCACAGGGCTGAAACAATGCCAAGTGATGGTATGGAGGAAGCTCGAAGTCAACATAAAACTGCTGCGTACTACTTCCTCTTTTTTAGTGTACTGATGAAGGTATGATAGTGTGTGCACAGGGTTTTGAAACAATGCCAAGTAATGGGTTTTGAAACGATGCCAAGTAATGGATTCTGAAACGATGTTAAGTGATGGGTGCCGAAACAATGCCCGTTGATGGGTGCCTGATATTATATATGAAGTGTCTGAGTTGTAGTAACCAGAGTGAAATAGTTACAGGGTAGATAGTCACTACAGAACGAAATTCTCTGAGAGCACAGATGGGTACTGTGCTGAACTATATGACAGCCCCAGGGTAATGGTGTGAAAGTATTGTCATATTGCAGTAACTTTGTATGGTGGACAATACTAAAAATAGCTGAATTAAGGGACCCTGGGGTGAAGCTTTCATAGTGGGTGAGAAAAAGTTTCAGCGAACCCCCATTCTACTGTTTTGGTAGAATATTTATGACTGAGATGGAGTTCTTGAAAAAACAGTATAGTTTTGAAAATGTTTTTTTCTTAAGGAGGGAGGTGTGTGATGGAGTTAGGCTACACCCTCATCTGTGACTGATGGACCACTTTTCTATCTCCTTATTTTCTAGCAACAGTTAACACTTTTCTCTTTGCTTTTCTTCATTTTCCCACCTACCCTAGGTTGGCCCCCTAGCATAGCTCTTTGCTGTCCCTACTAAACTTCCTACTAGTTATCTCTTTTCATTCTTTTTCCATTTCCATCCATCCAGTCCCTGGAATGGTGCCAAACACGTGGAGAGGTGTTGTGTAAAGTGCATAAGTGCATTTTGTGTACAAAAAAGCATGAAGGCTATTTGAGATAACAGGAATGAATACGATTTATAAAACCTTTTTAAAGAAAAAAGGACTCAGAAGCCATATAAAACAATAATAATTTCATGATTAGTACAGTTATAAGAAATCCTTAAGGTATTTTCATAAAGTCACACTATAAACCTGATACTATACAAGGTTATATGTATAAAAGAGCTTAGTCACTGTGGATCAGAGCTATAGAAAGTCAATATCTGTGGATATATACACTGTACCTTTAACTGAACCAGGAAACCCCTGACACAATCCCCTCCCCCCTTGGTTTTGAAACATGTCCAGACATGCCAGGGCTCAGTCAGGTGACCCTACCAAAAAGATATAAAAACCTTTTCACTGAGTTCACTTCAGTTCAGTCTAGTTCAGTTCAGCCCAGTGGGGCTCAGTTCTGAGAGAGAGAGGAGAAGAGAGGCAGACAAGCTGTTGAATGCAGATGAGAAGGGTCTTAGGAGCTCTAAGATCCAGGACTGTATTATGGGAGAAACTACTGATGTTAAGTAGTGAATTTATTTGCAATTTTTTTGTTTTCATTTATTATTTTTCTAACTTTTGAAAAATAAATATCACACCACGGTGTGTTTGAAACCTGTAAATTTGCCTTATCTGATGTTTATTCCCACACGCTGTGACACACCATCCTGACTGGCAGCCTAAGTGATCACTCCCCAGTGAAGTGCACCTGGACAAACATCTTCACCAGGGGCCCACCTAAGGTGTCCAAGAATCGCTGCCTGAAGCCAGGGCTACTTGACCATTTTAAGCAGTACCTAGCATAACTGGACTGGTCTCCTTTGGCAGGAGGTATTGATGGTAATGAGGCCTTGAACTATTTCATAATGATCTTCAACCATGCCTGTGATATTTTTGTGCTGTGCAAAACAAAGAAAATCAGGGGTACCTCTAATCTATGGCTCACTAACTCCCTGATTGGTTTAATGAAGAATAGAGACAATCTCTGGCACATTGCAAAATCATCTGGAACTCCTGCAACACTCAATGCCTACAAGGCAGCCAGAAATGCCTGCACCAAGCTCATTTAACATACTAAAGCTTCCTACTATAAGGACCTCTTAAGCAAGAGCTGGGGCTCTGGTAGGGAATTTTGGAACTCCATCAAATCCCTAACAGGAAAGACCCCTAAGGCCGCACCCAATCTACTAGTAACAGTGGAGAGCCCCCTACAGGAACCCATTGACATCACAAATGAGCTCAACAATGCTTTCACAGACCTTTCTGGCGCACTCCTTGGTGATTACTTTAAAGATCAGCTTGGGCAACAAGACCCCACTTCTCCTCCTAACTCTCCAAAGGATGCTATACCACCTTTCTACTTTAAATGGGTCACTAAGACCAAAACCATCAAGCACATTAAGGGGGTTCTTGGCAAGACCAGGATGGGGGCTGATCTAGTGGATATGAAACTGTTGGGTCTTCTCCTAAATGAATTGGCCAGTCCTCTCTTGATGGTGTTTAATGCATCTCTAAGAACAGGGATATATCCAAAATTATGGAAGTCAGCCATCGTCACACCTGTCTTTAAAGCTGAGGACAAAACTCAAACATCCAACTACAGACCTTTATCCATTCTCCCCCCCCCCCAAAGCACTTGAAGAATGGTCTCGGGGCAGCTTACAGAGTATCTTGATAACTATAACCTACTTTGCCCACAGCAGCATGGGTTCTGAAAAAAGCACTCCATACTCACTGCCCTTGTTGATTACTCTTCCCAGCTTTATGATGCCTTAGATAATGGGGAGGCAGTAGGCTCAGTCTTCACCGACCTTACGAAGGCTTTTGACTCTGTTAATCACAAACTCCTCCTAAACTGCTTTCATTCAACAAGCCTATCCTGGATATGGTGCTGTGGTTTGGAAGCTACCTCATAAGCCGGTCGCATCGAGTAAAATTGGAGACACCCTGTCATCAGCTAAGGAGGTGTCCCTCAAGGTCCCACAAGGCTCTATTCTTGGCCCACTGCTCTTCAGCCTCTTCAACAACTCTGCAGCATCCTCATGTACAGCACACACCATTCTCTATATTGACGATGCAGTAATATCTGTTGCTGGCAAAGATCACAACTCCATCACTACCGAACTCCAAAACAGCTTCCTCAAGCTTGAATCCTGGTTTGCACAAAACAAACTACTACTAAACCATAAAAAAAACTTAGAGTCTACTCTTCTTTACCTCCCAAAGCAAAAAGAAATACCTTTGCGCATTCATAACCACAAGGGTGAAATACTGGAACAAATAACAAAGTTCAAATACCTCAGCATTACCTTTGATGATACACTCACCTTCTCTGGCCATATAGACTCCATTGTCAAGTCAGCTAATATAACATTTGGGGTCCTCTACTGCCATAGGCATTCTATGACACCTGAAGCTCTCAAACTTGCCACCAGTAGTTCAGTACTGTCCTCCATAGATTATAGGCTACCTGACTATGGGGCAGGCACAAAAACTGCCCTAAACAGGGTCAGCATGCTACTAAATAAGGCATGCCATCTGTCAATAGGGGCTGCTCATGACACCCACACCTGCACGCTCTACACTGAAACTGGGTGGCTCCCACTCCATCTTAGAGCACAATACCAAACCTGCCTACTTCTGAAAAAAGTGCTTCTTGGGCTTACCTCCCTCGCGCTGGGCTGCCTCTTTACGACGGCAGTTCCCACCAAATCAACTAGAAGTGCAGCTACTGACAGGCTGGTGATTCCCTTCAAAAGGACAAAACTCACCCAGAACTCCATCCTGTACTAAGGATCGAAATGGTGCAATGAGCTACCTGCTAACCTCACAGATACACCCAAGATTAGTATCTTCAAATCTGTGCTCAGATCCCTCCTTGACACAAAAAAGAACTGTCCTTGCCTGCACTAATGTGGCAGGATTTCAGCCAACCAACCCCCATACCCCTTTATATCTCCTCAAACCCCTCCCCCCCGCTCCCCAAACAAGGCCCACTCGGCTGACAGCACACTTTTTCGATGACAGCGCCATCCCTGGTTGACCTCCCAACCCCTTCCTCCTAGATTGACCTACAAACTAGTGAACTACAAGGCTGAACCCTATTTGACCCTATCCTCTTTAACCTATCGTTGGATGTATATAATTTCTTGGTATTTGAATGCCTGTGTAACTGTTTTTCTGTTTTCTGTAAACACTGTAATATTTGTAATGTTTGTACAACAGTGACTTGGAACCTTTGAAAATGAGTCCTGGACTCAAAGATATTAATCCTAAATTGAAATAAATAAATAAATAAACAAATAAATATATAAAAGAATATCTGACAGATTTGAGTATGTGATCTAGTCTCTCAAGATTCAAGTCACTGGCCAACACCCCACCTTTTCTGTGAGCTCTCTGTAAGGTCCTTTCCATTGAGTAACATAAGCAGACAGTTGCTCATCTTTATACTATTTGGGGGATTTGAATTTTCACATTAAATCTTCCCCTGACTCAGTACTACCAAAGATGTCTTCTAGTGCAGACAAATTCTCTGGGGCTGAAGCATCCGGGTTGGTAGACCTCAAAAACTTAATTGATTCAAGTGCAGGGCCCCTCCATGATCCTTTTCCATTCTTCTGCTTCCACATAGCGCCACTCTTGAACCAGGGGGGATGTATAGTCCATCCAAGTCTCTAAGTCATCCTTCCCCTGGGGTGTGAGAATTGTATCAGAGAACACTCTTAGCTGGCGATAAAAGTCGTGACTACTGGAGGGCAAATAAACAGGAGTAGGCATGGATGCCAACACTGGGGCAGTCTTAGGGGTTAGTACAGGTACAGGGACCAGCATTAGGGCCAGTGCAGATGCAGGAGCAGGTTTGGATATAGGGGTACCTTGAGGGGTGTCAAACAACCTTTTAAAATCCTTGAGGGTTTGGCCATCTGCTTGTAAAAGTTTGGTAAGCTTGTCTCTGAGCCCTTCAGTTTTGGGGGTCTCTTTAGATTCAGGCATCGCACTGTACATATGCATGACCCTCCCCATTACCCTGGGCTCATTGGACACAATCTCACATGGCACTCCAGAGAGCTCTATTGGAAGGCTACACTCCACAAGGGCCATTAAACTTTGGGTAGCCCGGTCGATTTGGTGGGCTTTCACCAAGGCTTTACCAAGGCATTTAGCTTTACTTAAAGCTCCCTCAATGGTGGCTTTGTTAGTGCCCAGGGGAAAGTCCAGTATTAATAAGGCCTTTTAGGGGTCAGCCTCCTCTGCCTCACACCAATCAAGCAAATATTGCACAGACATGTTAATAGCAGCAGTTTCAGCTCTAGGGTCAGTAGCTTGCTCCATTTTATGGCCAGTAACTTTGTAAAAAGAGAAGTTGCAATTTTGTATTTTGGCCACAAAGGGGCGCTAATCCCAGCAGTGCCTCCAACATGTAACCCCTAGGTGGTGCTATTCCAAGGGCTACTACCCCTACCTGACTTCCTAACAACAGGTTGAGGAGCCTGGGTTCAAAACTGCCAAGTACCGAGGTGTCCCTACCCTCGGTAAACATATTAGTTTGCTTCCTCCACCCAGAGTACAGTTTGTGTGGGTATCTATTTATACTAGTGCAGCCCTCTGGGAAGCTTTCACTACCCACAACCCCACCTAGTGACTGATTACCTAGATATTGACAATGACCAATAATAGTATTTACTAGACAGTTTGCAATAGGAATTAACAATATGCTCCCAGTTGTCCCACTTACCAGCAGGGTCTTTGATCCTGGTATACACCCTGTAACCCCCTGTAAAGATCGTTTGGAAATACAGCATGCACTTTCAACACATTCAGAGAAGAGCTTATCACTTTAAATCACGTAATAATATGCTTACAAGTTGGGTTCAAAGTAACACAGTAAATCAGGTTTATTAAAGGGTCGTGAACAAGGAAGGGGGGCAAATTTGGGCAAATAATTACTGTTCTGGAAAACTGGGTTACTAAACAGAGTTAATTTAGTCCCTTTGCTACTGGGTACCCAGGATCTATTCTAGCTGACCAAAATCACTGCCCAGGGTTGCAGCTGTTGTTGGGGCCCTTGAAGGAAATATCAATCACAGTAACTGTACAAAGCAAATTAAATTGGTTGTATCCATGGCTGGTTGGCCTGGTCTATTGGAAAACCTTGAAATTAAGCTGAGAACAATTACCATAAGAAAATCAAGATGCCTGTTTCAGGGAGCTACCCTGGATTTACTCACTGTACCAGTTGATTTAGGAAGGCCTGGCGAAATGAAGACCCAATGCTGGAAGCTGCTGCGCATGGGGAAATGGGGCCGCCACGAATCACCTCCACTTCACGGCCTTTCCCTGTAGGTGGCTGCAACCTGCGATGACTTGTTGCACAGGGGCTGGATCCCCAAAGCTGGTCTCTCACCCACCAGTAAAACTGTAGCTGGCATGAAAACAGACGACATGGGCGAGGATGGACATGGGCCCAAATTTAACAGAGTGTCTCTGGCAAAGTTCAGTTTATCTGCTGGTGACCCCTCCAGCTGGTAGACAGTTTGGTCACTGGTAAAGGCAGGCTTCTCTCTGACAATCAGGAGTCCCTAGACGGTAGGTCTTGACCCACAATAAGCATTCAGCACATTTATTGTTAGAAACATTAAACTCTTTGGATTCTCTTTTGATTCTTGCCCGGTTCGCAATGTCAGCCTCTTTGCTGAGCAAACCTCTTGATCCGTAGTAATGCTGTTCCTGGTGACCGATCCTCTTTTGGGACTGTCTGATGCACACCAAAGAAACTAGGCCTTTCTCAGGCTGGATCACTGCAGAGCTTACAATCTCCTTGCTCCAAAGAGTCTCAGGATGAACTGCCACTTTCCTGAAGTCTCTTTCCTGCTGTTAGGCAGTCTAATGCTGAAAAAAGTAACAGAGAGGCAAGTCAGGCCTTTCCCCTCCCAGTTCTCTTCAGCTCTTTTTCTGGAGCTGCTTCTAGAAGGGTCGAGCTGCTTTCTCTCTCCACTCTGCCAGCAACTGAACTCTATCAGTTCTTGGACTAGTCCGGTTTCTCTGGGTTTTGGTTGGCTAGGGGAGCTGTCAGTTACAGTTCTGGTGCTCCCATTGCTCCCATTTGTTAGTTTAGGCACCCACCTGAAAAACTATAAAAACTACAACTTTTTCCCACTAGGCACCTGAGCCAAGGACCCCTCGATGTCCCCTGTGTCCTAATTGGTCCAAACAGGAATTCCCAGTCCAAAACATGGTGGCTTCCATTGGAAAATGCATACTGCAATAAAGGCAGGTTAAACAACAATCTATATCTGAAAGACAACTGTGAATTAGAAGTAAATAACTGCAGTACTATGTAGAGCTCCCTTTTCTGTACTAGCGACAGCAGATTGGAGCAAATTGGGGTGATGCCTGGCTGGTCACAAGCTTTGAAACACTCTGATCCAGACCAGGCCATTTATAGCATTTATACTGACTGTGGCGCATAAAGAGACAGGCGCGGAGACACATCATGGCACTCTCACACAGATCAATAGGAGGACACCAACCATTATGGATTTACCATCTCTTATTTTATTTATTAAAGTCTCGGAATGACAATCTTTGAGTCAGAGATTGCTTTACAAAGGCTCCACTCATACAGTCCAAAACAAATACAGCAAAAACAACAATATACAGTGGTAACAATACAGATAACTAATAAGTTGTATCCATGGATGCCATGTAGGATACAATACAGAAGCATATAACCCCAGGGAACAAACTGGTTACATTTTGGAGTAAAATCCAGCAGGGTTGGGGTTTGGTAAAGCAAAGAGGGAGTGGATGAGGTGGAAAACCGTGGTTGAGGACAGGGTAGTGGGGTAGGGGGAGAAGGGGAGGAGGGAGAACAAGGAAGAGAAGTGGGGAAAAATAAAATAAGTGCAGTCAGCAATGACATTGTTGAATGGGGAATAGCCAAGGGAGGAGGAATGATTGGGAGGGGAGAAAAAGCGGAAGGCAATAACAGACACGGCGACTAAATGGAGGGAGATGCTGCCATGAGGGGTGGGCTAGTGACAGTCGCAGCAACTGGAGGCAAGGAGATGCATCTTTGCAGGACGTCTGCCTGGCAGTGGGCAATACTGGAGCCCAGGGAGTTACTTAAGGTAAGCCCCTGATTTGGGGGGGTTTACATTAGTGACATAGCAGAGGAACTGGAAGGGAAGGTCTGCCTCTTTGCAGATGACACCAAGATCTGCAACTGGGTGGACACTCCGGAGGGGGTACAAAGGATGGAAAGAGACTTTAAACGACAGGAGGAGTGGTCAAAAGCTTGTCAGCTAAGGTTTATTGAAAAAACATGCAAAATAAGGCACCTGGATCACAGAAACCCATGAGTGCAGTACAAAATGGGGGGAAAAGATACTAGCAGCAACCAGGCAGGAAAGAGACTTAGTATAATCATATTGGATGACTTGAAGGTGGCCAGTCAATGTGATAAAGGGATGGGGAGAGCTAGTGGGATGCTGGGATGTATAGGTAGTGGTATTAACAGCAGCAGGAGGAGGGAAGTGCTGTTGCCACTAAATAGGTCTTTAGTAAGACCCCACCTGGAGTATTGTGTCCAGTTTTGGAGGTCACCTTTCAGGAAGGACATAGACAGGATGGAGGCTGTCCAAAGGAGGGCTACCGAGAAGGTACAGGGTCTACATCAAATGTCCTATGAAGAGAGGCTAAGGAATTAAACATGTACATCCTGGAGGAGAGGAGGGAGGGGGGATATGATTGAGACCTTTAAATACGTCACAGGGGTGAATAAGGTACAAGTGGGAGGTATTTTTCAGAGGAAAGGGTGCTCCAGAACAAAGGACCAGGATATGAAGCTGGAGTGGGGTAGGTTTAGGAGAGATGTGAGGAAATACTTCCTCACATAAAGGGTGGTGGATGCCTGAAACGGTCTTCGAACGGAAGTTATGGGGGCGAAAACAGTGATGGGATTCAAAAAAGTTTGGGATAAATACAAGGGAGTCATAAGGGACAGGTAAGGGGTGGCAGAGAAAGTGCCATAGACCTGGAAGGATCTACAGTGTGAGCAATGCAACAAGGGCAGACTGGATTGGCCACGTGACTCTTATCTGCCATCAGCTTCTATGTTTCTATGAGTCTCTCCACCTGGCCTCTTCTGCTGAGTACGTTCTGTACCAGCAATTGGGGGGGGGATGTTGTGGGCATTGAACATCCCAGTCTACACAAGCCGTGATCCAGTTGCCCTACTGTTGAGACTCCTAGGAGTTCACAATACTGACTCTTGCGTTGTTCCCCCTTGTCACCAGAGCCATAAAGGAGGCATCCAAGGCATTTTGGAGATAACCCTTGTCCAACCCTCCTGCGCCTCCGGGGACCACTTCATTTGCTGTTGCGCATCCTCCGGGTCTGCAGGATCCATACCTCATACCACCTCAGAGCTTCAGATATTACAAGGCTGGACTGGGCCAAAGCACCTAAGATGTGACCAGCATCCCAATCATTTTTTTATTCTGTTAGTTCTGTTCTTCTAGGCGGGCAGATACCCTATATCTGTCCCTTTGGTTCCCCGCATGCTCTCCCCACCTGGCATACTGCAAACTGCCTGAACCTGGAGGCCTGCAACTTACCCCTCATGGAGAGCCTCCCCAAAGGGAGAGTCTGAGATCCACTTGGAGACCCAACCGAAACTTAGGCCAGGAGTCATTCGAACGGACAGGCTGCGGCTACCACAGGATGCCATCTTACAGTGTCTGAAGGGGTTTTCTTGTTTTTTTCCCCAAACAGTGGTATGACCGTGCAATGATGTCAGTATTGTTCCTGTGCATGCTTCCATGCACAGTGCACCAACATCCGCCAACAAGTTCCTCCCAGTCTTGCAGTTCCCAGCCACTGCACACCTAACCTCTGCTAGGTGTCAGCCTGATGCTGTGCCCATGCAGCCTGCACCCCTGGAGAAGAACAGTCCATTGGACCCTCATTCTACCTCACCTGGTCAGCCTTCTGATGCTCTGAGCTTGTTCCTGAACCTAGGTCATTAGTGTCACAAGCGGTAGCCCTACTGCTGCACCGGTGGGACAGTTTCATTGTCCCAAACTTGACAGCAGGGGAGTGGGGCAGTGCTGGCTGCAGCATTGGGTCCCCTTCCAGCACCATTTGTGGTATCGGGAGAGGGTCTGACAGTGTGGTCATGTGGCATCCTGTTGATGAGATGGAGGTGGTTCTTTCCTCTGGTGTCGTTAGTGACACCAAAGGAGAGGGGGCAATGATGCCCCCAGCAATGGATGCGGCAATGGCCATGGTGTTGATCCTGGGGACAGCACCAAGCGTGACATTGGTAATGGTATCTTTCCTGGGGTTGTCACTGGTCCAGGTCAGACCCTGGTGCCACTCCCTGCACCAGGGCTGGGATGGTTTTAAGGTCGACGTTGGGCCCAACACTGAGAATGGCACCAGCCGTGATTAGAGGGGTGAACCCATCTCCAGGCCTGTTGTCAAACCTGAGCTATGCACCAGAGGCAGTGCTGCCTTTGAGTTCAATGACAGCCTGGAGGTGGTGTTCTCCCAGGAGCTGTTGACTGACACTGTCACCAGTGGGGATCGGGGCCACCCTATGGGTACTATATGGCGCTGCTCTCCCCACCTGGGGGATTTGACCAGGTCATTCCTGTGATGTAAGATGACCTGGTTTGGTGATCCTGCCAGGGCCCCCCCCTTTGGTCAAGGTCCCCTGCGCAACCCCACAATCCAGCCAGAGGCCTTAGAGACCCTGTGTCTCTGCTTCTTCCTGGGGTTTTGCCACCCTTGCCAGAGTTACCCAGATACCTGGTTTTGGCACAAATTGGGTGGGGTGCCTTAAAGCAATGTCACAGGAAATCTGACAGGGCTCAATTTTTGGCTTGTCCCTCCCAGTACCACCACCTTTTGATTTTAGCACCTCCTGTCTGTCAGCATCCTCCTCAGAGGACAACAAATCATCCCTCTACTTGTCCTTGGCTTTGATGTACAATGTGTAGATTCTGGTCAGACATGCTTGAGGTGCTGGAAACTGGCTTATATTCAAGTGATCCAGTATCCTTGCCGTTGGGACTCCTAGGGGCTTTCAGTGATGGCTCTGCAGTCTTCCCTGTCTGGCCCAGGGCCTTTGAGGATTCATCAGTGATAGCATGGAGCCATCCCTTTTATTGTCCTCCAGCCCCACTGGGCCCCATGCTCCAGTATTGCTCACTGGAAGTTTTGCAGACCCAGATAGGGACAAAATGCCCTACACATGAGTGACCTCCTGAGGCTGACTCTACTTACATAGATGCCATGGGCAAGAAGGTGTTTACCTCAGAACATGTCATGATGTGCATCACAGTACACCAGGCAGACTAAAATCGGCACCTGTGGTGCAGGTAGGTCAACTTGTAGCTGCAACGCCTAAAGTGAGTTAGTTGAGCAAGCCATTTGATTTTCTGTTAGAGGTCTGGAGGTGGGAAGGTACAAATCAAAGGCATCATATGATGCCAATGAGACGGCCTCCAGGCTTGTGGGAATTGCAGTCTGCCTTAGGAGGGTGACATGGCTTTGTCTTATCAGACTAGCATCTTTGGCCCAGTGTAAGGTGCTAAACTACTGCCAGAGGGCTCACTTCTTCTCGCGTAGGGTCTGGCGAGAGCTGTCAGAGTGCCCTCCTTCTCCTGTGCCATAGGAGCACCCACCTGACCCTGACCAGTCTTGGGTACTGCCAAACCCCTGAGGAGCCCGTGTTCTCAGATTCCCCCCCATGCAGAGGGCTGAGGGATTTTGTTCCTCTTAGTATGCACTTGCTCCTCCCTCATGGAAAAGGGAAGCTTGGTACTCGGACCAATAGGTGGGAATCAGTGGTGATGATTGATTCCTGGAAGATATGAAACTTACCTGCTTACCTACCTACCTACCTACTTACCTACCGTAATGTTGATCTTCTGGAATATCTTCAAGATTAATAATCACACCCTACCCACCATTCCTGACTCAGACAGAGCCAGGGCTTCTGGGCAGCTCACCCTGCTGGTGTTGGCATCGCCACGGTAGGTGCTGGGCATCTCCCCAGTCACACACCCACCAGGGGATTCTGTCCTTGTGTGTTTTTTCCTCTTAAAAGAACAAACAAACAGAGAAGTCAGGCACTGTTTGGAGTACCCCCACAAAATAAAAAAAACCAAAAACTTGGTTTAGGGTCTTACCTGCTCACACCAAAAAAACCGAACAAAATAAATGGCCATCCCCCTCCCATTTTTTCTTTCCTGTCCTCTTCCTCCTTGCCCGGGGTATGTCCCCTTGTGAGTATATCCCTGTTAGTTGCTAAATGCAACCTGTGCTCCTGATCAATATCCAGTCTAATCCCACTTAGCAGTTCACTGCATATGGTAGGTGCTGTGCACCCTATTGGATAAACTGCACTAGTGCTTACACAGGGTACATCCCTGTGGTTGCAGGAGAAGCAAGCCTTTTTCTTTTATGTTATGTTTCCTTGTCTATGTGAGACTGTTTTTGGTTGGTGTCCCAGTGCTTCTTATGTATTTGGGCCTTAGCCCATGACCCTTAGAGGTGTCTGGGGAGACGAGCACATCTTGACTCCTTAGGCTGTCTAGCCTGACAACTCCAGATTTGTTAATAAGCTCCCCTTTTCTTCATCCCTGATGTAAGGAAGAGGAACATAACCAGCTTATAAGTTCACTTTCTTTCTGATAGCATGGAGTTGCTCCTTTTTTCCAAGAGTCTATGTAATTCTCTTAGGCACTTGTGCTTTCTCATTTTCAAAGGGGTTCCCTTCTGGACATCACCTTGTGTTTCTTGGCCAGAGCCACACGCTCAGGGCTGCTCCTTTCTTCTTTGCCCCTGCCCATTTCTTATCTGGCTAGTGGTGTGAGCCTCTGGCTTTACAACTCTTTCACCCTTGTGCCACCTAGTGTGCCCTGCCTTTATTAGTCTTAAGTTGGTAGTCAGGTTTTATTGTGGTGTTTATTTTTATTCCTATATTCTTTTTTCTATCCCTTTGGGCTTTATCTCTATCTTTGTTTTTCTCTCTCCACTTTGTTTCTTTGCTGGTGAACTGAACTAAGGTGCTGAGGGAGCCGGCAACTGTTACTGGTTGGTGCACGTGGCACCACGTGAGGTGCACAGGTGCCATCTGTACCTGATGTTGACTCCATCCCTGCAAAAAAATGTACTTTTGTGGGGTCCTAGTGCCTCTGGCCGAGACCCATAAGTGGAAATCAGTGGTGAAGATTTTCTGGAAGATCAACAGTTATGGTAAGTACATAATTGTCATTTTTTTTCTCTGCATGTTCTCTCTTGTGTATCTTGACACATCAGGCACACATGGTGACCTTCATCCATCATCTGTGGGTTGCCATCTGCCTTTCTGCCAGGGGCCTGGAGTTAGTGAGGCACCAGTCAAGGGCATCATATGATGCCAGTGAGGTGACCTCCAGGCTGGTGGGAACTGGTATCTGCATTCAGGAGATGGCGTGGCTTTGCCTTTCGTGATTGGCACCTGTGGCCCAGCGAAAGGTGCTTAGCTCACAGTTCCAGGGGGCTCATATTTTTCTCTAGCAGGGTCAAGCAAGAGCTGTCAGTGTGCCCTCCTACTCCTGTGCCACAGGAGCCTCTGCCAGACTCTGACTGTTCTCAGGTCTCACCAGACTCATAAGGAGTTTCTGCCCTCCCCGACACAGAAGGCTGAATGTAGTTCTACCTTCAGGGTGAGCCAGCTCCTCCCTAATTTGGGAAGCTTGGTACTTGGTCCTGTCAGTGAGAATCAGTAATGAAGATTAATTCTTGGAAGAAATGAAAATTACAAACTTACCACAATTGTTGATCATTAGGAACATCTTCAGCATTGATTCATATGCTCACACCCAGGTAAGAGCCAGGACCTCTGACATCTCACCCTGTGGGTACTGGTAGTTCATTTTTTCTGACTGGCGTGTGTCTCCTCTGTCATGGCCCTAACATGGGTGTGGTTTTGTTGTTTTGCAAAAAAACCAAAAAAAGGTAGTAGGGGTCACTTTTGGTCGCTCTGCAACCTAAAAAACCAAAATGAGTGTTTTCATGGAGTGGGTAAGTAGCCCCTTCCCTCCATTTTCTTTTTGTCCTCCTTTGCCCTGCCCTGGGTATATCCTCTTAATGTATGTCTGTATTGTTTGCTAAATGCAGCATGTGCCCTGAGCACTGTCCAATGTAACTCCACTGAGCAGGTACTCTGTGTATGGAGGGGTGCAAGGCATCATACTTTGGATTAATACATTGGCTTCCACACAGGGTACACCTCTGTGGATGCAGGGAGAAGCAGGTCTTGTTCTGTCACTTCTCTAACTGTATTAGAGGTTTTTGGTTGGTAAACTCTTTGTTATTTCTCCCTGTATTTGTGTCTTAGCTCACTACCACTGGGGGAGTGCTAGAGGAGATGACCATATTGTGACTTCCTTAGATTGCCCAGTCTGGTAAATGCTATGCTCCTAGTTCTTAATTTTCTTTTCCTGCTAGGGGGAAAGAAAGAAGTGATTTAATTTACTTCCGGTTCACTCATTTCATTTTCTGTGATGTCTGTTAAGTCTGAGAAGAAGGAGGCTAAGAAGAGCAAGAAAGTCCAGCAGCCTCCTATCATGCGTCGCGCCTATGGGAAGCAGATGGCTGTGGTGGACGGACATCAAGTGCTGTATGCCCTGCCTTGAACTTCAGCACAGAATTGATGAGTGCGATGCCTGCTTTTCTATGGACTGCCATACCCTTGAGATCTGTGCAATGAAACTGGGTTGCCTGACTCCTACTTTCAGAGGCAGGCATCTCACCTGTGCTGCCAAGTTAAGGTAACTTGCCTTTCTCCTAGGCCCCTTCCTATGACCTCTGGTTCCATGGAAGTACGGGGTCCTCCTTAACCACACCCTGCTGAGGGGTCAGAGGCCCTTGTGGGTGGGTCTAGTGGACAGCCAGTTCCTTCTGGGCATCCAGCTGCAAACCTCCACAGTCTGCCAGCCCTGAGCAGCAGTTATCCCCAGTGGTGAGGCTGAAGCTATATGCTCGGTCTCCCTTTGCAGACACTTCAGTGTCGTGGCCTGGTGCTGCCGGTGCTCCTGTCACTGTTCATGGTGACGGTGAGCAGGGTGGTGTAGGCTGTGACTCCAGGCTCCCCTCCAACAGTGTTAGCAGCGTAGGAGGAGAAACTGACACTTAGGCTGTTGTGTATCCTGTTGCACAGGTGGAGGTTGGCCTTTCCTTCAATGTTGCAAGTGGCACCAAGGGGGAGGATGATGATGCCCTTGGAAGAGGATGTGATGACGGTCAGGGGGTCAGTCCTGGTCCCAGCACAGGATACAACATGTTGTGGATATCATCCATAGGGGCTGTGGAGGGCTCTGGGGTTAACATCGGGGCTGATGCTGAACCTGGCACTGAGGATGCACTGAGGATGGTGCTGGCCATGGCTATGGGGGTGAACCTATCTCTGAGGACATAATTGACCCTGAGCCCGGCACTGGAGGCAGGGTTGGCATGGAGTCAGATAGCAGCCCGGAGATAGTATTCTCACTAGAGCTGTTGGCTGGCACCATCACCGGTGGAACCGGGTCTGCCTTATAGGGACTATATGACTCTACTTTCCCTACCGGGGGGACCTGCCATGGCACTAACCGGGCCACTCCTTTCATGTAGAAGGACCCCACTGAGATGTCTCTGCCAGGCTGTCCCCTCAGGCAAGGCCCCCTGCACAGTTCCACAACCCAGCTTGAAGCCCTTGAGACCCTGAGTCTCATCTCCCTCCTTAGCCTCAGTGATTCCTAGAGAGATCACCCTATGTTCACCAGCCTAAGGGGCCACTTATGTGGGAACAGCACAGAGCATTTGTTGGTGCTGTAGATATTTTCTATAGGGATTCCACCAGGACCCATATCCAATCCTTCTTCCCAGCACCATCAACCTCTGAGGTCAGTGCCTCATCTCAATCAATTCAATTCAATTTATTGATCGGTAAAAATACCATTACAATCATAAGCATTTTAAAACTGTATCACAATAGAAACAGATATCAATTAAATAAAATACAATATTATACATAACAAGTTAGACAAATGTTAGAAATGTCATACATTTCAGTGGAAAGATCAAAGTGCAAAGTGTATTCAGGGTCTTGTAGTACAATGCTCATTAATTAAAGATGGATTGAACCAAGAAATCCAGCTAAACCACATAATTCTACAATATCCGTTGATGTGAAGAGAGCTTGTATTATTAAATTAGATGGTAAATTCAGGCTACCAAGTATTTTTCCCAACTATTTATCTGTATTTTGATTAAAAATAGGGCAAAGCAAGACCACATGTTTTAGATCATCTTCCTGTTGTCTCCAACAGTTGCAGAATGGTGAGGTAACCTCAACTCTTCTTTGAAGGTAGAAAACATAGTTTGCCTTATATAATTCCATCCTAAATCTGGAAACCAAGTGCCTATCTTCTGGTTTAGTCAATATACACAAATAAGATTCGAGACGATGTGTGTAGATTTAAATTGTTTATACCACCTAAAGCATTTCAATTCAACTAAGCGAGAATACTTTTTTGTTATATCTGTGTCCCTAATTCTTGTGATCACCTTGTTTCTGATTTCTTCCCAAGGTTGAATGTATATATCAGTTAAAAGATTTCCAAAGCTTAGCGGGAACACTTTTTCTTATCAGATGTAAAGAGGAGAGGAAGCCTTTCTCCAAGTATTCCAGCCCCTCCTCAATGCACCAGCAAAGAAGTCGTGAGTCTGAAAGAAGGAAGAGCTTTAGCGAAAATAGGATTGTTCTTTCCAAGGCCAAGGATTCCAGAGAAAACTGACCCAGTTTAAGCTGTAATACAGCTGCAGGTACCAAGTGGGGGACCATTAAAAGATGTCCATATAACTTGGTTGATTGGAGTTTCTATATCCCTCATATATTCAAAGCCCCAAACCTCAGTGGCACAAAGGGCAAATGTTCTGATTTTAGCATTCAATAATTTAAGAATGCCTGGTATAGAGGTCTTCCCTAACTTCGCATTAAAAGACCAAAAGGCACCTGATGCTGTTTTCATTTTATTTTTTACTAAAGTTTTGTGTTTTCTCCAAGTAGCATCCTGTGCAAACCTTACCCCCAAGTAGTCATAAAATGTAACTATCTCCAGTTTATCCATGTCTACCCAGACTGAAGGAGGATTCTTAGCCTTATTTCCGAATATGATCATTTTAGTTTTTTCTTTATTCATCTTTAGTTTCAGATCCCTGCATAAGCTTGAAAAAAGGTTCCGTTTTCTTTGGAGCCCAAATAGTGACGTTGAAATAAGAACAATGTCATCCTCATATGCTAATAGCAGTACTGGTCTTTTGCCTATCTTGTGGGAATAAAAGTCTGAATCGCCCATATTTTCCAGTAATGAATTAATGTATATATTAAATAGTGAGGGTGCCAATAGACAACCCTGCCTAACTCCAAAGTTTGTTTGAATTGTAGAAGTCTTTTGGCCTTATTGGTTATATTGAATCATAGCCCAGGTGTCAGAGTATAGTCTCATAATAATATTAGCTAGTTCTGGATCCAATCTGTATTCATCTAGTTTCCTCCATAAAATACTCCTGCTTATGCTGTCAAAGGCAGAGGAGAAGTCAACAAAACAACAGAAGAGTTTATGGGACTTGACCTTGACATGTTTCCAAATAAGGTCATTCAAAACATAGCAATGTTGAGTTGTAGGCCTCCCCGATCTAAATCTGTTTTGGAATTCACTTAAAATAGAATTATTCTCTATCCACATGGACAGATGCCCCAACAATATTTTAGTGAATAATTTCTGGGAGATATCGATTAAGCTGATGGGGCGATACATTTTTTGGGTCATTACTATCCCCTTTCTTAAAGATTGGGTAAATAATACCACCCCTCCAGCTTTCAGGTATCCTAAGACCTTGAATTAATTGTTGAGTGCTTCCTGTACTTGTGATTCCTGGCAGAGATGCTTGAGGTACTTGACATTGTGTCCTACACGCCAGCAGCACTGCTGTTGGGAGTCCTTGGAATTCCCAATGATGGCAATATTGTCATCCCTCCCTCCCTCCCGGGCCTAGACTCTTCAAGGAGGTAGCAAGGGTAGTATGGAGGTGTTCTTATTCTTGCCATCCTGTCCTCAGGGACCTCCCACATTGGTATCGCGCACCCTTGGTGCTGAGACACCCCATCAGTGACCTACCTTCACAGGTATATTCTGCTCAGACAGATGCCTTTGGGAAGAAGGTTTTTTTCCTAGCACACACCCTTATGTACATTGCCACACACCAGGCACATCAGGCTTCCTTCAGTTGGTGCCTGTGGTTGTAGCTAAGTCAGCTCCTAGCTGCAGTGCCTCAAATCAAAAGAGTTGGGCAAGCCATTTGACTTTCTGCATGAGGCCTGGAGACAGCATGGCACCAATCATGGACATTATGCAATGCCAATGAGAAGTTTCCAGGCTTGCAGAAACTGCAGTCTGCCTCAGATGAATAGTGTGGTTTTATCTATCCAGACTGGCACCTTTGACCTAGTGTAAAGAGCTAAATATGCAGATCTTCCTGGACTTAAAGTCTTCACCATTTATGCATACTGCTGGGTTCAAGCCAGAGGCATTGGGACCCCACGGGAGCCATAAATCTTCAGGATGGCCAGTGCCGAGATAGGATTGCACATGCGCGGTGCCGTGAGACTGGTTCATGCAGTATAGGCTATCTCAGCGTCAACCCTCCAACCACCTCAGTTCCTTTTCTCCCCACCATTGCGTGCACATCAGTGATGATGTTGCTCGCCTGCCAGGAGTCAGATCTTCTTGACAACAGCATTTAGTTTATTCAGTTTTGTCTTTATTGTTTTCAAAAAAAAAGTTTTTATTTTTCTTTCAGCCCTACCAACCAAAGAAGTGGACCATGGACAGTGATGGCAATGGTAAGGAGTCTCCATTGGAAGGCTGCTCTGGCAGCTGGGCTGCATCCAGTATGCTGCCCTCTTCAGAGTGGGGGTCCAACTATGGGCAGTCTGGTGTTCAGAAGGGAGGACAGCCCTCCCACAAACACAAAAAGAAGCAAGCCCATTCCCAAACCTGGTCGGGAACCTGACACCACTACGCCTCAAGTTCTCCCTCTTCCCGTTGGAAGGGGAAAAAACGGTACAACTCGAGGTCACCCTCTGGTATGTCGGCCAAGATGTTCTTGGCATCCATGGGAAGTGCTTTCTTTCTGGTTCCCCGACAGCCTCCAACTGCGGTCGCTTGGAATCTCTCAGTTGGAGTCCCTCTCTGTCCTCTTGTGGGGTTTCCCGTAGGCAGTTTCACCATTGGGCTGCTCATATGGAGCAGTGGGTACAGCATCTGGCCTGTTTGCCCCCTGTAGATCTGGTGCCAGGGCCTTTGGGTCTAGGTGCCTCGGACTTGTGGCTGTGGGCCTTCGGGTCAGATGATGTGTTCCGCGCCGGCAACAGATCTTCCTCCCTTGCTGGTGTTTACGCTGCCAATGCTGGTTACACATGCCTACCCCCTCACTCTTCTCCTTCTTGGGGATTGGCATAGGTACCATGCCTGGCTCCTTCTTCCTTCAGGGCTGGTTTGGGTTCTAGGGCAGTGCCATCCTCGGCACTGTCTCCTTCTCATTCAGTGCCATGCCCGGGGCTAGCTTCCTGAGGGCCGGCACCAGATCTGGCACCGTTCCCAGTGTTGCCTGTTTTTCTTGTTCCCAGGCCTGATCTTGGCCTTTTTAGCTCCACTCCACTTCCTCCCCCTCTATCTAAGGGGGATGTGGAATGGGATGAGTCCAACCCCGACCTCATCATTTCTCAGGAAGAGGATGATGACTCTTTCTATAGCCTAGACAATAAGCCAATTCTGCCTGCTTCTTCCCTCAAGAGAACCTTTCCTTTTAATCCTTATTACAGAATATGTAGGTGACCGTGGCTCTTCAGACTTTTTCCATAGGTCTGGAGTGGCTTCATGTTACTACTATACCTGTAAACCTGATGCCTTCCATCCCCCCAGCTTTTGAGACTCTGTCTGAAGCTGTGTGGACCAGGCCTGCCTCTATTCCCTCTGTGTGCAAGTCCATGTATCAGAAATAGGTCCCTCCTAAAAAGAGTCCTATCCTAGCCTCTCAACCAGTGGTGGATGCCTTGGTTGCACTGGCAGAGAAAGACAAAGCTGTCTTACCTCAGGGTGTGACAGCACGCCATATTAATAATTAATATCGTAAGATAGACACTATGGGAAAGAGAGCTTTTGCAGCAGCTACACTGAGCATGCGAAGAGCTAGCTATCAAGGACACTTTTCTCAGTATGAGTATGTCCTCTGGTCCTCTCTAAAGTCATTGGCAGAGAGTGGACATGGCCTACCTAGACTTTAGCAAGGCATTTGACACAGTCCCACATAAAAGATTAATATACAAGTTGGCTAGCCTGGGAGTGGGTCCCAAGATGACAGCCTGGGTAAAAAATTGGCTGGAGAATAGGACACAGAGAGTAATAGTAAATGGAGTCCACTCTGAAGAAAGGGGGGTTACTAGTAGGGTACCGCAGGGTTCAGTATTAGGACTGGCCTCTTCAATGTCTTTATAAGCGACATTGCAGAGGGACTGGAAGGAAAAGTATGTCTCTTTGCAGATGACACAAAGATCTTCAACAGAGTTGATGTACAAGGTGGGGTGAAAAGGATGAAAAGGGACTTGAGGTTAGAGGAATGGTCAAATGTATGGCAGCTTAGATTCAATGCTAAGAAGTGCAAGGTAATGCACCTGGGAAACAAAACCCAGGGAAGAGTACACAATGGGGGTGAGATTAACAACAACAAAAATGGAAAGGGACCTGGGGTAGTCATATCAGATGACCCAAAGGTGGGCAAGCAATGTGAGAGGGCAGCAAGGAGGGTTGGGGGATACTGGGATGCATGGGAGAGGCATCACCAGTAGAAAACAGGAAGTTATTATCCCTCTGTACAGACAGCTGGTCAGACCCCATCTGGAGTACTCTTGCAGTTCTGGAGACCCAGTCTTCGCAGAAGACATAGACAGGATGGAAGCTGTTCAGAGGAGGGCAACTAAAATGGTGCAGGGTCTGCACCAGAAGACATATGAAGAGAGACTTAAGGAGCTTAATATGTATAGCCTCGAGGAAAGGAGGAGGGGGACATGATAGAAACTTTCAAGTACCTCAAGGGAATCAACAAAGTCCAAGAGGGTAGTATCTTTCAAAAAAAGGGTGTGCAAGAACAAGGGGCACAATTTGAAGATAGAGGGCTCAGAGGTAATTTAAGGAAGTATTTTTTTCACAGAGAGGGTTGTGGATGCATGGAACGGCCTTCCGGAGGAGGTCGTAGAGTCAAAAACAGTGGTGGAATTCAAGCATGCATGGGACAGTCATAAGGCAATTCTATGGGGTGGGGGTAGGAAGAAGTAGGCTGCTGGTTAACTAGGATCTGCAGCTTATCCAGTAGGCAGGGAAATGGGCAGACTGGGTGGGCCAAGCGGTCCTTATCTGCCGTCAAATTCTATGAGTCTCTTGGAGTCTGACTACAAGTCTAACATCCTCCAAACCATAACTCGAGGTGTAGAATCCAATAGCTATCAGCTGAAAGCAGCTATGGATGCTTTTGACACCGCTTCCAGGGCAGTAGCTGCAGGAATCTGTATTAAGAGACATTCCTGGCTACGGACATCGGGATTTTCCTCTGATGCCCAACAACAAGTTATGAATGTCCCCTTTGATGGTGCTTATTTGTTTGGCCAGCAAGTGGAGCAAGCCCTAGAGGCATCCCAGAAAACCAGTACAGCCATCAAGACAGCCAGGCTGACTCCTCCAGCCCCTCAGAGAGGCCAGAACCATCAATTATTTCATAAGAGGCAGCCCTTTCAGGAAAGGGGCAGAGGAGCTCTGAACAAACACCAGTCTGCACAACCTCAAAAGAAAGTGCAGCACAGGGCCTGAAAGCACCCAGTGCCAGCCTCTGAGAACCCATTTCGTTTCAGCTGCCCGAGGTGGACCTCTCCTTGGTGGTGGGATGCCGTCTGACTCGATTTTACTGCCAGTGTGAGGCTGTCACCACAGACAAGTGGGTTTTATGGATAGTTCAAGAGGGTTACTCTCAATTTTTTTGAGATTTCCCCAGACCTTTCACCCAGGTGGCAACACATGATGTCTGCCACTCAATCAGAACTTCTCGCCTCAGAGATTACGGGCCTTCTTGGAAACAGGGCAGTGGAAGTACTTCCCCGCACAAAGTGAAACAGAGGTTTCTACTCCCATTACTTTCTGGTTCCAAAAAGACAGGGGGTATGCGCCCCATTCTCAACCTCAGAAAGCTGAACAAGTACTTGTACTGCAAGAAGTTCAAGATGGTCTCCATGGGGCACTCCTACCACTTCTCAAATGACATGACTGGCTGGCATCCCTAGACATGTAGGATGCCTACCAGCATGTCCCAGTGCACCCAAACCACTACAGGTTCCTTCACTTTGTGGTCTTAGGTCAACACTACAAATTCAGAGCCCTACCCTTTGGGTTCTCCACAGTGCCTCGAGTCTTTATGAAGTGCTTTGCAGATCTTCCCTGTATCAGTCTTCACCATTCATCACTAATGGGTTCAAGCCGGAGGTGCCAGAATCCCATGGGAAGCTTTTTAGCTTTCAAAGTGTTTCTGCTAGGAGGAGGGACAATGTCGAAGATGGTACCCCCCTTGAGGCCAACGCACTGTGTGATGCTTGTGGGTTGGCCAGGAACCAACGTCGTTCACTCCACTACTTCAGTTCTGCTTTTCCCGCCATAGAGGCTGCACGCAGTTCCATAGGACAGTGTTCTTCAGAGAATTAACTGTGTCACTACCCATTCTCATTAACTTCTGCTCATCTTCGGCTTTCTCGATGCCGTACTAGTTAATACTGCAGTTTACACCATTTTTTTGTTTTCTTTCTTTGGCTCTTTGGTATCATGTTGGGTTCAGGGCATAAAAGTTCTAAAGTGGGGATTTCCCTGATGCTTCGGTGCTCCTGTGGAAGTCAGTTCACCATAATGGACCCGCATCAACGATGCTTCACTTTTCTAGGGCCAAACCATGACATGGATCATTGCGACACCTGCTTCAGCATGGACTACTGCACTCTTGAACTCTGCCTGGCAAGGTTGGGATGTGACCCCTCCCGACCTTTGGTGGACAGCATTGAATGAGGGCCGCTAAGACAAGAACTTTGGGCCTGTCCCCCGAGCCTCCCCCTGCTGCTACATGCACAGGGGGAGAGCAGGCCTCCACGGACTCACGTCTCGCTGAACCCCGGGCACCTGGGTGAGCGGTCAGCCTCCTCCAGGGGCCAGCTGCTGATCGCTCAAGGCCCGATTCCCCTTTGAAGAATCACAACAACATGGTAGCTTCTAGACTGGTGCGATCTGCAGTCTGCTTTGGGGGGGGCGGCATGGCTTCACCTCTTTTGGTAGTCACCCATGGCCTGGCATAGGGTGACTGCCTCACCTTTCCAGGGCGCCCAGTTTTTTACCCATAGAGTCAGGCAGAAACTGTCGGGTGCCCTCCTTCTCCTCCTGCTGGTCAGGAGACCAGTCCTGGCTCTCAGCAGTAGCGGGTCTGGCCAGATCCGTAATGGGCCCTGTCCTCTCACGACTCCCCCATGAGGGGCTGAAGGCAATCCAGCCTTCAGGGAGGTACCGTTCCACTTTGTGGGCTTGGTACTCACCCACCAGTGATGAATAGTTAAGATTGATACAGGGAAGATATGAAAATTACGTAACTACTGTAATTTCTGATCTTCCTGTATATCTTCACCATTCATCACTGCTTCCTGCCCTCCATCCGCTGTTGAGCCTCAGCTTCTGGGCAGTGCCTCTTCCCTGCTTGCATCCCCCCTAGTTGAAGCCAATTGTGGGCACAGTCCCACTGGTACATCTGGGCTCCCTGCCACTTCTCTGAAGCAACAGGGACCCACCGGGGGGTTAAGCAAAGGCTCTGGCCCCTCTTTCCCTTGGCTCCCCAGGGCCCTCTTTACAGTGGATAGGGCCCTCAGGTCTCTCCTTGAATCCTGCTTAAGGTCCCCCAACTTTGGGGTCTGGCCAGCCTGGCCCCTCTACTGGAACCAGTGCCCTGGGGCTCCTCTATTGTTTACTATAACTCCCTTACAAGGGACTCCTCCTGGGATCCCTTATTATAATTTCAGTCCCTTTGGACTTCAGACTTAGAACCTCCCTGAGGTTTTTTCCTGATAATCACCTCCTCTGTGGTGCTGTGGCTAAAGGGTTCTATCCTTTGTTTCACCCTGGGTCTCCCTTGGGTGCCGAGGTGATCCCCAGTTGGGGGGGAGTCTCTCACTGCCTCTAGCCTCAAAGAGGTAGGAGAGAAGGTACATTAAAACCTGATGTTCTCCCTAGTAAACTGGGGAGGCTAGCTTTGGCCTGTCGGTCAGGTCTCCTGTCAAACCCCTATTGTGGGTGAGGGTTAAATTTTCCTCTCCTTTTGGGATACCCTTTCAGGCTCTCCTAACAAAAAAAATAGGATTTTTTTTCACTAGAGGGTGAAACTGGATTTCTTAAGTCTTCCTCATCCACAGGGGTTCTAGAACGTGGGGGAAGGGGCCATCCCCCCACTTCTTCTCCTTCTCCTCCTGCCTCTTCTTTCTTTCTTTCTTTCTTTCTTTCTTTCTTTCTTTCTTTCTTTCTTTCTTTCTCTCTCTCCACCTCTCCTCCGTCCCTACCTGCCCAGAGGTTAGGAACCCTCCTCCAGACACAGCTAGGCTCCAACCTCTTTAAAAATATCTATCCTCTTTGGTCGGCCTATTCCTTTTTCAGTTTATATCCTTTCCTTTTACTGTCCCTTAGGCTACCTTGCCCACCCTACACCCTTGTTTTCTCTTTTCTGTTTTTCCTCTGCGGCGAGCAGAACTGAGGTAGTGGAGGGAACGATGTCAGTTACTGGCCATAGAAACATAGATTTTGATTGCAGATAAGGACCAACTGGCCCACCTAGTCTGCCCATTTCCCTGCCTACTGGATAAGCTGTAGATCCTAGTTAACCAACAGCCTATTTCTTCTTACTCCCCACAAGAATTGGCTTATTTCTGTCCCATGCATTCTTGAATTCCCCCCACTGTTTTTGACCCCACGACCTCCTCAGGAAGACTGTTCCATGTGTCCACCATCCTCTCTGTGAAAAAATACTTCCTCACTCACTCAACCTGTGAGCACGACGCAATGCATCGGCCTTGAGAGCGGTGCCATCTTCGACGTCGTACCTCCTCCTAGAAGAAAAGCTTTTAAAGCCAAAATACTTCCCATGGGGTCCTGGCACCTCTGGTTTGAACTCAACAGTGATGAATGGTGAAGATACAAAGGAAGATCAAGAATTATAGTAGGTACGTAATTTTCGTTTCTTGAAGCATACCTTCGAAAAGCTTGACATTCAGGTATTTCGCTACCTGGACACTTCTAGGCATACCTCTCAACCTCCTGCCTCATAAATCAGGGACAAGGCTTAAAAGAATCAGGACCAAAAGACCAAAATCAGGAACACATCTTCAAAATTAGAGTTATCCACCCAGAAAGCTGGTAGAATATGGGGCTTAGTGCAAACTGCATTTTCTAAAGAAAAACAAGTCTGTAAGTTTAATGCTTGACATTGTTTTGTGCTTACAGTCCCCACTGTTTAGCCACAAAAACACAAATTTTAGGAGGGACAGAGTCAAATTTTGAGGCAAAATCAGGGACATCCCTGAAAATCAGGGACACTTGAGAGGTATGCTTCTAGCAAGCCCATCAAGACAGGAGACAGAGACGGCAGTTGCCACTGCATCTCAGTTTCTAACTTTCATAGAAGTGCTGCTGAGTTTGGAAAAGTCGCAGTTACAACCTTCACAGGAACTCCTCTTCATAGGGGCCCTCTTGGATACTACAAAGGTGAGGGCCTTTCTCCTGGAGGACAAAAGAAATGACATTGTTCAGATGCCTCACTTCATAAACATAGAAACATAGACCTTGATTGCAGATAAGGACCAACTGGCACACTTAGTCTGCCCATTTTCTCACCTATTGGATAAGCTGCAGATCCTAGTTAACCAACAGCCTACTTCCACCTACCCCCCACTATGATTGCCTTATATCTGTCCCATGCATTCTTGAATTCCCCCACTGTTTTTGACCCCACAACCTCCTCAGGAAGGCCATTCCATGTGACCAGCACCATCTTTGTGAAAAAATACTTCCTCATGCTGCCCCTGAGACATCCCCCCTCTATCTTCAAACTGCGCCCCCTTGATCTTGTCTGTGTCAATCTTCACCATTCATCACTGTTGGGTTGTGAGCCAGAGGATCAGAACCCTGCGGGAGCTTTTTTTTTTTTTTTTTTTGCAATAGGAGGAGTTGACGTCGAAACGGTGCCGCCCTCAAGGCTGATGTATTACGTGGTGCTCGCGGTTGGCCAGTACCCGTCATCGGCACTTCCTCAGCCCTAGTTCTGCTTCTCCCGCTGTCGAGTGAGCATGACCTTGTGTATAAGTGCCTTTATTCTGTGTCCTAGTCCATTGGTAGAAATCAACAGTCCTAGTTCTGCTGCTCCATTCGTCAGCGTTGACTGGTAAAATCTTTCCTTTCTATTTCTTTGTCGATGCCAAGTGTTGATTTTGGTTTTTGTTTTTCCATCTGGTCATGTCTGGTTCAGGGGACAAGAAAAAATATTTGAGGATGGGTCGGCCTCTGATGCATCGGTGTCCCTGCAGTTGACTTTACTCCATCATGGATCAGCATGACCATTGCCTTACCTGCTTGGGACTGAACCACAATATGGACAGATGCGACGCCTGTTTCTCCATGAATTGTCATGTCTTGGAGTTGTGCGCGTTGAAGGTCAGATGTGCACTGCCAACTTTTGGAGGGCAAACACGTACACGGGTCGCCAAAAACAAGGTTCTTGACCCTTCCTCTGGGTCTCCTCCTGGACCTATATGGCCCACGAAGGAGGGGGTTTCCACCAGTTCTAGCCTTGTCATGGTGGGAACCCCTTCCATGGTGCAGGAGGCCTGGCCTGAACCCTTGGGGGTCAGACGGGAGGCACCATCCAGGCAGTCACATCCTCGGACGTGAGGGCTCCCCCGGTGTCACAGTCTGAGGCCTCCAGGCCCAGCATGATGCTGTCCTTGGCACCGCCCGCTGGTGCCGCCCCTGATTCTGGTGCTGCCTGCAGTGCCGGGGATTGGGGCGGCACTGCAGGTGGCACGGGGCCAGCTCTTTTCTGACTCCAGCACTGTTCGTGGTGCCAGGGATGGGGCGGTGCCATGGGCAGTGTGGGACGAGCTCATGTTGCTGCTTGCAGCACCGTGACTGACAGGGCTTGAGGAGTGGTCTGGGTTCAGGACTCCTCTTGGGAGGACGATTCGGAAGCTGACCCATACTGGCTCCTGGATTCTCAGGAGTCCATCAGTCCTTCTTTCTCCTGCGCAGTGGCTCTGGTTCAGCCCCCTCCCATGGAGTGGAAGGCTTTGGCCGATTCCAGAGTCAGTGGCACTGACCAGTCCTCGGGTGCCCCGGGTGGCACCTCAAGACAACCTGGAATTGGTGATCCATCTGCCACCTTGAGAGGCGTACCCCCTCTGGTGGTAGTTCTTTCTAGCCCTACTTCTCGGTCAGTTGGAGCACCTCAGGTAGGGGAAGGCACTCCTCTACTGGCTGTCTCTCAGGAGGCAGCTGTGCGGTGTCAGTTGCCTCAGCTGATAATGAGGAAGAGGGCTCTCCTCTCTCAGAGTCCAAAGGGTTGAGGGGGTTTTATTCTGGGTGGTGCCTTTTTCTGGGAACCTGTGGGGGTTCAGGGAGGAGTTGCAGCATTGGTCTGACCTTCTCCCCCGAGGGTTCCTTGAGAGAGACCTCATCTACGGAGATTAGGGCCGCCCTTCTGGGCTCATGTGACCCCAGTCACCTTGTGGGGGAAATTTTCTTGTTGGGCTCAGTTCTGACTGCTCCAGCTCGGTTGAGCGGCATTCGTCTGCTGGAACCACTGGATCTCCTCCTCCTCCTTTGAGGTCTCCCGGAGGGTCCCCTAGCCCGGGCAGAGGTCGTGCCCCTCCTCGTAGGTGCCTGGCCCCTTTGCCAATCCCTCCCCCTCCCAGGTAACTCTGGCCCTACAGGGCCTCTCAACTGGGAACAGTTCAGGTCCATGGCTGCACTGTTCCCTGCCTGTTATCAGTCAATGGACCAGGAGGTGTTTCACCACTCCCCTGTGCAGCTGGAGCCTGGCTCTCCAGACTCGTCGGCTCCCTCATATTCCTCTTCCAAGGGAGAGGGCTCTTCTGTCCATCTATCCCCAGTGGCTGATCTTTCTGGCTATCAGCGCTTCCTATCGGGGTTGCTCGATGAGCTCCATATTTCCACCCTTGTTGAACGCAATACTGACCGGTCGGTGCACGCCTTCTTGGGTGAGTTCAGTGCGGCCAACCTGATGGTTCCTGCATGGCCTAATCCCTTTTGGGAGTCATCATACCGGGACTGGTGACGTCCCTCAACCCAAGCACCAGCCCCGAGGGACCTCTGCCAGAGGTATTGTGCCCCCCTTGGGTTTCCAAGAGCCTTGTCTCACCCCCCCTTGGGTATGACTCTCCTGGACACACCCACTGGGCATAGAAGCCCAAGGTGTGATCAACCCCCAGAATCTGACTCAGCTGAGTTTGATCTTTGGGGGAGGAGTGCTTTCTCATCAACACACCTCCTTTTGTGTATTTCTTCTCATCAGACCTACCATGCTGCCTACAACAGGCACTTGTGGTCTCTGCTAGGTCAAATCCTAGCCTCTTTGCCTGATTCAGAGGCAACCAGACAGGTCATTGCCCTCTCCTCACGGAGCCTGGAGCTAGCAAAGCACCAAGCAAGGGCATCGTACGATGCCAATGAGGTGGCTTCCAGATTGGTGGGGACAATGGTCTGCATTAGGTGGATGACGCGGCTTTGTCTCTCCCAGTTGTCACCCCTGATCTGGCGTAGGGTGACTGCCCTCTCTTTCCGGGGAACCCATCTTTTATCTCATAGGGTGAGGTGAGAGCTTCAGGGGCACCTTCCTTCTCCTGCTAGGAGAACCTCGCCTCACCCAGACCAGCCTCAGGCCTAACCATGTCTGCTAGGGTTTCCTCCTCTGGTGTCTCCCCCACTGGAGGCTGAGGGACTTTGCCCCTTAGGAAAGTTCTGGGCCCCCTTCGGGGGGCTCGAGAATCACCCAACAGTGATGAATGATGAAGATTGACACAGAAAAGATATGAAAATTATGTATCTACCATAATTCCTGATCTTTCTGTGTAGCTTCGCCATTCATCACTGAATCCTGCCCACCTTCCCCTCTCAGGCCTCAGTCTTTGGGAGGTTCTCCTCCTCCCTGTTTGTCTCCCATTTGGACCTTGGTCCATTTCCAACACCTCCTACCCCTCTTGGGATTTTTTTTTTCCTCTGGGTGGGCAGACAGGGAGGGTTTCTGCTCTTGGGAGTCTCCAGAGCTCCCTCTCAGCCCAGGTAGTTTCTTTTTTTTTCCCTGCTTCCTCTTGTGCATCTTGAGGGAGTCTGGTAGTAGGAAGGAGGCTCTGGTGATTCCCTCAGTTGTCCTCCCTCCAACCTCTTTGTGCCTACTTATGGTTGTTTTTACCCTCCTGTTCAGGAGAATATATTATTTTACCCCTCCTCTGGAGGTGCACCCCCATTAACTAAATTTCACTACCCTGAGGTTGTTCTCCAGGGCCTTTTAAGGTGGTTATTCTGACTCAATTCATTTTGCAGGAGGGGAAGACACCGACTCGGCCTTAGCCCTCTGGTCTTCTTTTGCTCCTCTAAATGGGTGCCATCCTTCTCTGAGCCTTGTTCTCATCCTCTGGCCTGTCTGTTCAACCTGTGGCATAACTCCTCCGGAGCAGTCGAGGGCAATGCCTCGGGGGCGGTGTCTCCTCTTCCTCCTTCCTTCCTTTCTCTCTCCTCCTATCCCTCCCTATTCCACCCTTTGCTTCTTGCCCAGAGATTGGGGACCTCCTGTCCCAATCCCTTAGGCTTTCTCCTTTCCTGTCCTCTCTTCCACTTATTCCTCCTTTTAATTTTATATCCTTTCCTTTTGCTGTCTTTCAGGCTCCCTTGCCCACCCATCCAATCCTTCTTATTTCTCTCTGTCTGGTGTGCAGAACTGGGGCTTAGGCATCGATGGTGGTTACTGGCCAACCCACGAGTGCCGCGTAATACATCAGCATCGAGGGCGGCGCCGTCTCGACGTCGACTCCTCCTATTGCAAAAAAAAAAAAAAGCTCCCTCAGGGTCCTGATCCTCTGGCTCACTACCCACAGTGATGAATGGTGAAGATACACAGAAAGATCAGGAATTATGGTAGGTATGTCATTTTCATTTCTTGCATATCTCTTTTTCTGAAAGATGTTACCCTCTTGGACTTTGTTGATTCCCTTGAAGTACTTGAAAGTTTCTATCATGTCCCCCCCCCTTTCCTCAAGGGTATACATATTAAGTTCCTTTAGTCTTTCTTTGTATGTCTTCTGGTGCAGACCCCACACCATTTTGATTGCCCGCCTCTGGACAGCCTCCACTCTGTCTATGTCTTTGCAGAGATGGGGGTCTCCAGAACTGCATGCAGTACTCCAGATGGGGTCTCACCAACTGTCTATACAGAGGGATGGCAGCTTCCTGTTTTCTACTGGTGATGCCTCTCCCTATGCAAGCATCCCAGTATCCCCCCAGCCCTCCTTGTTGCCTTCTCACATTGCCTGCCTACCTTTAGTTCATCTGATATGACTACTCCCAGGTCCCTTTCCAGTTTTGTTGTTGTTAGTAGCCCCCCCCCATTGTGTACTCTTCCTCTGGGTTTTTGTTTCCCAGGTGCATTACTTTTCACTTCTTTGAACTGAATCTAAGCTACCATACTTTTGACCATTCCTCCAACCTTGCCAAGTCCCTTCTCATCCTTTCCACCCCCTCTTGTGTATCAACCCTGTTGCAGATATTTGTGTCATCTGCAAAGAGGCAGACCTTTCCTTCCAGTCCCTCTGCAGCATCACTTATAAAGACATTAAAGAGGACCGGCCCCATTACTGAAGCCTGCGATATCCCGCTAGTAACCCCCCCTTTCTTCGGAGTGGACTCCATTTACTATTACCCTCTGTGTCCTGCAGTCCAGCCAGTTTTTAACCCAGGCTACCACCCTGGGACCCACTCCCAGGCTGACTGACTTGTTCATTAATCTTTTGTGTGGGACTGTGTCAGGTGCCTTGCTAAAGTCTAGGTAGGCCATGTCCACAGCCCCTCCCTGGTCTACTACTTTTGTCACCCAGTCAAAGAAATCTATTAGATTTGTCTTGACATGATGTTCCCACTGTGAAACCATGTTGCCTTGGGTCCTGTACCCCACTGGCCTCTAGGTACTCAACAATTCTCTTTTTCAGAAGTGATTCCATCATTTTCCCTACCACTGAGGTCAAACTAACAGGTTTGTAGTTTCCTGCCTCTGCCTTGCTCCCACTTTTGTGAAGGGGAATCATATCTGACTTCCTCCAGTCCTCAGGTACCACCCCATCCTCCTATGATTTGTTAAAAAGGGTAGTCAGTGGTGTAACTAGTTCTCACCTTAGTTCTTTCAGAATTCTGGGGGTGAATCCCGTCAGGCCCCATTGCCTTGTCCACCTTGAGTTTTAGGAGTTCTTTCAGGAAAACAATCCTGTACAGGCTCACTCCATGCAGTGAATGTTGGGCCTCATGGCCTTCTCCATCTTCACAGTATCTCTGGCTCGACTACATATAAGGACCACTCAGTGGGATCCTCAGCACACACTGGTCCCTCATAACACATCTTCAGTCTTACCCCATTGAGCTGATGGAACCTCTGTGTTGCTTGTCATGAACACCACTCCTGAGGGTTAGGTCCACTGAGCTCACAGTCCCACCCCTAAGTGCAATCTGTGACAGGGAGTGGAAAAAAGGGGATGCCCTCTTCATGTCCTTCTATAGTGCTCACTGAGTTCACAGCTGAACACTCACCACGAAGTCCCAGGGTCCCCTCTTTACTCTGGATCAGGGTACAATACTAGTCTCGGGTCTTGGGGCCAAATATGAACCCTTCTTGGTTGTTAAACAAAGAGGGAAGATCCAGGCATTACAACCTCTTCAGGGTAGTGTTGTAACCCTGATTCTGCCTTCTCCCACAAGGCATGCAATAACCTGGTTCAAATCCCCACATACCCTTCCTTGAGACTTTGGTATTCCCCCTATCTTTACCCAGATGTTCCCTTTTCAGACCCTCATTCGATTTGGTAGCTTATGATGGCACCCCTGAGCAATAACAATTTAGTCATAGATTATTACTGAAACTTTCCACAATCACAGATGCAATATATTAACCTTACTCAGGCAGATTTCTTAAACAAAACAAATATCTTTACTAAATAATTAAATAATTATCATACATTACAATAAAAAGGTTTGATCAGTTTGGCCACAGAACAACACAAATAATAAATGGGCATGTACATACAAAAAAACCCTGCCTTAAAACTGTTAGCTAAGTTCTCCCTTACATTTGTAGTAAAGTCCAGGAAAAGGAAATGAAAGTTTCAGTTTCCTTTGATAGCAGTCTTGCTTCTTGCGTGTCAAGAGAAGAGTGTCCCTTGAAGATGCTCAGCAAAATGGTTTTCAAACTCTTTATATAGTGTCAAAATCCCTGGTCTGTCCTAACTTTTAGGCCAGTCGATGTCACTCTCGTGCTTTCCCAACAGCATCATTTTCTGACTACCTCGTGATGTAATACTTCCCTAACAGTTACGACACCTGTAAGAGAATTCACAATAGCCTGCCAGAATGGATTTTTCTGTCCTTTCCTTTCATCTCACCAAAGGCAATATACCATGACAGTTTCCTGGGACCAAAGCAGCCAGACTTTGAGGTGCAAAAGGACAATCTCCTGAACATTTTCTTTACCTCTGTTTCCCTCAGTTAGTTAACCAGGGAAATACCATTTGATCAGCTACCCCCAAGCCTTTGACAAGTAATTGTGAGCTTCCTGGCAAGCAAGCTGGTTTCTCCCAGGTCAGAGGAAGGTCAAATATTTTAATAGAAATCCAGTCTCTCTCACTATCCTATGAGACCTTGTCATCCATTTTCCTTGTGGCAGTTTAAACACAAAATATAACAGAATATAACACCATATATCTATACATCTAACTGGAAGTGGCATAGCTTGTAACATCCCTTCCCCAGAATGAATTTGTGGGAACACACCCCTTACCGCATGGTAAGGTTTTCACAAATTCTGTGGCTTGTTCTAACTGGTGAGATAGGCCATCTGCATTGGCATTGGCCGATCCAGCCCTGTGAGTAATTGTCATGTTGTAGGCCTGTAGGGCTATACTCCACCTTAAGAGACGACTACTTGTTTTACCCGTCTGATTTAGCCACACCAGGGGGTTATGATCGGTCTGTTCTTTGAAGCATCTTCCGTAGAGGTATGGTTCTAATTTCTTCAGGGTCCATACCAGCACAAGGCATTCCTTTTCAACTATGGAATATGCCTGCTCCTGGGAAATAACTTTTTTTGCTAAGGTACACTATTGATTGATCTTTTCCCTGAATAGAAGTCTGACAGAGGACTGCTCCATTCCCCATATCTGAGGTATCTGTCCGTACAACAAATTGCCTATTGTAATCTGTACTGGCTAACACAGGGACACTGCACAGTGCCTCCTTTAGCCATACAAAGGCTTGTGCACAGGCTGGCTCTGAGTCTACCCTTTTGGGCTTTCTTTTCTTTAGCAGGCCAGATGGGGGGCTGCCAGGGTACTGTAATTTAGAACAAACTTTTGATAGTACCCTGCAGTCCCTAGGAAGCTCCTAACCTGCTTCTGGGTTTCATGTGTAGGCCACACCTCTATTGCCTCAATCTTTGCTTTATTAGGGAGAAGCTGCCTCTGCCCCACTACATGGCCTAGGTATGCCACCTCCGCCATAGCCACCTGGCACTTTTCAGCCTTGACAGTGAGCCCTTCCCTCTGTATCCTGCCCCAAACTTCCTTCAAGTGGGACAGGTGTTCCTTTTAACAGGTACTGAAGATGGCAATATCATCCAGATACACCACTGCGTACTCTTCAGTACCACATAACACCTGGTTGACCAACCATTGGTAGGTGGCAGAGGCGTTCTTTATTCCAAAAGTCATTACCCAAAATTCAAATAACCCTATTGGAGTGATGAAGGCTGACCACTGTCTAGCTTTGGCAGTTAACTCCACCTGCTAGTACCCTTTTGTCAAGTCAGTTGTAGTAAGGTATGTCGCCCCGCCAAACTTGTCTAGTAGTTTGTCTGTCAGTGGCATTGGGTGGGCATCAGACTTCATGACTGCATTGAGTCCATGATAGTCCATACAAAAGTGAGTAGAGCCATCCGGCTTGGGAATGAGGACTACGGGTGAGGCCCAGGGACTTTGGGATTTCTGGATTACCCCTAAATCCAGCATTCCCTCCACCTGTTTCCTAATGTCCTTTAGGATAGCCTCAGACACCTGGTAGGCTGTCTGCCATATGGGCACTTGCGTCCCCATGTCTATATCGTGTATTGCTAAGGGGGTTAAACCAGGTTGGGCCATAAATAAAGGAACAAAGTCCTCTATCAACTTAGTTTGCCGAATCAGAAGGAGAGGAAAGAAGTTAATTGGGGGTGTGGCTTAGGCAGTAGAAAAGCAGGTGTCTCCAGTTACAGCTTCCTGCTGCTAGCTTTTGGCAGAAAGGAATCTTGCTTTCAGAACACGAAGCAGCTGACTAAAAAAGCTACAACTTTTCTTACTAGTAGAACACTTCTGTCTCAGCAGGAGTCAGTGCCTGTTGGGATTAAGCAAACAGATACTTTATTAGAAGTGGGGCGTCTCATTTAGGGTATAAAAAAGAAAGTCAGTGTGTATTTCTGTGTTGGGGAAGGGAACTGTATCAACTTAGTTTGCTAAATCAGAAGGAAAGGAGAGAAGTTAATTAGGGGTGTGGCTTAGGCAGTAGAAAAGCAGGGGGGGCGCTAATGAGCAGCCATCAGTGAGGACATGGGTTCCCGTAGCTCCCGTACCCGCTTCAAATAAAGTTTAAATTTTGATAGATTTGGCACTCAAAAGTGAAGCTGAAGGGTAGAGAACAGTTTGATAAGAACAATGGAGGAGTATTTACTGCCGAACGCCGGGAAAAAACAGCAATCCGCCACTAAAGGGCATGGTAAGAGAGCAGCAGCAAAGGCCCCGGAGGGATCAGGCCCAATTTCGCTCTCCGCAGGAGAAGTGGCTCTGCTGGGTCGGGAAGTCTCGGAACAAGTAATGGAGGCGCTCGAGGAAAAGTGGAACAGCCTGGAAAGAAAGATTGATGGCCGGTTACAAAATATGCTGGAACAGTTAAATGCACAGTTGGGTAGAGTAACAGAAGTGGAAGACAGGGTGCCTAAGCTGGAGGATGAGGTGGATCCTATGGCAGCCCGCGTGGTGAAACTAGAGAAGGAACTTGCGGAGTTAATTGAACAACATGACTACCAAGAAAATTACACGAGGCGTTTGAATCTGAGGATCAGAAGGCTCCCTAAAGGAAAGGAAGAGTCTGATATAATGACTTTTTGTGCAGTCAAGTTACCAAATATGCTGGGGATGAAGCCTAAAAATGGAAAGCTGAAACTGGAGCATGCTCACAGAGCAGTCGCAGTGCGACCTCCGGTGGGGCAGCCTCCGAGACAGATTATATTTCAATTCCATAATTTCCAGGACAGGGAGGAGATGCTTCGGGCCTATCGCAATGTGAAGGAGCCGCGATTCGAGGGGGAAAGGCTCTTTCTGGTACAGGACTACTCGAACAGGGTCCTGAAGAGACGTCGGACTTTCAGCTCAGTGCTCGCACAACTAAGAGAGATGAAGGTGGAGGGCTTTATGTTGTACCCTGCGATTTTGAAAATTAAACATGAGGGAGCAACATATACTTTCTGAGAATTGGAAAGAGCTGCAGCGTTTGTAGAAGAACTTAAGAAGAACGTGGGTTGAAAGCAGTTGAGTAAAGAGGCTAGAAGAGGTGGAAAACAGTTGTGTTGTGATTTTATACGACTTGCAAAGAATAAAAGTTTGTTGAAAGTTGCTGAAGGATGGTAATTGCGCCGTAGTGTTTTAAGGGGCAGGAAGTTGGACTTTGGTATGGTCTCCTGGTTTTTGAGACTCCTGCGGTGAAACATATTTTGTGGAGAACAGTATGAGCTTTTAATAACTGTGGGTCCTATGAGAAGAACTGAAATGGAAAGCAGAATGGAGGTGGGGAGACAGGAGAGGAGATGTATGGTGGTGAAGAGAGGAGGTGGGCAGATGAAGAAAAGCAGCAGTCTGGAGGGAAGCTGTACAGAGTTATGCAGAGGGACTGCAATTTTATGTTCCCGCCAAAGTAAAAAGGACTGGCCCCCCTGGGGCAAGATGATGTGGAGGTCGGGTAGGTGGGGAGGGGGTGCCGGCGCTGCACGTGTTTTGAGGGTAGGGCCAGCTCCCCTCCTGCCCCTGCAAGCTCTCCATAATGTGAAATGTGATGGGGGGTACTTACAGGGAATGGCAAATTATGGTTGGGGAGGGGGCTCAATAAGCAGGAAAGTTGACACAGAAGACGCTGGTGGGGAAAGATATAGATTAGAGCCAGCAGAGTTTCAGAGACCATAACTTGGACTAAAGTTTAAATGTAAATGTTCTTTACCTTTTAAAGTTGAGGGGAAGTTTTGGATTTGGGAATGTCAAAATCCTGTTTAGGGAAGTTGAGGCGGGGGGTTGGGGAATGAAACGTTTACAATGTGTGGGCAAATGGGTCATACCAATTTACATGTGTTGAGAGGGTGGCTGGTGGATGGATGGCCTATAAGGGGGGGAGGTAGTTATTTTATTGTGGGAAGCGGGGAGGAGGAGGGGGATAATATGGCATTTTGGGGTATTTTTGGAAATGGAGAAGTATGTTAAATTCTGTTGGGGTATGTTTTTTGTTTCTGATCTTGGAGAAAACATTGGAGTACTGTGTCATTCTGAAGGCATTGGTCATTTTGGGCTCACGGGAAAATGCAAAAGAAGGCGGAAGAAGAAGGGGAAAACCATTGTGCCTAATGGTAAAAGGTAGAACTTTGGGGATCATCTCTTGGAATGTAAAAGGGATCTCGACTCCAACCAAAAGGGCCAGTATATTAACAGCTATTCACTGTCAGGGTGCTCAAGTTGCCCTCCTGCAGGAAACATACTTAACTAATAGAGAACATGGTAAGCTGGAGAGTGGGTGGGTGGGTAGATGTTTTGCTTCTCCTTATAAAGCTCATAAGAGAGGAGTGGCAGTCTTGATTGGGAAGAGTGTTCCCTTTGTAAGCTCAAGGGTGGTGGCTGATAAAGGAGAAGATAGATACATTTTTGTGGAGGGTGAGTTGACGGGGAGAAAGTTACTCTTGGTAGTATTTATGCCCCCTCGGTATTTGATCCTACTTTTTATCAGGAGATCCTTGATGTATTGGTGAGGGAACAATTCAAGGGGTTAATATTGGGGGGGATCTTAATGCGGTTATGCAGGAGGATTTAGACCATTCGGAGGGGAGGGATAGGAGAGCGGGTAAGCTAAAGAAGTGGCAAGAAGGAATGCTGGATCTAGATGAGATAGATTGTTGGAGGACAAAGCACCTGGGGGAGAAGGGATTCACTTTTTACTCAAACCTGCACAATGCCTGGACTAGAATAGACTACATCTATGTGCCTAGATCTTGGTTAAGTACTGTAGAATACAAAAAGTTGAGCACAGCTCCATTATGCTATCGGACCATGCTATGGTCCAGGTGGTTGTGGAGATGAAAGAAAGCAGGGAGGACCCCCCACCATGGAAATTTCCTAGGTATTTACTGAAAAGTGAAGAATTTGTAGAGTATCTGAAACAGCAGTGGCAGCTTTATAAAGAAATGAATGAAGGATCTGTGGAATCCCCTGGGATGTACTGGGAAGCTGGAAAGGCGTATATTAGGGGTTCCATTATTAGTTATGTGGCTCAATATAAAAAGAAGAAAGAAATGACTAGAAAACAGCTGGAGGATGAAGTGAAAAGGTGGGAAAGGGAGGTCATAGAGAGGCCGTCATGGGATGGAGGGAAGAACCTGAGAACTGCTAGGGAAGCCCTAAATGCCTTCCTCCCGGGGGAAGCCCACTCAGCTGGTTTACTAGCCAGAAGCAGGATGATTGAGTGGGGTAACAGATCTGGCCCATTGATGGTTAGGTTAATGAAGGGCAGAAGATCCTGTACATATGTACCGGGGGTTAAGGGGGAGGGGGGGTGGTTACAGATAAGAGTGCGATAAGAGATAGGTTTCCACAGTTTTATGAACACCTATATCAAACAGAGTGTGAGGCGAGAGGGGACATGGCCACTAGGTTTCTTGAGGGAATTAGAGTACCTGGGTTGAATGAGCAGCAGCAGGAGCAGTTAAATTCGGAAATTATGCAATCAGAAATTAGACAAGCAATACAGAGCATGAAACAAAGGAAAGCTAGTGGACCAGATGGATTTCCTATAGAGTTTTATAAAAAGCTTTTGGGACACATTGTGGACCCACTTCAGAGAGTATTTGGTGAGGTGGGGGTGGAGGGGAGTGGCCTCCCGACCTCTTTTAAGGAGGCAGTTATTTGCTTGGTTCCCAAACCAGGGAAGGATGAGCAAGAGTGCTTGGCATATAGACTGATATCCTTATTGAATTGCGATGCTAAAATATTAGCCAAGATTTTGGCTAGGAGACTAGAGCAGTTTTTGCTGGAATTGATACACCTGGATCAGACGGGCTTTGTAGTGGGTAGGTACTCATATCATAATATGAGGAGACTCCTTAACTTGATTTGGAGGGCAGCTAGGAGCCGTAAAGATATTGCAGTTCTTACAATGGACGCTGAGAAGGCCTTCGACTGTATAGAATGGGAGTACCTATTTGGTGTCCTGTGCAAGTTTGGCCTGGGAGAGCAATTTATTGGATGGGTGAAGAGCTTATATGAGGCTCCGATGGCAAGGGTATTGGTGAACGGAGGTCTGACTGGGAGGTTCGCTCTCCGAAGAGGCACCCAGCAGGGATGTCCCCTCTCACCTCTATTATTCGCGTAAGCGATAGAGCTTTTGGCGGTAGCTATTAGATGCTCTGCAGAAATAGTAGGGGTAGTTGGGAGATCGGGGGAAGAGCATAAAATTATGCTTTATGCAGATGACATGCTTTTGTATGTCCAGGATCTGGCCAGATCTGTTCCCCCACTGCTAAAGGTGATAAAAGAGTTTGCCTTATTTTTAGGCTATAAAATAAATCTCCACAAATCAAAAATCATGCTGTGGGGTAATATTGAAAGGGAGCATGGGTACATGGCGTGGGGGTTAAGGAAGGCTAAAACAGAATTCACCTACTTAGGAATTTGAATTGGACGTGATCTGAGTCAGCTCTATAAACTTAATTATGGAGTGATGGTTCAGAGTGTGGAACAGGAGTTGAGAAGGTGGAGAGGTCTACCGTTGTCGTGGCTAGGGTGAATAAACCTTTTAAAAATGAATACCTTGCCATGTATTCTCTACCTGATGCAAATGTTGCCAGAGGGTCTTAACAAGAAGGATGCTAAGAGATTAGATAAGGCCTTCTCGGGGTTCTTATGGAATGGGAAAAGACCTAGGATGAGTCTTCGTAGACTCCAGGCAGATGTGGATAGAGGGGGCCTTAATTTTCCAGATCTGAGGAATTATGAACTGGCCATGCATTATAGGTTGATAGGGGACTGGGTGAACAGACCACCGGAGGCCAGATGGTTGGACTTGGAGGAAGGGGAGGAGGGCGTAAGGCTTTCTGCATTTTTGAGAATAGGAGGGAAGAAGGCGTACAGAAACCAATTAGATCCAAATCCTTTGGTGGTCTCGGTTCTGGAGGGGTGGGAGCAGCTTAGAAGGTGGGTTGGGGTAAACACAAAGGAGGAAACACTGCTGCTTCCCTTCAGAGGGAACCCTGGGTTTATAGTCAGGATGGAAGATATTGAATTCCTGCGGTGGGAGGAGAAAGGAGTGAAGTATGTTAAGGACCTATGGAAGGGATTGGGGGTAGGAACAGGAGTGGAGGTGAATGGGGAGATGGGGTTAGGTATGTTCCGTGTTTTTCAGGTGAGAGCTTACACTAACACCATTGGAAAGAACCAGGGGAAGGACTTTCCCTTGGACAAGATGGAACAGTTAGTGCTTAGTACCCGAAAGGGGGCGAAGGGCATTATAGGTAGGGCAGCGAGGATGGAGCGGAAATACAGGCTGTCTTATGCTGGTAAAACTAGAGCACTGTGGTGTAGAGACCTGAGAAGGGAAATTCCTGATCAAGGATGGGAGTTGTTGTTGCAACTACATAAGGGCCTTTTAATCTGTAATAAATATCAGGAGTCTTATAACAAGTTCCTGCATAGGATATATTGCCCCCCTTATTTGGTGAATAAATATTGTCCAGAGATCTCACCCTTGTGTAGTAGGTGTAAGGCAGAAAATGGTACCTATATACACTGCTTTTGGGAGTGCCAACAGTTGGAGCGTTTCTGGGAGGGGGTAGCCATGGAGGTAGGTAGGGTGTGGGGGAGGCGAATAGAAAAAAAAACATGTTTTCTACTGTTTGGGGTAGATGATTCGGAGGATGAGGAGTGGAAACCCCTTCCAAGATGGATAAGAATTTTAGTGGCATTGGCCAGGCATTGTATTTTAAATACATGGATCTTGGGGGATGCTCCCACCTTACAGCAGTGGAGGAACCTGTGCCTGCAGGCTCTCGGCATGGAAAAGCTATTTTATATTACAAGAAACAGGGAAGATCAGTTCTGGGCAATGTGGGGGACATATATGTGTTCACTTTCTCTGGTTGAAAGGGGAATTATGGGAAGAGGGTTGGGGAGATGATGGGCATGGCTTGGGGTGCTGAGAGGCTGGAGGACCAGTAGCATATGAGGGAGGAATGGACTAAGTGTTGGTTGGGTTGGAAGGGTGAACCCGAAGATAGAGATTGATAACTCTGGAACTGGAGTGTATGTAAGACCGAAGAGACAAAGATGCCTGTAAAGAGGTTAAGGGGAGGGTTGGTATGAAGTGTGAGAGAAGAGGGTACCCCCTTTTTTTTTTTTTGGAATTATTTGTTAAAGCTGGAGGTGGGGGGTTGGATGGGGGTGGAGGGAGAAGGATTTGTAAATGGACTGTCGTAAATGGACTCATGTAATGGATGTATAATGAAAACTTAATAAACATATTATGCAAAAAAAAAGAAAAGCAGGTGTCTCCAATTACAGCTTCCTGCTGCTAGCTTTTGGCAGAAAGGAATCTTGCTTTCAGAGCAAGAAGCAGCTGACTAAAAAAGCTGCAACTTTTCTTACTAATGGAACACTTCAATCTCAGCAGGAGTCAGAGCATGTTCAGATTAAGCTAACAGATACTTTATTAGAAGTGGGGGTCTCATTTAGGGTAAAAAAAGAAAGTCAGTGTGTTTTTATGTGTTGGAGAAGGGGACTGTATCAACTTAGTTTGCTAAATCAGAAGGAAAGGAAAGAAGTTAATTGGGAGTGTGGCTAAGGCAGTAGAAAAGCAGGTGTCTCCAATTACAGCTTCCTGCTGCTAGCTTTTGGCAGAAAGGAATCTTGCTTTCAGAGCAAGAAGCAGTTGACTACAAAAGCTACAACTTTTCTTACTAATAGAACACTTCTATCTCAGCAGGACTCAGTGCCAGTTGGGATTAAGCAAACAGATACTTTATTAGAAGTGGGGGGGGGTCTCATTTAGGGTAAAAAAAAAGAAAGTGTGTGTTTCTGTGTTGGGGAAGGGGACTGTATCAACTTAGTTTGCTAAATCAGAATGAGAGGAGAGAAGTTAATTGGGGGCATGGCTTAGGCAGTAGAAAAGCAGATGCCTCCAATTACAGCTTCCTGCAGCTAGCTTTTGGCGGAAAGGAATCTTGCTTTCAGAGCAAGTAGCAGCTGACTAAACAAGCTACAACCTTTCTTAATAATTGCCTCCCTCCTCCCTCCACCCTCCCACTCTAAGCCAGTTCTACTTTTATAGCCACTGGATTGGGCTGACAACAGGAACTTCCTGTTTGGCAGTAGGAAGGGAAGGATCACCAAGACACATTAGTTTCATTGACCTTGAAGAAAAAGTAGCTCTTTCTGCCCCCCTAGCTGCTAGAGGTCTGACTCTGAGCAAGGAAGAAGGAGACAACTGAAGAATACAGGAAGTTCCTGTCACAGAACAGGAAGGGTGAGAGTTGTAAGGGCACATAGGCAGTAGGAAAGTAGGTGGAAAAATAAATAGAGGAAGGAGACAGTAAGCATACAAACCAACGGGAGAGGGGACACAAAATAAGACATAATGGGAGTCATGCAGTGCAATGCCTGTGGGGCGGCAGTGTTCCGGGAGACATTCTGGAGACTGCGATGCTGCCCTATTTGCTGGCACCTCTCTGGTCTGAGGGAGGAGGTTGTCCATCTCCAGGCTGACCTGGCTAGGATTTGTGAAACCTCCTCCCCCACCCAGGGACCACCAAGGCCACCGCCACTACCTCAGAGGTTGCCAAGAAAGAGGAGCGGTTGGACCAAGGTGGGCTCAGGGAGGGAAAGGGTGGTAGAAAAGAGGTGCATCCCTCCAGCTGTACCTCTCCACAGTTCATATGCTGTTCTGATGGAGAGTGATTCTTCTATGGAGGCACCCGCAGTGGAGACCAAGGAGGATGCTGGGAGCCTCCACAAAGGAGACCCACAGGAAGGTGGCACGGGACACCACAGGGGAAGGAAACAACTCCTGGTGGGGGACTCAGTCATTAGGGGGGTAGAACTAGGGGAGGGAGGGGAGAGGGAGGTAAGGTGCCTGCCTGGTACCATGGCTTGGAGGGACAGGAAGTGAATCCTCAGGATTGCGGGAGCAGCTACATGAGGGAGGGAGCTGGATGTCATTGCCCACCTAGGGACAAATGACCTGGCTGGAAATGGGATCAGTGCAGTGCAGTTTGTAGAGTTGGGGAGGGGCCTTAGACAAGTAGCACGTACGGTAACCTTCTCGGAGGTGCTACCTGTCTATGGCAAGGGTGATGCTAAGGCACTCCACACCATGGGATTCAATGAATGGTTGAAAACTGGTGTGAAGTTCAGGGTTTTGGCTTCACTGGGGACTCACCTGGAGGGATGCAGGCCTATACTGGCGCAATGGTCTTCATCTGTCTGGGGGGGAACCAGGATCCTAGGTGATAGGTTTAAATGCTTCATTGGCAAGCATTTAAACTAGCCAAGGGGGGGAGGCACTGAAAAGGAGCAGGGAAATCCCAGTTTCCCCCCACAAAACATGGTAATTAGCAAGGTAAACACCAAGGTAGAGAAGTCATTAGGGAGCAGGACTGGGGTAAATGCGAAAAAAGGCAAAGGCAGTAAGGACAGGGATGAGGCTAACAGGGGTAACACCATCAAAAAATGGAGGGTGATGAGTACCAATGTCCATAGTCTGTGTAACAAGTTCCCTGAACTAGTGGCCTTGATGGAAGAGGCATGCCTGGATATTGTGTTAGTCACAGAAACATGGTACACAGAGAACCATGACTGGGATGTCAACATACCAGGATACACAATCTACAGGAGGGATAGGGAGGGCAAAAGAGGAGGAGGAGTAGCTCTCTATGTAAGGGAAGATATCAAAGAAACAGAACTAAAGCGTAAACAGGGAGTAGATGAGGCACTGTGGGTCACCCTGGAGACAGGAAATTGCACCACAATCCGCATGGGGGTTGTGTACAGACCCCCATCTCAGGGGGAGGAAATGGACAAGGAAATGATAGAAGGCATCCTTAGAATGGCAGAAAAAGGAGAGATATTGTTGATGGGGGACCTGAATATGCCAGATGTTAACTGGAGCACCTGCAGGCCCATCCAAGAACAGGGTCATTCTTGATGCCCTACAAGGGGCATGCCTCAGACAGATAGTATTGGAACCTACTCAGGAGGGAGCAATCTTAGACCTGGTACTCTCAAATGGGGATGGAGAAAGGATCTCGGATTTAGAAGTGGGTAGCCATCTGGGAACAAGTGACCACCAAACAGTATGGTTCACGATAAACACACCCATAGAGTCAAGTCATACAAAAACAAGAGTACTGGACTTTAGGAGGGATAACTTTTGGAAAAAGTGAGAGTGCCTCAGAAAGCACTAGCAAACGGGAAAGAAGGAGGGGTGGAGCAACAATGGAGAATAATCAAAACAGCCATCACAGAGGCAACAAACCTTTGTGTGAAGCAAATCAACAAAACAAAATGAAGGAAAAAACCACTATGGTTTTCAAAAGAGTTGGAAGGGAAGGTTCAGGAAAAAAGGATAGCATTCAGGAAATATAAGGAAACACAGAAGGAGCAGGATAGAGAATTTTATCAGTTAAAACAGAAGGAGACAGGAAAGGCAGTCAGAATAGCAAAGGCACAAACAGATGAAAAGATAGTCAGGTCTCTTAAGAAGGGGGATAAAACTTTTTATAGGTACATTAGGGAGCGAAGAAAGACCATAGGAAGGATACTGATGCTTAATAAAGGGGCGGGAATGTGGGCAGAGGGTAACAGTGAAAAAGCAGGGATACTGAATGAATATTTCTGCCCAGTATTCACAAAGGAAGAGGAGGGGGAGGTACCTAAACCAAACAAGAGAAACACTCTGGATAGGGGGGTCAATGCCAATCCATTCACAGAAGAAAGGGTTCTGAAAAAACTCTTAAAACTGAAGGTGGACAAAGTAATGGGACCTGATGGGATTCACCCCAGAATTCTAAAAGAACTAAGGGTAGAACTAGTGACACCACTGACTACTCTCTTTAACAAATCATGGGAGGATGGAGTGGTACCTGAAGACTGGAGGAGGGCAGATGTGATTCCACTTCACAAAAGTGAGAGCAGGGCAGAGGCAGGAAACTACAGACCAGTTAGTTTGACCTCTGTGGTAGGGAAAGTGATGGAGTCACTTCTGAAGGAAAGAACTGTTGAGTACCTAGAGGCCAGTGGGGCACAAGACCCAAGGCAGCATGGATTTACAGTGGGAAGTTCATGTCAGATAAATCTAATTTATTTCGTTGACTGGGTGACGAAAGTAATAGACCAGGGAGGGGCTGTGGACATGGCCTACCTAGATTTTTACAAGGCATTTGACACAGTACCACACAAAAGATTAATATACAAGTTAGCCAGCCTTGGAGTGGGTCCCAAGTTGGTAGCCTGGATAAAAAATTTGGCTGGACAGCAGGACACAAAGGGTAATAGTAAATGGAGTCCACAGTGAAGAAAGGAGGGTTACTAGTCAGGTACCGCAGGGTTCAGTACTGGGACCGATCCTCTTTAATGTCTTTATAAGTGACATTGCAGAGGAACTGGAAGGAAAAGTATGTCTCTTTGCAGATGACACAAAGATCTGCAACAGGGTTGATACACAAGGTGGGGTGGAAAGGATGAAAAGGGACTTGGCAAGGTTGGAGAAACTGTCAAATGTATGGCAGCTCAGATTCAACACAAAGAATTGCAAAGTAATGCACCTGGGAAACAAAAACCCAGGGGAAGAGTACACAGTGGAGAGTGAGATACTGACAACAACAAAAATGGAAAGGGACCTGGGGGTAGTTATATTAGATGACCTAAAGGTGAGCAATCAATGTGAGAAGGCAGTAAAGAGGGCTGGGGGGATACTGGGATGCATAGGGAGAGGCATCACCAGTAGAAAACAAGAAGTTGTTATCCCTCTGTACAGAAAGTTGGTGAGACCCCATCTGGAGTACTGCGTGCAGTTCTGGAGACCCCATCTCCGAAATGACATAGACAGAGTGGAGGCTGTCCAGAGGAGGGCAGCAAAATGGTGCAGGGTCTGCACTGGGCGCATATGAAGAGAGACTAAAGGAGCTTAATATGTATAGCCTCGAGGAAAGGAGGTAGAGGGGACATGATAGAAACTTTCAAGTACCTCAAGGGAATCAACAAAGTTCAAGAGGGTAGCATCTTTCAGAAAAATAGATGTGCAAGAACAAGGGGGCACAATTTGAAGATGGGGGGGATGGCTCAGCGGTAATGAGGAAATATTTTTTCATGGAGAGGGTTGTGGACGCATGGAACAGCCTTCCTGAGGAGGTCGTGGAGTCAAGAACAGTGAAGAAATTAAAAAATGCATGGGACAGACATAAGGCAATTCTATGGGGTGGTAGGAGAAAGTAGGCTGTTGGTTAACTAGGATTTGCAGCTTATCCATCAGGTAGGGAAATCGGCAGACTAGGTGGGCCAAGTGGTCCTTATCTGCCATCAAATTCTCTGTTTCTATGTAAAACCTCCCCCACTTACTTGGACTGTTCCGGGGTCAACTGGGGTGACAGTTTGATTGCCTCCACAGATGATTCCTGCTTGCTTTCCTCCAGAAATTCCAGTAGGGAGTCCCCTTTGTCTATCCCCTCCCTAGGACTACACACTGCAAATACCATGTCAGCCCTATATGCATATGACTCCATCATGTTGACATGTTACATCCTATGGTTATGTCTCCTGTCAAGCAGTTCTTCAGTATAGTTCACGTCATTTACCTGTCGGACTACCTTCTATGGTTCCGCCCGTTCGGCCTGCAGCTTGTCCTTCTGGACTGGGATTAGGACCCTGACTTCCTGACCTGCATTGTACGAGTGTGCTCTGGCTCTGTGGTCATAGCAGACCTTTTACTTCTGTTGGGCAGCTGATAGGTTGCTTTGGGTCACCCCCATAAGCTCCTTCAGCTTCTTCCTAAACTTAAGGACATACTCCACTGTGGGAGTTCCCTGTGTGGTGTGCATGCTTTCCAGTCTTCCCAGATCAAGTTTAGTGGGCCCACACACCCTTCGTCCATATAAGAGTTCAAAGGGGGAGAATCCTGTCGACTCTTGGGGCACCTCCCTGTATGCGAACAACAGGTGGGGAAGGTATTTCTTCCAGTCCCTCCCATGCTGTTCAGCAAATGCTTGGAGCATCAATTTTAGGGTACCATTAAACCTTTCCACAAGCCCATTGGCTTATGGGTGATAAGGTGTTGTGCATCTCTGCACCACCCCACACTTCTCCCACAAATACTCCATCAAGTCCAACATGAAGGTAACCCCTTAATCAGTGATAACCTCCTGCAGAAACCCAACATGGGAGAAAATCCCTAGCAAGGCGTCTGCCACTTTATCTGTCCCAAGTGAGGAGAGGGCGACCGCCTCTGGGTATCGGGTGGCATAACTGACCACCATCAGGATAAAGTTCTTCCCAGAGGAGCTTGTGGTACTTACAGGTCCCACAATATCCATTCCTACACTCTGGAATTGCTCCGCCACAATGGGCAAGGGAATTAAGGCAGCTTTGGTTTTACTACCCACCCTCCCTATTTGTTGGCACCGGTGACAAGACCTGCAATATTCCTTCACCTGCTGGGTGGAGTTGGGCCAATAAAAATTGTGGGCCAATCGCTGCATGGTGTGCGAGATGCCCAGATGTCTGGACATGGGGATATCATGAGTGATCTTGAGCAACCTCTCATGGTACCCCTGGGGAATGACAAGCTGTCTGCCCATCACCCCTCCCTCTGTCCTCACATCCTGTGCATACAAAAGTCCATTGTCCCAAAATACTGTATCTTATGTCACATCCCTGTGTCCCATCAGATTCTGCACAGGCCCTCAGCCTCTTCAAACTAGGGTCAGTTCTCTGAGCAGCTGAAAAATCTTCACATTTTCCCAAGGTATGGGACATGTCCTGCTCAGATCCTAAACTGGGATCCACAGCTCTAGCTTCAGTGCATTCAGGGTCACTGCCATCCCTAACCTTCTGACCATTTGTTACCCCTCCCTCCTCAGCGTAATCTCCTGTAGCTGTTTTGGGAACTGCTACTTAGGGAAGTCCTACCTCCCTTTCACTACTCTCCATTTCAGGAGACACAGACTGGGGAACCAGCCTCCCATTTTTTTCCACAGGGGCTTCTATGGGGTTCAGGGAACTACAATTGGCCTTTGCCGTCTGACCACGGGTAACCGCACACACCACCCCCTTCTGGAGATTGTTCCATATAATCACATCCAGGGCGAGGTTGTTTGCTACTGCCACTTTTTGCGCTGTCTCTTCTGTCTCTCACCTCAGTTCAAGAGAATGCTATCAAGTGGCAGAGTGTCCTCCTCTTCAGTGAATCCCTTTACCGTTACAAACTCATTAGGTATAAGCTGTTCAGGCCCAAGCAAATCATCTTTTACTAAGGTAAGAGATGCCCCGGTGTCCCTTAACCCATGGGTGTGCCATTTACTGTAACTGGGTGTATGTGCTCCCTCATGTTTACAGGCATGCTTTCAGGGATACACAGTGCACCCAACTTTGTTTGAGCACCACCTTGTCCACTCTGTGCCTTTTTAGGACACTGTCTTGCAAGATGCCCTGGCTGTTTACAAAACCAACAGTCAGCATTTCTTTTATCTGAGAAATCCCTTCTTTGTAACCTGGAGCTTCCCCCTTTCAGCAGAGGCTGTGAGAGTTTTAGCTGCCCTGGAGTCACGCTTTTCCCTTTTGGCGCTGTCACATCCGCTCCACTTCCTTTTAGAGCAGGCCTGCTCCTGGCATAATAATCCGAGAGCTCAGCAGCCTGCTGTGCTCTTTGTGGATCTCGGTCCTGTAGCCCAATTTTCAACTCTGCTGGGCAAGTGAAAAAGAACTGCTCTGAAAGTACAACCTCCTCAATTTTCCCCACAGAATTTGCTTCCTCCCCCTCCCACCAACACTTTAAAAACTGCTGCTGTTTTGTGGTGAGTTCCTCAGAGCTCATGTCAGGGCTTTTTTGGAGTTTACAGAATTTAACCCTGTAGGCCTCAGGAGTCAGTTCATACTTTTTAAGTAAAGCAGCTTCAAGTTTCTTATAGTCTTGGCTATCATCATTATCCAGTTGGACTAGCTCCTCAAGCCCTTTACCTGTAAGTAGTAGGGACAGCTGGAAGCTCCAGAACTCCCTGGGTACCTTGGCCTGGATACAGATCTTGTCAAATGAATTCAAAAATGCATCCATATTCTACCCCTCTTTAAATTCCACTATTAATTTGGAACTTAATTTGTACCCCAGCCCTGGAGATCTTCCGTGTGTCAGTCGTCACCATTCATCACTGGTGGGTAATTGGCTGAAGATGAGCACCCCATGGAAGCTGTAGGAGCTTTTTTTTTTGTTGTTGTTGCTTGGGGGAGGATCTGGCACCACCAGCACCACCCACCAAGCTGACGCACTGCGTGGCGCTCATGGGTTGGCTAGAAATGACCATTGGCTCCTCCTCTACCTCAGTTCTGCTTCTTCTGCCATTGAGACAGCACCTCACCCTCAGCTGAAGAATTCGTAGTATGCCATTGCAGCCTAGTCACCTTGGAGCCATTTTTGACACCTCAGAGCTGCTATCGACGCTGCCTTAAGTAATCCGCCTCGGTTCTACCGTTCACCACTCGGTGCCATTGCTGAAGACCCGTTAAGACCTTTCCTTTTTTTCCTTTAACGATATCAAGTCTTTTCTGTTTAAAGTTTTGAGTTACCATTGCATCATACCAGGTTTGGGGAACAAGAAGCGTTCATCGAAAACAAGCCGGCCTCCTATGCGTCAGTGTCCCTGCAGCCGGCAAATGTCTGTTACGGACTAGCATGATGTCTGCCTTTCCTACCTTGGACCTCAGCATGACATGGATCACTGCAACACCTGCTTCTTAATGGATCACTGTGTTCTCAAGTACGGTGCGTTGAAGGTCAGCAGGGCTCCACCAACTTTCGGGGGGGGGAGCATTGTCCCTCTCATCGGTCCAACTGTAGGACAATTCGCCTTTCCTCTGGGTCCCCTCCCGGGCCTACATGGTCTGATGAGGAGGGGGCTACCTCCTCATCTAGGCTTGCCATGGAGGAGGTCTCTACTGCAGTGCTGGAGGACCAGTCTGACCCCACCCGGGGTTGGGCTGGGAGCACCACCTTGGCAGTCACCTCTTTGGAGGTGTAGGCTCCCCCGTTGTTGGGGCTCATGACTGCTAGGTCCAGTGTGGAGCATTCCTCAGCACCACCTGCCAGCACCATCCCAGATCCCAGAGCCATTTGTAGCTCTGGTGATTGGGGCGGTGCCGTGGGGGTGCTGAGCTGACCGGCACCATAGGCAGGAGAGCCCCTGGGGTCACCATTCAGGAGCTCCTCTGGATCTCTTCCTCTCTGGAGCTGGATGCTCAGGAGGCTGACCCAGACTGGCAACCTGACTCCCTGGAGTTGGTGAGTTCTCCAGGGTCTAGAACCCTAGTGCCTCCCCAGGTGCCCCCCCATGGCTCCGGTGACTGCGGCCGGCACCATCCCCCTGGCTGATGGCAGCGCCAGAGGGGTGGTGTGGGGCAGTGGCACCGTTGCTATGGGTGTGGTGGTCCAAGCTTTGGGGGAGGGGTCTGCTGCCGCCCCTGATGCCACCCCCTTCTTAAGTCTAGGACCTGATCCCCCTCCAATGCAAATCTCCTCGGGGAGCCTGCAGAGTTGGGGGATCCTATGGCACAGGGTCTGAGGAAGAAGTCTTCCTCAGAATTGGCGGGGTTGAGGGGATGGGGCGAGAGGTTGTTGCACTTCTCTGGGGTCCTTCGGGGCTCGGGGAGGAGCCGCAGTGCTGCATATAAGTTCTCTCCCTCATCTCATTCGAGAAAGTCCTTGTTGGGTGAGGCTGGGGACCACCCTTCTGGATCCATGCAGCCCCGGTCCCCTCATAGGGAAGCTTCCTCTACAGAGCTCAGTTCTGACCATTTTTCTTTTTTCCACAAGCTAGTGACAGAGCAGACCTATGGATTCCCTGTTCATCCAGGATTACCTGATAGGTTTTTAGCCCTGGTGGAGGCATGCCACGTACGGTGGCCAGTTATTTACCCTTTCCTCTGCATTCAGTCCCTCATCTCCCAAGCCATGTTGGTCTTTCGGGACCTTTGATCTTGGAACAGTTCAGATCTCAGGCTGCGGACTTCCTCCAGTATGTTAGGGCCATGGGCAGACAGGTCTTTTGACTGGTTCCCCATCTGTAGCCATAGTCTGACTCTTCAGGTTCCTCGGCCTCCTCATCTTCCTTCCTTGAGGAAGAGGAGCCTTCTGTCCACCTGTCCTCTGATGCTGATCAAGCCCAGTATCAGCACTTGCTGAGGAGGCTGGTCCGGGACCTGCATATTTCTTTTATAGCTCATCACAATACCGAGCTTACAACGCAAGTATTTTTCAGTGAGTACGGTGCACACCACTTGGTGGTCCCCTCCTGGCCTATCCCTTTCCAGGAGGCATTGTACAGCACCTGGCAGGTTTCATCTGTCACCGCTCCAGCCTCTGTGGACTGCCAGTGTCGGTACTTCACACCCTAGAGGTCTCCAGGCACTCTGCCACATCCCATTATGGGTTTGATGTAACTGGACACCTCTACCAGACATAGACGTCCAGTCCGCAACTGGCCCCCTCATCTTGACTCCATAGAGTTTGATCACCTGGGGCAGAGAGTTTTCTCCTCTTCGCGGATGATGTTATGTATTGCTTCACATCAGTTGCACCACGCTGCTTATAATAGACATCTGTGGGTGATTCTGGGCCAGGCACTGGCATCGCTGCCTGATTCTGAAGCTAAGCAGCAAGCCATAGCCCTCGCTGCGGAGCTGGCAAGACACCAGTCAAGGGTGTCTTATGACACCAGTGAAGTCGCTTCATTGCTGCAGAGACAGCAATCTGCATTAGGCAGATGGCTTGGCTTCATTTTCATGGTTGTCACCCTTGGCCCGGTGTAGGGTGATGGTCTCTCATTCTGAGGACCTACTTTTTTCTCTCACAGAGGGCAAGACAGGAACTGCAGGGGTGTCTTCCTTCCCCCAAGGAACGGGGGACCCTGCCTCACCCTGACCAGCCCCAGACCTAACTGGCCAGTAGAGGGTCTTCTCCACCCATGTTTCCCCCATTGGAGGGGCTGAGGGATGCTGATCTCTTGGGGAAGTAATCGGCTCCCTTCAGGGGGGCTCGGTACTCACCCACCAGTGATGAATGGTAAAGATTGACACTGGGAAGATATGAAAATTACATACCTACCATAATTCTTGATGTTCCTGCATATCTTCACCATTCATCACTGAATCCCACCCACCTTCCCTTCACAAGAATTCAGTCCCTTGGTGGTGCCTTCTCCCTGCTTACCCTCCTCCTCACAGATCCATTTGGGTCCCTCTATTCCTTGGCACTCCTGCTTGTCCTAGGAGGTGGCAAGAGGGACTCTTGGGAGGACAGCAAGTAGGGCTTTCCAATTAAAATCTAGTGGGGGACATCTGGTGGGCCCCTCTCCCTTGTCCTGGGTACAATCTCTGGGGTCGGTCCACCCCCATTGGGGTATGCCGACTCTTTGGATCCCCTGGGATGAAGGGGATGGAGCTGGCAGGGACTCCCCTCTGCTCCCTTCTTTATATCATTTCTTCTCCACTTCTCTGTGTCCTTCCCCTTCCCAGGAGGGAGATATTAATAGGTGGGAGCCTCATTCCTCCCCCCCAAACCCTGTGGGTTCTTCCTTTGGAAAACGGTAACCAGGGGAGGTGAGGAGTGGGGAATCCTCACCAAGGATGGTCTCCACCCTCAGGGATTTGGAGTGAGGAGGGAGGGACCTTCTCCATGCTTGTTCTCCCTGAAGGGGATATCAGTAAACCGAGATTCAGCCTCGGTAACAGCTACCTGTGGTTTGGCTGTCAGCCTTCCCTGCAGGCACTTTCTGGTCTCTCAAGATCTGAGTCGCCTGACGTATGGATGTTGGGCCCCCTTCCCTCTTCTCTCTCTCTCGCTCTCTCCCCTCTTTTCCTCTCCTGTCCATATATGGCTATCCAGGGACTGGGGGCCTTTCGGCCCATACTCTTCCAGATTCTTCTCCTTCTCCTTCTCCTCTGTCCTCTGGTCAGCCTACTCCTTTTTCAGTTTTATATCCTTTTCCTTATGCTGTCCCTCGGGTTCTCTTGCCACCCTCATTTTCTTCTCTGTCCTTCTTTTTTCTTCTGCCTCTCCGGTGAGCAGAACTGAGGTGGAGGAGGAGCCAATGGCCGTTTCTGGCTAACCCATGAGTGCCACACAGTGCGTTGGCCTCGTGGGCATTCCAGTTCTTCTCCCAAGCAAAAAAAAAAATGCTCCTGCAGAGTGCTCATCTTCAGCCAGTCCCCCAACAGTGATGAATGGTGAAGATACACAGAAAGATCAAGAATTACAGTAGGTACGTACTTTTCAGTTTTAGGCCTATCCCTGCCACTTACCTCCTCTGGCATTTGTCATTACAGTCTTCACTTCTCCAGTTCGAATTCCCTCTGGTGCTCTTTTCTCTCTCTCTCAGCCTCTCTCTGAAGCTGCTTTTCTCTCTCTCTTCTCAGCCTCTCTCTCTCTGGCGCTTCCATTCCTGCATCTCCAGTTCGAACCTCTTCTGCTCTCTTTCCTGCTGCGCTTTGAACTTTTTCTACTCCAGCTCCAGTTTCCTCAGCTCAGCTTGTAGCCTGATCCCTTCTAGCTCTAGCACTGTGGTAACCTTCTCCTGCTGCTGTGGCTCTGGTTCCTTCTGGTCTCTCTGTCCTCCTGCATGGGACTAGACTCTGAGATGGACTCTGGCACCCCCACACCCAGGCTCTGGTCCTTTCCAGTCACTGGCCATGACTCAAGGTTCTGGGCAGCTGCTAGCTCATTGGCTGCCACGAGAGCCTCCACAAGGTGCTTTTTGGTTCACCCGTCGTATTGGACCCCTCTTTCCTGACACAACTGCCTTAGGTGGTCTGTAGGCATTCATTATAGTTTGAAGCCATCTTCTTCCCTATTACTACATTAGCTTACAACAAAAAAAAAAAAAAAAAGAAAAGAAAACAGATAAGGAACTTTATACTGTAACCAAATAATTGTTTTCCAAATCTCTACCTTGATTGTGTGTGGAGTGTTTTCAGTTTATGAATCTGATACACTGGCCTCGAATCCAACTGTTTTGCCTCTGCCACCAATATCTCTCAAATCTCACTGCTACCAGATCTCTCGGATCCCACCACTGTGCACCAGATCTGTCACGAACCCACTCCTGAGGGTCAGGTCCACTGACCTCACAGTGCCCACCCCAAGTGCAATCCATGACAGGGAGGGGGAAACAGGGGATACCCTCTTTGTGTCCTTCTATAGTGCTTGCTGAGTTCATAACTGAACACTCACCACGAAGTCCCAGGGTCCCCTCTTTACTCTGGATCGGGTACAATACTAGTCTCGAGTTTTGTAGCCAAATATGAACCCTTCTTGGCTGTTATACAAAGGGAGAAGATCCAGGCAACCTCTTCGGAGTAGCATTGTAACCCTGATTCTGCCTTCTCCCACAAGGCATGCAATACATATAGACCAGGTGTAGATGGAGGTGGAGTGTCACCTGAGAGCTAAATAAATGCCAGTGGTTGTTTAATGTAGCATATATATCCAAAATTCATGTTCTGTCTGTTGATCACATGAATGCTGAGGCAGAATGGTAGTTTGCATCAGTTTTGTACTGACACTTTGACAAACTTTGCGATTTTTAGCTCCACGTACTTAATGCAGATTCTTGGGCCATTACTTTGAGAGTAAGAGAAATATACATTCAAGTGTGGTCTCAATGAATAGATGGGCGTTAGAGCTTTAAAACGCATACCCATATATTACCTCAAAAGATTCATGTTAAAAGTTATAGGGTTAAATACTAACCACCACCCCTTAATTTCTTGCAAAATTTCAAAATATTCTTATATTTAATCATGTCAGACAGGATTTATTGTGCTTTATAATATAATTTTATGTTGTCTAAAAGGGTAAGGATTCTGCTTTGAAATGCATATGTGGATGTGAAGTTTTAAGGTAATATTAGAGGATAAATTGATAAACGGGAAGACACCATTAATAGACAACATTTTAGCAAGCTTTTACTTTTTGAGTTCTTCACACCATATCTTCTGTGTTTATATATGTGTGGCATACATATGTATGTATATGTATGTTTTGGAGATATATATATATATATATATATATATATATATATATATATATATATATATTTCTGTCAAGTAGAAACATGGAGAGGAAAATCCTAGGACCCTGCAATGTGTAGTGCATTACTCTGCCTTGAAAACAAGAGACTCTGAAGTAACTCCTCTGAGTGACAAAAGTTACTGCACACTGATAGAGAGCAAAGATATTCCAAACCCAGTTAGGTGGTGAAAATCGTTATGATGAACAGTGTGCATCAATTCTAATGCCTGACTATGACCCTACCAAGCATGGCTACCATAGACAATGCTAACAAAAGTTCACAAAAGCCAAGAGTATCAGAAAATCTGGAGAACATGCAGATACTGGTGAATGTAGCTGACATAATCATCTCAGGGGTGGTGTTCCTTGTGCCTCATCATCTACAATGTTATTTCCTGATACATGTGGAATCAGTGACAAATATGTAATCAAAGTGAAGGGGAAGAAGCACTATCCAACTGCTGTTGCTACAAAAACAGCTGAAGCCACAATGAAAAGGATGGTAGAGCTACGTGATGACCAAGATATGCTCACAAAAATTAAGACAGAGGACCTCATTGCAAGGGAGTTTCATAAACATGATAAGTGTTACCTAAATTATACAGTAGTCACAAGGGACAGGACCCCAGATGATTAGAACAGAAGTGATGATAAGGATGGCAATGAGCAGTCAAATGGAACTGGACTTGAGGCCATTTGTTGTGTAATTGAAGACAATGTGCTTCAAAGACACCAAGCTGTTTCAATTAAGGCATTGAATGAAATCTCGGGCATCGGAGTAGGAGATCGACGATACTGTTGTAAACTTAGAAACCAGCTGAAAAAGAAATATGGGGATTCACTTTTATTTTTAACAGCTGATTCTCAAAAACCACTAGTTGTGATCAGTGCTAAATCACTAACTGGAGGTGCATCAGTCACGGAGCTTTTGAGAACGGATGACATTCACATTATCAAGCATGCTGCTTCCTTGTTGTGTGAAGATATCTTAAGATTTTTAGAGACAGCATCTTCACTACTATGGCCACCAACAGTGGATGCTCTCCTGAGTAAAGGACGACAGCCCCTACAGACAGTTCAATCATTTTTCTCACATGTACTAAAATTCCCAAAACATACGGAGAGTGAACAAGTCTCCCAGTTGTCAAAGTCCTATACAGAAGACCTAATTCATGGTGTCACACGCAGCAAGTTTCTCACTACAAAACATGCACTTGTTGAAGTGGTACTTTACAATATGACTGGACAGAAAATGCCCGTGAACATCCTGTTTCAGTTAGGAAATAATTGCAGTTATGACCAAGTGTGTGAAATCGAAACTGGTTTAGCAGAACTTTCTCAGCACTTTTAAGACCAAGGTCTGTTACTGCCACTTCAGCCAAAGTCAGAGTCTTATGTTGCCTTAACAGTTTTCTGGATGGACAACTTTGATCAGAACATTGAAACAATATCTGGACATGGAACAATACACAATACACAATACACATGGTGTTGCATACCAAGAAAAGTCTGAAGGCTCCATTCTCCAAGAAGATTCTATTGAAATTCCTCATTCAAAAAGAAGGACAATTGTATCTAACAAAAAGGAATTAGAACATCAAGAGATGAATTCAAAGAAGGATCCAACCACATTTGGCAGAATGCCCAAAGTCTACTGTGCCAACATTAGTGGTAAATATTGGCAAGGCAAAGCTAATGCTGTAGAAACTCACTCGGGAAGCACACAAGGAGGGTTAGCTTGTCCCAAGGTTTACTGGTTGGCTGACACTAGTTTTTAACAATCATTCAAGTTCACCAAAGAAGATGGTTATCACATATCTTCCCCCCATCCACAAACCCATCACTGATTATGTCACTGTAGTTGAATACCTCACACAAACACAAGAAATGGCTCAGCAAGTAAGTATGCCCTATGTTCACCTGACACTTGATGTTGGAGCAGCAGCAAAGGCATATCAAGTTGTGTGAAATTTCCCTGATGTCATAATTCATTTGGGAGATTTCCACCTATTTATGGAAAACTTTGACATTATAGAACAGTTAGTCGGTGACAGTGGCTCTGAGAACATAGTATTTCAGGCTGGTCTTTGTGACTCTGGCAGCATAAGGGGAGTTTTGCGTGGAAAGCATTATAATTTTACAAGCTCAAATGGACAGAGTGGGTGGGCCATAGGCCCTTATCTGTCGACAGTGTCTATGTATCTATGTAATTGAGCATGGACTGTACATGAGCATTTTGCAGATGCCTTAGAGTGATTGCTCCAGATCAGATTTCTAGAGTATTCAATAGAATTGAATGCCACCCCTGCAGTATTGCTTGACCTGATCAGATCATCACCTCAACCCTTAGACTTCCATGAACTTTGGAGGCAGTATAGTGCAGTGGTTTAAAGCTCTGAGCTGAAAACCTGGAGACCTTGGTTTGAATCCCACAGCCCCCACTTGCATACTGTGTGACCCTGAGCAGGTCATGTAACTTCCTTGTGCTCCCAGGTCGCACCTGTAAACAAGCTTCAGCTTAGTGTGTCTTTTCTGGTTAAAAAAAAATGAACTGCTTCAGGAAGATGAAATGCTCCCTTTTCAGACTAAGTAGGAGGCCTTCAGACAGCAGATTTGTTGAGGTGAGCTGGGGAAAACCCCACAGCTCGGGATGACATATTTGAATATAGTGGATTGGCAGCATTTGCACCACACAGAAATAAAAGAAAACTACCTTGATCTTAGGCTATTGTGTTGGACATATTCACTGCCCCTGTTCTTCACCTTCAATAAGCAAAATTATGCTCAGTCTGGGGCTTACTATGTGCACACACTTGAAACTCTTGAAGTTTTTCACCCAGGGTCCAGAACATTAATTGAAAAGCAAAAGCTTTCATTTCAAAGGAGTCATCACAAAGCTTCTAGGGAATCAGCTGACCAAGCTGGTGAGTATACATACAATCAAAGAGCCAAAATTCCAAGTGGAATCAAACTCTTTGCTGCAAATCAAATGGCCTATGATAAATGGGTGTTAAATTGGCCACATCTAGCAAAATTCAGAAAGGCACTTTTGGAGATGACTGGTCTTCACAGTTCAGCCAGTAAACCATAAAAAGCATGTAGGCCATCTGAAATCATCAAGTCAGAACAACACGTTAAAGCCATATTGACTCTTCTCAATCAAGAGTTTATCAACCCATTCAGTGCTACTTTAGATGCTGAAAGATTGTACAATTTGTCCTCGGAAGCACCTGTTGCACCTGATATTGAAGAGAACCTCACCAGTATCATTGAATGAGGTAAAGAAATGTATGAACAGTTTATCAAAGAAAGACTGGAAAGTGGTAAAAATAAATATTTTGATCCAATTTCAAAATTCCCAGTGAAAACCTTCAATGATGCAAACAAATAATTTCCTGACATTTTTTGCTGATTATACAAAATCTAAAAGGTATCTATAAATGAAACACCACTCATGTGGCAGATATTTTTGTGCTGAACAACTTTTGTGCTCAAAGTACCATGTTATCATATTTCATTTTAAAGATATTTGCATATGTTTGTTGCAAAAAGTGAAAAAGAAAATGGAATGTTCTGCAGATTTTGCTAATTATAAAAAAAATCTAAAATGTATCTATAAATGAAACACCACTCATTTTTATATATTTTTGTGCTCAATAAATTTCATGCTGACAGTACCATGCTATCATTTTTTGGTTTTAAGTTATTTACATTTGTTTGTTGCCAAAGTGACAAAAAAATTGAATTTTCTGCAGGTTTTTGCTAATTATAAAAAAAACTAAGAGGTATCTATAAATGAAACGCTACTCATTTTGTAGATATTTTTGTGCCGAACAACTTTTGTGCTCACAGAACCATGCTATCATTTTTATTTTAAATCCATTTGCATTTGCTTATTGCAAAAGTGAAAAAAATTGAATTTTCTGCTGCTCTTTTTGCTAATTTAAAAAAAAAACTAAAAGGTATCTCTAAATGAAACACCTCTCATTTTGTAGATATATTTGTGCTGAACAACCTTCTTGCTAGAAGTACCATGCTATCATTTTTCATTTTAAAGTTATTCACATTTGAATATTGTTAGTGGAGCTAGAATACACCTGCACAGCTGGCATCTCTCACTTCATTGACATCATCAAGGCAGCAATTTTAGGATTCTCAAAGCAGGATTTTTGAAATAGAAGAGGCTGTGTTTAAAATTATCAAATGCTGTGAAACTACATTTCTCCTACTTTAATAAATGTGGTTTTAGTATTAATGTAAACATCAGCCTCTCCTTTACAAGCCCATGGAGTATTTTTTTAAAAAACAAAACATGTAAGAAGTTATTTACTTGTCCTTTAAATACATTTAAAACTTAAGTTGGGATCCTCCTTGGTTTAATTTGTGGTTTTGACTTATTTTGCCAGACTTGCCATTTTTTTCCTCGGTTCAGGAACCGACTGCTCATTCTGTGAACTGCATATTTGGAGTTTCACCTCGCTTTACCTCAGTGGGAAACTGAACTTAAGTTTAACTTTTGGGATTTATATAGAACTACTATGTGGGTATGTCCAATAGGCCAAAGAAAAAGACAGGGCCTACCGGATTCAAAAATTGTACCAACTGTGGAGAAGTCTTTGGCAAGGCTGATAAACACAATTTGTGTTTATTTTGCCTTGGATTTTCACACTTCCAGGCTGATTGTGAGGTTTGTAAAACTTTTCCTGAAAAAGCTATAGAAAACCGCCTTAAACGTTTTCAGGATGAAATGGCCTCTCCACCGGATTCTAGTGATCCTGCTTCTGACAAAGCTAAAGTAAAGGCTAAAGATATTGAATCTACTGCCCCTGAAAAAAGCAAGACATCAAAGCAAAAAAACCTAGGGAACCGGTGAAAGAACTGATTCCAGCTAAGAAAAAAGATAAGGAAACGCATACCGAACCTCCGGCTGAAAAAGCAATGGAGCTGTCTGTTCTGAAATCATCCATGCCAATGGTAGAAGCAGTTGCTTAAGCTTTGCAAATATTACAAGCTCTCCAAGCTGTCACAAACCAAGGCTTATTGCCAGCTCGACCACAACTGGTATTAGCGGAACAGTCGGTTCCACTATCAGTTCCTATGGTTCAAAGACCGGTTCTGATGGCACAAGATCCCGCATATGAGGAGTATGATGAGGATGAGGATGAGGATAAGGATGAACCAGTGGAACCAGAGATTTCTTTGGAGCAGAACTTTGAATCTCCACCACAACTCCCAGATGACTATTCCTCTCATTTTACATTTGTGAAACAGATGGTGGATGTCCTTGAACTCACCACACATGAGTCTGTTTGAGAATGAGGAGGAGGCAGAGTTCATGGAGATGATGAGGTAAACACCTACTAAGAGACTTTTAATCCCCATCAATAAGTTCCTGAAAAAGTATGCCTTAAAAGTCCTGGAGACTCCTAATACAGTACCACCAGTAGACAACAATGCTGACAAAAAGTATCAGCTAGAACAATCAGGGGCAGAATTACTGTTCTCCCACCCTGATCCAGAAGGGGTGGAATAAGCAGCAGCTTGTGATAAGGGCCAAAGTGACCCTAGTAACCCATTCTCCTCAGAAGGATTCTGGGAGGATAGCTAGCATGGCCAAGAAAGGCTATTTGGCAGCTTCACTGGGCATTAGGCAGACCAATTACATGGCTTATGCTGCCCAGTATCAAAAATACCTATGGAGCTCTGTCGTGGTTATGGCAGACAAAGCACCACCTGGATTAGTGCACCTGGGCACAAATGATATAAAGAGAAATAGTGTGCTGGAGATTCAGGCAAGGTTTCGGGAGCTAGCCAGGGTCTGTCATACTGTAGGGTGCTTGGTCTCCTTCTTGGAAATCCTACTGGTGCCTAGAGCCAGTGTAGGGAACAAGCAAAAAATTAGAGAGGTTAATGAATGGCTCAATGAGTGGTGTGAGGCTAAGGAGTATGGGTTGATGGGGGCTTGGCTGCAACATGGGAGGACAAGGAGCTATATGCAAGGGCTAGGCTCCACCTCAACTTGGGGGGGAGGTTTTGAAACAAAAACTATACAGATTCATCCAAGCTAGGTGGGGTTTAAACTTGTGAGGGGGGATGGCTGGGGCTTGAGGCAGATCCTAGCATGCCCATCATGGATGGGCTTGGCCTTTCCCCCCCAAGCGACGCGGTTGGGGTACAGAACAGGAGCACCCAACTGTGCATGAGGGAGCTTGAGCAGGCAGCTACCTGGGAGCTCTCAAGTTGTGGGAATGTGGGAGGGTAAGGGGACTGGATGGAGAGTGGTCCTGATCAATGCCAGGAGCATGGGTAACAAGATGCCTGAGCTTCAGGCAATGCTAGTAGAAGGAGAAGTGGATGTGGCAGCTGTCACTGAAACCTGGACCATTCCTGGGCATGACTGGGACATACACCTGATGGGGTACACTACATTCAGAAAGGACAGGGCTGTGGGCAGGGGAGGAGTACCACTCATCATTAAGAATGGTACAGGGATAAGCAGGGTAGAGGGAGCGGAGGGAAATGTGGCGGCATTATGGGTCACCTTGCAGGCACCTGAGGGCAAGAGGGTGAAGCTGGGGTGATTTATAGGCCACCCATGTAGGAGGAAGATCTAGAAGAAGGCCTGGTGGCAAATCTTAGGGACCACTGTGGTCAGGGGGAGGGTAGAATGGTGGTGCTGGGTGCCCTAAACTTGCCAGTGACTGATTGAGGAACTATGACATCCTCATCGGCAAGGGAGCAGTGTCTGCTGGACGTCTTCCAGGATGTGTTCCATGCCCAGCTAGTGGCTGATCTGACGAGGGAGGGTCGCATCCTGGATGTGGTCCTGATGGACTGTGATCTCATTAGGGACCTAGTGGTAGGGGACCCACTGGCTGGGAGTGATCGTGCCATGGTCTGGTTTTCCCTAGACCTGGGTCGGGGGGGAGTAGAGCACACAAAAATGACTGTAGTTGACTTTAGGGGTGCGGACTTCAAAAGTATGGAGCAGATCCTTAGGGGTCACTTCGAGGGGATCAGACCAGGCATGGACAATGACAGCAGGTGGGAACTTATTAAAAGGGGGCTCCTGGAAGCTACCAAGGCCTGCACAAAGGTACGATGCAAGTTTGGTAGAGACAGAAAGTCATGCTGGTGGACAAGAGAGGCCCAGGATGTGGTGAGGGAGAAAAAGGCACTCGCATGGGGTTATGGACAAGGGGGAGTATGATATGATAGCCAGAAAGTTCACCAGAGTGGTGAGATCAGCCAAGGCGAGGACGTAGCAGAGGTTGGGACATGGGGATTAGGATAGGTAATAAAGAGTTCTTTAGGTATATCAGGGAAAGGAAGAAAGGAAAGGAAAGGGGCAGATTAGTAGACTGAGGTCAGAAAGTGGGGGCGCTGAGGAGGCAAGAGAGCAGGCAGAGGTAATAAATGATTACTTTGCCTCAGTCTTCACTAGGGAGGATGGTGGGGCAGCACCATATTGGGGGAGGCAGGTTGGACCTGCAGATGGGGGGGGCCACGGATGTTGAAATCCCTGTTGGTAGTATGTAGGAAGTCCTCAAGTCCCTAAGAATGGAGAAGGCACCAGGTCCGGATGGCCTTTATCCCAGGGTGCTAAAGAAACTGGCGGATGTCCTGGTTGCACCTCTGGTGGACCTTTTTAACTCTTCCCTTCAGTCGGGATGGGTGCCTCAGGATCGAAGGATGGACTATATTGTGCCTATCCACAAAGGCGGCTCATGTGAGGAGCTGGGGAACTACAGGCCTGTCAGCCTGATGTTAGTGGTAGGCAAAATGATGGAGGTCATCTTAATGGAAAAGCTGGGAGTGATTTTGGAGGCACAGGGCCACCTGGATGATCACCAGCATGGCTTTGTTAAGGGCAGATCATGTCAGACCAACCTGGTGAAATTCTTTGATTGGGTGATGAAGGCACTGGACCAGGGCAGGCCAGTGGATGTCCTCTTTCTAGACTTCAGCAAGGCATTTGACTCAGTGCCACATCCTGGACTGCTACAGAAGGTGGGGGGAATGGATGGTGAGATGGACAGGGAACTGGCTAGCTGGGTGATTTCAGGAGGTGGTGGTCAGGGGGGGTTCATTTCCCAGGAGGGTCATTAGCGGGGTCCAACAGGAATCAGTGCTGGGTCCACTCCTATTTAACGCTTCCATCTCAGACATCAGAAACAGTATCAGGAGTGAGATGAGCCTCTAGCTGATGACTCAAAACTGGGGGCGGTGGCAGATGGGGAGGAGAGTAGAGTAGCTCTACAGGGGGACCTAGAGACTCTGGAGGGGGTGGTCATGCACCTGGAAACTTAAGTTTAATACTGAGAAAAGCAGGGTCCTCCATCTGGGGCTTAGGAACCCAGCTCATGTGTACACCTTGGGAGGGGAGACACTGCAGGCTTTGAGTGGGGAGAAGGACCTTGGGGTGGTTGTGGATGCCAAAATGAACAATTCTGAGCAGTGTAGAAGGGCTGCGGCCAAAGCAAATAAAATGCTGGGGTGCATCGTCAGGTGGATAACCTCAAGAAGCCGGTAGGTGCTCCTCCCACTGTATAACTGCCTGGTTAGACTGCACCTTGAATACTGCATGTAGTTTTGGCATCCATTCTTAAAAAAGGACATTGCACTCCTGGAGAGGGTCCAGAGGAGGTGACCAGGATGATACAGGGTCTGGGGGAGAGGTTCTATGAGAAGAGACTTGAGGAACTCAACATGCACTTCCTGGAGGAGAGGAGGAACAGAGGGGATATGATTGAGGTCTTCAAATACCTTAAGGAGGTAAATAGGGTAAGCCTAGATAGTGTGTTCCAGATCAGGGAGACGGGGCCACCGGGGGCACTCACTGAGGCTGGTTGGTGGGAGACTGAGGTGGGAGACAAGGAGATGCTATTTCATCGACAGAGTGGTGGAACCCTGGAACGCACTGCCTGCGGAACTGGTGGCTGTAGATACTGTGGAGGGGTTCAGGAGATGCTGGGACAGGTACAGGGAGAAGGTAAAACTGAGTAAGGCCAAAACCGGAGCAGAACTCCAGTCAGAGGATGGGATTGGGGGTTTCATGTGGGAGGCAGCAACAGTACCCCAAATGGATAGTGATCCTGGAGCAGGCTCGATAGACCTAAGGGAATACTCTTAATATGTTAGTATTAGTACTGGCAGCTGACATGGTGGAAACAGCCAGATGTGGCTTAGAAGCCTCAAAGTACCAGTTTCACATCGCAGTAGATGACAATGATAATGCAGCCAGGTGGATGGCAGTAGCTGTTGCCATGAGGAGGATTGCATGCCATAGAGCCATAAACCTGACACAGGACACACAAGCAAAAGCTATGGATTTTGCTGTGGAAAACAACTCCCTGTTTAGGGACAAAACAGAGGCATACAGACCATTTTTCCAAGACCAGGCTTCCACTGCTTACCAGCAGCCAAGGGGCTATTTCAGGGGCAGGGTCGTAGAGGTTCCAGAAGGGTGGACCCATCACCAGACCCCACAGGCTGCAGCACAGGCTAAACAGAGCCCCTGATGTGTCAGTCAGGGTTGCCTCCCCAATGTCAGTAGGGGGCAGGCTGACTCACTACTTCCAGACTTGGAAAACCATCACCATAGACAAGTAGGTGCTGGAAGCAGTGAGTCAGGGCCTAACCCTCAGCTTCAAATCATTCTCCAAACTAAGAGTAAGGTTTTTCAGATTATCAGCCTCCACAAAAACAGTACTACTGGAAAGGGACATGTCAAATCTGTTACTGGCAAAAGCAGTGGAGCCAGTTCCCCTCACCCAAAGGGGGAAAGGGTTTTACTCCAGATACTTCCTAACCTTAAAGAAGAATGGTGAGTGGTGACCCATTTTAGACCTAAGAGCTCTAAACAAGCACTTAGCAAAGCCACAGTTCCAGATGGAAACCTTGGCAATGATTCTTCCCATGCTTCAACAAGGAGACTGGCTGGCATCACTGGATCTAAAGGATGCCTGTTTTCACATTCCCATCAGGGAACCACACAAGTACCTCAGGTTTAGACTACCTTCAGAACATTATCAGTACTTAGCCCTACCATTCAGCCTGACCACAGCTCCCAGGACATTCACAAAGTGTTTGGCAGTGGTGGTGGCACACTTGAGAAGGCAGGGCATCATGGTGTTCCATCACTTGGATAATTGGCTTGTCATAAGCAATGTCATCTGTCCCTACCATTTGAATACAGTGTTCTTCTTTGCCCTACCTGTCCCTGAATAGAGTGCCTACATCTTGTAGTCCCCCCCGCACAATCTGTTGCTCATCCCGTGCAACTTGCCTCTCAATGCCTGTGTACTGCTGTGGGTATTGTCAACTTTACCTGTAGGCATTTGTTGCCCATTCCTGGTACCACTGCTGTTATCTACCTCTTGACAAAATCTATGAGCCGATGCTCTTGTATGTACCTAGCTAGCCTAATGTCTGTTGTAATGTACCTTTGCTAAGCTCCCCATGCCTGTACTAAGTTGCTGCTCCTCTATCTCTCATTCTAATCACTGTTCCTGTTGATTCTCTATGAACCCTGTCTGCCTGATGATCATGATGCACCTCTTGATGTAATCTACATTCCGATGCTTTGTATGCTCCCAGTCTGTCTGATGATCTTGTAGGTACAATTGTAATCTTTTCGGGTCGCATCTGAAAATAGGCACTTAGCTGTCTAGTGTGCTTACCTTGTTAACAAAAGCAAATAATAAATTTCTCCAAAACAGGTGAAAGAGGCTCTCAGGGTCACTCAGGGCACACTGGAGTCTGTAGGGTTCTGTATTCCAACCTGCCCAGGTACTGAATTTCATAGGGGCAGAACTGGATACCCTGCAAGGGAGGGTGTTCCTCCGACAGGAAAGGGTAGACAGTATTCTGTAGCTGGCAGGATCTTTCAGTCTGAACAGACCAAGGCCAGAAAGGGTCTTCCTGCAGTTGTTGGGGCACATGGCCGCAACAACAGGCACAGTGCAAGGCTGCAGATTCCAAATGAGAGACATTCAGTTTCACCTCAGGGCACATTGGCGCCAAAGGAGAGACCCTCTCTCAAAGATGAAACCAGTGCCAGGGACAGTGTTGCAGGCTCTGCAATGATGGCAGGACAGAACCAACCTCAGGGGAGGGGTCCCATTCAAAAAGGAGTCCCCTACCTTGGTACTCACAACAGATGCCTCCCTCCTAGGGTGGAGGCACATCTGGAAGAGCATACAGTGCATGGTATGTGGTCCACTGCAGAGTCACTCCTGCACGTAAATATTCTAGGGCTCATGGCAGTGCTCCTGGCACTGCAATGCTTCACATCCCTGGTCAGGGACAAGGTGGTACATGTCAGGACAGACAATACCACCGTAATGTATTACATCAACAATCAGGGCGGGACAAGATCAGACCTGCTGTGCACAGAAGTAATGAAAATATGGAGTCTGTCATACTCCCTACAGGTGTCCCTGTTGATCATCCACCTCCCAGGGAAAGACAACACTCTGGGAGATGCACTCAACAGAATCAACCAAAACCACCACAAATGGTCTCTAAACAGACAAGTACTGGAGTTGGTGTTTCCCAGGTGGGGCACCCCAGAAATAGACCTCCTTACCTCACAAGAGAACCACCAGTTGCCTCTATTCTGCTGCAGGCCTCCAGCAAGGGACACAGTGCCCATGAATGCTTTGGTGTTGGACTGGTCAGGGAGGAACCTATATGCTTTCCCTCCATTTCCACTGTTACTCAGGGTCCTGATCAAGCTCAGGTCTCAGCCAGCTACCATGATCCTGATAGCTCCAGACTGGGCCAGGCAGTCATGGTGCTTACTACTGCTCTCTCTATTTCTGGTGCAGCCCATACACCTCCCTCAGAGGCACAAACTTCTGAACTCCTCTCAGGGCAGCATTCTGTATCCAAACCTTAGGTCCCTCAGGCTCAAGGCATGGCTCTTGAAGACCTAGAGTACACAGGATTAAACCTTTCTGAGAATGTACTCAGGGTTCTCAAGGGTTGTAGGAAACTAGTTACCAAGAAAACATATGCCTCCAAATGAAAGAGGTTCTCTTTCTGGTGTAACTCCAGTGGGATAGTACCTTCCCAGGCAAGGCTACCAGTCCTGTTGGACTATCTTACCCACCTGAATTCACTGGACCTACAGCCCACTACCCTCAAGGTCCACCTGGCATCAGTCTCAGCCTATCTTTTGGCCAGCAAGGGTGCTTCTCTGGCTGCTAACACTATTTTCAAGAAATTCTTTAAGGGGGTTAGCCCATCTGCATCCTCCCCATAGGGAAATAGAGCCTTCCTGGGACCTCAATGTTTGCATAGCCAAATTAATGGAGCCCCCATTTGAGCCCATGGCTACAGCACATTTAAAGTTTGTCACTTGGAAAACCATATTCCTAGTGGCCACCACCTCAGCCAGGAGGATAAGTGAGTTACAAGCCCTGTGCATAGAGCAGAACTATATCTCCTTCCACAGGGATAAAGTGGTCCTCAGGACCAACAGGAAATTCCTTCCAAAGGTGGTTTCTGACTTCCACCTGAATCCCACCCTACATCCCCTTCCAGAAGCAGTTAGCCTCTGCATTACAGCTGACGTTTTTGTGGTTATAAAGGTCTTATACTGGGTATGCTGAGTTTTGAAAACCAGGTGGCTATTTTATTTCTTATGGTCCTATCTGGCGTTAACTGGGGGCAGGTTAAAAAGGGGGGTTGTTATTGTTAAAGAGTTTTTATCACTAGTTTACAATTAGATTACTAAGGAGTCTACTCCTGCAGGCTCCAGTGACTCTGTGCATTACAGAATGCCACAGTTGGTAAGGGCAGCAGTTTGAATGGTGGCACGAGCCAACAGATGTTCCATCATTTGCATACATTCCATTAATCTCCGGGACAGTTCAATTCAGGAGGCTGACTGCTAGAGTCAATCATATGGAAGAAAGAAGATTACTAAGGTATTTTTTTCTTACTTACCATAATTGTTGGTCTTCCTGAATATTTTCACCATTGATTCAAATGCCCACCCTCCATCCCCTGCTCAGCCATGAGCAAAGGCCTCTGGTAGCTCACCCTGTGTGTGCTGTTAGTACTGCTACCACTATTTCCTCTACAATAGCCATTTTGGGTGGTTGGTTGCAAAAAAAGAGTTGGGCATCTTGATGCCAACCCTCACAAAAATAAATAAATACATAAATAAATAAATAAATAAATAAGAGAGTGGGGGCTTCTGGCTCCCAATACCCACCAATAAAGAGAGCCCCTTTTATTTTTCTCTATGGAGTGAGCTGGTGGCCACCTTTCCTCCATTTTTCTCCCTCGTTCTCCCTGCCCGGAGTACATCCCTTGTAGGGTTATCCCTGTCAGTTGCTGTATGCAACATATACCCTGAGCACTCTCCAATCTAACTCCACTGAGCAGATGCATTGTCTGTGGACCATTGAAATGCACATGTTTGGCTCAACGTACTAAGTGCATACAGGGTAAAGCCCTGTAGTTGCAGAGAGAAGCAGGACATGTTCTTCCTCTCATGCTGTGTTTTTGGTTAGTTTCCCTTGTCTCTTCTTTCTGTGTGTTGGGTTTTGCCCACTCCACCTGGAGCATGCCAGAGGATATAACCATGTCTTCACTTCCTATGACTGCTAGTTCTGCAACTCCTATGCTCTTCATCTCTTTTCTTGTCAATCTTCATAGAGAAAACAGGATTGTGAGTTTATTCAAGCTGTCTGGTAGCATTGAGTTATTCTTTTGGGAGTCCTGATGTTGTTTTTCCACTTTGGGCATTTTTGTCATCTCATTTGCAAGGAGTTACTAAATAGGACTTCCCTTTTGCAGATTCTGCCATAGCCATTTGCTCAGGGCTGCTGCTCTTTTTACCTATCACTTTTGATACTCTGTCTGTTTAGTGGTAAGAGTCTCTGGCTCCTTTTTAAGACAAACTACCCTTGTGCCACCTAGTAGGCCCATTCATTTCATCTCTAAGTTGGTACTCAGGTTCTAATTGGTTGTTTTTATTAAATCCTATGTCCTTTTACTATCCTTTTATTCTCTCTCCACTTTGTTTCTGTCCTGGTGAACAGATCTAAGGTGCATGAGGGAGTCGATGATGGTTATTGGTCGGCACACATCACCACGTAGGTACGTGTTGCATGCCAGCAACATCAGTAGCCGACATCAGCTCCCACCCTAGAAGAAAAAAACCCCCACGGGATCCTAATGCCTCTAGTCTTAGACCCATATGTATGAATCAATGGTGAAGATATTCAGGAGGATTAAAATTATGGTGGGTGAAGATACTGCTTTCATGCAGATGTCCTTAGCAATAAATAATGATGGGAAAATAAATACAGTAAATAAACAAATTATATGTTTAATTGTTCCTAAATATTATAATTTCTGAAATGTTCCATGCAGCATCAGTATCCCCTTAGAAGTTTCAACAAAACAGAGTAAAAGCTGAAGAGTTTGGTCAGTTTGTTGTGTAAAACTAGCATGCCATGGAAGGTTGAAGTGCTGGACACCTTACCTGTTGCCACACCAATGACCTGGGTTCGGAAGCGGACTTTGGTTACTGGGAGTCAGCCTAGGTGAGAGGATGAAGCATCTGAGGTACTGCTCTCCTGTCCCGGTGAGGGCTGGCATGCTGGTCTGGCCTCTGACTGCCACCAGGGCTTCTGGTAGTGCATGTCTAGGCAATGCAAAGGGAGGGGCCACAGTTACATGGTGCATGTGTGCCTTCACATGCATACAGTCTCACTCAAGTGGCAGGGAAGGGAGAAAAACAGAAAATGATGGCTGGTGCTTTGTAAGGCATGCCTATCCGTCCCTTGATCCATGTTGCCACCCGGGACTCTGGTCTGTCCTGGATTATGACTCTGGGGAAAGGACAGCCATATCCCATCAAGCCCTGCCACAGGGTTGGAGGGATCCAAATGAGTTTCAGGGGAGGTAGACGCTAGTCTGGAGGGATGGGACAGGACTGAGAAGCCACCCCAAGCCACTGTAGGCAAGAAAAACATATGTGGAAGAAAAAATTGTCCAATTGCTGTTTCGTGGTGGTAGCATTTCACTAGTCATCAAAAAGAAACACTTTATATCAGGGAACAAAAATAGTGGTTGGTCAGGAAAATGGATTTATGCAGGCTGGATGGTGTTATGAACAGGAAAAGAAAACCTATTTCACAGTGGTAGAAAGCTTTCATCTATTTTTTCTAAATAGGGAGGAGTAACTCTTAGTTTATGAGCTAGGGAAAACCTATCAAAAAAAGGATGCTTTCTGTTTAATAATGATTAGTAGAAACCAGACAAGGTATATTTGGCGGTTTCTTCATCAGCATTGCCCTAAGGTCAAGGGAGACCTAGAGCAAATAGAGATCAAAGGCAGAGACCCCAGCTGATGTATGGTTATACTCAAAGTCTAAAGAGGCTCCCAGTGTAAATCATAAAGTCACTCACTTTCAAGTGGAACAGTCTATATGCTGCCTTCAGTCTGAGTGCAGGGGGAGATTGAATCAATTCAAATCAACAGAACTATTAACCAGTGCTCTCCGGCACACACAAGGGATTTAGTCAAACTGGGGAATTAGTATTTGGGTAGCACGGATCACTCAGTCTTTCTGTGTCTCTCCAGTAGGGATATATTTACAAAAAAAAGTTTCCCCTGTCCTTGAGGGTGCAAGGCTTCTTGCTGTTTGAATGGATTTGATGCTGCTGCTGATTTGAAAAATTATGACTTTGGGGGACGCATTTCTGCTGCAAATGAAGGGCTAGTAACCCTGTTTCAAAGTCCATGTAAGCAGTAACTGCTGCATCCAGCTTTCTGTATGATTCATTTTAGTTGTATTAGCAATACAGTAAACAGGTGGACATTGAACATCTTTAAAAAAGTGTAGGTCACAGACTTCCAGAATTTATCTGGTGAGGAGTGATATCTATGTCTCTGTTAAGAAATTGCTAATTAAAAAATTGAAGAGCTGTTCCCAATATTTATTTATTTATTAGCTTTTGGTAACTGGGTAAGTGCACTAGACAAAAAATCCTGCCTATTTTTAGGCACGACCTGACAATTAATGAACCCCAAAACATTTAGAAGTAATCTTAGCAATGTGATTAAATTTCTGATCTTTGCACTCCCCTAAAGCTTTATTTTTAAATGGGGTATAGTGTATCTTATTTTTCTAAGTACTACCGTGCTCTTTGTTAATTGTTAGACTAATGTTGATTTACGTGCCACCTCTTGGATTCTCTTTGACCGATTCCCTTTAAATGAGTGTAAACTTTGACCTAAATTGTGGTGGTTAGAGACTTATATGGCATTGTCAGAATGTTGTTAGACACACTTTGTCAGGTTTACAGATTAGTCTATGCATTGTCCTGCCTTTTACCCATTCATTACTGAAATGTGGAACACTGATACTCAAAATGTGGGAAAATATGGGACACTGGCCCTCAGAATATGGACACATCATCAAGCATGGAGATATACTGCTAGCCACGCCCCCTGGGTCTGTGTGGTGGCTGCTTGTGTTTGTCTGTGTCTGTAGCTTAGTTTTTGTGGATTTACATGTTTTTCTGCTTGTGGTAACTATACCATTCTTGCTCACTACATCCGTGAAAGTCTCCTGGACTGGATTTCTGCAAAAAAAATCATCATCAGGTATCTTTATCTTCATTTTAAAATCAACTTTTTGGAAGCTATCCCAAGCAAAACATAAGTGAAGCAACTACATCTGACAACCTTGGTGACTCTGGGTCCTGCTGGAATCCACACTTTCGTCTGACCTGCTCCATGATCTGTATGTGGGCTTTTCAGCAACCTGTTTGAATGACAAAGAAGCATACAGACAAAGGGATTTCACATCCTGCATATGTGCAGGCACAGTTAATCACCTTCAGGAATTTTAACATTTCAGTGACTCTGGACCTCAGTTGTTGATCATTCTTTTGGCTTTTGACTTATCCACCAGGTACCTATCTGCAAGCGACTGGGTGCAACTGACAAGCTACAACAAGGATAAATGGGCATATCATCCTCTATTACTAACAACCTCCTTGCTCTGGGTCCCTAGACGCCTGCAATGGTCCAAGCCACATAAGCCTCAGAAGTGTAATTCTATTGACTACGAAGAACAGCAACTGTCTCTTAAACTCCCTACTCCTCCTCCTCTTGATATCAGGAAGTGTCCACTCAAATCCTGGCCCTGTCTCCTACAGTACAACAAAGCCTGCTAAAATGGAGGGGGGGCTCAAAATTGCTACCTTAAACATCTGCAGTCTCCTCCCAAAACTGGCCTCCCTTCAAATCTTTGCCAGCCAGCACAACCGGATATCCTTGCCATCGTCAAACTTGGCTGACACCTAATACTCGGATCATGCCATCTCTATACAAGGCTACAAGATATTCAGGCTGGATAGGACCTCGAAAGAGGTGGTGGGTGTGCAATCTACATAAAGGACTACCTCACCTGTCTCCCTGGTTCTTACCCCACCACAGAAACCTCAGTACAACTACTCCCTATCAAGATACTACTTGGTGCCCAAAACAAAGTCCTCCACGATTGCTGCTGTCTATATCCACAAAAGTTCCTGATTCTGGCCTACAGGCTGTCCTCGAGTTCATACACACAACCTTCTGACATCGAACCCCTTCTCCTTGGGGACTTTAATATAAATTGGCTTGCTCCTGATGCAGGGTCAAACAGATGCTATCCTAGCCGCAAATTTAACACAAGTGGTAAACTCCCCTACCAGGAAAAACTACAAATCAGGGACCAGCACCCTCATTGACTGGATCCTTACCAGCCACCCTACCCGTATAACCAATGTAAGTGTTCTCCCTGATTCGCTCAGTGATCACTCTCCAATAATATGTACCTGGACAAATAAGTTTCGTAAGCCGCCTCCAAAAACCATCTATAGCAGAGTCCTACCTTATGGCAACCTTATTCATCTCAAGGCCTGTCTTAGGCAGATAGACTGGTCCTTGATTTACAAACTCAAGATGTTGACCTAGCCCTTGATTACTTTATTTCTACTTTCAACACTGCCTGTGACACCTATGCACCAGTAAAAAAGCGCAAAATCAAAGCACTCACAAATCCCTGGCTCACAGCGAAGCTATTGGCACAACTCAAAAGTAGGGATCACCTCTGGGCCACTGCAAGAGCTACTGGCACTCTGTCGGACATTCAAAAGTATAAACAGGCTCGGAACCACTGTACTAAACAGATCCGCTTGATGAAGAGCTCCTACTTCAAGAATGCCCTCTCCAACTCCTGGGGTGAAGGAAATCCTTCTGGGACAACATAAAAAGAATATCATGGGTCAGCAGTCCAAATCCTTCTCCTACAATAATGAATGTGGATGGAACCACCACATTAGACCCAGAGATCATTGCAAACACCCTAAATGATACCTTCACGGACCTTAGTGGTGTCCTCTCATCTGATTTCTTCACTGATGCTGACCTCCAATTTCTACTTCTACTACTGCCTCTACAACCAAACCACCCTTCCATTTCAAACTAGTAAAGGCACATAAAGTCTATAAATATGTAAAGAAGGTCATTTCTAAGTCCGAGCAAGCAGCGACACTATTGACCTTAAACTTCTGTCCCTCACTCTGGAGGAAGTACTGCTCCCCTCACAAAATGTTCAATCTCTCCTCTGCTACAGCCAGTTCCTAGAAATGGAAAGCTGCAGTTGTCACTCCGGTGCACAAAAGTGGTGATAAGTCACTGCCTGGTAACTATCGCCCGATATCAATACTACCACCTCTCTAAGGCCCTTGAACGCTTGGTGCGGACCAACTTTCAGACTACCTGGAAAAGCACAACATCCTATGCACTCAGCAGCATGGATTTAGGAAAGGGCACAGCACATCGACTGCCCTACTTGAATTCTCAGGAGCAATCCACAATGCCATGGACAAAGGAAACCTAACTGGAGCAGTCACATTGACTAACTAAGGCATTTGATACAGTTCACCATGGCCTACTTATCAAAAACAACTACTATCCCTAGGGCTCTCGAGGGTCCTGGTGACTGGGTAAAAATTACCTTGCTCAGCGCTCAATCTGTAAAAGTAGCTGGAGTTCTCTCAGACTCAAAACCGGTTCGCTCAGGAGTTCTCCAGGGATCCATCCCTGGGCCCTCCTTTCAGCCTTTTCCTAAACTCCTCCCCAAATCCTGCCCTGAACAAATAATCCTCTATGCTGATGATGCCGTGATTCTTGCCACTCATAAAGATCCAGACCTCTTCACTCAACCTTCAGCATGCTTTTTCCAAAGTTGAGATGTGGTTCCTTGAACATAAACTGGTTCTAAACCACAAAAACTAAATCCATGCTCTTCTCTAACCCAAAACAAGAAACGGCAAGTCCCACTCACCATTAATACATACCTAGAAATACCCTTGAACAAGTGCCAATTTTCAAATATCTTGGAATCAACTTTGATCAAGGCCTAACCTTTGCAACTCACATTGATAGTACAGCAAAAACTATTAATCAGCGAATTGGGATTCTGTATCGGAACCGACAGCTTCTTACTCATTCTGCACTGAGGATTGCCATCCAATCCACTATCATCTCAGTCATTGATTATGGCTTAGTTATATACGGATCTGCCACTACTACAGCACTTAGTCGCATTACAACATCCCTAAATAAGGCCTGTCGGTTGCTCACTGGTGCACCGACGTACCACAATGTGAACTCTATGCTGACTCAGGTTGGCTGCAACTCTCAAACTGGATAAAGTACCTTACCTGCCTGATGGTGAAGAAATCCACTCTGGGCCTCACTCCACCCTGTATCCAAGACCTGTTATGCCCGAGCGTTAGCACCCGTTTTACCAGAAGATCAGAACACCAGCCTCTCTAAGTCCCCCGATGCCGGACTTCTCAGGGACAAAGATCATTTGCCTATCGTGCCCCCAGCTGGCTAAATGCCCTCAGCACTCATATTACTGCCTCCACCTCTCTAGGTATTTTCAAATCAAGGCTTTTCTCTCACCTTGCCAACTCCAGCTCCTGTGACTGCCCTGATTAAACCTCCTATTTTCTCACTACCCACCCTGTCCCGCTATTTGACAAAGACATGTTTGGGAAACCTTTCTCCTGCTATTGTCTGCTCCCACACCTTTCACTTACCTCTCTGTTCTGGACTTTTCCCTATTTGTTTCTCCTAATCTGGCATGACCTCTTTCTTTAATAATAATGTGATTATTGATATCTCATGTCCTTTTGCACAAATGATTTGATATGTATTTGTATATGTTTTCTTGCTCCTGACACAACACAAATTGTTGTGTTATCTATGTAACCTTTTGTACTGTACCTAATTGACGTGGAACCTTTGTAAAAGAGCCTCTGGCTCAAAGGTAGTAATTCCTAGAACAATAAACTAAACTAAACTAAACTAAACTAAACTAATACTATAAGCTCAGAATACTGAAAAACGGTGCTTTTATGTGTGCAAATTTTAATTTTGATTTAGCATTATAGATTTTATTTTGAATTTCTGCTCCTTTTATAGAGGTGTTTATCCCAGCTCTGCTCTGCTCTGTTGCAGGGATATGCCTTGCTTCAGGCTCAACTCCCCACATGCTCCAGCCAGGTCCTGCCTGTCTGAGATCTCCCATGGCTTTTCTTCCATGACAGTGTCTTCAGGGGAAGGGTCATCTTCTGCCCCAAAACAGTCCATTTGTGTGGACAGGATGCAGATGTAGTCAGGACTAGGATTCAACAGTTACACAAGGGCCCAGCTGTCATTTAGATTCCATACAGTTTTTTCCCCTGGTTTGTCCCTTCCTCCCTTCTCCCCCTAGTGTGTGCAGAGCTTCTGATGCCTCTGCTGCATGCAGTGATGTCATGAAGAGGGAATAAGCTCTATTTGTCCACCGCAGAGGTCAGTGCAGCAGTATTTTCCCAGTGTCATCCTTCCTGACTGCAGCACTATTGAGATTGCTCCTGAACATGGGTCTCTTGCACAGCATTGCGATGCACTGCCACTGGACCATCAGTGGGGTCCTAAGAATTTCTGTTTTTTTTTAACCAATATTTTTATTAAATCCTGTAGCATTCCACAGGTATATGAGTGTACAAGGTTAAAAGCAATAGTGTCAAAGTTGTATCAGGATTCACAGCCACTATACAGTCTTTGGAATTTGCACCTATATGATGAGGTCATAATAAGGAGCCCTGATGTCATATGCTGATTAGTCTAGTGAATAAGGCTAGCATTTTCCTCCCCTAATGAAACAACTGAGGTGCTTTAGTTAACCTGGTTATAAAAATAACCCTTGCAACTTGGGAACTGGATGATGTAAAAGGAAGGGGAGGACTTCTTTATTGTTCACAGATTGTGGGTGTATTCTTGTCAGCTTACAGCAGCTCAGGGATATCTTTTTTTTTTTCCTCCTTACTTCCCCCTGACCTGCCTCTCCTTCCGGCTGCTCATGGCTTCCTCCGGCCCCCTCCCCCCTCGCCCCTTCCCCTCACCTCAGATCGCAGCCGACCCAGGGGGTGGCCTGGCATATCCCTTCGCCAGGTGGGTCCCCCTCCTCCGAGGGGGAAGGTGCCAGGAGGGGTGGCCAGTGCACTAGGCAATCAGACCCCTGGGCGCTGCTGAGGTGGGTTCGGGGGCGTCAGGGCATCTCGGGTCAGCAGGAGCCATGGCAGCCATCATTCAGCAGTCCAGAAGGCCAGGCTTTCCGCTTTTCTCCCCGGGGGCGTGGTGTGCCATGGACGTCAAGGCAAAGCCGACGTTCACCACACCCCTGTGTAATGGGGCTTGCTTTTGCAGCTGCTCTCCCGACTTCCGCCAGGGGGCAGCAGACAGCGAGTCTCATCCCTCCCTCCCCGAGTAGGCGAGCAGTCGCGGACGCAAGCCTACTCCCTGCCGTTTCTCCAGTGACCGAGTCCATTCCTGAACCCTGGTCGCAAGGCCGCAAGCGAAATCCAACCGCTGTGCTGACGAGCCAGCTCAGGGATATCTTTGTTCTCCTCCTGGGCTTAGTAGTGGAGAAGCAGGAACCATCTGGCTTTAAGATTTTAGGACTGAAGACTCAATCAGGCAGTGACATGCTATAAGACCTGCGAGTCTTTACAAATGTTCCATCACTCATTTTTGGTTGGCAGGGGAGCAAAAAGAACCAGTTGCACATTATTGCCTTGAAACCCTCAATTGTGAGGATGTTAAACAGGTAATGTTCCTTGTTACATTCAGCAGTCTGAGGGGCAGTTCCCAGTATTGTATTATGAAAGTCCCAGTTGATAAGTCAATGGAAGAGCTTTCCTAGAATGGAGTTAACCTGGAGCAACTCCAGAAGATATGGAAAAAGAAACCTGGATTTGTACAGTGATTTGCCTTATACAGGTCCACATAGTACTCTTTAAATTGCAGCAATGCTTTTGTTCTAATTTTCGGGATCCCTCTGTACACTTCTTGTTTTTCAGTCTGTAGGCTAGTGGATGACTAGCTTTGCTGCCATTTTCACAATATTTTTGCTCTGTAAAGCAAAACTGTCCTTCAATTTTAGTGTGTAAAAGTTGGTTAAGTTCTCTTTTTTCCCGTAAGTTGCTGGAGCAGGTCTCAGTCACTGGAATCTTCAGGTAGCTTTTAAAGTCATTTATCCAGTCCTCCAATAATAACAGCACTGCTGCTTGCTATTTCTTTAACTTTGAAGTGCGCGCGATTATGTCCCATTGGAGCTTTGCTTTGAATCCCTCCCAGATTAATTGTGGATGGGTGTTTGTGTTAGTTTGTCTATAATCTATTGAACTACCATTGTCATCTGGACTTGAAAGTTTGTGTAATTCAGTAAAGATATGCTTAGTAACCACAGGATTTGATGGGATGGAATGTGGATTTTTAGAAAAAGATATATGAGTGTGTGATCCAATATGGTAACTGTGACAGCTTATAAAGTACTTTTGTGTGTGTGTGTGTGTGTGGTTTCATTTTTATTATCATCTATGCTTCTATAAAATATTTCGTCTGAAGTGGGAGGTCTGATGGAAATTGAAACTTACATTCCACTGTAGCCCATGCCTGGGGGCACCCAGCTAAGAGGTGTCTTTGAGCAATCCAGTTTCTGCCCTATAAAAAAGATTCTTGTTTTGGGTTATACTTCAAAGGGCTGGATCCCTTTCATAACAGAAATACATGTTTTGAGTGTAAAAGGGGCCAAGGCAGAGAGAGAGAGAGAGACAGAATCCCCACTGATTGAGCCAACTGGGAAAACAAAAGTACCCAGGCTTCAATCCACAAAATCAAGCTTTAAATAACAAGTCTAGTTTGGAACCATTCTCAAAAAGGGTGGTCCCCAGAGGTCAAATAAATAGTCCAACCTCTGATGTCAGAGAGAAATGTATGATGATGGGGGTGTTGTGGCCCGGCCAGCCGAAGGCAGACGTGTGTGTAAGTGTGTTTGCTGTTAGTTTCAGTTATGTTTTGGGACCTTAAACAAGCAACACCATGTGTCTGAATCTGTCATAACTCACCAAATTCCCAGTCTGGGGTAAGCTTTTTCTACTCTACTTAGAATTTAGATAGCTTTGCATTAGATTCTTCTGGTGTCCTCTATCTTTTCAAATGCATTTATTTTTATCTCTGCAGAAATACTGTATTCCTCATAGTCTTTAGTGTGTATTATCCTGTCATATATGTAAAATATCATGGAACATTAAATATTATTTTCATATACTTTGTGCTTTCTGTGACTGAATCATTTCACTTACCGATAACCTGGGTAAATTGGCAGTTCCATGATCCATTTCCAAAGAGGCAGACTACAGTTACCTTAACTAAGGCAAAGTGTTCTCTGCTGTAACAGAAGGCATGTGTTGTTTGCCCTTTGGTAAGGAGCCCTGTACTGTGTATGAGTAGTGGCTCTGGTGGGATTCAGACCTAGAGGTACCTCGAGTGAAGTTTTGGCTGAGTGGTGGCAGCTTACCAAGGCAACCCTTTCAGGCATTTGAGGGGTTGTGAAAACAGGTAATAGTCACAGATTGAGTTCTAGGAGAGACCCAATCTATGACAGTAGTATTTTGCATCTTTCTGTATATTACCTAATCAAATGAAGAGCCACAGTATGTAAGAAAATAGAGAAGTCCTAGAATAGGAGTCATGAACTGGGCTGTAGTAGGAATAATCACATTCTAAACCATGCTACCATTGCCAGACATCTTTAAATGCAAGTTCTCTAGTTACATTACAGTAGCTTCTCTTAAATGCCAACAAAAACAAGACAATGATTTTCTCGAGACTGGACTTGTCTGGTTCCCTATCTACCACACCTAAAAACTTCATAGTTACCTCCCTAGGTGAACCCTTGGAAGTCGTACCTAAATTTAAATATCTAGGTATGTGGATAGACACCAAGCTTTCCTTCAACGACCACACTGAGGATCTATCAAAGAGGCTTAAAGCACACTTGGGTATCTTCTTCAGAAATAGGACCTTCTTCTCTCTCGCAACCCGCAAAAGACTTGTCCAAGCAACTTTCCTTCCCTTGCTTGACTAAGGAGACATTATCTTTATCTCCTCCCTAACCTTGAGCCTATCTAAACTGGACATACTCTACCACCGTGCTCTTCACTTCATTACTAACTCAGCGTACAGGACCCACCACTGTGATCTTTATGCAGCAGTTGGGTGGTCCTCTCTTGCCTCCAGATGCCTCCTGCATGCTGGCATTTGGACCCTCAAATTACTACTACACAAATTGCCTGTTTGTTTAACATCTCACATACACATCTTGCACAGCGCCTACTCCCTAAGGAAATCCAACCTTATCCTACTAGATGTTCCCAGGACACGTACCACAGCCGGCCACAGAGCTGTCTCTTACACCGTACCAAACATTTGGAACCAACTACAAGCCATGCTGAAGCTAACCAGCACTGTATCAATTAACTCCTACAAAACACTAGCTATCTCTAAATTAAAAGACATATGTAGGTGCTACTAGGCCCCAAATGCCAAGTCAACTCCCTAGGTACCAACTGGCCCTCTACTTTTTAAGCTGAAATGTGTTGCATAATTTAGGGCTAGGTTAAAACTGGAATGTACTGCATACATAGTGTAAAGACTTCTATTATGTATACCTCTTAATTTTATATATTTTTTTCTTCCTGTTGTCCTACATTGTGTATCTCCTGTCTATGTAATTTGCTATCTGTATGTGTATGTGCCTCTGGACCTCCTCGTGAATGAGCTTGCTCAACTGAGTCTTTCCTGCAATAAACTTGAACTTGAACATTGAGCAGTGTTTTGGAGGCAGTCTGACTGTTGGTGTCAGGAAGATCTGTCCATATTTAGAGACATTACAGTGTTAATGTTTCCACTGAGAATTACTAAACCCAGTCTCTTTGGTAGGCTTGTTCAGTGTGTCTTAAATGAAACATGAAGGGCTGAAGTTCAGAGCATAGATATGCAACCTTGAAAGGCAAATGAGTGATTGAAAACACCAGGGGAGAGCGGAAGGAAGAAACAAACTTTTACAAGCATTTCACACAGCTGAACGTGCATAATAATGGGAATAAACTTGATAAAACAACAAGGTGTTCAAATCTGTTTGTCATAGACAGAAGCTATAGAGGCAGAGCTCTAGGCTTAGGCTGTAGAGATCTGTATACATACCAGAGTTCTCACACTTGTGAGAGAAAAAAATTGGTGATACAGCTTCTAGAGGGTGGTAAGTGTTGGTGACTGAGACTGCACTAGACTTTTTTCAGGGTCATTCCCACCAATGCAGTTAATCCAGGTCATGGAGCGCAGCCAGAGATGGAGCTAACCTGCCGAGGAGGTAGCATCTCAGCTCCTGATCTCTGTATTATGTCTACTAAGGAGTTATATGATGTCCCTCAAATAGGGCTATATATGTACTGAAACTCATCATTTATTGGTCTTGTACCAGGTTTCTTCCAGAGATTTATAAAATGGGGAGAGAAAATCCTGCTTTCTGATTGGTTATTACCTGTGCATGAAATCTGTTCCATGTACAGGTCATAACAAGTTCAGAAAAGCAGGACCGCATTATAACAGAAATCACAGAGCCATCAAAATGTTGATTTTAAAACGTCGCCATGTTCTTTCCCCTCACTAAGATGGCCCATCACGGACTTGTGGCGGATCAGGGAAAGTATTCTGCAGTTCACTGTTTACTTTCTTTTCCCAAGCAAAAAGGACGCACTTGTTCACTCACCAGTATGCTGCATCAAATCCATTTCGTGGCACTGTTGCTTTAAGTTAAACATCGCGCTGCTGTTTGTGTGAATGCCTCTCTCAGCTGTTAAACAGGGCATGCTGCTTTTACACTTACAGCTTACATCTCGCCCCATTTTATAATATACAGTAAATTTCTTCACATCCCAATTTCCTCTTGTGTCTGCAACGTTTCCCGTCTGCTCCCGCTCCACCGACCACTTGTGCTTCCATCGGCTGTGGTTTAATCAATTTAAAAAAAAGAAAATTCCTGCCTACATCACTTCTGCTGCCATTGGTTGCAGTTTAATCAATAAAAAAAAAATTTAAAAGAAGATAGTTCTCTCTCTTTCTCATCCCTGTCCATCCCAGCTAAACAAAAACCCACACAAAGTCCCTGCTTGTCCTGTTACAGTCCCCACTCATATAGTGCTACCATGGATTGTGATGTACAGCACTATATGCAAATGAGCTCATAAATATTAACACAAAACAATGTACGTGGAAGGACTATTTTATCATAGAGTAGCACAATAAAATCTATTTTCTACATATAAGCATGATTTTTCTAACAGTAAAAAGTAAAATAAAAATAGGAGGACATTTTATAAGTGCAATAAGTCACTCCAGGGTGTGCATGAAACATATTTTACTACACGGCCAGCATCTAAAGTCACTTGACCTGCAGTCTTATGCCTTATTACACCCCTGGCCATGCAGTAAAATATGTTCCATGCACACCCTGTTGTGTCTTATTGCTTACTTATTGGTAGCCAAAACTTGCAATCCCAGCATATTGCAATTCTGTTTCAGGATAAAAAATACAGTTTAAACCCCTAAGGTAGCAATAGATCCTACACATGGGAGACTACAAGTCTTGAAAATAAGTGGGAGCTGACTCCATGGTGCCAAACAATGGAGCATCACTGTGGCACTCTAGTGACCGGGGTTTGTGCCCCAAACCTGATGATCAGGAGCAGAAGCTGGTAGGGAGGGGGTCAGAGCATCCCTAGGATGCTTTCCTGCCAGGGGGAGAGCCATTTGCGGACTGCTCCTGGAGTGGGTCCAGGTGGTAACTTGTGGAGGCAGTACTGGCAGCATGGGTGACCACACACTGCTGAGCATCCCTGCCCCCAGGCTGCCACTGCAGTCACACACATATGAGAGGTGGGCAGGGCTCAAAAAAAAGCAGAAAATGATGCTGCCAGTCATGCACTGAAGACCCATGCAGCCTGATCTGAGTTGCTCCCCACAGAAACCAAGTGAGAGTCCTCTAGGGTTGCCCCTGCCCAGACTTTGAGGGCTTGCCAGGGAGGAACACCATGGTGGAGGTAAGCCCTAGGGATGACGAGCCAGGTGCATGATACAGGCTGATTGGGGCCAGTCTGGGGTGGGGGCAAAAATAAATAAATTTAGCATGCGGCCTGTCAAAGAAAACCACAAGAAGCTCTTTGTGTGCTCCAGTCCCAGCTAATGCAGGGTGTCCATTTGGTTTCCTCTCATATTCAACAGACTAAGAGAGACATCCAGGCTATTCTGCACCCTAAGGTTGAACAAGCTTTCTTTTATTTAAGGCATTAATATTATGATGGAGGGGTCTGGGAAGCCTGACTGCTGGCACAATTAAGGGCCAAAAGATTTTAAGCATGTATCACTAGGCTACGGTATCTCAGAACCCAAGCACTATTACACCATTATGGATATACAGAAGGAGCTCTCCTTCCCATGAGCTTCTTTCTCTTTTCCCTAAAATGCTTCACCCTCTGAGACCCAGACTACTTCTCTCTCATGCTGTTTCTCAGGAGGAAATTGAGTCTATACTTCTGAACTCAAAAACAGGAAAATCCATGGGCCCTGATGAGTACCTCATGGAAATTTTTTTTTTTATTTAAAGACACCCTTTTATTACCTCTCCTCAGGACATGTCACTCAGTTCAGAAAGGAGGGTCCCCTTCCCATCCTGGAGCTTTGCAGTCATTTTTGCCCTTCCCAAACCAGGAAAGGATCATACTCACAGTAAGCTTATCAGAATTTGTGTTGAAATCTAATGCCTTCTTTTTTCAGTGGAAATGCTATCACCAAATAAAGGGCACAACCATGGAGGCTACATTTGCCCTTAATTATGCTAACCTTTATTTGGGACACTGTGAAAGGGAGGTCATTTATGACAAGAGTGTAATCAGATCTTCCTGGACTTAAAGTCTTCACCATTCATTCATTCATACTGCTGGGTTCAAGCTGCAGGCACTAGGATGGTGCTGGACCAAAAATCTTCAGGAGGGCTTGTGCCGAGATAGGACCACGAATGCTGGCTCATGCCAGTGTAGGCTATCTTGGCTCGACCCTCCAACCATCTCAGTTCCCTTTTCCCCTACCATCGAGTGCACTTTAGTGATGATGTCACTCGCCCACCGGGAGTCAGATCTTCGCATCTATACGACAACAGTGTTCAGATTTAATTTTTTTTTTTTATTTAGTTGTTTAACCAGGTATAGCACACTAAACTGAAAGCTTTTTTACAGGAGCGACCTGGGAGCACAAGGAGGTTAAGTGACTTGCTCAGGGTCACACAGTATGCAAGTGGAAGCTGTGGGATTCAAACCCAGGTCTGGTCTGCTGGATGTCATCAAATTTGCAGCTCAGAGCCTTAGACCACTACGCTATACTGCCTCAATTTGTTTATTATTTCATTTTTTTAAAAAGAAAAAGTAAAAAGATGAGATTTTTCATATTTTCCTCTCAGCTCTACCGTTCGAGGGAGTCGACCATGGATGGTGACGGTGATGGTGGGGATTCTCCATTGGAAGGCTGCTCTGGTAACTGGGTTGTGTCCGGTCCACTGCCCTCTCCAGAGGGGGGTTCTGGCTATGGACAGTCTGATGTTCGGGAGGGAGGATGGTGCTCCTGTAAACACAAAAAGAAGCGGGCCTGTTGCCGAACCAGGTTGGGGACCCGGCACCATTCGGCTTTGAGCTCTTCCTCTTCCCATTGGAAGGGAAAGAAAAGGTACTGCTTGAGGTAGCCCTATGGTATGTCTACCAAGAGGTCTGTGGTGGTTGGGAATGGTAGGCCATCTCTGGTTCTCCAATGGCCTCCGCTCTTGGTCATTCAGACTCTCGACACCAGAACCCCTCTCTGTCCCTTGGTGGGATTTCCAGTGGGCAGTTTCACCAATGGGCTGCTTTTATGGAGCAGTGGGTACAGCCTCTGTCCCGGTTTCCCCTTCCGGTGGATCCAGTTCCAGGGCCTTCAGGCCTAAGAGTCTTGGAGCCGTGGTTGGGACCTTTGGGGTAGGTTGAGCGTCTGGTACCAGCAATGGACGTTCTCCCCTTGCTGGTGCCAATGCTGCTGACACCAGTTCCAGTGCCCTCTCCCCTCACTCTGTTTCTTTGCAGGGGCTGGCACAAGTAGCATCTTTTTCCCCCTTCTTTTCCTCCTGGGGTTGCACTGGATTTTCATGTGGCACCATCTGGTTTGGTACCAACCTCGGTACCGCATCCAGCACTGGCCTCGGTGCTGTGTGTGGCACTGGGTTCTGCAGCACCAGGCGTGGTGCTGGTTCCTGGTATCTCCTGTATATCCTTTGCCCATGCCAGGCAACGGCCTGTTTGGGGCAGTTCCCACCCTTTCTTAAGGTGGCGTGGAGCAGGCGTGGAGCAGGATGAATCTGATCCAGACCTTATGGCTTCTGAAGAAGGTGATGAAGACTAGTTCTATAGTTTGGATGGTAAGCCCTCACTTCCAACTGAAAGCCCAGTAGAGGACTTTTCCTTTCAGTCTCTTGACACGAATATGAGGGCAACCCTGGATCTGCAGACCTCTTCTGTGGATCCAGGTAGGCTTTTGCGTCTGGAGTGGCTTCATGTTCCTAACATTCCAGTGAATCTTATGCCTCCAGTACCCCCACCCTTTGAGATTTGTCCGAGGCAGTGTAAGCAAGGCCAGCTCTTATTCCATCTGTCTGTAAATCCATATCCAGGAAGTATGTCCCTCCCAAGGAGATATATATTTAAGGCTCTCAACCCATTGTGGATGTGCTGGTTTTCCTTGCTGACAATATCAAAACTGTTCTTCCGCATAAAGTATTAGCATGTCCCATCAATAAAGAGTCTCATAAGATAGATACCTTGGGAAAGTGGGCATTCACAGCCGCATCCCTGGGCATACATATTGCCAGCTATCAAGGGCACTTCTCTCAATGCTAGTATGCCCTTTGGAACTCTCTCAGGACCTTAATAGTAGATCTCTAGGAGTCTGACTCCAAAATGGAGATGCTACAGACTATTACCTGAGGGATCAAATGTAATAGCCTGCAACTTAAAACTTCCATGTGTGCTTCTGACACAGTTTCTAGAGCAGTTGTTGCTGGAATCTGTTCCAGGAGACATTCCTGACATCGGACATTGGGGTTCTCCTCTGATGCTCAGCAGCAAGTAATGAATGTCTCCTATTATGGCACTTATCTGTTTGGCTTGCAGGTAGATCAAGCCCTGGAGGCCTCTCAGAAGACCAGGACCACCATTAAAACAGCCAGACTGGCTCCTTCAACTCCTCAGAGAGGAAGAAACTGTCATTTTTTTGTAACAGGCAGCCCTTTCAAGGAAGAGGCCAAGGAGACCCTAACAGGAATCAGCCTTCTTAGCTGCAAAAGAAAACACAGGACAAGGCACAGCCGAAAGTGCTCAATGCCACCTTCTGAAAGACTGGCCCCGATCTCACCTCAGCTGCCCAAGGTGGACATTTCCAAGGCAGTGGAAGGTTGTCTGACTCAGTTTTACAACCAGTGGAAGTTTATCACCACAGACAAGGGGGTCCTTAGGATTGTTCAGGAGGGTTACTCTCTCAGTTTTGCAGAGATTTCCCTGGATCTTCCACCCAAGCAACAGCACAATCTGTCAATCACTCAGTCAGATCTTCTCACTTCTGAGATACAGGGTCCTGTCAGAAACAGGGCAGTAGAAGTAGTTCTCTGGGCAGAGAGGAATGCAGGTTTCTACTTCTGTTACTTTCTGGTTCCAAAAAAAGACAGGCGGCATGTGCCCCATTCTCAACTTCAAAAAGTTGAACTTCTTCCTCAGTAAGGACTTGTTTAAGATGATCTCCCTAAGGACACTACTACCACTGCTCCAGTGATACGACTGACTGGCATCCCCGGATATGCAAGATGCCTACCAGCATGTTCTAATACACCCAAGTCGCCACAAGTACCTTCGCTTCATGACCTTGGGTCAACATTACCAGTTCAGAGTCCTGCCCTTTTGGGCTCTCCTTGGTGCCTCGAGTCTGTACCAAGTGTTGTGCAATCCTTGCTGCTCACCTTTGAAAGCTCAGTGTTCAGTTGTTCCTCTACCTAGACAACTGGCTTTTGGCAAGCCCGTCAAGGCAGGAGGCACAGGAAGCTGTATCCACAGCATCTCAGTTCCTCTTGTCCACGGGGATCCTGCTAAACCTAGAGAAGTCACAGCTCCAACCATCTCAGCAGCTCCTCTTCATAACAGCCCTCATGGCTACTACAAAAGTGAGAGATTTTCTTCCAAAGGGCTCACTTCATTAGAGAAAACAGCCCTGTAAGAGCTCACTCCTTGCAATGTATGTTAGGCCTTATAGCTTCATCCGTTTTCATGATTCCTCTAGCTTGTCTGCACACGAGGACCACTCAGTGGATGTTCAGCATGCAGTGGTCCCCAACTACACATCCTCTGTCTTACCCCATCAAAGTGACAAAGCCCCTGCATTGATCACTTGCATGGTGAATACAAGAGGACAACCTTCCTCAAGGTCTTCCCTTTGCCCCACCGGAATCCCAGATCACCATCACTACAGATGCATCTCTTCTTGGCTGGGGGGCTCACTGCTAGGACCTTCACACTCAGTGAGTGTGGACCCAGGAGGAATCTCATCTCCACATCAATATTCTGGAAATGAGGACAGTCCTACACACCCTCTGAGTCCTAGAAAAAGTTGTCAGTCACAAAGTGATTCTTCTTCAGACAGACAACAAGTTTGTGATGTGCTGCATCAACAAATTGGTTAGAGCATACTTCTACCCTCTTTGCAGAGAAGCCATAAGGGTAATGAAGCAGTGCCTCAACCATGATATCCTGTTTCAGGTAGTTTACCTACCAGGAGTTCAGAAAGATCTGGTGGATCATCTCAGCAGGACAGAAGAAAATCCTCACAAGTGGTCTCTTGCACCAGATGTAGTGCAGTCACTCTTTGACGAATGGGGCAGTCCAGACCTGGACCTTTTTGCATCCCCATTCAAAACAAAACTGCCTCTTTTCTGCTCCATAAATCCAGAACCAGGCATTTTCTAGCAGGATGCATTCTGGATACAGTGGACAAGATGTTTTCTGCATGCATTTCCTCCTGTTCCACTAATTCAGAGGGTGTTACTCGGACTAGAGGCACATGGGGCAAAATGATTCTTATTGCACCATATTGGCCTTGACAGATCCAGTTTACCTTGATGAACAAGTTGTTGGAGGTCTCCCCAAAACAATTGCCTCTTCAAACGGACTTTCTGATTTCTACCAGGAAGACTTACACAGCTAAATGGAAGTGTTTCTCAGAATGGCATGCTAAGATCTTAGATCCATTCCAGTGCCCTCCAGAGAAAGTACTGGAGTACCTACTAAACCTTTCATAAGAAGGACTGCAATAATCTTCTATAAAGGTGCACCTCTGTGCACTTTCTGCCTATCATGAGCCAGTCCAAAGCATGGCCTTGGCTCAGTTGCTGCTGTCAAAAAGATTCCTTAAAGATATCCTTCATACGAAGTTCCTGGTTAAAAAGCCAGTTGCTCTCTAGGACATTAACCTCATGCTAGACATGCTCACTTGTAAACCCTTTGAGCCTCTAGCCACTTGTGACCTGAAGTTTCTGAGCTGGAAAACTGCCTTCCAGGTGGCCCTCACTTCTGCTCGTATTGTCTCTCAAATACATGCTTAGGTCACAGATCCTCCATATACAGTCTTTCATAAAGACAAGGTGGTCCTCTGTACTTACTCTAAGTTCCTACCAAAAGTGGTTTCGGATTTCCACCTCAACCATCCTCTGGTTCTGCCTACTTATTTTGCTAACTTTCAAAATGAAGGGGAGTGCACCCCTTTTTCACTGGACATTAAAAGAGCCCTATAGTTCTATAGCAATAGAACCAGGGACACCCATCAAGCCAAGCAGTTCTTTTTGTCCATCAGCATGGCCCAGCTGGGTCAGCCAGTGTCCATCAAATGCATCTCTTCTTGGATAGTGGCATGCCTTTGTCATTGTTACTCCATAGCGAAGGTCAAGTTGGAAGGCTAGGTGTGTGACCATTCCACCAGAGCTGTTGCCACGTCTCTGGCAGAGATCTGCTCTGTTCCCATTGATGACATTTGCAGAGTGGCTACTTGGAGCTTAGTGCACACTTTTGTGAAGCACTACGCTCTGGATGGACACGCCAGACAGCATGCTTCCTTTTTCAGGACAATCCTTAATGGACTTCTGTCCTGAGTGAGCTCTGTCTCCTACCGCTTTGCTCGGGGATTGTTCTTTAGCTTGGCACTCACCCAGCAGTATGAATGAATGGTGAAGACTTTAAGTCCGGGAAAATATGAAAATTACACACTCACCATAATTCTTGATCTTCTTAGACAAGTCGTCACCATATGTTCACCCACCAATAAGCTCACTCAATATGTTTCTGGTCTTCATTCTCTTGTTCTGTTTGGGCTGTGACAACATGGTTTCAAACTGACCCTTCTTACACCAGTCAATCGGGCTTATCATTGAATGCATTTCAGTAACAATTTTGCTAAATATGCCAGAGATGGTTTTCACTTAAATAAACAGGGTGCAATTAGGCTTTGTCAGAATTTTCAATCTCTGGTCCCTTCGATCAGTTTAAGCTAACAGGGATGGGGGAACCTATATATCTGACTTTCTATTAAAAGGCCAGGATAATAACAAACATGTATTTAATCATGATTTAAAGTTCCTGCTGCTTAATGCATGAAGTTTAGGTAATCAAATGGACAAACTAAGAATAAGGATAAGCAGTGAGAAACCTGACATTATAGGTATCACTGAAACCTGGTGGCCCACTGAGCAGATCTGGGAAGTATGTATCCCAGGTTACACTCTATTTCATTTAAGTAGGTTAAATCGAAAAGGGGGTGGTGTTGCTTTCTTCACTTCCTCCTCTCTGCAAATACATGACATATCTAATAAAATTAAAGAAGAGTCTAGCTCAACAGAGACTGCATGGTTAAACATAAAATTTCAGAATAATAAAAATCTTGCTGTGGACCTGTGCTATACATCACCAAATTCAAAACCAGATTTATTAGAAGAAATTATGTCATAAATGGTAGCAGCTGCTGATTTAGGGAATATCTTATTTATGGGTGATTTAAATCTAGGAGGCATAAATTGGTTAAACAATTATGCAATGTCTAGAATGTCAAAAGATTTCCTGCATACATGCAAGGAATTGAATTTTACTCAATGTGTAACATTTCCAACTCGAGGTTCCAATGTTTTGGATATTGTTTTATGTAGCGAATCAATTGACATTACAAAATGCACTGAAACAGCAACACTGAGTAATAGTGATCATTGTTCTGTAAGTTTTGTACTTCATTATTCTTACCTAAAATCAATTAATGTCACAGAAGTGTTCACTTTTCACAAAACTAATCAGCAAGCTCTTAGTGAATATTTGTCAGACATTGACTGGCCTGCTCGTCTGAACCAAGACAATATAGAGGATGTATGGAAGTCTTTTTCTTTTATCATTATGGATGCTGCAATGAAATTTATACCCAGAATAAATAAAAATAAATCTCATGTTCATCCAAAATGGCTTAATATTAGACTACAGAAACCAATCAAAAAGAAAAATAGATTATATAAGAAGTACAGTATTAAATGTGAAAGTGGTATTTGGCATTTAAAAAAATAAGAAAAATGCAAAAAGGAAATTAGAAAGGCTAAATTAAATACGGAAAGATCTTTGGCTACACATGGAAAGAAAGGTGACTATAAAATGTTGTTTAGTTATATCAATTCTATGAAAAACAGGAATGCAAGGTTGGCCCGATTACTACTGACGATACAGTTCTCCAACATCCAAAGGAAATGACTGAATCTTTAAATTCTCACTTTTGTAAAGCCTTTAACAAAGGTAATAATACGAATAGCCATATAGTTTCAGATAGCCAAAACATCCATAAAGTCGACATTCCATTGCCTATCATAAAAAATAAATGAATGAAACAAAGAAAGGTTCCTCTGCAGGCCCAGATGGCATTTCTGGCAATTTAATCTCGGTTATGAAAGTAAGTAAAATTTATTTTTAAGCGCTTTTCAAAACCAAAGCGCTGTACAGATAAAACAATTAAAAAACATACATATAACATAAAAACAACAGTAGCAATATAATCACAATAGAATCACTCTCCATATGCCTGTTTAAATAAATAAGTCTTTAGCTCTAACTTAAAACTTTCAACGGTCAGGCAACTTCGTATCCGACGAGGTAGAGAATTCCACAGGGTAGGGGCAGCATAAGAAAATGCCCGAGCTCCAGAAGTTTTTAAACGAACCCTGGGAACCTCTAGCAATCCCTCGTCGGCGGAGCGGAGCGAGCGAGAGGGACAGTAGGGAACAAGGAGATCTTGAAGATACCGCGGTCCCTGTTCGTGTAGGGCTTTATAGGTCAGTAATCCGACCTTAAAGGTGATCCGCCACTGAACTGGCAGCCAGTGCAGTTCGCGCAGCACAGGCGTAATATGACTTCTCATAGATGTCCCAGTCAAAAGCCTGGCTGCAGCGTTCTGCACCAGCTGCAAGCGGCGGATATCAACCCCTGGTAGCCCTAGGTACAGGGCATTGCAGTAATCAAGGCGTGAAGTAACAAAGGCATGGACCAATACCGGAAGGTCTGCCGGAGGAACTAGGTGTTTCACCCGAGCGATATTCCTAAGATGATAAAAGGAAGATTTGACAACGGATGACACCTGAAATTTCAGGGTCAGACCATCGTCAATAATAACGCCCAGGTTACGCAACCGGTCTGAGGTTGAGAACTGGGCACCATCGATCCATATGCACGAAGGAAGCCCAGCCCTTCAACCCGCCTCAAGGCAACCTGGGTCCACCACCAACACCTCAGTCTTATCCGGGTTTAACCTTAGCCAGCTGGCACTCATCCAATCCTTGATCTCGGATAGACAGCTGTTAAGTACAGAGACTGCATCTTCCTGTCCGGGACTAAAAGACAAATACAGCTGGGTATCATCTGCATAGCAGTGAAAAACCAAGCCGTATTGCCTAATAATGTCTCCCAATGGCAGCATATAAACAGCGAACAACACGGGTGCTAAAATGGAGCCCTGCGGAACCCCACAGGGCAGGAGGAAGGTATCAGAGGAATAAAATCCGGTGACAACCTTCTGTCTCCGCCCCGTGAGAAAAGATTGAAACCACTGCAGAACTGTACCAGACAGTCCGCAGTAGAATCGCAGTCGTTCCAAAAGCACACCATGGTCCACAGTATCGAATGCTGCAGAGAGGTCAAGAAGGACTAGAATAGTACAAGCCTTTCGATCTCTCGCTATCAGGAGATCATTTAGAACCCGGACAAGGGCAGTCTCAGTACTATGTCTTTTCCTAAATCCCGATTGGAGGTATCATAGACATTGTGATTTGTAATATGGTCATCCAGTTGCAGTGCAACCACCTTTTCAATAACCTTACCCAGAAGGGCAGGTTAGAGACAGGTCTGTAGTTAGCTGGACAGTTCGGGTTCATTGAAGGTTTTTAGGGTCATGAGACCGCCTCCTTTAGGATCAGGAAAGATCCCTTGCTCCAGAGATTTCCAAACAATTTCAGCAATGGTCGGACAGATAGTATCTCGCAACTTAATAATAGGGCGTGGGCCCGGATCAAACTACAACTGGTTGGCCGTACAGTCTGGACAATCCTCACAATATCCATGAATTCCAGCCTACCAAAGTCAAACCAGGCAACACAGGTGTTTGTTTCCCCCTGACTATCACTGCAAACCCTTAAAGTGAGCCTGGCTGATATCCGACCTAATGCTGGCACTCTTATCAGCGAAAAACCGAGCAAGCTCATCACACTTTACTTGTGAAAAATCTCTTCCAGACTGTAGACAGAGTGGATTGCACAGCCTGTCAACAGTCTGAAGAAATTGAAGCTGGTCGGTTCAGCGCGGCAACAATCTCCTGGACAGGAATTCTGCCTTCTACGGGTTATTGCCGATTGATAGATAATGTAATGATCCATCAATCTAAGTTTGTCAGCCTCCAAGCAAGATTTCCGCCAGGCCCTCTCTAGCCTTCGCCCTACTCTCCTCAGTTCCTTCAAAGACTCATCGAACCATAGAGTCTTTGGGCGCTGGGTGAGTGGGCGAACATGAACAGGAGCAATTTGGTCCAAGGCCCTGCTCACTGCCTTATTATAGGCAAGAACAAGGTCTCCTGGACTCATGCTCTCACCCAAAACACCCGATAGGTCCAGTACCACTAATAGACCCTCTGGGTTTACTCCCCTTAAAGGGCAATACTGGACCATCTCCGTAGAGGCAGGCCTATTAGGGGGTGCCCCAAAACTGAATCTTATGGTGTGATGGTCTGTCCACACATTTGGTTCCACCCCAGATCGTAACATCCAAATCCTGTAGGAACACCAGGTCTAAAGAGTGTCCCCCATATGGGTAGCAGAGGTAACTATCTGTGACAGGCCCAACATAGACATGAGTTGGAGAAATTCTTTCCAAAGTGTGAGAGTTCATCGTAGAGCCCAGGCATAGAAGTCATCCAGTAGTAACCATCTGGGAAGGCTATGCTATATCCTGATGAGTCCGAATTCCTTCAGGAATTCTCCACCATTGCCTGGTGGACGGTAGATGAGGAGAATCCTAAACTCTGCACCTGCTGCCAGGATACACTCAAAAGACCTGGTGTTACCCATTGGCACCTCCACAAGACTCAGATATGATCTAAAAAAGATGGCCACTCCCCCGCCCCTACGATCCAATCTTGGACGGTGCATCACCGAGTACCCAGCCGGAGCAGCAGAGTCTAAAATAGGACCTGCATTTTCATCCAGCCAGGTCTCGGTGATACATGCCAGGTCAGATGTTGCAACAAGATCTGCAATAATAAGCGGTCTTGTTCTAATAGATCCTGGCATTACATAGCACCGCCGAGTTGGATGGGTTTTTGAGAGGAGCATGGCCCACAATCTGTGGAGCCCTTGGGTATGGGAATCAGGCAGGAGGACCCTCTTCTGATCCCATTTCGCCCCAGGGCGTCTCCTCAACCCAACTACCCCTGTCTGCCCACCCCCCTCCAATCTCCCATTCTGTCCGGCCCACCCATCCCTTAAGCATCTTCTCACTATACCCGCCATACGGCAGTTATTAAGGACGTCATTAGACAACCGGGAACAATGAAAGGGACGGAGGTCCCAGAGCAGAGTGGGAGAATAGCGCCTGACCGTTGTAAACCCCATTAAACACATCTTTAATAACAATTATCTAATAAACAAACTCAATTAAATACACCTATCAAATAAGCTTCCTTTTCTCTCACAAAAAGGAAGCAAATATACATAAAACTAAAATAAATCCCAACTCAAAACTAACGCTAAACAATAAAATAACATTAAATATTAAACCTAAAACAATTTGTATTTTTAAACACTGAAGCACCTCTCACGTGCAATAGTGCAAAAGATGTTATAAAATCTCCCAAACTACCTCTCACATAGCAGGGGACCAAATTTCTAAATCGAATTAACAATTATACACACTAAAATTAAGATATTATAAAATATATATCCCTTTCACCACCCTCAAAATGCATAAAAAGCAAAAGAAAGAACAATTTCCAGAGTGTCCAAAGCAAAATAAAAATCAAATAAGTCCAAATAAATAATATTACACACAAAAGTCCAGTGGTAGGGATCTGAATCCAAACCCAGCAAAGGAACCTGAAGGAGTCCACAAATCCAGTAGCGACTGTACTTCAAGGACCAAACTCCATACAGTCAGTTTTCCAGGAAACAGGTAGATCAGGGCAAAATATGTTACCTGAGACAGCAGTAACAGCAGCCTTACCCGGTCAACGACCCGCGGCTTTAACCATCCCATGAGTCAACCCAAACAGTCAAATCCTGGGAAGGTCTAGAAGAGGACCATCTGTGTGTTCCCCTCAAAACCCTCTATGACAAAAGTCTTAATATAGGAGTGCTACCAAATGAACGGAAAAAAGCTAATGTGATTCCACTGTTTAAAAAAGTGCTAAGTGTTCCCCTGATAATTATTGTCCCATTAGCTTAACTTCTATTTTCTGCAAATATTAGAACGGGTTTTTGAGGATGAACTGAGTTTAGTTGTATCAGGTTTAGATCAATCACAGCATGATTTATAAAGGGGTGATCCTGCACAACAAATTTGGTTAGTTTTTATCATTTCATCAGTGAAAATTTGGATAAGGGTATCTCGTGTGATGTCATCCTGTTAGATTTTAAAAGGGCCTTAGATTTTGCACCACACTGGGCATTGATTCAAAAGTTACAGCTTTATAACATCAACCAGGTATATATTAATTGGATTTCAAATTGTCTATCTGATAGGAAACAAAGAGTGATGATAGAAGGTCACACATCAGCATGGCAAAATGTTGAAAGTGGTGTTCCGCAGGGATCGGTTCTGGCCCCTTTGAAACATAGAAACATAGAATTTGACGGCAGATAAGGACCGCTTGGCCCACCCAGTCTGCCCATTTCACTACCTAATGGATAAGCTGCAGATCCTAGTTAACCAGCAGCCTACTTCTTTCTACCCCCACCCCCTAGAATTGCCTTATGACTGTCCCATGCATGCTTGAATTCAATCACTATTTTTGACTCCACAACCTACTCCGGAAGGCCGTTCCATGCATCCACAACCCTCTCTGTGAAAAAATACTTCCTTACATTACCTCTGAGCCACCCCATCTTCAAATTGTGCCTTCTTGTTCTTGCACACCTCTTTTTTTGAAAGATGCTACCCTCTTGGACTTTGTTGATTCCCTTGAGGTACTTGAACATTTCTATCATGTCCCCCCTCTCCCTCCTTTCCTTGAGGGTATACATATTAAGCTCCTTTAGTCTCTCTTCATATGTCTTCTGGTGCAGACCCTGCACCATTTTAGTTGCCCTCCTCTGGACAGCTTCTATCTTGTCTATGTCCTTGAGGAGATTGGGTCTCCAGAACTGCACACAGCACTCCAGATTGGGTCTTACCAGCTGTCTGTACAGAGGGATAACAACTTCCTGTTTTCTACTGGTGTTGCCTTTTCCTATGCATCCCAGTATCCCCGCAGCCCTCCTTACTGCCCTCTCACATTGCTTGCCCACCTTTAAGTCATCTGATATGACTACCCCCAGGTCCCTTTCCATTTTTGTTGTTGTTAGTATCTCACCCCCCATTGTGTACTCTTCCCCTGGGTTTTTGTTTCCCAGGTGCATTACCTTGCACTTCTTAGCATTAAATCTAAGCTGCCATACATTTGACCATTCCTCTAACCTTGCCAAGTCCCTTCTCATCCTTTCCACCCCACCTTGTGCATCAACTCTGTTGCAGATCTTTGTGTCATCTGCAAAGAGACATACTTTTCCTTCCAGTCCCTCTGCAATGTCGCCTACAAAGACATTGAAGAGGACCGGTCCTAATACTGAACCCTGCGGCACCCCACTAGTACCCCCCCTTTCTTCAGAGTGGACTCCATTTACTATTACCCTCTGTGTCCTATTCTCTAGCCAATTATTTACCCAGGCTATCATCTTGGGACCCACTCCCAGGCTTTCTAACTTGTATATTAATCTTTTGTGTGGGATTGAGTCAAATGCCTTGCTAAAGTCTAGGTAGGCCATGTCCACAGCCCCTCCCTGATCTACTACTTTGGTCACCCAGTCAAAGAACTCTATTAGATTCATCTGGCATGACCTTCTTGCTGTGAATCCATGCTGCCTTGGGTCCTGTACCCCTCTGGCCTGCAGGTACTTGACAGTTCTTTCCTTCAGAAGTGATTCCATAATTTTCCCTATCACTGAGGTTAAAATAACTGGTCTGTAGTTTCCCGCTTCTACCCTGCTTCCACTTTTGTGAAGGGGAATCACATCTGCCCTCCTCCAGTCCTCAGGTACCACCCCATCCTCCCATGATTTGTTAAAGAGGGTAGTCAGTGGTGTCACTAGTTCTACCCTTAGTTCTTTTAGAATTCTGGGATGAATCCCATCAGGCCCCATTGCTTTGTCCACCTTCAGTTTTAAGAGTTCTTTCAGAACCCTTTCTTCTGTAAATGGGCTGGTATCAACTTCTGTATCCAGAGTGTTTCTATTATTTGTTTTAGGTACTTCCCCTCTTCATTTGTAAATACTGAGCAAAAATATTTGTTTAGTATCTCTGCCTTTTCACAGTCACCCTCTGCCCACCCCCCCCCCTTTATTAAGCCTCACTATCCCTCCCTTAGTCTTCCTTCGCTCCCTGATGTACCTAAAAAAGGTTTTGATCTTCCAGATTTTTATATCTGATTTGTCCAATGATATTCATAGTAATATTACAAAATATGCAGATGATTGCAAACTTTCCAATGTTTGTGTGAATTTAGATGATCATAAACTTATTCAAGATGACTTGAGTAAATTGGAAGCTTGGTCCTTAAAATGGAATTTGAGCTTCAATATATCCAAATGTAGTGTCATACATTTTGGTAAAAAAAATCTAAAAAAACCAATATTATCTTTATGGAAATGTATTAATCAATAAATCCAGTGAAAGAGATCTGGGGATCATTGTTGATTCAGGTCTTAACTTTGATGACCACATTACTAACATTATCAGTAAAGCAAACAAAATATGGTGGGCAATTCATCATAATAGTTCATCAAGGAGCCCAGACATTTTGCTGCCATTGTATAGAGCTTATGTAAGACCAATTTTTGATTTTGTCTCACAACTTTGATGCCTGCTTAGAAGGAAGGACATACTTAGAATTGTGAGAATGCAAAGAAGGGTTACAAACTCTGTAGTATTAAATAAATATCTTACCTATGAGGAAAGACTATCCTAATGCAGTCTATTGTCACTGGAGGAAATGAGACTTAGAGGTGATCTCCTACTTGCATGGGATATTTTCCAAGATCAGAATCTTTCAGTAGAATGTGGCCTAGATGTTAAGCAGGTACGCATAAATACTAGAGGCCACCTATTGCAACTTACAAGAAATAAATATAATTCTAAGAAAAGGGCATAGTACTTCTCTCAAAGAGTTGTTAGACCATGGAATATGTTGCCATTGAAGATTATTGTTAGTGACAATAAGACCACTTTTAAAAATAGACTGGACAGTTATATGAGATCAGAAAAAACAACTGAAATATTATATAAGCTACGAAGCTTCACGGGCTTCATAGCCTTTTGCTTCTATCAGTTCTTAATATTAATATGAATCTTATGCACTTCTTAGGTTAGGTGTTTCTTAAATTATTTTATGCTGCACCTCCTTGGTAAAAAAGGTACTGATACAGTTGATGGGTCGACGCTGAGATAGCCTACACAGGTATGAGCCAGCCTCATGGTGCCACGCATGCGCAGTCCTATCTTTGTGCCAGCCCTCCTGAAGATTTTTGGCTGCCGCGGGGTCCTAGCACCTCCAGCTTGAATCCAGCAGTATGAATGAATGATGAAGACTTGTCCAAGAAGATCAAAGAATTACGGTGAATACTGTATTGATTTATGGAGGAGATACAGTATATTGATGATGCCTTGATAGCGTGGCTGGGGACAACTGAGGAGCCCGATCAATTTGTACATTATTTGCATCTGTCTAATCCTCTAATTTGCAGCTTTACGGTACATGTAGATTTAAAGGAAGTTGATTATTTTGGATCTGCATTTTACTAAAAATGTGGTCGGCACTGTTACAATAAACTTATTTCAGAAGCAGTTAGGAACCCATTATTGCATGCGTCGAGCTGTCACCTTCAGCACACCATCAGAAACATACTAAAATCTCAGTTCATGAGATTAAAATAGAATCGCAGTGATGGGTCTGACTTTCAGCAAAGATTTGAAGAGATGTGTGCACAGTTTGAATTGAAGGTCTGTAGTCAAGAAAAACTAAGTGGGGCAGTGAGAGAAGTTGGAAACATGCAATGGGAGGATTTACTCCATTATGGGGATAGGCATACTCAGAGGAATGATGTTCTCAATTTTTTTACTACAATCTGAATTTTATTACTACAAATATATACTCTCCAAAACTTGGCATATATTGACACAGAACCTCTTTTGGAGTGGGAGGTTAATGAACCACCTTGTATGGTCTATAAAAGGGGATGTAACCTTGCCAATTTTATTACCTTCTCTTCAGTCAACCAAGAGACCACCTTCTCAGTGGTTACCTATGCAAGCAAAATGTTACTATCAAATGGACACTTCAAACCTTGTGACATTGTCCAAAAACAGAATATTTCTATGTCTGTCAATGCAGTGAAAACATTTGAGATTAGGCAGTTTAATTGCAGTTTCCAAAGAGTAGAGCTCAGGCCTCACACGGACAAATCATTCCAAATGGTTGAGATGCCTTGAGAAAGAGCCCAGTGGGGCTTGAAAACATTTGCCGGTGTTTGGTGTGGGCAGTAGTTTTTAACTTTAAGAAATGCAGCTATGAATCAGATATTCAACCATTTGGAATGATTTGTCCATGTGAGGCCTGAGTTCTACTCTTTGGAAGCTGTTGTTACTTGTACAGTTGCAGCTCGGCTTGTGTCCTGTTGCCGTTCTTCTTACCTGTGCAGTTTAATTGCTCAAGCTTAGGGGTTGTTTACCTATGATTGCCAGGATTGTGGGTAAAACTATGAGAATGTTTAAACAGAATAAGTGAACATCTAATTGGAAGGCTTGGCCTGTAGTTCAGTGGACAAGCAGACAGTCACTTTCACTTTCCTGAGCTATATAAGCAGTTCCTCTCAGCCTCCTTCTGAAGCTCTTTTTTCTTTACTGGCCGGAGGCTCTGTCTGTCTGTCCTCTGCAGCTGGCTGGGGCCTATGCCCCCCCGGCTTTCTGCTTCTGTTTGTCTCTGCTGCACTTCTGTGTTTATTTTCCTGTTTCTGGTTTGTATTTTGCCTCTGGCTGTGCCCTTCTTTCTGTCATTACTCCTTGTTTTCTGTGTTTGTGTGTCTTTGTTTTGGGCCTTGTTCCCTGTTCTCCATGTTTGCGTGTTTTGGTTTTGTCTTTTGGGGCTTTGTTTCTAAGCTCCTAGCATATTGCTACTCCAGAGCTCATAATACTTGCTCTCATTCACTCACAACTCTAAAATTACTTGTAATGCAACTGCAACAATTATCTGTGTGTTTCAGCTCAACCACAGCTGCTCTCCATGCTGCATTTAATTGTTTTCACCTGATTCAGCCTCACTCTGAACCCTAGCTATGCAGCTCAATCATGGTCTCTCAACTCATTCTACTTACCTCATTGCTGCAGTTTCATTGCACTGCCAAGTGATAGCTGCTTCAGAGCATGGTGTCTCCTTTCTTTCTATGTTTATTGAAGTTTACAACTCAGTGTACTCAATACAAATGCTGCTTCTATGTTTTTACACTGTTATACTCTGAGGTCAGCTGAGCTACTGCTGATGCTGTCAACTAGTTTCAATACCTGCATGTGGGTCTCGGCCCTTCCAACACTTTCTTGTTTTTCCTATGGCTGGGAGTTGGTGGTGTTTGGGGAGTCGTGGCCCTGTGTGGCTAATTACTTATGTTCTAAATCTTGTCTCTGCTGCTGACAAATCCTCAGACTATGTGTCACCTCTATTGGCTTTTTGAATGCCTGGCTGGCTTGCCCCACTATTCACGGTGCTGCTTCATTGCTACTATGTTTTGCAGACCTACGTGCAGGTTCGACTATTGCTGCACTGTTACTGACCTACGTGTAGGTCAACTCTTGCTTACTCAATCTTTGCTTCATGCCTACCACCATCCCCTTGACTTCAGCTTCTGGGATGTCTGCTGCGCTCACTACTGCATCCGACCTTTGCAAGGTCTCAGCATTTAATACTCATTCAGCTCCTTATTGGTTCTGGGGCATGCCAGCCATACCATTCTGGCGCAGTGTTTCCCTACAGCTGATGGTCTCGCTTTGCATTTTAAGTCCGCATCTTGAGCATGCCCGACTTGGGGTGAGGTCCTTCTCACCTGGCCCATAGCTGGGAATGTCCTTGCTCTGGGCTTGGCTTTAGCTGTTCGATGATGCGACAGCAGCTCCTGGTGTAGAATTTAAAACTAGCTGTGAAGGGTGGTTACTCTGATCTCCTTTAGCTCTAGTGGTTCCACTACAATGGTTATCCATTGGCTTTAGTGGTTTCCCTAGCAAGGCACCTTCACTGCATACTCCCTATGACTGCCTCTGGTTCACCTGGTTTGTGTTTAGGGCGAGTAGACCAGGTGAGTGCCTCAGCAGTCGTCACTCTCCTCCTTCCACCTTGGTTGCCCCCGATATTGCAGAGCACTCTCGCAACCTTCCATGGAATTCCCTGCTAGAGGGATTCAGTGAGAGCGTTCCACCAAATTGGAATATTTTCCACCTCCCTTTAATTGTGTTTCCAAATCAGAGCTACAGAGCCGTCACTAAATAAAATATCCCATCCTGGAGGGAAGGCGACCTAGGCCTTGGATACCCAGAGATTTCCTCCTCAAAGGGTTTTTTTTCTCTCTTCCGTGCTGCAGGTCATAAAAGTTAGTTAGCTGTAGTTAGTGTTTCCTAGTTCTATTAAGTAGGTTCCACTGTTGGATGGAGGTGGATGATGTCCCTACTTGTCATTCCCTCTCTTCTTAGGAGGTCCCCTCATTCTCTAGCTACCCACCAAACTCATGCTATTGCTAACCTGTGCATCTCGTTATGTTATCAAGGCATCTCATTACGTTATCAAGCTGCCTGATGCTTTATCTACTACTATGTCACAGCTACTGCTTGCTTATTTGCTTTGTACTACTTCATTCTTTTTGGGGATCTTTCCTAAGGAACCTTTAGCCTTGGGAATCATCCCGCGGCACCTCTAGGGGTGGAACCCTCTTTGAGGGTTCCTTGCCTTTAGTACCCCTACAGGGTGGTAATTCCTCTGGAATAGAGAGCGCGAATGGCCAAAACCAAACTAACACAGTTGTACAAGCATAACACTATACTGGCTGCGTAGGTCATTGAACTGGAAGGCTAGGCCTGTAGTTCAATGGACAAGCAGCCAGCCGCTCCCACTTCCTGAGCTATATAAGCAGTTCCTCTCAGCCTCCTTCTGAAGCACTTTTTCCTTTGCCCCACCATCCTTCCCTCCTCCTCCAGTGGCAGCACTTCTCTCCTTGGGATCCTTCCTACAGTACCCTTAGCCATGGGAATTGACCCACAGCACCTCTAGGGGAGGAACCCTCTTCGAGGGTGTCTTGCCTTTGGTACCCCTACAGGGTGGTAATTCCTCTGGAATAGAGAGTGCGAATGGCCAAAACCAAACTAACACAGTTGCACAAGCATAACACTATACTGGCTGCATAGGCCATTGAAGTGATATTAGGCAGGGTAATGTGAAAAATTCATTGGTCAAACATACTGAGTCAAGTGAAGATAGGACGTGCCACAAATTCACTTTTTCTGGCACTGAAAAGTAACATTGGGTCCTGTGGAACTGGGACCTGGTGATTCAGGTAAAAAAATGTGTGTAGGGAAGCATTTTGTTTATATCAACTGGGGACTTTGAAAGAACCAGGACAGTGATACTTTAGATATTATGCCATTTTTATGATCCTCTGGTCTCTTTCCTTAAAAAAGTTTCCATCCTTTTTAACTATCCCTTCTTGCTTCTGCTTTTTTTGCCTCTCACTTTATTTCCTTATTTGGGACCTAAGGGGGTGGGGATTTGGATTTAATCCTCCATGCACTGAGCTGCCTCTTTCCATAAAAACATCTCCTCCTTTATAGCTCTCTTTTCTTGCTCTTTTTGCATTTCTCTTGGATTTCTTATTTTTCTGTGTAGTATGCTGCTACTGCTGTTCAGCACAAGATAGGCATTATGAAGCTACAAATGAATTAGTGAACTTCATCAGAGCACTGCTTGACTTAGTCTAGTGTGTGCATGTGTATATATTGTATAAAACTTGAAATTTTTACTGTCAAATAATTTTTGCTATATTTGCTGAAGCAATAATTCAGGCTAAAATTAACTATTCAGTGTTTTTAGCACTTTTCCTATTATAATGTATGTGGTCCTAATGACTTAGCGCTAAATTTAATTTACACAATTATGGTTGCAGTTGTGTTTGCCCTAAAATTACTCTGCATGAAAATAACTAGTTTTACAGTAATATACAGTATGAATACATAACAATTATTGTTATTAATTATTGGAATCATATGCACAGTGCTATGAGTGAATGTACTGATCTTACATTGGGGGAATCTCTTGCAGCAGGCCATCACAGGTAGGACTCCACCGTCAGCAGCTAGGACCACACAGAAACTTTTCTAGCTAGTAGTCTACCAGTAGGGGTTGCCCACCTCCAGTGTCACTCTCTGACGTCAATTACGCTATATAGGTGGGCAGCCCCTGTATCCTCTCCGGTTCTTTCCCACCATCGACCTAGTCACATCAGATCTGCAAGTAAACCACCAGCCACTGCTTCAGTTGCCATTTTCATGCCTTTTTATGTTTGCTTGCATGCATGTGCAAGAAACATAGTGCCATCATCCAAGTTTTCCAGAGGTGTGTCAGCCTCTTCCAATTCAGTCAGTGTGTTTGCAGGCGCAGTCGCTGTGCGCCAATCACTGCTCCAGCTGTCTATGACAGCTGAAAATGCAGTGGCATACAGTTGAAAGGGAGAGCTCCACTTCAGTGAGCAGGCTCCCCATCAACTGCGCATACGCATATTGCGTGCTGGATGTGCCCCCCACACATACTGTATAGCCGACGGGGTGCCTAATGCCCCATTGGCTCCACGCCTCAAAAGTTTTCCTGGTGCCACACTGAGCCCACCCTGCAGCCCATGGCTGATGGAGCCACCCCTACTGGCTCCAACCCTCCAAACAGCTCACAGCTGCCAAGCTGGGAGCCCACCAAGCGTGGCAAACATCCCACATCGTCTTAGTAATAAAAAAAAACCTGTAAATTGAAAAGCGGTCCCTACGCAGTCTCCCTGCCCCACCGCACCACCCACTGTGCACCCTGCCTCCTCACACCCCCACCCCATACTCTGGAGTCCGGGCGCGATGATCTTGCGTGGACCGGGAATACGCCTGCACTCTTCAAAGCCAACCGCGAACTGAGGAAATGCCAGTAAGCTGTATAATGTAATAGACAGGGTTTTTCAACTTTGCTGCATATCTCGGGCATTTTTTGGAATTTTTGCACCAAATTTTCAACATGGGGTTTTTCAGACCCCTTCTCATGAATGCTGTCACTGTCATGGCGTTACTCGGGCCGAAGGGTGATTTCGCAGCCACTGCACAAAATCACCTTTCCAGAATGATCAACAAAATGACACTGCCAGTGTTCATAAGGTGGGCTCTCAAAAAGCCTATTTTGAAAATTTGGTGGAAAAATTCCTAAAAATGACTGTTTTACAAGCGTGCAGTGCGCGGTTCCTCGCCACGCAGCAAAGTTCGCCGAAATTTCAATATTTCACTCCAGATTTTCAACATTGTCATTTACCACACCTCCTTATGAGCAGTACAGTTGTCATTTTTCACATCTCACCTAGCGTGTTTCTGCCCATATAGTGCACAATGGCGCAGTCGGTGTGCGAAATCAATGTATGGGACACGTTAAGAAAATCACAGTGACACTGGTCATGAGCAGAGGTGTTAAAATGGCTATGTTGAAAATTTGGTGAAAAAATTCCCAAAAATGACTGCTTTAGGAGCTCACGTTACGCAGTTCCTATGCACGCTGGCAAGTTTGCGAATTTGTAATATTTGAACACCAGATTTTCAACAGTGCCATTTTACTGCACTTCCTTATGAGCAGTACAGCTATCATTTTTCATATCTCGCCCAAAATGTGTTTCCACACATGTAGCACACAATGGTACAGTCGGTGTGCGAAAACAATGTTTGGGACAGATTAAGAGAATCACAGTGACACTGGTCATGAGCAGAGGTCTTAAAATGGCTATGTTGAAAATTTGGTGACAGAAGTCCATAAAATGACTGTGTTACGAGTGAGCATTGCGTAGTTTCCATGCGCCCTTGTAAGTTCATGAATCTGTAATACTTTCAGTCCAGATTTTCACCAGTGGCATTTTTCCACACCTCCTTATGAACAGTACAGCTGTCATTTTCCACAACATGGCCGAAATGCGTTTTCACACTTTCAGCACAGAAATGCGTGGTCGCTGTGGGAAATCATTGTTTGGGACAGACAAAGAAAATCACACTGACACTGTTCATGATCGGAGGTCCCAAAATGCCTGTGTTAACAATCTGCTGTAAAAAAATCCCCAAACTAGTTACATTACGGGTGTGTGTTGCACAGTTTCTACACATGCTCGTGACTTCACCAGTTTTTTTAATATTTTCACAGCAGATTTTCAACATTGCCATTTTTTACACCTCCCCATGAACAGTACCGCTGTCATTTTTCCCATCCTGTTCGGAATGTGTTTTTGCACCTGTGGTGCCAAATGCCATAGTCGCTGTGCAAAAGCAGTTTTCGGCTAACAAACTGATATTACCACTGTTCATGAGGTGGGGGTCACAAAAAAACCATGTTGAAAATTTGGAGTGAAAATACCAACAAATGCCTGAGGCGTTAGGGTTTCCGACCATAACGCCCCACCCTGTAGAGAATGACAGGCATCAGGGGTGTGACTTGGGATTCTTGCCTGTCATGCTAGTACCATTCCACCCCCACCCACACCCTGCAGCCAGTGAGAGGCATCAAGGTGTGCCTCGGACTCTTCGGTCCCAAACTTCACCCCATTCTCCTATACTGCACCCATCTCACTGTATTTCCTGATGGAATGGGGTGCGCATAAGGGCCAAAGACCCCAAGGCACACCGTGACACTTGTCAGTGTCTGCAGGGTAGAGGGTGTGAGTGGAGGCAATGCGTGGTTGTTATGCCTGATGACCCAAAGGCACACCCCAATGCCTGTCACTCTCTGCAGGGTGGTGGTGGGGTTGGCTTCAGTTCAATACTTCGCTGCCATTCCTATTATGCAGCTCTGTAACTTCTACACTGCCAATGCCAATGCCAGCAAGCAAACATTCGGCATTGACAAATGCTTGTTATTTTTATTTCTCACCTTAGTTTTTCCCCATCCTTAGATGTTTTTTCTTTACTTTTATGTGTTCTTCTCCTTTTTTGTCGACGTTGGAGCATCGCAACAAATGTGCCTGTGGCCAGCAAATTCCTAAGAAGGATGCCCATTGAGCTTGCTTTTTCTGTCTAGGCCCAGACCATGAAGTCTCGTCCTGTGAGTTCTACCAGTGGTTCAGTGCCACCACCCACCACCGTCGCCAGCGGACCCTCAAGAGGCACTTGCTCAAGCTGAAGGTTGCCTCAGTGGAGCAGGAGCTGCAGGCATGGTCTTCTCAAACCTCCCAGGCCCAACCTCCAGCTGCACAGGCCCAGTCCTCTGGTTCAGTTCAGACCCAGTCCTGGGACAAATCTTCAGAGAAGCACAAACACTGGGACAAGGAAAAACATACAGACCTGTCCTCATTTTCATGCTTGTGGTTGCCACACTCTCGCCTGGCCGCATCGGGGTTCTCCTCCTCCAAGGGATTGGCCCTGCATCCCACCAAGACCCCCCTTCTACAGGACAGACAGTGGTTTCTTCTGCTGCCACTATCTCTGTCACAGGCAGAGGAGTGTCAGGCCAGTATTCTTCCCTGCTCGCTAGGCTCCTGCTGCTTTGGCCCATCTCCTCCTTGGGTACACAGCAGAGCGGCCCAGTTGGCAGTTCTACTGCTGATGTGGGTGTCACGGACAAATGGGCACCTTCAACACCCCTCCCATCATCTGTCTTCCTGGCATCGGATACCTTGTGCAGGTCCACGCCCCCAGTGGAGACAGGTTGTTTGCCGGCTCCTAGCACTCACCCTACCCCATACAGGGCTCACCTTTCACTGGTGCCTATGTTGCCTGCTCCACCACAGGACCCTCACCGCCCTATGCTTGACGGTCCATATTACCCTTACCTGGTGCCTTATCTTTGCTACCCTATCCCTACGCCAGGGGTTCTCCAGGATTATCCTTATCCACATCCATCAGGTCCAACGTCGGTCATGGTGGATATTCAAGGACTAGTGTCCGCTCTTTCAAAGTCCTGCATTCCGAAATACCAATGCTGACTCCACTGCCTCCACTGAAGAACCCGCAGGAGGGGCCTATGTCGCCCGCCCTCCAAGCGTCCTACTCAAATGCTATGAAGGGCTTTCTCCCCTTCTCCCCCAGCTGATGAAAGGGATGAGTACCACCCTGACCTGATTCTCCCTGATTCAGGGGATGAGGGTGCTCCTGATAAAGGGGAAAGTGAGTTGGGCTCCCCCTCTCACTCTTTGGGATCCTCCCAAGGGGTCTCCACCCCCAAGAACATTCCACAGTCTCCACCAGATGATCCCTCCTTTTCAGTGGCCATGTGTTGCATCCAGGTGGTGATGGGCTTTGACTCAGAGGAGCAAGACGCTAGGCATAGGCCATATACCTTTGCAAGCCTGATGCCCCACCATTGGTGATTCCCCTGCTGATTGATGCTTATGAAGATGTTACGATGGCAACCTGGCATTGGCCCCATCTTCTCCCTGCCTTGCCTCACAAGGCTCACAGACTTTATCATGTCCCAGAGGGCAGACCTTTCTTGGGGGAGAACAGGCACAGGCAGATTCCATGGTCATTAACGTCACCCATGACCATTCCAAATGACCCAAGCACCTTAGTTCCCTGCCCTCAGACAGGAATCCCACCATTTGGATCTTTTTGGCAAAAGGATATTTGCCTCCTCCACTCTTGCCATCTGGGCTCTTAACTACCTGGGCCATATGCTGCAGTATCAGAACTCCCTGTGGGACAAAATCTAGGAGACCATCCTCTCCCTCCTTGGAGGGGCTCCTAAGTTGCAGAACCACCTCAAGGGGTCTCTGATGTAGGTGACCACCTGCTCAGAACCACATACGATTCATTGGATGTGTCGGCTAGGGCTGCAGCTACCAGCTTCTGCCTTCACCAGTATGCCTGGCTTAGAGTCTCAGGGTTTGCCAAGGATGTGCAACAGTCTATACTAAATGCCCCCTTCAGAGACTCACTGTTTGGGGGTGATGTGGATGACATTCTTTCCAAGCTTCAGACTTTGGGGAGGGCCATAAGATTGGTCTACTCCTTTTATCATGCCCAGTCCAGGCCTGCCCAGAAGCAGCCCTTTTATTGCCAGCCTCCACGCCAGGCCAGACAACCAGCCAGAGCCGAAGGCAAACTCAAGTCCACAGCACCCACCTTGCCTACCCCAGCTGCCTCCACTAGCAAAATCCCCAGAGGGGGACCAGTGCCCCCTGCTTGACTGCTTGCCCAACCTCCTCCCCTGGGCGGAGCAGGAGAAAGTGGTGGTGGGGGGTTGTTTCTCCCTTCACCTGCCCAAGTGGAGAGAGATCACAACAGACAGCTGGGTACTTCAGATAATCGAACAGGGCCACTCTCTGGGGTTCCTGAAATGGCCTCCAGACAACCCCCATCTCAGTTCCACTACCCCCCTCATCATGTCCCACTCATATAGGGGGAAATCCATGCCCTGCTGCAAAAGCAGGCTATAGAACCAGTGCTGGTGTCCTAATAAGGGCAGGGGTACTACTCCCACTTCTGCCTAGTTCCCAAGCGAATGGGAGATCTCAGGCCCATCCTGGACCTCAGCGAACTAAACCTTTCCATTCAGTGCAAAAAATTCAGAATGGACATGCTGCAAGGCCTTCTTCCCCTGTTACATCAAGGGGACTGGGTCTGTTCCCTGGACATGCAGGATGCGTACCTTCTCATCAAAATATGCGCCTCTCATAGGCGCTTCCTTCGCTTCCACTTCCACGGAGCTCACTTCCAGTTTTGGAGACTCCCTTTTGGTTTATACTCAGCCTCCCAGGGTCTTTATTAAGTGCTTGGCAGTGGTAGCAGCTGCCCTCCGGCACCAGGGATTCTGTGTCTTTATCTGGACGACTGGCTGCTAGCAGTTCCATCCAGGGAGCGCCTTCTGCTAACCCTGGAGCACACCTGCAGCCTTTTTCAGGCCCTTGGGGTGACCATCAGTCTGGCCAAGTCCTTCTTTGCTTCCTACCAGCACCTTCAGTATATTGGGACCATCCTGGACACGGCTCAGGGCATGGCCCTCCTCCCTCAGGACAGAGCAGACCGTTTGATGGAGCTGGCAAAACTCCTGTACTCTTCTCGTAATGTCCCAGCCTGCTTATACCTCTGCCTTCTGGATCACATGGCAGCCACCATAGTAACTGTCCCCTTGGCCAGCTACACAGAAGAGTCCCTCAGTGGATACTCAGAGTTCAGTGGGATCAACACACAGATGATCTCAACCAGATGGTCATGGTTTCAGACCCCGTAAAGAGGGTTCTGTTGTGGTGGCTGGAGCCTAGCAACCTCCTCAGGTGGATCCCTTCCTTATTCCCCCTCCTCAGCAAATTATGACCATGGACACATCCAGCTCAGGATGGGGGGATCATCTAGGGACTCATCAGACCCAGGGGTTTTGGTCAGCAACCGAGGGACATTTGCATCTAAATGTCCTGGAGATCAGGGTCATTGTATACAACCTGCAGGTCTTTCAGACTCGTCTCTCCCCAGGTGTGCTCACTGCTGGTCCAGTCAGACAACACCAATGTTGTCCACTACATCAACAAGCAGGTGGGGACCCACTCATATCACCTGTCTTGGGAGGGGAGGCAATGCGAGTATGGTATTGGGCACTGGACCACAGCATACATCTTTCGGCCATGCACGTCCCAGGCATGCAAAACATCTTAGCGGACCGTTTAAGTCAGTCTCAATCTCGGGTGCATGAGTGGGAGTTTCTATTCTCCATGACAGAAGATATGGTTGACCACTGAAGTCATCCAGAGTTGGACCTTTTTGTGTCCTCACTCAAGCAAAACTGATGCTTTTCTGCTCGCTTGCTCCAGGGCCTGGAGTTTTCTGGTGAGATGCGTTTTCCCTCTCCTAGAAAGGGAGATCTTACTTTGAGGAAGGCTCTTGCAGCAGGCCACACTGGTAGGACTAAGCCACCAGGCACTAGGACCACATGGAAAACTTCTAGCTAGCAGTCTATCACGGGGGACCTCCCTCGCTGACGCCAGTCAACTGACATCAGCATAGCATATATAGGAGGGCTGTCCCCCACACCACATCAACACCCGAGCTTACTGCATTTTTTTAATTTTCATTTCCTCTGAGTGTAAAACATCAAATTTTCTGTGTTTTTATGATGAGTTTATGTCTTCTCCACCAACCACGCCTTCTGACTGCTCTGCAAAGTGTGCCTGTGGCAAACAGATTCCTGAAAAGGATGGCCACTCTGCGTGTCTGATCTGCCTAGGCCCCAGCTGTGACACTGAAGCCTACCATTTCTGCCAGAAATTCAACCAGGCCACTCAGAGACGTAGTTTAAAAACTCTGGAGAGCCACCTCTTAAAGCAGAAGTTGATTGCCATGGAAAAGGAGCTGCAGGCCAGGAGCTCTTTAGCCTCGCCGGCCCACTCCTCCAGGACCTCTTCTTCTTCTCATAAAGAGAAATCCGGGAAGCAAAAACACCGGGACAAGTACCAGGAATGGGCACGGTCAGTTTTTGGTCGCAGTCACCCCACAAATTGTCAACTGTGAGTATAGGGGGTCAGCTCCTCCAGCCCCATCAGCCCCCTCTTCCTCTGGGCTCCTGGTGGCTCAACTACCTGCCCTCATCTCAATCTCGGGCAGTGACTCTTTGGGGCAGGAGACTTTATCTCCCTTCCCACAGCCCCAGATGCTCAGGCCTTTATCCTCCACAGGCTCTCAGCCAGGTGGCTTGCCCGGTCTTGGTACTTTGGGTGGCAGCTCTACCACCATCACCCCACCAGCCCTGGCACTGCTGTCATCGGCTTCCATCTTGGGGGCCACCGCCAGTCCAGTCAGGCAATGCCCGCAGGAGGCTACCGCCATCTCCTCCTCACTGGTGTTGCCACTGTTTCCTTCCTTGGGGTCTCCTTCCCCCCAGGTGCTGGCTTCTCCTGTAAGGCCAGCTCCAGTGGACCCTTTGCCTGGTTACGCTAGGCTGACACCCACTGGGCCACCACCAGTACAGCCACAACCCTAGCCTTTGGGTCCGTCACTGTCGTTGCCACTGCCGCAGCCTATGCCTGTTGGCCCATCACCGGATTGATATCTGGCACTGGGTGGGACAATGCTTGGGTACATTTCACCGGCTCCTCAGCCGACATTCCCTAACCCACCATCCCTTCCATTCCTGCTGGTGTATAACATAGCACCCCAGGTGGATTACAAGGCCCTTTTTTCAGCATGGTGTTCTTTCATGTAAAAGTAGACCTCCGCTCCTCAGGGCCCACATCCAGCATCCCCTCCCACCACTCTCTGCAGGACCCTCAGCCCCGGAATTCTGACCTGGCTGGTTCCAATGAGCTCTGGATGTCGGGTCTTCAGGGGTGTTACCTGATGTCAGTTCAGGCTCTAAAGGGGACGATCGCCTGCCTCTGACGCCAGTCCCGGACAGGGTCTTCCTTCTTTCCAGGCAAGTCTTCAGTGGGGGAGGACCAGGCTAAGGAGGTGCCAAAGTCCCCTCCTGATGACCAATGCTTCATGGATGTTATGCGTCACATCCAGTCTATGATGGGTTGGGAGACCAAAGAACAGGACCTAGAGAGATGCCGCTGGCTAGCTACCTCAGGCAATGGGATGCCCTCTCTTTGATGGTGCCCCCTATAAATGACTCCTACGAGGATGTTCCCAAGGCAACCTGGGCCCACCACTGTACTACCCCACCTTTGCCTAAAAAGGCAGATTGCCTCTACCATGCCCCAGCAGGCAAGCCCTTTCTGCGCAGCCACCTTAAAGTGGATTCTGTGGTGATTAATGCAGTGCATGATCATACTAAGAATCCCAAGCACCTCAGTACACTCCCACAGACTGGGAATCCAGGCAACTGGATCACATTGGCAAGCATGTCTTTGCCTCTACTACTTTGGCAATTAGGGCCATCAACTATTTGGCCCATATGGTCCAATATCAGAATGTCCTATGGGACTAAGCCAGGGATTTGGTCCAGATATTGCCTGAAGATGCCACTAAGGTGCAGCTCACCCAGCTTCTCAAGTCCTGCTTGGATGTCACCAATTATGTCCTCCGGGTGGCTTATGATGCTGTCGATGCCTCCAGGTGTGGAGTGGCTGCTGGGGTCTGCCTCTGGTGCCATTCTTGGCTCTGGGTATCTGGTTTTGCCCTGGATGTGCAGGCTAGTATTTTGGATGCCCCCTTCCTGTCCTTTTTAAGGGTGATGTCCAGGACATCATTTCTACCTTACAGGAGTCTGGCCGGGCCCTCAAGTCAGTCCATTCACTCTGTCACACACACTCTAGAGCGGGCCAACGTCAGTCTTTTTGTAGGCTCGCCCACAAGCAAACTCGGGGCCAGCCTGCCAAGGGTCAGCAGAAGTGCAAGGCCACAGAAGTCCCTGCTGCCGTCAGAGCTGCCAGAGCTCCCACAGCCCCTCTGTCTGCACCCACCCCCACCTCCTGACTCCTTACCCGACCCCCCCATCCCAACCGAGGATCCAAGGGAGGTGGTCAGGGATCAGTCCTCCCTCCACCTGGATGGGTGGAGGCAAGTGATCACAAACAATTGGGTGCTCCAGATCATAGCTCACGGTCACACTCTGGAATTCATAGAGTGTCCACCTGAAATCCTCCGGTCCACTCTTTTTACCCTCCAGCACACCTGTCTCTGGTTTGGGAGGAAATTCAAAAAAGAGCCATAGAGCCTATCCCTCAAGCTCAATGGGGAGGGGGTTTTACTTCCACTTCTTCCTCATCCCCAAAAAGACTGGGGATCTTCGGCCCATCCTTGACCTGAGACAACTGAATCTGTACATTGAGTACAAGCACTTCAGGATGGTCACCCTTCAGGGACTGTTACCACTGTTGCACCAGGGAGACTGGCTCTGTTCTCTGGACATGCAGGATGCTTACCTGCATATCCGGGTCTTTCCTGCTCATCGTCACTTCCTTCACTTTCACTTTCAGGAAGCCCATTTTCAGTTTTGGGCCCTCCCTTTTGGCCTTTCCTCAGCCCCCCCCGGGTATTTACAAATGCCTGGCAGTGGTGGCTGCAGCATTGAGAAGGTAGGGCTTCCATGTGTTCCCCTACCTGGACAACTGACTGCTTGCAGCTCCCTGGAGGGATTGTTTGGTTCAGACCCTGGAATCAACCTTCAGTCTTTTCCAGGCCTTGGGGATCATCATACACCTGACAAAGTCCAGCCTCTGTCCTTGCTAGCACCTCCAGTACATTAGGGCAGTCCTGGACACCAGTCAGGGCAAGGCCTTTCTGCCTGAAGGTGGAGCGGAGCGACTGATGGCACAGGCCAAGCTGGTTTTCTTCAGTCGGCAGGTCCAAGCAAGTGTCTTCCTTTGCCTTCTGGACCACATGGCAGTGACAGTCGCCACAGTCCCCTTGGCCCGGTTGCACATAAGAGTCCCTCAGTAGACCTTGAGGGTCCAGTGGGATCAGCATGCCGATGACCTAGACCAGCTAGTCATGGTCTCCGACTAGTCAGAGGGCTCTGTCGTGGTTGCTGGACCAGGTCAACCTCCTTTGGGGAGTCCCTTTTTAGCTCCAGACCCCCCTTCCCGACAGGTTCTCACGACAGATGCATCCGGCCTGAGCTGGGGCGCTCATCTGGTCGAACATCAGATCCAGGGTACCTGGTCACTAGTGGAACAGGATCTCCACATCAATGTCCTGGAGATGCGGGTGCTTCTTTACGCCCTGCAAGCCTTTCAGACTCATCTCCTTCCTGGTCCACTGCTGGTGCAGATGGACAACATGTGTGTGGTGTACTACAGCAACAAGCGGAGGGGGGAGCCCATTCTTACTGGCTGTGTGTTGGTAGGTGATGACAGTCTGGTTCTGGGCCATCGAGCACCATCTGGAGCTCTTGGCCATTTATGTTCCAGGCATCCAAAACATATTGGCTTACTGTCTCAGCCACTCCAGGTCATGGGCTCACGAGTGGAAACTTCTAACCTCAGTTATTGAAGACCTCTGGGACAAGTGGAACGATCCCAAGTTGGACCTTTTTGCCTCCCCACTCAACGCAAAACTGCTGCTTTTTTGCTCGCTCAATCCCAGGCCTGGAGTTTTCTGGCAAGACATATTGTCCCTCTCTTGGAATGGGAAGCTTCTGTTTGCATTCCCTCCCTTTCCACTTCTGCAGAGGGTTCTACTCCAGCTCCAGTTGGAAGGGGCAGAGATGATTCTCATAGCTCCCTTCTGCCCATGTCAGATTTGGTTTCCCCTGCTGCAACAGCTAGCTGTGGAAACTCTGGTGTCCTTGCCCCTGTGCACTGGCTTGTTCTCCCAGGACTAGGGCACCCTGGTCCACCTGGACCTCAAGTCCCTGTATCTCTATGCATGGCTCCTGCAGACCTAACTATTGCCCGCTTTGGGGTGTCCTTAGGGTCTCTGATGTCCTGGTGGTGGCCAGGATGCCCTCCACCAGGGCTACTTAAGCTATGAAATGGAAACACTTCTCCATTTGGGCCGCTGCTCGCTACTTGGATCCATTCACCTGCCCGGTGAATCAGGTTTTGGAGTACCTCCTTTCCCTTTTGGATTCAGGCCTGGGGTACTCCTCTCTTAAGGTGCACCTTCCTGCCATCTCTGTGTACCATGCACCTATTGATGGCAAAGCTGTCACCCAGTTTGATGTGTCCTGCACATTCCTGTGTAACCCCTAGGTGGCACTATCCCAAGGGCTACTACTCTTGCGTGCTTGGCTAGTAGCAGGTTAAGGGGCCTGGGTAATGGAAACGGGTGCCTCCACCTGGAGATCAAGGTTGTTAGTGGTCAAGCTAACCTGGGCACAGCCCTCCGGGACACTGCAAACCCCCTGTTTCCCTTCTAGTGGCCTGAACAATATACAATAATTACTTTCACAATGACCCTTATTCACCAGGCAATTACCCACACTGTTTGCACATACCACCAGGGCTGGTTCCTGTAGCTTGACCCTGGGGACCCCTGTAAAACAAGGTTTAGAACAGCAAATAGCAACAGTACAATTCTTTTGGCACAAACTGGAACCACACTCAGGTTAAATGCAAACAAAGTTAAACCTGATTTATTCAGGGGACTTGAACAAGGGAAGGGTGTAATCAGGTTGATTTGTTTAAAAGCTATATTAATCAGACAGTTATGCATGCAGTTCAGAGTCACACTCTGGGTACCCAGGTAGGAAAACGGTGGGTTAGCCAGGAACGTTGCAGCTGGTTGGGGCCCTTTGATGGAAGAAAGCAACATGCATAACACATACTATTTGTAATCCAGAGCCGGAGGGCTCAGTTCGTGAAAGAAAAGGCAACAAGACAATCAGATGACAACACTTTTAGATTTAGCTGTTGTTGCAGGGAGCTAACCTGATGTTTACTCACGATACCCAATACTGGACACAGGCAGGATGAAATCGAGACTGCAGGATGTTGAGTTGGAGTGCCCAGAGAAGCAGGGCCTACACGAATCACCGAGGCGTTCCTGTTCAAGTCGTTGAGCAGGGGCTGATCCCCAGGCTGGTCTCTCATCAATGACTTTCTCTGCGTAGCAGGTATTCTGGCTGGGCCAGTGTAGCAGGACCCAGGCAAACGGAAATGGATACAGATTTAGTCCGTGGAGCTGGATACAGCCTCCACCAAGCAAAACACAGTTCAGACACACAGTGGGGAACCAAATCATGACCCACTATAAGCACACAGCACATTCACATGTAATGAAATTCCACTGTAGCAGGCAAATGACTCTCCGGTCGCAATTACAGAGTCTCTGCACAATCCAGGAGTTCAGAGGTAGCTGGAAGTCCTGACAGGCTGATCCCATTCAGCAAATCTTCGGTCTTCTTCAGGTTAAAGACTGGTCACAGTTCAGTGGCTTAATTCGCTCTCCAAATTTGGATTCAGTCCAAAAAAAAAAACACAAGTTCCCTCTCAGGAACAGCAGGCAGGCATGCAGGCCAAACTCAGGCCTTTCCACAGTCCTCCCGTGCGAATCCACTATGGATTGCTGCTCGAACTATCTCGAGCTGTTACTTCTTCACTTTCCAACTCAGTTCCAACTGAAACTGCAAGCAGTGTGGGACTTTCCCCATGATCCAAAAGGTTTGGTTGGTTGATCTGTCTGTCAGTCACAACAAGTGGCTCCCCCTCCAGGTTATTTTAGGCACCAAAAGCCCAAAACTACAATACCTACAAGTTTTGGCCCCACCAAGCCCCTGTAGGCAGGCTTCATTTTAACGTCCCAAGTGTACTGATTGGCCCATACTGCAGTCCAGGACCAAAATGATGGAAACAAACAGAACTGTCCACGCTGCAAAGAAGGCAGGTTAGAACAAACTGCAATATTATTACTACTCTAACAAATGATCAGCAAACAAGTACATCTTCTAACAGAGCTCCCTCTCAGATTAATTATGACTGCAATCCAGGCAGCTCTTAAAGAGACAGTACAGAGGCTATACAGGCACTCTCTTGCAATACATTTAAACTGCTAAAATGCAGAACACCATCCTGGCAGTGAGCATTTAGGCAAGCTCAAGGAAGACTTTTCGGGAACCCCCATTTGTAGTGGGGTTACACCAGTGAGGCATTTTGCATCTGAAACCTCCCATTTGGGACCCGGTTCCTCCATGGGACTTCAACTTAATGTTGGAGAAACTCACTTTACCTCCCTTTGAACCAGCCGTGAGTTGTGAACTGTGTTTTCTGTTGTGAAAAGCGCTCTTTTTAGTTGCTGTTACTTCTGCTCGAAGGATTTCCAAGCTACAGACTCTGATGTGTAAAGAGCCTTGTTTGTTTTTTCTTAAAGAAAGGGTGTCTTACATACTAATCCTAAGTTTTTACCTAGGGTGGTGTCTGAGTTTACTTTAAATCAATCCATCCACCTTCCAGTTTATTTTCCTGAGTATTCCAGTCAGGGGGAGGCTTGCTCCATACTTGGATGTTTACAGAATGTCGCTGTATTATATGAACGGCATGAAGTCTTTGAGGAAACTGACCAGTTGTTTGTTTTGTTCACTCCCAAGAGAGAGTACGTTTCTGTTTCCAAACACTGTTTATCTAAGTGGTTAGCTAACTGCATTGTTTATTGCAACCGCCAAGTACAACAGACCCATTCCGGGAGTGGTCGAGGACCATTCCACCAGGGGTATGGCTGCCTCCACAGCCTGTTTCAAAAATGTGTCTGCTGCTTACGTCTTTGCAGCTGCCACCTGGAGTTCTGTCCACAGTTTCATCAAGTGCTACAGTCTGGACATCGCCTCTAGGTGTAGACCCAGTTTCAGCCTGGCAGTTCTTCAAGGCCTTCTGTCATGAGCTCTTGACTGCTGACTTGTCCTCCTCCCGGTGATGTTATCCTCGTGATACCAGTACTGCTTGGGACTCAGTCCTACCAGTGTGGCCTGCTGCAAGAGCCTTCCTCGAAGTAAGATAGTACAGTTACGTAAGAACTTACCGTAACAGCAGATTTTTGAGAGAGGATCTTGCAGCAGGCCCTACTTTCTCTCCCTACTTCCCCCTGCTGTTCCTTCTCCATTTACCTTCTTCTGCCTGTCTTTTGGCTCTCAGGAAACATTCTTGGTTCTCTTTCAGCTGCTTGTATGGGGTCTCTGGCAGGAGAACTGAGGTGGTGTGAGGGTCCGCCCTCCTATATAGGCTATGCTGACGTCAGTTGACTGACGTAAGCAGGGGGCGGTCCCCCATGATAGATTGCTAACTAGACGTTTTCTATGTGGTCCTAGTGCCTGGTGGCTTAGTTACCGGTGTGGCCTGCTACAAGAGCGTCTCTCAAAGATCTACTGTTACAGTAAGTTCTTACGTAACTGTAGTGTTTCTGCATGCCTTTCTTCCCTTCTCTCTTCTTCAGTGAGTTCTCATCAGGCTGCAGATGGAGGGGGCAACCATGGTTCTCATTGCCCCATTTTGGCCTCACCAGATTTGGTTTTCTCTGCTTCAGCAACCTTGCAGTGGAGCCTCCAATATCTCTTCCACTGTGCATGGGCTTGCTCTCCCAGAAGCAGGGCACCCCGTTCTACCTGGACGTCAGGTCGCTCCATTTTCATGCGTGGCTCCTGAGGACCAAGCCATTTCTCGCTTTAGGATCTCCCCCAAGGTGGTAGAGGTCTTGGTGGCAGCATGGAAGCCTTCCACCAGAGCCACTTACTCTATGAAGTGGAAGCGTTTTTCCATTTGGGCTGCGTTGCACCTCCTGGATTCCTTCACATGTCCAGTCAATCAGATTCTGGAGTACCTGCTGTCCCTTTCAGATGCAGGCCTGAAGTACTCATCCATTAAGGTACATCTGTCTGCCATCTCTGCATATCATGTACCTGTTGATGGGTTATCGGTGGCCCAGCTAGATTTGGCCTGTACCTACTTTACTTTAGAGGTATTCTGCATTTGAAACCCCCAATCCATAACCCTGTCATGGCTTTGGACCTCAATTTTGTGTTAGAAAAGTTCACCCTGCCTCCTTTCCAACCAGCCACAAGTTGTGAGCTACGCTATCTGTCATGGAAAGCATTGTTTTTAGTTGCTGTTACTTCCGCTCAGAGGATTTCTGAGCTTCAGGCCCTCATGTGTAAGAACTAAGAAGCCTTATTTTGTTTTTCACAAAGACAGGGTGTCTTTACATACTAATCCTCAGTTTCTCCCTAAAGTGGTATCTGAGTTTACTCTGAACCAATCCATCCATCTTCCTGTTGATTTTCTGGAGCATGCCAATCCAGGTGAAGCTTTGCTCCACAGTTTGAATGTGCATAGGATTTTGCATTATTATATGCACAGAACTAAAGAGGTCAGGAAGTCCTCTCGTTCGCCCAATGCAAAGAGGGCACACCCGTTTCTAAGCAGTGCTTGTCCAAATGGTTGGCCAACTGCATTACTTTTTGTTACCGGAAGTATGACATGGAGCTTCCTGGTGTTGTTCACAGCCATTTCACTAGGGGGATGGCTGCCTCAATAGCCTGTTTCCGTAGTGTGTTAGCTGCAGAAATCTGCAAGCCAGCCACTTGGAGTTCTTGTCACACTTTCACTAAGCACTATAGCTTGGACATCGCCTTCAGGTAAAGAGCTAATTTTGGCCTGGTGGTGGTGCTGGACCTGCTTTCTTAGGTGTTTTCACCTCCACCCGACTGTATAGTTCTGTTAGGTTTAGAACTGCTTGCTACTTGTCCTACCTGTGATGGCCTGCTGCAAGAGATTCCCTGATGTAAGATAGTACAGTTACATAAGAACTTACCGTAACAGTAGATCTTCGAGGTGATCTCTAGCAGTAGGCCTTGCTTTTCCTGCCTTCCTTCCCCCTGCATTTTTTCTCCTGTTCTGCTTCCTCTCCTAGAGGAGACCTTCAGTCTTCCCATTTCCTATTACCTTGTACCTTGAACTTCAGATTCCTCCTCGGTTCCCTCAGCCAGGTATTCTGGGGTCTTCAGCGAGAGAACTTGGGAGGATGCGGGGCCACCCACCTATATAGGGTAGCTGACATCAGAGAGTAACATCGGAGGTGGGCGGACCCTACTGGTAGACTGCTAGCTAGAAAGGTTTCCATGTAGTCCTAGTGTCTGATGGCAGAGTCCTACTTGTGATGGCCTGCTGCAAGAGATCCCTTGAAGATCTTCTGTTACAGTAAGTTCTTACGTAACTGTACATTTTAACCTGTTTCACTGATTTTGCACACTTCTTGATTCTGAGCACTGTCACTTTAAATTGTGGACTATTTGTGTGTTTTTGGTGAGTGAGGCTGGCCAACCTTGCCAAAGCACGCCAGCATGACACCAATCAGGCTGTTGAACTGTCTGTACTTTTTCCACCTATGTTACACTTCTATTTGGAATCATAAACTCTGTAATAGAGGTTTTATCTTACTGCTTACAATTGGTGGATAGTGCAGTCCTTTTTTCTGCCTGAAGCATCATACTTACCCAGCATTCTATAGGCCATTTTCAATTCTAAATTGTGATTACAAAATAGTCATGGCCATATGGCAGCCTGCCTGAACCCCCTTCTTCAGTTGAGGCTGGATGGGGACCAGGCTGGATTCGTTAGGCATCAGCTGGCATATGACATCGTACACCATATGCTGCTCCTACTGGAATATGCTTGGAGGCATTCCATTCCTCCTTGTACTCACCAGCCTCAACACAGAAAAGGCATTTGTCTGGGTCTCATGGCTCTTTTCTGTGGCAGGTGCTCTTGGCTTTTGACTTTCTGGAGGAGTGGGTTGAGTTACTGAAGGGGATACCAATCACCACAAGCTTGTGTTAAAGTTAATGGCTCCCTGTCAAAACCTATCACCCTGGAGCGAAGTATTCATCAAGGTAGGCCCCTATCTCCCCTCCTCTTTGTCTCACCATTGCTAGTACACAGAGAACTTCTATAGAAGGCATCCTGATTGAAAGATGGGAGTATAAAATAGCATTATTTACGGATTACATTTTGCCAACTTTGCTCTCACCGGAGAACTCCCTTTCCCAAATATGGGATCTCTTAAGTCAGTCTGAATCATTAGCAAGGTTCTGCCTCAATATACTAAAGACTGAGATGCTGCTCTTTAACTATACCCCATCACCCAGGATTTGGTCCCTCTTTTCATTCCACTGGACTTGGAGCACTATAAAGTACCTGGGTGTCAATATTACCAGAAGTCAGGAGCACCTAGAGCTTCATTTTGAGTAAATCACTAGAAACATACAAAGACTTTGACAGCAGATAAGGACCGCTTGGCCCACCAAGTCTGCCATCTTCCCAACCTATTGGAGAATTGTCTACCACCCACTCTGTGAAAAAATACTTCCTCACATTACCCCTGAGCCATCCCCCCCATCTTCAAATTGTGCCCCCTTGTTCTTGTACATCTCTTTTTCTGAAAGATGCTACCCTCTTGGACTTTGTTGATTCCCTTGAGGTACTTAAAAGTTTCTATCATGTCCCCCCCTCTCCCTCCTTTCCTCAAGGGTATACATATTAAGCTCCTCTAGTCTCTCTTCTTGTGGCTTCTGTTGCAGACTCTGTACCATTTTAGTTGCCCTCCTCTGGACTGCCTCCATCCTGTCTATGTCCTTGCGGAGATGGGGTCTCCAGAACTGCACACAGTACTCCAGATGTGGTCTCATCAACTGTCTGTACAGAGGGATAACAACTTCCTGTTTTCTACTGGTGATGCCTCACCCTATACATCCCAGTATCCCCCCAGCCATCCCTACTGCCTTCTCACATTGCTTGCTTACTTTTAGGTAATCTGATATGACTATCCCCAGGTCCCTTTCCATTTTTGTTGTTGTTTTACCCCCATTGTGTACTCTTCCCCTGGGTTTTTGTTTCCCAGGTGCAATAACTTGCACTTCTTTGTATTGAATCTAAGCTGCCATACTTGTGACCATTCCTCCAACATTGCCAAGTCCCTTCTCATCCTCCCCGGCCCCATGTATCAACCCTGTTGCAGATCTTTGTTGTCTGCAAATAGGCATACCTTTCCTTCAAGTCCCTCTGCAATGTCACTTATAAAGACATTAAAAAGGACCGGACCCAATACTGAACCCTTTTGTACCCCACTAATAACCCCCCTTTCTTTGGCATGGACTGCATTTACTATTACCCTATGTGTCCTGTTGTCCAGCCAATGTTTTTCCCAGGCTACCACCCTGGGTCCCACTCCCAAGCTGGCTAATTTGTTTATTAATCTTTTGTGTGGGACTGTGTCAAATGCCTTGCTAAAGTCTAGGTAGGCCATGTCCACAGCCCCTTCCTGGTCTACTACTTTGGTCACCCAGTCAAAGAAATTGATTAGATTCGTCTGACGTGACCGTCCCACTGTGAATCCATGCTGCCTTGGGTCCTGTGCCACGCTGGCCTCTAGGTACCCAACAATTCTTTCTTTCAGAAGTGATTCCATCATTTTCCCTACCACTGAGGTCATGCTAACAGGTCTGTAGTTTCCTGCCTCTGCTTTGCTTCCACTTTTGTGAAGGGGAATCGCATGCACCTTCCTCCAGTCCTTAGGTACTACACCATCCTCCCATGATTTGTTAAAAAGGGTAGTCAGTGGTGTCACTAGCTCTCCCCTTAGTTCTTTTAGAATTCTGTGGTGAATCCCGTCAGGCCCCATTGCTTTGTCCACTTTCAGTTTTAAGAGATCTTACTTTGAGAGGGTTCCTTCAGTAGGTCATCACATATAGGATTAATGCCACCTGGCATCTGGCCACATGGCAGTATTTTTCTAGCAATACCTGACGGAGGACTGCCCACCCGATGTCACGTGACCGACATCAGTGCGACACTATATAGTGGATGGTCCCCACGCCCACCCTCCAGTTCTTTCCCACCATCGCTTCATGTCAGTCGCATTGCAGACTTCCCAAGTGATCATCATTGAAAGTGCTTTTGCCTCGATGGTTTTCACTGTGTTTTTTTCTTCAAGTTTTTTAATTTTCTTCTATGTCTTCACTGAAGAAAAAGTGTTCCACCTGTGGAACACAAATTCCACATAAGGACGGCCATGTGAAGTGTGTGATCCGCTTAGACCTAGACCACCCAGTCTCTTTTTGCCCAGACTGCCAGCCTTTTAACCAAGCCACATGCAAAAGGAGGCAGCAGGCTCTGGAGGCCCATCTTTTGAAGACCTGGCTGGCATCTTTAGAAAAGCAGATAGAGTGATCCGATCTTCCTCTTCATCTCCTTCCAAAAAAGATCAGAGGAAAGAGAAACATAGGGAGTGGGAGTGCTCCGCAGAGGGGTCCCAGACTGAGCCTCTTGGCCCTCGACCAGCAAGGCTTCTTCCCAGCCACCGCCTAAGGCCAAGTCAGCTCCGGACGGTAAGTTGGACAAATCTTCCTCTTAGGGTAAGTCGGCCGCCAGCTCCTCCGACGGCCACACCACGCCTGCCATTAAGATGGCCCCCGGCTCCTCCGGGGACCACCCGGCCCGCTGGTAAGACAGCTCCTCAGGCTTCAGAGACCTGCACAGCACTAGCCACTAAGATGGCAGGGGGCTCCTCCCCCTTCCGCCCTGTTCCGTCTGGTCAGATGCCCGTCCCTGGCAGGCGCTCAGAAGCGGCTCTCCTGTCGGGGCCTGATGGCGCTCAACCCGAGGTCCAGCAGAGTCCGGGGGAGACTGTCCCTCTTCCCACATCCACTTCGTTGATAGCTTCCCCTGCTCAGGCCACTTCCTTGGGTGACGATAGTGCAGAACCCCTGGACGTCAACCACACCTCTGGGTCTGTTCCACACTCTCCTGAAGGGGTCGCAGGGAAGAAGACTCCTCCTCAGCCATCTGGCCCTACTCCAGAGGTCCCTCCTATCCCTTCTGGTCGGATCACTCCCGACCTAATGCCTGTCCCGGTCGAGATCCTTCCGCCGGATCCGGCAATGGTTCCTCCAATGCCACCCCCCTCAAGATGACAGTCTCTGAGCCTGGGCCCAGCCGTCTGCCCCAGCCTTCAGCTCCAGTGCCAGATGAGGTCCCTCTGTTGGGTCCCCATCGCTTGGCTCCGACATCGGATCCCATTACGGCACCGGATAGGGTGGTGCCAGTCCCGATGATGGTGGCCCTGATGCCGGCTCCCCTGATGCCGGACCTGCCGCCGATTTATACGACAGTGGGCCCTATGTGGGTTCCCCCTCCATCAGATCTTCTGACATTGGGCCTCTACTCACGACCCCGGATTGTCCCGCATTACCCCATGGGGTATCCTGAGGACCATCTTCTGGCTGGTCCTCCTCCAGATTGGAGTGGAGAGGGGTAGTACTTCCCGGGATATGGTCAGTAGCCGGGATATGGCTATTTGGGTTACCAGGGGTATCACTACCCTCCTTCCCGATAATCCCTCCACCTCCTCCACCTCCTCCCCCCCTCCTCAATCTCCTCCTCCACCTCCTCCACAAGCCCCAGTTCAACCGGACTTCAAGACTCTTATTCAGTCTTGGTGGCAGAGGGCGAACTCGGAGCTGGTATCTGACCTAGAGAGCAGACTCCCACCACTGTGCTCTCCTAGGTCTCTTTCCCCGAGGAGTTTGTCTTCTTCCACGGTTCACATCCTTTGGGCCACTCACAAGGACATTATGCTATCGGATCTTGGAGACCATCTGATTGTGGGGGATGATGATGATGATGAGGAGGAGGATGGCAACGAGTCACCGGAAGAACCCTCAGATCATGAGTCTATGGTCCCTAAGGGCAAGGTTTCCACCAAATCCCCACCGGAGGATCCTGCCTTTTCAGACCTCCTAAGGTCCATGCAGAATTATTTTGAGTGAGAGTCAGAGAAGCAGGACCCGATGCTGGAGAGACTCGCTGAACACCTGGATCTGAAGCCTCTGTCCCTGATCCCCGTTCTCCCATGGATAGGACCTCACCTCTATGGTCTGGCAGATGCCGCATTCCATCCTGGCTGTCACCAAGAGGGCGGACAGGGTTTACCGGACACCCAAGGATGCTCCGTTCCTCAATGCTCATCCGAAGGCAGACTCCGTTATGATTTCAGCTGCTCATGACCGCTCTTCAGCGTCAAAGCACATGAGCACCTCTCAGCCAGACAAGGAGTCGAGGCAGATGGACCAGTTCAATAAGAAGGTCTATTTTTCGGCCACATGTACGCTTGGTCCCTTAATTATGTAGCCCACATGGTGTTGCACCAGAAAGCTACCTTGTCCAGGCTCGAGGCCCGGATCCAATCTATGGAACCTTCGGATCTCAAGGAGGAGCTCACCAAGGAACTCCGCCTGTCTTGTTTTCTTGCAGGCATGCATTGCAGGTTACTTACGACTCTGTCAGCTCAGTAGCTTAAGCCTCGGCGACTACCATTGCTTTGAGATGACAGGCCTGACTTTGCATCTCTGGCCTCGCAAAATGAGGTCCAGTTTACTATTCAGGATGCCCCCTTTCAGGGCTCGGTGCTGTTTGGTGGCAACACCAAAGACATCATCACCGGTCTCCGGGATAAGGGTCAGACCCCGAGATCAGTGTGGCCCATGTACTGATTGGGTGCCCAACAACAGCAGCAGCCCTTTCGGAAAAGGACCTGGAGGCAGAGGAAGCAGGCCCCAGCTCATCGCCAGGGCAAGCATAAGTCCAAGGGTTCCACCACCCTTCCTGCCTCCAAGAATCAGAGACGTTCAGGGGGCCCTCCCCCTGACCATCCTGCCACCTCCTGACTCTGTTGCACCACCCCCTCCTCAGCCTCAGTGCGAGGAGCTGGTGGCGGGGGAGGTTTACCTGCCACACGCAGGAGTGGCAGGGTATTACCTCTGATGCATGGGTCCTGCAGTTGGTGTCTGCCGGTCACACCATAGAGTTTCTGGAGATTTCACCAGACTCTTCACCAATCCAGTCGTCCTACTCTCGAGACCAGGCTCTTCTCGTCAGAGAAGAAATCAACTCTCTCTTGCTCAAGAAGGTTATAGAGAGCATTCCCCTCAGGCAAAGGGGAAGGGGGTTCTACTCCCACTTCTTCCTGGTTCCAAAAAAGTCAGGCGACATGAGACCCATTCTCGACCTGAGCAGTCTTAACCTGTTCGTCGAGTACAAGAGTACAATTCTCCCTCTGCTGCTGGAGAACCAGTGGCTTTGTGCTCTGGATATGCAGGATGTTTACCTGCACATTCCAATTTTCCCCAGTCACCACCAGTTCCTGCGGTTTTGTTTCCAGGGGGAGCATTTCCAGTTCTGGACCCTCCCCTTTGGTCTGTCTTCGGCACCTCGGGTCTTTACCAAGTGCCTGGCGGTGGTGGCGGCCTTTCTGCGTCACCAGGGCATAGCAGTTTTCCCTGATCTGGATGACTGGCTGATTTCAGCCCCTTCCAGGGATTCTCTTTTGGAAGCTCTACATTTCATTCTGGATCTGTCTCCAAGTTGGGGATTACTGTCAATTTCCCCAAGTTGTCTCTTTCCCCGAATCAGAGACTTCAGTTCATCGGGGCAGTCTTGGACACTGTCCAGAGCAGGGCCTTCCTTCCTTCCTCTGGACAGGGTGGAAACTCTAGTCTGTCAAGCATCAGTGGTGGCCTCATCCAGGACAATTCCAGCAAGGGAGGTCCTTCGCCTTCTTGGTCTGATGGTGGCCTTCATCACTACCATTCCCCTGGCAAGGCTCCATATGAGAATCACTCAGTGGTCCTTGTGGGTACAGTGGGATCAACTCCTGGATGAACTGGACCATCCGATCCTGGTATTTTAAGTAGTCCAGAAAGACCTGCTCTGGTGGAGGGATCCCTGCAACCTTCCTTTGGGTCTCCCATTCAGGAATCCTGTCCCCTTGGCATCTCTGACTACAGATACATCGAATATGGGCTGAGGGGCGCATTTGGGGGAGCACCAAGCACAGGGACTTTGGTCCAGCTCAGAGGAATTGTTGCACATTAACGTTCTGTAGATGAGGGAGGTCTTGTACGTGCTTCAGGTGTTCCAGACTCTTCTCCCCAAGAGATCACTGCTCATCCAGATGGACAATATGTCAGTAGTCTGGTATCTCAACAAACAAGGAGGAACTCACTCATACCCTCTCTGCAGGGAAGCAAGGAGAGTGTGGAACTGGGAAGTCCAGCATGATCTATCCTTAGTGGACGTGCATGTTCCAGGCATTCCAAACGTCCTGGCAGACACTCTCAGCAGATCTCGAACCCTCAGTCACAAATGGGGACTAAGTCAGGAAGTGGCAGAGTCTCGCTTCTTAAGGTGGGGGCCTCTGGAACTCGACCATTTCACCTCCCCAGTCAATGCAAAACTTCACAGTTTTTGCTCGCTCGTTCCAGGGCATGGTGCTTTCTGGCACAATGCATTGCCTTTTTCTTGGACAGGGAAATTTTTGGACGCCTTCCCTCCGTTTCCCATTTTCCAGAGGGTTCTCCTCAAGTTTCAGGCAGAGAAGGCACATATTATTCTCATCACCCCCATGTGGCCGAGACAGATTTGGTTCCTGCTTCTGCAACAGTTAGCGGAGGAACCATCGGTTTCACTTCCTAAGACTCACAGCCTCTTGACACGGAATCAAGGCTGGCTCATCCATCCGGGCTCAGAACCCTGCACCTTCATGTATGGCTCCTGCAGACACAGTAGCCTCTTGCTTCGGGGTCTCCTTTTGAGTTGCCCAGATACTGGTTGAGGCTAGAAAGCCATCTCCCTGTTCCACCTATGCTATGAAGTGGAAACATTTTTCCATTTAGGCGGCGTCCAAAGACTGGAACCCTTTCTCTTGTTCTGCCCTACAAGTCATGGAATACCTCATTCATCTGTCAGATTTGGGCCTATCCTGTTCCTTCTTAAAGGTCCATCTTTCAGCTATTTCGGCATACCATGAGCTGGTGGATGGTAAACCCGTGGCTCAGTTGGAAGTCTCAAAAACCTTTCTGAAAGGGATTCTCCATCTGAAACCTCCCATCCATAGCCCCACACCACCTTGGGATTTGAACTTTGTGTTGGAGAAGCTCACTCTTCCACCTTTTGAACCAGTGATGAGCTGTGATTTACACTTCCTGTTCTGGAAGTCATTGTTTTTAGTTGCGGTTACCTCAGCTTGAAAAATTTCGGAGCTTCAGGCTCTGGTTTGTAAGGAGCCTTATTTAATTTTCCATAGGGACTGGGTGGTCCTCAGGAAAAATCCTAAGTTTTTGGCTAAGGTAGTTTCAGAGGTCATACTGAATCAATGAGTGGAGCTCCCTGTATATTTTCCAGCCCCTGCAAATAGAGGTGAGCACTCCTGCACACTATGGACGTGCATTGTGCTCTCTGATGTTATACTCATCGTACAAAAGAGTTTCGTAAGGATGATCAACTGTTTGTCTCTTTTGCTCCAAGATCTTTGGGCAAAGCTGTTTCTTAGAAGTGCCTGTCCAATTGGTTGGACAATTGCATTCGCTTTTGCTATCAGAAGTATGATAAGCCTCTGCCGGGGCCCGTGAGAGGTTATTCTACTAGGGGCATGGCTGCTTCCACAGCTTTTTTGTGTAACATGTCAGCAGCTGATATCTGTACAGCAGTAATGTGGATTCTGTCCATACCTTTACCAAACACTACAGTCTGGACATTGCTTTTAGGAGGAGGACAGGTTTTGGCCTAGGTGTTATGCAGGGCCTTCTGTCCTAGACTGGTTCCACTCTGTGTTTTTCCTTGGTTGTTGGAGTTTTCTCCTCCTCCCTGGTTTCTCTTGGTCTCTGTTAGGAGGGACTGCTTGGGATTCAGTCCTATAGGTGATGACCTACTGAAGGAACCCTCTCGAAGTAAGACAGTACAGTTATGTAGGAACTTACTGTAACAGTACATCTTCGAGAGAGGATCCTTCAGTATGTCATATTTTTCCCACCCTCCTTCCCCCCTTTTTATTTAGGGACTCCAGACTCTATTTCCTCCTGCTGTCAGGCCTATTCCAGGCTCCAGTGGGAGAACTGCAGGGCGGGCATGGGGACCGTCCACTATATAGCGTCATGCTGATGTCTGTCATGTGACGTCAAGTGGGTGGTCCCCCAACAGGTATTTCTAGAAAAAGTCTGCCATGTGGCCAGATGCCAGGTGGTGCTAGTCCTATATGCCATGACCTACTGAAGGAACCTCTCTCGAAGATCTTTACTGTTACGGTAAGTTCCTATGTAACTGTACTTTCTTTCGGAACCCTTTCTTCTGTGAAAGGACTGGTATCGAGCCCCCTATCCAGAGTGCTTCTATAGATTGGATTAGGTACCTCCCCCTCCTCTTCTTTTGTGAATACTGAGAAGAAGTGTTGCGTTCAGTATCCTGCTTTTCACTGTTCCTCTCTGCCCACCCACCCTCCCTGTTATTAAGCCTCACTATCCCTCCCTTGGTCTTTCTTTGCTCCCTAATGTACCTATAAAAGGTTTTATCCCCCTTCTTAACTGAGTTGGCTATCTTTTCCTCGGTTTGGGTCTTTGCTATTCTGACTGCCTTCCCCGCTTCCTTCTGCTTTAACTGGTACAGTTCTCAGTCCTGCTCCTTTTGTGTTTCCTTATACTTCCTGAATGCTATATTTTTCTCCCCAACCTTCCCTGCCACCTCTTTTGAGAACCATAGTGTTTTTTTTCTTTCGTTTTGATTTATTTATTTGCTTCACACAAAGGCTTGTTGCCTCTGTGATGGCAGTTTTGATGTTTCCCCCTTGTTCCTCCACCCCTCCTTCTTGCCTATTTGCTAGTGCTTTTCTGAGGCACTCTCCCAATTTGACAAAGTCAGCCCTCCTAAAGTCCAGTACCCTCACTTTTGTATGGCTTGACTCCGCGGCTGTGTTTATCATGAACCACACTGTTTGGTGGTCACTTGTTCCCAGATCGCTACCCACTTCTAGATCTGAGATCCTTTCTCTATCCCCGTTTGAGAGTTACCAGGTCTAAGATTGCTCCCTCCCGAGTGGGTTCCATCACTAGCTGACTGAGGCATGTCCCCTGTAGGGCATCGAGAATGACCGTGCTCTTGGACGTGGCTGCAGAAAAGGTGCTTCAGTTAATATCTGGCATATTCAGGTCCCCCATCAACAATATCTCCCCTTTCTCTGCCATCCTAAGGATGCCTTCTATCATTTCCTTGTCCACTTCCTCCCCCTGAGATGGAGGTCTGTATACAACCTCTGTGCGGATTGTGGTGCCATTTCCGCTCTCCAGGGTGACCCAGAGTGCCTCCTCTCCTCCATGTTTACCCTTTAGTTCCATTGCTTTGATCTCTTCACTTAGGTAGAGAGCTCCTCCTACCCCCCTTCTACTCTCCCTGTCCCTCCTGTAGATTGTGTACCCTGGTATGTTGACATCCCAGTCATGGTTCTTTGTGTACCATGTTTCTGTGACTGACACAATATCCAGGCAACCTTCTTCCATCAACGCCACTAGTTCAGGGAGCTTGTTGCCTAGACTATGGACATTGGTACTCATTACCCTCCATTTTTTGATGGCCTTACCCCTTTTTGCCCCATCCCTGTCCTTACTGCCTTTGTCTTTTTCTCCATTTACCTCAGCTTTTCTCCTTATTGACTTCTCTATCCTGGTGTTTGACTCACTAACTACCTTGATTTTTTTGGGGGGGTGGCTAGGATTTCCCTGCTCCTTTTCAGTGCCTCACCCCTTGACTAGTTTAAATGCTTGCCAATGAAGCATTTAAACTGATCACCTAGGATCCTGGTTCCCCTCCTGGACAGATGCAGACCATCACACCAATATAGTCCTGCATCCCTCCAGGTGGACCCCCAGTTCCAAAAGAAGCCAAAACCTTTATCTCTGCACAAGTTTTTCAACCATTGATTGAATTCCATGGTGCGCAGCACCCTAGCCTCACCCATGCCGTAGACAGGCAGCACCTCCGACAAGGTTACTGTGCTTGCTGCTTGTCTAAGGCCCCTCCCCAACCCCACAAACTCCTCCTACACTGCTCTGATCCCTTTCTCTGCCAGGTCATTTGTCCCTAGGTGGACAATGACTTACAGTTCCCTCCCCCGTACAGCTGCTCCAGCAATCCTGAGGATTCGCTCCCTGTCCCTCCAAGCCATGGCGCCAGGCAGGCACTTTACCTCCCTCTCCCTCCCTCCCCCAGTTCTACCCTCCTAACAATGGAGTCCCCAACAGGAGTTGTTTCCTTCCCCTGTAGGGTCCCATGCCACCTTCCTGTAGGTCTCCTTTGTGGAGGTTCCCAGCATCCTCCTTGGTCTCCACTGCGGGTGCCTTCATAGAGGAACCACACTCTGCCAGAACAGCATAAGAATTGTGGAGAGGTACAACTGGAGGGATGCGACTTTGTTCCACCACTCTAACCCTCCCTGAGCTCACTGTGGTCCAACTGCTCCTCTTTCTTGGCAACTTCTGAGGCAGCAGTGGCAGCCCTGGTGGTCCCTGGGTATGAGAGGCCAACTCTGCCTGGAAATGAGCAACCTCCTCCCTCAGCCCAGAGAGGTGCCTGCAGATGGGACAACACCGCACCCTCCAGAACGTCTCCCAGAAGACTGCCACTCCACAGCCACTGCACTGCACTGCACCACTCCCATCATGTCTTATTTGTGGCCCCTCAACTGTTGTTTTGTATGCTTACTCTTCCCTCTCTGTTTATTTATTTACTTTTTTATGTTATATATATATATATATATATTTTTTTTTTTCCTACTTTCTTACTGCCTCCGTGCCCCTAAAGCTCCTGATCTTCCTGTTCTAGGAAAGGAAGTTCCTATATTCCTCAGTGGTCTCCTCCTTACTTGCTCAGAGTCAGACCTCCAGCAGCTTGGGGGGATGGAGAGCTACTCTTTTCCTTCTGGGATGGTGAGTCTTTTGTGCCTCTGTTATCACTCCCTTTCTGCTCCCAAACAGGAAGTTCCTGTTGTCAGTCAAATCTTGTATCTATAAAAGTAAGTGTGAGCGGGTGGAGGGGAGGGAAGGAGGACAATATAATCCCAGTAGAGTAGTAAAGTTCTAACCGCACCTCCTTCCTCTTGCTGTTCTCTGCCAAAAGCTATCTAGGGCAGATTTAAATGCAAACACCTGGCTTCCTGTTGCCTAAGCCACTCCCCCTAATTCACAGTTTCCTCCTGCACCTAGCTAACTGCACAGATAACAGTTCACTTCACCCAACTCAGGCAAACACACTAACTCTTTTTTTTTTACCCTAAATTGAAGGTCCAAGTAGTAGAGTTATAGTTCTTTAGTCCCAGTAGAGTAGAAAATTTCTAACAGCACCTCCTTCATCTTGCTGTTCTCTGCCAAAAGCTATCTAGGGTAGATTTAAATGCAAACACCTGGCTTCCCATTACCTAAGCCACTCCCCCTAATTCTTTCTTCACCTAGCTAACTGCACAGATACAAATTCACTTCATTCAACTCAGACAAACACACTAACTCTTTTTTTGTTTGTTTTTAACCTAAATTGAAGGTCCCAGTAGTAGAGTTATAGATCTTAACTGTGTCAATCTTCACCATTCATCACTACTTGGGTATAACTCACTGGAGCTAGGGCCCTGTGGGAGACTTTTTTTTTCCATGGGTGGAGTCGACGTCGGGCTGGCGCCACCCTCAAGGCTGATGTTCTACGTGGCGCTCGAAGGTTGGCAGTTAGCCATTGTCAACTCCGCCCCAGCCCCAGTTCTTTCTCTCCCGCCATCGAGTGAGGATCTTGCGTGCGAGACTGAAGAAATTTCTGCGGCCTAGTCCGTCGTTGTTAGTGTTGCCTCAGTTCTGACTGTCTGCTCGACGCTGCTTCTACGACTCTGGTAAGATCTTTCCTTTTTGTAAAGCAGCGTCGAGTACTGTATTTTATTTAATTTTTTGTCCGGTCATATCTCGTCAGGGGCAAGAAGGCGTTGAAGCGGCGGCCCCCATGCGTCAGATGCCCCTGTAGCGCCTTTACTCCATAACGGACCAGCATGACCGTTGTCTCTCCTGCCTTGGCCCCGGATACGATATGAGTAACTGTGATATCTGCTTCTCCATGGACCACCGTGTCTTTGAGATTCACGTGTGGAAAGTCAGAAGTGCGCCGCCGACTTTCGGAGGATGGATTCGCAGTCGTCAAGCCAGTCAAGTCGTCAAGTCAAGAAGGACTCTCGGCCCTTCCCCCGGGTCCCCTCCCGGTCCTATACGGCCCATGGAGGAGGGAACCCCGCCTCTTTTAGCCTTGCCAAGGCGGGGGTTTCTTCCATGGTACAGGAGGCCCAGGCTGACCCTCTTGGGGGTCATTCGGGAGGCACTGTCCTGGCAGTCGCTACTTTGGTAGCGGAGGCTCCCTCTGTGTCACATTCCGGGTCCTTCAGGACCAGGCCGGCACCGTCCTTGGCACCGTCCTTCAGTGTTGCTTTTGGTCCCCATGCTGTTCGCAGCGCCATGGACTCGGAGGGCGATGCCATGGCTGTCGTCTGACCTGTCCTTGGCGCCGTCATTGCCCCTGATTCTGCTTGTAGTGTTGGGGCTTCTGGTGGCATCAGAGTTAGTAGTTTGGAGCTTTCTGGGCCTGGTTCTGGTCCCAGTGCCATTGGCGACACTGGGGCAGGAGCCAGCTCCGTCTCTGTCCCCGGTGTCCCCTGCAGCACCGGGGACAGAGTTGGTGCTGGGGTTGGTGTTGATCCTGTCTTCGGCGCCGCTTGCGACTCTGGAGTGGTGTGCAGCATTGGGCTCAGCACTGGGTCTACCTTCAGTGTCGCTCGCGGTGCTGGGGTGGATGTCGGCGCTGAGCACAGTGCCGCTTTGGATTTGGTACTCAGCGGTGCTGGGGAGGAGTGTGGAGCTGTGTTCAGGGTCATGCCCGATTCCGACGCTGTTCACGGTGTTGGGGAGGGTGTCAGCATCAGGCATGGGGCTGTGCTCTCCTCTGCTGCTGCTGGGGGCTTTAAATCTCAGGGTGCCCAACCTTGGGGCCTGGGAACTGGAGGAGGCCGTGGGGTGGTCTGGCATAGGACTTCAGAGTCTACCTCTTCGGAGGCAGATTCTGGATCTGATCCGGACTGGCTTCTGGATTCTTCAGGATTTTCGGATCCTTCTGTCTCCAGCACCTCAGCCCCCACTCTCCCCTCTTCTGGAATTCGGCTCTCACCAGTAGACCTCAGGGTCAGGGGATCTGACCAGCCAGCAGTGGCCCCTGTGGCTACTGCTGAGCAGCCTGAGGTCACTAGTGAGGCTGTTTCTTCAGTTGAGGTACCCCTCTCCTTGATGTTTTTGGATAGTCCAAGTCTGTGGCAGCCCGGGGCACATCAGGAGGGGGAGGGTACGGTTCCCTGGGTGGACTTCTCGGAGTCTACTTGGGGATGCCAGCTGCCTAGGTTAGTGGCTAAGAGGACGAGGTCCCTCTCTGACTCCAAAGGGTTGAGAGGGAGAGGTGTGGTGCAGCGAGCCCTTCCTACATCCCAGCCGGGTCCTGGTAGGAGCCGTAGTGTAGGCCTTCACCTTTCCCTGATGGAGTTCGCGAGGGGGACTTCTACTTCTGAGGTCAGGGGCCGTCCTTCTGGACTCACACGGTCCCGGTCACCTCATGGGGGGATTTCTTCTTTGGGGCACAGCTCTGACCATTCCGACCCAGCTGAACAGCTGTTAGCTGCAGCGGCTTTGGGTTCCCCCTCCTTGAGAAGGGTTTCCTGTTGGCCTCCCTGCCCCGACAGAGACAGTTCTCCTGTTGCCAGGAGCCTGCCCTCTGAGCCTCTGTCTCCATCCCCGGTAGTCCCAGGTATTCTGGGTCCTCACGAGCCTCTTAATTGGGAACAATTCAGAGGATCGGCTGCAATTTTTCCCACCTACCTCCATGACCTGGACCAGCAGGTGTTTCACCATGCCCCCGTGCAGCCGGCCCCTGAACTGGGGAGCTTGTCTTCCTCCTCTTCTCCCTCTTCTGAGGAAGAGGAACCCTCAGTCCACATATCCCCGGCATCTGATCTATCCTCCTATCAGCGCTTCCTTATGAGGATGTTGGACGAGCTCCACCTGACCCCCTTACCTATCAGCAATCCCGAGCATGTGACGCTTGCCATCTTGGGTGAATTCAGTGCGGCCCATTTGGTGGCTCTCGTTTGGCTGATTCCTTTTCAGGAAGCGTCGCATTGGCTCTGGCTTTGTCCTTTCTGCACTGTTCCAGTCCCAAGGGACTTACGCCAGCAGTATTGAGCTCCCCCGGGGTCTCCAGGTTCTCTGCCTCGTCCCTCTTTGGGTTTGACTTCCCTGGACAACCCCTCAGGGCCTTGCACCCCTACCATGACCACCCTCCAGATTTGGACTCTGTGGACTTCGACTTCTGGGGGAGACGAGTATTCTACTTGGCACGGATCTCCCTGTCAATTGCAACACATCAGGCCCACTTTGCAGCCTATGGCAGGTTCTTGTGGTCCAGGCTAGGACAACTCCTAGCTTCGATGCCTGATTCGGAGGAAACCAGGCAAGCCATCATGCTCTCTGCACAAGGCCTGGAGCTAGCAGGGCACCAGGCAAGAGCATCTTATGATGCCAATGAGGTAGCTTCCAGAGTAGTAGGGACAGCGATCTGCTTTTGGTGGATGGCATGGCTTCGCCTGTCCCGGTTGTCATCCCTGGCCTGGTGTAGGGTGATTTACTCTGCCTACCGGAGAACCCATCTCTTCTCCTGACGGGTGAGATGGCGACTTTCAGGGCGCCTTCCTTCCCCCACAGAGGGATCCCCGTCTCACTCAGACCAGTCTCAGGCATCCCCAGGCCTGTAAGGATTCTCTCCTTCAGTGTCTCACCCACTGGAGGCTAAGGGACTTGGTCCCTTAGGGTATTCTTGGTATCCCCCCCTTTCGGGGGGGTGGGGCTCGGTACTCACCCAAGTAGTGATGAATGGTCTAGATTGACACAGATAAGATATGAAAATTACGTACCTACTGTAATTGTTGATCTTTCTGTGTATCTTCACCATTCATCACTAAATCCCACCCTCCTTCCCCCCTGGGCCTCAGTCTCTGGACTCCTCCCCTCCACTGTGTGTCTTTCTTTTCCTCGCTCTCCTCTCCCTTGTGTGTAGGTGGGAGGGGACTGCAGAGACACATGGGGTAAAGCCTTTAGCTTTATTGAGTTTGGAGAAGGCCTCCCCCCGCCACCTCTTCCCTCTTTCCAGAAGGGTCTCGGAGTGGGGGAAGGGCATTCCCCTTTCTTCTCCCTCTTCTATATTTTGATTCTTAGTGACCTCAAATTGAGGCCACATTGTTTCTTTGAAGCCTCTGGCTGTTAAAACATTTTCCCCTCCTTTATTTTGCTTGGGGGGGGAATTAAGGCATACCCTCAGCCTGCACTCCTTGTGGGTGGTCTTCAGACACACGCTCCGACTTTCGTCCTGCAGCTGTCCTTTATAGTCCAGGTCTGGATCTTGTTCCCTGAAATCACATTGTGCATCTTCACTTCTGAGGGTGTGCTACTTTTCTCCCCCCCTTCCCTTATTTATCCTTCCTCATCCTTCTCCTTCTTCTCCTTCCAGAGACTGGGGCCCCCTCTCCCCAATTTCCTTTTCTGTCTCCTCCCTCTGTTGCCTTAGTCATTTATTTCTCCTTTTGGTTTATTCTTCCTTTCCTTTATCTATCCCCTCGGCTCTTTTGCCTCAGCCGAGCCTCCCTTCCATACACTCTCCGGCATGTCAGAACTAGGGCTGGGACGGATTCGACAACGGCTAACTGCCAACCTCTAGGCGCCACATAGAATGTGGTCGACTTCTAAGTGCTCCAGCCTGAACATCGACCACCCATGGGGAAAAAAAGTCTCCTGTAGGTCTTAGCTATACCCAAGTAGTGATGAATGGTGAAGATACACAGAAAGAGCTACAATTACGGTAGGTACGTAATTGTCATTTCTTTTGTCCCAGTAGAGTAGTAAAGTTCTAACAGTATCTCCTTCCTCTTGCTGTTCTCTGCCAAAAGCTGTCTAGGGCACATTTTTATGCAAACACCTGGCTTCCTGTTGCTTAAGCCACTCCCCTTAATTCACAGTTTCCTTCTTCACAGAGCTAACTGCACAGATAACAGTTGACTTCATCCAACTCAGACAAACACACTAACTCTTTTTTTAACCCTAAAGTGAAGGTCCCAGTAGTAGAGTTATAGTTATTTAGTCCCAGTAGAGTAGTAATGTTCTAACAGCACCTCCTTCCTCTTGCTGTTCTCTACCAAAAGCTATCTATGGCAGATTTAAATGCAAACATTTGGCTTCCTGTTGCCTAAGCCACTCCCCCTAATTCACAGTTTCCTTCTTCACCTAGCTAACTGCACAGATAAGAATTCACCACCCAACTCAGACAAACACACTCTTTTTTTGTTTGGTTTTACTCTAAATTGAAGGTCCTAGTAGTAGAGTTGTAGTTCTTTAGTCTCAGTAGAGTAGTGAAGTTCTAACAACACATTCTCCCTCTTGCTATTCTCTGCCAAAAGCTATCTAGGGCAAATTTAAATGCAAACACCTGGCTTCCTGTTCCCTAAGCCACTCCTCCAATTCACAGTTTCATTCTTCACCTAGCTAACTGCACAGATAACAATTCACTTCACCCAACTCAGACAAACATACTAACTTTTTTTAACCCTAAATTGAAGGTCCCAGTAATAGAGTTATAGTTCTTTAGTCCCAGTAGAGAAGTAACGTTCTAACAGCACCTCCTTTCTCTTGCTGTTCTCTGCCAAAAGCTATCTAGGGCAAATTTAAATGCAAACACCAGACTTCCTGTTGCCTAAGTCACTCCTCCTAATTCACAGTTTCCTTCTTTACCTAGCTAACTGCACAGATAACAATTCACTTCACCCAACTCAGACAAACACACTAACTCTTTTTATGTTGATTGCGTGCACGCGCAAGAAACATGTTGTGGCAGCTTTCTCCACAAGCAGGTTGTGGAGGTACCGCAGTGTTGTGGCCAATGCCCCCACAGCCTCCAAAGGCTTGTCCTGCTTCCCCCAATGCTGTGGCACGCTGCTGCTGACACTAGTTCAGCCAGCGAGCCACAATCTTCTAAAAAAGTAGCCGCTACAATCAGGGGCCACCTCGTCATTGCAGTGTCAGCCGTCCACTGCAATGAGGGAGAGAACCGTTATTGCAGGGCGGGATGTAAAAACCCTGATATTGTTTGTGAACATGGTGGTGGCTTGCAGCCGTGTTCACAAACAATATAACACCCCTTCCACCATGTTTAGTTGCCGACGGGGCCCCAATCCCTATCAGCTTTAGTGGCCCAACCTTGATTGTGCCGATGGGGGAACCCACTCCCCATCGGCAGTATGTCAAACCCCCCTGTTACTGTGTGCCCGGCCAGGTGCCCAGTCCCCCGTCGTAATGTGAACCCCCTTTAGTTGTGTGCCGACAGGGGAGTGCCCCAATCCCCATCGGCTACTGGCTCCCCAAAAGAAGGAGTTGGGTGGCACGGCTGGCCCACCCCAGTGTGCCTCAATGCCTCTGTGAAGAAAAAACTGTCAATGTTTTTTAAACCTGTGAAATCAGAAAACTGTCCCTTACGGTCTCCCTGGCCCCTCCCACCACCTGCACCCACCCTGCAGACCCTTGCTCCCCACATCCACCCTCACCCCATACTTACCTCCTGAGTCTGGCAGCGATCTTCGGTGGACCGGGAGCACGTCTGCACTCTTCAAACCCGACTGCGAACTGAGGAAATGCCGGTAAGCTGTATAATGGAATAAATGGGTTTTTTAAACTTTAATGCATATCTCAGTCATTTTTTGGAATTTTGGCATCAAATTTTCAACATGGGGTTTTTGGGACCCCTCCTCATGAATTCTCGAACTGTCATGGTGTTAGTCGGCCCTGAAAGGTGATTTCACGGTCACTATGTGGAATCACCTTTCGGTGCCGATTAATGAAAATGACAGTGCCAGTATTCATGGTGGCTCTCAAAAAGTCTGTGTTGCAAATTTAGGTGACAAAACTCAAAATGACTGTTGTATGAGCGTGTGTTACGCAGTTGCTACGCATGCTCGTAAATTCACAAACTTGCAATATTTTCACGCCAGATTTTCAACATTGACATTTTTTCACACCTCCTTGTGAACAGTACAACTGTCATTTTTCCTATCCTGGCCAAAATGTGTTTTTGCACTTCCAGCGCGGAATATAGCGGTCGCTGTGGGAAATCACTGTCCGGGACAGATTAAGAAAATACCAGTAACACTGTTCATGAGCAGAGGTCCTAAAATGCCTATGTTAAAAATTTGGTGATGATAGCCAATCAAATGACTGTGTTACAAGTGTGCGTTGCATACTTTCCATGCACCCTTGTAACTTCACAAATTTGTAATATTGTCACGCCAGATTTTCAACAGTGGCATTTTTTCACACCTCCTTATCAGCAGTACAGCTGTCATTTTTCACATCCTGACCGAAACGTGTTTCCACAGTTCCGGCGCAGAATAATGTGGTCGCTGTGGGAAATCACTGTTCAGGACAGATTAAGAAAATGACAGTGGCACTGTTCATGAGCAGAGGTCCTAAAATGCCTATGTTGAAAATTTGGTGATAAAACTCCATAACATGACTGAGTTACAAGTGCATTGAACTGTTTCCATGCACCCTTGTAACTTTGCAATTTTGTAATATTTTCACGCCACATTTTCAACAGTGGCATTTTTCCACACCTCCTTCTGAACAGTACAGCTGCCATTTTTCACATCCTGGCTAAAATATGTTTTTGCACTCCTGCCAGAGAATAGCATGGTCGCTGTGGGAAATCACTGTTTGTGACAGATTAAGATCGAACGACTGAGATGGGGGAGTGACCGAGCTCAACTGAGCTCTGTCGGGACTGCTGCAGATTTGTTTGTGGGCTGAAAAAGGCCCCAACACAAGAGCCCAGTACAAAAGGGCAGCCTGCAGCACTGGGAGAAACAGAACGTGAGAACAAGTGATGGAGGGGGAGTGAGCGAACTCACCGGAGCGCTGTCAGAACTGCTGTGGATTTCTTTGTGGGCAGAAAAAGGTGTCAGTGCAGGCAGGGGGCCAGTACAAAAGGCCAGCCTGCAGCGGTGGGAGAAAAAGTATAAGTGAGTGAGACAGGGGGACTGAGTGAGCTCAATGGAGCTCTTTCAGGACTGCTGCGGATATCTTTGTGGGCAGAAAAAGGCGCCAATGCAGGCAGGAGCCCCGTACAAAAGGGTCACTTGCAGCGCCAGGACAAACAGAATGAGCGCGTGAGAGAGGGAGACTGAGCGACCTCAATGGAGCTCTGTTGGGACAGCTGCCAATTTCTTTATGGATAGACAAAGGTGACAACGCAACCAGGAGCCCCGCACACAAGCGCAGCCTGCAGCACCAAGAGAAACAGAATGATCGAGTGACAGAGCAGTAGTGAGCGAGCTCAACGGAGCTCTATTGTGACTGCTGTGGATTTCTTTGTGGGCAGAAAATGCGGCAACACAGGCAGGAGCCCAGTACAAAAGGCCAGCTTGCAGTGCCAGCCGAAACGGAATGTCTGAGTGAGAGAGCTCAATGGAGCTGTGTCGGGACTGCTTCAGATTTCTTTCTGGCCAGAACAAGCCGCCAGTGCAGGGAGAAGCCCAGTACAAAAGGGCAGCCTGCAGTGGCAGGAGACACAGAACGAGTGAGTGAGGGAGGGGGAGGGAGTGAGTGAGTGAGCTCAACGGAGCTCTGTTGGGACTGCTGCAGATTTGTTTGTGGGCAGAAAAAGCCAGCAATGCATGCAGGGGCCCAGTACAAATAGGCAGCCTGCAGTGGTGGGGAAACCAGAATGAGCGAGTGAGAGAGGGGTAGTGAGCAAGCTCAACGGAGCTCTATTGTAACTGCTGCAAATTTCTTTGTGGGCAGAAGAAGGTGGCAATGCAGGCAGGAGCCCAATAGAAAAGGGCAGCCTGCAGCGCCGGCAGAAACGGAATGAGCGAGTGAGAGAAGGGGAGTGAGTGAGCTCAACGGAGCTTTGTCGGGATTGCTGCAGATTTCTTTGTGGACAGACAAAGGAACCAACAGAGGCAGGAGCCCAATACAAAAGGGCAGCCTGCAGTGCCAGGAGAAACAGAATGAGTGAGTGACACAGGGGGAGTAAGCGACCTCAATGGAGCTCTGTTGGGACAGCTGTGGATTTCTTTGTGGGCGGGAAAAGGTGCCAACGAAGGCAGGAGCCCAGTACAAAAAGGCAGCCTGCAGCACCAGGAGAAACACAATGAGTGAGTGAGAGAGGGGGAGTGAGCGAGCTCAATGGAGCTCTGTCGTGACTGCTGCGGATTTCTTTGTTGGCAGAAAAAGGTGGCAACGCAGGCAGGAGCCCAGTACAAAAGGCCATCCTGCAGCGCCGGCAGAAACGGAATGAGCAAGTGAGAGAGGGGGAGTAAGCCACCTCAACAGGGCTCTGTCGGGACAGCTGCAGATTTCTTAGTGGGCAGAACAAGGTGCTAACACAGGCAGGAGCCCAGTACAAAGCAGCAGCCTGCAGCACCAAAAGAAACAGACTGAGCAAGTGACAGAGGGCCAGTGAGCGTGCTCAACAGACCAACGCAATCAACATTCGGCATTGACAAATGCTTGTTTTTGTTTGTTTTTACCCTAAATTAAAGGTCTCAGTAGTAGAGTTACAGTCCATTAGTCCCAGTAGAGTAGCAAAGTTCTAACAGTACCTCCTTCCTCTTGCTGTTCTCTGCCAAAAGCTATATAGGGCACATTTAAATGCAAACACCTGGCTTCCTGTTGCCTAACGCCACTCCCCCAGTTCAGTTTCCTTCTTCACCTAGCTAACTGCACAGATAGCAATTCACTTCACCCAACTCAGACAAACACACAAACTTTTTTTAACCCTAAATTAAAGGTTCCAGTAGCAGAGTTATAGTTCTTTAGTCCCAGTAGAGTAGCAAAGGTCTAACAGCACCTCGTTCCTCTTGCTGTTCTCTGCCAAAAGCTATCTAGGGCAGATTTAAATGCAAACACCTAACTTCCTGTTGCCTAAGCCACTCCCCCTAATTCACAGTGCCCTTCTTCACCTAGCTAACTGCACAGATAACAATTCATTTCACCCAACTCAGACAAACACACTCTTCTTTTATTTGTTTTTACCCTAAATTGAAGGTCCCAGTAGTAGAGTTATAGTTCTTTAGTCTCAGTAGAGTAATAAAGTTCTAACAGCACCTCCTTCCTCTTGCTGTTCTCTGCCAAAAGCTATCTAGGGCAGATTTAAATGCAAACACCTGGCTTCCTGTTGCCTAAGCCACTCCCCCAATTCACAATTTCCTTCTTCACCTAGCTAACTGCACAGATAACAACTCACTTCACCCAACTCAAACACACTAACTCATTTTCTTTGTTTTTACCCTAAATTGAAGGTCCCAGTAGTAGAGTTATAGTTCTTTAGTCCCAGTAGAGTAATAAAGTTCTAACAGCATCTCATTCCTCTTGCTGTTCATGCAGTACAATGAGACTTACAGCTCTGGTCACAAACTTTATTTTTTTTAAACCATGTTGAGGTGATTAGGCAGAATGTGTTACCTTGCATACTATATTTTTTTACAAACCATGTCTCATTTCCCATCCATGGTATGTTTTGAATCCTGGGACAAATGCATTTCCTGATTTATTTAGGTTGGCAACTCTAAGTTAAATTTTCTTTATTATTGTTGTCCAAGAGTAAAGGGGGTGCAAACCTTCTGAGCCTCCACCATTACGCCACCATCTCTTTTCTGAAGACCACCTGTTCCTGGAGTGCAAACGCACGTAATGTCCACTAGAAACATATTGCATTTGTTCTTAATGACCTTTACTCCATTGAAAAATATCTGAATGCCATCCCATCAGGATATCTCCCCTTTTCTAAGCTCCTGACCTGTATGCAAGCAACTGTAATGGTTTGGCATAAAGTAACTCAGACTCCACCCTTAGCAGCCATCTGTTTATGGCTCATGGCCCTTTTTTATATCAGGGACCGTCCCTTGAACAGTCTGGATATGTCTTTATCTTTTTGGAGCTGCTTGGGTCTAACTTACCTGCACTAGTTACTACACACCCATGGGGTCATCCGCTTTGCCAGTTTGTAGTAGGCCTACTCACTCCCAAATACTGACCATTTTTGGTACTTTCAATTACGTACTTACCTGACTCATACATCTAGGGCTCAGTTGCTGATCCCAGAAAATCCTGCACAAATTTATGCTACTTAAAGGGGGCACAAACAGGAACTCTATGGCAGCACCTTACTTAGTGTAACTTCTAAAGAGCACATTCTCTCTAAATGGAATGCTGAACTGGGGACAGATAATGCCATGGAGGTTTGGGTGAAATATGCATTGCCATCTTTTAAGGTTACATCTGCTTCCTACTTCAAGGAGTCTGCCTGAAAATGCAGAGTATGATTTTCTGAACTTAGTAGTGCAAGCTGTTCATGTGCCTCACTGACAATGCTGAGGGGTTGTGTACCAGGGCACAAATCAGACACATGTTTTCTGAGAGTGTCCCTGCTTCCAGGCCTACTGGGAGGGAATTGGTCAAGACCTGGAGGCTGTTTTTAGGATCAGCAACTGTATGTCTCCCTCTCTAATTTTATTCACTATTCTAGACCTGGGCATTGACTTCTGGAAACACTTTTCAGCTGCTACATATTCCTTTAACAATTGCAAAAAAAGATTATAACTCGATTAAGACTCAGTGACAAGACTCCTACTAAGGAAACATGGTACTGTTTGATTCTTTATGTATATCAGATTGAACGACAAACTGCAGTGTTCAGTTATGCACAACAAACCTTTGACCAGTTGTACAGCATGGTGGTTGTAAATTACACCACAATGTACCCAGAGGCAGTGCCCTCGTCCTTTATCGTGGCTGAGAAAGTGGCCAATGAAATGGTTTCACTAGGTTTTGGTAACAGGCAAGAAGGCAATTGCCCATAGGAGCCTCTATCATTCAACCATAATATTCCAGTTTGTTTTGTAACATATAAGTATCAAGTTTATTTTTATAAGTTTGTTTGGACTTACAAATCATAATTTCAGTCGGGACTTTGTTCCATGGATTAACATTTCTCTGTGAGGAAAAAATAGCTACTTTTTTGTGTTAAATTTAGGACGTGTTAATTGTAAAGGTTGACCTTTTGTATTTATGTTGGTTTGTTTGAAATCAAGGCCTGTTTCAGACATTATATATTCATCATTCATGAGCTCTCTAGCCAACAGAAGGTCACCTTTCAACCTCCTTGTTTCCAAGGACATTAGATTTAACCTCTTAAGCCTATCCTTATATGACAGGTCTTCTACACCTTTAATTTGTTTGGTAATTTTAAGTTGAAATTTTTCCATTTTATCGATATCTTTATATGTATATGGACTCCAGAGTTGTAATGAATAATCAAGCTGTGGACGTACATAGGCTCTATGTAGAGGTTAAAGGACAGTTTTGTCTCTGGATCTGATGTTACGTTTAATAGACCACCAGACTTTATTGGCACAAGCTATTTTTTCAGAGATTTGTTTGTTAAAAGAGAGATTGTTAGAATATAAACTCCTAGATTCTTTTCACATATGGTTTTCTGTATGCTGGGTATATTTAGCTGGGTGTGTTTTCCCCAGAAGATTCTGCGGACCAGGGCACCAACTTCATGTCTGAGAGTGAGACAATTTGGGCCTCCCCATACCATCTTAAGACTAATGTTCTGGTTGAGTGGTTTAATGCATCTCCTAAGACCATGATGAGAGCATATTCTGACCAGCATGCAAGAAAGTAGGACATGTACTTACCCTGATCTCTTTTTTGAATAAAGAGAAGTCCCCCAGGAGTCCACAAGGTTCTCACCATTCAAACTCCAGTTTGTCCATAGGGTGAGGGGCCCCTTGATTTGGTAAGGGATGAATGGGAGGGTGAGCTTGCTTCCCAAGGGGAATGTGTTGTGGAATATGTCCTGAATTTCAGGTCTAGGCCCAAGGAATTCATGGGGCTCACCCAGATGCACCTAGCTCCGCACAACGGAGATAGAACCCATGGTACAACTATGGGGCCAGAGCTCAGGAGCATGAAGTCGGGCAATGGGTGATGGTGCTCATCTCTATGTGGCAGAATAAATTGCAGGCAGCTTGGGAGGGTCTGTGCTCAGTGGTCAGGAGGGTGAACGATGTTAACTATGTGATGGAGCAGCCCAACAGGAGGCACAAGCAGGAGAACTACCATGTTAACATGCTGAAGCCCTATCTGACCTAGATGAAGTGGTCCTGGCTGTTTGCAGTTACCCAGAGGAGGAGAATATAGAGGTGGACCCACCAGATGATCTCTTGGGAGAGGTGAAAGGACACTCTTCAGTGGTGCCATTACCCTTTCTGGGAGGCTAACACCAGCCCAAGCTACTGAAATGTGGAAAGTGCTGCGAACATTTGAGGGGATGTTCATGGGGAAGTTGGGGTATACCACACTGGCAGAGCAGCTCATGCATACAGGATCCCAAACACGCCTAAGGCAACCACCCCTACTGAGTCTCTGAGGGTGTAAAACATGCCATAGAGGGGGAGATCAAGAATATGCTGGCTATCTGGTGATCCAGAAGTCCAGTAGTCCCTGGGCATCCCTAATGGTACTGATTCCCCCAAAAATGGGACCACAAGGTTCTGCGTCAACTACCGCAAACTCAGTAGCTGTACATACTCAGATGCATAGACCATGCCCAGGACAGATGAGATCTTGGGGGGAGAGGGGCAATGTACCTGGCAACCATAGACCTGAAAAAAGAGCTATTGGCAGGTGCCACTGATCCCTGAAGCCAGAGGAAGGTCAGCCTTAGTCACCCCGTTTGGATTACTTGAGTTCAGAATAATGCCATTCAGGATGAAGAATGAACCAGCCACCTTTCAAATGACTCATGGACTGAATACTGAATGAGGCTGAAGCTTTTGCGCTGGTGTACATGGATGACATTGCCATCTATAGCCAGACCTGGGAGTATTATGGCACGCATGTGACAAAGGTGTTCTGCCAAACTGCAGGCAACTGAGCTGACAGTCAAGGTGGAGAAGTGCCAGATATGAATTTCGGAGGTGTCATACCTTGGGCACAGGGTGGGTAGTGGGTACATCCAGCCTGAGCCAGTGAAAATTGAGACCATCCAGGGATAGGCCACACCCATGGCTAAGAGATAGCTAAGGGCCATCCATGGAATGGCAGGGTACTACTGTAAGTTTCTGCCACATTTCAGCAGCCTGGCCAAACCCTTGTCTGATCTCACCAGGAAGAAAATGTCATACAAGGGTCAGTTGACGGGAACCTGCAACACCATGTTTCATCAACAGAAGGAGGTGTTGTGTCTGGCACCTGTTCTTGCCAGCCTGGACTATTCTCTAAGGTTCATTGTGCACATAGATGCATCTGATCATGAGCTAGGTGCAGTTCTAAGTCAGGTTATACACCCAGGAGAGGAACAACCAGTCACGTGGCTAGAAACATACCTATAAACATAGACTTTGACAGCAGATAAGGACCACTTGGCCCACCCAGTCTGCCCATTTCCCTACCTATTGGATAAGCTGCAGATCCTAGTTAACCAACAGCCTACTTCTTCCTACCCCCCCACCAGAATTGCCTTATGCCTGTCCCATGTATTCTTGAATTCCCTCACTGTTTTTGACGCCACAACCTCCTCAACCAGGAAGGCTGTTCCATGCGTCCACCACCCTCTCCATGAAAAAATACTTCCTCATGTTGCCCTTGAGCCATCTCACCTCTATTTTCAAATTGTGCCCCCTTGTTCTTGCACATCTCTTTTTCTGAAAGATGCTACCCTCCTGGACTTTGTTGATTCCCTTGAGGAACTTAAAAGTTTCTATCATGTCCCACCTCTCCCTCCTTTCCTCGAGGGTATACATTTTAAGCTCCTTTAGTCTCTCTCCTTATGGCTTCTGGTGCAGACCCTGCACCATTTTAGTTGCCCTCCTCTGGACTGCCTCCATCCTGTCTGTGTCCTTGCAGAGATGGAGGTCTCCAGAACTGCACGCAGATGGGGGTCTCACCAACTGTCTGTACAAAGAGGTAACAACTTCTGTTTTCTACTGGTGATGCCTCTTCCTATACATCCCAGTATCCTGCAGCTCTCCTTACTGCCTTCTTACATTGCTTGCTTACCTTTAGGTCATCTGATATGACTACCACTAGGTCCCTTTCCATTTTTGTTGTTGTTAGTACCTTCCCCCACATTGTGTACTCTTCCCCAGGGTTTTTGATTCCCAGGTGCATTACTTTGCACTTCTTTGCTTTGAATCTAAGCTGCCATACTTTTGACCATTCCTCCAACCTTCCCAAGTCCCTTCTCATTCTTTCCACCCCCACCTTGTGTATCAACCCTATTGCTGATCTTTGTGTCATCTGCAAAAATGCATACTTTTTCTTCTAGTCCCTCTGCAATGTCACTTACGAAGACATTAAAAAGGACTGGACCCAGTACTGAACCCTGCGGTACCCTGCTAGTAACCCCCTTTCTTCAAAGTGGACTCCGTTTACTATTACCCTCTGTGTCCTGTTGTTCAGCCATTTTTTTACCCTGAGCTGAGCAGGAATCTGCTGCCCAGAGAGGAGACCTATGCCCCAATCAAAAAGGAGTGTTTAGGTATTGTCCGGCTTTACAGCAATTGCAGTTACCACAGCAAGTTCTGTGGAGAAGCCCTCAAATAACTAGATTTGGAGGGGTAGAATGCATAGAGGTACCAGGGGAGGAAGAGACCCATAACAAACAGAAGATCATCAGAGGAATCCATGGGGACCCCAAGAGGTGAGAGGTATGAGGTACAGCACGAGATACAAGAGGGGCAGGTGATAAGCAAATCTCTGGTAATTAACATTTCCCACTATGAACTCTCCTGTACAGAACTCAGTGTCTTTGAAAAATGTATAACGTTTGTTCCCACCAATAGGGTGACAGAATTTGACTTTGTAGTGAACCTACATAGGTTCACACAAAATTTGAATTTAAAAGTATTCTGTGCTGATCAGAATGAAAGCACTAGTTCACAGGAGATTGCTGCAACCTGTGGTGACTCCACTAATCCTCCCAGTCAGGTTTTAAATGACAGTCCTTATGCTACTGTTCTAAGGAACAGGTCTACATTTATGCCACCCTGCAATTCAACAGCTGCAGTGTTTGAAAAATTATGTATGCAGTACATAAAAAACTAATGAACAGTCCCTCTTGTCTCTGCTTTAATAACTGCATGACTGCAAAAAGACAGGATATAGAAAGTCTAGCAAGCAATAATGACACTGTAATTAAGAAAGCTGATAAGGGTGGTATAATTGTTATTATGAATGCCATACAGTATGAGATAGAAATGCATAGGCAACTAAGTAAGAGAGAATTTTACTCACCTTTGTCTTAGGACTCTACAGATAAGTTTATTTGCAAGAAATGTTTTTGGAATCACATATTTCAAAAATTACTTGTGAATTTTTAACTGTAAAAAATCCATTTAGAGCTGTAATATATGGGCTACCAAAAGTCCACAAAGGTTTACAGGATTTCCCTCCATGCCCCATAGTATCATATATTGGCTGTCTTACAGAGCCATTGGCACAGTTCGTAGATGAGCAAATTAAGCATTTGGGTCATGGTCACTCCTAGTTATATTAGAGATTCGGCTCACGTACTTCAAACGTTACAAGACCTATGTACACCCAGAATGGTGGCTTGTGACATTGGATGTCAATTCTCTTTATACCAATATACCACATCAGGACAGTTTAAATGCTCTGAGGTAGATCTTGTATGAGTTTACTGAGTATAGTGGGAAGCATATAGAATTCATTCTAAATTTGGCAGAAATGGTGTTAACCAGTAACACTTTTATGTTCTTGAACCAATACTATTTACAGGTGAAAAGCACCACTATGGGTGCCACATTTACCCCAACATACGCAAACATATATTTAGTGTACTGGGAAAGGAACTTCATCTATCCAGCTGAACAAAGGGGCCTATGCACCAGTGACTGGGAAAGATGCACCGGAGGTGCATATCCTGCCCGTGTAGCCACACACCTACGGACAGGTGTGAACAGGCCGTATTCACCAATGGCCACCACCTGTCCGCAGCTCTGTCCCACCCCCCCAGCATGCAGGACTCCGCAGGTCGGCCGGAGTTGGAGTTGTGGAACCAGGGGCACATCCAATCAGATGCCTGGCATAGGTCACATAATGGATCCCTTGCATAGTACAGTGCGGGTCCAGGTGTGGAAATACCAGTCGCAGGCACCCGAACCCGCATGGCCAGTCCCTGTCAGGCAGTGTGCACCCCTGGCTATGCTTATGGCACACAGCACCTGCCCAGCGCATGGACAGACCCCTGGCTGCATGCCCCATCCCGTGTGATGCCTGCTACACGTCGGTGGCCTGTCCCCGAAGTAGTTGTTCCTCCCCACCAACAGAACATACCCCGTGGGCCATGGCAGCCCTCCCAAACATCGCAGGTGGCCCCTGCAGGTCCAGAAACATGGAGGCAGCCCCCCCCACAGCAGGTGCATTGCCCCAGTAGGCATGACAGTGGTACCCCCCACCACAACCACCCCATTCCAGGCAGTGGCTAATCCCACCTACCGCATAACCCTGCCCCATCCTCTGACCCCATGCCAGTGTCCCACCACCCCCGTTCCTGGCACCCTTGCTGGCACATAGGTCGTGGATTCCTCCCCACCCCCATGGCACTGATGACACCACCACCAACCCCCATACCAGGCTATCGGTGCTGCGGCTGTGGACAGCCAGCAGCATATCTCTTCTCACACCTCCATGGCTGCTGGCTGTCCAAATGATGCTGGGAATGTGGTGCCTCTTTATAGGGGCCCACCCCCAGAATCATATGGATGGCCGGCAGCCATGTAGGTGTGAGGAGGGATGTGTCACTGGCCATCCACAGCTGTATCACTGACAGCCAGATATAGGGGTTGGGGTGGTGGTGTCGGTGGCATGGGGGTGGGGGACCACAGGCCACCTGTGGGCAGCAGGGGTACCAGATTGGGGATGCAGTGCTGATCACAGGGGCAATGCATTGGTGGGACACCTGTACAGGCTCACCTCTGCATACTGTTAGCCCCGCTATTGTACGGGGATGAGATGGCACTATTATATCTTTGGGGGGGATGCCCACATGGTGTTGGGGCTAGCAGGTGTGTGTGAGTGGGGGGTGTCCAGCACTGTGACAGGCATTGGGGCACCTGTGTGTGTTGGGAGGCTTGCAGTATACCATGGACCGGGGCTGCATAATGTCAGTGGGGTGGGGGGTGTGCCTTGGGCACACATGGTTTGGGCCACCTTGTACCAGTTCAGGGGGATGCAGTATTATATGGGAATGGGGTGGCCATGCATGCAGGGCCGGGTGCATAGGCACTGATGGCAGGGTTCACCCTGGCATAATGGGAGACCACCTACGCACCCCAGTGCACAGCACTATGCATCTTGGTGCATGGTGCATGGTGCATATTGCTGGCATGCCCCCCACCCAGCCCCTGGTGCATTGCTGTATGCATGACTGGGAGATTGGGTGCGTAAGGGCTGTGTGCCCTGGATAGGGCATCCCGTGCAAGGGGGGGGTGCAATGGGTGTGGAGTGGCTACGTGCTACAGTTATGCGGTGTGTAGCCACTCCACCCATTCGTAAATAGGCCCCATGATGCTTGTTTAGAAAAACTTGATTTGTATAAGAGGTACATTAATGACCTCTTACTTGTATGGAAGGGAACCAGGGAGGAACTGGGAGAATTTGTGACATATTTGGAATCCACCAATGAGATCTTAGGTTCAGTATCACAGCCAGTCAGGAGACAATAGATTTTCTTGATTTAAGAATAACTAACGATGGGATGAAAGAGTGTGGGGTAAAAATCTGTTTATACTGTAAAGAAACATAGGAATTCTGTTTTGGAGTTTACTAGCTGTCACCCGAGGGAATTTTGCACAGAACTTGCAATCTACCGCAGAACTTCTGATGTGCCGCAGGAATTCGCCTCTTCTTGGTGAGTTTTATTAATATTTCTGTTTATCCATAGAATCTGTCTCCCCCTCTTTTTATATCCAAAACCCCCCTATATGCTCAGAATATGATGTTATCATTGCTATAACATCATACATTAGCTAATGAAATGGCTGCATTCTGCAACAGAAATGAACAGTCACTTATCTACCACAGCTCCCACTGCCAGAGACGGTGGCACAGCATATCATGCATGGTGATAGTTGCTCAACCTGCACTACAGCCTAATACAATTTTCAGTCTTACATTATTGCACTAGGGCCAACTTAAACAAAACCTTGTCAATAGCATAGACCTGTTACGTCCATACCTCACTTTGTACAAACCTAGTTGTGCCTTTAAGGTATAGAGATGCCATCTGAAATGAATGACTGGTAAAATGAATTTAACTGTCATTTTTAAGAAAAATAAAGTAATTATGCCCAGAAAAGTGAAATATAATAATGTGTAGACCTGTTGAAAGAATAGACCTGTTAAATAAATAATTGCACTGTATGCCTTTTTGCCAGGGTTATTGATTACATATTGTCATTGGTTGATAGAATCACCTAAAAGTTATGGAGAAATGTTGTGTGCAGGGACAGCTTTTGGGCCAGAGGGTAGCATGCTGTGTTTCTGTGCCGGCAACTCAGGTTCAGAGATTAGCTCTGGGAGTTGGCTGGGCAGCACAAGGATTGGTGGAACACATCACTGCTCGGAGCCTGGGAAGGTATGGTGCAGTGTTCTGTCACAAGGTGGACACATTGTGATGGGCTGGAGAGCACTATCTCACTATCAGTTCACATGCATGTCATGGCCTGATGGTGTTACGCAGTGTGTCAGGGAAAGCAGGTTGACATGAAAAATGAGTTTTGCAATAACTCCTCTATTCCATTTCCAATGGGACCTGTATGAATGAGGATGCAAGTTCATGGAAATTAAAAAAATATCATGTATATATATATATATATATATATATACACACACACACACACACACACATACAGTATCTCTGTCTCTCACCACACACACACACACACACACACACACACACACACATATTTGTATGTATGTTACAGCTTGCATATAAATATATAAGTGATACACAGTGGGAACCTCATGAGTGGTGTAGAAAGCACATACAAATATATAAGTGATAGTGGAAACCTCATTATTGGGATAGATAGCATGCATATAGAAATACCTTATTTATCACATAAGATCCCCTCTGCATATCTCATTTATGCAACAGGCTAGGACCTTAAGGGAGAGACATTTGTTTTGCTTTTTTAGGCATAAAATGATTTTTATAAGTCTGTTCTTTTTGAACTAGTGTTACTGTGCTTTCCACCATCCTGATTGCTATAACCACTGCCATGAAAGTGAAGTCAGGATGACAAGCTGACACTGTGATGTGGTTGTTTGTTAGTGCCGCAGAACTTCCGCAGAAATTACAAACCACCGTCGCAGAAGTTCTGCAGCAAATGGTAGTCTTGCCGCAGAACTTGGTCCCACTGTGCCGCAGAAAAGTAGGAGCCCTGCATATAGTACAAAACATACCTGTCAGTCAGTTTGTTAGGCTCAAAGGCAACTGCTCCACCAATGAGGAGTATGAAATAGGAGTGTATGAGATGAAACAAAGATTTTTAGAACGTGGGTACAATGATAAGCGTATTGATAATACGATTAGCAAGGTTGATAAAATGGATAGAACTGAATTGTTAAACACTGTGAGGAAAAAGCCAACATGAACAAGTTTGTAATGACTTTTTCTCTGTAAACTCCTAAAGTGGCTGACATAATTAGAAAGTGGAATGTTTTTCAGGCTGCACCAAGGTTCAGAGAGCATACCATTGATCCTCCTAGAGTGACCCATAGGAGGAGCCATAACTTAACTGATATGATAACTAGTAGCCCCTGCACTCAGAAATCAGAATCTGTATCCGTGCCCTTACCAGATAGGAGTTAAGTGTGGAGCATGTAGTTCTGGCAGACACATACTGACAAGGAATGTGTCTCTGGATGTACAAAATGGGAACGAATACAAGGTCATGAAATTCATCAATTGTAATATGGATAATATCATATATATGGCAAGTTGTACATGTGAATGCTTTTATATTAGAAAAACTGCAAGGAAATTTAAACTCTACGTTGGAGAGTATCTAAGGGCTGTTTAAAGAAAAATGTAAACAGTGCATTGGCAGCATATGTTGCAGAAAGGGAGCCAGGACATAATTTTGTATTTCAGGGCATCGAGAAAGTGTTTTTACAATGATGGGTGGTGACATAGATAAAATACTATTGAAATATGAGAGTTATTGGCAATACTAATTGGGGGCAATGAATGGTTTAGGATTAAATGAAAAATCTGATTTGACACCACATCTATGAGTGATTTATTAACTTGTAAATAAGCTCTTTGATTTTTGTATATGCAATTGATGTTTGTTCAACATAGGAATTTTATCCTGTACAATAAAGGGTATGTTTGTCGACATTTTAACTATTCTCTTGGTAACGCAATGTCTATTCCTTCCATCTTCTTCCCCTTCCCCCTCCATAATTTGTTCCTTGACTGTGAGCAGGGTCATTGACCTCCCGGTGTTCACAACTGGAATTTGATTTACAACATTTCATCTAGGTCTATACCTTATTTTAGTTTTTTACATGTTGTTAGATGAAATGTGTTAGTTATGTGGTATAAAGGAGGTTGTTTGTGATTTTATTATGACATATTGAATCTCTGAATATGTATTTGTACCTTTAAATGTTCACCTGAAACAGGGAACAGGTGACAGCCTCCACTTTATGCCTTGAGAAAGAACACAGGGTAGTGTTTGAAAGTGCTTGGCGGCATGGGGAGTGTTGCAAGTCAGTATCCATTCAAATAATGTACTTTTGAATCAGAAAAAACAGCATGATTTGTCATTCCTGTGAAGCCTTAGGATGGACTTTTGTGTGTAATTGTCTGGGCTTTGCAGAAGCTGCAACCTTATTTGTATGGGAGGGCGTTGGTCACTCACCACAACCCCCTCACATGGTTGCATAGGACCAACAAACAAAACCCCAAATTGCTGAGGTGGAGCCTAGTGCTGCAGTCCTATAATCTGGACATTAGGCACAACAGCGGGTCACAGCATGGAAATGCTGATGGGTCATCTAGACAATAGCTAGGACCTAGAAAAAAAGGGGAGTAGTGTTAACTTGTGAGGAACCATTGTGGGGTTCACACAGAGAGTGAACCAAGATGATAGCAAATGGACCCGGCTAGTTCACAGGAAAAAACTAATGTCCTTTAGGAGGGGTGCTAAAGGAATGTGATTTTTCATTTGGGGGGGGGTGAAACAACTTGCTTTTTGATTTTGTACTTTTTTTGTTATTTAACTCTATCTGCATTGATAACATCAGATAAGGACAGAGGTGAGATGGTGAAATAAGATTAAATGTGTTGCCAGAGGCAGATTGGCTGGCCCTGGTAGGCAATTTCAGTCTCTTTACCCTGTAACGATGGGACCTCCTGGTCAGTTAATGAGGGAGCTTCAAAGAGCCCAAGGTCTTTCATGTCAGGAAACTCTCCTGGCCAAGTAGCTACCTCCTGCAGGGGTTGATACGGATCAGAACAAAAGAAGGGGTTTATGAGTTCACAAAATGCAAGGTTCAAGTTTAGGCCAGCTTTCCAGAGAGGTGGTACCCCCAGAAGACAAAGCAAGTGTCAAATCCATGATGTCAGAGTGACATATTTGATGATGCAATATGTGGGGCTGTCAGTTGATAGCTTTTGAGGTCTTGCCAGGCCCTAGCGAGTCAGTCTGTGTTGGGGCTTCATACTTGTGCCATCTAAGAGCTGAAGTCTGCCATGGCTCACTGGTTCCTTTGTGGTAAGTGTCTTTCTACTGTATTAGACTTAGGAAGCAATAGTAAGGTTTTCCTATTTGTTTCTTCTGCTGTGTGCAAACCATTTCTTTTTAATTTCTGTAGTAACCCTGTAATTCCCATAGTCTTGTGTATTGTGATATCCTGTAGACTATATAAATATTGTGACATAGTGCATGTTATTTTTTATATACTTCATGCCTCTGACTGAATCTTGGGGGAATATATAACTGTTGGTATTGACAAATGCATGATCCATCTCTGAAGAAGGAGAAGACAGCTTCAGTTATCATATGCTGGAAGTAAAGTGTTTCTCAGGAGCGAGTTATTGGGGAAGGCCATTTATCCTTAGCCAAAGGAGCACTGTACTGTGTGGGCAGTAGCTCTGGTGGGATTTGGACTGAGAAAGTCCAAATCCAGAAGATCTAACTGCCTATAGGGCTGTACGTAATAAGTGCACAAAGCTTATTCGGCTTGCCAAGACAGCCTATAAAGACCTCCTGACCAGAAATTGGGGCCGTGGGAAGGATTTTTGGGACTCTGTAAAATCCCTCACTGAAAAGACATCCAGAGTGCCACCAGACCTCATTAGAACAGGCTCAGAGACCCTCCAGGAGCCGAGGGATATTGCAGATGCTTTCAACCAAGCATTCACCGACCTAAGCTCTGTGCTCCCTTGTGACTACCTCACCCATGCATCACAAGATGAACTCCCCGAAGCAAACAAGCAAGCTCCCTGTAGCAGTGGAGCCCCTCCTTTCTATTTCAGGCTGGTCACCCAGTCAGAAACCATCAGGTATGTCAAGCGTGTTCTAGGAAAGACTAGGATGGGGAACGACCAAGTAGACATGGAGATGATGGCCCTCACCATCAACGAACTTGCTGATCCTCTCTCGAAAATCTTTAATGTCGCACTTAGAACTGGTGTGTTCCCTGACAACTGGAAGGTGGCACTTGTCATCACAGTTTTTAAATCAAGGGATAGAACAAACCTGTCCAATTACAGACCTATCTCCATTCTACCCTCCCTTTCCAAAGCCCTGGAGCAAGTGGTCGCAGACCAACTCACCGAATACCTGGACAAAAATAACCTTCTCTGTAACCAACAGCACAGGTTCCGGAAAAAACAATCAACCCACACTGCACTAATTGATTACATCTCTCAGATTTATAATGCCCTTGACAAAATGGTCACACTGTGGGGTCTATCTTTATAGACCTCACAAAGGCATTTGATACCGTTAATCACCACCTGCTACTAAACTGCCTCTTATCTACTGGCCTATCCACAGACACTGTGGCCTGGTTCCGTAGTTATCTCTCACACAGAACAAAACATGTGAGAATTAGCGGCCAGATCTCAGAACATAGGAAAGTGAAGCTTGGAGTTCCCCAAGGATCCATCCTTGGGCCACTCCTCTTTAGCTTATTCATCAACAGCTTACCCTCTAACTACCAAGCACAATTAGTATTACATGCTGACGATGCGGTCATCTCAGTATCTGGCAAACAGCTGACCGCAATCACTGCTGAGCTGCAAGATAACTTCCATGGTCTTGAACAATGGTTCGCTAACAACAAACTGCTGCTAAATTATAAAAAGATGAAGACCGTGCTTTTCACTGTCCCTCAGAGCAAAACAAGTTTGTCCCACTCTTGATTCATAACTCTAAGGGGGACACTCTGGAACAAGTATCCACCTTCAAATATCTAGGTGTTCACCTAGACAACACCCTCACCTTCTCTAAGCACATGGATCATGCGGTCAAAATGGCTAACACAAAACTGGGCATCCTGTATTGTCTCAGACAGTCCATGACCCTGGATGTCTTAAAGCTAGTTACATGTTGCTCAATATTATCCACCATAGACTACATCCTTGTCATCTATGGCACTGGCTCTTACACTGTGTTAAAGAGGGTCACGACACTACTCAACAAGGTGTGCCTTCTGGTCCTAGGGGCCGACCATCTCACCCATACCTGCACCCTATACAAAGAAACCAAATGGCTCCCCCTCGAATCCAGGGCCCAGCACCAAACCTGCCTGCTGGTAAACAAATCCTTACTTGACCAAACCCCCGAGTCAACCTCCTCCCTGTTCAAATATGGGCATTCCAGTGTGTCAACACTAGAAGCACAGCTAAAGGTGGGCACCTAGTGCCTTTCAAGCACACCACACCACACTGGCTCAGAGATCCATCTCATACCGAGGACCCAAATGGTCCAAGGACCTGCCCTTTGCGCTCCGCGACTGTGAAAAACTCAGTCAATTTAAATCTGGGCTCCGCTCGCACCTTGCACTTGAAAATGCTTGTTCCTATAATACATAACTCTAGCTAGCCTATAGACTCGCTGTTAGCATGCCACCAGTTACCTTTGGCAAACCCCCACTCCATCTTTACCACCCCTCCCACACCTGACCTACCCCCCTTACCTCCCTCCCCCCCTTTCCTATCCCCCTCCTGTCCCTCCCACCTGCACTTCTCTGCCCTTCCCATTTGACTATACCATGACAATGCCTTCTCTGGCTGCTCCAGCTCCTCCTTCCACTTCACCTGGAGGCACCTCCTACCTTAGTACCTGGCACTTACATAAGGGCTGTACCACATTGATTAAGTGTTGTTTATTGCTGCATCCTTCAAGTGGTAACTCTGCATTCATTTGAAATTGTGTAATATTCTCATTCTTTGTCAACAACTGTATCCCAGCAAACATAGCTTATTTGATGATTATTCCTTCTACTTGATCTGCAACCCATGTATTTTATTGTATTGTATTGTATTATATTGTACTGTACTGTACTGTACTGTGCTGTCTCTCTCTGACTTGGAACCTTTGTAAACGAGCCCTGGTTCAAAGGTATTAATCCGAATCTGAAAAAATAAATAAAGTCCCCAGGTAAGAGTATAACTTCTTAGTAGTGACAGGTACTGAGGTATCTTACAGATGTTGGGGGATTGAGAAACTTGACAACCTGTTGCAGACTGCATTGTGAGTGTGGAAAGGTTGGGACAGTTGGTCAGAACTAGGTCAAGCATGGTCCCATCCCTTGTCTGTTCCTCCTTGTGTTGAGTCAAAAAGCAGTCCTGTAAGGTGTTTACCAGTGCCTGATTTCTGGTACTCCACATGATTGGGATGCTCCAGTCAGCATCTGCTATACTGAAGTCACTTACAGGATGACCCCCTACAAAGCTACTGCATTCCTGATCTCTTCTTGAGTCTTGTCCACCTCTTCTGTCAAACTAGGGTGTCTGTAGATTATTCCCAAGGGGACAGCCCTAACCCATCCATTCTTAGCTGTAACTATAGTGATTCCATCACACCCTTACCACATATCTTCCTATCCCCTATCATACTAATACCTTCCCTGACACAGTGCAACCACCCTCCTCTTATTCCTTTCTGTCCTGAATATATTGTAGCCTGTAGATGGTGAAGTCCTAGTCACTGACAGATTATACCCATGTTTCTGTTACTGTTATGTCAGTGTTACCATCTGCTGTCATTGTCTAGAGCTCACTCATTTCACTACCACAGCTTCTGGCTTTTAATCAGACCATCCTCCGAGAACCCGGTCTGTTATCCCTCCTCTGTCTATTGGCCAGTACTAATTTACCCATTTCCTTTGTTATACCTCTATCCAAACCTTTCCCCCAATGTGTTGTGGGACTCTTTTAAAAGTGAGACCTTGCCCTGTATCCTTACTGTATTACCTCCATTTCCCTGATTGTCCCATCTAGTTGGGGGAGTGTTTTCTAGGCCACTCTCAATTGTGCTTATCTTGTGAATTACTCCAGCCCCCGCCTATCCCTACTTGTTTAACTGCCTCAAGATGACGGCATCACACTTTTGACCCAATACCCTTGCACCCTCCCCTGTGGGATGAAGGCTATCTGTCTTAAGTTTGCCTTTATCCCACCAAAAGGTTCCCCAGTCCCCTGGAACTAAGATCCCTCTTCAGCCCATCACCTTTTCAACCAATCATTAAACTGGATAATCTTCAGCTTCACCCCATCTCCTGTATACTGTGAGATCCTCTGAGAAGGTTACAGTACCAGCTAACTCACTGAGCCTTGCTCCCAGTGCTCTGAAATTGTCAATAATTACTGGTGATCCCCTTTAATGATGATATGTGTTTAAAATGCAGTAATAACTGATAGAACCAGTTATTATAGCATTTAGTATGACTCATTTAAAGTGTGCTACCTCATTGCCCATAAGTCTGTGTGTGGGTGGGTTGAACACCTGAAAAAATGCGGCTCATTTTTCCATTATGGAGCACCCGCACTAATCCTTCGCCTCTCACCACCATGGCAGGCAACTTCTTAATATATTTCAATATTTATCTGGTTGATCCTGCCTTTACTAATTTAAAAATTTATCTGGTTGATCCTGCAGTTTGTACTCTTCAAGCAGGGCTTGACAGCGGCTACATCGTGAACAGAATGTGTTATTGAAGGTCACTGTAATGTAAAAAAAAAAGAAGAAGCATGCAGTGTGCATGTGTGTATGTGTAGCTGCACCAGTGGCTTTGGCATTCATTCCCTTGCATCAATAAGTATAAAAAATAATGCCTGTGCAAGGTGTGTGTTAGAAGAATTTTTCACACACCCTCGGTGTGTGATAATCTCATAAACTCCTCGAGCTTTGCTCTTGGGGTTTATGGATTATCACACACCTTGGTGTGTGAAAAATCCTCATAACACACACCTGCATGGGCATTATTCTCTATTTAACTCCCCTTAGTGGCTCATTCTAGTTCATTAATCCCAACATGAACAAAAACTCTTTTTTTCAAATATATTTTATTGAAATCTTACTCTTAGAGTAGTACATGTTATTACAAACATATTCCTCACATTTGTATTCCTCTGTACATACAATACAATTGAAGGATGACCACATTTGAATAAAAATTAATATACACTGACACTGTGTGTCTACAGCCCATGTTATATTATAGACGTGTATTTGCTTAGAAAAACAGAAAAATGTATGAATATATGCAATACAAAACAGTTAACATTGAAGTACATTACAGACTTGATAAGTTCATCTCTTGTCTATTCTCATGGTGTGTAAATATAGTATGTCTGTTTATTACTTCTGCCATGTCTTCATTGTGCCTTGATAGTATGAGTCAGCCTGTCCTGCTATGCAGGTTTATATTTCAGAATCAGGCAACCCCTGTAAATCTTGGTCTCTTTCTGGTTGGGTGACTATAACATTTTCAAGTGGGTCCCATATATCATCATATATCTTCTGTGTGTGTTTTCTGCCCCTAGTTCTGTAAATAATTTTCTCTCAAGCCATACTTTCTTTCAAAGTTACTAAACAGGCTGCATATGCTGGGGGGAAAGGTTGCTTCCATTGTTTATTCCCAGCTTAGCAATTGTAGCCACTATAAAAGCAAACATCCTCTGTCCAGACTGCATTTCATCTGGTTCATTTCAGTCCCCTAGCAGTGCCATCCTGGGGGGTGATTGTTATTGGTGTATTAAGTACTCTAGAGATAGTCCACACTATTGCTGTCCAATATTCCTACAGGTCCCGAGGCACTAGGTCTGAACAGCACCTGTATGAACAGCGCCGTCAATAATAGCACCATCCATACAACACTGTTCAGAACGGTGGCAGAAACAAATGCCGCAAGTAAAGGCAGTGCCACTGGTACTGGTTGCAAAGCACACTGATGACCGCTACCAGTTCAAAACTCTATTTTAGCGGGGGGCTCCAACCCCTGCACCCCCCGACGTGGAGGTCTGTACCCCCCACATCCCCATAACAAAAATAATCAACTACAACTCGGGGTTGGATTACAGGGAAAAACAAACATTTGGGAGACCAGGATTAGAACCCTGGCCTCCACCACCATTCTGGTCAAGCTGCTTCAAGACTCAGCTCTCTCTACCACAGGAGCAGCATGAATAGTCTCTCTGATTCCTCACCCCTTGTCTTTTTCCCTAGTACTATAGGCAGCGACATGGGTAACGCTTACTGCACGATACTGTTTAACCCCTGTTGCTGTCCACGATATGCTATTCGGACATCGCTTGTTTTCCTTGCGCTATATTTGTAGCGCTACAGTAACCGGGTTACTGGTCCAGATGCCAGTACATCATATGTTCCATGCCTATCTCATCCTGCATAGTCCTTGGCATACCTCTCAAGCTTTTATCCCTGATATGAGGCACATGGACACTCAAAATGATAGACAATGAGGGACATTGACTTTCCTAATGAGAGACACATCATCAAACAAGGAGATACAAGCTCAAAACACTGTGGAAACTATTGTGTTTAATTGTACAAAGTTTTTTTCTTTTTTATGTAGCATCTTAGATTATACATTTCTGCTTCAGAGTCTGAATTTACAGCACATTGCCTCAGGGCAGCAACTTTTTCATTAGTGATGAATGACGAATGAGGGATGGAACGATTTTGATGGGTAAAATGAGGGACGTCCCTCATAATCAGGGACAGTTGAGAGGTATGCTCCTTGGGCACTTTCCATCACAATAATGTGTGACTTGAAAGAGTCTATCTATCCAGGGTGTAGTATCCCTTTTAAGGTCATAAAGTGAATATCTATATTTATTCTAAATTGGCCATTTGCCAGCCTTCCTCCATTATCTCCTCCCAGTCTTCTATAGTTATTTCATCCCTAGTGTAGTTTCCCTTTTTTATGTTATTGTCCCCTATATGTAGCACAAAGGACAGTAGGCTGTTATATATGTTAGACACCTGTCCCTTAAATCATATATATGGCTAAGGTCACCAAATGCCATAAGCTTGCCTTCTGAATATAAATGCCCCATGACTGCTATGCCCCTTTCTGCCCACTTTTAAACGCAGGGGGCCCGATTCTGAGACGTATGGTGCAACTCGCAGGTGGATGCAAGTTGAGACATGCGCCACTGTGCTGGGGACCCTGCGCTGGATTCCAGAACAGGCAGGGTCTCTGGCACCTATGCCCTGTGACTTGTGGCAACACCGGGGTTGTGCCACAGGTAGGGTGCACCTGACCTGGGCACTGCAAGCTGCATCAATGCCCACTGACACGGCACATGGCATGGACCCCCACAGCCACACTCCCACAACATAGCAATGCCCTACAGGATTGGGGAGGGGGTTGGGGGCCACTAGACCACCATGGGTAGGATGGCACGGCAGGATCGTGTACTGCCCTGCGGGGCAGTGATTGGGGTTGGGGGCATGGAGGTGCCAACTGCCCACAGAGGGCTGCCCTGCCATTGGGGTGGGGTGTGGGCTAATATGAGACCATGGGGGGATGGCTGTGGGGGCACCAGGCATGGTGGTGCAACTCTGGTGGATGTAGGGTACGATTAGATCTAACCGTACTTAGACCACTGTCTGCTGGGGTGTTCTTAGAACAGAACTTTTGCTATTCCGTCGGCTGCACTCCTGGAATTGGGCGTACTGGATGCCATAAACCCCCTTGTGCCATGTCGCAGGGAGTTTCTACCATACCCGGTGGCATAGCCCACCTTTGGTGCAGGCAGCCTGCGACATGTCGCAGGCCGCCTTTTGGAATTCCGATCGGCATAACGGATGGTGCAGGGTGCAACTTGCACCATTGCATTTGGCACAAGTTGCCTTGCGACATGTGAACCCATCTTGGAATCGGGCCAAGGATCCTTAAAGAAGTTGAGTAATAAGTGGTTGTCCCACACTGGAGTCAAAGCCATGAGCTCTGCATCAGTCCCTTTAAATTTATATGCTTTATGCCATGTTTTCAGTAAATGCTGTATGACTGGGTTGCCTTTTGCACAGCCCATCTCCCTGAGTGTTGAGATATATAATGAATCTGTTAGCCTCCTCTAACTCATCCAGGCTTGCTTTAACCGAATCTTAGAGTGAGTATAGTTCGGCTTGTGCCAGTCCTTTAGACCTGCTAATTGTGCTGCCCAATAATAGTATAAAAAAATGCAGAGCCTCTATTCCACCTCTGCCTGGTAGCTGAATTAGCTGGTCATTCTTTATTCTGTGTTTTTGTTTTGTTCCAGATCCATGACACTGCACAGGCTCTTCAAGTTGCTTGAAAAACTGAGTTGGTATAGCTATTGCCAGAACTTGAAAAAGGTACAAAAATATGGCTAAATTGACATATTTAGAAGATTACGTCTTAGTAGGGGTAGAGGTAATGTACTCTATTTTTGATTTAGTTTGGTAACTGTGTCCAAGATAGGGGAATAGTTAGCCCCGTATAGTGCAAATATTGTTTTCCTGATGGTTACCCTACATCTGTCCATTGGTATGGCAGATCCTGTTTCAGCTCTTGGTACACACGGGCATCAGTACTGTGTTAGAAAGATTCACCTTGTACCCTAAGTATACACCAAATGCTGATAGGACCTGTACTAAGTTGGGCAGTGATATTTCAGGATTTGTAACTCATCAGAAGATCATGCATACAAGGATACTTTAGCTGTCACCCCTTCCAAAGATACCCCCTGTATGCCTTCATGTGCACAGATAGCCTGTGCCAGTAGTTCTAAGGATATATCAAATAGTAAAGGTGACAGGGGACACCCCTGGCGAGTACCCCTGCCCAATTGAAATTGTTCTGAGACCCCTGTATTGGTTTGTACTGCAGCTGTGGATTTCCCCTCTATATGGCTTTTACCCTGCTAAGAAATTGGGGCCCAAACCCCATTCATCTTGTTGTGCCCCAGAGGTGATCCCACTCAATTCTATCAAATGTTTTTTCAACCTCAAATGAGACCAGCACTGAGCAGTCACTTGAGTTCTGCTATCCCCTTGCCAACATCTGTACTAGTGTCCTCAGGTTGGCTTCTGCTCCCCTCCCTTTAGAAAGCCTGCTTGATCATCATGTACTAGTTCAGGCAGCACTTTCGTCAGTCTGCCCACCAATATCCTGGCATATATTTTGAAATCAGCATTAAGGAGCGAAATTGACCTTTAAGATGTTACTGCTTTTTTTGGTTTACCAGGCTTCAGTAGTACAGATATCCTGGTTTCATAGAATGTCGTAGGGAATTGCCCTGTTTTAAATGCTGCTTTTAGTGTGTCAAACAGAGGTCCTAATATTGCCGATGCCACCTTCTTGTAGAGGTCAATCATGAGGCCACCTGGACACGGTGCCTTCCACTAGTCAGTTGTCCCATGGCTTGTAGCGCTCTTGTTTTGTAAGGTCTGTTTCGAGGCCACCACTTCCTCATCTCCCACTGTGGGTAGATTTGCATAGAAATCTATGTCATTCATTCCTTCTGCCAGTGTGGAGTTGCCCTCTCCTACAATATATGAAGTTTTAACATATGTTACAAATTCCTTAATATTTAGAGTTTTTTCCCCTCCTTGTCCATGTTGATCTGTGTCATTTACCTTTGTGTGCTTTCTTCCTTGAGCTGGTATGCAAGTAGTTTGCCACATTTATGCCAGCCTCGTAAAAATTGTCTCTTTGGTATCCCGGTGCTCTCTCTCCATATTTCTGGTGTTGATCTCATTATACTGAGATCTGAGTGTCACTAGTTCTCTATGGTACCCTGGGGACCTGATTTGTTTAAATGTTTTTTTCAGTTGCAATAGTTTCACGTTCCAGTGCTTCTAGTTGCACTTTACTCTCCATTTAAATTTTACTAGTGTATGCTATTGCCTTCCCTATCATAAACACTTAAAGAGAGTCCCAGACTACCCCAGCATCCTCCACTGTTCATATCCCAGTATTCTTTAATATTTTTTCCTTGCTGCTCTACAAATTCCTGTCTGTGCAATATAAGAGGGTCTAGCCGCCATATTCTTTTACTCGTAACCTCAACTTATTGCAGCTTCCAGATCATTTTAAGGGGGCATGGTCTGAAATAAGAATCAGTGAATATTCACAGCTGACTACTCCTGGCACCACTCCTTTTGTTACTAAGAACAGATCTATTCTAGTATGGAACATGTGTACGATGGAATAAAAAGAGTAGTCTCTGGTGGAGGGATATGTAGTTCTCCACACCTCTTGTAGTCCCAGGTCCCCATCTGCATTTTCAACGTTTTTGCATCCTTGAGCAATTGATATGGGTGGGTAGACAATGTATCAATTATTTCATCTAGTATAAGATTAAAATCTCCTCCCCATATAGTATCCCCCTTGTCTGTCCAAGTTTAAGGATTAGCTTCTGGAAAAAAGTGATGTCATCAAAGTTTGGGGTGTATATATTCAGCAAAGTTATCAGATAATTGTTAGTGTCTCCTGTACCAATATCCACCTACCCTGGGGATCAACACTAGTGCAGTGTATCTGGGTATATTCTTATGAATATGGATAGCAACTCCATTGCATAAGAAGTACTGTATAGGAGGCATAGTGTAGCTGGCCAGCCCGATATCTGCATAATTTAGCATGCTTCACATCAATGAAGTGGGTCTCTTGGAGGAATGCTATTTCTACATGCTGCTTTTTATGTTTAGTAGAAATAGTAGAGTTGATTTATTTCAGGCACCCTTCCCCGCAGGCTCAGGGTGTCCTTACAAATCATAAAACAAATAGCATTAGGAACATACAACTCGTAATACAAAAACATACAAATATTAGTAAATACAGCCCACTAAAATTCCACATAAGCTAATTTCGAAGCTGTCTAGCATATATTCCTCAGGCCTCAAAGGTCTGTTGAAAGAGGAATGTTTTAAGATGTTTTTTAAAGCGCTCTAGGGAAGGCGCCTCCTGGAGGTACCCTGGCAACGAGTTCCAAAGGACTGGGGCAGCCACCTCGAATGCTCGGTCCCCGGAAGATTTCAGCCTAACTCTAGGGACCTCCAGGAGGGCCTCTCCTGCTGATCTCAGAGATTGACTCAGGGTGCAGGGATGCAGAAGCTCCTTCACGTAGCCTGGACCCAACCCATGTAGGGCCTTATAGGTCAAAAGACCTATTCTAAAGGTAATGCACCAGCACACTGGCAGCCAATTTAGTTTGCATAGCACCAGTGTAATATGACTGAACCTCAAGTGTCCAGTCAACAACCGGGCCGCTGCATTCTGCAAAAGCTGCAGGTGCTGCATCGCACCTCCTCTGACCACGAAGTAGAGTGCATTACAGTAGTCAAGTCTCGAGGTGACAAACGAATGTACCAGCATGGCCAGGTCATCAGGGAGAATAAGGGATTTAATTTGGGCAATGTTCTGGAGATGGTAACAACCAGTCCAGACCACAGCCAACACCTGAACTTCAAGTGTCAGCTCAGTGTCCAAAACAATGCCCAAATTCTTCACCTTAGGGGAAGCCTCCAGTTCCGTCAGGCCAATAAAAAGTCCCAACCTATCCCCAGAGGGACCCACTCCCCCCTTTTACCTGGCTCAACCACCAGCACTTCAGTCTTCCCCGGGTTAAGTCCCAGCCAGTTTGATGACGTCCAAGCCTGGATCTCAGCCAAGCAATTATTCAGCATGTCGACCGTGTCAGATCTCCTCGGTGTGAAGGACAGGTAGAGCTGAGTATCATCAGCATAGCAATGAAAACTCAGCTCACACCGCCTTATGACTTCGCCTATGGGCAGCATATACACTGCCAACAACACGGGGTAGAGGACAGAGTCTTGGGGTACTCCATTGGACAGGGCCGTCGGGCCTCAGGAATAATTCCCCAGTACCACCCTCTAAGACCTGCAATGGAGGAAGGACTCAACCAACTGATGACCTTGCCGGTGAGTCCTACATATTCCCTCAGCCTGTCCAACAGCACCCCATGGTCCACAGCGTCAAACACTGATGAAAGATCGAGGTGAACAAGAATTGATTGCTTTCCTTTATCCCTCGCCCTGAGCAGGTCATTCAGTACCTTAACCAACATGGTCTCCATGCTGTGCATAGCCCTAAATCTGGACTGGAATGGTTCATAAATCTGGAAGTCCATGAGGTGACTCTCGAGCTGTTCCATGACTACCTTCTCAAGAACCTTCCCACAATAGGGAAGGTTCAAGATAGGCCAGTAATTCACCAAGATGTTGGGGTCCAAAGATGTTTTTTCAGCATGGGTTTCACCAGAGCCTGTTTAAGGGACTCTGGGAAGACCCCCTGCTACAAGGGAACTCCCAACAATCTCAGCAAAAACTGGACCCAGGATCATGACGCAACTAACAAGTAATCTCTTCGGGCCCGGGTTAAGGTCGCAGAACATTGGTTTAAACCCCAAGATCACCCCACAGACCTCCACTGTTGTCACCGGTCAGAACTCTCCCCAGGACGACCGAGTATATCTGCCCACCCGAGGTCCACCACTGTTGAAGGATGGTATTCTGCTTGGAGAAATCCCAGCCCTAATGGAGGACACTCTGTTTGAGTAGAACTGAGCGAACTCCTCACACTTGTCAGCTGAAAAATCTCTAACAGGTTCCAGACAGGCCAGATGTAATAGCCTGTCTGTAACGTGTAAGAGCTGAGCTGGTTGATTCTTCCCAGCTGCATATCATCCTAGACATGAAAGCTGCCTTTTTTGGGTGATTGCATTCTGATACTCATCATAATGGGCCATCAGAACCAGCTTGTTTTCCTGGGACCTGGTCTTCCTTCAATGCCTCTCTAACCTCCGCCCCCTAGTTTTCCATGGCCTCAGCTTACCATCAAACCAAGGCGAGCCGAGGTGCGAAACCAGCAGGTGTACACAGATTGGTGCCAGAAGATGCAGAGCCTCCACGACAGCCCTATTACAGGCTGTCATGGCGTTCTCTGGACCATCAGCACAAGCCTCCAGCACAGACAAAATGTTAAGTTCTGCCATTAGTCCCTCTGCTCATAACCCTTTCAAAGGGTGTAACTGAACCATTTCCACAGGGAAGGGACATTCAGGGGGGCTCTGAAACTGATCCTGATGGTGCAATGATCCAACCAAGATCAGGCTCTGAGGTAACACAGCAGATTCCAAACACTTAAGTCCAACACCACAATGAAAAGAGGTCCAACTCACCTCCTACCACTGTAGGATAATAATGGTAGTATGCCATTCAGTGGGCTCAGAGAGTATTTCCCGATCCCTTCAGAGCACTGCGTACAGCACGGCATCCGTCCAAAATGCTGGGTACAGCACGCACATGCAGCAAACATATTTTATTTATTTATTTATTGAACAGTATCGGAATTACAGTCATTTGAGCCAGAGACTCCTTTACAAAGGCTCCACGTCAGAGATGGGCAAAACTTTACAGACAAAATATAGGGATAATACAACAGTAGACAATATATTGAGATAATACAACAGTAGACAATATATTGAGATAATACAACAGTAGAGTGGCAATATAATATACTTTAGGTGGTATTGTACTGGTAAATAAAGAAGAGATACACTACGTTACAGGCAAAAGAAGAGGTACATAGCATAGTAGGGTGCAATCTAAGTAGACATTAAAGCCGGAGAGGAGTCCGTTGTTGGGGCGGGGGGCTAGGGCAGTTGCAGGAGCAAGAATAGAGGGGTGGTCATGGAGTAGGGATTTGAAGCAACCCAGTTTGGGTTCCTGGGTGATAGAGAGGGGAAGGGAGTTGAGCCAGGAGGGGGCTCTGTAGGAGAAAGAGCATTGACCCAGGGATGTTTTGAGGTGAGGGGACTAGTAAAGTAGGCTTGAGCAAGCTATGAGTGGCCACTGTGGTGGGAGCTGGTTGTAAGGGAGGGGAGAGGCTGGGGGTGGTTAGGCCAACAGATATCTTCCTGGCAAGGAGGCAAGTTTGGTATTTTAGCCTGTCATTGAAGTTTAGCCAGTTAGCTTGGCTATAGAGCCTGCAGGTGTGGGTGGTTTTTGGGCAACCTGTGGCTAGGCAGCAGGCTTTGTTTAAAGAGACTCTGACTCTGTGAAAAACAGTATTGTCAGCAGCCCCATATATCAGGATGCCATAATCAATAAAGGACAATACTGAGGACAAAATCGCAAGTTGGAGAGCTTTGGGGGGTAGACAGCCCCTTTGTCGATAGAGTAGGCCAAGATGGAAGTTGACGGAGATGCAGAGGAGGTGAATGTCATCATGATAGGTGAATGCAGAATCGAGGGTGACACCCAGGTATTTAAAGGTGTTCACCTATTTGAGTGGGAGAGAGAGGGACGTATGGATGTGGAGTGGGGAATCCTTGAGTCTGTTCTGGTGGTGGGAAAAAAGCATGACCTTGGTCTTTTTTTGTGTCAGAATAAGTATGTGCTTGATAAACCAGGACTCGACTTCATTAAAGGAGTTCTGGAGGGAAAGTTCAAGAGAGGCAGGGCTAGTAAGGGACAACTATCAGGCCGGTCACAAGTCAGAATAAACACCACCATCTCCTCCCACAAAACAGTTTGCTCTGGTGTCCCACAGGGGTCTATTCTCAGCCCTCTACTATTCACCCTCTTTTTAAACTCTCTCCCCAAGTCATGCAGCGGTCACCTACTACTCTATGCTGATGATGCGGTAGTGTTTTGGAAACACCCACAGCTGAGCGCCCTCCAACTACTGTAGCTCTACAGGGTTTCTTCAGGGAGCTAGAAACCTGGTTCACTGAACACCGCCTGATCATCAACTATCAAAAAACAAAGTCCATGATCTTTGCGCACCGACAAAGCCCGCACAGTCAGTCGACACTCATAATCAAAAACATACAAGGCGCCCCACTTGAACATGTTACATGATTTAAATACCTGCTAATCTCATTAGACACCTCCCTCTCCTACCATAATCACATACAACTTCTCTCCTCCGCTGTCAACACTAGAGTGGGTATCCTCCACAGACTTAAACACTGCTTACCCACACAGGCCATGCATCTTGCAGTCTCCTTCTCAGTCCTCTCCCTAGTAGACTACGGGATAGTTATATATGGCTCTGCGGAACCCACTGCCCTACGTAGCATTAACACCGCTTTGAATAAAGCTTGCCGCCTAGTCACCGGCTGTGACAGATTAACTCATACCTGTGAGCTCTACGCTTTGGCTGGTTGGCTAAACTTCCAAGGAAGACTAAAGTACCACTCCCGCGTCCTTGCAAATAAGATACATCTCCAGCTGGCTCCCATCGGCCTTCTCTCCATAGTCAGTGCAGCCCCCCCCCCCCAGGCGTAATACAAGACTCGCAGCATCCTCCTCATTTCTGGTTCCCCATTGTAGAACATCCCTTGGGCAAAGATCCTTCTGCTACCGTGCCCCTCTTTGGCTAAACACTCTACCCCCCCATCTCTCAGACCCTTAGTCTCTCCCTATTCAAAACAGGCCGTAAGGCTCAACTCCTTGAGTCAGCAAAATGTGACTGTGGCTAACTCTCAGCCCTCCTCTTGTGTTTTCATACCCCCCAAAATACTTGACACAGGGTCTCTCTAGATCCCAAGAATCAGCATCCTGCACATCTCTGACAAGGGTTATCCAGAACGCTGCCTACTACTATCACCAGTTAACTAAGATAAAGCCTGGACTGCACTAACAGCACTGTTAAACGAATTTCTGCTTGTTTATTGTGCGTTTTCTGTATTTGTTTACCCTCCACCCTCTGTAACCGACGTGGAGCCTTTGCAAAAGAGTCTGTGACTCAAAGGATTGTAATTCCGATTGTATCCAATAAAATTAAAAATAAAAAGTAGAGAACAGCATCATCTGCATAGAGGAGGATATTTTCAGAGCAGGCTTGTTACAATATGACAGCTTCCAGAGGTGTGTCACTGTGAGGTCCAATGCAACAACATTAACTGGGAACTGAAGAAATGAATTAAGTGCAGTCAATGTATTTTCAGTGTGTTTTGTAGTTTTACTCAAACTGTCATTTTTTTAATATTTTTTCATCACATTTTCATCATGGCCTTTTTTGGACCCCACTTCATGAACGAGGTAGGTGACATATTTCAACTCTGGCCCAAAAGGTGATTTTGCAGTCGCTTTGCAAAATCACCTTTCAGGCAGGATTTTAAAAAATTTCACCTAGCAGGTTTATGATGTGGAATTATAAAAAAACTATGTTGAAAATTTGGGGTCAAAATCTAAAAAAACACCAAAGTTATGAGGGTACTTTGAAAATTTTCAATGTTCACTCATAACTTTAGTAATTTTAAATATTTTTACCTCAGATTTTCAATATAGCTATATCTTCACAACATCTCATGAACGTGACAGGTGCTGTTTTTCAAATCCTGCCCAAAAGGCGATTTTGCAGTCACTCCATGAAATCACATTTTGGGCATGATTTGAAAACATTTTGCCTACCAGATTCATGAAGTGAAGCCATAAAAAGACTACTTTGAAAAGTTGGGGTCAAAACTTTAAAAAACACCAAAGTTATGAAGGTACATTGACATTTTTCAACGTTCACTCATAACTTCAGTAATTTTCAATATTTTGAGCCCAATTTTCAACATAGTAATTTTTTCACACCGTCTCATGAACAGGACAGGTGTCATCATCAAAATGCAGGCTAAAACTTTTTTGCATTTGTAGCACAAAAATGATGTTTAAGCCAATATTTTATAAATGACACCCATCATGTTCGGGGTGGGGGGTGGGGTGGTGGTGGTGGTGGTGTTATAAAATGGCTATGTTGAAAATTTTGGTTCAAAATGTACAAAACAAAATTATGAAGAAATAGTGTGTGCAGGTCTGGCCTTTGGCTCACCGGTAGTGTTCTCATGCCGGCAACTCAGGTTCAGGGATGAGCTCAGGGAGCCCTCTGGGTAGCATGGGGATGGGGCCAGTACTGTTTTGCGCCACCGCTCCAAGCCTGGGAAGGTATTACGCAGTGCTGTGTTACACATGTGATACCTTGTGACAGACTGGGGAGCCTTCTCTAACAAGGGGTTGATGTGTGTGTCATAGCCTGACAGGGCCACATACTGCATCAGGAGAAGTGGGTTGGCATGAAAAATTGGCTTGAAATATCTCCATTATTCTGTTTATTCCACTGCTAAAGGAACCTGCACAAATGAGGATACAATTTCAGGATCACAAAAAGGGGACATTTATTAACCACCCACACTAATGTAGGCAATTTCACTATTAAAACTCTTGCTATTCATTTGTTAATGTTTGCCTCTGTGCTATCTACACCCAGCAACTACACTGACAAATGCTTGTTGAGGTATGTCTGCACTTTCTTCCTTTTTATCAGTTATTCATGCCTTTCGTGTTCCAGGATATGATATTTACTAGAACCTCATTTAATGTTAGTAAAACTTGTGACACTGCCTTGTCCCAGCGTCTGGAGCATGGGACCGCCCCTTACGTCCCTCTTTTATGTCCTAGATTGCCACAATTTTAGTATTATTTTTTGTCTAAGTCTGCAATGAAAAACTGCCAAAAATTGTGTTAAAGGCAAAGTCCCCTCCGCCTATTTCCTGTACACCTGTTTAGTTTGTAGCCATGAACAATCATTTCCTTTCTTGCATTCTCCTAATGTCATCCTAATTTAAATATAAATTAGGTTGTTTCACTCTGTTTTGCCATGGTGTGAAAATCTGTTTGTCTCCTTTCTAACGGTCATGACCCCACTCATGCAAGGAATCATGGGAGTTGATGATACGAGCATACACAAGCCAGCAGAAGTTATACTCTCATTCTGTTCTGTTACATGTCTGGTGAAATCCCTGTGTTATCTAAAAGCATTTTTTTCTAACTCAGATACACTTTAAACTACAGAAAACAGTATGGTACTTATTATGCATTGAAAGGTTTCATGGCCAGCGTAAGACAAGAACGTAGGGACTGCAGAAGACAGCAACAGCATTGACTAATACAGTGTAACTACTGCAGGCTTTAGCACCACAACATCATAATGTTCCAGGATGTCTTACATGAGACAGGTCATGACCTTTGCAATGGAGTCAAGCAGGTTTTCACATCAGACTTTATGTACCTTCATTTACATTTAATTCCTGATGAAATTAGGAGGATGCAATAGAGTCAATCACTGTGCATGCCTGCAAACCAGATAGGGAAACAGAACAAAAGGCTGAAGAGACTTTCCCTTTAAGAACAGTAAGAACAAAACCCCTTCTAACAGCAGGTTCGTTTGCAGGTCTGCTATATTTACAGCTTGTTAAAGATGCACTCAGAAGTAATGGTGGGAAAACACTGCGTCACTGAGAAGGTATTCTCTTCAATAGCATGAGGTCCACATTTGGTGCCTGTCCTGATCCTCCCACAGTGCTGACCTCTACGGCTTCGTCGGTATAGTGAGCCCCCTGCTTCTCAGCCTGTGCTGGTGAGCTTTTTGGTGGACGTTTGCAACTGGCTCTCAAAAGTCCATGATATCCTTAGTTTTAGCTTTGGCCTTTTTCACTTTGCTAGTGGCTTTCCCTTTCTTATTCACCAGTTTGTTTTGACTTCCTGCAGGCTATGTAGAGTAAATTAGGATCACTGGTTCATAACTCCAGTCTGTTGCTGCTTTCTACTTAGCAGTCATCTTGGAAATCTCATGAACAATAACTTCTGATCTCCCACACACTTCCCTAATCAATCCATTTGTCTTCGGGAGTACCATTTCAGCTGTCATCCCTGGGAGGCAGCACACAACCCACCTTACCTGGTCTGTGCTACAGGCTACTTTTAGATACTCTAATAACTGAAGCTGCCTACATAAGCACCCTCTTCCATGCTGTCGTTTTCCAACTGTTCCCTTCCACTGCAGGCTCGGATGTTGCTGGGGCACTGGGGCCAACAGGATGCTCTCCCCTAAGTGTGGTATTGTTGACTGCTTCTCTCAGGGGGAGAAATGATTGCTAGTCATTATCCCAGAGTCCCACCCCCTCTCCTTAAGTAGTGACCCCCTGACCTATGCCTTTCCCATCACCGTCCATACCATTATGAATCTTTTGGGATGTTGAGGGAGCTGAACAGCGGTGGACATCTCTGGCATTCACTCTAAACTGCTCTGTAGTTACCATATTGTGGTCCATGTGGCAGACAGTTCTCAGTGAAGTACCGCAAACCTCTGGCAGATGGGCAGCCTTCACACATCCACAGAAGAAACTGGAGAAGCAATGCTTCACAGGTCCTGTAACTAGCTAACTCCCCCTTCCACAGCCTCCTTATCTACCTGTTGCCTGGGACAGTTTTGGTCAACTCTATGGGTCCCTAACAACCCTTCAGAATAAATTTATTTGTGTCTGTACTGCAGATAGGGTTATGCAAGGCTGCACTGAACTAATATCTGCAATCCTGCATAGAAATCATCACCCCACACTATTCCAGAGAGGCTTTAGCAGGACCCTCTGCTAACACTACCCTGTTTATGCTGGCTTTGCTCTACAACCCTCCCTATATAGCAAGCCTTTTACAGTCCCACCCCTGATAGATTTTAGCAGGACCCTTTGCTTACACTACCCTGTTAATACTGACTTTACTGTCTAATCCTCCATAGATAATAGGTCTTTTGTAGTCCCACCCCAGGTAAGTTTTTGCTGTATTAACCTTACATAGAATAGTAACCCCTTAGAGGATGTAACCTAGGTAGACCCTACCTTTGACTTGTATTTTCCTACATAGGGTCACCTGAAGATGTACCATTTTACAAGGTACTGTAAACACTTTAAAAATTACAGTATTACACTAAACACATTAAACTTACAATTACAACACTTTAAAGAGTGTTACGCCTGGGGTGCAACATTTCCTGCTAACTGTTGCCCAAGATAACATCCCCAAGTGTGATATCCTTATGCTCCGGCCATTGTTCTGTACTGCAATGCACAGAAGGCTGCTTGTGTATAATGGGTTTACATGGATTGCTGTGATCCCACCAACTTTATGATCCTCCTCATAAACTGGAGGCTAAGGTGTGAAACCCTCCAACAGTTGCTGCTGCTCCTTCAAGTCCTGGCTGCAGCAAGGGGAATAGATCCAGCTCAAGTAGCCCCAACTAACTAAATTTGGTCTTTACTTGTCTTTTCACTGATCAGTTTTGCTGTGTGGAAAGCTTCCCGAGCACTGTTTTTAAATGCTACTAGAGAAGCACTGTGATCCCACCCAGTTCACTATCTTCCGCCCAACTGAGGTTAGGGCTTGACACCTTGAAACAGGGTGCTGCAAGTAAACAAACACAAACAAATAAATAAATGGGGAGAGGGTCTGATCACAAAAAAACCCAAAACCTTGAGGATAAGGAATTCATGGCATCACTAAATTAGCTTACATTGTGGCTGAGACTAGAACAGTAACTGAAATGAACAATCAAGTTCAGTGCCTAAGGACATTTGTTGTGTAATGATGTACCCACGACTAAAATTACAAACACTTAGATTGTTTCATGACGATTTACGTTGGGGGCTTTTTATACTTACTTTACACATCTTTTAGCTCTTTTTCTTAAATAAAGGCTGATTGTGATCTTGTTCTGGCAGTCAACAACAACAGATGTAAATAAAAACTGACTGAGCCAGTCATAAATGCTCTGGAAGAAAGCCTAGAGCATTAGTTCTCAGACTTTGTCATAGTGAGCCTCCCCAAAACCATGGAAACGATTTTGTGCCAATAATCTTGGGCCTCCCCAAAGAAAAATAACATACTGTACTTTGCACAGTACACCAGAAATAATTTGAAACCCCTTTGAGTACTTGGCTCTAATTTTATTCAGCTTATTGTAACCCCCTTCCGAGGCCAGCCTACTTGCTCTGCTATTTTGATTTTTGAGCCATTGTTATCCCTTGTTGCAGTACCTTCATGGTAAGACTACTTTCTTTTTTCCCGTCTATCTGTAATAAACTTTTTTTATACCTTGCCTGTCCCCCTCTTACCCTGCTCCTAAGCAACTTCTCAAGGATCACTTTGTGTCTTCCTGCTATTGCTCTTGGTAATTCTATGCTCAACCCTTGTATTTGGGCTGTTTTGCCACCAGTCTACAAACTGATAAATTGCTTCTTCTCATTATTAGTTTATTGTTCATATTTGTTTGCACTGTTGTTCATTGTGTATTGCTTGATTGTTTTGCAGTTATCTTTTGAAATGTATTCACTCCCTACCTTTCCCCTGGTACACCTGAAATGATCCTTGGCTCATTGTACCTTCCCTGGTCACTAATTTGTAAATAAATGCATACTTCACTGACTAGTATCCTCTTTCAGTTTGCTTCATCCCTTCACACAAAATACATAAAACTCAAAATTTTAAATATATTACTTTTTCAGAGTTGCTTGATCCTCCCCTGAAACAGGTTCGGACCTCCCCTGGGAGGCTGATCTCACCGTTTGAGAACCCCGACCTAGAGGAAGGGTTTTATGGTGAGTAACATTCAGTGGGAACTAAGATAATGTCTTTCAGACTTCTTGATACATTGAAGCTATATAAGAGATGTCATATACACACTGACTGTTCTTGTGGAATTACATATGTGTTGCCTAAATATATAACGTTTGCTGCCTTTGCTCTGGGACCTTTAGTATATAAAGTACGTGTTTCCTCTAGAAGCATTATAGGGTGCAATCATTTTAAGAAATAAAAACATTCTGATGCCAAACATGCCAAGCTCTGGAATTGTGGCATTATTTTACAAGGACAAATTTGGCTTATAGTAATCACTCTTTATTCATGACCGTCTTGGTTTTTATTTATTTATTTATTAAGCTCTAGGATTACAAATACCTTTGAGGAAGAACTGCTCATTTACAAAGGTTCCACGTTATGGATGAAGGGTAACATACAAACAAAGATTGACAATGATTTGCAGTCATAGCACACTTTAGAATTACAGTCAATTGGAGAGAGACTAATACGCTAGTATATCACAAGTTTCAGAGTAAGAAATGTGAGGAAAAGGACAGTTAATGTGGGCAGGGTAGGGGGGTCAGGAAGAAATAGTCAAGCAGAGGGGCCTCTGTCAGAGGGAGGGGTGGCAAGAAATAGTGCAATTAATAGTAATAATGGCGAGGAAGGGAGCGATATATGCTAACTGCCATAGATGGTGTGGGGGAATGAGAGGGGTAGAGTAAGATTGTAAAAAGCAGGTGCCACAGGTGTTGTTTGCTCTGGGAGGTTACAGATCACAGTTCAGACGCAGCTGGGTGGGTGTATAGGCAGACCCTTTAGGTAAAGCAGTCACATTGAATAGTTGAGATAAGGTAAAGTCAGAGAGTCCTTTTAAAGGGTCCAAGCGTGGCTGAGGAAAGTGCTTCTTTGTTGAGAGCATTGTACCACAGAGGAGTCCTATGGATGAATGACAGCTGACCCATTGTGGTCTGGCATCTGGGAACCTGGAAGGTTTGAAATTGGGAACCACGTGTGTGCTGGGTACTGATGTGGGCAGTAAGGAGCTTTTCAACACCTGGAGGCATGAGCCTGAGGAGAACCTTCTTGGTTAATAGGCAGGTCTGATATTGTATTCTACTGTGGAGTGGAAGCCAGCCCACCAGGGCGTAAAGGTCACAGGTGTGTGTTAGGTGGGCAGTGCCTGTAAGTAGTCTGCAGGCTTTGTTAAGCGAGACAGAAATCTTGCGGAGGGCAGTTGTAGAGGCAGAGCTGTATATGGCAAGACCATAGTCAATGACAGAGGTGACGGAGCTGTAGATAGCCAATCTAAGGGCATCAGCAGTCAAACAGTGCTTGTGCTTATGGAGCAGTCCAATCCATATGTTGGCAGCCTTAGCAACAATGTTGATATGCCGAGCATATGAGAGGGTACTGTCCAGCATGATACCAAGATACTTGAACTCAGGGACATGTTTGAGTGAGGTCCCTGAGTGGTTCTTGATGATGAGGGACAGAGATTTGTGCTTACTCCGAGAATGACAGAAAGGTCATGACTTTAGCTTTGCTGTAGTTCAGTACAAGTTTGTGTGTGCTGAACCATTCTTCTACCCACTTGAAATCACACTGTAACTGACTTTCCAGGAGTTTAGTGTCATGGTGGCTAGTAAACAGGACTGTGTCATCTGCGCAAAGTAGTATTTTTAGGTGGCAGATGCCAGGGAGGCTGTTTAGGAAGAAGGAGGAGAGTAATGGTCCCAATATGGACCCCTGTAGAACTCCGGAGAGGACTGGCTGCTCATCAGAGGTGACCCTAGCAATTCTAACACATTGGACCCTACCCCTGAGGTAGCTAGCGAACCATAACAGAGCATCATTGGAGAGCCCAATAGTAGACAGTTGCCTAAGCAGGAGTGGGTGATTTATGGTGTCAAATGCCTTTGTGAGGTCAATAAAGATGCCCCCCCCACAGTGTCCTTGGACAAGTGTGGCGTGGATGAAACCCATAAATTCCAGAAGTGCTGTGGTGGTGCTATGCCCCTTTCTGAAGCCATGCTGCTCAGGGCATTGGAGATTGTACTTATCCAGGAATTTGACCAATTGGTCTGATACTATTCTTTCCGGTGCTTTGGGAGGGGGGGGGAGTGAAATAGGCCTGTAGTTGGTATGCAGGAAACTGCCTCCGCTTTTGTGTACAGGTGTGATAGTTTCCTGCTTCCAAATTGAAGGGAATTGACCCAGTCTGAGAGAGAGGTTGAAGATCTTTGTCAGTGGTTCAAGGATTTCTTCGAGAACTAACGAAATCAGCTTCAGGTCAAGGGAGTCACCACTGTAAACAGTTTTGCGGATGGCCTTGCAGATATAGGTTCTGGCTACATGTGTTGGAATCTCTTGAAGAAGAACTGTGGGGCACTGTGTTCAGGTGGGGTGGTGTCCTGGTGTGTGCTGGAGGTAGGGGCGTCATAGAAATTACGTTTCTAACCCAGATGGGTCTCCTCACTGTGGTGCTGGTCCTCATTTCGGTAGTGGCCACTCATTAATTTATTGTAACTGGAAAATTACAGCACCCAAATTGCCACCAAGACATATTTATTCTAGCTCCTTTAAACATTTTAAATAGAAACATGAAAGTTCTGAACAGAAAACAGACCCCATGGTCCATTTTGATTCAGTTGCTTTTTAATGGGCGGTATTGACTGGCAATGATTTCACTTAAGTCCAGATGCAAATTTAATTTGGAATTACTTTCAGAATAATTTTTAAGAGTTAGCAATAGTCACGTAACATGTTAAAATACAAGAGTATGGGGTTTCAAACTACTATGGGCATTAGCGAACTTGGTGGATTTATTCAGGGAGAGAGACTCAGCATGAAAGAAATATCACTGATGATGCACTAATGCAGCTTGGTCTGAATACAGATTCCTTAGAAACAAGTGTAAAATCCTGATTGTATGTGCAAAGGTCAGTTATTCGAAATCAAAATAAATGGGCCTTAAGACTTCATCTAAACAATATGGACCAAAAATAATTCCTTACTTGGCAAGGATATCCATACTGGCTCTTAATAATTTAAGAGTAGATAATTTATTCAATACTCCAGTTGAAGTTGCAGATACTTTTAATAACTATTCTGTTTCTGTGCCTTCAGCATTATTTCATAATGCTATTGATGTCACACAAACAAAACGGATGCAGCTGTAGATAATAACACCCCCTGCATTTGGCCTTATCTTGCACTTCAAACGTTGTTATGCCTATGGAAATATACAATACCTTGTAAGTTGTACACTGCATTTAGCACCGCTTATGTCTGTAACATGTTTGCTTGTCATCAGATGTTTTGCCTTAACATGACACCACTGCTCATTTTTTTGTTATCCTGAATAAAACTGAATTGAATAGCTGCTTTCATTTTAAAGACATTACAGAGTATGACGTTTTGTGTTTACTACAAGACCTCAACACTTCTAAAGGTGCATGTCTGGAGGTGTGCATCCTGCATTATTGAAAAGTGCTGCTACAATATTATGTTGGCCGCTTTCTGTTCTGTTTTACCTATCTTTAGGAGAGGGCTATTTTCCGCCTGAGTGGAAGAAGACAAGAATTATTCCCATTTCTAAAGGTGTAGAGTCCAGTAGTTTAAACCATTTCTGCTGAATTTCAATTTTAAGAATTTTATCTAAAACACTGTAGAAAGTAATCTGTCATTAGTTGGTAGAACACTTGGATACCTATAACTTACTGCATCTTTGTTGGGTTACTATAAACACCATTCAACAGACACTGCACTTACCTGACCTCTATTGTACCAAGGATCATAATGAGTTCACTGGGGCAGTGTTTGTCGATTGCCAAAAGCATTGGACACCATATATGATAAATTCTTTGGGGGTAAACCAGCTAGCATTGGGTTTCCCTGTAGAAATATGACAATTTGACATAATAAAAACATGTTTGAAAGCTATCAAGTGCTGAAAAAGGGGTTCCATACCCATATGAATTTGTTAGAGTGTGTGTGTGTGTGAATGCTGACCAAAGCTTGGTTAATTTGTTTGTAAACGTGACTTCCAGAACAGGAATTCACTTTCTATAGAGTTTATCGATTATGCACCTGAAGGTTTCGGGTCCAACACATAATTAAACTTCCAATACATCTGTTTACCATAGAGAGGACTCTATTAATTAGGTGCAGTAATTAAGTAACATCAGAAAGCAGCTGATTACCAGAGAAAGGAATTTGTTAATTATATAGTATTTGTGTAGAAGGACCATTTACTGTTTCACTGTATAGAAAGGCTGTACTTCTAACCTTCACTGTTAATAAATACCCTTGACAATTCAGCACACTGTTTTGCATAACTTAGCTATCTGAATGGATAATTTGGGAAGGGTCACACAGCTGGTCATAGTGACAAGGAATTACTAAGTGTTGTGCTGCAGTTTCATACACACACAGAACTGACAGTTATTGACCAAAGTTATATGTAAAGCGTGCAGTTTCATAGTCCTGTAAGACACAGAACAATTAGTCTACATGGATTTAAGACAGACTGTGCAGAGGGAGTGTGAGGGGCATTGAATTCTGAGATGGAGTGTTGAAGTCTACATGCATGTCTGCCTTGCTTGCCCTCCCAAAGGAAGGTAACTGATCACTACCTTTGTCCTTTGACTAGGCTGATGGTATATATACAGTATATGTGTTAATGCAATAAATCTGATTTTGTAGCGTACATTTCAGTGTCCAGAGTGATTCATTGTAACTATTGGTTACTGTTTCACATCACAATCCAACACCCCTCTATAGTATTATCTTGGTATAGGGATTGTCTCAATAATGGAATAAAAGTGTTTGTATTAATTATATGTCACATGAATTCAAACCATTGGAATGTGGTGTCCCTAAAAGGTCTATTTTGCGTCCATTTATTTTAGCATACAATATTTATTAATAACTTTCCTTCATCATTAAATAGTAGCATCTTGATTTGTGTTGATTACACTGTTTTTTACACACACATTAAATCTGCAAATTATTTGGAAAATAAATTATAAAGCAATTTTTATTAACTGCAGGAATTGGCTGAATAACCACCCAATTACCGTGAATCGTGAAAAAATATGCTACCATGATTTCTGGCACACAGAAGAGAAAATTGCCCTTTAAAATCTAATAATTTTAATTTGGCCATTAAAACCCTTGAAGGATATCAACTTTCAGTGGTACACCATTTCAATTATTTGGGATTATGGTTAGACGGTTTGTTACTCTATGACTATCATACCCAGTACTTTACTAGAATTATACATAACAAATTGGAAGCTTTATAGAATATTTCTAAATGCCTTGATTTTAATACTAGCAAAACAATAATTTTTCAAGCAATCATGCCCACATTAGAATATGGTTGCATTGTTTATAGAAACCCTTTTAGTCACAGTCTTGTCCAAACTTGATGTAGCATTTAATATTTTTTGTAGATTAATTTTCTGTGCAGATTGTGATATATGCCACTGTACTTTATATTCTGGTGCTCTAAGTCTTAGCCTTACACAAAGGTGACAATACGTTTAGGACAATGTTTTGTTGAAATACATTAATGGGTTGGTCCTGTCCTACTAATCTAATTACTTCCATGAATTATAGCAGTACATCCTATGCTACTCAGTACTCTGATTACGAAAAATACCTTGTACCTAGTTTACACAGACGTGACCAAAGAGGCACTGAGCAAAGCTCATCAGTGGGTGATTGGAAAGGAAAGGAACTGTAAATAGCTAGAGGCTGAATGTATTTGATTGCATAACATATTTTATATAAGTCATCAAATGCAAGGGAAAAGATGGGTGTTAAGAGCCCTTTTTAAAGCTTCAACATATGAGATCAGACAAAGCTGATTTTGTAAGGCATTCAACATGAGCGGGGTGGCCAGAAAAAAGGCCCTTTCACTGACGATTTTCAAAGGACAAGGGACACCACCAGCAGATCTTCCTCTGTTGACTGGAGCAGCCAAACCAGAGTATATGGAAGTAGAAGTTTCTTTCTATGCATTCAGGACCCAACTACTACAAGAGCCATGCATGATGCATATGTGCATCACTACCACAGTCCCTGTTGGCAGCAGCCTCCCAGGAGCAAAGGTAGATAGCCTGTCTGAAATAGAATAGTGCCATCACTTCTGAGAGCCATATTCTGCGGCTGGCATGCTAAAGACCACGTACTTATTGCATGCAAAGCGCTAAGGGTCCATTTGCATGTCATTCTGTGGCCATTAGCAGCTGGGCACAATGCATCCATGCACAAATACGGTAAGCATTATACAGAGCCGTGACCACCTCCCCCACTTGGGAGCCCTACCCACCTATGCCATCACTGGCAGTCTAGCAGAACCCCATCCCTCACCCAGTTCCAATCAGCATTGTGAAACTATACTAAAGCCTTTCCCATGCCATCTAGTGGACCCCCTACCTCACCCAATCCCTGTTGCCTTTGTGGAACTATACTAAATCCCTTCCCTGGCAGCCTAGTGGACCCCCTCCTTCACCTGGTCTGGTATTGTGGAAATGTACTGATGCCCATCCCTGCCACTTTAGTGTTATCCTCCCAAATAATTGTTGTCAAAGCCTCCCTCTCCAGCCCACCTGCTGAGCAACCACCATCTCCACCCCTGTCAGTCCCTAACTCACCTATCCATCCATAGGTTAGCTGCCATCAGGTTCTCAAACACTTACGGGCTATGAACCACTGCTCACCACCTCAGCCATCTGCTACCTGACTGACAGGCAGTGATCATGTAATGTACATACTGTAGAAACAGTTCTTTCTACAGAATGCATGCATTCGCTCCTTATCAGTCAGATGGTGGCCTTCCAAGGTGATGAAAGCAAAGTCTGTGCCAGTTGCCACCTGAGGAACAGATGGTAGTTGACCTATGGACAGGTGGGTAAATAGGGAACTAAAGGGGGTATAGGTAGTGGGGGGTCTCAGTGAGTGAACTGAGGGGCTTTGACAGTGATCCATTAGGAGATAACACTAGACTGCCAGGGATGGGTTTCAGTACAATTCCATAATACCGGATTGAGTGGGGGGGGCTATGCTAGACTGCCAAAGAAGGGCTTTTGTGCTGTTCCAAAATATCAACAGGGACTGGGTGAGGAAGGAGGATTACCATGCTGCAAAGGAAGGGCTTGAATACAGTTCCACAATACAGAGAGGGTTCAATTAAAGGAGTGGGGTCCATTAGACTGCCAGGCAAGGGCTGTAGTACAGTTTCACAATACTGTCAGGGATTGGGTGAGGGAGGCGTGTCCATTAGACTGCCAGGGTTCAGATCTTTAGTATTGCACAGTACTGACAGCAATTGGGGGGGGGGGGAACCACTAGACTGCAAGGGTTGGGATTTGCATGACTTGTTGAACTTGATGAGAACCAGAGATACATTTTGGGCCCTTTTCAAAACCGTGAAGAATATAGTCCATTTAAACAAATACATGAATTTAGGAATATTTGTAAGGAGGGTGTGTGTAAATGCAAGGGTGATTATTGTAAAAAAACACTGATGACAAATTTAACTAACCCTAGGTGATTTTGGAGGTCGTTAAGAAGTATTTTGTGAACTGAAGGGAAAACTGTCATTAATGAAATCTTACTTGATGGAAGGCTGGACTCAAATCTTGTTAATCTACTGTAGTTAATACTCTGTTTGTTTTTTCTGTTAGTATAGGCACTATGCCTAATAACTACACCTTTTATTACCACTTTAAAAGCCTACCACTGGATTCCAGGTGTGATTTATGGGCATTGTTAAACTGGAAATATTCTATTTTGTCTGTTTGTAATGACACTGAAAATAATTTATCTTTTAGAATTTATCCATTGACCAAATTTTAACTCTTGATAAGTCAAAATTGTTGATTGTCATATTGAGCAAGGCGTGATTGGAAATATGGATATTATTATATTGTACACTGGAAATGTTTTGACTAAGTGAGTGTGAAACCAAAAATAAATCAATTCTTGTAGAGCTTTGGTGTGGGGGAGAAAAAAAGAGTAGACCTGGTCAGTTGGCTGAGCCTCTCTTCAAGGGTCCATTAAGATTAAGTCCACACTAAAGTCTTGAATCGTTTTTCTTACAGAAGCCATATTGTCTGTGTAGGAGGAATATTTATCGAGCCAGGAATTTGGAGCTACATTAAAGTCCCCCCCTATTATATATGGACAGTTAAAGTGGACAATGTCTAAATAAATCTATAAAAAATGTAGAATCACAAATGTTTGATCCGTATATATTCATTATGGTAAAGGAACCTCCCGCTGTTAACATTTCTGAAATGACGAATCTCCCTCCCAGGTCACCATACACTCTGCCAAGAAGCAAGATGAGCTTTTCTTTATGAAGGCTGCAACCCCTCTAGATGTGTTGTTATAATTAGCTGTCCGGCATTCGCCCCAATTTTTGAAATAAAATTATACCTCCTTCACAGAAACATGTGTTTCCTGAAAAAGAACAACACTGGCTTTCTTACTGTCAATATATTTAAATACTTTGTTAGCCTTGACTGTTTTGTAGGCTCTACAAGCCATGATATATTTCTTTTTTGAATTGTGCTATCCAGCCATATAAACTTAATAAGTGAAAAACTATAAAATCATGTACCAAAGATGCATAATGACAATTTTCCAATACCTCTTGCTATTTTCTTCTTTTTTTAAGATTTGGATCCATCTAAACCCCATTATGCTATCTTCTGTCTTGTTTAGACTATTTCTGCTATTTCATATTCTACCCACTAACTGCAAATCCCAGACCCCCACCTCCCCTCTCCTCCCCAAACCATTTTACATATACTAAAGATGTCCTAATTTCAACTTACCTAGTGTGTGGTGAAAGTAGGGGACTCTCCCTTTTATGAATAGCAGAAGGACTGGTCTTATGCATAAATCAACAGTAAGAAGAGGGAAAAAATAATAATTCTTGGCACCACCTCATCCTAGTACACCATAGAATAAGCAGAACAGACATACATCTCTACAAAAAAAATTTCAGTAAGTGAATAGATTTATGTTGTACTATATTCGTATATTGTTCTTATATCAGATACAAAATACTTACATCTAGTACCCTCAACCCCCCCATTTAACCATTTCCCTTTGTTATTTTATTTCTGTCCCATTGTTCTTCTTTCTTTCTAAACTACTCTGTAGTCATCTTCTATGGCTGTAGTAGCCCGAATCAACATACCTATTATAGTAGTCAGAGCTTATATTTTAACTAATTAAGTACTGTAAGTAGTTTTAACTAAACCATTTTGGCCCCTGTAAATCAGAATTTAATAAAAAAGCACAGAAAAAGGGTTTGTGTTAATGAGCTGATTTTCCTTTAAGTGTCTTTGTCTTCTGCTAAGGGTGCAAAACTGTTTTTGAGTTATAAGACCTGCTGCAAGGGGAGATTTAGCATCCAGCTAAGGTTTGTAGGTGTATTGGACTTTTCTTGGTGTGCTGGGGTGGTCACATTAGTTCTGTATGCACCATTGTTCTGAATCAGTGCCTCAGCTTCCTTAGGGTGTACAAAATACCGCATGCAGTACATCCTTGCCAGTAAAAGGGCAGCTTTGCTGGGGGAAGCAGCGCATACCTAATTTCTCTTTTCTTGAAAATATTCATTACAGGGTTAAATGCCCTTCTGTCCATCATGGTTTCTGAGCTAAAGTCTGGAAAGACTTGAAATTTTATTCCTTTTGCATACTGACCTCTATCAGTCCTTGCTTTTTGCAACAGAAACTCTTTGTCCTGAAAATTGTGGGGTTTTATGTATACAAACTGAGGGTAGTCCAAGTTGGGGCATTGTTTTGTGGCAGAGCTTCTGTAAGTCTATCTAGATGAATTTTCTGGTCCGGGTAATTACGCCCTGCTGTCAATGTTACTAATTCTTCAAAATAGGATATAGGGTCTCCCGTCCCTTGTGCACCCTCTGGAATTTGGCCCAGTTTTAAATTCACTCTCTTGGAGCAGTCTTCTTGCTTTTGAACCTTTTCAGTAAGCATGGCCAGCTGTACCATATGTTGAGAGACTGTTTTTTGTATGGGAGTGATTATATTGTCCATCTTTCCCACCTGAGTTTCCACTTCCATGGTGCGAACAGTCAGGGCTTCTAGCTTCAAGTTGATACCAGCTACCTCTTTTGTAAGCTGGCCCAATACTTTTTGAATTGAATATATGCATGACAGGACCTCCTTTTCAAATGTTGAATGTGAATTCCCCGAGCCTGAACTTGAACCTGCACAAGTTTTTTCTGCCGGCTGGGGCATAGGGCTGCCTGTTGATTCTTTATCCACCAAAAGTGTAAAGCTAGAGCTTTGTCGTCTGCTCACTTGGTCACAGGTGTGGGACTGGGGAGCAGTATCTGATTCTATCCTCATTGTAGGTTTTGAAGTATTTGGGGGATTCTGTAAGGCTCTGGGGTCTATAGTTCAGCCTGATTCTTCATGGTGCAATATGTCTCCTCCTGTTGGTCTGAATATGTTCACTTAAGCCGTGTTTACATGGTGGCAGTGCTCTGGCATCTGTGCCGCTCCCTTAAAGCTGTGCTCCCTGCTCCTCTGGTAATTCACATTTACACAGCCCACCCTTGCAGCACTACAGGTTGCTCCGAGGAGGGGCTGTGAATTCACCGGAGGATGAAGGAAAGATAGCCCTTGCAGCGGAGAGAGCACAACAAAGCATTCACACCACCGCGTAAAGAGCTCACTCCGCTACTGATCCCCCAACTGAGTCGGATCCAAAAAAAGGATCCGAAGGGGGCTTAAGGTGCTCCAGAAAGTGTTTACACTGCCGACTTTGCAGAGCATCAACCCATGCACATGGGTTGATGCACTGCAAAGTCAGCAGTGTAAACAGGGCTTAAATCTTCAGGGCAGGTAACTTTTTTTCTGAGCTGCTGTGTGCTTGTGAACATTACTAACCTGAGAATAAGTTAGTTTTTGTGCTCCCAGCATGACCCCCGTGTTAATCATGTTATGGGTAGAAGAAGCTGTAATAGGGGAGTTTTCTGTCATTTGTAACTGAGTAGTAGTAGAGAAAGTTTTAACAGTCAAGTCCACACAGGGGACTGTAACCAAGGCACGTTTGTTCTTATTGCATTGTTCCTCAAAATTAATCATTGAGCCTTCTGTGCTAAAGAGTCTTACCTCTTTTGAAGGCATAGTGTAGGGGGGATCGTGCTCCCTAGAAGCTGTTGTTTTTTCAGTTACAGTTGCTTCCTTCCGTCCATTTTGATTGTGTCTTTACTTTTGTCATTGATCTGCTTGGTATCCAGGGGTTTTGCCTGAGATGCTCCTTGCTTCATCAATCTGTCTGTCTGCTGCTCAGGGAGAAATGCTGTCGTCAGTGTGAAATGTTCAATCTCCAAACCGGCTGTCTCCATTGATAATTGCTGTGTTTTTTCCTTTGTGTAAAGGGTTGCCATGAGCTGCTTGCGGCATTAGTGGGATAGGAGAAATTATCGCAATGAGGCAAGTGATGTGCAACTCGGGGGGAATGTATCCCTCATATTCATATCCTTATTCAACATTCCATCTATCCCCATGTCATTCAGGCACATGTCAGGAAACATAGGAAAACCAGGAGCAGTTTAAAAATTCACAAATAGCATTTTATTATTAATAACAACAAAATAAAAAAAAATAATTGTTCAGTATATCTATTTACAATGGCAGTACAAACATAGAAAGCAAAGTCCTTCTTCTGAGTTTTTCTTCTCAGTTTTCAGTCTCAGTCTTTCAGTCTCTGTCTCTTCCACTTGCAAAACATTGTAGCTCTTTTTATAACAAGTCTTTGCAGTGAGCTCGTTAAGAGAACACTCTGCTTCTCACACAGTGTTCTTGTCAGTTTCAGCAGGTGTAGCAAAAAGAACATTGTAACCCAGAACTGACCTCCTGTTGACAGCTCTGGAAATATTTTTCAAACCAGCATCTCAGATTAACCCCTTGAATTCCAGTTTTTGAAATCAAATTAACTGTATAACTATATACAGTTTTAAACAAAGGGATCGCAGTATTGGTGACATTTCCACATAAAGGTATACATATATTTTTATACCCACAGATATGCAAGGGGGAAGAAAAGACAGACCAGCAAGTGAAGGCAGAGAGATAGCGAGAGGCAGAGAAATGAGAAACCGTCGGAGTGATCAGTTCCTAGGTCTCACCAGAAAATTTGGTTGCACAACCATAGACAAGAGACAGAAAAGGAGAGGATAGAACAGACCGTTGTGTTTAAACTCTTTCTGCATAACAAATGGAGCAGGGCCTTATACAACCCTGTCACATACCCCCCCTTAAGAGGGAACCTGTTTTAAAAATAGGTTTCCTAAATGTAACATTAATTCCCATCTAATATTAGCTTATAAACTTTACAGTACAGTGTGCATGCAGCATAGCAAACAGAAGTCTCCAATTCACATTTTTTCAACCTTCAGAATTCTCAGTTCCTGATCCATATCTTGATAGAAAATCAGCACTGACATTCTCTTTCCCAGATTTCTGCATCACTTTAAATTTGAATGGCTGTAGTGCCAGGTACCACCGTGTGATTCTAGAATTGTTATCCTTCATTTGGTTAAGCCAACAGAGGGGACTGTGATCTGTTACAAGTACAAAGTCAGCTCCTAGTATGTAAAACTTAAGGGACTCCATGGCTCACTTTGCTGCAAGGCATTCCTTTTCAATAGTGGAGTACCTGTTTTCTCTGTCATGCAATTTCCTACTTATGTATAGAATATGATGTTTTTTCCCTGTAACAAAAACTGTTTCTCAAATTCTGGGCTTCTTAAAACAGGGACTGACCATAATGTAGCCTTAATGGCCCAAAAAGCTTCATCACACTCTGGGGTCCATTTCACATTATTCGGGAACCGTTTCTTCCTGAGTTCAGTGAGGGGAGTAGCTAACTCGGCAAAGCTGGGAACAAATCTCTGATAACCAGCTAGCCCTAAAAATGACCTGACATGTTTTTGGTTTTGGGGACAGGGCTGTTAGCTACACCTTCTATCTTGGAAATCCCTGGCTTGACTTCTCCATTTCCCAAAACACAGCCCAAATATCTGGTTTCCTGCATGCCTAATGCACACTTGGTAGGATTAATTGTCAAACCTGCCTTTTTGATCAATTGGATAACTGCTGATAGGTGTTCCAGGTGGCTTTTTTAGTCTGGACTGTACACCACAATATCATCCAGGCACGCATCACAATACCCAGTGTGAGGGGATAAAATTACATCCATGTACCGCTGCAATGTAGCAGGTGCACCATGTAAACCAAACAACATGGTGGTGAACTGATAGAATCCTACAGGAGTGGCAAATGCAGTTTTGTGTCTGGATTCTTTAGCTAGGGGGATTTGCCAGCAACCCTTGGTGAGATCAAGGGTACTGATATACTTAACACTTCCAAGCCTGTCTACCAAGTCATCTATTCTGGGCATAAGATAACTGTCAAATTCTGACACTTGATTAAGTTTCCTAAAATCAAGGCAGATTCGTACACCTTCTTCTTTTCTGTTTACAATCACCACTGGTGATGAGTGAACACTTCTCAACTCTTCTATAATACCTAATTCTTTCATTTTTATGTTGCTTGCATGCATGTGCAAGAAACAGAGTGCCATCATCCGAGTTTTTGGAGGTGTGGCACCCGTCTTCCAATTCAGTCAGTGTGTTTGCAGGCGCGGCCCCAGTTCCCCAATCATTGCTGCAGCTGTCTATGACAGCAGTTGAAAATGCAGTGGTCGTACAGTTGAAAGGGAGAGCTCCGCTTCAGTGAGCAGAGCTCCCCCTCCACACACACACACACACAGGCACAGCATGCGCATACTGCGTGCTCATGCGCCTTCCCCCCATGCACACACTGTACACAGCCGGCGGGTGCCCAATCCCCTGTTGGCTCCATGCCCCCAAAGCTTCCAGGTGCCATGCTGGGAGCCCACCCAGCGTGGCAAAATGTGTTATGGCCAACGGGGTGCCCAATCCCCATCGGCTCCAGCCCCCAAAAGCCTTCCAGCTGCCACACTAGGAGCCCACCCCAGCGTGGCAAACATCTCGCCGCCTTATTAAAAAACAAAATCTGTAAATACAAAACTGTCCTCGGCGCTTCTCCTGCCCCCACCCACAGCCTGCACCAACCCAGTGTGCACCTGCCTCCCACAACCCCTCACCTACTTACCTCCGGACTCTGGCGCGACGATCTTCAGTGGACGGGAACATGTCTGCACTCTTCAAACCGACCTTGAACTGAGGAAATGCCCGGTAAGCTGTATAATGGGATAGATAGGGTTTTTCAACTTTGCTGCATATCTCAGGCATTTTTGGAATTTTGGCACAAATTTTCAACATGGGATTTTGGGACCCTCCTCATGAATTCTGTCACTGTCATGGCGTTAATCGGGCCGAAGGGTGATTTCGTGGTACTGCACGAAATCACCTTTTAGGACAATTAATAAATGACAGTGCCATGTTCATAAGGTGGCTCTCAAAAGCCCTATGTTGCACATTTGGTGAAAAATTCCTAAAATGACTGTTTTATATGCATTATGTAGTTCCCACGCGCACACTTGTAAGTTTCTGAATTTTAATATTTTCCTCCAGATTTTCAACATTGCCATTTTACCACACTCCTTATGAGCAGTACAGCTGTCATTTTTCTCATCGCGCCCAAAATGTGTTTCCACGCATGTAGCGCACAATGGCGCAGTCGGTGTGCGAAATCAATGTATGGGACACATTAAGAAAATCACAGTGACACTGTTCATGAGCAGAGGTCTTAAAATGGCTATGTTGAAAATTTGGTGAAAAAATTCCTAAAAATGACTGTTTTACGAGCATGCGTTGCGCAGTTCCTACGCACGCTCATAAGTTCGCTAATTTTTTATACTTTCACTCCAGATTTTCAGCATTGCCATTTTACTACACCTCCTTATGAGCAGTACAGCTGTCATTTTCCACATGTCACCCAAAATGTGTTTGCATGCATGTAGCGTACAATGGCGCAGTCGGTGTGCGAAATCAATATATGGGACACATTAAGAAAATCACAGTGACACTGTTCATGAGCAGAGGTCTTGAAATGGCTATGTTGAAAACTGGATGAAAAAATTTCCACAAATGACTGTTTTATGAGCATTTGTTGCGCTGATCCTATGCACGCTCGTAAGTTCGTGAATTTTCAATATTTTCACTCCAGATTTTCAACATTGCCATTTTACCACATCTCCTTACAAGCAGTACAGCTGTCATTTTTCACATCTTGCCCAAAACATGTTTCTGCCCATGTAGCGCACAATGACGCAGTCGGTGTGCGAAATCATTGTATGGGACACATTAAGAAAATCACAGTGACATTGTTCATGAGCAGAGGTCTTACAATGGCTAGTTTGAAAATTTGGTGAAAAAATTCCTAAAAATGACTGTTTTACGCGCGTGCATTGCGCAGTTCCTACGCACGCTCGTAAGTTTGCAAATTTTTAATATTTGCACTCCAGATTTTCAACATTGCCATTTTACCACACCTCCTTATAAGCAGTACAGCTGTCATTTTCACATGTTGCCCAAAATGTGTTTCCGTGCATGTAGCGCACAATGGCGCATTCGGTGTGCGCAGTCAATGTTTGAGACAGATTAAGAAATTCACAGTGACACTGTTCATGAGCAGAGGTCTTAAAATGGCTATGTTGAAAATTTGGTGAAAAAATTCCCTTCAGACATTCTGCAATGTTACTAATGAAGACATTGAACAGGACTGGCCCCAAGACCGATCCCTACAGCACCTCACTGATGACCCCCCCCAGACTGCACCCCATTTACCACCACTCTCTGCCTCCTGTCTGTTAGCCAGTTTCTAACCCAGTTTACCACCCTTTCCCCCATGCCCAGTCTACCCAGCTAGTTTATCAGCCTCCTATATGGGATGGTGTCAAAGGCTTTGCTGAAATCAAGGTAGGCGTTGTCCACTGCCCCACCCTGATTCACTTCCTTTGTCACCCAGTCAAAGAAATCAACCAGATTTATTTGACATGATGTCCCCACTGTGAATCCATGTTGTCTATGGTCCTGGGCTCCGATGGCTTCTAGATGCCCCACTGTCCTTTCTTTAACCAATGTCTCCATGATCTTCCCACTACTGAGGTGAGGCTGAGCAGCCTATTGTTCCCTGCCTCCTCTCTGCTGCTGGACTTGTGTAGAGGGACCACATGTGCCCTTCTCCAATTCACTCATGTTGAATGACTCAGTGAACATGGCTGCCAGAGGTACTGCTATCTCCCTTCGCAGTTCTCTAAATATCCTTGGGTGTATGCCATCTGGTTCCATCGCTTTGTCCACCTTCAATTTAGTGAGCTCCTGCAGGACTCTTTTGCCTTTGAATGGACTATATTCCACCTCTTCACCCCCTTGGCAACTGCTGTACTGCTGTGCCCCTTGCCCCTCCCACTCTTCTGTGAATACTGAATGGAAAGACACAGTGGATGTCTTGGGAGGAAGGCATGGAATTATCACTTCCAAATACCTAAACAGCACATACAAGCAAGCAACATTCGGCATTGGCAAATGCTTGTTTGTATTTCCTTAACCACATCAGCTCTTAGGTAATCTGTATGTTTTTTGTCTAATAGGGTGAACATTCCTTGTCACTATTATGTGCTTGACACCTTTAGCTCGGCCTGGCACTGTGGTAAAAGTACTGTTAAAAGTCTTTAGCAAGTTACACATTTTTGTGGTTTGTCCGGAAGTTAAGGAAACATTCTCCTTTACAGCATCAGCAGTTACAGTTTGTTCCAGTCTGTCATAAGCTACATCAATATCTTCTTTATTAGTTTCTGGTAAAACTAGCAAAGCAGCTTTTGATGTTTTTTCAACCCATTTCTTGAGGAGGTTAGCATGATATATCTTAAGATTTTTCCTGTCAGGGGTCTCAGTCTCATAGTTAACTGTACCAGTATATCTAAGCACTTTATAAGGCCCTTGCCACTTCATTAACAGTTTATTTTCTGTAGTGGGTAACAGTGGCAAGACCTTTTCACCTGGTTCAAAAACGTTTTCTTTTACCCCATGTTCATAGTACACCTTCTGCTGGTTTGGGGCCTCTTCCTGATTACTATGGGCAATTTTAACATATTTGCCAGCTTCTTTCGCAGGGCTCACATATAAGATGTAATAGATTGTTTCTGATGGGGGTTATCTTCGAATGTTTCTTTTATTACATCTAGTGGCCCTTTAGGTTGTCTACCATACATCATTTCAAATGGTGAAAAACCTGTTGATGCCTGTGCACTTCTCTGTAAGCAAAAAGCAGATAAGATAAGTACTGGTCCCAGTCTTTCCCTTTTCCTTTTACAAACCTTTTTAATATGCATTTCAGGGTTTGATTAAAATGCTCAACCAGACCATCTGTCTGAGGATGATAACAGGAAGTTTTTATGGTAGTGATACCTAGTAGTTGGTTCAGCTCCTTCAGTAATGCAGCGCAAAAATTACTACCCTGATCAGTAATAATCTTTTTTGGTATGCCCACTCTGCTGAAAATTTTGGCAAGTTCTGCTGCCACTTTTGGGTCTGTGACAGTAAGCATTGGAACTGCTTCTGGGTATCGAGTAGCATAGTCACATACTACCAAAATGAATTGATTACCCTTTTTACTTTTGTCTAAGGGGCCAACCACATCCATTGCAATTCTGTCAAAAGGCACATCAGGGGCACCTTGTCCTTTTTAGTCACTGGGGCTACTTTCTGACACTCAGCACAGGAACTGCAATAGGCAGCAACATCTTCATGAATTCCAGGCCAGTGAACTCTGTGCAGCAATCTGGCAAGGGTGCGATCCCTCCCCGAGTGACCAGCCATAGGGCTATCATGTGCTGTCTGTAAAAACTCAGATCTTACCCGGTTACCAAAGATTAAAATAAAAAAAAAATACTTCTGTGGTATAACCAATTGTTCTATCTGGTCCTGTGTCTGAGGTTTAACTCAAACACTCTACCACAGCCCATTACATTTTTTAAAGATAGGTTCACCCTGTTTTGGTTTCACCCCCAGCTGCTTAAAATAACCTTGGAGAGAAATATTATTAGCTTGTTCTGAAAGAAAATCACAATCAGTTATCAGTTTAGTTTCAGCATTTTCATATGATAACCACTTATGTCTATCAGTCTTTTGTTGCCACTGTTTCTTCAGTTGTCATCTTTCTTTCCTGGACTTCCAGATCTTGGAGCTGTGCTCAAACAAGTCTGACTCAAAATCAGTAAAGGGAAGAGTCCCCATCATCCGAGATTTTCTTTGCCTGTGTTCTTGTCACCACAGCTGCTGAAACATCAGGATTTACTCACTCTTTGATTAACTCAGTAAGTCCTGGAAAGTCATTTCCAATAATCACAGCACAGGTAACTTGGGTACCACCCCCACTTTCATTTGGTGTGACACCCCATTAATAGTGTCACTTGGCTGGTAGGATAGTATCAAGTGTCCCCGTGGATACAGATGACACCACTACCTGGTCCTTTTGGACATTGTTTTCCCAGCACTTCAATATGCTTCTTGAATCTCTAAGTCCCTTCACAGTCTTATCTTTCACCTTCACATCTGTTAAGAACTTACCCAATTTGCTAAGGGCAAATCTGCTCTAGTGTCATTCTTCTTACTATGTCAATTTCGTGCAATATGACCTGGCTTATTATAGTTATAGCAAATAAAGTATTTTTGCGTGCAGATTTGTTACCCCCACCAGAGTTCTTATCAGACTTGGAGTTTAAATGGGAAAAAGAGTGTCTTACTGACTGGTGATTGGCTGTTACCTCATTGCTGCTGTATCTGTCTGGCCATTTGGTAATCTTCAACCAAAGAAATAGCTTTTTCCCCATTTTCTTGTCGATGTTCTTTTATCCAAAGCTGTACGTTTGTGGATAGGATGTTGATGAACTGTTCCATTAGAAATGTTTTGATGATCGGTTTCGATGAACTTTTGGCAGAGAACAGCAAGAGGAAGGAGGTGCTGTTAGAACTTTACTACTCTACTTGGACTATATTGCCTTCCCTCCTTCCCCTTCAACCCCCCAACCTTTGCCAGCTCTACTTTTATAGGCACAGGATTTGACTGACAACAGGAACTTCCTCCCACAGCTGCTGGAGGACTGACTCTGAGCAAGTAAGAAGGAGACTGCTGAGGAATATAGGAACTTCTTGTCACAGAACAGGAAGATCAGGCGCTTTAAGGGCACGGAGGCAGTAGGAAAGTAGGGAGAAAAAAATGATATAAAATAAAGAAATAAAATAAACAGAGAGAGGAAAGAGTAAGTATACAAAACAACAGTTAAGGGGCCGCAAATAAAACATGAAGGGAGTGGTGCAGTGCAGTGGCTGTGGAGCAGCAGTCTTCCGGGAGACGTTCTGGAGGATGCAGTGTTGTCCCATCTGCAGGCACCTCTCTGGGCTGAGGGAAGAGGTTGCTCATCTCCAGGCAGAGTTGGCCAGGATTTGGGGGACCTTCTCTCCCACCCAGGGACCACCAGTGCCACCGCCGCTGCCTCAGAGGTTGCCAAGAAAGAGGAGTGGTTGGACCACAGTGGGCTCAGGGAGGGTGAGGATGGTGGAACAGAGATGCGTCCCTTCAGTTGTACCTCTCCACAATTCAAATGCCATTTGGGCAGAGTGTGGTTTCTCTATGGAGGCATCCGCAGTGCAGACCAAGGAGGATGCTGGGAACCTCCACAAAGGAGACCCACAGGAGGGTGGCATGGGACCCCACAGGGGAAGGAAACAACTCCTGGTGGGGGGCTTCATTGTTAGGAGGGCAGCACTGGGGGTGGGAGGGGAGAGGGAGGTAAGGTGCCTGCCTGGTGCCATGGCTTGGAGGGACAGGGATTGAATCCTCTGGATTGTGGGATCAGCTGCATGAGGGAGGGAGCTGGATGTTATTGTCCACCTAGGGACAAATGGCTTGGCTGGGAAAGGGATCAGAGCAGTGCAGGAGGAGTTTATGGAGTTGGGGAGGGGCCTTAGACAAGTAGCATGCACAGTAACCTTCATGGAGGTGCTGCCTGTCTATGGCATGGGTGAAGCTATGGCACGCCGCACCATGGGATTCAATCAGTGGTTGAAAAGCTGGTGCAGAGCTCAGGGTTTTGGCTTCATTGGGGACTGGGGTCCACCTGGAGGGGATGCAGGCCTATATTGGCACGATGGTCTGCATCAGTCCAGGAGGGGAACCAGTATCCTAGATGATAGGTTTAAATGCTTCATTGGCAAGCATTGAAACTAGCCAAGGGGGGAGGCACTGAAAAGGAGCAGGGAAATCCTAGCCCCCACCCCCCAAAAAATTGGGTAGTTAGTGAGGTAAACACCAAGATAGAGAAGTCAGTAGGGAGAAGGGCAGGGGTAAATGGAGAAAAGGACAAAGGCAGTAAGGACAGGAATGGGGCAAAAAGGGGTAAGGCCATCAAAAAATGGAGGGTAATGAGTACCAATGCCCGTAGTCTAGGTAACAAGCTCCCTGAACTGGGGGCCTTGATGGAAGAGTGATGCCTGTATATCCTGGCAGTCACAGAAGCATGGTACACAGAGAACCATGACTGGGATGTCAACATTCCAGGATACACAGTCTACAGGAGGGACAGGGAGGGTACAAGAGGAGGAGGAGTAGCTCTCTATGTAAGGGAAGGGATCAAAGCAATGGACCACAAGGGTAAACAGGGAGGAAAGGAGGCACTGTGGGTCACCCTGGAGACTGGAAATGGCACCACAATTTTCACAGGGGTTGTATACAGACCCTCATCTCAGGGGGAAGAAATGGACAAGGAAATGATATACAGCATCCTTAGGATGGCAGAGTGCGACAAGCTGGCCACTGCAGGAGACCTGCAACAGAATTGTGGCAGCTGGTGATTGTCTGGGGCTGCGAATAGGTCCACCTCTGGGGTGCCCTACCTCCTGAATACCACTTGCAGGATATGCATTTGCATAGAGTTAACTCTTTGTTCTCCGGGGCAGTTGAACTGGTCGGTCTAACTGTATATTGTCAGAATACAGCAAGGCTTCATGTTGTTTGAATGACTGCCACACCATCCTGGTGATGGTGTATCTGCTTCTGTTGGCACTAGATGGAAAATCTTTTCCATTTTGAGGTGTAAGTCTTCCTAGCAGAAGGCTTCCTAGACACCCTTAGGACCACCAACACTCTCTATGAGAGATGCAGGTCTGCATACTCTAAGTCCTCAAGAACCATGGCCTGACTCTGTGGGACTGGAGATTGGGGTAAAGGATCCTGCCCTGTGATGATGCCAACAGGTTGTGTCTCCTGGGTAGGGATATTGGCTTGGATATGGACAGGGCAGTAGCAGGAAGTACCAGGGCTGCCTGGCCCAGTCTGGGGCAATAAGAATTGTTGTCACTGGTTGCTCCCTGAGTTTGTTCAATACTCCGGGCAACAATGGAAATGGAGAGAAGGAGTATAGAAACCTCCCCGTCCACTCCAGCAGCAGTAGATGGAGAGGCAACATGCTGGGTTTAAAGTTCACAGAAGAAAATTACTTTTATTCTCCAAATGTAAGTTATTGCTCCAGAAAAGCATAATCAGTCAGTTCAACTTCTCCAGCCTGGTCAGGTAACATAAAGGTTAACACAAAACCGTTTTCCCTTTCGCCTTATTTGCAGGCTGTTATTACCAGTATATTCCGCTCACTGTTTTTGAATGTATAGTCTCAAATAAAACACAAACAGTTTTCCCTTTCAGCCTTATTTGCAGGCTGTTATCAGCAGTACATTCCACTCACTGTGTTTGGCCCAGTTGGCTAGGCTGATCTTTTACCTCAGTACTCTCTGCTCTAGAAATGGTTTCTTTCTCAGCAGTAGGTTTTAACTGCTCTCCAAAGGCTCTCTCCAAAAATTAACCATTCTCCTTAGCTTTCTGCTCTGGTTCCTATCTTACATTCCACTCTCTGTCTTGCAGGGTTCTTTGCCTAGGAGTATTTCCTCCCTGCAGCAGTTTACAGCTTCCAGCTGACTCCTTGCTGGACTCTTTCTGCCTTTCAACAATCCCTCTAATCAGCAACACCTGGTGAGGTACCCCCCCCTTGACTGTTCATGTTGCATTCCCTGCATTTCCTCATCCTCAGCCAAGGTGTTAACCTCTTGTTTCCCAGGGTAGTGTTTACACTGCCACACAGAGAAAGGGGAGATATTGCTGATGGGGGACCTGAATAGGTCAGATGTTAACTGGAGCATCTTTGCTGCAGCCACATCCAAGAGCAGGGTCATTCTCAATGCCCTACAGGGGGGCATGCCACAGACAGCTAGTGTTGGAACCCACTCGGGAGGGAGCAATCTTAGACCTGGTACTCTCAAATGGGGATGGAGAGAGGATCTCAGATCTAGAAGTGGGTAGCCATCTGGGAACAAGTAACCACCAAACAGTGTGGTTCATGACAAACACAGCCGCCCGAGTCAAGCCATACAAAAGTGAGGGTACTGGACTTCAGGAGGGCTGATTTTGTCAAAATGGGAGAGTGCCTCAGAAAAGCACTAGCAAACAGGCAAGAAGGAGGGTGGAGCAACAATGGGGAAACATCAAAACTGCCATCACAGAGGCAACAAGCCTTTGTGTGAAGCAAATAAATTAAAATGAAAGAAAAAAACACTATAGTTCTCAAAAGAGCTGGCAGGGAAGGTTAGGGAGAAAAAGGTAGCATTCAGGAAGTATAAGGAAACACAAAAGGAGCAGGACAGAGAACTGTACCAGTTAAAGCAGAAGGAAGCGGGAAAGGCAGTCAGAATAGCAAAGGCCCAAACTGAACAAAAGATAGCCAGCTCAGTTAAGAAGGGGGATAAAACCTTTTATAAGTATATTAGGGAGCAAAGAAAGACAAAGGGAGGGATAGTGAGGTTGAATAAAGGGGACAGTGGGTGGACAGAGAGGGACAGTGAAACAGCAGGGATACTGAACAAATTCTTCTGCTCAGTATTCACAAAAGAAGAGGAGGGGGAGGTACCTAATCCAGTCAATAGAAGCACTTTGGATGGGAGGGGTCGATTCCAGTCCTTTCACAGAAGAAAAGATTCAGAAAGAACTCCTAAAACTGAAGGTGGACAAAGCAATGGGACCTGATGGGATTCATCCCAGAATTCTAAAAGAACTAAGGGGAGAACTAGTGACACCACTGACTACCCTTTTTAACAAATCATGGGAGGATGGTGTGGTATCTGAGGAGTGGAGGAGGGCAGATGTGATTCCCCTTCACAAAAGTGGGAGCAAGACAGAGGCAGGAAACTACAGGCTTGTCAGTTTGACCTCAGTGGTAGGGAAAATGATGGAATCACTTCTAAAGGAAATAACTGTTGAGTGTCTAGAGGCCAGTGGGGCACAGGACCCAAGGCAGCATGGATTCACAGTGGGAAGGTCATGTCAGATGAATTTAATCGATTTTTTTGACTGGGTGACCAAAGTAGTAGACCAGGGAGGGGCTGTGGACATGGCCTACCTAGACTTTAGCAAGGCATTTGACACAGTCCCACACAAAATATTAATAAACAAATTAGCCAGCCTGGAAGTGGGTCCCAGGGTGATAGCCTGGGTAAAACATTGGCTGGACTACAGGACACAGGGTAACAGTGAACAGAGTCCACTCCGAAGAAAGGGGGGTTACTAGTGGGATACCGCAGGGTTCAGTACTGGCTCCGGTCCTTTTTAATGTCTTTATAAATGACATTGCAAAGTCAGCCCGGTGGCACTGAGGGTTGAGGCACTGGACGCAACACCTTGCACCACGCCGGTGACCCGGGTTCGGGAACAAGCCTGGGCCACCGGGGGTCAGCAGGGGAGAGAGAGAGGACTGAGCATCCAGATGACAGCTCTCCTTTCTCTGGGGTGGGATTCAGGCTTGCTCGGCACTGCAGTGGCCACCGGTGGAGACCGGAGGTAATGCGCATGCTAGGGGGCAACACGTAGTAGGACGAGAGCTGTGGCAGACGACCTGATGCCATTGCATGTCCATGGTCTTGAGGGGGGTGGGGGATCAAGGGCCTTAACCAAGCACCATAAAAACCCTCCAGCTGCCTGGTGAGATGACGAGGGCTTCTGCAGCATGCCCACATCCCAATGTCGGCCCTGTGTGCCTAGGGAGCCCCACAGCCGACCCAGAGATGAGGTAGGTCCCTCTAATCCTGGTACCGGCCGCCAAGGGAGGGTGAACCCACCCTGGGGGGTGATCTAGAGGGCTGGACCTACCAAGTCATCTGGGGAGGGATGTACTGGGTAGGCAAGGGTTCAGACCGGGAGTGAGAGGATCAGCCCTGTGGGCACCTCCAAAGGATGCCCAGGCAGTAGGAGTGAGAAATAAAATAATAAAATAAATAAATAAGTGACATTGCAGAGGGACTGAAAGGAAAAGAGTGCCTCTTTGTAGACGACACAAACATCTGCCTAAGGGTTGATACACAAGGGGGGGTAGAAAGGATGAGAAGGGACTTGGTGAGGTTGGAGGAATAGTCAGAAGTATGACAACTTAGACTGAATGCAAAGACGTACAAAGTAATGCACCTGGGAAACAAAAACCCAGGGGAAGAGTACACAATGGAGGGGGAGGTAGTAACAACAACAAAAATGGAACGGGACCTGGGGTTAGTCATATCAGATGACCTAAAGGTTAGCAAGCAACGTGAGAAGGCGATAGGGATGGCTGGGGGGGGGATACTGGGATGTATAGGGAGAGGCATCACCAGTAGAAAACAGGAAGCTGTTATCCCTCTGTACAGACAGTTGGTGAGACCCCATCTGGACTACTGTGTGCAGTTCTGGAGACCCCATCTCCACAAGGACATAGAAAGTCTGGAGACAGACCAGGGGAGGGCAACTGAAATGGTGCAGGGTCTGCAACAGAAGCCTAGAGGAGCTTAATATGTATACCCCTGAGGAAAGGAGGGAAAGGGGGACATGATAGAAACTTTTAAATACCTCAAAGGAATCAGCAAAGTCCAAGAGGTTAGCATCTTTCAGAAAAAGAAATGTGCAAGAACAAGGGGACACAATTTGAATATAGAGGGGGGACAGCTCAGGGACAATGTGAGGAAGTTTTTTTTCACAGAGAGGGTGGCGGATGCATGGAACGGCCTTCTTGAGGAAGCTGTGGGATCAAAAACAATGGGGGAGTTCAAGAATGCATGGGACAGACATAAGGCAATTCGTGTGGGGGTAGGAATAAATAGGCTGTTGGTTAACTAGGATCTGCAGCTTATCCAGTAGGTAGGGAAATGGGCAGACTAGGTGGGCCAAGCGGTCCTTATCTGCCATCAAAGTCTGTGTTTCTATGTTTCTATGATCTGTGGGAGGGTTTTGCCCTCTGGTTGGAGTAATTTCATAAGGAGTTCTCTGAGTCAAGTGAAGGCTTCTCGAGGATTGTCGACTGAGTGGTACTTCAGAAACCAAAATCTCTGCCTGTAGGTCTCTCCTGAGATGTCACATCTGTTCAGGATTTCTGTTTTCACCAGGTCATAGTTTTACGACTATACAGTGTCCATATTGCTGTAGGCAAGGTTACCTCTCAGGTAAGGTACCAGTCTGATTGCCCATGGCTGCTTTGGCCGCTGGCAGGCTGAGGCAACCCTTTCAAAAGTTGTCAGGTACTGTATACTTCGTTATTATCCAAAGGACACAATTTTGTAAGTTTAAGGTCTTTTAAGTTGTTGGTATTTTGTTGCTGTGCTGGACCTGTGTCAGATCCTCCAGCTTTAATAGCTTGCAAGGCATCCAGCCATCACTGCTCCCAATCATGCACCTCTTCTCTTCTGCTCCTGTTGCTGCATCTCTTTTCTCTGCTGCTCCTGTCACCAGAGACAGCGCTAGATAGGGCAAAAAGGGAAAAAGTTGCAGCTTGCCCAGAAATGACCCACTTTCCACATGACAGTGGGTCCAAAGTGGTGCACCTGTCTCTAACAATAGCTTATAGATGGAAAACTAAACAATAGAAAAGTATTTTCACTCAACAAATTTAAGCTTCTGTACCAGTGAAAATTCTACTTACGATTAGGTTTGGACCCAGTTATTTCTCATTTTGACCCACATTTTTTACAGCTATGGGTCTAATTTGACCCATGTTTTAAAACCCCTAGCGCCTGTCACTGCATCTCTTCTTTTCTCTGCTGCTCCTGTCGCTGCATCTCTTCTTTTCTCTGCTTCTCTTTGTTGTATAGCCCACCATTTGAAGAAGGCAGACAGGCTTTCAGGTTCTGGCTCTGCCTGCTCTTTTTTTCAATGACTGGTGCTGGCTGTACAGTCTCAGTTTGGACTTTTGTTTTTGCTTCAAGTTTGACTGCCATTCTTCTGGCAATCACTCCTGGACTTGCTGCTACAGAATCCACACCTTTCTTCTATGCTTCCCTGGTACCAGGTCTAGTACCCATGCAAAAAACTCCTTGCTTAGAGTATGCAAGGTGTAAATCCCACTTAGGCTGACACCATCAGGTCATCGAGGAACAGGTCAAGAGGCACAGGAAAACCAGGAGCAGTGTCATAATTCACAAATAGTGTTTTATTATTAATAACAGCAAAATAAAAAATTTAAATTGTTTAGTATAACTGTTTACAATTGCAGTACAAACATAAAAAGCAGAGTCCTACTTCTGACTTTTTCTTTTCAATTTCCAATCTCAGTCTCTCAATCTCTGTCTCTCCCTCTTGCAAAACGTTGCAGCTGTTTTTATAACAAGTCTTTGTAGGAAGCTCGTTAAGAGAACATTCTGCTTATCACACAGTGTTCTTGTCAGTTTCAGCAGGTGCAGCAAAAAGAACATTGTGACCCAGAACTGATCTCTTGTTGACAGCTCTGGAAATATTTTTCAAATCAGCATCTCAGGTTAACCCCTTGAATTTCAGTTTTTGCAATCATTTCAATAGCATAACTATGTACAATTTTAAACAAAGGGATCCTAGTATCAGTGGCATTTCCACACAAAGATATACAAATATTTTTATACCCGTAAATATGCAAGGGGGAAGAAAAGACAGAACAGCAAGTGAAGGCACAGAGATAGTGAAAGGCTGAGAACTGTGAAACCGTTGGAGTGAGCAGTTCCTAGGTCTCACCAGAAAATTTGGTTGCGCAACCACAGATGAGAAAGAAAAGGATAGGATAGAACAGACCCTTGCGTTTAAACTCTTTCTGCATAACAAATGGGGCAGGGCCTTATTTAACCCTGTCACACCCCGATAGGCTTTCTTTTGTAGATTCCACATTGGCTGAAGTCTGGGGTGTCACAGAAACAAGATACCTGAATTGCATGAGGCAGGAGTTACAACTGTATCTTTGTCTTTTTTACTTCTGCCCTGAATTTTATCGATTGTTTGCTCCATTGATGGGTCTTTTTTTCTATTTTGTCTTTGCATATCCAGGCTTGGGTCAGTAGAAAAAGTCAGTTGGGGTTCAGAGTTGTGTCTTGCGCAACCCTGTAGCAATCATCCAGGTTTTAAAAAGTTTGTTTTTCCTAGTATGTTTTCTCTGGCTAGCTAGCGTGGCGATTGTAATTCAAAATCTGAGAGAAAAATACAGCATTGTCCTTCATTATGAATGGGTCCAATATCAACTGAGGAGAGCTATTCACATGCACACAATCCCTCAGGTGACCATCTTAGATTCTCTCCTCCATGTTTTTAACACCTACACAGTGCAGGCATGTAAGTGTTATTGTAGTTGACTTATATTCCATATGGACTATTGCTGTCAAATGGCAAGTGTTGCATATGTAGCCCCCCTCAGGGGCTTACCTCAATTACCCTTTCTTCCTGTTTGTCTCTCACTGCTGCTGGCATCTCCCAATTGCCTCCTGTTGCCCCTGACTGCTCTGGTCCTCCCCAGTGTTCCCCATACAGTCCAGCCTTTTATTTTAGCCCTATTGGGGCTTAACTCCTGGTTTGCGAGTTGCCGGTGTTCTCCACAAAAACTGGAGATCGCGCATGCACAGAGGAAGCACTTGATGTGCCAACCGGCAGATTTGTGGTCGACTGGGGAGTTCTTTAGTGGTCCTGGTGCCCCTCCTGAGTTAAATGGGGACCAGTAACCTCAGAGAGGCTAAGGAAAAGCCTCAGAAATAAATAAACAATTTGAGCGAGAGCCAAAATCGGGGCTCATTAGTATGCATGAACCCTTATAAATATTCATAGGGTGCTGTCTGCCACTTGTGACAGGGTAGAATAGGACCCTGTCCCATTTATTATGGAGAAAGTGTGTAAATGCAAGGATCTGTATTCTTTCCTTCTGTCTGGTTGCGTAACAAAATTTTTCTGTGAGACTTCGGACTTGATCAACCCAAACAGTCTTGCAATCCTTTGCCTCTCTCTATTTTCTCTTGCTGTCTGTTTTCCTCCCTTGCATATCTATATCTGGTAATATAAGAATATATGCAAATCAATATATGGAAATGAAACTGATAATGGGATCACTTTTGTTTAGAACATGTTTAGTGTTGCTGTTGAAATGTAAATATTTGTGATTTGAGAGAACTGTAAAAAGCTAGAGGTCATTTGAGTGCAAATGCCTGAGCCTTTTGCAAAGGCTGTAGGGACCTCGGGAAGTTCTCAATGTTCTAAACAGCTCCTGAAATTTTCAAAGAACAGGATGCTTACAAAGGATGGGGGTTGAATAAGTCTTATAAAAATATAAGCTGAGCTGCAAGGAAGATGTTTTCCAAAAAAGATTTTTTTTACAAGAGATTTTATTTTGCTTCTGTATATAGTTGTTCAGAACAGGTTAATTTTATGTTACTGCAAATAAACAGTTTCGTGGAATTTTACAACTGCTCCTGGGTTTTCTCTATGCTTCCTGACCTGTGCCTCAATGACAGATGGTATAAGAAGTGGAATTTAAGCCGTGCATACCCTAAAACAGGAGATTTGTGCATGGCTACTAGACCTAGTACCAGGGAAGCACAGAGGAAGATATGGATTCTGCAGCTGAAGTCAAGTAGGAGATTGTACAGCCAGCACAAGTCATGGAAAAAGAAATTCAATGGTTAGAAGCGTTGAGGAGAGAAGAGATGCAGCGACAGAAGCAACAGATGAGAGAAGAGATGCAGCAATAGGTGCAGCAATGGCTGGATGCCTTGCAAGCTATCAAAGGCAGAAGATCCAGCACAGATACAGAGGAGCAACAAACTGCAAGCAACTTAAAGGCCATCACACTTACTGAGTTGTGTCCCTCAGATGATACTGAGGCATACCTGACAACCTTTGAAAGAGTTGCCACTGACTGCCAGTGGCCAAAGCAGCAATGGACAGTCAGACTGGTACCCTACCTGACAGGGAAAGCCCAGCTTGCCTACAACAGTATGGACATTGCATAGTCAGAAAACTATGACCTGGTGAAAAGCGAAATCCTGAAACGGTACGGCATCTCCAGAGAGATCTACAGGCAGAGATTTCGATCTCTGAGGTACAACTCGGTTGACAATCCTCGAGAAGCCTTCACCTGACTCAGAGAACTCCAGATTAAATGGATCCAACCAGAGAGCAAAACAGTCCCACAGATCATTGACACATATGCCATGGAGCAATTAATCAACATCTTGCCTACAGATGTGCAGCTGTGGGTAAAGGAACACCGACCAGAGAATGGGGAAAAAGCTGTTTCTCTGGCTGAGGACTACCAAATGGCCAGACAGATGCCACGGCAGAGAAGTAACAGCCAAGCACCGGTAAGAAACTCTTCTTCCCATTTAAACTCCAAGCCTGCTAAGAACTCTGGTGGGGCTAACAAATCTGTGCCAAAAGACGTTATCTGCTATAACTATAATAAGCCAGGCCATTTTGCAAGAAACTGCTGTAATAAAGAGAGTGGCACTGGAGCAGATTTGTCCCTGGCAAACTGGAGCAAGTACCTAACAGATGTGAAGGTGGGGAATAAGACTGTAATGGGACTCATTGATTCGGGAAGCAGACAGACCCTAGTGCATGTTAAAGTGCTGGGAAAACACTGTGCAAGGGGACCAGGTACTGGTGTCATCTGCATCTATAGGGACACTCGATACTATTCCACTTCTCACACCATCTGTTGTCGAGGCACAGGTCAGAAAGCATAGAGAAAACCCAGGAGCAGTTGTAAAATTCCACAAAACTGTTTAATTGTAGTTGCAGTAACATAAAATAAAATAAACCTGTTCAGAATAACTATATACAGAAGCAAAATAAAATCTCTTGTAAAAAAAAATGTTTCTTGGAAAAAATCTTCCTCGCAGCTCAGCTTAGCTGTTTTTATAAGACTTATTCAACCCCCATCCTTTGTAAGCATCCTGTTCTTTGTAAATTTCAGGAGCTGTTTAGAACATTGAGAACTTCCTGAGGTCCCCACAGCCTTTGCAAAAGGCTCAGGCATTTGCACTCAGATGACCTCGAGCTTTTTAGTTATCTCAAATTACAAATATATACATTTCAACAGCAACACTAAACATTTTCTAAACAAAAGTGATCCCATTATCAGTTTCATTTCCATATATTGATTTGCACATATTTTTATATTACCAGATATAGATCTGCAAGGGAGGAAAACAGACAGCAAGAGACAACAGAGAGAGAGAGAGGCAAAGGATTATGAGACTGTCTGGGTTGATCATGTTCGAAGTCTGACAGCAAAATTTTCTTGCGCAACTAGGTAGAAGAGACAGAAAAGGAAAGAATACAGATCCTTGCATTTTCACACTTTCTCTGTAATAAATGGGACAGGGTCCTATTATGCCCTGTCACACCACTTGGGGGACAGCATTGCTGCGGCAGCAACAGCCAAAATAGTAGGAGTACATATATAAAAGTGTGCTCATTTAAAAGAGAATTGTTGGAGCTACATTGCTGTGGGGGTTTAAAATAAATAATGTACACTGCCTGGCTGCACCAGAACTTTAAAGTTATGAGACTGCATAAACTATATGGAAACTGTATCATCACCACCATTTTGGCAGATTATTAGCCAATCAAAAGGTTGGATTTCAGCCAGAGACTCTTGGGATATCGCAGAGACTTTTGGGAGATGAAACGGGTTATTTTCTGGCACCTAAAATGCAACCAATTAAAGAACTGAGACTGTAATCGACAGCTTAGGCAGCCAACCAGATTTCTTTAAATTCTGCCTTTAATAAAAGAGGGACTGCTTAAACTGGGAGAGGCAGAGATAGAGATTCCGGCAGACTAGATTGAGAGAGACTCTAGTTTGAGAGATTGAGGAGAAAAAAGCCTGTGGGCTCTGTGTCCTGTGGCACAGGAGAGGCCTGTATTGCCTCCTGTGGGCCACCCTTGGGTCCAAAAAGGATCCATGTCCAGAAACTGTCAGGTTGCAGACCAAGAGGCATTGCTCAGCAAGTCAGCTGAGATTGCAACCAGCCAGAAACCAAAGAGGAAAAGAAAATGTAATGTTTCTTCAGTATGATGTACTGAGACCTACTGCATGTAACAAGATGATGATCCACGGACTCCTGTTTGCTAAAAAGGGAGCCAGTATCATGCAGTCATGGACTTTCTGTGAGCTGGAGGTTTCAACAGCACTTAAACCAAACTTTGCACCAATCCAGTTTCTTTACCTAGGCCTATGCTTGCAGAGGCTCCCGCTGACTGTTTCTGTACCAAAGCCAGCACCTTCTCAGCAAGAGACCAGACTTGGGCATTCAGTGCCTGCGCAGAAATCCCATGCAAGTTGTGCCCACCTTGTGGGAAAGGCAGTGAAGTGGAGGCGAGTCGTGCAAGCCCTGTTCCCTGCCATCTGCAACAGCAAGTAGCAGGTCTTCATTTTGCCAGTATCGTCATCCATCTTCTGGGTACAGTGAGTAAAACCACGGTAGCTCCCTGCAACAAAGTTGCAATTGTTTTTGATGCCATCTAATTGTGTTGCCAGTTTAGAACGTTTAAATAGAATGGGCCATCCAGCCACAGATACAACTACATTCTTGGTTAAAAGTGTTGTTTGCAGTGCTAATTATCTTTTCCATCAAGGGCCCCAACATCAGCTGCAACACCAGCCAACCCTCGTCACTGTTTGGGCATGCCGTTTAGTCACCCTGGGTACCCAATAGTTGCTTAGACTGTTGAATATGTAAGCAATAAGACATGACAGGGTGTGCGTTAGACACTTTAACACACGGCTAGGAGGTGTAGTGAGGCATGGGGCCACAGGCCAAATGCGTCCAGCCTCCTAGCCATGTGTTAAAGTGTCTAACACACATCCTGGAGTGTCTTATTGTGCTTATGAAATGATTATCTAAACTACAGATGTATGTGATCACTAAAATGCATAATATTTAATAGTAAAAAATTGACATGTTTGTCCTAATTTTTCTTAAAATAGTTCCTCTGCCTGTTTGTTTTTTTTTTTTGACTTGAGGACTTTTGAGCTGTTAAGGCATCCTTACTTGTATTTCTGTAGCTGTCTTGGCAACCCCCCTCCAACTAGCAGTAGTCATACTTCATTTAGTTTGGACAAGAAATACTGTTGTCTCTTTTATATATATATATATATATATATATATATATATATATATATACACGCACATATATATATATAATTTTTGTACGTTATGGTAATGGGTGGTGTTAGGGAGAACAAGCTGCTTTTGTTGAGAGCACACAGGAGAAAGCCGTTATGCAATGCGGAAGCTAAGTATGAAACTGGAAGAGTTCTGTAACTGATGCATTAAGCTGTCGTTGTACGTACAGGTTATGTTGGTTTTCTTTCTCTTTTTCTGTTTTTTTTTTTCTGTGGCACTAAGGGAGTGAAGTACAGAGTGCCTGCTCACTCGTTTACTTACAGACAGAGAGAGAGAGAGTGCGGGCTGGGGAGATGCGAGAAAGCTTTTGAGCCCTACAGTGAGGGTGTACAGTGATTATTATTCTGGCACATATTATTTTTTAATGATGCAGATCTTGAATTTCATTTACAGATATGTTGACAGATTGAAAATACAGCCTGGTATGTCACTTGTAGTTGGTGAAAACAAGATGGTTGATTTTCAATTTGCCAAAATTCTAACTGCCATCTTTACTAGGATCAGTGCCCACAGGGCACTGCTGGTCCTTTTTCCCTGTGCGTAAGAAGGAATATCATACAGGTATGAACCAATCAGGATGCCTAAATTCTGATGCCCATTTCATAAAGGGACTTTATTGATTGCATACAAGGTAACCTGTCGAAATACAGTACAGCACAGTAACTGTTTATCTAAATTATCACCCCTCCCTTGTTCACGTCCCCTTAATAAATCTGTTTGATGTTTTCACATTTAAACCTAGGTCATGAACATACTATTTCTGGGGTTACAGTGACAGGATGTATGCTCTTACAGTGCATGCTGGCATTGAAACTGTCTTTTACAGGGGGAGTACAGGGTGCAAGCCAGGGATCCAGACCCTGTTGGTAAATGGTTTGAGCGTGAGCATATCATTAATGTGGAAATTGCTGTGTAAACTGATTGCTAAGCACTGCAGCTGTTCAGGTACTTGTACGAGGTAACCAGGTGGGATTGTTGGTGATATTAGCTTCCCAGAGGGCTGTACCTACTGTGATAGTTACCCACGTGAGAATTACTCTGGGTGGATGCACCATAATCTTAGTTCTACTACCGGTACAGCCTCACCCATACTAGGTAGTTATGAACCCAGGCCCCTCAACCTGTTGTTAGGAAGGCAGGCAGGTGTAGTAGCCCTTAGTATAGTGCCACCTAGAGGTTACACACATGACCCCCTTTTCTCCTCCTAGGAGATTTATAAGTTCAGTATCCAGTTGTTGTTTCAGTACTTAGTGGTTGCGGAGTTCCTGCCCCCCTGGCTTCCCAAGGCTGACATGGGCAGATACGTGCCTTTGCCCATGTTGCCTCCACCACATACGAACATATGAATGTGCCAGCAGAAACAGACCACCCAGTCTATCTAAGCCTGCAGCTAGCACCCCTAGTTTGCAGCTGCCCCACCCCTTTGTCATCCCACTGCCACCCCACCACTCCCCACCCTCACTCTCCCCTGTTCCCTGTCCCATGCCCTTTTGAAGCTGTTTACAGATGTACATGATACCACCCATTCTGGTAGAGCATTCCATTTTGCTACCACCCTCTCTGTGAAACAGTGTCTCCTCATTTCCTTCCTAAATCTTCCCCCCCTCTATTCTTAGCCCATGCCCCCTGGTGAACCTCCCCCTCCTTAACTTAAAGACCCCATCTTCCCGATCCTTATTGATTCCCCTCAGATACTTGAATGTCTCTATCATGTCCCCCCTGTCCCTTCTATCCTCCAGGGTGTACATCTTCAGGTCTCCCAGCCTGCTGTCATAGTCTCTCCCCTCAATTCCACATATCATCTTTGTTGTCCTCCTCTGCACCCTCTCCAGTAGCCTGATATCACGCTTTAGGTATGGCATCCAAAACTGCACACAATACTCTAAGTGCGGCCTTACCAGCAACCTGTAGAGGGGCAAGATCACCTCTCTTTGCCTGGACAAAAAAGCCCTCGCCATGCACCCCAACATTTTGTTCTCTTTTGCAGCCGCTCTCCTGCACTGGGCAGTGTTGTTCATGGTCCCTGTTATCATTACCCCTAGGTCCTTCTCCTCCTCAGTAATCCCCCCAGCCAGTATTCTCTCCTTGTGTTCTTCATCCCAAAGTGCATAATCTTACACTTCTTTGCATTGAACCCCAGCTGCCACCTCTCTGACCACTCCTCTAGCTTGCTTAGGTGTCTCTGCAGCTGCTTCCATCCCTCCTCTCCATCCACCACTGCTCCAGTTTTGGTGTCATCAGTGAACAGACTTGCCTTGCTCACCACCCGGTGTGCAATGTCTGATATGAAGAGCCCAAACAATACTGTCCTCAACACAGAGCCCTGTGGCACCCCACTCATCACTGGCCTTGGAGCTGAGAGCTCCCTTCTCACCACCACCCGTTGCAGCCTCCCACTCAGCCAGCTTGTAATCCAGTTAATAATTTGTGCCCCTACCCCTGCACCAGTTAACTTCCCCCCAAGCCACCCATGAGGCACAGAATCGAAGGCCTTGCTGAAGTTAAAATAAAGAACATCCACTGCATGACACTTATCCAGCTCACCTGTCACCCAGTCATAATATTGTATGAGGTTGGTTTGACAAGACTTCCCTGAAACGAACCCATTGATGCCTCACATCCTGGAGGCCATTGTCCTCTAGGTACGACACCAGTCTTTCCTTTAGTATTGTTACCATAAGTTTGCACACTATGGAGGTGAGACTTACCGGGTGATAATTACCTGGTTCATCCCTTGGTCCACTCTTTTGTAATGGTACTACTTGTGCCATCCTCCAGTCCAGTGGCACACATCCTGACTCCAGTGAGGTGCTGTACAGATCTGCCAGCGGCTCCGCCAACACCTCCACCATCTCCCTCAGCAGCCTGGGGTGGATACTATCTGGTCCTGGTGCCTTGTCTACCTTCAGTGCCCTCAGTCCCTCTAGGACTCTACTTGCCTCAATTCTTCCATCTGTTGCCTTCTCTCCCCACCCTCTCAGCCCATGGTGGTAGCGGTCCCCCCTTTTCTTCCATGAACACTGAGCAAAAGTATTCATTCAGTGCTTCTGCCTGCTACTCTCCCTTTTCTGTCCACTTCCCACCCCTTTTTATCCTCATTTATTGTCTCCTTGCACTTCCTTTTCTCCCTGATGTATCTGAAAAAGTCTTTCTCCTCCCTGTTAATTCCCTGCGCTAACCTCAGCTCCCTCTGGGCCTTGGCTTCTCTCACTTTTCTGGTCACCTCCCAGGACCATCTTGCATACTCCTCCCTGTCCACTTCCTTCCCCATCCTTCTATACCTCTGGTGTGCCTCTTGTTTTGCTCTCACCACCTCCACTACCTCACTGTTCAACCAGCATGGTTTTCTTGCTCTGCTTCTCTTACTCTGCATCTTGGTGTAGGCTTCCGTTGCCCCTGTAATCCCCCATTTAATAATATCCCGTTTCTGCTCTGCGTCCATCTCCAGCTTTATGCCCTGTAGTTTCCCTTTCAGTACTTCCTGCATCCTCCCAAAGTCTGCCCCCTGAGGTTTATCACCTGGGTAACTGATTTCTTTGGCTCCCCACACATCGTGAGATTAAACCACACCATTTGGTGATCACCGTCGGCTAGTGGGTCCTCACCTTTATTTCCCTTACTGCCTCCCCATTCGACAACACCAGATCTAAAGTGTTCTTTAGCCTAGTAGGTACACTAACCAGCTGTGTCAGAAGACCCTTCTGGATCTCGTCCAGCAGCACTTGGTCCCTAGCACTGGAGGTGACCGGAATGCTCCAGTCAGCCCCCGGCAAGCTGAAATCCCCCACGATGACCACCTTCCGTTTTCTACATACCTTTCTGATTTGTCCTGCTAATTCCTTGACAAGCTCCTCAGCCTGGGACGGTGGCCTGTATACCACCCCAAACCTCAGTTTCCTATCCCTTGAGTCTAGGAGCTGCAGCCGGATTGCCTCTGTTTTCCTTTCTTCCCCCTTGTCCCTTGTGCATTTGATCTCATCCCTCATAGACTGCCACCCCACCACCCCCCCCTTCCTTATGGTCCTTCCTGTATAATTCGTATCTTGGGATTGCCAGATCCAAGTCCCGGTGCTTAGTCACTGATGCTTGCACTGGCATTGGCTTTTATGCTGCAGAACCATCGAAACATAGAAACATAGAAGTTATTGGCAGATAAGGGCCCACAGGCCCACCACATCTGCTCTGTTAGCCTCATAGTTGTGACTGCATGAATCTTGATTTGGAAGTGATGCTGTGCTCATTTCCAGTTCACTGGTCCGCTATTAAAATTACTTTCTCGACAAAAGCTGTCTGAAACAACTCTAAAATGCACCTTTTAGGTGCAGTTCCAATCCTCACTTGCTGGGAGTTAGCTAAGTAGCCCTTATAAAGGATATCTGTAAAAATAATCCTGGGAGCCCTTAGTACACAGCCCCGCCTGCAGTTCTATTCTGGATTCCAACCATGGCGAGGGGGGCATTTTTTTTTTCTTTTTCAGGTATTTTAGGGGGGATTTAAATAGTGAGGCTTAGAACTTCCTTTGTGACTCTAAACCAAGGGGCATACCATAGAAGAAATAAATAGTCGGCTAACATCTGCATTTTTCATAATGCAAGAATGGATCCACAACAAAAGGCTTGTCCTAAACATAAATAAAACTCAGGGCATGCTCTTCGGATCTGCAACCAAACGTAGAACAAACCACAACCTTTTCAACATCTCCTGTGCAAATGGCTCCCCACTTACGAAAGTAACCTCATTCAAGTATTTAGGTGTCCTGCTTGATATAACTCTCAACTTTAAGCAACACATCATCAGCACCTGCAAGTCTGTAAACTCCAGACTCGGAATAGCTTACAGGACTAGTTGGATGCTTACCCCCTCAGCTAGACTGGCTATTTCTAGGGGTATCCTACTTCCATCTCTTGCATATGGGGCTGTCACCTACATAAATGCTTCAAAACCACCCTAAGTAAGTGGGATACAACGTACAATTGTATCTGTCATTATGCCTCGGCTTCCCCACGTTTAAAGCACCATTGCTTACTATAGGCAGACCTTAGATGGCCTTCTCCATCTGCCAATCAACTCCTTGCCCTTGATACTCTGCTGGACAACATCATTAAACCTACTCTACCTACCTGTCTTGCAGGCATGCTGGTGCCTCTGTCCCCCGCCTATGGCCTCCACTCTACTGGACTCTCTGTACTATACACCCCTAGGTGCAGAACCCTAAAAGCAACCTCAGCTTTTTCCTGCCTGGCCCCAAAATATTGGAATTCCTTACCTCTTAATGTTCGCTCTGCACCTAGTCATGTTGCTTTTGAAAGATGCATCACACTCTCCTCATCAAACATGCCCCATGTTCCTGTTTTAACCCCCCATAGGGTGCTTGACATCCCCTTCCTCAGCTCTCAAAATGTTTAAATTTTGGTCTGACCCCATGTTACTGTTATATGTAGCCCCAGTGGTGGCACTTTCACTAATGAGTGGTACTCCTCCTCATCTGTCAAATCAAGGAAAAGGGTGTGTTTAAAATTAGCAACAATATGGGACAAATAGGGGAAAAACAAGGAATAGGGGTACTTATTTTCAAAAAGTGCTGATGAGCACGGGTACCACTTAATATTTTAAGTGCCACCACCGGCTATGTAGCACTTACCATGGAGTATGTGTTAAAACTCTACTGCACTATGATTGTATGCTTATTATGTTTTGTACTATTGTGTATTTTTCTGCCATTGTCTCTGTCATATTAGCAATATTGTTTGTGTCACAGAACATTGTGTAGAGTTTTCCTTGTATGGTTGATTACCTCTGAACTCTACCTGTTATTTGTTTTGTCTGCCAATTTTGTATTTTAACCTCCTGGGTCATGTCTGAAAATAGTCATATTTTGTGGCTATGACACCTCACCCGGTAAACAAAATCTAAATAAATAAGGCACTTGGCTTTGTCTCATGTCTTGTGATCCCTAAAGGTTCAATTAACTGACGGTAACCAAGCCCTGGCAATGCCTTAATGCTTAATTGATCAGCTTGGAGCAATTATTGCACCATTTATTCATCCTTTGTCACTGGTAAATAATTATGTTAGCACTTGTCCATCCATACCTGAGTATTTGTTTTTTGTCTTCCATGTCTCCTGCCTAAAATGCTGTTGCCCTATGATTACAAGTAGTTAGGCTGCATTTTCCACTATTATTACTGTATTTTTAGATGACAGCCCATTTTGATTTGTTTTATTGCTGAAGGTAGGCAGCGTTGTCTTTGGTGTTTTCTGACATGCACAGAGGCTGAAACACTTGGTCTGTTTTTGTTTTGTTTTGCTAGCTGTGCCAAAGCTAATTTTCTAAGTATTACCAAATTGCCAACAAACAGGAAGTGATGCAGTTGCTTACAGCCAGAAATATGGACTCAAAAGTGAGGTCAATCATTCTTAATTACAAGATGTAATGAAGCCTTTAAATTAGGACTGACCAGCAATAACATCCCTATAGCATTGTGGTAAGACACTTCCTGAACTGTGCAACACCACCCATATAGTGGGATAGCGTGAGCTAAAAATTGCCATGCCTTCTTATGCTGTATCAAAGAGATACCTCCATATTTTACAGCTTGTTAGGGTGGTCTGATTTCTGAAACTCCACCCTCTATAAAGTTATTATGGTACCACAGCAGCACGCCATTCCTTGAGGTTTCCACCACTGTCTGGCCCAGTGTTTGCTGGGATTGTGCCATCAGATTTTGAACTGATTGATAGCAAAGAAGGGTGGATTAGTCGGCAATCAATAGTTCATTATAAAATGCAGACAGTGCAGTACTAAAGACAGTACTGTAAAGGGAAATGGACAAGTCTTAAGTCTGTGTTTCATACTTCCACATTTCAGTGGTAACACATGAAAATGGCACTGCTACTGTTTTTTTAATTTTTTTTTGTTAGAAAACCAAAACATACTTATGGGCCTGTCTTTCCCTAGATTGTATTAAAAAGGACCAAAGTCAGTCCACCTGTCCCTTTAAAGAATGAACTTATACTCTGTTACTGAGGCGAATACAAGTGAGAGAAGTTAAAATGTTATTTTTCCTTTTTTGCATAAAGTATGTGATATTTTAAAAATGCCCCCCAAATATCAGTATTTCAGGTGCAGTTATTAATGGTGAATCCAGTTTTAGAATAGGGTATGCCCATAATTTGAAGGGTCTGATTTGATGGCACAGCCTCCCTCCCTCCTAGATAGAGATACTCAAATAATGCATTATCTGATTTGAGTGATATCTGTAGGATAGCCATATAGTGTGGGACCAAGGGATATGGCTTAGTGGGGGACTGGGGTAGCACATGGGATAACACAGATCTTTATGCAGGGGATAGGTTACACCTCAGCAGGGCAGGTTCACAGGTGTTGAAGCGGAAGCTGGGGTATTTCATCAATGAGAGGTATCATTTAAACTAGGTAGGGGGAGGCATTGGAACTGGAAATCACCAGGACAGGGGGTCCCATGGACCTCACCCCACCACAGGGATAGATATGAACTTAGGCGAAATAGAGGTTGGAGTGAAGAGTAAGGAAGTAGGACGGATAGGTGCAGTGTGGAGAATGGTTTCACTAAATGCTAGGAGCCTGGGGAACAAGTTGGCAGAGTTGCAGACATTGATGGCAGAGGGAGAGGTGGACATAGCTGCCATTACTGAGACGTGGGCAAAGAAGCACCATGACAAGAACCTAACCATCCCAGGGTACAAACTTTTCCAGAGGGATAGAGATAAAGGGAAGGCTGGGGGGGGGTGGTCACCATTTACATAAGGGAAGGGATCAGATGTAATAGGGAGGAAGGTGAGGAAAGGAGGGCAGGTTGGAAGTAATCTGGCTGTAACTACACAGCCAGAAAGGGACCAAGATCTGTCTGGGGGTTGTTTATAGACCTCCGGCCCCAAAGGAGGACATTGTTAGGGAACTGGGGGAGCAAATAAGGAGGCATAGTGACAAAGGAAGCACAGTGGTGGTGGGAGACTTTAATCTACGAAGAGTGGGTTGGAGCATCCCAGCAACCAATTGCACCAGGGAGCAGATCCTCCTGGAAGCACTCCAGGATGGCTTCCTTACCCAGAGGGTAATGGAGCCAATGAGGGAAGGGAATATACTAGACCTGGTACTGGAAGATGGGGAACAGGTCAGGGATGTAAGGGTAGAGGAACCTCTGGCAAGCAGTGACCACCACACAGTGTGGTTTTCAATCAACCTGGGTATGGAAATAGCCGCTACAAAAACTAGGGTCCTGGATTTCAAAAGGGCAGACTTTGGCAGGATGGGAAACATACTGGAAAGTCATATGGTAAGCATCCACCCAGAAATGGACATGGAACAAAAATGGGCAGTCATGAAGACAGGACTGGCTGAAGCCACTAAAACTTGTGTCAAGAACCAGAGCAAGCAAGTCAGGACCAAGAAACCTAGTTGGATGAGTAGAGAGATAGTGGAGAAGGTGAGGGAAAAGAGGAATGCATTTTGGACCTACAAGCGATCCAAGAGGGCAGGAGACAAAGAAGAATATGTGAAGAAATCCAGAGAAGTGAGCAGAGTGGTAAGGGCAGCAAAGGTGGCTAGGGAACGGAGGTTAGCACAGGAAATCAAAGGAGGAGAAAAGGATTTCTTCAGATATATCAAAGAAAAGAGGAAGAGTAAGGATCAAATTGTTAGGATCAAGAGGGGAAGTGGGTGGGTAGAAAATGGAGGAGAGCAGGCAGAAGTACTTAATGAATTCTTCTGTTCAGTCTTCACCAAGGAGAGGGATGGGCCCATACCTGAGAGGAAGGGTGAGGTGGGAGAGGGTGGGGGAGAAGCAACCACAGATGGGGAAAGTACGGTGGAAAGGGTGAGGGAGGGCCTTAAGTCTCTGAAGGTGGACAAGGCACCTGGCCCAGATGGAGTCCACCCCAGGGTGCTAAGAGAGTTGGCAGAGGTACTGGTAGGGCCACTGGCGGATCTGTTCAATACCTCTCTGAACTCAGGGTGTGTGTCCTGGACTAGAGGGAAACACATGTAGTACCTCTCCATAAGAATGGGCCCAAGGATGAACCGGGGAACTACAGACCGGTGAGCCTTACTGCAATTGTGGAAAAACTGATGGAGACAATCCTCAAGGAAGGGCTGGTGCAATTTCTTGAGGATGACAACCTCCAGAAAAGCAGGCAGCATGGATTTGTCTCAGGCAAATCCTGCCAGTTGAACTTGGTTGATTTTTATGACTGGGTTACAAGGGCACTGGACAGGGGACATGCGGTGGATGTCCTCTACCTGGATTTCAGCAAGGCCTTTGACTCAGTGCCACATAGTAGGCTGACCTGCAAGTTGAAGAATCAGGTAGCAGGGAAGAAACTGGTCAGATGGATTGAGAACTGACTGCAGGGTAGACAACAGAAGGTAGAAGTGGGGGGGGAGGCATCTGAACCCAGGTCAGTAACAAGTGGTATACCACAGGGCTTGGTGCTGGGACCGGTTCTGTTTAATATTTTCATAGCCGACATGGGATGATAAATGGAAATTTAGATTTGTCCTCAGATTGTAAGGGTTATTCTCATGTTTTAAGAAATGTAAAGTATAGCGGTCATAGATTTCCAAAAATAAATACAACATATGGAACCATGACATTTAAGGCACAGGTGGCAAAAATTTGGAATAAAATCCTCCCTCAGTTAAGAAAAGTAACACATTTATCCCAGTTCAAAAGAGGTTTAAATGATAAATTTTTTACTGAATGTACTTGTTTTTAAACAAGGTTTTTTAATGATTGTGAGGTGTTTGTCTATTGAAATTGATATTGTTTTGTACGAAGAAAGTAATGTATTTGTGTGTTATTTTTGAGTGAGCACTATATATGTATAGTTATGTTAATGTTTGATAATTTATTGTAAATTGTTTACTTTCACACAGGACAACTTTGAAAATAGATCTTTTTGACCTAAAGTTTGTAAATCCTGTATAAAAATAAAAATGTTTACTACTACTACTACATTGCAGTAGGGATTAAGTGCAAGATCAGTCTTTTTGCAGATGACACAAAGATTTGTGCCGAGGAAGATGTGTGTGTATGTGTGTGGGGGCAAAAGTACTTCAGGAGGATTTGGCAAAACTGGAGGAATGGTCTCCCACTTGGCAGCTTGGTTTCAATGCCAAGAAGTGCAAAGTGATGCATTTAGGAGGCAAGAGCCCAGGACACAATTACTGGCTGGAGGATGTCCAGTTAACAAAATCCAAGGAGGAGAAGGATCTGGGAGTGCTGGTAACTGGGGAGATGAACCACTCTGCTCAGTGCAGGAAGGCAGCAGCGAAGGCAAACAGTATGCTAGGGTGTATAGCAAGGGGGATTACTTCTAGGAGTGGGGAGGTCATCTTGCCCCAGAACAGGTCCCTGGTGAGACCGTACCTGGAGTACTGCATGCAATTCTGGCATCCCTCCTTGAAAAGGGACATCAAACTACTGGAGGGGGTACAGCGCAGGCAACAAAAGTGATCCTGGGGTTGGGGGACACAGCAAATGAGGAGAGACTGAGAGAGCTCAATATGTATACCCTGGAGGAAAGAAGAGGGAGAGAGGGGATATGATTGAGACCTTCAAGTACCTGAAGGATGTGAACAGAGTAGACACCAGGTGTATGTTCAATCTGAAGGGCAGAAGGGAAACCAGGGAACAATCTATGAAGTTGGAAGGGGGCAGGTTCAAGAGGGAATGGAGGAGGCACTATTTCACAGAAAGGGTGGTGGCAGAGTGGAATGCTGTGCCAGAGGAAGTTGTATCACTGCAGAGTGTTGGGGGCTTCAAGAGGGGGTGGGACAGATTCAAGGGGAGGGTACAAGCCGGCTAGGGACCTTAGGATGGGGGGAGGGCATATGAGGGAGGAGGCAGCTGCAGTTTAATGGACTGAAGTGCTGCACACTTGAGCAGACTAGATAGACCAAATGGCCTGTATCTGCTGGCAATTTCGTATGTTCGCATGTTTGTATATTATCCAGCATTATACAGGTCTGATCTGACTTCAGGTTGGATAATATTACTCAGATGGGACAGTCATTATCCAGCCAAATTATTTTATGCAGATCACAGCAGGAAAGGTTCAATAAAAGGTTTGGCAGTTGGGTTTCAATGCTAAGAAGTGCAAGATAATGCACCTGGGACACAGAAACCCAAGAGAGGAATACAGGATGGGGGGGAGGTTCTAGCCACCACAGGTCAGGAGACAGACCTGGGGGTTATCATATCCGATGACCTGAAGTCAGCCAAACAATGCTAAAAAAGCAGTGGGGGAAGGCAAACAGAATACTGGGGTGCATAGGAAGGGGCATAACCAGTAGGAGGAGTGAAGTGGTGATGCCACTGTATAACTCACTGGAGAGGCCTCATCTGGAATACTGTGTCCGATTCTGGAGACCGCATCTCAGGAAGGACATAGACAGAATGGAAGCAGTCCAGAGAAGAGCAACAAAAATGATACATGCACTGTACCACAAGCCTTATGAGGAAAGACTCAAGGAAGTAAACATCTGGAAGAGAGAAGGGAGAGAGGGGATATGATAGACTTTCAAATATCTTTGAGGAATAAACAGGGTACAAGAGGGGAGCATATTTCAGAGAAGAAAGTGCACAAGGACAAGGGGACATAACATGAGGCTGGAGGGAGGGAGGGAGGCTTAGGGGGAATGCTAGGAAGTATTTTTTTCACAGAGAGGGTGGTGGATCCATGGAACAGCCTACCAGTGGAGGTGGTGGAAGTGAAAACAGTACAGAGATTCAAAAGTGCATGGGATAAGCATAAAGGCACTCTGCTGTACAGCAGAGCAGGGGAAAGGCAGTCTAGATTAGAGTAGGGATTGCCAAACCAAGTAGGGAAATGGGCAGACTAGGTGGGCTGAATGGTCCTTATCTGCTGACAGATTCTATGTTTCTTACAGTGTTAATGCAAAGACAAAAAGAAAATATTGTACATTATGCTAAGAACATTTATTTATTTATTTATTTACTTACTAGTTTTACCAGGAAGGCATACTGAGCAATAATGCTCGATTCCAGATGCGACCTGGGGGTCAAGACCCAATACAAAACACAGTGTTTGAGACAGAGACATTCAACAGTGATGGCATAACTGTGTGTAAATGTTCATGTAGACATAGCTACTTTGCCTTATCTTACCATGGCCATTTCATGATGCTGAAACTATAGCCAGGGGTCATTACAAAACAATGCATCACAGATAGTTAATAATGATGAAGACTATTAGAAGCAGATCCCCGAAACAGCCAGTGGCACCCTATGCTGACATGTTGTATGCTGGTACCAGAGACCAGGTTGTTGGATGAGGAGATTGAAGAGAATGTGTCGAGAAAGTACTTGGCTGGCAGGCAGTTGCTGGGTTCTACACTGGTACAAGAGTCTGAGTTGCTGGAGGAGGACAATGAAGATGAGGGACGTGAGTCAAGAGAGTACTTGGCTGACTGGTAGACAGTTGTTGGGTTCTGTGCTGTACAAGTGTCCAGTTTGCTGAAGGAGATGATGATAAAGAGGAGGAGATGACAGTATTTGGTGGCTGGCAGGCAGTTGCTTGGTTCAACACTGGTACAAGTCTCCTGGTTTGGCATAATATTCTAATGAGTGTGATTCTTCTGGAACCCAGAGAGAGAGAGAGAGAGAGCAGCCTTCTTAAGGAAAACTGTAGAACTTGCCTTTGTTGTACTGTCAGTAGTGCATGGTTTCTCAGAACTCACTCAGTGTGCTGTTATGGATATATAGTCTAACAATTGCCCTTTTGTCCATATGTTGACTGTTATGTGGACCTTGTTACAGGAGGAACTTTTCAAAAAGTGGCTAACTAGCTAGCACAAGTAAGTTAGGAATATTGATTTAGTCAAAGTCCTAGGGCAACAGAGCCTGTGTTTAACAAATTAGCTAAGTTGTAAAAGGACCTGATTACTAAATAGCAAGCCTAGCTCTAGAGGCCCATTACTAGCAACAGTATGGTTTGAGCTGGTGAAATCTCCAGATAGGGTGTCAGAGAGAGGGCTAATAAAAACAGTGGCTACAGGGAGGCAAGCAAATGCAGCCTGAAGCACTGTCAAGGTATTGGAAATCCTATGAAGATATACATTATTAGTGCAGCGGCCTATAATGGGAGCAGGTTCTACAACAGTAGAGAAGTGCAAAACAGAAAACAATTTAGCAACAGTAATAAAGGGTGCAGTCCCCTAATGAGGTACCTGAGATTTTCAGCTGAAAATGAGGCATACTCAAGTGGGCTGATCAGCTAAAGGAGAGAATGAACACAGTAGTTAATGTCAAAAACACATGGCCAAGTAGGATTAAAGGAAAACAGTTATAATGCAGTGGTTTTGTCAGTTAAGTGTCCCTGCCTTACTTTGTTTCTCTGCATTGCTCGGTTGTGGAAACTGTAGCTGTTTTTTTTTTGTTTTGCGGTGTTATTGTTCCCCGATGGGCATCGCCATGTCACCGGCTGTGTGCCGCGCTTGCCGCAACTGTTATTATAATGAGCACTTTGTGCTTGTTCGCAGTACCGCACTTCCTTCTGCCGGCCCGCGCACGCTCACCGAGCTTCCTGTCCTTTGTTTACATCTGTGCTGCAGCGTGCTTGCGGTCACGCCTTGCTTCCCGGAAGTGTGCGGTTATAAATGTGCCTGGGAGGCTGTATTGCTGGCTATGTTTCTGGCTTTTGGTTGTGTCGGTAATGAAAGCCCTTCAGGTAGATCCGGAGTTCATCGTGGCTGCTGTGGTGCTGTGTACTCATCGCAGCTTCCTCTTGTTGGTTGCAGAAATCCTCCATAGTTCTGAGATATTGGGACACACCGCAGCATCGGGAAGGCATTGCACAGTGTTGTGTCTTACTGTGTTTCTTGTGGTGGGGGCATATAGCTTGTAGCGGGAAGAAATAAATAAAGGCACATGAATTGGTGTACAGTACATGTCACCGTGTGTGGCATTACATCCCTGATCGAATACAAAAGTGTGTTCATGTGAAATCAGCACTGCAGTTCCCGATTTTGTCTGTGACCCATTTGTGTGGTAAAATCAGCTGCCATACCTTCTGTCTCTAAGTGCTGTCTAAGTACTGTCTGCCAACCAGTCTGCGGATTTGAAAGTCATTGGTTAATCTGTACCTGCTGAGTTTGTCTGTTATCCATGGAAAATATACCCAGTGGCAGTTTGGATGTGGAAAATAGTGACAGCATGTCCCAGCACAGTGACACAGACAGCGATCCTGATAGTGACTCCTCTGATGTGCTACTTGACATTTTGAATGAAAGTGTCTATGGCATGCATATATGACCTTACATGTTCCAGCCCCATCGAGCATTACCTGTGCCATCAAGTGATGCATCAGGGGGCAGTATGGCTGCCGTCACAGATGCTAACAGTGCAGATGACAATCATTTGATTGACCTGTCCTGGTGCAGTTGTCAGAACTGCATATTAATGCCAACTACACAAGAGTCACTTTGCTGCCAAAAGGTGTCGCACCAGCTTGGAAACAAATTAGATGGCATACCATGTATCACTGATCATCCCCACTTTGCCTTGGGTTGCATTGAGCCCTTTGTTGTACGGCTTGCTCTGATCAGTATATGTGCCAGCTACCATCATCTGCACCCACCTGATCCTCCTCCTAATATGTACATTATACTTCTGTCACCTTAAATATGATGTTCCGATGTCACCATGGTGGGATACCTTGTCTATGGATGTTGTAAACATGTGTGAGTTGTCCTGGAGCTGTGAGAACCTGTCTTTGTTCACTCGAGGAAGTTGACATCGAACTCCCCACCCCTGAGCTGACACAAACATGGCCACTGACCCCTAACCCAGGCAAAGCTATGAGCACCCCCCCAATAGGCAAAAGTATGTCCACCAACCCCCCCACTCAGGCAAAACAGGGACATCACCCTGAACTGATTCAGTTAAATTTTACTGCTTACCACGACTCCTGAGTTGATGACCACTGCTCTCCCACCAGGATGGTGAAGTTCTACCTTTTCCTGTCTCGGGGTGTCTGGCCACATGTAAGATGGGTTGTGGTGGTGGGGGGGTTGAATGGCTCCACCCACGCTGACTGTTGGGTGTGTGGAACTGGATGTCGTATTTTTTTGGGGGGAGGGGTTGGCCTTGTTGTGAACTGACATGACATGTCTCCAGATGCCTGCTCAGCAATCTAGCGACTGAAGTTTGCAGCACCTGCACGTATCACATCGGACCAGAGCGGGATCAGTCTGTTTGTAGACGATAGTAACACAGGGGTCAAAATTAAGTTTTGCAGCCACTAGCCAGCAGATCTAGTGACTGGGAAAATCCACCAGCTCCACAGACATTTCCATTAGTCCAATTGGCGTACATACTGTAGTTTTGCCTTCTCCAGTACAAGCCCGCAGGGCTACTTAAATGAAAATCTTACTAGCCTGATACTAAGTCTACCAGCATTTGGCTAGCGGGCAAGTGCCAATGTCAACACCTGCTAAAATGTGCGCAGTAGTTGCTGAGGTTTACGGGTGGAAACAACTACAAGGGGACCTAATCAGACTGGAGGAGTAGTTGAACAGGTGTCAGTGGTGCTTCAACATGAAGAAGTGTATGGTTATGCACTTTGGGACCAGGAAGCAGAGGAGGGAGTATTGCTTTGGGGAGGCTGGGGATCACCAAGGAGGAGAACGACTTAGGGTGTTGCTAAGGGGGCAATGAACAACCCGGTGCAATGTATGAAAGCTGCAGCTAAAGCAAACAGGATGATGGGTGTGTATTGCAAGGGGGTTTTCATCTAGTCATAAGGAGGTAATCCTGCCTCTCTACAGGTTCTTGGTTAGACCACAGTATGAGTACTGTGTGCAGTACTGGCATACGTATTTGAAGAAGGATATTAGTCTGCTAGAAAGGGTGCAGCGTAGGGTGACAAAATTGATTGGGGTGATGGAAGGCAAATACTATGAGTATAGACTAGGGGAATTGAGTTTGTTTAGCCTGGAGGAGAGGAGGGATGGGAGGATATGATTGAAACGTTTAAGTATATACATGGGATAAAGAAATCTGACACCAAAGTGATTTTTCAGCTGAGGTAGGGAAGTGACGGAAGAGGGCGCCTGCTAAAATTGGAGGGGAGTATATTTAGGAGAGAAATGAGGAGTCACTACTTCACAGAAATGGTGGTGTCGAAATGGAATGCAATACCGGAGGGGGTGATTTCATGTAAGATGGTGGGTAGTTTTCAAAAGGCATGGGACAGGACATGGGGGAGGGTCTCATAAGGTAGTGCTGAGAAGTTCCATGAGGCAAGGGGGGGAGGGTGCTGGGGCAGCTGCAATCTAGGGGTGCTGGCTACACATCCAAGCTGATCTGATAGACCCTGAGGCCTGTTTCTGATGGAAAATTTGTATGTTCGTATGTCTCTTTGCACAGACATACAGTGCTCAAAGGTTTTGTTATCATAACATCAGTGAGGTTGTGGTGATCATGGGATGCCATGACTTAATTGGGCTCACATGGATAGGTATTTCCACATGTTTTTTAAAAGGAAGGCACATAAGGACACTGACTGTTAAACAGGGAATCAGGTACAATACTAACCGCTTGGGGGGGCAGACAAGGTTAAAATGCATCCCAGCTAGAGGCTGTGAAGTGATTTAGCTGTCTGCAATCAGCATGGTGTCACTGCCTCCACCCTATCTGTGAAGAAGTGCTTCCTGACCTCACTCCTAAACTTCCCACCTTCTAGATTAAGACTGTGCCCCCATCGTGCAATGTTTTCCAGCCTGCTTAAGGAGACTCTCCTTATCCACCTTATTTGTCCTTTCAAGTACTTGAAGGTCCCAATCATGTCCACTCTGTCTCTGTCTATATCCTGTTCTCCTGGGAGTACATGTTCACTGCCATCAACCTATCCTTATATGCCTTACCCTGCTTATCCGCTATCATCTTTGTGGCCGTCCTGTGTACCTTCCCTAGCAGGTTAATGTCCTTTTAATGTCCTTTTTGAGTTGTGTGTACCACTGCTGAACTTGATCGTCTACATGTGGCATTACCACAGGCCTCTACCAGTGCAGTATAATCATCCTGTCTCCTGGAAGTGCTCCCCCTAGATATTCATCCCAGCATGTTGTTTGCCTTTACTGCTGATTTGTTGCACTGCGTGGACTGCTTCATGTCACCACTGATCATCACTCCAAAGTCCTTCGCCTCCTTTGATGCACAGATCTGATCTCCACCCTGGTACTAGTCAGTCCTCGGATTTTTGGTGACAACATGCATAACTTAGCATTTATTGTTACTGCGGATGAGCTGCCAGATCCTGGACCACCTACCCAGCTTATAAAAGTCATCCTGTAGGTTCAGTATCCATTCTGCTGTGTCCACTGTCCCACAGAGCTTGGCATAATCTGCAAATATTCACATTTTGCCCTTTATGCCACCCACAATGTCATGGATGAAGACATTGAACAACACCGGTCCCAGCACCGAGCCACGTGGGACACCACTGTTAACTTCTTTGGTGCCAAATATGTGACTCCCCAAGAACACTCTTTTTTTTCTGTCCCTCAGCCAGTTTTCCACCCATCTGTACATCTTATCTTGGACTCTGAGATCCACCAACTTCCTCATCAACCTTTTGTGGGGCACAGAGTGAAAGGCCTTCCTGAAATTGAGAAAGAGGATGTGTACCGTTTGCCCTTGTCTACTGTCTTAGTGACGCATGGACATGCACTGTGATTTCACAGAAATAGTGAGATCCACTATAGAGTCCTGCAAAGCTGTGACATCCTCCCTGAGGACACAGAAATACTGACATTTGTCCTGGGGTCAGTTGGTCGTGGAACATCCCACTGTGTCACAAGAATCATCCCCATACACCCCCCTCCCCAAAGTAAGAGCTGGGCCAACACACAACCATGCTCAACTACAAAAATATTGTGCGTACACCATGATGGCACAAAAATACTGACATCCTCTGAGCACTCCTGAAAGGATGGAAAATCCCCTCATGAGGTCACATAAATAATGCCATGCGCCCATCTGTCAGCTGTATCTGTCAATGTGACACCGCCAACTGACGAGTAAGAGTAGGTGATGCTTACTGTGCATCACTGGTTAAGTAATATTACCTTCAATTTCTATTTATGCAGGTCAATGCGCCTTGCCGCATACATCCAGTATACGCACTGGATTCATGATATACTAGGAAGAAAGGTCAAGAGAGTCATCCCTGCATGTGCGGTAAATGCAATTCGTACTAAGTGGCCTGAGCCAAGTGTGCAATACAAAGGTTTCCACAAGGCAGATGAAGATGACTATGAGGAATGGTCACATACCTTCTTACAGGAACTGGCTTAAGTCACTCTATGGATTTCCATTGAAACACAACGGCAGCAGTGTGTTGACTAGACTGCTTATGTTTCTTTCACACTTTGGTGAAGTTACTCATGTTCAGTTTCACTGCACGGTCAGTAGCAGTATGACACAAAATGCTGCACTGAGTAACGTGTTCCAAGTTTATGTAATGTTCAGTACAAGACAATCTGACGCAAAATCATTCAAGGTTGTTGTCATAAAGGAGTCTTACACTGCATTGGTGTTTACTATGGTGAATACAAACTTTACAAGGAAGTATACAGTCTCTGTGCTGTGTTAACATTGTTGATATTTTCTATGTGGGCAAACACAATTATGGTTACGGAACACCTCCTTGTCGCCATCTTACATGTGTCAGTGGTGTCCATAGGATAGCCGTGACATGTGATTCTGTGGTCCTGTCACTGTTGTGACACCATGTGTAACAAACTCGCACATAGCGTTTGAACAGCATTGTGGCCTGAATGTTTTTGGCCAGAGCAGTGATTCACTGTTCAGGTGTCCGGATCACGGTCACTGTAGAAATTAGGACTGATTAAAAAATAGTAAATATCTACATGCAAGCACAAAGCACAGGTAATGCTGTGATGGTATTTGGGCATCCATGGGAGATGCATGTTAGCACAAGGACAATGGTCACATAACTGACTAGGCCGTATGCCTTGCTTGCAACGGTCACTCACTTCCACAAACAGTATTGTTTGAACCTCAACGTACACTTCATTTGGCCTGGAGTCACTGTCGCCTGGATACTGATGTGAGTGTTCATCCCTGTATTACTTATCACAGTTTTTCCCACAGTGGCTCATTGTGGACAGGCCACTACTTCACGGCTTGGATCCAGTCCAAAGTGGAAGTGCTGTAGTGATATACCCACACTAGTAAAAGTGGCGCATGTAGGTTCCCTGGGGGAACATGCTTGAAATACATAAATCATTGGTGAAATGCAGTACTGGCATAGGTACTCTATGTGCAACATTGGAACTTATTGATGTACAAACACTGAGATTCATTGCATCAAGTTTCAGATCATTGCCATGGGTAGATGTCTTGTTCATAATTACTGTGGCTTGGCCTTTAGAAGGAGAGCACTGTGGTTGTGGCTGAGCCACACCCTCCCACCTTTTACTTTAAGTAGCAATTTGCGCCACAGGATGTTAACAAGTGGACGGATTACCACCATATGTCAATACCTCCTTAGCTCCTGACACTCGGAATGCTGACATTTAGTCTTGTGTTATAGTCCCCATTTCAACACTGTATACCGAATGAATGTCACATTTATGTTTTCATAACTGGCCATTACCTTGACAGGATTACTATGAGTCGTACCACTGCTGAAAAGTAACTTAACATATTTTTCATAGAACAAATGTTGCTGTGCAACCACAATGGCGGCTGTATGAAAAAGGAGATTACGTTAACATTAAAAGAACTGTTACAGGGCAGTAATATGATAATAATTTCAGTTACAACTGTAATGTGCCCTGAGGTTTTCTTTAGTTAATCTAAAACGTTTTCAACTCAGTTATTAGGAAGACTGACATTTAACATATCTGTCCAACGTTACTATCAGGTACTTGTTTAAAGTCATATGGTTCCACATGTTCTGGAACAACGTTTGGTAAAGAAACTCTTGGTTCCTTTTATTTTTGAACCTCTTAGACTTGCAGTGTTGTCAACACTTGGTAGTGTGACCAATGCGATGAATGACATAATGAACACTATCAAGGTTGCACACTACTGTTTCCACCTGCATTTTTGAGAAACAAGAACTGTCTCAAAAGCAGTATGCAACTTTTTGGACCGACCAATGGGATGTGACATCATGATGATCAGTGTGCTGCCATTATTGCATAGTAACACTGTCACAGGTGTATGCAAACATTTCTGGTGTTACAAATACAATGCCTAATACACAGATACTGTCATGATGCTGTGAGCGGCACGCATGTGCATAGATACGTAGATGGTGTGGGCAGATAAGGGCCTATGGCCCACCCAGTCTGCCCATTTGAGCTTGTAAGTTCAGTTTATGTTTTCCTAGAAGTCTGTTGCCCCTTAACCCTGACCTCCAGAATCCCTTTATGTCTATCCCATGCATTCTTAAATCCCGTGATTGTTTCAGCCCCCACCACTTCCTCTGGCAGGGTGTTCCACTTGTCTACCACCCGTTCTGTGAAGAAATTCTTCCTCACGTTTCCTCTGAATTGTCCTCCCTCTAACTTCATCCCATGCCCTCTAGTCCTGGAACATCTTTTTCGCTTAAAAATAGTGTATTCCTGCACCCTGTTTCTCCCTGTAAGATACTTGTATGTCTCTATCATATCCCCTCTCTCCCTCCTCCTCTCCTCCAGGGAGTACATATTCAGTTCCTTCAACCTGTCCTCATAGGACTTGTGATCCAATCCATGTACCATCTTTGTTGCCCTCCTCTGAACCTTCTCTACCCTGTCTATGTCCTTACGTAGGTAAGGTCTCCAGAACTGTACACTGTACTCCAATTGGGGCCTCGCTAGTGTCTTGTATAGTGGAATTATGACCTCCCTTTTCCTGCTGGTGATGCCACTGCCTATGCATCCCAGCATCCTTTTTGCTTTACCTGCTGCCTTGTCACACTGTTTCCCTACCTTGAGGTCATCAGAGATGATAACCCCAAGATCCCTTTCCTGCTTGGTGCATGCTATATCCTCACCCCCCAACTGATATATTGTGCCAGGGTTTTTGTGCCCCATATGCATTATCTTGCACTTCTTTGCATTGAATTTTCAACTGCCAAACCCCTGACCATTCTTCAAGTTTCTGCAGGTCCCTTCTCATTCTGTCTACACCCTCTGGTGTGTCTACTCTGTTACAGAGCTTTGTGTCATCAGCGAACAGTGAAATTCTGCCTTCTAGGTCCTGCGCATTGTCACTGATGAAGATGTTGAATAGGACCGGTCCCAGCACTGATCCTGTGGTGCCCACTGGTCACTCTTCCCTCTGTGGGTGACAGCCATTTACCACCACCCTCTGTGTCCTGCCGCCCAGCCAGTTACCTACCCACCACACTATTGTCCTGCCAACACCCATATTCCCCAGTTGTGTAATAGTCTTCTATGTGGCACAGTGTCAAAGGCCCTGCTGAAGTCCAGATAGGCCATGTCCACTGCCCTCCCCTGATCCACCCCCCTAGTAACCCAGTCAAAAAATTCAATGAGGTTGGTCTGACATGACCTCCCCCTGGTGAAACCATGTTGCCTTGGGTCCTGTAGTCCATTGACAACCAGATGTTCCACCAATCTCTCCTTCAGTAGTGCTTCCATGATCTTTTCCACTACCGAGGCAAGGCTGACTGGTCTGTAGTTCCCCGCTTCCTCTTTGTTCCCACTTTTGTGTAAGGGGACTACATCTGCTGTCCTCCAGTCTTTGGGTACCTCCTCTGTTTCTAGTGATCGGCTAAACAGGATAGCCAGAGGTTTAGCCACCACCTCTCTTAGTTCTTTAAGGACCCTGGGGTGCACCCTATCTGGCCCCATTGCTTTATCAACTCTTATTACTTCCAGTTCCTTCAGGACCCTTTCTCATGTAAAGGGACTTGTGTCCATTCTGCACCATTCTCACCCTTGTACCCTTCAGACATTACCCTCCTCTTCCTCAGTAAGACTGAGCAGAAACACCTGTTCAATATGTCAGCTTTACTGTTGTCATCCTCCACGTGGCCCCATCCTCCCCTTCAGTCTCACTATCCCTCCCTTTGCCTTTCTTTTTCCTTATGTACCTGTAAAGGTTTTGTCCCTCTACTCACTGATTTTGCAATGTGTTCTTCTGTCTGAGCTTTGGCTTCCCTTACTGACCTCCCTGCCTCCCTTTGCTTCTCCTGGTACTTCTCCCTATCCCCTTCTGCCTGTGTCTTTGTTGTGCCTGAATGCAATCTTTTTGGCTTTCATTCTTTGTTACCTCTTTGGAAAACCATAATGGTCTCCTCTTCCTTTTCCTCTTGCTAACCTGCTTAATGCATAATTCTGTTGCTCTTGTAATCCCCATTTTAAATACTGCCCACTGTTCCTCAACCCCTGATTCCTGCTCCATTCCACTTAATGCCTCTTTCAAGTATCTCCCCATTTTCCCAAAGTCTGCCTCCTAAAATCCAGGATACGTGTTTTTGTGTGGTTTGGTTCTGCTCTTTCTGTGATTTCAAACCACAATGACTGATGGTCACTTTCTTCCCCAGGTGCTCCCCACTGTTACCCCATCACACTGTCCCTGTTTGTGAGCACAAGGTCCAGTATTGCCTTCTGCCGAGTTGGTTCCATGACCAGTTGCTTGAGGAAGGCACCCTGAAGGAGTCCAGGATAAATCTGCTCCTAGTTGATGCTGCTGCTGGGATGCTCCAGTCCACGTCTGGAATATTGAAGTCTCAGCCAGTACTACCTCACCCTTGTCTGCCATCCTTTGGATGGCTAGCATCACTCCTATCTGTTTCTTCCTCCTGGGCTGGTGGTCTAAAGACCACACCTGTGCGGATGGCTGGCCCATTTTCCTTCCAGCTTAACCCACAGTATCTCTCCCCATGTTGTTCCTCCTGGATCTCTGTGGCCCTTATGTCATTTTTCACATACAGTGCCATCCTCCTCCCTTCCTACCTGCTCTGTCTCTTCTGAATATGTTGTAGCCAGGTATGGCCATCTCCCAGTCGTGGTTATCATATACCAGGTTTCAGTGATGGCCACAATGTCCAGGTCTGACTGCACCATGACAGCCTCAGATCTTCCATCTTGTTGCTAAGGCTCCTGGCATTGGTACACATGGCTTTCCATGATTTGATCTCCCTAGACTGTTTCGCTGTTCTCCAGCCCCTTCCTTGGTTGTCCTTTATCCCTGGTTCTCCTTGCTGTCTGCCCTTCTGCTGAATTTTGCCCCTTTTCTGCCTATCCACCTCTTGGGCGCTAATCTCCATCTTTTGCACACTGCTTTGTAGAGATAGCCACTCCTCTGGTTCACTGGTTCCACTGCTAGCTGTGGGGAGTGAGCAAGTAGGTACCCTTCTTGCTGGCCTGCCACCCTCCTTTGCTAGTTTAAATGCTTGTCATGTTTAAATTCCTTACATGATACATATGAATAAAGACATTTGTAGACCAGACAAATATATACAGTACGTGTGTATCGTCCTTTAAATACTTTTAAGTTATGTATGAACATACATATGTATGTATGAACATCATGGGGCAAGTGCAACCAACAGTTATGGGGTACTGGCAGCAGAAGTGGACAATGATTATGGGAATTCCAGGTATGGGGCAGAAGGGAAGGGCTGCACAGGAAAAAAATGCTTCGTAAGGAGAAAGGTGCAGGGCATTAGGGGAGATACGGCAAACGGACAAGGGAATGTCCATGAAGGGGGCAACAAATGCAGGTGGTGGTTTGGGGGGTCAAAAGGGACAGACTGGGGGAGGGGGCACATGAGGGGAATGGACTACTAGGAGACAGGTGGACACATTTGACAGGAACATGAGCAGGTCGTGAAAGGGATGGGAGGAGGAGGAGGAGGAGGGATAAGTACAACAAGTGCTGGACAGAGAAGGTTTGATGAACATGGAAAGCAGGGGGATGGAAGGTGGGTGGCCAGACCGGGGGGAAGGGGAGTTACAGTGATCATGGATTCTATCCTGAAAGGGATCAGATGTGGGGGAAGGGAAAGGCACAGTCAGATATGGCTGGAAGCTGTATCAGGACAGGTGACAGGGTTGGGCAGGCCCTGCTGAAATGTGTTAGGAGAGGAAGAAATGAGACCATACATGGTGGTACACATAGGCACAAATGACCTGGGGGGGGGTTGCACAGTGGAGACAGTTTAAGGGAGATTGGAGGAACTGATGAAGTTCTGATCAGATACTGTGTGCGCTGTAGTCTTACCTAAGGTGGTACCGCTTCCAAGAGCGAGTAGTGCAAAAAAGGAAAGGATAATGCAGTTCAGCACATCTATGGGTGTGTTGTAACTCACATGGGTATGGGCTGGTAGGAGGATGGGGGGTCACATGGAACAACAGCGATCTGTATGCAAGAGATTGGTTACACCTGAATGGTGCAAGACATGGGGTGTTGAACACTAATTTGGAGGAATATATGGTGATAAGTGGGTTTTTAGCCTATATTGGGGGGGCCAGAGGGAACCTATTATGCAGTGTCATCACAAAGGTGAGCCGAATTCGCTGACCACCCAGGATAGCAATGAATGGAAGGGTGATGGACACAAGGGTGAGGAAAGGAGGACAGAGGAGCTATGGATGCAGCTCCTGCAATCAAACAGTTGAATGCTGAAGTTGGGGGTGCTATATAGACCACTTGCCCAGGCCGAGGAATTGGATAAGGAGTTACTGGAACAGATTAGGCAGGCATGTACAAGTGGTAGTGTGGTGACTGTGGTGGACATCAATCTGCTAAGAGTGGTTTGAAGCACCTCTGTCACAGCCAGTGCCAGGGAGCAGGTGCTACTAGAAGCATTCCAGGATGGTCTCCTGACACAGCTTAACGGAGTGCCAACTGTGCTACACAACATGCTGCACCTCATTGTATCGAATGGGAAGGCAGTGAGAGAAATTGGAGTGTAGGTGGCGCTACCTCGGTGCGACCATCAAACAGTGTGGTTCATGCTCAGATTGACTATGGAGACTGGAGGCTCAGAAACAAGGGTGGTGGACTTCAGGAGGGTGGACTTCAGGACGATGCGAGAAATACTGAATGGGCGTTTAAGTGGATTATGGCAGAGATTGATGCACAGCGAAAGTGTGATATGATTAAAACTGTGCTAGCAGACTCTACAGAGGCCTGCTCCATGATGACCACTAAGAAGAGCAGAGGCAAGAAGCCTTGCTAGCTAAACAGCACAGTGCTATGGGGGAACAGGCAAAGAGAGCTATGTTTAGGAGATTCGACAGGATGGGAAGCGGAGAGGACAGGGAGGCATATGTGAGTTGTTCCATGGTGGTTACCAATCTGGTTATGGAAGTCATGGCCTCTAGGGAGATAAGGCTGGCACAGGGCATAAAGGGTGGGGACAAGAACTTTTGGAGATAATACAACATTATGATTGGGTAACAAGACAGCTGGAGAAAGGCCACACAGTGGACATCCTACATTTGGACTTCATCAAGGCCTTCGATTCAGTGCATCATGGGCAGCTGAGTGGGAAACTGATATCCATGGGGGATGGAGGCTAACCTGGTCAATTGAATTAGGAACTGGCTAGGGTGGGGGAGATTGCAATGGCTGCTTGTGGTTTTGGTGGTGGGAATCTCAACACTGAGGTCAGTGACGAGTGTAGTGCCGCAAGGCTGTGTGCTGGGCCCAATGCTCACCTGGTGTTGTCAGTAGGATCAGTCTGTCTGAAGAGGATACTAAAATGTGGGTGGTGGTGGATGAAGTGGAAGGGTGACAACACGTAGAGGGGGATCTATGCAAACTGGAGGAGTGGTCTGGGATGTGGCATATGTGGTTCATGCTAATAGGTGCAAGGTTATGCATTTCTGGGGCAAGAACAAGTGGAGGGAATAGTGGCCGAGGTGGAAGATGTGCTCTCCTGCAGTGCTGTTTTATGTAACTTACTCATCTTTGCAAATCATGCATTTACTGTTACGAATCAAACTTTTGAATTTGAACTGCACTTGTTGTAGCACTTAGCACTCTATGTTAAACTTCTTGTTCACCTGTATGTACCTTGTCCTTTTGTTTTGTATCATTTGACTTGGAGCCTTTGTAGACGAGCCTTTGGCTCAAAGGTATTAAAAAAATGAGGGTCACCAAGGAAGAGAAGGATTTACTGGTGATGGTCACAGGGAGCATGGACTACTCTGCCCAATGCAGAAAAGTGGCAGCTCAAGCTAACAGGATGCAGGGGTGTATTGCAAGGGGATTCTCATCCAGGCCTAGGGAGGTGATGCTGCCACTATACAGGTTTCTTGTCAGGCCACATTTTGCGTATTGCATGCAGTACTGGCGGCCATACCTGAGGAATGATATTAGGTTGCTGGAGGGAGTGCAGAGTATAGGGCGACAAAATTGATAAGGGGGATGGAAGGCAACACCTACGAGGACATGTTAATCGAGGTTAATATGCACATCTGAATGGGACAGTGGGGGTGTGCCATGGAGTGCTCACAGTGGATCTTGAGGTGTTCCGTGACACGGAACTCTTCATAATCATGGTTGGTGTGGAAGTAATATTATGTAATGCCCATGAAATTGTCGTTAGTGACTGAGTGGCTGTACTGTCTTGGTGCATTCTGAGTTGAGGTTGTTCAATGTCCCGGTGTGTGAAGCTGAATTGCAATGGTGAAATACTGATATTTGTATGTGGGTACAGTGGAAGGCCCAGTGCTGTCCTTTTGTACCATGACATTAAGATCTTTATATGTTTCAGCGTTGCTAACACATTGACAATGTTATGCCATAGCTAACCGATCCCTAACAACATCCATTCTGTGAGATAGTAAGATAATGTAAAACAGAGGCAATCAGGAATGGTTGTGCATTCAATTTTAGATCCCATCAATTCTCATTCTTTTTGGGAAGTGGCAGTGGTGCTGCCTGATGGGTTCCTCGGTGTCAGGTCTGTCAGTCGGTGAAGTATTTTTGGGAAGCACAGGCATGTCAATTGGTGGAACCTCTGGAAGAACTCCCTCCTTCACTTTAATCACTTTAGCCATTATGTTGTCAAGGTAGTGGTATGTCTTTGGCAAAGGAACTGGTTTCACCATCATCTGCTTTATTAGCTTGGAAAATGCAAATCTTTGTTTCTGGGCATCTTTGTGGATGCCCGACGATACTACTGCCTGTGGGTGGTTGCAATTCTCTGAATAATCAAGCATGGTAAGTTGTGTCCTCGCCATCATACCAACATATGAAAAGTGCTGGAGGTTTGAACAGTACTTGTTCATGAAAGAGTGGAACACCTCCACGTTACCAGTATGACAGAACTTGGTGACTTTCGAGATGTCTTTCAGAAAGCGGGTGTCCCGAACAATGCTCTTCAGGGCCTCATGTGCAGCACTTCCAATTGTAAGCCAGACCGTTTCTCTTTCCTCAAGGTCATCCATTGGTGGATGCTGGCATTCATGTACAGCTAGACCCACCATCCTGGAGTGCACATTGGCAGTGTGGTGTAGTACAGAAAGCCATTTTTCTTTCAAAATGATCTCACTTCCTCCGCAGGTTGCAGCCGACCACCAAAAGTGGTTTACAAGTGACCTTGTCCACCCTAACAAGTCATGGCAGTGTCTCTGCTTTCCCTTTGTGGAAAGCTTCTTAACTATTGATTTTGCCAAGTGCCATACGTCATATTGATGGTCCACATTCTGGAACTCATTTCCTTTTGACATGAGGGCTGCAATCTGCTGGTGTCTATCAGTTGCCACGGTGCTAACCACTATTCCTCCATTTATGGTTTTACCTATCACTCTTCTGAATGCCTCCTTATCCATGGAGTTTGAGTTGGTGACCTCAGTGACCTGTACCGACTCAGACTGCAAAATCACATTACTGCCCATGTCCTTCACAGTGTAGGTACAGTATTTTGCGTTGTTCCCTAAAGAATCACAACGCTCATCCCTGATGACTGTTAGAGTGTTTCCGGTGACCTTTTCCCATTTTTTCTTCTGTTGCTTCACCCAGTTGAAGTTCACAACAGGGAAAAGGCAGTCTGCTTGAATCCGGTTATACTGAGACTCACTGATGACAGGAACATGTAGACACTTTAGAAACTGGGCTGTATGGGTATACGTATTTCCAGTGAACAAAATGGAAGCACAGTGATACATGGCTGCTCTAATTTTGCCAACTAAAGGCTGAGCGTGCCAGGTGAAAATGTGAGACCGTGCACATGTGAAGTGCATGACATACATGGACCCACGTACTGAGGAACCAGTTATCATTAAAGGCATGTGACACTGTTTGCAGGCAAGAGGTTGGAAGAGTGAGAATAGGCATGATTTGAATACCAAGAATCTGGCCTCACTGTACAGTGTCGTGCCACTTGACAAAGATTGTTCCAGTTCCGAGACTGTGTCACTGTCATTATCTTCACTCGACTCAGGCATGTACATGGAGACATCTGTCTCGGACTGCATCGTTTCATGACTTGACAGTAGTGACAGAACTGAACTATCAACATCAGTTCAACAGCTTTATGCTTTACAGGTGTGGAAGTGTATAGTGGTGTAATCTTCTGTGCCAAATTTGTGTCTGCATTTTCCAACCAGGAGCCCTGAGTGTTCATGTCACATGAGGTGGTCTGACATGATGGGAAGGATGTCCGAGACTTCACATGTACATGGTCTTTCATGACAGACACAGCAGACTCAGGCCACTGACAGGCAAAGTCCTGTTTTTCAACTGTACATTGCGTGGCAATGCTGGTTGTAGTGACTCTATGAATGCTTGTGTTTGTTGTGCACATTGTGCTGCTGTTGACTCCATGGTCGGACCAGTGGTCAGTGCACATGTCTTCCTGTGATTCTTCACTGTGTACCGTTGCTGTTCCAGGCATTTCTTCATATGTAGTTTGATAGTTGCCATTACCATGCAGCAGCTGAAAAAAAAGAAAGAAATGGTGCAGTAGGGTTTGGTTGCACATATTGCAGTATACAAAAACATGTGTTCTAATCACATGGCAACATTAAACCATTCAAATTGATTGTTTTCTATCAGTACCACAACAATGGCAGTGTGGCATCAATACCAAGTCCACTAAAAATCTGTGAGTACTTACAACTGCAATCACATGTCAAAACTTCTATGTCAAGGGCATGGCAATCACTATGCTGCCAGACACCATGCAGACACAGGGTTTGTGGAACCACAGTGCAAACCGTGATTTGTCCGGCCCACCTTGACTCATTCATGCACCCTCAGCAAACATCCAAGACACAGGGTATATGCCAGTGGTGGGTACATATGGCACTGTACTGTGGATGTCAGAGCAATATCATGCAAAACATGCGTGACGTACGTTGTAGTACTGAGGCACTGAAGCCATGGGTGGGAGTACAGACCATGATGGTCTTTGGCACAGGAGACTGCTGCCAACAACAAGAGAGTGGAAGACGTATGCAAAGAGAAACAAGCCAAAAAATATAAGTTGAAAGACAGATAAAACTAAACTTCCAGCTGTGTGACAACCAACCTTCATGCGCTTGCTTGGCTTCGATTGCTCCACACCTCTAGTCGATGTTCATATTGTCGAAACAGCATGTGGCTTCAGATATCTGATATCATCACCATTTGCAAATATCATCAGAACAACAGAACTGCATGAATGGCCACTGCCATGGAAGAAATAATACATATTCATACATGTAAAACTGATCCATTCACCTACAGTTATGCCACATTGATCATACGGTGTAATGTGGCACCATGTGTGTGTCCTTGGACACAGGTGAATTCAAAATGTTGGGTATCACAGTCTGCTGTACAAATGTTGACTTGTGCATCTGTAATGATGCATGTGGTGTTATGGTAAATCAAGGCACACATCTTAAACTGCCAATGGAACGGAGCACATATGGGTTAACACCACATATTACTTCAACGTGGGAAGGATTCATTCACATCGGTCTAGCTGAGACACTTATCAGCGTTGTGTGGTGTAAAGTTAACTTGGTACAGTGACAGCGTACAAGTCACAGAGGCTCAATATGGACTGTGAACTGACAACGTAGAATTGCATGCAGATTGGGACTGCAGTACACTGCATTGTAACTGACACTGTGCCAATGACAACAGGCAATTCACTGTATGTCATTAGTGCCACCCAATGAACCATGTGCTGAGGGTATGCAAAGTCAGTAAGGAGTACTGACCAAGGTGTTTCAGAGAAGACGCTCACAAATGGTCATTCCAGCATGTGAGACTTCCAAATATTCCCTCAAGATCATTACTGTTCAGCAGTGTCTTGAAGAAAGGGTGGAAAAGGATTTCAACAAAGGTGAAGTGCTGAATGGATACTTTAGCTCGGTTTTCACGACACAGGTGGACGTAATGGTACCAGCAGTAAATATGAAGAAAAGGGGAGAGGGTGTGGATCCTATACCAATCATTGTGGAAGTGGTAAAGGAGGAATTAGGTAAGTTGAGGATGGACTCGGCCATGTCGCCTGATGTCCTGCACACAAGGGTGCTCAGGGAATTGAGGGGGGCAGTGACGGAACCACTGGTGGGGTTGTTTAACTTGTCCCTGGATATAGGGTGGGTGCTGAAGGATTGGAAGAAGGCGGATGTGATAACATTTATTAAAAGTGACATCGGGGAGGAGGCGGTCAATTATCACATGGTCAGCCTCACATTGGTGGAGGGTAAAGTAATGTAGGCAATATTACAGTAGTTAGCTATTTGGAGGGAGGTGGTGGTCGCAAAAAACTCGGCAACATGGGTTTATTCATGGGTGGTCATGTCAGATGAACATGATAGAATTCTTTGATGAAGTAATGAAGGTAGTTGATCTGGGTGGGGCAATGGATGTGGCCTACCTGGACTTTGTGAATGCCGTCGACATGGTGCCCCACAGAAGATTGGCTAATAATTTGGTGAATGTAGGGTTGTGGCAGGAAATAGCAAGATGGGTGGAGAGCTGGCTGACTGGTAGAGGCAAAAGGGTGGTGGAGAATGGGGTGCAGTGTTGGGTGACTGGGCTGACAATTGTGGTCCCACAGGGGTCAGACCTGGGGCCCATTTGGTTTCACGTTGACGTCAGTGACATAGCGGAGAGACTTATGGGGAAGGTCTGCATTTTCACTGCAGATGGGAATATCAACAACAGGGTGAACAACCGGGGATGTGGTGGGGCAATGAAGCATGAGCTAAGGTTACTGGAAGAGTGGTCAGAAACATGGCAGCTGAAATTCAATGACAGGAAATGCACAGTGATGCACATGGGGAGGAGGAATCCAAATACCACATACACACTAGGGCGGAGAAAATCACAGTAACCAGCCAGGAGAATAATCTAGGGGTTAGAATCGCAGATGACCTCTAGTTGGGGACTCAGTGCAGCAAGGTAGTGGTCAAACCTAACATGATGCTGGAGTACATAGGGAGAGGGATAACCAGCACAAGGATGAAGGTGCTGATGGCATTGTATGACTCCATGGTTATGCTGCACCTGGAGTATGGGGTACAGTTCTGAAGGCACTATGTACAAAAAGACACAGATGGCATGGAAAGAGTGCAGAGAAGGGCCACGGAAATGGGGCATGGGGTATGAGGGATGACATATGAGGAGAGCTTGAGGGAACTGGATTTACATCCTCTGGAGACAATAAGGGAGAAAGGGGACATGATCGAATCATTCAAGTATGTGAAGGGGATCAATAAAGTGTGGGAGAGCCTTTTTACAGGAAAGGTAGAAGGGTGCATGGACTAAAGTACTAGGGAGGAAGATTTACAGGAAACATTAGGAAGTATTACTTCTAACCCCAGGAATCACTCATTATGATTAAACTTAATGCAGTCAGCCTCCTGTGTTGAACTGCCTGGAGAAATGGAATTTTATCCAAATTATGGAATTCTTAATTGGCTCATGCCACTTTCAAACTGCTGCCCTAGCAACTGTTGCTCTCTGAGTGCTTCAGATTCTTTAACCCGCCTGCCTAGTAAGGACGTCCCGGAGAACTCTCCTTGAACTGTCTTCAGAATAAAGTTTATCTGTGGATAAGTACAAAATTTTAGTTTAATTTTCAACTGCTGCCTTAGAAACATTGTTTAGTATATTTTATTCTTGTTATAGTAGTTTTTTGTCTTTATTTGCGGTTCTCTCACGGTTCCTTAGAACCGAGGGTTCCGCATCTATTTGGGAGGTTTTTACCTCAGTTTTGCTTTATTTTATATATTTAGTGATCCGTTCCTTGAACCACTTTATTTTTGTTTAAATTTCTGTATTTTATCAGTTCCTTTTTCTTCAGGAACCTAATAGCGATCGTTTCCAGGAACCGTTAGCGGTAGTTATATTTAAAGAACCTCCGGTTCCGAGGTATTTTAAATAACGTTTTTTTGTGAAGTAATCTTTTTGTCTATCAATGTCAGAGGTCCATTTAGATAAACCTAAAACACGCACAGGACCCACAGGTATTAAATGTTGTGAGTCTTGTGGGCAACTTATAGCAAAAGCAGACAGACATTCTTTGTGTATTTCTTGTTTAGGTACAAGTCATATATTTGCCAATTGTGATATTTGTAAGACCTTTTGCCCTAAAACATTAAAGAAACGGTCTCAGATTTTAGAAGAGATGGCTTCTGTTTCTGCTTCTAGTGTAGGTAATTCTGCTTCCCACAAAAAGGATGGAGGTAAAGCCAAGGATCCTGACAAGAGTTCAGATAAATCTGAACAAGGCAAAGCAAAAAGGGCTTTGGAAACAAGCTCTGAACCTGTTCCATTAAAGAAAAAGTGTAAAGAAAAACATGTCGCTGCACCTCCGACCAAGAAGGCTAAGGAGCTCCCAGCAGACAAACATATTATGCCCTCAGCTGAGGACATTACTAAGGCACTTCAAGTGCTACAAGCCCTACAGGGGGCAATCCTGGTTCCTACACTGACTGCCCCGGTTCCTCCTTCACCCCTAGCAAGGCAGGGGATGCTGGAAGTGTTTGGGGAGGAGGAGGAGGATTTTGAAGGTGAACCTATAGATCCAGAGGTTTCCCCTGAGCAAGAATTCGGGTCCCCTCCTAGGGGCACTGAGGAATACTCCTCCCACTATGCCTTTGTCAAGAGCATGGTGGAAACTCTGAATCTCCCTCTTCAGGAAACAGAAAAGGATATGGAGGAGGCAGATTTTCTGGACATGATGGGGTTAACCCCCACTAAATGTCTGCTTCTCCCCATGCATAAGTCTTTAAAAAAGGTTGCACTACAGATTTTTAAGACTCCAGCCTCTATCTCTGGTGTGGATAAGAAAGCTGACAAGAAATATAAGCTTAACAGAGCTACAGCTGATTTTCTTTTTACTCATCCTGATCCTGAGGGAGTAGTACAAGCTGCTGCCTGCGACAAGGCCAGGATCCCCTTGGCTACCCATCCACCAGATATGGACTCAAGAAAAATGGATGCTATGCGGAAGAAAGGGTACATGGCTGCCTCTTTATTAGTTAGGCAGGCTAATTACGTAGCATATTCAGTGCAGTACCAAAAAGATCTATGGAACTCGGTTCTAGCTTTGACTGATAAGGTTCCAGGTGAAGTGGCTGTAGACTTACAGGATACAGCAAGGGCTGCACTTGATGCTACCAAGTACCAATTTCATATGGCATTGGATGCCAATGATACTGCATCCAGGTTAATGGCTTTGTCTGTTTCACTTAGGAGGTTCACTTGGCTTAGAGCCACCAACCTGACTTTAGACACACAGGCTAAAGCAATGGATTTTTCCCCTGGAAAAAAAACTCTTTGGGGATAAGACAGAGGCATATATGAAGAAGGTGGAGGAATATAAATCCACCTATCGGAGCAATTCCAAAGATAAGCCTTCCACCTTTTACAGACCCGGAGGTAGGGGTAGGGATTCTTTTTTTTTTTTTTTAATTCAATATGCTTTATTGTTTTCTATCATATAACATCATGATAACAACAATAAAATAATACAATAGAAGGAAGCAAGACAAAATCTATCCAGTGTTCCAGCCTTATCCATTATTAAATGGTCAAACATAAACCCACTCTCCCCTCCAACAAACCCCCCCGCCATCCCTTCTATACTCCTACTACCCCCCGCCCCCCCAAATCCCATTCTGCACAGTGGAGGGAAAAACAAAATATGGAAAGTAACCATAGGGAGGAAAAGGAAAGGGGGTAAGCCTTAATGGAAATTTAATACAAAATAAAGGCTGGGACAGTCTAATTCCCATACACCATGGGAGTGTAATGGGATATTATGAAGATCTTTCATGGTCTCCAGAGGGGAAAGTAAGGTCATGAGGGGCTCCCAGGTAGTCTGATAGTATTGGACTCTCAGCCTTACAGTGGCGATTTGCTTTTCCAACTGAATGGCAAGAAGGACCTCACGGTACCACTCTAACGTTGTAGGAAGTGTGTCCTCCTTCCAGTGCCTCAGCATTGTTAGTTTAGATATGGCCACAATTACTGTTATATGGGCCTGGCGTTTCACCGGAGTTCCCCGCGGGAATACCACCAGTATACAGGATTCGGGAGTAAATAAGGTATCCAAGCCTAGAATGGGGTCCAACACTTGTTGGATAGATTTCCAGAAGGTCTGCTTGCAAGGACATTCCCATAACATATGATAGAGAGAGTCCTGGGTTAGCTTGCATCTGAAACAGTCAGGGGAGACTGCAAGACCTGCCTTATGTAATTTTAGTGGTGTGAACTACATATTATGCATAATTTGGAATTGCACAAGACGCAGTCTGTCTTGTTTGATATATTTATAGTTTGAGCACCATATTTTTCCCCTAAAATTCGATCAATCAGCAGAGAAAGTCATGCACCCAGTAGTAATAAATTCCAGTTGGAAGGTTATGATCTAAGACCTGGAGTTGTTTGTATATCCTTGAGACTGCGTGAGCAGTTTCTGTACTTTGAAGAATTTGTTGAAGCCCCTGAGTCGATTGATCAGAACAGCTTTCCTTATTATTAAAAGCTGCTAACGCAATTTTGACTTGCAGATACTTAAAAAAGTCCCTGGAACTTAACTGGAAACGAGTCTGCCAAGTTTGAAAGGAGGCCACCACATTGTTTTGCAGAAGATTAGCCAGTGTACAGTGTTTGAGCTGTGGAAAGAAAGAGGGTGGAATGGGGAGCCTATCAATTAGAACATGTGGATTACAAACTAGAGGTTGAGCGGAGACACATGCCAATTTATTGAATAATACATGAATTTGTTGCAATGCTTTGAGTGACCAGGCCATGGGAGTGGACCTAAGTGACCTAACAAGCTTGGAAAATTTTACATACACAAGAGCAGCAGAGAACTATTAACCTGTGCTGCCTTACGTTCAATATTTAACCATACCGGGGAATACCTGCCACTATTGATCAATGAGTCTGCCTTACACCACAGGGCTATCTTACTGAGGTATTGGGCCCCATAATAAATAAACAGAGAAGGAAGGACTAGCCTTCCCTGTAGCTTGGGGGCAGTTAATTTGAGAAACGCTCGCCTGGGTGGTTTATTCTTCCAAAGAAAGTTGTTAAACATTCTCTGTAATTTTATAAACCATTCCCTGGGAATATAAAGACCCATCATACCTAGCAGATATAAAAGCCTTGGCAGAACGTTCATTTTCAGAATATTGATACATCCCCACAACGTCATTGGGAGTGCACTCCACCTATTCAGGTCTGCTTGCAGAGTTTGTACTAGTGCAGTCAGATTATCTCTAAACATGGAGGGGATCCCTCGGGATATCTTTATCCCCAAATAGGTGAGGGTTCGATACTCCCAGGAGAGGCCCAGGTCAGTGATACTAGCTTTAGTAACCCTATAATTTAATGGAAATACCTTAGTTTTAGATAAATTGAACTTATAAGCTGAGACTTTGGAGAATCTCTGGACTTCCCTAAAAGGCAGACAGTGAAGTTTCGGTTCCTCTAAGTGTAGAAAGAAGATTGTCTGCATATGCCGATAAAACTATCAGCTCATCATATAATTGGATTCCCTTTAATGTTGCAGATGAGACGAGTGTCTGAATTAGTGGCTCAAGATAGCAGTTAAACAAAAGAGGGGATAAGGGGCATCCTTGTCGAGTACCTTTCTCGAGCGGAAAAGCTTGGGATAGGTGTCCGTTGCACCACACCCCGCGCTCTAGGGGCAGTATATAGAATTTTAACCCAGGTGAGAAAAGAATTAGGCATGCCAAGCTGCTTAAGAGTGGCAAACAAAAAGCGCCAGGAGACCCGATCGAATGCTTTTTCAGCGTCAAGAGAAACATGGATCGATGGGATCCCTGACTCTTTGGACCACGCCATCAGGTGCATAAGATTACATATGATCTCCAGTGAAGCGCTCCCCCATGAATCCAACTTGGTCATTACCAATAATACTCCCTAATATTGGGGCTAGACGGTTGGCAAGGATTTTTGCTAATATTTTAACATCCGAATTTAATAACAAAATCGATCGGTAGCTCCCAGGGCACAATAGATCTTTGTTTGATTTAGGAATGACTGTAATAATTGTCTCTAGGAAGCTAGGATCTTTTACCCCTTGGTGAAACCACAAATTAAACACGTCTCTCAACAACGTGGAAAGTTGCGGGAGACAGGCCTTGTACAAATTATTAGACAGACCGTCTGGGCCAGGGGCTTTATCCTAGGGAAGCTGGGCGATGGCAGTTTGCACTTCCGTTAGTGTGACTGAAGCACCAAGTTGGTCTGCCATTGCTGGTGATACAAAGGGAAGGTTGGCTAAGCGAAGATAATCAGTGATATCTTTATTGGCTACTTGCAGGGAATCATCAGCTGAGTAAAGATCTTTATAGAAATTCCCAAATACTGATGCAATCTCTTGGGGGTGGGAGATGATACGACCATCCTGGGGGGATCTGAAGCTCAAGATGAATTTAGATATTTCAATTTGTCTTAATCTAAGTGCCAGAAGTTTCCCTACTCGTTCCCCTGACTCCAAATATCTCAATTTAGTGTTATGAATGGCCAGTTCTGCTTTCTGCGCCTTCATATCATAATAGGACGCTTGAAGACGATGTAACCTGGCCCATTCTTCTAGTGGTGATGTCTTGCTTATGATATGCTCCAACTGCTGTATTTCTTTTAATATGGAGTCAAGCTTCAATTTATTTTTCTGAACTTGTGTAGATGCGATTCTTATAAAGTTACCCCTGATGACACACTTGAGGGCAGCCCATACTACATCGATCCTCTCCACTGAACCCAGATTCACATACAGAAACTCCTTGATAAAGACTTGTGTGGAGGTTAGGGTCTCGGGATGCTTAAGTAATTGCGTGTTAAGGCACCAGAGGGGGCATCTCCGAGTCCTTGGACCTAAAATAAAGGATATACCAACTGGAGAAGGATCTGAAAGTACTCTGGGATAAATGGATGCTTCAATAATACTAGAAAGGCAGGAAGAGCTTATCAACCAATACTCTATTCTAGAGAAGGTGTCATGCGGTGGGGAGTAATACCTGAATTGTTTTTCATCTGGGTTCAGTACTTGCCATACATCCACCACCCCCGCTCCCCGACAGGAGATCTCTAAAAGCACGCTGTGCTGGTGAAAGCCCACATTTTTTACTGTCTGAGCGGTCAAGGTCCACTCTCGGAACCAGATTCCAGTCTCCACCCAGAAAAGTCAGGATGGGTGGGTTAGATACCACTCTTGTTAACAACTGAGTATAAAAGGAAGGCGAGTCTATATTCAGTCCATAAATTGAACCTATTAGTACTGGAGTTAATGCCAACGTACCCTGTATAATGCTTTAGCACCCTTCTGGATCGTATCATTCTTGTGATTTAATAAATGGCACATGTTTGGCTACCAGAATAATAGTACCTGCCCGCTTGGTGGAATTGCCAGAGCCATACACTTGCCCCACCCATCTCCGTTTTAAGAATAGAATATCATCTCCGGGCATGTGCATCTCTTGCAAGCAGACAATTTCCACTCCTAAATGAGTGAGATGCTTAATAATCATACAACTCTTTTGTTTGCTCTGAGCCCCTTTTATGTTCCAGCTCATGAATTTGTAAGGTCCCCCCATTAACTTCAAATAGATAGTGGATAAACCGAAGAAATCCTAAATTTAAATGATTTACCGCGAAATACCCCCCTGCTCGTCTTACTGTGCAGAATTTCCTTAATCCCCCCCACCCCATTGACATACTTATGATACAGTGAAAATGAAGACATTGCCATCTCTTCATGAAAAAAGGAAAACAAAGCCCCCCCACGAATGCACGTAGTAATGAACTACCCCCAGCTCAAACAAAGCGAACTCCTATTACACAGCGCAGCACGCGATTAAAGAGTCTCGCTACCTAACCCCAAGTAATTCCCCTCCTCCCTCCCCTGACCTACAATGCATATACCTCTAATAAAGGAAAACTAGCACACAAGTTTATTTAAGATACCATCTAACGGTTCACCTTAATACCTTTCATGCCTTGCAACGAACCATTAATAAACTCTTCCCTTCATCATATGAGGAATGTCAAGTTAGTAGGTAAGAAAAAGTACATGACTTAGGGAAAGAGATAACAACAATCAATACAAGTTCCAACTGTGTGAAAAAGGATTACCAACTTCAGAACACTTTAACTATTCGACATTGATATCCTTAATTATTATAAAAGGGCAAATGAGTTCTCGTGCCGCCTGGCCTTGGCCCCTTCATATTCCAAGCATTACTTTCACTTGGCAAACCAAAATGCCTTTTGTTGCAGTCAGCAAATTAACAGGGTGTCCCCAAGGAATCAGCATCTAAATCTTCTCATACATCGACTGGTACAGACCAATTCAAACCTCTTTCAGTCGACGAAACCTGCTTCACTTGAAAAGATCTGGGAAAAGTTTACAGAGCTCCTCCGTGGCTTGTTTAAGTGTGTCAAATGCTACCCACTTTTCTTTGCACTTAACTTGCAGCATTGCGGGGTACTTCATCCGAAAGGGTACTCCAGCAGCAATCAGACGAGATACCAGAGGATGGTAATCTTGCCTTTTAAGACGCACTGAGTGGGGTAGATCTTGGGACACTCTTAATTTACTCCCTTCCCATTGAATTTCTTGGGCTTCTTTGACTTTATTCATGATGTGTGTCTTGTCCACATAATTAAATAGTTTAAAACCTAGTGGCATAGGTGGTGCTCCTGGTAATGGGGGGGGGGCGCGCAGGGAGCAGTGTGCTCTCTCGACTATATAGGCACCATTATTCGGGGAGGGACCCGCTATTTTCTCACAAAACTTTTGCACGAACAACACAAGGTTGGCGCCTTCTTCTTTCTCTGGAAGACCGAACATAATTAAATTATTGCGCTGACTGCACCCTTCGAGATCCTCCAGCTTGTCTTCCACTTTCCGTAGCTTCTGTCATAACGGGGAGGAGTCCAATTCTGACTTGTCCCTCCACTTCTCTACTGACACCAATCGTGCATCAACATCCCCGACTCGAGTGGGGAGTGAGTCAAGATTGGCCCGGATTTGCTGCACATCGCTAGAAATTGCCGCGATAGAATCCTTTAAAGGCAGCATTATCTCCATGAACTTTTCTTATGATAGCGCTGTAGGAACCACGGTAGATAATGTAGTTGTAGCAGCCTGCGCTTTGGCCTTATCTTTCTCGGGGGAAGGTGGAGGCGTGTGCCGTGGAGGAGCTCTCCGCATCTCTGCTTCCATTTGTATCCACCTACTATTGCCTCTGGGGAGCTTCTTATTCATGATATTTTCAAGATTGCTGGTTGAAACTTGCAGTAAAAGGACGAACTTGCAGGTTCTATCAGGGAGCGAGGAGAGGATGCGACCTACAGTCAAGCAGCCGTCACGTGATCCCTCAGGGGTAGGGGTTCTTACCCCAGACCTTACTTTCAAGCGCAGACCTCTCAGCCTCAACAGCAGGCCAGAGGTTATTTTAGAGAAAGGGGCAGGAGAGCCATGAGAAGAATGGCCCCTGCACCACAGGTTCAGGCACAGCCCACACAGAACCCCTAACGGGCTAGTGCAGGTCGCATACCCAATTTCAGGACCACCAGTAGGTGGCAGATTGGCTCATTACCTTCACACTTGGCATTCCATCACCACAGACAAGTGGGTGTTGGAGGTAGTGAGCCAGGGCCTGGCATTCAGTTTCAAATCACTTCCAAAGCTGAGAACAAGAACCTTTGCTCCATCAACAACTGCAGACAGGATTCTGTTGGAGGCAGAGGTAAAGCTTCTACTGGCAATCAAAGCAGTGGAGATAGTGACTTTGATAAGCAGGGGTAAAGATTTTTTATTCCAGATACTTCCTCATAAGGAAGAAAAATGGGGATTGGTGACCTATTTTGGATCTAAGACTTCTGAACAAGTACATTTTGAAACCAAGGTTCAAAATGGTCACTTTTGCAATAATCATTCTCTCATTGCAAAAGGGAGACTGGCTAGCCTCCCTAGATTTAAGGGATGTTTATTTCCACATTCCCATCAAACCATCTCAGAAAATTCTTGAGATTCAGGCTGGCGTCAGGCCATTATCAGTTTGCAGCTCTCCCTTTTGGGCTAACTTCGGCACCAAGAGTTTTTACAAAGTGCCTATCAGTGGTAGTAGAGTTTTTGAGGAAACAAGGGGTAACAGTCTTCCCCTATCTGGACGACTGGTTAGTAGTAGGACAGTCATTGGCACTAACAAAATCTACACTAGCGTCCCCGGGATTTCTGATCAACAAACAGAAATATCAGCAGGTACCACTCCAGGTGCTGGAGTTTATTGGAGCAGAATTAAACACCAGACAAGGCAGAGCCTTCCTGCCATAAGACAGGGTGACAAGCAGTCTGCAGATTGCAAAATCCTTTGTGTCCGGGAGACCCAGAACAGCCAGAGAATTTCTCAGGCTGCTAGGCCACATGGCACCTGCCACTGCAGTGGTAATGGGCTCCAGGTTTCAAATGAGAGATATTCAGTTCCATCTCAGACAGTACTGGTCTCAAAGGACAGATCCTATGTCCAAATTGGTTCCAGTCACAAAAAGCTTTAAATGGTGATTGGACGAGCACAACCTCAGAGTGGGTGTACCTTTTATAAGAGAACACCCCTCGGTAATCCTCACAACAGATGCCTCACTTCTAGGTTGGGGGGCACACATGTTGGTGCGCACAGCAACTGGCACATGGTCTCCACGACAGTCTCTGTTGCACATAAATCTCTTGGAGCTCAGGGCCGTTTACCTTGCTCTAAAAACATTTGCTTCTTACCAGCAAAACAAGGTGGTGCAAGTCAGAACAGACAACACCACAACCATGTATTACATCAACAAGCAAGGAGGTACCAGGTCACATCTGCTGTGCACAGAAGCAATGAGACTGTGGTCCCTGGTATACTCCATGGGAGTATCCCTGTCAGCCATACACCTTCCAGGGAAGGACAGTGTATTGGCAGACTCTCTCAGCAGGATAAGTCAAGACCACCATGAGTGGTGCCTGAATGCTCAGGTACTCAGTACAATTTTCAGGAAATGGGGCATTCCAGAGGTGGATCTCTTTGCTTCCACAGAAAACCACCAGCTTCCAATGTACTGTTGCAGGCCTCCTCTAAGGGGCACAATTCCCCTGGATGCCATGGCCCTGAATTGGGCAGTGAGGTTTCTATATGCATTTCCCCCCTTTCCTATGATATTCAGGACCCTACTGAAATTGAGGTCCCAACCAGCAAAAATGATACTGGTGCCTCCGGATTGGGCGAGACAGCACTGGTACTCTCTTCTACTGTCTCTGTCAGTGGTTCCCCCTATCCATCTGCCCAGGAGGCACAACCTGTTAACCTCCTCGCAGGGCAGGATCCTGTACTCCAATCTCAAATCACTGAGACTCAAGGCATGGCTCTTGAAGACCTAGAATTTGCTAACCTTAACCTGTCAGAATAGGTGCTGACAGTTCTTAGGGGTTCCAGGACGCCATCTACTAAGAAGACATATTCCTCTAAATGGAAAAGATTTACTATATGGTGCACAGGTCAGGGTGTGACCCCTGTTAGGGCTGATTTGGCTATTCTTCTAGATTTTCTTACACATTTACATTCCTTAGGTCTGAAGCCTTCTACCTTCAAGGTCCACTTAGCTTCGCTCTCTGTTTACCTGTCAGTTGGTAAGGAGAGGTCTGTGACCTCTCATCCAGTATTTAGAAAATATTTTAAAGGCCTTAATCTTCTGCACCTTCCCCTGAGGGAACCAGTTCCTGCCTGGAATCTAAATGTTTGCATTGCTAAACTCATGGATGCATCATTCGAACCCATGGCAACTGCAGATTTGAAGTATGTCACTTGGAAAACTGTTTTCCTGGTTGTCATTACTTCAGCCAGAAGGATCAGTGAATTACAAGTCCTGTGCACAGATGTGGACTACATCTCTTTCCACAGGGACAAGGTGGTCCTTAGCACTAATAGAAAATTTCTTCTCAAGGTGGTGTCTGATTTTCACTTGAATAAGTCTATCATTCTACCTGTCTTCTTTACAGACAACTCTAGTTCTCCAGAAAGGAGACTTCATTCCCTTGATGTCAAAAAGACACTTAGCCACTACATTGACAGAACCAAGTCTTACAGGACAAGTCAGTCACAGCTCTTCCTCACATATGGTGAAGTTGGTAAGAGCAGAGCTGCAACAAAACATACAATTGCTTGCTGGATAGTAGCATGTATACAGTTTTGCTATAGTAAGGTGGGTAAACAGGTTCCTCTGGGCCTGAAGGCACACTCCACCAGGGGCACAGCTGCTTCAGTGGCAGCTTCAAGAGAAATTACACTACTGGAAATCTGTAAAGCAGCTACAGTACATGGAAATTGGTGCACACCTTCTCAAAACATTATAGCCTGGACTTACAATCCAGAGGTGATGCTAGGTTTGGTACAGCAGTACTGCAGAGCCTGTTTCCTAAATAGGTTCTCTTCCCAACCTCCAAAGGTACTGCTTGGTAGTCTGCATTAAGTTTAATCATTCATAATGAGTGATTCCTGGGGTTAGAAGAAAAAATTACTCACCATAGTAATCTTGTTTCTTCAAAGAGATCACTCGTTATGATTAAAAACCTTCCCTACCTCCCCTACTAGAAACTATGGAAGTTGCTCTGCATCCCTGCATTAGGGTGTTTTTCCTTTTCCCATATATAGGCTCAGGTAGAGACTCACTTTGTTTAACCAGTTGGTGTCCAGGTGGTCTTAAAGTTTCTTAGATTTGTTGGTTAAGGATGTTTTGACCTGAAAGGGCAAAAATGTTATTTAATGTTAATTTTAGCTAGTGGGTCTTTTACCCAGTTAGGCTCTGTAAGAATCTGAAGCATGGAAGGGTGACATTGTGATGGTGAAGGAAGGAGACAAGTGCTAGGGAGGAAGGGAATTGGGGATGTAGGTTTCTGTTGTACTGGAATTGCTGCTGGCAGGGTCAGTCATGAACTTGGTAAGTTGAATGTAGACAAGGCTTTGGGCCCAGATGCCCTGCACCCAAAGGTACACTGGTAAGTAAGGTAAGAACAGGTGGTAAGACTAGCAAGGCTCTTTGAGTTGTCCATAGATATAGTGCACATGCCAGATGGACTGGAACAGGACGTGCGTGATGCAAATTCATAACAGTAGAATCAGGTAGGTATTTAAAGTATTGAAAGGTTTCAGTCACATCCCCCCTATCCCTCCTCTACTCCAGGGAGTACATGTTCAGCTCGCCCAGCCTATCCTCACAGGATTTGCACTCGAATTCCCTGGATCATCTTGGTTGCCCTATGCTGAACTCCCTTCAACAATCTGATGTCCTTCTTCAGAAATGTGTGGCAGTACTGTACGCAGTATTCAAGGTGTGCCCTGACTAGTGACCTGTACAGGGGAAGGATCACCTCCCAATTTCTGGAGGCAATCCACCTCACTATACACCGCAGCATCTTGTTGGATTTTGCTGCTGACTTCCTGCACTTAGCTGAGTTATTCATACTCCCCGTTATGAGCACCCATACTTCATTTTCCTCCTTGGTGCATGCCAAGTGTACCCCTTCTAGTTGATAGCTCCTCCCCTGGTTTCTACCTCAAAAGTGCATTACCTTGCACTTTTTGTCATCAAGGCACCGGCTGCCATGTTTTCAACCACTCCTGTACTTTGGTTGGGTCCTCCTGCAGCCCCTTCCACCCTTCAATGTCACTGAGCACAGCTCACATGTTCATATCATCTGCAAATAGATTGATCTTACTCCAGATATAACGTGAGATATCAGCTACAGATATCCCGAACAGCACTGGGCCCAGTACCAATCCCAGTGGTACAACACTTGTCACATCTCTTGGTGATGAGAGTCCCCCCCCCGCCACTACCACCTTTGCTGCCTTCCCTTCAGCCAGTTGATCTATTTGATCATGTTTACTCCCATCCCAATATATTCAATCTTCACCCCCAACCTCCCATATGATACAGAATCAAAGGCCTCGCTGAAATTTAAATACAAGACATCCACCACGTGGCCCCTGTCCAGTTCCCTGGTCACGCAGTCATTGTACTTTATCAGGTTTGTCTGACAGGATCTTCCTCAGACAAACCCATGCTGTTGACTATCCTGGAGGCCATTATCTTCCAAAAAGGTTAGTAGTCTATCTTTTAGGATTTTCTCCATGAGCTTTCCCACAATTGATGTGAGACTCGCTGGTCTGTAGTTGCATGGCTCGTCCTTAGTCCCACTGTTGTGAATGGGCATCACATGGGCCATTGAAACAGAGAAACACAGACTTTGATGGCAGATAAGAACCACTTGGCCCACCTAATCTGCCCATTTCCCTACCTATTGGATAAGCTGCAGATCCTAGTTAACCAACAGCCTACTTCTTCCTACTCCACACAAGAATTGCCTTATGTCTGCCCCATGCATTCTTGAATTCCCCCACTGTTTTTGACCCCACAACCTCCTCAGGAAAGCTGTTCCATGCATCCACCACCCTCTCTGTGAAAAAATACTTCCTCACATTGCCCCTGAGCCATCCCCCCTCTATCTTTAAATTGTGTCCCCTTATTCTTGCACATCTCTTTTTCTGAAAGATGCTACCCTCTTGAACTTTGTTGATTCCCTTGAGATACTTGAAAGTTTCTATCAAGTCTCCCCTCTCCCTCCTTTCCTCAAGGGTATGCATATTAAGCTCCTTTAGTCTCTTTTTGTATGGCTTCTGTTGCAGACCCTGCACCATTTTAGTTGCCCTTCTCTGGACTGCATCCGTCCTATGTCCTTGTGGAGATGGGGTCTCCAGAACTGCGTGCAGTACTCCAGATGGGGTCTCACCAACTGTCTGTACAGAGGGATAACAACTTCCTGATCTTACTTCTAGAGGAAGCTCTTGCAGCAGGTAACACATATAGGACTGGCACCAGCCAGTGACAGGACCCCATGGCAAACTTTTTCCAGTAATAGTTAGTGGGGACTGCCCATCCTGATGTCAGCCCCGCCTCAATGTCCGATGCGGTATAAAAGGGGAGGCAGTCCCAATGTGATCCAGTTCTTTCCCGTCGTGTACATGTGAACGTTGACTCCCTGGCTCTCCATTGCAGTTCGACTGTTTGAGTGAATTTGAGAGATTTTTTATCGACTCCAGTCATTTCTTTTTTCATCTTACAAGCATCTGATGTTGACTACCCCATCCAGGCACACAAATAAGTGTGCCTGCGAAAAGCAAGTTTCGTTGAAGAGGGCCAGACGCATGACCTGCGTCTACTGTTTGGGCCTGGACCACGATACTCTGTCCTGCCCCCACTGTCAGACATTCAACAGCCAGACCTGCATCCACCATCAAAAGTCCCTTTAGGCTTTTTGGCTCAGCAGCAACTTGAGGCCATGCAGAGGGATTCTTCCTCCCTAAGGGGATTCTCCCCGACGTACCTAAACATCTTCCGGTAAATCTCATTCTGCCAAGCCGAAGGACAAACTTCGTGAGCGGGACAGAGACAGGGAAAGATCTTTCTCTCAATCCATATCCTCCGGATCACACGTTGTCTCCAGATCAGGGTCATCAGGCCACGACTCCCGCCTTACGGTGGTCAAGGCCCCGGCCTCTGCTGGTGCCCCGATGGCTTAGAAAAGTCATCTGGTAGTTCTGCCACTCTTCAGCCTCTCAAGATAAAGCCTCCTTTGGCCTCGTCGGGCTGTACGTCTGACCAAGGTAAATCTCACTCTGCACCGCGGTTGGCCTCTGTCTCTGGCACCGACCACCATCAAAGGCAAAGTCATCGGGTCCACCGGTGGGGAGATCTTCCCCCCTCCCACCGAAGCATGTCCATAAGTCTTCAGACTGACACCATGGGCCATCGATGGGCAAACATCCTGCTCCGTCTCGGACCAGTGTCCTTCAGACAAGTCCTCCAAGCTGACATCTGAGTCTCACTGGCATAAGCCTGCCAAAATGTGCCTCAAAGGCTCCGCTGCCGCGTCCTGCTAAGTCCTCATTGCCCCCAGCTTCTTCTTGGAGGTCTGACAGCCAAGAGGGGGGGATGCACAGATACTGGCTGACCAGATCCTAGCCTGAAGCATTCCTTCAGGCCCTGACGACGGCACCGATATTCAGTCCACACTGCCGCCAGTCTGTCTGCCAATGCCAGGTCCGATGCCTGCCCCGGTGCCAAGCTCACCTAAATTGAATATCAGCCAGGTCAAAGACCTTTTTTCCCATTGGTGGGAAACCATAAAGCCTGATATTCTCCCCGCATTCGCCTACATCAGCCAGTCCCATAACCCCGGACCTGGTACTGGTACCAGTGGAGGAGACTCCAACACCAGTGGAAGAGGTCCCTCCACAATGTCCTTTGGATGGGATAAGGGGAAACGTCCACTTTTGGGCAAACTGAGGAAACGGACGGAGAAAAGGAGGCACCACAGATCCCGCTCCAGGAGCTCCAGCATTTTGAGCACAGAGTGGCACAGACATAAGCACAGGAGACATAGATCCCCTTATTTCACCTCCACAATTCCTACCACACTTATGGGGAGCCTTTGTCTGAACCTGAGGATTTGCCCAAATCACCCCCGGACAATCCATCCTTAATGGAGGTGATGATGCACATTCAAGCAAACATGGGGTGGGACATGGAGGACTTGGACCATGAAAGAATGAGGTTAGTCAAGTACCTTCAACAGAAGGATCCCAAACCTATCGTAATCCCTCCCACGGTAGGTACCTTCGAGGATGTCGCTCAGGCCACTTGGTGAGACCCCCACATGTCCACAACTGTCCCTAGAAAGGCGGACCGGCTGTACTGTGTACCCAAGGATCACCCTTTCTTGGCTGTTCAACCTACCGCAGACTCAGTGGTTATTTCAGTGGCCCACGATCGTTCACAGAGGTCCAAACATTTGAGCACCCAGCAGTCAGACAGGGAGTCCAAGCAGCTGGACTCCAGGGGCAGAAAGGTGTACATGTCTGCCACCTGCAGCATCAGGAGCCTAAACTTCCTGACCCACATGGTCCAGTTCCAAAATGCCTTGTAGGAACAGGGTCTGGACATACTTCAAGGAGTGCTTGACTGCTCCGAAAAAGGCAGAACTTGCTAAATTACTGCAAACGAATGTCAGACATAGGCACGCATGTGCTACAGTCTGCTTACGACTCTGCGGACAGATCAGCTAGGGCAGCGGCTATGGGCATCTGTCTCTGGCGCCATTCCTGGCTCCGGGTTTCTGGCTTCGCACCAGATGTTCAGTCTAACAACCTTGATGTGCCCTTCAAGGGCTCTGTTCTCTTCAGGGAAAACACAGAGCGCATTATCAACCAATTACAGGACTCCGGTAAGGCTGTCTGTACCGTGCAGTCCATGTACCACCCAAAACAGAGACAGTTTTGAAGATCTCATTTTCATGGCAGAGGAGGACAACAGCTGCAGCAACCTCATTTTCAGCAACTCCAAACTCAGTGAGGAGGCATTGGTCAACATTGTGGACCCAGGGGATCCTTGGCCGCCACCTCTCGACAGGCTAAGTTTGCCCCAGCCACTTTCCTTTCCCATCCAACAGCATGACTTCCAGCCAAATCCACCTCTCTGTGATGCTCCACTGGGAGAGAAGGTGGGAGGTCACTTCTCTCTTCATCTGGAAGCCTGGAGACAAGTGACCACTGACCTGTGGATTCACAAGCTTGTAGAACACGGGCACTCTATAGAGTTCATGTCTACCTCTCCGGACAGGCCCCCCACCCCCATCTCATCATTCGGCAGGACATGCAGCTATCATCCAACAGGAGATACAGGGGCTGATGTCCAAGAATGTCATAGAGCCCGTTGTTCCACAGGAGAGAGGCACCAGATTCTATTCCAGAATCTTCCTGGTCCCCAAGAAATTGGGAGACCTAAGACCATTCCTCGATCTAAGTGACCTGAACTTGTCAGTCGCATACAAACGTTTCAGGATGGTCACATTGCACAACCTGATCCCGATGCTGAAACAGGGAGATTGGCTCGCATCGCTAGATATGCAAGATGCCTATCTCCACATTCTCATAACCGAAAGCCACCGAAAATACCTTTGGTTGGCTTTTCAGGGTGAACACTTCCAGTTGAGGGCCCTGCCCTTCAGCCTCTCTTCGGCTCCGAGGGTGTTTATGAAGTGCCTGGCAGTGGTGGGTGCAACACTTCGCAGGATGGGCCATTATGTGTTCCCATACCTGGATGACTGGCTATTTGTGGCACACTCCAGCACCCTTCTCCAGGCTACCATCCGGGACACCTGTGATCTGTTCCGGAACCTGGGAATCACTATCAACCCAGCCAAGTCATCACTCAGCCCAGCGCAACTCCTTCTGTTCATTCAAGCGTTCCTAGACATTGTTCAGGGGCGGGTCTTCCTACCTCTGGACTGGGCAGAGTGCATTCGAGCTCTGGCCAAGCAGATTTATTCCGTCTCCACTGTCCCAGCCAGACTCATTCTCCGGCTGTTGAGCCACATGGCTGCTGCCAACATGACCGTTTCCTTCACCAGACTCTGAATGAGGACCATTCAGTGGACTCTTTGGGTGCAATGGGACCAGAGGTGGGACAAGCCTGACTTGTCTGTCTCCATTACAAAGCCGGTTCGCAAGGAACTCCTCTGGTGGATTACATCCCAAACCTTATTGGAGGGGATCCCTTTTCAGAAGGAAGCTCCTGGACAGGTCCTGACCATGGACACTTCCAGTTCAGGATGGGTGGCTCACTTAGGAGCTCACAAGACATAGGGGTCTGGTCTTCAGCCAAGGAATCTCTCCACATCAACGTTCTGGAGCTAAGAGCAGTGCTTTATGCTCTTCAAGCCCTGGAATCATCGCTCTCATCTGGTCACCTGCTGATCCAGATGGACAACACTTCAGTGATCTTCTACCTCAACAAGCAAGGAGGTACGCACTCTTACCCCCTTTGCAGAGAGGTCATGAGGGTGTGGGAGTGGGCCATTGCCCACCAGTTGACCATCATAGCGGTGCACATCCCAGGTGCTCAAAACACACTCACAGACACACTCAGCAGGACAAAGTCATGAGTGCATGAGTGGTCCCTTCTGCAATCTGTCACAGATGACCTCTTCGTGAGGTGAAGAACACCAGAGTTGGACCTCTTTCCATCTTCTGCCAACACAAAACTGCCCAGTTTTGCTCGCTAGATTCCAAGCCTCGTGTTTTCTGGCAAGACACATTGTCCCTCTCCTGGAAGGGGAGATTCCTCTACACGTTTCCTCTGTTTCTGCTCATTCAGAGTACTTCTCAAAGCACAAGTGGAGGAAATCACCATGATCCTCATTGCACTTCTGTGGCCTTGCCAGATTTACGTTCCCTTGCTACAGCAACTGGTGGTGGGCTTACCAGTTTTGCTTCCTCTCTCATCCCACCTACTCTTTCAGGACAATGGGATACTTGTTCACCCAAACCTGTGTTCCCTTCATCTTCATGCTTGGCTCTTCAAGACTTAGCCAAGCTTCGATTTGGTGTATCGGACAAGATAGCCAAAGTGCTAGTGGAGGCAAGGAAGCCCTCCACAAGAGCAACCTACTCTATGAAGTGGAAACGGTTTTGCCTCTGGGCTACAGCATGCAGCATAGATCCTCTGGCCTGTCCGATCAACACTCTGCTGGAATATCTTTTATCCTTGTCAGAATCAGGGCTCAGTTACTCCTCCATAAAGGTACACCTGGCCGCTCTTTCTGCCTTACATGTCCCTGTTCAGGGCAGAACAGCGGCTCTGTTGGAGGTTACTCATGTCTTCCAGCATCCTTCACAAAAAGCCCCTTATTAGGGACCCTGTGCCCCCTTGGGACCTTCCGTTAGTCCTGGAGAAGCTCACCCTTCACCCATTCGAACCCACCGCAGACTGCGAGCTGCGTTTTCTCTCTTGGAAAATATTATTTTTGGTTGTCGTTACTTCTGCTTGAAGGATTTCTGAGCTACAGGCCCTGATGTGTAAGTAACCTTATTTAATTTTTCACAAAGACAGGGTGGCTTTGTGTACCACTCCTGAGTTTCTCCCTAAAGTGGTATTGGAGATAACACTGATCTAAGATGTTCAGTTTCCTGTCTACTACCCAGTGCATTCCGACTGGGGCGAGGCACTTCTCCATACTTTGGACGTCTATCGCATGTTGCGATTTTACTTGGCTAGGACCAAGGGGGCCAGATTGTCCGATCAGCTGTTTGTTTCCTTCACCCCACATTCCTTGGGCAGCCGGTTTCCAAACAGATCCTCTCTAGGTGGATGGTTCACTGCATTACTTTCTGCTACCAAAAGCATAACAAACCCCTATCGGGCCTGACCAGGGATCATTCTACCAGGGTGGTGGCAGCCTCCTACACAGCCCTGAAGAGGGTCTCTACTTCGGACATCTGTGCAGCAGCCATATGGCACTCAGTCCACACCTTCATCAAGCACTACAGCCTTGATATTGCATCCAGACGCAGAGCAGGCTTCGGCCTGGCAGTTCTGCAGGGTCTGATCTCATGAGGTCCTCCTCTCTTTCTTCCTCTGTTCCTCTCCTACCTCCCTTAGCAGTTGTTTTAAGTTTATACTGCTGAGGACACAGTCATATATGTGCTGCCTGCTGCAAGAGCTTCCTCTCCAAGTAAGATAGTACAGTTACGTAAGAACTTACCGTAACAGTAGATCTTCGAGATAAACTCTTGCAGCAGGTATGCTTCCCTCTCTCCTTTCCTCCGGGGGGCTCTCACTCTGCATCAGCCGAGCTCAATTTTTAGCTTGCTGCTGGACCAGTATTGGCCTCTTACTGTTGTTGGTTCCCGCACTCATCACGAGGTTTTTCACTGCTCCTGCCAGTTCTCCTGGTGTACAAGAACTGGAGCACGCTGGGACCGCCTCCCCTTTTATACCACGTGGGACGTCAGGGGTTGACATTGAGATGGTGGTCCCCGCTAACTACTGCTAGAAAAAATTTGCTATGGGGTCCTGTCGCCGGCCAGTGCCATTCCTATATGTGTTACCTGCTGCAAGAGTTTCTTTCGAAGATCTACTGTTATGGTAAGTTCATACGTAACTGTACTTTTTCTACTGGTGATGCCTCTCCCTATATATCGCAGTATTCCCCCAGCCATCCCTACTGCCTTCTCACATTGCTTACTTACCTATAGGTCATCTGATATGACTACCCCCAGGTCCCTTTCCATTTTTGTTGTTGTTACTACCCCCCATTGTGTACTCATCCCCTAGGTTTTTGTTTCCCAGGTGCATTACTTTGTACTTCTTTGCATTGAATCTAAGCTGCCATACTTTTGACCATTCCTTTAACCTTGCCAAGTCCTTCTCATCCTTTTCACCCTCCCTTGTGTATCAACCCTGTTGCAGATCTTTGTGTCATCTGCAAGGAGGCATACTTTTCCTTCCAGTCCCTCTGCAATGTCACTTATAAAGACATTAAAAAGGACTGGGCCCAATACTGAACCCTGTGGTACCCCACTAGTAACCCCCCTTTCTTCAGAGTGGACTCCATTTACTATTACGCTCTGTGTCCTGTTGTCCAGCCAATGTTTCAGCCAGGCTACCACCCTGGGACCCACTCCCAGGCTGGCTAATTTGTTTTTTAATCTTTTGTGTGGGACTGAGTCGAATGCCTTGATAAAGTCTAGGCAGGCCATGTCCACAGCCCCTCCCTGGTCTACTACTTTGGTCACTCAGTCAAAGAAATCTATTAGGTTCATCTGATATGAGCTTCCTGCTATGAATCCGTGCTGCCTTGTGTCCTGTGCCCCACTGGCCTCTAGATACTCAACAATTCTTTCTTTCAGAAGTGATTCCATCATTTTCCCTACAGCTGAGGTCAAGCTAACAGGTCTGTAGTTTCCTGCCTCTGCTTTGCTCCCACTTTAGTGAAGGGGAATCACATCTGCCCTCCTCCAGTCCTTAGGTACTTCACCATCCTCCCATGATTTGTTAAAAATGGTAGTCAGTGGTGTCACTAGCTCTCCCCTTAGTTCTTTTAGAATTCTGGAGTGAATCTCTTCAGGCCCCATTACTTTGTCCAAGTTCAGTTTTAGGAGTTCTTTCAGTACCCTTTCTTCTGTGAAAGGACTGGTATCGAACCCCATATCCAGAGTGCTTCTATTAACTGGATTAGGTACCTCCTCTTCTTTTGTGAATACTGAGCAGATTTATTCGTTCAGTATCCCTGCTTTTTCACTGTCCCTCTCTGCCCACTCATCCTCCCCTTTATTGAGCCTCACTATCCCTCCCTTGGTCTTTTTTTGTTCCCTAATGTACCTATAAAAGGTTTTATCCCCCTTCTTAACTGAGTTGGTTATCTTTTCCTCAGTTTGGGTCTTTGCTAGTCTGACTGCCTTCCCCACTTCCTTCTGCTTTAACTGGTACAGTTCTCTGCCCTGCTTCTTTTGTGTTTTCTTATACTTCCTGAATGCTATCTTTTTCTCCCCCCTAACCTTCCCTGCCACCTCTTTTGAGAAACATAGTTTTTTTTCTTTTGTTTTGATTTGTTTATTTGCTTCACACAAAGGCTTGTTGCCTCTGTGATGGCAGTTTTGATGTTTCCCCATTATTTCTCCATCCCTCCTTCTAGCCTGTTAGCTAGTGCTTTTCTGAGGCATTCTCCCATTTTGACAAAGTCAGCTCTTCTAAAGTCCAGTACCCTCACTTTTGTATGGCTTGACTCTGCGGCTATGTTTATTGTGAACCACACTGTTTGGTGATCACTTGTTTCCAGATGGCTACCCACTTCTAGATCTGAGATCCTCTCTCCATCCCCATTTGAGAGTACCAGGTCTTAGATTGCTCCCTCCTGAGTGAGTTCCAACACTAGCTGACTGAGGCATGTCCCCTGTAGGGCATCAAGAATGACCCTGCTCTTGGATGTGGCTGCAGCAAAGGTGCTCCAGTTAACATCCAGCATATTCAGGTCCCCCATCAACAATATCTCCCCTTTCTCTGCCATCCTAAGGATTCCTTCTATCACTTCCTTGTCCATTTCCTCCCCCTGAGATGGGGTCTGTATACAACCCCCATGCAAATTGTGGTGCCATTTCCGGTCTCCAGGGCGACCCACAGTGCCTCCTCTCCTCCCTGTTTACCCTTTAGTTCCATTGCTTTGATTCCTTCCTTTACATAGAGAGCTAATCCTCCTCCCCTTCTACCCTCCCTGTCCCTCCTGTAGATTGTGTACCCTGGTATGTTGACATCCCAGTCATGGTTCTCTGTGTACCATGTTTCTGTGACTGCCACGATATCCAGGCATCCCTCTTCCATCAAGGCCACCAGTTCAGGGAGCTTGTTACCTAGACTACAGTCATTCATTGGTACTCATTACCCTCCATTTTTGATGGCCTTTCCCCTTTTTGCCCCATCCCTGTCCTTACTGCCTTTGACTTTTTCTCCATTTACCCCTGCCCTTCTACTTATCGATTTCTCTATCCTAGTGTTTACCTCACTAACTACCCTGATTTTTTGAGGGGGAGGGGGAGGGGGCTAGGATTTCCCTGCTCCTTTTCAGTGCCTCCCCTTTGGCTAGTTTAAATGCTTGCCAATGAAGCATGTAAATCTATCACCTAGGATCCTGGTTCCCCTCCTGGACAGGTGCAAACCATCGCACCAGTATAGGCCTGCATCCCTCCAGATGGACCCCAGTCTCCCATAAAGCCAAAACCCTGATCTCTGCAACAGTTTTTCAACCATTGGTTGAATCCTGTGGTGCAGAGCACCCTAGCCTCACCAATGCCATACACAGGTAGCACCTCTGAGAAGGTTACCATGCGTGCTACATGTCTAAGGCCTCTCCCCAACCCCACAAACTCCTCCTGCACTGCTCTGAACCCTTTCCCAGCCAGATCATTTGTCCCTAGGAGAACAATGGCATCCAGCTCCCTCCCCCGTGTAGCTGCTTCTGTGATCCTGAGGATTCACTCCCAGTCTCTTCAAGATATGGCACCAGGCAGGCACCTTACCTCCTTCTCGCCCCCGTTTCCCCAGTTCTACCCTCCTAACAATGGAGTCCTCCAACAGGAATTGTTTCCTTCCCCTCTGGGGTCCCATGCCACCCTCCTGTGGGTCTCCTTTGTGGAGGTTCCCAGCATCTTCCTTGGTCTCCACTGTGGGTGCCTCCATAGAGGAACCACTCTCTGCCAGAACGGCGTACGAATTGTGGAGAGGTATAACTGGAGTGATGCAACTCTGTTCCACCACCCTAACCCTCCCTGAGCCCACTGTGGTTCAACCGCTCCTCTTTCTTGGCAACCTCTGAGGCAGCAGTGGCAGCCCTGGTGGTCCCTGGGTGAGAGAGGAGGTCTCCCAAATGCTGACCAACTCAGCCTAGAGATGAGCAACCTTCTCCCTCAACCCAGAGAGGTGCCTGCAGATGGGACAACACCGCATCCTCCAGAACGTCTCCCGGAAGACTGCCGCTCCATGGCCACTGCACTGCACCACTCCCATCATGTCTTATTTGTGGCCCCTCAACTGTTGTTTTGTATGCTTACTCTTTCCTCTCTGTGTTTATTTACTTTTTTTATGTTGTATATATTTTTTTTTCTCCCTACTTTCCTACTGCCTCTGTACCCTTAAAGCTCCTGCTCTTCCTGTTCTGGGACAGGAAGTTCCTATAGTCCTCAGTGGTCTCCTTCTAACTTGCTCAGAGTCAGACCTCCAGCAGCTTGGGGGGGGGGGATGGAGAGCTACTCTTTCCCTTCTAGGATGGTGAGTCTTTTGTGCCTCTGTGATCACTCCCTTCATGCTCCCAAACAGGAAGTTCCTGTTGCCAGTCAAATCCTGTGCCTATAAAAATAGCACTGGCTAAGGGGGGGTCAGAGGGGTTAGAAGGAGGGCAATATAATCCCAGCAGAGTAGTAAGGTTCTAACAGTGCCTCCTTCATCTTGCTGTTCTCTGCCAAAAGCTGTCTAGGGCAGATTTAAATGCAAACACCTGGCTTCCTGTTGCCTAAGCCACTCCCATTAATTCACAGTTTCTTTCTTCACCTAGCTCACTGCACAGATAACGATTCACTTCACCCAACTCAGACAAACACACTAACTCTTTTTTTTTTACCCTCAATTAAAGGTCCCAGTAGTAGAGTTATATAGTTCTTTAGTCCCAGTAGAGTAGTAAAGTTCTAACAGCACCTCCTTCCTCTTGCTGTTCTCTGCCAAAAGTTATCTAGGGCAGATTTAAATGCAAACACCTGGCTTTCTGTTGCTTAAGCCACTCCCACTAATTCAGTTTCTTTCTTCCCCTAGCTAACCGCACAAATAACAATTCACTTCACCCAACTCAGACAAACACACAAACTCTTTTTTTTTACCCTAAATTGAAGGTCCCAGTAGTAGAGTCATAGTTCTTTATTCCCAGTAGAGTAATAAAGTTCTAACAGCACCCCCTTCCTCTTGCTGTTCTCTGCTAGTCTGATGGTACGCATCCTGTGTCCAGGGAGGTATTGAACAGGTTAGGCAGTGGTCCTGGCATGATCTGCAGTATTTCCTTAAGTACGTTCAGGTGAATGCAGTCTGGTCCTGTTGCCTTGTCCACCCTCAGTGTCCTCAATCCTTCCACAAACTGTCCTCTGTAATCCCTATATCAGTCACCTCCCCCCACCCACTCCACCCCTCCTGTGAGGTATCAGCCGCCCTTTCTCCTTCGTGAACACAGAACAGAAGTATTCATTGAGTGCCTCTGCCTATTCCTCCACCCTCTCCACCCACTCCCTGTCCTTCCTAACCATCACAATCTGGTGTTTATTTTTTCTTCTCTTGCTAATGTATCTAAAGAGGTCCTTTTCTACATTCTTAATGCTTTATGGTACTCTCACCTCCCTGGAACCCTTGGCCACTCTGAGTTGCCTGGTAAACTCCATGAACTTCCTTGCATAGTCCTCCTAGCCCTTTTTCCACTCCCAATTTCCTGAGCCTCCAAAATGTTTTTCTCTTGGCCATGACCCCCTCCATGACCTCCTGAGTCAACCAACATTGCTTCTTTGCCCTTCCCCTCTTATTCCGTGTCTTTATACATGTCCCAGCAGCCTCTGCCAGCCCTTTTTTAATAATTTCCCATTATTGACTAGCATCCATATGTGATTGAAAGCCTATCAGATTCCTTACTAAAATTTTGACCCATCCTTTTAAAGTTTCCCCTGTAAATTCAGTCACCCTGGTATCACTGCCTCCTGTTTCCCTACCCATATTGAGCATGAACCACACAGTATGATGGTCACTCCCAGCCAGAAGGTCCTACACCACCAGGTTCCTTACATCATCACCATTTGAGAGTACCAGGACCAGATTCTTTGCCACCCTAGCCGGGTCATGCACAAAGTGAACCAGCAAGCTGTCCTGAAATTCCTGTACTATAACCAGTTCCTGTGCACTCATGGTGTTTGGGGTGTTCCAGTCCACCCACGGTTGGTTGAAGTCCCCCAACACCACTGTGTTCCCCCTTCCTACAGACTTTTCTCAGTTACTTGGCTAATTCCCTATCTAAGTCATCTATTTGACCAGGAGGTCTGTATACCACCACCATCCTCAGTGTCCTCAAAGCTGGAATGTGTGTTTTGTGCTTAAAGCCAACACTAGGAGCCGCCAACCCCACGAGTCCCAGTTCACCAGTCCCTCACATTAGAGGAGAGATGTCCCTCAGACAGTAAAGCCTCCCTGTCTGGCCCACCTAGTCTGCCCATTTCCCTACCTAATAGATAAGCTGCAGATCCTAGTTATCCAACAGCCTACTTCCTCCTACCCCCCCACTAGAATTGCCTTATGTCTGTTCCATGCATTTTTGAATTCTCCCACTATTTTTGACTCCACAACCGCCTCAGAAAGACCATTCCATGGATCTACAACCCTTTCTGTGAAAAAATACTTCCTCACATTACCTCTGAGCCGTCCCCCCTCTATCTTCAAATTGTGCTCCCTTGTTCTTGCACATCTCTTTTTCTGAAAGATGCTACCCTCTTGGACTTTGTTGATTCCCTTGAGGTACTTGAAAGTTTCTATCATGTCCCCCTCTCCCTCCTTTCCTCGAGGGTATACATGTTAAGCTACTTTGGTCTCTCTTCGTATGTCTTCTGGTGCAGACCCTACACCATTTTAGTTGCTCTCCTCTGGACAGCCTCCATCCTGTCTTTGTCCTTGCGGAGGTGGAGTCTCCAGAACTGCATGCAGAACTCCAGATGGGGTCTTGCCAACTGTCTGTACAGAGGGATAACAACTTCCTGTTTTCTATTGGTGATGCCTCTCCCTATGCATCCCAGTATCCCCCAGCCCTCCTTACTGCCTTGTCACATTGCTTGCCCACCTTTAGGTCATCTGATATGACTACCCCAGGTCCCTTTCCATTTTTGTTGTTGTTAGTATCTCACTTCCATTGTGTACCCTTCCCCTGGGTTTTTGTTTCCCAGTTGCATTACTTTGCATTTCTCTACGTTGACTCTAAGCTGCCATACATTTAACCATTCCTCCAACCTTGCCAAGTCCCTTCTCATCCTTTCCACTCCACCTTGTGTATCAACCCTGTTGCAGATCTTTGTGTCATCTGCAAAGAGACATACTTTTCCTTCCAGTCTCTCCGTAATGTCACTTATTAAGATATTAAAGAGGACCGGTCCCAGTACTGAACCCTGTGGCACCCTGCTAGTAACCCTCTTTCTTCAGAGTGGACTCTGTTTACTATTACCCTCTACGTCCTGTTGTCCAGCCAATTGTTTACCCAGGTTACCACCTTGGGACCCACTCCCAGGCTGGCTAACTTGTTTATTAATCTTTTGTGTGGGACTGTGTCAAATACCTTGCTAAAGTCTAGGTAGACCATGTCCACAGCCACTCCCTGGTCTACTACTTTGGTCACCCAGTGAAAGAAATCTATTAGATTCATCTAACATGACCTTCCTACTGTGAATCCATGCTGCCTTTGGTCCTGTGCCCCGCTGTCCTCTAGGTACTCAACAATTCTTTCCTTCAGAAGTGATTCCATAATTTTACCTACCAGTGAGGTAAAACTAACAGGTCTGTAGTTTTCTGCCTCTGCCTTGCTCCCACTTTTGGAAGTAGAATCACATCTGCCCTCCTCCAGTCCTCAGGTACCACCCCATCCTCTCATGATTTGTTAAAGAGGGTAGTCAGTGGTGTCACTAGTTCTCCCCTGAGTTCTTTTAGAATTCTGGGATGAATCCCGTCAGGTCCCATTGCTTTGTCCACCTTCAGTTTTAAGAGTTATTTCAGAACTCTTTCTTCTGTGAACGGACCAGTATCAATCCCCCTATCCAGAGTGTTTCTATTGATTGGTTTAGGTATCTTTCCCATCTCTTCTTTTGTGAATGCTGAGCAGACGTATTCGATCAGTATCTCTGCTTTTTCACTGTCACCTTCTGCCCACATTCCTTCCCCTTTATTAAGCCTCAGTATCCCTCCCTTGGTCTTTCTTCACTCCCTAATGTACCTGTAAAAGGTTTTATCCCCCTTCTTAACAGAGTTCACTATCTTTTCCTCAGTGTGGGCCTTTGCTATTCTGACTGTCTTCCCTGCCTCTTTCTGCTTTAACTGATATAGTTCTCTGTTCTGCTCCTTCTGTGTTTCCTTATATTTCCTGAATGCTGTTCTTTTCTCCTTAACCTTCCCTGCCACCTCTTTTGAGAACCATAGTGACTTTTAACTTTGTTTTGTTTTGTTGATTTGGTTTACACAAAGGCTTGTTGCCTCTGTGATGGCAGTTTTGATTTTCCCCATTGTTCTTCCACGCCTCTTTGCCTGTTAGCTAGTACTTTTCTGAGGCACTCTCCCAATTTGACAAAGTCAACCCTTCTAAAGTCCAACAAGCTTGCTTTTGTATGGCTTGACTCTATAGCTATGTTAATTGTGAACCACATTGTTTGGTGATCACTTGTTCCCAGACAGCTACCCACTTCTAAATCTGAGATCTCTCTCCATCCCCGTTTAAGAGTACCAGGTCTAAGATTGCTCCCTCCCAACTGAGTTCCAACACTAGCTGTCTGAGGCATTCCCCCTGTATGGCATCGAGAATGACCCTGCTCTTGGATGTGGCTGCAGTAAAAGTGCTCCAGTTAACATAGAAACATAGAAACATAGAAACATAGAAGTTGATGGCAGATAAGGACCGCAAGGCCCATCCAGTCTGCCCATTTCCTTTTCTACCTTATAAATGTGCCATCGGCCTTTGCTCTGTCAGTGGCCTATCTATTCATACTCATTTGTATTGCTCCCTTATGCCTATCCCATGCCTGTTTGAAGCCCTGCACTGTATCCATAGCCACCACTTCTTGTGGTAAGCCATTCCATGCATCCACCACCCTTTCTGTGAAAAAGAATGTCCTCACATTCCCCCTTAATCGGCCCCCCTCAAATCTCATGCTGTGTCCTCTTGTCCTGCTATTTTTCTTATATTTAAACATGTTAGACTCTTTCACCTTGTTAATGCCCTTAAGGTGTTTGAATGCCTCTATCATATCACCTCTCTCCTCCTTTGCTCAAGGGTATACATATTGAGCTCTGTTAATCTGTCTTCATATGTCTTCTGATGCAGTCCCTGCACCATTTGGTTGCCCTTCTCTGGACTGCCTCAATTTGGTTAATGTCCTTGTGAAGGTGTGGCCTCCAATACTGCATGCAGTACTCCAGATGGGGCCTAACCAGTGTCTTGTAAAGAGGGATTATTACCTCCCTCTTACGACTTGTGATACCCCTACTAATACACCCTAACAACCCCCTAGCCTTGCCTACTGCTTTAGAGGTCTGCTTGGATGATTTCAGGTCATCAGGTCAACATCTGGCATATTCAGGTCCCCCATCAACAATATCTCTCCTTTTTCTGGCATTCTAAGGATTCCTTCTATTATTTCCTTGTCCATTTCCTCCCCCTGAGACGGGGGTCTGTAAACAATCCCTGTGCAGATTATGGTGCCATTTCCTGTTTCCATGGTGACCCATAGTGTCTCCTCCCCTCCTGGTTTACCCTTTAGTTCTGTTGCTTTGATTCATTCCCTTATGTAGAGAGCTACTCCTCCTCCTCTTTTACCCTCCCTGTCCCTCCTGTAGATTGTGTACCCTGGTTTGTTGACATCCCAGTAATGGTTCTCTGTGTACCATGTTTCTGTGACAGCCATGATATCCCTCTTCCATCGAGACCACTAGTTCAGGGAGCTTGTTACACAGACTATGAGCATTGATACTCATCGCCCTCCATTTTTTGATGTCCTCACCCCTTTTAGGCCCATCCCTGTCCTTACTGCCTTTGCCTGTTTCTGAATTTACCCCAGTCCTGCTCCCTATCAACTTCTCTGCCTTTGTGTCTACCTCACTAACTACCCTGTTTTGTGGGGGGGGCTGGGATTTCCCCACTTCTCTTCAATGCCCCCCCGGCTAGTTTAAATGCTTGCCAATGAAGCATTTAAACCTGTCACCTAGGACCCTGGTTCCCCTCCTAGACAGATGTAGACCATCACACCAGTATAGGTCTTGCATCCCTCCATGTGGACCCCAGGTCCCCAATAATGTCAAATCCCTGAGCTCTGCATCAGTTTTTCAACTAGTCATTGCATTCCATGGTGTGGAGTGTGATGCTTGGCCAGCTGGTTATGATTGTTCTGTGATATTTGTAATATAGAATGTGGTATGTGATTGCTTCACATGAGACATCCTGTGCTCCTGGGTGACCCCCCCTCCCAGGTTTTAGTGAAAATAACAGGCTATATTAACCTGAAACCTGGAGGTAATTAAAAGACTAGAGAGACTTAATTAAGGGCCTCCAGTTTTCCTGTTTTAATTAGAACCGATACAGCTGCCAGGATATAGGGCTCATAAACTTTTATGACATCTTAGACGAAAAACATGTTATACCACCATGGTGCTAAAGTTGTAAAAAAAAACTTTGATGTTCCTTGAGAAAACAGGAACTGCTCAAGATCAAAGAGGAAAGGCTTGATTAAAGACTGTCGTAATTTGGGAAATTAGTTTTGTAGCTGTCACCTTATTTAATATACCTCCTGATAGTACATCCTGTTTGAGTATTTTTTATATTCTAAAAGGAGGAGCTAGATGACATAGAAGGGGTGTGGAAACACAGAGTTTTAAACTGTATACTGTATTTGAACTTGTGACATATCTTTTTGGGCTCTTAAGAAACAAGATATAACTTTAAGCACTATAGAGGTAATACATTAGACAGAAAAAGTCTAACTGTATGTTGGTAGGAGTTTGTCTGTAGTTTCCTTTTCTTTTACTTTAAGTGATTGTATGCTCTTTGATATATTGTTATGTGTTTACATTTTTCATATTTTTATCATGTTTAGTAAAATCTTTATTTTGAAAAGACTGCCTGGGTTTGCCAGTTCTCTTTTTGCATGTTATGTATAGAGGGTTAAGGACTGACAAAAACTTTTCAGTGCTTGATGGTGTTACTAAACTGGGAAAAGGTAAGAATATACCTAAGGTCTTTTATGGAGTTTTAAGGGTTCATTTTGGATACCTGGTTAGGTGCCCTTAGGCGAAATATATCTTGCATCCTCCCGAAGAGAAGATTATCTGAGCCTGTACATTTGGGTATGCTAGCATAAGGTTCACAGTTTGAATCTACCCAGAACTTGAGACTAAAGGTGATTTAGACCCACAAGCAGACAGGAGGGTTACCCTGTCTCTTACCTGTTCACAATACTGCGCTCAGAGGTTGGCACTGTGGGAGCAGAGGGCTTGACCTGCTGAGTGCATTTGTGACATGGAGTACCCTAGCCTCACCCATGCCATAGACAGGCAGCACTTCTGAGAAAGTTACCATGCATGCTACTTGTCTAAGGCCCCTTCCCAACTCCACAAACTCCTGCTGCACTGCTCTAATCCCACCCCCAGCCAGGCCATTTGTCCCTAGGTGGACAGTGACATCCTGCTCCCTTCCCTGTACAGCTGCTCCCATGATCCTGAGGATTCACTTCCTGTCCCTCCAAGCCATGGAGCTGGGCAGACATCTTACCTCCCTCTCCCCTCCCTCTCCCAGTTCTACCCCCCAACAAATGAGTTCCCCACCCGGAGTTGTTTCCTTCCCCTGTGGGGTCCTGTTCCACCCTCCTGTGGGTCTCCTTTGTGCAGATTCCCAGCATCCCCCTCAGTCTCCACTGTGGGTGCCACCATAGAGGAACCATGCTTCACCAGAATGGTGAATGAATTGTGGAAAGACACAACTGGAGGGAAGCACCTCTTTTCCACAACCCTCACCCTTCCTGAGCCTACTGTGGTCCAACCACTCCTCTTTCTTGGCAACCTTTGAGGCAGTGGTGGTGGTCTGGATGGTCCCTGGGTTGGGCGGAGGTTTCCCGAATCTTCACCAGATCAGCATGGAGACAGGCAACCTCCTCCCTCAGACAAGAGAGGTGCCTGCAAATAGGGCAGCAATGCAGCCTCCAGAACATCCCCCCAGAAGACTGCCACACCACAGCCAGTGCATTGCACCACTCCCCACATGTCTGTCTCCCTTACTGTTTAATTTTTTTTTTTTTAGTGCGTGTGAGTGTACCCCCTATTCAGTGTGCTGTGCTGTTAAAGATATGAACAGGTGTATGTCCTTTGCACTTTTGGGGACGTGATATCAGAACCCCTGATATAAAGGAAATGATGTTCTTGGGGTGGGTGGAGTGAGGGGCAGGATGGGTGAGAGTAAGCTCTTGCCCTCCAGAAACAATCAACTACAACTCGGACCCACCACTCTGGTGAGTGCCTTCCTTCCTTTCTGACACCTATTTCACAGAGTTAAGTAAAAGGTCTAGTCACAAGTGACTGTAAATATTATCCCAGCTAGATTTCCTACCTGGCAAATAAAAGTTACACTAAGTAAAGTCAACCACAAAAACCGAGAACCAAAAAATTGACTTCTACTTACTTACACAGGCCCCAAAATAAAAAAAATAAATTCAGTGTACTCTAGTAAATCACCTCCTTGCTTTAAGGAAGTTGGTGGCTGCTCTCTGTCTCAGCTACAGCAGCCACAATTTGCTGCCTAACTGTTGTCAACAGCATGGCATGAGGTGTTGGGTCCAGTGCTTCAATCCTCAGCGCAAATGGGTTGGCTCTGTAACAGGCAATTCACAACAAGAAATAATGTTTTTTCTCTGGATCATCTCCAATAGTTTAACTACAATTCATGTGACACTGACTGGCCCATTGTTACCCAGATGTTGGAAAGAGCCTCATCTTGGGATGGTCACCACATGCACCACCCTATAATCATGGTGAATAAACCTAATGTAATACACACATTGAATACGTCTGTCGGTGGCTACACCACTGCCTCAGCTAGTTCACACACAACACTCAGATGTATCCCATGTTGTGCTGGTACTTAATAAATTATCTGCGCCCTTACACACTCCAGTACCGTATGCCCACTTATCTCTTCATCCACCATCCTTGGTCCCTTAGTGTTCCACTCATTTGTCCGCCCATGCTGACTACTTAATCAGCCCCCCATATGTGCACATATCCCAGTCCTTTATTGTATACAGATATGCTTTGTGGTGCAAGCTCTGTACCTTATTAGTTGCTTTTCTGTGGACAGTGTACACCCTATCAATGTGTCTAGGAAGGTATGACCTACTCAGTAGCACTCAGCACTGTGGGTGAGGCCTCTGTACTGTGTCATACAATGGCATCACCAACTTTTGATGGTGATACCAAAGCTTATGCAGCACAGCACTCCTCTACCCTCCCTGCATTCTTACCAGCAAAGTTAGACCTGTCACCTAGGATCCTGGTTTCCCTCCCATTTAAGTCAGCTGAAATGAGAAGGACATGTCCCTTTCTGCATTGCTGCGTATCATCAAGTAACACCCTATAATATACCTGTCCCCAGGGATCACTCGTGATAGGTGCATAGTTTGGCACTGCTTTAAGTTCAACCTCTGTGGCCACACCACTAATCATTTTCACAGAGTACACAAGTGACAGGCCAGTTAATGAAAGGTGTGTCTGACAAATTAATACAGGGAACAGCCACCTGACTATGGCATGGACACTAACAGTAATGATGTGGAGGAAACATTTAAGGACAAACTGGTAAAATTGACTACCAGGTGACCTGACTAATTTGTGACGGTTTTAACCTCACAGCATGTTCCTGGGATCAAAGGCAGTATAGCGCAGTGGTTTAAGGCTCTGAGCTGCAAATCTGGTGACATTCAGCAGACCAGACCTGGGTCTGAATTCCACAGCTTCCACTTACATACTGTGTGACCCTGAGCAAGTCACTTAACTTCCCTGTGCTCCCAGGTCACACCTGTAAAAAAGCTTTCAGCTTAGTGTGCTAATCCTGGTTAAACACAACTAAAAAAAAAAAACTAGAGTCACAACCTCACCTGTGCAGGTGACGTAAACACAGATGGGCACATACAACACCAAGATTAGGTGCCATAGTTAACTTAGAAGTCAGTACCATGAATGAAAAACTGCAGGATTGCTGCATCTTTCCTGGGTACACTGATTCACTACCAGTGAACAGTCATGACAGATGGTAATGGCACACCTGTGCAGTTTCTTTTCTGGTATGCTACAGAAATGATAACTAGCACACATCAGTAATCAAGTGTGCAACATGGTGTATGGCAGACATCGCAAGTAAGCTGTATCAAACTGCTGATAGTTGACAAGTATGCATGCACCAGGACCAAACTGCACAAGCCAATGCAAGCCCTGCTTTTACTGTGTAACAGGGCTGCATATTATGATTGCAGAAACAGAATTTCCCAGCCCATAGTTACAAGCATACACCAGTAAATACAATGATCATATGAATTTTGTCAGACATCCTATTTGGATAACTTACTTTTTATAAAGTAATCTGTATTAATAAAATAGTCTGAGCAAATCACATGTTTCTTTGGAACAAACTCCGTGCAATCCATGTCCGCGTGCTGCAGGAATGACAGCCATTTCTTTTTTAATTCTAAATTAGTTGGAACTCTGTGGAAACTAACTTTTATGCCAGGCTTTAGTTTCCTCGAGGTGTTGGCACAGCCCTCTACCATGCATATTGGCATTTTCAGTAGAGTGTGCTGACAGCAGGATTGCAGTGAACAAAAAAATTAAACAAAGACACTTAAAATTAAAATAAGAGGGATCATAAGCTAGCTGGTGAGAGAAAACGTCGCTACTGCAGAAGAGAATGGTCAGGAATGGAAGCAGACACACTGGCTGGTCTGCTTTCCCGTGCCTGCTGTCTAAACAAAAAGATGTGCACAGCAGCACTGAGTGAGCGTCACTGCATGATTCCTCCAAGAGCATGCAATCAGATACTTCTGGTGTGGCGAGGAGGACAGAAATGGTGCACCGCAGCACAGGAGGCAAGACCACTATGGAGCAAAAAATAATAATAATATACTTTATTTTTAGTGCGCCTTTCAGGTATCAAGGCGCAGTTCAATTAAAACAATACAGTAATCCCATTAAAATATACAGTAAAATCAAAGTCTGCAATCTTCATCACCGTATGCCTTTTTCCAAAGAAAGGTTTTTAAGGCCTGTTTAAATTCCCCCATGGTCATGCACTACCTAATCCGATGAGGTCGAGAATTCCAGAGGGTAGGGGCCACAAACCTAAATGCCCGGGCCCCAGCAGATTTTAAAGATATCCTTGGAATCTCCAGCAACCCCTCGTCAGCTGAGCGGAGCGGTCGCTCAGGGTGATAAGGAACCAGGAGCTCTTTCAGGTAGTCAGGGCCCAGTCCATGTAGGGCTTTATATGTCAGTAAACTGACTTTGAAGGTGATCTGCCACTGAACTGGCAGCCAGTGCAGTTCCTGCAGCACTGGCGTGATATGGGAAGATCTAGGAATCCCCATCAACAACTGGACTGTGGAATTCTGCACCAGCTGCAAGTGGCAGATATCATCCCCTGGTAGCCCAAAGTAAAGCGAGTTGCAATAATCCAGATGCGAGGTCACAAAGGCGTGGATCAATGTAGGAAGGTCACCGGATGGAACAAGGTGCTTGTTCCTAGTGATGTTTCTCAGATGATAAAAGGATGACTTAACGACAGCCGACACCTGCGTTCGAAGTGTCAACCCATTGTCAATTATCACCCATAGGTCTCGCACCTGTTCAGAGGTAGGAAGCTCAGAGTCCCCAAGGAATAATCATAAGGGTTGACCTGCCCCCAACCCCACCCAATCCGGCTACCTGGATCCACAACCATCACCTCCGTCTTCCCAGGGTTCAACTTCAGCCAGTTGGACTTCATCCAATTCTGGATTTCAATGAGGCAGTCATTAAATAGCGAGAGTGCTCCTTGCTGGTCAGGCACGAAAGACAGGTAGAGCTGGGTATCATCAGCATAACGGTGAAACCTCAGCCCATACCATCTTACAATGTCTCCGAGGGGAAGCATGTACACCGCAAACAACATGGGGAGATAGCACTGAGCCCTGAGGCACCCCACAAGACAGAAAGATAGGGTCGGAGGAAAAGACCCCCAACACCACCCTCTGAGTTCTTCCAGTGAGGAAAGATGTAAACCATCTGTGGACCAAACCAGAAAGCCCACAGATGAATCTCAGGTGCTCAAGCAGAACCCCATGGTGAACAGTTTCAAAAGCTGATGACAGATCTAAAAGTACCAAAATGGACCATTTTCTCTGGTCTCTCGTCATCAGGAGATCATTGAGCACCCAAACCAGCGCAGTCTCGGTACTGTGCTTCTTACGGAAACCGGATTGGAGAGGTTCGTAGATGCTATGGATGGTCAAATGGTTCTCCAGCTGAGCAGCCACTACTTTCTCAATCACCTTCCCCACAAAGGGAAGGTTAGAGATAGGCCTGTAGTTTGCAAGAGAGTCTGGGTCTAATGAAGCCTTCTTCAACAAAGGTGTCACGACTGCTTCTTTCAAAGAGCAGGGATACTCATCAGAGTCAAGGGAGCACCAGAGTATCTGTGCCAGAACTGGGCCAATAGAATCACCACAACCCATTATCAGGGATGTAGGGCCTGGATCTAAACTACAGCATGTAGGGTGCATTCCCTGGACAATCTGCATAACATCCATGATTTCCAGCCGGTCAAAGGCACTCCAGGAAAACGGGGGGATAGTGACCGAGCATCGATCATCAGCAACTCGCATAGAATGTGTCACACGAGTCTTCAGCCTGCTGTCGGCCACCTTATCAGCAAAGTACTGAGCAAGCTCTTTACACTGCAATTGTGAAAAAGTTCTTCAGACCTGCTGACAGGCTGGGTTGCACAGCCTGTTCACAGTTCTGAAGAGTTGGGCTGGTCGGTTCTGAGCAGCAGCAGTTTCCCAGGACAGGAACTCTGCCTTCTTATGGGAAATTTCTGACTGATAGAACTGGTAATGCTCTAGCAGTCTAAGATGGTCGGCATCTAAGCCGGATTTCCGCCAGCATAATTCTAACCTACGTCCTAGTAGCTGCAACTCCCTCAAGGCTCCATCAAACCACGGAGACTGAGGGAGAAGGGAGAGAGGACGCACACAGACTGGAGCAATAGAGTCCAGCGCTGAGGTAATGGCCTTATTATAGGCCAGAACCAAAACCTCCGGATCACTGCTAGCCACAGGAAATTCTGATAAATCAAGCACTGCTGCTAGGCCATCAGGAGTAACATCCCATAAAGGGTGGTACTTGACCATCTCCACAGGGGTTGGCCTACGAGAGGGCGGTGCAAAAATTGAATCGTACAGTGTAGTGATCAGACCATCTGACCAGTTCCACCCCCACATCAGAGGCTTCAATCCCCAGGAGGAAAACCAGGTCAAAAGAATGGCCAAGTTTATGGGTAGCAGTGGTAAGCACCTGTGTGAGGCCCAGTGAATTCATCAACTGGAGGAAGTGTTGTCTAAATTGTAAGAGTGTGTCATCGATCCAGGCATTGAAGTCACCCAGGACCATCAGCCTGGGTGACTCAAATGCCAGGTCAACTATGAAGTCCACCACTTCCTTAAGGAATTGCTTCCCATCTCCGGGTGGACGGTAGATGAGAGCTATCCTATAGCCCACACTTGCTACCACAGCACATTCAAATGATCTGGCCTCCTCAACTGGTACACTAGTGAAATCCAATTGTGTCTTAAAACAGACTGCAACCCCCCCCCCGGGGTCCAATCTTGAGCAGTGTATCATCGAATATCCAGCCAGAATTGCAGCCTCTAATATGGGGCCCACATTATCATCCAGCCAGGTTTCGGTGATGCAAGCCAGATCTGCTGACCCAGTAAGATCAGCAATAATTGTGGTCTTGTTTTTAACAGATCTGGAGTTGCACAACACCACCCGAGTTGGACAGAACTCCTGGGCTGCCCTGACCTCCTGCCCACCCCCCAATGGTGGTGCCCTTGGGTATGTAGACTAGACAAGATGGCCTACGTTCTAGACTCCACTTTGCCCCAGGGCATCTTCTGGGCTTAACAACCCCGATGGGAGCACCCCGCTCTTCCAATCTCTGCTGTTCACACCCCCCAACCCCCCATGAGCAATGCCCAAAGCCCAACAACGTTGGTAGGTGGAGAATGACAACAGAGGGGGTAAAAGGGGCGTAGAGCATAAGGGCGGAGGTTTACTAGCACATGACCAGGGGGGTAAAATGCTGACATGTGTTCCAGGCCCAAGAGATAGCAATACAGTACAAATCTAGCTGCTCAATTTACAATAACCAAATAATATAAGACCCCAATAGTCTCACCCTAACCTAAACTTCTCCTCACAGTTCCCCCAAATAAATGATCTATTCCTACTCAAAATTAGAATAACAAGTAACTAAATTAAAAATTAATTAAACATCTAAATACATAAACATCCCTAAGACATTTGTTTAGCCCACAGGTCCTCTCACCACCTGGGAGCCTAACAAATTTAAACTAACCAAAAAAACATTATTTAGCATACAGGTCCTCTCATTACCTGGTTCCCTACTTAAACTATGCACTCTCACTGCTTATTACAAAAAAAAAATAAACATCAAAATAATAAAATTATAAAAAAAGGGATTTGAGTAAATGTTGTAGAAATCACCCTCCAAACAATATCTCTCACATATATCTGAACAAATAGGTGGATTCACAGCTGTTACCGAGCACTCTCACTGCCCACACAATTTCCACAAAAGTTCACATAAATTACAAAGTACTTGCAGTGAGAAGAAGTCCAATCTGGCTGTAAACACATTGAACACACAGCCTTATACACACTCAGGATGCAAAGTTCAGAATACCAGCCCCAGTGTCATCAAGAAAAGCCAGCAAGCAAAGTAATTTCCAGTCTTCCAGTCTCAGGCTTCCAACTCCAAATCCAAAAGGGCCATCAACAGGCCTCAGGTTCCTTCCAGCGTTTCAAGAGGTAATTACCCCAGGCTAATTAGTGGCCCACTGCCTCAACTCCAAGATAAGTCAGCCCCCCCCAGCTGGCTACTCCAGAAAACTAGGGGAAAAGGAATACTGGACCAGCCCTCCAACCGGCCCCACTCCCTACCCCTGTGTGGGACACTAACCCTGAGGCACCTCAGGAACCCTGCAAACCCAGTTTTGAGGTCCAAGCCCAAGTTCACCCAGAAAGCACAAAATATTATCAAACACTCCAACAAGACAGCAGGATCTTCCTAGCCTTTTATCCTAATAGATCTTCCGATTAGGTTCACAGCCCAAGATAATCCTCCTGGAGTCCTGCAAGTCACAATCTGGAGAACACACACACTGGCCAGAATCCCACACTGAGCAACAGCCACTGGACCCTGGGCTACTCAATCTCCAAAGCAGTAACAAAAGAAAGGTCAGTAACAAAATACAATGGCAATGGACTGGTAAACATGGCAGTGAGGGATACTAGAAATGATGCCTGCAGCAAAAATTAGTGTTTTCCTTTAACAATTCATTAGAAAATGGGCATCAAGAATCGAGTCTCCTGACTGGCCATTCCCTAGTCTGAGCCCTGCTCTATCAGACAATAGAGTCCGCAATAAAAGTAGAGCCTCCTCATGGTGCCCCATCTCTTAGTGAATCCTTGGGCACCCTGAATGTTCAGACTTACCAGCTACCATTTGTCTACGCTTGCCAAGGTAGCCCAAAAATAGCGACTGGGCTGCTGTCCTCCTACTACCCAAGGTAACCACAAAGTAGCAATTTAATTAAAACTAATAGCAGATAATAGCTTAGAAAGTATTCTGGTTCTCAAATAGGCACACTGTGTTTAATGACAGAAAGCGATATCTCCGACACCGCTATGGAGCAAGAGAGCAGCAGGACTTTCTTAGTTTTCTCTACTGCCAATGGATGTCCATCTGTGGTATGGAAAACCAAGAAAATACCGCTCCTGTCCTGCACATCAGTGGTACTAGATACCGTTCTCTCTCGGCAAAGCAGCAAGAACCGGAATGGCTGTGATCAATAACAGATGTCATTTAAAGCAAAAAATAAAAAAAAGAAAATGGTAAATTGCATGTGTTCACATTTTCTGGACATTTCAGAACAAAATCAAACCTCCTCTCTTTTTTCCATTGTCAGGAGAACTTTCCGGTCTCACCAGCAGCCTGAAAAGTCCCTTCTTGACCACGCTCAATCTCCCAAATGCCGACATCAGTTCAGACTGCACTTTCTTTTACAGATCAACTGCACCAGCTCCTTGCCCAACTATTGAAAGAGTCAAATATATATATCGTCTTCTGTTGGCACCCTTTGCAAACTGTGTGAGAGGCCTTTCTGCTCCATGCATTTCTGCTTAAAGTTAAACCAGCATAATATTCTGTGGTGATTTGCATATGCAACCCATGATGCTTTGCATTATGGGGGTATATGTGATTTTGTATTTCTTTGAAACTTGGCTTCTCGGTGACTGATGAGTCCTGGTAGGATGAAACATGTGTCTGTGTCTTCTGTTGGCACCCTTCTCTGGTGATTTGCATATGCAGCCCATGATGCTTTGCATTATGGTGTATGTGTGATTTTGTATTTCTTTGAAATTTGGCTTTCCGGCCAATGCCCTTTGGGGTAACCATTGCCTCAGTGCTTGCTCACTGAAGTTCTTTGTCTTTTAACTTGTTTTTTGGTTTTGTTGGGTTCTCCACAACATAACCCAGATAGACCATCTTAGGGTAGCTGGTTTGTTCCACTGGGGTGTCATACAGATGAAGCACACAGATGAGTCCTGGTAGGACGAAATACGTGTCTGTGTCTTATGTTGGCACCCATTGCAAACTGTGTGAGCGCCCTATTGGCACCATGCATTTCTGTTTAAAGTTGAACCAGCATAATATTCTGTGGTGATTTACATATGCAACCCATGATGCTTTGCATTATGGGGGTATGCGTGATTTTGTTTTTCTTTGAAACTTGGCTTTCTGGCCAATGTCCTTTGGGGTAACTATTGCCTCAGTGCTTGCGCACTGAGGTTCTTTGTCTTTTAACTTATATTTTGTTTTTATTGGGTTCACCACAACATAACCCAGATAGGCCATCTTAGGGTAGCTGGTTCATTCTACTGGGGTGTCATACAGATGAGGCACACTGATGAGTCCTGGTAGGACGAAACACATGTCTGTGTCTTCTGTTGGCACGCTTTGCAGACAGTGTGAGAGGCCTTTCAGCACCATGCATTTCTGCTTAAAGTTGAACCAGCATAATATTCTGTGGTTATTTACATATGCAGGTCATGAGGCTTTGCATTATGGGGGCATGTGTGGTTTTGTATTTCATATATATATTTATATATAAATATATATTCATTCAAAAAACTCCGTTAATGCATCTTTTAGGGTTAATAACACAGCGACAAAAGTTTAGAAATGTGATGTTAGGGTTCAAAACCCTAACTCCACATTCCCCCCACACACACATGTAAGACACATGCAAGATTGTAAGACTCTATACGAGTCAGTCACATATGTAGGAACCACCACAATAACCCTGAACTGGATGACTGCTTTTAATATACACTGTTGGAACTTTGTATCACACAAATAATTTTATTTTACAAAGTGATAGTAGAAAGGAATTGATAGGGCAGACTGGGTGGGCCAAGATATGCTGACAACTCCTATGTATCTATGATTCTACATGGGCTTGCAGCAGCAGAGAGTCAGACTTGGAGATGCATTATATGCACTATGCAAAAAGCACAGCTACAAGTCATGTGCCTGCCTGTCAGTCACTACACCAAGAAAGAAAAATATAATTTTTTTAAAACCTTTATAGACACAAACAAGTGAGAGATGGCCAAATCAGCCAAATCAGAGCTCACTTAAATCAAACAACAATGTGCCACTACGTGACATCAGCACCACGTCTCACTCTCAACCACAAGATAACTACTGAAGTGACTAGTGAGACTGTTTAGAAGGAATATGCAATGTGACACAAAACACACAGGACAATTTGACAAATAAGACCCTACTGGCCTGCAGTGACAAATGTGACACACTTAACTAATGTGAGTAAATGACTCTAAATGGGTCAGTATGAGAGTTGACTATATTTTTATTTTATTTATTTATTTAGGGCTTGGATTAACACCTTTGAGTGGATGCTCATTAAGTAGGTTCCACATCAGTTGACAAAAGACAGTAAAGTACAAACAGATGAACCCTAATACATAGTTAAAAAAAACTTGACAGGCAGAACTGCAAGTGCTGCAAATATTGGGCAAGAAGCTAAAACTGGCACAGAGACAAGAGCTAGAAAATATAAACAACTATGACTACCCTTTAAAAATTGCTGTGACTTCACTGGTTCAAAACCAAATATGGCTTCCAAAACTGATGCAAAGGAAAAAAGGAAAGGGAAAAACATCAATAGCAATAAATTTTCACATTCCCCTGGAGAGTCTGCAACAACCATTTCAAGTGAAGCCTCTGAGGCGTTACCAAACACTTTGGCAGAACAAGCATCTGGTTTTATTACAGACCCAGGAGGGTTGGAATCTCCCACTTCTCTGATACCTTCTACTTCCAAAAAAATTGAGTGAGGACTTAATGGATGTGCCTCCAGTATGGGCTTTGCAATTGATTCTAAATATAGCAGAAGTTCAAAATTTGGTGGAAAAATTACAAAATCTCCCAGAATCCATTAAAGAACTTTCTGATAACATCTCCAATCTAGACAGTAAACTGGTAAATGGCTTAAAACGAATAACTGAATTGGAAAAAAGGCATAGCGCTCTAGAGGATACTGTGACCCCATTAAATAAAGAGGTGGGATCCCTAAGAAAGCAGCTGCTAAGTATAGAAGAGAAGATGGATGAACAAGAAAACAGGGCTAGGAGGAAAAATATCTGGGTATTTGGCATTATGGTGGACTGGGAAAAAGAACTTCCATTGTGAGACATTATGAAAGATATATTTGCTAAATTATTATCGACAAATCAAGAAACACCTGTTATTGACAGGGCCCATTGGCTAGGGGCCCCTAAAGATCTTAAGAGACATAGACCTGTTATTGTCAAAACTCTAACATCAGAAGGGAAAGATCAGATTATGCAAGCTTTTTATAAGCACAAGAATTTTCTATAAGATTAGCCAATTTATTTTAAGAATGATTACTCTAAACTTTTGTGGGAGCAAAGGAAAAGATATGGGGGGATACAGCATAAATTATGGGCTGAAGGCATAAAGGCATATGTTGTTTTTCTAGCAAAGCTCAAAGAGTTATTAAACAATCAGATTATTTTCTATAGCTCTGTGGCTGAGGCATTCTCAGATTTAAAGTTGTGATTACCAGATCTGTTTACAGGGTATGAGAATGGTTAAAACCCTTTATGGCAATAACATAGGCAGAGCTGTATGGAAAGATCTATATGTTGTGGGGGGGGATGAGACTACATATATTCAGTTAATTGCACCAAGTGGTGATGGGGGATGCCAGCCTAGTCTTAGGCATCAAGAAGGGGGGGTATGGGGTATCTGAAAAATGGGAATCACATAAAGGACACAGGTATGAGTTTATTAAAGTGCTATGGGGTAAGGGCTGGTTAGTAAACCACAGTCTGGTATGTTGGGATCATTAGTAGGTTGTACCTGGAATGCAAATGATATAAATTTACCAGTAAAAAGATCCAGGGTTTTAACTAGACTTAAGACAACAAAGTCTGGTGTTTCTATGTTGCAAGAGACTTATTTGAATGTAGCATAATGGAACTGGTTAAAGAGTAGATATCCCAGAAGACTGTATTTTTCTGCAACAACCTCTAGAAGTAGCATTGGGGTTGCTCTCTTGTTTAATAGGACCTTTACAGCAGAATTATTGGATTCAATTAGTGATAAACAAGGTAGAATAATCCTAGTAAAAACAAAAATTGCTGGAAACATTATTATTTTTGGGTCAGTATAAGCCCCCTTTAAGGGTTATAATAACTTTTTGGCAGAATTAAATAAGATTATGTATACTTGGAATGAAGGGACCTTTAAATTAGAGGGTGATTTGAATTATACTTTGAACCCAGAACTAGATAAAACTTCAAGGGCACTAGGATAGGATAAATATGAAGCAAAATTACTGCAGAATTTTTTGGATCTTAATAATGTAGTAGACATTTGGAGGAAATTGAATGGGGACATTAAATACAATACTTAATTCTCCCCCAGACACAAAATCCACTTTAGACTGGGCTATATTTTTATGTCAACTGAAATAATTGTTAAGAACCAAAGGTTGTGGGTGAAAATTGAAACCAGATTGGTTTCTGATCATAGCCCTGTAACTTATGGGTTTACACTTAGGAATGAGGGAAATAGGAACAATAAACTGTGGAGGTTAAACAATAATTTGTTACAGGATAAATTGTTTCTGGGTAAATGCTCTCAGAATATAAAATATTTTATTATAGAAAATGAGGTCTCTCATATTAATATAATAGACAACTGGGATGCTTTAAAGGCTACTTTACGTGGGCTGTTGATCTCGGAACTCTCCTGGAAGAAGAAAGGGAAAATGAAACAACAAAAGGAGATGGAGAAGTTATTCAATTTAGAAAGGGCAGTAAAACTGGGGATTTATCAAAGAATGAAGAGTTAACAAATCTCAGGAAGTTAGTAGAATCTACTGACAATCTCTGAGTAAACAACAGTTGGGCCTGGCATAACAAGAACTGGAAGATTAGTAGTGGGGCAATTGGGAAGATCCTCTCTGGCAGGATTCAAGCTATGGAAAAACAAAAAATAAAAATTGTTTTGTTAGTAAGTGAAGGTGGGGAGACACTTCTGGATCAAACAGGAATTCTAAGTGAATTTACTAAGTTCTATTCTGAACTTTATACAAGTACTTCAGAATGTTCTCCTTCTATTAAGGAGATAGACTATTATGGCCACTTTATTAGATCTAGATTAAATTCTGAAGAGGCAAAGACTCTGATGAATGAAATTTCAGAGGCTGAGATAAAAGACATGATACATCAGATGGCAAGGTCCAAGACACCGGGAGTCGATGGCCTTCTGGAATTTTATCTAACATTAGAAGATACAGTAGTACCTATTCTATATTTGTTAATAAACCAGATCATTAAGACTAAGAAATTAACCCAGTCATTTTTTCAAGTCTATATATCAGTAATATTGAAGCAAGGTAAATCCAATAAAAAAGTTGAAATTACAGACCCATTGCAATATTGAACACAGATTATAAAATTCTGACAAAAATCTTAAAAATAGAATACTTTCTTTTCTTCTTAAGCTAATTCATAGTAATCAGACTAGTTTCATGCCAAAGAGGAAAATTCAAATGGGTCTGACAAAGATTCAATTTTTGACTGAATATTTACAAAAAGCTGATTTCCCTGCCATTTTTATGGCACTTGATGCAACCAAAGCATTTGATAGGATAGAGTGAGGCTATTTATTCCAGCTATGGAAGGCCTTTGGTCTCCCAGAAGATTTTATTGCCTCTATTCAAACCTTATATTCTGCTCCTGAAGCTTATATTAAAGTAAACGGGAATCTTTCAGAAAAAATATTACTCCACAGAGGGGTCAGACAGGGCTGCCCACTATCCCCCACCCTTTTTGTTATTGGATTACAGCCCTTCCTAGAAGAAATTAGAGCAAATCAAAATATACAGGGCATTAGAGTAGGTCAAATAGAAATTAAAATAAATGCCTTTGCAGACAATGTTCTTTTAACACTTCAAGACCCTATTCATAGTGTCGGGGAGTTAAATCAGGTCACAAAAAAGATTTTCTAGAGTAGCAAGGTATAAAATAAATGAGGAAAAATCAAAAATGATAACCTTCCATATTCAAGAGTCCAAACCAATCCAACAAATTATACCAGCAAGTGTAAAAAGACAAGGTATGAGATATCTGGGAATACATATTCATAATCAGATAGGCCTTATGTTCAATTTAAACTTCAAAGAATTAGTGGATTCAGTTAGAAACAAATTACAATGCTGGTCTAAGATTCCCCCTCTCTCTCAGTGGGAAAGTCCAGGTTATAAAAATTATGATTGTTCCTCTTCTGTCTTATAGATTACAAACATTAATGGTGCCAGTACCTGGTTTCTGGTTTAAACAAATAAATAAACATTTTAAAAACTTAATCTGGAACAATAAGCGTCCCAAAATTTCATGGGAAAATTATGCCTCCCAGTAGATCAAGGAGGGCTGGCCTGCCCAGATATAGGAAACATTTTTTTTATCTTATCAAATGAAGAGGGTCTTGATGTGGGCTCTGCAAGAAGATCAGGACAGAATTACCTTGAGTTTTCTTAATGAAATAATTTATATTTCCTGCCTGGAGCGAATTGATTTATCCCAACTTGCCTTTACAGCCAAGAAATTAAAAAATTCCAAGTTCATTATAATAAAACATTTGGCAGCAGCAATAATTAAGTATACAAATAAAGTGCAATGGGATCTGCACTTGCCCCCAGAAAATCAGATCGGGAACAATCCTAATTTTAGGATTGGAGGGACACTTTTACGGAATAAGGTTTGGGAAAATTTAAGAATCAATAAGTGGAGATGCTTCATAGAAAATGGTAAATTTTTAACACAGGACAGGTCTAAGGATAAATACCACTCAAATTTATTGCATCCTATGGTATTTAATCAATTGATAAGTCTTTATGGGAAAGATTATTCAAGATAGGAAAGCACTCCTAATAATAACATTTTTGAATCTAAATTAATTACTATAAAATCCAATAATTTTGCTTCTATTTTTGCCTGGTTAAAGGATAACTTACAGAAACCATATATCCAAATATATAGATCAACCATTCAAAAATGGGAACAAGAATTAAACTCTTCTTATACTGATATACAATGGGGTTTAGCTTTCAATATAACATCTCATCATAAGCTATCTAGAGAAAAAGTGATACAGTATAAGATATTAAGCAGAGCATATTATACTCCACATAGATTACACAAGATGAAACTGTTACAGGATGATCTTTGTTGGCACTGTAAGATGTTTTCAGCAGTTATGCTACATTTATTTTGGAATTGTTCAGAAATAAAGACACGGTGGATTAGAACATTTGAAATTCTGAACCAAATTGGTGTGGATATCCCATACTGGGATGATACGAAGATTGTAGTACTTGAAATGTGCAATATAAAGAGTTTAGATAAGAATCAAAGAATAATATTTCAAACCAATATTATATCCATTAAAAGACTTGCTCTAAAATATTGGAAGCAGGCAACGGTGGGGGGCATCTTTCCTAAACACGACTGGAGACAGCTGTTCTTGTCAGCACTTTACAACTATGGTTACTTTAGCGATATCCTCCCAGTATGGAATCTATACAATAAGGAGATAGAAAGGTGGAAAGCAGAAGATTTTCAGGGTGGAAGTTAAAATGCTCAGAAAATAGAGATTTCAAATAGTAGTAAGATGTCAACCTTTAATTAAGCATCTCATGCCTTTTTTTCTGAATTGTAACCAACTGTGTCCTTAATTGGATTTATTTATTGTATTTACTACACATTAAGTACTCCATGCCTTTCTTATAATTGTAAACAACAGTGTCCTTTTCTACTGTATTTATTGTATATTAATAAAATATTGCTTAAATAAAAGGTCAGTATGAGAGTCGACTATATTTTTATTTATTTATTTAGGGCTTGGAGTAACACCTTTGAGCAGATGCTCATTAAGTAGGTTCCATGTCAGTTGACAAAAGACAGTAAAGTACAAACAGATGAACCCTTATACATAGTTAGTTCAGATAATTACAAATACAGTGACGCAATAGGATGGAGACAGCTGTGGCACTGTACAATGTATTCCAGCATCAGTATTAGAATCACACTACTAAACTGGACACATAGGGAGTAACAGTTGAAAATGACAGGGAGGAGAGGTCAAGGGGAGGGAGAGGGGTGTGGACTATATCACTGTGTCATTAATCATCACTGTACAGGGAGTACCAACAGACCTTTTTTAAGTTGTTTTTTTTTCAAAAAGTAATGCAAAAAATAGATCTCCCTCAGTCTGCTGTGTGCATTTGTGTTGGGCAGTACAAGTGCAAACCATATTACTTGTCACAGGCCCAGTAAGTGCACCGCCACCAATCCATTATTTTTTTTAAATGTTTTAAGTCACATGGTACACAGCAGCTGTTGAAGCTGGAAGGCAGGCATGACAACCATAGTGTAATTAGGTCAGACGGTGTGACGGACAGATGGACAGTCAGCCAGTTATACAAAAAATGGTAAACTAGTCAGCACCACAGGTCCACAGTAAGCTCTCACTGACTGTCACACTAGACAACTGCTTATGCTTATCAAAGACACTGTCAGTGACAGGACAGGTTCGGCACACAGACAGAGAAGAAGATGAGTTTTACAAACAGCAGAACAGAAATATAATTATGTGATACTAGAGAGATTGAAAATAAATGAAATGAGAGTGTGTGGAAAAAGTTCACAAAAATATATTTTTTTTCAAATTCAAACAAAATAATTTTGATATAATTGTTATAATAATAATATTATAAAAATATTCACAGTTTTAGAAACAGTATAATGCAAAGCTAATCACCAATAGAGCGCAACTATTCACTGAGGCAGTAGAGCAGGCATGCTCAGCAAACCACACACACACACACACACACACACACACACACACAAACACATTTTGTAAACTGTTGTGAGATGAAATAAAAGCAGCAAAAAATATACTAGTCAGTACTATGTACTCTTTAACTACCGCCAGCACACCAATCAAAACCTGTGGAAAAGTTCCAGAAATAACTAGCTTTCTTCCACCAGAAGCAATCCAGTCAAGATGTGCACAGCATGCAGTCAGATGAAAATTGCAACCAATGTTCAGGCACCAGAACACTCAGGAAGCAGCCCCTCCTCCATCACTTTCACTTTCTGTGCTGTTTGAGTCCATTGATGGTCGGATAATTGGATGGGATAATGATTATCCGATCGGGGACATTATGTGGTCAATGCAGAAATCGGGCCCAACATTATTCGATTTATCCTAGTATTCAGAAAATGCCGTATCTACCATTACCTGCCAGAATTTTGGGTTACTTAGCATCTCTACTACTAAAAGTTTTTAACAACTACCTCCTCCCACCACTTAAACATATTCAGGCAAGCCAGAGTCACACTACATTTCTGTGCTAAGGACTGGTGGCTGCTCCTATTGCCACTCTATAATTTGGGGTCTGGAATAGTGCCTTAACTTTATTTGTGTCTGGTTCCGCTCAAAGGCAAATCAAGCATCAGCAGGGCCTCCTGTTACGCAGGGCAAAATGATCTGTTTTTACTTACAAATACAGAGGACTGGATTTTGAATATAATACTTAATGAAAGAGCGTAGATGCAATAATTACCTTTTGGATATTGTAGACTAAGAGCCAGTAGGAAGACCTTGCTGCATATGGCCCTGCTGTGAAAGTGTGGTTTTGGTTACAGATTTCATGGCACATTTCCTATGAGAAGTGGATTATGCCTTGTGTCTTGGCTAACATTTCTCCTGTCTATGAAACAGACTGCATTGCAATTGCCTGCATCTTGTGTGAATGTCAATTACTAAATAAGGGGGAAGGGACCACTGGACACCAGGGTCAGAACTATGGCACATCGGGCATGGGTGCAGGTGGGTGGAGAGACAACTAGACAACAGGGAACATGGTGTAATGTACCAGCTGAGGGATCAGGTGGTGGGAGGTACCACAGGACACCAGGGACAGAACTGTGGCACATCGGGCATGGGTTGGTGCAGGTGGGGGGAAGGACCACTAGACCACCAGGGAATATGGTGTAATGTACCGGGTGAGGGATTGGGTGGGGGGAGGAACCACTGGACTCCAAGGACAGAAATATGGCACATCGGACATGGGTGTGGGTGGGGGGAGGGACAACTAGACAGCAGAGAATATAGTGTAATGTACCAGGTGAGGGATTGGATGAGGAGAGGGACCACTGGACACCAGGGACAGAACTATGGCACATTGGGCATGCGTGCAGGTGGGGGGAGGGACCACTAAACACCAGGCATTATTGTGTAATGTACAGGGTGAGGGATTGGTGGGGGGACCATTGGATACCAGTGAATATGGTGTAATGTACTGATGAAGGATTAGGTGGGGAGAGAAACCACACTGGACACCAGGGACAAACCTATGGCACATTGGGCAGGGGTGGGGTGGGGGACCACTAGATGCCATGGAATATTGTGTGATGTCCCGGGCCAGGGATCAGGTGGAGGAGGGACTACTAGACATGAGGGAATATGATGTAATGTACCTGGTATGGGATTGGGGGGATGGACCACTGGACACCCGGGACAGAACTATGGCACATCGGACATGGGTGTGGGTGGAGGAGGGGATCACTAAGCACCAAGGAATATTGTGTAATGTACCAAGCAAAGGATTGGGTTGTGGGGAGGGACCACTACACACCAGGGAATATTGTGCAATGTATCGGGCAAAGGATTGGTGGTGGGGGGGGGGTAGGGACCATTAGACACCAGGAACAGAACTGTGGCACATAGGGAGTATTTTTTGTGGAGACACAAGAGAGACGTTGTATGGAATTGAATGTCAAGGTTGAAATAAACCCTTTTGAAATCCATTTATTTTTGTTTGTAGTGATTGCACTAAAGGAGTGCAGAGTTCTTTTGGACAACATTTCTGTAATAAGGACTGGTTGCTGCTTCTATTGTCACTCCATAATTTGGGGCTGGAATAGTGCCTTAACTTTATTTGTGTCTGGTTCTGCTCAAAGGCAAATCAAGCATCAGCATGGCCTCCTGTTACTCAGAGCAAAATGACCTGTTTTTACTTACAAATACAGAGGACTGGATTTTGAATAAAATACTTGATGAAAGAGCTTAGATGCAATAATTACCTTCTGGATATTGTAGACTAAGAGCCAGTAGGAAGACCATACTGTATATTATATAGCCCTGCTGTGAAAATGTGGTTTTGGTTACAGATTCCATTGCATGTTTCCTACGAGAAGTGGATTATGCTTGGTGTCTTGGCAACATTTCTCCTGTCCATGAAACAGATTGCATTGCAGTTTCCTGTGTCTTGTGTGAATGTCAATTACTAAATAAGGGAGGAGGGACCACTGGACACCAGGGAACATGGTGTAATGTACCAGGCGGGGGATCAGGGGGGAGGGGCCACGGGACACCAGGGACAGAACTGTGACACATCGGGCATGGGGGAGTGGGGTAGGGGAGGGACTACTAGACACCAGAGAATACGGTGTAATGTACCGGGCAAGGGATTGGGTGGGGGAGGGACCACTGGACACCAAGGACAGAACTATGGCACATCGAACATGGGTGTGGGTGGGGGGAGGGACAACTAGACACCAGGGAATATGGCGTAATGTACCAGGTGAGGAACTGGATGGGGAGAGGGACCACTGGACACCAGGGACAGAACTATGGCACATTGGGCATGGGTGCAGGTGGAGGGAGGGACTACAAGACACTAGGGAATATTGTGTAATGTTCCAAGCGAGGGATTGGGTGGGAGCAGGGACCACTGGACACCAGGGACAGAACTATGGCACATCAGGCATGGATGGGGTGGTGGGAGGGACCAATAGACACCAGGGAATATTGTGTAATGTACTGGGCCAGGGATCAGGTGGGGGAGGGACCACTAGACATGAGGGAATATGATGTAATGTACCTGGCGTGGGATTGGGGGGAGGGACCACTGGACACCAGGGACAAAACTATGGCACATCAGGAATGGGTGTGGGTGGAGGGAGGGACCACTAAGCACCAAGGTATATTGTGTAATGTACCAGACAAGGGATTGGGTGGGGGAGGGACCACTGGACCACAGGAATATTGTGTAATGTACCAGGCAAGGGATCAGGTGGGGAAGGACCACTGGACCCAGGAAATATTGTGTAATGTACCGGGTGAGGGATTGGGTGGGGGGAGGGACCACTAGACACCAGGGAATATGGTGTAATGTACCAAGTGAGGAATCGGATAGGGGAAGGACAACTGGTACCAGGGACAGATCTATGGCACACTGGGCATGGGTAGAGGTGGGGGAGGGACCACTAGACACCAGGGATTAGTGTGAAATGTAGCGGGCTAAGGATCGAGTGGGGGGAGGGACCACTAGACACCAGGAAATATGGTGTAATGTACCAGGTGAGGGATCGGGTGGAGGGAGGGACCACTGGACATCAACGACAGAACTATAGCACATCAGGCATGGGTGCAAGTCAGGGGAAGGACCACCAGACACCAGAGAATATGGTGTAATGTACTGGGTGAGGGATTGGGTGGGAGGAGGGACCACTGGACACCAGGGAATATGATGTAATGTACCAGGTGAGGGATTGGGTGGGAGGAGGGACCACTAGACACCAGGGAATATGATGTAATGTACCAGGTGAGGGATTGGGTGGGAGGAGGGACCACTGGACACCAGGGAATATGATGTAATGTACCAGGTGAGGGATCAGGGGGAGGGACCACTGGACACCAGGCACAGAACTACAGCACATCAGGCATGAGTGCATGTTGGGAGGGGAGGGACCACTAGACACTAGGGAATATGGTGTAATGTACCAGGTGAGGAATCGGGGGAGGGACCATGGGACACCAGGCACAGAACTACAGCACATCGGGCATGGGTGCAAGTTGGGGGATGGACCACTAGACACTAGGGACTGTAGTGTAAAGTGTCAGGTGAGGAATCGGGGGAGGGACCACTAGACACCAGGGAATATGGTGTAATGTACAAGGTGAGGGATTGGGTGGGAGGAGGGACCACTGGACACCAGGGAATATGGTGTAATGTACCAGGTGAGGGATCGGGGGAGGGACCACTGGACACCAGGCACAGAACTACAGCACATCAGGCATGAGTGCATGTTGGGGGGGGGGGACCACTGGACAGGGAATATGGTGTAATGTGCCAGGTGAGGAATCGGGGGAGGGACCATGGGACACAAGGGGCTGAACTATGGCACATCGGGCATGGGTGGAAGTTGGGGGATGGACCACTAGACACTAGGGACTGTAGTGTAAAGTACCAGGTGAGGAATCGGGGGAGGGACCACTAGACACCAGGGAATATGGTGTAATGTGCCAGGTGAGGAATCGGGGGAAGGACCACTAGACACCAGGGAATATGGTGTAATGTACCAGGTGAGGAATCGGGGAGGGACCATGGGACACAAGGGACAGAACTATGGCACATCGGGCATGGGTGCAAGTTGGGGGATGGACCACTAGACACTAGGGACTGTAGTGTAATGTACCAGGTGAGGAATCGGGGAGGGACCATGGGACACAAGGGACAGAACTATGGCACATCGGGCATGGGTGCAAGTTGGGGGATGGACCACTAGACACTAGGGACTGTAGTGTAAAGTACCAGGTGAGAGATTGAGTGGGGGAAGGGACCACTGGACACCAGTGTTATGCTGGCTGCTAGGAGAGGTAGGAGTGCAAGTCTGAATCAGTCCTGGGGCATTTTGTCTCTGAGATTTTTTGTGAGGCATTTTGTCTGGTGGAGGATTAGCTTAAATCTTTCTTTAACTCTTTTAACTGTTACTGGCTTGTCTGGAGGAGGATTACATAGAAACATAGAAATTATCAGCAGATAAGGACCGCTAGGCCCATGCAGTCTGCCTGTAGGCCCTATACATTGTATGTGGTCACTGACCCTATGTGGTCAATGGCTTTTCATCACTCCCTTCCCTCTCAAGCTTCCCTTGTGCCTGCCCCAGGCATGCTTAAACCCCTCCACTGTGCTTGCCCCCACTACCTTCTGTGGCAGACTATTCCAAGCATTGACTACCCTTTCTATGTAGAAAAACTTCCTCACATTAGCTACCCCCTTCCAATTTCATATTGTGCCCCCTTGTTCTAGTACTTTTTCTGCATTGGAAAAGGTCCCCCACCTGCACCTTGTTTATGCCCTTGAGGTACTTGAAAGTTTCAATCATGTCCCCTCGCCATCTCCTCTCCTCCAGTGAGTACATATTGAGGTCCCTTATTCTCTCCTCATATGTTTTGTGGTGCAAACCCTGCACCATCTTTATTGTCCTTCTCTGGATAGTCTCCACCTTATCTGTGTTCTTGTGCAGGTGTGGCCTCCAGAACTGCACGCAATTCTCCATGTGAGGCCGTACCAATGTTTTATACAATGGCATCACCGCCCCACCCCGCATCCTGCTAGTGATATCCCTGTCTATGCAACCCAGCATGCCACTGGCCCTCCTTGCCGCCTTTGTGCACTGCTTTGATACCTTAAGGTCATCAGAGATGATAACCCCTAGGTCCCTTTCCTCTTTGGAGACAGTCAGCTCCACCCCCTCAACCTGTAGCTCTACCCAGGGTTCCCTCTACCCAGGTGCATTATTTTGCACTTCTTTGCATTGAACCTCAGTTGCCACATCTCCGACCATCTTTCAAGTTTCTTCAGGTCCCTCTTCATTTTCTGCACTCCTTCTGGAGTATCCACCCTGTTGCTGATCTCGGTATCATCTGCAAACAGGCAGATCTTTCTTTCCAGCCTCTCTGCAATGTCACTAATGAAGACATTGAACAGTACTGGTCCTAGTACTGATCTCTGTGGTACCCCACTAGTCACCCCCTCTCCCCAGATTGTACCCCATTTACCACCGCCCTCTGTCTCCTGTCTGTTAACCAGTTCCTGACCCAGTTCACCACCTTGTCTCCCATGCCCATCTTGTTAATCAGCCTTCTATGTGGGACGGTGTCGAAGGTTTTGCTGAAATCTAGGTAGACAACGTCTACCGCCCCTCCCTGATTTAATTCTCTAGTCACCCAATCAAAAAAATCTATTAGATTAGCTTGAATCCTTAACTGTTTAACTCTTGCTGGCTGCTGGGGAAGGGATTCTTTTCCTAGAAACAGTGGAACCAATCAAGTAGGAGTTGCTAGTCCGAATCTCTCTTTAACTGTTTAAGGAGGCATTTTGTCTGTTCATTCTACTGGCTGGTGGGAGAGGTAGGAGTGCAAGTCTGAATCTGTCCTGGGGCATTTTGTCTCTGAGATTTTTTGCCCTTGCACCCACCTCACTCCCACTTTAACACATTATTAAATGCTTAGTTAGTTGGGAGGAGCATATAGGCTCTGCCCAGGGGTGAGCTGATAGCTAAAGAGCAAATAAAATCAAAAGAAGGAGGGGCTACTGGTCATATCACGTAAGCAGACATTTGTACATTTAAACTGCATGATCTTTTCAATTTCACTCTGTTAGGAATAGGATAAGTTTGACGGGAGACAGAGCAGAAAGGGGCAAGGGCTGTAGAAATATATCAGGGTCATAAACAAAGAAACTCTGTAAAAGGGAGAGAGACTGTAAAAAATAAACCACTAAAAGAGAGTAGAAGCATACTTAAGGAGTACGTAGGATGACACAATAAATGGTGCAGTGCAGTGGGTGTGGAGCAGCGGTGTACAGAAGAGCTTTCTGGAAACTGCATTGCTGCCCCATTTGTAGGCATCTCTCTGGGCTGAGGGAGGAGGTTGCCAGGCTTTGAGCACAGTTGGCAGGAGTATTGAGGACCTTTGCCCCCACCCAGGGACCACCAGCCACTGCCATGGAGGGTACTCAGTCAAAGGCCTGGATGGACTATGGTGGGCTAAGGGAGACTGAGGAAGATGGAGTTCAAGCAGCCCTTCCCCAACCTGGTACAACTAAAGAACAAATGTGATGTTCTCAAAGAGAGGGAGAGCCCTGAAAGGGAACCCAAGGTTGTGACCAGGGGTGAACGGCAGACCCACCAGGAGGGGGGCATATGGGATGGGGCCAGAGAATCCCAGGGGAGAAGGAAGCTTCTCCTAGTGGGAGACTCAATAGTTCAGGCTATGGAGATAGGATCAGGCATCAGGAGGGAGAGGGAGGTTATGTGTCTCCCAGGAGACACAGCTTTGAGGGAGGGGGAGCGGATCCCAGTTAAGAGAAAAAAGGGTCCGGCTGTGGGGGTGGATGTGGAGGTTACAGTACGGGGGGGGGATGAAAGTGGGGGTTCAGAGTGAAGGGTAGGGATGGCATTGAGGATGAGGGAGCTCCAGATCGGAAGGGGGACAAGTCAGGTACAGTGAGTGTTAGGGGAAGGGGCAGGATGGGGAGGTGGCTGGGGGTGAAGTTAAGGGTACAGATAAGGACACAAATGTGCAGGGCAAGGTGGACTCTTGGGGTAGGCACAAGGAAAGAGAGTTTGGGGAGGGATGAGAAATGGGGGGGGAACGTGCTAGTGCTTGGTGAGTCCATTCTAAAAGGGGTCAGATGGGGGAGTAAAGGGGAAAGACATAGTCACATATGGGTAGAGTCTGTACTTGGGTTGATGGCAGATAAAGCAGGACAGGCTATTCTCAAGTGTGCAAAGAGGGGAAGACATAAACCACATGTGGTGGTGACCATGGGTACAAACGACTTGGCAGGGGAAACGGTAGCGATGATTAGGAAGAGGTTCATGGAACTGCGTAAGTTGAGTGAGGAGGTAGGGAGTTCAGTGGCCTTCTCTGTGGTACTCTCAGTGCCCAGGGCAAGTACAACAAGGAAGGGTAGGCTAGATGAATTCAACAGTTGGCTGGGAAAGTGGTGTCGATCCAAGGGGTATGGGTTAGTGTTAGGCTGGGGCAGGGTCTGGGACAATAGGGATCTGTATGCAGGGGACAGATTACATTTGAGCTGGGGGAAGAGGTGCTAAAACGGAGGTTAGAAGAATACATAGAAACAAAGGTTAATTTAAATTAGGCGGGAGGTGGTAGTGGGTTGCTGAAGGGAAGGTTCTCTGGAGAGGGGAGACAAACAAGCCTATCCCCCCATGCAAACTAGGTTGGAAGCAGGGAGGAGTCAAAGGGTGGGGCTGAGAAGGGTGTGAAATTGGGTAAGGAGTGTAGGGGAACATCTTGGAGGGTTGTCTCCTTGAATGCAAGGAGTCTGGGGAACAAAACCACTGAACTACAGGCTCTGTTGGCAGAGGGGATGGTGGACATAGCTGCCATCACAAAAACATGGGCCAACCAATACCAGGACTGAGACCTGATGATTCCTGGCTATAGGATTTACATGAAGGATAGGGGCAAAGGGAAGGGGGGAGGGGTAGCGATGTATGTAAGGGAAGGAAAGGGATAACGTGTGCAGGGGAAGAGGGGTAGGAGGGTAGGACAGAGGCCTTGAGAATGCAATTCCAGGACACAAGGAATAGGATTCTTAGGATGGGGGTGGTATACAGGACACTGCCTCAAGGGGAAGACCTGGACAGAGAGCTGGCAGAGTAAATTAGGAAGATGTGTGGGAAAGGTAACACAGTGATTGTAGGGGACTTCAGTCTACCAGGAGTGGATTGGGGTACACCAGCCACCTTGAGTACTGGGGAGCAAATACTCCTGGATACCTTCCAGGACTGCTTCCTGACACAGATGGTCACTGAGCCAACTAGGTTGGGGAATACACTGGCTCTGGTTCGGGCCAATGGGAAGGCTGTAAGGGAGGTGGGGGTGGAGGACCCACTGGCTGGGAGTGACCACCACTTGGTGTGAGTCACACTTAATATGAGCAGAAAAGCAGCGGGTACAGGCACCATGGTGGGGACTTCAGACAGGCTGACTTTATTAGGATGGGTGAAATCTTAAGGGGGCATCTGGAAGGAATACAGCCACACTGGGATGTGAATCAGAAATGGGAAAAAATCAAACGGGGGATATTGGAGGCTACTGAGACATGCACCAGATTGCAGAGCAAAAAGGGAAGGGCTAAAAAACCAAACTGGTTAAGTAGAGGGGTCTTAGAACTGGTGAGGGCCAAAAAAGCTGCATTCAAGAAATACAAGAAAGCCGGGAAGGGGGAGGATAGGGAGGAGTATGTGAAGAGGTCCAAGGAAGTTACCAGGGGAGTCAGAGCAGCTAAGGCCTCCAGGGAATTGAGGCTGGTGCAGGGCATCAGGGATGGGGAAAAGGACTTCTTCAGATACATATGAGAGAGAAGGAGCTGCAAGGACAACACAGTGAGGATCAGGAAGGACGGGGTGGGCAGAGAAAGGGGTGGATCAGGCAGAAGCACTGAATGAGTACTTCTGTATTCCCGATGGAGAAAGAAGGGCAGCTACTGCAGAGTGTGGGGGTAAGGGTGGGCGGGGAGAGAGGGTAACGGACGGGGTGATCACTGAGGGTAGGATATTGGAGGGGTTAATGGCTCTGAGGGTGGATAAGGCACCAGGACCAGAAGGCATACACCCCAGGGTGTTGAAGAAAATGGCTGAGATCCTGGTTGAACAGCTGGCGAAACTATTCAATACCTCTCTGGACACAGGGTGCATACCGCATGACTGGAGGATGGCCCACGTGGTACCATCCATAAAAGTGGACCAAAGAATGAGCCAGGTAATTATAGGCCGGTAAGCTTAACTTCCATCTTGGGGGGAAGCTGATGGAGACAACAGTTAAAGAGCAGCTGACATTTTTAGGGTAACTTTAGCAAAACATAATATTTAGACATAGTTCAGCTTGTATTTTACATTAGTTCTGTATTTCTCCTCCCCATTATTTGTCACCGAGGTCACTTGCATGAAAGCAGGATCTTTACTCCTGAACAGTTCATCTATTCCTGTTGCTTTCTCCCTACCTGAGGTCATAATGCACTGCATGTGACATCATAGTTACTCCCATAACAATGGAGTGTGATGTCACAACAGAAAATTATGACTTGATGTAGGGAGTAACCTATAGAGGTATATGAACTGTTTGGGACAAATATCATGTACTTATGTAAATTTCCTCAGTAATAAATCATGGAGAGGAGAAATCTATAGAATATATGTGGAATGTAAGCTAAATTGTACCTAAGCATTAGGCTTTTCAAAGTTTTCTTTGAGGTGTCGCAGCTCTTTAATGAATGACTAGTGACCTTTATGGAAGACAGTGGGCTCCAGGAAAGTCACCAGCATGGGGTTTGTCTCTGAAAAATATTGCCAGATGAACCTAGCTGAGTATTATGACTGGGTTATAAGGAATTGGACAAGGTTCACATGGTGGATGTCATATACTTGGACTTCAGTAAGTCCTTTGATTCTGTGCTGCATGGAAGGTTGGGAGGAAAGTTGAGATACGTGGGTGTGGGAGCTAAAATGGTTAAATGGATTGAGAATTGGCTGCAGGAGAGACAGCAGAGGGTAGTGGTGTTGGACTCTCCTCTCCAAGAGCTGTGATGAGCGGGGTGCCATGGGGATCGGTACTGGGGCCAGTGCTCTTTGGAATATTCATAGCAGACATCTCGTATGGTGTCAGGAATAAGATGAGTCTATTCACTGACGATACCAAATTGGGGATGGTGGTGGATGATATAGCAGGTTGGCAGGGGCTGCAGGACGACCTGACCAAACTGGTGGAGTGGTTGGAAGTGGGGCAGTTGGGGTTCAATGCGAAAAAGTGCAAAGTCCTGCACTTTGAAGCAAAGAACCCAGGGAAGGGTTGCCAGCTGGGAGGAGTGTAACTAGGTTCCACCGAGGAGGAGAAGGATCTAAGGGTGGTTGTAATGGGGAAGATGAACAATACAGAGAAGTGTAGGAGGGCAGCAGCAAAAGCCAGCAGGATGCTGGGTTATGTCAAGAGAGGGATCTCCTCCAGGAGCTGGGAGGTGATCCTGCCTCTCTACAGGGCACTGGTCAGGTCACACCTGGTGTACTGAGTGCAATTCTAGTGGGCATATCTGGAGAGGGATGTGAAATTACTGGAAGGGGTACAACACAGGGCAACAAGGATGATCCAGGGATTGGAGGAAAGATCATACGAGGAGAGGCTGAGAGAGCTGAACATGTACTCCTTGGAGGAGAGAAGGGACCGGGGGGATATGATTGAAACCTTTAAGTACGTAAAGAGGATAAACAAGGCAGGCACTGAAGGGGATGCAAAGGGTGAGGAAGGGGAGGGACATAAGAGGGCATGGCCTTAGATTGGAGGGGGGAAGATTTAGGATGGAAATGAGGAGACACTTTTTCATGGAGAGGGTCATGGCAGAATGGAATGCTATACTAGAGGAGGTGGTAGTCTGTAAGACAGTGGGTAGTTTTGAAAGGGGATGGGACAAGGTGAGGGGGTAATTGGAAAGGAGAGGGAGCAGGGCAGCTGCAAGGTGAGGGTGCTAGCTGCACTCTAGACCAGACCTGATAAACCAGGTGGCCTATTTCTGCTGGCAAATTTGTATGTATGTAGGGACAGAACTATGGCACTTCGGACATGGGTGCAGGTGGTGGGGGGAGGGACCACTAGACACTAGGGAATATGGTGCAATGTACTGGGCAAGGGATCAGGTGGGGGGAGGGATAACTGGACACCAGGGACAGAACTGTGGCACATCAGGCATGGTGCAGGTGGGGGAGATGGTCCATTAGACACCAGGGAATATTGTGTAATGTACCAGGCAAGTGATTGGGTGGGGGAGAGACCACTGGACACCAGAGACAGAACTATGACACATCGGGCATGGGTGTGGGTGGGCATAGGGACCACTAGGCACCAGCAAATATGGTGTAATGTACCAGGTGAAGGATCGGGTGGAGGAGAGGGACCATTGGACACTAGGGATAGAACTATGGCACATCAGGCATGGGTGTGGGTGGGGGAGGGACCACTAGACACCAGGGAAGATAGTGTAATATACCGGGCAAGGGTTCAGGTGTTTTGAGCCAGCTCTGTTTTAGTGGATCGGGACTGGTGCAGGGCACCACCGCTCTTCCTCCACCAACCACTAGGATTCTGTGGGAGTAAGTCATGGTCTCTGTTGGCAGTATTTGCGCTGTGTAAGGGGACTGCACAAAACACCCTTGCATGGCTCAAATTCTCTGAATATTGGACTGCATCGATATTCAGGTTCCCTGCCCCTCCATTTGCATTGTGCCGCCTTCTACAGTTTACCCGTGTGCAAACCCTCTTTGTGCATGCAAACTGGGCTTTTGAATATAGGAAATCTGTGTAAAGCAGGATTTGCACCCGGGCAAAGTTTTGAATATCTAGCCCCTGGTGTCTTGGTTAACATATCTCCCATCCATGAAACAGACTGCAGTGCAATTGCTCATGTCTTGTGTGAATGCCAGTTGCTAAATAACAGTAAAAGTCTTTGCATTGCCAGTATGGTAAACATTTGAGATAAATTGTGAATGAAAGGTTCTATATAAAATATTAATTCACATATTCAGTTAGAACGCTAGGTATTTTGTCCAGGCTCATAAATGATATAAGCTGTGCATAGAATTGTTGTTTCTAGGGTTAGAGTGGGGAGAAAGGATAAATTGGCAAAAGCAGTTTTATCTGTATCAGGAGTACGATGGAGAGCATGGAGAGCAATGGTGAATTGCCAGAAGCACTTCCAACTGTAAAAGGTATGAGTTGGGTTTATTTTGACTCCATATTCAACATAAAACAGCAACTATATTGTGAATTTGTTAATGGGAAACTGCCATTCTCTGCCACCTATATCATTATTTATTTCATTTTTTGCATATGGCACTATTATGGTCTCTTTGACTCCCTTAGGACTACACAGGGCACTGGATGCTTTGGCGATTGCTGCTAAATATGAGGAGATCTATTATGGCTCCTGTTTCTACTAAAAGGGCAAATTACAGCTAATTTTGTTTTTTAGTTTTTAATTTTTATTTCTCATAAAACCCTTTAAGCAGGTGCTTTAGTTTAAACGATTTACAGTCAGGTACAAACAATAAAATATACAGAAGTGGGCACAGGTAACAATTATTCATGGAAAGAAGATGATTATTTCAAAGGATTATGCATATTTGGGTTTCCAGTTTTCCCAAAATCTTTCCTGGGTCTTACATCTGGCTGTGACTGAGAAAAAAGATCTCATAGGCCTGAAAGGGGATGGTAACATTTGCTCATAGGTCTGTGAGGGAATAGCTTTGAGGCCATATTTCATACAGTCTCGGCCATGGTATTATTCATTTCTGCATTATTACAACTAAATATCTACATACAGTATTTAATTCATTTATTTGGTTATTTATTCATTTATTGTCTTGGAGAACAATCTTTGAGCTAGGAGCTCTTTTACAGAGGTTCCATATCAGTCACAAAATTAGAACAGGTACACACCACCAGTAAGATATTTACAGAAGGAATATAAGCGGCAGAACAGAATAAGTACAAGACAGTTGAAGAGCATTTACAGCGAACTTTTTTCTGCAACTGTAGTATTCTGATGTATATATGATTACAAAGATTTGAGAAAGTTTAATTCCATTTACAGGGCATCATTGCTAGCAAGTTACACAGTCCATTACTTGTTGCAAACAAAGAGGAGAGAAGTCGAACAACAGCAGGGAGTGTTAGATTGGGCAAGTGGGCGTAAGCAGCCAGAATTTGACAGTTGTCATGGAGGTTTATAGAAGGATATGCACAGCATGGGAGCAAGAGGGGTGGAGGGGAAGGTGGGAATATACGGGGTGGGGGTGTGGAAGATTATAATTTATGTTTTATGCCCCAGTTTTTCCCCCGTCTCAGCTGTGGGTATGTTTGTGGAGACACACGCACGTTGCCATACTGGGGGCGCCTACACACTGCTTGCCTCCTGTTTGCTTGCACTGCCTGCGGACCTCCATTAAGGGGCAATGAAACTACGGTGGGTGACAGTCCTCTCGGGAGAGGAGAGCTGCCTTTCAGCTGCTCAGTCCTGCTCCCTGCACTGCACCATATTGTATGTGCTGTAACCTGCCTTAGTTTATTTTTCATCTGCTCAAAAATCTTTATTTACATTTTTTTATTGAAGTCTCCTCTACCCCACACATTGCTGCATAATAAAAAAAAACTGATTTTTTTTGCTCAGTGCCATTGCCATACAACACTTTCTCCCATTTCTGCTCCTTCACAATTCTGTGTCAATCACCCAAAAACAATTTAGATTTACTATTTAAACATTTTTGCCTCTTCTCACTAAATTAGTGCACCCTCTCACTGCTCCTTGCTTCTCTGTTCCTCCTTGCCTGTCTGTACCTCCCCATTCCTAACCATGTTCCTTCTGCCTTCCACTATTAACAACTGTATACCATCCATTGTATCTGGCATTGGCATCCTATATACATGAAATCCTCTATTAAAAGATTACCACCAAACGCCAGGATTCTTATCAAACAATAAAAAAAAATCCTGCATGTTACCAGTTTACCTCTAACCTTCCAGACAAGACGTCTTCATGCAGTACTGCGCCTCCATGTGAGTAAGTAGTAAATAGCCTGGTTAAATAAAGTGATTGATTGATTGATTGATTGAAATAGCCTTTTGGGGAAGGGGAAGGGCAAGTAGGGGAGCAAACACAACCAATAAAAAATACAACACAATCAATAAAACACACTTAAAAAAATACATAATTTATAGAACATCACTTGGTTTGTAATTTGTATATACTGAACATATAGTACAATGGCCATGACTCCAAATATAGTAGGCAGTTTATTTCAATTTTTCAGGGGGTGGGACTTTCAAAAATCACTTTTGGCCTTGCAGCGCATATGTTACAGTCTCTCTCTCTTTAATTATGGAAATTAATTTCATATTTGGAGTTAGGCCATTGCATATCCTTTATATACTAAAATGATTTGGCCTAATACAAGATATCACAGATATCTTCTTTTCTTCTATATTCTTTTTATCTACCGGTTCTCCCTGGTGGCCCCCATCTGATCAACCCTCCCCCAACCCTGTCACCCAGTTCCTCCAGGACTTACCTTAACCATTATCCTCTGCCACAGGAATGTGGTTGTGCCCAGCTACCGGTGCGGAGCCTGAGGGTGTCAATCACCATTCTGCCACCTACTATGTTTTCCACCATTCTTCTCCCTTCCCTTCTGTTGCTTGGGGGGGGGAACACATCAGTGCACACATGTGGAGTCGTACGCATGCTGAGGAGTTCTGCAGCACCCTCCCTTCATTTGTGTCCTCGACCTGTTCTATACTCAGGCCTCCACCTGGGGGCAGTCATTCGGTGGGACTACCAAGCCACCCTCCCCAGGAGAGGAGAGCTGTCCTCTGGACGCTCGATCCTGTCCCTCCACGATCAACTCCCGATAACCTGTGCTATCCACTGAACACGAGTCGGTGGTGTGGCAGGAGGTAAGGCGAGATGCCTCAACCCTCCACACTACTGGGCCAGCCATATCACAAATATCTTCAGGAGTTGTCCTTGACCTCTGATCTCACAAGTGGCAAAGCCACGAATGCAGTCATAGAAATCAAGTACAATGTGAGACCAGATTTTTGATGTCTTGTGTTGTGCCATCTCATATTTGATGGATAACACAGGGTCCCAAACTTTTAAATGGTCATGGCACCTGTATGCCTTTGAATGGTAATATTCTTCTGTTTCACTCACAAGTTAGCATGTAAAATGCAACGGGCATTGATAGCGCCTTTGATACGATGTGGAAGCTTATGTCCATCAAGTAAGTGTTGCTGTGGGTGTTGCTAGGAGGATGATGTTTGGTACCATTCCTGTATTGGTTGCTGGAGCATGGGAAATTTAGCCTAATTGTTTGATTTTTGTTGTGGGGGAAATTTCCTCTTCCCAATGCATGTGCACCAAGTTATTCGACACGTGGATCTCAGAGAATACTCATCGCTGTTGGAACCGGAGTGGTTTTGCCATCTTTGCAGTGTTTTTTTTTATTTTTTTATTTTATTTATTTCATTTTACCAGGAAAGTGGTCTGGATCAAAGAGCCATATTCAGCCATGCCTGGGGGAGATAGGGTTCAAAACAGGTATGACAATAATATTAACAACTCAGATCGCATATAGATAAATCATTCAATAAAAGCGTTCATAATATATAAAATGTACATAATTACATGGAATATAACATAAGTGGATTCAGAGACATGTCATCAGGTGTTATCAAAGCAATCACAGACTGATAGAGCTTTTAGATGTTCCCTTAAATTCTTCTTGAAAATGCTAGCTTTGAAAACAAAATCAATTCCCATGTCATTTGCATTATTGATCAGCACAGGCCAAAATAAGAAAATGAATACTTAGCCAATTGGGTTTTAATTTGGATTTCACAATAATGTTTTAGTGATGTCTTTCTTAAAGCAGCAGTACAATGTAAAAAAAATCTGCGCTTTTTCGACTGTTTATTCCCTGTGCTCTGCTGAGCATGTACCTGGTACTCATTCCCGCCGGCAATGTACTATCACCCTGTAATGAGCTCAGTTACCCTTTGTTTTTGTTTACATTTCTGCCACCTGCTACATTGACAGCAACAGTACTAGATAGCAGCCGCCATATTTTCTGTGGCATTACAACAATCATAGCGGATCACTTCCTGGTTAGGTAATACTGCTGCTTTAAAGATTTTGGATTTTGCACTTTTATTAATTTGCTATTTAGCACTGTTGGTATCCTTGTATTTAAGATCTCTTGCATAAGAAAGTCAAGACTGAATATTGATTTCTAAACTTTGGAGGTAAAATTCCAGAGTTTTAATAAAGATTGCAGTGATGTTTCTTTTTCTTTTATGTTGTTGAAAGCGACCTCATACTTATGAAAATTTGTGTGTGTTAAGTTATTCAGTAAAACAGAGTTATATTCTAATGTTGGAAGGAGGACCTTGTTCCCTGCAGTCTCTTTAACATATGTGATTATATTGTTTCTGGTTTCTATTTAAGTAACCTGATTTATTAACTGTTTTTGTAATTTGTGTAATATGATCACCAAATAATAAAATTTGGTCTAACATAACTCTGAAGTAATTGAAGCATGGTACTTCCTCCAGTTCATATCCATTTAACTCTTTGCTTTGCATACTATTTCCTTTAATGACTGTGTTTATTTAGTTCCAACAAACGTTAGTTTTATTTTCTTGTTATTCATTAAAATTTTGTTTTCAGCAAACCAAGTTTGTTGTGCGTGGTACATGGGATGCATTTTTTTCTTCTAGGCCCACTCCTGTTCTTCTTGCACAGTAAAGAGTTGACCTTTACTGAAGAATAGGGCTGTGCAGAATGAGAAAATTCCAAATTCATGGAATTTCAATGACATTTTGTGAAATTTCATGGAATGTTGCTAGAATTTTGCAGATTGTTTTTAATTTAGCAATAACATGGCTGTTGTTTAAGCTAGAGCTCTGAAATTTGATACGTTCACACTTTGTGTGGAGAGCCATTCGCATGCCAAATATCATGAAATTTGGATGGATAGTTTCAAAAGTTATAGGTGCTCACATTCTGTCATTTTATTTTTCATGCAAAATGTCATGAACATTTTTATCTGCATATTCCTCAGCTGTCCATTGAGACAGAGATCTTAAATTTGGCATGATTCCTTGATTATAGGTGTTCTAACAATGTGCAAGATTTCATTACAATATGATGCATTGTCTCAAAATTATATCTGCTCAAAATCTCATTTAATGTTTTGTGGGAAAGATTGTGGAAAAAATTTATCTGCATATAACTCAGGCAACTTTGGAGCTAGACATGTATACATCAGCATGAATAGCCTTTTGTAATGATTATAGAATCATCTAAATATGGAGAGAATTGGATAAGAGATCTTTATGTTACAGGGGTTCAAAACTTAACTATATAAATATTTGCAAACTTTTGTGAGAACTCTCAAAAATGTGGATGTCTGTAACTTCTCTGCTCTTACAGGCATAGACGTAACATTCGCCATGCATGCGTATCCATGGTCCATGTATTAAAGTGTCTAACACAACTGGATAAATTGGTTTAGCAGTTTTAAATTTCAGTATAAACAAAAATTATTGGTAACATTTTCTCACATATTTATGGTGGCATATAGATGAAGCTTCCAGAATTCTTTTTGTGGAATTTAACATTAACAATGCATGTATAATTACTTCATTTGATAAGCTGGGCTAAGCTTTTTGCAGTCCCGCTGTTCCTCTCTGGGTGACTATCCCTCCATCTCTTTCGGCATAGCCAGATTGTCTCAGTAGAACTATTGATCCTACTGATATCCTCTTTGTTCTTTACAGTGACAAACTCCCTTAAAACATGAGCCATCTACTCCTTTTCCTATCGACCTACCCTGTTGGAATAGCTAGATTTCTTCATTCCTGCTGCCCCAGACATTGTCTCCCCCACTTCGTCTTTTTGAGTACCTCTAAGTCCCAGACATGTATGTACATCAGGCTCCCTGGATTATAGATTTGCTGGATGTAATCCTTAAATATCCTGCACTCAGGATGGAATTGTTAACACTCTGTGCTTCCATGCTCCAACCTGGGGTCTACCACTGCCGTGCTACACAGCTCAGCAGTCCATTTCTTGGTGAAACTGTGCATCTAACTCCTGAACCTGGTGACCCCCTGCACTACCTGCCTCTCATTCACCTATCCTTTAATAAGAATCCCCCAGATAAGGCTGAGTGAAACTAGCAAATTCCAGTGTTACAGAATTTGTCATGAAAGCCTACAATTTTCATAAACACTCATGGGATTTGACTTTAAGTACAGCTGTTATTTTGCAGTTTCTGGCAGCAAGAAAGTAATAAAATTGACATAAACACAGTCTCCTTGTAAGGTCTAAGAACCTGTCAAATTTATTGGCATTGCATTCTCTAGTTTTAAAGTTTATGGGGTTTATAAATTTGTAGTTTACGTTCTTGCAAAATTTTATTTTTAAATGTTGTGAAAGTTTGACTACTTTTAATTCAATCCCATTTAAAGCTGCAGATATTATCTTTTTCAGAAATGACCATGTGGTGTAGTAGTTTAAATGTTTCAACTCTGGTTAAATATGGATATGTTGTTTTAAAATTAGAGGGAAATAGCTGAAATTTGAATTTTGGCAACATGTTTGGCAGGCTATAACTCATATTTGAAGCTAGAAGTCTGAAACTATGTACTTATACAAATGTAGTGATAACCTGTATACCTGTCAAATTTTATAACATTTCAATGAATACTATCAAAATTATGCTAAAATTACAGAGATCTAAATTATGGCAAAATGTATGGCAATCTATAACTCAGCTCCCATTGAAGCTTGAGACTTAAAATGTGGTACATATACCCATGCTGGCTGCTTCTCTAAATCCAGACATTGTGGAGAAATGTTGCTAAGAAATTTTAACATGATCTCAAAATACTGTAACTGAAAATTAAATTTTGATTCAATGTTTGGCCACCCATAGCTTCACCCCCTTTCAACCTACAACTCTGAAATGTGGTACACTTTTGTAAATCATTAGGTACTGTTTACATGCATTCTAAATGGTGTTATTTGGATGTACACATTTAAAATTATAGTGAAATACCTGAAATTTAAAATTTGGCAAAATTACGCAGACGGTTCGTGAAAAGTTCTTGAAATTCTATGGAATTTGAATGGTCATTCTGCAGGCATTCTGTAGATGGAATTTTATATTCCACACAGCTCTACTGGAGAAGAGTTCCCATCACTGGATCATTATCAGCAGAGCGTTCGGTGACACCTGTGGATCTCCTTCGTACCGGGTCATGTTGTCATATGGACAATGTCACAGGGCAAAACTGCACAACAGTAACAATGTGAGTTCCCAAATTGCCCCCCCCCCGAAAACAATTTCCTTGTTTTCATTCCTTGGTTGCTGTTTTAACAGCGCAGTATAGTGCTACACTGTTTTCGTATGCGACAACATGACCCAGTGCCAATTTCCTTGGAAGGTTTATTAAGAAAGGTGAAGAGATCATCATGTTGTTTTTTTTTAATCCAATGTTTGTAATGTTTGTTTTTTTAAACTTAACTACAGTCTTTAACTTTGTTTGGGGTTTTCTGTAAAAATGGTTACATTGGATTTAATGGGCAACCTAAATAAACAAACTCTGGTCAGAGTCAATATGGGTGCTAATGCATTAACCTGATAAAGAATATAGAATAATGTGTGGCTTAGTTGTAATTTACTTGTATAACTGTGATATAAAAATCCCACATTTACTGGATAACAAGAAAAAGTTTGTGGAGCATGGATTGTGCTATCCTCTGGGAACTACTTCAAATGGTGAGGGTGGGGGGAAGCAGCTGGTAAGGTTGTCCACCACTGGCGGCACTCATCTTGAAGTGGTCAGGTCATAGAAATATCTCAGTGTCTCACTTGACCAAGAAATGACATTTGGCCCCATAAGGATGCTGTATCCAGATCTCTAACTCAGAAGGAGGAGGCTCATACTTGGCTGCTAATGTTATGGTATATTGCATATATCTTTTTATCCAGTAAATGGGCTTCTGTAAAAAAATGTGTGCACCAATTTAAACCATTTAAAATAATATCCTAAAAATGAAAATGAATTGCTTTACTTCTTCATTCAGATTCTCCAGGAGTATTCACTTCAAACTCCCTTATGTGCAACTGTGTTTCATCCTCCATGTAAAGCATATAAATGGCCAGGTATGATCCTCTTGCACTTCGTTAATGACTTGTTAAATGGGGTAAGAGTATGCTCCTGGATTGTGGTAACAGACATGGTGGTGCAGACTGTGGGGTAAAGGTGAACCACACTGGGTGCTATCAATTTATGCAATGTTAAGGAGAAAACCTAGAAATTGTTTCTTTATTTTCACTTGTTTAGAAATCAACTGGTAGAAAAAATCTATGATTTAACAAATTATAGTACAGCCAGTCAGTGAGTATCATGTGTTGACCAAAGTGCCCCTAGGCTTAATTGTATGTAACTAGTATTACACATAAGTTTTTTTGAAATTGCTATTTATTCCCCTACATCCTGCCGACCCCGACCCTTTGGGGCCACCAAGGAGTCATCCACCTGCCTCCCGCTCTATCCAAACCTACCTTCTGGACCCCATGGAGCTGCAGCTTGCCCCCAGAGTGGGGATGAGGTGGGGCAGCAAACACCCCATAATTCTACCTTTCATCGGTCCATAGGTGGCTGGGTGAGTGGGGGCACACTGGAGGCATGCTCCAGGCAGTCCTTCATCCCAGAGTCGGCAGGCATTTTCCATTTACTCCCCCTCACACAGTGTGTCCCCTGATGTCAGGGAACTATGAGCCAATGTCCACTGCATGTCTTGACTGCCCTTCCCTCCAAGCTGGGCTTGCTGTACCCCGAGCCTCCACTCGGGGTCAGGCAAGTTGTGGGCATTGGCCCCCCGGAGAAGGTGAGCTGTCATGGGACATTCAAGCTCTTCTCCCCTGGCCAGCCCTCCAACGATCCGAGTCTGCTCCTGAACCTGGGTTGCTGGCGTCGCGAGCAGAAATCCAACCACTGCACCGATGGGCCAGCAGTGTTATATATAATTTGTCATACTTGTGGTATTTTATTTTTTAGATTTGGAAAACTGTACTCCTGAAGAAGCCCAGTATAATTGGGTGAAACTTTGAGTAGCACACCCTTTGACTTTTGAATAAAATCATATCTGAGTTACAGCTTTGGCACTGAAGTTTTAATGAGCAACCCTCCTTCCCCAGAAGTGATAGCTAATCACTGGGATAGACAGAGTGAACATGCATCCAGGTAGGAGGCTGCATTTGGATACTAGGTCAGATGAGACCATCCCATGAACTAGCTCTGCTATGCAGCCATAGAAAGGAAGGGTAGACAGAAAACACCCAACAGTTCCCCTGTAGTTCATTGGCTATTCATCTCTTATTGCAGTACTGTTCCCAGGAGAGAACAGCAAGAGCAGCTGGGAGGGTTTCTCTCCAGCAGAGTACCAGCGTATGTTCTGTATCTGTCCAACTGACTCAGTGCTGGGGATGAGAGAGAAAACCTGAGGTACATTTAGGAGCAGCTGAGGCTGGAACTACTGCTGTATCTAAAGCTGCATAACTTGTTGGAAAGCAGGCACAGTCAGGGCTGCCAGCATCTCTACAGTAGCTGCAATGCAGTAGTGTTGTTCAGTTTTACCCATAGCTGCTATAATTATTATATTGAGTTTATGGCTTATGTTTGGCTCTTGCAGTCATCATGCTACTGGGTGACAATCTTACACTGCAGTTGCTGCTAGCTGTACCTTTAATGATCATGCCACTTGGTAAAGGGACAGTTGTCACCACCAACATAGAAACATAGAATTTGACAGCAGATAAGGACCGCTTGGCCCACCTAGTCTGCCCATTTTCCTACCTAACAGATAAGCTGCAGATTCTAATTAAGCAACAGCTTACTTCCTCCTACCCCCACTAGGACTGCCTTATATCAGTCCCAGGCATTTTTGAATTCCCCCACTGTTCTTGATTCCACAGCCTCCTCTGGGAGGCTGTTCCATGCATCCACAACCCTCTCCATGAAAAAATACTTCCTCATATTACCGCTGAGCTATCCCCCCTCTATCTTCAAATTGTGCCCCCTTGTTCTTGCACATCTCTTTTTCTGAAAGATGCTACCCTCTTGGACTTTGTTGATTCTCTTGAGGTACTTGAGAGTTTCTATCATGTTCCCTCTCTCCCTTCTTTCCTCAAGGGTATACATATTAAGCTCCTTTAGTCTTTCTTCGTATGTCTTCTGGTGCAGACCCTGCACCATTTTGGTTGCCCTCCTCTGGACAGCCTCCACTCTGTCTGTGTCTTTGCGGAGATGGGGTCTCCAGAACTGCACACAGTACTCCAGATGGAGTCTCACCAACTGTCTGTACAGAGGGATAACAACTTCTTGTTTTCTACTATTGATGCCTCTCCCTATGCTTCCCAGTATCCCCCCAGCCTTCCTTACTGCCTTCTCACATTGCTTGCCCAGGTTTAGGTCATCTGATATAATTACCCCCAGGTCCCTTACCGTTTTTACTGTTGTCAGTATCTCACCCCCCATTGTGTACTCTTGCCCTGGGTTTTTGTTTCCCAGGTGCATTACCTTGCACTTCTTTGCATTGAATCTGAGTTGCCATACATTTGACCATTCCTCCAACCTTGCCAAGTCCCTTCTCATCCTTTCCACTTCATCTTGTGTATCAACCCTGTTGCAGATCTTTGTGTCATCTGCAAGGAGACATACTTTTCCTTCCAGTTCCTCTGCAATGTCACTTATAAAGACATTAAAAAGGACCTGTTCCAGTACTGAACCCTGCGGTACCCTGCTAGTAACCCTCCTTTCTGCACTGTGGACTCCATTTACTACTACCTTTTGCGTCCTGTTGTCTAGCCAATTTTTGATCCAGGCTACCACCTTGGGACCCACTCCAAGGCTGGCTAACTTGTGTATTAATCTTTTGTGTGGGACTGTATCAAATGCCTTGCTAAAATCTAGGAAGGTCATGTCCACAGCCCCTCCCTGGTCTACTACTTTGGTCAACCAGTCAAAGAAATCTATTAGATTCATCTGACATGACCTTCCCCTCGTGAATCCATGCTGCCTTGGGTCTTGTGCCCCACTGGCCTCTAGGTACTCAACAATTCTTTCCTTCAGAAGTGATTCCATCATTTTCTCTACCACTGAGGTCAAACTAACTGGGCTGTAGTTTCCTGCCTCTGTCCTGCTCCCACTTTTGTGAAGAGGAATCACATCCACCCTCCTCCAGTCCTCAGGCACCATCCCATCCTCCCATGATTTGTTAAAGAGAGTAGTCAGCGGTGTCACTAGTTCTACCCTTAGTTCTTTTAGAATTCTTGGGTGAATCCCATCAGGCCCCATTGCTTTGTCCACCTTCAATTTTATTAGTTCTTTCAGAACCCTTTCTTCTGTAAATGGACTGGTATTGACCCCCATCTTCAGAGTGTTTCTCTTGCTTGGTTTAGGTACCTCTCCCTCCTATTCCTTTGTGAATACTGATCAGAAATAGTCATTCAGTATCCCTGCTTTTTCACTGTCACCCTCTGCCCACATTCCCTCCCATTTATTAAGTCTCAGTATCCCTCCTTTGGACTTTCTTCACTCCCTAATGTACCTATAAAAGGTCTTATCCCCCTTCTTAACAGAGTTGGCTATTCTTTCCTCAGTTTGGGCCTTTGCTATTCTGACTGCCTTCCCTGCCTCTTTCTGCTTTAACTGATAAAGTTATCTGTCCTGCTCCTTCTGTGTTTCCTTATATTTCCTGAATGCTATCCTTTTCTCCTTAACCTTCCCTGCCACCTCTTTTGAGAACCATAACGGGTTGTTCCTTCATTGTGTTTTGTTGATTTGCTTTACACAAAGGCTTGTTGCCTCTGTGATGGCTGTTTTGATTACTCCCCATTGTTCCTCCACCCCTCCTTCGTACCTGCTTGCTAGTGCTTTTCTGAGGCACTCTCCTATTTTCTCAAAGTCAGCCCTTCTAAAGTCCAATACTCTTGCTTTTATATGGCTTGATTGTATGGCTGTATTTATCATGAACCACACTGTTTGGTGTTTGCTTGTTCCCAGATGGCTACCCACTTCTAAATCTGAGATTCTTTCTCCGTCCCCATTTGAGAGTACCAGATCTAAGATTGCTCCCTCCTGAGTGGATTTCAATACTAGCTGGCTGAGGCATGCCCCTTGTAGGGCATCAAGAATGACCCTGATGTTGGATGTGCCTGCAGCAGAGATGCTCCAGTTAACATCTGGCATATTCAGGTCCCCCAGCAACAATATCTCTCCTTTTTCTGCCATTCTAAGGATGCCTTCTATCATTTCCTTGTCCATTCCCTCCCCTTGAGATGGGGGTCTGTGTACAACCCCCATGCAGATTGTGGTGCCATTTTCTGGCTCCAGGGTGACCTAGAGTGCCTCATCTGCTCCCTGTTTACTCTTTAGTTCTGTTGCTTTGATCCCTTCCTTTATGTAGAGAGCTACTCCTCCTCCTCTTTTACCCTCCCTGTCCCTCCTGTAGATTGTGTATCCTGGTATGTTGACATCCCAGTTATGGTTCTCTGTGTACCATGTTTCTGTGACTGCCACAATATCTAGGCAACCCTCTTCCATCAAGGCCACTAGTTCAGGGAGCTTGTTACACAGACTACAGGCATTGGTACTCATTACCCTCCACTTTTTAATGGCCTTACCCCTTTTAGCCCCATCCCTGTCCTTACTGCCTTTTCCTTTTTTTTACATTTACCTCTGTCCTGCTCCCTAATGACTTCTCTACCTTGGTGCTTACTTCACTAATTACCTTGTTTTGTGGGGGGAGGCTGGGATTTCCCTGCTCCTTTTCAGTGCTTCCCCCCTTGGCTAGTTTAAATACTTGCCAATGAAGCATTTAAACTCTCACCTAGAATTCTGGCTCCCCCCTCTGGACAGATACTGACCATCACATCAGTATAGGTCTGCATCCCTCCATGTGGCTCCCCAGTTTCCAGTTAAGCCAAAACCCTGAGCTCCACACCAGTTTTTCAACCATTCATTGAATTCCCTGGTGAGGAGTACCCTAGCATCACCCTTGCCATAGACAGACAGCACCTCCAAGAAGGTTACCGTATGCGCTACTTGTCTAAGGCCCCTCCCCAACTCTACAGACTCCTCTTGCACTGCTCTGATACCATTCCTAGCCAGGTAATTTGTCCTTAGGTGGACAATGACATCCATCTCCCTCCCTCGTGCAGCTGTACCCATGATCCTGAGGATTCACTTCCTTTCCCTCAAAGCCGTGGTGCCAGGCAGGCACCTCACCTCCCTCTCCCCTTCCTCCCCCACATCTAAGCCCCTAATGATTGAGTCTCCCACCATGAGTTGTTTCCTTCCCCTGTGGAGTCCCATGCCACCCTCCTGTGGGTCTCCTTTGTGAAGGTTCCCAGCATCCTCCTTGGTCTCCACTGCAAGTGGCTCCATAGAGGAACCACTATCCACCGGAAGACAGCATGAATTGTGGAGAGGTACAGCTGGAGGGATGCAACTCTGTTCCACCACCATCTCCCTCCCTGAGCCCATCCTGGTCCAGACTCTCCTCTTTCTTGGCAACCTCTGCGGTAGTGGCATTGGCACTGGTGGTCCCTGGCTGGGGGAGGAGGGGAGGTTTCACGAATTCTAGCCAGGTCAGCTTGGAGAAAGGTAACCTCCTCCCTCAGACCAGAGAGGTGCCTGTAAATAGGGCAGCACTGCAGCCTCCAGAATGTCTCCCGGAACACTACCGGCCCATAGCCATTGCACTGCACCACTTCTATCATGTCTTATTTTGTGTCCCCTCTCCTGTTTCTCTGTATGCTTACTCTTTCCTCTCCTTACAACTCTCACCTTCCTGTTCTGGGACAGCAACTTCCCATATTCTTCAGTAGCCTCCTTCTTCTTTGCTCAGTGTCAAACCACCAGCAGCTGGGGGGAAGGGAGAGTGAGCTACTTTTTTCCTTTAAGGTTGATAAAACTAATGTTTCTCTATTATCTTTCCCTTCCTACTGCCAAACAGGAAGTTCCCGTTGTCAGTCAAATCCAGTGGCTGTAAAAGTAGAACTGGCTTAGGGTGGGTGGGTGGGTGGATGGGCGGGATGGAGGGCAATTAGTAAGAAAAAGGCTAGCAACAGGAAGTTGTAGTAGAGTCACCTGCTTTTATATTGTCTAAGCCACACCCCAATTAAGCTCACTCTCCTCCTACTGATTTAGCAAAATAAGTTGATCGGTACCCTTCCAGCACAGAACACACACTGACTTTCTTTCTTTTCTTTTTTTTAACCCTAAATAAGACCCTTTCTACTTCTAATAAAGTATCTGTCTGCTTAATCTCAACAGACACTGACTCCTGCTGAGATAGAAGTGTTAAATTAGTAAGAAAATTGTAGCTTTTTTCAGTTAGCTGCTTTCTGCTCTACAAGCAAGATTTCTAGCAACAGCCACCAAGAAAAGGAAGTGTTTGTAAGGGCCAGAAGTGATTTGTATGACCACGATGTGTGGTCGTACTATACTGTATGACTGACAAACAACAATGAGGGGGAGAATTATGCTTCTTTAACAAGCAACTACTGTGCATGAACTTTCTGTGCTGGTGAGCGTTACTTTCTTTGCTTGTAAGCATTGGGTGGATTTCATTTTCATTTCATTTTTATTTTTTATACTTGTTAGCAAGATGAGCATTACTGCACATTTTCACAAGTGACAAGTTTTACATAAACAACAAGTTACTGGTTGACATTAAAATACATAGAGTAAATTCACAAGCAATTGATAAGAAGCACTGAATAAAAACATACAGTACTTGAACAAGTCTTTCATTTAAGTTAAGTTACAAGTACAGTCATGTATGGTATCAAGCCATGATTCAATCTATTTTAAAAAGTGAATCTGGGGGAGAGAGAGATGGCTCCAACTGTGACCGTTAAAAAACATGGCACCTCCAGTTTTAATGCACAACACCCCAGGCCAGGACAACAATACCAAGCCTTAGCTTCAGCTCATGCTCCCTGTTACTGCCACTCCCCATATTCTGTGTTAGCACTATAGCATCCCTGCACAGCATAAGTCTCTTGACAGTTTTTGCAATGCAACAAGTGAGACGATCACTGCAGCTTCAGTAACAGTTGTGAGGCTAGTTCAGTTATTATTATTAGTGCAAGGAAACATAACTAATACTTAGCAGGAGGTGGATCCTACTCATCCATAGCAGATATTGACCAAGTCTGAAGCACTGAAACTTTTTCGCAAACCTCCTTTGGCAGGTAGTCCACCCATCAGTAAGAGACCCAAGGAAAAAAAAAACTTCACAATTCCATCCACTCATGGTTTTTCAGTGGGAAAACAATCTAGATGTTTGACATTGGTTGGGTTTTTCTCTGTTGAGCCATCAGGGAAAGAGAAGTGAATGGAATGCTTGGTGAGTGTTTTCCTTTCTACGTGGAGCCGACAGGAAGCAATCGGGAGGCCAGTGGGACTATTCTATGGAATGGAGGATGGGGTGGGAGAAACATTTCAGTGCATCAGACACGGCCAACACCTGCTATGGGTGAGTGGGATCCAGCTCATGATGGTAACAGTGATATTTCTAGGTGGGGTGGAGAGAGAGACAGAGAGAGAGAGAGAGAGAGAGAGAGAGACAGAGAGAGAGAGAGAGAGAGAGAGAGAGACAGAGAGAGAGACAGAGAGACAGAGAGACAGAGAGAGAGAGAGAGAGAGAGACAGAGAGAGAGAGACAGAGAGAGAGACAGAGAGAGAGAGTGCAATGATTAACACATTGTGTGCTTAAACTCCACTGGGCCCAGTGCAGAGCAAACATTATGTGATGCATTCGGTATCAGGTCACGCCTTTCCAGAGCCCCTGTTTTCTCTCCTCCATTAGCAATATGTCAGTTTAGCTCTCACTATGCAGCTGTAAAAAATGGGTGCTGTGGCACGCCCTGTGAGAGTCAATGAGGGGGATGGGTACCTGGTGACAAAAAGGGAAAGAAGTGGAAAACTCAAAAGTTATGAAATCAGTTCAAACAACCCAAATGCTTTAAATGGTCCACTGAAGAGGGCATCATAACTACCATCCTGAAATCCCCACCAATAATTATTATATAAGTTTACATGTGATTGGAGAGATGCCGCTTATGGTGTGATCATCATCTCATTTACTGCAGTTAGGGTGAGATGACTGCAAAATCAAGCTAAGTAGCTCTGTCTTCCCAAGCGGTACAGGATGGCACTCTTATGCCACAGCAGATATCTCGTAGAACACATATTAACCTTTTATAAACCCTTTCTTAGCCACAGTGATTTATAAGATGTTTTAAAATCTGTTTGTTATTTTAAAAACACCTATAATGCCCACTTCTGAAGAGGAATACTCCTCCACTTAACACTGCCACACAAGACAGCTGTATGCAGGCTAAGATATCCTGTGATTTCAGTGCTAAGTGGCTGAAATCACATGTTTATAATGACAGTTTTGTTTTTTATTTTACTCTAAAAAAAATATTATTTCTCTGAAATGAATCCTCTTCTTCTGATGGAACAGTGGACCCAGGGGAGTCCAAGGCACCTTTTGCTCCTGTAACAGTCCCATCAAGCATCCCCCTCCCAGTGTGCAATGGTCGGACTGAGAGAGGGCTGCTTCAACAGGCAAGTGATCTGTACTTCTTCTTGCTCTGAACTGTTAAAACAACAGCTTTCACAATACCCTGCAAATTGAATCTCAGTATTGCTATTGTGCAAGCAATTTGTAGTGTCAGTGGCTCAGTAGGTAGCACACTCGCCTCTGAGTCTGGGAGATCAGAGGGCTGTGGGTTCAGTTCCCACATCTGGCACTTGGGTTATATCCCAGTACTGACACTGTAGTGCAGCATGAGAGGGGTGCTGCACTTCTGAGGTGCCATCTTTTGGATGAGATGTTAAACCGAGGTCCCATCTGCCTAGATTGGTGGTAGTTCAGGTGGATGTTAAAGATCCCATGGCACTTATTGAAAAGAGTAGGGGAATTGTTTATTGCAAAAACCAAAGACCATCAATACAAATACTCAATGGAAACAAATTGAAAGTAAAACTGGAAATAAAGCATCACTATACAAATTTCTGATACAAAACAAAGCAATATAAATAAAGAAAAGAAAAAATAACTACAACAAAACATTTCAAAGCCAATAAACATGTTTCCAGTATTCAAAAAATAATGAACTTCGGAATATAGCGGTATTCAAAATCTTTTGTATCCGTAAAAGCCCGTCTCAATTTGACTGATCACTACCCTAGGTAAAATACAGGTATGTTGTATAGAAAGAACATCATTAACGCAAAGATAAAACTTGATACAAGCAAAAATTACATGAAGAGTGCTGGGATGAAAGCGAGAAAAATATCCTGAATATTCTCCTAAAACCAAACATTCATATGTAATCTGGCATGCTATTCCGCACCCCATTTCTCAGACAAAGCAGACCAAAACTGTACTGTATGTGGACAATTGTGGAAAAAGTGAGTCTGGGTTTCTTCTATACCCACGCATTCAATGCGGATGCAGTTTCTTTCTGTTAAAGCTTTATGTTTTAAATTTCCCTTAACCCCAAGCTTCCCATGGCAACTTAACCACGTAATATACCACTTCCGAGCTGGAATCCTCCCATCCGTAATAACTTTAAGAGCTAGTGGTACTTTCAAGGGGCTACACCTGGGAAAATCCACCTGAACAAAAAAATTCTGGGACATCATATATTGATAAAGACCTTTCCGAGTAAGCTGAAAAACCTCATCTTTAACCACCCTCCACGCACGAAGCTTAGTTGCCACTATTGGCAAAAAAGAGGGAACTTTGTAATTAATTTTACAATAGGTGCTAAAGTAGACCACTTTGAGAAGAAATCCTGGAGAAGCCATAGTCCAGGCATCCATGGATGACAGGTTGCGATCGACCGTTCTTGTAAAGTAGTTTAATAAAAAAAGAAAATAAAAGACTACCGGGTTAATCATCCTAGACCTCCCGCCTTAAATGAAAGATAGGTAAAATCCCGTTTGACTGGGTTCAATCTGCTACCCCACACCATTTGAAAAAAAATACTAAACAAACGGGTCTTCTGATTCCTAGGTAAAGGAAAAACTGAACTCAAATAAAGAAATAAGGGAAGTAAACATTTTTTAATGATTAATACACCTTTCTGTTTAGAAAATGACCAGTTTTTCCACAATTGTACTTTCTTTTCTCCTATTTCAATACGTGATTGCCAATTAATATAATTTAAATCTCCAGAACCAAAAAAACATCCTAGAATCTTGATGGTCCCCGAAGAAACAGTTATTTGTCCAATCATGGAAACAGAAACCCCCGTTGCCTAAAAAAAACCCAGCACTTTTCTCATAATTTACGGATGTTCCCGAAATACAACCAAAACGTTCCACTATATGTAATGTGGCTAGTCCTTCTGTTACATCCTTGAGCATGAAACACATATCATCCGCATATACCGCTGAACACTGAGGTGGAACCTCTAGAGACGGAGTTAAGCCTCAAATGTGTGGATGATGAAGGATTTCCAGAACCAAAGGATCCAAAACAAAGGTGTATAGTAAGGGACTGAGTGGACAACCCTGGTGCACTCCTCTAAAAAAGTCAATCCCTTCCCCCACCAAACAATTTACAATCGGGAAGTTGTGAGCGTTGTTATATAAAAGTGCCACCCAGGTTCTTGTTTTAACAGAAAACCCATATCGTCGGAGAACATCGAATAAAAACCCGTGTGCCACCTTATCAAAGGCTTTTGCCTGATCCAGAGAAAGTAAATACCCTGAAAGTTTTCCTAAGTGCCCAAACTCACACACGTTCCATAATAGAGTCAAATTCTGCTGAACATGTCTCCGTGGGATAGAACATGTCTGCACCGGGTGTACTAAAAAGGGAGCAACCTGTTGAAGCCGATGACACAAGATGGCCGAAAAAATTTTGTAATCTGTATTTAATAAACAGATTGGTCTCCAATTCTCAATATGGTGCTTAACCCCTTTTTTAAATAAAAAAAACGTCAAAGCATCCGAAAAAAACTGGCTGGTATCCGTGAAGAATCCAGAATCTCATTAAAAACTGAAGTCAGGATGACACTGATGTCATCTGCCATGAGCTTGTATAGTTCATTAATTAAACCATCTGGACCAGGTGATATTCTGGATTTTAAGTGTGCTATTTCTGATTTAACCTTGGCCAGTGTTATTGGAGCATCTCGAATAAGAGAGTCAGAGGTAGTTATGGTAGGTGGATGAAAAGTAAACAAATCCTCCCATAAAATGGTGGACTGAAAAACTGTACCATGTTGGGATCGCAAAAAGTTCCCTGCTATATGTAGCATGTCGGTGTCTGCAGTGCGTAGAACCCCTTGAAAATCATAAAGACCCTCCATAAGTTTACTATCCAAAGCTTGCTTGCATGCTGAATAAGGATCTGAACTTGGTGAAGACTTAAGCCCATAGGATAAGTCTCCATGAATTTTGCATGCCTTGCCATAATTGTAATTCCTCATACTTTGTCTAAGTATAGTCAATTGTTCCTCAACAAAATCATCAGAAACTGAAGACCGTGACAGTAGTTTATAGAACTGTGCTCTGAGTTTTAAGTAGTCAAGGTAATCTGCGGACTGGGTAGCACAATGATGTGTCTTTGAGGCCCGCAGAAATTCCATTTTAGTGTCCATCCACCAATCCCCCCAGGAATCATACATCTCAACTACCGAACACCGATTATCAAAAACCTGAAATAAACATATCTGATAGCGCTCAGTGGCAAGGATTGTTGGGTTTAGTTTCCACCTAGCCGGCAAGGCCGGAAAAGCCGGTGGAATCTTAGTTAAAGAAAATTTTGCTTGTAACAAGAAATGCTCCAAGAATTCACATGGGGCCAAAAAAAAAGAATAAGGTAACAAAAATCTGGAAGAAAAAATAAAATCAATCCGTGTTGCAAGATTACTACGTTTATAAGTGAATCCTGGATTTGAATTTAATGTTCTATAAACATCTGTCAAGGATGCCGTCGACAATAATTTAAACAAGGCATGAGAATCACAATATATCTTACGTTGTGTGTGATCTTTAAATTTAATATCCAATCCACAATTGAAATCCCCAGAATGACAAGCCTAGGGGTAGACAAATATTGTTGTATGTCAGAAAATAAAGCAACCCTGGCTGATTTAACCTGAGGTGCATAAACATTAATGACCCAGAGAAAAAACCCTCAGCAAACACAGTCTAGGAGTAGGGCCCACCTGGGACTATGTCAACCAAGCCAGTAACTTAAATGAAAGGATGACAAAATAATACCCTACTCCATCTGCAACGTCTGAGCCAAAGGACCAAAAGAGGGTCCTGCACCACAATTTTTTGGTGTAATTAACATCAGTAAGGGTAGAAAAATGTGTCTCCTGCAGAAAAATAATATCTTCAGGTAAGGTTTTACAAAAGGGCAAAAGCCCTAGATGTTTTTTTTGAATTCTTGAGGCTGCAAGAATTCAAGGAAGCTATTGACAAAAAAGCCAGTGCGCATTAACTAAGTTTTGCCTTTTTTTCATTTTCATCCCGACTTCTTTTTAGATGCTAAGAATTCGGGTCCTCCCTCCTCATCACACTCCATCCCAGATAAGACCCCTGAGGCAACTGATAAATCAGATTCAGAGTCTCCTTCTACGTCCTGCAGAACCTGAAAAGTATTATGCGTAGTAGTAAGGGGCGGTAAAACAAGCTTTTTGGCATGGGATTGTGTCACTCGTTTTGGATCAGGCGCCTGAAACTCCGAGGCAGATGGGGGGGCAGTTACGAGCACCAGAGGGTCAATGCACTCCTGACCTTCCTGTGGGTGGACAACAACAGGAGGTATACCAGAAGAATCAGATGCATCTCCCGTAGGGGGGAGGTGAACCCATGTGATCTGGACCAGGAGGATTGGGGTCAGTGAAGGCTGCTTCCTCTGTAGTTGGCCTAAAGCGGCCTTGTGCATCCGAAATCAAGGTTTCTTTATCTAACCCACCAGAATTGTTCTGGCCAGCATATGGACATTGATGGTATGCATGAGCCTGGGTATCACACAAATTACAGCGAAAAACATTGCGACATGTGTAACTGTCATGATCTAATTCCCCACATAAGGCACATTTGATTTTGTCACAAGCACTGCTAAGGTGACGTGGGCTTCCACATTTGTAACATGCCTTGGGTTGACCAGGGTAAAAGCAGACACCTCGATCCCTACCCAGGAAAAAAATGTTTGGAATATGTTGCACCAAATCCCCCACAATATGCAATTTTATTTTAAACCTCCAACCACCTGTCCAAATGCCCTCCCCATCAATGACAGGTTCAGGAGTACCCAGGACAGTACATTTACTTTCAAGCCCATACAAAATATCCCCCCACATTTACCCCTTCATTTTGAAACATAACATGAACAGTTTTAAACAGTGGTTTTGTAATAGGAAGTGCCCAAAATGGAGTCCACAAAGGGGTTGTTTTGAGGGAATCATATTTTTGCCAGAATTTATCAAGTCCTACAAAGGATTTGAAATTGATATCAAATGTTTCTTCCCCTCAAATGTTAATAAGGGCATAGATATCTGATGCTTGGAAATTCATCGATCCCTTGAGTAGCCTGCCGGCCACGAAGAAACGGTCAGGTGGTTCCGGAAGCCCCCCCGTACCTAAGGCGGACAGCGTTCTGTCTGGGGGCTTGTTCCAAACGATTGTTATGAAATAGGTCTGAAAAGCAAGGACCTTTATTAAATTGTTCCCTCCAAGGGGAGGAAGGGGGGGGACCACCCGATGACCCAGAAGCAGCCACAGAGTCTGTCCCAACATGAAAAAAAGGCTCACCACCAGCAGCACTACCTGTCTCCATCTGCACCTCATATGGTTGCACTGGCCCTGGAGACTCCTGAGCAGCCATGCCCTCTGGTGAAAAAGTGAGCCATTCAGCATCTGGAATCCATTTACCATCTTTTCTCATCCAGCCTGCATTGAGCAGGGCAGTCTCCTTGCTCCAGTCCCTGGCTGGAAAGCTCTCCGATGTCGCCTTTAACTTCTGCATAGCTCCATGTTCCTCCTCTGGTTGGAAAGGCATCCTAGCCACACCAGGAACTAGCAAACCCTCCTCCTCCACAATCAGAGGTTCTGTGCACCGCTCGCCATCCTGCAAATCATCCAGGCCACCAACTTCCTGATTCTGAACTGCAACAGCATCCATAAGCTCCATGTTGTGTTTTGTTATGGCTTCTGCCTCTCCCATAGCGCGGTATTCTCTGCGGCTTTCTTGAAAGTGCTCCTGTGGTGTGCATACAGCAGAACTCTTCACCACTCCATTCTCAGTCTCCATATCAGTAAGGATAGCTCCCCTGCCTTCCACAGAATTTCCACCACCTCCACCAGGATCTGGAACAGCAGCCATCTTGGAGTCACCAGCAAAAGGGTCCCCTCTGCTCACAGGAAGCAGAGTAGGGGAATTTCCCCAGTGTCCTGTCCAAATTTCCCTCATTCACTAAAAATACCACCAACAGCCTAATCTGGTTCAAGGTCAGTTGGCATTCATCTGTATCCCCCTCCCCCGGGTTGTACCTGAAAATAGGCAGGATTTGTCTAGTGCACTTACCTGGTCAACAAAAACTAAATAAATAAAATAAATAAATAAAATTCACTTGACATGCAGATGCGTGCAAATTCAACTATTTGCATCAGCAAATGACTTATTTACATCCTCAATACTTATGAATATTAGATCCTCTGCATTTTTGGCTAATGATCAATTAATCAGTTAATCAATCAAATGTATTGTTCGACAAAGGAGATTCATTACATGTGTTAAAATCATAACAATAGAAAATACAAATCAGTTTAATACAGTACAGTCCTACATTAAAAATTCGTGATTCACAATTATGTTCATTTAGAAAACAGAGGTTTTTGAAGCAAGACAATACAGTTTTTCTTACAGTGTTTGAATTTATATTTTTAGTACAAGGTTACGAATTTCAGTGCAAGAAGAGTCCAGTCTGACTTTCATACCTTAAAACTCTATGCAGAAAGAAAGCAGAGTGTAAACAAATATAAATGGGTTCAGGTCTGGCTACCTACATCCCCCATGTTTCTTTAATACAGTAATCTCCTCTCTCAGATAAAAATTTAAGACCAATGATCCTATATTATGGATCCATTAACGTTAGTGGTCAGAATGAACTCTAGATTGTTTCTTTTCCTTATTTGTTTAGCATACACAAGAAACATTGACAAATCGCTTGTAAGTTTCTGCGTTGAATATCAGATCAAGAAAATATCTGGTAGGTATGATATATGAAGCCAAGTACTTAGCAAAATGCTTCATTCTTATTTTTTTTTCATACTAAAGGCATTTCATTACCATGTGACGTAAATCTTCAGTTTCCTTTAAGTAACAATTACAGTTACTGAGAAGACATGATCTTTCTGGTACCTGGCAGATAACACATTGCTTGGTAACACCTCAAACCTGTATATAGTTAATATTTCTCTATGGGCTGGAGTTTGCATTACACATAAATAGTGTTTCAAAGAATGTTCCTGTGTAGTTTTAACCAACCAGTTTGAGACTTTGATTTTTTTTTAATTTTTGCTGATTCAGAGCTACAGTTATAGTTTTTGTATATTTTTCATGAAATATTTATAGACTGATCAACCCAGGCTTTTAATAAGTTAAAGCCATAGTTCTCCAATTGTTGATAAACATCTGATAGCCATTCTTCTTTATTTGTATTAAGGTAATTACTTTGTTCTCCGCAGACAGGATGCAATCAGTGTTCCCTGAGGGAGAGACACACTCTTAATCCAATAATTGATTATCCGAGTATGAGCTCTTTCCAGGAATGCTATCACACCCATATGGTTCTTAATAGGACATTTGAAGTAGATCTAGGGACCCCTAGCATTTTTTTGTATATAACATATTTATTATAGCTTCCAGTATCTAATGATCTAAGTAAGCAATAAGCCAGGATAGGGTGTGCATTAAATGACTGAGGATGCAGGGGCATACTAAGGTAGGAGGCCGAAGGTCAAGTGTCCTTCTGTCACCCCTTGGAAGTGCATTGTTAATTCTTTGATGCACACTTTTAAGAAGCTTATTGTACTAATAAAATAGTGCTCTTGTAGTGAAAAAATATATTTTAATGCATGGGCACTTGAGGTCTCTCTGCCAATAAAGTTTCTGGGTATTTTCTTGCCATTGTATAAAACACAACACACACTCTGTGTGGCAGCCGTATGGTCTAGTGGTTAGAACACATACTTGAGAAGCAGGATTCACAGGTTCAGAACTTAACTGAGTCAAATAATCACATGTCTACCTTGAACTAATCAATTAGGCTCCCACTGCTTCAATCCACTAAACAATAGAAATGAGTAGAAACAGGAACTCACTAAAATTGAATTGTTATTGCTCAACTGGGCTGTCCAGTAAGTAAATTATAATATAAAAAATAAACACACATGGTTCAGTTTTCATCAGATTCCCCAAGGGAGACAGCACAATAAAAATGTATACCAGAAAGACTGTCCTATGGAATCTGAAATAAGACATGCTATTGTCTTCCAGAATGGAAAACTGTAAACAGTGTTTCATGGATTAGGAAAGTTGACTTATAGGACATTATTTATGGAGCATCCGCACTAATCGTAAGATTATGTGCACGTCTCTCAACAATCCCAATGAGACCAAGAAGTATGGACACATCAGATAAAAGCCAATGAAGCAGCAAGAAATCCTGCATAAGCTAAAAAAAAGCTGACCAGCAGAGGAAGTATAAACATGAAGGAGACCGCCTTTTTATTATGACTTGCGGTGGGCAGCAGCTACCAATAAGCAAACAAAATCATGGCAGTGAACTGCCACTGTCATCTCAACCTTCCCCAGCCTGGGCTATATGTGTTTTTTGTTCCAGCACTTTGGACAGCCAGAAGTGGAAGTGAGTACACAACAATCTCCTGGCCACAGTTACACTGAGCATTCACTGGGGCATTTACAGTATGATTCCCTGCCTCCTTTGCAATTTAACACACACTTTTTTGTATGGCAAGCAACTGAATTGGGCGTAGCTGCCTAATGCTGTCACATGATTTACATGCTGTGTTAACAAGGAATACCCACCTCCATGCCCAGGTCCTCTCCTGGCACCCATTTCTGCCTGTTCCCGGAGGAGTAGGTTCAACCAGTCTCTTGTATCTCAAGCACTGAACTGGTTCCCTCTCAAAGCCTGCTTCCTCCATGATGACAGTGGAACATGTCTTTAAATAATTTAGCTTTTGGAGGATGGTAACAATTATCAAGCCCTCTAGTGGTGATCTGTTTCAGTCTCCTTTATTTGCAGTTAAACTTTTTTATTAATTTTTCATAAGATATATACAGACAAACCTCTTACAGTACAGTACAATGTGAGGATTTTTTTTTTAAAGAAATTGAGGCAGCATATAATAAGAACATTGCTACAATAATACAAGGAGCTTTTGGTTTAAAATATAGTAAACAATACAGGTCATGTAATTAGCATATACTTGACATTTGTAGTGAACTTAAAGCGGATAGTATGATTAGATACGGTTTATATTAAAATGTTACATAATTATATATGATGCTGCAAAAGGGAAAAAAGTACATTCGTAAAAGGATTGTGGAGTAATAAAGAATGATTGAGAACAGAGTATAGGAAAGAAAAGATATATAAGAAAGTTAAGAAGAGAGAGAGGGAAACTATAAAAAGGGAAAAAGGCGAGACTACAATGATGTATCAGTAAAAGGGGAAAATCTATATATTAAGTCCATACATTGGTGTTGGAAGATTTAGTTGATTCCAAAAAATTAAAAAAGCCCTGCCAACAATTGTTATATAACATGAGTCGGTCAGACAACATATATGTCATACGGTCCAGAGAGGCATATTGCAATAGTTGGTTAATGATACTGGGAAGGGTAGGGATTATGTTGGATCTCCAATGCATGAGGATTGTGCGTTTAACTTGAAGGAAGAGTATATTTAACCATCTGCTCTGCGAATATGAAATTTTATAAGAACGGTGATTAAAAATACCAAGAATGCAATGTTTAGGGTCTAGTGTAAAAGGTTGACCTACCACTTTCATTGCAAATCTGTGAGTACAGTGCCAAATCTTTGTATGAGGGACAGTGCCATAAGATATGCAATAAATCCCCATTGGGGGAACTGCAGCGCCAGCAATTGTTGTTGTTCAATAAACCCATTTTTTGTAATACAACAGGAGTTCTGTACCACAAATGAAGGATCTTGGTTTGAATGAGGGAACTGCGTTTATCATTAAAAGATTTGTGACAGGAGAGCCAACATCTGGACCATTGTGCATTGGTGATATTATATTGTAGCAAAGTACTCCATCTGTTTTTAGCATTGACAGAGTAGTCAGGAAGGATATCACAAATATCTTTGTAAACAGTGCTATTTAAATTGGATGTTGTTTTATCCATTTAGAGATGTGCTTATCATACAGAAATTGATAGAGAAGGGTGTGAGGTAAGAGTTGCATGCGTACGAAGCTGTAGATATTTCCAAAATCCTGATGGGAAAGATTCCATATGCCTCGTAGGTCGGTGTAAGATTTTAACTTTAATGACTTGGGTTCAAGTATATCCTGAAAAAGAGAATCCCTTATTTTTCCAGGTACGACAAAAATGGGTGATTATCAAGAGATATATGGTGGTTACCCCAGATGGGGTGTAAGCTATAAGGGTTTGGGGTTAGATTTAATATGCTTGTGAATGATTTTCCAATAGAATATAGAAGCAACTATGGTAGGGTGAGACTTTAAAGAAGAGGTAAGGGTGTTATAAAGGAAAGAAGTAGCCACATTACCAGGACATAAGGATGTTTCCATATTGACCCATAAAGGAGACTGGATGTTGGGTTTGTTAAACCATTTAATTGTTTGAGATGTCAGGAAAGCCCATAAGTAGGCTTGGAACCAAGGAAGGCCAAAGCCACCTTTGACCAATGGGATCTAAGTTTATTACGACTAAATCTAGGTATTTTGCCTTTCCAAATGAAGCTGCCAATAATTTTGTCTATTTTGGTAAGAAAACTAGAGGGAAGTATCAAAGGGATATTGGAAAATAGGTATAATATTTTAGGAGTTATTGACATTTTAATGGCGGAAATTTTACCATTAAAAGAAAGTTTAAGTAGCTTCCATCTATCAAGTCTTGTTTGAATACTGGTTTACAGAGGGGAAAGATTAGCATCCCATAATTTATTCAATGTCGGGGTGATCTGAATGCCAAGATAAGATATACCTTGGGGGGCCCAACGAAAGCCTAATGAGTTGTTCATCAGGGGACTACAAAGGTTATTCAGTGGTAGCGTTTCGGATTTGTTAAGGTTTAAAGCTAGTCCGGAGGTGGAGGAAGTCATTCAGTAGTTTAACTAAAGGTTGCCCAGAACTTTCGAGGTTTTCGAGTAAAATAAGGAGATCATCTGAATATGAGAGTGAAGTATAGTGAGAGTTACCAATAGTAATGCCTTTAATTGTACCGGATTGACGTAGGGACACAGAAAGAGGTTCCATGGCAAGTATAAACAATGAAGGCGATAAGGGGCATCCTTGTCTGGTGCCTCTTGCTAAGTAAAAGGAGGGGGACAAAATAGAGTTTGTGAGAACTCGAGCTGAAGGGGAGGTATACAATAATTGAATCCAAGCACAAAAATTATTTGTAAAGCCAAAATGAGATAGCACCTGATATAGATATTCCCAATTGAGAGAGTCAAATGCTTTCTCAAAGTCAATGGCTATTGCAGCTGCAGGGGTTTAAGAGTTTTGCTTTGTGAATTAAATTGAGTAATGAGCTAAGATGATCGGAACTGTTTCTATTTTTGATAAATCCTGATTGAGAAGTATGGATGAGTTTAGTCATTAAAGATTCTAAGCGGAGAGTTAATAATTTGGCAAAGATTTTTCCATCAGTATTAAGAAGTGAGATCGGTCTATAGTTTGAAGGAAGTAAAGGGTCTTTGTCTTTTTTTGGTAAGACTGTTATGATGGCTTCGGTCATTGTGCATGGGAGTTTCTTTATTAAGGTTGCTTCTTGGAATACATTGATTAATACAGGACAAAGAGTGTCAGATAGGGTTTTATAAAAATCAGTAGGGAACCCATCACTGCCAGGTGCTTTACCGTTTTTTAATGATGATAAAGCAGTTTGGATTTCCTGTAAAGTGATTGGTTTATCAAGTACAGCTTTGTCCTGAGGGGATAGGTGGGGTAGATTCAATTTTTCCAGAAAATGTTGTATTAGGTTGGGATTTGTAGTATTAGGTTGCAGTATAGTTGATGGTAAAAGGATTGCATAATCGATTGATTGAAAGGTTGTCTGTGTGTGTCTGACCTGATGGATCTTTTAGACCTGCTATATGTCTCTGCATCTGTTGAGTTTTTAGCTGGTAAGAAACAACTTTCGCATTTATCCCTTGTTCCCAATAACCGTGTTTAATCCTAAAAGGGCAAGTTCAGCTTTCCTGGATATCAACTCGTTAATTTTAATTCTTAATTGTAGAATTTCCAGATGAAGCTGTGAATTATGATTGGGTTTATTTAATTTATAGTATTGGGTTTCTTTTTCTTTAAGGGATTTTCTAAATTAGCTAATTGTTGTTCTCTTAATTTCTTTCTATCGCTGCATAACTAATAATTTTACCTCTAATAGTGGCTTTTAATGCTTCCCAGATAGTACTTTGAGACATATCTGGAGTATCGTTAATAGAAAGAAAATCTTGAATCTGGGTTTTAATCCAAGGAGTGAATTCAGGGTCTCTGAGTAAAGTGGGTCAAGCGCCAAGATGGGGATTTAGAAGAAGGTGGACCCCAGAGTAAATGCAAACTGATAGGGAATGATCAGATATAACAATAGGGAGAATCGATGTATCGATAATTTTTTCAGTAATGAGGGAGAAGAGAACCAATAATCAATCCTACTATATGATTTATGTAAAGAGGAATAAAAGGTGTAATCTCGTTGTCTGGGATGATGTAGTCTCCAAATGTCAGAGAGACCTATATCCTTCATAAGCATTGATAGAGCATTAATACTACGGGGGTGGGCATCATGTGATGAGTTAATTCTGTCTAAATATGCTTGTAGTGCTAAGTTAAAGTCACCACCAATAAGAATAGGTGAATTATTTTATTATTAATCATAATTTGTTGGGATAGATTTTGGAAGAAAATGGGTGAATCAAAGTTGGGTGCATATACATTCACAAACATAAGCGGACCTGCTGTGGTGTTTAATAGGGTTATAATCCACCTACCATCCGGGTCTCTAATGATTTTTATGGGGGGCCAATTAAGAGATTTATGTATTAAGATAGCAACCCCATGTTTTTTGGATGGAGAAGATGACGCATATACTAGACCGACCCAGTCCCTTTTAAGTCTGTCGACATCCTCTGATAAAAGTTTAGTTTCTTGTAAGAAAGCAATATGTGTTTTATGCTTTTTAAGATAGGTAAGTACTTGCTTACATTTACAAGGCGAGTTGAGTCCCTTGACATTCCATGAATGTAAGATTAGATCACTCATGGTACTAGGATATAAGGTAATTAGTTACAAATAGGAATGAGGGACTCAATACCATTAATTTGGAGGATGTCACAGATTCAAAAGGTAAATATATATAATAAACAAGTGTATGCAGGGCCCTTAACTTGTATGGGTTTGAGATGATTGAGTATTTGTATTCATTTTGTCTCGCAGAGGAGAGTATAGAGATAAGAATATCAAGTAATTAACATTAGAACCAACAAACGTTAGTATAAACTCAGTAACAAGAATATTAATTTGAAACTTTATGAAATGCAGAGCAATAAGAGTCGGTAAAATACCAGGACTCTCACTCTACACTACTAGGCTGTAGAGTATTTAGTGAATCTCAAGATACGGTTTACCCTATAATCTTAAGATACTAAACTTTATATAACAGTATATTAATGAAGTGTAATTGAGATTTGTGCTGAGGTAATTAAAGCATCACCCTGGAAAAACAAACATCATTCTACCAAATAAAAAAGGATAATTACGTAATAGTGTTAAATTCCAAACATAATGAATTAGCTTGGACCTAGCAATAAGTCCAATATTAAGTAAAGTATACCAACATGATGGCAGATAATGCTGAAACAGTGTGAGCCAGATAAAAGGATGCCCGATGTGTATTAATCCACATAAGCTAGGTTAGGGAATGCAGTATATACTATAGGTTCATAAAGCATCAGTGTATTGTGAAATCATTTTTATAAGTTCCAATGATTTGGAAGAAAATGGGATGAAGAATAATGTGAAAAGGCGGAAAAACTCAATGTATAGAAATACAATTGGAAGCATACTTTGGTGCAAAATCTGTGAGATATAATGGGAATGCACCTGATGCACTACATACCAGAAGTGATGCAAAATAAATATTAAATAAGTAAATGATTTTAGAGTATTTGTCTAATCATCCTCCACATTCCAAATGATAGGATTTATGTGGAAAAATGCTATAATAGTAGGGGTTAAGACACACTGATATGAAATACAGAACTCTATATATGTATGTATGTGTCTACCACATGGTGGCGCAAAGCTTATGAAAATTAGAGTGTAAATAGCAATTATATATACTAATGTCTGGCACCACACAAGGATTAATTAAAGAGATCTTACAAACATTGTAATATTTATTCTTTCTCTCATTTATTTTTTTCCATTGAATACATTGAGAGTAACTCCCACATGGATTAAATACCTCCAGTGTCAATTGGCTCACCTCCCACAGACAGATACAGGCTTCTCAGCAGCGATAGTGATTTACTGCATTTAAGTGCTCCAAACCTGTTGGGTGCGATAGAGACTGCACTTTGCGGTAAATGTACTGAAGGAATCGAGTGAGGTGGTGTGAAGAGGAGGGATTCTGGTGAGAAACTGCTATATCACATCTAATTATGGGCCATAGTATTTATTACAAATTTTTTTTTTTTTTAGTGGGAAAAGCCTCAGGTAGCCTTGCTCTTCGATTTTCTTCTCCTTTTCTTTTTGGGTGGTTCAGATGATTTAAAGGGAGAGCTGGACACAAGATCAGCCCAGGAAGAATCGGGAGAGTCATTACCCATTGAGAGCTTCTTCTGGTCTTGAGTAAAGAGGTTGGATACAGTCTGTCTCAGATCCTCCGTAGATGAGTGCAGATCTTCTTGGAGTGGGGAGAATTTGTTAGACAAGGTAAGAGGAGTAGAAAAACTGATGTGACGTTCCACATGGGAAGCTGGAGAGGTGGAAATATTATTTAAACAGCAGGTATTATTATTTAGAGAACAACCAGATGCTTTTTTTTCTTGTATACGTGCAGAGCTTCTGGCAGGAGCTACAGTGGCAGATATGATGGCTGCAGATTTCTCAGGGACCTGAAGGACAGTTTCAGCAGGAAGGGCAAGACATTGTAATTGCGAAGTGCTTGTGCTGGAGCAGGAACGAGCTGCATTAGCATCGCAAGGCAATATAAGTGCGGGCTGTGTCCAATTCAGAAATTCAGAGAGAGATTCTGGGGTACTGAAATCTCTGGTAGAATCATTCAAAAAAAGGCGCATTGTTGCAGGGTAACGTGAGTGCAAACTTAATTCCATGCTGATGAAGAGTTGCTTAATGGGGTTGTAAGCTTTTTGTTTGTTAGATAATTCTTTAGAATAGTCTCTGAAAATTAGGATTCTGTTTTCTTGCCAAGTAAGTGCACCTAATTGCCTCGCTTTTGAAGAATCAGTTCAGTATATGCGTGGTTTAGAAATCTGGCAATGATGGGCCTGGGTTTCTGGTCGGGTCCAGGCCTCAGATTTAGGTCTAGTGAGATCTCTTGATGATTAGGTCTTGGCTGGCTGGTAATTTAAGCAAAGAAGGAAGTACATGAGTTAGAAGAGCACTGGTGTCTCCTAGTTCAACACCTTCAGGAAATCCGAGAAATGTAAGGTTGTTATGTCTGTTTCTATTTTCAATATCATCTATTTTGTCCTGAAGGTTCCTAATAACTCTGTCCTGCTCCTGATGGTAGCCTGTAATGTGTTAATGGAATCTTCATTTTAGTCTTAACATCAGTAGCCTGATTTTTGATCAAGTGCCTGCATATTATTGATATTTTGTTGAGATGCAATTTTAATACATTGATTTCACTTATTAGTTGCTGAAACATTGCCTCCACTCTATTAAGAGAACTGTTATGTGGAGATTGGTCTGCCATTATTGTAGGCCTTAATAGAAATTGAAAAACTGTAGATAACTCGTTCAATAATTATGAGGCAATAAAATACTGTACCAGAGCTGTTCTGCGATGTACATATAGTAAGATCTCAGATGTTGGTGAAGGTAGGAAGTCTGGAATCTGTAGGATGGATGATGATATTTGGTGAATCCAGGGAGATGAAGAATCAAGCAGCCATCTTCAACACAGCGCCCTCTGGCTGTCCCAGTCTCCTTTATAAGGGCAAGGGAATTGCCAGAAAGAAAGTGCTGCTCGGTGCCCCACTGCAGGGCTATATTACTGACTGGTTGGTTTAGTTTTGATGTCGTCTGTTAAAAGAGCTGCTAATGAGCACTTTTGGTTAAGCATAACCATTTGCAAGGAGACATTAGGGAATTGTATGCGCATATCTTGCAAGAAAGATGTCTTCTTTCCCCTTTTTATGTTAGCCCTAACAATATACCCCTTGGCGCAACTTAGATTTTACAGCTCCTATGAATCAATTCACCAGTGCATCCATGGAGTCCACTAGAGAGAGCAGAAATGAGGTAGACTTAAATTTAGGCTCTTTTCTTAAATTGGTAAGCCTTTGTAATAGCTTGTGTACTATACCATCTTTGTATAGTAAGTCTGGTTAAACCAGCCTAAAGACTGGACTAACTGGTTGTTTGAGACTGCATCTCTCAGGGGAAAGGGACCTGGATAAGGGGTACATAGTGAAGGATTTCCAAGAGAATACAGTGTGTCCTACCTGGAATAGAGATCCTCAGTTTGGGTAGTCTAAAGGGTAGAAGGTGGTGGAAAAGAGTTATAAGAACACTGGGGTCTGCAGTCTTGCTAAAGAGGGAACCTTGACAGCAGTGACACTGGTTCAGATGGCCTCAGTGACAAAGGCGTAAGAGAGAGAAGGTGCCTTGACCATCATATGCTGTACAGTGGCAGTGGCGGCAATGAGAAAGTGAGACTTGAACGAAGCACAGTTTGGATATTCAGTACCTAATGAGGCTTTCGCAAAATGTAAGCAGTATTATAGATCAAGGGAGTGCTCCCGACCAACTGGAGCGCTCCTTTCCCCTGCCTGTGAGATACTCTTATTCTGCGAAGAGCGTCTCACATGCAGATGCCCTGGGAATAAGCATGTTCCAGGACAGTTTAAAAAAAATATGCATTATTAATCGCCACTTGTTTCTGGATAAGAGTGATTTCACTTACATTCTGCTTGAGCCAGAACAGCTCAGCTTCACTTTGCTGTTCTCTTTCGAGCAGAATGCAAATGAAACCACTCTTATCCCGCAGCTAGTAGCTCTGGGGGGCATATTAAAATATATTATCAGGCGGGGTCGACTTTAACTTTTCTTTGCACTAGCCAGCAGGACAAGTTGATTTAAAATTGCACTAGCCCGCAGATGATTGAGCTAGCCCACAATTGTAAAGGTAAATTCTGATCACTTGTACGTGAAAAAATGCAATCCAAGAAAATCCTCAGATTATTGCACATTTATCCTGCTCCCACATTGCTTCTGGTCCCAGTAGAAAAAAAAGACTGCAATGCCATCACACGCATTATCCTCTCATAGTTTTGTACCATGGCCTCCTCTCTTCCTCTCTCTGCACCCCCCGAACCAGAGGATAACACAGCAGCAAATGTTCAGTCAAGCAGTCCTAGCTCTGCACACACAATAGCTGGCATCATCATGCACCTCACCACTGTCTTGCCACCACCCACAGGGCAATGAACAGAGTCAGGCAGAGAAAGACACTCTCAGCCCTCACCCTGTGATCACCTGGATCCTGGCACTTCTGGGAGTTTTCGTACAGTGTCAGAGACAGGAGCACATCTAGGATTTATTTGGGTGGGGGCTACACAAACCTAAGGGGCTTGAGAAACAGAAAACTTTATGACATTTTTATTTTTAATAGTATTGGTTTTAACATGCTGTGTGCCAACAATAATAGATTTTTTAAAAACATTCTCCTTTCATCAGGCTAGGGTAAACAGTACACAGACATGATACTATACTACCCCTGTTTCTGTATACGATGATCTACACATCCCCAGGAATGCTTAATTTAATCTTTTTGAATTATACATTTTATTAAGGTATTTTGTACCATGCAGGCTCCAAAGCATTAGAATGAAAGGACATGCTGAGTAGGAAAAGGGTGGGACTGTATGGATGGCATTGGCTGGTATGGTCCATTTAGATGAGCTGGGGACCTCTACACTTGCCAGTAATGTCAGCTATGGGTCTATGGACAGTCATTTCAGAGTATGGTTTGCAGTGGTGTCCAGGGAAAGTACAGAGTTGGGAGATCTGGAGAGGAGAGGAGAGGAAGCAGCTATGGTGAGGTTGGGATAAAACCCACCACCTACTGAGCAGACCCTGTATGCCTCTTGGCATTTTGTAACCGAAATGTTGGATACAGACACTCAAAAGGTACAGAAATGTAGGGAATGGACAGAGTTGAGAGATTTGAAGGGGTGTGGGAGCAGCTATGATGAGGCTGGGATAAAACCCATCACCTGCAGAGCAGACCCTGTATGCCGCTCAGCAATTTTTCACTGAAATGCTGGACACAGACATTCAAAATGTAGGAGGCACTGGTCTTAATAATGTGGGACAAATTGTCAGATAAAAGCCCCATTTACACTACTGGCTTTGCAGTATATCAACTCATGCGCTGCGGTTGATATGCTGCAAAGTCAGCTTTTTGGACACACTCAGTATTGCCTTAAGTGTGCCACCGCTCCCGGTTTTGATCCGATGAAAACGTGGGGACATGTACTGGATCGAGAGCATCACCCCGCGGTGTGAATGACCAATACACTTGATCCACTGCAATCCCTTATTTCCCAGTTGGGGATGTCATTTTCTGGAGCCCTTCCCACGTGTCTACAGACACTCCTGTCAGTGCGATCTGCAGCACATCAGGCTTGGGAGTGTAAACTGAAAAGCACGGGCTCAAGTGACAGCGCTGCGGGAAGCAGCGGCGTGGCAAGTGAAGCACTGCTGCTGTGTAAACAGGGCAAAAGACACATTCAAAAAAATGGAAACTAGCAACTTAACAGCTCAGCTTCTACCCTTGAGCACACCCTGGACACTAGCAGAAAGTTCTAACAGTGGAGTGATAATTACTCACATTGAGCCTTTTGTGGAATGTCTTTCTTGAACTGCCAGATAACTGCAGCTTTTAATGAGGTGTTAATCGCACCAGGCCATCTGCAACACTGAGAGAGATTAGCACAAGGACTAGAGCCTGCTAAAGTAGGGATACTTTTAACTTCATTAACAGCTATGGAAAACCTGCACTAGTCAAGATGGACAAGTAGAGGGTTAGCTACACTAGCCCTGGCCAATTTGCACTAGGTTTTGGGCTAGTAATACAATGTTAAAATTGAACCCTGTTAGGTATGTAACAGTAACCACTACAACTCTGTCTTCTCTCACTTCCAACGTTTTGCTTTTATTTTTCTATCCAGGTTTATGAAAAGTTTAGGGATAGAAATGCCAGGCATGTATGATATGGTAAGGTTGCCAAAGCTTCAGCAGCTGTGTGAGGAGAGAGGCATACCGCATGAAGGCTTGAACAAGCCAAGCTGATTTAGGCTCTGGAATCAGCAGATCAAGAGAGTAACTTCAGTGGCTTAAGTAAGAAGTCTGAGACAGCCTTGTGAGCTGAGCTGGAATTAGCTGATATTGCATAAAGGCAGAAGGAGGGGGAAATGGAGCTTACCAGGCTAAGAGTGAGAGAGGCCAAATGGGAGCTGTGGGAAGAAACATAGAAAAATAGAAAATGTCAGCAGAAAAAAACTATTGGTCTATCCAAAATGTCAGCAGAAAAAGACTGTTGGTTTATCCAGTCTGCCTGTTCCACCCCAGGACCTATTAACTAGTCAGGGTTTTTGCCCTCTTCTCCTCCCTTGCCCCTCTGTTATTTCACTTGAGTATCTATTATGCCTTTTAGGAGGCAGTATAGCGCAGTAGGTTAAAGCTCTGAGCTGCAGATTTGGAGACCTAGGTTTGAATCCCACAGCCAGCAATGTACATACTGTATTATCCTGAGCAAGTCCCTTAACTTCCTTGTGCTCCCAGGTCGCATCTGGAAACAAGCTTCGGCTTAGTGTGCTACTCCTGGTTAAACAATGTTCCCTTTCCCTTTTACTCAGCCCTAGCCATGTCTGAAATAAGTCCTGAGGCAAACAGTGTTCCAGGGCAGCTGGGGATCTCTGGGCATACTAGACAGACCCTTGATCTTTGTCTGCTGTCATTGTCTATGTTTCTGTTATCAGTTCTTGCACCCACCACCTCTGCTGGTAGGCTGTTCCATGACTCAACCACTCTGTCTATAAAACAAAACTTTCTCATGTCCCTCCAGCATCTCTCCCCTTACCAGCTTCCACTCACGTCCCCATGTTTTTGACTTGCCATTCCTACTGAATATTTCCTCATTGTCTACCTTGTTCATTCCTTTCAGGAACCTGAAGGTCTCTGTCATATTGCCCCTCTCCCTTCTGGTCTCCAGTGAGTACATGTTCAGAGCCTTAAGCCAGCCCTTGTAGGATCTGCCCTTCTGACCCTAAATCATTTTGGTTACCATATGTAGCACCATTTCTAGTAGGGATGTGCAAATACATAAATTGTGTATTCATCGAATATTCGACGAATACTTGCAGGGTATTCAGGTATTTGACTGTAATCAAGTATTTGACTACGCTGGCATTCTACCATAATGTAGTACATTTATTAAAAATGCTGCAGACATGTAAAATCTCCCCAAAATAGACAAATGATATGTTTTCTGCTCAGCATGGGTAGAGGATACTACTAGGTTGTGAAAACATAATATGCTGATGCAGAGTCAGACAGCGTAAGCATAGTTTAAAGGAAAACACCAGTTACCTTTGTGTGCTTTTCTGTCAGTGTATATTTATAACCCAGTTAGTGTTTCTGTGTAAAAAATATTTTTTATGACTGTATATTGGTATTGAAATTTCAGTTTAAAAAGTGCATGAAAACACTGATTTACCAAGGCCGCCGCCCACTGTTAGCCATATGGTGGGAGCCGCTCCCTCCCTCCCTCCCGTGGGATATGCTAATGTGCCCCCATCAGCCAATGCACTGAGTCAGCAGGGTACATTTGCATATCCTGCGTGTGGGAGCAAGTGGCTCCCATGAGATGGCTACTGGCAGCCTTATTAAATGGAAGTTTTTGAGCACTGTTTGAAACTTGAGTCTTAATGCCAGAATGGCAAAAATGCAGTTAGAATTTTTTCTTTTTTCAATTTCTTTTATGCCTCTTTCTGTCCCGCCCCTCCTGTGTTCTCAGGACCTACCAGCCACCTCCTGATCTCCCGACCTCTCCCAGCCATGGCCACCTACCTCCACTGAACCTTGGATGTACCCCCTGAGTTTCATCAGGCCACTGGAGCAGGAAACTCGCTACAGTTTCCTGAATTGCTGCTGGAGAACAGTTGACTTTTTTTGCCCACTGGGAGAGACCCTGCCCTTCCAAACTCAGCCAACCAGCAAGCAGCAGCAAAAAGGCACCAAGCTTAAACATTTGTGGCTGCCTTTAAATCCTTGGACTTGCGGCTTTGTCAGGTAAATGCCACTGGAGCCACCATGGACTATAGGGGTCAGAAAGTAGTATTGCAAACCTTGGTTGCTCTCCCCCTGCACTGGACCAAGAGCGTATAATACCACCGGAGACCTGCTACAGTTTTCCTGACTGACTTTTTTTGACTTTTTTCTGCTGCCCACCTCACCCCTTCTCCATCCTTTATTAGATGTGCAAGGATGTTCTGAAACATGATATCCATGCTCCAGGCGAGGCAAGATTAACAAAGGGGATGTGGCTAATTCAGACTGTGCACCAGGTAGCCTCCTAAGTAATAAACCTGCAAAACTAGAAACTGGATGTCCTGACCTTGAGTTTTAGAATAGTCCCACCACATGCTAGTACTACATCCTTAGGCAACCAGGCAAGCTAGAAACTGTGACCACTTGATAGTCTGTACATCTATGCTCACTCTCTAGGTATTGCTGTATGAGGTATGTTCTGAAGCCACTCTGTAACACTCTTACCTGCAGGAAAATTTAGGAACTATGCAAAAAGAACTGTGCTCTCAAGCCCAGCCAATTGTATTGTTATACTGTTAGCTCAGAATTTTTGCTATCACACTTGTTGCCTCAGTGAATCAAGACAAAAGGTTCTGTCACCATCTAATATTCAGTGGTGCATGCTGGTTTAAAATGTTCCTGTTTCTTTCCCGAAGGTAATGCATTTGGTATCTCCTGCCGTAGTGGTTGCTCCTGACCCCCTATTTTGGGTGGCCGACTTTCCACAGGGGCACCCCTTTCACTCAGGGTCCTCCTGAAAGATCTATAAATTAGCCCCGAAATACTGAACCAGGTCACGGAAGCTAGTAACCCAAAACCTGGTGCCTGCTGGACCTAGAGCTCCTTGCCACTGCTCGCTGTTTAGGGTACTGCAGGTAAATGGCCGCCAGGAGCATAATCCTAGTTCCAATGTGCATGTCTGCTATCCAAAGGGTGGGCCATCTCCTGGGCAAGCATGAGGGATTCGAACCTCTTAGGGCACCTATAGCCCAACTACTCCTAGATTTGCACTGCCCATCTGTAGCTCAGATTGATGCATCACTAATAGAAATCCATGGCCTGACTGAGGAAGGGACCTGCAACCTAATGTTCCATGACTTCAAAGTTAGTGGGGGAAGTGTTTTACCCCACAAAATGCTAAATGTGCTAAGGCTAACTATCGATTCTCTCGCAAGGGATATTCTACCTAACCTGGTCACCCCGTGGCAAATTTCACAATTGGCTCTCCTCACAACCAGTACTGGGTATCTCCAAAGGGCATAAAACTGGTCCATATGAATGTCTGTAGCCTATGCCCCAAACTCCATGAGGTCCAGAGCTGGGCAGACCTCTATAAGCCAGACATACACACTGTGTCCCAAACATGGCTGACACCAAACATCTTAATGTATGAGACTGAACTCCTGGGCTACTCTGTCTTTAGGAAAGACAGGGAGGACTAGAAATGGGGAGGGGTACTTATTTACACAAGGGACACCCTGTGCATATCACTCGCATCCCTACCCCCTATAGACTGTATCAGTAGTGAAGCTATATTTGTCAAGATAACCCTGTGCAAAGTTAAATCCCTCCTGATAGGATGCTTGTATAACCCTCCCAGAGTAGCTTCCTTGGCTCTTGATGCCCTAACCAAGATGCTGGCCGAAAATGCCCCTTCTGAAATAATCCTCCTGGGAGACTTTAATATTAACTGGGCGTTGGACTCTGAACAGGGTCTCAAGGCATCACTACTGGACGTGCACCTGACCCAGTTCATCACCGAACCCACAAGGTAAAATGCCAAAACAGGCAACCACTCCATGCTTGACTGGGTTCTGGTCTCCAACCCCCAAAATACACAGGTGGATGGCACACTCTCAGATGCCCTGAGTGATCACTGTCCCATATTCTGCATATGGAAGAACCGATCTCCCAAAATCCCCCCAGGATTTTCACTGCAAGGGACTTCTGCAATTTCTGAGCCCCTGCATTCCAGTCTTACCTATCTAGCCTTGACTGGAGCCCTATCTGGCATCTTCCAACCATCAATGAAGCTGTGGAGTCCTTCCAGAATTGCTTCACATCAGTGGCTAACAAGCATCCTTCCCTCAAGACGCTAAGGGTCAAGGGGTACTGTTATAAATGGCTTACTCCTGAGCTGAAGACGCTGATGAAACAGTGTGATAAAGCCTGGGTCAAATACAAGAAATCTGACCTACCGGCAGACTGGGTATCCTATGAGGCACTAAGGAACCAGAGTAAAATATATGCTAAAGCAACAAAATGAGAATATGTAAAGAATCTTCAACAGGCCAACTTAACTGACTCTAGGTGTTTCTGGAAAGAAATAAATGGTCTGCTGAAAGGCAGCAGCAAACCCCTACAAGGCCCATTTGTCTCCAATGGCCAAACCATTAGCCACTGCCAGGAGGCAGGAAATGCCTTCAATAACTTCTTTACTGATCTGGACATATATAAAACCAGCTCCCCGCTACCGAACTTCTGATCAGCCATACTCCTCTAGACCAGAACCTCTGTACCCGGAATTCCATCTAAAAAAGGTAATGCAAAAAGAAGTGCTCCCTCTTACAGATTAAGCAATAATACAAAATTAAACAATAATGCACAACAAGGTGTGGGTCATGCTGGGATAATCTCATGCCTGGGGTGGTTGGGCACGAGGCCGCAGGCCAAGTGCATCCATTGCCCCAGAAGTGAGGTTATCCCAGCGCGACCTGCACCCTGGAGTGCATTATTGCTATTATACAATGGCTAGTTTAGATAAAAAAAAGAAAAAGCATTTTTTGAACAGATTTTCAGTTCATTTATTAAAGTGGAGGTATATGTAGGAAAAAAATAGTCCCGTTTTGGCCAGCAGGTGGTGCTGCTGATAAATGAGTTGGTCTGTCTCTGCAAAGGGCTGGCCCCCACTCTTACCTCTGTGTTCCTGTTTGAAAGTGATGGTGTCCTAGTCTGTAGCAGATAATTTGGGGGACATGTTTCTCTGGTGGCAGTTCCGAGGGAGACTGGGAGCGGGAGAAACACAGTGTAAGTGAAGGCTACTGGGTGAGTTACAATCTCGTTTGCCCTGCGCTTTTGGATTATACCAATTGTGATCGGTATACCCCAAGAAACATGCTGGCTGTTCTAGTCCCACTGCCTACCCTGGGACCAGTAATGTGTGTCCGGCTTTTTTTTTTGTGAGCTGAAAGGGGAAGCGGGAATGAGTGTGGAACCGATGTTTGCGGCTTCTTGAAGAAACAACCCCACGGTGAGTGACACATGAGCACTCCATTACAGTACTGTTGTTGATGGCAACCTGCACACAGCTGCTGTTTGTCCACATGTTTGGTAGCTGGATGTTTGGGGAGGGGGATAGACACTGTCTGACTTGGCTGCCACGTCCAAGACAACAATTGAGGAAAGGTGTTTGGTGGTATTTGTGAGTTTCGGAAGGTCGAGCAGGTGAGGAGGTGCTGGGCACCTTACAACACTACTGAGAAGATGCTCAGTGTGGTTGTTTCTTTCAATGTAAAAAAAAAAGGCAGTCTGTGCAGCGTGGGTGGGGAAGGAGTTAATTCCTGATGCCTTGTGTGTGTATGTTTTTTCCATTTGCTTCTGGCTGACATGACACACTAGTGAAGACGAAAGTGTCGCTCAGTATGACAGCAGAAATGGGGTGCTGACACACATGTGAGTAATGATCTGTACATGCGGTCTTCATGTACTCAGGTCATGTATGTGCCTGGAGTTGATAGAGTGAGGCTATACTCAGATAACCTCACTGTTCCAGGCACACGCTGACCAATCAGAGTCCAGGAAATGTTCTTCTCATTGTATAATTAAGCAATAAGGCACGACGGGGAGGGGGCATTATGGTGGGATAACAGCCCGCCTCAGGTGGTTTGAAGCCTGAGGTGAAGCCGAGTGCTTCCATCACCCAAGAAAGGCCATTATCCCACCATAACGCCTCCCCCTTGGAGTGCATTATTGTGATTATGAAATAGGGCCAAAAAGTGTTAGTAAATTAAAAAAAGTAAAACATATTTTTGTCTGTTTTAAATTAATGCAACATCAGAACTATTAGCAGTGAAGTGAAAAGCCAAAAAATAGTGCTTGCCCACTCGCTGATTGCCAGCTCATGGTGGCTGAGTTCTGGTTCCACTATTTCCAGGTCCTGGTCCTGCTCTGGTGTCGATTGGCCTCACGGATTGCGTTGCAGGGCATTGCGGGGAGAGACTTAATTTAGTTTTGGCCCTTGGGGTACACAATGTCACAGAACCGCTAGTAAGTACCTGGGTTGCTGGTCAGATTGAAGGGAGCAGAGGGTACTTTTTTAAAAAGCAGTTGACGTTTTCTCTTTTGCCGTGGTCCATCTCATTTTGCTGGGGTGAGTAAACACTGGAGAAAAACAAGAACACTGAAGAGAAGTGTTTAAAATGTATATGCGTTTCAAGTAGGAGCAGGGCAAGGAAAAGGACACGGGACCTGGACTGTTGCTATTCAGAGGGAGGGAGGAGTTAGAGATGTGAGCAGCCAGTCAGGGACAGTGAGTGGGCAGTCACTGAGCAGCAGGGAATGATATCACGCAGCTGACAGCTGGTAAGGAAGACTGACTACCAGGAGCTACTTTCACCCAGGCCATTGTGCTGGGATTTTGCCCTGGCTGAAAGCAACTCTTGACCAATCAGTATTCAGGATTTTTGGTACCCATTTCATAAAAAAGGTTAGAGGTACAGCAGGTCCCAATGGTTTGGTCCCTAGACTGTTAAGAGCAGCCACCCCTGCTATAGCCTCTCCCATCACCTGCTTAATCAACAGGTCCCTAACCAAAGGTGTTGTACCAGCCAAATGGAAAGAGGCCCATGTAGTTCTGATCCACAAGGGCGGCCCCAAGGAACCTATTGAAAATTACTGGCCTATTTCGCTCTTGTGTCTCCTGGTCAAAATCCAGGAACAGCTTGTCTATATTCAACTCCGTGACTACCTGGAAACAAACCAGCTGCTGGTAGTCATTCAGCATGGTTTCAGGCAAAATCACGATACAGACACTACTGTCATTAGATTTACAATTGACATCCTCAAGGCCCTTGACATTGGCACCCCCACTGGTGCTATTTTTATCGACCTTTCTAAGGCCTTTGATTCAGTGAACCATAAACTGCGGTTAGGCAAGCTGAAACACATTGACCTTAACCATCACTCTCTAGCCTGGTTTGAGAGCTACTGTATCTGTCCCACTGTATCAAACAGGTCAAGTGGAGGGGGACTATAATCAGGTCAGCTTCCTAACAAGGAGGGGGTACCCCAAGGCTCTATCTTGTGGTCACTCCTCTTTTCCGTGTTTGTAAATTACCTCAGAAATAACTGTGATGGCAGCACAGTAATTCAACATGCCGATGGCGCTGTACCCTACAGAACCTCAGATAGCATAACTGCCCAAGGGGCTCAGCTTCAGAAGGACTTCATAACCCTAGAAAGATGGCTACTGGCTAATAGGCTGCTGTTGACTGTGAAGAAAACAAAAGCCATGTTCGGACTTAGAACTTTAGGCTAAGATAGAAGCCTTCTGCTCCCCCTCGTCTCCTCATGCAGCATGCCCATAGAGGTTGTGAGCTACGTCAAGTACCTAGGCCTGGTCCATGACCAAGGCTTCACTTTCAAAAACCATGTGGACATGGTTACTAGATCCATACATCAAAAGCAGGGTCTGCTATACAGGCTGGACTCACGACTCATCCTGGAAACCAGGAAAGCTATAGCAATTAGCATCCTCCTACCCAACCTTACCTATGCTGCTCCAGTCTTACAGTCACTTCCAAAATTGCAATCTGGTAGGATGCAGATACTATATAAAAAGATTGCTTGCTTCACTACTAAAGCCCATCTGAGGTGCCACCACTGTGAGGTACTAGACTCCTAAACTGGCCATCCCTTACACATTGGCTCCAGTACCCTCTCCTGTGCACCACTTACAAAATAATAAATTACTCTCCCCCAACAGGCCTCGCTGGACTACTGGTTCCCAAGTGCCCAGGTAGACCTCTCTGCACATTGGGCAGGAAGCTCCTGGAGGTTCCTAGAGTAAGGATGACAGCAGGTAGCAAGTCCTTCACCTATGCAGCTCCCATGCTCTGAAATGACCTCCTGAAAAACCTGCAGTTGCGAGCTCCCTGGACTTCTTCAGAAAAGGCCTCAGAGTACACCAGCTGGAAAACAGCCACTGCAAGTGCTCATGATGAATGACAGTCAGACCCTATGCAGCCTAATCATCCCCTGGCTGTAAAAGCCCTCACTTAAATTTCCCATCATGTAAGGTGAATAGTGTTTATAATGCTCAGAGTGGCCTGATGTTTGTTACCTTTAACCGTAGTTGCTTGTATTAACACTTTATCACTGGTTGAAGTCACCGCCTGTCTAGTTTAATGTGATCATATGATATCTTGTTATGCTCTGAAATGGCATGTTCCTCTGACTTGTAAGGCACTTTGAAATGCCACAGTTGTAACTATAATTGTTTGGTTCCTCTGAAATGTTCTATCTTCAACAGGTCTATTTGTAACTAATTCTGGGTCGCCCCTGAAAAAGGGACCTTTTGGGCCCAGTGGGCCTACCCAGTTAACAAAATGAAATAAATAAATAAATACATAAAGGCGGTACTGTACGCTGGGGAAGCGGAGACCCCAGGATGTATCGCGGTCATCATCACACAGATGCTGGGGCCATTTTCCTTGTTCTTCTATCCCCTGGGAATGTCACATACGTGGATATCAAGGTGACTCCATACATGCTACTGTATGTGCATGTCCACCTACCAACGTCAGCAACGTCCCCGCCCTTCCCTCAGCCCTCCAGCCACACTGCCACCTGGGGTCACCCAGGTGTCAGTATCATGGGGTGAGGACAGAACACTCCCTTCCTGGAGGAGGACAGTGTCCTTCTGAGACAGTCAGTCCTCTTCTCCCTGGTCTCCTTGACAACCTGAGCTTGTTCCCTAACACGGGTTGCTGGCATTGTGAGTGGTAGTGCTATTGCTGCGCCGACGGGCTGGCTGAGAAAAAAAGATTTTGTTACACAGAGGTGCTAACTGGGGCATATGTACTAACAGGACAGTGCACAAAGGTAACCGTTGTTATCCTTTCACTGATTAGGCATTTTCTTTACATGTTTTGTACTGTCTGATAAGCGTACCAAAAAAAAAAAAAAAGAAATCATCTGTTTTGGAGACCAGGAGGGAAGCACCGAAGCAAAGAGTTGCACAGCACGAAGAGGAAAGAATTACAAATGAAAGACTATATTTGTTTTGGAGACAGAAAAGCAAGTGGCATCATGAACTGCTTTTATTGTGTTCTTCCTATTGTCTGTAATAAAGAACCCAACATGCAAACCTGTTGTACTAATCCAGAAGTCAAGCATTTCTCGTGTAATCCCTCCCTTCCTGCCCCGTCTAGGAGCATACTTTAAAACATCGCAGATGGTCTGGGCAGGAAGAAAAGAGCACTCCAAAGAACTAACATTCAAGACATTACAATACTGGACCAGGGCAAACTGATGGTCCTTACCTGCTGCTGTCTTCAAGGTTTCTGGTTTACCTCCTCATTCTCAGAAACAGATTCACTCCCTGGGCCGACCAAAAATGAACCTGGACCTCCCTCTTCTCTTTCTTGGAGGTCCCAAAGGATCCCCTGCAGCCCCCAGAGGCTGAACTCTGCCCCTGGAATACAGCTTGTGACAAAATTAATCTGACTGCGAATAGGAGAGGGAGCAACAGATTTCATTTCATTAATTCCCCCTCTACAATCTAATAAAGCACAAACCACGGTTTCTTCCCAACTGATTTTATTTTCACCTGCATGGCAAATGATTTCAGCTACACAGGGGCCACCATTTCTTCACAGAAAATAATTAATCAGCTCCATGGGGCTACAACTTTGCACACAATGACTGGACCCATTAAGCAGCAGAACCACAGTATCAGTAGACACCAGAAGGACTCTCATTTTCTACCCTCTCACTCTTGGGTGTTCTACCCAAGACCCTGGATCCCTGCAATCTCCCAGCATATAAGGATCTGGTAAGCCAAGCCTTCCTTTTACTTCTTTCCCTACAGGTCCCTTTTCCTCTGTGGCACTGGTCGTCCCCCCTTTCTCCGGTGTGGGAAAGCGATCTGCCTTCCCCACCTGGACCCCTGTGGCTTTGGCCTACACCGCATACAGGATTTGTTCCCTGATGACCCAGGCCCTGACCCTCCTTCTGAACAGCTGGCTTTGATGATCACGCTAAGGCCCCTGCTACCCTGCTTACTTGCCTCTGCCTCAGTCCTCCATAGCCTCCCAATTCACTCATGGGGTTGTTCTGACTGTCACCACTTACTTCAGGGAGTCTCTGCCAGGCCAACATCCCTTACAAACAGTCCCTGGGCTTGAGTTAAGCACCAGCATGGGGACCACCTTTTAAGGTCTACCATTTCTTTGGGTCCGCAACCCGACCATACCTTAACATATGGTGCCCCAAGACCTTTCCCTCCAAACAGGCCCCTTACACAGGTGAAAGGCTCCCCAGCTCCCTTGACCAGCCAGGCTGCCCTGCCACACCAGGTATGAGGGGAACCTCTGCCACTGGTTCCCCTCCTGAGAAGGCCCTGCCACTGCCCTCCCAGCTCTGGCGACCTGGGACAACACCTTTTGGGCTTTCTAAGGACTCCTAAATCTATCGTCTTGGCTTGCTAAAGCCTCCCTAATGCCCTAGCCCCCTTGACACAGGACCTGGCTACCTGTATCCCCACTGGAGCGCCATATCTCACTCCTCGTCGGCCACGGCACATAACCACTCTGACTGCACTTTACTTTGGGGGGGTTCCCCACTGGCCCTCCTGGACCGCCGAGCTCCCTCATTTTGCCAACCTATTCTGGTCCTGGTTCTACTCTTCAGCCTCCTTCCTCCAGCCCCGGGCTTACTGCCTGGGCTGGAAAAGGCCCGGCTACTTCCTGTCAGATCCCTTATATACCCTATTTCTGTCCTTTGCTGCCAGCTTGAGGCATCCCGAGCACTAACCCCCAGAGCACTAAACCCATTTCCTACCTTGGGGGGGTTAGGAGGGGAGAAAGGAATGCCTAAAACATGGGAATATAAGCCCTGCATTGGCAGGGGGCTTACACTTGCAAAGACGTGAGAATGTTAACACCAGTGTGTTCTCTTAGAAGGACTGCAACACTAAAGAGAGCAGACATTTAGTGGGATGGGGTATTGCTACAGGCAAAGCCAGAGAAAGAGGAGTAGGAGTCAACAGCAATGATGCCATCATCTGCTACCGGTGTAGGTAAACACCAGTGCACAGTGAGTGAGAGGTATGCATGTAGAGAGTTTGTAGTGGCAGTCCATACATCAGATGTGCGGTGGAAAACCCTACCCACAGCCTGATTCAGCAATATCTCCACCTGACTGTGGCATGCCTCATAAATATTTGGCACAACTGTACAAGAAAAAGTAATTTGCAATGAGATGTGGTATCGAGGTTGCAAAAAATGTATTTAGTTTTATTTTGTTTTTGATAACCAAGTAGGTGATCTAGACATAGAAATGCCTATTTTCAGGCACAACCCAGGAGGGTACAGTCAGATAAGGTGCATAAACAGTGGACAGTAAATACAAGGTGGTAATTGTACAAAGAAAATACAAATATTAACATTTTTACACATAAGAGCATTTGTCACAGGCAGATTTAAACAGCATTACACATTAGGTGGAGAAGATACTGTCAAAACACATTGGAATACAACAAACTCAGTGGAGAAAATACTATCAGTACAAGATAAGGGTACAGCAGATACTAAAATGTTCAAGCAGGACCTAAAATACAAACAGACAACAGGCTAGCAAGTTTAATATCAGTTTTGGCCTCCATTGAGGAGAGGAAATAGTGGTGGTATACACTGAGCAAAGGGGCAGATAGTGAGTGTAAAGGGGCAGCAAGGGCAAAGACAGTAGTGAAGGATGAGTTGGATAAGATGGGGGAGAGGTGAAGTTTAAACAGAGAAGTGCACAAGGGGGCAAAAAGTGGGTGAGGAGACCTAGAAGTGACAATGGTGTCTTGGGTGTGAGGAGAAGGATTCAAGGAGGATAAAAGCATATACGGGGGCTGATTTAATTAGGTGGTCACAAAGCTGTCTTTTGAAGCGAGCATGAGTAGGGGCCAGCCGGATGACTAAGGGAAGAGGATTCCAAAATTTTGTGGCAGCATGGGAGAATGCGCGGACTCCCATAGAAGTTTTATAGCTTGGGATACAGAGGAGAGTTTGGTCTGCTGATCTGAGGCCATATGACGAGTTTTACAGATACAGCATGTTGGCTAAAGATGAGGGGGTTCTCAATCTGATGATGCCATCAATTAGTGAGCCAAAGGAGAGAAGTTGATGGGCAGTGTGTGTGGGGGGGCATTTTAGGTCGGCATAAAGCTGACAGTGGTGCATGCGGAGAGGAGGGGCTGAGGCAAAGCTGCAGATTTTATTGCATTTGGTGTCCCATTTGTGGAGACTGGTTTTCAATGCACCAGCATAAGTGACCGAACCATAAGCAAGGGCTGGGAGTAAAATACTTTGGGCAATGGCTATCCTGGCAGAGGGGGTCAGAGCACAACTAGTTTAATATGCGATGCTGATTTTGGTGTTAACAGATTTGCGGGTGGTGGAGATCTGCTGCTCATAGTCAAGGGAGGCATCAAGCATGACACCAAGATACTTGAAGAAGCTAACACTGTCCAATAGGGAACCATCGACACAAGAAATTTCCAGTAGTCTCAGGCCGGCTCTGAGCTCAGAGGCAGAATCAAAGAGCATGGCCTGAGTTTTACCAGCATTAAGGATATGTTTATTGTTGGAGAGCTAGGACTGGATGCAAAGGAAGTCAGATGAGAGGGAGTGGTTAATGTCAGAGATGTTCCTAGCACTGAAGTAAAGAACCAGGTCATCTGCATGCAGTAGGAACAAGCAAGTAGGAGTGTGTCAAGAGATGTCATTTATGAAAAAAGGAAAAAGGAGGGGGCCAAGAATGGAGCCCTGGGGAACTCCAATATTTATGGTAGTGAGATCAGAAATGGCAGAGTTGAATTTCATTACTTATTCCCTGTTAGGCAAGTAACTGTCGAACCAGGCCACAGCGTCCGGGGAGAGACCTAGTAACAGCAGTTTGGTGAGAAGAAGGGGGTGGTCAGCCAGATCGAAAGCCTTTGTTAGGTCGATAAAGGCTATTTTGGTGTTATTTGTGAATTTGAGGAGGGCTGTGACTGTGCTGTGGCTTTTATGGAAACCATGCTGGGAGTCAAAGAGGAGGATGTGATCAAGGAGAAAGGTAATAGTTTCTTGGCAACCAGTTTCTCTAGTATTTTGCTAAGAACTGAGAGGATGGCGATAGGTCGATAGTTTGAAATAGACTTGGAGTCACCCTTTTCAATGACAGCGGTTATTCTAGCAATCTTCCAGATGCTAGGGACTGTGCTGTGGCAGAGGGACAGGTTGAAGATTTTGGCCAGAGGTGAAGCAATGAAGGGAGCAACTAGTTTCAGGAGCCTAGGCTCAAGACCATCAGAAATTACACTAGTGCAATCAGAGATGGTACATAACTGTTTGAGGACTTCTTCCCTGGTTATGATGTGGAATCTGGAAGGGGGGGGATGGCATGTGTGTGAAGGGATTCAGGTTCAGTGTGGGCAGTGGGAGACGGTGTGGAAGAGAAAGAAGATGTATACTTGGACAGATCCGAGAAGTGGAGATTAAAGGCGTTTGCGATGGTGGTCAGCTTATCACAGTGTACACCGCTTAAGACCATGTCATTTGTTACTTGGGAATGCTTGGCTCCAAGGAAGGTTTTAATGTATGACCAAAATGTGCATGACTCTCCAGCAGCATCAGTCAGTAGTCCTTTACAAAAGGAGCTCTTTGCTAAGCGAATATTTCTTTTGCACGCATTTCTCCTATTTCTATAATCACAGAAATCAGATGAGAGACCAGAGATCTTGTAGCGCAACCAGCTTTTGTTGATTTGTGAAAGAAGATCTTTGCGGAGCCATCGAGTTGGCGTGCCCCGGATTCAACGCAAGATTAAGGGGGTGTGCAAGTACTGGGCTGCCCCAGACATAACTGGAAAGTGGTCGAGTGCTATCTGAGCATTGTTGGCTGTAGAGATGCAGGACCAATCGAGCATACAGAGATTGTGCAGAAAACGAGTCTGATTTAAGTTGGCAAAGTTGTGGAAAGTGATGTATTTAGGAGGGGGGAGGCGTTTGCCCTAGCATGCCAAATGCAGTATATCAGGGAATGATCAGTTATGGCATCAGAGAGGGTTCTGGCAGTAGCTATTGTGTCAATCTGATTTGTAAAGGCCCAGCCAATCAGGGTACTAGATTTGGAGGTAAAGATTACCCTTATGGGGTCAGTAATGAATTGGTGGAGATTATGTTCCCCTAGTTACAGTTTGTGGAGTTTTACTGGATTTGCCAAGCCAGTTAAGGTTTAGGTCACCTAGGATGAGAACTTCATTTCGTCCAGCAGTCAAGGCAACCTGGGAGAGAAGTTCATCTAGACCAGTGGCACCCCTTGGGGGACGGTTGTAAGCACACACAATATATAATTTCTTTGTACCTAGGAGGAGGGTTAAAAATGTAGAAGTCTACGGAATCCAGTGTCATCAACAATAGAATAATGTCACAAAACCAGTACAATCATCTCACCTATGAGCTGTGTGATCTGAACAGCTATGGGGGTGAGTTGGCAAGAACTTTGTGCTAGCCTGAAATGCTTCCTTTATTGTGAGAGAAGGCTTTTGAAATGGCATAGCCTTGCTCCTGGCCCTGGCTCCAGAGTGGACAATTGCAGGTGATTTAGGCTGTGGGATGGGTCACCATGAACTGCACATCTGCTATCTCACCATTTGAATCAGTTTATGAGGGTCTTGGGGTTGTCCCTGTGGGAGTACTTGGGCAAGGACTGGAACCAAGATTTTTGTGGTGTTCCATCACTTGCTGATTGACTCTGCCACCATGACTTCCAGCAGCACCATCAACAGAGTCTATAACTGGCTTTGCTTTTTTGAAGTGCAGCATGCAATGGTGTACAGAGAACACCAGCAGGGGCTCTATCCAAGTTAGCACCTCAAAATGCTTTTTCAGAAGGTGGTTCCAAAGACGTGTTGTGTTCAGTTTATCAACATTTTACCATGGCTAAGACTCTGGCCACAGTGTGAAAATACAGCACTCCTCTCTCCTTCTATTTATTTATTTCAAACATTTTACCAGGAAAGTCATACTGAGCAGGTATCAGCTCATTTCCAGATGCATCCTGGGCAGGGGGAAGGGATGAGACTAGAACAGTACACATACAATGTACAAAAATGATAGAATATGGAAATATGTATAAAAATATACAGTTACAAGAACACCTCTGAATACAATTCCATTCAAAACATACCATATACTTAGTATTGCAGCTGTTTAATTTAGCGCTTCAGTTTCTATCTATTGGCGGGAATTAATGTTCGCGGTTATCCGCTTAGAGCTGACACAATGAGGCAGGGAGGAAGTGTTCGATGCTATGGACAGATGGTACCCTGGAAGCAGTTTCAGGTTGAAAACTGGTCATTTGTGTTCTTTTGTGTTTTGCTGCTGTGGCCCACTGACCTAGAATGCTAATTACAGTTCTGGAGAAGCAAGAACTTGAGCAGAGGCAAGGTAGTGCTGGTGTTGGGGGACTTTTCTGTAAGCCCAGTCTATGAGTCCAGTCATCCAAAGGGGAAGGGAGGGAGATAATGACCATAGGGAGAGACAGACTACTAGAGACTAATCCCATAAAGGCTTGAACCTGATTTGCAACCTGGCAGGGTGATACAGTATAAGGAGGAAGCAGCTTACCCACTCACCACATTGCCGTCTTATTGCCTTGCCCCGAGATGGAACTGCGAGTTCTTTGTAATTAATAAAGTATATTAGACTGTCAAGCTTGTTTCACTGTATTTTATTATTCGCAGTCGGCTAGCTGACCGCTAACATAGTGAAGGTTTATTGACAGCGAACATTAGTAATTCTACAATAGTAAATTGTGGGAATGGCAAAATAACAAATAAAAAGTGAGCAAAAAACAAAAACAAGGAGCATGGAGTAGTAACTGATGAACAGGTGGAGAGAGAGGCAGTACTAGAGATAGTGTAATGGTGGAAGGCAGGTGTGAAGTCCACCCCAATATCAGAAGCAACTACAGGAGTGAATAGAGAAATTAGGGGGGAGAGATTTAAGAATGGAAAAGAAAGGAGCAGACTGAATGGAAGGTGGGAGAGAATGAGAAGGCAGCTTGGCCAACAGTAGATTTGATTGATGGGAGAGCAAAAGACTGAAAGCAAACATTGTGGAGAGTAAGAGGTAAAAGTGAGGAAGGAGAGGAGGGAAGCAAGATGCAAGGGAAGGGAGCCAAACTAAAATTTGGAGACAAAGGAAGCACAGTGAGTAAGGTGTCTGGCATCAAGAGAGGGAAGGGAGAGGAAGATATGCAGTGAACAGTAGTATTATTAGCATTAACAGTAGCATTATTAAACTTCTATCATCTTCCTGTGCAGAAAAATATGTCCAGATATCATTGGAACTTGAACTTGTACCTGTTCTTAATCCTCTTGTACGCTGCTTACGCCCATGACCACCAGATTCAGTTTGGAGTGTGGGTAGAGGACTGCTGTGAACTGACACCAGATGCAATTTATTTCCATTTGTGAGTGGGCAGGACTTCTACAACTTGCTCTTGGCTTCACCACTTGTAACATGTAGTCACACCCCCTCACTCACTTAAAGTAAATGTATGACTTTTTCACATTCAGTTTTGGGCTTCATAGCCTATTACCCTGTCGCTGTGATAGTTCGTCTGTGCCAAAATGATAAAATGTAATACTGTCCTGAAAGGGGGGAAGGGATTGTAACTCTGGCTGAACTGCTGGCCAGCCGATCCCCTTCCACTTCCCCGTCCGCCTGCTCTGCCCCTACACTCCAAAGTTTTGTGATGTCTAACCAGGGAAAGCGTGGGGGCATGACCCATTGAAGTCTATGGGGCTCATTTTCAAAACATTTTTACAGACGTTTAAGCAGCCTTTGATAAAAATGAACACCATCATTCAAGTACTAGGGACCCTATTAGCTGAATGGTGGCTTTCATTTTATTCAAAGGTTGCTTAAATGTCTGTAAAAAGGTTTTGAAAATGAGCCCCATAGACCTCAGTGGGCTGTGAGAAAAAGTTAAGATGGACTGCTTATTTTTTTAGCGGGAGGTTGACGTGAAAGATGAGGAGGAACAGTAGCAGATGTTTTGCACCTGCCTTCAGCAGCTGATTTTTGGGATCACTTTTGACCCAAGTGCTTCATTGTGGAGTGAGATGAGGGCTCAGTTTCAGCATCCTCAGGCTCACTCAGGCCATTGTTCTCAGAGAATGTGTCACAGAACACATCTTCAAGCTTTTTTTAAATCTTCTGAGGTAGGAGCAAATTCTGATCCAGAAGACATTGCCTCACTGTCCTCATCATATCAGAGAAATGGCTTGGATTTCACTGCCAAGGCCATGACTGTGTACAGTACTTCTGTCATGAACAGTGGTCATGGTAGTAGTGGTGGATTTGGTGGTGGTGGTAATGGTGTCAGCAGTAGCAGTAGTGGAGATGATGGCAGTAGCAGTATTGGCGGTAGTGCTGATGGTGGCATTGACAGCAGTAGTGGAGGTGGTGGTGATGGTTTCAATAGCAGTGCTGGAAGTTGTGCGGATGGTGGCACTGCCAGCAGCAGTGGAGGTGGTGGTGATGGTGTGTGCCTTGTAAGGCCAGACCAGACTTTGTCAGGAAGTGCTTACATCATAGCTACTTATCAGCCAATAGCTTTGGTAACAGACCTGAGAACAATAGTATTATAAGCAAGTGTTTTATAGCAAACTCATCAGAACAGCTAATATTCTTCAACTGAAACTACCTCTGCCTGGAAGCTGCAATACTGAACATAGGATTTGCAAGAAAGCGAGTTGTGCTCACAACAGAGGGAGGTGAACCTTACAATTGTTTTTGGTTTGTAGCAGATATTCTGCAGGTGGAGGCTACTTCTAACTGAAAGGTGAAATAAGGAACTTAGAATTATCAGGAAAAGACAGTCTTTCAAGCAACAGAGGGAGGTGGATCTAGCTTTATGTTTGTTACAATTCTTAAGATTTTCAGTGCAGGAAGAGTTTAAAGCACAGCTGACTTATTTTGGGGCAGACTGCTTTCAGAGCACAAACCACCAGGCTGTTTTGGGGCTGGGGAGGTTTACCCGTGTCTGACTTGGATGTCTGGATTTTTCTCTGTTTGATTAGCAGGGTATTTTCTCTGTCAAATTGTTGTGTAGGGCATCTTGCTGACAGGAAAGCACTCATCACAGCGGTGGGTCAGAGCTCTTAGCTGATTGTTTTGTGAGGGCACAGTTTAGGCCCAACCCCTTCCCACCCCTCACCCCATCCACCCCTGGAAATAGTTCCTTTATACCTGGGGTTCTGACATCATTTCCTCAAGAGTGCAAGGTGCATATCACTGTCATATCCTCTCTAGCACACTGCACTGACAATATAAGCATACACATTGTATAATATATATATCTATATAACAAACCAATCACACACACAAACACACACACAAAAAAAGTAGATAAACATGTGGGGAGTAGTGCAATGTAATGGCTGTGGGGCAGCAGTCTTCTGGGAGTCTTTCTGGAGTCTGAGATGCTGCCCTATTTGCAGACAACTCTCTGCCCTGAGGGAGGAAGTTGCCCGTCTTCAGGCCACACTGGACAGTAGTAAGGGAACCTTCCCCCAGGCCACACTGGATGGTAGGAAGGGAACCTTCCCATCCAGGGAGCACCAGAGCCACCACCACTACCTCAGAGGTTGCGAAGAAAGCACAGCAGTTGGACCACAGTGGGCTCAGGGAGGGTGAGGATGGTGGAACAGAGGCACACCCAGTCAGTTGCTCCACTCCACAATCCATACACCATTCTGGGGAGCATAGCTCCCTATGGATCACACCCAGAGGAGACTAAGGAGGCTGAGGACAACTGTCACAAGGAGGCCCACAGGAAGGAGGCAGAGGACACCACAAGGAAAGGAAGCAGCCCTGGTGGGAACTCAATTATTAGGGGATAGAACTGGGGGAGCAGGGAAAACTGGAAGAGGTGCCTGCCTGGTGCCATGGCTTGAGGGACAGGAAGCGATCCTCAGGATCACAAGAACAGCTGCACGGAGTCTGAGCTGGACATCATTGTCCACCTAGGGACAAATGACTTGGCTCAACATGAGATTAGAGCAGTGCAGAAGGACTTTGTAGAATTGGGGAGGGGCCTAAGACAAGTAGCACACACAGTATCCTTCTCAGAGGTGCTGCCTGTCAATGGCATGAGTGAGGCGAGGGTACTTTGCACCATGCAGTTTAATAAAAGGTTGAAAAAATGGTGTGGAGCACAGGGGTTTGACTTCATTGGGGACTGGGGTTCCACCTGGAGGGACACCAGCCTATACTGGCAGGATGGTCTGCATCTGTCTAGGAAGGGAACAAGTCTTTTGGCAATCGGTTTAAATGCTTCATTGGCAAGCTTTTAAACTAGTCAAGGGGGGAGGCACTGATAAGCAGCAGGAAAATCCCAGCCTCTCCCTACAAAACAGGGTACTAAATGAGAAAAAGTCTGAGGTAGAATGGTCAGTGGGGGATGCTGCAACAGAAGGTAAAGCCATCAAAAAATGGAGAGCAATGAGTACCAATGCCCGTAGTCTGAGTAACAAGCTTCCTGAATTAGTGGCCTTGATGGAGGAGGAATATCTGGATATCGTGGCAGTCACAGAAACATGGTACACACAAAACCATGACTGGGACGTAAACATACCAGGATACACTATCTACAGGAGGGACAAGGAGGGTAAAAGAGGAGGAGGAATAGCTCTTTAATTAAGGGAAGGAATCAAAGCAACAGAACAAAAGGGAAAACAGGGAGGAGAAGAAGCACTGTGGGTAAATTTGGAGACCGGCAATGGCACCACAATCCACACAGGGGTTGTATACAGACCCCCTTCTCAGGGGGAGGAAATGGACAAGGAAATGATAGAAAGTATACTTAGAATGGCAGAAAAAGTGGAGATATTGCTGATGGGTGACCTGAATATGCCAGATGTTAACTGGAGTGCAGTTGCAGCAGCCACTTCGAAGAGTGGGGTTATTCTAGATGCCCTACAGGGGGGCATGCCTTAGACAACTAGCATTGGAGCCCACTCGAGCGGGAGCAGTCTTAGACCTGGTTCTCTCAAATGGAGATGAAGAGAGGATCCCAGATGTAGAAGTGGGTAGCCATCTGGGAACTAGCGACCATCGAACAGCATGGTCTACTAATCAACACAGCAACAGAGTCAAGCCACACAAAGGCAAAAGTACTAGATTTCAGGAGGGCTGACTTTTACAAAATGGGTGAGTGCCTAGGAGTGCACTAGCAAATGGGCAGGAAGGAGGTGGAAGAACAATGGGGAATAATAAAACTGCCATCACAGAGGTAACAAGCCTTTGTGAAGCAAATAAAACAAAATGAAATGATGTAAGAAACCACTATGGTTCTCAAAGGAAGTGGCAGTGAAGGTTCAAGAGAAAAAAGAAAGCATTCAGGAAGTGCAAGGAATCACAGAAGGAGCAGGACAGAGAACTGTATCAGTTAAAGCAAAAGGAAGCTGGGAAGGCAGTCAGAACAGCAAAGGCCCAAACCGAGGAAAAGATAGCCAACTCAGTTAAGAAGGGAGATAAAACCTTTTATAGGTACATCAGGGAGTGAAGGAAGGACCAAGGGAGGATAGTGAGGCTTAATAAAGGGAGGGAGGGTGGGCAGAGGGTGACTGTGAAAAGGCAGAGATACTAAACAAATATTTTTGCTCAGTATTTACAAAGGAAGAGGGGGAGGTACCTAAAACAAACAGTAGAAACACTCTGGATACAGAAGTTGATAACAGCCCATTTACAGAAGAATGGGTTCTGAAAGAACTCTTAAAACTGAAGGTGGACAAAGCAATGGGCCCTGATGGGATTCATCCCAGAATTCTAAAAGAACTAAGGGTAGAACTAGTGACACCATTGACTACCCTCTTTAACAAATCATGGGAGGATGGGGTGGTACCCGAGGACTGGAGGAGGGCAGATGTGATTCCCCTTCACAAAAGTGGGAGCAAGGCAGAAGCAGGAAACTACAGACCTGTTAGTCTAACCTCAGTGGTAGGGAAAATGATGGAATCACTTCTGAAGGAAAGAATTGTCGAGTATCTAGAAACCAGAGGGGCACAGGACCCAAGGCGGCATGGATTCACAGTGGGAAGGTCATGCCAGACAATTCTAATAGATTTCTTTGACTGGGTGACCAAAGTAGTAGATCAGGGAGGGGCTGTGGACATGGCCTACCTAGACTTTAGCAAGGCATTTGACACAGTCCCACACAAAAGATTAATATATAAGTTAGCCAGCCTGGGAGTGGGTCCCAAGATGACAGCCTGGGTAAAGAATTGGCTGGAGAATAGGACACAGAGAGTAATAGTAAATGGAGCCCACTCTGAAGAAAGGGGTTACTAGTGGGTACCACAGGGTTCAGTATTAGGACCGGTCCCTTCATTGTCTTATATGTCGACATTGCAGGGGATTGGAAGGAAAGTATGTATCTTGCAGATGACACAAAAATCTGAAACAGAGTTGATGCACAAGGTGGGGTGGAAAGGATGAGAAGGGACTTGCAAGGTTAGAGGAATGGTCAAATGTATGGCAGCTTAGATTCAGTGCTAAGAAGTGCAAGGTAATGCACCTGGGAAACAAAACCAGAGGAAGAGTACACAATGGGGGTGAGATACTAACAACAACAAAATGGAAAGGGACCTGGGGTAGTCATATCAGATGACCTAAAGGTGGGCAAGCAATGTGAGAGGCAGCAGGAGGGCTGGGAGGATACTGGGATGCATAGGGAGAAGCATCACCAGTAGAAAACAAGAAGTTATTATCCCTCTGTACAGACAGCTGGCAAGACCCCATCTGGAGTACTGCGTGCAGTTCTGGAGACCCAATCTCCACAAAGACATAGACAGGATGGAAGCTGTCCTGAGGGGGGCAAATAAAATGGTGCAGGGTCTGCACTGGAAGACATATGAAGAGAGACTTGAAGAGCTTAATATGTATAGCCTCGAGGAAAGGAGGGAGAGGGGGGACATGATAGAAACTTTCAAGTACCTCAAGGAATCAACAAAGTCCAAGAGGGTATCATCTTTCAAAAAGAGGTGTGCAAGAATAAGGAGCACAATTTGAAGATGGGGGGTGGCTCAGAGGTAATTTAAGGAATATTTTTTTTCACAGAGAGGGTTGTGGATGCATGGGTACTTCCGGAGGAAGTTGTGGAGTCAAAAACAGTGGTGGAATTCAAGCATGCATGGGACAGTCATAAAGCAATTCTAGGGGGTTGGGGTAGGAAGAAGTAGGCTGCTGGTTAACTAGGATCTGCAGCTTATCCATTAGGTAGGGAAATGGGCAGACTGGGTGGGCCAAGCAGTCCTTATCTGCCGTCAAATTCTATGTTTTTATGTTTCTATGTTTATGGTGGCAGTAGTAGTAGTATTGGAGGTAGTGCTGATGGTGTGTCTGGTAGCAGCAGTGGAGATGGTGGTGATGGCGGCAGTAACAGTGTTGGAAGTAGTGCTGATAGTGGCACTGGCAGCAGCAGTGGAGGTGGTGGTGATGGTGGCAGTAGCAGTATTGGAAGTAGTGCTAATGGTGGCATTGGCAGCAGCAGTGGAGGTGATGGTGATAGTGGCAGTAGCGGTATTAGCAGTAGTGCTGATGGTGGTACTGTTAGCAGCAGTGGAGGTGGTGGTGATGGTGGCAGTCGCAGTGTTGGAGATAATGTTGATGATGGCATTGGCAGCAGCAGTGGAGGTGGTGGTGATGGTGGCAGTAGCGTGCTGGAGGTAGTGCTATGACACTGCTAGCAGCAGTGGAGGTGGTGGTGACTGTGGCAGTAGCAGTGTTGGAGCTAGTGCTGCTGGTGACACTGCAAGCAGCAGTGGAGGTGGTGGTGATGGTGGCAGAAGCAGTATTGGAGGTAGTGCTGATGGTGGCATTGCTAGTCATAGTGGAGGTGGTGGTACTGATGGCAGTAGCAATATTGGAGGTAGTGCTGATGGTGGCGTTGCTAGCAGCAATGGAGGTGGTGGTGATAGTGGCAATAGCAGTGCTGGAAGTAGTGCTGATGGTGGCATTTGCAGCAGCCGTGCTGGTGATGGTGGCAGTAGCAGAGCTGGTGGTGATGCTGATGGTGGGACTGGTAGCAGCAGTGGAGGTGGTGGTGGTGATGGCGGCAGTAACAGTGTTGGAAGTAGTGCTGACAGTGGCATTGGCAGCAGCAGTGGAGATTGTGGTGATAATGGCAGTAGTAGTATTGGAGGTAGTGTTGATGGTGGCACTGCTAGCAGCAGTGGAGGTGGTGGTGATAGTGTCAGTAGCAGTATTAGAGGTAGTGCTGTTGGTGGCACTGTTAGCAGCAGTGGAGGTGGTGGTGATGGTGGCAGTAGCAGTAGTGGAGGTAGTGCTGATGGTGGCACTGCTAGCAGTAGTTGAGGTGGTGGTGATGATGGCAGTAACAGTATTGGAAGTAGTGCTGATGGTGACATTGCTAGCAGTAGTTGAAGTGGTGGTATTGATGGTAGTAGCAGTATTGGAGGTAGTGCTGATGGTGGCGTTGCTAGCGGCAGTGGAGGTGGTGGAGATGGTGGCAGTAGCAGTGCTGGAAGTAGTCCTGATGGTTGCACTGACAGCAGCAGCAGTGGAGGTGGTGGTGATGGTGGCAGTAGCAGTATTGATGGTAATGCTGATGGCGACACTGCTAGCAGCAGTGGAGGTGGTGGAGATGGTGGCAGTAGCAGTATTGGAGGTAGTGCTGATGGTGACACTGCTAGCAGCAGTGGAGATGGTGGCAGTAGCAGTATTGGAGGTAGTGCTGATAACGACACTGCTAGTAGCAGTGGAGGTGGTGGAGATGGTGGCAGTAGCAGTATTGATGGTAATGCTGATAATGACATTGCTAGTAGCAGTGGAGGTGGTGGTGATGGTGGCAGTAGCAGTATTGATGGTAGTGCTGATGGCGACACTGCTAGCAGCAGTGGAGGTGGTGGAGATGGTGGCAGTAGCAGTATTGGAGGTAGTGCTGATGGTGGCACTGCTAGCAGCAGTGGCGGTGATGGTGGCAGCTGATGTGGCAACAATATTGGTCACTACAGTGGCTGAGACTTGCACTAGAAGAGTGATGCTAGCAGTGCCAGTGTTAGCACTAGCTGCAGTGGCAACTGGTCTGGTTGGAGTGAAGGGGAGAGCAGGATTGCAAATACGTGTCACGCGTTGACCCCTGTCTGAATCACTTTTGGAGGGGCTGGTCCACTAACATTTTTTGATGATACCTGACTGTGTGACATTTTTACTTTTCAGATAAATTGCAAAAAAGTGGAATAATGTTTTCAAATGTTTATTTATATTTTTCTGATGCTATAAATAGTTTCTCTAATGCTATCCACTACGTAAAAAAAAAAACATTAATTTGTTTTTTACATCAGCAGAAACCAGAAACAGGAAGAATTATTGTTTTTTACTTATCCAGTGGTGACGGTCAGCAAATGCAACTGATGGTTCAGACAACATCTGTAGCGTCCAGAGAAAAAAAGACTGCAACTATTTTTTATATTGTTGTTTGCAGCGTTCTACTGTTTTCACAAATAACAACTATAAGCAGAAAGCTAAGTCTGGGCTGCAAAGGTACCCCTGACTGCCTACCCTAGGACACAGATAAAGCCTGTGGTACCCAGGGACAAAAGATGTTAACAATTTTGTCATACTGTTTGTAATGTTATACTGTTTTAACAAATAATAGTCAGAAAGCTAAGTCTAGGCGGCAAAGGTGCCCCCCTGGTTGCCTACCCTAGGGTGCAGATAAAGTCTGTGACATCCGGAGACAAAAAGACTTCAACAATTTGTTTTATATTGTTGTTTTTAACTTTTTACTGTTTTTATATTTTAACAAATAATAGCTAAAGATTGTAGGGGGCCGCAAAGGTGCCCTACCCCTCCTTACCCTAGGGCACAGACAAAGTCTGTAGTGACTTGAGACAAAAAGACTTGGACTAATTTTTTTATAGGTGTTTTAAGAACAAATAACAGCTACAGTAAGTTAACATAAGCAAAGGTGCCCCCTTGCCTACTCTAGGGAACAGACAAAGTCTGTGGTGAGAGACAAGGACATGAACTATTTTTTTATATAGGTGATTTAAGAAATAACAGCTGAGCTATACGAACAAGTGTAAGCCCAAAGCCACAAAGCAAAGGTGGCAGTGCTCTTCCCCTAGTATGTTCAATATGCATTGACTGCAATGGTGGCTCCAGGCAGCAAATGAAGTGCTCTGCCAAAACAAAGACAGCAGCGCCAGAAGACAAAAAATCATTTGTAATATTTTAAACAATTAAAACAGCTACAGAAAGAAACTAAGGAAACATTTATTTATTTATTTAAAATTTGGTAACTGGGAAAGGCACACTGAGCCGAGGCTCATTTCCAGGTTTGACCCGGGGCTGAGGGTGACTTATATATACAGAGAAGGTATATACATACAAAAAATATATAGCATTTAGGCAGTTAAGAGGCAGGTGTTTACACAAAACTGCTGGGTTAGGAGGTCGAATAACATACATTTGTGCATAGAAAATTGCATTACATAAGTAAGAATTGTAACGGGAAGGAAGTTGAAAGGTAGAGAGAGGAATTATGAGGAGGGTGAGTCAGAGGTAGGGGCGATGATGCTGGATAGAAAAAGATTGGGGGGAGGGGAGGTGGAGGAAAGGGGGAGGCGACAGGTGCAGGGGGTTGGGAGATAGATTTAAGATGGCGTTTGATGGCTGGGAGGGACTGGGAGTCTTGGGGAGAAGTGGTCAGTTGATTCCAGAGGTGAGGGAGGTGGTGAGAGAAGGCAGAGACACCGGCCAATGAATGCCTGTGGGGGATGGCAAATGAGTGGGGGTGCCAGGATTGAAGGAAGTAGAAGGGGTTGGCAGCAGAGGAGAGGAGAGGAGTGAGTAGAGTTAAGGAGGGAGAAGGTTGAACCAGAATTTATATGATTATGAGAGAGTGAATGTGCCACCACTGGGAGAGGGGGGAGAAATTAAGAGAGGAGAGAAATGAGCAGTGATGAGTAGGCAGTGGGAAGTTAGTGGTGAATCTGTAAAAGAGTTAAGTAATGTGTCAAGCTTAGAGATAGCAGAGGCAGGAACTGAGGTGTCTATTATGTCCCCATTGTCAAAGAGAGGGAGGATAGTCTTGTGAACTAATTAATGGTGAATGTGTAGGGGGATGGCGTGTTTGTTGTGAAACAGCGTGCCTAGTTTGGGGCATAGTTTTGAACAGAGGGAGTCAACTGGACTGAGTAATTGAGATGCTGGTCTAGCCAAAGGCCGAGGTAGTTGTATGAGGTGACAGTATCAAGAGTGGAGGTTTCCAAGGTTGAAACATAGAAACATACATAAAAACATAGAAGGTGACAGCAGATAAGGACCGTGTGGCCTGAGAGGCAATAAGGAAAATTAGCATAGATCCTCCTAGAATGCCATTTGTTTCCTGTAGTACTTAGGAATACTGGATTATGTATGTTGAAGTGTTTACTTATGATCATTTGTTTTGCACAACTTGTTGTATTGTTTGGGCTATTCATATCAGACAATGCACATGGGGTGGTGAGCAAGGCAAGTCTGTTAGCTGACGACACCAAAACTGGAGCAGTGGTGGATGGAGAGGAGGGATGGAAGCAGCTGCAGGGGGACCTAAGCAGGCTAGAGGAGTGGTCAGAGAGGTGGCAGCTGGGGTTCAATGCAAAGAAGTGAAAGGTTATGCACTTTGGGGTGAAGAACCCAAGGAGAGAATACTGGCTGGGGGGGGGTTAAGCTGGGGATCACTGAGGAGGACGAGAAGGACTTAGGGGTAATGATAACAGGGACCATAAACAACTCTGCCCAGTGCAGGAGAGCAGCTGCAAAAGCAAACAAAATACTGGGGTGCATAGAGAGGTTTTTTTTCGTACAGGTGAACAGAGGTGATCTTGCCCCTCTACAGGTTGCTGGTAAGGCTGCACTTAGAGTATTATGTGCAGTTTTGGAGGCCATACCTAAAGCATGATATCAGGCTACTGGACGGGGTGCAGAGGAGGGCAACAAAGATGATATGTGGAATGGAGGGGAGAGACTATGACAGCAGGCTGGGAGACCTGAATATGTACACCCTGGAGAATAGAAGGGACAGGGGGGGACATGATAGAGACATTCAAGTATCTGAGGGGAATCAATAAGGATGGGGCAGATGGGGTCTTTAAGTTAAGGAGGGGAAGGGTCACTAGGGGCATGGGCTAAGAAAAGAGGGGGGAAAATTTAAGAAGGAAATGAGGAGATCCTATTTCACAGAGAGGGTGGTAGCAAAATGGAGTGCCCTACCCGAATGGGTGGTATCATGTAAATCTGTGAACAACTTCAAAAGGGCATGGGACAGGAATGGAGAGAGTGAGGGTGGGGAGGTGGGGTGGCAGTGGGATGACAAAGGGGAGGGTGGGTGGGGCAACTGCAAACTAGGGGTGCTAGCTGCACATTTGAGCAGACTTAGATAGACTGGGTGGTCTGTTTCTGCTGGCACATTCGTATGTTTGTATGTAAGTAATTCATAATAGGTTCATAGGTAATTTCAAGCTCATTGGACTTACGTCCTTATTGCTTGCCTTTGAATTATATTTTGACTCCTGCTCTTATTTCCTATTATCCAGTGTTTTATTTTTGCTGTGTTTCTTTATTTCTACCCATACGAAACCTATCTAATTTATGCTTGAAGGAGTCCAGAATGTTTGTTGTATTTTTGATACTGTAACTAACTTATAATGTATCAAGGGCCTCACTGGAAATTAACTTATCTCAGTCAAGATGTACATAGTCATTGTCTTCTCAGATGACTAAAAGCTTGTACTACTATTACTACCTAGTCTGCCCCTTTTTTTCCTACCTAATGCAACACCGCAGATCCCAGCTGATTTGTGGCTTACCCTCTGTTCCCTATTGCAAGAGTAGTCTTATGTCTATCCCATGCATCCTAGAATTCCATTACCATTTTTGGCCCCACCACCTCCACAGGAAGGCTGTTCCAAGCATCCACTGTTCTTTCTGTGAAAAAGTACTTCCTCATGTTGCCCTAGAGCCTACCTCATATCATGCCACCTTGTTCATATACACCTTCTTTTCTGAAAGATGCTACCCTCCTGTACCTTGTTTATACCCCTGAGATACTTGAATGTTTTATCATATCCCCCCCCCCAGGGAATACATACTGAAGTCCTATAGTCTTTCCTCATATGACTTTTGGTGCAGTCCTTACACCATTTTTGTTTCCCTTCTCTGAACTGCCTCTATTTTGTCTATGTCCTTCTGGAGATGCGGCCTCCAGAACTGGACACAGTACTCCAGATGAGGTCTCACTAGTGATCTGTACAATGGCAAAGCTGCCCTTGCATACTGTCAGCAGCTTCGGAACATGCACTAAAGTTGTTTTTCTTTCACACACAAACATGCTGCAAAATGAAAACAAAATATATATATATTTTTTTTCAGTACTGCAAGTCTGAAGAAGTCACAGGAACAGGCCCTTTTTCAGACAGCCAGCAAGCAAGAGCTAGCCCTACAACTGCAGATAGATCCCAACCTAAAGAGTACAACACAATTTGTTCTGTAGTAACAAAAATACTTGACAATCAGTCAGTCAGGTGGAGCGCTAATCTCCACTGAAGATTCACAAAACAGAAGAGTCCGAAAAAAAAGGTCTGCAAAGACTATGTTTTTCAAACTCTGCTTCAGAAAAAAACTAGGTTTTCTGGCAAAGGCACCTAGCTTCACCTGAGCTCTTTTCTTCTAGGTTTGCTTGTAAGGACAGAGCAAGGAACAACATTTTCAGAGCAAGGAACAAGCTTCTTTTTGCTAGGCAGAGTTACTGTTTGTTATTATTTTCTTTTGTTCTCACAAGGTTTAATACTGTTTTTTGCTTACATTTTACTGCTGTAATCTTCTCTGATTCAAATTGCTGTTGCAGGGTATACTTTCGGCTGCATTATTACAGGGTGTGCCTACAGGTTTGTTAATGTTTTGTGCTTACATATTACTGCTGTAATCTCTGATTCAAATTGTTTTTGCAAGGTATATCTTCTATTACTGCTTTGTTTTTCTCTGTAGCAAAGTGTTTTTTGCAGGGTATATGTTCTGTGAAATTGTTACAGGTGGTGCATACAGGAATTACAGTTTGATCTATCATTAGGATAAACTTTCAGGGCTACTGCATTTGTTGGTTGATTGTTTCTGCTCTTATCTCCTTGTTTCTTTTGTCCGTGGCTCTTCCTTTTCGGCAGGAGAAGGGCCCAGCCACCCAACCCCATCCTCAACTACCCCATGCTACACTCCTTTTATAGAGTAGCACAGTCGTGACATTTCCTGTAGCAAAGCAGGAACGGGAGGATCAGAGGGGTATCCACAGAGTGACCTCACTTACAGGGGCACAAGTAATTTAACTTGTTACAACAAGTTATGCAAAAACAAACAAAAAAACAACAACAAAAAATCTTATTTTTGCTTTCATTTTCCTGCTTCTAATTACTCGGACCAGGTTATAAACTTGTCAGCTCAACTGTAATGGGATATTATTAACTGCAGGCTCTGCGGGACACTTTTCAAAAGGGCAGTTATACAGGATTTAGGACGCTGTCCTACATGCTGGACCATCAGAGAGCTAAGGGCTCTGCTCCAGGCAGCATGGGCAGAGACTGCATGCCTCAAATAATATATTCAGGAGGAAGTATATTATAAGAACCACCTGCCATTTCTCCAACATCCAACTGAAGCACCTCGACCACAGAGGGTAGTTGGCCCAGGAGGCCGGCAGGTGGTTATTAGGGGCAAATTGAGTCCCCCATCATTCAGTGCTCTCCAACATATCACCTCCACAAACCATATAAAAACTACAAACTGGTATCTGCCTCTATCTCCAAAATCAAACAAATGGGTAGAGGACACTGCAGAGCAGGACACTGCTGTACAGGAGCTATGCTACAAAACTTGCCCAAAACAGGAACCAAAACAAAAAAAAAGCAAAAGGAAATCCAAAATGCTTCTGAACATAGGAAACTCCATGATTCAGGGAGTTGATACCTACCTCCAGCCAGGGGTAATGGTCAGATGTCTCCCAGGTACATCAGCATGGAGAGACACAGACTGCATTGCTAAAATTGTGCAGGAAGCAAGAGAAAACATTGATATCCTGGTACACATAGGGACTAATGATCTCACCAGCTGGTCAGTTGTAGAGACCAAGGAACACCTTACCAGTCTGGGAGACAAACTGTCATCCATTTCATCTGGCATCTCCTTCTCTGAGATCCTGCCGGTCTGGAAGAGGAGGGCAGACAGATGGAAGGTTAGAGAAGGGGAGCTAGGGGAGCTAAACATGTGGCTCAAGGGCTGGTGCCAGGAAAAAGGACACAAATTTGTAGGTAGCTGGCAACAGTTTTGGGAGCGAACGTTTTTTAAATTAGATGGACTGCATGTGACTAAGGAGGGAGTCAGTGCATTGGGGCAGAAGTTTAATGTCTTTGCAGAATATTTAAACTAGCAAATGGGGAGAGGAGTGCAGCACCCAATACATCGAACGGGATGAACACCCCTCTCCCCTTCGCTAGTGATCAAACAGGAGTTCATCTTGTTTTTAGTTCATTTGCACCACCAGGTAAGGAAAAAGGTCCGGCTCCCCATACGACGGCCGGGGAAACGCTGGACCTTACCCAACAACTAACGCACTGAAAACTGGCCAATGGAAAATCATGTACACAAATGCCTGCAGTCTGGGAAACAAGATCCCAGACCTGTAGGTAACAATGACAGAGGCTAAACTGGGCATAGTAGCCATTAGCGAGACATGGTTCACCAGTAACCACACTTGGAAGACTTCAGTACCTGGCTGTGTACTGTTCAGAACAGACTGAGGTGCGGGGGGGGTAGCCCTTTCTGTCAATGAAAATGTCAAAGCTGCAGAAATTAGGAATACACATAAGGAGCCAGAAGAACTGTGGGTCACCCTGGAAACAGGAAATGGGACAGCCATACGAACTGGGGTTGTCTACAGGCCTCCAGACCAGGTGGAGGACACAGACACATTACTGTTAGAAGATATTCAAAATATGACAGCTAAAGGTGAAGTTCTGATAATGGGAGACTTCAACAGGCCAGATACAAATTGATAAATACCAGCAGGATCATCTGCCAGAACTAGACACATAGTGGATTGCTTGCAGGTGGAGGCCCTCAAACAACTGGTACGACAATCCACAAGAGACAGAGCTATCCTAGATCTAGTACTGACTAATGGGGAAAGGATCACAGATCTCCAGGTAGAAGGCCACCTGGGGGCCAGTGACCATCACATGGTATGGTTCAGTTTGGCCACTAGAACTAAATCATCCCATTCCAAGGCAAAAATATGGGACTTCAGAGGAGCTGACTTTGATAAGATTGCCAACAGAGTTACGCTAGCCCTGGCAAGAAGAAATACAGGTGAGGGGGTACAGGCAAAGTGGGCAAGCATTAAGGATGCAATACTTGAAGCAACATCCTATTGTGTTAGGGAGAAAAGCAAGAGAAAAAGAAGGAGGAAACCACTTTGGTTCTCAGAAACAGTAGCAGTAAAGGTCAGAGCTAAAAGGTTGGCCTCCAGGAAATATAAGGGAACGCAGTGTGACAAAGATAGGGAGGAATACCAAACTTCCCTAAGGGAAGCAGGGAAGGCAGGCAAAGGCCCAAACCAGGGAAACACGAACAGTGAAAGAAGGTTACAAGACTTTCTATAGAAACATTAGTGAAAGGAGAAAGTCCAGAGGGGGTATTGCTAAGATCAAAGGGGATAACGGGGAGTGTGTGGAGGAGGACCAAGGAAAAGCATCTATCTTAAATAGATACTTCTGCTCAATATTTACTGAGGGGAAGGTAGGGCAGGGCCCACAGCTTAAGGAAAGGATAGTGCAACGCTGGTAATCCATAGGAGCACAGGATCCAAGACAGCATGGGTTTACAACAGGAAGGTCCTGTCAAACTAATCTCATAGATTTCTTTGACTGGATAACCAGTGTGGTGGACCAAAGGGGAACAATTGATGTCGCCTACCTTGACTTCAGCAAAGCTTTCGATACTGTTCCACATAGAAGATTGATTAATAAGCTGGGTAGGCTCAGGGTGGGTCAGAAGTTGGTCAACTGGGTGACCAACTGGTTGGCAGGCAGAACACATAGAGTGGTGGTAAATGGTATACAGTCAGAAGAGATGCAAGTCACAAGTGGGGTACCTCAGGGATCAGTCCTGGGGCCAGTCCTCTTCAATGTCTTCATCAGTGACATTGCAGATGGACTGGAGGGTAAGGTTTGCCTGTTTGCAGATGACACCAAGATCTGCAACAGAGCAGATGATCCAGATGGGGTGGGCAGAATGAGAAGAGATCTGGATAAACTGGCAAAATGGTCAGAAGAGTGGCAACTGGGGTTTAATGCAAAGAAGTGCAAGATCATGCACATAGGGAAGAGAAACCCTGAAGACATCTATAGGTTGGGAGGGGAGTTGCTGTCAATCACAAAGGAAAAAAGAGACTTGGGCATCGTCATCACAGATGACCTGAAACCATCCAAGCAGACCACTAAAGCAGTAGGTAAGGCTAAGGGGATGTTGAGGTGCATTAGCAGGGGTATCACGAGTCATAAGAGGGAGGTAATAATCCCTCTTTACAAGACACTGGTTAGGCCCCATCTGGAGTACTGCGTGCAGTACTGGAGGCCACACCTGCACAAGGACATTAACAAAATGGAAGTGGTCCAGAGAAGGGTAACCAAAATGGTGCAGGGACTGCATCAGAAAATATATGAGGACAGATTAACAGAGCTCAATATGAATACCCTTGAGCAAAGGAGGGAGAGAGGTGATATGATCGAAACATTCAAACATCTTAAGGGCATTAACAAGGTGAGTCTAACATGTTTCAATATATGGAAAATAGCAGGACAAGAGGACATAGCATGAGATTAGATGGAGGCTGATTAAGGGGTAATGTGAGGAAGTTCTTTTTCAGGGTGGTGGATGCATGGAACGGCCTACCTCAGGAAGTGGTGGATATGAATACAGTGCAGGCCTTCAAACAGGCATGGGATAGGCATAAGGGAGCAATACAGATGTGTATGAATAGACAGGTCATTGACAGAGTAAAGGGCTATGGCACATTCATAAGGTAGAAAAAATGGGCAGACTGGATGGGCCTTGTGGTCCTTATCTGCCATCAACTTCTATGTTTCTTTGTAACTTCTGACATAGAGAAACAGCTTCCTCTCAACTTGAGTGTCATAATGCACTGACTAGGCAGGCCGCATGGTAAAGTTCTGGAAAGATCTCTGTGCAGCCTAGGGATTGGCTGAGGAAATCTCATGAGATCTCAAAGTCCAGTTGAATACATGACATTGAATACCTCGAATACACCCCAGAATTTGGGTATTCAAGTGTAGCCCAGGCGCCATGTGCCAGTGGACTACTACCCCTGCCGGTTGGCCCTTTAACAGGTTAAGGGGCCTGGGTCCTGCTATGGTGGCATTCAGGGGTCCTATCCCAAAGATAATAAAAAGTGCAGTGCCTCCACCCAGAGAGAATTAGAAGTGGATCATGTGACTGGCTGGCACAGCCCCCTGGGATGCTGCACCTACCCACCTCCCCTACCAACCACCCCACATACTGGATACCCAACAGTTCAGTACCACCATAAGCCATTAACAGTAATGCTTTGGCAGACTCAGAGAATTCCTGCACACACAATTTCAAACAATAAACCACAGCTTTATTTGAGGGAAGGACTAGGGACAAAGGTTGGCTGTGCTATAAACAAGCATTTGTCAATGCCGAATGTTGCTTGCTTGTATGTGCTGTTTAGGTATTTGGAAGTGATAGTTCCATGCCTTCCTCCCAAGACATCCACTGTGTCTTTCCATTCAGTATTCAGAGAAGAGTGGAAGGGGCAAGGGCCACAGCAGTACAGCAGTTGCCAAGGGGGTGAAGAGGTGGACAATAGTCCATTCAAAGGCAAAAGAGTCCTGCAGGAGCTCACTAAATTGAAGGTGGACAAAGCGATGTAACCAGATGGCATACACTCAAGGATATTAAGAGAACTGCGAAGGGAGATAGCAGTACCTCTGGTAGCCATGTTCACTGAGTCATTCAACATGAGTGAATTGGAGGAGGGCACATGTGATCCCTCTGCACAAGTCCGGCAGCAGGGAGGAGGCAGGGAACAATAGGCCATTCAGCCTCACCTCAGTAGTGTGGAAGATCATGGAGACATTGCTTAAAGAAAGGGTAGTGGGGCACCTAGAAGCTATCGGAGCCCAGGACCATAGACAACATGGATTCACAGTGGGGACATCATGTCAGACAAATCTGGTTGATTTCTTTGAGTGGGTGACAAAGGAAGTGAATCAGGGTGGGGCAGTGGACAATGCTTACCTTGATTTCAGCAAAGCCTTTGACACCATCCCATATAGGAGGCTGATAAACTAGCTGGGTAGGCTGGGCATGGGGAAAAGGATGGTAAACTGGGTTAGAAAGTGGCCAACAGACAGGAGGCAGAGAGTGGTGGTAAATGGTGTGCAGTCTAGGGAGAGGGGGTGACCAGTGGGGTGCTGCAGGGATCAGTCCTGGGGCCAGTCCTGTTCAATGCCTTCATTAGTAACATTGCAGAATGTCTGAAGGGAATTTTTTCACCAAATTTTCAACATAACTATTTTAAGACCTCTGCTCATGAACAGTGTCACTGTGATTTTCTTAATCTGTCCCAAACATTGATTGCGCACACCGAATGCGCCATTGTGCACTGCATGCACAGAAACACATTTTGGGTGACGTGAAAAATGACAGCTGTACTGCTCATAAGGAAGTGTGGTAAAATGGCAATGTTGAAAATCTGGAGTGCAAATATAAAACATTTGTGAACTTACGAGCGTGCGTAGTATCAGCGTAATAAATTCTCGTAAAACAGTCATTTTGGGGAATATTTTAACCAAATTTTTAACATAGCCATTTTAACACTTCTGCTCATGAATAGTGTGACTGTGATTTTCTTAATCTGTCCCAAACATTGATTTCGCACACCGACTGTGCCATTGTGCGCTACATGAATGGAAACACATTTTGGCTGACATGTGAAAAATGACAGCTGTACTGCTCATAAGAAGGTGTGGTAAAATGACAATGTTGAAAATCTGGAGTGAAAATACTAAAAATTTGCGAACTTACGAATGTGCATAGGAACTGCGCAACACACGCTCATAAAACAGTCACTTTTAGGAATTTTTTCACCAAATTTTCAACATAGCCATCTTAAGACCTCTGCTCACGAACAGTGTCACTGTGATTTTCTTAATGTGTCCCATACATTGATTTCGCACACCGACTGTGCCATTGTGCACTACATGTGTGGAAACATATTTTGGGTGAGATGTGAAAAATGACAGCTATACTGCTCATAAAGAGGTGTGGTAAAATGGCAATGTTGAAAATCCGGAGTGCAAATATTAAAAATTCGCGAACTTATGAGCCTCGCGTGAGAACTGCGCAATGTGTTAAATGAAACAGTCATTTTTAGGAATTTTTTCACCAAATTTGCAACATAGGCTTTTTGAGAGCCCACCTTATGAACACTGGCACTGTCATTTCATTAATCGGTCCCGAAAGGTGATTTCACGCAGTGACCATGAAATCACCCTTCAGGCCCGATTAAAGCCATGACAGTGACAGAATTCATGAGGAGGGGTCCCAAAAACCCCATGTTGAAAATTTGGTGCCAAAATTCCCAAAAATGCCTGAGATATGCAGCAAAGTTGAATAAACTTTATCTATCCCATTATACAGCTTACCGGCATTTCCTCAGTTCGCAGTCGGCTTTGAAGAGTGCAGACGTGTTCCTGGTCCACTGAAGATTGTCGCGCCGAGGTCCAGAGGTAAGTATGGGGTGAGGGAGTGTGTGGGGAGGCAGGGTTCGCAGTGGGTGGGTGCAGGTTGTGGGAGGGGGCCGGAGAAGCGCTGGGGGACAGTTTTTGTATTTACAGTTTTTTTAATAAGACGATGAGGACGTTTGCCACGCTGGGATCGGCTCCCAGCATGGCAACTGGAAAGCTGTTTGGTGGTGGGGGCGTGGGCTGACGGGGATTAGGCACCCCATCGGCCATAACAAATTTTGACACGCTGGGGTGGCTCCCAGCGTAGCACCTAAGCACTAGGCGTGGAGCCGGCGGGGTATTAGGCATGCCTGTCGGCCATACAATGTGTGCGTGGGGGAGGGGAAGGCGCATGACCACGCAGTGTCGTGCGTGCGTGTGTGTGTGGGCGGGGAACTCTGCTCACTGGGCGGGCTCTCCCTTTCAACTGTACGACCACTGCATTTTCAGCTGCTGTCATAGACAGCTGCAGCAGTGATTGGGGAACTGGGGCCGCACCTGCAAACACACTGACTGAATTGGAAGGCGGGTGCCACACCTCTGAAAACTCGGATGATGGCACTATGTTTCATGCACATGCGTGTAAGCAACATAAAAAACTGGTTAGTGAAAATAAGGAACAGCAATAAACATTAGGGCCTGAAGGCCAAACCCACCCCCACTGGTACCAGTGATCATAATTTTTCTTGGGGGTACCCACTAGGTGCAGGCCTGGTACGGTGCCACAGGCTGGCTGGCTGTTGGGGCCCTGAAAATACTGAAAAAGGACTTGGTTTTAAGAATAACAACACTTTTTCTTTGTATTTTTTCTTTCCAGTAACCAAGTCCTGGGTACTCATGATTAGATGACCTTAAGACCCTGAAGGATGGAATTCCGGGTCCAGTGCAGAATGGGACAGAAGAAAGGCCGACCTTGGTCCCTCAGGCAGGATGGACTTGCTCAAGGCTCTTGCAGCTGGTCATCTTGATTGTCGATCTGGCCGCTTGTCACCTTCAGCCACTTCTGGCCCATTGCAGAGCTCTGTGGCAGGACAGCACCATCCCCAGAAGGCCCAGACCCGGGAGTGGCTCCGCAGCCCAGCTCCCCTGATGGGTCGTAGGTGCCCTAGCACCCCAGCAAGTGCCGATGACCTCCTGAGACAGTGAGTCCCACTTGGAAGGGGTCAGCAGGTTCCCTCCCTGGTTCTGGATGAGAACTCCCAACTGGTGGGGGTCCTCCTGAAGTCCCTGCACTGAGTTCCACACAAGAAAAGTTCACAGACAATCCCTCCAATACAATCCAGTGCCAATTTGTGTGGGTGCTATCCTTAATTCCAAGAAGCACAGGTGCAGTCCAACAGGGGAATCCCAGAACAACAAACCCCCTGCACACCAGTTCACACTTTCCAGTTAAGCAGTGTCCACAACCTTTTCTTTGGCTGCAGCTGGGCCTCAGCTGTCAGCCACTTTCACCCATTCACTCAGGGCAGGTACACTACCTGGTGAGCACCCCGCCATCTAGAGACGCTTTGCTTTTTTAAAATTTAAAATTCAGTCCCACACAAGCAAATGACCTCTCAGCAGCAACTGAAGCACGCAGGAAATTCGCACAGTCCTCTCAGTCAGTTCAGCTTCTAGTGCAGGGTTTCTGCACCATTTGTTTTCTCCCAACAAGCAATCAGTTTCTCAATACCTGGGGAACCAGGATCACAGTTCAGTCTCTTTCTCCCTTTCCCCTTCTCAACCCGATTCTGCCACACAGCAGTTTCCAATTCTGCAACACAGCAGTCTCCACGTAGGGCCTGGGTAAGCCTCTAATGTCCAAAGTCCACTCTCACAGGGTACTCCTGACTCATACAGAGCCCAGCAACAGACTGACTAAATCCCAGAAAGGCCACACAGTTTCAGCTGAAAACCCAGCATTCTGATTGGCTGATGGAGCTTATCAATATTCAATATCCGTAGAGATCAATATTTCCTGCTCGTTTATTGGGGCATGATCTATGCACCAGAATTAGTCCCCTCTGTTTCCAAGGAGTCCCTTTGTCACAGTTTTGGGTGCTTAGATCACTGATTGGCTATAACAGCGATTCGGCATGTTTGCAGTTCATTTGCATCACCAGGTAAGAAAAAAGGTCCATCTCCCCATACGACGCACAGGAGAAATGGCAAACCTCACCAAACAACTAACACACCGAAATCTGGCCAATGGAAAATCATGTACACAAATGTTCACAACCTGGGAAATAAGATCCCAGACCTGAAGGCAATAATGTTAGAGGCTAAACTGGACATAGTAGCAATTAGTGAGACATGGTTTACCAGTAACCACACTTGGGAGACTTCAGTACCTGGCTATGTACTGTTCAGAAGAGACCAAGGTGCAAAAAGGGGGGGTGGAGTGGCCCTGTATGTCAATGAAAATATCAAAGCTACAGAAATTCAGAATACACATAAGGAGCCAGAAGAACTGTGGGTCACCCTGGAAACAGGAAATGGGACAGCCATAAGAACTGGGTTGTCTACAGGCCCCAGACCAGGGGAGGACTTAGACACATTACTGTTAGAAGATATACAAAACATGACAGCTAAAGGGAGGTTCTGATAATGGGAAACTTCAACATGCGGATACAGATTGGTCAATACCAGCAGGAACATCTGCCAGAACTAAACACATGGTGGATTCCCTGCAGAGGGCCTCAAACAATTGGTACAACAACCCACAAAAGACAGGGCTATCCTAGATCTAGTACTGACTTACAGGAAGGGATCACAGATCTCCAGGTGAGAAGGTCACCTGGGGCCAGTGACCATCACATGGTATGGTTCAATTTGTCCACTACATCTAAATCATCCCATTCAAGGCAAAATATGGGACTTCAGAGGAGCTGACTTTGATAAGATGGTCAACAGAGTTAAGCTAGCCCTGGCAAAAGAAACACAGGTGAGGGGGTACAGGCAAAGTGGGCAAGCATTAAGGATGCAATACTTGAAGCAACATCCACTGTGTTAGACAGAAAAGGAAGTGCAAAGAAGAGGAAACCACTTTGGTTCTCAAATACAGTAGCAGAAAGGTCAGAGCCAAAAGGCCTTCAGGAAATATAAAGGGAACACAAGCGGGATGAAGATAGGGAGGCATACCAAACTGCCCTAAGGGAAGCAGGAAAGGCAGTAAGGCAGGCAAAGTTCCAAACTGAGGAAACACTAGCACAAACAGTAAATGAAGGTGACAAGACTTTCTATAGACACATAGGTGAAAGGAGAAGGTCCAGAGGGGGTATTGCTAAGCTCAAAGGAGAAAAGGGGGCATGTGAGGAGGAGGACCCTGTAAAAGCATCTATCCTAAATAGATACTTTGGCTCAGTATTTACTGAAGAGAAGGTAGGGCAGGGCCCACAGCTCAGCACCATGGACATGGGAGGGGTGGAGGTGAGCACTACTCCCTTCACAAAAGAAAGGGTCCTACAAGAGCTCGCTAAGCTCAGGGGCAAGGCAAGGGGACCTGATGGCATACATCCCAGGTTACTTAAGGAGCTAAGGGTGGAACTAGCAGAGCCATTAGCAGAACTGTTTAGTGAGTCTCTGAGCACAGGAGAGGTCCCAGAAGACTGGAGAAGGGCTCATGTGATCCTGCTCCACGAGAGTGGTAGCAGGGAGGAGGCAGGGAACTACTGACCAGTCAGTCTTACCTCAGTAGTGGGCAAGATTATGGAGGCACTCCTTAAGGAAAGGATAGTGCAACACCTGCAATCCACAGGGGCACAGGATCCAAGACAGCATGAGTTTACAAAAGGAAGGTCCTGTCAAACTAATTTAATAGATTTCTTTGACTGGGTAACCAGAGTGGTGGACCAAGGGGGAGCAGTTGATGTCGCCTACCTTGACGTCATCAAAGCTTTCGACACTGTTCCACATAGAAGATTGATAACTAATCTGGGTAGGCTCGGGGTGGGTCAGAAGTTGGTCAACTGGGTGGCAAACTGGTTGACGGGCAGAAAACAGAAAATGGTGGTAAATGGTATACAGTCAGAAGAGTTGCAAGTCATAAGTGGGGTACCTCAGGGATCAGTCCTGGGGCCAGTCCTCTTCCATATCTTCATTAGTGACATTGCAGATGGCCTAGAGGGTAAGGCTTGTCTGTTTGCAGATGACACCAAGATCTGCAACAGAGTAGATGATCCAGATGGGGTGGGCAGAATGAAAAGCGATCTAGATAAACTAGCAAAATGGTCAGAAGAGTGGCAACTGGGATTAAATGCAAAGAAGTGCAAGATCATGCACATAGGGAAGAGAAACCCTGAAGCTACCTATAGGCTGGGAGGGGAGTTGCTGGCAGTCACAAAGGAAGAAAGAGACTTGGGCATCATCATCACTGATGACCTGAAATCATCCAAGCAGACCTCTAAAGCAGTAGGTAAGGCTAGGGGAATGTTAGGGCGTATTAGTAGGGGTATCACAAGTCGTAAGAGGGAGGTAATAATCCCTATTTACAAGACACTGGTTAGGTCCCGTCTGGAGTACTGCGTGCAGTACTGGAGGCCACACATTCACAAGGACATTAACCAAATTGAGGCTGTCCAGAGAAGGGCAACCAAAATGGTGCAGCGACTGCATCAGAGGACATATGAGGACAGATTAACGGAGCTCAATATGTATACCCTTGAGCAAAGGAGGGAGAGAGGTGATATGATCGAAACATTCAAACACCTTAAGGGCATTAACAAGGTGAAAGAGTCGAACATGTTTAAATATAAGAAAAATAGCAGGACAAGAGGACACAGCATGAGATTAGAGGGAGGCCGATTAAGGGGGAATGTGAGGAAATTCTTTTTCACAGAAAGGGTGGTGGATGCATGGGACGGCCTACTTCAGGAAGTGGTGGCTATGAATACAGTGCAGGGCTTCAAACAGGCATGGGATAGGCATAAGGGAGCAATACAGATGAGTATGAATAGATAGGCTACTGACAGAGCAAAGGCCAACGGCACATTTATAAGGTAGAAAAAGAAATGGGCAGACTGGATGGGCCCTGCGGTCCTTATCTGCTGTCAACTTCTATGTTTCTATGTAACAGGGGGTCAAATGTCTTAAACATGTCAGCTCCTATTCAATCCTAAGGAGTCCATACAGTTCCCCCAGTCTTATAGGGTGAGTGCAGCCCAACACATTACTTTAATTGAGCAAACACCCCACTGTATTGTAGCCCCAACTGTTCCCTGCAAAGCAAGCTCACTCTCACCTATTAACCCCATTAATTTTACTGTCACTGCCGACAAAACTCTGTCCCCCTAGGTGGCAGGCAGCAACCTCATTAATATTCATCAGGACTCATGAATAATTCATGAGCCCTCATTCATACTCTGATTCTAAACTTTTTATTTAAAAACTCAGGGGCTCCCTATCAGCCCCCTCGAGGTCAATGGTCCCCACTTAGGTTATGAGGTACACCAGGACCGCTGAGTAACTCCCCCAAAAGACAACAAAACCACAGTCAGCACTTCAAAGGCACTGCCGGCTCAGTTGCCGGCTCCCCAGGAACATGCCAGCGACTCACGATCAACACCCAAGCCCAAACTGGGCTAAATTAAAGTATGGGCTGCACAGGGGGAATTACTGGGGCACCGGGAGCAATCAGAGAAATGGGGGATGCCAGCAGGCAGACAGGAGATCAGGAGGAAATGAGGGCAACTAAGGTAAGCCCTCAAAGGGGGGTTACACAGGTATTCATCAAATACACCTGGGCCCAGATATTCAAACTGCGCCAGGCTGTGGCACAAGCATGGGCGCAGCTCAACTTGGCTGTGCAGGGGTGTGGCCTGGGCGATATTCAACGGAGCTGCGCTATGGCTCTGTAGCTTTGAATATCGTACCCTGGCCACCCCCACTGTGCATGGCGCAGTGGCACTGCGCCAGCGCAAGTGGCCAGAGTGGAGCATGGAGATGCACTAGCGCAAGTGCCATTGTCCCATTCACAGCACCTGCGATATTCAAAAGGGGACATGCAAATGGGGCCATAATTTATGCAAGGTGCACATGGGGCCATTTGCATGTCATTATGGCCCCATTTGTATCCCATTAGCATGCAGGTGCACCGATCCCCAACGACTTGCGCCTGGCGCCCTGCCAGGCAGCAGCTGTCGGGGACTGATGCCCCCTGCAGCCCAATCGTGGGCATGTGTTGAAAGCATAGACCCCCCGTCCTATATCCCTGGTGGTCCAGTGGACCACTGTCTGCCTGATCATGAGCATATGTATAAAAATATATTCCCCATCCAATATCCCCCGGTGGTCCAGTGGACCGCTATGTGTCCGATCGTGGGCACATGTAATGAAAGACTTCCCCATCCAATATCCCTGGTGGTCCAGTGGACTGATCACTGCCCTATCGCGGGCATGTGTAATGAAAGACTTCCCCTTCCAATATCCCTGGTGGTCCAGTGGATCGCACTGTGCCCGATCGCGGGCATCTGTAAAACATAAAAAATGTCCTATTATCCTAGTGGTCTAGGGTACCCCCCTCCCCACCTGCCCATTGAGCCCCACCACTCCTCTCCCCCCCGGTCAGCCAGTGGGCGGCAGCACCACCCACCTGACGCCCGCCGCCCACCGACCGACAGCTCGGTAGGCTGCACGCCATTGAAACACAGCGTGAGCCATTGGTGCAGCCCATAATAAGACTACATGATTCCAGAGATATGTGAATGAATCATTCACATATCTGGAATGTGTAGTATGGTATGGGCTGCATGCCCATTGGCTCACGCTGTGAACTTAGCAACCTGGGGGGTGGGAAGAAGGTGCTAAACTGGGTATCAAATTGGTTGAAGGATACAAGGCAAATGGTGGCTGTAAACAGCAGTCACTTGGGGGATGGGAGATTGACCAGTGGAGTGCCACAGGGATTGGTACAGGGTACTATTCTCTTCAATGTCTTCATAAGTGACATTACTGAGGAACTGGAAGGGAAGGTGTGTCTCTTTATGGATGACACAAAAATCTACAATAGGGTGGACACCCACGCAGGGGTGAAAAGGATGCAAAGCGATCTGAGGAAACTTGAGGAGTGGTCTAAGATATGGCAGCTGAGTTTCAGTGCCAAAAAGGGCAAAGTCATGCACCTGAGCAGGGGAATCCAGGTGCTGTGTAAAAGATGAGGGTAGGTACTTACAGTCACCAAGCCAGAGAAGGACCTTGGGGTAATTATATCTGTTGATCTCAAGGTGGCAGGGCAGTGTGACAAGGCAGTAAGCAAGGCTAGCCAGATGCTGGGGTGCAAGGGAGGGGGATTTCCAGCAGTAGAAGGAAAGCAGTGAGGCCACTATATTGCTCGCTAGTGAGATCCCACCTGGAGTACTGTGTCCAGTTCTGGAGGCCACACCACGGCAAAGACATTGACGGGCTGTAAGCAGTCCAGAGAAGGGCTACTAGAATGGTGCAGGGATTGCACGAGAAACCAAAGAAGGAGAGGCTACAGGAGTTCAACATGTTCTCCTTAGAAGAGAGGCGAGCAAGAGAGGATATGACTGAGACCTATAAGTACCTCATCAGACTGAACAAGGTGCATGAGGGGTGTCTCTTTCAGAGATGGAAGATTACCAGAACATGGGGTAATACAGTGACGCTTAAGGGGAGTTATAAGTGTGCTAGTCTGAATTGAGAGAGGGGAGTTGATAATCATCCTTGCAGTTAGCTGGGTCAGGATAGCTGTGAATTGGGAGGTGTGGCGTAAACAGCAGTAAAGCAGCTGTCTGCAATTAGATTTTCCTAGCCTTCTTACAAGAGCACTGTTGTCGAGGTAAAGGTCAGGAAGCATAGGAAAACCAGGAGCAGTTATAAAATTTGCAAGTAGTATTTTATTATTTTCAATAACAATAAAATAAAAAAATTGTACAGGATAGCTTTTATACAGGCAGTTCAAACAAAACAAGTCCTTTCTTTGAGGGTATTTCTAATTCTACATTTCAATCTCTCTCTCTCTCTTTCTCTTTCTCTCTCCAACAAAAGATTGCTGTCTTTATACATATGGGGCTGGATATTCAAACTGAGCCCAAAATGTGTGCAATAGCAAGGGCAAGCCTGCGAGTCCATTGTGCCCATGCGCAATAGGCGATATTCAAAAAAGGAGCAAGCCAAATTGCGCCAGCAGCCAACGTCTGAATATCGCACAACTTGTGCCATAGCACAACTAGGAAGGGGAAGCTGAGCAGATACGATGCGCTATGGTGCAACAAGGGCTGCCCAGCTGAGCAGCCCAGAGGCGCCATAGCGCAAGCAGGGAGCACCCCAGCAGCAGAGCAATGTAACTGCACAACCAGGGAGGCAGGTAGGGGTTCACCACCCATGCCACAGATGGGCACAGGAACACACTGCAGAACTGACAATGCACCCCCACACCCCAAGCACAGCACAACTGGGGGAAGGCTGGAATATCCACCGGCCCATGGGGACAAGCAAACAAAGCACAGCTGGGCCATGGTGCCCCATCACACCCACCGGCAAGCTGAGACTGCCACACAAGGAGGGCGGACCACCCCATGGCACAGCAGCCCCCCCTGCGCACAGCACACCCTGCACAGTGACCCCAGGACACCCCCCATGAGCAGTGACCACCACTTCAGGAATCCCCATGCATACCACCACCCCCACTGTCACACTGCAACTTCGTGTACCACAGAACCATACAAGCCAGACCCACCATGAGCACCCAGCAGTGGGTGGAAGCACACAGCAATGCAACAACGGCAGACACAGTGCCAACATGCACAATCCCCCTGAGGCACATCTGAGAGACCGAACATGTGTCGGCACAAGAGGTACCCCACACGGGAAAGGGCGTGCCCCTGACACCACCACCATTGATACAGCACCCTGCACAGTAGACAAGTGTCACAGCCCGACCCACCATGAGCCACAGCAGCCAGCACAGACACCCACAGTGGTGCATGGAAGCATGCAGCATACTGGATGCAACACAGTGCAGGGGCAAACACACCCATACCCACGGGGACACTAACACAGGAACGCAGTAGTGTGGCAACCAAGCCCCCAGTGTGGGCCCATGAAAACTGTGCACACACAGCCTGCAGTCCTCCATGGCACAGGGGTGACACCCACCCTGTGCATGAACTGTGGCCCTGTATGCCACCAGCATATGCCTGGAGCACAAGTCACAGACAGTGGTGCACAGCCCCTGCAACACACACAAGCCACAACATGGAGGTGAGACAGCAACTGCTGAGGCCACAGTGTCACCCTAGGCAAATATGCACCACATCATTGACAGGAGGCAACCCAGCATTGTGACGGTCACAGTGGATGACCTGCAGGGACAGCCACCACTGACAAGGCAGCAGACCTCGCAGGCCACAGACATGCAAGGGTGTCAGCTGCACAGGCCAAGGACGGGTTGACAGGGGCACAATGGACACAGAGCATGCACCATGGACCACTGTACACAGTAATGCAATGCACAGGGAACAACACACACACCACAGATACCGACTGATAGCCACTTCCACACCAGAGACACTTCCCCACGCACACACACACATACCCATGACTGAACCACCCCAGATGCCATGCACACCACTGCAACTGAGCACCTATAGCCAGCTGCAAATCAGAGACCACCACAGTATTCATATCAAAATATCTGTATTCAAAAACATATCAAAATCAACTATGTACAAACATGGGGTGGAGGGACAGGAACAAGGTGGGGGTGGGTAAGGGGCAGGGGTGAACATATGGGAGAGGGTAGGTGGGGTGTGAGGGTTGAACAAAGGGGGGTAGATGCAGACTGCTCATGCAGCTGTCAGTGTCCAGCCTGGTCCTCCGCTGCCTGCGGCTGTTGCCTGGGCCGCCTCCTCCTCCTCACTCCATGCTGCTGTAGATCCCTTAAGATGGAGAGGGACTCTTGCACCACCCGCAGAAGCTCCTGGATGGCCTGCTGTATACGCAGGAGTATACGCAGGAGCACACCTAGGACAAGGGATCAGAGTCAATGGGTGTGACTGTCCATCCCCCTGCAGCCCACCCATTATGCATGGCATACAGCCATGTGCCACACTCCTGTGATGGTGTGCACCCACCCACAGTGACCGTGTCCACAAGACATGTCCAACCAGGCAGCAACAGCCATGTGTACCACTGCACACACCCACTGCCCATGTCCAGCACAGCACAACCAAGGCCGTACAGTAACGTGGCTATGCGGTGGGCAGGCAGTGCCACAGCCATGTGCCCAGTGCATGCATGGACCACCATTGATGCACTCCCAGACATGCAGTGCCACTGGACAGTGCTGACTGTCACATGTCGCGTGCATGGCAGTGGTGTCCATGGATGGTGGCCATGCCTTGCTTCCCACCCTGTCACACAGCATGCAATAGCAATCATGGTGTCATGGCACTCACCCTCATCGGGATGTTGATGGCATTGGGGTTGGTCCCCGACTTGCCCCTGTGCAGCATCCTCTGCCCTCTGCTGCCGCTCCACCATCCTCCTCGGTTCAGCCACGCCTGTGGGAGACAAAAGGAGAGAAACACATCAGTACAAACCCAAAGCATATTCTCCCTGCCCCAATGTGTGTGCCCACCACCAGCCAGACCCACCCACCCACCCCATACCCTGTAAACACCGCCACAGCCAACCCTAGACTATCCCTCCCCTATGTGCTGGACAAATAAGACAGTGTTACCCATATGGACCATACAAGTGTGTAGACGTATCACCCACCTGGACGAGGCACCATGCCCCTCCTGGCATGCGACCACAGATGTGCAAGTAGCTCCGGCTCCCTCTGTCTAAGGTCCCCATAGCGGTATCTGCACTGTTCAGCCGTTCTCCTGCGGCCAGTGGCCGCCTCCAGGTTAGTGGCCACCTCTTGCCAGACCTGGGTCCTGGCCCTGTCCAGTGGCTCCTCACCAAACAGTGGGCCATAGTGTGGCTCCACAATGGCCACAAGGTTGGCCAGCTCAAGGGCATTCCACTGAGGGGCTCTCCTGCGTGCCATCTCTAACGCTATAGTAGGCAATATGGCACTCTCAGCGCGGCACCCCCACGTGGAAGTGCTGCGCGGTACAGCGCCGCCATTCCCTATCGTGCTGTCACTGAACAGCGCAATAGAGGTGCAGCCATGCCGGATGTATAGCGCCAAGGGAGCAAAGGTCGGGCACAGGGTCATGGGTCTCTGGCGCAAGGCCACGCACAGAGCCATCGGACGTCTATGTGTCTAGTGTGATTGGTTGCCTGTGTGCCATCGCCACAGCGAACTATTGCGCAGTTGTGCCACAGTGCCATGTAGTGATCCTTGCCATAGCACCACTGGCACAATGGTGGCCGTGCCCTGAATTGCCTACCGCGCACAGCATGTCATCAGCATGGCAGACACCTGCGTAAGCTACCTGGGCATGCGCAGTGCGGTGTACTACGCAGGCCACAGAACTGCGCCATTGGCTCAGCACGTTCAACACAATTGCGCAAAGCACAAAAGTGCAATATTCAGCTGTCATATGCAAATCATCCGATCAGCCATGCAATGGCGCAGCAGCGCGATTTGCATCTCATTAAAGTTGCTCCACACCTAATTTTCATGGATTGCGCTATAAAAATGCGACACTGTTCTGCAGTGGCCATATTCAGTTACTGCAGTTTATTGGTGAGTTGCGTGCTGTGTGGTGTTCTGGACTGTGGTATCAGGGACTTGCTTTGTATTGCACAGTCACAGGTAAGCACTGTCATCCATACAGGATGAATAATGACCGAGCGAGGACTGGGTGAGGAGGACAACAATGGTGGGCGGAAGAGGAGGCCCAATTTCACCAAGGCTGAGACAGAGGCAATCTTTGAGGCCTACATCGATCAGGAGCCACTGCTCAGTGGATGGTGGGGCACCCCTCAGGCCCGTGCTGCTGCATGGGAGGGGGTGGCACATGCCGTCAACCTGTACGGCAGCCACCAGCACTCTGTGCAGGAGTGTAAGAAGAAGATGGGTACCGACAGGAGGAGGGTGAAGGAGAAGGTGGCTGCCATCAGGGCGGCACGTGCTGCAACAGTCGGGGGCCAGCCGGAGGTGGTGCAGCTGACTCCAGCAGAAGACAGGCTCACTGCAAGCATGCAGCACAGTGCCATTGAGGGTGTTCCAGGAGGTGGCTTCCAGACAGGTGGTAGCCCATCACTGCATGGTACGTCATGGTCTGTCGGGGAGGAGGGTAGATCACATGCACTAACGTGTCCTTACTTTCTGTTACAGATCCTGTGCATCTGCAGGGGTCAGCGGTGGAGGGCCTGTCCACTACGGACAGTCATCTGGAGTTGGAGGAGGGACCATCCACCTCTGCAGGTAGCCGGCGAGCATTGCAACAGTGGGTCCGCCTGGCTGTCAACACTGATGTTGTTGAGACAGGTGTGGGGGAGGCCCTTCCTGTGTCTCAGCGGTCTGGTGTCCACGGATGCCAGCACTCTGTGGCTGTGGCACAGACCTGCACCATTGATGATGCAACAACCGTTATGGTCAGTGACGTGTGTGTCACGGAATAGACACACAGCAGGCCAGCTCACACCCATGGACCTGGTTGGTTCCGACGTGTGTGCCAGCATGTCAGCACAGTCCCAGGCTGTGCCTGTCAGTACCAGTAGGGCAGCACCGGTGGCTGGTCAGGTCAGTGGCACTGTTGCGGCCACAGCGGCGGAACAACCGATCCCTTGGGCACAGCAGGCGGAGGGGCAGCAGCAGCAGTCGCCCACTGGGACTGGGGGTTCAGGGTTCAGCGGTGGCATCTGTGCACCACCTGTGGACTTGCCCATACCTGGTCCTGGTGAGCAGCGCCCACTTTCAAGGGGTGATGAACATCAGGCCCTTCCATACCCTGAGGGACAGGATGCCGAGGTGGCAGATGACCTCTTTGACGTGCACACCCGCCTACTGCAGGCATCAGTACAGCAGCAGATACGGCTTACAACGTCCATGGAGGCACTGTGTGTGGCTCTGGAGCGGGTCGAGGAGCGACACAGCAGGGACACCGATAGGATCCTGTCACAGATTGTCCAGTTGCGGGAGGATGTGACCACTGCCATTGACAGGCAAACACAGGCGTTGGTCGCTGTCATGGCCACAATGGGCACACAGTCAGGTGCCCATGTGTCGCTCACACTGCACAGTTCACTATCCACTCCCCATTCCCGGCATCGTTCGACACCCACCCTGTCGACGCCGGGTTCAGCTGTGGGCATCCTGAGCACTCCTGGTGCAGGTATGTTCAGTGTGCTGTAGACCCCTGAGCGGGCACGGTCGTTTTCGCACAGTGGAACCCCTGATGGACCATCGGTGCCACCCCTTGAGGCCTGTGGTCAGCCTGCCAGTGCTGATGGGTCTCGGCGGGGCCGCCCACGCATCCCAGGCAGACGTGGCACTGTGCCGCAAGACTGACCTGTCTCCCAGTGCAGGCACTGTCTGGTGCTGCCCTGTGTGCATTGTGTGTTTCAGTGGGCAGTGCGGTGGGTGCCCAGCCTACCGCGCGACACACGGTCCACCTGCACCCTCCCGACTGCTGTCCACAGAGTACGTGTGCATGATGATGCCTGCATTGCGCTGTACACAAAGTGCGATGGTGCTCAGCATCTGACACACGCACAGACAGTCAGTGGACGTGGTGGCCTGTGGACATGTGTGTTGCTAGTGTTTGTGTTCTGGCTCTGTTTTGCACCTGACCCTGTGCACTTTGTGCCTATTGTGTGTACGTGTGTGTGTGTATGTCCATGTGGCGTGTTACTGTTCACCCCTTCCTGGTTGTATGTGTGTGCTTCTGTGCCCTGCCACATCCCTTGCCAGCATGCACCCCTGGTGTGTTTCCATGTGTGGATGTGGGTTGTGCCCTAGCCACTGGTGGTTGCACATGGCCCCATGACTTACCTGTGTTGGCTGAAGTGCTCCTCTGTGATGGTGTCCCGGTGCAGCTGGGCCAGCCGGATCAGTAGGGGGTCCCATTGGCCAAGGGGGGGCTGCCCAACCCCATCATTACCAGTGTCACCGGCGTCCCCATCGCTGTCCCCCTCTTCGACCTGTACGGCTATCCCACAGTCTTTGGCCATGTTGTGCAGGATACAACAGGCCAGGAATATCCCACAGGCCTTTGAGGGGCTATACTGTAGGGCACCACCAGAGGTGTCCAGGCAATGGAAACGCACCTTCAGCATCCCAAACACCCACTTAATGATGTTGCGTGGTGGCATGTGCCTCATTGAAGTGTTTTGATGGGGTCGTGGGCATCAGTAAGGTGTGAGCAGCCAGGGACGGAGTGGGTATCCACTGTCACCTGTGTGGAGATAGTGGAGGTTAGTGTCTTGTTCAGGCTCAGACTGCCCCAAACCCTGTGGGCCACACTCATGGCACCTCTGGCTTACCCTCCCTTGCCCACGATTTGTCAGTTCTACATACATACTCACCCACTAGATGACCTGCGGGGATGTCCCAACTCTTGAATCAGTGGCACAGTGCCGACTGGTACCAGATGAAGGAATCATGTGCTCCCCCAGGGTGTGTGGCACAGACATTGATGATGCGCCCACTGGCATCACACACCACCTGGCAGTTGACACTGGCATATCTCTTCTGATTCATGTAGGCAGCCCCATCAGGGCCAGGTGGTGAGTGAATGGCCACATGGGTGCAGTCTATCACCCCTAGCATGCCAGGCATACGTGCTACCCTGTGGAACTCCTGTATGTTTGCTGTGTGCTCCGCTGCGGTGCTGGGGAAATGGATGTACTCCGCAGCATGTGGCAGCAGTGCACTGAGGAATTGGGTGAGGATGCATGACGTGGCTGACTGTGTTATGCCTGTGGTGTCCCCTGTTGGTCTCTGGAAGGTACCCATGGTGAGCAAGCACATGCAGGCTGTTACCTTTGTCTCAACTGACAGAGCATGACTCCGTCATGTGGGTGCCTGCATCACATCACTGCACAGCTCACAGAGTCGCCTCAGTATTGCCCTGTTCAGGTGGTACCGGCCCACAATCTCGACATCTGTGTACAGCTCAAAGCTGGTGCAGGCTCGGTACTGCCTATTGGGGGCATACCACCGATGGGCCCTTCCACGGCCACATCCCCCTGCAGCATGCCTTCTCACCCCCCTCATTACGGCTTCCATGTGGAAGGTGGCACTGTCCATGTCCCTGGCTTGTGTTCCCCCAGCTGTTGTTGCTTTGTTCCCCCCGCTGTCCTGACTGCTACCTCCCCTGCACCGGGTACACCTACTGGCCTCTGCACTCTGTGGCCCCACACACCTTCCCTTGCCCCTATTCTGTGTTGTGGTTTCCCTGGCCTGCCCTCTTTCTCCCTATTGCTCTGTCTCTCTCCCTGCCTCTTGTGGCTTCCCTGTAGTGTTCTTGCACCTCTTCCTTACTCCTTTTTATTTTGGCTCATTTCCGCTATGGGGTAACTTCCGCCTGCTCCACTGTTGAGCATTGAGCAAGTCTTTGAACATCGCACTGCGCACTTTATGCATGGTTCCACCCCCTTCGGTTGCGCATGCCTTCATTATCATTGCGCTGTTGCTCAGCATGTTTTCAGTGGCACAACTGCCTCCAGCTGAATATCGCAGAATGGCGCATTTTCTGACTTGCGCTGGCGCAACCCTTTTGTGCATTGCTCAACCCTTTTGAATATCCGGCCCAATGTCTTTTCCTGGCAATTAACTTTTGCATTCTGAGCTCATTAAGATACCTGCTATTTCTTACAAAATGTATTAGAACTTTGTCCATTTCTTTACTTGCATGTGCAACAAAATAGAACATTGTATTCCAGAACTAATCTCCTGTTGACAACTCTGCAAATGAGCTTGTGCAGATTAAACTACATCTCAGGGTTAGCCCCCTAAATTCTAAATAGCTTTTGCAGTCATTTCAACAATATAACTATATACATTTTCAAACCAGAGAACGCAGTTTCACATAAAGATCCACATTTATTTTTATAGCCACAGATAAGTACGGGAGAAGAAAAGATAGAAACAGCAAGAAACCGCAAGTGAAGGCAAGGAGATAGCAAGAGGGGAAGAATCGTGAAACTGTCAGAGTGATCAGTTCCTAGGTCTCACAAAAAAATTTGATTGCACAGAAAAGACAAGAGACACAAAAGCAGAGGATAGAACAACCCATTGTTTTTAAATCTTTCTGCAGAACAAATGGGAAAGGGTCTTATTCAGCCCTGTCATGTACCCCCTCTTTAATGGAACAGGGTCTTATTCAACCCTGTCACATACCCCCTCTTTAATGAGGGAATCTGTTTAAAAAAACAGGTTTCCAAAACTTTTTTTAATTCTCTTCTAACATTACCTTATAACCTTTACAGTGCTGTGCATATGCAGTATCCATTTTTCCATAACAACCAGTACAGCAAACAGTTAAGTTTAAACCTATACATTTTCTTTTTCAACCTTCAGAATTCTCAATTTCTGAGCCATATCTTGACAGAAAATCAGCATTGAAATTCTCTTTTCCAAATCTGTGCATCACTTTGAATTTAAATGGCTATAGTCCTAGGTACCACCTCGTGATTCTGGAATTTTTATCCTTCATTTGATTAAGCCAACAGAGAGAATTATGATCAGTTATAAGAAGAAGGTCAGCTCGTAACAAAGAAAACTTAAGAGACTCAATGGTCTACTTTGCCACAAGGCATTTCTTTTTGATGGTGGCGTACCTTTTCTCTCTGTTGTGTACAATTTCCTATTGATATAGAGAATGGGATGTTCCTTCCCATCTATATTCTGGCTCAGACTGCACCTGGGCCTACCTCTGATACATCTGTCTGTAACAAAAAGGTTTTCTAAAAGTCTGGGCTTCTAAGTAGGCCTAGTGGCACTGAGGGCTGAGGTGCTGGTTGCCGCACCTTGCGCCATGCCGGCAACCAGTGTTCGGGAACGAGCATGGGTCATCAAGGGTTGGCAGGGGAGGAGAGGGATTAAGCATCCAATGGACTGCTCTCCCTCTCTGGGGTGGAGGGTCCATGACAATCGACACCTGATTGCCCCCTGGCTAGGGGACAAGATGCACGCTGTGCTCTGGGGAGGAGTTGGGGACAGACGGCAGGAGGGAGCGCATGCGGACACATGCCTGCTCCCCTCTGCTGGCATCATTGCACACCCTTAGCTCAGGGGAATGAAAAGAGAGAAAATGTCTTCCTGGTTGGGCGGCTTGATGGCCGTCCAATGGTGCACCGGCTCGGGGGAGTTACCGATCTGGATCCGGATGGGTGGGTGAGTCGGGGGCTCCCCACCACCCTGCTGCAGGGAGTAAGCCTCAGGGGATACTGGCAATGTCCCTAGGAGCATGGGGCAGTCAGATGGCAGCCGAAGTCCCAGAGGTTGCCTGGATAGGAGCAGACCAGGTAAGAGAGCAAAAAAAGAGATAGGAAAAAAAAAGTCTGGGCTTCTTAAAACAGGGGCTAAACATTAATGCAGACTTGATGGCCTGAAAAGCTTCATCACATTCTGTGGACCATTTCATGTGATTTGGAAACCATTTTTTCATGAGTTCAGTGAGGGAGGTAGCTAATTGGGCAACATTGGGAATGAATCTCTGATAGTAACCAGCTAGCCCTAAAAATGACCTGATATGTTTTTTATTTTGTTTTAGGGACAGGACTGTTAGCTACAGCTTCTTAGAAATCTCTGGCTTTACTTCTCCATTTCCCAAAACATATCCCAAATATCTGGTTTCCTGCATGTCCAATGCACATTTAATAGAATTAATGGTCAGACCTGCCACCTTGACAGATTGGATAACTGCTTGTAGGTGTCCCAGGTGGCTTTTCCAGTTTGGACGGTACACCACAACATCATTCATGTAAGCAGCACAATAATGAGTATAAGTAGCTAAAATTACATTGATGTACTGCTGGAATGTAGTGAGTGCACCATGTAAACCAAATGGCATGGTGGTGAATTGATAGAATCCAATAGGAGTGGCAAATGCAGTTTTGTCTCTGGATTCTTTAGCTAAGGGAATCTGCCAGTAATCCTTGGTGAGATTGAGGGTACTGGTGTACTTGGCACTTCTAAATCTGTCCACCAAATCATCTATTCTGGGCATAGGATAACTCTTAAATTCAGACACTTGATTAAGTTTCCTAAAATCAAGGGAGATTCTTACACTCCCCTTCTGTTTTATTTACACTCACCACTGGTGATCAAGCACTTCTGGACTCTTCTGTGATACTCAGCTGGTTCATTTTTTTGTATTTCCTTAACCACATCTGCTTTTAACCACTCTGGTAATTTATATCTCTTTAGTCTGCTAGATTAAGCATTCCCTGTCACTATTGCTTGCCCAACCCTTTTTGCTCAGCCTGGCACTGTGGTAAAAGTATTGTTAAATATCTTTACCATGTTATGAATTTCTGTGGTTTGTTCGGAGGATAAAGTAATTTTGTCACATTCCGCAAATGCCTCTTTCACATAGTATGCCATTACCACCCATGCTTCAGATGTTGAAACTGCAATTTGTTTTGTAAAACAATCTGTCATAGTCAGTTTTTGCATGTTGTTGTTTCTGCGCATCCTCCAGTTTTCTGTGTGCGGCCACACCCCCACAATGATGTCATGTAAGGGAACTATCAATGTTTTACATGCAGCAACAAGGAATTCTGGGTAAATTATAAAGTTGACTAAATATTCGTTACTCAGAGGTGCAGTCCCTTATTTTGATAGGGGGACTGCAGAATAGCACTTAATATGTAGTGATATAACCTAGTTCTAGAGATGTTTGAAGAAGCTAAGTACGTGCACACATGGGCAGACTAGATGGGCCGTAGGCCCTCATCTGCTGTCAACATCTATGTATTTATGTATCTATATGCAGCAAGGCATTGTGGTTACAGTGCATAGCTGATTTTTCTGTCCCCTTATCAGAGTATAGTCTTCTACGTCGGTAAAGTTTTACAGCAGTACTGGCTGTAGAAAAGTTTCTGGAAACTGTTTTTGTGATGCAGATAGACCAAAAAGATAATTTGCCAGTCTGTGTAGATATTGTTTGACTTTTACTGCCTGCTTGTGAAGTGACAGGTCTGGCAGCTCCTGTCAGAATGTGGGAGTGTGATGATACTTTTCGATGTTTATGCTATAGGGCCTGAATGACTATAATTAGTTCAGGAGTGTAATTATGGGTCATACTACTTTTCTTTTCCTTTGGTGTCCAGCTTCTGCAATGAGTTCAAAATTGTGAAAGAAAAAGGGTGTCTGCAATACCAAGACTGACCAACAGAGGTCTCTGTTTCAACATAGTGCTTAAAAACTTTGTTTCCCTTGCATAATGCCACGGTTGGGGTTGCAGTACTGAGAAAAAAAGGGGCCAGGTTATGCAAATGAAGCAAAGCACAGAAATAAAAGCATTTTTTTCATGGAAAACAGCACTTTTTGGCAGTTTAAATGGTAGGAGATTGTTCACAACTCCTACAGGTTACTACTCCAATTTGCTATGGCAAACAAAACAAAATAACTTTAAGGAAACATTCACCTCACAGCATCGGCAGTTACAGTTTGTTCCAGTCTGTCATAAGCTATATCAATATCTTCTTTATCAGTTTCTGGAAATACTAACAAAGCAGCCTTTGGTGTTTTTTTAACCCATTTCTTAAGGTATATCTTGGTAGGATTTTTCCTTTCAGGGGTCTCAATCTCATACTTTATTGTGCCACTATTTCTGAGCACTTTATAAGGCCCTTGCCAGTTCTTTAACAGTTTATTTTCTATAGTGGTTAACAGTAACAAGACCTTTTCACCTGGCTCAAAAATGGTTTGTTTTACCCCATGGTCATAATACACCATCTGTTGGTTTTGGGCCTCTTCCTGATTACTGTGGGCAATTTTAACATATTTTGCCACTTTCTTCTTCAGGGCACACATAAAAGATGTATTAGATTTTTTTCTGAGTGGGGTGATCTTCCCATGTTTCATTTATTACATCTAGTCACCCTCTAGGTTGTCTACCATACAGCATTTCAAATGGTGAAAAACCTGTTGAGGCTTGTGGCACTTATCTGTAAGCAAAAAGCAGGTACGGTAAATATTGGCCCTAATCTTTCCCTTCCCCTTTTACAAATCTTTTTAGCATGCATTTTAAGATTTGATTAAACCACTCCACAAGACCAACTGTCTGAGAGTGATAAGGAGAGGTTCTCATGACAGTGATACCTAGTAGCTGGTATAGCTCTTTCAGTAGTACAGCACCAAAATTACTACCCTGATCAGTAATAACATCTTTAGATATGCCCACCCTGCTGAAAATGTTGGCAAGCTCTGCTGCCACTTTTGGGTCTGTGACTGTATGCATTGGAACTGCCTCTGGGTATCAAGTGGCATAGTCACGTACTACTAAAATGAATCGATTACCCCTTTTACTTTTGTCTAAGGGACCAACCACATCCATTGTAATTCTCTCAAAAGGCACATCTATCAAGGGTAGGGGCACCAGGGGAACCTTGTCTTCTTTAGTCACTGGGGCTACTTTCTGACATTCAGCAGAAGAACTGCAAAAGGTAGTAACATCTTCATGAATCCCAGGGCAGTAAAATCTGTACAGCAATCTGGCAAGGGTGCAAGCCCTCCCGGAGTGACCAGCCATAGGACTATCGTCCTATTTGTAATGACTCAGTTCTATACTTCTTTGGTATAACCAACTGTTCTACCTATTCCTGCATCTGAGGATTAGCCCAAACTCTATACAGTAAACACTGGTTCACCTTGTTTCTGTTTCATCTGCAGCCACTTAAAATAACCTTGGAGGGAAGTATCCTTAGTTTGCTCTGAAACAAAATCACAATCAATTATCAGTTTAGTTTCAACTTTTTCATATATTAACTCCTTATGTCCATCAGTCTTTTGTTGCCTCTGTTTTCTCAGGCATCTTATTTCTTTCCTGGATTTCTGACTCTTGGAGCTGGTCTCAAACAAGTCCACATCAAACAAGGATCCTGGACTTTAGAAGACCCGACTTTGGCAAAATGGATGAATACCTGAGGAATGCACTAGCAAATGGCCAAAAAGGAGGGGTGGAAGAACAATGGAGAAAAATCAAAACTACTATCATAGAGGCAACAAGCCTTTGTGTGAAACAAATAAAGAAAACAAAGTGGAGTAAAAAACCACTATGGTTCTCAAAAGAGGTGGCAGGGAAGGTTAAGGAGAAAAAGGCTGCATTCAAAAAGTATAAGGAATCACAGAAGGAGCACAACAGGGAACTGTATCAATTAAAGCAGAAAGAAGTGGGGAAGGCAGTCGGGATAGCAAAGGCCCAAATCGAGGAAAAAATAGCCAACATAGTTAAGAAGGGGGATAAAACCTTTTATAGGTACATTAGGGAGCATAGAAAGGTTAAGGGAGGAATAGTGAAGATTAATAAAGGAGAGGAGAGGTGGGCAGAGGGAGACAGTGAAAAGGCAGAGATACTGAATGAATACTTTTGCTCAGTATTCACAAAAGAAGATGAGGAGGAGTTACCTAAACCAGACAATAGAAGCACTCTGGGTGGGGTTGACACCAGTCCATTTACAGAAGAAAGAGTCCTGAAAGAACTCCTAAAACTCAAGGTGGACAAAGCAATGGGGCCTGAGGATTCACTCCAGAATCCTAAAAGAACTAAGGGAGGACCTAGTGACACCACTGACCACACTTTTTAGCAAATCATGGGAGGATGGCGTGGTACCTGAGGACTGGAGGAAGGCAGATGTGATTCCCCTTCACAAAAGTGGGAGCAAGGCAGAAGCAGGAAACTACAGACCTGTAAGTTTGACCTCAGTGGTAGGGAAAATGATGGAATCACTTCTGAAAGAATGAATTGTTGAGTACCTAGAGGCCAGAGGGGCACAGGACCCAAAGCAGCATGGATTTATAGCAGGTAGGTCATGTCAGATGAATATAATTGATTTCTTTCATTGGGTGACCAAAGTAATAGACCAGGGAGGGGCTGTGGATATGGCCTACCTTGACTTCAGCAAGGCATTTGACACAGTCCCGCACAAAAGACTAATAATCAAGTTAGCCAGCCTGGGAGTGGGTTCCAGGGTGGTAGCCTGGGTAGCAAACTGGCTGCACAACAGGACACAGAAGGTAATGGTGAATGGAACACATTCAAGAAAGGGTTACTAGTGGAGTACCTCAGGGCTCAGTACTGGGTCCAGTCCTCTTTAACATCTTTATAGGTGACATTGCAGAGGGTCTGGAGGAAAGGTATGCCTTTTGCAGATGACACAAAGATCTGTAACAGAGTTGATACACAAGGGGGTAGAAAGGATGAGAAGGACTTGGCAAGGTTGGAGGAATGGTCAGACATATGGCAACTTAGAATCAATGCAAAGAAGTGCAAAGTAATGCACCTGGAAAACAAAAACCCAGGAGAAGAGTATACAATAGCAGGGGAGGTACTAACAACAACAAAAATGGAAAGGGACTTGGGAGTAGTCATATCAAATGACCTAAAGGTGGGTAAGCAATGTAAGAAGTCAGTAAGGAGAGCCGGGGGGATACTGGGATGCATAGGAAGGGGCATCACAAGTAGAAAAAGGGAAGTGGTTATCCCTCTTTACAGACAGTTGGTGAGACCCCATCTGGAATACTGTGTGCAGTTTTGGAGACCTCATCTTCACAAGGACATAGACAGGATGGAAGCAGTTCAGAGGAGGGCAACTAAAATGGTGCAGGGTCTGCGTCAGAAACCATATGAAGAGAGACTGAGAGAGCTTAATATGTATACCCTTGATGAAAGGAGGGACAGGGGGACATGATAGAAACTTTCAAGTACCTCAAGGGAATCAACAAAGTCCAGGAGGGTAGCATCTTTCAGAAAAAGAGATGTGTAAGAACAAGAGGGCACAATTTAAAGTTAGAGGGGTGATGGCTCAGGGGTAATGTGAGGAATTTTTTTTCACAGAGAGAGTAGTTAATGCATGGAACTGCCTTCCTGGAGAGGTTGTTGGGTCTAAAACAGTGGGGGAATTCAAACATGCATGGGACAGACATAATGCAATTGTAGTGGGGGTTGCAGGAAGAAGGCTGTTGGTTAACTAGAATCTGCAGCTTATCCAATAGGAAGGGAAATGGGCAGACTGGGTGGGCCAAGAGGTCCTTATCTGCCATCAAAGTCTATGTTTCTCTGTTTCTAAAGTCATCAAAATGAAGTGTCCCTATCATCTGATATTCTCTTTGCCTGTGCTTGTCATCATAGCTGCTGAAACTACAGGTTTTGCTCCCTTTGTGATCAACTCAGTAAATACTGGAAACAGGGATCAACCTTAACCTTTTTTGCACTAGCCAGCAGGGCAAGTTGATTCAAAATTGCACTAGTCTGCAGATGGTGGCACTAGCCCTTAATTACAATGGTAAATTTTGATCACTTATACAGGAAACAATGTAAGCAAAGCCAAGAAATACTCTGATTATTGCACATTTTTCCTGCTCCCACATTGCTTCCAGCTCCACAGCAGAAAAAAAGACTACAGTGCCATCACAGACAGTGAGCCCCCCCTTCCCATTGTTTTCTACCATGGTCTCCTCTCTTCCTCTTTCTGCCCCCCCACACCAACCAGAGAGAGGACAGCACAACAGCAAATGTTCGATCAAGCAGTCCTAGCTCTGTGCACACAATAACTGACGTCATCATGCACCTCACTACACTGTTACCACCACTCACAGGGCAATGAACAGAGTCAGGCAGAGAAAGGCACTCTCAGCCCCCACCCTACAGTCAACTCGAGACATGCGCTTCTGAAAGTTTTTGTACAGTCTCAAGTGAGCCAGGAGCACATCTAAGGTTTCTTTGGGGTGGGAGCTAGACAACTCTAAGGGGTTTAGGAAATAGAAAACTATGACATTTTTATTTCTAAAAGCATTGATTTTAATATGCTCTGCCCCAACAATAACAGATTTTTCTTTAACATTGTCCTTTCATCAGCCCAGGGGAAACAGTACACAGGCATAATACTATACTTTCTCTGTTTCTGTATAGGATGATCTATGCACCCCAGGAATGCTTATTTCAAGGTTTCAAATTATGTATTTTATCAAGGTTTATTTTTGTACCATACATGATCCAAAGTTTTTTTTAGGCTGAAAGGACATGCTGAGTGGGATACGGGTGGAATTGTATGGATGGCGATGGCTGGCATAGTCCATTTAGAAGAGCTGGGGACCCCCTACACTTGCCAGTAATAGCAGCTATGGATCTATGGATGGTCACTTCAGGGTCTGGTCTGCTGTGGTATCCAGGAAAAGAACAGAGTTAAGAGATTTGGAGGGGAAGAGGGAAGTTATGGTGAGGCTGGAATAAAACCCACCACCTGCAGGGCCGATCCTGTATGCCTCTTTGCATTTTGTCACTGAAATGCTGGATACAAACACTCAAAATGTAGAGAAATGAGGGGCACTGGTCTTAATAATATTAGACAAATTGTTAGACATAGACACATTCAAAAAACTGGAACCTAGTGACTTAACAGCACTCTACCCTTAATCACACCCTGGACACTAGCTGGAAGTCTTAGCAGTGGAGTGATATTGAGTCTTTTGTGGGACCCCTCTCTTGAACTGCCAGATAATTGCAGCTATTAATGAGCTGTCAATCACACCTGGCCATCTGGAACATTGACAGAGATTAGCATGAGGATTAGAGAATGCTAAAGTAGAGACTTTTTTAATTTCATTAACAGCCATGAAAATCTGCACTAGTCAAGACGGGCAAGTAGAGAGTTAGCTGCACTAGCCCTGGTCAATTTGCAGTAGTGTTTGGGCTAGTAAAACAATGTTAAGATTGACCCCTGACTGGAAAGTCATTTCCAATAATCAGAGGTACAGATAACGTAGGTACTACCCCCACTTTCATTTGGTGGGACACCCCATTAATATTCAGACTCCCTTGGGTATCGAGTGTCCCTGTGGATGCAGATGACACCAGTACCTGCTCCTTTTGCACAGCATTTTCCCAGCACTTCAACGTGCACTAGGGTCTGCCTGCTTCCTGAATCAATAAGACCCTTCACAGTCTTATGTTCCACATTGGCATCTGTTGAATACGTGCCCCAATTTGCTAAGGACAAATCTGCTCCACTGTTTTCCTCCTTATTTTGATGCCATTTTATTTCAATATGGCCAGGCTGGTTACAGTTGTAGCAAATAATGTTTTTGGGTGCAGATTTGTTACCCCCACCGGAGTTCTTATCTGATCTGGAGTTAAATCAAGAAAAAGAGGATCTTACCAGTCCTTGGCAGTTACTTCACTGCTACATTGTCTATCTGGTCATCTGTTAGTCCTCAGCCAAAAGAAATGGCTTTTTCACCCACTTTCTGGTCAGTGTTCTTTTACCCAAAGCTGCACGTCTATAGGCAGGATGTTGATGAAGAGTTAGTGCTCTACTGCAAATATGCCAGTGACCTGTGGGACTGTTTTTCCCTCTGGTCCCACTGGTTGGAGTTCTTCAAGTTGGATGAAGGCTTCTCGAAGATTGTCGACTGAGTGATACTTAAGGGACCAGAATCTTTGCCTGTAGGTTTCTCCTGAGATGTCATAACTTTTCAGGATTCCTCTTTTCACAAGGTCATAGTTTTCTGACTGTGCAGTGTCCATATTGCTGTAGGGCAAGTTGGACTTTACCTGTCAGGTGAGGTCCCAGCCTGATTGCCCATTGCTGCTTTGGCCACTGGCAGGCTTGGCACGGGGTCATTCCACCACAGTAAAAAACAGTGCAGCTAAAAACACCGCAGCCATACAGTGCCGACCACAAACAGAGTCAGGCAAAACACCGACCTGTCGGGAACAGCACACCCATTGGAAACAATGGGTGTTTACATTTGTTGTGGGGGGGCTTTGTCCACCACACCCCCGGAACCTAAATAACTAACTCTGTGGGGAGGGGACTTCAGAGATGGGGAGAAACTCGGGGTTGTTTTTTTGAAAACAAAATCACCAGAAAAAGTTGCAGCAGGGGAGACCTGCGGCGGAACCGAACCACGGACCCAGGTCTCCTGAATGTGCCATCTGTTAGTGCGCTAGCCATTTCACCACAGGAGCGACTCATCCAGACACCCAGCACATGGCAACTTCTCCACTCTTCAGTCCAGTGTACAGTGACAGGGGTAACAGTATTTCTTTAACACTGTTCTACCCATGTCACTGAACATACAGGTGCTGTCTACATAGCATGGTTAATACCACACTGTCTTACATGCATGGTATCGACCCGGTACCGGCAGGCTCCGACAACTCTTTCAAAAGTTGTCAGGTATGCTTTGATAGTATCCTAGGGACACAACTTTGTAAGTTTAATGTCTTTTAAGTTGCTGGTGTTTTGTTGCTCTGCCAGACCTGTGCCAGATCCTCCAGCTTTGTTAGCTTGCAAGGCATCCAGCCATCGCTGCTCCTATTACTGCATCTCATCTCATCTCTTGTCTTGTCTTCTGTGTTGCTGTAAATCTTCTTTTCTCTGCCATTCTTTGTTGTGTAGCTCACAATTTGAAGAAGGTAGACATGTTTTCAGGTTGTTCCCCTTCCTGTTCTTCTTCTTTTCCATTGCTATTGCTGGCTGTACAGTCTAAGTTTGGACTCTTGTCTCTGCTAGTTTGACTGTCATTCTTCTGGTAATCACTCCTGGGCTTGCTGTTGCTGGATCCATACCTTTCTTTTATGCTTCCCTGGTACCAGGTCTAGTATCTACACACAAAATTCCTGGCTTAGAGTTTGCACTCTATAAATCCCACTTAGTCTGACACCATCTGTCATCGAGCAAAGGTCAGGAAGCATAGGAAACCTGGAGCAGTTATAAAACTTGCAAATAGCGTTTTATTATTTTCAATAACAATAAAATTAAAAAAGAAATAAAATTGTGCAGGATAGCTTTTATACAGACAGTTCAAACAAAACAAAGTTCTTCCTCTAAGGCTATCTCTAATTGTAAATTCCAGTCTCTGTCTCTCCCCAACAAAAGATTGCACTTTTTATATATATAATGTATTTTCCTGGCAATTAACTTCCGCATCCTGAGCTCAGTAAGGTACCTCCTGTTTCTCACAAAATGTATCAGAATGTTGTCAATTTCTTTCCTTGCATGTGCAACAAAATAGAACATTGTGTTCCAGAACTAATCTCCTGTTGACAGCTCTGCAAATGAGCCTATGCAGGTCAAACTGCATCTCAAGGTTAATCCCCTAAGTTCCCTATAGCTCTTTGCAGTCATTTCAACAATATAACTATATACATTTTCAAACCAGAGAACCCAGTTTCACACAAAGATACACATTTTTTTTTATAACCGCAGATAAGGAAGGGGAAAGAAAAGATAGAAACAGCAAGAAACAGCTTGTGAAGGAAAGGAGATAGTGGAAGGGGGAGAATTGTGAGACTGTCAGAGTGATCATTTCCTAGGTCTCACAAGAAAATTTGATTGTGCAATCACACAGACAAGAGACAGAAAAGGAGAGGATAGAACAGATCCTTGCATTTAACTCTTTCTTTCTGAACAACCCTTATCACTGTGCATACAGGTGCTGTTCTATACAGTGCAGTTAATACCGTGCTGTCATACATACACAGTATTGACGCGGTAACGGCTGGCTCCAGTAACCCTTTCAAAAGTTGCCAGGTATGCTTTGATATTATCCGGGGGACACAACTTTGTAAGTTTAATGTCTTTTAAGTTGTTTGTGTTTTGTTGTTCTGCTGGGCCTGTACCAGATCTTCCAGCTTTGTTAGCTTGCAAGGCATCCAGCCATCGCTGCTCCTGTCACTGCATCTCATCTCTTCTCTTCTCCTCCTGTCACTGCAGATCTTCTTTTCTATGCCCCTCTTTGTTGTATAGCTCACCATTTGAAGATGGCAGACATGCTTTCAGGTTATTCCCCTGCCTGTTCTTCTTCTTTTTCCATTGCTAGTGCTGGCTGTACATTCTAAGTTTGGACTCTTGTCTCTGCTAGTTTGACTGTCATTCTTCTGGTAATCACTCCTGGGCTTGCTGTCGCTGGATCCATAACATTCTTCTATGCTTCCCTGGTACCAGGTCTAGTATCCACACACAAAATTCCTGGCTTACAGTTTGCACTCTGTAAATCCCACTTAGTCTGACACCATCTGTTATCGAGGCAAAGGTTAGGAAGCATAGGAAGTCTGGAGAAGTTATAAAACTTGCAAATAGCATTTTATTATTTTCCATAACAATAAAATAAAACATTAAATACAATTGTGCATGATAGCTTTTATACAGGCAGTTCAAACAAAACAAAGTCCTTCCTCTAAGGGTATCTCTAATTCTAAATTTCAGTCTCTGTCTCTCCCCAACAAAAGATTGCTCTCTTTATATATAATATTTTTTCCTGGCAATTAACTTCTGCATCCTGAGCTCAGTAAGATACCTCCTGTTTCTTACAAAATGTATCAGAATTTTGTCAATTTCTTTCCTTGCATGTGCAACAAAATAGAGCATTGTGTTCCAGAACTATTCTCCTGTTGACAGCTCTACAAATGAGCCTATGCAAGTCAAACTGCATCTCAAGGTTAACCCCCTAAGTTCCAAATAGCTTTTTGTAGTCATGTCCACAATATAACTACAGTATATACATTTTCAAACCAGAGAACCCAGTGTTACATAAAGATAAACATTTGTTTTATAACCGCAGATAAGCAAGGGGGAAGAAAAGATAGAAACAGCAAGAAACAGCTAGTAAAGGCAAGAAGATAGTGGGGGGGGGATTGTGAGAATGTCAGAGTGCTCATTTCTTAGGTCTCACAATAAAATTTGATTGTGCAATTACACAGACAAGTGACAGAAAAAGAGAGGATAGAACAGATCCTTGCTTTTATCTCTTTCTTTTTGCACAACAAATAGGACAGGGTCTTATTCAACCTTGTCACAAGCACTATAAAAGTACTCCCTCCTGATGTGTCCCATTTACGTTTGTGTCCCAGTGAGTGGAACAGTGAAGGAGTGGAACAGATGTCTTAGGCATTGGCATATGTCTGCAGGCAACAACAGGCATGCAGGGAACTCTGCTGGGCATGTAAGGTGAGGTAGACTACCTGTAGGAGGTGCGGATGATGGGGCTGGGTGAAAGTGGCAGGGCGGAAGAGAGCTGGTTGGCGGTGGAGCAAAAAAAGAGGTAGACTACCTATATACTTGTTGCCACCTCTGTTTAAAGAGCACAGAAACAGCAAGCAGCAGTTAAAGAGGGTACTGTAAAAAGTCCCTATCTAGGGTAAGGTAAACAAGGGGAAGAAAAAAGGGGAAACTTAAAAAACCCTAGGTTAAGGGTAAGAAGGGAGTGATGAGGAGAACTTAATAAACCCCTATCTAAGGTCAGGTGACAAAGGGCAGGCAAACTAAAGGGCAAGAACTAGTAAAGTCTTATAAGTAGCATTGGAGGAAAGCAGATTGTAACACTATATATAACAATGGGGGATAAACCAAAAAATTGGAAATCTAGAAACACCCTAACTGGGGAAAGAGCACAAGTTTTGAAGTTATAGACAGGGTAGTAATGGGAATGTTGGGAGTGGTGCAGTGTTATTGCTGTGGAGTGGCAGTCTTCATGAAAGCCTTTTGGAGACAGAACTGCTACCCCACCTGTGTGCAGCTCTCTCAGCTAAGTGAGGAGGTCAGTAGACTCTGGGCCAAGTTGGCTAGGATTAGTAGGACTTCTTTCCCCAGCCGTGGCCACCAAGTCTGCCACCGTTGCCTCAGTGGGTGCCAAGAAGGAGGGTCAGCTGAACTGTGGTGGACTCTAGGAGGTTGAGGCTGGGGGATCAGAAACACACCCCTCTGCCAGTACCACTACACAACTCTTTCACTGCTCTGACAGGACGGGGCTGCCAAGAGGAGGCACCCATGGTAGTGGCAAGGGAGGATGTGAAGTGAAGGTCATCCAATGGGAAGACCCTACGGTGGGAGGCAGAGGACCCCAGTGGAAGAGGAAGCAGCTTCTGTTGGGGGACTCAGTTGTTAAGGGGTTAGTTTTGGGATCAGGATTGGAGGGTAAGAGGGAGGTGAGGTGCCTACCTGGCACCTCAGCACAGAGGGATGGGGAGCAGATCCTTAGGATTGATAGGATGGTGAGACATGAGGAGGAGCTGGATGTCGTTGTCCATCTGAGGACTAATGACCTGGCAAGGGACACAGCAGAAGTGGAGCAGGATAGGTTTAGAAAGCTGGGGAAGGGCCTGAAGCAGGCAGCTTGCATGATGGTCTTCATTGAGGTGCTACCTGTACACGGCCAGCAGGAGAAGAGTGAACATTACACCAGGGCCTTCAGTGACTGGTTGAAGGCATGGTGCATGGTGGTGGGTTTGGCTGCATCGGAGACAGGGGTCCTACCTGTGGGGATAGAAGCCTGTACAAGGGAGAGGGCCTCCATCTATCCAGGAGGGGAATAGCAATCCTGGGTGGAAGGTTTAAATAGTAATTTGATGGGCACTTAAACTAGCCAAGGGAGGAGGCAGAAATAAAAAGGGAATCAGTGAATACCCCCCCCCAAGAAAATGGAACATCAGAGAGGAAAAGCCCAAGGGAAATACATTCCCCTGGGATACAGGGGCCCAAGAACAAGAGGGGAGATTGGTCAGGATGTGGTTCCAGGCTGAGAGAAGAATTAGGAAGGGCAGACAGAGGGAGATTAAAAAGAGGAGGACAGTACCAGGGACAAAGGATGGGTGAAGGATGGACTCAGGAATAGAGGGCAAAGCAGAGGCAGGGAGGGACAAAAAGAGTGGAGAGCCATGTGTGACAATGCAACTAGCCTAGGAAATAAAATTCCTGACCTTGAGGCCATCACTGAGGAGTAGGACCTATATCTGGCAGCCATTATGAATCACGGTGCTCCTCAACCACAGCTGGGATGTGGCCATTCCAGGTTATAGCATGTTTCAAAAGACAGGGCAGGGAGGAAAGAGGGAGGAGTTGTTTCATATGTGAGGGAAGATATAAAGGTCATGGAGTCACAGGGACACGACAGGGACAAGGAAGGGCTGGAGGTTCTTTGGGTTGGCTCGGAGATTGGATCCAGGGCCCTTATCCTTGTGGGTGGTATAGAAATCACCAACACAGGGGGAGGCAGTAGACAGGGTTTTGGGGGAGCCCATTATCAAAATGGCAAGCAAAGGGGAGATATTGATTATGGGGGACTTAAACCTGCTGGATATAGACTAGATAATTCTGGCACCAGTTATAGCTAGAAGCATGTCCATCCTAGATTTCCTACAAGGGGCATTTCTTAGACAGCTGGTTACAGAACCCACTAGAGACAGGGCAGTGCTGGGCCTGGTACTTACAAACAGGGGCAGCATTACAGACATCACAGTGGGTAGTCTCCTGGATACAAGCGATCATCATACAGTGTGGTTTGGCATAAGAATTGGGCAGGAGAAAAAACACACCAGGACAAGGGTCCTGGACTTCAGGAGATCAGATTTTAAAGAAATGGGAGACTGCCTCAGTAAATACCTTGAAGGGGGGATGGCCTGTGGGGAGTGGAGGCACAATGGAGAAGGATAAAGGAGGGAATAGCTAAAGCAAAGGCAAGCTGTTTGAAGAAAACAGTCAAGAGTAAGAGTAGGAAGAGGCCGCCTATGGTTCTCTAGGAGGTGGCTAAGGTGATAAAGGGAGAAGAAAAAGCTATATAGAAAGGACAAAGGAGGTATATCTAGATAAACAAAGGAGGCAGGGAGGAGGAGGTGAGCTACAAAGGCTCAAACAGAAGAGAGGATCACCAAGAGGTCAAAAGAGGATAAGACTTTCTTCAGGTATGTGAGCGAAAAGAAGGCAAGGGGAGGGATAATGAGGATCAGGAGAGCAGGGGGAGGAAATGTGCAGAAGAAGATCAAGAATAAGCTAACATTTTAAATGAGTACTTCCGCTTGGTCTTCACAGTGGAGGGGGAAGGGACGGGCCAACATGCATCAGCACGCACTAGTGGGTGGGGAGTGGACACAAGTCCTTTTTCAGAAGAAAGAGTCTTCTGGGTATTAGAAGCCCTAAAGGAAAAACAAGGCAATGAGGCCAGATGGGATACACCCAAGGGTACTAAAGGAACTGAGCACAGTGCTAGCCAACCCTCTGGCAACACTGTTCAGCACTGCATTAGAGATGGAGGTAGTTCCAGAAGACTGGAAGAGGGCTGATGTAGTCCCTCTGCACAAGAGCGGCAGCAGGGGGGAGGAGGGTAGCAGCTAAAGACCACTCAGTATCATATCAGTGGTGGGGAAATTAATGGAAACCCTGCTGAAGGAGAGATACTGATGGAATACCTAGAGGCAAATGGGCTGCAGGACCACCAGCAGCACAGCTTCTCAGAGGGAAGGTCATGTCAAACAGATCTCATTGACTGCTTTGACTGGACTACAAGGGAGGTGAATCAGGGAAGAGCAGTAGATGTGGCCTATCTGGATGTTAGTAAGGCCTTTGCTACTGTACCACACAGGAGGCTGATTAAGAAACTTGGCAATCTGGGGGTGGGGGACAAGGTGGTATGCAGGGTATCAAACTGTTGAAAGATAGAAGCAAAGGGTGGTGGTACATAGCAGTCACTCAGGGGGCAGGAGAGTGACCAGTGGTGTAACATAGAGATCAGAACTGGCTCCTTTCCTCTTCAATGTCTTCATAAGCAACATTGCTGAGGAACTGGAGGGAAGGCGTGTTTCTTTGCGGATGACACAAAAATCTTCATCAGGGTGGACACCCAGGATGAGATGGAGAGAATGCAAAGGGATATGAAGAAACTAGAGGTGTGGTATATGGGTAACAGCTGGGTTTCAATGCCCAGAAGTGCAAAATTATGCATCTGGGGTGGGGAAATCCTGGGGGCTGTGTATAGGATGGGGGAAGTACTTACAGGCAAGACAGAGACCTTGGGATAATCATATCTTATGATCTCCAGGTGGCAAGGCAGTGCAACAAAGCAGTAGGCAAGCCTAGTCAGATGCTGGATTGCATAAGAAGGGGGATTTCTAGTAGTGTTGCTCAGATAGTGCTTTTGTGGATCCTACCACTATCTGTCAGATAGTACTGGTATCCTACCTTGGATTCTACTAGAAATCCTACCAAAGACAGATGTAGGATCCAGGGTCAGATAGAGATGGATCCTAGTTAGGATCCAAGCATCCTAGGTCAAATAGTTAGGATCCATGGTCAGATAGTGATGAATCCTAGGTCAGATTCAGATATCATAGGTCAGATGGTAAGGATCCGAGTTGGATCCTAGATGGTAGGCTCCATGGCCAGATAGTACTACTCTCCTACCACAGCAACTATCTGGCCAAATGGGAGGTATCTGTTGGTATCCTAATTTCTAGGATATTATCTGAGCAGCACTAATTTCTAGCAGAAGGGAGGTGTTGTTGTCACTGTATCACTAACTAGAGAGACCCCACCTGGAGTACTGCGTCAGGTTCTGGAGACAGCACCTCTACAAAGACATTGACAGAGTGGAAGCAGTCCAGAGGAGGGTTACCAAAGTGGTGCAGGGGTTGCACGAGAAACCATACAAGGAGTGGCTGCAGGAGCTCAACATGTACTTCCTGGAAGACAGGAAAGCAAGAGGAGGCATGATTAAGACCTATAAGTACCTCACTGGGGTGGACAAAGTACAGGAGGGGACTCTCTTTCAGAGGAGGAGCACCAGAACACACGGCGGTATGCCATGAAGCATGGGGGGGGGGAGTTTAAGAGGGAAGCAATACTTCTTCACAGAAAGAGTGGTGAACGCCTGAAATAGCTTGCTTTTAGAGGTGGTGGGAGTGAAGACAGTGGGTAGCTTCAAACATGCATGGGATAGACACATGGGCATAATAGGTAAATGAAAGGTGGAAGATACCTGTTACTGAAAAGGGTTCCAGAGTGTAGTAATAGGCAGGGAAGATAGGGCAGACTACATGGGCCTACTGGTCTTTTTCTGCTGACACATTATGTGTTTCTATGTTTCTATGAGGGGTGGAGTTTAGCAAATACTTTCTTTTTTTTTTTTGAACTTACCAAGTATTTTTATTGGTATTTCATACATAATATACAATACATATATCTGTATGCAACCTTTTACATTCAGAGAGAGCATATCCCTAGGTTGAATATTAACAATGTATTGTCAGTATATACTGTTCAAAGTGAGGGTGGCTTTAGTTCAATATAAGTCCATCATAGCCACGTGCTATGTAAACAAATATCAGTCCCATTTTTCCAATGGTTAATTGATTGTCCACATGGATCAGTTCTGCACACGAAAATATCCACTTCTCACTCTCCTTATGCTGCTATTTAAAAGAGCAGATCTTATTCCCAGAGATTCAGTTGATCCTCAGACGGCATATTTATGTCACATACTATACTTTACATACCAATTAAACAATGATTCCAAAAACTAAGGAGGGGAAAAAGAAAAAAAAAATGGAGAGGATCAAAACAAGAACAGCCATCAAACATAAAAAAAAGTAATTGCATGATATGGTTTGTGCAAAGTTATAGCCTTGTAATTTTAAGATTATCTATTGTAAAGTCTATACCCAGTTGATGCCCTATCCAAGTCCTCTTACCAAGTCACTCAATAGGAGGCTGGCATCATGGTTGCCCTGGGAATGCCATATCCAATCGACAGCATCCCACGTTGTCACACTGGGGGTAGAGCGGCTATAGTGGCGATCCCCATCCATATTCTTATTACCATGGAAGTATGTACTGCTCTAGCGCGGAGTGCCGGTACGGTTTTCTATAAAATCATGGTAGGGTAGCCTTCTGGAGTTACATTTATCTGTCATCAACCTCAAACATGCTGTGGCTTCAGCCTCCTTGACATGGTTCACATTATGCACCCATTGAGCTAAAGTTGGAGAATCTATGGTGAGTCAGTGCTGTGTTATAGTCTTTGAGGCTGCTGCTATCAGAATGTAAAATAAGTACTTTTGGGTGTTCAACCTCCTCTCAGATGGTGGGAGGCCTAATACTAAATGCTCCGGACCCAGATTTCCCTCCAGATGAAATATCTCCTTAATGGCCTGAGTTATCTCATTCCAGTAATTGGCAAGGAGTGGGCATTCCCAGAGAATGTGGGTAATTGAGCCCCTTGCCCCACAACTCCTCCAACAACCATCAGAGGGGGGTGTTGTATAGTGTTGGGAAACTATCGGGGTTTTAAAAAATCTGCTCACTACTTTCCAACGGTGTTCCCACCATATAGGGGAATTGGATGTCTTGCTCACCCCCAGCCAAATCCTACCCCAGTCCCTTTCTGACAGCTTTATGTCTAGCTCATCTTCCCACTTTCTTTCTATGCGTTGCGTCTGTAAAATACCCTCTCCCTCCTGCAACGCGTTATAGATATAAGAGGTGAACTCTCTGAGCTCTCTGGTTTGGGCTGTCCAATATGTTCCTACCAAAGGTGGTAGTATGGGGCTGGATAGGGTTGTCAGGCCTACCCTTGTCTCAATGTAGTGTCTGCATTGCAAGTATTTATAAAAATCCTACCTTGGAAGGTTAAACTCCTGTTGCAGATCTACGAAACTCTTCAGGACGTTCCCCTGTAAAAATTGGGTAAGATGAATCTATCCTTGCCTTTTCCAGTTTAAAAAACTCCTGCCTTTTTTATTCACGGGGAAATGAGGTAAATATGCTAAGGTTATGTAAGGCCATACTGGTGTTGGAATTTCCCATTTCTGGCGCGCCCATAACCAAGATTCTAGAGAAAGCTTCATCCACCTATTTTTAATTCTATTTAGATCTGATCTAAGGGCTAGCCACACCAAATAATTAAGTGGTGTCTCTGGAAATGCATTATGCTCCATCTGAGCCCAGCTAACCCTGTGGCCTGGGAATAACGTGCAATATTGGTAGAGTCTGGGCTGCCAGATAGTAGTTATAGAAATGCAGGACCGCCAAGCCCCTTCCATCTCTAGCTTCCGTGAACAACTCCCATCTCTTTCTGGGACGTCGTCCAGCCCAGATAAATTTGCTCAGTCTCTGTCTCAATTCTTTCCACTCCCCACGTGTAAAAGGGATTGGAAGATTCATAAACAGAAACAAATATCTAGGTAGTACGTTCATCTTAACTGTTTCAACTCTGTTACAGAGAGTCAGTGGCATATCTTGCCAATGGTTCAGGTCTGCAAAGACCTGCTGTTTGAGTGCTCCATAGTTGAACGCATGTAGCTTTGAAAGCTTAGTAGGTATCTGAATTCCCAGGTATCTTATCTTGTCTTTGGCCATAGAGAAGGAAGAACTCCAGCTGGCCGTCCGGCCACCTCTTCCCCCTTTCCTAATCATCAGCATCTCAGATTTCGTCTCGTTCACCTTAAATCCTGAAATTCTCCCAAACTCGCTCAAGAGTCGCAAGAGTGGGGGGAGGGACATCTCTGGATTATTTATATAAATTAAGGTGTCGTCCACGTATAGCGAGACTTTGTTCATCACCCCATTTACTTTAATCCCCTCTATGTTGTTATCTTGCCTTATAGCTTGGGCCAAAGGTTCAATACTTTGGGCAAACAACAGTGGGGACAGGGGACAACCTTGCCTCGTGCCCCGATTAACTTTAAAAACCTCTGACACCATCCCATTCACCCTGACCCTAGCAGATGGGTTTTGATAAGCTAGCATGGTTCATTTTAGGAAATTACCTCCTATTCCCATGTGTAACAATATTTCTGTTATATAAACCCAATTAATATGATCGAACGCCTTCTCTGCATCAAGAAAAAACGCTGCTTGGGGATCATTTGTTTCTACCTGGGCTGTTATTATATATAGTAACCTTCTTATATTGTCTGAGAGGTGACGGTGTGGTATGGAGCCAACTTGATCAGGGTGGACAAGACGCTCAATACACCGCTGAAGCCTATTGGCCATTATTTTAGTTAGGAACTTAAAATCCTGGTTCAATAACGAAATTGGCCTATATGAGTCACATACATCAGCCGGTTTCCCTACCTTAGGAATAACTGAAATCAGGGCCTCCGTCTACGGCTGTGGAAGCTGCTCCTCCTCTAGAATAGCGTTCATAATCAATTTCAGCTTAGGCACTAACAGCTTCTTAAATGTTCTGTAGAACTCTACTGGGTACCCGTCTGGGCCCGGTGATTTACCAGCTGGCAGTTTATTAATCACTGAATATAGTTCTTGTTCAGTGATGGGAGCGGAGAGGGCATTCTGTTCTTCCATGGTGAGCTTGGGGAGGGACAGCATCTGGAGGAACTCCTCCGTTTCCTGTACCACCACCTGCGGTTGTTTGGTTTCACTATATAGTTTCTCATAAAACAGCCGGAATTGTGCTGCTATATCAGAGGGCCTAGTCGACTTCTGACCAGGATGGTCTCCATTCCTGATACTTTGTATACATCTATTAGCCTGTGCCTTTCTAAGCTGGATAGCTAACAACTTTGATGCCCTAGCACCTCCTTCATAGTACTTTTGGTTAGAGAACCTTAAAATACCTTCCATCTTTTTGTTATCTAAAGCCTGCAATGCTTCTCGAGCCTTAGTTAACTCCCTCAGCACTTTTGCACTTGTGGAGTTGGCCTTATGCTTCCCTTCCCAAACCTCTATTGTTTGAATTAATTCTATCCTCCGTTTATTGTTGCTCCTCTTTTTGTTTGAGGCGTAGCTTATTATTTGTCCCCTTACCACCACTTTCATCATGTCCCACCAAATCAGAGGTGAAGTATCAGTTATAGGAGAGTCTAATTCCAAATCTTTCAATGTGTGAGAAATATGTTGTTGAAATACTTTATCATTCAACAAAGAGGTGTTCAGCCTCCATACCGTTTTCCTGCCTGTGCTACCCCAAGATACCTGCATACCTATTGGAGCATGATCTGATAATGTTATGGGAAATACAGTGGAGGAGGTACACCGGAAAAGATCCGATTTCAGCATCCAAATCACGTCTATCTGTGAATAGGACCTCTGAGCTGGAGAGTAATATGTGTAGTCTCGTTCTGATCCATGCATAGATCTCCATACATCCAAAAAATCACTATCCTCCAATAAAAACTTTAGTTTCCTAGTGGCTATTCTATTAGTGGATGTCTGCGCTGATGAACGATCTAAGGTGGGACACAGCACCGCATTGAAATCCCCTCCCAGGACTATCTGTCCACCCACCAGCCCCCCTATTTTGAGATGTAGATCTTCAAAGAATTTCTCTGTTCCTACATTGGGTGCATATATATTTATTAAATGAATCAACTGGTCCTGAATAGTACCCGTTACCCTAATGAATCTGCCTGAGGCAGCTGCCTCCACCTCTTGAATCTGAAATGGGCAATCCCTTTTGAAGAGGACTGCCACCCCAGCTTTTTTTGCTGTCTCATGTGATGCCGCCTCCACCCGGCCCACTCATGCTCGCCAAAGTTTGTTGTGCTCCGCTGCACTCAAATGTGTTTCTTGTAATAGGGCTATATCGCACTTTAAATATTTTAACTCAACTAACAGTCTGGTACGCTTAATTGGCGAGTTAATGCCCTTGACATTATAGGATAAAATGTTTAGATGTGTCGTCATAACAACATTAATTATACTACTGTCCCTTTAACATAACAGCCCCAATGGTCCCTTCCATTTAGCAATCCACGACGCCAGCCCTCCCTTACATTTAATTCTGGTTCACAAGACTTTGCACTGTCACAAATTTTTATGAAACCATACATAACAAAATAATATGGCATATTGCCCAGTGTCATACAATTGAACAACAACTTATTCCCTAGAAACCTGGAAACTCTCATAGAACACTTCAATCAATTCTGTTTTAACTTCCAAGACAAAGCTGGCCTATAATGGCTAGCTGAAAAATTTAACCACCTCCCAGTTGTTTAATGGAGGTTGTGGCTGTACACGCTCTCCGTGCATGGACTTTGCCACTGATAAAATGACGTCAGGCTATTTAACTGTGAACCCGTTTTACCCCCCAACCCGTAATCTCTAAAGCCGCAGTTCGTAATTATGACTTCGTCAGTACCCTCACAGTATTTTCCAGTCGTCATAGCACTTGGACTCTAGCTCTATGTAAAGCTGATCAATTAAGTATCCCCCTGCTGTTTGTCCAACTTTAAATTTCCTGCTTTGATCTACCCCTGGTCGTCCAGTAATCTGATCTGAAGGCATGCGCGCTCCCATCCGCTTTGGCCATCACCCCCTTCTCGTTTGCAATCCATATATGTTTGGTAACCAAAAGGAAAAATAAACGTCTGCCTAATTCCTCCCCGCCGTTGTTTTCACTCCCATCTGTATTGTGAGTCTGTGACTGAAATCCAGCTCGCCAGAAACCTTCCTCCCCCTCATCAACTGTCTGTCGGACACAGAACGTGGTCATAGGGTACCCTCACTGAACCTCATCACATGAATATTTGATGGGGTTCCAGCGCTCTGACCATACATCCTGCCTTATTCCGAGAGCTTCCCTACCCACTGACGCATGTCAGGATGCGGGCCAAATGATGCCAGCAAGTCCTGTCTTCCCCAGTTCCCCAGACTTAATTGTCTTTGTAACCAGTCACAATTAATAGCCCCATTCACATGATACAGTCGGAAGAGGGGGTCAAAACCCGTTCCCCGTTCTCCAGGTTACTTACCTCCCCCCAGTCCCCTCGGCTCTTTATTACTGTGCCATACCCCATTGACTAAATTCCATAAGAAAATGCCCTATAACCCCTGGCCCACTGCAAATGAGGGAGGGGAGCAGGGCAATCAGAGAGAAAAAAAAAACAAAACATTATGACTCAGTCCCAACTTAAAATAGTTCATGACTTATCTCCTCTCTGAGCCATCTTCTGTGGAGTCATGTTATTATCCTGTTCTCTCCGGTCAGCTCGCATCAGCAACTTGCTAACATCATGGACAGCCTCCGGGGGGATAGATCCTGGCAAACCTCTCTTTCTGTTGACTCCTCTCGATCGAATTGACCGTGCCTCAGCTCGGAGTTTTTTCTCCAGAATTTCTATTTCCATGTCTGGTATCGGAATGTCCAGTTCCTTTAAGAGTGGGATCGCTTCAACCAGGGAGGGAAAAGTTTTCATTCCAGAGTCCAGGTGTATTTTTAATCTGGCTGGGTAGAGTATCTGTGCACATATATCTTTTCGAACCTTCAGCTTCTTCACAACAGCTCTGGCCCTCTGTCTCTCCACTTGTAATGCGCTCGAGAAGTCCTGATCAAAGAATATAGGTACATCATGGTACTTTAAATTCCTGAGTCTCCATGCCTCTTTCAGTAGCCAGTCTTTACTTTGATAGTACACCATCCTTATGATTAAGTAGTGTGGTTTTGCCATGGGGTCTGAGGGTTTAGCAGTCAGTGATCGGTGGGCCCTGTCGATATCCAAGTTTAGGTCTGGTGGGATTGAAAGTACTGACCGAAGCACTTGTTGCACAAAGTCCTCCATAGTGGCATACCCCTCCTCTTGTCCCTCCGGGACCCCATGGATCCTAAAATTATTACAACGTGACCTGTTCTCTAGGTCCTCCATTCTCTGCTGGTTCTCTCGATCTCATCTCAGTAGGTAGAGGAGAAGGTGTTCGTTGGTGTCTTGGACCTCGGTAAGCTGTACTACCTTAGCTGCGTTCTCTGATACTTTCCGGTCCAAGGTCCGCACATCTTTTTCAGGTCAGATAGGGAGGTGTCTATCTTTGTGACTGTTTTCAGGATTTGTTGCAGGGTATTAGCTGTGGTTGTTTTCTCCGAGGACGACAGCTCTTCTTCCGAGTCCTCTGATGATTCTGAGGCCTGGCGCCTATGCGGCAGTAGTGCTGTTAGGCCCTCCAAGGCCTCTCCCAGTACCAACTGCTTCATTTTGCTAACTGCTGCATTCATCTTTGCATTTTTTGGCTTCGATGATTTCCCTGCCATATCGGATTGTTGTAGGTACTTTTAAAACAGTCAGTAGACCGAGGAATATGTATACAATCTTTCTCTTTTCATGGGGTCGTGGAGGAGCACTTCGGGCTCGCGTGCAGACATGTCCGTGACGTCATCGGAAGTCTCTAGCAAATACTTTCTTCACAGCAAGGATGGTGGATGTCTATAACAGCCTGCCAAAAGAGGTGGTAGTGGAGAATACAGTGGGGAGCTTCAAGCATGCATGGGATAGGCACATGGGTATAACAGGTGGAGGAAAGGGAGGAGGGAGGGACCTCTGTGACCAAATAGGTTCCAGGGTATAGAAATAGGCAGGGAAAATAGGGCAGACTAGATAGGCATACCGGTCCTTTTCCGCTGACAAATTCTATGTCTCCATATTTCTATATACATAGCCTTCGAGGTGTTGCCTCCTGTTGCAGCTCTCTACTATATGCAGATGACTTTGTCCTCCACCAGAGTGCTGCTGTTGTCCCTGATATCTGCAAATCCCTCTCTGATTCTTTTGTTCAAGTTCAGTTTTTATTAATGACAAACAAGTTGGTCTTAAATGACAAAAAGACAAAAACCATGCTCTTCGGCTCAAAACCAAAACTCCATACAACAGTCTCCTCAAACCTCCTCCTCCTCCTCCTTTCCTGTGCTAATTGGTCCCCACTTGAGGAAGTGAGCAGTTTTGAGTACCTGAGAGTTTTACTAGTCTTAATAGACCCCTCCCTTGACCCTTCCCCCATGTCACTTCAGTCTATAAATTGGTGAATGCTAAACTGGGCATGGCATTCAGGGTCAGACAGTGCATAACCCCTGCTGCCCGCCTGGTCATAGTTCAGGGGTTTCTCCTTCCTGGACTCACTCATGGCCTCCTGGCTTTCCTAGGAACAAATAAAACTATCCTCTCAAAATGGGATGTAACATACAATAATGTGTGTCTCTTTACCTTGGCCACTCCTAGACTTAAACACCACTGACACTAGTACTCGGTCTTGGGCCTGGGCTGGCCCTCTCCTGCTGGCCATAGGTTTTTTACATTAGGCTGTTTTATCGACAAACTCTTGAGGACTGGCTCCCAATCTTCCCTTGCCACCTGTCTGCAACACCCTCTTCCTCCTACTCACTGAGGTCTACTGACTCTCAACCTCTCCTTGAGCAGAGATGCACTCTGGGCCTTGACAAACTGGCTTTTGCAGTCTATGCCCCCAATTTTTGGAATGCTCTTCCTCCTAATGTATGTTACTCCCCCAGTCACTCACTGTTTTGAAAGGCTCTGCAAGTCTCTCTATGCCTCACTAGCCCTTGTCCTTGCCCCATATCCCATTCAAACTACTGGACCTAGCTTGTGTGTACATTCCTTCCCATTGCTGGATAATTTGAGGTTGCTGCATATGTTTAAGCAGTGTATACAGATATGGTCTTCTGCTTTTCTCATTCATACTGTGTCTAATATTTTTCTATTGCAGTTTTTATGTTCCTGCTGCTGCTGTCATTTTGCTACTTAATTCTAAATGTTACTGTAAATTCTGCTCAACTGTAAAGCCTTGTTGTCTGTTACTGCTTGTTATCACTTTGCCATTTGATAATGTTTTCTGTAATTCTTTTGCTCATGACAGCTGTTGTCCAGGTCGTGCCTGAAAATAGGTGTATTTACACCTAGTGTATCTTACCTGGTTATTAAAAACAGAGACACACACACACACACACACACACACACACACGCCCAACCAATCAATCGTTAGGTCATGTCATTTATGAAGTTTGTATCAATGTTTTCTAAGAACAGTTTAGGCTGTGTGTGGCGGACCCAATGAGAACTCTCCATTTTCTTCACTTTCCAGTGCTTCTGTAGTTGTTCTGAGAGTACCAGCTTTGCTGCTCTGGGGTGTACGTAATCAGCCCCAACCCTGAATTTCAACTGGTTTCTTCCCTGAATTATTTCAGGGTAGTTTCTAATGAGGAATCTTCAGTGGGTACCAGCATAGTGAATCTTCAGGCATTTTACACAGTACTGAATACAAGGACTACAAACTTACAGCTTTGTTTATATCAGTATGCACTTATCTGTCTGATCCATTACATGTATTTATATATTGTCCAGAATTAGGCTTTGATCATACTGTTATTATAGTCCTGTGCAGTTTTATGTTTTGAATACAATATATTTTTATATATTTTTTCTTTATACTAAGCTTAAATTGTCCCAGTAGCTTTTAGCTGAATGACCAATAAACGTGAACTTGAACTAATCAATCTAATGACCTGAATGATTAGAGCAGCATGACTTTGGTTGGGACTTCAGGTCAGGGACTGGGAATCTTGCTACGCAATAGACCATATGATGGTCGCCGAGGGCTTCATAGAAACACAGACAATGATGGCAGAAAAAGACCAGAGGTCCATCCAGTCTGCCCAAGTTCCCTATAATCCCTGGAACATACTTTTTTCTAGGGTACAAACCCTCCCTGTCCTCTCTCTGTTCTCCTCCTTGGTACTGTCACCCCCGGTAACCTCTATTCCCTTCATTATGTTCCAGCCCTGCTTGAATCCCCTAACTGTTTTCACACTCACCACTTCGGCTGACAGACTGCTCCAAGGTTCCACCACCCTTGCCGTAAAGAAGTACTTCCTCACATCTCTCTTGAACCTACCTCCTGTTAATTTCCATTCGTGTCCACGTGACTGTAAATTGGTATTCAGGCTAAATGGTTCCCTGCAGTTCACTTTGTTAATTCCTTAAAGGAACTTAAAGGTCTCTGTCATATCTCCCCTCTTCCTTCTGGTCTCCAGTGAGTACATATTCAGTGCCTTGAGGATTTGTCCTGCTGGCCCTGAATCATATTTGTTATTCTGTACTGCACTGTCTCCAACCTATCCTTATCCTTTCTGAGGTGAGGACTCCAGAACTGGGCACAGTACTCTAGGTGAGGCCTCACCAGGGATCTGTAGGGGGGAAGTATTACCTCCTTTCTTCTACTGTCAGTACCCCTCCCAATACATCCCAGCATCCTGTTAGCCTTGCTATAGGCCTTGTTGCAATGACTCGATTGCTTAAGTGAGTTGCTAGTGATAGCTCCCAGATCCTGTTCCTCAGCTGTAGTGCTAAGTCTCTCTCCTCCCATCCAGTACTCTGTCTAGGGGTTCTTTTTCCCTAGGTGCATTACCGTGCACTTTCTAGCATTGAATTTTAACTGCCTGATGTTTGACCACCCCTCTAGCTTTTGCAGGTCTCTCTGCATTTCCCTTTGTCCCTCATCACTATCCACCTTCCCACATAGTTTTGTGTCATCTGTGAAAAGACACAACCTGCCCTGCATTCCTTCTGCAATGTCACTAATGAACATGTTGAAGAGGACTGGACCCAGGACTGATCCCTGTGGAACCCCGCTCATAACCTCCCTCTCCTCTGAATTAACCCCATTGACCACCACCCTCTGCTGCCTCCCCTCTAGTCAGTTACCCACCCAGTTCACTATGGGTTTAGCTGCACCCAGGTCTTCCATCTTCTTGAGCAATTGTTTGTGAGGTACTGAGTCAAAAGCCTTGCTGAAGTCAAAGTAGAGCAGATCCACAGCGTGGCCCTTGTCTAATTCCCTTGTCACCCAGTCAAAGAAAACTATCAGGTTAGTTTGACAAGATCTTCCTGCCATGAAACCATGCTGTTTACTATCCTGGAGCTTGTTGCTCTCCAGGTAGTCTGTGAGGTCCTCTTTGATCAGTGACTCCATCAGCTTCCCTACTATAGAGGTTAGACTGACAAGTCTATAGTTCCCTGGTTGCTCCTTATCCCCCCACCTTATGAAACGGTACAATGTTTGCCACGTTCCAGTCCCTTGGAACTTCCCCAGACCTAAGTGAGCTGTTGAATAGACATACAGTACCAGTGGTTCAGTCAGCTCCGCTGCCAATTTCGTGAGTATCCTCAGATGCAACCCATCTGGTCCTGGGGCCTTATCTATCTTAAGGGCAGCCAGCCAGCCCTTTGAGAACCCTTTCACTAGTAAACAATGGCTGTCTCATTTCCAGGATTCCCTTAGTGGCCGCTTTGATGCCACACTCTGGCATGGACTCATTGTCTTCCTTAGTGAAAACTAAGCAAAAGTAGTCATTTAGGATGGCGGTCTTTTGCCCATCCTCCTCTATCACCCTACCCACCCAACTAGCCTTATGATTCCCCCACCCTTTTTTCCTCTTTTCACTGATATATCTGAAAAACTGTTTTTCACCGTTCCTGACCCCCTCTGTGATACACAGCTCTGTGTCTGCTTTGGCATCCCTAATGGCCTTCTTTGCCTCCCTATTTTTCTGTTAAATAATTCTCCCATTCTACCTCCCACTGCTTTTTCTTGTATTTATAGAAGGCCTTCGTTTTGGCCCTTAACACTTCCTGATCCTTGCTGAGAACCATAGTGATCTCTTAAACCTGTTTTTCTTTGTTACTGTTCTTATGCATATCATAGATGCCTCGAGGATGGCCCCCTTAATTACCCCCATCTCCCCTCCACCTCACCTATGTCCTCCACCTCTACTAACTTATTCCTGACCAGTTCCCTCATCCTGTTGAAGTCAGCCCTTCTAAAGTCAAGGACTTCAGTTCTCAATTGTGGCTTGCCAGCCCCTAGGGCCAATTCAAACCAAACAGAGTTATGCTTGCTCTTTCCCAGTGGCTCCCCTACTCCCACTACTCCCACCGTCTCAGAGTCAGTGAGCACCACATCAAGGACTGTGGTCTGCCTGGTGGGTTCCTTAACTAGCTGCACCAGTAAACAGTCTTGGGAGGCATCCAGCAAGGCCTGACTCCTGGTGCTCATGGCCACGGGGACCTCCCAATCGATGTCTGGCAGGTTCAGGTCTCCTAACACCCCCCCCCTTGCTACCCCTCTTTCAGTTTCCTCTATGAGTTCTCTGTCCCTTTCTTCCCCTTGCCCTTGAGGCCTGTACATCACCCACAAGTGTACTTTCCTGCCTGAGGCTGCCGTGAGTTGCACCAATACTTATTCAACCTCACCACTGCTACCCCTAATGCACCCATCATGAAACGTGCTTCATGGGAGGTGTCAACTTAAAAGAAAGTACCTGTGGTATATTTTTTGTTTTATTCTATCTCTCTGCATCTCCATGCCAGTCAGTTGGTGCCCCAGTAATGCCTCCTTATACATTTCTACTATCTTACTTACTGGGTTAGAAGTTAAGCTACTGCTCCATGTAACTGCTATTGAAATGACCTGTAGATTAATATGTGGAAAATTTATATCCTAGTGTAAAATTTTATATACAGTATATAGTTGCCCAAGAGTTTGTGCAGCCCTTTGGAGGTGGTTTGCAGTACAGCCTGGGGAATGCTGTATCCTGGTGTGTTCTGGGAGACTGTGGACATCTCTGGTATTGTTACTGCTTCCACTGGAGGTGTAACTGAAGTACTAGATGTTTTCAATAATAACGTCCTGTTTTCTGCTGATGCCCTAGTGCCTGTCCTTTGCTACCGTTCGCTCAGGAGGAGTGCACCATGGTATAACGATGCACTCCATTCTCATATAGCGAAGGTCGGAGGTTAGAGTGCAAGTGGAGGAAGTCCAGCCTGGAGTCAGATAGTCTAGTCCTTGTTGCTTATGAATGCGACATAGAAGCATAGAAGATGATGACAGAAGGGGACAGCAAGGTCCATCTAGTCTGCCCAAGTTTTATACTTTCTACCTCCCCTTATTTGTCCCCCTGGAGAATGATACCTTTGTGTCTGTCCCAAGCTCTCTTGAACCCCCCCGACCATTTTTGTACCTATGGCCTCTGGAGGTAGGCTGTTCCAGGTGTCCACCACCCTCTTAGTGAAGAAGAACTTCTTACTATTGATCCTGAACTTCCCCCCTTTCGGTCTCAGATCATGCCCCCTTGTTCTACTACCTTCCTTGACATCAAAGAGTTCCTGAATTTGTACATTAGTTATACCCTTGATGTACTTGAAAGTCTTGATCATGTCTCCTCACTCCCACCTCTGATCCAGGTAGTACATGTTTAATTCCCTCAGCCTATTTTCATATGTCATCTGGTGCAACCCCTGTATCATTTCTGTCACCCTTCATTGCACCATCTCTATCCCATCAATGTCCTTTCTGGGGTGTGGTCTCCAAAACTGCATGCAGTATTCCAGGTGGGGCGGACAAATGCCTTGTAAAGTGGCAATATCACTTCCCTCTTCCTGCTCGTGATTCCCCTCCCAATGCATCCCAGTATGCCACTAGCCTATAGTGCCACCTTCTCGCACAGTCTACCCACTTTAGGTTGTCTGATACTATGATCCCCAGGTCACGTTCCTGGTTGGTTGCAGCCCTTTTTTGGGTTGCTTCTTCCTAGGTGCATAATTTTGCACTTTCTGGTGTTGAATTTCAGCTGCCATGCTCTGTACCACCCCTCCAGTTTCTTTAGCTCTGATTCCATTTTCTTTACTCCCTCTGGGGAGTCCCACGTGTTGCATATCTTGGTGTCATCTGCAAACAGACACACCTTCCCCTCAAGTCCATTTTTTTTTGTTTGCTCTCATCATTTATGCTCCTACCTTCCCCGCAGCTGCCCCTCTCTTCGGGGCCTCCTATGCACCCTGCGTCGGAGCCCTCCCAAGAGGTTCAACTGCCTAGATGGGTGCTCCGCTCCTGGACCTGAGCACACCAGATAACCCCTCGGCTGGGTTGGAGGAGTCCCCCTAACTCCTCCCGACCTGTAGCCAAGCGTGCATCTTGCTCTGTTATCCCTGGATTCTTCCAATCACCAGCACTGGGACCTGTCTACTGGTGCAACTGTGGAGTGTTTTCCTGGTTTTCTTCTGTCCCCTGCAGGTGTCAGTGCACTGGGAAGGCCAATGAGACAAAGGCACAGTGAGACGTGCCTTTGCTCCGGCCCTTGACTGATGTCCAACCCTCCCAACTCGTCTGGCTGCCTCCTGCTGCACCATCCACCCGGGTTCCCCCAGGTGATGGTATTGCAGCAAAGTTTGCTGTCCTCTCCATCCTTGAGAAGGAGAGTAGGCATCGGATGCTCAATCCTTCTCCTCCCCTGCTGATCCCCAGTGGCCCATGCTCATTTCTGAACATGGGTCACCGGCGTAGTGCGAGGTAAGGTGTCCAGTACCTCAGCCCTCTGTGCCACCGGGCTGGCTCTCTCAAGTCCATTTGTAATGTCAGCTATGAATACATTGAATAGTAGAAGCCCCAGCACCGAACCCTAAGGCACCCCGCTGGTTACCTCCCCCACTTTTGATAATGTGCCGTTTACCTGCACTCGCTGTGTTCTACCATGCAGCTAATTGTTCACCCAGTCTACCACCTCCTGTCCCACCCCTGTGTAGTCTAGCTTCCTTACCAGCCTTCTGTGTGTAACAGAGTTGAAGACCTTGCTAATGTCCAGGTAGACCACATTGACTGCTCCCCCATTACCAACTGCCCTAGTAACCCAGTCAAAGAATTCGATCAGGTTTATTTGGCAAGACCTCCCTGCCATTAACCTGTGTTGTTTATGATCCTGCAGACTGCTGGATTCCAGAAATGCTAATATTCTCTGCTTGAGTAAGGATGCCATCATTTTTCCTATGATTGAGGTGAGACTCACTGGACAGTTTTTCCCTGCCTCCTTTCTGCTCCCAGATTTATGAAGTGGGACCACCAATGCCCTCTTCCAGTCTTCGGGAACCTCTCTGCTCATAAGCGATTTACTAAATAGGGCTGCTGGGGGTACTGACTGTTCCCTTCCCAGTTCTTTCAGGATTCTGGGGTGTATGTCATTCGGTCCCATAGTCTTACCCCCTTTTAATTTGTTTAGTGCCTTGAAGACTTGGTCTGCTGTGAAGGGGCTTATAGCAACTGCTAGTCCAATGGTGCTGTTATTAAATACTATCAGGAAGCAATGATTGACATCAGATTTTCTTCTCAGGCATCATTGCAGTTGTGAGAAATATACTTGTCTCCCTCTTCAGAGTGATAGATGGTATTCTCCACCTTGTATCTCTCTCCCAAGATCCTGGAGAGATTTCTCAAGGGAGGTGTGACAGGTTTGGAAATGTCTTCTCAGCCAAGATTGTGGATATCCAGGATGAGGTTTCTTCCATGATGAGATCACACAATTGTAGTGGTTGGGTGTGGGAGATGGCTGAAACTCGACTGTTTTGGATGGTCTTCACCCAAATGATTTGATGAAAATTTGCCAGGTGTTCTCAGATCTGCACCCAAGCCACTGCTTGCAGGATCCAGCTTCTGCATCTTTAATTAAGAGTGAAGTGGTGGTGATTGGTCCAGCACTCACTGAAATCATCAGTGCCTCTCTGAGGGAGGATGAGTTCCCTACTGCCTTGACAGAGGTGGCGGTATGACCGCTCCTAAAGAAAGCTCCTCTATATCCTGATGATTTTGCAAGTTTTAGACCTATTTATAACTAACCCTTCCTGAGCAAAGTTATTAAGAAAGTGGTGGCAGCATGGCTATGAGAGCTTCTGGAGGAATATTTCATTAATGAGCCGTTCTCATCTGGTTTTCTTCCTCAGCATAGCACTGATGCTGCCTTGGTTGTGGTTTTAAATTGTCTGCTTCTTGTGAGGGACCATGGAGAGGTTTCTTTCCTGGTACTGTTGTATTTATTATCTGCATTTGACATAGCTGAACATGAAGAGTTGGTAGAACATATGAGGAGGATCATTGGGACGGTAGGAACCATATTGGATTGGTTCTGATCCTTAAGGGATTGCCATCAGCTGGTGATTCTAGGGAATTTATCAACCATCTCCGTCTGTCATTGATTGTGGTATACCTCAGAGTTCCATTCTGTCCTCTCTTTTGTTTGCAGTGTTTATGCTGCCACTTGGAGATATGATCCAAAAGTGTAGTTTGGGTTTACATTACTACGTCGATGATACCTAGCTATATCTTTCATTTCAACCTGGACAGGCCTCCTTGGTGACTATGTTGAGAATGCTCTATCAGAGATCAGGTGGTGGATGGCTCATAGTGGGATGAAACTTAATCCCAACAAAACCACATTGTTACTGGCAGGAGAAGATTGACTTACATCGTCCTTTTTGGAGAGTGTGGATCTCTCTATGTTTGGGGGTGATAAACTCCAGGCTCAGCAGGTGGTTAACAGTCTGGGAGTCATTCTTGACCATGAGCTGTCACTTGTACATGAGATGTCAACTATGGTCTGGAGTGTCTTCTGTCATTTGAAGAACATAGTAGGACTTCATCCTTACCTTGCCCGGGATGATCTATTTTTTTTTGTTTGTTTGGTATATATATTGATTTTCATATAGGCAGACATGTACAATACCACAGAGGAAATTACAAGTTGGTAATCCTGCAAAACCCATGAAACAAATGACAATAAATAGTTGATGCATTACAGGGTCAATAAATCATGCACATTACAGAAAATGTATACAATGAAAATGAAAAATAAATGTATATTTACAGTACATTAATGCACTACCTTCATTTTATACAATGTCCAATTAAGAGAGTGTTATCATCCCCCTTAAGGGGTCAGTCTGTGTGAAGCACCCATGATGAAGCCCGTGTAGGGTGAATGCAAGTGGGGAGTTTTGTTCCCAGCGGTTTGGTTGGTTTGCAATAAAATAGTGTGTTATACCTCCCTCAGTGAGTGTGCCCGGCTTTTTTTTTTTATTTGTACAGAGATTTCTTTTTCTGGGAAGCACCTTCAGTTAGTATATCTGTTCACCTTTTTTTTTGGGTTCTGTGTGAGGTACCATTTTTTTTTGTGTGTGGCTTTTTTTCCTTCAACCCCTTCTGCTCGGGAAATTTTGTCTCTGTGGTCCTTATATCACCTCCTGCCTCAGGAATAGGGTTTCAGCCACAGGGAGTGAGTTCACAAACCTGTCCCAGCTCTTCAGAAACATCTTTTCCCTTTCCTGCAAGACATATGTAAGTCACTCCAGTGCAAAGTGGATGATCTTTTAAAACCAGTTTATTCTTTCTTCATCTCATCTTGACTACTGCAATGCGCTCTACTGAGGCCTTCCAACAGTCAGAGCTGTCATCTCTAGGTGGTGCAGAATGCTGCAGCTAGACTTGCCACCTCTATTAGGAGGAGTGCTCATATCACTCCTGTGCTGTGTTCCCTGTACTGGCTTCCTTTGAGATGCCAGATTGACTTTAAGATTCTCCTTCTGACCGTTAAGGCCCTAAATGGATTGGGACTCCAGTACTTCGGTGAACTTTTTGCAACCTGCCCCCATATCTGTGAGTTACACTCTGTGGGTACTGGACTGGTGGTCATTTCAAAGTCTAAATTAAAACTGACTGGGGACAGAACTTTTGTGTTGCTGCCCCCTTACTTTAGAATGGCTTACCCATAGCCGGTCTGGTGGCACTGAGGGTTGAGGTGCTGGACGCCACACCTTACACCACACTGGCAACCCAGGTTTGGGAATGAGCCCAGGCTGTTGGGGGTCAGCAGGGGAGAGGGAGGATCGAGCATCTGGAGGACTGCTCTCTTCTCTCAGGGGGAGGGGCATTGGTCATCCTGCTCGTTGACTGCCCTCTGGCAGTGGCCGGAGGGCAGTATGGGTTGAGACAGCATGCACTGGCATTATTACATTGGTAGGGAGGGGGTGACTGGAGAAAACAGGAAAAAAGGAGCTGACAGGCTCCATGATGCCTGCACCAGCAGCCAACCAGTCCCCCAACATCTGGATTTTGCTCCAGGGGTGGGAGAAGGCCAGCACCCCTTCACCCTGGCCCTGTCATGGGGAGGAACCTTTGGGGGATCTAGGAGGGTGTCGGGTCAGGAAACAGTGCAGCCGGATACTGAGTCCCTCTGAGGAAGGGACCAAAGCCGCCTGCCAGGCTCGGGGAGTATGAACAGCTTTATGGAAAAAAAAAGAAAGGCCTACCCACATACTGTATATTTAGTTTTCCCTTTCTGTCACCACCTTTAAAATTAGATTGAAGACTTGGCTTTTTGGACAGGTATTTTTCAGGAGGTGGAAATAACCATGAGTATCTGCACTGTTTATAATGTTAGCTACAATATTTGATATAATTGTCTTGTTTGAATGTCTCATGAAATCTTATGATTTTGAATTTGTCATGATTATGTAGAGCACCTTGGTTTTTAGGAAGGTGTTTTTAAATAAATTATATACAGAGACAATAAATGCTAGGCAAGTGTAGTATATGAGGACATAATGCCATTGCGATGGCTAATTAGCCAATAACCCACAAGCCCGAAGGGTGAGTGGGTTTATCGAGCTAATTATACCCCCAGATTGCATTATATCCTCATATGGTACACTTTCCTAGCATTTGTTTTATATAATATAGTACATTGGGATGGTTATTAACTTTTGTTTTAGATCACATTTGCAATCATTTATGGATTTGCATTGATGCATTTTGGCTGTTCTAGTTTTCTGTAGTGCAGGGTCCTCCTGTATAAGGAGGTGTGGCTAGGCCAGTTGGTCCCTTAGAGTCTTTTCATGAGGAGTGACAGTGGCATGCAGCTGGGTCAGCATGGCATTTCTGTATGACCGTTTGGTTGTTTGGAGCAGTGGTTCAGTAGAGGGGAGCAGTGGTGCAGCATTGTGGAGCAGCAGTCCTGAGAGGCGGCTCAGCATGCAGGAGTGGCAGTCTCGAGCAAAGATGAATGGAGGCAACAGTAACCACATGGAGGGCATGGGTGAGTAGCAAGAGCTACTGTCAAATGACAAGGGTGTTTGTCTAAAAGGGGGGAATTTTTGATAGAGGGCTGGGGATGTGGTGGGTCTTTGTTTTTTTGGGGGAGGAGTGAGAGTACAGGTGCAGGGCTTAAGCCATGTATCATGACAATGAAAGTCATATATCATGGTGCTGAAGTCATATATGATGACCAGACACATGTATGACATTAATGATCATCATATATTACTTTAATTCATGTGTTATACAGGGGAATACCCAGCATGCCCACCCAGCTTATTTTATAATGGAATATAGTGAATGTTAGGGCTTGAGATGCCAATGCCACCCCTCTATCCCTCTTCATCTTTGCAGGGCGGGGGTTGGGTGTTAGGATTGGAAATCCTAATGCCACATTTCCCTGCGTTTGTCACTTTAACCCTAACTGATGCATTAATGAAGACTTTTGCAATTTATTTCCTTATTTTTTGAGATAGTATAATAGTATCCTTATTTTACTGTGGGAATGCAAGGTCCTTTGGACCCTGCTTTGCCATCCCTCCATAGATAGTATAACAGTATCCTTATGTTACGGTGGGAAAATTTGGAGTGAAAACATGATAAACTGGCAAAGTTACGCATGTGCATAAAAAAATTGCAATGACCACGTGTAACTTGGGCATTTTTAATGGTATTTTTGCACCAAATTTTCAACATGCCCTTTTTGGGAACCCACCTCATGAACACTGGCACTGTCATTTTGTTACTCAGTCCTGAAAGGTGATTTCGTGCAGCAACCATGCATAAACACATTTTGGGCAGGATGTGAGAAATGACAGCTGCACTATTCATGAGGTGGTGTGAAAAACTGGCAATGCTGAAAATTTTGAGTGAAAATATTAAAATATGCCAAAGTTATATACCTACGTAGCGACATTTCAATGACCGCTCATAACTTGGGCGTTTTTGGGTATTTTTTAACCAAATTTTCAACATGGGCTTTTTGGGACCTCACCTCAAGAGCAGTGGCACTGTTGTTTCATTACGCAGTCCCAAAAGGTTATTCCATGCAGTGATCGCTAAATCATCTTTCATGACCGAGTAATGAAATGACAGTGATAGTGTTCATGAGGTGGGGTTCCCAAAAGCCCATGTTGAAAATTTGGTAAACAAATACCAAGAAATGGCCGAGATGGTGGGTGGAAGAGGCGAGGGACCAGGCAGAGGTATTTAACGAGTACTTTGCCTCTGTGTTCACTAGGGAGGGGGATGGGATATCTACAAAGCAAGGCACAAAGGGGATAGAAACATCAGTAAGTGGAATCAGAGGAGCAACAGAAATGGAGCAAGAGGGAGGGAGAGGTACCCTAGGGGTGTCACATCTGGGTAAGGATAAAAAGGCCAGTAAGGTGGAGGGGACGGATGATGCTATCTCCGCCAAAAGGGTGTGGTTAGCCCTCAAGGCCCTAAAGAAAGACAAATCTCCTGGGCCGGATGGCAATCATCCGAGAGTGCTATGGGAATTGGTGGACATACTGGCTGCAACCCTGGAGGAGCTTTTCAGCAGGTCACTTGAGACAGGGAGGGTACCTAGGGATTGGCAAGAGGCACATGTGGTACCAATCCATAAAGGGGGGTCGAGGGAAGTACCAGGTAACTATAGACCCATCAGTTTGACCTCTGGTGGGAAAATTAATGGAGAGTATACTAAAGGAACGATTGGGGTGTACTGGAGGAGGTGGAGGTCTGATAGTCGGCAACATGGGTTTGTGCCAGGTAGATCATGTCAAACCAACCTTGTGGAGTTCTATGAATGGGTAACATCAGAACTGGACAGGGGTAAGCCTGTGGATGTATTATTCTTGGACTTCAGTAAGGCATTTGACTCTGTCCCCCACAATGGTCTGGTGGAGAAACTGATGGAGTTAGGAATAGGCCCTTTGATGGTAAGATGGATTGAAAACTGGCTAGCTGGACGCATACAGAGAGTAGTGGTCTGTGGGGAGCTCTTGAACCCTAGAGAGGTTGGTAGTGGGGTACCGCAGGGCTCGGTCCTGGGTCTGATCCTGTTTAATGCATACATATCAGACATCAGGGAGGGTATAGGGTGTGAAATGAGTCTCTTCGTGATGACTCCAAGATGGGAGCAGTAGTTGAGGGAGAAGAGGGAGGTTGGCCTGCAAGGGGACCTGACACCCTGGAAAGCTGGGCTCACACATGGAAATTAAATTTAATATCACCAAGTGCAAGGTGTTGCATCTTGGTCAGGGAAACCCTAAATACAGGTACACCCTGGGAGGGGAGGCGCCGGAGGCCTCAATAGGGAAAAAGACTAGGGCATGGTGGATGCATGTATGAATAACTCTGAGCAGTGCAAGAGAGCGGCTAGCAAGGCAAACAGGATGTTGGGATGCATCGTGGGGGATCATCTCTAGGAGCAAGGAAGTGATTCTGCCGCTGTACAATGGACTGGTTAGACCACACCTCGTGCACTGTGTACAGTACTGGAGACCACACTGAAGAGGGACATACAGCTCCTGGAGAGGGTACAGAGAAGGCAACAAAGATGATACGAGGGCTAGGGATTTGACGATGAGGACAGACTTAAGGAGCTCTGCCTGTTTTCATTGGAGGAGAGGAGAGAGGGGACATGATTGAGGTCTCAAGTACCCCAAGGGAATAAATAGGGTAAACATGGGAGGGATCTTTAGACTAAAGCAGGGAGGTATCACCAGAGGGCATGGTTTGAAGTTGGAAGGTGGAAGGTGAGGGGAAAAGAGGAGGAGGTTTTTCACTGAGAGGGTGGTGGACCCTTGGAATGCACTGCCTGGTGAGCTGGTTCAGAGATCCACAGTGGAGGGCTTCAAGAGAGGGTGGGACAGACACAGAAAGTGGATGTATCAGATGATGGCCTGTCCCAGGGGGGTGGGGATGGATGATATGGGTTTCTGGAGCACAAGGGATGGGAGGGTCTCGGCACCCAACTAAGGATCTAAGGTTCGAGCAGACTTGATAGACCGTAAGGCCTAATCTGCTGGCAAATAGTATGTTAGTATGTTAGAGATATCAACATAAGTTAAAAACACCATTGACGGTCATTATACGGCACTTACCTTTCTTCCTCAGTTTGTGGTTCAGCCTTGAAGAGTGCAAACATGTCCCAGTCCAAAGTAGATAACAGTCCTCAACCTCTGGTGGTAAGTATAGGGTAAAGAGGGTGTGTGGGGTGGTGGGGTGCTCAGTGGGAGGAGGGTGGGGGGGTGGTGGGGATGACGAGGGACCGTTTTCTATTTTGCAGGAATAAAAAAAATGAGTCATCGGGGGACTGTTTTCTGTTTTACAGGGACATGCAATATTTTGTGACAGTGTCCCACAGCACTGGGGGTGTTTAAAATAATTGGGGACACTGGGAGTGGGCTACCCAGTGTCCTTCACTGGCACGGGAGTGGAGGGGGTTGGTACTAGAGCCAACATGGGGATTGGGTACCCCCAATGTCGGAAAACAAAAAAATTTTTTTTTTCAGGACACTGGGAGTGGGTCACCTAGTGTCCCACACTGCTGTGGGGGGGGTTAAATGCCAACACGGGGATTGGGCCCCCTGATGCTGACACATAATTTAAATCAATGGGGCTGTGTGCGGTGGGGGTCATCTGGGGGTTGGCATCCCCATGTCAGAATGTATAAAAAATATGAAAAAGCCAGCAGGCGAGTGCAATTGCAGGGTGGGGGGCACCACTAGACACCAGGGATATAAAAAAAACATAAGGAACCTCAGAGGGCATTTTGAAAAGATTTAATATTCCTTTTTTGTGACTCATGAAGAAGGAATCAGCTGATGAAAAGGGAATGGCTCGCGAAAGAGGAATTTACTGAGTCATGAACTAGGAATATAAAAGCTTCAAAATACACCCTCTGAGGTTCCTTGACTATGAAACAAGTACAGAATCCATGTAAGGGAGTCCCGATGAACAAGATACATGGGTTGGTGTATCTTGTTGGGAACATTTTTGTGGGTTTTCAAAATTTTTTTTTGAGAAAAAATGAAACAAGATGGCGACACGACCAAGGATTTTTTTTCATGAACTTGTAATTGCCAAGGACACCTCTTATTGATCGTATATTTTAGTGTAGACTTCTGGTAAAGTTGACAGAGTAGTTTTCCTGGCTCAGTGCTTTTGTTTTCTGGATGATGCTGGTACTAGTGACTGGTTGGAATGTTTGTGGGTAAGTTGCTGCTGCCGATACCTTCTTGTAACTAATATCCTGTTAGTAATAGTGTGTACATTGATGTTATTTTTAGAGGTTATTTAAAGTTATTTTATAAAATCTTGTAGTGTATAATTATTTTCTTGAGTTAGAGTTAGAATCTCCAGTTTATTGGGGTTTAGGTCATCCTTGTAACTTTTATTTTTGCAGGAAATAATTCTCTTCTCTGATGTCTCTGTTACTTGAATTCTTGGCTGGTCTCTACCTGTGGCAGAGGTTGAGCCTGTACCAGGGAAAGAAGGTAAGGAGAAGAGATGGGAAATCTGAGTTTGCTGTGGACGGGTGGATTAGTGGCAGTTTCCTTCCTGGCTTTCATGTTCTCTTGGGGATAATATCTGATAGACCCTTATGTCCTGACTTTATTTTAACAACTTTATCCAGGAAGTGGCAGTTCCTTGGATGCTACAAGGTGTCAGGTTGGGGCCTTCTATATCCTTATATTAGTAGGGGTTTCCTGCTTAAATTACAAGCAAGGCCTACCCCCCCCACCTCTCCTTTTACATATTTTTTATTCACAGATAATATTTTTCATCTCTCTCACCTCTGTGACTTGTACTGTTGATTGGCCTCTCCCAGTGGCAGAGGTTGAGTCTGTAGCAGGAAAGGAAGGTAGAGAGGAGAAAGGGGAAACTTGAGTCTGTTGTGGACAGATGGTTTAGTGGCAGTTTTCTACCTTGTCCAGGTATTTATGTATTGCTGGGGATAATCTCTGTCAGACCCTACTGTCCTGATGTTATTACAACAACTGCATCTTGGGAGTGGCAGTTCCTTGGTTGCTGCTGGGAGACAGGTTTGGGCCTCTCAGACCCCTATATTGATTAGAATGTTCTGGTAAATTGTGATTAAGGTCTGTCCCCCTACCTACTTCATTAGTTTGTTTTAGCAGCTTTGCAACAATATGTTGTTCCTGTGGATTTTTTGTATTAGTTTTATCTTATTAGATGAGTCTTCCATGGCATTACAGCAGAATCTTACTGATGATTTACCAGGAACTGATAATAGCCCAATTTTGATTCTAGGTTTTAGTACTGGAATTTTACAAAGGGATAAATGTCTAAGTTTCATAATTCCTAATTATCTTGTTAGAACTCTCTTAAAACAAGTTATAAAATGTTTGATAATTTTAACATATCAACAGGACTTGTTTTGTATTTTTTCCTTGTCCAAGTTTACCTCCATGAATATTAAGCAAAAACGCCAGAGACAGAGGTTATTTTCAGCACACCTGAGGAGGAATATAATACTTTTATTATTATTAATGTCTGACTCCATTCATCCTAATCCTGGCCCTATTAATGATAGTATGTCAACTGCCACTTTTCCAAAAAACACTGTCAATATTGCCCATTTGAATGTTCAGCGTCTGTTGGCAAAATTGGATGATTTCTCTGCTTGGTCTGCACAGCATCAATTTGAAATCATGGCTTTGTCTGAGATTTGGCTTATGAGTAAAGTCTCGGATAAAATGATTAAATGATTCACGTTGAGGGATATAATATTTTTAGATCTGATAGAAAGCTCAAAAGGGGAGGCGGTTGTTTATTCTACATCAAGGACAACTACAATGACATTTTAAATGCCCCTGTTCTTGAATCTTCTACTTGTGATTATTTGACACTATCCATTTTCCTAGGTGAACACAAAATATTGACTTTTGCTGTAATTTAAGCACCACTAGGATCCTAGGAGGAAGAATTAAGTTTGATTTAGACCTTAAGAGGAACATTTCCAATAGACAGAGAATTAATAACCATGGGGGACCTAAATATGAATTGGTTGGGTAAGGACTCATTAAAGTTTAAAGAAATAGTCATTAATAATAGGCTGACACAGTTAATCAAAATCCCAACTAGGATTCATTATAAATCTGGATATACCTCTCTTCTGGACTGGATCCTGGTCTCTGACACTAATAAAATTGTACAATCAGGGGTCCTGTTGGACAGTGTCAGTGACCATAGTCCAGTATACTGCTATTGGATGGCAAGAAGGAAGAAGGTTCCCCCAGTATTTATATTCTCCCATAGTATTAAAAAAAAATAGAAACTGAGAAATTTAGAACAGCTGTTGCTTACATTAATTGGTTAGGGATGGCGCCGACAAATGAAGTTAATGAAGCTTTGTCTATTTTTTGTTCCTTATTTAGCACTACTTGTAATAGGATTGCACTACTTAGGAAATTAAGGATTAGAGGAAACAAACATAAATGGGTAACCCCATAGCTCTTAAAACTATTGAGAGATCATGATAGTTTGTGGAAAATCTATACAAAAAATGAAGCAGTTCTCTCTGGTGGCATATAAGGCTACAAGAAATAAATACAAAATGCCAGTTAGAAGATTAAAAAGAAATCATTTTGTGGATAGACAGAGGGAATTTTAAGGGCAAGAATATATCTTACACATGGAAACTGATCAATGAACTTATGGGCAAAACATGTTCTTCTAGTATATCATGCTTAAGCAATTTTACTGAGGTAATTACTGATTCACAGCTTATAGCACAGAAATTTAACAATACTTTCAGTGATTTATCAAAATATATCCCCACTGGTGATGCTAATTTGAGCAATATAAATATCGATGTTGATCTGCAGTATCTCAGGTACCACTTCAGATCAATCTCTCCAGATGAAGTAGAGAGATATCTATTAAAGATGGACCCTTGACCCTGAGTTGGGAGGGATGGGATTGACTACTGCCTCATCAGGATCACTGCGGACATACTTTGTTATCCATTATCATTTATTTTTAATTTATCACTGTGTAATTCTGTTTTCCCCCACAGTATGAAAGGATTCTGTTGTTCATACTAAGGTTCATACTAAGGTAAGTGCAAGAGCGAGAAGGCAGAAGCCCATACTGCTCTTATGCTAATCCATTATATAATAAGAAAGATCATATCCACTGCCTATCAGATCATCTAATCTGTATTTAAAAATACTTTTGGTTTTGCTAATAACAACTTTAAGTGGTAATCTATTCCATGGACCCACAACTCTGAGAGTGAAAAAATATTTTCGACTAGATCTCAAGAATGATTTTTTGACTAGTTGCAAGGAATGCCCCCTAGTATTATGGTTAACATTTTTGAATTCTAAAGCTAGTTCACATAGAAGACAGGGGCCATGAACAATGTCATATAATAACATAAGATCACCTCGAAGACGACGTGTGGATAAGGGCCTAAGTTTTAAGATGTCTAACCTTCCCTCATAGGAGACATTGTATAGCCCAGAAACTTTTTTAGTAAATTTCTTCTGAACTGTTTCTAGTAAGAGGTCTTCAGATTTTTTATACAGACACCAGAGTTGGGAAGCATATTCTAAATGTGGTCTTGCATATGCTCGATACAATGGTAACAACACCTCACGCTCCCTTGATCTGATGTTACGTAGAATAGACCATACTACTCTGTTTGTTTTGTTAATAATGCTGTGTACGTGTCTGTTGTAAGATAAATCATCTGAAATTATAATGCCTAAATCTCTTTCATCTGATGTTGTGTCAAGTGGTATAACATCCAATGAATAAGAAATATGCAAGTTTCTGGAACCTAAATGCATAACTTTACATTTCGAGATATTCAAGGTCATGCCTCAGTTCTTAACCCATGTAGTAATATAATCAAGTTCTTTTTGGATGTTGTTAGCCTGGAGGACAGAGGCACAAGGGCCACCTATTTTATTATCATCTGCATATTTAATTGTAAAAGATGAACAACCTAAGGTAAGATCAGCATAAATGCCTGAAAAGGGCAAGGGCCCAAAACCGAGCCCTGTAGCTCCCCACTTGTCACCATGCCCTTGACTGATTTTCTCCCATTGATCATTACTTGCTGAGAGCGATTTTGAAGCCAGTTATTTATCCAATCCACAAAGAAACTGTTTATATTTAACTTATGAAATTTAACAATTAGAGCCCCATGTGGCATGCTGTCAAAAGCTTTGCTAAAGTCAATAAAAATGACATCACAAGGCAAGTTTTTATCAAGGGAAGAACTAATATGTTCATAGAAACATATTAAGTTGGTTAAACAACTTCTGCCTTTTTTAAAACCATGTTGCTCAACATCATGAGAGTCAAGAACAGGAGATATCACGTCTTTAATTAGACTTTCTAATAATTTACAGACAGAGGAGGTTAAACTAATCGGTCGATAATTTTCCCAATTTTTTTTTGGCCTTTTTTGTGAATTGGGATAACATCTGCCTCTCTCCAATCCTGTGGTACAAAATTTGTGGCCAAAAAATAAACATCAGTTTTAAGGGGGTAGTAATGACATCTGCTAACAAAAATAATAAGTGACCAGCTATGCTATCTGGGCCAGGGCTGTATTTACCTTTGTGTTAATATTTTTTTCTTAATGATGTCTATAGAGAATCTAACAGGTAGAACATTAGCAGTATCAAACAAGGTGGCATCATAAGTTGATGTGACAGTACCAGAGAAAATTTTGCAAAAATTGTTGTTAAACAAATCAGTCATTTTTTGGGGATTATAAATCAAAGTATCATCGTCAAGTAATGGACCAACTTGACATGTAGGTTTCCTCAAGGAATTAATATATGAGTAAAAGTGCTTGCTATTTGATTTGTTAGCGGATAACGCTAAATTATGTTCCCACTTGGATTTAACCCTTTTAATCATGGTCTTACATTTTCTTTGTGTTTGAATAAATGAAGCCCAATTAGAGGATGATTTAATTTTTTGATATCTGATGAACTTTTTACGTTTTAATCTAATAATTCTTTTGATTGATTGGTTCATCCATTTGGGGACTTTATTTTGGTTCTCATTTTTAATCTTAGATGGAATGTATAAATCTCTAAGATGACAAATAATGGACTTGAAACTTTCCCAAAAAAAAGTTCCGGAGTAGAACCTGTTGTACCAATATTTAAGGCTGGTGACACAACAAGAGTCCAAAACTATCATCCTATTTCTGTTTTGGCCCCTCTTTCTAAGGTTTTAGAGAGAATAATCTCTGATCAAATGACTGAGTACGTCTTAAAATACAATTGTAACCCCCCACCAGCCACTTGTTTAACTAGTAAGCACACCTCCCATATTTTTCTGTCTGGGAGAAAGAGAGGGGTGGGGGTACAAAACATAGAATTACAGTCAAATGACCATTACTAAACCCAGGTCCTGAGGAGAGAACTTTTGCTAGGGGCTATGCTAGGTCTGTACTTCTGGAGGGGTACACCAGTAATTCCACACAGGAGGCAGTAACATGAATGTCCAAACCAGGTTGGGGTTCTAGAGTGTGGCTTTATTCCAAAGATGGTACACAAAAGCAAAGGTGGATCCCCACGGGTTTACACTTCTTGGCACAAGGCAATGCAGAACAACAAAAATCTGTAGCGGACAGAAACTCTAAACATCCCATATTGCATAGGACCTTGAACTCTCTTCAGCGGCAAAGCCTCAGCTGAAACACACATTTCTTCTAGTGGCACTGGCCACAACTTAGAACATTTCCCATATGGCATAGGATTTAAACATTTGGCAATGTGGCAATTGGCCATGACAGAGCACACTGGTGCTCAAAATTAGCACAATCCACACCAGGGGGTAAACCTTCTCTTCAGGCATTAGCCACCATATCCTGAAATAAGCAAGCACCCTTACAGGGGGTTGCCCACCTTTTGCTTCCACATTCCATACTCAACCATTCTTTCAGAGTTACACCTCAAACTTTTAGTAAAACAGTAGAACTATGCATCCTGGAATGTCTGTCACATTCAGCATTAGAAACACACTACTTCTGAGTGTAAATTAAAGTCCTGAACAATGTGCCTAGTCTCTCTGGGGAATCCACGATTGTCAGCCAACTTTAAGAAAGGATGAGAACAGTCTCAAACAGAACAAAACTTAGTGTCTTTGTCCCTTTATCAGAGTACATCCCAAAAGAAAACACAGGCACATTCCTTCCCGGATACCCAAAGTCAGATTACTCACGGTTGTACACAAACAGGCAGCTTCAATGTCCTGGATCAAAGTCAGGGGATTGCCCCTTGGATCCATTCTGCAATCCTTCTCATCTCACAGGGGATGAGAAAAATCAGGAACTCCTGCTAGATGGTTTCCACCACTTCTCCTGGCAGGCAGATGGTTCTCAGCACTAGGGTGAGAAAATAGGCTCTACTCACAGAGCTCACACTGCAGCTCTTCACTCCTCCAACTGCTCACACTGATCTCCACTCACAGACTCACTCAAAGATCTAAAACTCCCCACTCACAGCTAGCTACTGTGGCTTATGATGCTGCAAGAGTTCTAAATGACATCACCGCTCTCATCTCAGCTGAGACCAAGTAAACAGAGAGCAAGCAGGTAAAAATCTATTTAACTACTTAATCACCAGCTGCCTTCCCTACCTAGCACTGACATGATGGTATTCTAGTAACCCCAGGGGACCAGGGTGTTACACAGTGTTCTTATGCCTGCTCAACACGGTTTCAGGCCTGGTCATAGTAGCATCATGGCCTTGGTGGGGTTCAAGAGCGCAGTCCAGTTGGCTATGGACAGGGGCCAATATACTGCAGCTGTGTTCATGGACCTTACCAAGACCTTCAACCTAGTTGATCATGGCCTTCTATTTATCCTCTTTACATGGACTTGTCCTGACTGGTGTGGTAGAGTGATTTAGGAGTTATTTGAGTCAATGTACATTGGTAACAAAGATTGATGGTCATTTTTCACAACCTACTTCAATTTCACTGGGTGTTCAACAAGGGTTGATTTTGGGTCCCCTTTTGTTTAGTCTGTTTTTAAACACTCTTCCCTCAGTTTGCACTAATTCTCAGATTTTACTTTATGCTGATGATGCAGTGATGCTCACGAGCAGATCAAATATTAACATTGTCTGTAAAAACTTGACAGGTGACTTTCAGGCAGCCCACAGTTGGTTTATTAATAATAAACTGGTTCTAAATGGAAAAAAAAAAAGAAGTCTGTGGTCTTCCTGAAATCAAGAAAGAAACAACAGGGGAGGATACTGTGTTATCATTACAGACAGTGCAGGGAGATAATATTGAACAAGTTCAACAATTTAAATATTTGGGACTCCTAATTGATGAGGGCTTGACGTTTGAACCACATATTTCCTACATGATCAAAGTTATTCACCAAAGATTAGGGGCTTTATAGAGACTTAATTCACTTTCAGTACCATCCACTAGAAGAATACTTGCCCAGAACTTTCTTATTCCTATCATTGATTATAGTTTATTGGTTTATTATGCTGCAGGGGAGGGATTATTAAATAAAGTTAAAATTCTTTTGAATCAAATCTCTAGATTTTCCACACAACTCTCAGCAAGGACAAATCATTGCCTATTACTAAGTGAGGCAGGTTTTCTGCCTTTAGATTTATGCTTCAAATTCCAGTTGGGAATACTGGCAAAGGAAATTACATTAAATAGGGTTCCAGAGGTCTTTGACACTATATTTAAGAGACATATTAGCTCTTCTTGTACAAGGTCTACTGACAAAACATTCTTTGCAATACCTAGAATGAAGTCTTCCATGGGAGAAAAATCACTTCTGTATGTACTTCCCTATTATTTTAATTCTATGCTAACTACTTTAGATGGTTTGAATGGATCACTGATGTTTTTTTAGGAAGAAACTTAAAGATTACCTTATATTAGAAAGTGAATGTAAATGTTTTGCCTGAAATGTTTGTTGTAATGTCTATTATTGATTATATGTGATTATATGTGTATTGTATTGGTGTATGTTTTTTATATGTATAACTGGTTGACCATGAAAACAAGTCTGTGGTCCATGTACTTACCAGTATAAATAAAACAAACAAATCTTGTGAAGCAGGAATGCTCTTGTGAGACTCAATTCTTCTTCATGAGACAAAATCCTCTTTCGCTAAAAAGACCTCTATCCTAGAAATGGAATGTTCAGCGAAGTCCCAAAGGATATAATGAGAACTAAGAAACTTAATAACTTTGTAACAGATTAATATTATTGCACAAAAGTTTCACTGTCTGTTCTTCTGCCAAAGTTCTTTGTACCCTACAAAAATCATGCAGAAATTCCACATGGTCTTGCTACAAGGCCATGAGGAAAAAACTATAAAAATGGGTGTTTTTTTCACTTTTTTTCAGTATCCAGATCTCAGAAGCCGCATAACCGAATGAAACAAAACTTTCCAGATCATGAGATCTACCCAACAGGACAGCACATACCAAATTATGTGCAAATCCATTGATTGGTTGCAAAGTTATTAAAGAACAAAATTTCAGGTTTAACATAGAAACTGCTGCTCAACACTAATTATAGAGGCGCTATTGTGCCCTCTCTCTCTCTCTCTCTCTTGCTATATATATATATATATATATATATATATATATATATATATATATATATATATATATATATAAATCCCTTTTCATGAGGTGTCAAAATCCATTTTAGCGAGGCGAATCCTTTTCATAAAATGTAAAAATCACTTTCCTTTTCACATCGCAAAAGTGATTACCCACAGGGCCATCTGGTCTGACAACCCAACCTTTTCATGACCTGTCAAAATCCTTTTTGTGAAGTGTCAAAATCCCTTTTCACATCGCGAAAAGGGGTTGGAAGCGTTTTGTGAAAAGGGATTTTAAAAATGAAAAATAAACATTCTGGGGCCACAGTAAAGTAAACCAAAGGTAGAGGACTGTAAAGGATGTCCACATGAACAAAATCCATGCTTGAATGTCTGCAGAAAACATTCCTGGATAAAGTCACATTTTGTTTGGGCTGGGAAAATGATAACAAGATGGCGGCTTGCGAAAAGGGAATTTTTTTCTCACGAAGAGAGATTTAATGAATCCCTTTTTGTGAGCTGTCAGAATCCCTTTTCGTGAGCTCTAAATCCCTTTTTGCACCATGCAGCTACCCAAAAGACTGAACTGAGCATGCTCAGAACCCAAAATTTCAAAACTGAATGACTTTGGAACAGATTAATATTTTTTCACCAAACCAATGCTGGCTTGTTCTTTGGGGCAAGCTCTTTCTACTCTGAAAATTTCAGACCAAAATTGTTTAAACACTGTGGTCATAGCGCAATGAGGAAAAAGCAGCCAAAGTAGGTGAACAAAAGTGACTGTTACAGTTTTTTCACTATGCGCAGCACGAAATCCACAAATCAGATCGAAACAAAACCTGGTATGTCAAGAGATCTACCCCATGGAACAGTGTATACCAAATTTTGTGCAAATATGTTGAACGGTTGCAACGTTATTAAAGTGCAAAATTTGAGGTTTAACATTAAACTACCTACTCAACCCTAACTATAGTGGCACTACCAATCTTACAAACAACTTAGGAACAGGTGCACAAAAGCTATTTGCCAGTCCAAGGCTTCCTATTTCAAATCTGAGCTAGATCAGAATCAAAACTCCCCAGCTTCTTTCTGGAAGGTGATCCACTCCCTTCTGGATTCCACCTCCCAGCAACCTTCCCAGTCCTTAAAATTGATGGTAGCCCTGTCTCTGACCCTGCCTCAGTAGCCAAGGTGTTCAACAACTTCTTCGTCTCTTATGCTCTGCCTGACTCCCCCCACCTCTCCCATCACGCTCACCTCCCTGCCCTCCAGACTCATCCCCCCCACCCACTGGCTTCCTCTTTCCCCTCTTCTCCCTCTTTGAAGTTTACTCAATGCTCATCTCTCTCTCAACCCCTCCAAATCTAGCCCAGATGGCCTACACCCCAAATTGCTCCACACCTCAACTCCCCCCCCCAGTTGCTCCACTGACTTACATACTAAATCTCTCTCTCACTACATCCACAGTTCCCAATGCCTGGAAATCAGTCAAAGTCCTCCCATTGCACAAGGGTGGTGACCCATCAGCTCCTGGAAACTATCCACCCATCTCGCTCCTCCCCTCCCCTCCCTTGCTAAAGTTCAGGAATCCCTCATCTTGGCTAAGCTCTCTGATTTCCTCTCCTCCAGTAACTTCCTTTCACCTGTGCAGTCTAGCTTTTGTAAACAGCATTCAACTATCACCTCTCTGCTGTGCGTCACTGACTTCATCTTCTCTGCTATGAACTAAAGCTAAATCACCACTGCTATCTTCATTGATTTAGCCAAAGCTTTCAACTCTGTCTCTCACACTCTCCTTCTTCACAAACTCTCTTCCCATAGGTTTGCTAAGCCAACAGTCGACTGGTTTTGTTCATACCTTCAAAATCGACAACTACTGGTCCAAGTAGGCGATGCCCTCTTTACTCCTCTCCCTATCCTCTCTGGGGTTCCTCAAGGCTCTATCCTTGGCCCCATCCTCTTCTCTATCTTTATAAATGACCTTCCCTCTATCTATCACTCTTCTAACATGCATATGTATGTGGATGATACCATTATCTATGCCTCTGGCCCATCCCATGACAGCATTCTCTCTGATCTCTAAAATGATTTCAATAGGGTTCAGTTCTGGTTTCTTTCAAATCAACTAAAACTCAGTGCGAAAAAGACAGTTACCATAATTTTTGGTTCAAGACAGAAGCTGTCCTCCCTCTTTAACCCTCCAGTGGTCACCACCCTTGATGGCTCACCCCTTGAGTTGGTCCCAGCCTTCAAGTATCTGGGTGTCTGTCTGGACAGTCACATAGATTTTTCTACCCACATCGATGCCATCTGCTCAAAACTCTGGCCAAAACCCATTGTCCTCTATTGCCACAAAGCCAGCTTCCCTCTCCAAACTCATTGTGAACTTTACTTAAAACAATTCTACCAGTACTGGATTATGCTGATGTAGTCTATGGCACTGCCCCAGCTTCTTCCCTCATCAAACTGGACACCCTTCTCATTTCCTTCTGCCACGTTGCCACTGCCTCTCCCCCTCTTACCAACCACTGTCTTCTCTATGCTCCTTTCTCTCTTGTGCTGCTGTCCCACAGGAGGAAAATTCACTGTGCTTCTCTCATTGCTAAATATTGGCTGGGTTCCCCCGCCCCTACCTCTCATCCCGCCTCACACCAGTCAAGTCCACAACCTATTCTGTTTGCCACAGGGACTCATGATCCTTCTCCATCCCTCATCCTCACTCTACTGCTGGCCCAGTCAGCCTTCTTATACTGCCTCTCTCTACTCTAGATCAACCTGCCCCCTGACCTGTGCCTAGCCTCCCATCTCTCAGCTGTCAAAAAGCTCCTCTGACTCCTCCCATCCCCTGAATACCCCCAATGCTCCTAACCACTACCCCAACCTCTTCCTTCCTCTCCCTACCTCTCAGTGGGGAAATTAGATTTTAGGGTTGAGCCCCTAAACCCCTCACTACACCACCCTGCATCCTCCACAGACCAACAAACGCTGCAGTGTGCCATGGGGTCACGAGGCCCAACTCTCACCCCATTCCATGTGTAAACAGGTTGACATGCCACAGTAAAGGAGAATGGGGTGAGAGTTAGGCCTCACAACCCTATGGCACATCCCGGCATCTGTTGGTCTGTGGAGGATGGGGGGTGGGGTGGTGGGAGGTTAGGTGCTCAACCCTAACATCTCATGTCCCCACTTTTGTCTCTTTAACCCTAACTAATGCATTAAATGAAGTTGTTTGTGATGCATTTCCTTACTTTTTGAAAAAGTGTAATATAACTAGTAAATAGCATGTGGTCCCACGCTTCCACCAAGCTGCCCATGTGAACATAACAAAATGCTTCTGTGGGAGCCTGGGCACTCTGGGACCTGCATTCACACTTACACATTGCTACAGAGCCATACAGTAGCCCTGTAGGGCAAGAAACCCTTGTAACACTAATTTGCCAATATCTTGGGAACTGTAGTAGCTAGGGGAAAAAATTCAAGTGTTGTTGTAATCATGACAGCAAGCCATCTATGCAAGATACATTGACTGAATCTGTATCTCGCATCATTTATGAGCTATGGGTGCAGTCAGAGCTGGAAAGGGACTCTTGGAACCCTTGTGATACTAATTTAGCAATATCTCAGTAACCGTACAACCTAGGGAAAAAATTCCACTGCAGGTATAATCTATGATTTCCAAATGTGATTCTGCAACTTAAGTGACCTAGGTTGCAAGTAGCAAAAATTCCATATCTCGCTTTGTTTCCGAGATACGGGTGCCGAAAGTCGCAATGGGCGCCACAATGTTATCCTATGGGAAAAATCTTAACTTCGTGATGGCATATCAATGGAACCGCTTATGTTTCCAACACCTAAATATCATAATTCACATCTGTAGGGCATCCCCTTAATACCCTAAAAATTGCAAGTCAAAAGCCCAAACGGTTAATTCACAATGCAATGGGAACATTTTTAAAAGTAAAAACATTCCTAGTTCATGAGATAGCAAAATCCTGAGCCATCAGATTGATCACCATTTGCAAGCTGTCAGAATTACTGTCCATGAGAAATCCTTGACCATCAGATTTTGGTCATTCCGGTCAATAGGTCACGGTCAAGGATTTTGCTACCTCACGAAAGAGGATTGGGTGGTGAACTAGGATTTTGACAGCTCGCAGACTGCGATTTTGTCATCTCATGAAAGAGGTTCCAAAAAATGAATCCTTTTTGAGCTGACAAAATCCTAGTCTGTCACCGATCCTCTTTGCGAGGTAGCAAAACTCGACCGTGAGGCAATCCATGTCTGCGGAAGGCCATCTGGTCACAAAGTGATGGTCAAGGATTTTGCTGCCTCGTGAAAGAGGCTCGCTTGCAAACTAGGATTTTGACAGCTCACAGACCGTGATTTGTCACCTTATGAAAGAGGATTAAAGTTTAATCTCTCTCACTGAAGCTGATTTCAACTTAGTCTCTGAAGTGATCCTCTTCGCCGAGGTAGCAAAATCCTTGACCATCAGCTTAATCCTCATCTGTGAGAAGGGCCATCTGGTCACAAAGTGATGGACAAGGATTTTGCAGTCTCATGAAAGAGGATCGGCTCATGGACTAAGTTTTTGTCACCTCGTGAAAGAGGATCATTAGCGAGTCGCAGTCAAAGAATTTTTAAATTTCAAAAGGCTATTTTTTTGGACAAATCAAAGCAAACCAAAGGCATGGGCATCACCATGAACAAAACCCATGCCTCATTACAAGAAAAAATCACCCATGTAAGAAGTTACGACATTTTGTTTGGGGGGAAAAATTAAAAAAGAAGGCTGCTCACAGACTAGGAATTTTTCTGGCTGACCAGGATTTTTTTAAATACTCATTTGTGAGCTGACAAAATCCTTGACCATGAGCCCAATCATCTTTCCAAAAACATACATATAAATCTTGGAGTGACCTGAGCATGCTCAGAACCCAAACATTACAAATTAAATAACTTTGGAATGGATTAATATTTTTTAACCAAATCAATGCTGAATTGTTCTTTGACCCAAACTCTTTCTATGTTCCCAATTTCAGACCAAAAGACCACACGGTGTGGTCACAACACCATGGGCAAAAAACACATCAAAGGTGGGAAAAATGCATTTTTCAGCACTTCGTTGCGCAAAAAAGTACATCCAACCAAAACACAACTTGGTAAATCAAGAGATCTACCATACCAGACCATGCATTCCAAATTTCGTGCAAATCCACTGAATGGTTGCAAAGTTATTAACGTGCAGAAATTGAGGTTTAACATTAAAGTGTCTACTCAACCTAACTATAGGGGTGCGACCGCACCCCTATAATGTATATATACTTGTATATACACGCATACAGAACTATGATGTCATGTGCAGACCAGCAGCCAGAGTGGGCAAGGGCAGAGATCCTGTTTTCATGCAAATGTCCTTTGTAATACAGAAATAAGGGTTAGAATTACAGAAAAAATAAGAAAAATTACCTATAGTATGCATCTAAATATAACATTTTTAAAAGTTCTCACAATTTCATCAGGGCTCTTTAATGAAAAACTAAATGCAACAATGATAAAAACACAACTATTGCATTGGGGTTTTGTTCCTCTGACTGTTCTTGGTGAGCTGTTCCCTGTGTCTGTGGCAAGTTTTTTTTTTTACTTTTCCCTGCCAGTTTTATGGCCCCTGAAGGTAGCTTCTTGTATTGCCTTTGATCAGTTGGAATTTTCCCAGAATGCCTTGGGGAATTATGTCAGTTAGACCTAAGAGCCAAGGATCCTAACAGACCTTCAAAGGTGTATCAGCTTTATCATCACCCAGTGACAGCATTTTACAAAACAAAAAATTATCACACATCCTTAATAACAAAAGACTCTGCTTAAAAAAAATCTGACTTTGACTGGAGAGGGAGGGCAAACACTTTTTCAAAGCGGTAAACTTTGGGAAGGCTTAGCCTGAGGTTTAATGTGGGGAATAGCTTCTCCCACCACCTCTTCTTAAACCCTCCACTAACGCACCTCCCTTGCTTAGGGAGTGTTTTATGTTCCCTGAGCTCCCTGTGTGGCTGTGCTGCTTCTGCTCCTTTATTTTTGTTTCTTCCCCAGTTCCTGTGCCTCCCTCCCCTGCCCTCCCATTGTTTGCTTCTCTGCATGGTTAGTGCCTCATCTGCTGTTTTTGTCCTGCCTGCTTTTCCTCGGTGGCCCATTCCATCTCCCCGTTCCCTTCCTCTGTTCGGCCCCTTCCTCCGTTCTTGGGTTCTTCCCCTTGTACCATTTTCTTTTTGTGCTTTTAGCCTGTGTTTAACCCCCTCTACTGCCGACGCTTGAGGTGTCCCCAGCTCCTCTTTAATTTTGGTGCTTCCTCCTTCTCCCCTCCTGATGCACGCCTGCTTCCTGGCTGACCCGTGTAGATGTCCCATCCTTCTCCTTGACTCCTCAGCTGTGGCATGCCGCCTCTCCATGGCACTCCTGCCGGACGCCTTCTCGCCTTTCTCCAGGACATTCCAACACAATAAGTACCCCCAAACATTGAATTAATGTGACCTTTTCAACAGTAATGTGAGGCAGGGTTGGACATATGCAACACCGTGGTTCATTGGGTCACTTAAACAACTGTGGTTCACATAAAAATGCAAAACGAACTGGATAGCATATAACAGACATTATATGGCATATCAAACGAGTACATTAGAGATAACTTAGCACTACGGCTCCACTGATGTTCTTCATCAGAAGTGGATCTCCTACATCATTTTCTCAGCTCCTGACTCCTTTCACTTTCCTCAACACTTCCTCCCAGTTTGCTCAGCTATTCGGCCAAAACTCAGCCTCTGGCTCCTTACTCAAATTCTAACTCCCAGCTTCAAAGCCGCTCTACACGCCACTGCGCCCGGCATCGCATCACCGGACTCGCTCCGACGTTTGTCCTCTACCAGGAGTCTTGCATTCATTGCCTTAGCTGCCTTGTTTTTGGAATGTACAAACACTTCCCACTTTCCAATGATGTCTGCTGCATTCTAAAGGGATATGTTATCTAGTACCTTTGCATTAGTGTGGCACTGCACTGTTCCTTGCTAACCACTACACACTCCATTGTTTCTTCCTGCCTGCTCTGTGTTCACTCCTCCACAAGGTATTATGGCCCTTGACTACTCATTGCATGTCCATGGCACAGTTCTTACCATGACCCACCCCATCCCACTGCTGCTTCATGGCTGAGCCTTCTCTACAGCACTGCCTGTTTATGTTCCTACTATTCCCATATTGTTATGTCTTCTTCCTATCCTGTGTTTCATTCATCTTGCTCATTCCTTCTCAGTTCCCTAATCTACTTTCCTTCTACAGCAGTGTTCTGAGCTTCTGCCAGCCCATACCAGCAGTACTCCAGACTTCATCCCTAACTTGCGCCTTCTGAGGTGCTGAGTGAAGGTAGGCTTCCCCTGTCTACTGGGGATGGGATTCCATTACATTCACTACCTGCTACTACCTACCAATCTGACATCCTCCATCTCTAACTCTGCTGGACAGCATCGAGTGAAGGTTAGCTCACCTCAACTACCAGGGATGGCAGCCATGTCTACAATCTTCTGAATTTTACCATACCTCCTCTACTTCATGCCAGTTGCTGTTTCCCTTCGAGAACGGAACTTCTTCACCCATGTACCTCATCATCCTACCTATGCCTGGCTGTCTCATGTCACCATCATCCCACCTCAGCTGTCCCCAACAGATGTCTGAGTCTACATTCTACTGCTTCAAATTACCCATTCTCAGCCTGCTACCCGGATACTTCTTCCCTTCAGGAATTTGACTTTGCCTAACTTGCCTTCTTCATCCTACCTAGGCTGCAGCCTCAATTCACGGTCCTATCCTGCTAACTTCCATGGCTGGGAGACTTAATCCATATTTGACTGCTTCCACTGTCCCCATCTTATTCCTGATGCAGGTTGCTGCTTCTCTTCGGGAACAGAATTTCTTCACATATGTAATCTCACCGTCCTACCTCTCCTCTCTGCATCCAGTCAGGATTATCTTGCCTCTACCGTCATGGGTGGATGCCTAAGTTTACATTCCACTGCTTCATATGTATCCATTTTTGACCTGCAATAAGATGCCGCAACACTTCTGGAACTGGACCTCTTCCTGTTCGTAGTCACCAGTCTTCCTTGCCTGTAGTCTCCCTCAAGTCTCTTTGCACTACTTGTCCTGGTTGAGAGCCCGAGCTTGCATCACTGTTTCCACTTCTGCATCCTCTACCGGATGCAGGTCGCCGCTTCCCTTCGGGACTGGGAACACCTCACTCCAACTGCCTTCCACCCTCGGCTCTGCCTGTCAACATCAACCATATGTCATCTCATAGACATCAAGGAATGGTAGCCTGTTTGGATCCACTGGGTCATTGCATCCTCTGCTTGTTGCTTGGTTGCCGCTTCCCGTCTGAAAGGACCCCTGTAACTTGTTTGCCTCCATCCTCCTATCTCTGTAGAGTGGTATCGAAGACTAGTTCTCTCTCCTCGTTTGCTAAGCCTGGAAGCTGATTTCTACAATCAACCATTTCATGCTCACCACCGGCATGTCACTTACTACTTCCTCCTGGACTTGAGCATGTCCCAATTGCGCCTTCACCCTCAACCACTATCAGGAGCATCATGCTTGTCATCTCACCTCACCTACTTCAGTTGGGAGCCTGTGTTTGCACCTGCAGGTCCTTCATTATGAAATTTCTGTATCCTACCTGACTACTACTTCCCTCCAGACTCAGGACCCATTTACTCCGACTAACTTCCATCCTTCCTCACCACTCACCATCCTGCTCATCCATGGACCATTGTACTTAACCTTTTGACCTCCTGCCCCTCATGATTTGGATCTTGCCAGCTGGTTCCCATATCCATCTCAATCCAGTTTTACTGCCTCTGGGACTTCCTTGCTGCAGGTCACCCCTTCCTGTTGCTGTATGAGTTTGTTTTTCTTTCAGATGTGGAATCTCCATCATTCTTCAGTCCAGCATCTTCTGTCTTTTCCATTCATTAAATGCAGCCTTCGTCAGATGTAGGACTGAAGTACCTTAACGCACTCGCTCTTGGTGCATAGCTTCATCCCTTGGCCTTCCATGGATCATCTTCTAGTGACTTACTACAACCTTCCTCATTCCACTGCAGTTCACTGTAAAGCTGACCTGGTCCTACTCCTTCCCGCACTGTATGTCCTCCTACTTCACCTAGCCCAGCACCTTCCCGGATCAATCCTTCACACCATCAGGATTCATTCCAGACTTTCCTTTTGTCTTCAGCTGGCAACTTTTTCATCTCCACTTTGCAGGCTCGGGGCTTTGTCTTGTTTGCTGTGGCTCTCTTGGGCATCCTACCAGATATGGTCAATATTCCTACCCAGTCAACTACTACTCCAGTCTCTCCATCTCATACTCCTACTCTGGCCATTCTACCAGCTTCCATCCACTACTCGATGGGTCACCATACATTTCACTTGAGGAAACTACTTCTAGCACATATCCCTTGGATAATGTGCCTCAGAAACTCTTACGTTATCTTAGAGTACTCCATACTGCCCAATCAGTTCTCCTCAATCATTTCAGAATCTCATTCGACTGAGCTCTAGAAAGATCCCCATCTCTCTCTCTATTAGATACCCCCTACGAATCATGTCTTTTCAGTCTCCATAGACTTCCCTGTCCACCGTGCCTTGCAGGCTATCCTCCTACAAGGAAAGGACTCAAATTCTTCTGTTATGCTCCAACTTAGTATCCATCATTGCTGCTATGGATACCAGGACTCGCAAGATATCTCATGCCACATCGGACATCATCCAGTTATCTTCTGCAGCCTCTCCTACTATCACCAACGCCACTGACCACATTACTTAACTCCTACTTCCTCAACAGACATTGCTTGTCCTAGGATCTTCTCAGCTGCCTTCCCAGAACATTCTTTGTTGGATCTCCAGTGCCTAGCTGCCTCCTAATGTCATGCTATCTGAACCACTGTTTTCTAGCTCCTGGCCACCACCATACCTCATACAATCATCTGCATTTCTTCATATATTACTATCAGTCGAGCTAGCCATCCATCCAGTGGACCCTCCAGCCTATCCTATACCAATTATCTCCATTACTCTCTCTGGTAAATACTATCACCGAGAACAAGTTCTTCTGATTTCTAGCCAGAAATCCGCAACCATTAAGGCAAATTCACTAACTCAGTCTTGCCTCACAACCAGTCTTAATCAGCCATATCACTAAGATCCTCTGACATTCCACTCTACTCAACTTCACTTCCAATTCAGCCTACAGACTCTTCCATATATCCGCCTCTAAGCTTCTCTTAAGTATTTTGGCATTGGATTACCTGTCAAAACTATAAGCCACCACAGTGCATCTCACGGACAGTCACGCCACAGAAATATCTGTAATTACTTCAGCCAGCTTACCAGCAGAGCATATACAAGTATTGTTACAACATCATGCCCAAATTAGTCACCTGATTCCTTATACTGAACTTCCAATCATTCTCTACATATATTCGGTTACCATCTGGACTGCATCTGCAAATCTTCCTCTATTTTTCTACTAATCACTTATGGCAGTGCTCCTATCAGGCACTCAAAGACTCTCCTCTACTCATTTTCTACTTTATGGATGCTTACTTAGCTGCTCATTGCTCACTACTAAATTCTTTGCCTCCAGACTTTACCTTGACAGTCAAACCTTACACAAGTCGGATCACTCACCTATGACTTCTCAAATCATCGCATTTCCCACCGTTCACTGTCTGATACCGTATCAATCAAATCATGCTCTCCCTGCTCATCACGCTCTCACAATCCCTTTGGACAAGCATCCTTCATTACCTCGGAAATCTGGACTTCATTCGCCCTTCTTCAACTGTATCTGCTTTACACTTAGGATTCTACCGCTCCTTCAGAAAAGACCTACTCTTCAAACTCAGGATCACCATTCAATCTGCATCATCCATGGATCAAGGATGGACCAACATCTCTCCAAGAAGCTCACCTTCCTCAAATTAGCTATGGTTACTAGAACCTAGGTCCTTCTTCTCTTAGTATGCCCAGAGGATGGGCAGACCACCGGCCATGGGTCCTCAGAGGTTTCCTCCACCTGGGGGGTTTTCCTCTCCTGAGTGCCAAGGGGTCATATCCTCCATGAGTTGGAGGCAGTATCTTCTTGGGCCTTCTATTCCCTAGACATTCCTACCTACATACCTACTACTCAAGGGTAGGAATAGCGTTAAGCCACAAAAAGTACTACAAGTTACAGAAGTGCTATATACCCCATTGCTATTCCACAAACATTGAATGGGAGAGCTTAGCCCGAAGTTCAATGTGGGGAATCGCTCCTCCCATAACCTCTACTTAAACCCTCCACTAACGCACCTCCCTTGCTTAGGGAGTGTTTTTTGTCCACCACCTTCCCCTCCTTCTCCATCTCCAGCGCTCTTCTCACCCTTGTTCCTGGGCTTTTTATTCCTTACAAATTCCTACCTACTACTCAAGGGTAGAACTGAGTTAAGCCACAAAAAGTACTACAAGTTACACAAGCACTATATACCCCATTGTTATTCCACAAACATTGAATCATAAGCAGTTGCAGCTGGATGCTGTGTCAAGATTATAACTAGGATCCTGGCGTCTTAGTAGGTCTAACAGAATAATTTCCAGAGGCATTCTGGGAAAATGTCAATAGATCAAAGGCAATAAAAGAAGCCTGCATTGCTACCCCCAGGGGCCATAAAACTGGCAGGGAAAAGTGAAAAAATATTTACCACAAACAGAGGCAACAAAACACAAGGACAGTCAGAGAAACAAAAACTGAATTCACATGTGTTGTTTTATCATTTTTGCATGTAGTTTTCCTTTAAATATTTATTCTTACTTTATTTATTACAATTCAGATTGAAATCCTCTATGTAAACCAGAGCATTGGAAATAGAAAAATGAAAAAAGAATATTTTTCTATAGTTTAACCTCTGTATCTTGGTTTGAAAATGCAGTGGTTCACAGTGCAAATTTCATATATTTTTTTACTTTTTCTTACTGTAGCTGGTGGAAACTACTAGTTGTACCAGGATGAATCTGAAAGTTGCAGGCTTGCAAACAGTGTTCAGATGCAGCAGCAGGTCATTGGTGGGGCAGAGGTAAGTATTGAGCTTGTCCAGATTGTGTGTCTCCCCCAACACACACAAAACATACACACACACACACACACACACACACACACACTGAACCATTTTAAACTTGACAGTCCTAAATAAAAGCACCTTACTTTGATCTGCATGACTTCCTGAGCAGACTGTCTGATAAGATAAAGATCAGTCGTCCCCCTCTCTTAGGAAAATGTAACCTTAGCCACAGCACTATAGTGCTTCCAAATTCAGAGACATTTTCATCCTAATTATCCACCCACAATTTCTTTACTTAGCTACAGTGTATGTACTCATGAAACAGAGCTTGCAGATCTATAAACATTAGCTGTGACACTGTTTTTTCATTGCAAAAAAGAATGTCCTTTTCCCAGTGAATAGCTGGGACAAGGATTTTAAATAGTGGCTCCAGCACTTTCCACGTCCCTTGTACTTCTCCTCACCCCTGCTGACTTCTTCCATCAAGGAAACAGCTGTGTGACGCCCAGGAAAGAGACAGTAGCCTGGGTCATAGGTTACTAGTGGACCGTGAAAGAAACAAAGGGACGGAGAGCAAGACTTTAGGTGCCGCTGGACATTGCAAAGAAGCAGTACTGAGGGGATTTTCCTGAGAAGCTCAGTCCCACATGTTATTTAAATGTATTTATTTTTCCTACTATAGAAGTGCAAGTTTACACTGAGCCAGCTTCTGAGGGAAGTGTTCTGGGGCACACAAAGGTGTGCATGCAGGGATGCAGTGAAGGGTCATCTTATGCCACATCAAGTGGCCCTGGGATCTACTTCCAGGCAGCTGGCCCTAGGTAGAACACTCGTGTGGCAACCTTCAGAAAACATTAAGGTTGAAGGACAAGGCCCTGAAAGAAGAAAAATGTCACAAGGCAATGCCCCTGGAGACACTGTTACGGCCACGATAACCAAAAAAAGTGAGAACTCCTGTTCTGAATCTGAGAATGGTGAGGATGGGTAAGGTTTTATCACTTATGGCTACTTCAGTTGCTGAATCAGACATATGAAGGCTACATGGCTTGGCAGGGAGGGGGAATTTTAACATCTTTCTATAATTTTGCATAGTGCAATGCAAGACGTTCCCAGGTGAGGACTGTAGGAGCATTTATGAAATACAGATTCCATCATCACAGTACTGTACTAAAAGTAGAATACCTTAGTTACCCACTCACACCAGTTATAACATTGGGGAAACCCACACTCTCCATGAGCAGCATAAAAAAAAAGCACATTGCAACAATGCTTTTGACTTAGTTAATTGAATATGTCTCTTAACTATCCAAGCAGTAATATCCAACAGGGTGGGCAGTACTGGGCTATACTGGACTGCCCCGGGGCATAATGAGGCCTGACGCAACAGACTGCATGCACTCAAGAATACTAAGGGAAATGGTGTAGGTGCTTGCAGCATCAGTAGATGACATTTTCAACCACTCATTAAGCACTACATAGAAACATAGAATTTGATGGCAGATAAGGACCACTTGGCCCACCCAGTCTGCCCATTTCCCTACCTAATAGATAAGCTGCAGATCCTAGTTAACCAGCAGCCTACTTTTTCCTACCCACATCCCCTAGAATTGCATTATGACTGTCCCATGCATACTTGAATTCCACCACTGTTTTTGACTCCACAACCTCCTCCGGAAGGCCGTTCCATGCATCCACAACCCTCTCTGTGAAAAAATACTTCCTTACATTACCTCTGAGCTGCCCCCCCTCTATCTTCAAATTGTGTCCCCTTGTTCTTGCACACCTCTTTTTCTGAAAGATGCTACCCTCTTGGACTTTGTTGATTCCCTTGAGGTACTTGAAAGTTTCTATCATGTCCCCCTCTCCCTCCTTTCCTCAAGGCTATACATATTAAGCTCCTTAAATCTCTCTTCATATGTCTTCCGGTGCAGACCCTGCACCATTTTAGTTGCCCTCCTCTGGACAGCTTCCATCCTGTCTATGTCTTTGTGGAGATTGGGTCTCCAGAACTGCACACAGTACTCCAGATGGGGTCTCACCAGCTGTCTGTACAGAGGGATAACAACTTCCTGTTTTCTACTGGTGATGCCTCTCCCTATGCATCCCAGTATCCCCCAGCCCTCCTTACTGCCCTCTCTCATGTTGCTTGCCCACCTTTAGGTCATCTGATATAACTACCCCCAGGTCCCTTTCCAATTTTGTTGTTGTTAGTATCTCACCCCCCATTGTGTACTCTTCCCCTGGGTTTTTGTTTCCCAGGTGCATTACCTTGCACTTCTTAGCATTGAATCTAAGCTGCCATACATTTAACCATTCCTCTAACCTTGCCAAGTTCCTTCTCATCCTTTCCACCCCACCTTGTGCATCAACTCTGTTGCAGATCTTTGTGTCATCTGCAAAGAGGCATACTTTTCCTTCCAGTCCCTCTGCAATGTCGCTTATAAAAACATTGTAGAGGACCGGTCCTAATACTGAACCCTGCGGTACCCCACTAGTGACCCCCCCCTTTCTTCAGACTGGACTCCATTTACTATTACCCTCTGTGTCCTATTCTCCAGTCAATTCTTTACCCAGGCTATCATCTTGGGACCCACTCCCAGGCTGGCTAACTTGTATATTAATCTTTTGTGTGGGACTGTGTCAAATGACTTGCTAAAGTCTAGGTAGGCCATGTCCACAGCCCCTCCCTGATCTACTACTTTGGTCACCCAGTCAAAGAAATCTATTAGATTCGTCTGGCATGACCTTTCCACTGTGAATCCATGCTGCATTGGGTCCTGTGCCCCTCTGGCCTCTAGGTACTTGACAGTTCTTTCCCCACTGGGGTGGTTTCCAGGGATTGGGAGGCAGCCGACATTGCACCCTGCACAACAGTGGCAGAAAAGATTATCCTGGTAACAAGAGACCTTTAGTGGGGAAATTACTGGAGGCTATACTAAGGAGTAAAGTTGGTGAACTTTCTCAAGGCAAACACTGCAGGACAGTAGGCAACATAGCTTCACAAGGGGGGGGGTCATGCCAGATGAACTTGATCAAGTTCTGCAACTTGGTAGCTAGACAGGCTAATAAAGGATAGACAGTAGATATACTGTACCTGGACTTTAGTAAGGCCTTTGACTCGACTCCCCACAGGAAACTAGTCAGGAAATTGAGAGATCTATGGGTGGAAGAAAGGGTAGAAACATGGGTGGAAAACTGGCTAAAGGGTGAACATAGAGGGTGATGGTGGTGAATAGAGAGAACTCTGAGGTTAAGGAGGTTAAAAGCAAAAAAAGAGCTTGGCTGTCTGTTATCTTAAGCAAAGATTTTGAGTAAGGATCAGTCTGGACCATGATAATCTTTGCAAAACTACTTTGCTTACAATCACACCAATCAACCATGAGCTCCCAGCTTCCAATGTTTCAGGCATGTGTGCACATTTTCAAGGAGGTAACTAATGGGGTAACACAGGGCTCAGTCCTGGGGCCCATCCTCTCTATTTATTTGTGATTTACTGTAGGGGTAGGAATTCAGGGAAAGATCTGCCTGTTTGTGAATGACACCAAGATCTGTGGGAGTGTGGACAGTTAAGATGGGATCAGAGCAATGAGAAAGGACTTGGACATGCTTGAAAAGTAGTCCAGGATATGGCAGCAGAGGTTTAATGCAAAAGAATGCAAGGTAATGCACACTTGGAACAGAACCCGAAAATGCAATACCTGATTGGGAGAGCAGAAATAGAAAGTGCAGCAGTGGGAAAGGACCTGGGGATTGATAATACTGGAAAGCCTGAAATATACAATTCAGTGCACAGGACAGTGTTTAGGACAAACAGGTACATAGCAAGAGAAACATAGAAACACAGAATTTGTTGGCAGATAAGGACAACTTGGCCTACCTAGTCTGACCCTCTTTCTCCTGCCTGTTCTGCCACTGCAGACCATAACTCCTCCCCCCACTCTGATATGTTTTCCATTATACCTATCTCATGCATGCTTGAAGTACACCACTGTTTTTGCCATCACCACCCTCACTGGAAGTTTGTTCCAGGCATCCACCACCCTATCAGTGAAGAAATATGTCCTCACATTCCTCCTAAATATCCCCCTTGCAACTTCATTGCATTCCCCCTAGTTCTTGTACACCTTGTTTTTTAAAATATGCTCCCTTCCTATACTGTATTCACCCCATGAGGTATTTAAAGGTTTCTATCATATCTCCCCAGCCCTCCTGTCTTGCAGGGTATACATGTTTAGATCCCTTAGTCTCTCCTCATGGGACATTTAATTTTGAGGGGGCACAGTAGAAGCAAGGAGGTGATCCTTCCCATGCACGGATCCCTGGTTCGCCCTCACCTGGACCACTGTGTGATGTTCTGGAGCCCATGAACTGTGATAGAGCTGAGGCTGTACAGATAAGGGCAACCAAGATGATCCAAGGGCTGAGGGAGAAAGCACATGAGGAAAGATTGATGGACCATAACACGTACACCCTGGAGACAAAGAGAGAGGAAGGACATGATTGAAATGTACAAATATCTACACAGGATTAATGAGGTGAAATGCAATTAATTGTTCACCCTTAGTACGAACATGTACACAAGTGGGAATCCATTAAAGCTAGTCAGGGGAAGGTTCAGGAGGGATGTCTGCAAGTACTTTTTCTGCAGAAAGAGTGGGGGACATGTGAAACAGACTGCCAGAGTTGATGGTTTGTAACAAAACAGTGAGTGGATTCATAAATGAATGGAACAGGCACAAGGGCCAAATAAGGGCGGGAGGAGGAGGAGGAGGAGTAAAGAGTGAGGGGGAAAGGGAGGAAGATGGTCACGAGGGCCATGGCAAAGTAATGGGTACTGCCGTGCAGACTTGATGGGCTAGTTGGACTTTTCCTGCCATCATGTTCTATGTTTCTGTGACCACCCTGTGGTGGACAAAGGGTGATGATGTGAGGGAAAGAACATGTGGTCCCTTATGAGGTGGTTATGTCAGTATGCATCAGTTTGCCTAATATGTCACACAGAGGTGTCACATACAGAGAGTGGGTCCATAGGGGATTTCAGTTTTTCATTTTTTATTTCTTATACTTGTAAGGTAATGAGCGTAACTGCCCATTTTCATTAGCAACAAAAGCATACAAACAATACAAACTGATACAAACAATACAAAAATACAATCACTTCAACAAATAAGTTACTGATACTTCATTGTAAACATGTACAAATGCTATGTTGCAATAACTATGATTTCAAATTGGCTTTAAACATAGTGATAGTAGAAGAGTTAACATTTCATTAGGTAGTTTGTTATAAAATTGAGGGGCCCTAAACAAGTGACCTTTGTGTAGAAGATTTTTTTTAAATGGAATTTTAAAAACCTAGGGTGTCTGGTTCTAGTCCCTTGGCAGTTATGAATCATACAAAACATGCCAGACACAGATCCAGGAAAAAGGCACAAAACATCCTTATGCATAAATATGCCATACTGAAATTGACACCGTCACTGATCTTCTAATGAGAAGCAGCTGAATACAAGTAACTGGTGTGTAGTTCTAAGGAGATAAGTGATGAACTTACAAATACTATTATAAACAGTCTGAACCTTTGTCATATTGCCAACATTAACTGCAGCATATACTGGAAGTCTGTAATCAAGAACTGAAAATAGGAGACTATGGGCCAGTAACCTATGTGACTCTGGAATAAGTAGATTCCTAACCCTGAACAACATACCAAGGCTTTGATGAATAGTGCTAATTATATTGTTAACATGTGATTCAAAAGATAACGAGCTATCTATAATTAAACTCAAATACCTAAAACTTTCAACATAGTCATTAGTGTTACCATTCAAGTTAAATATAGCCAAGTTGAAATCTCTTTCCATCTTAAAACCAGAAAATAGCATATATTTTTTTGTTTTGTTTTGGAATTCAGAACCATTTTGTATGAAAGCAGCCAATCATGAAACTGATTGAAATCTTTTTGTACCAAATCAATTGCCACACTTGCATCTGAATCAGAACTGAAAATTACTGCACCATCTGCATAAAGTAATACCTCAGATGAATTGCAGGATTTGGGATAGAATTTAGAAATAGTGAAAAAAGCAGGGATCCCAGGATGGAACTCTGGGGAACCCCACATTTAGTAGGGAGTGAATCAGACTGGCAATCATGAATTGTCACTTTTTGACATCTCCCTAGTAAATAATTCAAAAACCAGCAGGAAACCTTGCTAAAAAATAGAACTCAAACAAGGATTTAACCAGTAATTCATGATCCACTAAATCAAAGGCCATGGTGGGGCCCCCCAAACCAGCAGCAACATGGTGCCCCCTCTCAATGTCATCATGCACGCTGCCAGTGAACCTCACCAAGGCTGTCTTTGTATTATGTGCCGCTCGAAATCCATGTTGGCAAGGAGTCGAATTACTGTCACTTAGAAATAAAACAATTTGATTGTGAACTATTTTGTCCAATATTTTAGAAAAAGGGGCCAGTAACGATATTGGATGAAAACTCGAAACTACCTCCCTGCAATCTGATTTGTAAATAGGCTTAATAATGGCAGTTTTCCATTTAGTGAGAAATACGCCATTGCAAACAGAACAGTTAACAATGGAAGATGTTGGACTGGCTAGTTGTTGGGATTAGAACTTTCAATATTCTGTAATCCAAATTGTCAAAACCAATTGAGGGATGAGGGTCATACTTCATTACATAATCTATGACCACCCTAGAAGATACACTACAAATATAAAACTTAGGTGAGCATGGATCTGACAACCCATCAGATCGGGGGAGAAGTGCACAGATATTGTGTCCTCAGTCCTATACATATCCAAATTTCCAAAGTAGTTATTAAAGATATCTGCTCCCTTCCTATGGTCATTTGCTAAGCCTGAATCACTCAGAACTGAAAAAGAATTAGAGTAACATTCCCTTCCTAATAAAGCATTCAGAATTTTTCACGTATTTCTAAGGTCACCAAGAAAGTTGAGATACCTGGATCTGAAATAGTTCATTTTGGCAGTCCTAACAGCAGACTTACATTTATTTCTAAGTTGATGAAATTCCTGTAGAGAAACTGAATCTCAAGAAACTCTACATTTGTTCCATTATCTCTCAATTTTATGAGTTTAAGGAGGTCAGGATTAACCCATTCCTTTTTTTTGCTCTTATTCTCATCCTTCTTTTAGATATAATACTATCAAACAGATCATGTAACAGACTGCTGAACTTATCCAAAGCTGTGTCAATATCAGTAATAGTACTCAGAGAAGACCGATCAGCTATATCAAGTATTCTTCTCAATTGTTCAAGATTTGATAGTTTAAAATTCCTAGAATAAATATCAACTGGGGTATTACCACTCCTTCTTGCAGACCACTCACAGTAGATGGGACAGTACTCACTTATTGAATCAGGCAAAACAGAAGATTTGATTACCTCAGAAGGATGAGTATGAGTTCCAATCCAAAGAAGGGGTTGGGTTCACCTGCCCCTTAGATGGACACTGATAGGTGAAATGCCAGGTCATTCTAGAGCAACATGCCCTGTAGGCATTACCCTTTACCACTCCTGAATACTTCTCCTACTCCCTGCGCTTCTCAACTTCTACCCTTCTTTAGTGCGGACCTGGAAACCAGCCATGAGTGGGGTGTACACCCTATCATGCCTGGCCCTTGTGGGGTTTGCATCCCAGAGGGTGATGGTCTGTCTCTCCTTCTCTACAATACTCCCCTTCCTCTTTTCCTCCTACTGATTTTCCTATTACATTCCTCACAAGTTCTCTACTCCCCCTCTTTCACTTCCTTCTCCAATTCTACCCTACTGCAGTGCGGGCCAGGTTAACCTGACATGGCCTGGGTGTGCAACCAGTCATGTCCGGCCCTTGTGGGGTCTACATCCCAGAAGGATGATGGTTTGCCTCTCCCTCTCCCTCTCTACTATTCTTTCCCTCCCCCTTTTCCTCCCCTACTCCCTTCCTGTTACTTTCCATACTATTCTCCCTGCATTCTGCACCCTATCCCCTGAGCTTGTGCCTTGTGGGTTCTGCATCCCAGAGGGACGATGATTTTACCTCTCCTTCTCCACTGTACTCGACCTCCTCTTTTTTCTCCACTCCTCCTTTCCTGTTACATTCCACACTATTGCTTCTCCCATCTGCACCCTTTCCCCTACTCCCCTCTGCTCTATCTCTTACTGTCACCTCCCATCCTCTTTTATTAAGGACATGCCTCCCATAGCTTTCTTGTGATTATATTTTACTTCCCTTACGTTTGGCTAGCCCATATTCCCTCCTATTGTACATAGCTGTTTTTACTGCAATTTAAACTGCTGTGTGACATTTTATTGCTGTGCAATTTTGTTCTTCTGTAAAAAGATCAATTGTACTTATCCCATTCCCCCCAGGATGCATCTGGAAATGAACTATTTCAGCTCAGTATGCCTTTCTGGTGAAACTTTTCAAACAAACAAACAAACAAGGATAAGGGTTGGGTTACAGAGCAAATAAAATGGAGGGCAGACCTGGGGCAGATAAAGTCTCCTCATCCAATCACCTCCATCTGGGCTGTCTGGCCCACCACCTCCTCATTGACTCTTCCTTTTGGTCATGCTTCCTGCTGGAAGGCAATATGTTCTTGTGGGAGATAAACCACAGGATCTTCCTGAACTAAAAGTCTCCACCACTCATTCCCATTGATGGGACTACGCCAGAGGTGCTAGGACCCCACAGGAGCCAGACATCTTCAGGAGGGCCAGCGCTGGGATACGACCACACAAGTGCGGTACTGCAAGACTAGCTTGTGCTGTATAAACTGTCTTCATGTCAACCCTCCAACCACCTCAGATCGTTTTTTCCCACCGTCGGGTGTGCTTCGGTGATGTCACTCATCTGCTGGGGGTCAAGTCTTCGTCTATACCACAACAGCTATAGCCATTCAGAATTCAATTAACTTACTACTTTTAGTGTTCTTTTCTTATTTAAAAAAAAATGAAGAAGAAGAGAAAGAAATTCTCAACCTGCCATCAACAGAGCTGACCTTAGACGGTAGCGGTGATGGTAGGGAGACTTCGTTTGAAAGCTGTTATGGCAGTGGGACTGTGTCTGGTCCACTGCCCTTTGTGGAGGGGGGCCTGACCATGGGCAGTCTGGTGCTCAGTGGGGAGGACAGTTCCACCCAAAGCACTAACATAGCAGGCCCATTCCCGACCTCGATCGGGGACCCGGCTCTGCTTGACCTTGAGCTCTTCTTCCTCCTGTTAGTGGAAGATGAAATGGTACCACTTGAGGTCGCCCTCTGGTACGATTGCATGGGGATCATCAGTGGTGGAGAGTGGTGGGCCTGACCTGACTCCAATGGGGTCCTCTGTGGCTCTGTTCTTGATGGCCTTGATCTTCGACTCTGGATCCTGTCTGTCCTTGATGGGGCTCCGGTGAGCAGTTTCATCACTCGACCACTCTTTTGGAGTAGAGGGTACAGCATCTGCCTGGTTGACCTGGCCAGTGGACCTGGTTTTGGGGCCTTTGGGCCTCGAAGCTGCTGGGCCATGGTCGGATCAGTCGGGCTAGGAAGTGTGCACAGTGCCCTCTCCGGTGCCAGCACCATCAACGCTGACTCCACATGCCTACCCCCTCACCTTTTTCCTTGCAGGGGCCAGCACGGGTACTGCTTTCCTTCCCTTCCTTTCTTCAGATCTAGGGCCAGCAGCAGTGCTGATACCGCATGTGGTGCTGGTGCCGTATATGGTGCCGGCTCTACGTGTCATTCCAGAGCCACAGGTAGTGCCAGTGCCATGGATGGTGCTGAATTCCTTGATGCCGATCTGGGTGGTGCAGTCGCCCATGATTCCTGGCCTAGACCTGCCTTTTGGAGGTTCTTCTGGGGTAGAAGTGGATCTTGATGACTCTCACCCTGTCCTGCTTTTGTCGAAGATGCAGTGGATGACTCATTTTATGGGCTGGAATGCAAGCCGTCTGTATCAGCAGAACCTGTGATGGAAGATCTTTCTTTCCAGTCTTTCCTCAGGGGTATGAGGTCCACCATAGCATTTCAGACGTCATATGTGGACCAAAGCAGACTTCTATGTCATGAGTTCCTACATTCCTCAGTACAAGTACACCCAGTGGAATACTCTCAAATCAATGGTCGAGAGCCTCACGGAATATAATGCTCCATTATCAGGGGAAAATAGTCCAATAATCAGCTGAAGCTTATATGGATGCCTACAACACTGCCTCTAGGGCAGCTGCCATTGGCATTTGTAGAAAGTAACTCTCCTGGCCCAGAACATCATGTTTCTCACCTGATGCTCAGCAGGTGATTAACGTCCCCTTGATGGTGCTTATCTGTTTGGCCTGCAGGTTGAGCTTGGGAAGCTGCTCAAAACATCAGAGCTGCCATTTAAACAGCCAGGCCAGCTCCTGCTGCCCTTCAGAGAGACGGGAACCAGCAACATTTTCGTAACAGGCAGTCCTTTCAAGGTAGAGGCCGAGGAGCCTTTATCAGGAACCAACTCCTCAGTCATGAAGAAAATGCAGCGATCTGGCCCAGGTCCCAACTCAGCTGTCTGAAGTGGATACTTCTCAGCAGTAGCGGGGCATCTGACTCAGTTTTACAACCAGTGGAAGTCTATTACAGTGGATGTATGGGTTATCAGGATTGTCCGAGAGGGATACACTTCCAGTTTCACAGAGATTTCCCTAGACCTTCCACCCAGATGGCAACTCAATCTGTCCACCTCTCAGTCAGACCTTCTTACTTCTGAGATACGGGGCCTCTGCAGAAACAGGGCAGTAGAAGTTGTTCCACAGCAGAATGGAACACAGGTTCCTATTTCCATTGCTTCTGGTTCCGAGATAACAGGTGGCATGCACCCAGTTCTTGACCTTGGAAGGTTAAACAAGTGCCTGTTCAGGGGGGAGTTCACTAAAACCTCTGCATTCAAGTCTTGACTACCTGGACGATTGACTCCTAGCCAGCCCATCCAGGCAGGAGACACAGGAAGCAGTTGCCACAGCTTTTCAGTTGCTCACTTCTGGGGGGGTTCTGATTTGGGGAAGATGCCAGATTCAGCTTCCCAGCAGCTCCTTTTCATAGGAGCCCTCCTGGATACCTCCAGGGTGAAGGTTATCCTTCCAGAGAATGGGAGAAACAACATCTTCAGATGGCTCATTACATCACGGAAAGTGACTCTGTTCAAGCCCCTTTCGATGCAGCAGATGCTGGGACTCATGGCATCCTCTTCAGCAAGCAGTGGTCACCAACCACTCACCCACAATTCTCCACATAAAGTGACAGAGACTCGGACAAAATCACTTGCATGGTAGATGCACTTAGGCAAGCTTCTACAAGGTCTGCCACTTACCCCACTGAAATCTCAGATCATCATCACCACGGTTACACTCCTGATCGGTTGGGAAGCTCACTGTCAAGACCTCCACACTCAGGTGTGGAGCCAGGAGGAACCTCATCTTCTTATAAATATCCTAGAAATAAGAGCTGTCTTACAAGCTATCTGAGTTCTGAAGGATGCCCTCTGCCACAAAGTGATCCTCCTTCAGACGGATGACAAAGCTGTGATGTATTACATCAACAATCAGGGTGGAGAGCTCCCCTACCCTCTGTTCAGGAAGGCCATGAGAATGTGAGAGTGGTGCCTCGAGAGCAGTGTGTCAGTTCAGACATTGTGCAGGCACTATTCGATTAGTGGGGCAGTCTGGACTTGGTCCTTTTTGCGTTCCCCTCTTAATGCAAAACTGCCTCTATCCTGCTTTAGAGATCCAGAACCTGGTGTTTTCTGTCAGGATGCATTCAGACTGCAGTGGACAAGATGCTTTTCCTGTACACTTTCCTCCTTTTCCCTTAGTTCAGAGGGTGCTGCTCAAGTTGGAGGCACAGGGGACAAGAATCAGGATGATTCTCATCGCACCATATGGCCTCAACAGATATGATTTCCATTGATCAACAGACTGTCAGAAGTTCCCCCGAGGAAACTCCCTCTATGAATGGACCTTCTGACACAGGAATCTTTGGTCCATCCCAACCTGTGCTCACTTCATCTCTATGCCGGGCTCCTGAGGAGACAGAAGTGGGCAGGTTTTAGGTTTCCCAGACAATTGCAGAAATCTTCTTAGTCGCGCATAGGCCTTCCACCAGTAAGGCTTACACGGCTAAGTGGAAACGCTTCTCCATCTGGTGTACAACGTCCCATTTGGACCCTTTCAGTTGCCACCAAGTAAGGTGTTGCACTGCCTCTTGGACATGTCAAATGCAGGTCTGCAATACTCGGCAGTGAAGGTACACCTCTGTGCATTTTTGGCCTATCTTGAGCCAGTACAGAACATGTCACTGGCTCAGTTACTGTTAGTCAAGAGATTCCTGAAAGGTATCCTACATACTAAGCCCCCGGTCAATAGACCGGTGACCGCATGGGATATTAACCTGGTGCTAGATTGCTCTCCCATAAACCCTTTGAGCCGCTAGCTACCTGTAAATTGAAATTTCGGACCCAGAAGACAGCCTTCTCAGTGGCTGTTACTTCACTCACAGTGTCCCCGAAATCCATGCTTCGGTCTCAGACCCTCTTACACCATTTTCACGAGGACAGGGTGGTACTCCGTACTCACCCTAAATTCCTACCCAGAGTGGTTTCGGGCTTTCACCTCAACCAAGCTTTGATTCTCCCTACTTACTTAGTTAACTTCCAGAATGAAGGCGAGCACTCCCTTCATTCTCTGGATGTTAAGAGGGGTTCTGCAATTCTACATCGACAGAATGAAAGAGATACGTAATCCAAGCAACTCTTTATTTTTCAGCATGCCTCGGCTGGGTCAGCTTGTTGCCATCAGATGTGTTTCTGCATGGTTAGTAGCATGTCTTCAACGCTGTTAATCCATGGCACAGGTCAAGTTGGAAGGCTGGGTTCACACCCACTCTACCAGAGTGGTCACAGCTTAATGTACCCATTGCAGACATCTGTAGGGTGGTGACTTGGAGCTCAGTGCATACCTTTGTGAAGCGCTACCTTCTGGATGTCCATGCCAGACAGCACACCTTCTTAAGCAGGACAATCCTTTTGAACTTCTGTCCTGAGTGAGCTCTGTCTCCTGCCTCCCTACTTGGGGGATTGATTTTAGCTCAGTACTCTCCCATTAGGGTGAATGAGTGGTGGAGACTTTTAGTCCAGGAAGATATGGAAATGATGTACCTACCATAATTCTTTATCTTCTTGGATGAAGTCTCCACCACTCATTCACATGCCCACCCACCATCCCCCGAGCTTACTCATTCTGTTTTTGGTCTTCACTTCCTTGTTCTGGCTGTGAAGACATTGTTGAATTGACCCTTCTTGCATGGGTCATCTGGGCCATCTTATGCCCGGAAGTTAGGGTTAGGTTTTCTGGAGTTAGTTTACATTGCACCTCCTCGGTCGAAAAAGGACTGAGTTGGCTGGAGGGTCGATGCTGAGATAGCCTATATGGTGCAAACTAGTCTCACAGTGCTGCACATGCATGGTCCTATCCTGATGCTGACTCTCCTAAAGATTTTTGGCTCCCGCAGGGTCCTAGCACCTCCAGCGTAGTCCCATTAGTTTGAATGAGTGGTGGAGACTTTGTCCAAGAAAATCAAGAATTATGGTAGGCATGTAATTTCCATTTACTGATTCAGGGGCCAGAGTTAGGAATGTGCTAAGATAAGATCAAAAGAGTATCGATCACCATGGGTTCTGAGGGCAGGAAAGGGACACTGAGGGAGATGGAAGGAGATTATCAAGTTCCTAGAAAAAAAAAAAAGAGTAAAAAAAGAATAGAATGGAGAGCCAAGTGTTAAACCTTGGAAGGACAGTTTGAATCAGGATACCTTGATATTTATTGTAAGATAAACCTTGTTATGTGAATTTTAAGAATACATATAGACACTGTTCAGCAAAGTAGAAGATAAAGTAACTGGGTCACTGTAGATGTTGACGGTTACTGCTTCTGCCTTGTGGGCTCAACATGGTTGAGTGGCCTAGGTTTTTACAATGATTGGAGGAGGTTCCTATCCAAGATTTAAATTTTAAATAGCACAGTGCTTCCACCCAGAGAAAGGTTTAGTAGGCCTGGTGTAAGTATGGTACAACCCCCCCGGATGCAGTGCTTTAATGGAGGCACTGCTAAAGGAAATAATTGTGGAGTATCTTGAATCCAGCAGGTTGCAAGACCCTATGGGCCTTGTGTGAAGAAAAGAGATTAGATCTGATGTTGCTTGCTCATGGAATGGGGTGGGCATTAGGGTTCACAACCCCAAGGAAGACTCCACCACTGATTCGCCAAGACTCCAAAGACCCAAAACCCTAATGTTTTTTCCTTTTGCTGCTTGGGGGGAAGGGGTGAGGAGTTAGGGTTGGAAACCCTAGCATCGCATTTCCCTACTATTGTAGCATTAACTTACCCTAACTCGTGCAATAACAACGTTTTTTGCGAAGAATTTCCTTTCTTTTTGAAATAGTGAAATTGTATCCTCATTCACGTAGGTCCTTTGGGCCCTGTGCCATGGGAAGACTCTGTCCACCTACAGAAGTGCAGGGCCTGGCACCTTCCTTTGTCCCCCCGGCCAGGGAATGCAAGTTAAACTTTCAGAAGTCATGAGTGAACATAGACTAATTTCAACATGTGCTAGTAAATTTGTCATTTTTACATATTTTGACCCCAAATTTTCAACATTGCCTTCTTATGACCCTACTTCATGAACAAAGGTGGTGAAAATTTTCAAATCCTGCCTGAAAGGTGATTTCACGAAATGACCGCAAAATTACCTTTTGGTCCTGATTTGCATAATTACGCTCTAGGAAGTGTGTTCCCCTGATGACTGGTCAGAGACCAGTTTCTATGCAGCCTGGTCTGAGACCAGTTTCCAAGCCACCTGGTCTGGGGCCAGTTTCACTGCTGTACATTTTTTTGTTGCACTTAGTTTTTCTCCTGCACCAACTTCCTTTAGTGTAGATTTACTATTACCAACCCCATGCCGCCATGGATCACCACACCACTAAAATTTGGGGTCAAAATAATTTTAGGGGAAAGTGAGATTCAAACACAGACTTTCAGGATCACAGCCTAGTGCACTAACCACTACGGTAAGCTTGCTGCTTCCTAGCAAGCCTGTTATTAGACACATATGTGACAATGACTGATCCCAGACCAGTTCAGCTGGAAGGCAAAACTGGTCTAAGACCAGGCAGCAGTGCTGTAGGAAGGCATTTTGGTGCCCTGGGCAAAAGAAAAATTTTGCGCCACCCCAAAATAGCTGGGGGTCTGGGGGCCTAAGCTCTGAGGTGTTTACTTGCTCTGTGGTGAGTTTGGGGGCTTTTCTTGAAGAAAAAAAACATACTTTTGTTACATGTTCCCTACCCTTTGATTTCAGGGAATACTGTGCTACCATGGAATATGAGATGTGGGAGACACTGGCTGGCTGGCATTAGAGTATACAATCACATTGTTGTGGACAAGTGGCTGAGCTGACCAACAAGGATCGTGTTAGTAAAGCAGTGCCTTTCATTATTGTGTTACTGGCCATTCTTGATGTTAAAAATGAATGAAAACTCTAGCCCCATTCATTTCTATTGGGTGTACCACCATGCTCTCCCTGGCCACACGTCATTATGTGCTTGAGCACGGGGGGATCGGGGGGATGGGACTCTAAAAATGCATCGGGCAGCCAATGCTAAAACTAATTTACGAGTAAAATATCTGGATTATTAGCTGCACACAGTGTTTTTAACCTGGCTAGAACAACTTCCTCGGAGGGCAGCTACCACACCATGTGAGTGGTAGCTGCCATAGGGTAAGTCAGAAATTCACTTTAAGGGATAAAGATCTAGTGTTCTTGTAGATTTCTGCTGATACACGCAATACACATACTGAATTATGTCTAAAATCTAAATATCATGTTATGTTTTTGAAAGTTTTCTCTGAGGCATCAGTAGCTCTATAGACAAAAAAAGAAAAAAAAACACGTTATGGCTGGCCCCTTGGCACAACTGTAGTGCTACCTGTTGCGATGTTGTTGACCTGAGCTTGGGAGCTAACCTGGGTTGCTGTGGGAGGGAGGAGGAGGAGGAGGATCAAGAGTCCATGGGGAAACCCTCTTCCTCCTCTTCCGGGGAGTGTAAGGCTGTCAGTGCTGGTGAAATACTGCCACATGTCACATGTGAAACAACAGGTAGCAGTACACAAGTAGGGGTAAGGGGTATATGGGGAAGGGAACACCAACAGTGTTGCAGTCTGTTTGCTTGTGTGCATCACAGCTTGCACACTTACTGCTGGCATCCCACCCAGGGGGATTGGGTGCACAAGGTAAATCATTGATCACCCAGGCAAGATAATGAACTGAGTCCTGGCAACCCCTCACAGACAGAGAGTGAGAGCAGAGCAAACACAGACAGCAGGTCAAGTTCCACTTCCAACATAGTACTAACAGCCAACTAACTTCAACTAAACTTGACCTCCCTTGGCTGCAGCTGCTTCCCCACAAGAAAACAAACAGTACATACAGTACTTTTATATAAATATAATGTAAGGGTGATTGCCCTCACAGTGGGTGAATGCCATCACATTCTATTTATTTATATACAAAACACAAAAGTAGTGTAGGTACTGTTTGTTTTCTTGTGGGGAAGCAGCTGCAACTAAAGCCACATTCTATTATTTAAATAAGACTGAGGAAGAGTGGTGGACAGACTGCCCTGGATGGGTCAAGTGGTCCTTATCTGCTCTCAGATCTAAGTTTCTATGTTTCAGAGGAGACACTGGCACAAAAGGAAGGAGATAATGCTGTAACTGAAATACTGAGAGGTGTAACTGGGAAGATACACTGGTATAACAGGAAGCTGATACTGGCATAACTGTAGCTGGAGTGAGAAGAGAAACTGCTGTAATAAACAAGACACTGTTTAATTATAACTAGGAGGAACTACAGTCTTTGACTGGGTAACCAATGTAACAGACCAGGGAGGGGCAATGGATATGGCCTACCTAGACTTTAGCAAGGCATTTGACCCAGTCCCACACAAAAGATTAACAAACAAGTTAGCCAGCCTGGGAGTAGGTCCCAGGGTAGTAGCCTGGGTGACAAGCTGGCTGGACAACAGGTCCCAGGGGGTAATAGTAAACCAAACGGAGTACATTCTGAAGAAAGGGGAGGTTACTACTGGGGTACCACAGGGTTCAATATTGGGACCAGTCCTCTAATGTCTTTATAGGTGACATTGCAGAGAGGCTGGAAGGAAAAGTAAGCCTCTTTGCAGATGACACAAAGATCTGCATTAGGGTTGATACACAAGAAAGAGTGCAAAGGTTGAGAAGGGATTTGGCAAGATTGGAGGAGTGGTCAAACATATGGCAGCTTAGATTCAATGCAAAAAAGTGCAAAGTAATGCACCTGGGAAACAAAAACCCAGGGGAAGAGTACACAATGGGGGGGGGGGTATAAACAACAACACAAATGGAAAGGGACCTGGAGGTAGTCATATCAGATGACAGTCAATGTAAGGTAGGTAAGCAGCATGAGAAAGCAGTAAGGAGGGCTGTGGGGATACTGGGATGTATAGGGAGAGGCATCACCAGTAGAAAACAGGAAGTTGTTATCCCCTCTGTACAGACAGTTGGAGAGACCCCATCTGGAGTACTGCATCCAGTTCTGGAGACCCCATCTCCACAAGGACATAGACAGGGTGGAGACAGTCTACAGGAGGGCAACTAAAATGGTGCAGGGTCTGCAACAGAAGCCATACGAGGAGAGACTAAAGGAGCTTAATATGTATACCCTTGAGGAAAGGAGGGAGAGGGGGGACATGACAGAAACTTTTAAGTACCTCAAGGGAATCAACGAAGTCCAAGAGGGTAGCATCTTTCAGAAAAAGAGATGTGCAAGAACAAGGAGACACAATTTGAAGATAGAGGGGGATGGCTCAGGGGTAATGTGAGGAAGTATTTTTTCACAGAGAGGGTGGTGGATGCATGGAATGGTCTTCCTGAGGAGGTTGTGGAGTCAAAACCAGTGGTGGAATTCAAGAATGCACGGGACAGACAGAAGACAATTCTTGTGGGGGGGGTAGGAAGAAATAGGCTATTGGTTAACTAGGATCTGCATCTTATCCAGTAGGTAGGGAAATGAGCAGACTAGGTGGGCCAAGCAGTCCTTATCTGCTGTCAAAGTTTATGTTTCTATGTGTAATGGGACACTGCCATGCTAGCATAAATGTGAGCAAAGACTGATATAACAGAGCAGACATTGCTGTAACTGGTATACTGACTTACTGTCTCTGTTAGGCTAACAGACACGGTAAGTCAGTATACTAGTTACAGCAATAGTCTGGTGACTGATACACCTGGTAGGGTACACACTGGTATTGCTGGGAGGTGTCTAGTAGCTACAGACTAGTAAGCAGTTAATTTAAATAGGGCAAACATTAAACAATTACAGAACTTCAAAAAAGTAAGAAAATCTATAAAAAAAATTAGAAATAATAACACAAAATAGCAACAATATGCTTATTTGCAATTAAATTTGAATTCCTGGCTAGAAACTTTTGGTTCATACTCTCTCTTTCTCAGTGCTGGACCAGCACACTCACACAGAGAAAGAGTATGAACCAGAAGAGCCTTCTAGCCAGGAAGTTGGCATTTTGTTTGTAATGATGACTACTACTCTTGTCTCTCCTGCTGCTGCGCTGGAGCCTGCCCCCAGAGTAAAGTCAGACAGCAATTCAAACACTGTACACACCAGAAATTCATTAATTTTATTTAATTTTTTCAATCAGATGCCCCCCCGCCCGGTCAAAGATCCAAAGAAAAGATCGAACTTGAGCAGCGATGATGATCAATTCACCAAAAAATCCAAGCACTCCGGCAGGCATGCATAGGGGGGCACACACACAAGGAAATAAAAGTTTTAACTTTTATTTTATTCATCAGGCTCAGCAAGACGACAGTTGAAAAACTTGAAAGCAAGTCTAGTCATCACAGACTGACTCAGTCTCAGTAGTAGTGCTCTTTCACAATTTGCACAATGCATTTATTCACTCACACTTCACTTGGGACTCGGGAGAATGGATTTTAGACCTGTCCTGGCCTCCAGCGTAGACAGTACCCAAAGAAAGGATGGAACAAAACTACGAAAGCAACGAGTGGGGGCAGGCCTCCTGACCTCAGGAGTTGGCAAGACGGGGACCAGGATCAAGAATCAGGAGGACGTAGTCAGGGTGTGGGGGAGAAAGCAGCTGCACCAGGCAGCCCAAGGTCCAAACTACAATTGAAACAAACACACTGTAGTCAAATAATCCTATTCCTATCCTAATCTCTTTGCCTTCTTAAACAGATCGGTAGTTTGTTTTACTATTTTTTCCAACTCACTCCACAGCACAGATCGCTAATATAATTTATTAAACAGACGTGCTCATTGAAAATCTTGCAGCACAACACTGTCTCTACTCCGACCTCTCTCTCTACTATCTCTCATCTCAAACAGTTCTAGACTGCAGCACGCACATTTCTCTCAGCTCATGTACTTGCCGCCAGCCGGACCACATGGCTTTCTTAAACTGTACACGCAATTGTTCTTGTTGAGGCTGCAATGCACCATTTGACTCCCCCCACCCTTGACTTGCTGGTCCTCGGATGCGCCCACTACTGGCAGCAAGTAGTAATTACTGTTAAAGTAATTACATTTTTTTTTTAATTTAAAGTGGCAGTACTCACTTTTGAACTTATAGTACTGTGAGGTTCTGATTGAAACTGCACCCCTAGGAGGCTTGCGCCTGGGGTGGCTGCCCCACCCGTCCCACCCTTCCTCACGGTACTGCCAGGCAGCTCTGAAACTGGTCTCAGACCAGGCTGGTCCCAGACCAGGTTGCTCTGAAACTGGTCTCAGACCAGGCTGGTCCCAGACCAGTCATCAGGGTAACAAACTTCGTACACCCATAATTCAGTGTTGGGTAAGTTACTTTTTCTATTACTTTCTATTACTTTTGGAAACTTGCTCCAGAAAGCTCTGTGCAGTCACTAGCGAGGATGGAGAAGTACTGGAAAATGTAATACACCTTACAGTTACAATTACTTATGTCTTTTTTATACAAAAGAAATACTTAACTGTAACTGATTACATTTATTTGAAAGTACTAGTAACTAACCTATTACTTTCAAAAAATGTAATCTTTTATAGTTATTTATTATTTTTGTATTGTTTTTGTATAAAAAGAAATAAGTAACTGTAATTGTAAGGTGTATTACTTTTTCTAGTACTTATCCATCCTTGCTAGTGACTGCACAGAGCTTCATGGAACAAGTTTCCAAATGTAATAGAAAGTAATAGAAAAAGTAACTTACCCAACACTGCCATAATTCCACCACCGCTGGTCATGAGGTGGATTCCCAAAAAGTCCATGTTGAAAATGTGGGGTCAAAATATGCAAAAATGGCAAAGTTATGAATTAAAGTGCAAAGCTCCACTGAAGTATATTGAACCGCACTCACCTTAGTTTACATAAAAAGGCATGTCACAAATAACATGGCACAAACTACTGCACATCAGTAAAAATGACAAGTTGTGAATGGTAAAAGTGTGAGAAATAGCTGAAGGCAATTCCAATGCAGAAAGATAGGTTTGGGAAGGTATTTTTGAAATTTAGTAACAGAACCGAGCTAAAGATCTGAGGCAGGATTCACAAAGAAAGCCGAAAATCCCACAGCTGTGGGCAAAAGGCTTGCAGCAGTGTGGAAATGCAGTTGCGCTGTATTCTTAAAGAAAACTGGTGCAACTGCGGATTTCCGCAAAAGGTGCTGCAGGTGAGGCAATTTAGCAGCCGGGGGAATTGCGCACGTACTGCGAATCTGCAGCTGCGGAAATGGCTGAGAAGGCACAGCAATAGTAAAACTCAGTAGCTGAAGCTGCAGACTTTAACATTGCTGCCATAATATGAAGCTGACAGCACACACTCACAGACCTGCAACTGGTCCCTCAACTGGGACCACTGCAGCACCACAGGTACCAGTGATACCATGGCACCACAGTGGCCGATTGTCACTGCAGGTCATCCCTTCCTGGGGTGTTCCCGTTGCCTGCAGGGGTAGCACTCACTGCAGGCTGGTCAGGCTTTACTGCCTGTGGGGCTCGGTCATGGGCTGCACCAGGTCTGGTGGTTGTTGCCTGTTGCCATATCATGGCAATGTGTGCTTTTGTTGCTGTAACATCAGCCACTGCTATACTATCTGGGATGCTATTACCTGTGCCTCACCTTCACCTTAATTGATTCCAATTGTTGGGGCACTACTACATTTTGGTGAGGGAGAGTTACACCTCATTCCACTGTGTTTAACATTTTTTCTGCAACTGCGGAAAATAACTGGCTGAGAATAGCCCTTCAGGGGCTGTGCCTTACTTATCTCACACCTTTTATTCCTCAGGGACTTCCACAGCTGCACTTTTTTCCACAGTCTGTAGTATTTTTTTTCTGCAGCTGTGGAGGTCTTTGTGAATAGCACCTAGTGCAATCTCCCCCTTTTTTCCATAGCTGAGGCAGTTTTGGGGACTTAGGGAAGGTGTTGCACCTTCTGAAAACTTTGAGAATCCTGCCCATGCTCTTTAGCAAAATACAGGTATTGGGGTTTGATTTTACTTCAGTATTTCCTTCTTATACCATTTTGTAAATAGTAAAAAAATAAATAAATAAAAGATGGTGACTGTCACAATTGGTATTTCTCTCCACATAAGTAATTCATGAAAATAAGCACTTGAGAACGTTTTTTTTCCACCGGTTGAATTTGAACGTTAACTCAAAAATTATTATAACTCAAAAATGGTATAATATTTTTTCACCAAACCTTTGAAAGGCACACCCTTGGCACAGGTTCCTTCAAACTTGAAAATTACATGAAAACATTCCACACATCTAGGCTGTAGGTGAGAGCAAAAAATAAGCAATGTTAAGTATAGGGTTTTTTCATTTTTGGCACTCTATATCTCAAAAACTATAAAGGGTGCGGACACAAAACTTTCCATGTCCTCAGACTCTGCCAGCCTGACCACTCATGCCAAATTTTGTGCTATTTCATCAAACAATGCCAATGTTATTAAGGTGCAAAAATGTGGGGTTTAGCATTGAACAGCCTACTTAACCCTAACAATAGGGGCACTACTGTGCCCTTATAATGTGTAGATAGATAGATAGATAGATAGATAGATAGATAGATAGATAAGGAATATGCCATGGCCATACCAGAAATACCTCTGATATTTCCCCTGAGTGCAGTTTGACTTTATTGTATCATGAGTGATGTCAAAGGTCAAAGTACACGAGGGAGAAATATCAGAGATATTACTGGTAGCGCCATGGCATATTAAAATATGCAAGGCCCATCTGTTTTAATTTTACTTTGCTTTTTTTATGAATTACATGTTTCAAGAAATTGTTGAATTGCATTTTATGTGTGGCCACATCAGTTTCTTGATGATCGAGTGGGTGGTGATGCTTTAATTGTGCTAGCATGCATCAGAGCATATTGCATGTTTAAGTCTCGAAAGAGCCGCTGGGAGAAGTGGGGTGAGTGCGGCAGATGCGGCCTACTTGAGAAATGGGGCCACTAGTGTACATAGTTTGGGAAAAGGAGACTCTGTGGTGCAAGAAAGTAAAGGATAGTGGCAGTCTCAGGAGGTGGTCAGCGCTCAAAAATGATTGGTCCTGCGAGTGCCAGATATGGCTCAGACAACTTTTTGCAGGGAATACGGGGAGATTGTTTCTGTTGTGATGCGTTTCACAGCATAAAAAGTCTATTGTTTTATGAGTTCTCTGGAGTGAGGAGTCTAGCAGTGTGAGGGAGGATTTCTATTTCGAGTGATTCAGAGCAGGCACCAGAGTCAGCTGGGGCTCATTGACAGTAAAAGTGTACTGCTCACACTGCAGGCTCCAGCCAATCTTGAGCCACAGTTAGAATAATTTTGCCACTACGGATTTCACAATATTCTTACTCTAGGTCCCCATAGTGTCAAAAATATCACTGATATGTGCCACAATTTATTCTCACAGGTATTGCATAAATAAATATATTCTTTGGAAAAAAAAGAGTTACTGCACCAGTTAGGGTTCAGCTTAATGCCACAAAAGTAGGGAAATGTGGTGTTAGGCTTTCCATAATACTAACATTGTAACAGTACTTCTGTCTGCAGAAGTGCAGGACCCTTAGGGGCCTGTTCCTCTTCAGCCACAGGTGTAAGACATACACATCAATGTCTAGTTCCCGAAGGGCAGGCCCTTGTGGGGCCTGCAGGTATGCAGAGGGAAGTACTGTTGTAATGTAGGTATCATGGTTTCAGCAGCATATCTAGAAATTGTTCAGGCAGTAGCAGGTTTCCAGTTACGCAACTGCGTATACAAAACCATGCACTAGCTCATTATTTTATCCAATGAGGTAACTTGTACAGTGTGCATCAGTACCTCTGGCTGCAGAGGCACAGGCCCCATGGTGCGCTCTGTCTACAGAAATGCAGGCCCCATGTGGCCTGTGCTACTGCAGCCACATGTACTCAAGCACATTGCACAGCACACATACACAGGTGTGGTTGCATAAGCACAGGTCCCTAAAGAACTCAATGAAGTGCTAGCTGCCTCACTAACAGCCTTATTCAACAGTTCACTGGAAACAGGCATGGTTCCAGAGGGTTGGAGAAGGGCTGACATGGTCGCTCTCCATAAGAGTGTCAATCAGAGAGGAGGCTAGCAACTATAGGTCAGTCAGTCTTACTTCATTGGTGGGGAAATTATTGGAAACCCTTCTGAAGGAAAGACTGATAGAGCATCTTGAATCCAATGGGCTGCAAGACCAGTCAGCATGGATTCACAGGGGATAGGTCATACCAAATGAATTTGATAGATTTCTTTAATTGGATGACCAGGTAAATAGATCAGGGGAGGACGGTGGAAGGCCTTTAACATCGTGCCATACAGGAGGCTGATAAAGAAGTTGAACAGCCTAGGAGTGGGATCCAAAGTGGCAAATTGGGCTAGGAACTGGTTAATCGATAGGAGACAGAGGGTGGTGATTATTGGCACTCACTCTAATGATGGGAGAGTGACCAACAGGGTACCACAGGGCTTGGCACTGGGACCAGTTCTCTTCAATGTGTTGATAGGGGACATTGCAGATGAACCAGAAGGGAAGGTAGGCCTTTTTGCAGATGATACCAAAATCTGCAATAGAATGGACATTCAGGAGGGAGTGGAGAGAAAGAGCAGGGATCTTGGGAAACTCAAGGAGTGGTCAAAAGCAAGGCAACTGGGGTTCAATGCCAAAGGCCGCAAACTAATGCTTCTAGATCACAGGAACCCAGGAACTGAGTACAGGATGGGGGGGTTACTGACAGTTGCTAGACTGGAAAGAGACCTTGGAGTTATATCTGAAGACCTCAAGATGGCAGGGAAGTGTAACTTGGCAGTGGATAGGTCTAGTGGGATGCTGGGTGGCATAGGAAGGTTTATCTCCAGCATGGAGGTGATGCTGTCACTATATCATTCACTGGTGAGACCCCACCTGGAGTACTGCGTCCAGTTTTGGAGACCACACATCAGAAGGGACAGAGGTAGGGTGGAGGAGGTCCAGAGAAGGGCAAATAAAATGGTGTTGGGTTTGCATGAGAAGCCCTATGAGTAGAGACTGAGGGATATAAACATGTACACCCAGCAAGAGAGGAGAGAAAGATGACATGATAGAAACCTACAAGTGCCTTACAGGGGTGAACAGTGTACAGGGATCTCCTTCAAATGAGAAAAGGCACAAGGACTGGAGGCATCCAATGGAGCTAAATGGGGAGTTCATGAGAAATGTGAGGAAATATTTTGTCATTGAAAGGGCGGTAGACACCTGGAACAGACTGCCAGCAGAAGTGGTGGAGGCTAAAACAGCAGGGGGGGGGCTCTTCAGGCATGCATGGGATAGACATAGGAGTATATTAGATAAGATAGGAGGAAGTAGTGTCTCCAAAGACCAGATAGGATCTGCAGAGGCAGAGTAGGCAGGGGACTTCTGGGCAGACTGTGTGGGCCAAGCGGTTCTTTTCTGACAACGCATTCTATGGGCTCAATTTTCAAATGGTTTGGTACAGGTTGGGTCCCAGGGCCAAATGCCTCACATCTGCCACAACCTCACCTGTGTGTGTCAAACAAATGGCTCATGTGCAGGGATTAAAGGAGGCTTCCAGCAGCCCCCTTTCTGATAGTACCCCTGCCAGCCTTCAGGGATAGTGCCATAGGCATGTGCTGACCCTCCCACTCAAAAGACACCAGATACCACTCTGAGCCACACCAGCTGAACCGGTGTGTGTGTGGCAAAGTAGATTTGGGAATGAATGGGGTCAGCCTGGGCACCAGCAGCTCACATTGTGGCAGCAGCTACTTGTACACCCCTGTGCAGGTGCCATCAGGGTCCATAACAGAACCACACCATACCCATCTCTGGAGACTCCCATATGCTGCCCTACCCTGTCACTGGTGGTGTAGTGCAGCCACACCAAGCCCGCTGTGGGCAGCCCTGCTGCCACATTTCTGAGCAGCTTCGATGGTCAGGTGCCACCACAAACTCACCTGCCCAGGACCTGCCTGCTGGAAACCAGTGTGACATGGCACTAGGGAGGGGCTCTGCACCCACAATCACTGGCAGCCATGTGCAGCCGTGGCACCATGGCTCATACTCCTGCTTAGCAGCCACCTGTATTTGGCAGCTGCAAGTGCCCTGGTGCAGCCGGTCACCTCTCCGTGTGCAGGTGGTCCATGGCATGGGGCTGCGGCTGTGCAATCCCTGCTGCTGAACGTGCCTGTTGAGTGCATGTCATGGTTGCTGGAGGGAGCACTGCCATGGGGTGCCTCAGACACTACACAGAGCCCTACAATGCCTGTTCCATCCTGGTCCTGTTCACTGGTGCTCCCTGGCTCTATAAGGCTTCATTGGAATGGAGGAGGAAGTGGTTGTTGCCACATTGGCTGAACTGCCCATGAGAACACCCACGTGAGCTTTCATTACCTTGCAGTGCCATGGTGTGTGGCAATAGAGGAGGCAGAGGGATGGAAATGATGGCATACAGCCCTGTCCCATGCCACAGTCCAGGTGGCAGATGGTGTAGACTGGGCCACACTGGAATGGACCATACAGTACAGTCTGCGTACTGGACAGGGGCACAGTGTAGCAGGGTGTGAGGTAGAGTGACTGCAGAGGGGGGACAGAGGGGCTCACCTACCTTTGGGGGTGGGTCCATGATCCTGGCTGGCATGGTGTGGGAGACTGCTGCAGTTGGACCATTTGGGTGGGGACAGATGCCACAGTCCCAGCATCCCAGACTGCCAACTTGCTTGCCACCCACGACTGTCTACCCCTGCAGGAGCACGGCTCCTGGGGGGGCAGTGGCATCATGCCAGGCTCACTACCACTCACTGCCAGAACATGTGGGGGCCATGTGTAGCCTATTGGTGGGGAGGTGTCACTGCCAGTGAGTGGCCATCAGCATGATCTGTTGGTGTGCCCCTGTATGCCACAGCAGGTCATCCTATACTGCCGGGTCTCTCTGGCCATTCAGTTCCTGTGGGTGGTGGTGGGCTCTGACTGGTCTAACTGTAGCAGACCATGCACCCTTTAGGGGGAAATTACAAAATCCCATTTTAGGGGATGCTACGGCACTGTCCTGGCACAAGTCCCCTTGTGCCATGGCACACCGTATGTCTGTCACAAGGACGGTGCAAGCCTGGCTGGTGCAGGTGTTCCCCCATGTGGCACAGGCCACATCTGAAAATTGGGAATGGCACATGGTGTGGCGCAAGGTACCCTTTGCGTCTAACTTTGTTGGCATAAGCACTGTACCCCATTCCCGACCTTTTGGAAAACTGAGTGTAACCCCCCCTACTAATTTGGGGCTTACCTTAAGTGTCTTCCTGGGCTCCATCCATGCCCACTGCCAGGCAGACATTCTGCATAGATAGTAAATCCATGGTTATTTCTTTGATTCTGTTTATTTGTATGAGAGAGCCATGATGTGCCTCCGTGCCTGTCCCTTTAAGTCATTAGCCAGTGTGTGGATAGTAAATGGTCTAGGCTGGGTCCGAGTGTTTCAAAGCTCGTGACCAGCCAGACACTGCTTTAATTTGCTCCACTCTGCTGTTGATAGTAAAGCAGAGGGAGCTTTAACTATTACTGTAAATATTTACTTCTAACTTGCCGTTATATTTGAATTAGAGTGTTTGTTGTAACCTGCCTTCTTGCAGTTTGTTTATCTAAATGGAAGCCACCATGTTTGGTCTGGGACTTTCAGGATTTGGACCACTAGGACACAGGGGACCTTAAAGGGTCCTTAATTCAAGTGTCTCATGAGAAGGAAAACAGTAGTTCTTGTAGTTTTGAAGGTTGGCACCTAAACTAACTAATGGAACCACCAGAACTGTGACTGTCAGCTCCCCTAGCCCTAGAACTGTTAGAGAGAAGTAGATCAGTTGGAGTTAGAGTTTGGAGAGTGAGCAGCTCGAGCTATCGAGAAGCTGCACTAAGAAAGGAGCCCAGGAGAATCGACAGGGAAAGGCCTGACTTGCCTTCCTGCTGTGGTTCTCCTGCTTAGGATTGCCTGATAACAGTGACTGGAATAATCTGAGGAGTGACTTTAAACTGTGGCAAAAAGCTCTGAGTCATTTGGAAGTACAGCCTGAGTCTGTGGACCGAAAAGAAGCTCTTGTGAAATGTTCGGTTCAAATGTCGTGAGAGACTGATTTGAGGATCGAGAGGTTTACTCAGTGAATCGACTGCAGTAGCAACTGGCTTGAAACCAAACTGTGAGTTAGAAAAGTTAGTGCTGTAACTGACCTGGTGGTGCTGAGGGTTGAGGCACTGGACGCCTGCCTCATGCTATGCCGGTGACCCGGGTTCGAGAATGACCTCAGGTCGTCGAGGCGCCGGCATGGGGGGGAGGAGCAGGATTGAGCAGCCCTACGGCAGCTCTCCTCTCCTGGGGAAGGTGGTCACCCTTCTATAGTCCCGCTGCCACTGGATGGGGGTTCGGTGTTAGTGCAGGCGGAGGGGGCAACATGTAGGGAGGGTGTCTCGATGCATGGCATGCGTGCGCCTCCGCATGCATGCAAGAGATGGGGTGGGAAAAAACAAGGGTAAAAAAGCATAAAAATGTATATTGAAGAAAAAAAAGAAATGTTAATGCTGTTCCTGTTAAATGTGTTGAATGTTTATCGTGGGTCGAGGCCTGTTTTTGCCAGTGACCAAATTGTTTTGCCAGTTGGAGGCCTTTACCAGCAAACAAACTGAACTTTACCAGAAGTGTTTATTCAGCCTTGGGCCTGTGCCAACCTCAGCCCAAGTCAACCATTCCTGCACCAGAGACTGTTCTTCGATGAGAGACCGGCTTGGGGAATCCAGCTCCTGCACTGCAACAATTTGCAGGTTGCAGCCGCCTGGAGGGAAAGACCGTGAAGCGGAGGTGTGTTGTGCCAGCCCAGCTTCCCCATGCTCTTCAGTGATCAGCTGCAGGTCTTCATATCACCAGACCAATCCCAACCAAGTGGTGTCATGAGTAAACTCAGGGTAGCTCCCTGCAACCTTTCTTCTAATCATTTTATGGTATCACCTGATTGCTTCAGTGTTTCACAGGGTTACAAAGGACTGGGCCAACCAGCCAGGAATACAAATATCCAATGATTTGTTTGTGCATGTTAACTGCCTTTTCTTTCCATTAAGGGCCCCACCAACAGCTTCAATGCCAGCCAACCCCGGGCACCATTTCTGGTCAGCCAGCTTAACATTCTGAGTACATCATGCTGTCAGACTGTTTATTTGGGACTGAAGTGCATGCATAGTAACCTGAATCAAATCAGTAAAGTAATCATTCATCTAGATTTATGTCCCCCTTTCTTGTTCATGACCCTTTAATTAATCTGATTTGTTGTTTCACATTTGACCTGGCTTATGAGCATATTCTTAGGTGGTTTACAGTGTTGAAAGTGTATGTCTGCCTGCTAACATTACCTTTACAGGGGGTTCCAGGGGAATTTGCTGAAGGCCAGACCCTGGTGGTATGTGTAAAGGGTGTGACAGTGTGCATGTTATTAATGTTCATTGCTGACTGTGTATTAACTGCTGTAAAGGGTACAAGGTCACTAGGTGGGTCTGTTGAAGGTTATAGCTTCCCAGAGGGCTTTACCAAGGTAGGTAGATATCCCCACTTATATTACTCTGGTGGAGGCACCAAAATATTGAACTCAGGCCCCTCAACCTGTTAGGAGAAATACAGGCAGGGGTAGTAACCTTAGGGATAGCACCACCTAGGGGTTACATGGGCCCTATGTTTCTCTGTTTCTATGGAGTCATGGGTCCTTTTGGTGGTTTGATGAAAAAATGTCAATTAATTTTGAAGTTATTAACAATTCGTCGTTCGCACAAGTTCAGTTCACTGACAAAAAAAGCTAAATATTGTATTTCATTGACTAGAAGCCACTCATGACTGGAAGCCACCCTCAAATACAAGCTGCATGATCACATAATGAATGCTTTTAATAAAAGCCACCCTCAAATATGTGCCACAGCTTTTAGTCAGGGTAGAAGTCATGTCAGATTAAACACTGGGTGGGACTCTCTGATTTTTATTTCTGTAAATATGATCATAATTGCAGTTTTTTGATATGAGGTAGACCAATAACAATAAACTTGATAAAATCCAGGATGTGTAGTAATTTTTTACCAGTTTAAAATTTGATTTTGCAATACTAGCCATTCTCAACTACAAGTCATCCTTAAAAATAAGCCAGAGGTAAATTTTAATGCAAGCCATACAAGATTATAATTAGTTGTCATTAATTTAAAAACAAAACATTCCCATAGGAATCCCTCACAGTTTTTTTGAAACTCTACCTGTTGCGTGAATATTTTGAACAGCTACACAACAATTTTCCAAATATTTATACTGCACTATGTTTTCAAAATCTACATGCTGCATGACAGTTTCCAAACTCTATGTACTGCACGACAGTTTTCAAATTCTAGCAACAGTTTTAAAATTCTAGGTGCTGTACATTAGTTTTCACAAAACATCTGCAAAGGAACCCTTCATGAAGGTTTTGAAAATCTACCAGCTGTGTGATGATTTTCAAAATCGATATGCAGCACAATGGTTTTCAAAATCTGCCTGCTGTGCAAAGGGTTTTAGTTAATTTTAACGTTCCATGTAACTAGAAACTTTAAGGTAAGATAGCTTATTAAATACTTAAAATGTTAAGGGTAATAGTTTTGCCTTTGTGAAGGAGGGATATAATGGGTACCCAGTGAATAGGACGAAAACAAAAAGAGCAACACTAAGGTCTGCGAGTGAAGAAAGACGAAACCGGAACAGCAATAAAAGTTTAACCCCCTTCCCAAGGTGCTACAATTTCAGAGTTAGATATATATGTAAGGAGGGTAGGGGGCAAAGCCCTCCACAATGGTGGGTGCTAGGGGGACAGCACCCTGAAAAAAAACAAAGTCGCCGTTTCAGGTTCGCCATCCTTTCCTTGTGGTTCTGGGTTTGCCCATCTGTACTTGCCCTTATCACATAAAAACTGATATAATGAGACACACAATGATCCCAATAATATGAAGATCAGTGTGGTGCTAACACGCATAGCACCAAGCTAACCAAACATCTGGGTGGGACTGGATAATACTGATGCACAGACTACACCAATGTGACCATACTGTGGAGTACAGAGTTGAGCATGGGGTTAAAGATTAGCTGCCATCCCTTTAACTAGAAACAGTAATTGCAGCCAGCTGTGGACACACGTTATGCTAATTAGTGTCCAGCTGGGGCTAGGGAAGGGCAAATTCCTTTGTCCTCTGGTCAGTCTTGGATATTCCCTGTGCAGATGAGATATGCCTTCCTAAGCTCCTAAATAAACCTTGTCTTGTTCATTATTTTATGCGTCTGACTCAGTTCGTTCGGTACCTACTGACTCCTGCAGCAGAAGCACCAGGTGGGAAAGCAGAATACCAGAAGGTAAGGGGTCCTTAGTGGCAGACCAAATGCCAAATGCCAAACATGGTGAAGAATGCGGCCCTTCCTCTTCTGCCCAGACCCCCATCTCGCTTGCTCTGCATCGTTGGGTACCCCAGAGTCATCACTCAAGTGTGCCTGAACTGTATGCTTGCTCAGAAAGAATAAACTTGGCAGCAGAGAGGAAAATTAAAACTGAACTGTTCTCTCTTAAAGTAAGCCTCCTGCATTCTGCCTCAGCATATATAAGTCTACTTGCATATAAATGTGCTACAAATTAGGACACTGTCTGTGCAACTAAGGTACAAAGTTCTTTTATGGCTCCACCAGCCCCATGGAGCTGCATGCTACAAATCTTGGCAGGCTTCTGCAAACTCCATGTCTAGAATGCACACCAAAATCTAAAACTCAGCTCCCAGCCAGCAAAAGCACAGAATATACACTGCAATCCCTGCCCAACTGCCCTCTGCTGCAGGGATCAGCCCCCAAACTATAAAACCAGCAAAGCAGGAACCACATTTTAAAGTATTTTTCCTGATGCTGTCTCTGGATTGCAGCTCCAGCAAATGCAAATTCCATACTAACCCTGCTAACTAGCAGCCTGCAGCCCTTTTCTAACATTGTAGGCTATGAGAAAAAAAATGTGTGCTGCATATTACAAGCCTGCTAACTGAATGAACTGTACATTTACAATCATGCTATCCTGAGCACCAGGGGCTGGGGACTGCCTGTTCATTAACTCTTAAACCAGAAACATATGGCTTTCTTTTATTTTAAGTCGAGGTGCCTTCCAATACACATTTGTTTTGCCAGTTCTGCCTGAAGAAAGTATTCAAGGCTTCTAAACCTTGACTAGAGCAATAAATCTCTCAACACAAATACTTTGGATAGCCTGGGTGGGAGTCACTCGGCCAAACCAAAGCCTGCCATTTATCTTTTGAACAGACTGCAGAGTGGCCATCTTGCATTCTTTCATTTGCCCTGATATAAGCCACTGCCTACAACTACAAAACAGGAAGCAACCCTTCCTTCCTGTTGGCAGCCATATTGGGAATGTCAAATTAGCCAAGAAGCCTATGTTATAGGTCCAGTGGCCATCTTTGTGAGGGGCATCAGCTTGTTCAAAATGACCTCACTCCATGGAAAGTAATGGCGGCCATGGTTTTGAGAGGCACCCATTGAAATGAATGGACACCGCAAAAAAATAGCTGCATCTTGCAAAAGAAAAATTTATTTCAATAACAGGCAACACCAAACTAGAGTGGAAGTTGTTTATTGAGACGTCCATTGATTAAAATTGATGACATATAACTGTACTTGTCTACCAAAAAAAAAAAAAAAAAAAAAATGTTTATTCTCTCAATGAATCATTTCTTCCAAGGCATCTCCTTCTCTCCATGACAACCACTCCTACTCATCCCTATGACCTTCGTTCAGGGCCACGCAGCCCCTCTCCAACCATGTCTTCTGAGAACACCAACGCCCCGAGCACTGCCAGCTCTGGGGCTCCACCTTCACCTACCTCAAGAGCATGGGGTCTCAAGACTGAAACTATGCTGCATGAGATCTGGTCATCCATTCCAGCCCAAGGGACACCCACTATACAGGCCATCCAGGATGACCTCGCTTACCTTAAAGCTATTTTCACACACTCAACGGTCCACTCCAGCTTGCAGCCAGTACCATTCTCAGCACTACCTCATGAAGATGATGTTGCCTGGCTCGAGCAATTTCAGGCTTGGATCTCCTTCAATGGTTGGATGGATCCCTTGCGAATTTCCAATGCTATGTGCTTGCTCCTGAGAGGGACGGCCATATCGTGGTTCAATGCCCTTCCAGACCAGAAGAGAGGGAACAATGTCACCCTGTATTCCACCATCAAGGACTATTTCTTACAAGCTCATCCACCCTGGTTGTTAGAACAGCAACTATGGGAGCACACTATGCAACCCTCCGAATCATTGGAAGCATTTATAGTGGACATTGAATCACGGTGCAAACATCTACAAAAATATGAAAAAGATCAGATTACAGCATTTGTCTGGGGCCTGCCTCCACAATTTCATACCTACGTTATCCAACAAAAGCCAACCACCTGGCTAGACATGATCCAAGTGGCCTGGTTAGCTCAAGAGTCTATTTCCATGCTTCGGCCTACCACTGTTCAGGACCCACAGTCCTCACAGTTGGCTGCACTTGCTACTTGCATCCAACAGCAACAAAAAATGATTGACCAGCTAAATTTCAACTGTCAGCAGCATACATTTCCCCACTGCAGCTCCCACTGCAACTCCTGTTAATGCCCTACAGCCACCTCCATGGCGACCTGAGCCACCTCCATCTTCACAGGAGCCAGTGACCTGTCAGTGGTGTGGGTTCAGGGGTCACACTGCTGCAGTCTGCCGCAAACTGCAAAACTGTCATAGGACTCAAGACAGCCACAGGCATCTGCCCCAGCGCAATCAGCAGTATGCTAGCAACTATTCACAGGACCAGGGAAATGAGCACCGCCCCCAACAAACTAGGGGCTTTTGTTGGGCAGGAAAATGCAGCAACTGACTGCCCCACTGACTTGCATAACACAAACAAACAGCACCCTCTAGCTGCTAAGTCAGGCACAATCTTGCCTAAAGGAGCCAAAATTCCCATCATCAGGATCACCCCTCCTTGCAAACTACATCCCCGTCACTATTGGCAATTTGTCCACGCATGCCTTGGTTAACTCTGGAGCAGAAATCTCTGTGATCCACAGCAGTATCCTAGACAATCCAGCTATTCACCATGTACCTACTGTTGCTCCGGCCGACCTAAAATACATCATCACTGCAAACATTGCTACAGTACCTATCACCGGTGTGGTCCATCTCAAGCTCCACTTCGGCTCACAGCAAGCTACGGTTAAATTCTACTTAGTGCCTGAACTTCAAACAGACATAATCCTTGGCCTGGACTTTCTCAAGGCACACAAAGCCATACTGGACTTTTCCTCAAACAAACTGTCACTAGATCCCCGGAGGCAACTCGCAGCTACAGACTCAGTCACTGTACCTCCTAAGTCAGAGATGGTTTTGATTGCCAAGACTCGAGGTGACCCCCTTCCCCAAGGTATTGTTGGCATCATCATGGGATCCTCAGCTTTGCACTTCTCAGGCCTCCTTCCAGGGAACACCCTGTCTGCTGTGCATGGTGGTTCAGTATTCCAAAAGTGCTGCAACATCACGGATGAACCAGTGGTCATCTCCAAGGGTGCCAGTATTGGGAAGTTTGTTTGTCTGTCTTCAAGAGATCAGCTTCAGCTTCTACCTGAACCTCAGCCTGGTTCCATTAACAGGCATCCTGTCAGTACCATCACAACCACCCCCACTTCACAAGAAATGCACATGCCCTTCAGCCAGCGTCTCACTGCCTCAAACCTCCCAGCCAGTCCCACAGAGAAACAGCAACTTCTGGAGTTCCTGGAAACCTACTCCAATGTCTTTGTCGGCCCTGATAATAAGCTTGGATGCTGCAATACCTTGCAACACACCATTAAGGTGCAGCCTTACCAAAAGCTAATTCGTCAGCGAGCCTACAAGGTGGGACACAAACAAAAGCAAATTCTAGAGACCTTAATCACGGACATACTCAAACAGGACATTATTGAGGAATCCACCAGCCCCTGGGGTGCACCTTGCTTGCTGGTAGTCAAGAAGGACAAAGGGTATTGGTTTGTGGTGGACTACAGAAAGCTCAATGCCCTTACGGTACAGGATGCCCATCCCTTACCCACCACAGAGGATGCCTTAGTGAGCCTGGGTGCGGCCAGCCCAGCCTACTTCACCACTCTAAATCTCCAGAGTGGATTCTATCAAGTTACTATTGATCCAGCTTCATGTCCGTACACAGCCTGGTGGTGCCACTTGGGGCTTTTCCAGTTCAAACGTCTGCCTATAGGACTTCGGAACAGCCCGGCCACCTTTCAACGCATCATGGAGGCTGTGTTGCATGGACTGTCTTGGACATCTTGCCTAGTGTATCTCGACGATGTTATTGTCTTCTGCAGAACTTTCCAGGAACACCTCCAGCATCTCAAAGAGGTGTTCGAATGTCTCAGGCAAGCCAACCTCAAACTCTGTCCAGAGAAATGTTGCCTCGCTCAGCACCAAATCCATTACCTGGGACATGCTGTCAGTTCAAACGGCATCTCGCCAGACCCAGATAAGCTTTCTGCAGTAAAAGACTGTCCAGAACCCACAAACCTCAAAGGCCTTAGAGCTTTCCTAGGTTTATCTGGCTACTACAGAAAATTCATTTGCAACTATGCTAACGTTGTAGCTCCCTCGTACGCTCTCATGAAAAAGGGATGCGACTATATATGGACTTCTGATTGCAAAGAGGCCTTTGAAACCTTGAAAGACAAACTTATTTCTTCCCCAGTATTGGCCTATCCCTGCTTCGACCAGCCATTCAGACTTTACACAGATGCTAGCTCCTTTGCAGTGGGCGTGGTGCTGTGTCAAATCCAAGATGGAACAAAACGAGTTGTTTCCTATGCGGGGCACTCTCTTTCTTCAGCTGAGTAAAACTACAGCATCACAGAAAAAGAATGCCTAGCCGTGGTCTTTGCTGTAAAGAAGTTTGACTGCTACCTTCGCTACTCCTCCTTCACAGTCATCGTGGATCACTCAGCCCATAGATGGTTGTTCTAAATGAAGGAACCAGTAGGAAAGTTTGCCTGATGGGTTGCCATACTGCAAGGCTACAATTTTGAAATCTAACACTGACCAGGTCGAGTTCACTCCAATGCCGATGCTGTAAGCTGGAGACGGTATCTCTCTGTAGCAACCTCTCCTGACAAAGAAGCCTGCCTACAAGCTCTTCCCTTCTGCTCCACAGATGAGCTCCCTGTGGACACTCCCACAGCACCTCAAGTCACTTTGCTTCCCCCAAATGCTTCTAAAGAAAAAAGTACCAATCCTCAACTATTGCAAGCAGCTGAAGAGCTTCTTATAACCTCCAGCACCGATATCTCCCTGACCACTATTAAACTTCAACAAAGAAGTGATTCTCAGTTTACAGACATCATCACTTATCCTGAGTCTGGAACCTTACCACAACAAAAGAAACACCACCAGGATGTACAATTCTTTGCGTCACAATACTTTCTCAGTGACGGAGTGCTTTTTCACATTTGGACCAAGGAGGGCAAGGGCCATCGCACGGACAGAACTCATGTACAGTTAGTTGTGTCAGCCTCGCTAGTCTCTGAAGTTCTTCAATCCACTCATGCCTCTCCACTTTGTGGAGGTCATATGGGTATCCACAGAACTCTCGAAAAGACAAGCCTCCACTTCTTCTGGCCTCACATGAACAAGGACATTGTCCATTTTGTAAAATCCTGCCAGCCCTGTTCCCAAAGAAAGCCTCCCACCAAACCAACCAAGGCACACATCATTCCAATGCCTGTAGCCACAGAACCTTTCCAAAGAGTCGGCACAGATATTCTTGGGCTCCTGCCTCCCTGCCCTGACTCTGGCAACAGGTACATTCTAGTCTTTGTGGACTACCTAACTAAATACTTGGAACTGATCCCATTAAAAGACATTAAAGCTGCTACAGTGGCAAGTGTCTTCCTCAATACAATCATTTGCCATCATGGTACCCCAGCGTACCTGCATTCGGACAGCAGCACTAACTACCTCTCATCCATTGTGCGAGAAACCTGCAAACTTCTCAACATCAAAAAGACTCATACAACCAGTTACCATTCACAGTGCAATGGACAGTGAGAGAATGATGTCGACCATTCTTAACACACTATCCAAGTACCTGGATGAGACTCATGACACTTGGGATCATTTTATTCCCTTCATTCAGTTTGCATACAACTCCAGCCCTTGTGTCGACAGCACAGAGTACACCCCATTTTTCCTAGTCCATGGACATCACCCAAGAACACCTCTGGACAAAGATCTCTCATTGCTAGCGGTCCCAAAGTCAGCTTCCTCTTTCATCATCCCAATGTTGGAACAGCTTGAACATATGAGATGGGTTGCTATTGACAGTCTGGGACAGAGAAAAATGGCAATGCAAAAAATGTCTGCAGCCAAGTGTCACGATCCCTCATTTTCTGTGGGGGACATCGTATATTTGTATCGACCTGTCCTTGTTCCAGGCACCACCAGAAAACTGCTTCGCCCCTGGACTGGACTATTTTTCATTGTGGAAAAGCTTCCCCCAGTTCATGTTTGCTTGTGCCGAAAGTCAGATGGGAAGCTGGTACACAATAAAATTCACATTAACAGGTTGAAGCATGGGTACTTGCATGATTCCCTTCCTGATGATCCCAGTCCTAAAAGTAATGAAGCTTCTTTGGAACCTGCAATCCTTTCAGACACTGAACTTCCTGCTGACAACTTGACAACATTTCCACCAGCACCTCATGGTACTGACACTTATCAGCCAGATCCCATTCTTCCTGCCCAACCAGATGAACTTTCTGGAACTTCTCAGCCTCTTGCGTCTTCTCAGGACTCTCTTATACCCCAAACAGTGTATCAGATCGAGAAGATTCTGTGCAAAAATTACATCAATGGATCTTGGTCATACCATGTTAAATGGTGTGGGTATAACAGTGCTCACAACTCATGGGTCCCCTTTTCTGACTTGACCACATCCTGTCAAGAACTAGTTCAAGCCACCCACTCAGCAATCCCAACTGACCGTAAAAACCGCAAAATCCAGTGAACTTATTATTTGGACTCAGTGTAGTGATTCTGTTAATTCTTTGTCTTAATCTGCAAATTGCTTCTCAATTCCTGTATGATCTTAATTTTTTTCTCTTCTCAATTTTAGCATTTTCAATCAATCAACTAATCAGTTGTCTTCTAGTAATGTATCCACAATACTGTTAAATGTTATCTTACTGTTTCTAAGGTTTTGCTACTTTCTATTGTTGTTCATGGATAACGATGTCTTTACTTGTTCGAGCGGTACTCACATTTACAATACCCAGGGTGATGTGGAGTGCAGAGTTGATCATGGGGCTAAAGATTAGCTGCCACCCCTTTAACTAGGAACAGTAATGGGCAGCCAGCTATGGTCACATGTTATGCTAATTAGTGTCCAGCTGGGGCTAGGGAAGGGCAAATTCCTTTGTCCTCTGGTCAGTCTTGGATATTCCCAGTGCAGATGAGATGTGCCTTCCTAAGCTCCTAAATAAACTTTGTCTTGTTCATTATTTTATGCATCTGACTCAGTTCATTCGGTACCTACTAACTCCTGCAGCAGAAGCACCAGATGGGAAAGCAGAATACCAGAAGGTAAGGGGTCCTTAGTGGCAGACCAAATACCAAAACGCCACAATACAGATGAGGGTACCTTCTTGCACACAGGATATAATGGCATATTCAAAGTGTTTTATAAGCAGTAACAGGCTGCTGAAGTAGCCATAATTAATGCTTATATAACCCACTTTTATCAATGTGCACAGTGCTGTGTGACCCATGCTCCCACCGGCACAGGTACCAGCTTCTACCCACCACATACCAGTTAGTACTCAGCTATATTGCAAATTGAAACCTAGCAGTCTAGTCATCCCCCTCATCGCCGATTGCTGTCAATACTGTGCAATAATTTTACTATGCAATATTAAGGATCCCAATCCTGGCAGTCTAGTGGACACCCCTCCCTCACCCGATCACTGACAGTATTGTGGAGCTGTACTAAAGCCCTTGCCTGGCAATCTAGTGGATGCCCTCCCTAAATTTAACCCTGTCAGTATTGTGGAACTGTATTAAAGCCCTTCTCTGGCAGCCTAGTGACCCCCTCACCTGACCCCTGTTGGTATTTTGGAACTGTAATAAAGACTTTACTTGGCAATCTAGTGGACCCCCCTCACCCAATCTGGTATTGTGGAAATGTACTGAAGCCCATTGCTGGCAGTGTAGCGTTATCCCTTACCAGACCACTGTCAAAACCCCCCTCCCTAGCTCATCCACTGAGCACTCCCACCCACTGTTGGCTCCTGACTCACACATCCATCCAAAAGTGAGCTGCCATCTGTTCATTAGACAGAAGCTGGCACAGACCCTCCTATCACCACCTTGGACATCTGATGTCTGACTAGCATTTTCTACAGTATGTGCACTCTCATTCCTTGTAAGTCAGATGGTACCTGGCCGAGGTGGTGAGCAGGGGTCTATGCCAGCCAATGTCTGATGGCCTGATGCAGCTCACCTATAAAGGGATAGGTGAGATAGGGGCCAACAGGGGATAAGGCTTGCTCAGTGGGTGGGATGGGGAGGGGAGCTTTGACAGTGATTGGTTGAGGGGTAGCACTAAACTGCCAGGGAAAAGTACCAGTACATTTCCACAACACCAGATCGGGTGATGAAGGGGGACAGCTAGACTGTCAGGGAAAGGCTTTAGTGCAGTTCCACAATACCAGCAGGGATTGAGTGAGGTATGGAGGTCCACTGGAGTGGCAAAGAAGGGTTTTAGTATAGTTCCACAACATAGACAGGGATTAGGTGAGGGACAGGCAGGTAGTGTTCCCATGTCGTGGCGGCCGAGGCTGTGCACAATGCCTTCTGCATTTGAGAAGTGCCTTCTGCATTTGAGAATTGACACATTGTGCAGAGCTGCAATAGGCACATAACACCATGAAAATGGCCCCGTAGAACTGTGCATGCCATACAGTAAGTGGCCTTTAGCGTATAAAGATATCTTTAGCATATTGGCCACTGAATATGTCTGTCAGAAGTGATGGCACTATCCCATTTCAGACTCCCTATCTCCCTTTGCTTCTGGGAGTCTGTTGCCAGCAGGGGGCTGTGGTAATGATGCACATATGCAGTATTCATGGCTCTTGCAGCGGTTGGGTCCTGACTACATAAAAAACCTGCTCCCACATTCTCTGGTTTACCAGCTGTGCTCAGCAGGGGAGAATCTGCTGGTGGTTTCCTGTGTCCATTTGAAATCTTCAGTGAAAGGGTATTTTCTGTGTCTGCCTTGCCAAATAATCTTTATCTGATTTAATCTGTTGAAGTTTTTAAAAGGGTTCCTAACACCCATGGCACATGCTCTGAATAGCTTTCCCTAGCAGCCAGTTGCGAGTTTTAGTGACAGTGTTGGGTTGGTGCAGCACAAATGGCCATGATGGAATATGGGGGGGAGGAGGGGAATATGTGTTTTTTAATTAATTGGTAATACCATACTGGGATTAGAGATAGCAGACGATGACTGCCCTTTTAGAAACCATCTCCCACTTCTCAGTGGCTATATCCCTCAATGTTTCTGTCTGTAATATGTCCAGATTCTTTTTTAATAAATCCACTGTGTCTGCCTGCACCACCCACCCTAGCAAGCTATTCCACACATTCGTCACCCACTTGGTGAAGAAATACTTTTGCTGCCAGTTATAATGTGTGACCCCAAAGGCAATGCTGCTTAGTCTTAAAGGTCAGGTTCAGTGGTGCTATAAGGGGCCTGTTGTGCACCGTTTTGTATAATAGCAATATGTCCCCTCTCAGCCTTCTTCTCTCTGATGCAAAAATTCCCAGTTTCTTCATTCTTTCTGTATAGTCCAAATTCTCCAGTCCCCTAATAATTTTGGTTGTTTGTCTCTGAACCCTCTCTGATAGCCTTATAGCCCCCTGTTCTGTGGATTCCAAAGTGATGAACAAAAGTCAACATGTGCTCTTATAAAGTATCTGTACACAGGCAGTATCACATGGCCCATCCTATTTATGAATGATCTTTTGATTGTGTTTATAATTCCATTGGCCTTCACAGTTATCATTTTACAGTGGTCATTATGTTTGGGTTTGTTGTTCATCACTATTCCTAAATCTGTCTCTTTTGTCAATGTTTTTAAGATGATTCCATTAATTTTCTACTGCTGCTGGAGGTTGTTTGTTCTTCGGTGTATGACAACACCTCTGTGTTTGTTGAAGGACATGTTGTTTGTGATTGACCAGTAATTAGTTATCTTTTATTAAAAATGAAAACATTCGCAGAGGAATCCCTTGCAATTTTTCTACAAATCTACTCGCTGCATGAATATTTTGAACAGCCATATGATGGTTTTCAAAATCTTCATTCTTCGTTCTGCATGACAGTTTTCAAAATCTGCATGCTGCACAATGCTTTTCAAAATCTATGTACTGCACAATGATTTTTAACATCTACATGCTGCAGAGGAAGTAATCTGGACAGTAAGGTACCGTGCCTTGGAGGTTATCAAACATATCTTAAAGGTGATGAGCCACCACACAGGCAGCCAGTGCAGTGCATGCAGAACTGGCGTGATATGGTCCCTCTGAGAAGTTCCTACAATCAACACAGCTACAGCATTCTGGACCATCTGCTAGCATTGCATCAAACCTCCAGATAACCCTAACATAGAAACATAGATTTTGATCGCAGATAAGGACCACTTGGCCCACCCAGTCTGCCCATTTCCCTACCTATTGGATAAGCTGCAGATCCTAGTTACCCAACAGCCTACTTCTTCCTACCCCCCCACCAGAATTGCCTTATGTCTGTCCCATGCATTCTTGAATTCCCCCACTGTTTTTGACCCCATGACCTCCTCAGGAACGGCGTTCCATGTGTCCACTACCCTCTCCATGAAAAAATACCTCCTCACGTTGCCCTTGAGCCGTCCCCCCCTCTATCTTCAAATTGTGCCCCCTTGTTCTTGCACATCTCTTTTTCTGAAAGATGCTACCATCCTGGACTTTGTTGAAAGTTTCTGTCATGTCCCCCCTCCCTCCTTTCCTCGAGAGTATACATATTAAGCTCCTTTAGTCTCTGTTCATATGGCTTCTGGTGCAGACCCTGCACCATTTTAGTTGCCCTCCTCTGGACTGCCTCCATCCTGTCTATGTCCTTGCGGAGATGGGGTCTTCAGAACTGCATGCAGTACTCCAGATGGGGTCTCACCAACTGTCTGTACAGAGGGATAACAACTTTTTGTTTTCTACTGGTGATGCCTCTTCCTATACATCCCAGTATCCCCCAGCCCTCCCTACTGCCTTCTCACATTGTGTGCTTACCTTTAGGTCATCTGATATGACTACCCCCAGGTCCCTTTCCATTTTTGTTGCTGTTAGTACCCCCCCAATTTTGTACTCCTCCCTTGGGTTTTTGTTTCCCAGGTGCATCACATTGCAATAGTCAAGCCTAGAGGTGACAAAAGCACGAGTAACCATTACCAGATCAGTTGGTGCCAGATGAGTTTTAATCCTGGTGATGTTAAAATGATGGTAAAAACCAGACTGGATCACTTCTGACACCAGCTGTTCTAGCATCAGCTTGCAGTCCACAATGTTCCCAAGATTCTTTATTGTATCTGTATCTCTGAGTGGTTGGTCACCTGGAGAGGGAAAAGTTGTAGAACCACCTGTAATTGCTGATCCACACTGACACGGCTTGATCATCATGACCTCTGTCTTGCCTGGGTTAATACATAGCCAGTTTGATGCCATCCAGTTATTGATCTCAGCCAGACACTGACTCAATGCTGAAGCAGCTTGAACCTCTCCAGCAGTAAAAAACAGGTATAGTCGAGAATCATCTGCATAGCAGTGAAACTCAACACCACACTGTCTAATGATCTGACCCAGTGGCAGCGTGTACACAGAAAACAACATGGGGGCAAGAATCGAGCCTTGAGGAACACCACAGGACAGCGCAGAGCCCCAGAGGTGTATTTACCTAGGGCCACCTGCCGTGTTTTCCCTGTTTTGCAGGACTCAGACCAGCACCAACCTGTGCTGGAGAGACCCATATAATTCCTTATGTGATTCAATAACACCCCATGGTCAACTGTGTCAAACACTGACAAGAGATCCAAGAGAATTAAGATAGAACATAGTCCTTGATCTCTTGCCACGAGGAGATCATGAATTATCCTGATGAGTGCAGCCTCTGTGCTATGAGACCGAAAACCCAACTGGAGAAGTTCATAGATGTTATATTACTCCAGATTATCCTTGAGCTGCCCCAGAACCACCTTCTCAGTACCGTCCCCAAAAAGGAAGATTGAAGATGGGCCTGTAATTCAATATGTCATTGGGGTCCAAGGGTGACTTTTTTAGAAGGGGTCTAACTACTGTCTTTTTCAAGCTGGATGCAAAAACACCTTCTCTCAAGAAACACCTGACAATCTCAGTGATGACTGGATCCAGGGATTCCCAGAAGCCAAAATGCAGACAGGTAGGCACCAAATTCAGCATACAGCAAGTAGGATGCAAAGCCAAAATCACCCGGAGCACCTCTTCCTCAACAACCAGTCAAACTAATCCCAGGTAGGCAGATCTACGTTTATCATAGGCTGACCACCACTGACCCATGACAGACCACTTGAAGAAATACCTGAATAACTGAATAGTGGACACCTAATCAGAGAAAAATTTGCCAAACTCCTCACACTGTTCTGCTGAAAGAACTTGAACAGATTACAGACAGGAGGGATTAATCAGCCTGTCCATTGTGCAAAAGAGCTGAGATGGCCGTTTTTTCCCTGCAGCAACCATCCTTAACAGGAACTCTGTCTTTGTCAGGGCAATTGCCTGTTGACACTCACTATAGTGAGTCTTCAGTGCCAACCTGTCTCCATCAGACCAAGACCTTCTCCAAGAACACTCAAACGTTCATCGCTTTGTCTTCAATGGATGCAGCCCATGACAGTACCATGGTGAGCTGCACCAGGATGTCAAGGGATGAATGTGGTAGGGTGCTAGGGAGTCTACAAGAGCTAGAAGAACTGTATTATAGCATTCCATGGCATTCTCAGCTCCCTGCAACAAGCAAGCATCATACCCAGAACAACGGTACTGGATCATCTCGGGGGGAGGGTGTTACTCTGTTTAACACCATGTCATAAGCAGCTGCATAGACAGGGAGTCCATAATTTACTGTATAAGTGACAAAATGGAGCTGGCTACGGTAAGGCATCTATCATCCCCAGTGAGATTATTCCTGTTTGGGTACAAGGCACCCAGTCTTCTGTTAACTATGGCCACTAGATTGTCAACATGGGGTGCAAAAGATAAGGTGTCATCCAGAGTTAAAGATCTCCACTTGTTCAAGGTTATGTCCCTTACCATTTCTGATGACAAAGGGCGGAAGAGCATAGTCTTTGTTTTTGTAACTGAGGACCAATGTGTTGTTGGAGAACCAGCTTGCAAGTGACCTAAAGTTAGAGAGTGACCATAATGCTGTCAAGTTCAAGGTTTCTGGAATAGATGACTGCATCATCAGCATAGAAGAGTACACTGGCTGTCTGACAAGCACTGGGCATTCGATTTATGAAGAGGCCAAATAGGAGTGTGCCCAAGATGGAATCCTGGGGAACACCAACAGATGCTCTCCTAATGTCAGACAAAGATTTGTCAATCATCACTGGCTGGGAGCAATTGGTGAGATACCTGTGGAACCAATCAGTTGTGTTCTGTGACATATCCAGGCCAAGAAGTTTGCTCAGTAGGAGCTTATGGTTGATCAGGTTGAAGGCTTTGGTAAGGTAAATACATATATATAGCTCTGACTAGATCACCATTGTCAAGGGCCTCATGCACATAGTCACCATGATCCGACCAAAAATCTAGATTAACCTTGTCCACACTAATGTGAAGACCCAATGAAAACATCTGGTCCAAAGTGTGACCATGATGATGTGTACCAGAGGCAACTGCCTGTGTTAGTCTCAGTGAAGACATCAACTGGAGAAACTATGCCTACCATAGCTCTTGAATACTGAATTGCCTTCCTGAGCAACGTGGGTACATTCCACTCATTCTCTGCCTTTTCTCTTTTAAGTCCTTGCCCAGTCACAAGGCTGGAAAATGCAAAGTAGAGGGGGTTCTTTGGCAGTTCCTAGGTTCTGCAATAAACCTTGTCCTTGATTTTAGTTCTGCTTCTGTGCTGCTGCTCAGTGTTTTCAAAGCACTCTGTACCACAGTGAACACACCAAATGGCATTCTTCACTTCTTTATATTTGCCGCTCAGCACCACTTTCTCTTTACACCCCAACTTGATTTCTGCCACCTATGAAACACATGAAATACTCTTCCCTACTTGCTCAATATACTTCCCCTATCTCGGACACCCCCAACAACATGCCACTATGGTCCATATACACTTGCTCAGCAATTTCTCTTTCCCCCACTCCACACTATATGTCCCACCCCAAAATGCTGCCATCCCCTCTCTCTAATTCACATTACCTGCTGTTTGACACTTGCTCTCTCCCCTCCCATTCTAAGATCTTTGCCCTCTCCAATGTCCTCCTATTCCCACATTAATTGGCGAACCTATTTTCAAGTATGGGACCCCCTGAGGGCAGGGACATGCAATGACATCCAGCATCCGCCTTGTCCCCCCCAAGGATATGGTGCCAGTCATGGGGGTACCCCCAGCCTCTGCCAGGGGTCCATGGAGTGCCGTACACTCTACCCCCTCCCTCCTGGAGAAGGAGAGCAGTGCCCAGGATGCTCGATCCTTCTCCCCCCAGCCAGCCCTCCAACTCCCAGGTCCATTCACAAATCCAGGTCGTCGGCATCACAAGTGGAAATTCAACCACTGTGCCGGAGGGCCTGCCTCCTTCTCTGTCTTTCTTCTCTTTTCTCTTTGAAGTCCTTGCCCACTCTGGCTTTCCCTCTTGTCCACTCACATCCCTTACTAGATGGCATGCAGTCCAAGAATCCAACTCAGCGGTGGCTGCTGTCACTCTTCTTTCAATTTAGGGCTGATACCATATGATAACCCTCTCTTGGCATCTGGCAGAGACTAGGGGTGTGCAGATGTACCCTCCATGTCTAGAGTAGGTAGTAACTTCTCACTAGAGGCATTCCCTTTTCAATCAAATACACTGGGTCTCTAGCTTACAGTTATTTTCCTCTCCAGTCACTCCTTGGTGATCTTAGCTTGATGCCCTTCTGTCATGCCAGAAATAACTCACTCTAAAGACTGAGGTGAACTGGATGCCCTCTATTAGGTACATAGAAACCACAGAAGGAACTCCCATTCTAAACAACTGACAACTTTATCAGAAACAATTATGCTTGGTGGATCATTTCTACTAAAGGCAGACCTTATAAGAAACTGTAAATGAGGAATACAATTACCCTGGAGTTCAGTGGATGAGAGGCATTTTAATTATTTTTTTTTCTAATTAATGACAATTGCATATAAAGTAAATGGGATTTCATGGAGCTGTTCAGGCAGGCTACTGTTATGTTGTTCTTTTTCATTATTACGTAATGAATTTTTTTTATCCTACTGTTGCTCTCTCTCTCTTCTGTTTCCGTTTGGATGAATGGATGTATTTGTGTTTACCATTGAAAACTGAATAAAGTTTTATTGAAAAAAAAAGAACTAACTCTGCTACTTGATGGATTGTTGTCTTGTTAATGAACATTTTTACAAATACTCATATGGGAACATTGCCCTAAAAATCGCTCTCCTTGTCAACACTGCAAGACAGGCTCAATTCTGACCCCACACATCAGCCAAAACCTTAAGACTTCTTAAAGTAGGTTTTACCCATTACACATCTCTTTCAGGAGCCCAATGACTCATCTTAGTCCTTGCAATCCACAAGTGGGTTAGGTTTTACTTTGGAACACAGCCTTTCCTATGCTGCCATCTGAATTTACCAGAGTTCCCACCTTGCTGTATGCTTTGGGTTCACTCATTTCTCATATAGAAACATAGACAATGATGGCAGAAAAAGACCAAAGGTCTATTTAATTTGCACAGAGTTCCCTATCTGCCCCAGGATCTATTGTCCATATGGAGTTTCTTCCTTCCCTGTCCACCCCCCTGCTCCCCTCCCTACTGCTATCGACCTGAGCAACCACTAAACCCTTCACTCTGTCCCAGCCTTGCTTGAAACCATTTATGGTGTTGGCACCCACCACCTCTGCTGGGAGACTGTTCCATGGCTCCACTACCTTTTCTGTAAAGTAAAACTTCTTCACATCCCTCTTAAACATTCCCCCCACAAGTTTTCACTCATTACCTCGGGTTCTTGACTCTGTACTCCTGCTGAATACTGTAGTTCCCCACAGTTCACCTTTATTCCCTTCAGGAACTTGATGGTCTCTGTCATATCCCTCCTCTCTCATCTGGTCTTCAGTGAGTACAAGTTCAGTGCCCTGAGCCGATCTTTGTAAGATCTGTCCTGCTGACTCTGAATCACCTTGGTCACCCTGTGTTGCACCATCTCCAGCCTGTCCCTCTCCTTCCTTAGGTGAGGACTCTTGAACTGAATACAGTATCCCAGGTGTAGCCTCATCAGTGACTTATATTGAGGTACAGTAGTAATACCTACTTTTTCCTGCTGTTGGTACCCCTTTCGATATACCCAGCACCCTATTAGCCTTCTCATAGACCTTGTTACATGGACTTGATTGTTTGAGGGAGTTACCACTGATGACGCCCAGGTCTCTATCATCTGTTGTAGATTGTAGTGCTTTGTTTAACCCCTTCCATCCAGTACTCTGTTCTGCCCCCCCAGGTGCATAATTGTCCATTCTGTGGCATTGAATTTCAACTGCTAAATCTTAGACCTTTGTAGATCCCTCTGCACTTCCTCCCTTCATCACTATCTAACTTATCACAGAGCTTCATGCCATCTGCAAAGAGACACAGCTTACCCCAGATGCCCTCTCCAGCATTGCTGATGAACGTCTTGAGGAGGACAGAACCAAGTACTGATCCCTGTACCACCCTACTCAGACCAAGTACAGATCCCTGCAGCACACCACTCATGACCTCCCTCTCTTTCAATTTGACCTTGTTTAACACCACCCTCTGCAGTCTCTCCTTCAATCAGTTTCCTACCCATCTAACTATGTCCCTAACGACACCCAGGTCCTCCAGATTCTTCGTCGATCTTTTTTTCCCGATATTCTATTTATGCTCCTTCTTGATGACTTGATCTCTCCTTTTATTGCCCCCCAGCCCTGTCCCCCAACGTCCACCAGTTTACTTACATCCTGGCTTGGAAGTGTCTAGCTGGCCAGGCACAGAGCCTGCGGGACAGCGATATGCTCCTGTTGGTTGCCACTGTTTTTCCTGGTTTTCTGCCCTCCCCACTACTGGGGCACGACATGTCTGTGGTGTACATGGAGGTGTACACACACTGTGGAGTCCCACAGCACCCTCCCTCACTGGTGTTCCTGACCCGCTCTGTCCTCAGAGTCCACCTGGGGACAATCATTTGGCTGGACAGCCAGGTAACCCTCCCCAGGAGAGGAGAGCTGTCCTCCAGATGCTCAATCCACTCCTTCCCCGGCCGACCCCCAGTGACCCACTTGCACCACGAACACAGGTTGCCAGCATGGCAGGAGGTAAGACATTGATGCTTCAGCCCTCCATGCCACTGGGCCAGCTCTTCAGTGATCTTCTGTGTGGCACTGAGTCAAAAGCCTTGCTGAAATTGAAGCTGAGTAAATCCATAGCGTGGCACTTATCTACTACTTTTGTTACCCAGTCAAAGAAAATTATCAGGTTGGTCTGATAAGACCTCCCTGCCATGAACCATGCTATTTACTGTCCTGGAGACTGTTGCTCTTTAGGTAGTCCATAAAGTCCTCTCTGATCAGTGACTCCATCAGTTTACCCACTATGGAGGGGAGGCTGACAGGTCTATAATTTCCCAGTTGCACCTTGTCCTCCCCCTTTGTGTAGCAGGACTATGTCATTTGTCCTCCAGTCAGAACTACCCCTGTCTGAATTGAGCTACTGAATAGTCCTACTGGGGGATCAGCCAGTTCTGTAGTCAATTCCTTGAGCAGCCTTTATTTATTTATTTAAAGATTGGTAACTGGGAGAGGCACACTGAGCTGAGGCTCATTTCAAGGTGCGACCCAGGGGGAGGGGGGAGAGGAGGTACAAGTACGGAGCAGTAATATAGAGTTTTGATTCATAAGTGCAAAAATACAGGAAGGTAACAGGTTATACAGGGGTACAGACAGGCATAAAAATGTGTACATGCCATAGAGTATAACAATGACACATAAGCAATATGGCAGCAGAAGGTTACTAGCAGTTACTGAGAAAGAGCAGAGGCCCTTGCACACTGGGATACAGGTGACCAGGGATGGATAGGCAAGGTACTACCTAGAGGTTAGTCGGGTTGTGGGCATGAGCAAGGTGTAGGAGGGGAAAGGTATAGGGATGGGCAGACCCAAAAAGGTCCTGACCCTTATTATCAGGATCAGGATCCAGGCCAAAGTCCTGATAAGTTCTGAGTAGTTCTGATTCAAATCAGAACCTTTTGTAAAATGTGATGAAAACTGCAAATCTGCTGTATAATTGCGTAAAATGACACTGAGATCTGTGACACATGCATAGAATTATAATCAGCCTTTCAGGATATGAAAACTGTGAGTTTATATCACTGATGTGCTGGTCAATTGAATATGGCAGTCATGCAGTTGACCTCTGTCTGTTTTCTGTCTCAGAGTCAGTAGTACTAGTGTTGCAACTGTAAACTGACCTGTCTGGCCTCAGAAGAGGAATCCCATTTCCATTTAGTAGTATACACTATACAATGGACGTATCATAGAAACACAGAAACATAGAATTTGACGACAGATAAGGACCGCTTGGCCCACCCAGTCTGCCCATTTCCCTACCTATTGGATAAGCTGCAGATTTTAGTTGACCAACCACCTACTTCCTCCTAAAGGATATCAGTTTGTTATTGTTGCACTAGTTCCTTCTCTGCTCCACTGAGAGTCATGCAGTTGTTTTCTATGGCATGGGGTCTTCTCCACCCACCCACCCAAATTGATGACACATTTAGCTGACCCCTACCCAAACAAATAACTGCATGTCCTTAGGAGTCCAGAAACCTACATTCAGGCAATCCAAAAATGTAAAAATTAGACAAGTCCATTAGTACATGCTGAAAAAGGTGAGCCATTATGTTCAGGAAATCCAAACATTAGGGCATTCTGAAAACATTGTGCCATCAGTCTCAACTTCAGGCAGTCCAAAAATAACATAAGTCCATTAGGACATGCTGCAAAAAGTGTGCCATCAGGTTCAGGCAATCCAAAAATTAGCCAAGTATGTGAGGAAGACATGCTCAAAACATTGTGCCATCTATCTCAACTTCAGGCAGTCCAAAGATTAGACAAGTCCATTATTAGGACATGCTTCAAAAAGTGTGCCATCAGGTTCAGACAATCCAAAAATTACAAAAGTCCATAAGGACATGTTACAACAAGTGTGCCATCAGGTTCAAGCAGTCCAAAAATTACACAAGTCCATTAGGACATGCTGCGAAGAGTGTGCCATCAGGTTTAGGCAGTCCAAAAATTACACAAGTCCATTAGGACATACTGTGAAAAGTGTGCCATCAGGTTTAGGCAGTCCAAAAATTACACAAGTCCATTAGGACATGTTACAACAAGTGTGCCATCAGGTTTAGACAATCCAAAAATTACAAAAGTCCATAAGGACATGTTACAACAAGTGTGCCATCAGGTTCAGGCAGTCCAAAAATTACACAAGTCCATAAGGACATGCTGCGAAAAGTGTACCATCAGGTTTAAGCAGTCCAGAAATTAACAAAGTCTCTTAGGACATGCTGAAAACATTGTGCCTTCAGGTACACAAATTGTGTAGGCCACATATGGGCTTACTCAAGTACTGATTTATTGTTCGAAAACGGTGATCCTTCTAGTCTTGAAAGTACTCATCTTTGAGGTCACTGCAAAATGTATTTGCTGCCTCCGGGTCATAGGTGTAACCAGTCAATGGAAGCTTTATTTTTAAGAATGTTAACTTCTCAACATTTTCTGGTAGTAGCCTAGATTGTGTATCTGTTACCCCATTTCCTGCACAGCTAAAGAGTTGTTCTGAAAATACACTGGTTGGGGGACAGACCATGTACTTCGAGGCTACCTGCACAAGTGCAGGCCATACAGGCTCCTTGCTTTGCCAGTATGTAATGGGATCTTCATTCCATTCTATACCTTTTTTTGCTAAATAGCAGTCAACCATGACCTGGGCAGAAGCAGTGAGATATGGAGCAGGAAGGGCTGATTTGTCAAGGATGACAGCATCCAAGTGACCCCAAAGATGACTGCTAGGTGTAGAATGAATGGCAGCAGGCCAGTAGCTGACTGTTTTGTAGCTTGACTGAGACGAGAGAGATGTAAAGGTGCAGGAGGAATGGATGAGGGGGCTGCATCTGTTGTCATGGTTTTTTCAAAAGCAAATCTATTTCTTGAATGATTTTCTCTCTGCAGTTTTGGAACACGTTTGAGTCATACTGTGTGAGGTGCTTCATCTTGTACCGTGGGTCTAGTACTGTTGCAATAATGTAATGTTCTGTCATGAGCATTTCACCGAGTTTCTCATCGTCTCTGACTTTTTTTTTGCATAAAAAGATTTTATTAAAAGACAACTGTAAAACAGTTCACATCCATATGTCAAAAATCATTCACATAATACTGTATTGTACACAGCATAGTTCTGGCAAAAGACAATTGCATCTTTCCATGTGAATAAAATAAGGGAGAAACATCCCTCCTATATTTAAAGCTCAGGCCTGTCTAGCCCACCCATTACCTTTTAACCAATCACAATCATGTTACCATACAACCTAACACCCTTACCCCTCCACCCCTTCCCATAGGGACATGCTCTTTACCGGACTTAAGTCTGCCAATAAGGGTGCCCATTCCCTTGCAAAGCCCTCCAGTCTGTCCTTAACCAATAATGTAAGTTGCTCCAGTGCCCAAATCCAAAGGACCATAGCCCACCATTGTGGCACCGAGGGAATCACATGGGAAACCAAGTATCTTGAATACAGTGTTGGGCCAAGATGAACAACACCCTCATCCATCGAGGTAGGGGTTCCCATTCTCCTTCCTCAGTTTCCTCCACTCCAAACAGGCACATGAGGGGGTCCAGCCATAAGACCCTCCCAGCCATTCTCCTCTCTTCCAAGGCCACCACCCTCCAAAATCTCTGTAAGACCCTGCACTCCCAAAAACAATGATAGTAGGTCCCCATCTCCTCCTCACACCGTCCACACTGTGGTGAGACAGCTTGGTGATATTTGTGTACTATTGTAGGAGGATGATAAAGCCTATGAAGAAATTTGTAAAAAGCTTCTTTAAACTTGTTGCAGATGAGAAGACCCATATGTAAAGACAGCACCCTGGCCCAGTTCTGATCCAATATCGGGCCCCCTAAATCTCTCTCCCAGAGACCCCTTACCCTGTGTGACTGATCAAGAAAACAACTCCTACATTCCTTAACTACTTTCCCAACAAAACCCTTCAGGTCTCCAGCTACTGACATAATTGAAGACTCAATTTTTAGCATTTCCTGCCTACCCACTCCTCCTCTATCCAATCCGGAAAAGTATGCTCTAACCTGAAAGTAACGGAACAAATGGCCCCCCTCCAACTCCAGAACCTGCTTCACTGTTATATAAGGGAGGATAGTCTCCCATTGACATAAATACCCCAAACTTCTAGCCCCCTTCTTTTGCCACCCCCCTCAGCCCAGGGTCTTCCCACCCCAGCAAGAAAAAGGGATTCCAGGCAGTGGGCACCAACAGAGTGTCCATCCCATCCACTCCTCACAACTTTTTAAACTTCTCCCAGCTTTCCAAAGTGACCAATGTCAGAGGGTTTTTTCCCATCTTGGGCCCTATACATCTGAAGGCCCCTTTTCTCCAAATACGCCAAAAGCCTAGCAGGGCAGCCCCATTGTTCCAAGTCTACCCAACTTGCCACCTTGGGAGTGTGCACCCAATCCCCTATATACCTTTGCTGTACCGCTAAAAAGTAATGCCCCAAATCCGGGAAATTGAGGCCCCCTCTCCCTGACTAATTTGAGCCTCTGCAAACTGACCCTTGCTCATTTCCCATTCCAAATAAACGTAGAGAAGGCACCCTCCAGCTTTTTAATATCCCTCCTTGTTAACCCCATGTGAAGCATCTGCATTACATACAGAAGTCAGGGTAAAATATTCATCTTAATTAGGTTGATTCGCCCTAACCAAGAAATCAGCAGGGACGCCCAATGCTTCAGATCCGCCACAATATTTTTAACCATTGGTATATAGTTCAGGTCATAGAGGGTCCCGAGGGACCTTCCGACCCTAATTCCCAGATATGTAAAATGCTTATGCACCCATTTAAACCCCTACGTTTGGTCCAACCCACTTCCCCTTGGAAGCCGCATCAATTTGGATTTGTCCAAATTAAGCTTATAGCCTGAGAATTTAGTGAATCTTTCCACCATATCTAACAATATTGGCATGGACCTTCCTGGTTCTGCAACAAAAAGCAATATATCGTTAACATACAACGTAATCTTATACTGCTCCCCTGAAACCCCACTGATCCCCTTAATATCCTTATGTTGCTGAATTGTGGCAGCAAGCGGCTCCACCACTAGGGCATACAACAGTGGGGATAGGGGACACCCCTGTCTCATACCCCTACCCAACCTAAGTCTTTCTGATAAGGTACCATTCACCAACACTTTAGCCTGAGGGGAGCTATACATTGCCCTGATCTACCCCACCAAAGATTCACCTAGACCAAACCGGGACAGGATCTCAAAAAGATAACTCCACTCCACTCTATCAAAGGTCTTTTTAGCATCCATTGATAGTATACATGTATCCTCCCTCCCCTTATTCGCACTCCAAACAACATTCAGGAGACAACGCACATTATGATAAGAGAGGCGGCCCCTGATGAACCCGGTTTGATCTGGGTGAACCAACTCCGGCAGTAACACCACCAGCTGGGCAGCCAAGACCTTCACCAAAATCTTCAGGTCACAATTCAGTAAAGAAATTGGCCTTTAAGATGCACACTCCATCACCTCTTTACCAGTCTTAGGGATTAGACATATGACAGCATCTGAGAAGGTGCCTGGGAGTTCCAGACGCTCTCCCTCCTTCTGCTGGAAAGTATCACAAAGTGGGACCACCAACTGACTCCCCAGGGTCTTATAGTACTCAGTGGGAAACCCGTCCGGTACACTAGCCTTCCCCCTCTTTAATCTTTGTATTGCAGTAACCACCTCAGCCTTCATAACAGGTTTATTCAGTGCCTTGGCCTGTTCCTTTGTCACTTGTGGTAACTCCAGATTCCTTATAAACTCCTTCAACTGACCCTCTTCCACACCCCCTTCAACTGTATACAAGGTTTTAAAAAATTCACTGAAACATTTCCGGATCTGTGGCTCCTGCCTATGGAGGTTACTTCTCCCCTATCCTTATAGCGGTGATATGAGTTGGGCACCGACCTCTCTTCATCAACCGAACCATCAACGGGCCAGGCTTATTGCCCCACTCAAAAACTTGTTTTTAACAGAATATCCAGGCCTTCCTGGCTTCTCCATGGAAAAGGGCATTCAAAGCCTCCCTAGTAGCCGTTAAGGCCACCCTCGCTTCCCCCTCCTCACCCCCTGCCACCCATCTCTCCAATTCCCTCAGTTGCTTCTCTAATGCAACCCATCTCTCCTGCCTTTGTTTCTTAACCCTGCTAACATATCGAATAATCATACCTCTCATGTAGGCTTTTCCTGCATCCCATAGTGTGGCCTTGAAAGTAACTGACCCCACATTAGCTCGCATATACTCCTCCCACTACTCCTTCAAATATTCTCCGAATTTTTTGTCCCCTAACAGGTACGTCGGAAATTTTCAGGGAGGTGAGCCCTTCCTCTGTATCCACATCTTGAGGGTGAGAATCACCATTGCATGGTCGGAAATGTAGATGGGGCTATGTTTAACATCTAGCACTCTCTTATACCATTCCTTCAGTCGGAACACATAGTCTATGTGAGACCAAGTGCCATGTGGGTTAGAATAGAAGGTATATTCCTTGGCCCCGGGTTCACTTCTCTCCACCCATCAATCATTCCCAACTCCACCATGCCAATTCTCCACTGCTGAATTGCTTCGCTCTGTCTGCCCCAGCCCAAGGAATGATCCAGCACAGGGTCCATAGTGCAGTTTAAATCTCCCCCCAGTACTAGGCCCAGGAATGGTTCTTTTACCAACAGAGAATGTAGCATACTATAGATGGCTGGTTTGAAAACTGCCGGAGTGTACACACTGCCAAATGTAACTCTTTCACCCCATAGCTCCCCCACCACAAAAACATATCGCCCCCTCCCGCATCCTTCACCACCCTCTACATCTGGAAGGGTAAGCTTTTATGCAGGAGGACAGCGACTCCACGCTTATGGGACTTAAATGATGCTGAGTAACATTTCCCGACCCACCCGCTTGACAATTTGGCATGTTCCTAGTCAGTAAGGTGGGTCTCCTGTAACAGAGCCACTTGCACCCCCTGCCTCCTTAACGTAGTGAGAAGGCCAGTACGTTTTACTGGAGTCGCTATCCCCCGTACATTCCATGTACATATATTCAAATCCTGTACTTTAGCCATTATAAACAGCTGTAAGGTCCCTTTGCCCCCCCATATATCTGAAGAAGACCAATGAAGTACATCTGTCGCTCTTTACATCTCCTGACCCTGCTTCCAATCAGCCTGAGCCTATAACATGTATGGATGTGAACACATGAGTGTGCATAACATTGCACAATAATATAAACAGATAAATAGAAACTACAAACTGTAATGACATAGAAAACCTTAAATCCTAACTTATTCTTCCCCTGCCTCCCCCAATAATTGATCATCAGTTATCCTTCCCTTTCCCCCAGACTCCCCAACTTGAGCAACCACCTCCTATCGGCTAGCTATCCACCCCCCCATCATCCAACCACATGTATTTCCACAAGCTTTACCCCACTTTTCACTTACCTCCCCCTGCCCACACATTCTGAGGACACTAACTGCCAAATATGCAAGAGTGTCCAAGTACCCTATAAGTTTGACCGTGTTCCTCTTTGCCCCCCCCCACCTCTCCCAGCCAGAATACAAAGAACTTCTTGTTCCCTTCTCTCCCTGTTTAATCTCCAGTGCCCGAAGTGGCCAGCTAAACCCTGGTGCCCCCCCGAATTCTCTATCCAGGCAGGGCCTATGATTTTCCCTTTCTTTGCAGGCCAGCATCCTACCCTCTGAAATAATGTCCCAAAGTGTCAGCAGCCATTCTATATGAATCCTATCATTAAGGCATCCCACTCCCCCCACAGACGGGGATTCACGGCATCAGCACATAGCCTGTCCCGCCCTATGCCCACACATTATATTCCCCCCATTCCCCAGGAGTTCGAACAACTGTAGGAAAAGAGCCTAACAGATATAAACAGCAGTAATAACCCACCCCCACCACCACGCTGGGGGAGTTACAGTTGTGACTTCTTCTTTTCTTCTCTGCACCTCCATTTAAGGAGTGTGGGCTGAATGAGTCCATTTAAGTACTCCTGCATCCCAGGGAAAATGCCCCCACAGAGGTCTACACTGCTAAGAACTCCAACATTCCTTCAATAAGTCCCCCAGAGGCATAGCCCAGAGAAAAGAAGGAGAAACTCTTCAAATCCTCTATCAGTCCCAAGCACTCCACGTGGCAACAGTGAGTGAATGCAACGGGCATCCTCCTCGAAACCAGGCCCCACGGTGCTAATTCCAGTTGAGCTCCTTCCCCTGCACCTCCCCTCAGGGAGCGCGGGCACACATCAAGGCAGTACAATCACAGTTACTCACCCCTTCAGTTTTAACAGGGCACCAGGCAGCAGCATACAATATGTTCAGTCCCTCACACTAGCAACAGAATCAGCAATATGTTCCCCAAACTTCTTGGATCCCCAAAGGCTCTGAGTAGCACAAGTGGTGAGCGTACCATGTCTATCAGGGAGACACTTGCTCAGCTGTTTTCTTTCTGAGCTCCTCCATGAAGATTTCCGCCTTCTTCACCTCCCAGAAAGAAAATACTGCACCCTCATGCTTAATTTTAAGGGTTGCAGGATAAATCATGAAATTCTCCACGTTCATGACCCGCAGGCTTGCCATCACATCATTAAACACTTTACGCTTTTTTAACAGTCTAGCTGAATAATCCTGGGAAATAAACAGCTTGTGTCCCTCATACAGAATCAGACCTTTTTCCCTATATGCCCACAGTACCCTCTTTTGATTGCTATAGTAGTGGAACCGCATAATGAGCTGTTGAGGTGGTTGGCCTGCTGGTGGCCTGGGCATAACTGTCTGGTGAGCCTCTCCATCGTGAGCCAGCCTTCTTTAGCTCTACCCCAACAAAGTAGGCAAAGTCACTGCACAAAACTCCAGTGCATTCCCACCTTCTTTCCCTTTGGGTAGTCCCCTTAATTGAAGGTTTAGCCTCCTATGGTAATTTTCCTGGTAATCGGCTGCCTCCTTCATATCTTCCAGTCCTCTCTGCAATGCCAGGATTTTCTCTGGGGCACCCTGCATTTCATCCTCCAGCCTGGAAATTCTCTCCTCCACTTCAGTTAAACAAAGTGCCTGGGCAGACTGCTGGGTAAGGACTTCTTGGATTTTATCATCTATCTGAGATTCCAGTTTGCACAATCTTGGTTTGAGGGCTGCCATGAGCGTGGTTATTTCCGCTGCTGAGAGCAAAATCAGGCTCTGGCTTTCGCTCTGCCCCCCCCCGGCTGCACCTTTCTTGCCCATCTTGGCTGCCGTTTGCTGACTTTTGCTGGAGCCCGAAGTTAAATACTCATCCATTACATGTTCACCACTCAGTCCTGTTACTTTTAAACCGAAATACGAGCGAAGTAATACTTTTATTTGACTTTAATTCCCCAACAGAGAGGAGCGAGGCGGGAACACGTCTTAACCGTTTACCAGCTCATAAGCACCCCCCAATCTCTGACTTTTTTAATCATTCTATGTACTATGTCTTTTTTTATTCTGGGTAGCAAGTCTGTTTCAGTTGCACTAGACTCTCCCATCTGAAACTGGCTTCTTGTACCTTTCAACTCATCCCTGATTGTATTCAGCTGAAATCTAAGAATCTTGATCGATGGGATTATTTGGCTGAGTGTGGCACTGTTAGAACTCACTTCCCTAGTAATTTCCTCAAAGGGTTGTAGTATCTTGATGAGAAGTTCTAAAACAGCCCACTGCTGAGGATTAATGTACACATCAGCATCCCCCATGCTGTTCTCTAGTGTATACTGTCTTACAGCCTTTTTTTGCTCCAGCAATCATTGGAACATGTAAAAGCTCCCATCAGACAATGTTTTCTTTATGTTTGAACCATTGTCAGCCACAACAAAACCTACAGAAAGCCCTTGTGATGTAAGCCAGTACTGTATCTCTCTATTGAGCTCACGCAGGTTGTTGGAAGCTGTGTGATCCTGCATGATATACTGGATGTGACGGAAAGCCATTTTCTGAATGGAATTGTCAGTGTCACTACAGGAGTAAACGATACCCAATGAGCAGTCAGTGACATAAATGGTTCTGGCTGGCAGCTTGTCCATATGTCAGTAGTCAGATGGACAACCCCAGTAACTGTATTTTCAAAGCATTTTTCAGTTTAGCACTTACTAAATCATGCCTCTGCAGTATTGCAACAGTCGAGAAATATTTCCTGGATGGAATATTGTATCATGGTGACAGGTGATTCAAAAGCCTTTTGAACCCTACATGCTCCACAGTTTGGTAAAGCTGTAAGTCGGCACTGGGTCCGGTGAGCGCCAACAAGAATAGTGTTGGTTAGGTGCACGTGGATAAAGAGGTGCTGATTTTTCTTTTGGCGGGGGCTCCCCCTACTAATGGATTCTCACTCCGAGGGGGAGCGGATCCTGGGAAAAGTTAAGAATCATGGGGCCGTGGAATACTGTTTCCACAGCCCCACGTAAACTATTCCAAGTCCTTTGTGCATAGAAAAAGATTGGGAGACCAGGATTAGAACTATGGTCTCCATTGCCACTGGCCAAGCTGCTCCATGCCCCAGCCCTCCATGTCATGGGAGCAGCTCAGCCAGCCTTCTGTTTCTTCCCACCCTTGTCCTTGTACAGGACCATGGATAGCGACCAGAGGAGCACTTACAGCAAGCACTATAAAACCCCACTCGCTGTCCGTGTGAGCGTTTACCAGATATGGCGCTATTCTGGTAGCACTCACTCAGGGCTGCAGCTATGAATTTTGAGGCCCAAGACAAGTCAATAGAAATGGGCCTCCGTTTCCCAAACCAGCTAATGCCAAGGGTAATGCCAGCTCCTCAGGCGGGCCCCTCCTGAGCTCGGGGCCCCGGACAACTTCCCCACTTCCCCCCCATTACTGCGGCCCTGCGCTCACTTGACGGGGTACCCTGTAAGTCCAGTGCTATCATTTCTGAAATTAGTTTTGTTATAGCAATTGCCTCAAGATGAGTATGCTGGTACCTGGCTTTACGTTCAATTGTTTCTGAAACTGTGAGCTGTCTTCTAGCAGTTGAAGTTTTCAGATGGCCAACATTAGGAGTGCTGGATGATGATAAGGGCAAAAGGGGACTGTTTGTAGTTCTTATTCTAGAAGAGACTGAGAAAGAGTTGACAGTACAACTGAAGCAGCGGGGCTGTTGCTATCACTTGATACAACAGGTGCAGGTGTAGTCTGACTTAATTCTGCCTGCATGTTGTTGTCTTCTTTCTCTCTGACCAAAACATTACGCCTGATATGTAATGGGTGACATTTCTTTAAATGTCTTTTAAATGCTGAGGTATACAAAGCAAATTTTTTGCTCCCTCTTCTGATGGTCTTTTTACATATAGGGCAAACTGCGTGTAACTCATTATTGGCAGCCAGAGAAAAGTAAGACCTTGCTCTAAGGAAAATTATTATTATCTGGCTAGCTGCAAAGTGGATAGATATATGTATTCATTACTTGAGGCTAGCAAGATGCTAATAATAACCTTTTTTGTTTTATTATCAGGCATACTACTGTACTGTCCTCCTTCGTCACTTCCACTGTGCTGTTCTTTCCCAACGCTGGGACACTGCTCATTACGCTGCCCATCACGGTCTTTTTCTGTTCCACCATTATCATCATCCAACAGCTCCTCCAGGCCACTAACAGAACCTCAATCTGAATGCACTGTCCCCTCATCTGGTTTCTCCTGCACCTGCACCACACTGTTTGTGCCCAAACTGCCCATCTCATCCAAGTCCAAACCATCACATTCCTCCTGCGTCTGTGCAACTGCCCCCTCTACCTCATTCTGGCTTTCCTTTTGATTCTGCTTCTCTCCCTCCTTGTCTGCATCCTCTATTTCATAATCATTACTCTCATCAGAGCTACATTTCTCCCCGGTTCATATAAATCTGTACTGGTACTACAGTACACATACGTACCATATCTTGGCTTGCCACTCCTTGTGGTGCTGACTACCCCTTTAGTTTTAATTAAGGTAGTTTTGGCCTTTCCTGTCTGTTTGGACATCTTTGTGGAAGAACCACTGCTGCTACCGGATGAAGTCTCAGCAACTGGTCTTTTACCAGTCAGACTGTGCAGTGTTGTTTGTGCCATACGTTTCCCCATAACTTTCCCCATTTTGGCCTCCGCCTCGCCCTGTCTGGTGCATATTTCCAGTTTTTTTTTATTGCACACAGAAAATGCTTTTCCAGTTTGTGTTTTCTTTTTATTTAGTCCTCTAAGTTGTTTCCAGGTTCCTCAGCCCACTAGTATAGGCTCAGCCTCACAGCCAGTGTCCCCCTTCCACCACAGTAGCTAGGTTTATTTTTTTTAAATGGCACAGAAAAATGTTTTTTCCTGCAGATATTTTCTTTTTATTTAGTTTTCTCAGTTGTTCCCAAGTTCCTCTGCCCACTCAGCACAGGCTCGGTCTCACAGCCACGCCCCCCCCCCCTTCAGGTCCATTGCCAGAGCTTTTGCAAGGGGGGTTATTTTCTTGAAGTCTGTGACATTTCAAAAAAGCTGGGGGTCTGGGGGGAGACGCTAGGCCTCCAGAAGCCCTGGGGTAAAAGATGGTCTGTGGTACATTTTGAGGCTTATTTTGAAGCTGAATAACTCATATCTGAGCTCTCTTCATCCCCTTGCTCTAAGGAAAATTATTATTATCTGGCTAGCTGCAGAGTGAATAGATATATGTATTGATTACTTGAGGCTAGCAAGATGCTAATAATAACTGTGGAGTATGCGGCTGTGGTAGGCTGGGTATTGTACTTACCTCAGGTAGTACAATACCCAGCCTACCACAGCTGTTCCTTGCTGCTTTACCTGTTGGCTTGTAGGCCAATGATCTGGGGGCTGCTAGGTTCCCAGAAGCCCTGGTGTATAGATGCTCTGTGGTGCATTTTTGTGGCTTATTTTGCAGCTAGATAACTTATCTCTGAGTTCTCTTCCACCCCTACTTATTCTAAGGAAAATTATTACTATCCAGCTGGCTGCAGCTTGAAAAAAAAAAAAAAAAAAAAATATATATATATATATATATATATATACACACACACACACACGCACACACACGTATTCAGTACCTGAGGCCAGCAAGATGCTGATAATGTACTGTAGCTGAGGCACAGTCTGCAGCTGTGGTTGGCTGAGTATTGCACTAAATACTAACTTGTTGCTGTGCTTGCTTGTTGCAAGCTGGTGGTAAGCCCTGGGGTACTAGATATTCTGTGGTACATTTTGTGGCTTATTTTGAAGCTAAATAACTCATCAGTCTGAGCTCTCTTCCACCCCTTGCTCCAAGGAAAATTATTGTCCAACTGGCTTCAGGTTGAAAAAAAAAAATATATATTTATATATATATATATATATACACACATATATATTTATTCAATACATAAGGCTAGCAAGATGATGATAATGTACTGTACCTGAGGCATAGTACTGTTCTCTACTGCCCCACCCCTAATGCTTACCCCTATTTCCTTTAACACATGGTGCACAACCTTCCTAGCCCTAATAGCCATCAAAGATTATGCACAATAATTTTTAAATGTGAACAGTTAGCACTACGAGCCCCATACCCAAGTGTGGCGCTGGTCCAGATTCACACACTGTGTGTAAAAACATTTTTTTTGTTTGTTTGTTTTTTTACAGTTTACTGCAGCATGGAAGACTGTATCAGGCTAACTCTGTTGCCGTCCCAAGCTGTCATTTGCTGTAACCAGAGTCAGATGCATCAGACAGATCAGGGCTGCAGCAGTGTGAGATTCAGCAGCTTGCAGACTAGTCCATGCTAGACATTTAAAGCTCAGATAGATATCTGTCAGTCCTGCTGTTCTCCCAGGGCTAATTAGTCCTCTGTGACTGTATAAAAGATCTGCGCTTATAAAAGCTCCAACATATGCTGCAGGTTACTGAATCTTCTGCTGCAGCAGCTCTGAATCATAAGGTGGCAGATTCTAAGTTTCAATGGCTAGAGCTTGGAAGGCAATATAATTAGCCTGATACATTCTACTGTACTGCAGTAAACAGCAAGCAAAAAAATGTTCTTGCACACAAAGTGCAAACTAGTACCAGAAGCTCCTACACACAGGTGTAGGGCTCTTAGTGCTGACCATTTCCCCTTTTAAGCAGCCTGTGCTCATCATGACACCTGAGTAACAATTCCCTATCAAAAAATGTGTATTTTTTTCTCCGGCCTTTGACTATTTATATTTTTTTCCACACAATGTTGCAGTGTTTTGGGATAATTTTAAATCAGCAGTACTAGTTAGACACAACCACTTTTTCTTGGCCCATTTAACCCTTAGACTGCTGACAGAACTAAAACATAAAATTCCCTGATCACACAAATGATGTTCAGCCTAGGTACTCACATCATGACGCCCCTTCACTGCCTCAAAGCTCCCTCTGCCCACAACGTAACAAATATACATTCTTCTGGTGCACAATATGACATAGCTTTCAATCAAGCAATCATTCAAAACAATTATGAAAATGAGCAACACCATTGAACAATAGCTAAATTACAACTGGGTCCATTAAAACAGAAGGAAAACATTACATAGAAGAAAAATACTACATTAATACAAGTGAAAGAAAAAGAAATAAAATAAAGGCTGCGACTACTGTCCAAGCAGATTCGGTTGTAGCTTCAGTAGCATAGACGGTACTCTCCCAGCAGATGGTGGGACACCTCCCTTCACCAAACGTACTAGTGTCTCAGCAGATGCTGGCCAAGTTCTGTTATCACAGGCATTACTGTCCCAGTAAATCTGCATCTGCTGGGACATTTTACCAACCACAAACACTACTGTCCCAGCAAATACTGTGACACTTCCCTTCACCAAAGGCACTAGTGTCCAAGCATGTGCTGGCAGAGTTCCGTTATTGTAGGCACTACTGCCCCTGAAGATACAAATTTGCTGGGATACTTTACTTAGTACAGACACTACTAACCCAGCAGATAGTGGGACACCTCCCTTCACCAAAGGCATTGATGTTCCAGCAGATTCTAGCAGAGTTCTGTTATTGTAGGCTCTACTGTCCCAACAGATTACATCTGCTGGGACACTTTACTTAGCACAGATACTACTGTCCCGGCAGGTGCTTGGACACTTCCCTTCACCAAATGTACTAGTGTCCCAGCAGATGCTGGCAGAGGCAGAGTTTTGTTATTGCAGCCACTACTGTCCCCGCAGATCCACATCTGCTGAGACACTTAGAACAGTCACTACAGTTTCAGCAAATGCTGCAACACTTCCCTTCACCACAGACTCTGCCAGCATCTGCTTGGACACAGTGTTAGACACTAGAGGCCAAGCAGAGGGAGGGTCAGAAGCTGTAATCAAGTACAGGACTTATGGGCAGACTAGATGGACCTAGCAGTCCTTATCTGCCAACAATTTCTATGTTTCTATGTGGTGCCTGCGGTGAAGGGAAGTGTCCCAGCATATGCTGGGATAGAAGTGTCTGTGCTATGTAAACTGTCCCAGCAGATGTGGATCTGCTGGGTTTCTAGTGCCTGCAGTAATGGATCTCTGCCAGCATCTGCTGGGACAATAGTGCCAGTCCTCAAGGGAAGTGTCGCAGCATCTGCTGGGACAGCAGTGTCTGTGACACGTCAGCTGCGACCAAATCTGCTGGGATAGTAGACACTTCCTAAAATAAAACTAGAGCAAGTGTGCAATGCAAGTTTTTTTTTCTTCATATTTATTAATTTTATCATGAACATTGCCATAAAGCAAATCAATTACAGACATGCATTTCAATTGTACTGTATAGTATAATAGATTGTTTCTCATATTAGCAGGCATGATATTAAATGGCTAATAATAACTGGCTTCCCCTTTTTCCCCATAGGGACACTCTGGCATAGTTTGCTGTTATAAGGAGTGTTTATAACGGCAAATACACGCATGGTTTCTCTTGCTCTGCACATGCGCAGGCCGCTCCTGATCGCTCACTGCTTCCTTTTGTCTGAAACAGAATCACCAGAAGAGCTCTGCAGTAAGTTATTTTTTCAAACTTACTTTAACACTAGACACTTAAGAAACGTAGCAAAAAATAAGAAAACATTTTAAAAATGCAGCAGATTGAATTTCGGCACCAGACTAAAACTAAGCCGAACCTTGGCCGCACTGGAACATCTTTATTTTATATAACTGATGAAGCGAGAAAGGGAAACCCAGCAATTATATAAAATGGGGTAGTGTGTTTAAACTCAAAGTTTACACACACCCTAGGTTAGATGCTAACATAAACCCCTCGAGCTTCGCTCTTGGGGTTTATGAGCATCTAACACCTCAGGTGTGTGTAAACTTCTTGTTACACACACCGCCTGATACTTTATTATATATTTAGTTTCTGATATATCTGGTGGGGTCCACACACCGACGTTAATGAATCTTATGAGATCAACAAAGCTTGAGAATGCTAGCTTTGCCAGACCTGTGGGAATAAAACTAGAAAGGCATACAATGCAACAACAGAATGAAAAACATGACTGCTTAAAAAAATTAATTGTTCCCACTAGATTACCATATTGCAATAAGCAGATTTTACATTTCTTAAACAGATAACTACCACCGTGACTACCCTCTAAAGTAAATATATGCAACCATTGGAATTTTGAGCATATTCAAATACTTTTGTAAACCTGTTTTATCACCAGATATTGTGACCTAGAGTGGGGTATGAATTAGAACACTGAAACTATCTATAGGTGTGCATGTAAAGTTGCGCTATAAAATCACAATAACTTTAAAACATTTGACACAAGTGACATAAGTATGCTGCAGTAATACCTGGGAGAGTTGATGCAAGGAAGTCATGGTAGAAGACCATGAACCTGGACTGCAGCTTATAGGTAAAGAGTGCAAATAGTGCAACTGTACTCCAACATAAACAACACTTTGCCTGCCAATATTACTGCAAACCTAAGGGTCCTAGCATTGACCCCACTGACTAGGGGGTGGGGGATCCCTCAGGGTGTGGCAGTGCAGGGCAGCAGTCTGGAAAACTGGAATAGCAACACAAACTTAGTGGGAAATTGGTGGGAAAACAAAAATAAGAAAAAAAGGCTTACAGATTTTGACTTCCAGGATTTCAAACTATGGAAGTTTTTGACTTCCACCCCAAAACAATAAAATTAACAACCTCCGGGAGTGCCCCCTTCCCAAATGTGTCTGAACAGACAACTTCCATTCAGTAAATAAGTAGGTGCTAACAAGGTAGCCACTTGCTTGGTGTTTACTTGTTGAAGACTGTGTCTACTGTGGCTGGCTCCAGAGCCTTACGACAGACTGCTGTTTATCCACTTTCAGTTGCTCACTGACCACGAAGGATGAGTACCAACTGCAGCCCAGTGCTAACACAATTCACTTTTCCTGCACATTGTCAGCATGGTCAGTGAACACAACAGCACCCGATGTGATGAGGTCAGTCAGGATGCAATCATTACTTACCGTGCCACCACAATTTAAAAACTCTTCCCAAGCCGAGTGCTTCATCTGTTTCCACGGCACCCACCCCCATGCGCCAACTACGTGTGTGCCTGCCTACTCCACTCTTGTCTGTGACTGATACCAAGCGCAACCAATGTCACGAAACACATTGATTGGCAGACTGGCCGGTCAGAGGAATGGCACTGGAAAGGCGGAAATGCAAGGACCATGCACACTATACAGCCTATGGACTCTTAAAGCAACAGAGTCCTGTAATGTTTAAAGGGGCAGTAATTACTTGAAAAGGGGCCAAAAATATTGATAAAGAAGAGGTTCCAAACCGGGGGGGGGGTTCGTTCGAACCTGATGAACCCCGGCTGGCAACGGGCCTGCCCTTCCACCACAATGGCTAGGTTTTTTTTTATTACAGGTTCACCCTCACAGCCACACTCCCCCTTCCACCACAGTAGCTAGGGTTTTTTTTGTACACACAAAAATGCTTATTCCTCAATGTAATTTCGTTATAGACCTCAGCTGTACCCAAGTTCCTCTGCCCTCTCAGGGGCCAGGACAGGCTTGCTGTCACAGTCACACACCACTGTAGCTAGCTACAAGCTAGTGTTACTACTATGTTTTTTTTTTTCAGTTTAAAAAAATATATGCAGCTTTTTTCTTATGTTTATGGTTTGTGCAGATTATTGTCTCAGTTCCTCTACCCTACCAGGGTGACCTAACAGGCTCCCACAGGCACACACACACCCTCAGTCACCCACTTTAACAAGGTCTTTCCTTTACTGAAAAAAAAAAACCTTTACTGTATTATTTTTTTAACTGGCAGATCAGAATCTGTCTAGTAACAGTTAATTCGACCTCATCTACACCAGCTGAGTCACTGCCTTATTCAAATCAAACCACCCTTCGTGTTGTTACTTAGTAGTAGTAGTAGTACAACTTCATTAATGTATCTTTTTTTCTTTCGTTTCAGCTTTTGGGGTTTACTTTAGTTTACTTATTAGTACAGCAGATATAGATAGATAGTAGTAGTAGTAGTAGTAGTAGCAGTAGTAGTAGTAGTAGTACAACTTCAATAATGTATTTTTTTTCTTTCTTTTCACCTTTTTTTTTTTTTACTTCTTTCTCTACTACTGTAGATGAGTGTGAGATGTCTGGCCCCTTGCAGAGATGTCCCTCTCCCAACCCACAATCTTTCTGTCCCTTCCTCCACCCCCTTTCACATATATTCCTCCTTTTGTTTTTGTTCTTCCTTATTTTATAGCCCCCGTTTGTTTTTTGAAAAAGGAAAGTACAGCATGAGCTTGAGCACACACAAAACGTTATGACCACTATACTAGTTTGTTGTTATTTAGGCAACAACGCAAGAAAAAGAGCCATCAAGAACAAGAAGACGGAGAGCACAAGTCTGTGCTCTCCAATTGTTAGCTTCAGAATGGCGTCTGACTGTCGCCAGTGCTACACTACAGCTACAGGAACTTCCTTCCAGCTCTGCCCACCCACAGTGCCAGCCAATAGCCAGGACTGACAGGCAGTGACAGGCAGTCTCCATTCAGCTATAGGCTGCCTGGCCTGTCAGTCTGGCTGGATGGGCCAGTCATGTTCTTTGCCACTCATTGCAGGGCTCCAGGCACTCTCGTTCATGAGCCACTACTCAGCTCACTCCCTCCTGCTGTTCTGCTTCCTGTATCCTCCACACACACCCCCATGAGCACTCCATGCCAGCCGGGCAGTCACCCACATGTCCAGACAGTTTGCCATCAGGTGACTGCCAGCTGGCTGGGCTCCAGATGATCGCCACCTAGCTCCCTCTACAGGCTGCAGTGCAAAGCAAAAAGGTAACTGAGCAAAAAGGTAACTTTTTTTAAATTGTGACTGATGGACCCAGACTCGGCACAAATTGTACCTTTGCTCTTATTGATCTGGGTCTGTCGGACCGCATTGGATCCAGGGGTTTTCTGATTTACCACAGGTCAGTCTGCGCATCCCTAGAGAGGTAAAGTGTTCATTTAAAAAGACTAGAGAATGGCAGCTTGTGCAGTGAGGCATGCAGGGAATTCCACTCATGGGGGAAGTGGAAAGAGAAGACAGCCTTGCCAGAGTTTGACTAAGGGCAGGGTAGGGCAAAGAAGCATGGGTCACAAGAATGGAGACTATAGGAGGTGTGGGTGGTGGGGGACAGGAGGGAGGCTAGGTGGGGGGTGGGAGCAAACCGAATCAGTATTTAGCTGTGAGAATGGAGATGTGGAGGTTTTGGTGGAAAGTAAGAGAGGGGACAGACAGCAAGGAGTAAAGGGTGCAATGATGGATTCGGGGGAGTGAATTCAGAGTGAAATGACAAAAAGCATTCAAAAGAACATCCAATCTGGAGAGGGTAGATGCAGAGGCGGACCTGTACACGATGTTGGCGTAGTCAAAAAGTGACAGGATGGTCTTTGTAAGAAGTGTCCGGTGAACAGGGAGGGAGAGGGCATCTTTGTTTCTATAGAGGGCCCCAAGTTTAGGGCAGGGCTTAGAGTGAATGTGATTGACATGAGTAGAGAACTGGATGCATCCCATCTAGCACTGGGGCTTCATCTACCTTTAGGGCTTTAAGGTCCTTCTTGACCACTTCTCTACTAAATACTGGCTGCCTCATTTCAAGAATGCTCCTGTTAGCCATCTTGATGTCACTTCAGACAGGGGCCACTGTCTTCCCTTGTGAAGACAGAGCAAAAATAATTATTAAGGATGGCTGCTTTTTGTTCATCTTCCTCTAGTACCCTCCCTCCCTCTCCTTTTGCAGCCTAACAATACCCCTGCCCACTTCCTTTTTTCCTTAATATATCTGAAGAATTATTTTTCCCCATCCTTGACCCCCTCTGCAATATGGAGCTCTGTGTCTGCCTTTGCTTCCCTTGCTTTTATTTGATACTCTCCCCATTCATGCTTCCGCTACTTTTCCTTATAACTGGTGAAAACATTCCCCCCCCCTCTCTCTCTATTAATTGCAAAAAGAAAAAAAACTATGGTAATGCAGATTAAAAACTTAAACCCCACAAAGTTTGGAAATGTGCTATTAGAGTGATCAAGCTTAACTCCCCCTCCCCTTTTTACCTGTAGCCAAGTTACAGATGTGGGGCTGTGCATCAATGGTATGGCCCCTCATACAGGGCCAACATATTCAAAATGTGTAAATAGTATCCTAATCACCACCCCCTTCCCCATCCCTTACCCTCATGACCCAAGGCCAAGCTAAAGATCAGGAGTCACATGATACAGATCTAGTGTTTCATACACATCCTACTCATTTTAGGTCTGTAATTAGAATATTTGCAGAGCTCAGCTAAAGAGTTTTGTAGTACATCCATTTATTTATTTGTTTTTTGTTAACCGAGTAGGTACACTAGACAAGAGTATTGACTATATTCAGGCACGACCCAGGCGAGAACAAAGTCAAACAATGTACAACAGCAGAACAGTAGTTCATGACGTAGCATGAAATGTGAAAAAAAGCAATTACACAGTATACTGACAAGAGAAGCTGTATCTGTAGAAGCTAAGAGAAAACAAATAACGAATATCATAATTAATTGTACTAGAATGATACATCAATGATTCAAACTGAACTACATACTACAACAAACTAAGGGATAAGTAGCAGTTGTGATGATAGGATTCATGTTACAGGTAGAACAAGCCTATTCCAGAAACATAAAGGGGGGAACAGTAAGTGCCATGTTGGGAAGGAAAGCAGCTAGGAGAGAGTCTCAGGTTACAGCACAGGAGCAGCCATCGGATTCCATTAGGTGGGCTCGAAGACCCAGTTTAAAGGCTTTGTGGGATTTGAAGAGTTTGATATGGGAGGGGAGGGAATTCCAGGTGCTGGGGCAGAAATAGCAATGGATAGTTCACATTTTTTTGTGAGGTATCTAGGAATATCAAGAGGGGTTTGAATGGATGACCCGAGAAGGTATGTTTGAGAGGAATGAGATAGCTGTCTAGAGAGGTACTAAGGGGTCCCCGTTCTGAGAATATTATCAATCACACAGCCAGCAGAAAAGAGTCTATGTGAAGCTGGGGATAGCCAGTTTAATTTAGAGTAGAGTTTACAACAATGGGTAAGTCTGTGTACAGAGAGGGCAAATCTGCATATGCTGTTATAACAGGTGCTCCATTTAAGGAAGGCAGCTATGCTTGCATTAAGGTATACCTGTGGGCAGTAGGTAAGAGGGGAAAGGAGGAAACCTTGCGCAATAGCAAGCTGAGCAGCATCATTGAGGGAGGACCTAACTTTATAGGCAAGGCCCAGTTTGGTGTTTACCGCCTTACAGGTAGCCGCAGTGTGGAGGTTAAAGTTGAGGGACGGGTCAAGAGCAACTCCTAGGTACCTGAATGAGTTAACGGATTCCAAAAGGGAGCCATCTAGACATCGTAATGAAAAATCCCAAGCTAGGGATTTGATTCTAGAGGGGGAACCGAAAAGCATAGCCATAGTTTTCTTAGCATTAGTATGAGCCTGTTGTGTAAAAGCCAGTCCTGTAAGCAGTCAAAGTCAGTTTGAAGATCAGCCTTTATTGACAGGGGGTCTTTGTCACTAGAGAGAAGCACCATGTCATCAGCATAAAGGATCAATTGGAAAGAACATGGTAGAGAGGGCAGATTGTTAATAAAAAGGGAGAAGAGAAGAGGGGAGGGCCAAGAATGGATCCCTGAGGAATCCCAACAGTGGTGGAGAAAAGATGAGAGACGGCAGTTTCAATCTGAACAAATTGCATCGTCCCAGTGAGGTAGCTATCAAACCAGGAGATGGCAGACTGGGCAAAACCCAAGGAGGACAGTTTGGAGAGTAGCAGAGCATGATTCACAAGATCAAAGTCCTTAGAGAGGTCAATACAAATAGCCCCCATGAGCAATCCCTTATCCATTGCCATTAGGACTGCATTTGTTACTTGAAATAGAGCAGTTGTAGTGCTGTGCCCTTTATGGAATCAATGTTGAGCAGGTGATAGAAGGTTGTGAAGTTGCAGATATTATGAGACCTGTGAGGCAACAGCCTTCTCAAGCAGTTTGTTTAGGGTCGAGAGAATGGCAATCGGTCTGTAATTTGCCCTGTTTTTTGTATCCCCTTTTTTATGTACAGGGACAATGCAAGCTATTTTCCACAGCGAAGGCACTGTCTGGGTCAGTAAGGAAAGATTGAAAATTCTCGCAATCGGGACAGCAAGAGCTGATGCTGCCAGTTTGATGAAGTTTGGCAGAAGCTAATCAGGACCCACAGATCTGTGTGAGGAGATAGATTTAAGGAGATGCAGCACCTCAGTAGAGGAGACAGGTCTGAGCTGAAAGGAAGATTTATACGGAATGCGAATATCAGGAGGAGGAGGAGCAGGGGACTGGTTAAATTTCTCCAGGTATTCAGATGGATCAGAGAATTGAGCATTCAGAGCATTAGTGATAGTTGGTAATTTATTACAATTGGCATCATGTAGCGTCATGTCAGTTATAGCCATCTTGGGCTTTTGACCTATGAAATTTTTGATATGGTTCCAAAAAACCCCGGGTGTCACCAGCGGAGGATTGAAGAAGCTTATGGCAATAGTTCCTTTTAGCCATCTGAATATCTTTTTTGCAAGCATTTCTCAATTGTCTATAGTTAGACCAGTCTTCAGGCTGAAGGGATATTTTAGCCAAGGCCCAGGCCGTATCTCTTCTTCTCATAGATTGAAGGAGGTCTTTGAGTAACCATCTATTGGCAGAGCCCCTTAGATGCCTTTTTTTTTTTTCAGTGGGACGTGCACATCCTGTAGGGCAAGTAGCTGAGAGATCAGGTAGTCAAGTGCTGTATTTACATTATCAGTGACATAGATCGAAGACCAGTCAACTTTATTTATATCAGCAAGAAGTGCGCTTAGGTTAAGATTGGCAAAATCCCGAAACTGTATAATTCTAGGCGGTGGGTTTGGGCAGTGGCCATTCCAAATGCAAAAAGTATGCAGGTGATCACTAATAGAATCAGAGAAAGTACCTGCAGCAATAATTTCATTTGCTCTGTTTGTAGCTATCCAGTCCAAGAGAGATTGATGCTCACCATTAGCTGAGATTCAAGTAGGATTTGAAATCAGTTGAGAAAGGTGAAGTCGTGTGTAAGAGCCTCAGTGTATGAACCAGCGTGGACACCTAATAGATCTAGGTTGAAATCTCCCATTAAAATGACTTCAGATCTACCCTTTAAAGAAGAAAGGTAGTCCAAGAGCTCATTTAAGCCAGGGAGAGACCCCTTTGGGGGATTGTAAGCACATATCAAGTTTAACCTTTTTCTACCACCTAAGAGTAGAACGGTGTGCAGAGTTTCACAGAGACCATATAATCCCGCATGTTGGATGGCGATATTGAGATGTTCTTTATAATAGAAAGCCACCCCCACCCCTATGCTTGGAGGGGCGATCAAATCTCAACAGGTTGAAGCCAGTTAATTTGTACATAGAATCAGGGATGTCAGGCCTGAGCTATGATTCAGTTACTCCTAGTATGTCTGGATGATAGTGGGCAACCCAGGCTTCAAGGTCAGGGAAGGTAGCAGGAATACTTCTGATATTCATGTGTGCAATTTTCATGCCCTTTGAGGAGAACCAGGAGGAGTCATCAGTTGACCTATCATTGCAGAGGGGACCAGGGTTGGGCTCAAGGTCTCCAAATAAGGATAAACACAGGAGCATCGCCCATACTTCTCTGGTGAAATGATAAGTGTGCTTGAGGCAATTGGGCAGGACAGGGGGGTGATGTAGGAGGAAATGTCCAAATTTGGCAGGGCATGTTAAATAGATGGACAGTTTAAGAAATGGATGTAACTTTCTAGTTGACAGCAGGTTAGAAAAGAAAAAATAGAATTCTTCTTGTGGGTATGACCCAGGGTCACCAGCAGGTATTTTAACTGAGAGGTAAGTGAGGGTAAAAAGGGAGGGCAGCAATCCTGTTACAATCATAAGTGTCCCTGAGCGAGTAAGAGAAAGCATTGCAGAATGAGAAAGGAACTGCAGGTAATGAGACAGGCAGGAGGACAGTAGAATGAGAGGGTAGAGATGTTAGTGGTCCCAGAAACAAAGAGGCACTAAGGAGGAGGGGGGAGCCCCATAGTCGGTTGAATTAGTAACCAAATGCAGGATGTTGCCAACTGAGGCCAGACAGCAGGAAACATAAAGTCAAATGGTAGAGAGATACCTATAGTATCCAGGGAAGAAAGTAAAAGCAGAGAATGAGCAAACAGAAAAAAACAACGAATGGGCAGGTGAGCTGGAAAGTTATCAAACAAAACCTGGTTCAAGGTGAACTGAAGAGAGGAAAAGAAAGCTATAGAACTTTATTTGGGTTGAACAGGCATAGGTAGCGTGTGGGACAAAGAATATATGGCAGGTAGGGAAGAGTGGAGGGTGGAGAGGAGGGACGGCCTTGCTAGTTAATATTCAGGCAGAAGAGGAAGCGGGCAGAGCCTATGAGTATTTAATAGAGTGAGGGGGTGGGGCAGAGTGGGTGGGCCAAAAAATCAAGCCTGCAAGCAGCCGCTCCAGTATGCTGCAGCGAGACTTACAGCAGAAATTAATTAAAATCACAGGCAGGATTCAGGATTCTTGTAAATTTTACAGGCTGCAGTGAGTGTTAGCTTTAAATAAAATTTACAGGCAGGAATTATTTGTAAGGTGTGCTGTAGATTCACTCGGAGCCTTAACAGTCCGGCGCCAGGGAGGAGAAGAGAAAAAAAGGACTAGGTTTTAAATACAGATACAGTCCTGTTTGCTTACTTTTCTTTTGGCCAGCCAGGGATAGCAGCCAGGAAGCTGGAGAGGGCTTTTCACAGCGTTGCCCTCACGACCCTTTCTTTTGGTCAGCCAGGGAGCTCCGGGCAGGGATAGCAGCGAGGAATCTGGGGAAGGCTTTTCACAGGGTTGCCCTCATGACCATTATGCTGTTTACTTTGCACACATTACTGTGGACCCTGTGAAAAGCAGCTGACTTGTTATGCATTTGGAGTAAAAATATTAACACATGACAAAGTTATGAATAAAAGTTCAAACCCTATTGAAATACATTAAATCTGACTTATTGGATTTTCTCATATCACAGTTGCTGGTTCCAGCAGCAAGACATGTCTTCAATCAATTAGTGGATCTGTGTCATGGGACATGTTCAGGTGAGTGAGGGTGTGTTGGGGTGTGGGGTGGTGGGTGCTGAGTGCGAAGTCAGGGTGGGAAAGGTGGGATGTATGGGGGCTCAGATTGGTGAGGGACAGTTTTCTTTTTTACAGGTTTAAAAAAAATCAAAGAGGGATGGTTTTCTTTATTTCAGGCAACTTTCCAACTCTGGAGATTGGGCACCCCAGTGTTGGGCTACTGTTCAGTGGGACTGGGGATGAGCACCCCAGTGCCACCATGTATATAATGGGAAGGGGCAGGCAGCCTGGAGGGTACCAGGGTGCAGGGAAGTTTTTAGGCTTAGGCTAAGTAGGCTACAGTCTAGGGGCACCGGCTATTTAGGGGCACCTGCGAATAAGGTGTGACGCTCTGCCCCTTGCTTATGATTATGGTATGATATCTGTAAAATAAATAACTGGTGTATGTATGAAATTTAGCTCACACAAGTTGGCAGATTTGGCCTGCAACTTCAAAGTGTCAGTAGCTGAAAACCAGGAGGTAATAAAACAGACCAGAAGGAAACAGTTAATTGGAACGTCCTCCAGAGACAGTTTATTGCCTGCTGCTGCCTTTGATGTTGGAAACTAAATATGAGTTTTATGACATCAAGGAAAGGTTGTCATTTGGCTGATTCCTGTTGGCTTTCTCACACCTTAGTGACAAACTGTAGGGTTGTAAACCACCCACCAGTTCAAAGAGGATGCTTAATTAAAGGATGCCATATTTAGGAAATGTTTTTTTCTTCTGATGTTACCATTAATTTTAAAATACCTCCTGGTAGTAAATTATGTTTGTAAGAATTAATTCTAAAAGGAGTAGCTAGATGACTCATCAAGGGGGCGGGGAGATAGAATTGAAAATATATCAGTGTGTCTGAAATGTGTGATATCATTTTGGGCTCTGAAGAAACACAGTTCTCTCTAACTAAAAGAGCACTTAGAAAGGTAATGGTTAGAAAGCAGTTATGTCTTTGTGGTAGGAGTCTTGTTCTGAAACTTCCTTTTTATTTTATTTGATTGTACACTGTATTATATATTGTTCTGTATTTTATTTTACTTAATTTACAATTTTTTGTGTAAATAACCATTTTCTTGAAATACTGCCTGGGTGTCTTCGCAGTTTCTTTGGTATGTGAAGTGCCTGTATTTTAAATCTGACAACTGTTTAAAAGGCTTGATGGTGTTACCAAGCTTGGAAAAGTTAAGAATATACCTAAGGTCTCTTACAGAGTTTTAAGGGTTCATTTTGGAGACCTGGCTAGGTACCCCAGGCAAAGGATTGTACCACAATCCCCGAAGAGGGTACATATCTGAGCCTGTACATTGGGTATGCTAGCATAAGGTTCACAGTTTGAATCCCCCCCCAGAACTTAATGCTAACAGGTAATTTGGACCCAAAGCAGACTGGAGGGTTCCCCTGTCTGTTACCTGTTCACACTATTGTGCTCTGAGGTTGGCACTGTGGGAGCAGAGGGCCTGACCTGCGGAGTGCATTTGTGACATAGGGCACTAAGATATAGAAACATAAAAACCAAGAATTTGATGGCAGATAAGGACTGCTTGGCCCACCTAGTCTGCCCATTTCCCTACCTAATGCATAAGCTGCAGGTCCTAGTTAACCAACAGCCTACTTCCTCCTACCCCCCACTAGAATTGCCTTATGTCTGTCCCATGCATTCTTGAATTCCTCCACTGTTTTTGACTCTACGACCTCCTCAGGAAGGCTGTTCCATGTATCTACAACCCTCTCTGTGAAGAAATACTTCCTAACATTACCTCTGAGCCGTCCCCCCTCTATCTTCAAATTGTGCCCTCTTGTTTTGCACATCTCTTTTTCTGAAAGATGCTACCCTCTTGGACTTTGTTGATTCCCTTGAGGTATTTGAAAGTTTCTATCATGTCCCCCTCTCCCTCCTTTCCTCGAGGCTATACATCTTTAGTTCCTTTAGTCTTTCTTCATATGTCTTCTGATGCAGACCCTGCATCATTTTGGTTGCCCTCCTCTGGACAGCCTCCACCCTGTCTATATCTTTGCGGAGATGGGGTCTCCAGAACTGTACACAGTACTCCAGATGTGGTCTTACCAACTGTCTGTACAAAGGGCCAACAACTTCCTGTTTTCTACTGGTGATGCCTCAGCCTATGCATCCCAGTATCCCCCAGCCCTCCTTATTGACTTCTCACATTGCTGGCCCACCTTTAGGTCGTCTGATATGACTATCCCCAGGTCCCTTTCCATTTTTGTTGTTGTCAGTATCTCACCCCCCATTGTGTACTCTTCCCCTGGGTTTTTGTTTCCCAGGTGCATTACTTTGTACTTCTTTGCATTGAATCTAAGCTGCCATACATTTGACCATTCCTCCAACCTTGCCAAGTCCCTTTTCATCCTTTCCACCCCACCTTGTGTATCAACTCTGTTGCAGATCTTTGTCATCTGCAAAGAGACATACTTTCCCTTCCAGTCCCTCTGCAATGTCACTTATAAAGACATTAAAAAGGACTGGCCCCAGTACTGAACCCTGCGGTACCCCACTAGTAACCCTCCTTTCTTCACTGTGGACTCCATTTACTATTACTGACTGTGTCATGTTATCCAACCAGTGTTTTACCCAGGCTACCACCCTGGGGCCCACTCCCAGGCTGGATAATTTGTTTATTAATCTTTTGTGTGGGACTGTATCAGATGCCTTGCTAAAGTCTAGGTAGGCCATGTCCACAGCCCCTCCCTGGTCTACTGCTTTGGTCACTCAGTCAAAGAAATCAATTAGATTTGTTTGACATGACCTTCCCACTGTGAATCCATGCTGCCTTGGGTCCTGTGCCCCACTGGCCTTTAGGTACTCAACAATTCTTTCCTTCAGAAGTGCTTCCACCATTTTCCCTACCACTGAGGTCAAACTGACAAGTCTGTAGTTTCCTGCCTCTGTCTTGCTCCCACTTTTGTGAAGGGGAATCACATCTGCCCTCCTCCAGTCCTCCCATGATTTATTAAAAAGGGTAGTCAGTGGTGTTACTAGTTCTTCCCTTAGTTCTTTTAGAATTCTGGGTTGAATCCCATCAGGCCCCTTGCTTTATCCACCTTCAGTTTTAAGAGTTCTTTCAGAACCCTTTCTTCTGTGAAAGGACTAATATCAACCCTCCTATCCAGAGTGCTTCTATTGACCGGATTAGGTATTTCCCCCTGCTTTTCCATTATGAATACTAAGCAGAAGTATTCGTTTGGTGTCCCTGCTTTTTCACTGTCACTCTCTGCCCAACCACCTTCCTCTTTGTTCAGCCTCAGTATCCCTGCCTTAGTCTTTCTTTGCTCCCTAATGTACCTATAAAAAGGTTTTATCTCCCTTCTTAACCGAGTTGGCTATCTTTTCCTTGGTTTGGGCCTTTGCTATTCTGACTGCCTTACCCGCTTCCTTCCGCTTTAACTGGTACAGTTCTCTGTCCTGCTCCTTCTGTGTTTCCTTATACTTCCTGAATGCTATCTTTTTCTTCCTTACCTTCCCTACCACTTCTTTTGAGAACCATAGTGGTTTTTTCTTTCATTTTGATTTGTTTATTTGCTTCACACAAAGACTTGTTGCCTCTGTGATGGCGGTTTTAATGTTTCCCCATGGTTGCTCCACCCCATCTTCTTGCCTGTTTGCTAGTGCTTTTCTGAGGCACTCTCCCATTTTGACAAAATCAGCCATCCTGAAGTCCAGTACCTTCACTTTTGTGTGGCTTAACTCTACAGCTTAGTTTATCGTGAACCACACTGTTTGGTAGTCGCTTATTCCCAGACGGCTACCCACTTCAAGATCAGAAATCCTCTCTCCGTCCCTATTTGAGAGTACCAGGTCTAAGATATATATTTCTGACTGCTTGTTCATTGTCTCTGCTGGCACTGCCTGAGTCCACTGAGTGCTGGGAGCCTGACTTGCAGCACACTGCACACACACACACACACACACACACACACACATATACACTGTCTCTCTCAAAGTGCAGGTTTAATTAGTGTGATAAGAAGGAGTCTGCCTCCAGGAAAAAACAACAAATCCCATCCTGACTCCCTCTGTGACCACCTGCTATCATTTGGCTCCCCTTCCTCGCTCCTCCCTTCCTCCCCATCTCCACTGAAAACATGCTAATGCTGAGCTGTTTCTTGTCCCCACACCTTATAGCAAATGTCCCTGCCTCCCAGTTCTGTTCCATCATTCATTGACATGGTGCTGAACCTCCTCAATCAGCAGCAGATTTGGATGTCAAAATCCCACTGGCACCAACTTGTTTACAATGGCCAAGGGAATGATAGGTCAGGTGTGCTCAGTGTGTAAGAATGCCATATTTCAGGCAGCTTTTCTTTCTTTCTGACAGCAATTCAGCATTGATTCAGTTTGGACAGGCTAGGTGGCACAACAGCACTGTTGGGACTCAGAAACATAACTCTTGGCACCGATGACCAACTGCAGTGTTTCTGCTTTTTGATAGCACTGAGTAGGATGAAGAGGTTTGATTTTTTTTTGCTGGGGTTTCCCCAGGTAAATGAAAATATCAAAGGATTCTAAGACTTGACCCACTAAGTTACTAACTCCTTGTGTAAATGTCTTGGATCAGGCTCAGCTAAGGAACAAACTTTAAGTGCCTCTTTCCACCTCAATTTGTACCAACTATCCTTGTGAGAGCCACCCAGTGGTCTTTTGTCACTGCACAGACCTGACTGGGACTCCATTGCTTTTCCATGTATTTCTTCAGTGAGACACAATTGTAATAAATTAATTTCACTTATCTTCAATGTTTGTAGTCTGAAGAAATTGATCTTTCACTGATTCATGTAACTTAGGACTGAGGCCGACTTAGAAATCCTCAGAGAAGGGGGCAGAGCTAGCCAGCAAGCTGTGTAGACGTGTTCTGGTGGAGCTCCTCTACAAACTGCTAAATTAACTTACAATTCCTCCATATTTTTAGCTGAGTAGTGCTATCTATTTCAGTTCTTACTCTCAGACCCTTCTATTTTAACTATGGGTCCAAAAAAGTCTGATAAATTGGGTGCCTCCTCGTCGAAATCGGTGGAAGATTTTCTCTTTCTGAAATCAGGGGGTATATCAATGGCGCTGACATTTTCTCCCAAGGACCTGACGATTGACAGAATATTCAAGATCCTGCAGAAGACTGAAGAAAAAGTTACCCAAAGAAAAATACATCACTGGTGACCGTGGATCAGAAGGCTTTGAAATTTGAGCAAGGGAAAGAGGAGAGCTCCAAGGCTTTAGAAGAGCTCTTGGCTTGTCAGGAGCGTTTTACTGTGGCACAGGTCTGGGACTCAATATTTCTTACAAATAAAATAGAGACATTAGAGAACCAAATCTAGGTGCATACTGTGTGACCCTGAGCAAGTCATTTAACTTCCTTGTGCTCCCAGGTTGCACCTGCAAACAAGCTTTCAGCGTAGTGTGTCTCAGCTGGTAAAATAATTGGTAAAAAAAAAAAAAAAATTTGAGGCTGGTAATATTCAGGTTGTGGGCTTTCTCCTATCCGTTGACACTAAAGACCTACAGTAAGGTTCATATTAATGGATTCTTTGGGATTGTCTGAGGATGTGGTCACTATCATCCAGATCTTTCATCAACCCTTTTATAGGAAATCAATGGAGAGTTTGGAGCGTCAGGCTACTGTCCCGGTGACTGTAGGTTCAGCCAATCAGTGTTTGAAGGTACTGGCTGCTGCCAGGGAGTAATGGGACATTTTCTACAAGGACCATAATCTGTCCTTTTTTTCTTGATGTTGCATCCCGCAAACAGTCCCAGAGAAAGGAGCGCCTAAAATACTACCAGCGCTTGGCCGGCTAAGGCACTTCAGCGAATTTGTTTTTCCCCCGCAAGGCTACAGCTGACTTTCAAAGGTAAAGCATATATCTTTACTGACCTTGATGCAGTGGAAAGATTTATGGAAGGTCTGCCTCCCCAAGAAGATAAAGTGGTGGAGGACCTGGATGGTTAGATTGGAGCTACCTGAAAATACCTTGTTGGTTATTGTTTGAACTGCTCAGTGTAGCAGTTTTTGTGGGACTATTATGACATAGTTATTTCAGATCTTCTAGCTGGCTGTTTAATTTTAGGTATGCCTCAACTTGGTGGGAGGTTTTGAGATTTTGGAATATCTCCTGTTTCAGCTGGACTCTAACATCCTTTGGATTATACCTCTCCCTTGTTTGTGGTCATATAGTCCTTTATGGTAATGGTAGTGTTTATCATGATATTTAGTACAGTGTATTATTGCATATTTGAAGGGTTGTTTATACTACTGTTGATTTAAGCTATGTCTACCCTGTAGATTGAAGTTTTTTTTGGGGGGGGGCATGGGTTCAATTTGTTGATAAGCAGTATGCAATGTTTTATATAGCTACATTATGTTTGTTGTTATTAGGAAATATTCCCAACCACTTCCCCCAACTCCTACAAGGGGGCTGATCCCACATAATTATTGTTTCTGTATATCTAAGTGAGAGCTGTATCTCTGTGTAGGTGTTGCTTATGTTGGAATTCTCACTATTCTGTTTAATAATATGAGACATTCTACATTGAGGATGTAATTTTCTCATTCTGCATTGTATGGAAATTTTAATAAAAATGAAACAAAAAAAAAGAAATTATCTGAAAAAATCCTGTACCCGCTATCCATCTAATAAATGCTACCATCTTTTCAAAGTCTCTGCCAGTGCTCTGGGTTTGATCTTGTTATGTTTCATCCATAGTTTCTGGCTTTGAGTTGGAGTCAGTGCTCATGCCTTGGTGGGCCCCCCAAAAAGACACAGAAATAAAGCAGTCCATATGCAAATTGTACCAATGGCTTCAGACAATCGTTGCACACAAGGGAGAGATAGTGATTAGTGAAATACTGAAGAGACTCCTGGCCGATTAACAAATCAGTAAAGAAACCACAAAAACCCCACAGCAATAAAATCAAACTATGTTCTGTGCAAAGGAGACCAGCTGGGCTCTAGCTAGGCAGCTAGTAGGTAGGCAGACACCAAGGTAATGGCATTTGATTGAGCGGATGAGATGCCAAATATCCAAAGCCTGTAACACAGAAAAACACGCGGTACTGGTCCTCTGAGATGGACCTGCAGTAACAAACTTGATCCATAAGCAAAACAAAACTGCACTCCAAGATTAAAAACTGTGGCCAAAGTGGTGCAGTGAAAAAGATATTTTTTTCAGGAGTCATGCAAACAACAAAAAGATAGTACTGTATGCATTGTTGCCATCCCTGAACTGAGCTATGTTTGGGGAGGGGGGCTCATGAAGTTTCCAACCTATGGGCACCATCTAAGTTAATGTGGCCCTGCCAGGGTGAAGAGAAGTGGTACTGGGTGTGGGCACTCTGGTCACCTAATTAAAGTTAAAATTAAACATGGGAAAGGGGGATGGGCAACCTAGAGGGGAGGGGGGGAGGAAAAACAGTACCAGGGTGGGTACCCCAGTTTCCTACTGATAGATAGCTAGCTAGTTAGACAGATAGACAGATGGACACACACAGAAACATACACAGATATAAAGACACAGAAAGAGCAGGGGGTCACCAGCTCACTGCTGTAGCAGAAGCCAACAGCATGACTCCAGCTGTGGCTTCAAATTTCAAGAAAGTCTTGCTGTTCTCATACTGAGACCATGGGTAAACAGCTCCTCTCGCAAAACAGGGCACCCAGGATTTTCAGGTGCACAGAAGTGTTATTTGCAGGGCAATTTTCAAAAACTGAACACCAGAATCTAGCTAAATGTGTCCCGCTTATCTAGGTTCAGGTGTTTGTTTTTTGAAAATGCATAATATGTTATGCATTTTCAATATTTTTGAGTAAAAAAAAAACAAGATGGCAGCCACTATGATCATTTTTTTTTCTCATGACCAAGTAAATCATGAAAAGAAACATTCACAATCGGTGTTTTTTCCCTTGTGGAGCTTGACGCTTATCTAAAAAAAATCCTTATAACTCTGGAACCATATATTTTTCACAAAGCCTTTGAAAGGCACTACCTTGGTACAGGTTGCTTCTACCCTGAAAGTTTCATGACAAAATTCCACACCATCTAGACTGCGCATGAGAACAAAAAATTAAAATGTTAAGTATGGGAAAATCAATCACATTTTTTTTGCATTTTTTGGTGTTACACATCTTGAAATTGAACAAGATGCTATCATGAAACTTTTTACATTTTGGGACTCTTCCAGACTGACTGTGCATGCCAAATTTAGAGATATTTTATCAAATGGTGTCAAAGTTATTAAGGTGCTAAAATTAGAGTTTAACATTAAACAGCCAACTCAACCTAACTGGAGGGGGCGCTACCACGTCCCTATGATACATAAATATTATACTTGCATAGTTGCATGGTTTGCACCTGTATATTAGGGTTGAGTAAGCACCTTAATGTTAACCCTCAATTTTTGCACCTTAACTTTGCGCCATTCAACCAATTTATGCTAAATTTGCAAAGCACAGTGTTGGTATCATGCTTTCTGGATCTGAACATTTTGTGGGAATTGGTTGACTGGGGGTAGTGTTACAGAGGTTAAAAAAAAAATCACCAAAATTCAGCTATTTTTTTTTGCACAACCATAATTAAAAAATCTAGGAGTATTTGAAATCTGGAACTTGCAGGTTTGATAGAGTTTGGCCCAAGCTGTGTGCTTTTGTATTTTTATGTCCCAAATTTAAGTACTTTTTAAAAATCTTTGGAAAAACATTCCATTTCTGAGCATGCACAGTTTAAAAAAAACAATGTTCTAAAGATAACTGAATTAATGTGACAACATGAAATCATGTTGCCATCATATGAAAGTCTGTCACATCTCAGTCCTTGCTGTGTCATTTCTCAATCCCTGCTGTTTTTGTTCATCAGGGATGGGGCTACATGTCAGTGTCTGGCCCCACCCGTGCTGAGCATGCTCTGCCATCATTAACCACATAGGCAGGTTTATTCATTATAACTGGACACCAGGAGACCCCAATCCCTGATGCCAGTTTTTGTTTGTATAATCTGACACTGGGATACCCACCCCCAGTGTTGGTTTGGTCCTCCTTCCCCTCCGTACATCACTCCAACCCCAGTATCTGAATTTGCTGACATCAGGGAGCCTAGTCCTCAGTGTCAGTATTCACAAGCCCCCACCCAGCAGTGTGGGACATGGTGGAGCCCACCCCCAGTGTCGCAAAGTAGCATGTCAACACTGGGGGGCCCAATCCCCAGTGTCACAAATAATTGTTTCTGTTCCTGCAAGACAGAAAACTGCCACATGATGTCTACTTTTTAACCTGAAACAAAGAAAAGGTCCATCATTGCAGCCATTCCCCTTCCCCATCTTGACTCTTCCACTCAGCACCCAGCTCCCCCCAACCCATTACTTACTGACCTGAAGTCCAACGTCATAATCCTCTCTGGACTGGAGACATGTCTTCCCTCTTCAGTGTGTTTTGGAAGCAGAGCCACTGCATGCTGTCTCACTGAGCAGGAGTGGCTCTAACAGGGGAACTAGAAGGCACTTTTTTAATCTAAGTAAGGTATGCCACCATTGCCTCATTTTTAGATTATTTTCTAGTTCCCTTTCCAGTACTTCTTGTGTGGCTAGTATTCTGGACCATTTCCCCTGCTGCCATTTTTTCCTATTTAGGAGCCAGGAATCAAAGGTGGCTAGAAACCCACTCCATGTGAAGAACCTAGGGGCTCTTTGGAGGGCTGACTGTAGGAGAAGCAGCCCAGCAGGTTGTTGAAGTAAACACAGCCTGAAGACAATCACCTCAGCTGCTCACCATCACAATTGACACAAATACGGCACTGAGCTTATGAACCTTCATTGAAGATTCTTAAGAAGTTTGCCAGGGACATTCCTGGCACTTTTATATATTACTTTTTTCTCTTTACATTTTTAGTGCAAGTTTTATATTCCCCATGTCTGCACTTCATATTTAATATTTTATGTGGTATTCTGTGTCTCATACTGCCACCCTTAGTCTATTCATCACTGGTTGTTGATGACTGAGGGCAGCAGTGTTGCATTATTATTGAAACATTTGATATTATTTTAAAACCTTATTTAAAAACAAAACACCCTCTGAGCGTGTGAGTCCCCCACATCAATAAATGTACTGTAGTCGTTATAAAATTTAGAATGCCATTGGTTGAGTGAGGATTGCTTTGCATTCCTTATCCAATATGGGTATTTCATTTTAAAAAAATAGTTAGGGAATTTAAACTTAATGGTTTTAAGTGAACCCCATAGTAACATTTGAATTTTGGTGCCTGAGCTCACATGGTCCCATGCCATAAGATGCATGCACTGGTGTCCTACAGGTAGGTCAGCCATTTGTACCTATGTTACCTATGCTATTGGTGCCTTCCAGGCTCTGCACAAGAGAACTGAGGTGCAGAGAGTTATTTTTCTCCTCAGAACCCTGAATTTTACAAAATACGGCTGCAGCATCTTGATACTGTTAACAGCTAGTCACTCCTGACTTGATATTAAGAATTGCAGGAGTTATGGGGTTTTCTAAGAGCAGCACCTTACAGCTTTACAGGTTGCTATTCTTGCTCTTCACTCAGGAAGGAGTAAGTAACAAATGCTGAATTACAGTCAAAATTAACTTTGAAATATATCAAAACAATTTTGCATGTTGGTTCATTGATATTGATGGTAAACGCTGATATTGAAATCCATAGTAACAGAGAATTTCAGGTATTGTAGCATAAACTTGATTAAAACACCATAGTTTAATAAATTAATGGCTTGGCATTAGATTTAAATTGATCTGTCAGATTGTGATATTTATCACAGACCAGTTATACTTGCTTACATTTGCTCTTGTTATACTTCACATATTTTTCTTTACACTATAAGTTAAAATAAGGTATTTGAGGTCTCAGTGTCTATAGGACATAAGTAGTAATCAAATAAGTAATTAAGTTGAGCCCATAAAGCTTTTTCTGGGGCTTAATTAATCAATTAAATTAAAATATTTCTATTTAAGAGATCGTATAAACCTGTTAGCTACTATCTTATATTTTTCCTTTTTCTCTTTATCACCTCCGCACCAATTTTTACTCCCTTCTACTAAAGTGATTACCCAATCTGCCCAATATCCATTACCATGGGAGAGGACATTAGACATCAAAATTCCAACTCTGAGACATAACCAGTGATTAGGAACTATAAATCATAAAGCCCTCTGGCCCCGGTTGGAAAATCATTGTGGATCTATAGGCTGGCTAAACAAACTAAGGCACAAAAGAATCAAAAAGGAGACCAAAGGAACACAAAATGATTTTTCAGCTTCTCTGGTATCTTCTCTAGATCTACAAGCAAATATTGGACATTGAAAAATTAGGAATCTGGAAAAGGGGCCATTCTCCTTCAGACTTTTGTTGGACTTAATGATATAGCTCTGATTAAGAACTCTGATTAAGAACAGATAGCTGGTCCCTATTAGCAATCTACTGGTCCCATTGATGTGCTGATTGACCATTTTGACTTATTATATCTTGAATTTTGGGCCAGATAGCATAATAGTTTGTGTGTGTGTGTGTGTGTGTGTGTGTGTGTGTGTGTTCTGATTGCTGATATATTTTTGGAGTCATACCGATATACACTAGAAGTCAGTTTGACTCTGAAACTTTAGTGAGCCTTAATTTTGAGCAAAGTCACAAGGAAAAAAATTGGGGAACGGAGGAATCTAAGGATGCAATTGATAATATGGGGGAGTTAGCAAATAAAAAATCAACAACAAATAATTAAAAATTACTTCCTTCATGTTGAAGGAACATAATGACAAAACTGAAATGAGAAACAATACCCAAGGAAAATATCTGAAAATCCAAAACCTGAATACATCTACTCCTAAAATGTTAAGAAATACCCAGGTTACTGAGGTTCAGAGTAACTCAGTTAATGAGCAAAGAGATAATGGTGAATATATTGATGGTCTACTCTTGAAAAGTAATGAAGGAAATGATAGACAAGGTAGATACAAAAAGAGAAGGCACAGCAATGGGACTAAAAGTGATAATACTTCAATTATCTTTGAGCACAGCAACAGGGAGTTGTCTCAAAACTACATCTCATTACCGTCTCCCAGTTTAAATTTTCACAACCCTTCATCAGAGAACAGGGAAAGGACCAGAAACATCAACTATAATAGAATAGACATGACAGCAGAGATCAATGAAGCAATTACCCATTTACAAAATGCAATTTTAGGACTAAAAGAGATTGAATATAGGAACATAGAGAAAACCAAAAAGAGATTGCACAAATGGAAATGCCACAAATCTCGGTGTACTCAGAAAACACTCAGTTTATGAGCTCAGAAATTACCTATATCCCTGACACTGAACTTGTGACAAGGGACTTGGCCTTGGCTTTAAAAGACCCATGTATGGCTAACACAATGATCTTTGAACAACTGATTAGTATTAAACAAGATTTTAAATTTATAAAGGGAGTTAGTATGGAAAATAGACGGATACCTGAAAATTTAAGAACAGAGAAACCAGGACTTGAGAATATGGGAAAAAAAATCAGAACAGCTAGCAAAACTCAATAAATCCCCTACTGAGCAAGAAATCATAGTGGCAAATGAATCATACAACAACTCAAAGTTGGAATTAGTGATGCTCCCTCAGAATAGATTTAGAAATGATAGTACAGCAGAGGAATTGAGACTGGGCAATTAAACACTATGGAAAAGGGGAGATTTGGGGAAAAAACAAGGAGAGGGAAAACAATTAGCTGATGAAGTAAACAACGAAAAAAGTTTGGAGGAGATTAGAATAGAATCATTGACTAATCAAGATAGTGTAGATAAAGGTAAATATCATAAACAAGATGAGAAGGTGGATCATAGTAATATTATTTAAGGCACTAATTACAAAAACAAAAAGAAAAAGTAAAAAAAACAGCAACAAGATGAGAAAAAATCTAAGCCAATTAAAAATAGAAACAAACAGCAAACAAATAATGGACAAAAACATAAGAAAATGGAAGTAAATCCTAAAATGGGAAAAGTGGAGGCTGATTCAGATGCAGCAACTAAAACTAAACCCATTGATCAAGAAAACATAAACCAAGAAGGACGTTCACACAAAAATATCACACATGAGAAACTAAAAGATTTCAGTCAGTTAGGAAACTTTGAGAACATTATAAGGAAAACTGAAGAAACGGCTTTTGTTTTGCCACTCTTCAATGTTGGAGTAATACCTAAAGAAATAGAAAATATGTTGAATGATGCCTTGAAAAATCTTCTAACCACCTTGACTGATGGAAACAAAACAATAACTGAACATGTAAGCATAATTAGACCCCTGCCAGAGGAAGAGGAATGAGTGATGTTCATTTCTAATCAGTATTACTTTTTAAAGACAATTGAAACTAACAAGACAAAACTACAACAAATGGGCATTAGAACAGACAAAATTGAAACTCTGTCCACCCTATTCCCAGAATTTTATAAACTTAGTAGAGACAAGAATGGGAAAAAATATGGAAGGACTTTGTCTATATTTGGACTCAACCAATTTTATAATGAGCACACAAGAATTTGAAATTTAAATTGGGGAAGTACTAGAAACCACTTTAAAAAATCCCAGAACTAAGGAAATCCATCACAAAAGTGGTTAGATGTCAGATGAATGGACAAATAACAATGTGGATGGAAAATGATGACATATTCAAACTGTTAATGGCAAGGATGAAAGAACTGGATCAGTTAGGTATATATATATATATATATACACACACACACACACACACACACACACACACACACACACACACAACTGTATATTTATGAGGATCATTTGATAGGGAACCTAACTAATGGTATTATTAATGCACCTGGATGGTCTTACATGATTCAGACTGTTAATAGATATGCTGCATTAGAAAATCAAAATACTAATTGACTAGTTGAAGTTGTTGCCTTTCACAAAAATGGGAGTGGGGGCAATCTTCACTTAGTTCAGTTAAGGAAACTGATTACAATATAATGTCATGGAATATCTCAGGACTCAAAGACAAATTGGCAGATCAGGAATTTGTTAATTAAGTTAACTCTTTGGAATGTATTTGTCTATAAGAAACATGGATGGCAGGATAAATTACTATTAGTGGGTTTAAATCTTTCATTAAGCCTGCAAAAAGAAATAGGAAATATGGAAGGAATTCAGAGGGGTCTCCTTACATTATGGAAATTAAGAAAAAAGACCCTAACAGATAAAATAAGAGTTAATAATGACAACATATTGGGAATCAGAATTTAATATACTAATCAAGAAACAGTTACATTAAATGTGTACATACTGTATATCCACAGAACAAGGGGAATGTGAGAGAGAAGAGATCTTCAAACAGTTAGAAACCATGTTAGACAATGATATGATTAATAACCCAAACATTAGATACATCTTAGTGGGGGACTTTGATGCTTACTTGGGACAGTATAGGGAGAACACTGAGGATGTAGTAGACTTTTTAATTAGTTGTAATAGGGACCATATATGGCATACTAGAAATTCTATGGGCAACATACAAAATGAGAATGTCATGAAACTAAGTGATTTTATGTCCAATAGGAATTTTATACTACTAAATGGAAGACCCTTATCCGATAGGGTAGGTAATTTCACCTATATTGGTACGAGGGGGTCCTCAGTGATTGACTTAGCTTGGATCAATATGAATATCAGTGTAGATTGCCATGATATGGCAGTTGGGAACAGAGGAGAAAGTGAACATCTACCACAGGAATTAAAAATTAAATTAGGAAAAGAACACATTGTAACTAATAACAAGAATGAGGAAATGTATTAGCTGGGACCTAATAAATAGTAGGGTTTTTAAAGGAACATTAGAAGATCGCAGAAAATTAAACAAAATGGCAGGACTTGAAGCTGTGGAGGAAAACTCAGATTGCATCCCCCTTTATGAAAATATCTTAGCACAAATAGAAGAGGTAATATCAAAAGAAACAATTGTTTATGAAAAGAATGATGCACCATGGTTCAATAATGAATGTAGACTTGCTAAGAAAATATTAAACAACTTTGTCATGTTAAAAAATACCCAAATAATAATAAAAAAGTGCTAAATCAATTACGGAAGGGATTTAATAAAACTATCAAAAATCATAGGGAAAAATATAGAATATACATCTCGAATAAATTAGAAAAGACTGTCTATGACAGAGATAATAAAAAATTCTGGAGCTTTGTTGCCAAGGGCACGGGAGACCTTCTTGATGAATTAGATGCCTACATTGAACTAGTAAACTGGATAGAACATTAAAAAAACTGTTTTATGATCTAGATGTGAAATTTAATACAGATCTGAGAAATACATTCTGGATACCACTATAAAAGGAAATCACAAGTGAAGAACTCTTTAAATCAATACAAACTTTCTCCAGACATAGGGCACCAGACCCAGATGGCATACCAATAGATGCCATAGTGAATCTGATTGATATATGGATACCATGTCTATACAAATTATTCAATGTTATTAATAAATCCGGTTTGATCCCCAGTACCTGGAGAGAAACAATTATTGTCCCTATTTAGAAGAAAGATGACAAGCGAAATCCATCTTGCTATAGATCAATAAGTTTAATAAATAACACTCAAAAAATATTTACTAGAATTTTAAACACAAGAATAATAGAATGGACACAGGTAAACAGATTAAATGATGAAGCCCAAGTGGGCTTCATGCCTCAACACTCAACAATTGACAAATGTTATGTGCTATTGCATCTAGCCAATAAGTATACAATAGTTGAAAAAAATTGTGTATTTTTATTGATTTAAAATCAGCATTCGACAGTATAAATAGAAACTTACTTTGGGAAACATTAAACAAGATAGGCTTGGATAAGTCCATTATAAGCATATTAGTTGTATTATACAGTAATAATTTAACAAAGGTTAGATATAATACGTGAGAGGACAAGATTGAAAAATTCATAGGCAATAGGGGAGTAAAACAAGGATGTGTGATGTTCCCAATGCTTTTCAATTTATTTTTGAATCAGATTTTGATAAAATTGTACAACCTGGACTTCCATATGCCCAGAATTGATGATCGAGGCTGTCTCTACCTCGCATACGTGGACAACATTGTCCTGCTTTCTACCAGTTTTCTGGACGTTAAAAGTTCCAACAAGAGTGTAAAATGGTAGACCTGCATATTAATTATAGCAAAACAAAACTGACGGTATTTGGGAACAAAGGAAAGAAAGGATATAAGATATGAACAGGAAATATAGCTCTAGAAACTGTTAGAGAATTTTGCTACTTGGGAATAATAATATCTGAAAAGGTAACATGCGAAAGACATACAAAAAGGAATAAAAACAAAAACATTTCTCCCTGCCATATCCAGTTTTATGAAGAAATATGGTGTAGCTCCATTAAAGGGTGTCTTAAGGTGATTAATGCCAAAATTAGGAGTCAGATTTTTATATGGAGTAGAAGTTTGGGGACTAAAACACAAAAACAACATAGAAAAACTCAATCTCCATTATAAACAATTACTGGAATTACTGTGATGTGCCCCCTCTACCCTAGTAAGGGCAGAATTAGGACAGATTCCCATAGAGTGTTTAGTTCAAGAAAGACTGATCTTATATTGGCTTAAAACATATATAATGAATGAACATAGATTACCACGCAAATACCTTGAAGAGGCATTGAAATACTCCCAGGATAACATTGTTTTCCCAAGTATAAAAATAGTTGAGAATATTCTGAAATCATCAGGTCTTCTGCACTCTTAGTGATGTTTTCATAATGCCCTTACCTGAGATACAATTTTTTATTAAAGGCAGACTAAAGGATATACATAGACAAAAGGAATTAGAGAAATGTGCACAATATAAAATATGTAAATGGATGGCAGAAAACAAGAAACAGTTTGGTTTTGAAAAATATCTGGATCTACTAAAACATCCACAATGTAGGAAACTATTTACAAAGTATAGATTTGAATACCATACCAGTGAAAGATTCTCAGATTTAATTAACAAGAAAGGAAATAATTCCAGTAGTAGATGCAGATGTGAAAGAGGAGAAGATGGTCTTATCCACCTCTTGATTCTTTGTCCCTTTACAAAAAATATAGACAAAAATACTTGTGGGGTAATCTCTCACAATTAGAATTAGGACCACAGAAGTTAACCTCATACTTGATAAATTCAAGGTCAGATACAGGGAACATTGTTTAACCAGGAGTAGCACACTAAGCCGGAGCTTGTTTCCAGATGTGACCTGGGAGCACAAGAAAGTTAAGTGACTTGCTCAGGATCACACAATATGCACCTAGGTGACTGTGGGATTCAAACCCAGGTCTCCAGATCTGCAGCTCAGAGCCTTAACCCACTGTGCAATACAGTTCTAGAGGCAATAGTCTTGTTCCTCAAAATAATAGAGGGGAACAAATTTCACCTTAATATAGAAGGCTAGATTGTTCCCCTTCGTCTTTTGAAAGTGAGAACACCTGTGTCCCTAAAACTTGTCATAGATAAATGTCTTGACTATGAAAGGAAAAGCACGGAAATGCCATTCTATTGATATCTAGGGTAGAATGAGATACCTATTTTTTTTAGGACTATTATGTATTTATTATTGCTGCTAAAACAATTTGATTGTTATATTTAAATATTTTTTATTGTTTTATACTTTGTTACGACATAACTTGTCAAACAATAAACTTGAACTGAACACTCTTCAGTGTGGAACCGGGAACTGAGGAAAACAGTTAAGTGCCATATAATTAATTTCAATGGCTTTTGAACTTATCTTCATTACTTGGTCATTTTTAGAAATTTTTCACCAAATTTTCAACATGGCCATTTTGAGACATCACCTTATGAACACTTGTGGTGAAATTACATTAATCAGGCCCAGAAGTTGATTTCAAGGTCACTGCATGAAATCACCTTTTGGGCCCAATGAACATAATTTCACCACCAGTGTTCATGAGGTGGGGTCCAAACAAGGCCATGTTGAACATTTGGTGAAAAAATACATAAAAATGTGATCAAGTTATGAGCGTACGTTGAGAATTTTCTACACACAATCATAACTTGGGTAATTTTCAATATATTGACCCCAAATTTTCAACACAGCCATTTTTTTCACACCACTCATGAACATTACAGCTGTCAGTTTTCACATCCTGATCAAAATGTGTTTTCTCATCTGTGGCATGAAATTACATTTCAGCGGGGATTTGAATATTTTCACCTACCGGGTTCATAAGGTGGGATCATAAGAAGATTATGCGAAAGCTTTGGGTCAGAGTATTAAAAAACAACACAGTTATTGTGGTATGTTATAATTGTTCTATGCATGCTCATAACTTTAATAATTTTCAATATTTAAACCCCAGATTTTCAGCACAGCCATTTTGTCACACCATCTCATGAACATGGCAGCTGTTGTTTTTCAAATCTTGGCTAATATGTGCTTTGCACTGCTGGTACAAAATTATATTTTGTCTAGTACAGTATTAAAGAGGGACTGTGGTCAAAATTTCTGGCATCAATAAATTCAAAATTTGGATCAGCATAGCCCCCAGATCAGCCTTATGTCAAAAATGATATCTATAAATTACTCTGTTTAAAAGTTAGAAGTCATTTTACAGCTGATTTCACTGCCTGTTCAAAAAAGCCTGTTTCGGTGAAGAGCTGCTGATGGCGTCATCTCCTGAACTCACAGTCTAGTCCTCCCTGTCAGCAAGCTTATAGGACCTGTTTCTCCAAAGTTTAAATATCATGTGCAATGGTTTTCACAAGTAAAACAGGCAGCACCATTCAATAAACATTGTTTTAAAAACTATGTATGTTTCAGGTTTTGTAATAAAGGTGGCACATTCTTTTTTCTTTTTTTGGTGCCTTTTGTTGTGGTCCTTTTCTCCAGGGTTGCTGGATGTTGAGTCATAGCACATTTCTTTCAGGTTTATAGACAGGATAACTCTGATGTGGTGAAAGGCTGTGATCATTCACACCTGTCATTCAGTTGAGGTGATTTCTCAGGATGGGACTTTAACACAATTATTCCATCTCTCTGTAAATGGGGGTGGGACAGGTAATGCTGTATTGAAACCTTACTATGAGTTTCTTTGTAATAACCAGTCCAGTGTTTTCTCCCTGACAGCCTGTTACTTGACCTACATTCAGGCTCATCTGTGTTGTACTCCACATTAAAATGATAATTTTGACAGGGCTAACACTTTATTTTTATTTATGTTTGTCTTTGTTAACTGGATAAAGCCCACTAGACACACATGCCTGTTTTCAGGGGTGACCTGGGAGCACTGGGGAGGTTAACTGACTTGTTCAGAGTCACACAGTATGCAACGGGAGGTTGTGGGAATCAAACCCAGATCTGCTGGATGTACCAAGCTCATTCACAGCTTGTTACTCTAACCTCTAGGCTATACTGCCAGCCCCTAGTAGGAATTAACACATATAAGGCCCCTATAGTAGACATTGACAAACAGCAATGAAGTTACCAACATTACAATACTAGTAGCAATACAACTTCCTAACAGACACAGTAGAGTAGCACCCCAAATGGTATCAGCAGCCTGGAGGCATGCCGAATCAGCATCCAGGAACTCTGGAGAAATGGACCACACCAAAAATGCATTCAAAAAAATATGAATATGTCAACTTTGTTACAAAACCTGAAACACGCATAGTTTTTATAGCAATGATTTTTGAATGGTGCTGCCTGTTTTACTTGTGAAAACCATTGCACAATGATCTTTAAACTTTACAGAAACAGGTCCTATAAGCTTGCTGACCGGGATGACTAGACTTTGAGTTCAGGAGATGACATCAGCAGCAGCTCTTCACTGACACTGGCTTTTTTGAACAGGTAGTGAAATCATGGTTACAAAATAGCTTATACCTTAAAAAATGAAGTAACGCAGAAACCTAATTTTTGTTAAGAGTTTTATTGGGGGTATGCTTATTCTAATTCTGCTATATAGCACTTTTGGCTGGATTCCCTCTTTAAATCATGTTCAGTTGGAGGGGTCATAAAACACTCTGCTGAAACTTTGGGGTCAGAATGTCACAAACAAAAATTATGAAGCAGTGTTGTTTGCAGGGATGTCCGTTGGCCCAATGGGGACCACATTGCTTTCCCGTACCAGTGACTTGATAGCGGGTGTGAACTCAGTGAGCCAGTTTTATGTGCCAAGGCTGGTGGGGAAGATCTTGCAGAGTGCAACACCAGCCTCAGCCAGGGTAGGAACAAAACAATGTTTTGATGCAGAGATGACACCCTGTGTCAAGGCCTGATGGGCACATGCACTGGGTCAGGATTGTCTTCAATATTGTATTTGCGCAAATGAGGATACAGTTCCACTATCAGAAAAAGAAGGGAAATTAGTTGTAAAAAACTGTGTTAATGCAGAGATTAGGGTTGAAGAATGCAACGCGCACAAAGTACGGAAATGAAAAAAAACATTACGGTTTTGGGTCTCTGGAGTATTGGTGAATCAGTGGTGGAGTCTTCGTTGGTGTTATCAACCTTATTGCCCACCCCCTTCCCTGAGCAAACAAGGCCCTGCATGAAGAAAGCTATGACAGATTCTGTTGACAATACATGGTGAGCCATACTTCTCTACCTTTGAACAGTGTATCACTGTGAGGCACTGGCTTGGAGTTGTATCTTGCTCCGGACAGGATGGGGTGGGCATTAGGGTTGACAACACCAAGGAAGACACCACCACTGATTCACCAATACATTTTCTATATACAGTGTGTGTGTGTATATATATATGTTATAGGGGTGCGGCCATGCCCCCATAAGTTAGGGTTGAGTAGCACTTTAATGTTAAATGCAAAATTGTGCACTTTTAATAACTTTGTAATTTGCAAGTGCAGTCTCAAAGGGTAGCTCTCTGGATGCATTGAGTTTCATTCTGGTAGGATGGGTGGATTCCAAGTACCAGAGAGTCCAAAATGTGTTTTTTTTTTGGGGGGGGGGGATGCCGTTTCTAAGCTGTTTGTCTTTGAATTAGCCTACAGCCCAGATGATTTGGAATTCTGGTCTGAAATTTTCAGGATAATTAGGGGCTGGGCTACAGATGTGCCTTTTGCTGGTTTGTTAAAAAAAAAAAATTAATCCATTTCAAAGTTATTTAATTTTTAAATTTCTGTTCTGAGCATGCTCAGTAAGCACTTCAGGATAGCTGTCTGAAATGATAAAAGAATCCTTTTTCATATGAGAAATATCCTTTTTTGTTTGCAGCCATCTTGTTTCCATTTTTTTTCTAAAAAAATAATTTCAAAAGCCACAAAAATGACAGCCTGGAGAAAGACGAACAAATTTCTCTGGCTTATCAGGGCCCTGTTAGGTGGATTCTGCACTTATGTATTGGAAAAATGATCCCAAATGTGTTTTTGTTTTACATTTTCTATCCTTTTTTGTGACTTACTTCCCAGCCATATGACATGAAAAAGGTATCCTTTTTTGTTTGGGGCAATCCTTTTCTGTAAGGGGAAAAATCCTATATTTTTTCCTTGGTGTCTAGTGGTGCCCCCACTGCTGGATTAACCCATACTCCAATTATGCCATGGTGTAAGGCCTCCCAAGCACTGGGGGTCCCCACAGTCCAGAGTTTAGGCGCGGGATATTTAGAGCCGGGCCAGGGGCGCTTGCCCCATCACTTCTTTTGTCTCTTCCAAAGATGATTGCCTAGGTTATTGTAAGACACATCACAGTGCATTTAATCTTTGCAGTGCTGCCCTGCCTCCAAGCTGCCACACAACACAAAAGAGCATGTCACCTACAGAAGTTCAGTTCCTTCCAACCCTTAAGTTCTCAATGACTCCTCAATGACATTACTCACACAGCTCCCAAAGCAGACCACTTTATATCTTAATAGCAGTGGGTGAACTAGCTGTTAACTTGCCCTGTGTTGGAGCCTCCAAATAACAGCTGTCTGCTGCACACAATGGGGCAAGTTGGAGAAGCCAGCCCAGTAGCCAGGTATAAAAGTAGACTCTCGCACAACAGTTTCTTCTGACTCCAACCTGACTTTTTGTTTGGTTGGTTGTGTCGGTGTATTGGTCTCCAGTGCATTATACTACTGACTTTGCCGCCTGCCCACCTGCTATACTGCTGTTTGCTTGCTACTACTACATGCACATCAAGACTTCATCAAATTCAAAGGAACTGCTGTGCCATTGGTAAGTACAAAAAAAAATAGTCTATCTGGAGGTGGGGATGGTGGTTGGAGCCTGGTAGCAGGCTACCATACTGGGGGCTGCAGTGCTGTTTTCTGTTTCTATCTGGTTCAGTGGCTGGCTGGGCTGGGGCTGGCTCCATTCCATTGGTCTCTCTTTTGTATGCTGTAGCTCTGCTAATTAAATAACTGTTGTTGCTTGCAACTATCTTTGCAGTTACTGGTGTTATTTTAATTTCTTTTCTGAATTCGGTACCACTTTTAGCAGCAGTATCTTGATTGCAAACTGTGTGCTTTCTTTTGTTTCATACTTGGCCCCTACTGGGAATAGCAGGAATTATTACATGTAAGTGGGGGTACCCCTGCCCCGGTATGTAGAAGCTCTGATTCACTTTGTTAAACATAGAAGTATTCCCTTTCACAGACTGCCTGTTTTTCCAATAAAACAACTCTGCCATTTGAGCTGGCAGATGCTGTGAGAAGGCCCCCTAAGCTGGATGCCTCATACACCAGCTGTCAGACCTTGGCAGGCAACTGCTATGCAGGATGAGCAGCAGCCCTGACTTTCCCAGCTGGGGTAGCCAAACTGGACACTAAGGATGTGGCCTTTGTTCTTGGAGATATGAATACCCAAATACACCTTTGTTTCCAGGGCTAGACATGTGGACATGCACCATTCACTGTTTTGTGACACTGCAGCAACTTGCCCTGCCTCGTTAGTTCATATTGTAAGATTTATGGATGTTAATGTAATGTGCTGTCATGACTTTTTTCGTATTGGCAAATTTCTCTGATTGATTCCCCCGAGTCCATCCAGCTCCCAGCTGCTGGAGTCTCCTCCATGTGGATGTTGAAGTTAAAAATTCCACAAACATGACACTTATCTTGGTTAGAACATCTAGAAAAAAAGTTACCCTTTTCCTCCAGATTCCAAATCAATCCCTGTTACTGAACCTGTCTGAAAATGAGCTGTCACAGCTCGCTGCACCTTCCTTTCCTGGTCAAAAAATAAATACAGTAAATAATATTATAATTATATAAGAAAAGGGGTCGCTTTTTAGAGCATCTGTTTGCTGCCAGTTCTGCTGTTCTTCTGGGTCCCGATACTAAAACCGACTAAGTAATTAAATAGCAATCCTGTCAAAATGCTTCTGGTCAGGATCCTTGAGGCCACAACTACAAATGGGACATTTTATGAAGTTGGATCACTGCTCAGTCTCTACAGTGAGTTCCCCCCCCACAAACAACAATATGTAGACCTGCTATTGCTGCTATTTATTTCCAGAGATTACGAGCTGGTTGGTGCAGATGGGCAGACAGTTGTGCCAATTAAGGAATCAGCACCGTGGTGGCACAAATTAAGATGTACTTTTACCGTCATCCCTACTATGTTTCTGAAATGTGATGGGGAGATTGGAGATGGTTGAAGTTCCCCTTCCCCCCAACACACACACACACATACTGACACACACGGAAAGTCTTAATACTGACTTTACTCCTGTGAAACCAACTACTATCCTTTTCTCTGGTACCACCATTCAGCTCATACAACCCCTGGCTGCACCACAATTATATGGAAAAAATTCCAGCTGACATTACAGTACCACACACAGAAAGGCTCTTTCAGCAGACAGCATGACTTTATTTGGGAGCAAAGTTTAGGACGAGTAACAAACTCAAAGCTTGTACTCACTTGATACTCTTCCTTCACAAACTGCTGCTGTTTGCCATGTAACCTGCCAGCACAGTTTTCCCCCATTAAGTTCAGGAGTGCAGGAGCTCAAAACACTTCTTAGCAAGACACATTCAGGATGGAGAGTGGTGATATTGGGCTCTTAGCCTCAGCCAGCTTCATTAGAAAAACCTCACTCACTGCAGGCACAGTGCAAAACGTTGGTCTATTATACTGCAGCAGCTCCCTTGGGGTCAGACACCCTCCACCCACCCCATCTTCAGCCCAAGTGAGCCTGCATCAGAACAGCAGGTTCAAGGGCTCAGAACTGCAGCATCTCCCTCGGGGGTCAGGCACCCTTCCCCCGCCCCATCTTCAGTCCCATCTTCAGCCCGAATGAACCTGCATCAGAACTGCAGGTACAGAAGGTCCAGGCAACATAGTCTGGCATTGAATTCAGTGAGCTGGGTGGTTACCTGCCACCACTTGCACAGTGGCTTCCACCACCCACCACCCCCCACCCTCCAGCCCTGGGCGGGCATGTCATTCATAGGGTAGGCACATCGCATGATGTGTCATGTCGCACTATCTCCCCAGTTTCTCTATTGCAGATTATACAGGTCACCCACTAGAAGTTGCTGTTGTACTCTGTTCAGTTGGTGACAATTAAGTTATACACTTGTTATATTAATAACCATGGAGCCAGTGCCTTGTTCTTGCGTAGTCTATGACACACTGCTGAGTTCCTCCTCGACCCCAGAGTGCACAGTGCAGGACTCAAACCCACTACTTGTGGCACATATCTTCTAAGGGCAACACTCATTCCACTGAGCTATCTTGCCTGCTAAATGTTGCATCTCCCCCAGTGGCGTTGAATTACAGCAGCTGTCATGCCTATGTGAATAGCCCATAGGGCTTGCTTGTTATGCTGGGAACTATCTCCTCAGTTTGCTATATGCTCCTAATAGTGATCCACCACTAGGGGCACCGATCCAGACTTGTACCCTATTAGACATTAACAGTCCTTGTATTTCTGCATTGGCTGCAGGTTGTTCCCATATGGCCAAGAATGCTTACTATATCTTCTCTAACCACTTCCAATGGTGGTAGCCATCAACCCTTGTCACATCCCATTTTATTATATTTGTTGGTCCCCCTTACCTGATCTTGTATATTCACATCCCACAGGTTAATCGCCAACCCCCACACTTTTACCTCGTACATCTGTTCTACTACCTTTTGGGTCATTGGGTAGTAAGCGCCATGGGGACAAATAACTTGCATCACACCTTGCTATGATGTCTTATATTGTTAGCCACCCTTTATCTTACTGATGATCCCTTTATCTCTGGGGACCATCCCATTTTCAACAAAATCACACTTTCTACTTATGTGCAGTTTAAATGTACAATTGGCACGGATTATCAGGGAAGACCAGCTTCTATCCAACACTGTATGTCTTTATCCCACAGTCCTAAGCCAATAATTTATACCGTTCATGTGACAATCTATGAGTCCTCCCTCTTTCACCCGTGCGCTGCTCCCTACGCATCTCCTTATATCCCCTTACCACCTAAATGGGGCCAGCTATCACTCCTCAGAGTATTGATCTATAGACTCAAGAAACTTCTCCTCTTACTGCTACTTTGTTCCAGGAATGTTGAGTTAAATCCCAGTCCCTCAACCCATATTGAAGCTCCATCTGAATTATTGCACTTAAAAATCTGGAGATTCTTACTTGTCAATGCCTGTAGTCTGCTCAAAAAGCACATTATAATTCAGATATGGGTCTGTCACACCAAGTCTGATGTCCTGGTAATCTCAGAATCTTGGCTAAGAGGACCAACTCCTGATCATGAAATCAATATCCCAGCATATAATGTGAATAGGAACGATTGGAATGATAAGCCTTCGGGGGGTTGCAAAAAATGTCTTAGACAAATTTACGGCATCTATTATTGATTCAACTACTGTACCCAAATGGGTTAAAAAGCCTCACTCTAAAGGTCTCTTTGTCTCCTGGGTCCATACTCATCAGAGGTAGTTATAGACCCCTGTCAGAGGGACTCGAGTTGTTACCCCATCTCAGTAAATTGTTGGCGGTATCTAGTATAAAATCAGTTATTATGGGATACTTTAACCTGGACTGGAATTCTCCGAACTCCAAACCCATAAAAGAATTATGCAACACCCATGGCTTTACTCAGCTTGTTCCTGAGATGACGCGTCCAAATAGTAAAAACCCTGTTCCTAGTACTCTTCTTGATTTAATCATTGTAAACAAACCCCACACAATCTCACGTACCTGGGTATTTCATAATGACATCAATGACCACAGGGCTATAGCATGTGTGAGGTCTATACCAAAGTTCACATCCATCTCTAGCTTTGTGTATAAAAGGAATCTCTGCAAGTTCAACTACCCAGACTTCCTGACAGATCTAAGCCAGATAAGATGGCAAGATTTCTATCTTGCACCTACCATCACATAGGCCTATAACATCTTCCAGAACCTTGTCCTAAAGGTAATCATTAAACACACCCCTCTAGCAAAAATCAGAACAAGGAAAAGGACATGTCCATGGTTTACTAGTGTATTAAAATCAACTCTACAGACCAGAGATGTGCTATGGAATTGGGCCCGGAAAATCAAATTATCAGCTGACTGGGTGATCTTCTGGGTTGCCAGGAATCAATGCACTAAACTCACAAGGACTGCAAAAGCAGAGTATTTTCAAATGGCCTTGGATTCCTCTAAAAATAATGTTGCCAAATTATGGCAAATTATAATGGAAATAGAAGGGCATAGTTCATCTCCATCCCTGCCCACCAAGCATGTAGCCTGTGGTAATACTTTTACAAGCAAACACCATATCCTAGAGCAGCTAAACAGTCACTTTGCCACTACTGGATTAGCTTTTTACACCTCTCCACTAAGCAGACTTTGTATCCAGCCCCTCACTTCCGACCTGCTCCCCCTCCACCACCTTGGATTCCCAGCAAGCAAATAAGTTTAGCTTTAGCCCAATTTCTTTCAAACAGGTCGAGGACCTTTTAATTTCCTTGGATACTAAAAAGTGCGCCAGAGCTGATCAGCTTGAACACTTTTTTTCCAAAGCTAGGTCATCACTCTCTGACAGCACCTGTCATGCACCTATTCAATCTGTCCCTCACACAAGGGGTTCTTCCCTCCACTTGGAAAATAGCACACATAATCCCATCTCTTTAACTCTAATGACCCATGCTACCTTAATAATTACTGGTCCATATCACTGGTACCCATCTTGTCGAAATTACTTGAAAAGATAGTTAACATACAGCTAAAGGAGCGTCTGGAAACCTCTAACATTTTCAACCCATTACAGTCAGACTTGGATCAAAGCATAGCATGGTATCCACTTTGGCTAAGGTGACAAATGATTGACAAACTGCACTCGATGCTAAAAATCGTGTCAGTGAAGTTTTCCTGGACCTGAGCAAGGCATTCGATACCGTGGACCATGATATATTATTACACAAATTACATGACATTGGTCTCGACGCCAACACCATGCAATGGTTTTCATGCTACCTTACAGGCAGACAACAACAGGTTAAGCCCAAGGTAACCTCTCCCCCCCTTAAAACTTTGCTGAGAGGAGTACCACAGGGATCTATTCTGGGGCCTCTACTATTTGTAATTTATAGCAACAATAACAATTCTAAAATCAGGACTGCAAATGTCCACCTGTTTGCCAGTGACACAGTACTTTATGTCACTAGGCCTACCCTTGAGCTTGCCTGCTTAGAGCTGCAGCAGGAATTTAACCTGCTTCAACAAAACCTCTTTCACCTGAAACTGTTGCTTAATGCAAAAAAAAACTAAAGCCATGTTTCTCTCCCCCCCAATCCCATATGGTGAATGCAAATTCCTCTGGTTCCAAGCACCAGATCACAACTCTTCTGGGGGAATCGCCTGAGGCAGTGGACAAATTCAAATATTTGGGATTCTGGCTAGACTGCTGGCTTTCATTTGCTACAGATACTGAGGAATTGACCAAAAAACTAAGTCAGAGGTTAAGTCTTTTCTTCTGAATAAAGTACTGGCTTATCCAGGAAGCAAAAAAAAAAAAAAGGCTGGTCCAGACCACATTTCTTCCCCTTGTAGATTACGCAGACTTTCTCTGCAGTCACCGTTCCAATGTTGCCTTAGCTAAACTGGAAACACTGTAACACAGAGCACTAAAATACATTATAAATGCCCTTTTTAGAACTCACCACTGTTCTTTCTATGTCCAAGTCGGCTGGCCCTCGCTTCACACCAGAAGGTTAAAAAATGCCTTACTTTGGACCTTCCGAGCCATCACCAATAAGCTACCTCCCTATATCTCAGAACTACTCAAATGTATAGCAGGCGTATATTCACTCTGAAGATGTTCATATATATTGCTTGCTATACCTAGGATTAGAACTCGTTATGGTGCATCCTCACTCAGTCATGCTCTCCCTGCCGTGTGGAATACCCTTCAAAAGTCCTTAAAACTCACACAAATTGTTGATCTGCATACCTTTAAATCCCTGCTGAGCCATTCGTTGCAGGAAAATTGCAACTGTTATTCTTAATCACTCATTATAATTTCCTGAGGAATCTTTTCCTGTGTTGCAACGTCCATACAGCACTTATCCCATACAGCAATTAGTGCCTTTATGCAATCTGTTGTGGATGATGTTGTAGGTCATGTGTTCTTCTTGTTCCCCCTCCCTTCTCCCTGCTTTCAAAACTATAGTTCAAGAACTTTATTGCACATATCTTATTGTATTGCTGTTTTGTTGCATACCTAGATCTACATTGTTAGGAATATTCAATGTTTGCATTGTATGTAACGTCTATTGTATTGTATCTATTGCTTGTATTTATATTGCCTTATTCTGTTGTGTCCTACCAGGACCACTTTGTAAATGAGTCCGCTCAATGGTGTATTCCTAGTAAAGTAAAAAGTGAATTGAATTATACTCTGAGACGTCTGGTCATGGAGTAGATAAAGGGCATTCTGTCTGCTGACAGATACTCTGAGTTTGAAGGCAGGCTTGAAAGACTTGATTTATTTGTACGAAAACACACTTCTGTATTTTGAATGGCTCAAACAGAGAACATGTGCAGAGTTGGACTGGGGTACAGGGGGCCCACCTGGAAATTCGGCACTGGGGCCCACCTGGAAAATCAATAGAGAAGGGCATGGCTAAGCACCTTTTCTACTACATCCTTAACACCATTTTCACAGTTGAGCATGGAGTACTGACCAAGGGAAGCAGGAGTACAAACTACACTAAATTTTAAAGAGCTGTAGTATTGTACTCCATTAAAAAGCTGCCAATCAGATGCTAGAATCCAGTGGTTAGTTTTGTATACTGGTCTGCAGAGCAGAAAACTCCCAGTGTCTGTCATGCTGGGTTGACAGAATGAAACTTGAGCTCCTGTGAAAATCCAGAGCATGGGTTGCACTGACTGTTGATTGCAACAAACAGTTTTTACCAAAAAAAAAAAACTAAGCACTGAATTTGGCTTTCAACTACACACTCAATACCAAAGACATAGTACTCTTAAATTAACACAGTGGACTGTGTGCTGTTTCCTCTCCTCTCCTCTCCCTGTGGGGCCGCTCCCTTCCTCTCTCACTCCCCTGTCCCGGGTGAAATTGCCGGTAGGACGTGGCTGCCCCCCTTCCCCAACATATTGACTGCCAGCTCAAACTGCTGCCTTAAAATTTAAGATATTTAATTTGGGTATGTTTTGCAAATTAAAAAAAGTACTTGAGGAATTACTGTATTATGCATAGTGCCAGAAGCTAATTTACGTGCACACAAGGAAGGTATTTATTTCTATAATTTTAAAGTAAGCTTCACAGTACTTTAGGTTAAACAGTAAGTATATGTCTTTGTATGAAAGCCTTTACAGTGTTACACGTTATGCATTGTGTGCTAGTGCATCTGCTACCTGAAATGTTTCTGGGTATGCATGTCAGTTTTATGCTGTTCTAAATTACTGTACATCCCTTTCCAGCAAAAAAGCAGGTGGTCTATTCAGTCTGCCCAAGTTCTCTACTGTGAAGACTTCCATACAAAGACATCAATCAATCAATCAAAATCTTTATTTATTCAGGCGAACATCATTGAGCAAAGCTCATTTACAAGATGGACCTGAGTGGTCATACAATGAGAATACAAGTATTATTACATAGACAAGAAATAGCATAAACAGCAATACAATGACATGAAATGATAATATACAACAATTTACATATATACAATGTACAGTAAAACCATTTAACCTGTAAGAAAAGGGGACAAAGGGTATAGCAGGCATAAGATATCAATTATAGGGCCTAACTAGCTTTTATAAGAATATAATAGGTGATTTGAAAATAGAAATTGATTTAATATAATGGACGGAAAATGGAAGGTGGGTCAGGTAGGGTAGGGATTAGGCTTTACAAAAGCAATTGCAGAGCTCTGGAAAAAGGCGGAGAACAATCTTTTGAAAGATGCCAGAGGTAATAGGCTATCTAGTCATGGACTTTTGGAGAGTTCCATGCAACTGCTAAGGTGTAGCTGATAGCAGCCCTCCCAAACCGGGTGCAGGCATTGGGGACCTTTAATATGATGAGATTACTGATCCTTAAAGTGTATGGCCTAGTAGTAATTTGGGTAAAGCAATCAGTGATATAGGTGGGTAATTTGCCTGTTAACACTTTGAATATCCAGATAGCAGCATTCCTATTTCTTCTGTGTTGTAGTGATGTCCAGTTGACTGCCATATAAAGGGAGCAATGATGGGTACTGGAGGGAAGGTCAGTAATAAATCTGATGGACCTGTGATACAGGGTGTCCAGTTTATGTAAGAGGTATGGAACAATGGCCATAGAGAAAGTCAGCATAATCAATGAGGGATAGGAATGAAGCTTGAATTAACCTTTTTGGAATCACTGTTTAGGTAATGTTTTATTCTAAAAAATAGACCAAGCCTTTGTCTCAGCTTTTTTAGTAGCTCTTCAATATGGACAGAATAGACAAGCCTGTTATCAATCCAGACTCCAAGGTATTTGAAGTTATCAACAACTTCCAGTTTCTCTCCAAGTAAGGTGGATAATTGTAGGGTGGTGGGTGATGGGGTAGTGGTGGAGCAACTCTTTGTGGCAAAGAACATAGCTTTTGTTTTTTTGGCATTTAGAAGTAGTTTTTTATCAAGTAGATTGTGCTGCAGGATGGAGAATTGGATTGTAACAGTTCACAGGCTTTTAGAAGGTGAGGATTGCTGACATATAATACAGTATCATCAGCAAACAGATTAATGTTAGATTGAGTGAGGTTGGCATCAATATTATTAATATAAATGGCAAAGAGGATGGGGCCAAGAATAGAGCCTTGTGGTACACCTTAGCAGTGGTTTTGAGTTGGATAGGTAATTTCCATTTTTACCAGTTGTGACCTATTTGAAAGGTAGTCCTTAAACCAATTGAGGATAGGAATCCAGGCCTAATGAGCTAAGGGAGGTGATTAATAAGTCATGATCCACTGTGTCAAACGCTTACTCAAATTCAGGAACACAGCACATGTACAGTTTTTCTTATCCAAGGCAGTCTGCCAATCGTTGGTTACTTTGGCTAAGGCAGTAATGGTGCTATGCCTTGATCTAAATCCAGATTGTGCTGAATTTAGGAGGTTGTTGTTATCCAGATAGTCCCTTAATTGAGAGTTTACTAGTTTTTCGAGCATCTTGGATAGTACTGGTAGGATGGAGATAGGCCTGTAATTGTTGAGATCCCTAGTATCACCAGATTTGAGTAGTGGAACTACTTGAGCTGTTTTCCAAGTAGAGGGAATGGATCCAGTAGTTAGGGAAAGATTGAAGAGATGAGTGAGGGGGGCAGATAAGACATGTGAAGCAATTTTCAGGAAATAGGGATCCAGGGATCCATATACTTAGTGTGTAACGTACTGTGAAACGTAATTTACAATTACAGAAATAAATACCTTCATTGCGTGCAGATAAATGATGCTTAATTGAAGCTCGAAGCATCTCTAGCTTTAAAAACAAACTGGATGTTTGAATTTGGGAAAATTATTAACAAAGTCCCACTTTGTGTGGGGAAGTCTCGATGGGCTTTGCCTTCTTCTGTTCAGCCTAACCAAGTAATACCAAGTAATGCTTGTGGCTATGTGCATATAGTAATTCCTCACAGAAAAGTGCAATAGATATTATAACACATTTGTATATGGGATAGTGAAGTATTTTTGATGGCACTATAAGCTCTTATGTCAATAAACTTCTATGCATACACAGAAGAAGAAAAAAATCACAGAGTTGTGACATTAATGGAAGATTACACAATGGTAGTTAGCTACTGTGAATCAAGTGAATATGACATGGGACCGATGTGCAGGACTGCCAATATGGGAGTAATCATACGAAGAAGGCAGCAGAAAAAGGCCATTTAATATATCTAGTCTGCTCATATTGCAGGGTCCACAGCTTGAGCTACTGACCCTGCCCCCCCTCTCCATTTCTCCCATCCTTTCCATCCTCCCTACCCATGATCCTCACCTTATCCCCATGCCTGTCCCAACCTCTCTTGAAGCTGCCCACCTTCTTCAATGAGACCACCTCTTCCAGCAGTGCATTCCAAGTGTCTACCACCCTCTCCATGAAGAAGTGCTTCCGGACTTCCCTCTTCAATCTCCCCCCTCCCAGCTTAAGACTGTTCCCCCTTGTGTTATGGTTGCCACTTAGCTTAGAGACACTCCTTATCCACCTTATTTTCGCTTTCAAGTACTTGAAGGTCTCAATCATATCTCTCTCTCTCTCTCTCTCTCTCTCTCTCTCTCTCTCCTGTCTTCCAGGGACTACATGTTCAGTGCCCTCAATCTCTCCTCGTATTCCTTACCCTGCTGACCTGCTGTCATCTTTGTAGCCCTCTTCTGGACCTTGTCCAGCAGGTTAATGTCCTTTTCAAGGTGTGGGTACCAGTTCTGAACTCCATGCTGTAAATGTGGCTTCATCAGTGACCTGTACAAGAACAGTATAACCTCCTCTCTCCTACTACTGATCACCCTAGCTAGTCATCCCATCTTGTTTGCCCCCGCTGCTGCTTTCTTGAACTGTGTGGAGTGCTTCAGGTCACTAATGCTCATCACTCCCAGGTTCTTCTCCTCCTCTGATGCCGATATCTGGACTCCACCCAGGTAGTACTCCATCTTGGAATTCTTGATTCCAGTGTAAATAGCTTTGCATTTCTTGGCATTGACTCCAAGCTGCCAGATCTTGGACCACCTCCCCAGCTTTTCCAGATCATCCTGTATCCTTTCAGCTGTGTCCACTCTCCCACAGAGCTTGGTGTTATCAGTGAATAGGCACATTTTACCCTTAATATCATCCAGTGTCATTTGAAGCACAATTTGAAGATAGAGGGTGGATGGCTCAGAGGTAATGTGAGGAAGTATTTTTTCACAGAGAGGGTTGTAGATGCATGGACCAGCCTTCCTGAGGAGGTTGTAGAGTCAAAAACAGTGGGGGAATTCAAGAATGCATGGGACAGACATAAAGCAATTCTAGTAGGGGATAAGAGGAAGTAGGCTGTTGGTTAACTAGGATCTGCAGCTTATCTGATAGGTAGGGAAATGGGCAGACTAGGTGGGCCAAGCGGTCCTTATCTGCCATCAAATTTTATGTTTCTATGTTTCTGTGAAGACATGAACAACGCCAGCCACAGAACCGAGTCCTGTGGGACCCCACTGGTTGCCTCTCTGGTGCCAGATAACTCTTCCCCCAACAACCACCCTCTGGGTTCTGTCCCTCAGCCAGTTTTCCACCCATCTGGTCATCTTCTCTCCAACCCCGAGATCTACCAATTCCTGGTTTCACTTTTCAGATATGAATTATATAGTAAGTAGTCCTCGGGTTTATAAAAGAATTATATTGCAGAAGTCAGCATAGTCAATAGTATTCAGCATGGCTTTTATTTTATACCCCTCCCAAATCAATGACCTCTTCCATACACAAGTCCACATCATTCACTGTCTTTTCAATGTCAGGGATGCACAATAAGAAGCAGACTGAGGTATTTTGGTTGAGATGACCGAATGTCACTTTTTACCAAAAATACACATAAAAAAAGAATGCTATGGACTGTGCATTCAATTGTAGCAAACTATGAGTGAAACTCTGTGGTACAGGCACAGAAATACAAGGGCGCTTAAACGTCTGAAAAAGCTGACAGTGTCCCTTTAATGAAAAGTGAATTTTTGAGGGAAAAAACCCTTATCTGAAATGCTATTCAGTTCCCTTAAAAATGAAACCACAAATAGAAACAGTATAACAGATGATTTTGTTAGGCTAAACTGTAAAATAACGGCATGGTTCCAAATAAGAGAAACCAAGAAAAATAAACAATAAAAACTGCAAAGCAGTTCAATTTTTTTGTAATTTAGAGAAAATAAATAGTTTTAAAAGTGGTTCCACAACAATGGGAACCGCACCGAAAATGTGGGTAACTAACCTGTAACCGTAGTTCTAGGAGTGGTATATGGTGCACATCCAGACTCAGGCAGTCTTCCTTTCCCTTTAAAACCAGCTAGAGCATTTTTCATTGCTGCCATCTTTTGTCCATTTTGTTTTCTAAAAAAAAAATAATTTCAAAAGCCACAAAAATGACAGCCTGGAGAGAGACCAACACATCTCTCTGGCTCATCGTGACCCCTATTAGATGACTTCTGCACTTAAGTGTTGGAAAAATGACCCTCAAATGTGTTTTTTGTTACATTGTCTATCCTTTTTGTGACTTGCTTCCCAAGCTATATGACACAAAAAAGAAATCCTTTTTTGTTTGGGGCAATTATTTTTCGTGAGGGGAAAAATCCTATTGTTTGTCTAGGGCGCCCCCACCCACTGATACTGTCCCTGTATTGTGCATTGTTTCCCTGGTGTCTAGTGGCACCCCCACTCTCGATCACCATCCCCGTAATAACTATATTTTTCCCCTGGTGTCTACTGGCACCCTCTACCCTCTGATTGCTGTCCCCATTGAAAGTTTGTATTTCCCTGGTGTCTAGCGCCCCCCCCCCCCGATTGCCATCCTGCCTGTAAGAAAAAAAACAGTCTATGTCTTTTTTTTTTTTTCATTACAACCTGTAAAAGAAAATGGTTCCTCGGCTATCCAACCCCCCAACCTGCCACTCAGCATCCACCACCCTGCATCCCCCACACATTCGCTTACCTGAACAGGTCCCAGGGTGAAGATCCAGTCTCCAATCAAAGACATGTTTTGCTGCTGGAAATGCTATATGAGAAAGTAAGGTATATGTGATGCAATGTATTTCGATGGGGTTTTCAACTTGGTGGCATAACTTTGCCATTTTTGCATATTTTTAGCCCAAATTTTCAACACGGAATTTTTTGGACCCCACCTCATGAACAATGTCATTGGAAATACACAGCTCTGGCCCAAAAGGTGATATGAACATACGAAAGTTGCCAGCAGCAAAAGGCCATCCTGGTCTACCTAGGCTGCTCGAGATTGCAGCTAGCTCCCTATTCAGCAGCTGGGCACGGGGTCATTATGTCGCAAGACATAATGTCGCATGGCACTAACACACTGCGTGATTAATGCCATGAGGCATCATGTCTTTGTTCTGTGGGAGGCTATGCCCCACACCCCTGTTACAGGGGCTGCACCCTCGGACCTCCAATAAAGATTCTCAACTGGGGGGTCCAACTAGGGAGTACACAGGTCTGGGTTTCGGCATGCTGTTCGCTGTTAAGCGTCGACATTATGACCCTGTCGCCAGCAAGCTGCCCCTCCTTTCCTCTCTTACCCTCCCTTGCCTGTCCCACCCCTTCTTGAAGCATTCCACTGTGTTACATGCCACCACCTCAGCCGGTAGTGTGTTTCACTTTGCCACCACCCTCTCCATAAAGAAATGCCTCCTCACCTCCCTCCTGAATCTACCCCCCTCCAATCTCATGTCATGGCCCCTAGTGTCTCTCCCCAACCTCCTCCTGAACAAACCCTCTGTGTCTGTTTTGATTATCCCCTTCATGTATTTGAAGGTCTCAAGCATGTCCCCCCGTTCCTCCTCCAGTGTGTACATGTTTAACTCTCTTAGTCTGATCTCATATGGCAATTCTCCCAGGCCCTGAATCATCGTCTTTGCCCTACGCTGCACACCCTCCAGCAGCCTAATGTCCTTTTGTAAGTACTGGTGCCAATACTGCAGGCAGTATTCCAGGTGGGGTCTAACCAACGATCTGTATAATGGTAGAATAACCTCCCTTCTTCTCAAGGTAATGCCCCTTGCAATGTACCCCAGCATTTTATTGGCCATTGCTGCTGCCTTTCTGCATTGCACAGAATTGTTCATTGCTCCCATGATGAGCACCCTGAGATCACTTCTCCTCTTCTGTTACCTCCAGCCGCACCCCCCAGCAGCTTCTCCTCAGATTTTTTGGTCTGAAGTGCAGTACCTTGCATTTTATTTGCATTGAACCCCAGCTGCCATCTGTCAGATCATGCATCTAGCCTTGCCATATCCTCTTATAGCCCCTGCCACCCAACCTGGTCGTCCACCACCACTCCCATCTTGGTGTCATCTACAAATAGGCTGATTTTGCTGCTCATGCCTTCCGAGATGCCTGCAATAAATATGCCAAACAGCACTGGGCCCAACACTGACCCCTGTGGAACACCACTTGTCACAGTCTTAGGGGATGAGCATTCTCCACCTACCACCACACTCTGCTGCCTATCTTTTAGCCAGTTCTTCACCCACCCCACTAGTTTTGTTCCTGCCCCTGTACCACATAGCTTGCTTCCAAGTCTCTCATGCAGTACTGAATTGAAGGCCTTACTGAAGTCTAGGTACAGGAAATCCACTGCATAGCCCCTATCAATTTGCCTAGTCACCCAGTTATAGTATTCCACTAGGTTGGTCTGGCATGACCTACCTTTGGCGAAGCCATGCTGCCTCCCACCTTGCACCCCATTCACCTCCAGTAGTGCCACTAGCCTCTCCTTTAGGATGGCCTCCACTAGCTTCCTCACTATGGACATTAGACTTACTGGCATTTAGTTCCCCAGTTTGTTCTTGTGTCCACTCTTGTGGAGGGGAACCACATGAGCCAATCTCCAGTCATGGGGTACGCATCCTGTGTCTAGAGATGAATTCAATAATTCTGCCAAGGGTCCTACCAGAACCTCTGCCAGCTCCTTCAGCACTCTTTTGGATGTACTCCATCCGGTCCTGGTGCCTTGTCTACCCTCAATGCCCTTAACCCCTCCAGCACCCTCCCCACTGTGATTTCTCTGTCCATCATCCCCCCATCTGTTTCTATCCTCTCTCCTACTATGGGTAGCACCCCTCCCTTTCTTTCCTAAGGACTGAACAGAAGTAGTCATTGAGCACTTCTGCCTTTTCACCCCCCTCTTCCACCCATCCCCCACCTTCTTAATTCTAACAATTTGGTCATTACAGCTTCTTTTCTCTCTGTTGTACCTAAAGAAGTCTTTTCCCTCTTTTTTATGACCTACACTAGCCTGAGTTCTCTTGCTGTCTTGACTACCCTTACCCCCTGGTCACTTCCTTTGTTTCTTGCAGTTAGTCCTCCCTATCCTCCTCCCGCCCCAATTTTCTGTATCTCCTGTAAGCTGCCCTTTTCCTCTTCACCCTGTCTAACACCCCTTTGCTTATCCAGCTAGGTTTCTTTCCCTTAGCCTTCTTAGTCTGGGCCCTACAGCAAGTTTCTGTTGCCTCCACTATCCCCTGTCTTATCAGTTCCCATCTTTGTGTGTCCATACCCGATTGAATTTTGCACAGGAACCACTGTACCACTTCCCTCATCATCTTAAAGCTGGCATTCCTGAAATCCAGCACTCTTGTGCCAGATGCCCCCCCCTTTAGCCATCTGTAACTGGAACCATACTGTCCAGTAGTCACTCCCCCCCAGTGGTTCCTCCACTCTCTTGTCCCTCACCCACTCCCCATTCATAAGTATGAGGTCAAGGGTGTTCCTTTCCCTAGTTGATTCCTTGACCAACTGTACTAGAAAGGTTTCCTGGAAGGCATCCAGCATTACCTGCTCCCTTCTGTTTTCTGTCGGATTTTATGGTTGCATGGTGAAATCACCTTTTGGGCGGGAGTTGAAAGTTTTCACCACCCTTATTCATGAGATGGGGTCATAAGAAAGCTATGTTGAAAATCTGGGGTCAAAATATGAAACAATGGCAAAGTTGTGTTCATCCATTGAAATTTTCTTACACTCTCTCATAACTTTGGTAACTTAAAATATTTTGACCCTAAATTTTCAACATAGCAATTTTTTTACATCACCTCATAAATGTGACGGCTGTCATTTTTCAAATCCTGCCCAAACTGTATTTTCACACCTGTGGCGCAGAATGATGTTCTGGTGGTGCAGAATAATGTTTCAGCAGGGATTTGAAAATGATCAGTACCGGGTTTATGAGGTAGGATAATAAGAAGACTGTGCTGGCAATTTGGTTGCTGTTCTGCTACAAATGGAAGCGCAGGGCCCAGAGGACTCTGTGCTTCCACAGCAACATACGTGTCCACATTTATGGAGGGATGCAAGCACAGGGCCCAGAAGGCCCTGCACTCCCACAGGCAAATGAGGATCTGCATTTATGGAGGCATGGGAATGCAGGTCCCAGAGGGCCCTAAGCTCCCACAGGGAAATGAGAATATGATTATACTATCACAAAAAGTAAGGAAATTCTTTGCAAAAAACTCCACTAATACATCAGTTAGGGTTGCTATTAAAGCGAGAAAAGTATGGAAAAGCAATATAAGGGTTTTCAGCCCTAACTCCACAATCCCCCCCAAGCAGCCAAAGGGGGCAAGACAACACAAGCAACCACAGACATCCTTCATCAGGTAAGACAAAACAACATACAGCTCTTTCCACATGACACAAAAGACATAAGTTTTAACTAATTTTATATGACTCAATAATGATTTACTATTAATGTATTTGTAACTCATATTGCTTATGTTTTGTTCGCATTGGTTTGTCTAAATCTTTGTAAGTCGTATTCATGACTTGGGACATTCTGTAAATGGGTCTTGTTTCTCATTGAACTTATCCAGTAAATCATTAAACTTTTAAATAAAATAAAAATAAAAATCCAACATCATGGTCCAGTGCTTCTGGAGCCATGGATACATGCCACAGGTGGTTGAAGGCACTTGGCAGCTGCAGGCAATCATCCATGTAGGTATGGAAGTGCAGGGTCCTTTGGGCCCTGTGCTTCTGTTGCAGCATAGGTGCCTTTGGCAACTGAGTGAAGACATCTGCACTTCCCAGGTGGTTGATGGCACTCAGCTGCACCTCATGACTCACAACACACCTGGGACATGCGGTAATTTTGCATTACTGCACATTCTGTTGTGTGTTATTGCTTACTTACAATTTGCAATGTGATCCTATGGGAAGTTTATATCAGAGTTCCCAGGTGGTTGAAGGCACTCAGCTGTGCCTCATGCCTCACAACACACCTGGGGCATGCAGCAATTTAACATTGCCACACACCCTGCTGTTTGTAATTGCTCACTTAAAATTTATAATGTGATCTGATGATAATCATATAACACACTTCCCAGGTGGTTGAAGGCACCCAGCTGCATCTCGTGCCTCACAACCCACCTGGGGCATGCAGCACATTAGCAGTTCCACACACCTTGCCATGTGTTATTGCCTACATATAGCACACTTCCCAGGTAGTTGAAGGTACTCGGCTGCACCTCATACCTCATAATCAACCTGAGGCGTGTGGTAATTTAGCATTACCGCACACCCTGGCATGTGTTATTCCTTAATTACAATTTACTTTGTGATCGTATTGGCATTTTTTACTGCACTTCCCAGGTGGTGTTCAAGTGTGCATGTGTATCCATGGCTACAGAAGGACTGGACAATGATGAGGGCTGTCTCTTGTATCATGTGGAAAGAGTTGTATGTTGTTTGTCTTACCTGATGATGGATGTCTGTGGTTGTTTGTGTTACCTTGCCCCCTTTGGATGCTTGGGGGGAATGTGGAGTTAGGGTTGAAAACCCTAACATTGCATTTCCATAAATTTGTCACTTTAATAGCTACCCTAACTGATGCATTGACAGAGTTTTTTGCAACGAATATATTATATACATACATATAGCTACTGTATATATTACATGGATGGGATTTTTTCCCTTAGAAGTGCTTAGCAGTTATTTATCTGTATATCTTTTACATACGTACACAATTGTGATTAAAACCAGCAATAACCATCTAAACATATTATATAAAATAAAAGATGAATAAGTTTGGTATACTCAGAAACAAATCCATCAAGGGGCTAACCAGATCATAAAACAACTTGCCTTTTGGGCTTGTAGCCTTATGATTTGGTTAGCTCCCTCAGTGGGTTTCTTTCCTTGTATACCACACTTACCCATCTTTTATTCCCTATCTCTGTCTCTCTCTTATGAACTGCATTCGTAATAACTGAAAACATGCTATAAAAGGGTACATTATAATCAATGTTTTGCCTGTGTATTCAGATTTCATGTTTTACTGCACCTGTAGAAAAATAGAAAAGACCTCATCAGTAATTAGTGTTATACAGCTTGATAGCAGAATCACTTCCACATTATGTCGAAAAAGGAACAAAATCAAAGTCCTTATATAAACCCCTCCACTACCAGGCACCTATATTACAGATCCAAAAGATTGCCCTGCTGCCAATAACACCAGAATCACCCCTCTCTTACAGGGGTGACGTTCTCTATTCCTATATATACCAATGTTTGCTACTGTCCACTGAGGCCAACACATGGTATATTCTCTATTTGTATGTTCAGTCTCTGGTGCAGCCTACTGCTCCTGTAGGCACATTACAAAACTTTATTTCAGGGAGTAGTCTGCTCCAATATATGCTGATTACAATTCTCAGAACATACAGGAAAAAACGACTCACTCCCCACAATATCAACTCCCCAAAATGGTGAACACCACACAGTGTCCGAAAACCAACCAACATTCTGGGGTGCACACTGACCACTTCCTCAGGGCACATCTACAGTTTGCCACACTCTCCTGTCTTTTTTTTTTAAACTTTATGTTTATTGCATTTTTCAGAGCAATTACATAGAGTATGATTGTCTGTAAGGCATCAAGACAAGAGAAAAAGTACAAATACATCCAATGTATATTAGGATATATAAAACCTATACAGAGTTGCATTGGGGGAAAACTAAGTGTGCAGTACCGATAAATGAGGCTGAATAGCTACAGCCATCTAAGGCTTTTGGGGCACAAGTCCAAAATGGGATAACTTAAAATGAGAAAGACTCAGCAACCAGTGTTGACATGTCCCCAAGTCCAGAATAGTTGTTTCTTACATATGGAGTGCATTAAAAAACAGCCCACACAGCCCAACATTGTTTGGTCTACAGTAGAAGACCAAGAAGTTAAATAAAACATTCTGAATTGTTAAGTCAAGCTAATAGTCTCCTAGTAAAGAAGGACAGTTTAGTAAAAAGATACAGCAAAGAAATGGTCCCTCATATTTATTTAGCTGAAAGTGGCAGACATAAATACTTCAAGTGAGTAGAAATGTACTTAAGTATACAACGAGCACAGAAGTCCGATTCAGGTCTCCTCGTCCAATTCTAAGGCCTACTGTCCCTCTGAAGCCTGGAACCCCCGGGCTATAGCTTCCACATTTTTCCTGTCTTCTACCGGGTCACTGAACTGAAATGTCTGTCCTCCATAATGAATACGGAGCCGGGACAGCATCAGGAGAGAGTGAGTGACCCTCAAACCTCTGAGCCTTGCCCGAATCGCGTCAAATGTTTTCCTTCTGGTGCGAGTGGTGAACGATAATTCAGGAAATAGATGGATCATCACTCCGTTGTAAGATAGCCCTTCCACAGCCCTTGAAGCTTGAAGAATGGAGTCCCTAGTCATGGAGTTTGTATAATCAGCAGGATCAATTTCGGCGTATCCCCTTGGGGACCAGCAGATCGAGGCGTAATCCTAAATGCTTACCACAGCTGGTCAGCCATAAGATCTTCTGACAGATTCAATGCCTCAGATAGCCAAGCTCTCAAAAAAGTTAAAGGATCAGCCCCTTCGCTCCCCTCAGGGAGTTCGATGATTCACACGTGAGAGGCCCTGTTGGAGTTTTCTAGGGCCTCTAGTCTATAGCGTAGTTGCACATTCTCCTGCACAAGTTTGGTGGGCGTTACCATAGCTTGGGTCGCTATTTTCTCTGCTGTCATCACAGTATGGGAGACCGGCTCAATCTTGGCATCTTGCTCCACAAAGCGCTGGAGTATCGCCTCAACTTTTAAATCTATTGCTTGTATAGCAGATTGTATAGCTTTCCAAGGGGGCTCCATTCCAGAGTTAGTCAAGGTGGATGCGGCCTGGTCTGTCACCGTCACCGAACTTTTCACTCCACTGCCAACCACTTTCTGGCTTCGACCCATAGTTGAGTTTAGTGTCTACCAACACTGGAGAGTATTAGCTTTTCAGATCTGTAGCTTCTGCCTGGTTTATCCTGCTTGTTAAATATATTTTTAAAACTTTTAACCGTGGGATGTGTAGAGCTGTCTCCAAGCACACCTTGCCAGATAGCTGCTCAATAGTGCCCCCTCCACCACACTCTCCTGTCTTAATATGTGCTACATCATTATATTATGCCTTGCTTATCTCTATAGTTCTTGTGTTTGTTTAAGTTCTAGTGGCTTAAAAGCCTTCCCTTCCCACCTTAGTAGTTTGAAGTTTCCTGGCTCCCATGAAGTTCCTCTTTCCTCCTTCATCGAATTGGAAGAGTACCATGAAGCAGTGGGACTTTATAACATCTGGCATAAGGGTCTAATTAAATCACTTGTTATAAAAATGTACTATAAAAATAATGTATTTTCATTTGTTGAAACATGTCACATGACTGCTGATTATTCTCTGACAACTGCACACCTTACCTGAACTATATATTTTTTAACAAATAAAAGCCCATTTTATCAGTGGACTAACACCCTCTAGGGTGTATTGTCACGAGGGAACAATATACTTCTTTGCTGCTGGCTGCAGCACTCAGCTATGCCTTGTGCCTAACAACCACCTAAGATGTGCATTATTTCCTTATAACCGCACAGCCTGGAATGTGATGCCCTTATGTATTGCTACAGTTTTGTGACTTCAAAGAATTTTTTCAGTGTGTTCTCACCTTTTGTTTGGGTTTCTAGCTGTTGAGCTGCACCACGATTGTTAGGCTTCTACAGCACAGCTCCATTTTGGAAGATTTGTGCTTGAAAAGCCAGCCTGTTGTTTTGGTTGTCATGCTGTAATTTTAATGATTCTTTGAAGTGTGAGCCAGGAATTAGAAAACATACAATGATCAACAGAAAAGGTAAGCGAATGCTTTTTTCTGAAGTGCCTGTAAGTCCTCACTGCCGCTGTGCAGTAAATTGCATGTACTATGTCATCTGCCACTTAATGTTTTCCACTTGCCATGAAATAGGACTGTGCTATGATCCTGAGTACCCTCAGCTGGCTCACCCTCATATGTGACTACAGCTACTCACTGTTGTTTGGGATCTGGGCGTGCAGCAATACCTTCGCTCTGTGGGCCAGGAACTTCTGAGAGTGCTGACTGGTAGCCTAGGCTGGCCTTCCATACTTGTGTCAAGGACACAAAGCCAGATTTCAGCACATAAGATATGTGATTAACCCTCCCCCCACCCTATGGCAAACTAGGCCTGCCAGTGAAGGGACAGCTTCTTCTTAATGCTGCCACAGAGGGCATGCCACTAGTGTTTAATGGTTTGATGGTACTTGGGGTGCTGCTGGCCACATTGACAGTGGTCTAAATGCCCTACCATACCCCTTGTTTGTGAGTGGGAGTTCCCCTGAAGGTCCTGGTGCTGAACAGGGTCCAGTAGTCACAGGAAGCCATTGGTGCACTGATAGTTGTCTCTTCCACCATGAAGTAACATGTCCATTGGCTTTGGTATGTCAGATGCCCACAAGCACCTTCTCATCTTCCTTAGACTTGGGCCCACATGTTCAAGTTCAACTTTATTTTCAGGAAAACTCCATTGAGCATGCTCATTTACAAGGAGGTCCTGTCAAGAACACATGATACAAATACAGCATACAAAGTACATATAGCAAAAGAATGCAATAAAAGAAGTGGCCTAATACATACACTCTAAGTACTAGAATGGGTATGCACTGTTATTTGAGTTACCAGTATTGCATACAGGAAAAGTAACATTTACACATACACATGGAAAACAAGTCATACAGAGGCATTTGGGTTACATGATTTATATACAAGTCGTATATCATCTACACATATGTGGGGGAGGAGGACGACAGTCAATGTTAAGGGGGGGGGGGGGGGGACCATGTTTTGGCCAAAGTGCTAGAATATGAAAGTAACCTTAGGGAAGGAGTGCTGGCTGGTGAAAGGTAAAGGGAGGGACCAAAGGATGGCCAGAAGTGCCAACATATAGAGTAGACCTTCGAGAGGACGTGCTAACTGGTGTAACAATGGTAGGTTTCCTGGGCAGCTTTTTTGGCCATGGATGTAAAGAGATTATATGGTACTAAACTAGTAAACTTAAGCGAGGACTGAAGTTTGTTCCTGGCCATTGGAATTGCATATTGAATAGCCACTTTACCATAACGGGTGCTGAACTTAGGTACAACCAATAGGATGCTAGTATTTTTCTTGACGGGGTAACAACTGCTGGATCAGTGGAGTAAGAGTATAATATATGCGGGAAGTTTGTTCAGCAAAGCTTTACAGGCCCATGCACAGATATGAAGCATCCTTCTTGAAGCCAGGTACAGCCAGCCAACCAACTAGTGAATACAGGACACAGTGGTGGGTTCTATATGGTGCATTAGTTATGAAGCGCAGGGCACGATGCTAAAGAACGTCCAGCTTGTGCAGCTTGGAGGCAGAGCTACTATTATAAATGATATTGGTGTAATCCAAAAGAGGAAGGAAGGTTGCTTGAACTTGCCTGATCCTAATATCTGTGGGAAATAGAGTTTTGTTCCTAAAGAAGAACCCCAATCTAGCCTTTAACTTTTTTGCAAGTGTTTCAATGTGACCTGCAAAGGTTAACTTATTGTCGAGCCAAATACCTAAATAGTTAAATTTGTCAACAGCCTCTAAGGAATCTCCTAGTAACGTTGCAATGGCTGCAGGGTTAGTTTGTTTGCAAATTGATATGGGAGGGTTGTTGGGTAAGAAGAACGTAGCTTTGGTTTTCTTGGCGTTTAACAGAGGTTTGGAATTTATTAGATTGCGATGTAATTAATTAAAGGCAGCCTGTAACTCATTATGAACATCTACTAGGGAGGATTTGGAGGCAGTGCTCGAATTATGATGAAAAAAGTAGGGGGGCCCAACGGCCCATGTTCAGAGATGTGCACAGAGTCAGTGAAAAGGGGGTGCAAAAATGTTCACAAAGCTGGGGGGATCTGGGGGCATGCTTCCCCAGGACATTTTTTAAAACATCACTGTAAATGGTGTATTTTCCTGCATTTTAGAGCTAAGTAAGATACATTAAAGCCCACCCGGATTAAACGTTTCATGATAAGGATGTTACTGTTTCCTGCAAGAATGTTTTAAAAATTACACTGTTTATGAAATTGCATTCTTTGCTTCATTTGTAAAGTGGATTGCTTCTCACTCCCCATTTCTTTCACACTCTGTGAAACAGAACCCCCAGATCACACTTGCCCCCTTTGTTAATTATCGCTTTCTTCCACCAACACCAGCCCCCAGGACTTTTTGCTAGCACACTGTCTGCAGTTATGCATCATACCCCAATTGCAAGCCCGTAGTCTGGGAAACAAGCTTCCAGAGCTAGTAGCCCTGATGGAAGAGGAACACTTGGATATTGTGGCAGTCAGAGAAACATGGTACATGGAAAACCATGACTGGGATGTCAACATACCAGGGTACACAATCTACAGAAGGGACAGGGAGGGTAAAAGAGGAGGTGGAGTAGCTCTCTACATAAGGGAAGAGAATGAGAGAAATTTAAATCCAAGCACCCGCACAACCACCTCAAAATTGATGATAAAATCATGTTGTTACAGACCATCAACAGGCACAAAATAGATGACGCTTAGTTAGCTGCTGCTTCTTCAGAGACTTCAAAGAAGCTTGCAGCTAGCCAAGTGAAACGTCAGTCTGTTTTTTTGTGCCTATTTGTGGTCTGTAATAAACATGATTTTTATCATCTAGTGTTTTTTTGAGGTGGCTGTGCAGGTGCTTGGATTTAAATTTCTCTCATGTTCATAGTATTCTCCAAAAGCACCGCACTTTTTCCTGGTGCTCCTTTGTTTCCCTTTTGTTTGGGAAATAAGGGAAGAGATCAAAGCTACAGAACTAAAAAGTAAAGGGGAGGACAAGAGGCACTCTGGGTCACCTTGGAGACAGGGAATGGCATCACAATCTGCACAGGAGTTGTATACAGACCCCTGTCTCAAGGGGAGGAAATGGACAAGAAAATGATAGAGGGCATTCTAAAAATGGCTGAAAAAGGGGAGATACTGTTGACGGGGGACCTGAATATGCCAGATGTTAACTGGGCGACATGGACTGCAGCCACATCCAAGAGCAGGGTCATTCTCGAATCCTCCGGGCATGCCTTAGACAGCTAGTGGTGGAACCCACTCGGGAGGGAGCAATATTAGACCTGGTACTCTCAAATGGAGAGCGGATCACAGATTTAGAAGTCAGTAGACATCTGGGAACAAGCGACCACTGCACAGTGTGCTTCACAATAAACACAACCATGGAGACAAGCCATACAAAGACAAGGATACTGGACTTTAGAAGGGCTGACTTTGGCTTAATGAGTGAATACCTGAGGAATGCATTAGCAAATGGCCAGAAAGGAGGGGTGGAAGAACAATGGAGAACAATCAAAACTGCCATCATGGAGGCAATAAGCCTTTGCTTGAAACAAATAAAGAAAACAAAGCGGAATAAAAAACCACTATGGTTCTCAAAAGAGGTGTCAGGGAAGGTTAAGGAGAAAAAGGCTGCATTCAAAAAGTATAAGGAATCACAGACGGAGCACGACAGGGAACTGTATCAATTAAAACAGAAAGAAGTGGGGAAGGCAGTCAGAAAAGCAAAGGCCCAAACCGAGGAAAAGATAGCCAACACAGTTAAGAAGGGGGATAAAACCTTTTATAGGTATATTAGGGAGCAAAGAAAGGTTATGGGAGGGATAGTGAAGATTAATAAAGGAGAGGGGAGGTGGGCAGAGGGAGACAGTGAAAAGGCAGAGATACTGAATGAATACTTTTGCTCAGTATTCACAAAAGAAGAAGAGGAGGAGCTACCTAAACCAAACAGTAGAAGCACTCTGGGTAGTGGGGTTGACACCAGTCCATTTACAGAAGAAAGAGTCCTGAAAGAACTCAAGGTGGACAAAGCAATGGGGCCTGATGGGATTCACCCTAGACTCCTAAAAGAGCTAAGGGAGGACCTAGTGACACCACTAACCACACTTTTTAATAAATCATGGGAAGATGGGGTGGTACCTGAGGACTGGAGGAGGGCAGATGTGATTCCCCTTCACAAAAGTGGGAGCAAGGCATAAGCAGGAAACTACAGACCTGTTAGTTTGACCTCAGTGGTGGGGAAAATGATGGAATCACTTCTGAAAAAAGAATTGTTCAGTACCTAGAGGCCAGCGGGCACAGGACCCAAAGCAGCATGGATTCATTATAGGAAGGTCATGTCAGACGAATCTAATCGATTTCTTTGACTGGGTACCAAAGTAATAAACCAGGAGGGGCTGTGGATATGGCCTACCTAGACTTTAGCAAGGCATTTGACACAGTCCCGCACAAAAGATTAATAATTGCTAGCCAGCCTGGGAGTGGGTCCCAGGGTGGCAGCCTGGGCAGCAAACCTGCTGCACAACAGACACAGAAGGTAATAGTGAATGGAACACATTCTGAAGAAAGGGTTACTAGTGGAGTACCTCAGGCTCAGTACTGGGTCCAGTCCTCTTAACGCCTTTATAGGTGACATTGCAGAGGGTCTGGAAGGAAAGGTATGCCTCTTTGCAGATGACACAAAGATCTGTAACAGAGTTGATACACAAGGGGGTAGAAAGGATGAGAAGGGACTTGCAAGGTTGGAGGAATGGTCAGATATATGGCAACTTAGATTCAGTCAAAGAAGTGTAAAGTAATGCACCTGGGAAATAAAATCCAGGAGAAGAGTACACAATAGCAGGGGAGGTACTAATGACAACAATAATGGAAAGGGATCTGGGTGTAGTCATATCAGATGACCTAAAGGTGGGTAAGCAATGTGAGAAGTCAGTAAGGAGAGCCAGGGGGATACTGGGATGCATAGGGAGGGGCATCACAAGTAGAAAAAGGGAAGTGGTTATCCCTCTATACAGACAGTTGGTGAGACCCCATCTGGAGTACTGCGTGCAGTTTTGGAGACCTCATCTACACAAGGACATAGACAGGATGGAAGCAGTCCAGAGGAGGGCAACTAAAATGGTGCAGGTCTACATCAGAAACCATATGAAGAGAGACTGAGAGGCTTAATATGTATACCTTGATGAAACGAGGGACGGGGGACATGGTAGAAACTTTTAAGTACCTCAAGGGAATCAACAGGAGGTAGCATCTTTCAGAAAAAGATGTGAAGAACAAGGGGCTAATTTAAGGTTAGAGGGGGCGGCTCAGGGTAATGTGAGGAAATTCTTTTTCATGAGAAGTGGTAGACACATGGAACCGCCTTCCTGGAAAGGTTGTGGGGTCTAAAACAGTGGGGGAATTCAAACATGCACGGGATAGACATAAGGCAATTATAGTGGGGGGTTGCAGGAAGTAGGCTGTTGGTTAACTAGAATCTGCAGCTTCTCCAATAGGTAGGGAAATGGGCAGACTGGGTGGGCCAATTGGTCCTTATCTGCCGTCAAAGTCTGTGTTTCTATGTTTCTAAGATGTGGACAAGCAAGGCAGTTTATGCAAAGGATTATTATAATATGAGCTGCAATTCTGATATGTGCACAAGAAAAAAAGGGACACAGTAGCAGAGCACTAGAGCAGCAAGCAATGAAAACAGATGGGAGGGGACCCAGTCCGCTTTTGTTATGGGACAACCAAAGGGTGATTTGTGCATTATGATGATAGGCAGACTATTAAAAAAAGATTAAATTAAACTTGTGGATGAATCCTGCACCAGGTAACAATGGGACCCCCCCACACACACACACATGCCACCAGGGACTGACAAATCCCATAGCCCAACGTCCCGGGCTACAAGAATGTCCAGTCAGACAAACAGAATCTCAGTTGCTGCTTGCCCACCAGACAACCAAACAGGTAGTGTTTGTTTACCTTGCCTGCTGCTGTGTGTTGTCCTAACCTGACCACTAGGTGCCACTGGCACTGCTGTATTTCTTTCTCCAGCCGGCTGGGTCACATGGTCGCCGAGATTGCCATCACGTGGGTGCCTCTGTGCTTGCAGTGCAAGTGAGAGAGTGTGACAGCCAAGAGAGTGCACACGGAGTATCAGCGGTATGCGCATTATTAAGCCGGACACACCCCGATCTCTCTCCACCCATCAGCAGTAGAAGAAGCTTCGGGTGATCCAGGACTGACAGTTGAGTTTTTGAATCCAATATGGGATAGTACCTGTCAGTCCTGGTAATTGGTGTTGGTGTTGGTAGGGGCGGGAGGTTCTCGGGAACAGAGTGCAAGACAATAGCTGAAAGCACAATTGCAGTCTTGTCTGCTGGAGTGGCTGGTCTGTCTGTTTATATATATATAAAAAGAGAGAGAGAGAGAGAGAGAACAAAAGTGCATGTGTGTGTGCTAGTAAAAACTAAAGTTCAGCATCTATATCTTCTGGTTCTGGCTGTGCAAACTAAAGGGGGACAGCAAAATAAATAACAGGAGGCTTTTGGGGATTGCTGCAGACCATGCAACTATGTTGAAAGGCAGTTTGGGGTGAGGGGGTTGCCGACTCGGATGGTTGGAGTGGCCTTCGGCGGACACGGTCTACTGCTCATCTCAGAGACTTAAGAGAGAGCGAGATAGAGTGCATTACTGCATTTTTGAGGAGAGAAGCAAGGATTACAATATATTGCCTAATTGTCTTTGCCGTTAAGGTAGTGCAGGGCAGACAACTGAACCAACTGCATCCACTGGGGGAGGGGAAATTGTCAGTGAACACCCAACCTATCTTGATTAAATAAAAAAAAACAGCAAAAAAAGGCCACTTATTTAAACAGGGCAGACAACAGTATTTCAGGGCAGTTTTGCTGGGATTGGCTGGAGATTCTATTCTCATTGTGGGATAAGGGATTGTGTGTGTATTTAATTGTCAATGGCACATCTGCAGTTTGCAGCCATCTAAGGCTAAGCAATAGCAACATTAGCAACTTGCAAGCATTAATAAGAAAAACATAAAAATAAAAAGTAAAAGGGTGGAGTTGTTGGAAGCACTTTAGTGACAGTAATACTGTTGTATGTTATAACAATTTGAATACAGATATAAAATAACAGGTCATCGTCAGGAGTGGGACAGTAGCAGCACAGCACTAGCAGTGTAAAGCAGTTGAAGCAAGGAGGAGGAGAACTAAGGGACTAGAGACTACCGGAGAGGTGTTGTGTAGAAAGGAGTGGGCTCAGGGGCTGGGGTGACCTTATTACCTGGCTGCCGTGTGTCCTGTCTGTGGCATAAACAAACAAAGCTATTAAAAAACATTCTGTATAAAATAAAAAAGAGCCTAGTGTTAAGTCATATTGATAAAGTGTTTGTGGGCTGAGTTGTTGGGAGAGAGAGAGAGAGAGAGAGAGAGAGAGGTGTGTGCCTGTGAAGGGGTATTTGGAGTAACCTCTGCCTCACCAGACCTGCCCAGTGTCCTGTGTCCTGTGGCTGGCTGGCTTAATAAGACACACACATATTAAAAAAAAAAGATTCTATATAAAATAAAAAAAGAGGAGCCTAACTGGTGGCTGTGTTTGGAGGGGGAGAGGTGTTACACTGTTGTGTCAAAAGGAGTGGGGTGACCACCAAACTTGATCTGCCCTGTGTCCACTGTTCTATGGCTGGCTGGCTTGTTAAAGACACACACAAAAAAGATTCTACATAAAATAAAAAAGGAGCCACCTAACTAGTGTTTGTGGGCTGTGTTGGGAGGGTGACAGAGGTGTTGACTTGTAAGGAAAGGGGTGGAGTGACCTGACCTGACCAGTGTCCTGTGGCCAGCTGGCTTGTTCAAGACACACACAAAAAAGATTCTACATAAAATCAAAAAGGAGCCACCTAACTAGTGTTTGTGGGCTATGTTGGGAGGGTGAGAGAGGTGTTGACTTGTAAGGGAAAGAGTGGAGTGACCTGACCTGACCAGTGTCCTGTGGCCGGCTGGCTTGTTAAAGACACATAATAAAAAGATTCTGTATAAAAGAAAAAAGGAAAAGAGGAGCCTCTTGCCTCTGCAGTGCTGGGTTGTGTTGGGAGGGAGAGAGAGAGAGGTGCTGACTTGTGTGGAAAGGAGTGGAGTGACCTGACGGTCCTGACCTGACCTGCCCAGTGTCCTGTGGCCAGCTGGCTTGTTAAAGACACATAAAAAGATTCTCTGGTACTACTAGTGTGCCTGTCTTTACTTTACTAAGCCCAGATTTAATTTGACCCCCCCAACCCAGTCCACCTATTTATTTAACCCTGGCACCCAAGAAACTCACACAACACAGTGACTGGTGAAATATATTTTATTATCATTGGGGGAAAATAAAATAAGTGCAACAATATGCAGAAGAGGAGTGGTAAACAGCAAACTCTTTTTTTCTCTCTGGTTAGTAGCCTCACGAGTACCAGCAGCGACAGCAGCCTCCATCAGTAGCAAGACACCACCTGAAACAGAAACACAATCCACCTCTGAGTCTAGTGCAGATAAGGGTAATAATAACAATGAAAATGAGCCTATATCTGTGTCAGGGAATCTAACTGCTGATCAGTGTGTTAAATTAAGCAACGAAGCCTTAACTGAAAGTTCACATCCACTCCCTAAGAGACATACGTCAGTGCTTGATGAGCGGATGAGAAGCCAAAGAGGGCAAATGAAAATAAGAAATATGATCGGGAGAAAAGGGCCAGATTGTTTCAAAGGCATTGGTTAACCATTTATCAGTGGCTGAGATATGATGAAAAAAAAGAACCGATGTATTGCACTGTGTGCAAAAAATATCCAACCATTGCAGTACCAGCCTTTTCAAAGAAACCTAATGTTTTTGCCACTGGCTCAAATAATTTTCAGATTGAATCACTACATGCACATGACAAGTCCAATCCACATTTGCTGTGCATGAATCAGCATATTACAGACAGTGGTCAGTGTGCGGTACATTTTGATATCACTGAGTCCCCAATGTATCAAACATTTACGCAGTTGGATGAGGGCAGTACGATCAAGATGCGACACCTGTTCAACACAGCATACTCCACTGCCAAAAATCTGTGCCCTTTCTCAGACATGGAGTGGCTCTGTGAACTGCAGGAAAAAATGGGATAACGCTTGGTTCTAATTATACCAATGATAAGTGAGCCAAGGACTTTTGTGGTGCTATATCAGCAGTTATATCCCGAACCCAGATGCAGACTCTTACTGATGTTAAATATGTGGCAGTTCTTGCTGATGGTAGTACAGATTCTAGCATAACTGAGTGGGAAAATGTTTTCCTACGGTTTGTTGACCCAAACTCAAAACAGGTGCGTACATTGCTTATCCAAGTTGTGCCACTGGAACATGCACATGCAGAAGGTGTATTTCACTCAATAATGACTGCACTTGAGTCAGTAAATCTTCCTTACAAAATGTTCACAATCCAGGCTGCTCCTTATTTCAGCAAATTTTGATGGGGCCAGTGTCATGATGGGCGAAAGAGGAAGAACCATAGCAAAGTTGCAGGAACACTGTCCTCAAATAATTGCAATGGACTGCTTTGCCCATAAGTTAGAGCTGACAGTTCTCGATGTGTTAAAAAAAATCCATTTGTATCAAAGCTTGAAAGTACACTCAAGGGAATATTTAAGTTTTATCATTACAGTCCCAAAAAAAAATGAGAGAGCTAAAAGAAATTGCTAATGTCATGGATACTGATCTTGCTCACTTTAGTGCTATAAAACAAGTGAGATGGCTTGCCAGTAGGTCACGGTCAGTTCATGCAGTTCAGGTTAACCTACCCCGTGTCGCTCAACACCTAGAACATGCAACTTCTGGTGCTGGTGATGAAGTTTCTAGAACAAAGGCCCTCTTAAAAGAAGTACAGAGTGTGCAGTTTGTTAAATCCCTTTTTATACTACAAGATTTCCTGCCAATACTAAAAAACCTATCACTCCAGTTTCAAAGAGATGACATAGTAATACTGAAAGTTCCACAACTTGTTGAGATCTGCCTATCCAGCTTAAGGAGCAGAAAACATCACCAGGGAAATACATGGTAGCTTTCCTTAGTCATTACAAACCTGAACAGAAATGTATGGAGTATGTTGTGTCAAAGAGGGGAGGGGAGGAGGAGAGGACTGTTCATTTCACATTCAGAGGCAACTGCCTAGAAGTAAATTTTGTAAGAGATACACTACTGCAGAATTTAATAGATGCAGCGATAATGTACATAGACAAGAGGTTTAAAAATTTCTCAGAGGTTTCATAGTTTCATAGTTTGAAAAAAAGTTCAGAGAGACCAAGGTCCATGAATGAACTTGCCACCATTCAATTTCCAAATGGTGGAACAAAAAAACCTTTTTTCAGCCATAAAAATATCAAGACTACCTTTGAAGGATATCATGTTTTCACTTTCGACTACATGTCTGGGCTGCATATTCCAAATGTTAACAACTCTTTGTGTAATCCACTGACTTCTTTTGACAGTTTTGTTATTTTCTTCAATCGAAGGTTATGCGATCTTGTGTCTTTATAATGCATTATACTCTTATTTAAACCTTTTAATTCAAATAATTCTGGATAATTGAATGCTCTGAATATCAAACATAATTCACCCCTCATTCTTCTATATTCCATGGAGTAAAGCTGTAAATGCTTTAATCTGTCATGATATTGTAAACCTCTGACAGCCGAAATACATCTGGTGGCTTTTTTCTGTACCCTTTCCAGTCTGTTTTTTCCCTGAACAGAGTATGGGGCACAAAAAGGTGAACAGTATTCCATATGCGGGCATACAATTGTTGTATACAAGGGAAGAATAACTGCAGAGTCTCTACTGCTTATGGATCTCAGAATACAACGTATGATTTGATTGCATTTCCTAAAAATTATATCTGTATGGTAATCAAACTTTAGGTTATTGGTAACCCAAATCCCAAGATCTTTTTCATTAGTACTAACTTCCAATGGAGAATTATTAATTTTATATTGATAATTTAGGTTATGAATTCCAAAGTGCATAACTTTACACTTTTTCTCATTAAACTCTAATTTATGTTTGTGTGCCCAATTAACCAGCTGGTCTAAATTATCTCGAAATATTTTAGCGATTTCCATATTATAGACTATTGTGACACTTGGACAGCTGGTTCTGATCACTGTATCACTTTTTGTAATATAAAAATGGGTTATGGACTCTCTCTCATGAGAAATGCTGAAACAGCATGTGAGATGTCACACACACACACACACACACACACACACACACGCACACACACACACACACACACACACACACAGGTTTTAGATACAAGATGTTACCTGGAAGGCCAGAAGCTAATTACAGGCTAGAAGATACCTAACTGCCAAGATAGATCATAAACTTTTATAATGCTTAGAGGAAGAAGAGCAGGTTGTGACGTTTTAGTATGAAGTAATAAAAGATGCTTTGATGTCCTGGAAAGTGGGAAGCTGATCATAAGATCAAAGAAATGTCATTTGAAAAAGAAAATGAGTTGTGCTGAGGATTACAGAATTTAATACTTTGAAAAGACATCCTTTTTTTGTATAGATATAATTTTTTTGTATATATTCTGACAGAGGAGGAGCCACGTGATCTCACACAAAGGGGTTGGCCAAGACAGTTTTTTTTAAACAATATTCTGTTTTCTTTTATGGACACTTTTATCTACACTCTGACAAAGAAACATATTTGAGCACTTTAAGCAAGTATTTAGAGAGAGAGAGACAAAATCTAAGTACTGTAGTAGGAATTGCACTGTTAAAACCTTGTTCTTTTAAAAGATTGTATGGTTCTTGTGATACAATAGTTCTGTATTTTATGTTTTATATATTTTTTATCTATTTTAGTAAAACTATATTTTTAGAGCCTACTTGGTCTGTCTTTGAATTTCTTTCCTTTACAAGCGAAGTATATATGGTTAAAGCAGACACTGTACATAAGCTTGAATGGTAATACCAAACTGGAAAAAGGTAAGAATTTTAATCTGAGGTCTTTATTAAAGTTTTTAAGGGTTCATTTCTGCACACCTGGTTAGATGCCTGTAGGCAAAGATATCTGGCCCCCTGAAGACAGAATTATCTGAGCCTATGCATTGGGTACGCTAGCAAGAGGTTCACAGTTTGAATCCCTCCAGAACTGAGACCAAAGGTTGATCCAAACCCACAAAACAGACAGGAGGGTTATCCTGTTTCTGTTAACTGTTCACTAGACTGCGCTTGAAGGTTGGCACTTTGGAAGTAGAGAGCTGACCTGCTGAGTGGGTTTGTGACAGATTGGTTGGCAGCGGTGGCATATATTTTGGTATCACAAGCTTTTATTGTTCAGTGTGTCAGTTGAGACCATAAGCTCACTTGCAAAGAAAGAAAAAGGCAGTGATTTATTTTAAAAAGGAAACAGAACTATATCACTTGGCGTACAGTCAAGTTCCTACCCATTTTATTTTTTTTTCTAAAGTGCAAGTCAGAGTAGCAGTACTGAGGGGAGATGGCTCCCAACTACAGCAGGCACACTGTAGACTACTTAAGGCAGTTGTGTGGGGACAGAGGGGTCCCATTCGAGGTGAAAGCCAGCAAGCAGAACCTCATAGATGCCCTGACGGTAGCAGATACCCAGAGCAGTGAGTCACAGACCGTGACTAAAAAGGACCAAACCTCGAATGTGGCAGGGCTAGCGGCCAGTGCAGTGTCCAGATCCAATGAGGAGGGCAACAGGGCCACTGCCAGTGAAGGGCCACAGCAGCAGGGGAAGGTCACCAGTATCCTTGATCCAGAAGTACTCAGGCTGCAAACTGAGTTGCGCAGGATGGAGCTGGAGTTCCAGGAGAAGACAGAATGAGAGAGATGAGAGATGAGAGGCAGAGCGGGAACAGTGGGAGGCAGACTGTGAGGAGTGTGAGCACCAGTGAGCTGCAGAAGAGAAGGCAGAGCAAGAACGCCATGAGGCAGAGCGAGAACAGAGAGATGCAGAGCAAGAACAGAGACGCAGACTGTGAGGAGCATGAGCACCAGCGAGCTGCAGAGGAGAAGGGAGAGCGAGAATGCCGAGATACAGACTGTGAGGAGCAGGAGCGCCAGAGGCAACATGAACTGGAGAAGCTACGATTCCGACCAGTGGCACCAGAGCAGGTAAATGGCTTGGGTTTAACTGGGACTACAGGACTGGGTTACAAATTGAATTCCAAATTAATAGCTGAATTTAAAGAGGGGGAGGACATGGATGCCTTTTTAAATACTTTTGAAAAAGTTTGGATTTAGGCTAAAATTCCTAGAGAGTCCTGGAGCTTCCAGCTATCCCCGCTACTTACCGTGAAAGCTCAGGATGCATTGGGTCAAATGGACAATGAGGACAGTGATGATTACAGCAAACTTAAAGCTGCACTGTTAAAGAAATTTGAATTAACTGCTGAATCATACAGAGCTAAATTCTGTAAGCTCAGGAGAAGCCCTGACATGAGCTATGAGGAGCTAGCCATGAAACAACATCAGTTTTTAAAGCATTGGTGGGAAGGAATTAAGGCAAACTCTGTTGATAAAATTGAAAATGTGATTCTGTTAGAACAGTTTTTCTGGGCATGCCCAGCAGAGCTGAAAACCTGGCTGGAGGACCGAGATCCCAAAACAGTGCAAGAGGCTGCTGAACTCTCGGACCGCTATGCCAAGAGCAGACCTGCTTTGAGAGCGAATCAGGCAGGCGTGGCAGCACAGAAAGGGAAAAGCTTGCCTTCAGGGCAGCTAAAACCCTCACTGCCTCCACTGAAACTAGTTAGCCCCAGGTTTCAGAGAAAAGATTTCTCTGAGAGAAGAAATGAATGTTGGTTGTGTAAAGAAACTGGGCATATTGCCAGACAGTGTCCCAAAAAGGTGTGCAATAGTACACAACCGGGTCCTAGAAAAGAAGTGGGTTCTTTGTGTGCCCCTGGAAGCATGCCAGTGAACATGAGGGAACACATGCACCCAGTCATGTGAATGGTGTACAGACACAGGGGTTAAGGTACACAGGGGCATCCCTGACCTTGGTAAAGGGGGATCTGGTACAGCCTGGTCAGCTTATACCCAATAAATATGTCACTGTACAGGACTTTGCAGATGGGGAGAAAACATTGCCCCTCACTAGTGTTCTCTTTGACTGGGGCGAAACGGGGGAACTGTGCAACAGGTGGCTGCAGCCAAAACATTAGCAGTGGATGTGATCCTGGGTAACAATCTCCAGCAGGGGATGGTATGTGCAGTTACCCATAGCCAAGTGGCAAGGGAAAATGGTAGTTCCCTGAACCACAGAAGCCATTGTGGAAACCACTGAGAGGCTGGTTCCCCAGCCTGTGTCTCCTGATATGGAGATTAATGAAGAGGGGGTAGAAATTTCCCCAGTAGCAAGTAACCACACAGCTACAGAGGGTTACTCCAAAGAGGGAAGGGTGACCCCTTGTCAGAGGGTATGGATTGACAGTGATCCTGAGTGCCCTGATGCTAGTGCTAGGGATCCTAGTTTAGCGACTAAAGGGGACCTGTCCCATGCCCTGGGAATGTGTGAGAGGTTTGCAGCTGCTCAGAGAAGTGACCCTAGTTTAGAGAAGCTGAGGGCTTGTGCAGACTCAGACGGCACACAGGGAGGTGACAGCAGACATAAGGTTTACTGAGAAAATGGACTTATGTATACTCAGGCAGTACAGACAGAGGGAGGGGTGCTAGGCAGGCAGGCAGCTTGTCGTTCCCCAGGGGTATCGTTAGCAGTTGCTCAAGATTGCACATGATATTCCCTTGTCTGGCCATCTGGGAATTGCACACATGATGCAGCGGTTGGCCCAGAATGTCTACTGGCCTAACCTCACCCAGCAGGTGAAGGAGTATTGCAGGTCTTGTCACCAGTGCCAAGAAATAGGGAAGGCGGGCAAGAAAACCCAAGCTGGCCTGATTCCATTGCCCATAGTGGAGGAGCCATTCCAGAGGGTGGGAATGGATATTGTGGGGCCTTTAAATACCCCCAGCTCCTCAGGAAAGAGATTCATACTGACTGTGGTGGATTATGCCACCCACTACCCAGAGGCAGTCACCCTATCTTCACTGAGGATAAAGTGGCAGATGCCTTACTTGGGATTTTCTCCCGTGTTGGGTTTCTGCAGGAGGTAATCACCGATCAAGGGAGTTCCTTCATGTCGGACCTGATGAAATGTTTATGGGAGAAGTGTGGGGTGGTGCAGAGATGCACGACACCGTATCGCCCACAAGCCAATGAACTTGTAGAATGATTCAATGGTAGCCTAAAGTCAATGCTTCAGGCGTTTGCTGAACAGCATGGGAGGGACTGGAAGAAATACCTTTCCCAGCTGTTGTTTGCATACAGGGAGGTGCCCCAAGAGTCAACAGGATTTTCCCCCTTCAAACTCTTATATGGACGCTGGGTATGTGGGCCCCTAGACTTGATCCAGGAGGACTGGGAAGGCAAGCACACCACCCAGGGAACTCCCATTGTGGATTGCATCCTTAGGTTTAGGGAAAGGCTGAAGGAGCTTATGGGGACAGTCCTGAGCAACCTGGCAGCTGCCCAACAGAAACAAAAAGTGTGGTATGACCGCAGATCAGAGAGCTCACTCATACATGGTGGGTCAGGAAGTCATGGTCCTTATTCTGGTCTGGAAAGACAAGCTGCAGGCTGAGTGGGCAGGACCGCACAAAGTGGTTAGGAAGATAAATGATGTGAACTACATTGTGGAGTTACCTGATTTATTTATTTTAGTTGTTTAACCAGGTATAGCACACTAAGCTGAAAGCTTTTTTACAGGAGCGACCTGGGAGCACAAAGAGGTTAAGTGACTTGCTCAGGGTCACACAGTATGCAAGTGGAAGCTGTGGGATTCAAACCCAGGTCTGGTCTGCTGGATGTCACCAGATTTGCAGCTCAGAGCCTTAGACCACTGCGCTATACTACCTGACCGAAGAAAGACAGAAAGGATGTACCATGTCAACGTGATGAAGCCAAATGCAAATAGGGCTGACATGGTGTTTGCAGCGTGTAGTCCTGGGGAGGGGACGGACGAAGGAGACCCCTTCTGGACTTGCTGGAAGAAAGTAAGCAGGAGTCCTCGGTGGAGGCAGTTAAATTGTCTCTCCAGCTGATCCCAGACAAGATCCAGAAAGTAAGGGAGGTTTTAGCAGACTTTGCCCCCTTGTTTAGTGCCAAGCCTGGACTAACCGCCCTTAGCAACTCGCAATGTGGAGACAGGGACACAGATGCCCATACGGCGGACAGCATATCGGGTGTCAGAGGCTGTCCAAAAGGACATTAGGAAGGAAGTGGAGGAGATGCTGAATTTAGGGGTAATCCAGAGATACCATGGACCCTGGGCCTCACCTGTAGTCCTTGTGCCTAAGCCAGATGGCTCTATTAATTTCTGTGTGGACTATCATGGACTAAATGCAGTCATGAAGTCAGATGCCCACCTGATGCCCCAGATAGACGAACTCCTGGAAAAGTTGGGAGGGGAGACCTACCTTATGACCATTGACCTGACAAAGGGGTATTGGCAGGTAGAGTTGACAGACAGAGCTAGGGAGAGGTCGACCTTCATTACTCTGATAGGCTTCTTTGAGTTCAAAGTAATGCCTTTCGGAATGAAGGACGCCCCGGCCACTTTCCAAAGGTTGGTGAACCAGGTGTTAAATGGTGCTGAGGAGTACACCGTAGCATACCTGGATGACATTGCCATCTTTAGTACCAGCTGGGAGGAACACCTATCCCAACTTAGGGAAGTGCTGGGCAGGATACCGAGGGCCGGGCTCACTGTCAAAGCCGGGAAGTGCCAGGTGGCCATGGGAGAAGTGGCATACCTCAGGCATGTGGTAGGCTGGGGACAGCTCCGTCCTAACCAAATAAAAATAGAGGTAATCCAGGCATGACCCAGACCAGAAATACAGAAGCAGGTCAGGAGTTTTCTAGGGACAGCAGGGTATTACAGAAAATTTGTACCCAATTACAGTGCCCTGGCTGCTCCCCTATCTGACCTGACAAAGAAAAGGATGCCCAAGAAAATTACCTGGGGCCCAGCCTGTGAGGAAGCCTTTTCCAAACTAAAGGAGGCACTGTGCAGTGCTCCTGTTTTGATAAGTCCTGACTATAGCAAAACCTTTATAGTACAGACTGACGCCTCAGATGTGGGTATTGGGGTAGTATTGAGTCAGACATCTAGCCAAGGGACAGATCACCCATTAGTGTATCTGAGTAGGAAATTACTTCCCAGGGAGCTGGCATACTCCACGGTGGAAAAAGAATGTCTTGCCATAGCGTGGGCCCTAAAGAAGTTGGAGCCATACTTATATGGGCAGCATTTTGTGGTGCAGACTGACCACAGCCCCCAGTTTGGCTGACGCAGATGGGAAAGAACAATGGTAGATTGCTAAGATGGAGTCTTGCTTTGCAAGGGTATGATATGACAATATTTCATAGGGCTGGAGCCAAAAATCAGAACTCAGATGAGCTGTCTAGGGTCTCTGAGGAGTGAACTGATTTGAGAAACTCATCCCATGCAGGGGATAGAGCCCCCAAATTCAGTCTAGGTGGGGAGGAATTGTGACACTTGGACAGCTGGTTCTGATCACTGTATCATTTTTTTGTAATATAAAAATGGGTTATGGACTGTCTCTCATGAGAAATGCTGAAACAGCATGTGAGATATCACACACACACACACACACACACACACACACACACACACACACACACAGGTTTTAGATACAAGGTGATACCTGGAAGGCCAGAAGCTAATTACAGGCTAGAAGATACCTAACTGCTAAGATAGTTCATAAACTTTTATAATGCTTAGAGGAAGAAGAGCAGGTTGTGACATTTTAGTGTGAAGTAATAAAAGATGCTTTGATGTCCTGGGAAAGGGGGAAGCTGATCATAAGATCAAAGAAATGTCATTTGAAAAAGAAAATGAGCTGTACTGAGGATTACAGAATGTAATACTTTGAAAAGACATCCTGTTTTTGTATAGATATATATATTTTATATATACTGACAGAGGAGGAGCTAGGAGACCTCACACAAAGGGGTTGGCCAAGACAGTTTTTCTTAAACAATATTCTGTTTTCCTTTTATCTACACTCTGACAAAGAAACATCTTTGAGCACTTTAAGCAGGTATTTAGAGAGAGAGAGAGAGAGAGAGAGAGAGAATCTAAGTACTGTAGTAGGAACTGCACTGTTAAAACCTTGTTCTTTTAAAAGAGTGTATGGTTCTTGTGATATAATAGTTCTGTATTTTATGTTTTACATATTTTTTTATCTATTTTACTAAAACTCTACTTTTAGAGCCTACTTGGTCTGTCTATGAATTTCTTTCCTTTACAAGTGAAGTATATATGGTTAAAGCAGACACTATACATAAGCTTGAATGGTGATACCAAACTGGAAAAAGATAAGCGTTTTAATCTGAGGTCTTTATTAAAGTTTTTAAGGGTTCATTTCTGTACACCTGGTTAGGTGCCTGTAGGCAAAGATATCTGGCCCCCCGAAGACAGAATTATCTGAGCCTGTGCATTGGCTACACTAGCAAGAGGATCACAGTTTGAATCCCTCCAGAACTGAGACCAAAGGTTGATCTGAACCCACAAAACAGACAGGAGGGTTACCTTGTTTCTGTTAGCTGTTCACAAGACTGCGCACGGAGGTTGGCACTTTGGAAGTAGAGGACTGACCTGCTGAGTGGGTTTGTGACAACTATACCACCCATTTTGCAATCATTTGCGTACTTGCATAACCAACAGCCTGACGGGATTTGCATAGTGGATAAGAGGCTGTTAAATCAAATTGGGCCTAATACAGAGCCCTGTAGAACTCCACTCATTACCTCTCCTCAATGTGATTTATAACCCCTTATTGATACTCATTGAGTTCTATTACTAAGCCAGGAGTTAATCCACCTTATTATATGTGGGTGTAGCTGGAGTTTTATCAATTCTTGGACAAGGATTTTAATAGAGACAGAATCAAAAGCCTTAGAGAAGTCAAGGAACACCATATCCACTGGCTTTCCGTTATCTAAAGCAGCACTAATTGGTTCAAAAAAAGCGTAGTAAGTTAGTCAAGCATGGTCTACCAGATACAAAACCATGCTGTGTCAAGTCTATATGTTTTATATTTATTAAATGTTGTACTATGTTTTTCTGTAATAATCTTTCAAATATTTTACCTAACACAGATGTGAGGCTTATAGGCCTATAATTTTTGATGTCAAGTTTTTTTCCTACTTTATGAATTGGGGTAACAAAGGGTTTATTCCAAATTGTAATGGAATTCCCACTTTTCAAGGAGGTGTTAAATAAAACTGAAAGAGGCCCAGCTAGGTGGACAATTAATTCCTTCAAAAAGTTTACTGGTATACCGTCAGGGCCTACTGAACTATTATTTTTTATTGATTTAACTATTTGTATAATATCAGAGGGGCTAAATATAGGATGATCAGATCGTAATACTGGTAATTCCCCAAGAAATACCTCCTTCTCTCTATGTACACTTAACAAATACTGATTAAATACAGAAGCCATATCAAGTTCAGTGCTTATTAGTCTAGTTTCTGTTAAGACCCGCCCCACAGTATTGTTATTTTTATTCTTTTTCAGGGATCCAATATAATTAAAACATTTCTTTTTGTTATCTGTTATTGTTGTAGCTAACCTTAATTCAGCCGCTTTTTTAGCATTTTTAATTATTCTTTTAACGTCTTTCACAGATTTCTTATATACTGATATATTATCAGTAGTGGGGTGTTTTTTCAACTTTTTATATAATTTATTTTTTTTTCCTTATGATTTTTTGGACCTTTCTGGTCCACCAAACAATTTATTCATATATTTAATCCTTACAGGTACCCAAGAATTGACACATATAGTTAACTTGTTATACATTATATCCCAAATTTGTTCAGCTTCAGGATTTTCCAACTCACTCCTCTAATCCCATTGATCCAAAAATTTTTTGATGTTTTGATGATCTGCCTTAAAGAAGTCCATAAATTTGGTTGAACCGCACAGTGGTTTATTTATTCTGATTTGTAGATCTAATTGAATTATGTTATGGTCACTGTTACCCAAAAGAGGTAATATCTTTGGGCCAGTATAATTTGAATCAGGGTTTATAAATATCACATCTAGGGTACTGGACATTCTAGTGCCCTCATGTACCACTTGTACCAAATCACCAAGGGTAACTATATCAATGGTTCAGCTGTTAACAGTCTAATCTGCCAAGAGACCAGCTAGCGGTGTTTGGGACCTGTGAACTGGCAAACGTGGTTGAATACTTTGGTTTTGTCAGAGAAGAGCAGTAGGAACATATAAAGTCAGTATGCTGCATTTAAAACACTACTTAAATCTTCATCTGACAAGCCCTATTTGCAGGTCTATGAAAGATTACTAAAAGAAAAACCACCACAGATTGGGCACATTATTCTTGACTTAGTCGAAATACTAATAACTATGAGTGTCTCAACTGCAAAGTGTGAAAGAGTTTTTTTCTATTCTGAACCTTATCAAAACAAGAATAAGGACACGGCTTGCTGATGATACACTACAGTATCTCCTGCAGATAGCGGTAGAAGGTCCTGAACTGCATGAATTTGATCCTGATCCTGCAATTAACCACTGTCTGCTCTCTGGTCCAGGAACTAGACATGAAGGCAGTATAGCGCAGTGGTCTAAGTCTCTGAACTGCAAATTTGGTGACATCCAGCAGACCAGACCTGGGTTTGAATCCCACAGCTTCCACTTGCATACTGTGTGACCCTGAGCAAGTCACTTAACCTCCTTGTGCTCCCAGGTCGCTCCTGTAAAAAAGCTTTCAGCATAGTGTGCTACTCCTGGTTAAACAACCTAACAAACATGCTCTTGCTGCTGCTACATCTACTGCTGGTGCCGCTGCTTCTGTTTCTTCTCTTGATGAGTGATGATCCTGATGCGAGTACTCCTGCTCCATCATCTTCTTCTTCCTGTCCTCGGTCTAGTCAGTCTACCCCTTGATGACAGTCATGCTGCATTCACAGATGGCTTGTTGATAGCCTTCAGTTCAAACTAATTCTGAAACATTTATCCAGTCTCTTCTAAAACAGACTTTAGCCTGCCCACACACACCCTGGGCCTGCTGTATTAACAGTCAGAAAATAAAGCAAGTATAGGAATTGAATGTGAAAGTATTGTTTTTCCTGATTTACAAAGTTCTACAGCTACATCCATCCTATGACATAATACCACAATACAACCCCAGCCACACTATGTAATTAATTTCTACATAAGTTGGTTTAAAATTTTCATTTAAATGTACTGGACTACCACTCGGAACTCTGGGAATACCACTTTTGACTAGGCCAGTTGTCCTGGAATAGCATGCCATTTTGAAATTTGTTGGTCCCTGCATGATATCCACTTTATTTCTTAAATACATTTGATTGCTATACATTATGGTCTCTGAGGTTCAGTTAATTTTGCATGATAGATGTCAAAAACTTCAGTGGTCAAAATGTGAAAGTCATTCTAGTTTTGAAGAAGTCAAAATACTTCCCAGGTTACAAATTTGGAAGCCAATATAATGTTGTTAGAGACAATTGTGTAATATACACATTACAGATAATACCATGCCCCTCATTCATTCAGAAAAATATCACACCATTGTTTGACTTCCATGCTTGCAAAAGTCAAAGTCACCTACATTTTTCACTATTAGAAGTCAAATACATCCCTCTTAAATGATTAAATAGGGAACATTGTTTAGAGAAAGGGATCATTGTTTAACCAGAAGTAGCACACTAAGCCGAAGCTTGTTTTCAGATGCGACCTGGGAGCACAAGGAAGTTAAGTGACTTGCTGAGGATCACACAGTATGCACCTAGGTGGCTGTGGGATTCAAACCCAGGTCTCCAGATCTGCAGCTCAGAGTCTTAACCCACTGTGCTATACTGCGTTATACTGCCTCCTGTCCCTCCTAAAGCCCCTGGCTGATAGCATGTTGTCCCACCTTCTCAGGGGGTCACTGCTGGCAGGTTTAGGAGACAGTGAGATTAACATGTGTCTTTCCTAACACATGCAATATTTCCTTCCAGGTCTCCATATTTTCAGGCCCCCCCCTTATTTTACTAACATACTAAAATGCCAGCAGAATAGGCCTAACGGTCTTTCATGTCTGCTCGTTTGGTCAGCCCCCACCCTGGGTGCTGACCTTGCTGCCCCACTCACCTTCTCTGGCTTCTCCCTTCCCAGTTCCAGATATTCTTGCTGCATTGGATTTTGCTTCCAGAACCCTTCCCCTGTACCTGTACCACCCCCTCTTGAACCCCTCCACTGTCTCTGCCTCCACCAGCCCCCTAGGCAGTGCATTCCATGGCTCCACCACCCTCTCAGTGAAGTAGCACCGCCTCCTTTCTCCCCTGAATCTTCCCCCCTCCAGCTTCCACCCATGCCCTCTAGTGGCCCCCTCCTTCTTCCTTCGAAGCACCCTGACTGTTCCTCCCCTATTTACCTTCTTCATGTACCTGAAGACCTCTATCATGTCCCCCCGGTCCCTTCTCTCTTCCAATGTGTACATATTTAGCTCTTGAGCCTCTCTCATAGGTCCTGTCCCCAAGCCCCAAATCATTTTGTTTGCCCTCCTCTGGACCCTCTCCAGGAGGTTAGTGTCCCTCTTTAAGATGTGGTCTCCAAAGGCTTTTGTAGTACTCAAGGTCTTTGACCTCACCAAGCAGTTATACAGAGGGAGTATCACTTCCTCCTTCTGGAGTGATCCCCCTAGCGATGCATCCCAGCATCCTGTTGGCCTTGGCTGCTGCCCTCCTACAAGTCTCAGAGTTGTTCATCTTGACATCCACCACCACCCCCAGGTCCCTCTCAGCCATCGAGACTTGTAGCATTTCCCCAGGGTGTACACTTGGCCCGGGTTTCTGGCCCCCAGGTGGAGTACCTTGCATTTCCCTGCATTGAACCACAGCTTCCACTTTCTAGACCATCTTTCCAGAGCCTCCAGGTCCCCCTGTAGGGCCACCCTCCCTCCTCCCCATCCACCACCGCCTCAGTTTTGAGTCATCTGCAAAGAGACTCATCTCACTCCTGATTCCTGTCCTTATGTCAGAGACGTAGGCGTTGAACAGAAGGGCCCAAGGACTGATCCCTGTGGGACCCCACTAATAACCTCCTTGGGGATGAGACTATCCCGCCAACTACGACCCTCTAGGTCCGGTCCTGGAGCCAATTGCCTATCCATCTGATCATCTGGTTCCCCACCCACATTTCTCCCAGCTTATCCAACAGGCCCACATGAGGAACAGAGTCAAATGCCTTGCTGAAGTCTAGAAAGAGGACGTCCACTGGTCTACCCAGGTCCAAGGCACTCGTCACCCAGTCATAGAACTCTACTAGGTTTGTATGACATGATTTCCCCAGGATGAATCCATGCTGTCTATCATCCAGGCACCCTGACTTATCCAGGTCCCTCCCAGCCTCTCCTTGACAATGCCCTCCATCACCTTGCCCACCACCGATGTCAGGCTGACAGGCCTGTAGTTCCCTGCCACCTCCCTTGATCCCCCCTTGTGGATAGGCACTATATGCGCCACCTTCCAGTCCTGGGGCACCCACCCTGTCCTCAGAGAGATGGTGAAAAGCTCCGCCAGGGGTTTTGCCAGGACATCCACAAGTTCCTTCAGCACTCTGGGATGTAATTTATCCGGCCCCGGTGCTTTCTCCGTCTTAAGGGAGCTGAGGGCTTCCCTCACTCTCTCTGCTGTGATTTCCGCTTCCGGTACCTCTTCTCCCTGCTTAGCCCTCCTGCCAGTGATGCCTCCCCCTCTCCCCAGACCCGCCGATCGGTAAGAGTCCCCCCTCCTCAGTATCTCTGTCTCCTCCCATGTATGATGCAGCACTCCCATTTTCCTTGGAAACTCTGGAGAATGCGGTCATCGATCCCGCTACCTCTCACATGCTAAGCGAGCACTCTACCATTTGAGCTAATTCCCCAATTTGCAGGTTCTTCCCTCACCAACCCCCCAACCCCCACACATGTCTCACACAGTTATGCCTTAAATGATTAAATAAAACCCCTTATTTTGACCAACCCCCATCCAAATGTACTCACAACAGACACAGCACCTGGATGTAATTTGCTTTCTGTTGCCTTTTGGCCTTCAGGTAGCATCCCAGTCAGGCCTGAAACTTGGACCCTCATGTCCCGACGCCCGATTCAGGCACAGCCAACTGCCACGAGCCTCCAGCACAATCCACTACAGTACATAGTTCAGCTAACACTGTTGGTGTATCCTTACCATAAATGTATATCTGGTTCAAAAGAGATATTACACAGTTCTGAACTAGGCAAGAATGTTAAGTGATGAATAGAATAAGGTATTTAATCTTTTTTCTGAATGTACAGTATTGGTAATCAGGGATGCTATGCAGCATGGGATGTTTATTGAAATGCATCCCTAGATCAGAACAATAGAGAAACTAAGGTGTATACTTCTGTGACTAATTAAATACTATTATTCTGATAGAAAGTTATTGCTTTTTAATATAATGTGGTGCAAGTGAACATTGTTTATTTGGGTGTTGGTGGCACTGTGGAGTTTATGAATGAGAAGCTGCTGCACAGTATGGTGGTGATTCATTGTAATTTGTTTGACAGATACAAACCCAGCTTGCTTCCTGGCCTGTCAAAGTGGTGGTATTGCCACAAAATGTCACCCCTGCTTCCATGTGTTTGGTTAATAAAGAAGAAGAAACAGATTTAACAGTCTGGGTTACTGGTGCAGTTCCCAAGTATTTATGTAAATTCTGATGTGATCGATTGGGGGAGTTGTCAAGATACTGACCTGTGGTCCTGAGTGACAGGAAAGGGCATCCTGGACACTTGTTTTGGAATTGCAAGGTGGAGTACTTCCACAGCCCTACTATTTTCTCCTACCAGACCAAGTTTTGTTACATGCACTTGAAGTCTGGAGGGACTGGCAGGAAGCATTCTATCAGTTGTCTACCTCTTATTTAGTAGGAGTAGCATTTTTACCCATCCTTTTAGGTCTTGAAGACTTTGTATAATAGGGTGCTTAGCGGAGGGCTGTGGGACATGCAAATACGTGGTTAGCGGGATCTCTGTAAGCTCATAATTTACTTGAGCCTCCACGCTTTATTAGGGCATCTGATTCTGGCTGCATCTGAGCCATGGTTGTCGACTTCTTGTTAACATATTTATTTACTTACTTTATTTAAATATGTAGATGAGGATACAGTCCTGTTTTCAGCAACTGTACATTCCTTTTCAAGCTAGCAGCACGTAATATTAAAACAGCAGAGACAACAAAACAACTATCATACAATACATACACAATAATCAGTTAAAAACAGAAACATTTTGCAGCTCCATAATCCCTTTTTGAAACCAGATACTTCTGGCACAAATTGGAGGTTCTAGTGCTGTTTGCTCCAGACTGAGGGAGCCATGTGTGAAAAAGCTGATATGTGTGTGTGTGTGTGTGTGTGTGTGTGTGTGTGTGTGTGGTCTAGTAGGGTAGAGAGCTGGGACAGCAAGGGGCATAAATGGTATTATTGTAATACTTTATGATGTTAAAATCCTAGGTGCTGGTTTAAATGATTTACCTCAGGCAAAAATAGGCCACAAGGGTCTGGCCCCAGTTATACATGTATTATATGTATATAAAGCTCATGTGCAGGCATAGCAGCAAAGAGGTACTTCCAGGGATGCTTTTTGCAATGGAAACCTTTTCTTACATCATATAGATGGGTTACTGTTATCCAGATTTCAGCTTGCGCAAGTCTTTAAATAGCCTTCAACTGGAGTGGAGCTTTTTCTCTGTGGGACTGCGAGACCTGGTTTTGCCAACTCATGTCTTGGGAGTCTGCCTTCAGCTCCAGTTCAATTAGAGCCACAGTCTGTGGTGGAATCCTAAGCCATTTTTCCAACAGTTCTGCAATTTGCAGCAGAAAGTCATGATTTACAGCCCGTTGCGGGAAAATCTTCCCACAAGCAACCATATTGTTAGGCGTGTTTCATTCATATCTGTCATTCCAAAATACCACATACTGCATCACAAAAGAGTTGCATAGTGAGAAACTCAAACTGTGTTGCCAATTGGTCATTGTGGTATTTTGTGTGACTTATGTCTCACACGCACTGCAGAAAATTCAGCCCTGGCTCTCATTTGCTTCATGCTGGGGCTGAAACCAAAGAGGCAGGCTTTGGGTGCTCAGACTGCAAGATTATGCATATAGGTACTGTCAGGTAGTGATTGTTCATAATCCCCTTCAACAATTTATCTTCCTGTACCAAGGGGCCCCCATGGAAACAGGGTATTGTATGTCATGGGGCCTCCCTGCCATGTGTTGGAGGAGGTGCGTAGCAGGTTGTGAGCAGCCTGCAGCAGACTGCATCACCCTCCTGCTCTGTCAGGGATTTCCTTCATGTTTTCTCCCCGGGGTGCTAGTCATGCAATGACATACCATGTGGAGGCATGCACATCTGTATCAGAATTTGATGGCTGGCCCTCCCCACGTGGATGCTCAAACTGAGCTACAACCTGGATTCTGCCAGGTGGTAGACAAGTAGCAGTGTAACTTATACATCCCCTCTGAGAGAGGAGAGCAGAGCAGTCCTTGGTTGATCCTCATGCAACCAGAGTCTGCTTCCGAACCTGGGCCAGTGGCATAGTGAGTGGTAGCACTACCACTGTGCTACCAGGCAGGCTCTGCCATGAGATTAATATAAATTTGATATACGTACATTCATACCTACATACCAACATGAATAAATAATAATAAGCTACTGCTGAACAATGGGTTTGTCATTCTTTTTATCGGAGTTTACCAGACTTGTATTGGGAAGGGTTCAGATTTTGCGTGGACCCATCTGTGCAACCCTTTATTTGAGGCCGGCTTCATTAATTAGTTGTGGGAAGTACTGCTTTGGGGTTGAGGGTTCCCATGCTGGAAGGAAAGTGTTATTACTGCACTTACCAGTAACAGTAGATCTTTAAACAGCAGATGACGCCTTCAGGAGAACTTTAACAAAAGATAATATTTAGACACAGTCCAGCTTGTATTTTACATTAGTTCTGTATTTCTCCTCCTCATTATTTATTATTAAGGTTATTTGCATGAAAACAGGATATTTGCTCTTGAAGAGTTCATCTATTTCTATTGTTTTCTCCCTACCTGAGGTCATAATAAACTGCCTGTGACATCACCATTACTCCCATGGCAACAGATTGTGATATCACAACAGAGGATTATGACTTGAAGTAGGGAGCAAGCTATAAAGGCAGATGAACTTTAATGGATAAAGATCATGTATACATGCAAATTTTCTCATTAGTAAATAATCAGGAGTAGAAATCTACAGAATATATACAGAATGCAAGCTGAACTATACCTAATTATTATGTTTTTCAAAGTTTTCTTTGAGACGTCAGCAGCTCTTTAAGTCGATCTCCTTTATAGAGCCACACGCATTGATCTGTAAGTCATCGACGTCAGAATCACTTGGAAACTTTTGTCTAGCTGAGGTTGCCCACATTGATGTGTCTTTGTGCATGTTGGACCATAGCTGCCAATGCCTATATAATGTAACCTTTTCCATACCCCCTCAGTTTTGCACTGGAGACTATCTCGGAGTTGTACAAATCTGACAGGAACTGGAGCCTGAAACCCCAACCAGGACAACAGGAGAGGCGGGGACAAAAGACCCCATTGAGGGGCAAACTGTGAAAAGCCCAAGCAAGCAGCATCCAGCAGCTCTTCTGAAGTATTCCACCTGAAAATACAGAAAGCAGTAGGAGGAAGAGCAGTGGCTCCATGAAAGAGATCCTCACGAATATCTACTGCTACTGGTAGTTAACTAAATTATCTTCTTTCAGGTCATCTCCCTCCATAGAGCCATACATATTGCACAGTTCTTGAGCAGTTGAGAACTGTACACTGAAAGGAAGTCCAGGCAGATAGAACAAGTAACTCCCTAAGACAGTAGGCCTTGGAAGATGGCAAAGCCAAATCCAGTCCATCTGTGGGATACCAGAACCAAACTGTAATGCTATATGAAATTATGGATCTGACTCCATGTGGCAGAAGAAAAGCTATCAGCTGCTGGCAGCGAATGGAAGCAAGCCACAAAAGTGGCCGTGAGTGGCATGGCCACAGACAGGAGTAGGAAGTGCTTTATTATACTCCTGTTTGCAGAATGTAACACAAGAGGCTGGCCATTTGGAGAGTTACTGCTTGGAAACAGGAGCACCTACCATCCTGAGAGTGAAGGAAACAAAAAGCTAAGATTCTGTGGGAAAGGGAAAAAACACAGGAAGGTGAATAGTCTGATGTAAAGTAAACACAGATACCACCTTAGTGTGGAACCAGTGATTGGTCTGAACTGGGACCAGTGCTGGGTAAGTTACTTTTTCTATTACTTTCTATTACTTTTGGAAATGTGTTCCAGGAAGCTCTGTGCAGTCACTAGCAAGGATGGAGAAGTACTGGAATAAGTAATACACCTTACAGTTACAAAAACATATGTTTTTCATACAAAAATAATACGTAACTAAAACTGATTACATTTATTTGAAAGTAACTACTAACTAACCTATTACTTTCAAATAAATATAATCTGTTATAGTTATTTATTGTTTTTGTATTATTTTTGTATAAAAAGAAATAAGTAACTATAACTGTAGGGTGTATTAATTTTTCTAGTACTTCTCCATCCTTGATAGTGACTGCACAGAGCTTCCTGGAACAAGTTTCCAAAAGTAATAGAAAAAGTAACTTACCCAACCAAAGACTGTAGCTCAGAAACCCTGAAAGCTGTGGTAACAGGCACCAGAAAAAGTGTTTTCGTGGAACCAAGGATGGATCTGAACTGGGACCATATCCTGGTGGAAAACAAGGTACAGGGGATCTGTAGGGATGTAACTGAAACCTTGAAAGGTGTGGTAATAGCCACCAGAAAAGGTGTTTTCCAAAAGAGGAGATAGCTGGTTCAAAATGAGCCTGTGTAAGGGACTTTAGAACCAAGTTAAGGTTCCAAAATGGAACCAGGGGTGGAATGGAGATATACTGTAGCTTCAGGAGACCTTTAATTACAGTGTCAGTGGCTCAGTAGGTAGCACACTCGCCTCTGAGGCCGGGAGATCAGAGGGCTGTGGGTTCAGTTCTCACATCTGGCACTTGGGTTAATATCCCAGTACTGACACTGTAGTGTAGCATGATAGGGGTGATGTACTTCTGAGGTGCCGTCTTTTGGATGAGACGTTAAACCGAGGTCCCATCTGCTTGGATTGGTGGTAGTTCAGGTGGATATTAAAGATCCCATGGCACTTATTGAAAAGAGTAGAGGAATTTCCCTGGTGTCCTGGCCAAATTTCCCTCATTCACTAAAAATACCACCAACAGCTTAATCTGGTTCAAGGTCAGTTGGCATTCATCTGTATCCCCCTCCCCCGGGTCGTGCCTGAAAATAGGCAGGATTTGTCTAGTGCACTTACCCAGTCAACAAAAACTAAATAAATAAATTAACTTGAGAGATACCTTCAACTGAGCAAAAATTTAGCCCTCTAAGGGGGCATGAAAGGCATAAATTGCTAAGAGATGTACTCCTACCGAAGAGCACTATAGGCCAGAGTTAGAGAGTGACAGGAGGTTATCCAAAACATTCTGGACTGGACATGGAAAAGGGGACTGGGAGTAGGGAAACATCAGATTCTGAACATTTCCATTTCAGGGCACCTGTGTGCCATGTAGAAGGCTTCTTAGCTGCCAAAGGGATACTCAAAACAATGGGGAAGGCCACCAAATGTAACAGCTCTGTGCCTTCAGAAGCCAGATGTGAAGTTACACTGACAGCAGATCTGGGTGCAACAGACTGTTCTGGTTCTGAGAAAGGAGCCCTACTTGTGGAGAAAGGGGGACAGGAGGTTCAACAAACCAAATGTATCTGGGTTTGAATGGGGCTACTAGAATATTAGTGGAAGATTCTGCCCTGAGTTTCATCAGTACCCTCTGGATGAGAAGGAGTGGAGGAAGGGTGTAAAAGAAACTGCCCTTCCAGGAAAGGGACAATGTGCTATGCCAAAAAGAAAACAGACCCTAGCCCTAGAGAGAGTGAGCAGAAAAGCATCTGTTTTTTGTTATGTGGGGACACAAAAATACCCAGCTTGGGTTAAACCCAGCAAGCAAAGAGTTAGCATACCACATTTTTCAGAAGCTCCCACTTGTGGGATTGAGCAGCTATTCTTCTGAGAGCATCTGCTAGAACAAAGAGCCAGCCAGAAGGGCAGTAAAGAGATGTACATCATGGGACAGAGCCTACCCCCAAATCTGCATTGTTTATTTGCAGAGTGGGGAGGAGTGGGAACCTTCTTGTTTGTTGAGGTAGTGCATGACACACTAATTGTTCATCTGCACCAGTAAGTGATGCCCCTGAACATGTGGGATGAAGACCTGTAAGCCAAGAAGAACTGCTCTCATCTCCAGAATGTTGATGTGCAGAGATCAGTTGGACTGGGACCAGGCACCCTGGGTCCTAAAGGCACCCAGCTGAGCTACCCATCCCATTCCATCTTCAAGGCATCCATAGTCTGGTCCACATGAGAGTATGGAGGAAAGTAGTCCCTAATTGAAAATGAAAGCAGTTTAGCCACTAGCAAAGATTGCTCTATGATGGTGCTGTAACACAAATCAGGTGATAAAGGGACTGTACAGCCTGAGCCCAATTGACACAGCATCCACTAAGAAATTCTCATCTTGGGGCAGACTGGTGGGACAGTCACAATTTCAGCAGCCATGAGGCTCAGCTATCTGAGTACTGATCTGGCAGTGCCCCAGTTTCCGGAGGCAAATGGTCTGACTAGAGATATGGTTCTCTGGGAGGAATGCCATGACCTAGGTGGTGCCCAAGACTGCTTTGCAGTTGTTGGCATGGAATTACAGATGATTAAGGTTTGATGATCAGAATTTCCTGTTGATTGAACAACTTATGAAATGTTGGATTACCAAATCCTTGGAGGAGGCCTTGAGTAGTCAGTCATCCAAGTATGATGAAATACATAGTCTCTTGGAAAAAGGGCCATGGCTACTACAGTGAAATACTTGGTAAAACTACATGGCAGCAAGAGCAACCAAAAGGGTAAGACACATTGGTAGTGTTGGCACGCTAGAAGAAAGCACAGGTTGTGCAGGTGGCAGCGCCTGATCTTGCTTTGCAGGTAAGTATCCTGCATATCGAGGGTGCCAGGCCAATCCCTTTGTAACAACAGAGATTGCAACAACTGAAGAGATACCATTTGAAACCTTTTGTGCATCATGAACTCATTTAGAGCCCTAAGGTCTAGGACAGGGCGTACATCCCCTGTCCTCTTCAGAAATAGAATGTAAAACCCTGGTTGTCATTGGCAGGAGGCATGGGTTGAATTGCCTGTTTGTCCAACAGAGTATGCACTTCAGCCTATGGGATCAATAAGTGTGTCAGAAGATAAAAGGAATGGCTGTGAGTATTTATTTATTTGAAAATTGGTAACCGGGAGAGGGCACAGTGAGCCAATGCTCATTTATTTATTTATTTAATCAATCAATCAATCAAATCTTTATTTATTCAGGCAGACATCATTGAGCAAAGCTCATTTACAAGATGGACCTGGTAGGTCAAGGATCAAATTGAAGGTACAATAGCAGACATATACAGAACACTTATATTTAAACAGATACAGTAATATAAACATATATACAAATGAAGGATAAGGATGATTCAACCTAACAGGACAAGGTAGGATACAATAGAAGTACCAGAAGAAACCAGAATATCCAAGATCCAATAGAGGGAAGCAAACGGCACGCACTACATGGTAACAGGTGGTTACAGGCTCCAGGGCAAACATAACGAGACAGACAGATGTAATGATTTATGACTGCAAAATGATGATAAGCAGCCTCTGACGAATGACATGGAGGTGCTGGTGGGAGTCAGAGAGGGGCTAAGGCTACTAGTAGTAGGAGGTATGGGAGGTTGGGTAGAAAGTAGTGCCTGAGGAATTGGTGTGGAGGTCTTAGTCAGGTGAGCCTAAGCTGTAAGAAGGTATGAAAGGGGCTGAGATACAAAAAAAGGGGAGCCATGAGGAGGAAAACTAAGGGAAGATTTATGGAAGAGCTGTCAATAATAATTGCTGACTGAAAGGGAGGGTTGTGAATGTGACTGGAGGACTAGGCCTTGTGATAGCAATTGCATTTCTCTGGGAAGAGACTTACGAGAGCTTTTTAAAGGATGCTAGAGGCATAAAGTTGGTCAACTTAGGGTCTCTGTGGAGAATTCCATGCCAATGCTAGAGAGTAGCTGATTGCAGACCTACCATGCCGGGTGTAGGCTTTGGGTAACTTAAGCGTGATGAAGTTGTTGCTTCTTGGGGCATAGGACCTAGCTGTGGCCAGTGTAAAGCAGTCTAAAATATAGGATGGAAGTTTATTAGACAAGGCTTTGTATATCCATAGTGCAGCATTTCTGTTCCTTCTGAGGTGTAGGGATGTCCAACCAACTGCAGCATAGAGAGAGCAATGATGAGTGTTGAATGGAAGATCTGTAATAAACCGTAGTGCTCTGTGGATACAAGGTATCCAATTTGCTTAAGTAGGAACTAGGACAGTGACCATAAAGGAAGTCTGCATAGTCGATAAATGAGATAAATGAGGCCTGGATTAGTCTCAGCATTGAGTCTCTGGTTAGAAAATGTTTAATTCTGAAGAATAGGCCGAGCCTCTGGCGAAGTTTTTTCAGAAGTTCTTCAATATGATGAGTGTAGTCAAGCCTGCTACCAATCCACACCCCTAAGTATTTGAATTTATCTACATAGTCCAGGCTTTCTCCAAGGATGGTGGATAAATGGGGAAGATTGCTTGGTCAGGAGGTGTTAGTATGGTTATTAGTGGAGAAGAACATAGCTTTTGTCTTCTTTGCATTTAGGAGGAGTTTTCTCAATTGGTGTTGCAAGAGGAGAATTCTGATTGTAAAATTTCACAGACCACTGCAGGCTATGGGTTACTGACATATAAAACAGTGTCATCTGCAAAGAGGTGAACATTGGCTTTGGTGAGATTAGTGTCAATGTTGTTAATGTAAATGGCAAAAGGATGGGACCAGGATAGATCCTTGAGGAACTCCTCTTAAAGCGATTTTAATGAGGATAAGTCACCTTCAGCTTTCACCTGCTGTGTTCTATCAGTGAGAACATCTGAACCACTTAAGAGAGGGTGGGTCTAAGCCTATGGAGTGTAGTGAAGAGAGTAGCAGCTCATGATCCACAGTGATGAATGCTTTGCTTAGATCAAGGAATACAGCACAGACACTGCTCTTTTTGTCAAGCTCAGTTTGCCAGTCATTTGTGACTTTGGCCAGTGCAGAGATGGTGCTGTGCCTGGCCCTAAATCCAGATTGAGCAGGATTTAAGAGGTTAACTTCAAGGTAGTCTCTTAATTGGATGCTCACTAATTTCTCTAGCATCTTGGAAAGCACAGGAAGAATGAATATGGGTCTGTAGTTGTTGAGGTCCATGGGGTCCCCTGATTTTAGGAGGGGAAACACTTGGGCTGTTTTCCATATCGAAGGAATAGAGCCAGAGGTTAATGATAGATTAAAAAGATGTGTTAATGGAACTGCAAGCACATGAATTGCAATTTTTAGAAAATAGGGGTCAAGAGAGTCTGCACCTGCGCTTTTTTTAGTGTCCAAATGCAGCATTAGGTCCTCTACTTGCTTCAATAAAACCGGTTTGAAGGAGAAGGAAGAAACAGCCCTCTGAACCTCAGTAGACTGGGAGTTTAGTTGTACCCACAATAGATTAGCTGGAGAGGTGTCAAAGCAAGGCCAGCCGTAGTAAATTATTATTGAATGCATCCAGTACTTCCTGCTTATCAGAGATAGCAACCTCATTAAGGTGCACTTGAGATGGCAGAGAGGAAAGTAGAGTCCTGTCCCAAGATCCCTTGATGGTGCCCAGAATCTAGCAGGATTGTGTAAGAGGCGCCAAGTTCAGCCATATAGAAAGCAGCCTTAGCATCCCTTACTTTCTTGGTGCAGCTATTTCTGGCTTTCTGAACAGCATCCAGTCATTTGGTTCCTTAGTCTTCCTTGCCAGTTTCCATAGTTTATCTCTGTCCAACAGTGCAGATTTAAGGTCGGCTGAGAACCAGCAGCAAGATTTGCTTTTTGTTCTGACACTAGTGATTGGTGCATGAGTGTTAAAGGCACCTATGATTATGCTATTTAACACCTGATGTGCTTTTTCCACAGAATGCATAAGGTAGAACTCCTGCCAGCATGTAGAGTGACTTAGGTCATGGGGATATCCCTCAATATTAAGGTTTTTCTTAGATCTTCTCAGAAGGAATTTTACTGGGTTAGCTGGTTTGCAGGATGATCTTATTCCTGCTATGAGACAGTGGTCACTTATGTCACTGAATAACACTCCAGCGTGTGAGAATAGGTGGGGTTTGTTTACCAGCATAATGTCAAGTAGGGAGCTACTACTTCTATTCTTTAAATTGATTCTTGTTGGTTCATTTATCAGTTGTGTAAGCCCATGTGTATCACAGAATGATACTAGAGGTGCAGCTGTCTAGCTGTTTAGCTTTTGTTGACCAGGTAGGTGCACTAGACAAGTTACATATATGCCTAGTTTCAGATACAACCCTGGAGAGTACAATGAAAATACAGGTTCAAAACAGGAAACATTACAACAAGCAGGGCAATGGGCAGAGTCACAAAAGAACCAAGTGAGCATAGTTAGTCTATAGAAAGCAGTGATAGGTAATATCTCTCTCTCTCTCTCTCTATAGATATATATATATAAATATATATATATATACATGCACACAGAATAAATAGACTTAGTTATACTATGGCAGGAGCAATGAACAATGCATAAATTATGTTGTATGAGTTACCCTTAATCAGAACCACAAGATAGATAATTCCTGAACAGATAAACAAGCAATCACATACATCATAGGGTAAAGGACAGTAGGCAGCATCATTGAAGCCAACAGGAGGGGTCCCATGGCTAGAAGAGTCCAATTTGGAGACCTGGGACTGGCTATGGTGGCTTAGGACACCCACAAGCAGAGGCCAGTTCAGGTGCTCCCACAGAGAATTCTGGAGGCACAGACGGGAAGGGGAGGAATGAACCTGGGCAGGAAGGACATTCCATAGCCTCAGACCATACATAGCGAAGTCCCTATCCCACATTAGGGAATGGGTATAGGGAACTTTGAGCACTCCAGGACCCTGAGACCTGAGGGAGTAGGAGGAGGTGTTGGCAGGCTTGAGTATCTGTGCCAGCCCCAGAGGGATGCCAGTTCTGATCACCTTGCCCACAAAACAGCCCAACCCAAAGTTCATGTGATTGGCCGGGGAAAGCCAGTCAAGTTTGTCATATGATGGGTGAGCTGAGGGGCAGCCAGGGCAAAGTGACAGTTACCAGGTGTGACCTGGGGGAGGGGAAAGTGGAACAAACAGCAGACAATACAAAGTATCAAAATATCTGAACAAGCATACAGTACAATATAATTCAAATAAGTGTGCAAGGGAGAGTGTGATGCTAACTTTAGATCATGGCCTTCCTGAATAATATCCAGGACCCACTTGTCTGACGTGATCACCTGCCACATGAGTAGCAATAGGGAGATCATGCCTCCAATCTGAATTCCTCAGGGAGGCAGATGTGGAAGGAAGGGAGTCAGAAGGAGGAGGAAGGGAGGCAGGAGCCCCACTCTGTCTCTTATCTTTGTGAACCATACAAGAGGCACACAAGGACTGTTAATTCTGAAAAGCTGTAGAGCCAGCTAACCTGTCCAAACCCCTGGAGTGGAAGAGTACCTGTGAAAAGAGTCACAAATTCAACCATGAGGGTGAGGACCAAGGGATGTGAGAAGGAGTGGAGTCATTGTGGAAGACCGCAACTCCCTGACAGTAAGCTCCACATCATGTCCAAGCAATTTATGACCGTGGAAGGGAGTGTTCAGCACCATTATTTGCACATCAGAAGCAATACCAGCCATATGCAGCCAGGTTTACCTGTGAAGACAAATTCCTGAGGCTTTGGAGCAAGTGAAAGCATCAGAGGTGTGTAACAGTTGTGACAATCAAGAAACTTTTTTTTATTTTACTTTGTTATCTTTCTAGTTATGTTGCCTGTAAAATATTTTAGTTATGGGATACATGGTATGTGGGAAGAATTGAAAATGGTTTCATATTGTAATTCCAGTCTTCCTGCCACTCAGCTAGGAGGGGCCTTTGTGTAAGCAATCCTTTTTTCTCTGCTGTAAAAGCCTTTTGTTTTGGTTAAACTTCAAAGGGCTGAATCCCTTTCAGAACAAAAAGACATGTTTTGAGTGTAGACAGGGCCAAGGTGGAGTGAGACAGCATCCCATTGGTTTAGCCAGCTGGGATAACAAAAGGACCAGGCTGCAATTCACAAAACCAGTTTGTACCTCTTCTGGAAAAGGGTGGTCCCCAGAGATCAACAAATGGTCCAGGCTGTGATGTCAGAGAGGGATGTATGATGATGATGATGCAGGTGTAATGGGTGAGCCAGCTGAAGACATTTCTGTGTGTGTTTGCTCTAAGAGTCAGTTATGTTTTGGGATTCTGAACTAGCAACATCATGGGTTCGAGTCTGCTATAACTCACCAATTCCCAGTTGGGGTAAGCTTCTTCAACACTACTTAGACTTTAGATAGCTTTGAGTTAGGTTATTCTGTGTGTCCTCTATCTTTTCAAATGCATTCATTTTTATCTCTGTAGAAATACTGTTTTCCCCATAGTCTTTAGTGTGTAATATTCTGTAACGTATGTAACTATCATGAAGCATTGAAAGTTAATTTATTTACTTCATGCTTTCTCTGACTGAGCTGTTTCAAGCATAGATAACTGGGATGTACTGGCAAGTCTGTGATCTGTTTTTGAGGAGGCAGGCTACAAAGTTACCATAGCTAGGGCAAAGTGTTCTCAGCTGTGACAGAAGGGGTTGGTCATTTGCTCTTTGGTAGGCAGCACTGTACTGAGTGAGCAGTGACTCTGATGGGATATGGAAATGGAGATACCCTGAATTAGGCTGAAGCTAAGAGTGGCAACATACCATAGTAACCCTTTCAGACATCTGAAATGTTGCAAAAATTGATAGCAGTGCAGACTGAATTCTGGGAGTGAACCAGTCTGTTACAAAGTGCCATATGAAGAGTCCAATAAATGACTTTCAGTCTCGAAAACACAGGTAACATTGCCAGGATTCAGTCTTGGATGTGCTGTCAGTCAATTGTAACCCCCATGGGGCTAGTATACAGTACCTTTAAGAGTACCTTGTTACTTGCACATCAAGGGAATGGGCTATCTCAATGAAGCTGACCTTGCAACGCTTCTGACTGGACTGAGAATTGCTTGATTGTTGCAATGGCGGAACCAGACATGAGCTTGTGTCTGTGCTGGGCTGGTTTGGGTGCAGATTCATGTTTAAACTGCAAAATGTGTGTAACTTGTTACTAACTAAAGACTTTGTGACTGCAACTTGACAGCTATTTTTATCATCTCTGACATGCCATGGTGATGGGGTCAGAGTGTGGTGAGCCACCCAAACAGGTAATGCTGCTTATGGAGACAGCCATCAGAGCTCATGGACTTGTGATGGACCTAATTAATTCAGGCACAATTCCAGACACCCATTGCCTGTCAAATGACAGACCTCCAGAACCTGCCTAGATCAGCTGACAACCTGATCAACCAATTGGAGCTTCTAATTCCCCTGGGAACAGCAGGGGCTGTTCTGAATCCTAGGCATATCTGCAAGAGATCTCAAGGAGGCAGGAGCTGAGTGCTGCTGAAAGCTGGTGCCGCAGGGACAGATTATGCGCTTGTTTGGAAAGAATGAAGAGAAAGGGAGAATCAAATTACCTGCTTAAAAAGAAGTGAGGCATTCACATGCATTGCAGTGTGCAGTTGTGAAGCTGATGACTACAGCCGGAGTGAGCCATCACCTGAAACCACTGTGGGATCTGCTCAGTTGGAACCACAGCCCATTACCAGGTTATCACCACTACTAGCACTGGATGCCATGATGTGTAGAGTGGCGTGAACTCCCAGTCTCCTGACAGATCAGAGAGCAGTGGAAACCCTCTGCACCACAACACCATCATTTCAGATGAAAGGAGAGCCCAGAGAGCAACCACACACCAGTCAGAGATGGACCACTGCAAATTATGCAATAAAAGCCATGTACAGTGAAGGAGATACCCTAGTTCAGGAACTGTGAGCAAATCCAGGGCTTATTTTATATATTTGTTAACCAGGTGGGGTACACTGGTCCCAGGGACCGTTTTCAGGCACAACCTGGGTCATCAAGATGGCACAAATAGTGAACAGTAAAAAGACATACTTGACAAGAGATGAACAGCATGGAATGATACAGCTGATTACCCAGTCAGGAGTTCATACCAGTCAATAGTTAATTACAGAAGTACCAGTTCAAAGACACAACACAGACGATTAGGAAAGTGAGTCCCAACAATAAATAAAAACAATGTGCACAACAAATAAAAACAATGTACACAGTGAACAGACATTGCAATAATGTGTCCAGCTGGGCTGTACTTAAGATACTCCCTTATTCCCATGTCAGCAGGTTCATTTGTAGGCAGAGGTAACTATAGAGGCACTTTTAAAATGCTATTTGAAAAAGGAGTTTGTGTCTAGAGAGGGAAGGAAAATTGAAAAGCTGTTCCAGAGCCTAGGGGTGGCAATGAAGAAGGCTTTTTGGACTATACAGTTGGGAGCGTGGGGATATTCTAGGAGAAAGTGTGAGGAGGAGCTGAGGCTGTGGGAGTCAGGCTTGGATTTGAGGAAGACTGACAGTGGGGAGGACTGTATACCATAGGTGTGAGGAGGGAAGGAGGACACTACAGGAAGACATAGAAAGACTAGAACAGTGGTCAGTCATATGGCAGCTGGGGTTTAATGTTAGGAAGTGCAGTGTACTTCACTTGGGAGCTAGGAATCCAGGGTACAGCTACAAATTGGGGGGGTATGGTTAACAGTCTAGGAGGAAGGAAAAGATCTGGGAGTAGTGATCACTGGTAAAATGAATCACTCAGGACAATGCAGGAAAGCAGCAACTAAGGCAGACAGAATGCTGGGGTGCATTGCTAGGGGGATCACTTCAAGAAGGGAGGAGATAATTCTGCTACTGTACAAATCTTTGATGAAGCTGCTCTTGGAGTACGGTGTGCAGTTCTGGCTCCCTTACTTAAAGAAGGACATTATGCTCTTGGTGAGGGCCCAGAGGAGGGCATCTAAGATGATCCTCAGAATGGGAGATAAGTCCTACTTGGAGAGACTTAGGGTGCTAAACACGTATTCCTTGGAAGACGGAAGTGACAGAGGGGACATGATCGAGACCTTTAAATACTTGAAAGGTATTAATAGAGTAAACAGGGAGGGGTTGTTCAGGCTGAAGGGGGAAAGGACCATGAGGGGTCATAGCCTGAAACTGGTTGGTGGGAAGTATAGAAGAGTCCTGAGAAAGCACTTCTTCATGGGAAGAGTGGTGATGCCTTGAAATGCACTACCTGAGGAGTTGGTATCAAGGAAGTCAGTGGAAGACTTTAAGAAGGGATGGGATAGATACATGGGCAGGGTACAGGTAGGGAGGGAGGGTAGCGTCCATGGGAACTCAGAATGGAAATCAGGAGAGGGATGGAAGGGGGGGGCACCAGCTGTTATCAAGCTGTGAGCTGCATCTTGAGCAGATGCGATAGACCTCGTGGCCTAATCTGCTGGCATTTTCATATGTTTTCATATTTCAACAAGGCTTCCTTGTATGTATTCACGGTGGACTTGTGGGGAGAGCAAGCCAAGAGTCTGGTAGAAGTAGCAATGATGAATGGTGTAAGGGGCCAATGAAGCAAACCTACAGAAGTTGTTGTAGGTTGTGTTGAGTCTAGACAGGTTGTAAGTCAAGATTTGGGTGTAGATGGGGGAGCAGTAGTCCAGGAGGGGGAGTAGCATACCCTGGGCTATGGCAAACTGCACTTCAGGGGTAATAAGGTTCTTTAGACTGGAACAGATACCTAGTTACTGATTCATATGCTTAAATGTGAACCCAATGTGATCCGAGAAGGTTAGGGAGGGGTTAAGTGCAGTCTCTATGTATTTAAAGGCAGTTACTTGTTCCAAGGGGCTGTGTTCAGTGTCCAGATGTTTAAGGGGTAGAAGGGACCAGTGCCTACTGGTCAGTTGGCAACCCAGGGTTTGGACCCGAATAGCATTGCCTTTGCTTTCTTTGTATTGGTAAGTAGACTATTTCAGATGAACCACCTCTGGGTGGCATTAAAGTCCTCTGTGAAGGTAATGGATAGTTCAGCTGAAGTCTTGACACTGTAATAGAGAATCAAGTTGTCTGCATACATAAGTATGTGGTAATCCTTGCAATTCATGGGGAGGGAGTTCACAAAGAGGGAGAATAGAATTGATCCCAGTATAGATTCTTGAGAGACCCCACTATTGACACCCAGAGTGTTAGAGAGGCTCCCATTTTGCAAATCACCTCACTTCTCCCTGTGAGGTAGTTGCAAAGCCAGGATGTTTTCACAGTGTAGACCCACAGAGATGCAGTTTGTCTAGTAGGATGCTGTGGTCCACTAGATCAAAGGCGTTTGAGAGATCCACAAAAATGGCACTGATTAATTTCCCTTTATCCTTGTCCTTGATAACATGATAAGTGAAGTGAGTCAAGGCAGCAATGGTTCTACGGCCCTTTCTGAAACCACACTGGTGGGGAGAGAGCGGGTTGTACTTAGACACATGTTCAGAAATTTGTGAAAGGCAATTTTTTTGAGTATCTTGCTTAGGTGGGAGAGGATAGAAACTGGTTGGTAGTTGTCAAGTATGGTAGAGTCACCGTATTTAAATCTAGGAATTACTCTAGCCTTTTTCCATAATGTTTGAACAACTGAGGTGGTCAGTGACAGGTTAAAGAGAGTAGCAAGGGGTTTAGCTATGAGGCTGGCCATTAACTTAAGGATCCTTGGGCAGAGACCATCGTTACTGGCACTACCATAGTTGGGGAGATCCTTAAGGAGATGATGGATCTCACTGGGGATGTGGCCTTAAAGTGGAAAGGATGGACTCTGAGCTCACACATCTGCCCTGAAACATAGTTGGAGAGCATTTGGAGCATGAAGCAAGCAAGGTAATGAGGAAAAGAGGCCACTATGGTTCTCTAAGGAGGTGGCAAAGGTAGTGAAGGAGAAGATAACAGCATTTAGAAAGTACAAGGAGACCCAGAAGGATGAAGACAGGGAGGTATATCTGGCAAAACAAAGGGAGGAAGGAAGGAGGGTGATGGCAGCTAAAACATTAACAGAGGATAGGGTAGCTAAGGAGGTCAGAAAATGGGACAAGACCTTCTTCAGATATGAGGGGAAAAAGAGGAAGACAAAGGGAGGGATAGTGAGAATCAGTAGGGCAGGAGTGACTTCAGAGAGGAAGATCAAGAGAAAGCAGAAATACTAAACAATTACTTCTGATCAATCTTCATGGTAGAGTGTGTGTGTGTGTGTGTGTGTGGGGGGACAGATCAGAATGCTGCAGTAAGCACCGAGGGGGTTGGGGACACACAAGTCCATTCTCGGCGGAGAGGGTCCAGAAACAACTGGAAACTTTAAAGGAAAATAAATCGATGGGGCTGGATGGGATTCATCCAAGGGTCCTAAAGGAACTGAGCACTGTGCTGGCAGCATACTCTTGCCATGCTTTTTAGCACCTTAGTGAGATTGGGGATGTTCCAGAGGACTTGTGGAGGGCTGATGTGGTTCCTTTGCACAAAAGCAGCAGTAGGGAGGATACTAGCAACTACAGGCCAGTCAGTCTCACATCAGTGGTTGGGAAGTTAATGGTGACAATACTGAAGGAGAAGCTTGTGGGTCACTTGGAGGCAAAAGGGCTGCAGGACCACTGGCACCATGGTTTCACAGGGGAAAGTCATGTCAAACTAATCTCATTTTTATTTTATTTATTATGTGTGCAAGAAACATAGTGCCATCATCCGAGTTTTTCGGAGGTGTGTCAGCATCTTCCAATTCAGTCAGTGTGTTTGCAGGCGCGGTCGCAGTTCTCCAATCACTGCTGGAGCTGTCTATGACAGCAGTTGAAAATGCAGTGGCATACAGTTGAAAAAGGGAGCTACACTTCAGTGAGCAGCGATAAGATATCGCCTGCTCATGCGTGCTCCCCCCTTACACACACGCGCACGCATACTGTGTGCTCACCCCCCCACGCACACACTGTATAACCGACGGGGGTGCCCAATCCCCCATCGGCTGTGCTGCACTTCCACCCCCAAAACAGAGTTCCAGATACCATGCTGGGTGCCCACCCCAGAGTGGCAACACATCCGTATGGGCAACGGGGGTGCCCAATTTTCCCGTTGGCTCCAGACCCCCCCCAAACAGCCTTACAGCTGCCACGCTGGGAGCCCACCCCAGCATGGCACAAGTCCGTATGGCCGACGGGGTGCCCAACTCCGTCGGCTCCATCCCCAAACAGCCTTACAGCTGCCACGCAGGAGCCCACCCCAGCGTGGCAAGCGTCCTGTCGTCTTCCTGTTAAAAATGTAAACAAGAAAAGCGTTCCCTCGGCATTCACCCAGCCCACCCCTCCCACCCACTGTAACCCCACCTCCCCACACACCCCCCCCCATACTTACCTCTGGACTCTGGCGCGATGATCTTCGTGGACTGGAAACACGCCTGCACCTTCAAAGCCAACCGAGAACTGAGGAAATGCCGGTAAGCTGTATAATGGGATAGATAGGGTTTTTTCAACTTTGCTGCATATCTCAGGCATTTTTGGGAATTTTTGCACCAAATTTTCAACATGGGGTTTTTGGGACCCCTTCTCATGAATGCTGTCACTGTCATGGCGTTAATTGAGCCCGAAGGGTGATTTTGCAGTCACTGCGCGAAATCACCTTTTGGGACCGAGTAATGAAATGACACTGCCGCTGTTCATAAGGTGGGCTCTCAAAATGCCTATGTTAAAAATTTGGTGGAAAAATTCCTAAAAATGACTGTTTTATGAGCGTGCGTTGCGCAGTTCCTACACACGCTCATAAGTCTGCAAATTTTCAATATTTTCACTCCAGATTTTCAACATTGCCATTTTACCACACCTTCTTATGAGCAGTACAGCTGTCATTTTTCACATCTTGCCCAAAACGTGTTTCTGCCCATGTAGCGCACAATGGCACAGTCGGTGTGCGAAATCAATGTATGGAACACATTAAGAAAATCACAGTGACACTGTTCATGAGCAGAGGTCTTAAAATGGCTATATTGAAAATTTGGTGAAAAATTCCTAAAATTACTCTTCTGGCGTGCATTCGCGCGAGTTCCTCGCGCAGCTAAATAGTTTCTGAATTTTCAATATTTTCACTCTAGATTTTCAACATTGCCATTTTATTACACTTCCTTATGAGCGGTACAGCTGTCATTTTTCACATCTTGCCCAAAATGTGTTTCCGCCCATGTAGCATGCAATGGCGCAGTTGGTGTGCGAATGCAATGTTTGGGACAGATTAAGAAAATCACACTTATACTGTTCATGAGCAGAGGTCTTAAAATGGCTATGTTGACAATTTGGTGACAAAAGACCATAAAATGACTGTGTTATGAGTGAACATTGCGCAGTTTCCACACACCCTCGTAAGTTCATGACTTTGTAATATTTTCGGTCCAGATTTTCACCAGTGGCATTTTTCCACACCTCCTTATGAACAGTGCAGCTGTCATTTTTCACAACATGGCCGAAATGTGTTTGACACTTTCAGTGCAGAGATGCGTGGTCGCTGTGGGAAATCATTGTTGGGACAGATAAAGAAAATCACAGTGACACTGTTCATGATCGGAGGTCCCAAAATGCCTGTGTTGACAATCTGCTGTAAAAATCCCAAACTAATTACATTACGGTTATGGGTTACAGTTTCTATACTGCGTATTGACTTCATCAGTTTTTCAATATTTTACTGACAGATTTGCACCATTGCCATTTTACACCTCTCCATGAACAGTACAGCTGTCATTTTTCACATCCTGTTCGAATGTGTTTTGCACCTGTGGTGCTAAATGCCGTAGTCGCTTGCATAAGCAGCTTTCAGCTAACAAACTGATATTGCCACTGTTCATGAGGTAGGGGTCACAAAAACCATGTTGAAAATTTGGAATGAAAATACCAATGAATGCCTGAGGTGTTGGGTTCAACCATATGCCCACCCTGTAGAGAATGACAAGCATCAGGGTGTGACTTGGGATTTTTGCCTGTAATGCTCATACCATTCCACACCCTGCAGCCAGTGAGAGGCATCGAGGTATGCCTTGGACTCTTGACCCCAAAGTTCACCCCATTCAGTACCGCACTCCATCTCACCGTATTTCGATGGAATGGGAGTATAAGGGCCAAGATTCCAGCAGCACACCGTGACACTTGTCAGCGTCTGCAGGGTAGGGTGTGGTGAAATGGCATGGACGTTATGCCTGATGACCCAAAGGCACACCCCAATGCCTGTCACTCTCTGCAGGGGAGTGATGGTGGGGTTAGCTTCAGTTCAGTACTTCACTGCCATTCCTATTATGCAGCTCTGTAACTTCTACACTACCAATGCCAATGCCAGCAAGCAAACATTCGGCATTGACAAATGCTTGTTTATTTAGATTTCGGATAACACCTTTGAGCCAAGGCTCTTTTACAAAGGTTCCATACCAGTTATTGGGAGAACAACATAGAGGCAGTATACATAAATCAAACTATTACAAATTAAGGCAGCCAGAGGCTTTGTTAGGCACAGTAAACTAATTTCTATAACAATCTCATAGATTTCTTTGACTGGGTTACCAGTGAGGTGGATCAAGGGAGAGCAGTGGACAAGGCCTATCTGGACTTTATTAAGGCTTTTCACATGGTGCCACACAGGAGGCTAGTTAAGAAGCTAAGCAGCCTAGGGGTGGGGGACAAAGTGATAAATTGAGTATTAAAGAGCAGCTGACGCCTTCAGGAGAACTTTAACAAAACATAATATTTAGACACACTTTGACTTATAGTTCTTATTAGGTCTGTATTTCTCCTTCCTATTATTTATTACTGGTGTAATTTGCATAAAAATCGGATCTTTGCTCCTGAAGAGTTCAACTACTCCTGTTGCCTTCTCCCTACCTGAGGTCATAATGCACTCCTTGTGGCATCACAGTTACTCCCATAGCAACAGATTATGATGTCACAACACAGGATTATGATTTGAAATAGAGAGTAAATTAAAGAGGCAGATGAATTCTAAGGTATAAAGATCATGTATTCATGCAAATTGCCTCAATAATAAATAATAGGGAGCAGAAATTTATAGAATATACTGTATATGGAATGCAAGCTGAATTGTACCTAAATATCATAGAAACATAGAAACATAGAAGTTGACGGCAGATAAGGACCGCAAGGCCCATCCAGTCTGCCCATTTCTTTTTCTACCTTATAAATGTACCATCGGCCTTTGCTCTGTCAGTGACCTATCTATTCATAGTCATTTGTATTGCTCCCTTATGCCTATCCCATGCCTGTTTGAAGCCCTGCACTGTATTCATAGCCACCACTTCTTGTGTAAGCCATTCCATGCATCTACCACCCTTTCTGTGAAAAGAATTTCTCACATTCCCCTTAATCGGCCTCCCTCTAATCTCATGCTGTGTCCTCTTGTCCTGCTATTTTTCTTATATTTAAACATGTTAGACTCTTTCACCTTGTTTATGCCCTTAAGGTGTTTAAATGTCTCGATCATATCACCTCTCTCCCTCCTTTGCTCAAGGGTATACATATTGAGCTCCGTTAATCTGTCCTTATATGTCTTCTGATGCAGTCCCTGCACCATTTTGTGCCCTTCTCTGGACTGCCTCAATTTTGGTTAATGTCCTTGTGAAAGTGTGGCCTCAATACTGCATGAGTACTCAGATGGGGCCTAACCAATGTCTTGTACAGAGGGATTATTACCTCCCTCTTACGACTTGTGATACCCTACTAATACACCCTAACACCCCTAGCCTTACCTACTGCTTTAGAGGTCTGCTTTATGATTTTAGGTCATCAGTGATGATGATGCCCAAGTCTCTTTCTTCCTTTGTGACTGCTAGCAACCCTCCCAGCCTATAAGTGGCTTCAGGGTTTCTCTTCCCTATGTGCATGATTTTGCACTTCTTTGCATTAAATCCCAGTTGCCACTCTTCTGACCATTCTGCTAGTTTATCCAGATCTCTTCTCATTCTGCCCACCCCATCTGGATCATCTACTCTGTTGCAGATCTTGGTGTCATCTGCAAACAGACAAGCCTTACCCTCTAGTCCATCTCGAGGTCACTAATGAAGATGTTGAATAGGACTGGCCCCAGGACTGATCCCTGAGTACCCACTTGTGACTTGCATCTCTTCTGACTGTATACCATTTACCACCACTCTCTGTTTTCTGCCCGTCAACCGGTTTGCCACCCAGTTGACCAACTTCTGACCTCCCGAGACTACCCAGCTTATTAATCAATCTTCTATGTGGCACAGTGTCGAAAGCTTTGCTGAAGTCAAGGTAGGCGACATCAACTGCTCCCCTGGTCCACCACTCTGGTTACCCAGTCAAAGAAATCTATGAGATTAGTTTGACAGGACCTTCCTTTTGTAAACCCATGCTGTCTTGGATCCTGTGCCCCTATGGATTCCAGGTGTTGCACTATCCTTTCCTTAAGGAGTGCCTCCATAATCTTGCCACTACTGAGGTAAGACTGACCGGTCTGTAGTTCCCCGCCTCCTCCCTGCTACCACTCTTGTGGAGTGGGATCACATGAGCCTTTCTCCAGTCTTCTGGGACCTCTCCTGTGCTCAGAGACTCACTAAACAATTCTGCTAATGGCTCTGCTAGTTCCTCCTTTAGCTCCTTAAGTACCCTGGGATGTATGCCATCAGGTCCCATTGCCTTATCCACCCTGAGCTTAGCAAGCTCTTGTAGGACCCTTTCTTTTTGTGAAGGAGTAGTGCTCACCTCCCTCCCCTGTGTCCATGATGCTGAGCTGTGGGCCCTGCCCTACCTTCTCTTCAGTAAATACTGAGCAAAAGTATCTATTTGGGATAGATGCCTTTACAGGGTCCTCCTCACATGCTCCCTTTCTCCATTAGCTTAAGCAACCCCTCTGGACTTTCTCCTTTCACTAATGTATCTATAGAAAGTCTTGTCACCTTCTTTTACTGTTAGTGTGCTAGTGTTTCCTCAGTTTGGGACTTTGCCTGCCTTACTGCCTTACCTGCTTCCCTTAGGGCAGTTTGGTATGCCTCCTATCTTCATCCGCTGTGTTCCTTATATTTTCTGAAGGCCAGCCTTTTGGCTCTGACCTTTTCTGCTACTATATTTGAGAACCAAAGTGGTTTCCTTCTTCTTTGCACTTCCTTTTCTGTCTAACACAATGGGATGTTGCTTCAAGTATTGTATCCTTAATGCTTGCCCACTTTGCCTGTACCTCCTCACCTGTGTTTCTTTTTGCCAGGGCTAGCTTAACTCTGTTGGCCATCTTATCAAAGTCAGCTCCTCTGAAGTCCCATATTTTGCCTTGGAATGGGATGATTTAGATGTAGTAGCCAAATTGAACCATACCATGTGATGGTCACTGGCCCCCAGGTGACCTTCTACCTGGAGATCTGTGATCCTTCTTTGTTAGTCAGTACTAGATCTAGGATAGCCCTGTCTCTTGTGGGTTGCTGTACCAGTTGTTTGAGGCCCTCCTGCAGGAATCCACTATGAGTCTAGTTCTGGCAGATGTTCCTGCTGGTATTGACCAATCTGTATCTGGCATGTTGAAGTCTCCCATTATCAGAACCTCCTTTAGCTGTCATGTTTGTATATCTTCTAACAGTAATGTGTCTATGTCCTCCCTCTGGTCTGGGGGCCTGTAGACAACCCCAGTTCTTATGGCTGTCCCATTACCTGTTTCCAGGGTGACCCACAGTTCTTCTGGCTCCTTATGTGTATTCTGAATTTCTGTAGCTTTGATATTTTCATTAACATACAGGGCCACCCCTCCCCCCCTTTTTGCACCTCGGTCTCTTCTGAACAATACATATCCAGGTACTGAAGTCTCCCAAGTGTGGTTACTGGTAAACCACGTCTCACTAATTGCTACTATGTCCAGTTTAGCCTCTGACATTATTGCCTGCAGGTCTGGGATCTTATTTCCCAGGCTGTGAGCATTTGTGTACATGATTTTCCATTGGCCAGATTTTGGTGTGTTAGTTGTTGGGTGAAGTTTGGCATTACCCCTGTGCATCGTATGGGGAGACCAACCTTTTTTCTTACCTGGTGATGCAAATGAATGGCAAACACGCTGAATTCCTGTTTGACCACTAGCTGAGGGAGGTGTTCTTCCATTCGGACGTATGGGTGCTGCCCCTCTCCCCATTGCTAGTTTAAATATTCTGCAAAGACGTCAAACTTCTGCCCCAATGCACTGACTCCCTCTTTAGTCAGATGCAGTCCATCAAATTTAAAGAACTTTCGCTCCCAGAACTGTTGCTAGTTCCCTACAAATCTGTGTCCTTTTTCCTGGCACCAGTCCTTGAGCCACGTGTTTAGCTCCCCTATCTCCCCTTCTCTGACCTTCCGTCCATCTGCTCCCTTCTCCCAGACTGGCAGGATCTCAGAGAAGGAGATGCCAGACGAAATAGATGATAGTTTGTCACCCAGCCTAGTCAGGTGTTCCTTGGTCTCCACAACTGACCGGCTGGCGAGATCATTAGTCCCTATGTGTACTAGGACATCAATGTTTTCTCCTGCTTTGTGAACAATTTTAGCAATGCGGTCAGTGTCTCTCCATGCTGATGTACCTGGAGACATCTGACCATCACCCTGGCTGGAGATGGGTATCAACTCCCGAATCATGGAGTCTCCTATGATCAGAAGTTTTTGGATTTCCTTTCTGCTTGTTTAGTTTTGGTTCCTGATTTGGGTGAGTATTGTTGTGCTAGCTCCTGTGCCGCAGTGTCCTGCTCTGCAGTGTCTTCTGCCTCTTTATTTGATTTCAGAGATAGAGGCAGATACCTGTTTATAGTGTTTATATGGTTTTGGAGGTAATGTGTTGGAGGCAGAGAGTGATGGGGCACCTGGTTTGCTCCTCCTAACACCTGCCAACCTCCTGGACCAACTACCCTCTGCGGTCGAGGTTTTCTGTTGGATGCTGGGGAAATGGCTGGGTGGTTCTTATAATGTATTTCCTCTTCAATATGAAATTTGAGAGTGCAATCTCTGCCCATGCTGCCCGGAGCTGAGACTCTAAGATCTCCAAAGGCCCAGCATGTAGGACAGTGTCCTAAATCCTGTAAGACTGTCCTTCTGAAAATTGTTCCACAGTACCTACAGTTAATGAAATCCATTCCAAATAAGTTGCTGGGTTTGTAACCTAGTCAGAGTAATTAGAAGGAAAAAAATGCAAGTAATGGTTTAATTGTGCTTTGTTTAACTTGTTATAACAAGTTAAATTACTAGTGCCCTGTAAATGAGATCACCTTGTGGAGGCCCCACTGATCCGCCTTCCTGTTCTGCCACAGGAAATGTTACAACTGTGGTACCTATAAAGGAGTGTAGTGTGGGGTGGTTGGGGATGGGGTGGGTGGCTGGGCCCTTCCCCTGCCAAAAAGAAGAACCACTGGACGAAGAACAAGGAGGTAAGAGCAGAAACAATCAGTCAACAACAAATGCAGTAACCTGAAAGCTTATCCTAATGTTAGATAAAACTGTAAAACCTGTAAAGCACCACCTGTAATAATTTCAGAGAAGATATACCCTGTAAGAAACACTTTGCTCCAGAGAAAATAAAGCAGTAACAGAAGATATACTTTGCAAAAAGACAATTTGAATCAGAAGATTACAGCAGTAATCTGTTAGCACACACCTGTAGGCACACCTTGTAATAATGCAGAAGAAGGTATACCAGCAACAAAAATTTGAATCAGAGAAAAATAAAGCAATGAAATGTTAGCAACAAACAGTAGCAATCCCTGTGAGTAAAAAAAAAAACACCACCACACAGTAAATCTGCTTAGCCAAACTAAGTCTTAATCCTTTTCCCTTGCTCTGGTAAGTTTTTCTACTCTGCCTTTCAAGCAGTCTTAGAAGGAAAGAGCTCAGGTGAAGCTAGGTGCCTTGGCCAGCAAACCAAGTCTTCTACCTCAAGATATCAACTAACCTGACTTTTAACCCTTCTTTCTGTTGTAAATTACTGACAGTTTGCCAGCTCCACCCCACATACACACCAATCCTTGGAAGAGCTGTGGGAGGAAAGCAATTAGCTCCTTCAATGTGAGAAGGAGACTGAAACACCTCTGAGACAACAAACCTTTCAACAAACAAGAATAAAATAAAACCAGTGTCAAACAGTAATTTTGCTTAGCCCAATGATAAAAAGTCACAAAATGTAAGCTCCACCTGTAATACAGTAATTTCAGAGAAGATATACCCTGTAAGAAACACTTTGCTCCAGAGAAAATAAAGCAGTAACAGAAGATATACCTTGCAAAGACAATTTGAATCAGAAGATTACAGCAGTAATCTGTTAGCACACCTGTAGGCACACTTGTAATAATGCAGAAGAAGGTATACCAGCAACAACAATTTGAATCAGAGAAAAATAAAGCAATGAAATGTTAGCAACAAACAGTAGCAATCCCTGTGAGTAAAAAATAAAAACACCACCACACAGTAAATCTGCTTAGCCAAACTAAGTCTTAATCCTTCTCCCTTGCTCTGGTAAGTTTTTCTACTCTGCCTTTCAAGCAGTCTTAGAAGGAAAGAGCTCAGGTGAAGCTAGGTGCCTTGGCCAGCAAACCAAGTCTTCTACCCATGTTTTTCATGTTTTTCAAAGTTTTCTTTGAGGCATCAGCAGTTCTTTAAACTGGATAAGGGACAGGAGGCAACGGGTAGTGGTAAATGGTAGCCACTCAGGCGATAGTAGAGTAACTAGTGGGGTACCACAGGGTTTGGTGTTGGGACCAGTCCTCTTCAATATCTTCATAGACAACATTGCAGAGGAGCTTGAGAGTAAGGTATGTCTTTTTGTGGATGATACAGAAATCTGCAGCAGGATTGACACTCAAGAAAGGGTAGAGAGAATTCAAAGGGATCAGAGGAAACTAGAGGAATGGTCTAGAGGGTGGCAGCTGGATTTCAATGCCAAAAAGTGCAAGATTATGCACTTAGGGCTGCCGAATCCAGGGTCTGTGTGTAAAATGTGGGAGTGCAGCTTACAGTCACCTAGCAAGCAAGAGACCTAGGGATCATGATATCTAATAGCCTCAAGGGAGCTGGACAGTGTGACAAAGCAGTGGGAAAGGCTAGCAGGATGCTGGGGTGCACTGGGAGAGGGATTTCTAGTAGGAGGAGGGAGGTGATGCTGCCATTGTATCACTCACTGATAAGGCCCCACCTGGAGTACTGTATCCAGTTCTGGAGGCTGCACTTCTGCAAGGACATTGAAAGACTGGAGGCGTTACAGAGGAGGGCCACCAAAATGGTGATGGGGTTGCACGAGAAGCCACATGCGGAAAGGCCGCAGGAACCTTACTTGTATTCCCTGAAAGAGAAGAGAGAAAGAGGGGACATGATTGAAACCTACAAGTACCTCACAGGAGTGAACAAGGTGCAAGTGGAGGGTCTGTTTCAGAGAAAGGAAGGCAGTAGAACAAGGGGGCATGCAATGAAGCTAAGAGAGTGACATTTTGGAGAGTTGGTGGAAATACTTCTGCATGGAAAGGGTGGTGGATGACTGGAACAGCCTGCAGACTGTTGGGGTCTTCAAGCATGCATGGGATAGGCACATGGGCATATTAAGTAAAGGAATGGCGGGAGGGAGTGACACCTATGACCAACCAGTGTCAGTGGTGACAGAATAGGCTGGGAGAAAGGGGAGACTGGATGGGCCTAAAAGGCCTTGTCTGTTGACAAAAGCTATGTTTCTGTGTTTCATTTATGGGACTTGGCTATCCAGCCATGATTTACAAACACCTCAGTTTATGATGTTTCAAGTTGTATGGCCTTTTGGTTTTGGGTTTTCTGTTTTACAAAGAATGGTTAACTATTTATTTAAGAGTTTATGAGACTATTTATAAACTAGAGAGAGTTTGAGAAACTGAAGGACCTCAGAATGTACACCCTGGAAGAGAAGAGGGAGTGGGGGGATATGACAGAAACCTTTAAATACCCCACAGGGATAAATAAGGTGCAAGAGGGAAGAATTTTTCAGTAAAAAAGGAGCTCACGAACACAACATGCTATGAAGCTGGAGAAGAGGGTAGATTCAGGAGAGATGTGAGAAAGCACTTTTCACAGAAAAAGTAGTGGATTCCTGGAACAGCCTTCCAGCAGAGGTGGTGGAGGTAAAAAGAGTGGTGGGGTTCAAGAATGCATGGGATAGGCAAAAGGGAATTTTAGTTGAAAAGAAGGGGGACGGAAGAGCCGGAGATCAATTAGGGTCTGCGGTTGTACTGTAGATAGGAAAAAATGGGCAGATGGGGTGGGTCAAGCAGTCCTTATCTGCCGTCAAATTCTATGTTTCTATGTTTGTATTTTTTTTTAAATTCAATATACTTTATTGAGCAAACAAGGAAATAAGGAAACATCTTGTACAGGAACTTGCTCAGTTTTTTTACACCTACAAGTGTCATACCCAGCCCCCCCTTGAGTGCCTCCCACCCCCTCCAAGACCCCCCAACCTCACCCTACCTCACCCCACCCACTACCACCAGAGTAGAGGATATGGGCAACCTAAGCTATGTAAAGGTGTCCAAAATTAAGATTGTGGCTACAACTAGGAGGGCACAGTGAAAGGCCATAACTATGCTTTAAGGTGACCAAAGTGGAGAGTGTCTGAGGGTGGTGGACCATCAGTAGTGTGTAAAGGGGATCTCATACACACTTATATCTATCAGTATGATGGTGTAGTTCCGCAATGATTCATTCTGCTTGAAGGGCAAATAATATCTCCCTATACCATTCCATATAACTGGGAATGAGTGATTCCAGCCAATGTCTTAGAATGACTTTTTTAGCAGTTACTGAGATTACGGCAATGTGGGCAAGTGAGGATCCCATAACCTTACCAGAGTAATACCCTAGTATACATATCTCCAGACTAAATTTATCTTGGAGCTTTAAAAGGGGGTCCAGGTGAGATTGAATCTGGGACCAGAAGGGAGCAATCTTCACACATGACCACAGCATGTGTAACAGTGTACCAGGAGCTAGGTGGCACTTAGGACACATGTCTGTGGTGAAATGACCCATCCTATGTAGTTTGACAGGGGTATAATAGAGATTGTGGTTAATCTGGAATTGCATATATCTATGGTGATCCCACTTAATGGTTCGGTAAAGATGTTTCCAGATTAAGGGCCATTGTCTTGGAGAGAAGGGTGATGGAAGGGAGTAATCCCATGCATAAGCTCTACCACCTTCCTTACGTGCCATGAAGGCAACAAGGAACTGATATGAGTGAGAGATTAAGTAGGAGGTTGGCAAGGAGCCCAAATGCAGGTGAATCATAGAAGGGAAAGGGTTATCCCATGAAGTATTGCTGAAATGATGAAGTAACATATGCGTGATTTGTAAATATTTAAATATGTGAGAAGGGGACCATCCAAAGGTAGTGCTAGCAACTTGGAAGGACATTAATTTCTGGTGAAGCACCAATTGATCTACGTGTTCCACTCCCATGGTAGGCCAGAATGGTGACAAGTTGATGTTTTTTCCAGGATATTAGGAAATTAGGATTGCCGAACAAGGGTTGGGAGGTGTTCCAGTGTGGATCCATGGCTAGAAACAAAGTAAGCTGCAAATGTACCTGGAGGGAAGAACCAAGAGGGGTAGCCTGTAGATGTTTGGGGAGACACTTTTTGCGTAAAAAGGCACGCGATTTATGATTGATATTATATTGACAGCATAAACCATGTTCTATTTCTACCCAAAGAGGGGCAATAAGGGTCACCTGCAGCCATCGGAGGAGGGTTGAACCAGTGTACGATTTGTGTGAGGTGTATAGACAAATAGTAAAGGAGGGCATTGGGGGCTTGCAGCCCCCCATCTGTTTGAAGATGCCTGAGGCGAAGGTAGTTCCTTCTGGTCTTCTTTCCCCTTCCAAAGGAAAGAGCTAAAAATATGGTGAACTTTGGAGAACCAGGATGGAGGAAGAGCACCGCTGAACATTAAAGGTGGATACAACAATCGGGGTAGTATGTCCATCTTGAGGATGCTCATATGGCCCCATAAGGTGAGGGGAAGCTGAGACCATCTGATTAAGTCAGTTCTCATTATTGTCAGTAAGGGACTGAGGCTGAGCTGCTTAAGTTTACTAATAGAGAGTGTGAGAAATATTCCTAAGTATTTCAGCTTGTCAGGTTTCCACTGCAGACCCAGGTGTTCCATATCCGCCCGGAGTGTATACTTGTTGAGGGGCATTACCTCGGTTTTACCCACATTTAATTTATAATTTGAGATCGAGTCAAATTGTGCAATAATGTGTAGAGCGGCCAGGAGTGAATTGGACGGAGAAGATAGGTGCATAAGAATGTCGTCCGCATAAACCGAGAGTTTATATTCTTGACCGCGCAGAGTGGGATACCCGTCACCCGGGGAGAATGCTTAAGTTTCCTAACCAATGGTTCCAGGAATAAATTAAACAAATAAGGGGAAAGAGGGCAACCCTGATGAGTGCTCTGTTTTAAAAGAAAAGGAGAGGAGAGTATACCATTACAGGAGACCCTAGCCGATGGTGAGGTATAGAGAATTTGGATCCATCTACTAAATTCTGTGGGAATATGAAAACCGGGAAGAACAGCAAACAAGTAATTTCATGATACTCTGTCAAAAGGTTTTTCTGCATCCAAGGAAACCAAAGCTGCCGGAGCGTGAGCATCCCTGGATGCAGAGAGAAGATAAGAGATTTTCCTCAGGTGGTCTGCGGAGAGCTGGCCTCTAACAAAACCAGTTTGTTCCTTACTAATAAGCACGTCCCACACCTGGCCTAAATGATTTGCCAGAATCTTGGCAAGTATTTTAAGATCTGTATTAATCAGGGAAATTGGTCTGCAATTAGAAACCAGAGTGGGGTCCTTATCTGGTTTGGGAAGGACTACTATAGTAGCCGAGGTAAGGCTCTAGTCAGTGATACCTACTTGAAAGAAATATTGAAAGGTGTCCAGAAGAATGGGGGCCACCTGATCTTTAAAAACCTTGTAGAAGTTGTTAGTAATCCCATCTGGACCCGATGATTTATCGGGAAGGAGATTATCTATAGCCTCAAGGATCTCCAATAGAGATAGCGGTGCTTTGAGGACCGCCACTTGGTGGTCCTGTAAGGTAGGGAGGGGAATGTCATGGAGAAAGGTGTCCAGTTGTGTGGATGAGAAAGGGACCTGAGGGGGGGAGTAGAGCTCTTGATAATAATCTTTAAAGGCCTCTGTGATGGCAGAGGAGACGTGAGTAGATTACCTGAGGATGAACAAATGGAGGTTACAATTCTATCCGAGGTTTGGGATCGGAGACTAAGAGCGAGGAGTTTACCTGCCTGTTCCCCTTGGTCAAAATAGTAAGCTTTGGACCTCAACATTACATATCCTACTCATTCTCCAACAAGCTTGTTGTATTGGGCTCTGAGGTACTCAAGTTGTTCCCATTGCTCTATGGGAGCATCCAACAGAGTATGCTCCTCTGCGTGCTTTATGCGCTCAAGAATGAAGAAGAGGGAACTAGCTAATTGTTTTTTATGTTTAGTAGACAGGTGTATAAATTCCCCTTGCAGGGAACATTTGAGGGCACATCACAGTATATCTAGTCTTGGCCTAGAGGGAGCATTCATAAGCTGGAGACTGTGAATGAAGTGTTGAATGTGTTGAGTGAGCTCCTCCGATTTTAATAGCTGACTATTTAGCCTCCATGTTCTCTCTTTGCTACTGGGAGGGGAAAGTTTCAATTGAAGGGAAATAGGCTGATGGTCCAAAATACCTTTGGGGGTGTAACAACACAAGTTTACCCCTCCAATTAGGTCTTTTCCAAGAAGAAAAAAGCCAATCCAGGAGGAAGAATGGTGGGGAGGCGAGTAGAAGGAGTACTCCTTCCTTGTGGGATTGAGTATCCTCCATGGGTCGATGAGATCCATGGAGTACATAAATCATGAATAGCCCTGGAACTAGGTGAAGGGAGATAGTTGTGGGGGCCTAAATCTATCCAGGGAGGGTGAGAGGACTGTGTTCCAGTCCCCTCCTAGGCTCATGGGTAGGGCAGACCAATCAGCTAGGATGGGTGCCACAGAAGTAAAAAAGGCAGGCTCCTCCATATTGGGGCCATAAACAGAACCAAGAATGACTTCAGTGTGGCCTAAGAGGGCCCATATGAAGACGTACTGGCCCTGAAAATCTGTAATTGCGTGTATAAGCCAGAAGGGGATCTTACAGGCAACTGGGATGGCTACCCCTCTCTTACAGAAATCCAAGCTGGCACCAAAAACTTGCCCAACCCAGGTTCACCGTAACAAAAGGATTTGGGTGACAGGGAGGTGGGTCTCTTGCAAAAAGGCCACATCTGTTTGCAAAGACTGTAAGTAGAAAAGAACTTTGGTCCTTTTCAAAGGGGACTGTGCTTTTTTGACGTTCCACGAACAGAAGTTATACTTAGCCATCATAACCGATATAAAAAGAGTGGACCAATGGAATTCAAGTAAGTCCAATACCTACAGAAAAGGGGAAACTTAGTAATACCCAAACTGGCGGCATTTCCAACCTGTACCCTCTCCCCCACCAACCCCACCCCCATGATAACTAGTGAATTATCTCTTTGAAAGGAATCCCACCCTCTATGTTTATATTTTAACTGCACCACTTCTGGACAAACATATGCAATGTCCTTGGGTCTACGCCAGCACTGGGACATCCATATTTGTTTTAGTGTGTAAAGTACAGGTACCACTGGGGAGAGGATAGTGCTGTTAGTACAGAAGGATTGACTTAAGCATCTGTGTTTTGCATGTATGGTGTGGTGTGGGCATGAGCACAGTTTGAGAGCTGTGCCTGGAGGGGAACCTAAAAACAGTCTAGAAAAGGTATTGAATTGGCAGCACCTTGGAGAGCACTGAAGAGCATCTGAGAATCATGTGAACTAGGCCTAGGATTGCATGGAAAAGCAGCTACAAGAAACTATACTGCTCTACCTTACTTGCTCCTAACACTCCTTTCTTCCCTTTAGAGCCTTGATTCCTAAATAAAGTTCAGTTTTTTGTTTGAAACCAAAACTAGTATCTGGGTGGGTCATAGACATCAGGTCCATAGGCACTACTCACTCTACCCTGGGAGAGTGGAGGACTGGCCCTCCTGGATGTACGCCTTTACTATGTGGCTGCCCAACTGACCCCAGTGGTCACATGGCTTAAGCAGAATGATGAGTCAGGCTGGTTGGACATGAAGGCTGATCCGGCCCTTCCAATACCTTTGTATGTCCTGCCCCACACACCAATTTCTAGAAGCCTATTGTCTTCTATGAAGAACTCCTTCACCCAACACACAATGGGTATACTGCATTTGGCTAGGCAGATCTCAGGCACCCCAAATAACATAGGCCCACAAACAGCTGTTACACGGGGACCCTGCACCCTTATTGGTACACCCAGAGATACACCGTAGACAGCTAGTGCTTAGGCATATGTTATACTAACATATAAGGCTAATGGCATCTACCGTGCAAGAGTAGATGTCAGGATATGTATGCATATTATTGTTATACACTTTGCTTTCTAATACATATATACTTTCTATGTATTTTTCACTTACAAGATGTTAGAACATCTGTGTCCTTGAAATGATTATAATATATAAGTCGGCATTGCCACCTTTTGGTGATTTGTACTACTACACTGAGTTGTGTAAGAACTGTAAGAACTGTACTCTTTTGTTTCACAAAGTAATAACTACTACAAAATTGTATAATGTTATCTTGGACCGTGGAGCCACCTCTAATTTAGCAAATAGGGCTCATCTCTGTAACTAGAAATGTTTCTATCTTACAGTAACCATAGTAATTATCATAGGTAAATAATGTGAGACACTGAGTCTTATACCTCGGAGACCCCAAGAGATACGAAGAAACTTCGAGGTATAGAGAACGCTTAGCATTGGCTCCCAGTTCATATTGGTAAGAACTGCTTAGGGCAACTATGAGTTATCCTTTTGGTAGTAATAAACAAGTTTATTACTCTTATGCAACATTTCTGTGATTCCTTGCATTCCCAATATTGCCAAGAACCTGAGAGTGAGGTTTAGACCTCCTGACAATTGATGACTGCGTGCAGGCAATATTTAGTGTTTGTAAGCTTTCACTTGTTGCTTAAAACTTTTCACTTCCCAATGGGACAGTAGGTGTGCATTTCCACATCACCTCTCCCGTTTTCAGACCACTTTGAAGTCACTTGCAAAGTTTGGCTGCTTTTTCTTTGGTGTGGTCGATACCGACTCGACCCACTCCACCGCAGTTTTGAATTGCAAACCTATGAAGTATGCAGTATCCCGACTGTGTGTAAAGTGTTCCTGCTGTGAATCGATACATAGCACAGCACCTTTTTCACAGTTTGATTTTTCGTTCCCTCCCACACAATGGCCACCATATCAAATATCTGTGCAGAACTGAGACTCGATGTCTCAAACTTCCTTGCCTCCCATGGAGGATGGGCTGACTTCGCACGGGACGCAAGTCAATCCGAATACCCTATACTGGGGATTTCAACCCAGTACTGTGAGATGAGACAAACAGCCAATAAGCGTCATGCCAAAGAGCTGTTGGTTGCGGCGCTCTCTATGCTGCTCTGGAAGCCTCTGAAGCGAGGTTTCGAACCCTTGACCTGCAGATTTCATCTCTTAAGCAAGAGATGGGTTTACAGGAAACAGAATGTGTTAGACTGCAGCTGAATTTGGAGTCTGAACTTCAAACCCTGCACAATGAAAAGGATTCACTTTTGCATCATTCTGCACAAGCTGGAGAGCAAGAAATTTGTATGTTGAAGCAGGAGTGTGAAAGTTCAGAGTGAATGAACAGTTGAGTGAAGATATGGGAGAGCTACAGGATGAGATAAATCAGGTACGTAATGACTTAGAAGTGGCTACTAGGGACAATCGCGAATTGAGCGCTGCATATAGAGTGTTGCAGAAACAAATGCAAGATGAGGTTGATGTGAATGTTGCAAATGTGAGTCATACAGAATGTGAATCCAAGATGGCGAAACTGTGCCATCAGCGAGAGGTTCTGGCTGGACCTGTTAAGGCAATGGGAGGCGAAGCCCCTGCCTTACACACGTCATCGGAAGAGGAGGTCTCAGATGATGACATCTCTCAGAACAACACCCAGTCACACCCCTACTATGGCCCAGAAACCCCACCCAGCCATCCACAACATGGCGGGTCCCCACTCCACTCACACCTTGTCATACGTCGTTGACGTTGAGACGCACATCATGGGTGATGCCAACATGGCAGCCCCCATGATAGGGGGGAACAGGCCCAAGTCTGGTCCCGACGGCACCACCGGTGGCCGTTATTAATGTGAAAGACAGGCAGGAGGTAGAAACAACGATTGAGAATGCAATAGGTAACGTGCCTATGTCTGAGAGAAATAAGCAGGTCCTTAAAACCCAGATTCGGCAGCTTCTGCAAGATGCTGGTACTCAGGAAGGCATGGTTTGTACCACGGCTGAGGCCGCAGTCTGGGCAGCCCTGGATGGTTCCCGAGGCAACCTACACCAGCCTGATCGGCCCAATAATTTCCTACAAATGGCCTACTCTGTTCAGCAAATAGCTGATAGTATAGGTCGGATGAGCCCGTCTGATAACCTCAGCTGCCACTTGGAAAAGTTGCATTCCAAATGTGAGTTGCTTAGCCTCACTGCAGACTATCAGGTCCAAATATTACACCAAACCATTGAACCTGGACTGTGGGCCAAACTCCCTGATGCCATCCGCCAGCCCAGCAATGCCACCTTTGATGAGGTTGCAGCTGAACTCATTTCTGCACACAGTTCAGGTGTAGTAGAAGTGATGCTTGCATACCCTGTGAAACAATGCAAAGGAAAGTCCAGTGACTTACCACCAGAGACTTTGGATGGCCTACCTAGCAGGAAAACAACTTGCACAAGAAGCTGCAGATGTAGATATTATTGAATATAAGACCCTGTTCCTTAGGAACATGATCCCTGCTGTGAGAGAGAAGGTAGAGCCAACCACCTATCTCACCATGGAAAGGTTTGCTGACATCCTTCGGAAAACCGAAAACCGAAAGAGTTTATCAACTCTACATCCGTGATCTGGGCTCCAGTTCCAATAAAGTAGCCGCCATGGAGCCTGCTCATGAGGCTGTGACGCACTACATAGTGGAAGGGCAGGCCCAACACAAACAGCCCCTCCCCGCAGACAACCAACACCCCCAGCAGGCCCAACAACAACCACAACAGCAACAGCAGCAATGGGGTGGGAACTGGAACTATCACAAAAACAAGAAGCACAAAAATCATAAGGGTAAACAACAACAAAGACCAGGCCCTTCATATAGGGAGATAGCTGAAGAGAATCGGAAGTTTAGAGAACTCCTGGGGCAAGTGCGCTCTGTAGCAGATGCTGTTCCTGCTCAGTCCCTTGCAGCCATACAACCAGGAACCCAGGCCCCAATGGGCCATGGCGATACCGGAAGTACAGGCTCTCAGGCCTATACAGGCCTGAACCCAGAAGCACCTCCCTATATAGCATCAGTGCAGCATGGTGAAGCGGTTCAAAGGAGCCAGGCCCAACCTCTCCATGCTTCCTCCAGCACAGATTGACAATTACAGGCCCCAGTCCGGATTGTAAACAAACTGATCTTGGATACAAACGGAAGGCCCTGCACTGAGGCAGAGGTTGGGGGCTGCCTACTTACAGTGTTATTGGATACAGGTGCGGCTGTGTCTGTATTACATGATGACCACCCGGATACATCTCCTTGGTCCACCGGATGGAGGACCAACATGTCAGGAGTAGATGATACTAGGTTACCTGCATACCGCTCTCTACCTCTACTTGTAGAGTTGGGCCACCTGAAGGCCTCACACACCTTCCAACTGATGATATTGCATGGTCATCCTAGTATCATTGGAATTGACTTCCTTGCACCACATGGCTGTGTGGTGGACTTAGTTAACATGCTACTGATACAGATTCAGGGCAGATTCAGGGCCAATATCATACTATCTTGATCCCTGATTCACACGTTGTGGCAACAATATCTGCCAACAACAAGGAGTATGACATCATAGATTTGTTCAAGAACCACAAGCTTTTTCCAAAGCTCCTTCCCATCCTACAAAGACATTTGGAAGCATTTGCTATCAACAAGCATGACTGTGGCAGAATGCACACTGTCATCGAAGTGCCAGGCCCTGCACATGAGAAGCAAAGACAATATCCTTTCCCATCTGAGGCCTTGCCTTCTCATAGGGAAATAATAAAATTATTCCTCAACCAAGGGGTAATCAGAACATGAGTTTCTACTGCCAACTCCCCAGTGTGGCCTGTGAAAAAACCTACGGGCGCCTGGAAACTTACTATTGACTACAGGAAACTGAACCAGGTCACCCCAGTTGTGCTCCAACTGTGGCCTCTGCACCTGAGGTGCTATGACTCTTGACCCCTGACCTAAAATGGTTCAGTGCCCTGGATATTTCCAATGGTTTCTGGTCACTGCCATTGGCTCCTAAAAGTCAATATGAGTTCGCCTTCACCTTTGAAGGTAGACAGTACACGTGGACCTTGCTTATCACAGGGATTCCATAACATCCCATCCCTGTTAAATCTGCACATGATGGATGCCCTTGAGGGTTTCTCTACTCCCCAGTGTCTCTGTGTAGATGACCTGCTGTTGGCAACAGCCATGCAGGAACAACACTTGGATCTCTTGGATGAACTACTGCCTCTCATCCAGAGAGCAGGCCTCAAATGTAATCCAGTAAAAGCACAACTATGTCAGAAAGAGGTACTCTTTCTGGGCCTGAGAATAACTGACCAAGGCCATAGCCCTACCTGGAAAAAGATACAAGGACTGCAAGACTTGCCATTACCTACCCGCGCAGCAACTCTTAGAAGGTTTCTAGGTATGGTGAACTATTCCAGAGATTTTATTTGTGATTTTGCTCAGAAGGCTGCTCCTCTGTATGAACTACTAAAGAAGGACATTCCCTGGACTTGGGGTCCCATACACACCCAGGCTGTGATGTCACTGAAGCAGGCCTTGGCCCTGGCTCCAGCTCTGGTTAACCCCAATCCAGCACTACCATTCCATCTGGAATGTGCTACCTCTGACAGTGCTGGCCCAGAAGGTTCATGCTACTCTGAGACCCATCACATATGCATCACAGCTCTTGACACCAATGGAACAGAAGCACAGTCTTTGTGAAAGGAAACTTCTGGTCACCTACTGGGCTGTCAAGCACTTCCTATATATCATTGGGTACTACCCACTGACTATTAACACCAACCATACCCCAGCTACCTTTCTGCTATCAGACAGAGTGAAGGATGGGTCAGTCTCCAATACCAGACTGACACGCTGGTCACTTCTTCTCCAGGATAGAGACATACAGGTACACCCAACCAAAATTCCATCCATGTTGGCACATAGGCTCCTTTTCCAAGGAGAACTCAATGACTGTACACTGCAACCACCTGATCTTCCTGATCCAGGTCCTTTCCTCCCTGCCACACCACAAATACTTGAGAGCACCTCTTTGTGTCGTATTTTTACAGATAGTTCAGGCATCCTACTATCAGGGAGAACAAATTGCAGGGATGGGTACCTTAGTGCTTTACCCCTATGGTAACACTGTTAAAATCTCCAAACGTTGCAGTGTAGCATCATCGCAGTATGCAGAGATGGCAGTGGTGGCCTGTGCCCTCGAGTTCATGCAACATGGAACCAAGGATACCATCATTTTTACAGACTGTAACTGGGTTTGTTGTTCTCTTACAGAAGTTCTTCCCTTCTGCCAGAAGAATTCCTTCCTCTCTTCTGATGGCAGCCCAGTGAAGTACAAAGAACTGGTAATATAAATACTCTCACTGGCACAAAGGTTTGCACACAAACTCTATGTACACAAAGTTAAGACTCATTCTCTACATGACCCCTATCATCCCTTCAATGACACAGCAGACACCCTTGCCAAGGAAGGGACCCGAGGAGGGGACACCTGGATGATGGACCATCCTGAGGCCAATGTGGCTGTATACATTGCAGCAGTCAGGAAGAAACCTGAACCTTTTTCTGCCCTTGGACCTTTCAGCAGCCCAACATATTAATACTGAGCTCAAAGAAGTGTTCAGATTCCTTGACAAGGGTACTGAAGAAAAACTTCCCACACACAATCCCTACCAGAGGCATGAAGGTAAGTTACGCTTGTCACCAGATGACAAGCTCATCTGGTACCAACCAGATGATTCCACCACCAAGTTGTGGGTGGTCCCCAGACACCTTAGGTCCAAATTCTTGCACTAAGTGCATGGTACACCCACTGGTGGGCACCAGGAAGTGGAAAACACCCTCCAGAGGCTCAAGACCACCACCTGGTGTCCTGGTGTCACCAAAGATGTTAAACAATACATAGATAACTGCCTTGTTTGTGCGCAAAACAATCCCATTCCCACCAAACAAAATGCCAAACTCTTACCACAAAGACACTCTGGCCCTTGGCATGCCATACAGATTGATTTTATTGGCCTCTTGACCAATACCAACAGAAACAACAAGTATGCTCTTGTGGTAACTGATCTGTTCTCTAAGTGAGTCGAAGCTTTCCCCACTAAGACATTCACTGCTAAAACCACTGCCAAAATCCTGGTGGAACAAATTTTCTCCAGGTGGGGCCTACCTCTTAAGGTAGACTCTGACAAAGGAACCAGTTTTACAGGTGAGTTAATGAAAGAATCCCTTGAACTCCTTGGAATGCAACAGAAGTTCCATATACCTTACCACCCCTAATCTTCAGGTCAAGTAGAGAGAGCCAACAGACGGATTAAGCAAATGCTTTCCAAAATCATTGAGGACAATCCCACAACCTGGGATTCCCTATTGCCGTTACTCCTTATGGCAATCAGGGGCACACCATCAGCCACCACCCAGTTGACATCCTTTGAGGTGATGACTGGAAGACAGATGAGATTACCTGAACACCTGTTGTTTGACCTGCACACCCCAACTGCGGACCAAGTGTCTGTAGACCAATATGTGGAAAAACTCAGAAAAGACCTCATACACACACACTTGTATGCTGCCAATTGTATGGGCAAGGCCCAGCAACAGTTCAAGATGCAGTTTGACAAGCACACACAAGAAGTTGATTGGCAGGTTGGAGATCAGGTAATGGTCCTCCAATTTGCACATCCCACACACTCCTTCTCCAATAAGTGGGAAGGCCCTTATCCCATTGTCAACAAGCTCACTCTGGCAGTCTATCAAGTTAGACTCCTGCACAACAATAAACTGCCTGACAAATGGTTACATGCAAACCAACTGAAACTGTATAAAGGAGCATAATTACTTTTCCTCACCCCATTGGGCAGAATAGTACTAACCTACTAATGTTTGATTTTGTTTTTCAGATATACTGACAAGAGGACTATCTTGTTCCATTTTCTCCTCATCTCAGGAGTTATCCCCGCATCCAAGGCACGGTACTGAACCTCCTACCTCACCTTGATCATCCAGCATCTGCTCCAGAGGGAGTATCCATCAAAATACCAGATAGTTTGATTACTGTCCAGGAAGGTTCTGATGCTTACCTCACTGCCTCGGTTGTTGCTCCTGCTAAATCTACCCTACAAATTGAGTGGCAAACCACATCACAAGGACAAATTCTCCCTGTGGCCAAACTCTCCAAGGGAACTTTCCAGGGTTGGCCTAATGCTAAATTATCCCCAAATGGTTCTCTGTCCTTGCTGCAAACTGCTCTTAGACATTCTGGTTTATACAGTATCACTGCTCTAATTGATTCCTCATATTGTAATTCTTTGTCTAAGGACTCTGCTTGAAAATTTTGTGCTGTACACAACATGGCCTCTGCTGCCATGTACCTTTCTGTGTTACCACCCACTGACAAACAGCTTTTGGAATGTCCAAAGCACACCCCTGGTCCTCGTAGTGGTCTAACAGCCACTGCCCTACCTGGTACACTGATTAATAATTTATAATTTATGCATATACCTGTGTTGTTTAATTTGACTTACTGGAATATGAAAGAATTTGCTATGTGTCACAATACTAACACTTCAGCATTTTATAGTACGTTATTGCTTGATAGTCTAGCAGCATTTCATATTCATACTCAAGACCCTATTGCTGCCATACATACCACCGAACATAGAGGCAACTTCGGGAGAAAACCAAATCCTGATGATCAAAGTCATAAACGTAATACATGTGAAGATGACAGTTCTGATGTCACTGGTGCAACAGGCACTGTCACAGGTCTCTTTGGTACAGCTATGTCTATCTGGAACAAAGCAGACATTGCTGCTATCAAATCTCATTCTGCCAAATTTCAGACTGGTTTGGAGAAAAATATACTACCCCCATTATTGCATGGTGTGGATGGCCTTAGTCAGGAAGAAAGATACACTGTTTACAATATGCACGATAGTGCTAAGGCATTTACAGATTCTAAAGATAAGATTAACACACTCATTGTATAGAACAACAAAGAAGCAGATAAGCAATATATTGCCCGTGAGATTCTATGCTGATTCTATGGCTCGTACATTATCACTACCATCAATAATCTCTTCCGTGATCTAGAATCTGGAAGAATCCCTGATATCATACATGACAGACATATTTCTAAATGGTATTGTCCATGATGTAAAACCCCTGGCTGTATTACTATGTGTAAGCAACAATCTCTAACTATTCCTCTTTCTACAGCTAGAAATTTGGGTTTTGTGACCAGATACCCTAATACTGGTCCCTGTTTTACTTCTAAGAAATGTTCTATCAAAGACACAATTTTGTTTCTTTTAGTGTCTCTTTACCACGCTTTGATCCCACTACAGCATTGTTGGAAAAGCTGGATTCCATTCACTCTGTTGGGCACCTTGATGATGACATCTACAGAGAACGCCTGGATTTGCCTCCTCTAGTGGTCTTCCATCCTTTCCTGGATGCCTGGGTCATTCCGCACACAGACTGCTGTGTGAAGAAACAATATATCTACTTGTGTCAATGTGATGTATTTGATGTTATTAACCTGCATATGGTTATTCTCCTGACAGTATTGATTGGTCCTTTTCCATGGATGATGACATCAGCACTAATGGCACAGACTTTTTGGACTCAACATTGGCTCCAGATAAACTTTACCAGTCTTATCGAGAGGAGGTTCATCGCCAGTCAACACGGATTTCCAAGATGACCTACACCTGCCCGGTACGGTTGCAAAAATAGAGACTCCCCACTGTTAAAATGCAGTACAATTCTGATGGGGAGTACTGCCTGGTGACTAACTATAAATCATACACTTATGGAACTGAGATATGTGTTATTAATAACCCTAACTTTTGCTTTGTTCCCCACCAAAAGGCTGTTATTGGACATACAGTACCGTTATTACCCCTGTCCTCCTTATGGATGCGGACATCATTGATGGTAACCCTGATTATCTGCTCACTCTTTCTGAATATTTACCATATTTTAATGTGCACATAGATCCACTGTCACTTACATTAAAATCACTTTTAGAGGGAAAAGACACCCACCTCATCCACATCAGCAATAATATTACTAAGGCTAATGCAGCTATCCTTTCATTGATTAATGATGGTGATATGAATAATGCATTAACTAACACCTGGTTAGAGATTACTTTCAAAGGTTTGGTTATTATACAAGCATTTTTGATATTTTTCTTGGTGATTATGCTATGCTGCCTACGGCGCATGCTGCGCCAACACCATGAGCAGCTGGAGTTCCTTTACAAAGCTTGCACGTCGGGTTTGTAAACGACCCCTACTCTGTGACCTTTCCCTATTTTTGCCTGTGTTGCCCTTGGAGGCAACAAGGGGAAGAATGTTACACGAGGTCCCTGCACCCTTATTGGTACCCCCAGAGATACACAGTAGACAGCTAGTGCTAGTGCTTAGGCATATGTTATACAAACATATAGGGCTAAGGGCACCTACCGTACAAGAGTAGATGTCAGGATATGTATGCATATTATTTGTTATACACTTTGCTTTCTAATACATATATACTTTCTATGTATTTCTCACTTACAAGATGTTAGGACATCTGTGTCCTTGTAATGATTATGATATATGTCAGCATTGCCACCTTTTGGTGATTTGTATTACTACACTGATTTGTGTAAGAACTGTAAGAACTGTACTCTTTTTGTTTCACAAAGCGAAGACTACTACAAAATTGTATAATGTTATCTTGGACCATGGAGCCACCTCTAATTTAGCCAATAGGGCTCATCTCTGTAACTAGAAATGTTTCTGTCTTACAGTAACCATAGTAATTATCATAGGTATATCATGTGAGACACTGAGTCTTAGACCTCGGAGACCCCAAGAGACATGAAGAAACCTCGAGGTATAGGGAACGCTTAGCACTGGCTCCCAGTTTGTATTGGTAAGAACTGCTTAGGACAACTGTGATTTATCCTTTTGGTAGTAATAAACAAGATTATTATTCTTATGCAATGTTTCTGTGATTCCTTGTATTCCCAATATTGTCAAGAACCTGAGAGTGAGGTTTAGACCTCCTGACACAGCTATCACTGGTGAACTGGGCTTCATACCAGCTATGGTGTACACGGGATTTAGAAGATGGAACCAGAGACAGTTGATCTGGTTTGGATAACTGGTTCGTAATGGGTCTGTGCTATCCTTTGCAGATCTCCAACAACAATTTGACCTTTCAAGACAAGACTTTTTCAGGTTTTCACATATTTGTCACTACCTTTTAACCTCAGGGAGGGTGGCAATGGTCACACGGGACCTTACTGGCCTAGAGCAATTTCTCTACTGGGCTGCTAGGTTGGTGGGACACCGTGGTAACATAGCACATGCCTACAAGATGCTGCAGGGCCCTGCTCGACCTGAGTTTCAAGCAGTCCATGAGGCCTGGGTGCTAGAAGCTCAGACCTCAATTAGCGCAGAGGAGTGGGAGGGCATGTGGAAGGTGGGGTGTGATACCACGTCCTCCGCTTCCTGGCATGAATTCCACTGGAAATGTTTAATCAGATATTTCCATACCCCAGCTCTCACTAAACACTTCCAACCAGGTGGTTCAGAGTTATGTTGGCAGAAATATGGGCAGGTAGGCTCCCACCACCACATTTTCTGGGCATGCCCACTTTTGCAAGTCTACTGGTCCCAGATACATGATGCCCTAGAGGGCATTTGGGGGCAGTCCATCCCAGGCACTTTCCAACACCTATTCGTTGGAAAAAGGCTGCCAGGTCTTGGTGGGAACCCACAACAAAACATGCTCAAAACCTTATGCCTGGCAGCCATGAAGGGGATTACCACCCATTGGCTGAGTGAGGTGCCACCCACCCTCTAGTAGTTGCAGGCCAGAGTCAGGGAGATACATACCATAGAACGGATCATGGCCACCCTACGTCTAACCACAAAGAAGTTCAGGGAGTTGTGGGAACATGGGAGAAATGTGACGCAGGGCTCCAAGGCGAAGAGGGGTAGGAGGACTCACCCACCTCTACTTGACTGGTAATGAGGGAAGGGGTGAGGGGAGACAGACATCTGGGCAGAGGGGACAAGGACAACCCTGGAGCCAGGGGTGAGGCAGCTGAGCAGGGATGGCCAGTATCATCTCTTATGAGGTACTGAATGCACTTGGATTCCCTATTCTAGGGGTTGTAATGACTAAATATGGTTTCAACCCACACTCTGTGGCACACGGAGACAGACAGACAGACAGACAGCCAAGTTTTTTACAGTTTTTAACAACTTTGTATTGCGTTATTAACACAATGTTTTAGTTAGTAATAAAGACCCAAGACAGAAGGGTGTTTGAATAAAATTGGTTAATTAGGAAGTTTTTCCAATAGTAACCATGAAGAAGCCAAAGCATTTGCTCCACACATGCCCAAGCTTGGTAGCTCTAAGTATTGATAAAGGACCAGTAATTAGGCAGCATTTTTTGACAAGATCAGAAATGATTATTTGCTTGAACACTAGTGTTAATCTATTTAATTGATTGAGTGGATGTATGCAACCTGAACACCAATGCTGTAAGTGTTAAGCTCCTGATTTGTGGATGTAATGTACTTAATATGTATCATCCAATAAAACTGAGTTTTGTAAAAAAAGAAACCAAAACTAACAGGGAGGTGAGTGCATATTGTATCCGAGGGGGGTGTACTATGCTTATACTATGCCAAGCAAAGCCTTTTCTGTGGTGGTGGCACCACTCTATTTTCTCTCGTAACTACTGGATACAAATTTCTGTCACAAAAGGAGACACAAAGGACCCAGGCCCCTCAACCTTGTGCATACCCACAAGGCTGGGGTAGTAACTGTAATATCAACAGTGACCTGGTTACACATACAGTGCACCCTTGATTATCTACCCACTTTTGTACAAGCAAAATTATGTGGATAATCAAGGATGGTGGATAATAAGGGGCAATAGAATAGCAAACATTTTGTACAAACAAAATTTGGTGGATCGTCAAGGGTGACAGGGTGGTGGATAATTGAAGGAGCACTGTACTATTCACAATAGTAGACAGACACCCACAGGCTATTTTTCAATCATATAAGCCTGATGATTAGCAATATGTAGGCTTAACAAAACAGGCAAAAGTCTGTTTGCCCATAGAATCCTATTTCCTGGAATCTTTAAGGACCTTAATGCTTATATGACAAAATGCTTTATGTCTTTCATGAGCAGCTATAATGACTATCGATCCATCTCAGGTTGGGTGGAATAATATTTCTTGGTGGAGGAAGCAGGATATTGTTTATCCACTTACCTAGGAAATGATAGCAAGATGCTAGATCTATGCCAAGCTGCCGGTATAGCATATTTCAGAGCAGGGTTGGTAGGAGGGGTCACCACTAAAGAGGCAGCTGGGACATGTAGGAATTCATATAAATTCTGCTTAGTGGAGGCCTCTTCCTCACTGGAAACTGAAGCTTTTCTTGCATGATGCAATAATGTCTGAAAGGAGGCATTCTCAGAATGAGGACTGGGGGTATAAACCACATTGTGTTTACTACTGGGGGAAACAGTGGAGCTGGAGTCAATCCCATGATATATACAGGAGCCACCTCCTTTCTTCTCCCTCATACAGGTGGTCTGGATTATATTCATGATCATCATCATCATTGGGCTGAGGGAGCAGAGAAACTGAAGGATCCACATTCTGGGCCACAGGCTTCTGTAGTACAGAGACAAGCACAGGAGGTGCACTAATTCCAGATTGTGTCAACAGGAGCATAGCAAATGACAAGACCATTAATGACAATGCAAGCAATAGTATCTAGATTGACTCAGACAATGTAGGAAATACATGCCATTATTTTGAGTTCCAGTTGGCTTCCTCAGTGAAATCGGTGATGATGGGGCAAGGCCCATTGACAACATGCTAGTAGCAAGCTGTGGATCTGAAACAGTACCAGAGCTGAAGCCTGCACTTGACTTTTGTGTGTTGATGACAGTCAGGCTGACAACTGGAGCTAATAAGGCAGACTTGGACTTTACCCTCACAAGGCACTATCAGAGACCTGGACCTAGAAGAAGATGAATTGTGATGATGATGCTCCCTCAGAGACAACTTCTGAGCCTTATCCTAGAATGAATGGCACTTTTCTTTAGAAGGTGACAGCGTAGTTGAATAGCGAGGACAGGGATCTAAAAACTGAGGTAAGGACCGCACTGCAGAAGCAGAAGCTTGGCATTCTCCATTTTCTGCAGCAAGTTCTCTGCTGACCCAACGGAGTATGACTGAAGCCTTGGCAGATATGATAGGTGTTCATGTCATTTATAAGGCCCAGGCAGTGAACACAAAGTTTATGATTGTCATGGAAGATCTGGCTGCAACAGCAGAAATGAAAAAGTGGTGACGTCTTTAATGGCACCGGTGACAGTATGAAATAACGACTGTAGTAAGTAAAATAAATAAGCATTTGTCAATGCCGAATGTTTGCTTGCTGGCATTAGCATTGAAAGTGCAGGAGTTAGACAGATGCAGAATAGGAATGGCAGTGAAGCATTGAACTGATGCCAACCTCACCCCCACCCTGCAGAGATGGACAGGCGTTGGGGTGTGCCTTTGGGTCATCACCCATAACGCTCATGCCATTTCACCTCACCCTACCCTGCAGTCACCAACAAGTGTTGAGGTGTGCCTTGGGGTGTTCAGGCTTTATACTCACCCCATTCTATAAGGAAATACGGTGAAATGGGTGCAGTAAAGGAGAATGGGGTGAGCTTTGGAGCTGAAGAGTCCAAGGCACACCTTGATGCCTGTCACTAGCTACAGGGTGGGGGTGGAATGGCATGAGCATTACTGTCGACAATCCCAAGTCACACCCCTGACACCTGTCAGTCCCTACAGGGTAGGGCATTATGGTGGGAAACCCTAACGCCCTGGGCCTTTCTTGGTATTTTCACTCCAAATTTTCAACATGGGCTTTTTGTGACCCCACCATATGAACAGTGACACCATCAGTTCATTAGCTGATAGGTAATTTTGCACAGCAACTGCGCCATTTGGTGCCACAGGTGTGAAAACACATTTTGAACAGGATATGAAAAATGAGAGCTGTACTGTTCATGAGGAGGTGTAAAAAAATGGTAATGTTGAAAATCTGGTGTGAAAATATAAAACAATTGATGAAGTCACGAGCGTGCACAGAAACTGTGCAGCGCACACCCATAATGCAGTTATTTTGGGGATTTTTTACACCAGATTTTCAACATAGGCTTTTTGGGACCTCCGCTCATGAACAGTGGCACTATGATTTTCTTAATCTGTCCCAAACATTGATTTCGCACTGCGACCACGCCCATTGTGTGCTACAGGTGTGAAAACATGTTTCAGGCAGGATGTGAAAAATGACAGCTGTACTGTTCATAAAGCAGTGTGCAAGAATAACAATGTTGAAAATCTGGAGTAAAAATATAAAAAACAGGTGAAGGTACGAGCATGCATAGAAACTGCACAATGCACGCTGGTAACGCAGTCATTTTTTGGAATTGGTTCACCAAATTTGCAACGTGGACTTTTTGAGATCTCTCCTTATGAACACTGTCACTGTGATTTTCTTAATCTGTCCTGAACATTGATTTCACACAGTGACTGCACCATTGTGCGCCAGATGTGCAAAAACAAATTTCGGGCAGGATGTGAAAAATGACAGCTATACTGTTCATAAGGAGGTGAGGAAAAATCGTAATGTTGAAAATCTGGAGTGAAAATATTGAAAATTCTCGAAGTTACGAGTGTGTGTGGGAACTGCGCAACACAGTAATGGTTTGGAATTTTTTCATCAAATTCGCAACATAGGCTTTTTGGGAGCCCACCTTGTGAAAAGTGACACTGTCATTTCATTAATCAGCCCTGGAAGGTGATTCCATGCAGTGACCGCGAAATCACCTTTTGGGACTGAATAATAACATGACAGTGACTGAGTTCATGAGGTGGGGTCCCAAGAACCCCATGTTGAAAATTTGGTGCAAAAAGTTGCAAAAATGGCCGAGCTATCCACCTAAATTGACCCCCCCCCATTTATGTCATTATACAGCTTACCAGCATTTCTTCAGTTCATGGTTGGCTTTGAAGAGTGTAGATGTATTCTGTTCCAATCAAGACTGATGTGTCAACCTCCGGAAGCAAGTATGGGGGTGAGGGGTGGGGAGGTGGGTGCAGAGGTGGGTGCGGCTTGGGGAGGGGGCACCGGGACAACGAGGACTGTTTTCTTGTTTGCTGGTTAAAAAAACTTTGTGGGAAGGTTTTCTTTTTCTAGGTACATTTGGCATGCTGGGGTGGGCTCCCAGTGTGCCACCTGGGTGTCTTGGGGACTGGAGCCGGGCGGGATTGGGCACCCCTGCTGGCAAAAAAAATGGGTCTGTGTTTGGGGGCATGATGCTGAGGGGGAATTGGGCACCCCTTCGGCAGACAAATTAAACTACAGGAATATCATGCTGAGGGGGACTGGGCTCCCCAGCGGCAAATGAACTGGGGAGGGGGCATGCCATAGGGGGATTGGGCACCCCCGATGTCGGCTTTCATGGGACTGTGAGCGCCGGACAGTGACAGCTGCTGCCATGTTTACTGAAATGTTACACCAGGTGCTCCCTCATTGCAGCAGTGAATTTCTTTCAAGTTGGTGGCATGTTTCTGAGCTGCTGTCATGGACAGCGTGCTCATTCATTGGTGTCACAGAGACAAGCCCCAAAAAGCAGTGATGGCACTGGCCACAACACGGCTGCACCTCCACAACCTGCTACTCCAGCAAGCTGTCACAACATGTTTCTTGCATGCGCGCAAGCAAACATAAAAATGAGAAAAGATCAGCAATAGTAGTTGACAAAGGTGTTTTTTGGTCCGTGAAGTGTAGTTGAAAGTGGGAGAAAAGAAACTGAGGTGGTATGATGCCCCCCCCCGTTATATAGGTCCTACTGAAGTGTATCGAGGCATGTCAATGTGAGTGGCCCCAGCTAGGCAAAAGTTTTTGGAGTGATTCTGATGCTGATAGCTTATAGTTTAATATGTTGGCTCTGTGGAGGGAGAGGTTCTTGAAGATTGGTAATTTATTTATTAGAAACTGGTGACTGGGAAAGGCACACTGAACCAAGGCTAATTTTTTGGTGTGATATGAGTTAATGGATTTCAGGAAGGAGGAGTGTTGTACAATAAATAGCCAATGATACAGTGCTGGGTAAGTCATGTAAGCAGTAAGACAAGGCAGGACATTGGCTGTCTGGGATTAATGCACTCCTAGGTGCATAGCGAGGCATGAGTAATTCATAAAAAGTAGTCCCTCCCCACATACCAGTCATCTGTCATCCCACACATTCAAAAGATGGAATATTTGTGTAACCTCTAGGTGGCGCTATCCCAAGGGATACTACCTCTGCCTGCTTGGCTAGTAGCAGGTTAAGGGGCCTGAGTTCTGAAACGGGTGCCTCCACCTGGAGGTCAGGGTTGGTAGTGGTCAAGCTAACCTGGGCACAGCCCTCCGGGACACTGCAACCCCCCTCTTTCCTTACTAGTGGCTGGAACAATACACAATAATCACTTTCACAATACCCTTGATACACCACACAAGTACCCACACTGTTTGCACTTACCACCAGGGCTTTCTTCTGGCCTGGCCCTGGGGACCCCCCTGTAAAACAAGGTTATACACAGCAAATAACAGCAGTACAGTACTCTTGCACAAACTGGAACCACAGTCAGGGTAAATGCAAAAAAGTGTTAGATCTAATTTATTTAAGGGACTTGAACAAGGAAGGGGCGTAATCAGGTTAGTTTGCTTAAAGACTGTATCAATCAAACAGTTATGCATGCACTTCAAGGTCCATAAACAGTCACTCACTCTGGGTACCCAGATAGAGAATGGTGGGCTAGCCAGGAATGTTGCAGCTGGTTGGGGCCCTGTGATGGAAGAAAACAACGTGCACAACACACACTATTTGTAATCCAGAGCCAGAGGGCTCAGTTCGTGAAAAGAAAACAACAAGACAAACAGATGACACACTTTTAGATTAGGCTGTAGTTGCAGGGAGCTACCCTGATGATTACTTACGATACCCAAGACTGGACACAAGCTGGACGAAAATTGAGACTGCAGGTGGTTGGTCTGGAGTGCCAGGAGAAGCAGGGCCCACACAATCCACCGAAGCGTCATTCCTGTTCGAGAGTGTAGCAGGGGGCTGATCCCCAGGCAGGTCTCTCGTCAATGGCTTTCTCTGTATAGCGGGTAGTCTGGCTGGGCCAGTGTGGCAAGGCCCAGGCTAAATGGAGACAAATTTGGATAAAGTCTGTTTTAGGCAGGGTACAGCTTCCAGCAAGCAGAACACAGTTCACACAGTGGGGAACCAAATCACGACCCACTTTCAATACACAGCACATTTACATGTAATGAAATTCTAATGGACCAGGCAAACCGCTCTCCAGTCACGATCGCAAAGCCTCTGCACAAACCGGGGATTCAAAAGCAGCTGAAAATCCTGACAGGTCGATCGCATTCAGCAAAATCTTTGGTCTTCTTCAGGTGTGAGCCTGGTAAATAATCAGTGGCTTACTTCGTTCTCATAAACTTGTAATTAGTCCAAAAGAATTCTCTTCTCTCCCTCTCAGGGGCAACAGGCAGGCATGTAGGAAAGAACTCAAGCCTTTCCACAGAGACTGTATTGAGCTCTTGCTTCTTCGGCTCCCAACTTAGATCTGCCTCTAACAGCAAGCAGCTTGGGAATTTCCCCAAGATCCAAAAGGTTCGTTTGGCTGAGCCTCCTGTCAGTCAAAACAAAGGCTCCCCCTTCAGGTGCAAAAAGGCGCAAAAAGCCCAAAACTACAATTCCTACAGATTTTGACTCCAGATAGCTCCTGTAGTCTGGCTCCATTTTAGGTCCCACCAGAACTGATTGGTCCAATTCAGCTGTCCAGGACCAAGATAGTGGAGATAAAACAGTCCTTGCTGCAAGGAAGGCAGGTTAGACAAACTACATTATCATTATCACTCTAAATGATTTTCAGCAAATAGTTACATCTTCCAACAGAGCTCCCTCTCAGATTACTTATGACTACAATGCAGGCAGCTCTTAAAGAGACAGTGCACAAAGACTATACAGGCACTCTCTGGTAATCACATTTAAACTGCTAAAACACAGGACACCAGCCTGACAGTGAGCAATTAGGCAAGCTCAAGGAAGACTTTTCAAGAACCTCCATTTGTAGGGGGGTTACATTTGTTTATAGTGTATGGTGGAATGCGGGTGTGTATGGAAATTCATACAGCACAAAAAGTTATTCGGCTTCAGTAGTGATGTCCTCACTAACACAGAATGACTTTTCACTTTGTGTTAGTGAGGACGTCACAATGTAACCACTTCCACCGGTGCCATTCATAGAACAGGGGGCAGTTGGTAACTCCTGCATGCGAGCTGGCTTGCGGGCTGGAGAGACCATAAGTTAGCTAAAAAATGTAAGTGATCCTGTTTTGGAGCACCATACACTATACAGAACAGTGTATGGTCTCCAAAACAACTCGCAACTCTTCCCACTCATGTTTTATATGACAGCAGAAGAGGGACCTCTTCGCTTTCTAGGTCATCAGCTGTCACAGAAAACACTCGGGTGAAGACTTGCCTTGTTGTGTATGGGAGGCCATACACTATCCTATATACTGTGGAATACAGGGATTCAAACTGCTGTAGAATTCGTCTGGCAGAATGTTCACCCCTCACACACAATAGAAGGCCTTATATGGAGCCAAGATCTCAATATTATCTGCAGCAGGGAGGTAAGCAGCAAAGATTGCCCTGGCAAGCTGGTAAGGATATGGGTGAGATTGTCATGGTTAAGAAAAAAGAACACCAGAAACTAAAGTTTTAAATAGTATTTATTTTTCTATTTGTTTATATATGCAAAGAGGTGATCATGTGAGGACAGACTTTTTAGTTGTTTTTGGTTTTGTTAAATTTAGGGGAGTTTTAGTCTATAGGGCCTTTTTCAGTGAGTAAAAGTGACAGCCATGGTTGTGATGGTAAACAGGGATGAGTGAAATGGCTCATGAATTTGGTGCATGACTTGCCCAAATTCCAAATCCCACAGCCTGAACGTGTTCCAACCTGTGTATGTCTGGGGAATTAACGTATGGGTTTGGAAACTTATTCAGCCAATCAGAAACCAGAACAAATTCAACCCATTTTATAATACTGCCTTTGGTTTGATGTTCTCATACCCTAAGAATGCATGCAAGATCACTCCTTCAACTGTAACATGTGGTCTTCAAAGTAGTACTAACAAGCTTACAAAAAGAAGATAAATCTATTACATTTTGTAGAAAAACAGGCCCCAAACAGATTATCAATCTGGCCAAGGAAAGAGAAGAAAAAGACAGGAGTAAAAATCACCTTGCAGAAAAACTGTGGAATAGTAGCAAAGAAAGCTGACCAAGGAGGGAGAAGAAAAGACTAGCACCTAACAAACAGGACGGAAGAATCAGGAGATGCTGGAGGGAAGAAAGGGAGAAGGAGACAGAGGAAAAGGAGAGAGTGAGAGATAGTGAGAGACAGAGGGAGAGAGAGGGGGCAGTTGTCATTTTGTTCAGAGAGATTGCAGATGAGAACTTTGAGGGCGAGGGAAGAGTAAGAGGAGGAGGTATGAAGGATAGTGAGGAGGCTATTCCAGAGGATAAAGATGAGAGAGGAGAAAGCTACTTGTACTGGAGAAGTCCTGGGGCAAGTGATGCAGGTGGAGTTGGAGTCAGCAGAGCTGAGGCAGTAGGAGGAAAGAAGGGGAGAGAAGGGGAGAGAAGGGAAGAGAGGTAACAGGGAAGAGATACAAACCAGAATTTGAGAAGGAGAAGGCACAGTGGCAGAGGCACCTTACTTCCAAAAAAGGGAGGGAGAGGTTGGTGTAGATGGAACAGTGGTGGGGGTATGGAGTTGGGACAGCTGAGGGCTAAGCAAGAGAAGGAGTGGAAAAGAGGGCCCAGTCTGCCAAGAGTGGATTGGAGGGTTGCCTGATGGTCCAGCGGAAATGCCACACACTTCTGTGCTGATGACCCTGGGTCAGGAGTGGAGCAGAGAAGTCAAAAGTTCTAAAGGATTTTGTTTTGGGATATCCCTTTCATAAAAAAAGACATTTGACCAGGGAAGCAGTGCAAAAGTGGTCACAGTTAGCCAAAGTCATGAGACAAGGCTAAAGCGAGGGCAATTGAGCCAGAGCCCAAAACTGGGGCAGCAGTGCAAGCAGACTTCATACAAATGATGCAGCTGGAGCTCATCTTGGTTAAGATAAAGGCAGAGGCTGAGAGGCAAAAGGTAGATGAGTAGCTGCGGAGGACAAAACTGGAAGCTGAGAGGTGAGTGAAAGAGAGAGGGAGGGGTGAGAAAGAGCAGCCTCAGCACAAGGTCCAGCTGAGAGAGCATGAGATCCAGATGAGAGAGGAGTGATAACATGAACACAAGAGGAAGATGGAGATTCTGTACCTGAAGATAGCACCACAAGTCATAAGTGCTGGGCGTCAGGAGTTCTACCCAATTAGCCAAAATTAATTCCAAAATGTTTCCCAAATACAAAAAACAAACACAACAGCAGAGAATAAAATATAATGACTGATTGATAAAATTACGCAAAATACAGATCTTCTAAAGCTAATTAGCTGGGGAATGCTTGCTCGAATAAATCAATTTTCGGAGAGGTTTTAAAGGTCTCCACCATGTGGGTCATATGAATGCTCCAAGGAAGTGAGTTTCAAAGCATTGCCATCACCACTCCAAAAATTATGTCCCCTGAAAATTGCAGGCATGAAGGGGGGGACAATGAGCAAGCCCACATTGGTGGAGCGGAGGGGGTCAGACCGGCAAGTAAGGAACCGGCAGATCTTTCAAGTAGTCAGGTCCCAGACCACATAGGACTTTGCATGTTAACAAAATATAGGATAATACATGAGTGGGTGTGTATAACCAGAATTTTACGCACAATCTGAGGTGTGGGATGCTACATAAACCCCAAGAGTAAAACTCAAGGGGTTTATAAAAGCATCCCACATTGAGGGATCTGCTGGTTCTTTACCTCACATGTTTTATTTTATTTAATTGCTGGTCATCATTTTATATTTATGTGTGGTGGAGGGAGACACACAGGCATTCATTTGTGTTTTTCTTTATATTTTTTGTTTTTTTAAGTGCGTACCGCAATAATTAGCCAGTCAGCCGCAATCCATCGGTGATATAGCCACTGTGTGGGGAAGCCCCACTTGAAGGGTATGAACAGCCAGATAAACCAGATATATATTTAATGTTGTGATGGCAGGATCAACCAGATAGATATTGAAAAACATTAGACAACGTTACCTGTCATGATTGTGTGAGGCAAACAATGAGTGCGGATGCTCAATAATGAAGCAACAGAGCCGCCATGCTGGTTGAGATGTTCGGCCAGTCCACACGCAGACTAATAGCCAATGAGGTTTCTGTAGCAAAAGGTTGATCGACAGCTACTGATTACAACCACCTTGTTATAATGCAAAATAACAACCTGACAGTTGTAATGCAGGATAAAAGTGCGGTTAGTCAGATACGAAAAATGATAACCAGTAATTAACATGTTAAAGGTGATGTGCCACCACATAGGCAGCCAGTGTAACACATGCAGCACCAGCATGATGTGGTTGCTCTGAGAAGATCCTGCCACCAGCAGGGCCGCAGAATTCTGGACCAGCCGCAGATATCACACCAAATCTCCAGATAACCCTAAGTATACAACGTTACAGTAATCCAACCTAGAGATAACAAAGGCATGACCAATCATCACCGGGTCAGCAGAAGTCAAATGTGATATGATCATGGCAATGTTTTGAGGTTGGTAAAAAACAGATCAGACCATTGCCAACACCTGCTGTTCTAGTGTCAGCCTGTGGTCCAAAATTTCCTCAAGGTCATTAACTGCATCAGCAGCTACAAGAGATTGGCCACCCAACAAAGGAAGGGGCTGCCCCACTTCCTGACACTGCTGAGCTGCACTAACCTGACTTGATTATCATGACCTCTGTCTTCGCTGGGTTGAGACATGTCATAGCCAGTTGGAGGCCATCCAGCTGTTTATCTCATCAAGACATTGCCCCAGCACTGAAGCCACATATTCCCCACCAGGGGAACAAGACCATGCACAGTTGAGTATCATCTGTATGACAGTGAAACTCAACATGGTAACATCCAGTGATCTGATGATCTCCACCAAGGGCAGCATGTACACATAAAACAACATGGGGCAAGGACCAAGAATTGGGGAACCCCACAGAAGAGTACAGAAGCCCCAGTAATGAAATTGCCTAGGGCAACCTGCTGCATTCTCCCAGTTATGTAGGACTTGAACCAGTGCAAAACTGTGCTGGTGAGACCCACATAGTTCCTCAGGCAAGAAGAAGAATCAGCATTTATATAGTGCTTTTCATACACAATGTATCCCAAAGTGCTTTACAAGCAATGCTAGACTGGTAGTGAAGTGACTGAATGTGTAGTGGCAGCCATATCGTACATCAACACCCACACACAGCCTGGACACATTCAGTACCTGGCTATGTACTGTTCAGAAGAGACCAAGGTGCAAAAAGGGGGGGGTGGAGTGGCCCTTTATGTCAATGAAAATATCAAAGCTACAGAAATTCAGAATACACATAAGGAGCCAGAAGAACTGTGGGTCACCCTGGAAACAGGAAATGGGACAGCCATGCGAACTGGTGTTGTGTACAGGCCTCCAGACTGGGGGGGAGGACATAGACATGTTACTGTTAGAAGATATACAAAACATGACAACTAAAGGGGAGGTTCTGTTAATGGGAGACTTCAACATGCCAGATACAGATTGATCAATACCAGCAGGGACATCTGCCAGAACTAGACACATGGTGGATTCCCTGCAGGGTGAGGGCCTCAAACAACTGGTACAATAACCCACAAGAGACAGGGCTATCCTAGATCTAGTACTGACTAACAGGGAAAGGATCACAGATCTCCAGGTAGAAGGTCACCTGGGTGCCAGTGACCATCACATGGTAGGTTCAATTTGGCCTCTAGAACAAAATCATCCCATTCCAAGGCAAAAATATGGGACTTCAGAGGAGCTGACTTTGATAAGATGGCCAAGAGAATTAAGCTAGCCCTGGCAAGAAGAAATACAGGTGGGGAGTACAGGCAAAGTGGGCAAGCATTAAAGATGCAATACTTGAAGCAACATCCCATTGTGTTAGTGAGAAAACAAAGTGCAAAAGAAGAAGGAAACCACTTTGGTTCTCAAACACAGTAACAGAAAAGGTCAGAGCCAAAAGGCTGGCCTTCAGGAAATATAAGGGAACGCAGCAGGATGAAGATAGGGTGGCATACCAAACTTCCCTAAGGGAAGCAGGGAAGGCAGTAAGGCAGACAAAGGCCAAAACAGAGGAAACACTAGCACAAACAGTAAAAGAAGGTGACAAGACTTTCTATAGACACATTAGCGAAAGGAGTAGGTCCAGAGGGGGTATTGCTAAGATCAAAGGGGATAAGGGGCATGTGAGGAGGAGGACCATGTAAAAGCATATATCCTAAATAGATACTTCTGCTCAGAATTTACTGAAAAGAAGGTAGGGCAGGGCCCACAGCTCTGCACCATTGACACAGGGGAGAGGGAGGTGTGCACTAGTCCCTTCACAAAAGAAAGGGTCCTGCAAGAGCTCAATAAGCTCAGGGTGGACAAGACAATGGGACCTAATGACATACATCCCAGGGTACTAAAGGAGCTAAGGGTGGAACTAGCAGAGCCATTATCAGAACTATTTAGTGAGTCTGTGAGCACAGGAGAAGTCCCAGAAGACTGGAGAAGGGCTCATGTGATCCTGCTCCACAAGAGTGGTAGCAGGGAGGAGGCAGGGAACTACAGACCAGTCAGTCTTACCTCAGTAGTGGGCAAGATTATGGAGACACTCCTTAAGGAAAGGATAGTGCAACACCTGGAATACATAGGAGCACAGGATCCAAGACAGCATGGGTTTACAAAAGGAAGGTCCTGTCAAACTAATCTCATAGATTTCTTTGACTGGGTAACTAGAGTGGTGGAGCAAGAGGGAGCAGTTGATGTTGCCTACCTTGACTTCAGCAAAGCTTTCGCTACTGTTCCACATAGAAGATTGATTAATAAGCTGGGTAGGCTTGGGATGGGTCAGACGTTGGTCAACTGGGTGGCACACTGTTTGACAGGCAGAAAACAGAGAGTGGTAGTAAAAGGTATACAGTCAGAAGAGATGCAAGTCACAAGTGGGGTACCTCATGGATCAGTCCTGGGGCCAGTCCTCTTCAATATCTTCATCATTGACATTGCAGATTGACTGGAGGGTAAGGTTTGTCTGTTTGCAGATGACACCAAGATCTGCAACAGAGTAGATGATCCAAATGGGGTGGGCAGAATGAGAAGAGATCTGAATAAACTAGCAAAATGGTCAGAAGAGTGGCAACTGGGGTTTAACGCAAAGAAGTGCAAGATCATGCACACAGGGAAGAGAAACCCTGAGGCCACCTATAGGCTGGGAGGGGAGTGGCTGGCAGTCACAAGGGAAGAAAGAGACTTGGGCGTTATCATTACCGATGACCTGAAATCATCCAAGCAGACCTCTAAAGCAGTAGGTAACACTAGAGGGATGTTGGGGTGTATTAGTAGGGGTATCATAAGTCAGAAGAGAGAGGTAATAATCCCTCTTTACAAGACACTGGTTAGGCCCCATCTGGAGTACTGCATGCAGTACTGGAGGCCACACCTTCATAAGGACATTAACCAAATTGAGGCAGTCCAGAGAAGGGCAACCAAAATGGTGCAGGGACTGCATCAGAAAACATATGAGGACAGATTAAAGGAGCTCAATATGTATACCCTAGAGCAAAGGAGGGAGAGAGGTGATATGATTGAAACATTCAAACACTTTAAGGACATTAACAAGGTGAAAGAGTCTAACATGTTTCAATATAAGAAGGATAACAGGACAAGAGGACACAGAATGAGATTAGAGGGAGGCCGATTAAGGGGTAATGTGAGGAAGTTCTTTTTCACAGAAAGGGTGGTGGATGTATGGAATGGCCTACCTCAGGAAGTGGTGGATATGAATACAGTGCAGGGTTTCAAACAGGCATGGGATAGGCATAAGGGAGCAATACAGATGAGTATGAATAGATAGGCCATTGACAGAACAAAGGCCTATGGCACATTCATAAGGTAGAAAAAGAAATGGGCAGACTGGATGGGCCTTGCAGTCCTTATCTGCCATCAACTTCTATGTTTCTATGTTTCCATGAATAGGTTTTATGGGAAGGGGAATATTGGCCAAGACAACGGGAATGTCTCCTACTCTTTGCGAAGAACTTGGGTTCTTTTACTTCCACCTGGACACCCACCAGGACAGCACCAGGATGGGTAGAAGGGACTTCAGTTTAACATCTCTTGCTAAGGACAGCACACCCCAACAGTACAGCACCACCTTAATACTGCACTTGAGTGCCAGTGGTTTTAGGTATGAGTCCAATCCCAGTGTGGGACAAGAACCTATGACCTTCTGGTCCAGAGGCGGATGTGCTACCAACTGAGCCACCTTGACACACAAGCCAGTAGCACTCCACAGCCAATGGTGTCAAATATTGATGAGAGATTCAAGAGGACTAAAATGGAACAAAGTCCTCAGTCCGTTGCCAGGAGATCATGAGTCACCCTGACAAGTGTAGTTTCAGTGCTGTGGCAGTGCCAAAAACCCCAATTGGAGAGGTTTATAGATGTCATGATTCACCAGGCAATCCACAAATTGATCCACCACCACCTTCTCAATAACCTTCCCCATAAAGGGAAATTCTAGGCAGGTCTGTAATTCACCAGACATCAGGGTCAAAGGATGGATTTTTCACAAGGGGTCTGACCACCATCTTTTTCAGATCAAATGGAAAAACACCATTCGTCAAGGAACCACTGATAATCTCGGTGATCACTGGACCCAGGGACAGGTCGCCTCCCAAAAGCAACCAGATTGGTTCTGGGTCCAGTATGCAGAGCACCTCCACCTCAGAAACCATGCAAAACTTGCAAAAGGTAGGCAGATCTACATCACCAGAGAGTCAACCACTACCAGCCCATGACAGGCCACTCAGACAGATACCCGATCTAATAGAGGACACCTTGACAGAGTAAAATTGACCAAACTCTTTGTACTTTTCTGCTGAAAATGCTCTAACTGATCAGAGACAGGGAGGATTTTGCAACCTGTCTACAGCACAAAAGAGCTGAGCCATCTATTTTTCCTTGCAGCAATCGACCTTGAACAGTCCATTCACAGAACAAAGGGTCCTGAAAGAACTCCTGAAAATCAAGGTGGACAAAGCAATGGGGTCTGATGGAATTATCCTCAGAATTCTAAAAGAACTAAGGGGAGAACTAGTGACACCACTGACTACCATTTTAACAAAATCATGGGAGGATGGTGTGGTACTTGAGAACTGGAGGAAGGTGGATGGTATTGCCCTACGCAAAAGTGGGAGCAAGGCAGAGGTAGGAAACTACAGAACTGTTAGTTTGACCTCAGTGGTAGGGAAAATCATGGAATTACTTCTGAAAGAAAGAATTGTTGAGTACCGAGAGGTCAGCGGGGCACAAGATCCAAGGCAGCATGGATTCACAGTGGAAAGATCATGTCAGACAAATCTAATAGATTTCTTTGGCTGGGTGACCAAAGTAGTAGACCAGAGAGGGGCTGTGGACGTGGCCTACCTAGACTTTAGCAAGGCATTTGACACAGTCCCACACAAAAGATTAATAAATAAGTTAGCCAGCCTGGGAGTGTGTCCCAGGGTGGTAGCCTGGGTAAAAATTGGCTGGACAACAGGACACAGAGGGTAATAGTAAATGGAATCTACTCTGAGGAAAGGGAGGTTACTAGCGGGGTACCGCAGGGTTCAGTACTGGGACCGGTCCTCTTTAATGTCTTTATAGGTGACATTGTAGAGGGGCTGGAAGGAAAAGTATGCCTCTTTATAGATGACACAAAGATCTGCAACAGGGTTGATACACAAGGGGGGGGTGGAAAGGATGAGAAGGGACGTGGCAAGGTTGTTAGAATGGTCAGAAGTATGGCAGCTTAGATTCAATGCAAAGAAATACAAAGTAATGCACCTGGGAAACAAAAACCCAAGGGATGCGTACACAATGGGGGTGAGGTACTAACCACAACAAAAATGGAACGGGACCTGGGGTAGTCATATCAGAAGACCTAAAGATAGGCAAGCAATGTGAGAAGGTAGTAAGGAGGGCTGGGGGAATACTGGGATGAATAGGAAGAGGCATCACCAGTAGAAAACAGGAAGCTGTTATCTTTCTGCACAGACAGTTGGCGAGACCCCATCTGGAATACTGCATGCAGTTCTGGGGACCCCATCTCTGCAAGGACATAGACAGGATGGAGACAGCCCAGAGGAGGGCAACTAAAATGGTGCAGGATCTGCACCAGAAGCCATATGAAGAGAGACCAAAGGAGCTTAATATGCATACCCTAGAGGAAAGGAGGTAGAGGGGGACATGATAGAAACATTCAAGTATCTCAAGGGAATCAACAAAGTCCAGGAGGGTAGCATCTTTCATAAAAAGAGATGTGCAAGAACAAGGAGGCATAATTTGAAGACAGAGGGGATGTTGCATGATAGGTCTATATCCATTTATGTGGGTTCATATTATATATGCTATAATGTACCTTAGAATGAAGACACTGTCTCTTTAAAAGGCTTTAGGAATGAAATTACAAAAAAAAATAGCCTTAATTGTTCTAATGGCTAGGGTGGATCTGGTACATGTGTCAAGATAAGGGAGACAGGTATATAGCCCAGAGAGGCATAAAATATCCCACTGTGGCTTTCCATGACAGGGAAAGGTAATGTAGTGACCTAGGGGTCAGGGGTCAAGCCAAATGCATGGACCAGATGTCACTGGGGTTGACATGAAACCTGACATGGAACCACAGTGACACCTACAGGGAAAGGTAAACTGTTGCACCCTAATATCTGTATTTTTTTGGAACCATTAACTCCACCCCAGAGAAAAAAAATAAGGTGGGTATGTCCTAAAATGACCCTCATGTGTGTTATCAGACACACACTTTGAATGCAGAGCAGTTGAAAACAGTTTAGCTGGAAATCAGATAGTCTGTCCCAGCTGGCGTATACTTGTAGACCAGAAGTATATGTGTAGGCCTGGAAAAATCTCTAAAACCAGACCTGAGTGTGTAGAAGTTTGACTTCTCACATACTGAACAGAAAATTCTGATTATAAGTCAGAATTTTGGAAACCAAGACTTTGCACCAAGGAAGCGCCTGGATACTTTTTTTTTTAAGAAGGACAGTTCAAACTGACTTGGAACACACACTTGCTACACAACTATTGCTTAAGGACTCATCTCTCTCTACAAGGTCATTTGAAATCTTGTCTGAATTCTAACATCAACAAAGTATAGTTTAGAATATAGTATCTAGTGTTTTCTGTAAACCCTCCAGTTTTACTTTTGTTATTGCCTGCATTTCAAAGTTCTTCCAAACTGTAGACTTTTCTGTATTGCTTTTATGTTAAGTAAACATATATTCTTCTTATCAACTCTGCATGGGGTCTGACTGTATGATTTAACATTTTAAACAGAAGGGTTCTGAAAAGACTGTGTGCCTGACAAGATAGAACCGCTTGACTATCATATAAAACTACATAGGCAAGATGTAGCCAGTGGCCGTGGTGGGATTCAAATGCTGAAGGTAGTGCAGAGTCAAGGGAACTCAAAACTACAGAATCCACCCTCCCATTGGGAAAAGGGAGCCTGATAAGTCTTCCAGAAGCCTTACTCCTGTTCACGAGTTCTTAAAAAGGGGGATAATCTCTGCAAACAGGGGGTCCTGCTGTGCTGCCTGAGGTTTGGGGGCCATGGGCTGGTGACAGATTTGGTGGCAGTGGTGGGATTTTGAATGGTCTTGCAAAACCATCACACAATCAAGGGAAAAAAGAAATTTGGTTGCAGACAATAGACCCTATCCTGTTTGAATTGTTTTTGAGCAGAGTAGTGTAGCTACTGTAGAAGAATGTCTGTTCGGTACAGCAAGATGAACCTGGAACGACTGAGGAAGATCTGTGGGGAGAAGGGCATTCCTAGTGAAAACCAAAATAAAAGGCAACTCATGGAGGCCCTTCTGGCAACTGAGACGGAGGACACGCCACCCCACTTAGTACCAGAGGTGGTGATTTCAGAGGTCCAGATTCCAGAGGAGAAGGAGCCATCTGCAGACCAAGAGCTTGAGCTGAGGAGGCTGTGGATGCAGGAGAAACAGCTTGAGAATGAGAAAAAAAGGTTTGAGATGGAGCAAAAAAGGTTTGAGATGGAAATGGAGGACCGATGGCAACAGAGAGAGAGGCCCAAGAATGGCAGCGCCAGGCGGAGGTGGAGGCTGATGAATGACAGCACCAGAGGGAACATGAGCTGAAAAATCTGACGCTCCAACTGACAACAACCCCTGAGCAGGTAAGTGGTGGTGGTGTTGGGTCTGAAACTCCAGGACTGGGGTACAAGCTAAATTCAAAATTAATTGCTGAGTTTAAAAAGGGGGAGGATATGGACATATTTTTAAATTCATTTGAAAAGGTCTGTATCTAGGACAATCTACCCAAAGAGTCCTGGAACTTTTACCTGTCTCCACTACTTATTGGCAAGGAGAAGAAAGCACGGGGGCAGATGGACAATGTTGAAAATAAAGATTTTGACAAGTTAAAAACGGTTTTATTAAAAAAATATGATCTGAACCCTGATCCATACAGAGCAAAGTTCCAGAAACTCCAAAGGGGGCCAGAAATGAGCTTTGAGGAGGTAGCCACAAAACAGCATCAATATTTAAAACGTTGGTGGGAGGGGTGAAAGCAGATGCTGTTGAAGCCATTGAAGGGGTGGTATTGTTTGAACAGTTCTATTGGATTTGCTCACCTTGCTTAAAGCTTTGGTTAGAGGACTGAGATCGAAGCCTGCCAAAGAGATTGCAGAGCTGGTGGATTGCTCTGCTTGAAGCAGGGCTGCTCCCAAGGGGAGTGCAATGGTGAAAGGGAAAAGTGGTCATTTTGGGCAACCAAAAACCACAGCGCCTCTGCAAAAAGAAGGGAATCCCCAGGTGCCCAAAAGGGAGGTTGGGGACAAGAAACATGATGAATGCTGGTATTGTCACCAGATAGGCCATCTGTCTAGACAGTGTCCTAAGAAAGTCCAGAAGGTAAAAGGGCTTGTGCAATCAGAGACAACAGCCCACTGTATTGCTGAGGCTCTCCCTGACAATGTGAGGGGGGCACATTCACCCAGTCATGGTGAATGGGGTACAAACTAGGGGGCTAAGGGATACAGGAGCATCTCTTACCCTGGTGAAATGGGATTTGGTGGGGGCTGAACAAATACTGCTAAACCAGTTTGTCTCTGTAAAGGAATACACTGGGGAAAGGAAAATGTACCCATTAGCCAGTGTTACCCTGGATTGGGGAGATGCAGGTGAAAGGGTAAGGAAGGTGGCTGTGGTTGAAAAACATATTATGGATATTATTGTGGGGAATGATGTTCCACAGGGAGTGGTTTGTGCTGTGACCAGGAGCCAAAAGAACAGGGTCCTGTGATCTTTGGGACCGCACAGAAATTCGGACAGGAGAGATTGTGAGACAGGCCAGCCAACCTGTAGCTCTTGTAAAAGAGGGTAATAACAGGAGGATGGAACTTCCCCTAGTGGCAGTTAACCCAACTGCTACTAAAGATTGCTCTCAGGAGGGAGAATGGGGTGACACATAGCCCAAGAGAGGGGGAAGGTTGTGATACTGAATCCCCTACTGCCACAGCTATGGACCTCAGCCTGGGAACTGATGGGGACATGCCCCATGCTCTGGGTAAGTTGGAAGACTTAGCAGCAGCACAACGGACAGATCCTAGCTTAGAGAAGCTGAGGGCCTGTGCAGAATCTGCTGTGACACAGGGAGGTGATGGAAAACATAGGGTGTATTGGGAAAATGGACTGTTATACACACAAGACATCAGGACCGAGGGAGGGGTGATGGGCAGGCAGCTTGTTGTTCCCCAGGAGTATCGTAGGTTATTGCGTAAGGTAGCTCATGAGATATTCCCATGTCTGGACATTTGGACATTACTCACACTATGCAGCACTTAGCCCACAATTTCTATTTGCCCAATATTAGCAAGCAGGTGAAGGAATACTGCAAATCCTGTCACTGGTGTCAAGAAATAGGGAAGGGCAGAAGCAAAGCCAAGGCTGCCCTGATTCCCTTACCACTTGTGGAGGAGCCATTCCAGAAGGTTGGAATGAATATTGTAGGTCCTTTGAATACCCCAAGTTCCTCGGGGAAAAATGTATATATTGACAGTTGTTGATTATGCTACCCGCTATCCCGAAGCCATCGTGCTGTCCTCCACTAAGGCGGACAAGGTGGCAGATGCTTTGCTGGGGATTTTCTCCTGTGTGGGGTTCCCACAGGAGGTTATCTCTGATCGAGGGGGTAACATCATGTCGGACCAAATGAAGTGCTTGTGGGAGAAGTGTGGTGTCGCACAATGCCTTACCACCCACAAGTCAATGGTCTCATAGAGAGATTTAATGGGACCCTAAAAGCTATACTTATGGCATTTGCAGAACAGCATGGGTAGGACTAGGAGAAATACCTGCCCCACCTGCTGTTTGCCTACAGGGAAGTGCCACAAGAGTCAACTGGGTTTTCACCCTTCGAGTTCTTGTATGGATGCAGGGTGAGGGGGCCCCTAGATTTAATACGAGAGGACTGGGAAGGTAAGCATGACACCCAGGGGACTTCCATAGTGGAGTGTGTATTAAAATTCAAAGAGATGCTGAAGGAGCTTATGGGCATGGCCCAGAGCAACCTGGAAGCTGCCCAGCAAAAACAAAAGACCTGGTACGATCGTGGAGCCAGAGCTCGGTCGTATGGGGCAGGACAGGAGGTAATGGCTCTGATCCTGGTCTGAAAGAACAAGCTGCAAGCTGAGTGGGCAGGGCCATATAAGGTAGTCCAGCAGGTAAATGACGTTAATTACATTGTAGAGTTACCTGACCAAAAACACATTCACAGGATGTATCATGTGAACATGATGAAGCCATGGGAACGAACAGTAGCTGACTAACTTACCGACTTTCTGGATAAACATAATATACTGTGCTGTTAACAACATGGTTTCAGAAAAAGGCATAGCACTACCTCTGCCCTCCTAGGATTCACTGGTGCAACTCACAGTTCGCTGGACAATGGTCTCCTTGCTGGGTCAGTCTTTATTGACCTTACTAAGGCCTTCGACACCGTCCACCGTGGTCTTCTGCTTGAGCAGCTTCTGTTAGCCAGACTCTCCCCTGACTCTACAGCTTGGTTCAAAAGCTACCTGGATAACCGTTCCCAAAGAGTCAAAATTTCTGATGTCCTCTCTGATGCTAGGCTCGTCCACTCAGGAGTCCCGCAGCGATCCATACTGGGGCCCCTCCTATTCAGCCTCTTCTTGAACAGCCTCCCACAATCCTGCTCAGAACAAATCATCCTGTATGCTGACGTCATACATGCCACTCATAAGGATCTTCAACTCCTCCAAAACAACCTTCAGAATGGATTCACCTCAGCTGAAAACTGGTTCAGTAAGCATAAACTGGTCCTAAATTACAAAAAAACAAGTCTATGCTTTTCTGCAGCACCCACAACAAATACAAGCTACAACCCTTAACTATAACAAACTGCCATGGAGCTGCACTAGAACAGGTGCACTCCTTTAAATATTTAGGGATCTCTTTCAACAGTCACCTCTCCTATGGAACCCACATCGACAGTGTTGCCAAAGCTGCTAATACCCGCCTTGGTCTCCTCTACAGGCATAGTTAGCACCTCACCCCTGAAGCTTTAAGGGTCGCTGTTCAGAGCTCCATTGTCTCGATAATTGACTACAGCCTGATCATTTATGGCTCCGCCTCACAAACGGTTCACAGATGCATAGCCACCATGCTCAACAAAGCCTGCCGGCTCATCACTGGCTCCCACCGACTCACTCACACATGTGACTTATATGCACAATCTGGCTGGCTACAACTCTCTAACCATATAAAGTACCAGACCTGCATTATGGCTAAAAAATCACTATGGGCCTTGCACCCCCTGGAGTCCAAGCTCTCCTTTGCCCTAGCAGAAATCTTAGACACACCAGGGGTACCACAGCCCAACTCCTTCAGGTCCCTCACTACCGTACTTCTCAGGGACAAAGATCCTTCACCTACAGGGCCCCCAGTTGGTTGAACACGCTCAGCAGAGACATCTCATCTGTGCCAAAGCTTGGTCCTTTCAAATTCAAGCTCCAACATCTCCTCTCTGCCTCCAGCACTTGTGACTATCCTACTTAATAGCCTACCTCACCTGCATTCACTGCTGCCTCACAATCCATACCTAGCTCCTTCTCATTTTTCCTTCTTTGTTTTCTTTCTTTCTTCTTTTCTTCTTTTGACTACAGCACTTCTGTGTTTTTGACAACACCTCTGGCTGCTTCTTCCTATAGTCTCATCCTTTGTTCTGTACTCTATCCCTTTCTGGCAGTACCCTAGAGCTAGTTTAGCTCAAATGTTCTGAATCCCTTACATGTAATCAATTATTATACTGTTACCCTGCCTTTGTAGCTGAATGTCATGTCTGCTTTGTATTGTACCCCCATTGACGTGGAACATTTGTAAAAGAGCCTTTGTTCAAAGGTGCTTGTAATCCTAGAATCAAATAAATAAAAAATCAAATAAAAAATAGTTTAATAGAGCTGACATGGTTCTTGCAGTTTGCAGTCCTGGAGAGGAGCCAGGTGGGGAAGACCCCCTTCTCAACTTGTTAGCCAACAGCAAGTAGGCATCATCTGTGGAGACCATCATGCTGTCACCCCAGTTGACACCTGGACAGGCCCAAGAACTGCAGACCCTTTTGCGAGACTTTGCCCCTTTATTTACAGCAAAGCCAGGAAGGACACCGCTAGCGATGCATGACAAAGACACAGGGACCTAACCACCCATACGTAGGACAGCTTACTGGGTTTCAGAGACAGTCCTCAAGGACATTAGGAGGGAGGTGGGGGAGATGCTGGATCTAGGGGTGATCCAGAAATCCCACAGCCCCTAGGTCTCACCTGTAGTCCTTGTACTAAAACTGGATGGGACTACCCGGTTCTTGTAGATTATCGTGGGATTAATGCCATCATGAAATCTGATGCCCACCCAATGCCATGCACAGATGAACTGCTTGACAAACTGGGAGGGGTGACATACTTGACTACAGTAGACCTGACAAAGGGGTACTGGCAGGTGGAACTGACTGACAGGGCTAGGGAAAGGTCAGCATTTATCACCCCAATTGGCCTGTTTGAGTTCAAGGTCATGCCGTTTGGGATGAAGAATGCCCCTGCTATATACCAGTGATTAGTAAATCAGGTGTTACAGGATAAAAAGGACTTTGCAGTCACCTACCTGGAAGATATTGCTATCTTCAGTAATAGCTAGGAGAAACACCTGGTACTCCTGAGGGAGGTGTTGGGTCAAATACAGCCGCAGGGCTGACTATTAAGGCAGAAAAGTGTCAGGTGGCCATGGCAGAGGTCGCTTATTTGGGACATGTGGTGGTGTGAGGCTGACTCTGCCCAAACCATGCAAAAATAGAGGCTATTGCATCATGGCCTACACCTGAAACCTAGAGACAAGTCAGGAGCTTTCTTGGGACAGCAGAATATTATAGAAAATTTGCTCCCAACTACAGCTCCCTGGCTGCTCCTTTATCTGGGATGCTGACAAAGAATAAGTCTAGGAAGATAAATGGGACATAGACTGTGAGCTGGCCTTCACACAGCTAAAAACCTTACTGTGAAGGGCCCCAGTGCTGGCTAGCCCAGACTACAACAGGCCATTTGTGGTACAGATGGATGCCTCAGATGAGTGAATAGGGGCAGTCCTCAGCCAAGTATCCAATCAGGGGAAGAGCACCTCATTGTATACTTAAGCAAGAAGCTGCTTCCAGAGGAACAAGCCTATTCAACAGTAGAGAAGGAATGACTCACCTTAGTCTGGGCATTAAAAAAATGGAACCATACCTTTATGGGAGACATTTTAAGGTCCAAATGGACCACAACCCATTAATATGGTTGGGCCAAATAAAAACAAATGGGAAACTTCTGAGATGGAGTATTGCATAACAGGCTTATGACATGCAGATTTTGCATAGGCCTGGATCCAAGAATGGGAACGCAGATGGCCTATCCTGCATACTAGATCTATAACAGAACTGAGAAGAACTGCCTCCAATTGGGGCGTGTTCCCCCAGGTTCTGTTTTAGGAGGGCGGAATGTTGCATAATAGGCCTATATCCATTTATGTGGGTTCATATTGTATATGCTGTAATGTACTTTAGAATGAAGACACTGTCTCTTTAAAAGGCTTTAGGAATGAAATTACAAAACAAAAATAACCTTAATTGTTCTAATGGCTAGGGAGGGTCTGGTACATGTTTCAATATAAGGGAGACATGTATATAGCCCAGGAAGGCATAAAATATCCCACTGTGGCTTTCCTTGACAGGGAAAGGTAATGTAGTGACCTAGGGATCAGGGGTCAAGCCAAATGCATGGACCAGATGTCACTGGGGTTGACATGAAACCTGACATGGAACCACAGTGACACCTACAGGGAAAGGTAAACTGTTGCACCCTAATATCTGTATTGTCTTGGAATCATTAACCCCACCCCAGAGAAAAAAATAAGGTGGGTGTGTCCTAAAATGACCATCAAGTATATTATCAGACACACACTTTGAATGCAGAGCAGTTGAAAACAGTTTAGCTGGAAGTTAGATAGTCTGTCCCAGCTGGCACATACTTGTAGACCAGAAGTATATGTGTAGGCCTGGAAAAATCTCTAAAACCAGACCTGAGTGTGTGGAAGTTTGACTTCTCACATACTGAACAGAAAATTCAGATTCTTAAGTCAGAATTTTGGAAACCAAGACTTTGCACCAAGGAATCACCTGGATGCTTTTTTTTTTAAAAAAAGGCATTTCAGAGAACTGACTTGGAACACACACTTGCTACACAACTGTTGCTTAGGGACTCATCACTATAAGGACATTTGAAATCTTGTCTGAACTTTAACATCAAAACAGGGTATAGTTTAGAATACAGTATCTAGTGTTTTCTGTAAGCGCTCCAGTTTTACTTTTGTTATTGTCTACATTTCAAAGTTCTTCCAAACTGTAGACTTTTCTGTATTGCTTTTATGTTAAGTAAACCTATGATTTTCTTATCAACTCTGCCTGGAGTCTGATTGTATGATTTAACATTTTAAACAGAATTGTGTTGAAAAGACTGTGTGTCTGACAAGACAGAACTGCTCGGCTATCGTGTAAAACTACCTAGGCAAGACGTGGCCAGTGGCCGTGGTGGGATTCAAATACTGAAAGTAGTGCAGAGTCAAGGGAACTCAAAACTACAGAATCCACCCTCCCACTGGGAAAGGGAAGGCTGGTAAGTCTTCCAGAACCTTTACTCCTGCTCACGAGTTCTTAAAAAGGGGGATCATCTCTGCAAACAGTGGTCCTGCCAGGCTGCCTGAGGTTTGGGGGCCAGGGGCTCATGATGGGGGGGGGATGGCTCAGGGACAATGTGAGGAAGTATTATTTCACAGAGAGGGTGGTGGATGCATGAACTAGCCTTCTAGAAGAGGTAGTGGGATCAAAAACAGGGCAATTCAAGAATGCATGGGACAGACATGAGGTAATTGTAGTGGGGGGGGTAGGAGGAAGAAGGCTGTTGGTTAACTAGATCTGCAGGTTGTCCAAAAGGCAGGGAAATGGGCAGATTGGGTGGGCCAAGCAGTCCTTATCTGCCATCAAAATCTACTGTATGTTTCTATGTGTCTGTGTAAGAACTCTGTCTTTTTTCAGGTTCACTGCCCATTGATTCTCACCATAATGTGTTCTCAGTGCCAATGTGTCCTTCTCAGACTGGCACCTTCTCCAAGAATGCTCCAACTTCCATCCCTTAATCTTCAACTGACGCAGCTCATCATAGTACCACGGTGAGCTGCGATAGGGTGTCAAGGGATGAACTCAATGAGGTGTTATGGAGTCTAAGACAGCAGCAAGAACCATGTTACAGTACTACATGGCCTTCTCAGTCCCTTGTGCACAAGCAATCAACATACCTGAGACATCCAGTACCTCCTGAAGCTTGCAAGGCTCCAAATCACATTTTGGACAGTACCGGATCATCTCCACAGAGGGGGTAGTAAGACAGGGGAACCCACTGAGAAATGACACTGCATGATGATTCACCAAAAAATAACAGATCAGCCTTGACCTCACTAGTGTCAAGTCCCAATGATAACATCAGGTCCAATGTGTGACCATGTTGATGTGTTCTGGAGAAACTGCCTGTGTCAGTCCCAGTGAGTACCTCAGCTGGAGGAGTTGTTGTCCAAAGTATGAGGATTCATCATTGACCCAGATGTTGAAATCCCCTAACATCAACAGTGGAGAGCATTCATCACCTGTTTGACCATGAAGTTCAGGAGCTTTTGCAAGAAATTATTCCTACAGCCCAGTGGACGGTATATGAGAACGACCTTGCCACCATCTCCTGGAGTACATCAACTGCCACGTATTCAAATTACCGGAAAATTCCAATGAGGAGTGCAGTGGAGGAATTTGCAGCTGAAGAACTAGCTGGGAGCAACAGTTCTGAACAGCTACAGACTTGGGAAAGCCCAGCTGTGGGCAAAGCTTACACAGGAGAGTGTGTCTTATGGAAGGTCAGGCATAGGAAGCTGAGGAGAGTGCAACAAGATGACCCATCCCTACAGAAATAACTGGAGATGGCCACCAGGGTGGAAGGTGACTCTCAGAGTTCAAAGAAAAGGGAGGCATACTGGGAGAATGGACACCTCTATCATGAATGGGTTCCAAAGGGAGGACTGAAGGAAGCAGTACACCATCAGATAGTAGTTCTTGTGGAATATAGGAAGCAGGTTCTGTCCGTAACCCACAATGTACCCTTTTCCGGACACTTAGGAGTCAGCTGTACAGTAAGGTGGCTGACTAACAATTTTTACTGGCCCAGTATCTTTAAGGATGTGGCAAACTACTGCAGGACTTGTGCACAGTGCCAGAGGGAGGGAAAGGTTGGGGTCAAGGCTAAGGTGGCTTTGATTATCCTGCCTATAATAGAAGAGTTATTTTGGTGAGTTTCTGTGAATGTAGTGGGGCCACTCAGCACCCAAAGTTAAACAGGCAAAAGGTATATTTTGATGGTTATGTATTATGCCATGAGGTACCCAGGGGCTGTGCTCTTGTCTTCCACTGAGGCAGAAAAAGTGTCCGGGAAAATTGGGAAGGGAGGTGTCAGTACCACTTGTATAGAAAAAAAGACAGAAAAAATTCTATATTAGAGTATAACAGCTGCCATCCTAGACATGTGGTATGAAATAAACCAAAGGGGCAGTTTATGAGATTGAGAAGAAACAGTAGTGTGCAGGAAGAATGTTATAATGGGGTGGAAATATTTAAGCAGAGATTTGAAGAATGGGGTTAGAATCATAACTGTTACTAAGGCAATTGATCAAGTGGAACAGATGGTTAGGGTACAGTTATTACAACTGTGACAGAAACCTAAGAAAAACAGTGAATATCAATTAAATTTTATCATTACATTTTTCTCTGCAGAGTCACCTGATAAGTGAAGTATTAATGAAAAACTGGCAAATCTGACAATTTTCTCCGCAGTCACTTTATACGTATGCAGTAGTATTAATGAAAAACTGGCATATTTTACAATCAAAGAAGAAGTTACAGGTTGTTACACAAGAGCCCCCCTCCCATATGGTTCATAGCCGTGGGAGAAATATTGCTGACATAGTGACAGTAAGTTGCCACAATGATGGGACTCAAACCTGAATAAACCCCCCTCTACCTAATGGAATACACAGATGTGGCAATTGCAGTTTCTGCAATTACATACAGATTGGTGATGTTTTTTACCAACAACAAAATAATCATCAGCACAAGATAAAGAACGTTATGAATTTCAATAGTACAGGACTTATTTATATGGCTAAATGTAATTGCAAAGCCTCCTGTATAGGGAAAACAAGGAAATGTTTTAAACTCCGGATATCAGAACACTTGAGGAGTACAGAGAAAAAGTACGCTAGCGGTGCACTGATAGTCCATGTAATGAAACTTGGAAATGGGCATTTTTTCAAATTTCAGGGCACTGAACTGGTGTGCCTGAATGTGAGAGGAGGTGATTTTGGCCTAGTGCCTTACCTCTCACCACATAGGCAACATGGGGTCGGGAGTGATCTCGGGTCGCTGGTGGTTGGCTGGGGGACAGAATTGAGCATCTGGATGACTGCTCTCCTCTCTTGGGGGGGGGGTTGTCGGCTCAGCTCTTGGCTGCCCCCAGGTGGAGGCCTGGAGGTAGCAATGGCAGCTTAAGTGGCAAGGAAGGGAGGGGCCACAGTTATGTGGTGCATGCGCACCTCCATGCACACACGCACTTATGTGATGCCACAGTAGGGGAAACAGGAGAAAACTGAAAATAACAGTCGCGGGCTCCATAAAGTCCTGCCTGCCCGCCCTCACTCAACACTGCCACCGGCTAACCGATGCACAAATCTGGACGATGGGTCTCCAAGTGGGGGGAGGATGGCCCTCCCTTTCCCAGCCCTGCTTGGGGGGGGGAATATGTGGGGAATATGGGGGCTTGGTGAGTCGATAGGGTAGTTGCTGGGCGAGGGAGGCTGGGACAGGATGGAGCAGCCACCTGTAATGCCCCCTGGAGAAAAACCTCTATACAAAAAAAAAAAAGAAAAAAAACTCTCAAGTGGGAGGGGTTTTGGCAATATGAATTGAGGACACATTGACTTCCTGGACTAAACAAAATATTTCGCTTACAGCTATTGTTAAAGTGATAGCTTCACCTATGTGACTATGATCTGGATATACATGTTCTCCCAGTTCATATTGTTATTTATTAGTTTTTGTAATGTGAATTTCTGTGTATACATTGTGTATAATACGGTGTTGCTACTCATGTTATGTGCTAGGCTTTCAGCATTTAAGTGTGTGCATTAGCTTGACAGAATGGTTGATTTTTTTTAACATTTGTCCTTTAAATTATTTCAACCAATTACATATAGAATAATACATGGGGTGGTGTGTTTAACGAGAATTTTACACACACCTGAGGTTTTGGATGCTATATAAACCCCAAGAATGAAGCTTGAGGGGTTTATTCACGCATCCAACACCAAGGGTGTGTGTAAAATTCAAGTTTTACACAACACCCCATGTTTTATTTTATATAATTGCTGGGGAGTGTTTTCTCACCACAGCAATTATATAAAATAAAAATACATCGGTGTTCAACCATGGACTGGTTGGCATGAAGCGCAGACTGCCGTCTGTAGCTCTTTAAAACTTTCCCTTTTTTTAAAAAACTTTGACTCAAGGAGCACCTGTTTATGGAAGGATTGCCGGTTGAACTTTAAAAATAAACTGAAAAGCAAAATGCTTATTCATTTCACCACTGTTGGGAACTGTCAGGTGGACTAATACACTTACAGTAGAGAAGACAGCAGATGAAAAGTTCAGGAGACTGTCAGAAGTGTTTACTTTCTTTCAGACACACATTGTGAAACATAGAAGTTGGACGGATATTATTTAATTTGAAAATGCAAAAACCTCCAGAGAATGATCCACTCCTGAAGATGGACAGAAAAAAAAATGTTGCAGCTGCAAACACAACTCGCAAACTCTGAAGTAAATAGTGCTGAGAAAGGGGAGCGAGAGAGAGTAGAGGCTTGCGCTTACGTGGAGTGAAGGAAACCTGGCGCGTGTTCACCATTATAATCCACAGGTTATAATGGCAAATTATAACTGGGTTTCCCTATAACAGAAAAAGCTCCCCAGTAGTTATTGTGTTTTAATTATTATGCTTATTTAAGGAGCATGTAATTGTAAGGTAGCTAGGCCTTAATAAAGCACATGTGGTTAAATGCGAAACGTTAGTGTGTGTTGCAGGGTGAGTGATGCTGTATATTTTTTATTGTTATGTAGCAATACATTTGCCTTTTTAAACCTATTGTTCTTAGTCTTCACTGGGGTGGTTAGAGCTGTTAGCCCAATTCTGTATTTTTTTTTTTTGCTCTGACTTTTTATTAAAACTCCAACCGGGGAGGGGTCACGTGACCGCTGCATGGCGTGAGGACGTGCCTTTTTCGAGCTCCAAACCCCGGGTGAATATAAAGTGAAAATCCACCGAAAACTTTATTAGATTTAATATAAGTAATAGATCTTGCAATATCCGAATACTGCATGGACGAAGCGACAGTCGGCGCGGTAAATCGCAATGACCGGAGCTAAAACAATAAAAGCCTCTGCCATGGGACATACAAGCGTATAGGCCTCATCTCGATTTCGCTGCAGAAATGGCAGCGATAGGAAGAGAACTGAAAGATCAGTTAATGGAAGCTTTATCTCCGCAGTTAGAGAGACTGGAGAATAAGATCGAAGGAAGGCTGGTTTCAATGGAGGCGCAAATAGAAAGGCAGCACGAACAGATGGAGAAGATGGAGGGCCGCGTCTCGGCCACGGAGGACACATTGCACCCTTTGGAAAAGAGGGTTGGAGAATTAGAAAAACAAGTACAGGACATGAGAGAAGTACTAGACTACCAGGAGAACTATCAGCGAAGGTTCGACTTGCGACTTCGGGGCCTCCCCGAAGGTAGGGAAGGTGCAGATATCCTGGGGTTCTGTGCGAAAACTTTGCCAGCACTCATGGGCCTGAAATCCAAAGGAGGGGGATATAAGTTGGAGAGGGCGCACCGAGCAGTTCAGCCACGGCCCCAGGGTGGGCAACCCCCGAGGCAAGTGATATTCCGGTTCCATAATTTCCAAGATAGGCAGGAAATGTGGAAGGCATATAGAGCCCTACCTGAGTTGAAATATGAAGGTGTGCAGCTATACATGTCCCAGGACCATTCTGCTAGGGTTGGTAAGAAGAGAAGGGAATTTAATGAAGTGATTGCCGCTTCCCAAAATATAAAGCTGGAGTGCTACATGGTCTTCCCGGCCACCATGAAGATCAAACACGAGGGAGCAATGTATAGTTTTTGGGAAGCCGAGAAAAGCACACAAGTTTGTGAAGGAGCTGCAAAAGAAGATAGGGTGATCGTTTTTAAAAAACGACAGAAGGGAGGTTGCAGGAGCTGCAGCGAGAGGCTAAATGTTATGACCCTGTAAATAGTTGAGGAACTTTCATTTGCTATGCAGAGTTACAGTTGATGATCGTTGTGCTGAGAGAGTAAAGAGACTTGACCTACTTGAACACTGCCTGAGAGGTGAGAGGGGAGCAGTCGCAGAGCTTTCGCCTGCGGGAGCAGATGGTTGGCCCGAACTCCCTGCCCCCATGCTAATGCAATGGCGAATGTTTCCATGGAAAGGACTTTTGGAAGGACATCGTGAGAGTTGGATTGTTGCGTTTCCCATCCAGAGCTGTTGGCGATGGACATAAATGCAGCTCCGGTCCCGGTACCACTGTTGGAAAGAGGCGAGACGGGCTGGTCGCGAGGGGGGCCTGCACGTTGATACTGACTTGTGCGGCCTACCCTGGTGGACCAGGCAAGGAAGGTATGTGGTCTTGCTTTAATGACCAGCTCAAAGGACTTTGGGAGCGATTATGAAGGAGGATGGCTGGAGGGGGGAACTGGGGTGTTTTGTGGCTGCTGGGGAGAAGAGAGAGGAAGGAGTGTCTGAATGCTGAAAGGAGTCGCCTCTTTTTCTTTTCCCCTTCTTTCTTCTTCCCTAGGGCAGTGCAGGGGAACAGTAGATGGCGAGGAGAGCCTGCGCGTTAGTTTGGATTCGAGGAGCCTAGCCTTGCCAGTAGGCATGAAGGGGAGAATGGAAGGATGAATGAGCGCTGATACCTAAGCTGAAGGCTCTGGGATATGAGAGAGGAGGAGAACGACAAGGGACAGACTGCTGCAGGAAGCAGGGAGACTCAACAAAGACAAAGGCAGGGGAATGGAGATGGAAATCAGCATGTCGTGAGGGATGGGGAGAAAGGCTGGAACAAACGGATAAGATGCACTGTGTGACTATGGAACGTATGGAGCAGGAGACAGGTGGTTAGAAAAAGTACATAACCTGGGGAAGGTTGATCGAAAGATTTTTCTTCAGATCAAGCCCTTTAGCAAATCATAGAGGGGAGAACATACTACTTACAAGAATGCTGTATGTTTTGAAAAGGAGGGAAAAAACACACATTGTACATAGGTTGGGGGGCCGGGAGTTTAAATGTTTTGTTATATATGTTGTTCAAAAGTTATATGTTAAGTCCACAATAAGAGAGATAATATGTAGAGATATGCCTCACATAAAGAACATAAGAGGGGCGTCTAGGGCTATGAGGGATGCAGAGGTTTGTTTGATATTGAGATGGATCAAAAGGAGAGAGTGAAGGTAGCCTCCTGGAAAGTGCGAGGCGTCTCTTCCCCGATTAAACGCACTTCTATTATTACAGCCCTTAAGAGAGTAAGGGCTCAGGTGGCTTTACTTCAAGAGACGCATCTGACTTCCTCAGAACACCAGAAGCTGGTGAGGAACTGGTGGGAACTTGCTACGCCATCCTTTCTTTCTCACAAGAGGGAGTAGCAATACTGATACACAAGCACCTCCCTTTCAAGGTCTTAAGAGTGGTACAAGATAAAAAGGAGGGGAGATATGTGTTTGTGGAGGGAATGTTATATGGGACCCAGGTAACATTTGGAAGTGTATATGCCCCGGCAGTACTGGAACCAATGTTCTATAGAAATTTGCTAGAGTTGTTAACGAGGGAACAATTTCAGGGGCTGATTATGGGGGGTGATTTTAACTGCAAGCCGGACCCAATTATGGATCACTCGGAGGAGGGGCGGGGGAGCTGTATGAAACAGTGGAGAGAGGGCATGGTAGAACTAGATTTATTAGACGCGTGGAGGACAGCTAACCCGAACCTTAAGGAATTCACCTTTTTCTCCAATTCCCATAAAACGTGGTCGAGATTAGACCACATTTATATAGAAGGATGCTGGTACCACAAGATGGTAGATGTGGGGCATGAACCTATTCATGTCTCGGATCATGCCATGGTGACAATGACATTAGAAATGGAGGTTGGTAGGACGAGGCCTGCCTCATGGAGGTTCCCTTTATACCTGATGGGGAAGGAGGAGTTTCGGAATTTCTTGAAAGAACAAATAGAGAGATATGTGGCACTTAACAGAGACACGGCACCATCCAGACAGGTTTTTTGGGCTGCAGGGAAGGCCTATTTAAGAGGGGCTATTATAAGGTATGTGGCAGGATATAGGAAGGAGCAGACTAGGCGGTACGACGAACTTTTCCAACAGGTTAAGGAGCTGGAGCGCAGGGTAGTGGGGGGGGATGAAGGGAGCACCCAGATGCTGGCAACGGCGAGAGGGACACTTAACAGTATGCTGGCTGAGTAGGCAAGAAGCCAGACATGGTTTGTGAAGCAAAAGTTTTACGAGTGGGGTAATAAACCAGGACCCATGCTTGTTAATCTTATTACAGGCAGGAGGGGGGTGACAAGAATTCAGGAGATACGGGGGAAAGGAGGAATGCTGTTGAAGGAATCTCAGGCCATTAGGGAAAGGTTTAGGAAATTCTACCGGACCCTATATGAGAGTGAGTGTGAGGGCCAATTAGATAAAGTGAGAGCTTTTCTCGATGGGATTAAGCTCCAGAAAATTACTGAGAAGCAGAGGGAGGAATTGGATAAAGAAATTTCTAAGGAAGAGATTAGGAGAGCTATACAGGATATGAAGGTAGGTAAGGCGTCTGGACCGGACGGACTCCCAGCCGAGTTTTATAAGGCAATGGGGCAAAAGGTGGTGGATTTTCTCTGGGAGGTGTTCCGGGAACCAGGGGAAGGGAACCCGTTCCCTCCCACCATGAGGATGGCGATGATGTGTGTCATTCCAAAACATGGAAGGATCCACAGGATTGGCCGCATACCGCCTATATCCTTATTAAATGTGGATGCCAAGATCTATGCTAAGGTGCTAGCCGTCGCTTGGAAGGGTTGATGCCATGGATGGTGCATCCGGACCAGACGGGCTTTGTAAAGGGCATACACTCCTATCATAATGTGAGAAGGGTGCTTAATGTGGTGCATTTCTTCTCAGCGTCCAGGAGTGACAGCGGTTTTGGCACTGGACGCCGAGAAGGCTTTTGACCACATCGAATAGGGGTACCTCTTTGAGGTTCTGAGTAGGTTTGGCCTGGGTGAAAGGTTTGTAGACATGGTGAGGGCCTTGTACACCTCTCCGCAGGCGGCAGTGCTAATTAATGGAGTGCTGTCACAGTGTTTTAGTCTGTCTAGGGGAACGAGGCAGGGATGCCCGCTCTCCCCACTACTGTTCGACCGGGCAATTGAGCCTTTGGCCATAGCCATAAGGCAGAATACAAGTATTGAGGGAACAGTGGGGACAGGAGGACAACAGCATAAAGTGTCGTTATATGTGGATGACATGATATTATATCTGGGCAACCTAGAGAGATCTATTCCTCTACTGGTGGACATGATAGACAGATTTGCCCTCTTTTCAGGATACAAGGTAAACTTAGATAAATCAGAGGTAATGTATGTGGGAAAGGGGAAAATAAGAGGAAGCGAGGTCTGGGGCTTAAGGGAAGTCAGGTCATGTTTCAAATATCTGGCAGTAAATATTGGGAGGAATATCTCGGAATTATATATGGACTGAATCATAGGCCGATGGTAGATACCATGATAGCAGATATGAAAAGATGGAGAGCATTACCGATATCTTGGATTGGGTGTATGAACCTGTTGAAAATGAATGCTCTGCCAAGGATACTATACCTGCTGCAGATGCTTCCAATAGGTTTGACCAAGAAAGACAGTAAGAGGCTAGAGAGAGGCTTCTCTGATTTCTTGTGGCAGGGGAAAAGGGCTAGGATCAGTTTGGGCAGACTAAAACTAAACATAAAAGAGGGAGGGCTAAATTTCCCAGACATAAAAAATTACTATCTGGCCACACAGGTAAGAGTGGTTAAGGACTGGATGGCGAAACTGGAAGTAGCCAGCTGGATAGATTTAGAAGAAATAGAGGGTCAGGGCAGATTATCGGCATATTTAGCCAGGGGAGGGAAAAAAGCTTATATGGCTCAGAAGTGAACAAATCCGATGGTGGTCTTGACACTGGAAAGCTGGGAGCAGATTAAGAAGCTGGTAGGGAGCACAGAGGTGGAAACGATGCTTCTTCCACTAAATAGAAATCCTTTCTTTCGTCCTGGGTTGGAAGACCAAGGCTTCGAGGAGTGGAATAATAGGGGGATACATAGCGTAAGGGACCTCCTTAAAGGGTCAAACATAAGCTCTTTTCAGGAGCTAAAGGAGAGTAGAGGGATTCCCAATAACCATATGTTTAGGTTTTTCCAGGCCAGGGATTACTATAAGAAGCTGAGGAAGTATGGGCCCCAGCCACTTCCATTACAACAGATAGAGGCCTTGATTGGCAAAGCTAGAGAGGATCCTAAAGGGTTGATCGGGGATGTGGCCCGCATACTTCGGGATAGTCTGCGAGGGAAGGCAAGGAACACTAAAGAGCAGTGGGAGAAGGACTTAGGGATCTCAATTTCCGATTCCAACTGGGGAATCATGGTCAAGATGCATATGGGCCTTTTGATGTCAAACAAATATAAGGAATCGGCCTATAAGTTCATTCATAGTCTGTTCTACCCCGGTAGTAATGCATAAATATCAACCAGAGGTATCAGATATGTGCAATAGATGTGAAGAGCAGAGGGGCATGTATCTGCACTGTTTCTGGACTTGCCCTCGGCTGCAAATTTTTTGGAAAAAGGTGGTGCAGCATATGAAGGGGAATACGGGGGTGGATATCCCTCTTCATCCGATTGACCTTTTATTTGGCGTAGAAATGGGGGGGGGGAAGAATGGGCCCCAAATAAGAAATGGATCAGGATTGTGTTATCACAGGCTAGACAAGCTATTTTGAATACATGGGTGTCGGCAAAGGACCCTTCTATTGAACAATGGCATGCTATGACCATTGGCGCCCTGGCAATGGAGAAAAGGGCATGCCAAATTCAGGATAGGATAGAGTCCTTCATTTCTATGTGGAACCCCCTTCTGTCAGCATTAACCATGGAAGAAGTGGTGATTCTGCAGATGGGTGCCTGAGGAAGGGAAATGGGAGCAGAGGGACTTAACTCAAAATAAAGCAAGATGGAGAAAGGTGGCATAAATGAAATATAGAATGGAATCTTAATGTGACTACAGAAGTTGATTGAAAAATATGGGATGATTTGCAAGGAGTAAAGTATATGAAATATTGGTAGAATGTGGACAAATGTAAATAGTACAGTTATTCTTTTTTCTTTCCTTTTTGTTTCATTGGGTGATATAGTCTAAATGTATAATGTCTGCACGAGTTTTTCTTTTTTGTTTTTGTTACTATTTTGTCTTGTTTTTTTTGTTTTTTTTTCGGTAAATGTCATGTGTATAAATGTTTATGCATGTGTAAAATCCAATAAAAATGTTAAACAAAAAAAAAAAACTCCAACCATTGGTTCTTGTGGCCACCTTTTCCATTCTGATAATAATTTTAAATGCATCAGTGGGCCTTCTGTGCTCAGGAAACATTTCTGTATAATGAACTAAGACATGTCTCTTCTTTTCCTAGCATATATAAAGAATTACAGAAAAAATATAGAAATGAGTTAAATAAGATCAACATACCCTGAAACTAACCAGGAGTCTGACTATTTATATATATTACAAAATGAGAGAAAAAGCAACAGTATTACTCAGTTTCTCATGGCTAACGGTATTCAACAGTACTTTCCACCTCATCTCTTTCTGCATGAGAATCTGCAATCTGTTACTCTCTCTCTCACAAATGATGGCACTTGCTCTAATGTCATGAAGCATACAGACATTTGAAAGTACACACCCAAGGCTTTAGACATATTGCCATTAATTATAGCTCTGTCATTCTCCTGGATACACACCTTTTCCATTGTGTGCCCAACATAATACTTTCCACATCCACACCAATCAACATCCACAACAAAATGTGTTTTACGTGTAATAATTTGTCCATTATCTCTAGTACATCCTGTCTCCTGATGAATAACATTTTTCCTGGTACAGCATATCTGCAGACATTATACCAACAACACTTAAAACGTCACTGAATTTTAATGGGAGTCAATTAGCAACGGTATACTGGTAATTTCTTAAGTGACTATTGGTTAATGTGTTTCTAAGACTTTTACAAAATATAATCCCTGGTTTTTAAAGGGAGAGTCCCCTCAAATCTATGTTCTGTATAGCTATGTAGTTTGTAGGCATGAATGATGATTCCCTCTTTTGCATCCCCTTAATTTCATCATAATTTACAGTGGCGTGAAAAAGTATTTGCCCCCTTCCTGATTTTCTCTGTTATTGCATATTTGTCACACTGGATGTTTTCAGGTCTTTAGACAAAATATAATATTAGATAAAGGGAACCTGAGTGGACAAATAACACTTTTTTTTTTTTACTTATTTCATTTATTTAATGAAAAAAGTTAACCAACACCAACTGGCACTGTGTGAAAAAGTAATTGCCCCTAGTTAAATCAGCCCAATTAAAGGGATAATTAGAGTCAGCTGATTGAACACAGCCAGGCTTGATTACAGCCAGCCCTGCTCAATATAAACCTCACTTATTTTGGCCCTACCATCAGAGTCACATTGCCAGCACAAAGATTCAACAAGCACATTATGCCATGATCAAAGGAAGTTCCTGAAAAGATCAGAAAAACATTTTGTTGCCCTCATCAGTCTGGAAAGGGTTACAAAGCTATTTCTAAGGCTCTGGGACTCCATCGAACCACAGTGAGAGCCATAATCTCCAAATGGAGAACACTTGGAACAGTAGTGACCCTTCCCAGGAGGGCGGCCTGCCAAAATTACTCCAAGGAGTGTAAAATCATCCAAGAAGTCTCAAAGGATCCTAAAACAACATCCAAAGAACTGCAGGCTTTCTTGCCTCAGCTAAGGTCAGTGTTCATGACTCCACAATCAGAAAGAGACTGGGCAAAATGGGCTTCATGTGAGAGTAGCAGGCGGAAACCACTGCTAACCAAGAAGAACATAAATGCTCGTCTCTCATTTGCCAAGAAGCACCAGGATGATCCACAAGCCTTTTGGGAAATGTTCTATGGACAGATGAGTCCAAAGTGGAACTTTTGGACAACATGGATCCCATAATGTCTCGCTGAAGCAAACACAGCATTCCACAGTAAGAACACCATACCAACAGTCAAACATGGTGGTGGTAGTGATGGTGTGGACGCCTTGCCTAAGGACCTGGATGACTTGCCATAATTAAAGGAACCATGAATTCTGCTCTGTACCAGAAAATTTTAAGGAGAATGTCCAGTCATCCTTCCGCAGCTGAAGCTGAAGCGAGTTGGTCATGCAGCAAGACAATGATCCAAAACACAAAAGCAAGTCCACATCAGAATGGCTAAAAAGAAGTAAAATTAAAGTTTTTAGTGGCCTAGTCAAAGTCCAGACTTAAACCCAATAGAGATGCTGTGAGGACCTCAAACGAGCAGTTCATGCTCGAAACCTACAAATGTTACTGAATTAAAGCAGTTCTACGAGGAAGAGTGGTTAAAATTCCTCCACAGTGATGTGAAAGACTGATATTGAATTATAGGAAGTGTTTGGTTGCAGTCATTGCAGCTAAATGTATGAACCAGTTAAGTGTAAGGGGGCAATTACTTTTTCACACAGTGCCAATTGGTGTTGGTTAACTTTTTTTCATTAAATAAGTGAAATAAAAAAAAAAAACAAGTGTTATTTGTTCACTCAGGTTCCCTTTATCTAATATTACATACTGTCTAAAGACCTGAAAACATCCAGTGTGACAAATATGCAATAATAGAGAAAATCATGAAGGGGGCAAATACTTTTTCACGCCACTGTAAGTATGAATGAGGTTGCTTCACTCTGTTTTGGACTGGTGTGAAAACCTGTTTGGCTTCATTGCAAAGCTACTGACCCCACTCATGCAAGGCACTGTGGGAGTTGACAGTGGTGACTCTACACCAGGGCTCACCGTGGCACGTGCCCTGGTAAAAACATGCTGTGACCCAGTTGGTGCCCCATATGGTGCAGAGCTTCCCCCATAGTAACAATATATCCGTGCCCTGGCTGCCATCTGTTCTGCCCCAGCTGTGCCCTGATAACCATTTGTGGCTAGAGCTGTTACTGGGAGTTGAGGATGCATACTGTACCTGCACAAGCCAGCAAAAGTTAAACTCTCGATCAGTTCTGTTATGTCTTGTGCAGTCCCTGTATTCTCTAAAAGCATTTTTTTCTGACTCAGAAAAACTTTAAACTACAGAAAACAGCAGGGCACTTACTATGCCTTAAAAAGTTTCATGGCCAGCATAAGCAAGAACAAAGGGACTGCAGAGGACAGCAACAACAACACTAATACAGTACAACTACTGCAGGCTTCAGCACTAAAACATCATAAAATTACAAGATGCCTTACATGACTCAGACCATGACCTTTGCAACGGAGTCTAGCAGGTTTTCACATCGGACTTAAGTACCTTCATTTACATTTAAATTGTGATGAAATTAAGAGGGTACAATAAAGGCAATCACTGTTCATGCCTATAAACTGCATAGGTAAACAGAATAAAAAGCAAAGGGAACTTTCTCTTTAAATCTACAGTTTGTTTCAATGTGGGGGTCACTTCAAAGAATAGGCCGTTGCTTTGCAGTGGCATTACACCCTGTGCCATAAGTGAGTTTAGCATCTTCTGTACTGAGTCTTTTCTTTAGAGTTAGCAGGTTTTGTCTCTCAGCATTCTTCTCTTGAATGGAAGCATTCTGTAATGTTTCTTTCTTTATTTTTTTTTTTAACCTTTGTTTTACCATGAGAGACACACTAAGCTGAAAGCTTGTTTACAGGTGCAACCTGGGAGCACAATGAAGTTAAGTGACTTGCTCAGAGTCACACAGTATGCAAGTGGGGGCTGTGGGATTCAAACCCAGGTCTCCAGGTTTGCAGCTCAGAGCCTTAAACCACTGCGCTGTACTGCCTCCTTTATCATATTACCTTGGTCTGCAGTATATTTTAGTAACAGTTTTTCTGCCTGTTTCTCAAACTCAGATAAATGTGAAGGCAAGGCAAAGTTTATTTATATGGCTTCCTGTGTGTCAGGTGAAGTCCGGATGAAAAGTGTGTGCAAATGCCCTGGCTGTTTGCAAAACCAGCAATCATCATTTCTTTTATCTGATAAATTATTTTTTTGTAACCTGGGGCTTCCCCCTTTCTGTGGAGGCAGTGAGGGTTTCAGATGCCCTGAAGGTGCGCTTTTCCCCTTCTGCACTGCCACACCCACCCTACTCCCTTTCAGAGCAGGCCTGCTCCTGGCATAATGGTCCAAGAGTTCTGCAGCCTGCTGCGCTGTTTTAGGGTCTCGGTCCTCTAACCTGGTTTTTAGCTCTGCTGAGCAAGCCCAAAAGAATTGCTCCAAAAGTACAACCTCCTAAATTTTCTCTACAGAGTTCGCTTCCACTCCCTCCCACTGTTTCAAAAACTGACGTTGCTTTGTGGCGAGTTCCTCATAGCTCATGTCAGGGATTCTCTGGAGCTTACAGAACTTAACACTGTATGCTTCAGGCATTAATTCATAATTTTTAAGCAATGCAGCTTTAAGTTTCTCATAATTACCACTGTCTTAGTTGTCCATTTGGCCTAGTGCCTCATGCCCTTAACTAGTAAGTAGCGGGGATAGCAGAGAGCTCCAGGACTCCCTGGGAATTTTAGCCTGGATGCAGACTTTTTCAAATGAATTCAAAAATGCATCCATATCCTCCCCCTCTTTAAATTCAGCTCTTAATTTAGAATTTAATTTATACTCCAGCCCTGGAGATTCAGGTTCACCCTTGCCAGTTATCTCCTCTGGCGCTGGTCGTTGGAGTTTTAGCTTCTTCAAACTCCCTCTGACGCTGTTTTTCCTTGGCCTCTCTCTGGCGCTGTTTTTCTTCGACCTCTCTCTGCTGCTGTCTTTCTTGTAACTCCATCTGGAACTTCCTCTTCTTGAATTCCAGCTCCAGTTTCCTCAACTCTGGCTGCAGCCTGATCCCTTCAGGCTCCAGCTTTGTGGTGACTCTCCCCTGGTGCTGTGGCTCTGGGTTCCCTCTGATCTCGCTGTCCTCCTCCCTGGGACTGGACTCTGTGATGTCCCTTGGCATCCCACACCCAAGGTCTGGTCTCTTTCAGTCACCAACTGTGACTCGAGGTCCTAGCAGTTGCTTGCTCATCGGCTGCCACAAGAGACTCCATGGGGCGCTTTTGGTTCGCCCCTCACACTGGACCCCTCTTTCCTGACACAACTGCTTTAGAAAGTCTGCAGTGTATTCACTGTAGATGGAAACCATCTTCTTCTCTAACTACTACTACACTAGCTTACACCCGAGAAAAAAACAAAACAGGTAGCGTACTTTATACTGTAACCAAATTATATACATTTTTTAAATATCTGCCTTGACTGTGTGTGGATTGTTTTCAGTTTATCAAGCTGATACACTGGGCTCAAATCCAGCTGTTATGCCTGTGGCACCAATATCTCTCAAATCACAACACTATACAACCAAATCTCTCAGATCCCACCCTGCCACCAGATCTGTCACAAACCCACTCCTGGGGGTCAGGCCCACTGAGCTCACACTGCCTACCCTTATGTGCAATCCATGACGGGGGACACAGGGATACCCTCCTGATGCTTTTAGAATGCTTGCTGAGGTCACAACTGCACCTCTGCCATGAGGACCCAGGGCATCCCTCTAACTCTGGGTAACAGCACAATACCAGTTTCAAGTCGTGAGGCCAAATATGAATCCTTCCTTGGCTATTACACAAAGAAGGAAGGCCAGGTGCACACTCTCTTTAGGAGTACCAGTGTAAAATCTGATTTGGCCTTCTCCCTACAGGACATGCAACAGCCTGGTTCAAAATCCCTACAGGCTCATCCTTGAGACTTTGGTATTCTCCCTATCCTTCCAGATCCCTTACAGATCCTTTTACTCAATTTGGTTGCTATTAGTGAGACCCCTTTTGGCAATAACAGTTTTCACAGATTATTAATATAATTTCTACAGTCACACACAAATGTAGAAATCTCACACAGGCAGAATTTTTTAGGAAAACAAATGTTTTACTAAAATACTTAAATAAATGTAGCTACAACTAAAAGAGACTGCACTAATTTGAGTTACAGTATGCAGAAACAAAATGGGAAAAATACACATGTAAATGCACTAAAACTGTTAACCAAGTCTACTTTATGATTGCTGTGAATAGAAATCCCAATAAGTAGATGAAAGTTTTCAGTTCCTTTAGTCCTTGTAGCCCCACTGGGTTTCAGCAGTTGGGCTTCTTGTGTGTGTGTCAGGTGGAGTCCAGATGAGAAAGTGTGCAAATGCCCTGAGCTGGGGCTTTTTATAGGGATGGCTGTCCCAGTATGTAATCTGCAGTGTCATCAATTTTCCCCAGTCCAGAACAACTACTCTATTTGGCCAAGAGATATCACTGTTCTGCTGTTTCCAAAAAATCAAGTCCTGACTCATAATATGACAGTTAGAGTTTGAAGCCTTTTGAAGTCAGCGTATCCCTAGTTAACATAGTTTTACAATTAACACACTGGAAGGGAATTTCACACAGTTCTGCTAGAACGGTCATCTGCTGTTCAATTCCTGGCTAAAACATCCTTGGCTTTTGAACTGGCTTAATTTAATTAGTTACAAGGAAGATCCTGTAAGGTTTATGATTATACACGTTGATTTTATTGCTTCTGTTTCCCTTGGGTAGTTAACTTAGAGGAATACTCTTTGGTCAGCTATCCACAAGCTTTTTGAGAATAACTTGTCAGTTTTCTGGCAAGCAAGTTGGCTTTCAGGTCAAAAGTAGGTCAAACCCTCCTTTTAGAAATCCAGTCTATGTCCCCTTGAATTAACACTGGTATTTTCTTGTGGCATGCACATATACACATAAATACATTAAAAAAACATATATACAACAGAATTATATCTACAAATAAGGACTAACAGTGGGGTAGCTCACCATACCCCTCCCTCCTAGACTGGATTTGTGGGAATCCATCCCTATGCATGGTATGATTTTCAGAAATTCTGTTCACTGCTCTAACTGGCATGAATGCCCATTTGTGTTGCCATTGGCTGATCCAGCCCTGTGAGTAATGGTCATATCACAGCCCTGTAAGGCAATACTCCACCTTAACAGACAACCATTTGTTTTCTCCATCTGTGTTAGCCACACCAGTAGGTTATGACTGGTCTGTACTTCGAAGTCCATCCCATAGAGGTATAGCTCTAATTTCTTCAGGGCCCATACCAGCACACAGCATTCCATTTCAACTGTGGAATATCCCTGCTCTTGGGGATGCAACCTTTTGCTAAGGTACACTATTGGGTGATCTTTCCCTTGGTTAGAGGTCTGACTGAGGACTGCCCCAATCCTCACATCTGAAGCATCTGTCTGGACTACAAATGGTTTACTGTAATCTGGACTGGCTAACACTGGGGCACTGCACAGTGCCTCCTTTAGCTGGGTGAAGGCTCGTTCACAGGCTAGCTCCCATTTTACCTTTTTGAGCATTCTTTTCTTTAGCAGATAAATCTGAACGACTCATTATACTTAATTCTTTTTATTCTCAATAGCTGTCCATCGGGGTTTTCTCAGAGGTGCATTACTTACATGTGGCCCATTGTTAGCTGCATTATCTTTGCTATATGCAGCTGTTTTGGCAACATACCCAACTACACTAACCAAAGACAAAAAAATAGATTTTTTGATCATCACAAGAACATGAGTTCAGATTTCTGTCATTTGTATTCAGCATGTCAACAAATTCAATTAGCTCTTCCACAGTACCATACCAGATGCACAGAATATTGGACCCCATTTTTAAAAGGTTAGTGCAGCACAAAGCAGGTTTGCATTGTGCTAACCCAGAATAGCACTGGCCATTGGGGGTGTGATCATATTCAAAAGCCACCTATGCATGGTGCACCCTCAACTGTGCCATCATGCACAATATTGTGCTGCACCTATGCAAATGAGGGATCCCTCATGCATATGTGGCACAGCATGATATTGACAGTTTTCAGAAGTGCTAAATGGTTGCCAGTGCAGTGCAGTTTGACATTTTTGAAACCCAGCCCTTAACAGTGCACAGAGGGGGTGGGTGCCCCACACACCATCCATGCACAATCAAAGGCTGGGTACCCTGGTGGTCCAGCGGTCCCTCCCTAGCCCTGATCCCCTGTTATAGTAAAAGTCATTTAATTCCTGGTGGTCTAGTGCTCCCTCCCCAGCTCTGATCCCTGTTATGATAAAAACATTTCTATCCCTGTTGTCTAGTCAACCCCCCATCCCAGGAGGCACCACCCTGTTCCCCCCTGTTCCAAGCCCAACAGTCAGTGACTGGCACAGCTCTCTGCTCACCGACATGGCTGGCCACTGACTGAGCTGTCACCGAGCATGTACTGTATACAGTACCACCCATTGGTTGACTGCCACTGTCAATCAATGGGCAGTACTGTATACAGTACAAGCTTGGTGACAGCTCAGTCGGTGGCCGGTCATGGTGGTGAGCAAAGGACTGTGCCAATCGATGGCTCTCGGGCTTGGAATGCGGGGAGTGGGGTGGTGGGATAGTACCTGCTGGGGTGGGTGGGGGATCTAATAGACCAGCAGGGATGAAAGTGCTTTTATCATAACAGGGATCAGGGCTGGGGTGGGACCACTAGACCACTAGGAATGCATTTATGTTTACTATAACAGGGATCAGAGTGGGAAAGGGACTACTAGCCCATCAGGAATTAAATGATTTTTACTATAATAGGGGATTGGGGTTGAGGAGGGACCAATAGACCACCAGGAATGCATTTACTTTTACTATAACAGGGATTAGGGATGGGGAGGGACCATTACACCACCAGGCATGCATTTATTTTTTACTATAACAAGGGATCAGGGATGGGGAAGTACCGCTAGACCATCAGGGGTGCTTTTTTTGTCATACATGAGGGGATCGTGGCTATGGAGTGACCACTGGACCACCAGGGCTGCCTTTTTTTAACTATGTAAGGATACTGGGGCTGGGAATGGGGACCTGTCCCAGCTCATTTAGCTGATGTGCTAGCAAGTGGATGGGCCCATTATGGGCATGCAGATGGCCTCTTAGCACTGTGCATGCCCAATGGGCTCATCTGCATGTTTGGGTTGAATATTACCCATGGGGGCAGCGGTGATACCCAGTGTGTGCTCCACTGTACCCCATTAGGAGATCTTTGGCCTAGTGCCCTGGTAGCACAGCACAAAGCATGGTGATCATTGGCTGTGCACCATGTTTCCATGGCCAATATTCAAATGGATAGTGCAGTCAGTTCAGATTGCACTATCCATTTGAATAGGGCACCAGAGCCGGACAGCCCTATTTTTCTGTGTGGTGCCCCCGTGTGTGCATGCTGGCTGGCTCTGCATAAGGTGCCCATCATCTTTAAATTGGTTCTATTTTATTACCCTGTTCAGAAACATGTTCTGTATTATAGGGGTGCAGTAGAGCCCCTATAGTTAGGTTTGAGTAGGGTATTCCATGTTAAACCCCTAACTTTGCACCTTAATAGCTTTGGTAGCATTTGACAAAACCAGCTGAAATTGTGCATGTGTTATCTAGGAGGCAAGATCTAAATCTGTGGAAAGTTTTGTGAGGGCAGCTTATGCAATTTCTGAGATCCACATATGTAGTTTTTCTGTAGATGTCTAATTTTTTTCCTATACTTGAAATGTATTTTTTTTTTTTTTGCTCTCATCCACAGCCTACACGCAATGGAATTTTTCCCCCAAAACTTTCAGGGTATAGGTAATGTCCTAAGGTAGTGCCTATGAAGGGGTTGGTGTAAAAATATTAAATGGTTCCAGAGTTATAAGGCTTTAAGGTTTTGTGTTTTTCTGTTCTGATCATGCTCAGTAGGGTTCCTAGGATAAAATGCTGATAGAATGCCAAAAATTCAGCGTTGCAGGACCGTTGTTCATTTGTCACCACTTGCTTCTCACAGAACAAAACATTTTTTTGTGCCCTGAGAGCCACCATCTTGTTTCTTTACCCTCCAAATAAAGAACATGGACAATACGTAAAATAGAGTAATTAAAAAAAAAACCTCCTGAACCTAGCTAAGCAGGACTTGTTTAGCTAAGTCCTGGTTTGTGTTTTTTTTTTTTAAATTGACAGAAATACCTTTACTGGGCACTCCAAAATCCAGGGTCCTCAGCTTAGCAAGAGGAGCTACTTGCCTGCATTCTTTGTATGAGAACAGCAGGACTTTGTTGAATTCTGCTGCTGGAATCCTGCTGCGGTCTACAGTGAGAAGAGACGCTGATCCCCCTATCTGTCTGTCTCTGTCTCTCAGTCTCTCTCTCTCTCTCTTTACCTACCTATTTCTTTGTTTTATTAAGTGGACTAGGATGCCCACCCCGGGTACCAATTCTTGCTCCCCCTCCTCTCTAGGTGTCCCAGGAGCCCTTCCCAATCTTTATCTATAAATTTTTTTTAATTAATACATTTAAGTGGAGCAGGGTGTTCCCCCCCCAGTACCACTTCTGTGGACCCTGCTCTCCTCTAGGTCACCCAACCCCATTTTTGTACAGTGATTCAACACTGGGGTGCCCAATCCCAGTGTTGTACTTAAATTAACTTGAAATAAAGAAAACTGTCCCTTGGCAATTTTTTTAAGCTGCAGAAAAGAATACGGTCCATCACTGATCTGACCAGATACCCTGACCTCCCATTCAGCACTCACCACCCCACATTCTCACTCACCTGAACATGTCCCATGGTGAAGATTCACTCTCTGATTGAAGACCATTCTTGCTGCTGGAACCAGTGACTGCAAAATGAGAGTGAGGTAAGTGTGGTTCAATGTATTTCAATGGGTTTTCAACTTTCATGCATGACTTTGCCATTTTTGCATATTATAAGCCCAAATATTCAATATGGCCTTTTTGGGACCCCACTTCATGACCAATGGTGGTGGAATATGCAAGTCAGGCCTGAAAGACATTTTTGCAGTTGCTTGGCAAAAATCACCTTTTAGGCAGGATTTGAACATTTTCAACACCCGTGTTTATGAAATGGGGTTATAAGAAGGCTATGTTGAAAATTTGGGGTCAAAATATTTAAAAATGGCAAAGTTATGAGTGTGTGTTGAAATTCTGCAATACACGCTTATAATTTTGGTAATTTTAAATATTTTGACCCCACATTTTCAACATACAGTAGCCATTTTTTCACATCACCTCAAGAACGTGACAACTGTCATTTTTCAAATCCTGGCCAAAATGTGTTTCTACATCTGTGGCATGGAATGTTGTCACTGTGTGAAATCACCTTTCAGGCAGGTTTTAAAAATTTTCTCCACCCCTATTTGTGAGGTGGGGTCATAAGAAGCTATGTTGAAAAGTTGGGGTAAAAATATTACAAAACAAATTTATGAGTGTACGTTGAAATTTTGCAACACACACTCTCATAACTTTGGTAATTTTAAATATTCTGATCCTGAATTTTCAGTATAGCAATGTTTTCACATCACTTCATAAACACAACCGTCATTTTTCACATATACTATTGCTAAGGCACTGTGTTTAGGGCACTGTGTCGAGACAGAGCCAGATTTCAGGGACTGTCATTTAGAGTGACCTCTCTGTGTCCCCCTCCCCGAGGTCTGCCCCCCCCGGAGTTGGTATTTTTAGTAAGGGTGGTTTGGGGGGAACAGCCCCCCACAAGGGGGGGTGCAAAGAGGTTGCTCTAAATAACAGTTACCAAAATCTGGCACTGTCTGGACATGGCACCTTAAATGCAGCACCAAGATGTGGTAGATCCCATGTTTCAAAACCTGACTGAAATGTTCTTTTCACGTCCGTGACACAGAATGACAATTTGGCCAAGATAGATTTGAACATTTTCATCTACCGGGTCCTTGAGGTGGATTCTGTTGAAAATTTGGTGTCAAAATATTAAAAAACAACACAGTTTCATCTAAATGACCTTTTTGATATTACTAAGATCCTCTTTTCTTCAGACGACAGGTAGGTTCCTCCCTCTGAGTTAACCAATATAACATCCCAACCCTATAAATTATGGAGAAAACTGAGAAAAAAAGGCCTTATTTTAATGATCTATGAATATTGTAAACTTATATCTCAAGATGCAACATTTGTTCCTAATTTTATGGATCAAGCTCTCGCCTCATGGAGAGGTCTTGGTCCCTCACATGTTTTTCAGTTCCTTTCCCCTCAGGGCATCATTCCTTTTGATAAGTTACAGTCCCAATTTTCACTTCATACATCTGATCTATTTCGATATTTTCAAATCTGTAACCATATTCTTCGTAATATAACAATCTCCCCTGTAATTCCTCTCCCCACCCCTAACCTATTAAAGTTATTTATTGAATCAATCAAAGGTAATTTGGGGTCACATATTACTGGTATTATATATAAACAGCTGAGAAATGGCAGGTTAGAATCAACTGGATCCATTCTCCATGAATGGAACAAAGACCTTGAACTAGAGATTCCTATGGAGTCATGGATGGGCTCGACTTTGTCGGAGGTTAAATCAACCCTGTCTCTCCATTGGAAGGAGTTCGCATGGAGATGCCGATCCTGATTTTTTAGGGCTCCAGCGGTTCTTGCCAAATTCCTTCCCCAACAATATGGATATTTTTGGAGACAATGTGGTTGCAGGGTTGCCACACCGGATCATGTTTTTTGGTCATGCCCTCATCTCATGCCATATTTGATCTTGCTTCAAAATGACTGTCAACCTTGTTCAATGAACCTATTGAACTCACAGCAGAACAATTTCTGCTGGGGCTGTTTCTGGACCATGCTCCTCCTTGGGGGGATTCCATAATACCAGTTTGCATCCTTGCAGCCAAAAAGGCAATTACTCGGCGTTGGATGTCTGCACAGATTCCAACAATACAAGAATGGAAAAAAATAATGTCAGAGATTTATACTTCAGAGCATTTTAACATGGAGATGTTGGGTAGAGGTTCATCTCCTATGCAGAAATGGCAGAGCTGGGTCAACTATTGTGCTTTGACTGATCCTACCTTCTGTCCTTGAGCTTGACATGGGGTGAGGAGGCATTGTGGTTACCTTTGATGCCTTTGAAGTATTGAAGGTATAAATCGGGCAGCATAGATTGTAGAGTGGAGGGCTTAATTTTTATTCTGTAAACAATAATAAGACTAGGGGTTCAATGGAGATGGACCTTTACCGGTGACTTTAAATTAACTGCTGACAATCAGAAATCTATGTAAAGATATTCTACCATCATTTACCTTAAGCCTATAGAGACTGACCACTACTGAATGTTGATAATTGCTTCTTTGAAAGATTATATGTATTATTTGTATGTAACTGTGTGGTGTAAAACTTATAGTAAAAAGTTATTTAAAAAAAACAACAACACAATTATGAATGTACATTGACATTTTCCTATGCACATTCATAACTTTAGTATTTTTTGACATCCGAAGCTGCACAGGCCAGAGTCAGAAGGGCCCTGCACTTCAGTAGGCAGATGGAGTCTTCCCTGGCTCATGGCCCAAATGGCCATGTGTGTCTGCATCTGTTCATTCAAATCCCTTTGGAATCTGCATGAATGAGAATACTGTTCCACTGTCCCAAAAATAAAATGCAATTCTTTGCAAAAAAGTTGTTAATGCACCAGTTAGGGTAACTTAATGTCACAAAAGTAGGGAAATGTGGCGTTAGGGTTTCTAGCCCTAACTCCCCACCCCACCCACTCAAGCAGCAAAATGAAAAAGCATTCGAGTTTTGGGTCTACTGAATCTTGGTGAATCAATGACGGTGTCTTCCTTGGGGTTGTCAACCATAACGCTCACCCTCTTCCTCAGCCTCTAGCCTCCAATCTGAAGCACAAGGTGCAGCTCCAAGCCACTGCCTCATAGTGATATACACTTCAAAGGTAGAGAGCTATGTCTTGCCACATGTAGTCAACACAATTTGTTGTAGCTTTCTCTTCACAAAGGGCCCGCAGGAGATTATGTGTGACATTGTTTGCTCATGGAATGGAGTGAGCATGGTTCCATGTCATAATAATGATTGCAAAATAGTGATCGCTATTATGGCAAGTGTATATCAACGAAAATCAAATCGGTAATATACACTCCCAGGTGAACTGACATCCGGAAAATGAAAAAGTGTTTTTGCGGGGTGGGGACTGTGCCCCCAGTGCCCCCCTCATGAGAGGCTTTGCCCCCCCCCAGCACCCCTCTGAATATGGATTCTCAATTCCAGGGGAGGGTGCATGTCGGGGAGGGGGCAAAATTCCTACATCGGGAAAAAATTAAGTGCTGCAGCCACAGGCGGCGGCAAAATTTCCATGCACCCGGTTTCGAACTCTGTACCTGCTGCACCTGAGCTAGCCACCCACACTACCACACCACACAGCTAGTTCAGCTGCAGCAGGCACACCAGTCCCCCAAAAGTCCTTCCCTGTCCCTCTCCTTCCCGTTGCTACCCCCCTTCCTGCCACCCTTTACTACCCTCGCATTCATGTAGGTTCACTACCCCTTGCAGGGCAGCCCAGGAGGAAAGCATTGAATATGAGTCACCATTTTGAAGGCTGCTCATATTCAGTCACCATCCTCACTGGATACTGGTGAGCATAAGGGTTGACAACCCCAAGGAAAACCCATCCACTGATTCGCCAAGACTCTGGAGACTCAAAACCCTAATGTTTTTTTTTCTTTTGCTGCTTGGTGGGTAGGGGAGTCAGGGCTGGAAACTATATTGCCACAGTTCCCTATTTTTGTGGCATTAAGTTACCCTACATGGTGCATTAACTAAGTTTTTTTTTTTGCAAAGAATAGGATTATAGACCACCAAATCCTCCCACAGGCCCATGAATAAATTGTAGATACCAGGGCCACACTTGCCCTGTAACTGTACCACTTTTTTGTAAATAATTTCTATTGAATATAAAGTAATTCTGTATTAGTACAAATTCAGGGTCATTTAAGAGGAATGGTAGAAGGTCACCATCAACATCTATGTAGCTGGTGAAGTAGTGTGCAGCTCCCTCTATGCCCTTCATGCCATCACTGGCTTAATAGAGTTATAAGGTGAGATCACATCAGTCGTGACCCACATGTATCCTGGTTACCAAACAAAATCATGAAATTTATTAAGAGCCTCCATAGTGCCTTGGAGGTGGGGTCTCAAACCACAGTAGGTTGCAAATAAAAATTAAAAAATTGTGCTAAATTTGGGGTAAGAGATCCCACACCCAAGACAATAGGAAACTGGTGGATTGTACCTATCTGCGTGTATTCTTGACAGAATATACATTGTGGGCACAACTGAATTCACCACTTTAAGAAACTTAACTTCATCTACAGTAATTATACCGTAACACACTGCCAAATCAACAAAGTTAAATAGCTGAATTTGAAACCTTGCAGCTGTTTTCCGCTACAACTCAGAATAACTTGTCACATCTTTCAAAATTAACAACACTTTTTGTTTATAAATCCTCTGTATTCATGAGAACAATATTTCCCCTTCGTCTGAAGGTTTAATAGCTATCTGTACTCTGTATGTTAATTCTTCCTGTGCATGTCTTTCAGACACAAAGATGGTCAAACCAATATATTTCTTCAGATTAGAAATGAATGTATTTCCTGATTAAGCATATTTTAAAATGTTATTAAAGCTGGATTAGTAACTGTAGGCCTAAACAGTGATTTGAGTTTAAATTTCATCTCTAGTTGCTAATAAAATGTCCTTTTGTCTCTAATTATCTGGATGCCTAAATATTAGCCTTATCAGATCAATAGAGTTGGGTGGGACAGACATATGGTGAGTGGGATATATATATAGGGCTTTTAAAGATTGTTGCGAAAGGGCAGGTGGTAAGGAGAAGCAAAGGGCCACCCAGGATCTCACAATCAGCATTAGACAGGGAAGGCTGGGCAGACGTGATGGGCTGTAGGGTCTTTTTCTGCTGACAATTTCTGTTTCTTTGAGCCAGTAAGATTGCTGCTTACATTATCATTACCTACACAGACAAAAAATGACAGGAGGAAAACACATCTCGGATAAAACTAGACCTACACGCAGTTATGGCAGGCAAAAAAACAAAAGTGGTTATAGTAGGTGAAGATGCTTGTGGAAAGGCCTGTCTTCCGACTGTGTTCAGTAAAGACCTGTTTCCTGATGTTTATGTTCCTACAGTCTTTGAAAACTATGTAACAGATATTAAAGTCAATGGAAAAAGGTGACATTGGCTTTGTGAATCAGAGCAGAACAAAAAAATTAAAATCGACTTAGGCCTCATTTTTACCCTGAAGCAGATGTTATACTGATAAAATTAACTGAAAAATGGACCCCAAAAGTTAAGCATTTCAGCCCCAATGTATCTATAATTCCCACTGACACAGGAAGGACCTGAGAAATGAAGAGCATACATGTGACAGGAGCTGGCAAACATGAACCAGGAACCTGTAAAAGCTGAAGATGGAAGGGATATGGCTAACAGGATTGGTGTATTTGACTACATGGTGTGCTCAGCAAAGACTAAAGACAGTGTGAGAGAAGTTTTTAAAATGGCCACACTAGCACCCTTGCAAGCCAGATGGGGCAAGAAAAATATATATATTTACAGTGTATGGTAGAACGTTATTCTAGGCAGAAATCCATGCCTAAAATAATACTGTTGTGCTGCGCTAGCTATGTCATTTTGTTGTGCTGCTCTAGATACGTAGCTACTACAGCACAACATCATGGATCGCATTCTCACGCCATACCGATTGTCATCACAGCGTGGTTACTACAGTGACACCAGCACCGGAAGGACTTCAGGAGCCATTACAAGGGAACAAAAATAATTTTTTTCGAAACAAACTGATAATGTTTCAAAAAAAAAAGATGGGTCATGAAGGATGTTACAACTTCAAAGTGTAGGACACTTTTCAATGTTTCCCTCTCTCAGTGTTGTGCAATGTACTTTTCAAAGCACCACGTGTTAGCAGCTCTGACAGTTTCAAATGTTGCAATATCAGTTCAATGTATTTTACATAAAATTGAATATTTTTAAGTTACTTAGACCCAGGTCAGCCCGCCAGTGCAGTGGTTGGATTTCCGCTTGTGACGCCAATGACCCAAGTTTGGATGCAAGCTCGGGGAGTCATAGGGCTGTCTTGGGGGGATTGAGCATTTGATGGACTGTTCTCCTCTGAGGGGTGGATGGGGAAACACTTGTGCTGCGACCAACTCCTAGCGGAGGCTGGGGGCCAGCGCAGGTGAGGCTTGGTAGTTCTGGAAGGTGTGCCAGACATAGTATCATTGCACACTACACCTCCTACCACAGAGGAACAAAAATGGACACTGTAGCCAGTCACTGAAACCTATACAAAGCCTAGCCCGAGGAGTCCCACAGCCTCCATACTACACAACATGGTACTGCTCAGAGGGGTATGGCGGGCCCCCCCTCCAGTGGGCCCGATCCGGGAGCAATCTGGGGTGAACACAGGGAGGTGGAAGTGCCACAGTCCTGGGGGATGGGGGCAAGGTGACAGGTCCGAGGAGTGTCCAAAACAAAAGTTACTTAGACTCAGGTTTGTTGTGTGGTGACCCATACACTATAAAACACAATGTTTGGGCTACTATACACAACAAGCCTGAGTAGCCATCTTGAGGTTGCCATGGCAACCTCTCAATGGCTACACAGGTTTGTTGTATATAGTAGCTGATACATTATTCTCAATGTCTTCTTTGGTAAGAAAGTGCAAGACAGCAAGCCAAGTGCAGCCCTTGACAGCTTTCCTCTTCAGCAGTTACTTATTTAAAAAAAACAAAAAAAAAACTTCCTGAATTCATGATTATAATCTTAAAATGATGGTGCATTGATTACTGGCCTTTTTCATGCATCTGTAAATAATTTCTTACAGATAAATGAAAAAAGAACATGAGAGTGTGTCAATTTGCTACCCATATTTAAAAGTCAGCCATGGTTTTTCTTGTTGCTTGTACTTGCACAAGAAAGGTTTTGCTACAGAGGTGTGCCACTGACTAGCCCAATGCAGGTCAAGCTGTGTTGGGCCTGTCCTTGACAGACCAATGATCATGCGAGCTAAGTATGACAGTGGGCAGAAACTTTGTGTAGTTGAAATGAATGAAGGGCTCCAATGAGAGAGCACTTTGTCCATTTCACTTGCATAACACCGGTCAGCAAACAGCTGATTGGCTTTATGACATTCCCCCTCTCTCTGTCCTCCCCGCTCCTTCTGGCTGAAATATCAGAAAGATTTACCTGAAAGAAAAAAGAGGAAAGGAAGCCAACACTGGACACAGAGAATATGGCTGTGTGCACTGGTGCAGCCCACACATCCTGCTAAATGTTTAAAACCTAACCCGCCTGGCTGTAAGGCTCCTCCTTGTCTCACTGATAAATATTTGCCCCATGACCATGAGCTGCAGTAAAACTATTCATAAAGTGGCAACTAGTACTTCTCTTGCCTGCACTGATTAGCTTTGAGTTTGACTCGCATGCCTAGATGCAGGATTTTCCCGATGCACTGTAAGAAGACACTGATGTTTCCACTTCTGTTTTTTCCCATATTCAGATCTCCGTCTGATGTATTATTGCATATTTTTAAAGACTTTGACTTCCCAGTCACCTGAAGATTTTCTGGAACACTGTTAACAGTTATTTTTGAGTAATCTGCCATTTGGAAGTGTATCATCTTTTAACAACTCAGTACTTCATTCGCTGTTTTCATGATGCATCTGAACATACAGTCAGTTGTAGGATAACAAACTACTTTTGTGCCTTTTTTCCCCTAACTTTTTTGCAACTGCACACAGCAGTATGATACTGTGGATGGACACTATGCAATGTTTACATGTCACATGTCACCGTATTCTCTTCAGCTTCATTTATTTGTTACAGTTTCTGTTTCCCCACAGGATTCTGTAAATCAATGTCCCAAATCCCAAATCCCAAATCCCAATCAACTTTCAAAGACACAGAAGCACTAAAACAACTTAATGACTAGTGGGCTCTCTGCTGTCATATATAGATTTAACACCACTGCTCTGCTAAACTTAAAGAAAAAAAATGTAACAGCTTTACAATGCTGCCATGTCAGACCATCATTCTTGGTCTCCACTTCTTGCTTTTATGTTGCAGGGTCGCGTGCATACCAACCTCAGTGTAGAACAAGAAACCGAATCCCACCAAGAATAACTTCATTATTATAGACAAAACCCAAAAGTCAATGTCTTGGAGTAAAGAGAACAATGAATCCTAATGCTTGAAACTTCCTTATTGGTCTGGGTCCGAGCTCCTCTCACTCCCTCAGTGCAACCAAAAAAAAGCAACTGACTAAGAAAATGTGCTGCAAGTGGTTTTGTCTTTCTTTCTGTTTCCCCTAGTACTGTGACTGCTCAGAGGAACTTTACAAAAAAACTCCATCTCTTCTTCTGCAAATACAAGCAAGCAACGTTTGGCATTGACAAGTGCTTGTCTATCTCAACTGTATGTTTAGCTTAGCTACAGTAGAGCAGATTTGATTGTATCTGTGTACACATAATCATCTTTGACATTCCCATAATATTTGACCTCTACATTCCCATTAGAATTAGGTCTTGAAGAACCAGCTACATGGAGTGGAATTTCTTAGCTTTATTCTGTCTTCTCATTGTTGAACCTAACAAAACTCTCAGTCTGTTAACACTATAAATGTAGCTTCAATCTACATTTTGTATAACTAGAGTTTCTAATGCTAATACTTGTGGTTGCTACATAATGTTTAAAAATGTACTTGAAAAAAAAATACCTACTGAGACACTGTCTCCAAGAGGTCCTGAATTCTCATTTGTATCATGGTAGGTAAATATACCTTGCATGTGCTGTTCCATCATAAACTATAGCAACATAATTACGTCACCACCTTTATCTAATACTTGTTCAGTTTCCATATTATCATACAATAATTGATCCTCTGTATGACATTGTTTGGTGTCCCTGTGGATATCTGCATTTACAAAAAAAAACAACTTAATATTTTAATCAGTTTACAGATTTCCATTTTAATCCACAATTCATCAGCCCTTCCCCTCAGTAAGACCTTCTCTGCTCCTCATATAAGCATGTTTGGTACAATTGAAGTTGGTGCTGGCCTTGTGAGTAGGCCTTTAAGTGGTCACCCATGAAATCCAAGGCTGCTCCATGTCCCCTGCAGTAGATGCTGAAGTGGTGGGGAAGATACCTTACTTCCTCTCCTGGAGGCTCCCTCTACAGCACTCCCAGATGCCTCCAGCTCAGGGTTATGGTCTAGACTCAGCATGAGACCAGGCCACCTACCTGTAAACACAGACTACTTCACCAGCGCTACTGGGTCAGGCAGACAACTCTTCTCTTAACTGCTTGGAGTCAGTTTAGTCATTCACACTATGACAAACTCTCAGTAGTCCTCCAGGATGAACAGGCTACAAGAGCACCCCATACAAAAACAGAGACTGGAGGAGTGAGGTCCTAAAAGTAGCATCTCTATATCTCAGCAATTTGATGCCACAGTAGGAAATGGACATATGTACATTAGAACAGGTAGCATCTATGCAGATCCCAGCAAAGGAATGTTCCTGGAAGCAGCAACAGAAACAAGACAAGGAAAGGCAATTTATTTGTTAGGTGCCTATCCCCGGGGCTATGGGCACCATAAAGAGGTAAAAACAATTTAAAATAATTCAGACAAGACAACACAACATTCTCAATATACAGAATAAGCATAAAAGCAGGTCAGGGATAAAACTAACAACTAAACAAAAAACAGGTAGTCCCAAATACTAACTTAATTAAATGGGTTTGAGCAACCCCTTAAAGCATTCCAGTGATGGGGCTCCCTGAATGTAAGCAGATAGCGAGTTCCATATAATGGGCACAGCAACATTAAATGTTCCATTCCCTGATGATGTCAGACAGGAGTGTGAAACCACAAGGAACCCTGCTTCACAGGATTGGATGAGACAGACAGGAATATATTTAGTCCGAAGGTCTTTCAGGTAGCCAGGTCCCAAATCATGCCAGGCTTCTTGTAGTCTTGAAAGGGGGGGGGGGGGAGGAAGAAGGAGAAATTGTTTAATCAGGAAAGGCACACTAAGCCAGAGCTTGTTTCCAGGTGTGATCTGGGAGCACGTGGAAGTTAAGTGACTTGATCAGGGTCACACAGTATGCAAGTGGGGGCTAATGGGATTCAAACCCAGGCCTCCATGTTTGCAGCTCAGCACCCTTAACCACTACACTATACTGCCTGTGTGCCTGGTAATGTAAACTCATAACCCAGTAGGTGACTTCTTACCAGCAAGTATGCAGAAGAGGGAAATGCAAGATGCAATCTACTTGGTAATTGTCTGTTTGGCTGCCAGTCCACCCTTAGTGGAATCAGCACAAGTTCTGAACAGCCGGTGTGTGTCAATGTGGAATTCCATCATACATCTTGTGTAGAACAGTAGTGCCCTGTGGACATTTGATGCATCCAGAGAAAGTTCTGAGTTGAGTTGTCCCAGGAAGGAAACAGGCAACACCAAACATTGGTTTAGGTGAATCTCTTAACCTACCCTGGGCAGGAACTTTGCAAAAGTGCAAACAACAATCCTGTCCCTACAAAAGATCAAATAAGGAGACTCCGGGACAGCACCTCGAGTTCACGCACATGCCTAGGTGATGTGATGGTAATCATAAAAAGTCTTCATGACAGATGCAATGTGTGCCATGTATCAATTGACTCAGATTGTTTCTTCATGAGATTGGGTAGCACCACAGTTAAATCTGACATAGGTGGAGGTTCACAGAATAGAGGAAAAAAGTGGTCCAGTTTGAGGAATTTGGACATTATCATCTCCTGGGCTGAGATTGGTATGTCTGTTTTCACCTGGTAAGCTAAAATGGCCACAGAATGCATCTTGAAAAAAGATCATCAGCAGAGTCATAGACTAGAGGTAAAGTACCTAACCCATTGAGCACTTTGATGGTGATGATGATATAGAAATCTTCTGACACCATCAGCAGAACCTTTTCCATTTAAAGCCATATGTCTTTTGAATAGAGTCCTTTCAAGAGGCTTCCAAAACCTTCAAAACCTCTTCAGAAAGATGTAATGCCTGTAATTCTAATTGCTTAAGGACCAGCCCTTCAGGTACAGGGACTGCAAGTCTAGGTTCAGAACTGACTTCTTGGACCTCATCAGAAGGTCTGGCTGAAGTACTGGCATCCAAGGTGGTCTGCATTTGATACAAAAAAGATCCTGATAACGAAACTGGTGTGGCCAGCCTAGCATGATCAAGATGAAGTTCACTGCCCCTCCATGCCTTGATTCTCACTTTGTGCATCAACAGAATCAGTGGAAAGTCTTACAGTAGACCCCATCCACAGATTAGAGAAGCCATCATATGGTAGGGTTCCCAGCACAGGTTTATAGGCACAGAACAGTCTATGCTTCCTATTCTCCAGGAAGCAAACAAGTCCACTCATGACATTTCCCATTCTGTAAGCACTGTAGACATCAACTGCAAATGCAGAGACCACTCATTGGATAATTCTGCATGACTATAGGTCCACAAACTGACTGCTCAAGTCAAATCTGCCCACTAAGCCCACCTAATGCAAACAAGCATGCAAACTCCTATGGCCTCAGAACTTCTTGGCAGAGACAGAATGGGTGGGCTGCATCTTCCTTGAAGATGCAAAACACCATGGTTATATTGTTCATATTGACTTGGACAATCTGACCCTGATGCAGGGGATCAAACCTGGTCAAAGTAAGATGAACTACCTAGAGTTCCAGTAGGTTGATGTGCATGGGATATCCCTTGGTGACCAGATCCCAGGCACCCTGTTGTCTTGCAGGCGTGCCCTACCCAGCCAATGCTAGATGTATTGTGAGCTCAGGCTTGAGACATGGAATTTCTTTAGGAAGGTTCTGAAGTGTCAGCTAACACAGTGCATTCATCATGGGCTGAGTTGCCTGAACTGACTGGGACAATAAAGAGTGGGTTTGTGACTAACCACGGGTGATGAAGGTACCACTGCAGTGGATGCATGCCCCAACAGTCCCAGATAATGATGAATGTCATGTATACCAGGCCCTGAAGGAAATCAATGACCAGCTGCAACTGCCCAGCCTGAAACAAATCAGACATATAATAAGACATTCTGGTCCATCTCTTATGGCAGTTGAGCTCAGGCCCGAGGAGAGTCCAGTTACATGTTGATAAACAGTATGACCCATTTAGGATCAAGTTCTGACTTCCCTAAACTGAGAAGGAACACCCAGTGTCAGAAAGATCAGACCATGAGGTCCTCAGACTGTTCCAATCCGGTACCAACCATCTTGTTATGAGCCAGTCATCAAAGTATGCGAATGTTCTCGCCCAACTGTAATGAAGGAAAAACCCTTCTGAGGAGTCACTTGATTAACCACATCAGAGTAGAGGACAGGCTAAAAGGTGTTGCGCAGAACTGGTATAGACTGGCATTCACCAGGAAATGGAGGAAAAGCCAGTGAGGCTGTCTGTTATATGAAAATATGCATTCTGAAGGTCCACAGAGAAAAAATATCCTCCATACTCCTGGGGCAGAATAATTTGATTCAGCTCAACCATAAGGAATTCCTACTTCTTGAAGATGTGATCCTGAACAGGGCACCATCCCCCTGTCCACCTGGGTATGAGAAAGTACTGTGGAATGAAACCCTCCTGAGGTTGACCATATCGAATACTGTGCATTCTACTGTGTGCAGGGAGAAAAGGTTTTGAACCACCTCCTGCAGTACCAGTCAACATGTCTGAGAGTATAGTCTTGAACAACAGAGTACAGGTTGGTAATCAAAGAAATGCTTGAGCCTGGCTCCAGCTTAGCACTTGGTTCAGCATGACCTCTATGAACAATTGAGAGCCAAGGTCAAGTCAAGTCCGTTATGATAAAAGCAACCATTTTCACCCACCTGAGAAGTTAATGCAGTGGTGGGAAGTTTTAACTCCATTTGAATAACTTAAGAGAGACACCATCAGTTAGATAGAGGACAGTCTGCTGCAGCTGTGGCTTGGCCCATACTCAAGACAGACCCTTGGATCAGCACTTTCTTGGCTCTAGGTCAAAAGTGTCTGGCTTGCTGATCTTTCTCCAGAGAGAGACCCACCTTGTTGATCATTTTCAGAAGTCACCTGTCCAATAAAATTGCATTCCATGTGAGTAGGAAGTACTGCAGCTGACATCTGACAAGAAGTTGTAGCAGGGATGGAGACACAGAAGGAAAGTGGCCTCCCAGCTTGTCACTTTCTGGACTTACTGGAAAATCTAGAGCCCTGTCCTTTGGAGCCTCTACCCTTGCCACTGACCTGTCTATACCATTTGCCATATTAGTGTTTAGGAGAGAGATACTGCTTTCTCTGCTGAGGACAAAAGGAGCTTCAAATGGAATAGTAGCCTGATCCATTTTGTCGATGTTGATTCTTCTCATGCATCAGGCTGGCAGTATAGCCTAGAGGTTAAAGTAATGAGCCTGGTACATCCAGCAGACCTACAGTACGTTTGAGTCCCACAGCCTCCACTTGTGTGCTGTGTGAATATGAGCAAGTCGCTTTACCACCTTGGTGCTCCCGGATTACCCCTGAAAACAGGCACTTTTGCCTAGTGGGCCTTAACCGGTTGCCAAAAAAATAAAATAAGATAAAAAAATAAATCAGAGGCAATACTGTAAGGTGGTATTTGACTCTTTGATCTTCATCAAGAACCTCTCTAACTGTGGCCAAAAAACTTCTTCACTTGGATAAGCAAGTCCAGCACCTTACAGAAGGGGGACACGTGCAGTCATTCCTTGAGATAGAGGGTGACTGTGGTTGCCACAACCATCATGATAAGTCTGCCAAGTCTAAAGACAACTGCAGCTGATGTTAGGCTACTCAATATCCTAGGTCATGAATATCAATTATGTTCCCATGATGCACCTCAGGAACAAAGAGCATGACAGTTAATGGCTAGCCAGGAGTTTGAGTATAGCATTTGCCACACAAGCCATGTAGCTTGCTTGCCTAATGGCCAAGGCCACTGCTGCATATACATGCCATTCAATCAGGTCAGGCTCCTCTGACTCCTTATCCTTGCCTTCAACACATTTGCATCCCCTCCTACTTGATAAACTTATGGGGGGGGGGAATGGGCCTATGTGATATACCAGTCAGTTGGGTCCTCTCTTGCCAGTTTGACTGATACCTGTTGGTCCAAGTAGGTAATGTGCACCTAATCTTCTCATCATCTCTGGAGTTCCACAGGGCTCCATCCTGGGCCGCATCCCTTCCTAAACTTCCTCTCATTATGCATTACCAGGCGTACCCATGTGGTATCTGGTTAATGTAATGCGGGTGTTACAGCGTGGGACAAAACCGCACGGTCAATATAGTGTTAGTGAAAACAGCTACAGGGAAAGTATAGTGGGGGCATAACAACGCCATCCTTGTGGCTTTCACTCCCCGAATGTGTGCTTGGTCAGCATGTTGGGTCTGTGACTCAGAGGGTACAGTGACAGGCTGTGCATGGAGGTGGCTCATACGGTGGCCCCGGGTTCGGGTCCCACTCTCCACATAACGTTTCTTTTTGTTTTATTTTTTGTTTCCTTTCCTGTGAGGCCACCCCCCGCCATCCCTCTTGTGTTTAATGTGGGTAATCTGCCCCCCTTCCCCAAGCTGTCCCCCCCAAACAGTTACACTAGGGGATACACTCCCATCCTCTGGTTGTGTCTGCCATGGACGCCCCGCAATAATCTGCCCGCCACCTGAATTTTGCCTCTTCCCGAAATGCCTCCCTGGCAGAGTCGATTATAATTTGTCAGAGGGTGGTGGGGGAATAGCCCACCGCAGAACATTGGTTTCCCACCGTAAAGCCCATGGCGCTGTTTTGCTGCACAGTTTTTGCCCACGCTATTTTGCCTACGCTCTTTTCACAATAAACCTACCCACATATACAGCATGTGAAAGACACAGTACTTTTTGCTTCCACAGCCTTGGTCCCTGACCAGGGATTAACTTTACAGAGTGACTTTGACAATGTTTAGTGCTTATTCCACTTAAACCATCTCTTGCTTTATTCTAATAATGGTCTCTGTGAGCGTTTGTAGCAAAAAGTGTCTATCCATGCTTTACTCTACCCATCTTTAGGCTATAGGATGACTGTCAGCTTGAAGAAGTTCCCCACATCAGGTTACTTGGTATGTTCCTGGATCATTGCTTCCATTTCTCCACCTACATGAGATCCATAAGCTCCTCCTCAAACATGGTGTTCTGTGCTGCAAAAAAAGGACATTTCCAGAGCTTAGAACCCTTTAATATAACATATGGAGAGAAGCAGGAGGAAAAACAAAAACTGAATACACCTGTAATAATACACCTGTTTACCAGATCATCCTTAGGCTGATCCTCCTGGTCTTTGTGACTACGCAGCTGTGGTGTATGGCACTGCACCCAGATTTGCCCTCACCAGGCTGGATCCTCTTTTCCACTCCTTCTGCCACTTTGCCCTCAATTAATATTGTGTTTATAACTGATATAAGATGTACATTACTGTGATATTTGTTGGACTGTGAAGCACTTTGAGCTCTGGAAAGGCATTATATAAATTATAAATAAAGTTCCATCTGTATGTATGCATGTATGTATCCATTTATCCATCTCTATCCTCTCTATCTGTCCTCCCCACATTCTCTCAACTGCCCTCCCTGCATTCACCACTGCTCCCTCTACATAAACCTCTCGTTTCCATCCCTTGATCACTGGTGTTTATTTCTCAGTGCCTTCTTTCTCTTCAAATTCTGGTTTGCCTCACTCCTTCCCTACCATCGTCCCTCTTCCTTCTACTCCCTTCATTCCTCTGAGTTCTTTTCCTTCATCATCCCATTTTACAACCTCTGCTGGACAAAGTGCCCTCTGATCCCATTTCCTCCTCCTTGGAAACAACCTCTGACTCTGTTGCTCCCCACTCCCTCTATCCTTCAAACCCCTACACAACCTCTCCAGTCACACTGTCCCTGCAAGTAAGCTACCCCCTCCTTCTGTCTCCCTCTATTTCTTAAGCATTGATGGCAGATAAAGTCCTACTGACCCATCCAGTCGGCTCCACTCTACCTGCCTATCCTGCTTCAGCCCTAGTGGCTGCCAGCTTAGTTTCTGTCCCCCTTTTTTGACTAAGCCCATATGCCTGTTCCCTTTTGAGACTTCTCACTAATTGACCCTTACCACTTCTTCCAGTAACTTGTTCAACTTGCCCACTATTCTTTCTATGAAAAGTGTTTGCAGACATCTTTTCTGAATATCTCTCCTGCTAGTTTGAGTAAATTTCCTCTTGTCCCTGTATTTGAGCTCAAGGAAAAAAATGTTGAAATAAACCCTGTCTATCCTGTGCAGGTACTTGTATACGAGCCATAATAGTAAAGGCAGTAGAATTCCTTCTAATTCCCACTCCCACTGCTGCCTTCTTTCTTTTTGCCCATGTTGGACAGACCCCTTTTGCTTGTGTTCTTGCTGCATGTCTGCCCATTTTCTGTTTTGCCCCTGCAGTCACTGCCTTTTGTCCAAGTTTCATATAATTTGCATAATGTTATTAACCTGTATGTGCTGCTGTGTTTCTGTGTTTGCCACTCGGTGGCCCGGGTCATGACTGAAAACAATTCTCTGGATCAGTGCACTTACCTGGTAAACAAAGACATAACTAAATAAATAAACAAATAAAAATCTACCATATTCAACCTTATTATACCTGCACCTTATGTATCGTTTTAACTGTCTTATCCCGTTGCATGCTTCTTAAATGCCTTTTTAAATTTTTTAGCTGTACCCATTTTGTACCAATTTCCTCTGCTTATTTTGTATGGTTTTATTAATTACCATATCATTACAATTAATATTGTTGTTGAATTGTACTTGCCATTATGGTTTTCCAAGAAGGTAGCGGAGAAAGTGAAAGCCAAAAAGATCATATTCAGGCAATACAAAAAGACGCAGGCAGAAGGGGATAAGGAGAAGTACCAGGAGAAGCAATGGGAGGCAGGGAGGTCAGTAAGGGAAGCTAAAGCTTAGACAGAAGAGTGCATCACAAAATCAGTGGGCAGAGGGGACAAAACCTTTTAAAGGTACATAAGTGAAAAAAGAAAAGCAAAGGGAGGGACAGTGAGACTGAAAGGGGAGGATGGGGGCCATGTGGAGGATGACAACAGTAAAGCTGACATACTGAACAGCTATTTCTGCTCAGTCTTTACTGAAGAAGAGGAAGGTAATGGGCCTGAAGGGAGTACAAGAGGTGAGAACAGTGCAGAAATGGACACAAGTCAATTTACATGGGAAAGGGTCCTAAAGGAACTGGAAGGAATTAGTCAATAAAGCAATGGGGCCAGATGGGGTGCACACCAGGGTGCTAAAGGAACTAAGAGAGGTGGTGGCTGAACCTCTGGCAATCCTGTTTAACTGATCACTGGAAACAGGGGAGGCACCCAAAGACTGGAAGACAGCAGATGTAGTCCCCTTATACAAAAGTGGGAACAAAGAGGAAGTGGGGAACTACAGACCAGTCAGCCTGACCTCAGTAGTGGGGAATATCATGGAAGCACTACTGAAGGAGATTGGTAGAACATTTGGTTGCCAACAGACTACAGGACCCAAGGCAGCATGGTTACACTGGGGGGGGGGGGAGGTCATGCCAGACCAACCTCATTGAATTTTTGGACTGGGTGACAAGGGAGGTGGATCGAGGAGGCCATGGACATGGCCTATCTGGACTTCAGCAAGGCCTCTGACACTGTGCCACATAGAAGGCTATTAAACAAACTGGGGAATATGGGAGTAGGAAGGACAGTAGTGCGGTGGGTGAGTAATTGGCTGTGTGGCAGGCCACAGAGGGTGGTGGTAAATGGCTGTCACTCCACAGAGGGAAGAGTGACCAGTGGTGTACCACAAGGATCAGTGCTGGGACAGGTCCTATGCAACATCTTCATCAGTGACATTGTGCAGGACCTAGAAGGCAGAATTTCCCTGTTTGCTGATGACACAAAGCTCTGTAACAGAGTGGACATGCCAGATGGTGTAGATAGAATGAGGAGAGACCTGCAGAAACTTGAAGAATGATCAAAGGTTTGGCAGTTGAAATTTAATGCAAAGAAGTGCAAGATAGTGCATATGGGGCACAAAAAACCTGGAACAACATATCAATTGGGGGGGGGGTGAGGATAGAGCATGCATCGAGCAGGAAAGGGACCTTGGGGTTATCTCTGATAACCTCAAGGTAGGGAAACAGTGCGACGAGGCAGCAGATAAAAGCAAATAGGATTCTGGGATTCATAGGCAGGGGCATCACCAGCAGGAAAAGAGAGGTCATAGTTCCACTATACAAGACACTAGTGAGGACCCACCTGGAGTACAATGTACAGTTCTGGAGACCTTACCTACGTAAGGATATAGACAGGGTGAAGAAGGTTCAGAGGAAGGCAACAAAGATGGTACAGGGATTGCATCACAGGTCCTATGAGGACAGGTTGAAGGATTTGAATATATACTCCCTGGAAGAGAGGAGGAAGAGAGAGGGGATATATGATAGAGACATACAAGTACCTTACAGGGGGGAACAGGGTGCAGGAATATACTATTTTCCAGCTAAAAAGATGTTCCAGGACTAGAGGGCATGGGATGAAGTTGGAGGGTGGGCAATTCGGAGGAAACGTGAGGAAGAATTTCTTCACAGAAAGGGTGGTGGACAAGTAGAACACCCTGCCAGAAAAGTGGTGGAGGCTGAAACAATCACGGGATTTAAGAATGCATGGGATGGACATACGGGAATTCTGGAGGTCAGGAGTAAGTGGCGACAGACTTCTAGAAAAACAAAAAGGGAACTTACAAGCTCAAATCGGCTGACTGGGTGGATCATAGGCCCTTATCTGCTGACATGTCTATGTATCTATGAATGTCAGTCTGTGTAATACCCCCTTCACCAAGTTGCACCTGGAAATGAGCCTTGGCTCAGTGTGCCTTTCCTAGTCACAAATTTGTGGTCAAGATAGATAGGGCAGACAAAATAGTGGGAAGGCAGAACATGGGAACAGAAGGAAAGGGGGAGGGGGAGAGCTGAGACAGGGCCAATTCCCAGCCAGGAAAAGGGCAGAAAAACAGAATCCTGAAAAGCAGCCAGCACGAATGACAACAATCTTGACAACAAAAAAGAGGACCTAGAGACCATAGCTGCAGAAGTTGCACCAGATATTATAGCCATATCTGAAACATGGGTGACACAAAATCATGATTGGAAACTAGGTATTCCTGGTTACACCCTTTACAGAAAGGAAAGGTTATGTGGCAGAGGGAGAGAGGTGGCCCTGTATGTAAAAACAAGCATACAGACTACCAAGGAATGACCATGAGGGAAGAGAGTGGGACAGAATCAGTCTGGCTACAGCTAACAACGGCAGGGGAAGGAATATCAGAGAAGGGTGGTGCATACACTGAAATCCTGAAGGAGAACATGGACAGGATACTGGGAGAGGAAATCAGGAAAGCAGCTGAAGAGGGGAGGTTGTGTCACTGGGCAACCTACTCCTGCATGATATGGACTGGGAAATATCAGAGGCCAAAAGCACTAGGAGTCAGGCTCTGTTGGACGTGATAACAGGAGTGCTTCCTAGTACAGTGGGTTAAGGAACCTTCCAGAGAGGGGGCGATTCCTGATCTGGTGCTCTCACATAGAAGGGTCATAAAGAATATTAGGGTGGAGAATCACCTAGGCACTACTGACCACAACTTTGTGTAGTTTAGTATAGAGCTAGAATCCCAGCAACCCAACTTGAGAACAATGGTCCTGGTCTTTGGAAGGGTGGATTTTAAGAAAATGGGGGCAATGCTTAGCAAAAACCTAGCAGGGGTAGGGGAAGTAGTAGATGTGGATGCCAGATGGGACATCATTAAGAAGAGATTAACGGAAGTAACCAATTCCTGTATGACACAGGTGAAAAAGCAAAAATAAACAAAACAGCACAAAACACCGATCAGGTTCTCCAGGGAGGTGGGGAAAGAAAGAAGGGTGAAAAGGGCAGCATTCAGAAAGTACAAGAGGGAACAGCATGAGGAATGCAGGAAGATCTATATAGGAAAATTGAAAGAGGCCAATACAGTTGTGAGGAAAGCAAGATGGAAGCAGAAATATGAAGAGCAGAAGGGGCAAGGAAGTGAAGGCTTCTGATACATATAAGGGAAAAGAGGAAGATATAGGAAGGAATAGTTAGACTGAGAAAAAAGGTGGGTGCATGGGAGAAGAAGGAGGATGTAAAGAAGACAGGTATCCTAAATGACTACTTCTCTTCAGTCTTCACAATAGAGGAGGGAGGACCACTCTCAGAATGTGGGACACAGGCCAAAGGGAAGACGGTGAAGGGTCTGGTAATGCAATTGCATACAGTAGGGATGTTGCTTGAGAGACTAAGGTCTCTGAAAATGGACACGTCACTTGGCCCTGAGTGACTGCTCGCTAGAGTGCACAAAGAGGCTGCACCATCCCTACTGGCACTACTGTGTGACTGCTTTAACTGCTCACTTAAAACAGGGGTGGTTCCAGTGGACTAAAGGATGGACCACATAATGCCATTCTACAAGAGAGGGCATAGAGACAACCCATGAAATTACAGACCAGTTAGCCTGACCTTGATCACTGGAAAACTTCTGTAGACCATTATAAAAGAGTACTGTACACAGGAATTCTTGAAGCCCAACAGGCTTCAGGACAGGAGACAAAATGGTCTCTGGACAGCAAATTGTGCCACTTGAATCTGATTGCCTTTTTCAGTTGAGTTACAAAGGCAGTGGACAAGGGCCAGGAAGTAGGCATATCTAGACATCAGTAAAGCCTTTGATTCGGTACCCCACAGAATGCTTGTAAAAAAGATGGGTGATTTGAGTGTGAGAGAAAAACTGACCAGGTGGATAGAACATTAGCTGGGAAAGGACTCAAGGACTAGTCATGAATGAGGAGTACTCAGGCGTCACAAAGGTAACAAGTGGCGTAACACAAGGATCAGTCCAAGGACCTGTACTAGATAACAAATTCATCTTAGATGGGGATGGAATACAAGGCAAAACCTGTCTTTTTGCAGATGACACTAAGATCTGTGGCAGAATGCGTACAAAGTAAAGGATAGCATAATGGATATAAAAAGGTTACAGAGGTGGTCCAGGATGTGACAACCCAAATGTAATGCTAAAAAGTACATAGTTAAGCACATTGGCAATAAACAAACAAAAAAAAAAACAGAGTAAGGATGCTTGGAACTGTGGAATCAGAATCAGATAAGGGTTGGATTGGAAATCAACTCCCTGACTTTCTTCCCATCAAATTTACTAAACAAGTAAAGTCTCTCTCTGTGAGTGACCTACTGAGGAGGTAGCTGACCAGAACAAAACCATGCAAAGCCACCCGATGCCTTTTCATCTACAGCATCTGGCATAGTGGCTGTAAGCCCATGGTTTTGTTCTAGTCATCCAGAGTCCTCACTTCCTGAAGTTTATCCAGGTTACTCACAGGGAGGTTCTTACTTGTGTGGTAAATTTGATGGAGGGAGATTAAATCTCAGGAGGAACTCCTGTGACTAGGGCTCTATAGGGAGTTGAGAGAAGTTCAGGAGTCTGGAAGGGACTGGGTCAGAGGTTTAGTACTGTACTACACAGGGACATCGTTCGGTAAAGTCCGGGACCAGGATATTATGGCTATCGAAGGCTATGGCTAAATTTGCTATTGTACTGGGTAGTTGGTGTGTGTGTGTGTGTGTGTGTGTGTGTGTGTGTGTGAGGGGAGGGATTCTTCCAAGAACACTGGACCAACCCTGCCACAGCAGTAACGCCAGTACCACTCACTCCGAATGGTAGACCCAGCTTCCTGGCACCCAGCTGAGACCCACCAGAATCTTGCACATAGTAATAGCACAAATAAGGTAAGATAACATGAAATGGAATAAATATTTATCTTCCCATCGCTGTCAAATTGACACCTTGGTTGCTTAGATACTAAATCATTTGGAGTACCCTAAGTATAAGGTCCTTGAATTTACAGTCTCTGTATTATGATAAGTAAATGCTTGATTTACATCTAAGATATCGTTATTGACCATATTATGAATTATTAGCTTTAATAATCATTTTATTAACTTTGTTTAGTTCAATTGTAGGTAATCCTTGACTGCGGCTTTTGTTTTATTCTTTCAATGTTGTAAACTGTAAACTTAAAACTTAATAAACATTTTTAAAACAAAAACAAACAAGGTAAGGAGCCTGCCTGGGAGAGATGGGGGGAGGAGGGAAGGCTTTCTTGAAGCTACAGGCCAGGGTCTTTTTTACTGTTTACTTGGTGGGAGGGTTTACATGTAGTTCCCTAGTCAGATGCAGAATTGGAAATTCCAGTTCTTATTTCGTTACCAATTTCAGTGCCTTAACTGGCATTGGAATGGCAGGGGACTTGAATCAGAATCCCTATAAAATAAAATGGATGTTCTACAGATCAGAATTAGCAGATTCTAAGCATCCCTAGCAGAGTATCAAATTGGAGCGGTAAGGGCGGATCAGACCTTTGAGGAAACACACTGCAGAGTCATTATCAGCGACAGCCTCAAATCTACTACCTAATGTAAGTGTAATTGGGAAAGCTACAGGATGCTGGGGTATATAAGAAGAGAGTTTTTCAGTAGGAGGGATGTGACATTGCCCCTGTAATGATCCCTGGTGAGGCCACACCTGGAGTATGGAGCGCAGTTCTGGAATCCACATCTACAGAAGGGCAGGGACTGCCTCAGTTTGTACAGAGAAGGACCACAAAAATGATCCCAGGGCAGCAGGGGAAATTGCATGAGAAGAGGCCGGCCAGCCTCAACGTTCCCACTGATCACTAGAAGGGAAGGAGGGGTATGACAGAGACTTATAAGTACTTGCAGGGAATCAGCTCAGTGGACTGCAGTGAACTGTTCATGAAGAATGAGTGCACTGTGATGAGAGATAATGCATGGATATTAATGGGGAGAAGGTTCAAGACAGATGCAAGGAAGATCTTTATGGGAAGGGTGGTGCATAAGTGGAACAGATTGCCAGTGGGGAGCATTTCAAAGTACATGGCACAAGGGAACAGTACAAAATACGGGACAAGAGGATGAGGGTATTCAAGGAAAGGAGTTGCCGAAGAACCACTAGGGCTATCGGCTCATAACTTTGACCCAGTGGAGGTTGGGCATGGCTTCAGGTAGGCATATGGGCAGGCTAGATAGGCTGCTGGCAAATTCTACGTACAGTATAAATAAATTATCCAGAGGACAAGAGAAGTGACCGTTGCACCCATTCCTTAACACCATATCAGAGACCAACCCCTTAGGGAAAGTGTTCCAAGAATGCAGAAAATCTCTCAGATGAGACCATGTATCAATGGGCCCTATGACAAGGGGCTGGCAAAATGCTGCCCTTTCCCAGATCTGCACTGCATTGTCCATTATGGTTGGCTAATTAGAAAGGGCCTGAAATGATCAGCACTGTTTTGAGAAGCTATCCATAAAGGGCTACAACCTTCCTGTTGCACCTCCTACAGGAGGATACTGAGGGTCTACAATATCCTCATTATCAACATGGTTTAAGAATGGAGGTCTTCAGAGAGGGAAATTTTGTTTGAGAGGGTGCCACTACCAAGCCTGGATGAAACTGAGTGGTCAGTCATCCGAATCGTAGTGCAAGATAAGTGACCTGGTCTATCTGCCTCCACATCAGAGGGTAAATAGGCAGTCTTTGGTATCTCCAAAGGGAAGTCTATACCACCTGACACTTGGGAGTATGTATGGTTATCGATAAGCCTCAGCCTTGGAGTCCTGTATTGGTACCAGAATCTTGCTAGTAGTAGTAGTTTTTATTTTGGTATCAAGGTGCCCCTCCAAAGCTTGGAGTGCCTACAAAAACAAAACTATAAAACTTGCAGTAAATCACAAAGGTATCAATAAGCTGTTAACATAAATAAAAAACATGTATATAACAAATGGACTCAGCTATTCTGGTGGACGTATTTCTTACTGACTTTTTCCAAGGTGTTTGATTTGGTTACACATGGTGGAATTATTTACAAATTTAGGGAGATAGGTTTAGATCCACTAACAAAATGGGTCAAAGGATGGTTGTCAAACTGTTTGCAATAGGTAACACGTAAGGGGCATTTGTCATTTTGTCATCTGAGGCTAAAGTTACCAGTGGTTCCTGCAGGGATGGGTCTTGGGAACAATCCTGTTTAACATCCTTACAAGAGATATCTTGGTAGCAGTTACAGGATGGTTTCAAAAATGTGCTGAGGATTCCAACCTTAGATATACAGTTGACAACCTGGATAATTCAGCTGTTTTGCATAAAGATATAGATATAGTCACAGCTTGGGCTGACACTTCGGGGCTGTCATTAAATATTTAAAAAAGTAATGTTATACTAACAGTATGGATAGGAAACCTCCAAAGTTTACTAATTATATATAAGGAAAAGAATTGAGTGAAGGCTTTGAAGAAATAGACTTGAGAATTACAATTCTGAATACTTTTTCCAGTAATAAACATAGCGCAAACCTCTGTAGTAAAGCCAGGAAGATACTCAACTCTGTAAGGCAGAATTTTATACCATATAATAGAGATGTAATTATACCAATAATATGCTTGTATATTAAGACTCAAGGAGGGATAAGCAAGAGAGAATAGGCATGTTTTGACATGAGATTTAAAGAGTGGAGTAGAGTAGAGTATCAATGCATAGCTCTGTTGACTAGCCTGTACATAGCTTACACAGCTTACAGTATGTCTTTACTGTTGTTACTGTATTTTTGCTGCACTTTGCCACTTTGTATGTTTTTGCACATTTACAAGCTACTGCCATGTATATTTTGTCTCTCTGTCTCCTTTCCTCCAGGTCACACCTGGAAACAAGCCTTGGCTCCATGCGCCTTTCCTGGTTACCAATTCTCAATAAATAAACAAAAAGATCATTGGTCCATTCTGTCTGCTCTGTTATATCCTGTGCTATCCCAGGACCTACTGTTTAGATGAGATTTATATTCTTGCTCCCCCGGCTATTACCTCCTGCCTTACTGCTACCCCCTGAAACCATCTTGACTATGCCTCTCAATTCTGGAATCCCTTCCTAGAAAGGGATAAAACTACTGGGTGCAGTACTCTTTATTGTCTTTATAAGTGACATTGCAGAAGAAAACTGGGTGTGCCTCTTTGTAGATGACACCAAGATCTGCAATAGGGTGGACACTCCGGAGGGGGTGGAGAGAATGAACAGAGATCTGAAAAAGCTTCAGGAATGGTCAAGGGTATGGCAGCTGGGTTTCAAGGCAAAAAAGTGCATAATCATGCAGATGACTTTAGGGGGGCAAGGCAATGCGACAAAGCAGTTGAGAAAGCCAGTGGGATGCTGAGGTGCATAGGGAGGGGTATCATCAGCAGAAAGAGGGAGGTGGTGTTGCCACTGAATCAATCATTGGTGAGATCACACCTAGAGTACTGTATCCCATTCTCGAGACCACACCTCAGAAAGGACATAAGATAGAGGTCATCCAAAGAAAGGCAACAAAAGGTGGGGGCTGCACCAAATGTCTTATGAGGTGATACTGAGGGATCTAAGCATGTACACCCTGAAAGAGAGGGAGGGAGAGGGGGGACATAATTGAGACTTTTAAGTACCTCACGGGGGTGAATAAGGTACAGGAAAAAAGCATTTTTCAGAAAAGAAGCTGTACAAGAGCTAGGCAGCAAGCAATGAAGCTGGAAGGGGGAAGCTTAGGAGGGATGTGTGGAAGTATTTCTTCGCTGAGAGGGTGGTGAATGCCTGGAACGCTCTTCCAGCAGGGGTGATGGGGGTGAAAACAGTGGTGTGTTTCAAGCATGCATCGAAGAGGTATAAAGGAAAACTGATATCAAAGCCGGGGTGGGGAGGTGGCTGGAGACCTGGGGCTAGATTCACGAAAACTTGCAAAGCACAGCCCAAAATTTGTGCCACGATTTGCAGTTGCGCTGGTGTGAAATCTTGCTATTCACAGTCGGATAGTGCTTCACACTATCCGACTGTGAATAAGGCCAGAACAGAGCAGCACTAACCCAGGAAAGCCACCGCTAACCCCAGTGGCACGGCCCTGACATCCAGCCAGGAGAATGGCCATGCAATGAATAGCACAAGAGCGCTATTTTCTATTCACTAGAACAGCCATGTAAATGAGCCCATTAGGCATGCAAGGCACTATGTGGTCATTTGCATGCCCATTATAGGCCATTTACATAGACTGTGGGTGGCTTAGCGCTGCCCCCCAAGCCCCTGCATGACACAGCTACAGTCCCTGGTGGTCTAGTGTTCTCTCCCTCACCAAGTGCCGGCCCCATAGAAATAAATATATACCCTGGTGGTCAAGTGGTCCCTCCCTGTCCCAGGTCACTGTCCTTTAATAATAAAAATATGCCCTGGTAGCCTAGTGGTCCCTCCCCCTTCCCTGTGTTCTGACCGTCATCCTTTTATAATAACAATTATGCCCTGGTAATCTAGTGGTCCCTCCCCCTTCCCCACTCGCTGATCAATGTCACGTTATGATGACAAGAATAACCCCCAGTGGTCTAGTGGTCCCCCCACCCAATCCCTGTTACTCCCTGCCATACCTTCAAGAATTATCCTGGTGGCCTAGCAGTCCCCACCAACCTATCCTCGATCTGCCCTGACAAATGATATTTTCCCTGGTGTTCAGTGGACCCCTTCCCTACCCCAGCAGATAGTGTCCCACCACCCACTCCCCACATCCCGAAATTGAGCCAGTGACTGACACAGCCCTCCTCTCACCACCACGGCCAGCTGCCAACTGAGCTGTCCGGGAGCATGTACTGTATACAGTATCCACCCATTGACTACCAGGGAGTTTCTTTTATTATATGGGGATGGTGATCACAGCACGGGGGAGGGAGAGGGACCACTGGACTACCAGGAAATTGAGTATATTATACAGGGAAAGCGATCAGAACAAGGAGGAGGGACCACTGGACTACCAGGGAATTGAGTATATTATATGGGGACGGCAATCGGAGAACAGGGAAGAGGGGAGGGACCACTGGACTACCAGGGACATTTTATTATTATATGGAGACCACGATCGGTGAACAGGGGAGGGACCACTTGGCTACAGAGGAATTAATTTTATTATACAGGGATGGCGACTGGATAACAGGGGAAGGGGAAGGGATCACTAGGTACCAGGAGCATTTATTTCCATTACTCGGAATGGCGATCGTTGGGGGAGGGGCCGCTACCCATGAGGTTAAGTTACTTTTCTTACTCTGGATGACGATCGGCAAGGAGGGGGCCACAGTACCTCTGCCAAACACTAGAGTTGCAAGGCATTAAGAGGAGGTTTTCCTCTGTGGTATTTTCTCCATGCAGGGGAACCCTTCAAACAGCCCTTGCAAGGAGAAAATGCTTTGTGGATGGGACTGTACCAATATGCAGGTCCCCTCCCCTTCATCTGCATTGCGACCCCCTCCAGACTTTGCCCTGGTGCAAACCTAGTTTGCCAGCGGTAGCTGGGCTTTTGTGAATACCACCTTGGCACAAAACTGAGTCTGCGACGTGCAAACTGGGTCTGCGCGCCAGGGCAAAGTTTTGTGAATCTGGCCCCAGGTAGGATCTGCAGTGGCAGAATAGGCAGGGGAAAAGAGGGTTAGACTAGGTGGGCCAAGTGGCCCTTATCTGCCAACACATTCTATGTTCCCATGCTAAAACATTTGAAAGTATGCAGAGGAAGGCTACAAACCTGTTTGGGAACATCAGGACTGTATCTAAGAAGACAGACTGAAATATTTACAGTTAAATGACACTAGAGACCAGGACGGCAAGGGGAGATATGCTTCTAATTTATCATATTCTTCATGACAACTTCAGATCCTCTTTGGGCATTGAACTAAGAATAAATGACAAACATAAGAGGATATTTCAAACAAATCAGGCCAATAAAATTCAAAACCACCAAATGTAAACACTTTTTCAGTCAAGAGTGGTGGGTGTGTGGAATAAACTCTCACAACAAGACTGTAACAGTGAATTGATATTCAAATGTAGACTGGATAAACTAATTCTATCAGGAGGGCTACCACTGTGACATGGAAAGGCAGTCTAGATGGGCCTCACGGTCCCCTTCTGCCTAATAAAGCCCTAGTAAACCCTAATAAATATGCATTTTCCCTTATAAATAAAAAGGCTACCCAAATGCCTTCTGCACATGGTCTTTTTTCAGTTTAGCTCTAAAAGAGGAGAGGGTACCAGCCATATGAACCTCCTGAAGGAGTGTGTTCCAGAGTGCAGGGGGCTGCCACCAAAAAAGCCTGATCCCTATAGACTTCATCCTGGATGGTGGCACCCATAATAATCCCCACCCCCTGGACCACAAATCCCTGGAAGGCATGTAGGGAGTCAGGAGCTCACTGAGACAGTGGCAGATCCAGGATTTTACAGTGGGGAGTGCTGTGGTGGTGTGCCTACTTGATAAGCAACTTTTTGTAATTTTTTAATCATTTATACTATCCTTGTTATTACATTTTTGATTGAAAATATAAACATAATCTTTAGTTTTGAATGTATATTTTCTTACAATCAATACTGTATATAACACTTCTTCAACAAAGTGAAATGCAGCAGCAGCAAGCAAGTAAGTTACAATGGGGGGCGCACCTGCACCCTTTAAAACCCCCTAGATCCGCTACTGCACTGAGATAATAGAGGCCCAGCCCCTTCAAGTCTTTGTATGCCATTAAAAGACCACAGAAATCAATGTGCCACCTTACAGCCAGGCAGCCCAGAACTCATAATGAGGGAGTTAATTGTTCTTAGCTCAGGACAGTGGTCAGAAGCCTCATTGCGAAGTCCATGACCATCTGCAGATGTCGCAGTTGACCCCTGGGTAAGCTGCATAGTGCACATAGCAGTAGTCAAGACAGAAGAACATGAGGGAATACTAAGGTTAGAAGATCAGCAAAACAGAGTATGGCATGTATCTCTGCAACATTCTTCTGATGGTAAAAGCAGTTCTTGATCAGAGAGAAACCTGAGGAATAAATGTCATCTGTTTGTCAATAACTATTCCCAGATTATGTACTCCACCTACAGCCTGCACTCCCACCCCATCAAAGATAGGGAGATTGGGCTGCCTTGTATGGCCAATATTCGCTTCTCATTCTCCACCAAAAGTAATTTAGGTTTAGCGGGATTAAGAGCTAGCCAATTGGAGGCCATCCAAACTCTGATTTTCTCTAAGAATTGTGCTAACATTAGTAGTGTTGAACCCTGTCAGAAGCAACAGATACATAGAGCTGCGTATCATCAGAACAGCACTGAAACCACAAACTGTAGTGTCTAATGATCTTACCCAGTGAAAGCATACTGATCACAAACAATACAGGTGACAGGACAGAATCCTGAGGGACTCTGCGGTCCAAAGCAGCTTACCGTGAACAATGAGAACCAAGGAACAGTGACTGCTCTCTTCCATGGAGGAAAGATCAGAACCATTTTAAAACTGTTCCTGATACACCCCAAGCCCCTCAAGTCTTGCCAGCAAACCTGCATGATGGATGGTGTCAAAAGCAGATGACAGTTCAAGAAGTATCACAATCGAGACCTCAACTCGATCACTCACTAGGAGAAGAAAATGATATGCCCTGTTAAGGGCTGTTTACAAACCATGCTTGTTTTGGAAACCAGACTGAAATGGCCCAAAGAGGTAACTGCTCTTCAGATAAGCCACTAGTTGAGATGAAGTCAGTTTCTCTACAATATTGGGCAGAAAGAGGAGGTTGGAGATAGGCTAGAACTGGCTGAATTGTCAAGATCTAGTGATGCCTTCTTAAGCACAGACTTCACCACTGCATCCTTCAAGAATACTGGAAGAATATCTTCCTGTAAAGTGGCATTGAGAATTCCTGCCAACACTGGGCCCAATGCCACCCACCCAGCCTTGAGCAGCTGACAAGAGGCCGGGTCTAGATTACATGTGGTGCAACACAAACTAGTGAACACCTTAAAGGCCTGTTCCGCTTCCAATAGGATAAACTCCTCTCATCTATTTACTGGACCATACAAATTCTCCTCTATAAACCTGTTGCCCATCTCTTGGGCAATGGAGAAACCTGGATGTCAACAATTCTGACCTTGAAGAACTCATTAAACCAGACACAAATCTCCAAAGAAACCTGTTCCTTGTGCCATAGGCAGAAAGGATTTAATAACTACTTCATGGAAAAGGGCAGCTGGATGGTTGCTCTCAGCTGAGATTAGAGCGGCAAATAACTTTTGTTGCCCTAACCACCCCTTAGCAGAGCTGCAAGTGCTCCTCCAAAGCAAGTCTGTCTGCATCTGCCAGAGATTTCCTCCATTTTCACTCTGTTTTGTGCCTAGTGACCTTTAAACGTCAAAGCTTGGTTGAAAACACCAAGAAGCACTCTGGTGGTGTCCTACAAGCTTCTCTAGAAAATAGACTCAGAGTACAAGTGATTAAATCTGAACTGCTCATATTATATTTCTGATGGATTATTTATGCATAATTTTTTGATTTTTATTTATTTAATTGTACTGCCTTTAACTCTCTCTTCTATGTTTATATATCAATAAAAATTGAAATAAAACAAAAACACATCAACAGGCATTTTGGCGTGAGGTTATCAGGCATGAATGGACTAGTGCCAGGGAGTCCAATGCGTGGAGAGTGCCTGATTATAGGCTTCCACTATACCAGTGCACCCCCCCCCCGGTAGAGACCCCAGCCAGGTTCTAGATACAAATCCCGTTTTTCATGGTGTTGGATCATTTCTGTAGCTTCAGATGGCATCCTCAGGGGCCTAGCACTGAATGAAATAGTGCAGCAGTTCGACCAAGCAATGTGCTCTACAGAGATGTTCTCTAGCTCCAAACCTATGAGAAGATGAAGCTGAGTGTGTGACTCCTCGAGTGAGTGGCTAAGGTAATTTCTTGTCAGAGACCCAACTCGAGAGCAAATGGGAGGAGAATGTTAGGAAACACATCCAAGGGGTCACTGACTAGCATTAAAGTCCCTAACAATAAGCATACTCGGGGAATCCAACACCCAGTCCAAATACCTCCTGGAAAACTCCTGGAGGAAGTCTCCACCACCAGCACCGGGAGGGCAATAGTTGAGAGAAGTATTCTATGTCTCAGACCTGTCAAACACTAGAAGGCCACCCACTCAAATGATCCCGTCACCATAACAGAAGACACCACACAGTTTAGTTCAGCTCTAATACAGATAGCCCCACCACTACCCGTGTGCTCCGGTCTCAGGCAATGTACCACAGAAATCCTGGAAGGCCTAACTCCACAAGCACAGGGCCAGCATCCAACCAGGTTTCCATGATACATTTGCGAGGCAGTATAGTGTAGTGGTTTAAGGCTCTGAGCTGCAAATCCGGAGACCTGGGTTTGAATCCCACAACCCCCACTTGCATATACTGTGTGACCCTGAGCAAGTCACTTAACTTCCCTGTGCTCCCAGGTTGCACCTGTAAAAAAGCTTACAGCTTAGTGTGCCTCACCTGGTTAAACAATTGGAAAAAAAAATACATGCAAGGTTGGTATGTGGATCAGAGCTAACACCCCTGATTATAGAAACTTTATTCACAACTGACTTGGCATTGGACAGTAATACCCAGACTGGAGGAGCATGGAGGAGGAGCACCCATTTAATACCTTCTGTTTCACACATTGCCTGTGGACAGAAATTAGGCATGATAAATTTCTGCCTTTCATTCCTATTCTCACACCCTGACTCACCAACAACTATCACCAGCTCCATATCATCTAGATGCCCTACTCCTTTTAGGGTGCATCATCCTGAGAGCTTTATATCTCGGACTAATGCTTAGTGGTGGAACAATATTATAAATAAGGCCTGAAGCTCCACATCTCACTTCTGGAGTAAATTATTAGTCCTTTGCACATGATGTACATGTAACCATGCTTTGATGAACAAACTTACACAGGGTCAAATATACAACCTAACCCAGGCCCTACCCACCGACAAGGAGATGGCCCTACTTGGAAAGAAGCTCCTGAACCCCGGGTCCAAAAGACCAGGTAGCAAACCACCAGCCACTGCCTATGCCAGCTACCTACTCAGTGGGACTAGGTATGGAACCCCTCCCTTTGTCCCAGTTACCATGGATAGTGGGCCCAGGTTGAAAGGTGGACAGCAGAAAGGTCCCTAAAGGCTAACTACAAGGTGGGGAGAAAACATTAAACCACAGACCTTTAGAGATTCAAAAGGGACCAGCAGGGAATTATGGAAGGAAATACACAGGACCACTATGCAATATATAAAAGTCCATACAACTGTCCTGTTTTCAAAGGTGTATCACAGCTGAAAAAGAGAAAAAAGCTTGAAAGCATTCACTCCACTGACGACTGTCACTGTGTCAGGAGGGTGAAATCAGGGTCCCACTCCATTCACTCCAGGTGATGCAACACTTTTCAAACCCAAATGCAAAATCAATAAATGAATGGCAGAGAGTTCAACATTCCAGGTGTAGGGGTCCTTATTGCTGGATGCACAGGTGGAGGAGGGTGGACCACCTTGAAATGCTGGAATCTCCATGAGCAACAACCCCATCAAATCAGGGATATTATGGGCTGGGCACAGAGCAGAGCCATTGGGCAAAGAGGCACAGACACGTCAGAGGCTTCAAAACAACAAACAGACTTCAAAGAACCAGGAGAGGCAGAGGCGGGTGACCCACAATCAGAGGAGTCCATGGTTATACATGGTTAAGCCATGGTTATACATGGTCAAGCCATGGTTATACATGGTCAGCAACAGTGGTCATTCATGGTTTGGCAATGATTTTACCATGGTTATCCATGGACACCAACTAATGGTAAATGGCCCAGGGACACAACATGGATGACCATGGCCAGTATAGTGTAAAAATTATTCAGGTTGACCACAGTGATGCATGGTTGCTAGTTTTAGGAATTTCCAGCATTAAAGAAATGTCTGTATTGTTCAAGTTATTTAATTTTTTTCCAACAACCTTAATATTCTGTAATGAATATATGTTAACCATGCATAAAATAGCTTTCATTTACTTACCCATTGCTGCAGTTTGTTACTCTTTCTAATGGCATTCCCCTCATTCATAACTTATAGAAAGGTTTAATTGATATGTATACCATCATAAAAGGAAACTCTTCTAAGGGGTGGTGAGCTCTTTTATACTCTAGTAATTAGTTTTCTTATATAAAGCTTATTTGTTCTTTATAAATTGCAAAAAAAAAGTAATTAATGTGAGAATTTATATTAGTTTAACATGACAAACTCAGCATTCTGATACACAAATAATGTATGCAACTTTAGTTGCTATCCCATGCACTTATGACCATAGGCAAATCATAGCCAAACATGGATGAACCATGTTGTGTCCTAAACATTCAGAAAATATATTGGGAAAAGCCATAATACAGGGAGATCATACTTAAAGAACTCTGTAACAACCTGGACCAAGGACAGTACCTAAACTGAACCAACACAATTTATTGATTAACATGGTGGTCTACTGACAAACTATAGATTTTAGGAATACAGCTACAACTTGAATATATTTTGAGAAACTGCTTCTTACTTTGAAAACTAATAAAGATATGCTAGGTTGCTGTCATTTACAGCTACGTTAACAGATGGCATAATTTAGTTTGGGAATTAAATGGATCCTGGTAAGGCTTTGGATGGATTATGACAAGCTGAAATAAGAGATGGTATAATGTAAAAAAAAATAGCTAGAAATAAATGAAGAGCATTGTATCTTCAGTCTAATCTTAACACTTTTGGTTGATGCCTCTAACATCACTTGAAACTATCTAGACTCCTGTAAATGGCTTAAGTGGGCCCAACTCAAAATGAGACTAAACTGACAACCAGAAATATGTAACACAGTTTTACCATAGAATCAATACCATAAGTAGTTTAAATAACAGTGTTACTAACGTTATAACAATGTTTATATTTTAACCGGGATGCCATCCATGATATAATCTTAAACAGGACACAAGAGAATGAATTTGATTAATAACATAATTAAAAAACAAAAAAAACATTATCAAGTGTGGACAACAAAAAACATATTTAGATTAAGGACAATCGTGGCTGCTACCTGAAGTAATTTAAATTGTTATTTTATCAAAATATTTGGTTCTTTCATTTACCAAATTGAAAACTGATTTAGTTTTTCTGATTAGTCTCTCTTGTAGTTTTTCTGGACATATGTGCATGTTCATCAACTATGAACAATCGTGCCCATGAATCATGGTCAAATCATGGATGGAGTCACGAAGAAAGATCAGGGACACAGCAGGAAAGACCATGGATGTCCATGGACAACCTTCTTTGTCCATGAAAATACGGACAACCAAACAGAAAGGATGCCAGCTGCAAATTATTAGCAGGAGTGGTATGTGTGGATACTGACTGACAGAGTCTTGGAGATCACAAAAGGCCTTCAAATTGCGAATGACTTCAACTTAAGAACTAGAATAAATGACGTCTGTTTTTCTTTGAGCACCTCAAGTGATGCTGATCACTTCAAGAGCATGACTCCTGACCTTGCACTACATTTGTTGAGCCCAACTAGACCAGACAAAATCAAAGACCTGTTTAAACAGATCCTCAGCAGCCTCAGCCTTTTGCTAAAACATGAATTGGGCTTGTAAGTTTGAGGTCAGTCATGACAATATCTTATTTGTTGATGTGCAGGTCAATGGTCAAGGCTGCCACCTAGACCTAGAAACCTGACACTGCATATGTGTGGGACATAGAGAAAGTCAACCTACCTTTTTTGGCCCATACTGGGTAGACCTACAGTGCCTTTGGGTGCATTTGTTAGCACAAAACTGCAGTGTTGAGTTGTACCTCAGTCTCAGGCATTGCAAATACTGGTCATGCCCAATAGTCATGGACATAATAAAGCCACATGCTGCACACCACTTGAAGTTGATCTTACACTGCTGTACCATGGTTTAATGACATGGCTCAGAGCAAGGAGCAAATGGCACTGAATATATACATAGGAGTAGAAAGAAAATGCTTCAAGGATATTGGAAAAAACATGTCTGTAAAGTAGAATCCACTTTACACAACAGGAGCTGTAAGGGAGGTTTCTGAATTTTTCAGCAGAAAGTAAAATTATCTGGAGAGCTGGAGTGGAGACTCAAGGACATGAGGTTGGATGGTAGGAGAAGAATCAGCTTAGTATGCTTCCTAAGGTACTGAGCATGCTTACTGGAACTACTATAGTGCGGATGAGTGAACTAAATCCAGGTAGTTCGAACTGTGGATTTCTATCCCAGGAACGTAATGTTGATGTGGACTAATTCCAGGAGAGCAATCACCCCCACATCAATACTACAGTTTGAAATAGAAAGAGTGGTTACTGGACCTTGCATTCCTGACCACACATGTCCTCCCCCGTCACCCGCCCAATGTTAAGTGAATACACTTCCCTTCTTATTCCAGTGTGCCAGTCTGGATTTTAGTTTTTTAAAAAGGTAGGAGGCTAATTGACTGAGCTAAAACATAAACGTGCTAGAGCTAAAATGACCCTGTGTATGCAGTGGTTACCAGTTTGAACACCAGCTCTGATAGGCCATGTGGGAGGATGCTAGATAAAAACATAATTCCAAGAAAGCCTACAACTGTAATAGCTCACAGTTTATAGTAGTAGTTACTGCTGAGTTGGAATTACACTCAGCTCTGCGCTGAAAATATAAGATGGAAAAAATATGAAAAAAGCCACCTGAGGAACAACTGGTACTGCATATATACAGGATTATGAATGGGTGTGTGTGGATAACAAGGTGGTAATTTCGAGTGGAGCTGGGGGCAAAATAAGCCTCAAGGCCAAGTGGCTTATCCTGCATCTAGTTTCATGAGATGAAATTACCACTGCATTCAATCCGTTCTTCATACCCTCGTGCCTAATGAGTACTGCATGGTTAGAATTAAAAATGTTTACAATATTGAGTGCTGGAGAAAAAAAATGTTGTTTGAACAGATTCATGGTCAAGTTTCATATAGAGCATTTCATATAGTTAATCCTGCTCTGACAAACTGTAGCTTCGGTCAAGGTTATCCTGTTCTGCTGATAGTAGCTTCCATGTAACTTTTCTCTGTGCTGTGCAGGCCTCAATTGATTAATTGGCTTCAGATACGGGAACACTGTCTGCTACTGTGAGCTGAAGCATTTCTTCTTTCCTCTTGAAATGTGTAAGTTTTTTCTTTTCAAGTAAATATAGCTATTTGAAGACTGACAGTGCGTGTGTGTTCTTACAGCAACTGCTTAAGTTGTTGTATGCTAAAATTAGGTGTGTTTCAATCACAGAGTTACTATTTGAGTTGAAAAGCTGGACAAAGCTTCAGGGATTCATTGTTCATAGGTCTGTTTAGTTTGCTTCCTTCTGAAGGACTTTTGCTATAGGTTCATGTGAGTGTTTTGTTGGGGAGGCAGTGTTATTTGTATTGTAGATAAGTTCTTTATACTTTGGTTTTATAGGTAGTGAAAGACTGTGAGTGCTGGGGGGACTGTTACTTCGGTTTATGTAGCTTGGCTTGAGTTTGCCTTTGCAGGCAGAAACAGTGCGCGTGTGTGTGTGTGTGTGTGTGAGACAGCACTCCAGTATTTCTTTCTGTAGGACTTAAGGTTCATGTGGATTTTTTGTTTGGGTAGTGTTCATTTTTGCTGTAGGCAGATTCTTTTTACTTTTGTTGTGCAGGCAGTGAAATCAGTGTGGAGGATAAAATACTTTGATCCATATAGCTTGGCTTTAGTTTTTTTTTGCAGGCAGAGAACAATAGGTGTGACATAACACAGTGGGAAATGGATGACTGACATGTCAAATAATGTAGCATTATTCGGTGCAATGACATCACTCAGCAAATAATGGTGTGCTAATTGACATGTCATAGAGGTCAACCTTGTAATATAAAAGGAAACCTGACCAGACCTGATTTCATATTCCAGTTGGCTGCTGCATGCATACTGGGCCATTTATTATCCACCTAAACATCTCTTAGATCCACGTGCCATCTTGGACCATATGAAAGGCAGGAATTTGATTTTATGTAGTGTTTTCATGCACACCTAAAGTTGTTTACAAGCCATAAACGGCTGCAAAAGAGATTAGGCATGCAGAGGAAGGCTATGGAAATCTCATGGAGGTTAAGTGCAGAGAACAGAGAATGAGAGTATGGTAAGTATGGGGAATGCAAGTGACTTTGGCAAGATCATGGTAAGTGGAAGTAGTGGGATTCAGACCTTGATCTCAATGCTCACATCTTTGTGGACTAACCACTAGGTTATACTGACATGTGGATTCCCAGAGTAGATGTATTCTGCACTATGGCATCAATCAAGCAGTGAAAGCTTCGACTGAGAATCTAGGCATTGTGATCAACTTCCTAGCACAACTCTGTTCCTAACCAAATACTACTCAGAGAAGATGGCCTGGTAACTTTAATCAGACAGACTTGCCCAATGAAATCATTTGATCCACTGTTGGGAGGTGCCGGCCTAGACAAAGGTATGGACTTTGCCTTGAGCAGTCCCACTACAAGGAACAGTCCTGCTATGCTCTCCAAGCCGGTGGATGTCCCACTTCACCTGAACTGTCTCATAGCAGAATTGACACCTTTGAGGAAAAGCGTGAAGAGTTTTTCAAGTTATTAGTGTATGGTATCTAAATGGTTTGAATCTACTTGACCCCTGTTGTATTAAAATGGCTCAAAAATAATGAAGAAGATGGACAGAAAAAATCTACCAGATGAAAGTTCTGCAAAACAGTTGACAAAATCTTAACTCTGATGCAAATTAAATGAAACATAGAATTGGATGGCAGATAAGGACCGCTTGGCCCATCCAGTCTGCCCATTTCCCTACCTACTGGATAAGCTGCAGATCCTAGTTAACCAGCAGCCTACTTCTTCCTACCCCCACCCCCTAGAATTGCCTTATGACTGTCCCATGCATGCTTGAATTTCACCACGGATTTTGACTCCACAACCTCCTCCGGAAGACTGTTCCATGCATCCACAACCCTCTCTGTGAAAAAATACTTCCTTAAATTACCTCTGAGCCGCCCCCCTCTATCTTCAAATCGTGCCCTCTTGTTCTTGCACACCTCTTTTTTTGAAAGATACTACACTCTTGGACTTTGTTGATTCCCTTGAGGTACTTGAACGTTTCTATCATGTCCCCCCTCTCCCTCCTTTCCTCGAGGCTATACATATTAATCTCCTTTTGTCTCTCTTCATATGTCTTCCGGTGCAGACCCTGCACCATTTTAGTTTCCCCTCTGGACAGCTTCCATCCTGTCTATGTTCTTTATGGAGATTGGGTCTCCAGAACTGCACACAGTACTCCAGGTGGGGTCTCACCAGCTGTCTGTACAGAGGGATAATAACTTCTGTTTCTACTGGTGATGCCTCTCCTATGCATCCCAGTATCCCCCAGCCCTCCTTGCTGCCCTCTCACATTGCTTGCCCACCTTTAGGTCATCTGATATGACTACCCCCAGGTCCCTTTCCATTTTTGTTGTTGTTAGTATCTCGCCCCACCATTGTGTACTCTTCCCCTTGGTTTTTGTTTCCCAGGTGCACTACCTTGCACTTCTTAGCATTGAATCTAAGCTGCCATACATTTGACCATTCCTCTAACCTTGCCAAGTCCCTTCTCATCCTTTCCACCCCACCCTGTGCATCAACTCTGTTGCAGATCTTTGTGTCATCTGCAAAGAGACATACTTTTCCTTCCAGTCCTTCTGCAATGTCACTTATAAAGACATTGAAGAGGACCGGTCCTAATACTGAACCCTGTGGTACCCCACTAGTAACCCTCCTTTCTTCTGAGTGGACTCCATTTACTATTACTCTCTGTGTCCTGTTCTCCAGCCAATTCTTTACCCAGGCTGTCATCTTGGGACCCACTCCCAGGCTGGCTAACTTGTATATTAATCTTTTGTGTGGGACTGTGTCAAATACCTTGCTAAAGTCTAGGTAGGCCATGTCCACAGCCCCTCCCTGATCTACTACTTTGGTAACCCAGTCAAAGAAATCTATCAGATTCGTCTGGCATGACCTTCCTGCTGTGAATCCATGCTGCCTAGGGTCCTGTGCCCCTCTGGCCTCTAGATACTCGACAATTCTTTCCTTCAGAAGTGATTCCATCATTTTCCCTATCACTGAGGTTAAACTAACAGGTCTGTAGTTTCCTGCTTCTGCCTTGCTCCCACTTTTGTGAAGGGGAATCACATCTGCCCTCCTCCAGTCCTTGGGTACCACCCCATCCTCCCATGATTTGTTAAAAAGGGTAGTCAGTGGTGTCACTAGTTCTACCCTTAGTTCTTTTAGAATTCTGGGATGAATCCCATCAGGCCCCATTGCTTTGTCCACCTTCAGTTTTAAGAGTTCTTTCAGAACCCTTTCTTCTGTAAATGGGCTGGTATCAACTTCTGTATCCACAGTGTTTCTACTGTTTGTTTTATGTACCTCCCCCTCTTCAAATGGTGCAGTTTCACTCCTGACATGTTTTGAAAATCTGTTAATTGACCATTTCTGTTTTTTTTTAATCAGTATTTCGTCTCTTGTTGGTGCCCGACCTGCCTACATCCAGACTGGTTCCCCCAGCCCCTTCAGTTCACCCAGCTTCTCTGGAACTTACTTCATGCTCCGACTGTCCTCTGCCACAGGACCTGGAGGTGCCCAGTTGTCATTATGGGGCCTGCGGGGGACCGGGCTGTCATCTGGCTGTGGTCAGAATTTTTTTCCACCATTTTCTCCCCTAGGGCCCACAGTGCACTCAACGACACCTTGTACATACTCCGCCACCACAGAGACGTCCACAGCATCCTGCGGGTGGGATTCCTTTCCCTTGCGTCCTGCTGTGCTGCCATCCAGATTCCTCTAGGTGGCAGCCACCTAGCCAGATATCTGTACCCTCTCCCCCCCGAGCAAGGACAGCTGTCTAGCAATGCTCAATCCCTCCCTCCCAGGCCATCTCCCAGGCTACCAGTGTCTGTTTCCAAACCCGAGTCAGTGGTGTGGCCGGTGGTGTGGCAACCACTGCCTTAGCCCATTATGCCAGTGGGCTAGCCAACACTTATTAAGGGGAAGCAATTAACCTCTGCAGCTGGAGGCAGATCAGAAAATACTTACAATTCAAATCATCATCTGATAATTTCAGCCTGGTGGTAGCAGGGAGGGGTGAAGAATAGTTACAGTGAGATATTCAAATAACACACCCAAGCTGTAAGCGTATATCTCAATTATGTTTTATTTATAGAGTTCACTTTTTATAGAGATCTATAGATGCATGTCTGCTTATGAATCCCTTTATTTGCACCATTTGGCGTCCTAATAAGTAGACCACATTAAAACACCCAGCGCACAGGGAACATAACTATAGCATAATAAATACTTTACAAAAATATTGCAGTTTCTTTGAACATCAAGAATTATTCTGTGAAAAGGCCTTCTTTAAATAGTTCTCTAGAATACTCTGCATGCTCAACATGTGCTAAAACACAGAAATTATATGAAAAACAAAACTCGAGGGGCCCAGATACTGTTCCCGAGGAAATGTAGAGGGAAAAGATCACTTTTTTGAAGTGTCGCTTCCTTTGAGTTTTGCCTTTCTGAAATGGATTCCCTACCAGTGAAATACATGGAATACTGTGGTTGGTCTCCATACTATGCCCCTGCACAGACTTTCATTTTAAAGCACTTTGCATCAACCCATCTACACCCTTTGCTCAAAGTCAGGGGGGAGGGGCACAGCCCTTTTTAATTTGAAACAACAGCTTTGCTCAGAAAAAGGGTGACAAAAGCCTTATAATTTGCTAAGTAGCTGGATTTTTTTGGGGGGGGGATACTGTTTGGTCACTTTCTTCTTTATAAACAGTAAACATTACACTTGTTTTTCCCATATGTGATGGAGAAGTTCCAGTACTAAAATGGCTAGGGTGTTATTCATGGCTGATACTCAAACCCAAAGTAATCTAGCTGTATTGGACATAGTGTTACCCAATTAACAACTTGTGCTGTTTTTTTGTTTTGTTTTTTATCGTTAGCCAATATTTCATAATTCATCCTCTGCACCACATTTGAGCACAACTTTAATTAGCCCCAGCTGACTTACATCATGGCTGTACTGTGCATCAAATATGTTATCTAATTTTTAAAATGTTTACTGCTGGCAGATAAAACTGTAAACATATCTGTAGTTTCACCAGGCAAAACCTGCTTGTGTCTACATGTATGTTCATACTGTACAAAGACACACACAGATATCTATAGTCAGTATATATACATACATATACACGCATACTATACACACAAACAAGAGAAGTGGTTTAACCCTGTTTCCAAAAGGAAGTTAATACAGCACGTATTTCTATTTTGTGTCATAAACAAAAAGTTTTTTCCCCTTCCTTGGATCTAGGGAGAATGGCTTGCATTTAATATTCCCTGGCTTCTTGAAACTGTTTGTAGTAGTCCTCATCTGACGGGTTGTCTGTACATTTCTGGCCATTGTTTGGAGGTCGTACATCATTGTACCTGCTCCAGTCCCCTTTGCATATGATCCAGGGCAAAATGTCAACTTTGTAATGGAGCTCTGCAGAAAACTCTGTGCTGATTAAATTTGGCGTGCCTGCCCCTTTACCCCTTGTAATAAGCTGCATGGTGTCATCATAGCAACAGTGCTGTGCTGCCAAGGTTGTACTTTCCAAGGAAAGCATAGACCGGATGCAGTAGCATGCTGTTGGCTTATAGATTTCCAGTTTTTCTTTAGGACCACTTGCATCTTTCCAGCGAAACTCCTTCCGCTTTACCCGGTCATATACATCAGCGGTACTGTAGGCAACTTCTGTAGGGTAGGAACAAGGGCAGCTGGGAAGATCGGTGGCCACTTTGTGCATATACTTCTTTAGGAATTCACTTTTACAGTTCATCCATCTCTCACAGCTGTCTGTATCTATAAAAAAAAGTATATTAATAAAGTATATCTATAATGAAGACACACACTGCACTGTGCACAGTACTGGTATGAAAGAATTCTTGAAAGACATGAAATACAATGGCCAAGACTCAGTGCTATTAGTGGGCTATTTGTTTAGCTATTTATAAAAATGAATTTTCTGATACAATTCTCTTTATTCTACTCATCGTGCAAAGACCCAGACCTCCTTGTGTTCACATGCACAATCCGTTATGCTTCTCTAAAGGGCTCTGTCTTGACCCCGGCAATTACATTCCCTTCCCCCATGAAACCAGCTAAGTAAGAACTTACTGTAATAGTAAATCTTCGAGAGGATCTCAGTCATCAGGTTACACCACAGGAACCTTCGCTGTTGGTGAAGGGGAATCCACACGGAAGATTTTCAACAGCACAACTGGGGCCACCCACGCCACCAATGTCTGCCGACATCACCACACCTATATAGGCGAGGGTGGTCCCGCTCCCTCTTCACTTCTTTCCCCTGGAGACTAAGGGAACAAGGCTCTCGCCCTGGCGGATCGAGGAGAGGAAAAGGTACCCAGACTTAAGTAAAAATCTGAATACAACAGTTAGCCAATTCCCAGTCAGGAGCCTTGAGAAGGGGGTTGGTGGGAGGGAAAATATACCTGACGACTGAGATCTTCTCGAAGATCTACTGTTACAGTAGGTTCTTCTGTAACTCTTCTATCTTCTTCGGGGGTATCTCTGTCATCGGGTTACATCGTAGGAATGAGTACCAAACAGTGACAAATGTAAAACAGACAGTCGGGGAGGTTGGATCTCCATGAACTTATGACAGAAGTTCTTGCAGTACAGCCCTGTAAAAACCTGCACGGGCTCTTGAGTCAACATCCAAACTATAATGCTTGGTGAAAGTGCGGACTGTACTCCAGGTGGCAGCCACACAAATGTCAGAGGCCGAAACTACTTTGAAACAAGCCACCGAGGTAGCCACGCCTCTGGTGGAACGAGCTTTGACATAGCACCAGGCAATTCTTTACCATACTTGTTGTAGCAGAACACAATGCAATTTGCCAACCATTTGGACAAACATTGCTTAGAAACTGAAGCGCCCTCTCTACCCGGGGTGAAGGAAACAAACAACCGTTTAGACTTTCTGGACTCTTTAGTCCGAAGCAGATAGTACTTCAAAGTTCTGCGCACATCCAATGTATGGAGAAGTGCTTCCCCTGGATTGGCACACTCAGGAAAACAAACAGGAAGGTGGATAGATTAATTAAGCATGAACTCAGAAACCACCCTGGGTAAAAACGTGTGATTTGTGCACAAAGATACCCTGTCTTTGTGAAAAACCAAATAAAGCTCCTAGCACCAGAGGGCCTGATGCTCTGAAACTCTTCGAGCAGAAGTAATTGCAACTAAAAACAGCACTTTCCAAGAGAAGGAGACAGGGTCAACTTTTCCAAAACAAAATTAAAGTCCCAAGACGGGACAGGAGAACAGATTGGGGGTTTCAGGTGCAGGATGCCTCTGAGAAAAGTGAAGGAGACATCAAGCTAAGCAATTGTGCGGTCACCCATGGGCTCATGAAAGGCAGAAACAGCCAAAAGGTGGACCCTGAATGAGAAATATCCAGGGCATGTTTGGCAGCCCAGATGGCAAACCACTTCCACTTCATGGCGTATGTGGCGCAAGTGGAAGCTTTCCAGGTCACCACCAGGACATCTGCTACCCTGTTAGAGATCCCAGACCTGGCGATGGCTACGTTCTCAGGAGCCAGGCATGAAGATGAAGGGACCTGATGTTGGGATGGACCAGGGTCCCTTGATCCTGGGTCAGCAGATTCCTGTAAAGAGGAAGAGAGACCAGAGGTTCCTCCGCCAGCTGTTGAAGCAAAGGGAACTATATCTGGAGAGGGCAGAATGGAGCCACTAGAATCATACTAGCCTCCTCCATCTGTAACTTGATTAGCACCCTCTGGATCAGAGGAAATGGAGGGAATGCATACGAAACCTCCCGTTCCAAGAGAGGGACAACGAGCCTCGCCAGAAAACTCCAGGCCCTGGACCTAGTGAGCAGAAATTGGTCAGTTTTGCATTGAGTGGTGATACAAAAAGGTCCGACTCCGACGGCCCCATCAGTCGAACAGATCTTCTGTGATGGATGAGAGAAGCTTCCATTTGTGCATGCTGGTGTGGTAGGATGAATCCCTCCCACTGTATTTTTGTTTAATAAAAGTAGAGAATGAGGTCCTAAGGGACTACTAGAAAGCCTTAAAGCCACAATAAGGCTGTTCTATGGTACAAAATAAAATGAAAGCCTGCCGAGACCTAAACATTCGGTGCAGGAATGGTCTTGCAGCATGTCAAATTAATGCTTCTTTCCTATCCTTTTGCCTGTAGCCTGTCATATATGCTGATATTCTATCTCGTCTTTGCTGGACTGATCACCCAGCACTGAAACTTTAATACTCTTTCTAATTCTTTTCTTTCTGACCCCCCCTCCCCAAAACACACACACAGACAGCTAGCATTAAGTACACAAGAGCTATCCTAGCACAACTGGGGTGAAAGAAATGCTGTGTACTTTGGTGCTGTATGTCCCTGTTAAAAGTTTCCACTTGCAAAAGACTGTACCTGGGAAGAAAGCACATAAAATTAATCTCTGTTTTTGGTCCAAAATAAAATATAAAACACCATACTAAATGAAAACTACTATAAACCACCCTTAGTTTTATATGGAAAGTAATGAAGGTATCAGGAATTCTAAAGTTCTTAGTGTTGAATGAAACGTACCAAACACACGTTTTACAAACTGCTACAATCAATGCATTAGCAATACCTTTTGTTTTATAGTGCTGGTTTTATTTGTATTTTTCTGATACTAGATGAAATATTTCTTTAAGCCAAAACTGAACACATTGCTGTAGGTTGAGGAAAATTTACCTGTTTGGGGAATGCCTTACTCCGTGTGCTTTTGGTTTGCTTTCATCCATTTTGTGGGTTACTATGCGTTCAAGTTGGCAGAACTCTCTGGGCTTTATAGAGCTCTAGCATAAGGGAGTCTGGGAACAAAAAGGGTGAGACTTCCTGCCTGGAAGTTCCCTTCTTTATTTTCTTATTACTTTATTTTCTGATGGTTTAAAAGTTGATATGTGTTAAAATGTTATTTTTTCATGTTTTGCTTACTTTTCTGTATGAAACAGCCAAATTTAAAATTGCTGCAAACATTTAACTAACATTTAAGTTATGATTGACAGGTCACATGATGTCCAGCCCTGAAAAGGAGCTGGCTGAGCACAGTCTGGCAGATACGATGATATAAGGAGATAAGATCTAAGCTGTGGAGGGAGCAGTCCTCTGCAGGAGTGAAAACTGGCTGATGCAAGAGGGGAGTTGTCGGTGCTGGGAGCAGTCTCAGAAAGACTGACAAGTGGCAGTGCTAGCGAAGGTTGAGATGTTTTGGACTAGAACTGAGTTAAGTAGCTGGAGGGGTAATTGGTCTACCTAAAGTATGGGCTGCAGAACTGCAAGTGCAGGTAGGACCACCCTCAGGTATTGGTTTTGTTCCTGTAAGCCTACTGGCTGAGTGGGAACTGACAGCCCTTTCAGCCAAGTTTTTTTTTTTTCAATTGTTTAACCAGGACCTGCACACTAAGCTGAAAGCTTGTTTACAGGTGCGATCAGGGAGCACAGGGAAGTTAAATGACTTGCTCAGGGTCACACGGTATGCAAGTGGGGGCTGTGGGATTCAAACCCAGGTCAAACCCAGTTGTCCAAGATCATCCTGACTAGTCAATCAGTACAAGCAACACAGAAGTTCCAGATTTGCACTGTTTGAACTGTTTATGTTATTGCGAAGTATGCTGAAGTCCTTTTGTAATAAAGTGCACTGTCCTATGGGACATTTTAAAAGAACTTGTCTTGCCTTCTGTGTCTTCATCCAATCCGCTCTCCCACATATGGTGTTAGAAGTGTGATATTTCACCAGTGTCTGACCAAGACACAACGGCTCAGAAGGTGAGATGTCCCAAAAACAAGGAAGAGGCCCCAGACACAAGAAAAAGCTAGCAGACAGCACAAAGGACAATGGAGGTTGCTGTGAAGCTAAGCAACCCAGAAGAGACAATGACAGATAAACAGATGCTGAAGGTAACAGCAGCAGTGCTAGAACTGACCAAGCTCTGTGATGGGTTGGAGGTACAATTTATGATGATGGAAGAGACCATCAGTGGTGTGTTGGTGAGGAGTATGCATCTGGAGCAGACAGTTCAGATAATGTCAGAGGAGATTCAGAAAGGAGAGCCCGAGGTTGTACCGGCTGAAGTGTTGAGAGTTCCTAAAAGTGCTACTAAGCAGGACTGCAGTGGCGCCCATGAGATAAAGGCCACTGGAGAGGAGACAAGCATCAAAGTTGTGCCAGAGAAAAGGGCTGCCCTGGAAGAAACCATAGTGGTGGAGTGTTGTGGTTACCAGTGTGGGACAGGTGAAGAGGACAGCGCAGCAGTTTTATGTAACTGTGAGGAAAGGCTGATACCTACTCCTGTAAGTACTGTTAACCAACTCATGGATGCAGAACAGGAGGGTCTTGCAAAGGCTGAAGGCACTGTTAAGACTGTTTTGGCTGTGGGTTCAAATAATTGTTCACCTATGACATGTATCGCTTAAAAATCCAGTATGTTAAACTTGGGTAAAGAGAGAGTGTGTGAGATTTCTAGTAAGGATGAACTGGGTTATGCTAAGCCACATTACATAAGAAAGGGCAATGAGCAGCTTAGGAGGCGTTTTAACCATCGAACTAGCTGCATGGAGGAGCAGATGGTGGTACCAAAACCACTCCAGCAGCAAGTGTTGGCAGCTGCTCACACTGGCCCTAATGGAGAGCACTTGAGGTGGCGTAAAACCGTGGTCTGCCTAATAACACACACCTACTGACCTGGAATTTTCAGGTAGGTGAAAAAGTTCTGCAGGTCCTGTGTGGTGTGCCAGCAGTCAAAGGAAAAGGGCCAAAAGTTTACTCCAGCTAACAGGAAAAAAAACGTATTGGGGTAGCTTGCTGTAATGTGGGCCATGCAAGAGTTAGGTATGGTCAGGATGTTACCACACAAACAGAGGAGTGTTATGACCTCTGGGCCCTTGTGAGCTGGTGGGGCTTAGATGGGTTTATTGAGGTAGGGTAACCTGATTAGTTATGAATCCATCTAATTAAATGTTTTGAAGTTTTTCCATTTGTCCCCAATTACAATATGTTGTAAACAAAATGAAAATAAATAAAAAAAAAGTTTAGCTTTCCTTGCTTCAGTCTAGGCCTAGAATGATTCCACTCTGTGTGTTGGTGACTAGACTTTCTAGTTTACAGATAAAGGTGTGAGGCTGTTACCTGAAGTGGAAACAGAGAGGGGTTGGAATGTTTCTCATGACACGACGCTGTTAAAATAATAAAAATGTAAAAATAAAACTCTGTCCTTTTAAGGTGGGAGGTGAAGGGTCACCCATTTCAGAGAAGTAGTAAGGGTACTGAGGATATCCCTGGAGTGCTGAGCAGTAGGATTACCTGTTCTGGGACCTGTCTGGTGAGCCAGAGGATGGTAAAAATATGCCTAAAACGGTGATGGTGGCTGCTGCCTTGTGCAGTAAACTCCCCCTGGATTTGCACAGCGTGTTTAAAAAATATATAGATGGGGACTGGCCTAGAATAAAGGGAAGCTGAAGAAGAAATGTTTGGTCATAGAAATAAATTTGAGTCCGTCTGTTATGAAAAGGAACCTGCTGTTGCTCTGACTAGGTGGGACACAGCGAGTAAAATACAGAGATGAAAGTTGAAGGGATTTGGGAAAACTGGGGAAACCTCAAAGAGCCTTTGGACTGTGTGAGCAAAAGAAGGAGATGGGTCCCCTCTAAGACCTGTGTAGTCGTGGTATTTGCCACTGGACCCCTTCATAACACGGTCTTTGCAGAAGATTTGGGGACTGCAAGACCTGTATAACCTGTTGGAGGTCTGTGATGGGCAAAAGAATGTAAGGACTTTATGCCTAGGAATAAAAAGCCAGTCTGGGTGCAGAATCCTCATTAAAAAAATAATCCCTAACTATGGAAATACGAAAAGCTGCTAGTATGCAAGTTATGAAAAGGCAAAGATTGGCTACCTTTGCTAGTTTGGTGCAAGCCTGGATTGGTTTGTGCACTGAGCAGTGCATTTTCCTTTGTATAAAGGAAGGGACTAGTACTAAGAAACCAACCTGAAGAAAGATGCATGTATAGATCCTAAAAGTAAGTTGGACATGAGACCCTGAAAGAACTGTTACAGAAGAGGGTGCATTCTGACTCATTTGCACAGGGTTCCTTTAGTGTAGGACTCCTGAAAAGGGATGGATGGGAGTCCCTTTTCACACTTAGCCTAGGATATAGTGAGCATGACACTGGGATAATAGATGCTAGTATCGTAAACCACCTGCTGTTCAGAGCCGGTTCCCTCTTAAGGTGGGAGGTATGCAGCAGGGTGAAACCCTCCTATTGTATTTCTGATTAATGAAAATAGAGAATGAGTTCCTAAGAGACTACAAGAAAGCCTTATAGCCACAATAAGGTACCAAATAAAATGAAAGCCTGCTGAGACCTGAAACATTCAGTGCAGAAACGGTCTTACAGCATGTCATATTAATGTTTCTTTCCTATCCTATTGGCTGTAGCCTTTCTTCAATACTAATATTCCATCTTGTCTTCGCTGGATTGATCACCCGGCACTGAAACTTTAATACTCTAATTCTTCTCTTTCTGACCTCCCCTCCCAACACACACACACACACACACACAGTTAGCATTAAGTATACAAGAGCTGTCCTAGCTCAGTTAGGGTAAAAGAAATGTTGTGTACTTTGGTGCTATATTCCCCTGTTAAAAGTTTCCATTTGTAAAATACTGTACCTGGGAAGAAAGTACATAAAATGAATCTGTGTTTTTGGTCGTAAATAAAATATAAAACGAAATACAAAATACTAAAAATACTAAATGAAAACTACTATAACTACTTTGTAAAACAGCCTTGGCTCAAAGGTACTTGTAATCCTAGATTAAAATAAAATAAAATAAACCACCCTTAGTTTTATATGGAAAATAATGAAAATATCAGGAATCCCAAAGGCTGAGGAAAAGTTACCTGTTCGAGGAATGCATGCCTTCGTGTGCTTTTGATTTGGTGGTGTCCGTCTTGTGGATTACTAGAGACTCAAGCCAGCAGAACTCTGTAGGCTTTATAGAGCGTTAGCATTAGGGACTCTGGGAACAAGAAGGGTGGGACTTCCTGCCCAGAAGTTCCCTTCTTTATTTTCTTATTGCTTTATTTTCTGATTGTTTAAAAGTTGATATGTGTTAAAATGTTGTTTTTTCATGTTTTGCTTACTTTTCTGTATGAAACAGCCATATTTAAAATTGTTGTAAACATTTAACTGACATTTAAGTTATGATTGACAGGTCACATGATCTCCAGCCCTATAAAAGGAGCTGGCTGAGCACAGACTAGCAGATAAGATGAGATAAGGAGATAAGATCTGCACTGCGGAGGGAGCAGTCCTCTGCAGGACTGAAAACTGGCTGATGCAAGAGGGGAGTACTTGGTGCTAGGAGCAGTCTCATAAAGATTGACCAGTGGCAGTGCTAGCGAAGGCTGGGCTGTTTTGGATCACAGCTGAGTTAAGCAGGTGGAGGGGTAATTGGTCTACTTAAAGTATGGGCTGCAGAACTGCAGGTGCAGGTAGGACCACCCTCAGGTCCTGGTTTTGTCCCTGTGAGCCTACTGGCTGAGTGAGAACTGACAGCCCTTTAAGCCAAGTTTTTTTACAGCTGCCCAAGATCATCCTGGCTAGTCAATCAGTACGAGCAACACAGAAGTTCCAGATTTGCACTGTTTAAACTGTTTATGTTATTGCAAAGTGTGTTGGAAGTCCTTCTGTAATAAAGTGCACTGCCCTATGGGACATTTTAAAAGAACTTGTCTTGCCTTCTGTGTCTTCATCCAACCTGCCCTCTCACAGCTGGACTGAGTCCTGCTGAGACTATCTGCCAGGGTGTTTAGGATGCCTGGCACGTGGACTGCAGATAGTGTCAGACTGTGTTCCGGTGCCCGGTACCACACTCTCATGGCCTCTCTGCAAAGGGGGTATGAGTGAGTCCCATCCTGCTTGTTGATGTAGTAGACTAAACTCAAATTGTCCAACTGCACCAGCTGGTGCGAGATGCTCTTGAAAGACTTGCATGACATAGAGCACTGCTCTCATCTCCAGGACATTGATATGCAGGACAGCTTCCCACTGAGACCAACAGTCCTGGATTTGGAAGGGATCCAGGTGTGCTCTCCAGCCCAGACCCATAGCATCTGTGGTTAAGATCTGATGTGGGTAAGAAATCTGGAAGGAAACACCCTGAAGTAGATTCAAGGGGTCAATCCACCACTGCAGTACCTTGCGTACTGGAGAAGAGACCAGGACTGGTTGTTCCAACTTGTCCGTGCGCTGGTCCCATTGTACATTGAAGGGTATGCATATGAAGTCTGTCAAGTGGAACAGTGGGAATGGTCACTGCCATTAGGCCCAACAATCTGAGGTACACCCTGGCAGGAATGTACCAACTCTGAGCGACCTCCTGGACTTGGGCTATGAGGCACTCCTCCCTGTTTGGGGGTAGGAAGGTCTTCCCCTGCACAGAGTCTAGAACTGCCCCTATATACTGCAGCCTTTGGGACGGTACTAGAACCTACTTGGGCAGGCTGACTGTAACGCCCAAGGAGTGGAAAAGCTGGAGAGTGCACTCCAGAGTCAGCAGAAGCTGTTCTCAGGAGGGGCTTTGAGAAGTCAATCATCCAGATACGGGAAGACATACAGTCCCTCTCTTCTGAGAGCTGCTGCGACCACTGCCAAGCACTTGGTAAAGACTCATAATGCAGAGGACAAGACAAAGGGTAGCATCTTGAACTGATAATGCTCACCCTGAAAGGTAAAAATGAAGAAACCTCCTGTGAGGAGGAAAGACCGAGATTTGAAAGTAAGCATCCTGCATGTGCAGTGAACAAAGCCAGTTCCCAGTCTTCAGGAGGGACATCAGGCCTGGCAAAGTTACCATCTGGAATTTTTTGTACTGGACAAAGAGATTGAGTTCCTTTAGATCTAAGATGGGCCTCAGATCTCCGGTCTTTTTGTGGACCAGCAAAATCCTGGAATAAAACCCCCTGGTTTCTCTGGTGCCTGCCGTAGGCTGAAAAAGATGCAAACACTGCGAAGCTTCCACAGAGACTCATGCAAGCAAGTCAACGGTGGGAAAGAACTGAGAAGGAAGCAGGGCCGCCCACGCCTATATAGGGTTGGTGATGTCAGTGGATGGCACTGGTGGCCCCAGTTATACTGCTGAAAATCTTCCATGTAGACTCCACTTCACTGATGGTGAAGGTTCCTACGGTGTAACCTGATGACTGAGATACCCCCAAGATCTATGCATAGCTGATGTCTTGAAACAACACAGCAGCAACTACTTGCTGTATTGTTTTGTGTATTTTAGCAAATAAATGCATTTTTAATGAATCCTATCATGAGAGGTTCATTGCCAGTCAGCATACTGTGATGCCGACTTTGTACTGGTGCATTTTGATGTGTTTCACGTCGTGGCTCCAGTGTTGTTTTAAGTAGCTGCCTCCTTGAATCAATATCTGGTGTCTTGTCAGGCTCCTACTGGTGATGAGGGCAGCCTAACAGGGTCCTCTCCTGAAGCCCCACCCATTCTCTCCTTTTCTTCCCTCTCACCCAGCCTCCCAAGACCAGCATCCTGAATACCCACTGCACACTCATACTTCTCCACCCCAGGGCAAAGCCTCAAACAGCTTGTCTTTCTGAGTCATTGTATGTTGCCCCTCCTGGAATAGCAGATGGTGATACCACAGTGAAGGATCCCTCCTTTCTTCCCCCGAGGAGGCCAGGAGCCTCTAAGATGTTCCCATCTCCTCTAATTGGCCTGTAGCAGCATTTCAGGGTTGGAACACGATCCTGGAGAGCACCAGCATGGTAAGCAGTTCCTCTAACTGGCTTATACTAAGGTTCCCACTAAGGTGAGCAGGAGCCAGTAGGCATTAGTCCATAATGCTCCATTCTGTCTAATAACTTAAATGTCCTCCCAGAGTGATGTACTTGTTTAATTTGGTTTTAAACTCCTTTTTATTTTTGCTGATAATTTCTGTAATGAGACCAGTGGACGTCCTCTTTCTAGACTTCAACAAGGTATTTGACTCTGTTCCTCACGAGGGCCTGTTGGATAAGCTGGGAGAAATGGGGGTGGGGAACCAGATGATCAGATGGATAGACAACTGGCTCCAGGACAGGACCCAGTGGGTCGTAGTTGTCAGGATAGTTTCATCCCCAAGGAGGGTCATTAGTGGGGTCCCACAAGGATCAGTCCTTGGGCCCCTCCTGTTCAACGCCTACATCTCTGACATAAGGACAGGTATTAGGAGTGAGATGAGTCTCTTTGCAGATGACTCAAAACTGGGGGTGGTGGTGGATGGGGAGGAGGGAGGGGTGCTCACAGGGGACCTGGAGGCTCTGGAAAGATGGTCTAGAAAGTGGAAGCTGAGGTTCAATGCAGGGAAAGGCAAGGTATTGCACCTGTGCCAGAAACCCAGGCCAAGTGTACACCCTGGGGGATGCAAAGTCTCGATGGCTGAGAGGGACCTGGGGTGGTGGTGGATGTCAAGATGAACAACTCAGAGACTTGTAGGAGGCAGCAGCCAAGGCCAACAGGATGCTGGGATGCATCGCTAAGGGATCACCTCCAGAAGGAGGAAGTGATACTCCCTCTGTATAACTGCTTGGTGAGGCCACACCTCGAGTACTGCGTGCAGTTTTGGAGGCCACACTTAGAGGGACATTAAACTCCTGGAGAGGGTCCAGAGGAGGGCAACCAAAATGATTTGGGGCTTGGGGGACAGGACCTATGGGGAGAGGCTCGAAGAGCTAAATATGTACACATTGGAAGAGAGAAGGGACCGGGGACATGATAGAGGTCTTCAGGTACATGAAGGGGGTAAATAGGGGAGGAGCAGTCAGGGTGCTTTGAAGGAAGGAGGAGGGGGAAACTAGAGGGCATGGGTGGAAGCTGGAGGGGAAGATTCAGGGGAGAAAGGAGGAGGTGCTACTTCACTGAGAGGGTGGTGGAGCCATGGAATGTGCTGCCCAGGGGGCTGGTGGAGGCAGAGACGGTGAAGGAGTTCAAGAGGGGGTAGGACAGGTACAGGGGAAGGCGTCTGGAAGCAAAATCCAGTGCAGCGAGAATATCCGGAACTGGGAAGGGAGAAGCCAGAGAAGGCGAGGGGGGCAGCAAGGTCAGCTCCCAGGGTAGAGGCTGACCAAACGAGCAGACACGAAAGACCATTAGGCCTATTCTGCTGGCATTTTAGTATGTTAGTATTTCACAGATTAATAACTCCATTAGAGTAGAAGAACTTGTACTTAGTAGAGCTGAATTTTCATCCCAGTAATTGAAGTGGGTGATCCCTGATGTTTATGTCTGATTGTCTAAATTCAAAATTAGTCTTCATTAGCAAATAAGGATCTTTCATAATATTGAACCTCATTAATAGAGCTCCTCTTGTTCGGCATGACTCAAAAGACATAAGTTGTAGATTTGCATGACGTTCCATGTAGTCCGTATTTTTAAGTTCAGTGATTATCTTAGTGGCTCTTCTCAAATGTATTTTAAAAGAAACAAAAGTTGGGGCCACCCAAGGCCCAAATGGTACTGTGTCATGCTTCCATGATGGTGATCTGGGATCAGGAGCAGGCCCAGAAAGCCTGCATTTGAGGAGCCATGATCAGGCAATGCTGCTGATAGCAGGGTATCCCTGGCTAGGAAGGGTTGTAACTGCGACCAACAGCAGTAGCCACCCCGGGATGGCCTGCAGAGTTTGTCTCTGTGCAAACGGGATGCTATGTCCTAGTGAGGCCAGCAATGTGGCACTATGTAGTGCAAAAGGAAGTGGGAAAGTGGTGAAAGCTGTGGAAGAAAAAGTGCTGGTATGATGTCTGTGGAAGCCCTCCCACCCAGTACTCTACAGCCCCATACTTAAGCAGGTGTTGGGAAAAGCAAGTAACCTTAGAGTGGTGTACTTAAAGCAGCAATGTGAGAGAACAGCGGGCACCATCAGGAGCACAAAAGGAGTGAAAATCTAGAGGAGAAAAGTTGGACGTGTCATATATTCCTTCATGCTAATGCTGTGAGTGACTAAACTAGCCTGCTTAAAGGAGACCCTTGCTACTAATCTTTGAGGTGAAACACTTTTTTCTCTTAAAAAACAGGCGTTTAATCTAAGATGTGCTGAACTCACATCGTTCTATTCAGAACCATGGATACTGCAGGCACTCCAGCACCCGCATGGTTGCCATTTACCCACTTCAGCAAATCTGGACTGGATGTATGGAATCAAAGTCTATTGAACTGCTAAATGCATCATTGGGGGGGGTTGTTACTGGGCAGAGAGAGAGAGAGAGAGAACTAAGAGTTGGTATGTTGTTCTCAATGCTATGTAACCACTTTTGTAGTACCCACAGCAGCGGAAAAGTTGCTCTCACAAAGTTGTCCTCACAGTATGTACCTGGCTCTCAGGCATTCATGTTCCAAGTCAGATACATGAAACAATATTCACAAACTGCAGATGGCCATGTAAACTCTGTGGTAGAAATGAAACAAAAAAATCACATGGAGAGCTTCAGGGTGGCCACATGTACAAAAAGGTTTTAAACATTTATTAGGAGCACCTTTTATATATCTGTCTGTGGTCTAGATGATGCGCCCCCAGCCCATCAGTGATGCATACATCATCATGATCAAGGGCTCCAGACAGTTATATGGGATTCCTGCTGAGAAATTCAAGATGGACAGCCACCAATGGATGGTGCCCAAGATCTGCTGGGTCACTCAGACCAGTTAGGTTCAGGGCTGCATTTGACTGAGACCACTGGCACCCTAATTCCTACTGGATGGGTTGCAAGTGCCAGTGGGCACAATGGCTGTGGTAGAGACCATGAAGCTTAGAAGCCAGAAAAAAAATTCCAGGTCCGGCGCGATTGCCCAGCTGACAGTGAACAGATAAAGGAGGATAAGTCCTCCACCCTATCTGGAGCAGATGAGCTTCAGCTTGCAGGAAGTCTATCTCCACTCCACTGAAGACGATCATCTGTTTTGGGGTGAACTCAGACTTGGCCAGATTTACCATTAAGCTGTGGAATATCAGGATGGCCAGATCCCTGGACTGCTTAATGTCCTGCAACAAACTCAGCATGATGAGCTAATCTTCAAGGTATGGAAATACCTTGATGTTTCTGCGCTTCCAAAAAGGGCTGCCTTGACAGACAGGCACTTGCTGAATACCTTGCGTGCCAGTGACAGGCTGAACAGCATGGATCTGAACTGATACAGGGTTCTATCCACCCAAAAGTGGAGGGACCATCTGTGTGATGGACAAACAGGGATGTGGAAGTACACATCTTGAAGGTTCAGGGAGCAGAATCAAGCACTGGACTCCAAGGGATGGAATGATCTGGTACAGAGTCACCAAGCAAAACCTCTGATTGTGAATGAACTGTCAGGAGAGACCCTCACAGGGAATACTGGATGGGGTGGGGGTGGATGGGTGACGTAAGAAATGATAAGGGAGGAAAGGGACCTGGGGTAATTATCAATGATAGCCTCAAAGCCTCTGTGCAATTCAGTAAGGCTTACAGCAAAGTTAACAGAATGTTGGGGTGTATCAGTAGAGGCTTTGACAGAAGATGGGGGAGGTGATTTTGTCCCTGTATAGATTTCTAATGGGGCCACATCTTGAGTACTGTGCTCAGTTCTGAGGTCCACACCTGAAGAAGGACAGAGAAAAGCTAGACGCAGTACAAAGCAGGACCACCAGGATGCTCCAGGGGTAGCAGGGCAGGACATATAAGGAGCGACTTATAGACCTCAATATGTACTTGTTGGAAGATGTTTCTTAGGCAGCTAGTCAGGCACCCACTCATGATGGGCAATACTGGACCTGGTGCTCACTAACAGGGACAGTATTGATGATGTCAAAGTGGGAAGCCACCTGGAGACCAGTGATCACTATAAAGTGTGGTTGAACATAAGGATGGTGGAGGATGTGAACCACACAAGGACAAGGGCCCCTGGACTTCAGGAGGGCAGATTTAAAAAACAGAATGGGTGAATGCTTCAGAGACAACCTAGCGGGGGAGGGGGTGGCCTGGGTGGGGTGGAGGAACAGCTGGCTATGCTAAGGGAAGGCAACAAACTTCTGCACAACGGAAGTGAGCAAAAAGAGGAGGAAAGAGAGACTGCTATGGATCTCGAAGGAAGTGGCTGAAAAGGTAAAGGCTAAATTAATGGAGAGTATACTAAAGGAACAATTGTGGGTGTACTTGGAGGAGGTGGGAGGTCTGGATAGTCGGCAACATGGGTTTGTGCCAGGTAGATCATGTCAAACCAATCTTGTGGAGTTCTATGAATGGGTAACATCAGAACTGGACAGGGGAAAACCTGTGGATGTATTATTCTTGGACTTCAGCAAGGCGTTGACTCTGTTCCCACAATGGTCTGGTGGAGAAACTGACGGGTTGGGAGTAGGCCTTGATGGTCAGATGGATTGAAAACTGGCTAGCTGGACGCACCCAGAGAGTAGTGGTCAGTGGGGAGCTCTCAACCCAGAGAGGTCAGTAGTGGGTACCGTGAGGGCTCGGTCCTGGGTTCAATCCTGTTTAATGCATACATATCTGACATCAGGGAGGGTATAGGGTGTGAATGAGTCTCTTCGCTGATGACTCCAAGATGGGAGCAGTAGTTGAGGGGGAAGAGGGGAGGTTGGCCCTGCAAGGGGACCTGGACACCCTGGAAAGCTGGGCTCGCACATGGAAATTAAATTTCAATATCACCAAGTGCAAGGTGTTACCTCTTGGACGGGGAAACCCTAAACACAGGTACACCCTGGAAGGGGAGGCGCTGGAGGCCTCAACAGGGGAAAAAGACCTAGGGGTCACGGTGGATGCATGTATGAATAACTCTGAGCAGTGCAGGAGAGTGGCTAGCAAGGAAAACAGGATGTTAGGATGCATCGTAAGGGGGATCACCTCTAGGAGCAGGGAAGTGATTCTGCCGCTGTACTGGTGCTGTGCTGACTGGTTAGACCACACCTTGAGTACTGTGTACAGTACTGGAGACCACACTTGAAGAGGGACATACAGCTCCTGGAGAGGGTACAGAGGAGGGCAACTAAGATGATACACGAGGACTAGGGGATTTGACGTACGAGGACAGACTTGAGGAGCTCTGCCTGTTTTCATTGGAGGAGAGGAGAGACAGGGGGGACATGATTGAGGTCTTCAAGTACCTCAAGGGAATAAATAGGGTAAAAAATGGAGGGGATCTTTAGACTAAAACAGGGGGGTATCACCAGAGGGCATGGTTTGAAGTTGGAAGGTGGAAGGGTGAGGGGGGGAAGAGGAGGAGGTTTTTAACTGAGAGGGTGGTGGACCCTTGGAATGTGCAGCCTGGCGAGCTGGTTTAGAGATCCACAGTGGAGGGCTTCAAGAGAGGGTGGGACAGACACAGAAAGCGGATGTATCAGATGATGGCCTGGCCCAGGGGGTGGGGATGGATGATAGGGGTTTCTGGAACACGGGGGGGGGTTGGGGAGGGCCTCGGCACCCAACTAGAGATCTGAGGTTTGAGTAGATTCAATAGACCGTAGGGCCTAATCTGCTGGCAATTAGTATGTTAGTATGTAAAGGGGTAGCTTCCAGGAAGTATAAAGAGACGCAGAGGGAAGAGGAAAGGGCGATGTATCAGGAGAAGTACGGGGAAGCAGGGAAAGTGCTGAGGAGCGCAAAGGCACAAACTGAGGTAAGAACAGCCCATGTGGTAATGAAAGGGATAAGACATTTTTTAGGTACATACCGGTAAGTGAAAAGAAGACTGGTGGAGGAATTATGAGGTTAAGAAGGGCAGGTGGGGACTGTGCAGAGGAGGATTGGGTACAAGCAGATATCACCAACAAATACTTTTGTTCAGTCTTCACAAAGGAAGGGGCAGGGGCTGGACCACATTAACAGAATAGGGGCATGGGGGGGTAGACACAAGTCCCTTTAGAGGGGAGAGTCCTGAAGGGACTCGCAAATCAGAAAGTGGACAAAGCTATGGGGCCAGATGGGGTACACCCAAGGGTACTAAGGGAGCTCAGGGATGTACTCGCTGTCCCTCAGACAGTCCTTTTTAACAGCTGACTGGAAACAGGAGTGGGTCTGGAGGACTGGATAGAAGATGTAGTCTCACTTCATGCAAGTGGTAGCAGGGAGCAGGCTGGCAACTATAGGCCAGTCAGCCTATCATCAGTGGTGGAGAAGCTACTGGAGTCACCGATAAATGAAAGGATTATGAAGTATCTTGAATCCAAAGAGTTACAAGACCTGAGGCAACACAGATTCACAGGGGGAGGACTGTCAGATAAATCTGATGGATTTCTTTGACTGGGTGGCCAGGGAAATAGATCAGGGTAGGGTGATGGATGTAGCCTACTTAGACTTCGGTGAGGCTTTGGACATCATTGCACACAGGAGGCCCATAAAGTAACTGGGCAGCTTAGGGGTGGGTCCAAAGGTGGTAAACTGGGTAACAAATCAGTTAATGGATAGATGACAGAGGGTGGTGGTAAATGGAGTTTCCTCCAGGTTAAGGAGTGTGACCAGTGGGGTGCCACAAGGCTCCGTACTGGGACCAGTCCTTTTTAATGTCTTTATAAGTGACATTGCAGAGGAGCTGGAAGGGAAAGTCTGCCTCTTTGCAGATGACACCAAAATCTGCATTAGGGTGGACACTCCAGAGGGTGTGGACAGAACGTGCAGATACCTGAGAACTCAAAAAGTGGTCAGGGGAATGGCAGCTGGGTTTCAATGCAAAAAGGTGTCAAATCCTGCACTTATGGCACAGAAACCTACAGGCAAAATTACAAAATGGAAGAAGAGGTATTGATGGTCAACAAATAGGAAACAGACCTGGGAGTAATCATATCTTATTACCTTAAGGTGGTGAGGCAGTGTGACAAGACAGTAGATGGGACCAGTGGGATACTGGGGTGCATAGGAAAGGGTATCACCAGCAGAAGGAGGTAGTGTTGCCACTGTACAGATCGCTGGTGAGATCCCACCTGGAGTACTGTGTCCCATTCTGAAGACCACATCTCAGGAAGAACATAGACAGAGTGGAGGCAGCCCAGAGAGACAGCAACTAAAATGGTGAATGGTCTGCATCAGAAGGTGTACAAAGAGAGACTGAAGGGCCTCAATATGTACAACCTGGAAAAGAAAACTAGGGAGGGGGGATATGACAGAGAACTATAAGGGGGTAAATAAGGTACAAGAGGGGAGTGTTTTTTAAGAGGAAAAGATGCACAAGAACATGGGGACATGAAATGATGCTGGAAGGGGGGACTCGAGAGATATGGAGAAGTATTTCTTCACGGAATGAGTGGTGGATGCCTAGCACAGTATTCCAGAGGAGGCGATGTGGGTGCAAGCAGTGGTGGGCTTCAAACATGCACGGGATAGGCACAAGGGAATCTTAGTAGGAAACAAAGGGAGGAGCCGGATATCAAGTAGGATCTGTGGTGATAGTATAGGCAAGGAAAATGGGAAGACTGGGTGGGCCAAGTGGTCCTTGTGTGCCATAAAATTCTATGTTTCTAAGCCAGAAGGGAGAGGGGGGACATGACAGACACATAGACGTTTCTGAGAGAGCTGAAGTATGTGCAGAGTAGAGACCTGTTAACCAGGAACAAAAACAGTTACAAGGAGGGCACAATTGGAAATTGGTGTAGAAAGTTTGGGATAGACTTCAGGAAGTGCTTCTATACTGAGAGGGTTGTTAAGCAGTAGAATAGGCTGCCCAAGGGAGTGACAGAGGCAGGAACGATCAACGGTTCAAGGTAGGGTTGGACAGATATAGAGGGCTGATAAGGACGAAGAGGGTAGCAGAGAGGGAGGAGGACTAGTCCGGTAAGTATCAGGCCTACAGGATTTTACATCATTTATATAATTAATAGCCAATACTTGGCAGACTGGATGGGCTATGAGCCTTTTTCTATTGTCACTATGCATCTATGAACTTGTTCAACACCCACAGACAGAGTATGAGGGGGCAACCCCCACCTGTCTGGGTGCCAGAAAGTACCGCTATGCAAATCTCTGCTGAGTGTGGTTTTCTGGGGCAAGCTCCATCGAATGCTGCTGGAGGAGCTGAAGAAATTCACTCTGTAGTGAGGGTGGGGTGGGGGGAGAGAAGACTCTAGGGACAGTGTGTATTCCAATGGTACTCAAGTCTGACAAGAAGGTAACGTCTTAAATTTGAGAGACAACCCCGATTCCTTCACTTCTAAGATCAACTTATAGAAACACAGAAACATAGAATTTGACGGCAGATAAGGACCAATAGGCCCATCTAGTCTGCCCCATTTCCCTACCTGCTGAAAAAAAAAGCCGCAGGTCCTACTATATCTGCAGCATTACCTCTTCATTTGACACAACAAGGTACCCCTATGTTTATCCCATGCAGTTTTGAATTCCCCTACCACCTCCGGCGGGAGGCTGTTCCATGCCTCCACCACTCTTTCCATGAAGAAGAACTTCCTCACTTCTCTTAGCCTCCCTCTTCTAATCTCATATCACCCCTCTGGTTCTAGAGCTCCTCCTTTTCTTAAGGATGCTGTCCTCCTGAACCTTATTTATTCCCTTCAGGTATTTGAAGGTCTCTATCATGTCTTCTCTCTCTCTCTCCTCTAGGTGCATGTACTGAGCACCTCCAGTCTCTCCTCGTAAGCCTCTAACTCTCTGCCTTTCTGCTATCCTCTCCTCTTCATTCCCCTAATCCCCTTCCCTTCTCCCGTCATCCATGACAAAGCCTGCTTAGGCTGCTACTGCCGATTGTCCTGCACTTAGTAACCTAATTGTGTTTGCAAAGAATTACTACTGTGCAACTTTTACTCGGTACTCTTCTATTTGCACGATGACATTATTTGTTAACCTTCTTGCACTTCTGTAATTGCCAGTTGTAATGTTTACATGTGTGTTTTTCTGCCCTGTCTTATGAATCAAGCCTGTACTTTTTGTATTATTTTGCATGTCCTTGACTTGGAACCTTTGTAAAAGAGCTCTTTGGCTCAAAGGTTTTAATCCGAATCTGAAACAAACAAGCAAACAAATAAATAAATAAATAAAAGTCCCCTGGTGCAGGCTGTGCACCATTTGTTTGCCCTTCTCTGAACTGCCTCTATCTTGTCTATGTCCTTTCAGAGATGCGGCCTCCAGAACTAGACGCAGTATTCCAAATGAGGCCTCACCAATGACTTGTACAATGGCATCACCACCTATTTTCTTTTGCTGGTGATACCTCTCCCAATTCACCCCAGCATCCTGCTAGCTTTCCCCACTGCCTTGGCACATTGTTTGGCCACCTTCAGGTCATCAGATATAATCACTCCTAGATCTCTTTCCTGTTTGGTGACCGATAATGATTCCCCACCCATTATGTAATCTTCCACTGGGTTTCTGCGTCCTATGTGCATGATTTTGCACTTCTTCACTTTGAAACTCAGCTGCCACACTCTGGACCACTCCTCCACTTTAGCTAGGTCCTTCCTCATCTTTTTCACCCCTCCCAGAGTGTCTACCCTATTGTAGATCGTTGTGTCATTTGCAAAGAGGCATACCTTCCCCTCCAGTCCCTCTGCAATGTCACCGATGAAGATATTGAACAGGACTGACCCAAGAACTGATCCCCACTAGTCACCCTCCCTTCCTCGGATTTAGCTCAGTTTGCCACCACCCTCTGTGTTCTATCTGTCAACAAATTTGCAACCAAGTCCACCACCTAATGACCTAATCTCAGGCTACCCAGCTTGTTCACAAGCCTCCTATGAGGAATGATGTTGAATACCTTGGCTGAAGTCCAGGCAGGCCACATCCACCGCCCCCCCGGTCCACTTTCCTGGTCACCCAGTGGTGCTGCCAGCACCTCCCTTAGTTCTTTTAATATCCTAGGGTGTATCCTCTCTGGTCCCATCGCCCTGTCCACCCTCAGTTTTGCGAGTTTCTTTAGGACTCTCTCCTCTCTGTAAGCGAACTGGTGTCCACCTCCCTTCCTATCCAGTTAGTTTGCTGTTGTCCCTCCCCTTCTTATTCTACTGTGAAAACCGAACAGAAGTATTTGTTCATAACTGAGGCTTTTTCCTGGTCTCCTGACACGCGCTCCCCTTCAAGCCTCACAATCCACCCCCTGTTTTTTCTCCTTTCTCTGACATACCTATGGAAGGTTTTGTCCCCTTTCTTCACTTCTTTTGCTATTTTCTCTTCCATTTGAGCTTTTGTGCTCCTGACCACCTTTTCTGCCTCCCTCTGTATCTCTATATACACTGCCCTGTCCTCTTCTTTCTGTTTCTTTATATTTCCTGAAAGCCATCATTTTAGCCCTCACTTTCCCTGCCACTTCTCTCGAGAACTATTGTGGTTTCCTTTTTCTTTTGCCTTTGTTTATTTGCTGAATGCAGAGGTGTGTCACCTCCACTATGGCTCCCTTTAATTGGGCCCACTGTTTCTCTACTTCCTTGTATTTTACTCCGTCTGCTAGGGCTTTTCTGAGACATTCCCTCATCCTAGCGAAGTCTGTTTTCCTGAAGTCCAGGACCCTCACTTTTGTGTGGCTTGACCCTGTCAGTTCTCATATTGAACCACACAGAGCGATGGTCACTGAACTCCAAGTGTTCTCCTACCCAGACATCTGTGATTCTGCCCCCGTTTTTTAGTACCAAGTCTAAAATCACTCCCTCCTGGGTTTTATTTATTTATTTGCTTTTGTTAACCAGGTAAGCACACTAGACAACAAGTGCCTATTTTCAGGTGCGACCCGGGAGGTGACAGAGTACATAAGAAACACAATACAGAGTCAGGGTAACATACGGGCCCACGAACAAGTGGGTGGAACAGCAAAATGGTACAACTGGCTTTAAATGGTAAGGTTGGCAGTAAGTCAACAAGATACATAACAGCAATTGAAAGGTAGAATAACAACAGGTCACATCATGGCAGAGAATACATCAAAATTACATGAAAGTACATGAGCGCCTATCATGAGAGATAATGCGCATCAAAATAGTGCAACTAGAAGCGGGAACTGATATGACAAGAGCACCTCTCCAACAGGAGGGCGGAAAGTGCCTTATGCAGTTTATCAGCAGAGATTAACAGCGGTCGGTGTATCAGCTCACAGACTCCCATAGTGTATCGGGGGGGAGGGAGAGACTATTCTGGATCTATACACTACAAAGACAGGCAGAGGCGGTTTTGAGGAAGTTCCAGAGGGATGTTTTGAAGCAGGGATGGGAGGAAGAGGCACGAACTAGGGCGGGAAGGGAGTTCCACAGTCTAGGCGCATGGACTGAGAAGGCCTGGTCATCTGTGAGGGTGCGGGTCTTAGGGACCAGGCGGACCTGAGCAGCACTAGACCTTAAGTGGTAGGCAGGGGTTCCATATTTGAGGGGAAGGGCAAGTGCAGAAAGAGTGGTCGTTCTAACTATGTTATCAACAAAGTTGCCAAGGACAAAGGCGCTGTGTTTTTCATGGGGAAGCCACTCCAGCCGAGAGTAGAGCTCACAGCGATGCGTAAGGCGAGGTGCAGAGAGTGTGAAGCGGCATATGTTGTTATAGGCAGTATCCCATTTTGCTAGGCTAGAATTCGGGACTGGGGCAAAGGCTACGAGCCCATAGCAAAGCGTGGGAAGGAGTATCTCCCTGGCTATGGTGAGGCGAGCAGCTGGGGTGAGGCAATCTTATTCTGTAGGCAAGTCCAAGCTTGCCGTTTGTGGCTTTACAGATATTCTGAAGATGCGCGGTGAGGTCCAGTTGTGGATCAAGGGTAACTCCTAGATACTTGACAGCGCCAAGGACCAGCAGGAAGGAGCCATTTGCTCCATAGATCATTAAGAGGAGCAGGGCAGGAAGCGGTTTTGGCCACAGAACCAAAGAGCATGGCCTGGGTCTTTTCCAGGTTGATGGTGAGATTGTGTCCCTCAAGCCAGTTCTGGATAAGATCGAAGTCTGAGTTAAGTCGGGAGTTGATGCTAGTAATATCCTGAGAACCGGACAGTATGACAAGGCCATCCGCGTATAGAGTGGGGTGCCCGTAGGTTGCAATGGAGGGCAGTTCATTTATGAAAAGGGAAAACAGAATGGGTCCAAGGACGGATCCCTGGGGGAACCCGCAGTTAACAGGGGAACCTGGATTGGCTCAAGTACTAGCTGTTTCAGGTATGCTCTTTGCAGGGAGTCCAGGACGTCCCTACCCCTGGCTGTGGAAGCTGCTGGGAGGCTCCAATCAAAATCTGTCAGACTGAAGTCACTTACCAGCAGCACCTCCCCTTTAGCTGCCATCATATGGCTTCCAGTAGATCCCTGTCCATTTCTTCCCGTTGAACTGGGGGTCTGTAGATCATGCCTGTGTGAATGGCTGTGCCATTGCCCGTCTCCAGGGTGACCCACAGTGCCTCTGCCTTCCCCTGCATTCCTTGCACCTCTATAGCCTTTATACCCTCCTTGATGTAAACAGCCACCCCTTCTCCCTTCTTGCCCACTCTGTCTCTCCTGAATAAAGTATAACCTAGTACAGTTACATCCCAGTCATGGTTCCCAATATACCAGGTCTTGGTAATAGCTACAATATCCAGGTCATTCTCTGCCATCAAGGCCGTCAGGTCTGGGATTTTATTTCCCAGGCTGCGGGCATTGGCACACATGGTCTTTCATTTTCTGCAATCTCCTCCACTGACCCTCCCTCTACTCCCCTTGTGCCTCCTCTCCTCCCCCTTGTCTTGTCTGAAGTAATAGTGGACCACTGTGGCAGGTAGTGGGAGACGTTGCCCCAACTAGTAGCTGTAGCAGGGTTAGGAACAGGGGGAGAATTGGGCCCCCCGATCCATCACTTTTTGTCTTTGGTGGAGGGCCACGAGGACTGGCTTCCAGAGGAACTGCCTCCACACTGCTTGCACTGAACCTGACCTCCCAATTTATCAGAGGGCTTGGCTGGGCAGTGCTGCTGATACTGCTGCCTGTGATGCTTCTGACCTTATGTACCTTGATAGGGTCTAAAGAAGAAGCCTGTACCATGTGGCCTAAGCTTAGGCTGTTTGGGGCTGGTGAACAATGTTACAGAATCCAGGGTCACAATGGACTTCTCAGTATGCATGAGGTGGTTCTTGACCCCTGGCCCAAAGAGATCCATCACAGTGAAGGGCAGAGCTGCCATCTGTTGCTGCACTTCCTGTTTGAAGGGCAAAAACTGCAACCAAGTATGTCAGCATATGGACACCACACATCGGCAGAGTCCAGAGTCACCTGCAACTAGTGCTTGGCCACGGTTAGTCCTAGAAAATGATCTCCTATAGATCTGTCTGACTTTCTTCAGAAAGCAGGTTGGATAAGTTTCCTGTCTAGGGGACACAAAAAGACTTGAGGAAGATCTAAAAGTACAAAAAGAAGGTCAGAATCAAGTGCAACTTCCCCTGCTTCAACCAGGAGTGTTTGTTTTCAAGTCCTGAATCTCTTAATAATGAGTTAAACGTTCAATCAACTTCAAAAAAAGAAAAAAAGCTTAGAAGGGGAAGAAGTGGGCGCGCCAAAGGAGAGCAATGAATCAATTGAATGTTAATGACTGTTTTCATCTGCTGTGCCACAGAATTTGACAGTAATTAACTCATCATCACGGACTTTGTCTGAAAAGCAACTTAAAGTTTTGTCTTACACTTTATCATTTGTACCAGTACAAAATGTTAATGAATTTGAGATGTATTGTGACCTCTTTAGATTGTTAAGGAAATTAAATTTGAAAAAGTGTTTTGCTGTTAATGAAAATGACTCATTAGATAGTATGGGTGTGGAATCACGTTTGCAGAGCAAGGGTGCCCCAGTACTTGACATATTAACAGATGAGGAATTATCTGAACTTTTAACAGCGGCCAGTATCAGTGCTAGAGTTAGCTCTGAGGGAGAAACAGATTTAGAGACATCAAAGGAAGCAGGCATTTTAGCTAGTCAAATCAAATCACTCTTAATTTTTATAGCGCCTTTCACAACCAAGGCTCTGTACAAATTATAAAATACAATGTAAAAGCAGAAACTATAATAACTTTTTAAAATCGATTCAATTCATCTGGGAAGGCCAAAGAGAATAGATATGTTTTCAGCATGGCTTTAAAATTGCTGATAGTCAGGCATTCTCTTAATCGATGAGGTAGAGGATTCCACAGGGTTGGTGCTGCAAATGAAAAAGCACGAGCTCCAGATGTTTTACGACGAACCCTGGGAATCTCTAGCAATCCCTCGTCGCAGGATCAGAGAGGGCGATTGGGGGAGTAGGGAGTCAGGAGATCTTTAAGGTAGTCAGGTCCCTGTTCTTGTAGGGCTTTAAAGGTAGGCAAGCCTACCTTATAGGTGATCTGCCATCAACTGGCCAGTGCAGTTTGCGCAGGATGGCGTAATGTGGCTGACCCAGAGGTACCAGTCAACAGCCTGGCCGCAGCGTTCTGCACCAGCTGCAAGCGCCGGATATCAACCCCAGACAGCCCTAGGTAGAGGGCACTGCAGTAGTCAAGACGGGTAGTAATGAAGGCGTGGACCAAAGTTGGAAGGTCACCCGGGGGAATCAGGTGTTTCACCTGGGCAATATTCCTCAGATGGTAAAATGAGGATTTGACCACAACTGACACCTGAAACTTTAAGGTCAAGCCATCATCAAAAATGACGCCCAAGTTACGCACCTGATCAGACGTGATGAACTGGACACCATCAAGCCAAAGGCCTGACATGTGCCCAGCACTAAAACCAGCCCAGTTCCATGACCAGCATCTCAGTTTTATCTGGATTCAGTCTCAACCAACTCAAGCTCATCCAGTCTTTGATCTCAGAGAGGCAACTATTTAGCACGGAGATCACATCAACCTGTCCGGGCACAAAGGGCATATACAGCTGAGTATCATCTGAATAGCAGTGAAAACTCAAGCCGTATCGCCTGATGATATCTCCTAAAGGCAGCATATACACTGCGAGCAACATGGGTGCCAATATGGAGCCCTACGGCACCCCACAGGACAGGGGGAGGGCATCAGAGGAATAAATTCCAGTGACCACCCTCTGAGATCTTCCTACAAGGAAAGATCGAAACCATTCGAGGACTGTACCTGACAGTCCACAAAGGAACTGCAGGGTCTCCAAGAGCACCTCATGGTCCACAGTGTCAAAAGCTGCTGAGAGGTCAAGAAGGACCAAGATGGTACGAGCCTTTCGATCTCTCACCATCAGGAGGTCATTTAATACCTGAACAAGGGCAGTCTTCGTGCTATGCCTCTTCCTGAAACCAGACTGGAGAGCTTCACAGATACTGTGAGTTACCAAGTGATTGTCCAGTTGCAACGCAACCACCTTCTCAATAACCTTCCCCACAAAGGGAAGGTTAGAGACAGGTCGGTAGTTAGCTGGATCGACGGGATCCAAGGAGCGTTTTTTAAGGAGTGGTCGAATGACTGCCTCCTTTACGGGATCCTGAAAGGTTCCCGTCTCCAAGGATCTCCATATAATTTCAGCTATGATCGGGCAGATAACATCTACACATCCCACCAAAAGGGAGGTAGGGCCTGGATCCAAACTACAACAGGTTGGGTGCAAAGTCTGGACAATCTTCACAATGTCCATGAATTCTGGTTGGCTGAAGTCCATCTAGACAGACCGGGCACTCACCACCTCCCATCGACCTCCACAACCCCTCATGGAGAGAGCCGGGCTGATTCCGGACCAGATGTTGGCAACCTTATCTGCAAAAAACTGAGCTAGCTCATCAGACTTAATTTGTGAAAAAGCTCTTCTGGACTGTAGGCAGACTGGATTGCACAATCTGCCAACAGTATGAAAGTGCTGAGCCGGCCAGTTCTGCGCAGCAGAAATCTCCCTGGACAGGAACTCTGCCTTCTTATGGGTGATTTCTGATTGATAGCCATTATAATGTTCCAACGATCTAAGCCTGTCAGCATCCAGGCTGGACTTCCGCCATGCTTTCTCCAGCCTTCGACCAATCCACTTCAGCTTCTTCAAGTACCCATCAAACCAAGGGGACCTTGGGCGAATAGTGAGTGGCCAAACACAAACAGGAGCAATCAAGTCCAGGGAATCTTCCACTGCCTTATTATAGGCTAGTACAAGGTCCCCTGGACTTGTGCTTTCACCCAGCAATCCCGATAGGTCCAGCACCACCGATAGACCATCTGGGGTAACTCCCCTCAAAGGGCAGTTCCCAGACCATCTCCAAAGGGGTAGGTCCATTGGGGGGGGGCTCCAAAACTGAACCCTATGGTGTGATGGTCAGACCAACTAACTGGTTCCACCCCCAAATCAGTGATCTCCATCCCCAGGAGGAACAGCAGATCCAATGAGTGACCTCCTATATTAGTAGAGGAGATAACTACCTGTGTAAGGCCCAGCATTGTCATTAGCTGGAGGAGATTTTGACCAAACTGCGAGAGTTCATCGTCGACCCAGGCACTGAAGTCCCCCAGAATTATCCATCTGGGGGACTCCAGCACCATGTCGACTGCGAAGTCCGCAATCTCCTGCAGTAATAAAACCCCATCACCTGGTGGACGGTAGATAAGGAGTATCCTACAACCTACACCCTCACCCATGACACATTCAAAGGATCCGGAGGTCCCCGCTGGAACATCCACAAGGGTCAGTTCGGTCTTAAAAAAGATGGCTATACCCCCACCCCTATGATCCAACCTCAGGCGGTGAATCACCGAAAACCCCACTGGAACTGCAGAGGCCAATACTGGGCCTGCATTTTCATCCAGCCAGGCCTCAGTGATGCATGCCAGGTCCACCGTTTCAACAAGATCAGCTATAATGGCTGTCTTGTTTTTGATGGACCTGGCATTACATAACACCTCCCGGGTTGGATGAGATGCTGGGAAAGACCTCGAATCCTGTCCAGTATCAATTTCTGGGCCCTTGGGTATGGGAACAAGACAGGGATTACCCCTGTCTTGACACCATTTCGTCCCAAGGCGTTGCCTGGTCCCCACCACTCCAATACGTCCCCCCCTTTCCATTCCTCCACCAGGCCCAGCCCCGCCCCTCTTCCTATGCTTCCTAGCAAAAACAAGGGATTGATAACATTTGTACGTTTCTGCTGGTAAAAAGGGGCAATCAAAGGGGCACAGCTCCCTGAGCCTGGTGGGGGAATACTGCCTGACCATCCTTGGAACCTCCCTACACATTCTGAAAACACTATCTACACACACCCAAAAGTATAAAACAAACCCAAAAACAAACCGACCCCACAACTCTCACTTGTGGGCCCCAAAATACTACTGATTAAAATATTACCAAGTCAACTCAACAATAACAAAAAGTTCTGAGCAAAAACAGCAATAGCGCACTAAACCCAGTCCAACCAGGCAGCGTTTGTCAGTAGTTTGCTGTCCAGTATACTTGCAGAATTCCAGTATAATCACAATATGTGATCCTTCTTAACCATATAAAGGGAGCTCGCCAAAAGTCCCAAGAAATATTCACAGTGCAAAAGGAGGAGCTCTCACCATCCCCCTCGCCAAAAATATCTGTTCATACAATGCGGCTGTCACACTGCCCCAGGTCAACTGACATTAAATGAAAATAAAATCAGAAAGAGGCCCTCTCACTACCTCCTTAAATGAGCAAATAGTTATATAATACCAACATAGTTCATAATGCACTTGCAATACTAGGTAGGAGATCCCAACATCCAATCCTCAGCGGGTAATCCAAGAGATCTTCAAAAAGTGGCTCTATCAACTGAAACTCCGAAAGTCCAAGAAAAATGAGATCCAATCCCATGGTACAATCACCCTTCCACAAGCCTAGGCCAGACTCACCCCAAAGTAGGCACCAAGCACAGACAAATCCCCCACAGTTAAGCCACTGGAGCACACCCGACCCAATCAGGTAGCCCCCGGTGAGCTCAGGACGATCTGAGAGAAAGCTGTCCCTCCAGTCGGTGCCACCCGATCCTCCCCGTGGGAGACAGCTGTACCCTACACCCACCTCAGGACAAGTCAGCCTGGCCTGCCCAGTTCACCTCTATCACCGCCTTGGATCCTTCTCGGCACTCAGCTCAAAGCAAAAAGGCCAAATAGACCCTCAGTTTGATCACTCCAGGTCACCACCACTGGCCCAATCCAAAAAGCTAGATACCGCCACAGATGTATACAGGTCTGTAGAGTCCATCAACCGGTATCACTCTGACAACCTGCTTCCCTCCGGTCTCTGTCTGGACACAGTCTCTCCTAAAAGTTCCAAGTCAGCTAAGAAGAGCTTTTTGATCCAGAATAGTCCAAGAAAAGTCCTGCGTCCAAACGGTAAGTGGTAGGACAGGATGCCACGACTGAGGAAGTAAACTCACTGAGCTAGTAAATCCACTGTTAAAAAAAACATTCTAAATTTATGCTCCCATCTCCCGGTAGCGATGTCCTTAAAGTTTTTCAGGATGTAGTCCTAAAATATGTAGCTGAAAAGATCAAGCAAACTAAGGCTGAAAAGCATTCTGACAATTTGACACTGGGAGAATGGGTAGCTTTAAGTGAACTACAAAATATGCATGATGTTATAATCAAACCCTCGGATAAAGGGGGTAATACTGTAGTTCTTGATAAAGTTTATTATGATGGAGAGGCACTGTGCCAGCTAAGTGATGCCACGACATACAGCAAACTTCCCTGTAATTCTATTAATTCATTTAAAGCAGAACTAGAGTCTTTTCTTGCAGATTTCTTAGAGGCAGAATGGATAGCAAAGGAAGATTTTGACTTCCTTAATTTGCGAGTATCCACGAGTTCCTGTTTTTTATCATTTGCCTAAAATTCACAAAAATAGGAAATTTTCCCCAGGACACCTCATCAACACTGTTCACTGCCGAATTCACCCTGTATGTACCTCTCTGTATTTATCATGTGTTAAATTTGTCTCTAAAGCTGTTAGCTACCTATTCAATCCCTGTTAAGCCTGTTATTTTTCTGTATGTTAATTTGACTACTTTACTGTTTTTGTATGCATCTACCTTGTAACCCTCCCGGGTCGCACCTGAAAATAGGCACATGGCTGTCTAGTGTGCCTTACCCGGTAAACAAAATCAAATAAATAGATAAATAAATAAATATTGAGCTGTGACTCTTTGACTGAGCCACTAGCCCTATATGTAGATGGCTTCCTACAGCAAGAAGTGACCAAATTACACATCATATTTGAAAGATACTACATCAGTCTTACAGGAGACGAATGCATTCATTTGGAAAGAAAATTACTGGGGGGTCATGATTGATGTTTCATCATTATATACGAGCATTGATCATAATCTGGGCATACAGGCTGTGAGAGCAATGTTGGATAAGTCAGGGTTGATTTACCCAACTGCCTTTTTGTGTGATGCTTTGGAATTCATCCTTAGTTCAAACCTTTTTCTTTTCAAGGGGGACTTTTACAAACACGAAAGGGGGACTGCGATGGGCTCCTCGGTCACCCCCTCCTACGCGAACCTATTTATCGGTTGGTGGGAGGCGAGATTGGACCCCATTAGCAATTCATTTTTATGTTTGCTTGCGTGCATTCGCAAGAAACATTATGTGACAGCTTAGGAGAGAAGGGGGTTTTGGAGGTGCAGCACTGTGGCCGCCAATGGCCCCACTGCATTCTGAGGCTTGACCGTGTTTCCCCAATGTGGTGGCACGCTGCTGCTAACACTAGTTCAGCAAGCGTGCCACCAAGTTGAAATGAATTTGCTGCTGCAATGAGGGAGCAACCTGGTGCCTTGCTTGGTGTAACATTTCAAGTTACATGGCTGCGGCTGTCGCCATCTGCCTCAGAGTCCACATAAAAGCAGACAGGGATGGCCATCCCCCTGTCGGCATGCCCTCTCCCCAGATCATTTGCCGACAGAGGCCCAGTCCCGTTGGCATACCATACATAGGGGTGCCCAAGCCCCTTGGCATCATGTCTCCCAAAACACAGATCATTGTTCCTTGCTGATGGGGGGCCCAACCCGCTGTAGCTCCAGTCTCCCCCAAAAATTGCAGGTGCATGCTCAGAGCCTGCCCCGTGTACTGAAATCTTCCTGCAAAAAGGAAAACTTTGCCGTGATTTTTTTTTGCAGTTTCTTATTTTTATGCCTCTCTCTAGAGTCCTCTGCCCTACATCTGACGTCCCCCTCCCGCTCAAGCACCGGGTATGAGGCCCCCTTCCCTAGACCCCACTACTTAGCCTTCATGGCAGGGGGTGGGGAGCGACTCGACCCACCGGACCGGATTCAGTGTTCGGGGAGGTGCCTTCCCAGGCCGATGTGGAGGGGGACCATCGTCATCCATGCAGAGGGCTCTCTTTTTTCCGCTGTTCTTTTGTCCCCCCGAGGTTGCGGCGTGCAATGGCACCAGCAGCGGCGTGCACACCCCCACCAAGCGTCTGCCGCAACTCTCGCCCACTGTCTCCAGTGCTGACGTGCCACCTCCCAGCCTCTGCTAGGTGGCAGGCAATCGCCGAGCCCTGCAATCCTCCCTCTCCGGAGAAGGAGAGCAGTCCTGGGGACGCGCGGTCCTTCTCCACCTTGCCAACCCCCGGCATCCCATGTCCGTTCCCGAAAACGGGTCACCGGCGTGACGCAAGGTAAGGCGTCCAGCGCCTCAGCCCTCAGTGCCACTGGGCCCCCGTGATGATTAAAATTTTTTTTTTTACCTGAAAAGTTGAAAACGGTCCCTCGTAGTCTCTGGGCCCTCTTCCTCAGCCCGCACCCACCCTCTTCGAACCCCGCACCCCCCTCATCCCATACTTGCCTCCGGAGCTGGCACGACAATCTTCGGTGGACTGGGAACACGTCTGCACTCTTCAAAAGCTGACTGTGAACTAAAGAAATGCCGGTATGCTTTATAATGGCATAAATGTTTTTTTTTCAACTTAGGTGGATATCTCAGCTATTTTTGCAAATTTTGGCACCAGATTTTCAACATAGGGTTCTTGGGACCCCACCTCATGAATTCAGTCACTGTCATATTATTATTCGGTTCCAAAAGGTGATTTCGCGGTCACTGTGCGGAATCACCTTTTAAGACTGAGTAACGAAATGACAATGTTACTGTTCATGAGGTGGGCTCCCAAAAAGCCTATGTTGCAAATTAGGTGAAAAATTCCAAGAAATGACTGGGTTACAAGTGTGTGTTGCACGGTTTCTACACACGCTCGAAACTTTGAGAATTTTTTATATTTTCATTCCAGATTTTCAGCATTGCCATTTTTTTACACCTTCTTATGAACAGTACAACTGTCATTTTTCACATCCAGCCCAAAATGTGATTTTGCACATGTAGTACGATCTCTGTGGAAAATCAGCGTTCGGGACAGATTAACAAAATCACAGTGCCACTGTTCATGAGCAGAGGTACCAAATGCTTTCATGAGGTGGGGGTCACAAAAAGGCCATGCTGAAAATCTGTAGTGCAAATACCAACAAACGCCCGGGGCATTGCGGTTTCTAACCATAACATCCCACCCTGTACAGACTGACAGGCATCTGGGGTGTGCCTTTGGATTGCCTGCTGTAATGCTCATGCCATTCCACCCCTATCCTGCAGCCAGTGACAGGACTCTTCAGCTCCAGAGTTCACCCCATTCTCCTATACTGCATCCATTTCAGTGTATGTCCTTATGGAATGGGGTAACTGTAAAGGCGAACACCCCAAGGCACACTTCAACACTTGGTGTCTGCAGGATAGTGTGAGGCGAAATGGCAGCATGCGCATTATGTGCGATGACCCAAAGGCACACCCCAATGCCTGTCCATCTCTGCAGGGTGGAGGTGGGGTTGGCGTGAAGTTCAGTACTTCACTGCCATTCTTATTCTGCATATGTGTAACTCCTACACTTCCAATGCTAATATCAGCAAGCAAACATTCGGCATTGACAAATGCTTGTTTAATAATGTCATCAAATTTAAACGCTTTATTGATGGCATTATTATTGTATGGGAGGGTTCAGCACACGGGATTTTGGATTTCACAGAGTATATAAATGGAAATAACCTGGGTTTGGAATTCACTGCAGTTTTTGATAGAAAGAAAATTGATTTCTTGGACCTTACCTTACTGGGGGTCCTGGAATCTGAGATCCAAACCAAGGTATTTAGAAAAGAAACAGCAGGGAACAGTACTCTTCATGTTCATAGGGCACACCCATCCCAGACGTTATTAAATTTACTGTATGGACAATTAATTTGTCTAAAGAGGATTTGTTCGAGCCATGATGATTTTTTAGCTACTAAGGAGGGTTTATTTGAGAGTTTAAAAAAAGGGGTTACACAGACAAGGTTACAGGAAGCTTCTAATATGGTAAATAATGTTGACAGGAGAGAGCTGTTACAATATAAAATTCATTTATCAATCAATCAATCACTTTATTTAACCAGGCATAAACACCATTGAGCAAGCTCATTTTCAAGGTGGTCCTGGGTATAAATACAATACAGTACACTTCATAAGATTACAATTACGGTGGACAACAGTGCAAAAAAAAAAAAAAAAGGAAAAAACATTGTGACGGTGCCGGTCAATATGGGCCTATACATACCAGTCAACATAATTAACATGCAAAGGTACATAATGATAAGCTTTACTGAAATGAGAAGAGACAACAATCCCATATAGTCTCCGCTGAGTAAGAGCTCATACCTAAATGATAACAAATAAGGAGGTATTAAGGAATAGGGTAGAAATTGGGGTGAAAGAGTAGGCAGCCAAAAGGGAGGCCAGAACAGGTAAAAGGTAGAGAATAGGCAGGGTCATCTTGGATTATAAAAAGGGTCTGAGAAATAGAGCTTTCTGATTGGTTGTAAACATTCTATTAGCCCAATGTTAATCTTTGATTAACATACACGTACGGCCTAATCATATGCTGAACAAGGTTTAACACTATTTAAAAAACATTTTTATTATAATAGCAATAAGGCACTCCCAGGGGTTATGTTAATGGTCAGTTAATCACCCTCTAGGGGCATGTAGCACTCGGCTATGCCTCGTGACACATTACACCCCTAGAGGGTGATTAACAGACCATTAACATAACCCCTGGTTATGCCTTATTGCTTAATTAAGGGAACTAGGCTTGTAGGTCCAAGGTTTCTGTTGTTAGGAATGTGGGGTGGATGAGATACTTAGGCGTAGGATTTGAGAGTGGCACCCGAGGCTTAGGGATCATCAGCATCTGAAACAGCTGCATGATTCCTTCAGATAATCCATTAATAGAGCTTTGAATGTGAAAATGCTTGGAAGTGAGGATAATTTTAATGAGTCTTGCATAGTGTTCCAAAGTGATGGAAGTGAGAAGTTCATTGCTGCTGAGCCAAGGGTAGTTTTCACTCTAGGAATCTGGAAGCAGGTTAAGGAGAAGCGTCTCAGGCCATAGGAACCTTTAGCCCGTTTGAAGATGTTCGAGATGTATGCAGGGAGGTTATCAGATAATGCTCTAAAAAACCAGAGGAGAGCATTCCTTTTTCTTCTAGTTGAGAGTGAGGTCCATGCCAAAACCTGGTATAGACGATAGTGATGTGTACTACGGGGTAGATTTAAGATAAATCTTAAAGCCCGGTGGTAAAGGGTGTCCAGTTTGTTTAGCATCGTTGATGGGCAATGACTGTAAAGGAAGTCAGTGTAGTCCAGTATAGGTAGGAATGTAGTTTGTACTAGTCTCATTCTGGCTTCTAACGTGAGTAGGTGTTTAATGCGATAGAATAAACCTAATCGCTGTCTTAGTTTCTTCAAGGTTTCATTTAAGTGGCACAGAAAGTTGAGCTTGCTATCCAGCCAGAACCCTAGGTATTTAAAGGTATCAACTACTTCAAGGGGTTCATCTAAGAGTGTTCGGATCTGTGTGATATGTGGACATCCAGAAGTAGACTTTGGTGAGAGAATCATTGCTTTAGTCTTTTTGGCATTGAGGAGGAGCTTATGAGTGAGAAGGTTGTATTGGAGGGTGAAGAAGTCTTTCTGTAAGTACTCATGGGCCAGATCCAAGGATGAATTTGTGGTATAGAGTACAGCATCATCTGCGAATAAGTGCACATTTGCTGTTAGCACATTAGCACATTTATAACTACATATGGCCCAATTTCTAGAGATCTTAAGTCAGTCATTTTGGAAAATTGGCACATTCTTGGACTGGATAAGGATTTAGGTGCGGTGCTTGAGAATGGCCCACTCATTACATTCAGGATGGGCAAGAGATTAAAAGATCTCCTAGTAAGGAGTAAATACAGGGAATGCAAACCTAGAAATACCTGACTTGGTAATAAACCAGTAGGTTTCTATACCTGTAAGAGATGCAAGACCTATAAACTAGCAATACAAGGGAAAAAGTTTGAAAATCCTGGTGTTTTCGGAGTTAAGGATGTGACTATAAGTCATTGTATCACTTGTAACACCAGATGTGTTGTGTATGCTCTGTGGTGCTCCTGTGGGAAGGTCTATGTTGGACAAACAACTAGGAAGCTAAAGGAGAGAAGACAGGAGCACCCATAAGTAATTCTGATTTGTCACATCCCATTACAAAGCACCTTAGTGAGGCATTAGATATAACAAAACGTACACTCGAATAGATGGGATTTGACCATGTTCCGCACATGTCCAGAAGAGGGGACAGACATCTGATACTGGATAGAAGAGAGGCTATGTGGATTTTCAAACTGAAGACTTTAAAACCCTCAGGTTTTAATGACCAAATGGACTGGAAAGCTTTTATCCATTAAGTAAATTAACTGATTCAATAGACATGAATGTTTTTGATATATGGAATATAATATTTGAATGCAGTTAAAAATGATGAATGCCTTCTACCAATATATTACATAGCGAGGTTGTTTTGTTGAAATTATATGTGTATCATATTGTGGTGCCATAGTATTCCAGTCATGTCCCTAATTTTGAAAAATGTAAGTTAATATGCAAAGAATATTACATAGAAATGTATAAAAATTATATATAAAAAATGTTTAAATAAGATTGGTTTAATTTTAAGACTTGAGCACCTCCATCCCTATTAGCAGTAATGCTGTGTTGGATATGGGAATCCTCCTTTAAATTAGCTGTTTTGATCAGTTTTTTCAGCCCAGCATTACTAATGAGAGCTGGCAGTGATTGAACTGCCTTAGCAATATCACTATTCTTTACCATGGGAATGAACTGATTGGTGGAAGTTAATTGTAGAATTAAATAGCTGAGTGTGTTCTTGAACACTTACACCTGGCACACAAGGGTATTTTAACACATGCTCAACAACATTAGCCACACCTCCTAATGAAGGATTTTTGCTCTGAAGTGCTAAAAGAGGCACTATCTTGAGAGTGGGAGCTTTAATGTTTTCACTCTGTCACTGTGACTTACAATTTATGCAATGTAATAACATAGAAACATTGAATCTGATGGTAGATGAGGACCACTTGGCCAACCTAGTCTGCCCATTTCCCTACCTAATGGATAAGCTGCAGATCCTAGTTAACCAACAGCCTACTTCCTCCTACCCCCCACACTAGAATTGCCTTATGTCTTTCCCATGCATTCTTGAATTCCTCCACTGTTTGTGACTCTACGACCTCCTCAGGAAGGCTGTTCCATGCATCTACAACCCTCTCTGTGAAGAAATACTTCCTCACATTACCTCTGAGCCGTCCCCATCTTCAAATTGTGCCCCCTTGTTCTTGCACATCTCTTTTTCTGAAAGGCTCTACACTCTTGGACTTTGTTGATTCCCTTGAGGTATTTGAAAGTTTCTATCATGTCCCCCTCTCCCTCCTTTCCTCGAGGCTATACATCTTAAGCTCCTTTAGTCTTTCTTCATATGTCTTCTGGTGCAGACTCTGCACCATTTTGGTTGCCCTCCTCTGGACAGCCTTCACCCTGTCTATGTCTTTGCGGAGATGAGGTCTCCAGAACTGTACACAGTACTCCAGATGTGGCCTTACCAACTGTCTGTACAGAGGGACAATAACTTCGTTTTCTACTGGTGATGCCTCTCCCTATGCATCCCAGTATCCCCCCAGCCCTCCTTACTGCCTTCTCACATTGCTTGCCCACCTTTAGGTCATCTGATATGACTACTCCCAGGTCCCTTTCCATTTTTGTTGTTGTCAGTATCTCACCCCCCCATTGTATACTCTTCCTGTGGGTTTTTGTTTCCCAGGTGCATTACTTTGTACTTCTTTGCGTTGAATCTAAGCTGCCATACATTTGACTATTCCTCCAACCTTGCCAAGTCCCTTTTCATCCTTTCTATCCCACCTTGCATATCAACCCTGTTGCAGATCTTTGTGTCATCTGCAAAGAGACATACCTTTTCTTCCAGTCCCTCAGCAATGTCAGTTATAAAGACATTAAAAAGGACCGGCCCCAGTACTGAACCCTGCGGTACCCCACTAGTAACCCCCTTTTCTTCACTGTGGACTCTATTTACTATTACCCTCTGTGTCCTGTTGTCCAGCCAGTGTTTTACCTAGGCTACCACCCTGGGACCCACTCCAAGGCTGGCTAATTTGTTTATTATCTTTTGTGTGTGACTGCGTCAAATGCCTTGCTAAAGTCTAGATAGGCCACGTCTACAGTCCCTCCCTGGTCTACTACTTTGGTCACCCAGTCAAAGAAAGCAATTAGATTTGTCTGACATGACCTTCCCGCTGTGAATCCATGCTGCCTTGGGTGCTGTGCCCCACTGGCCTCTAGGTACTCAACAATTCTTTCCTTCAGAAGTGATTCCATCATTTTTTCTACCACTGAGGTCAAACTGACAGGTCTGTAGTTTCCTGCCTCTGTCTTGCTCCCACTTTGCGAAGGAGAATCATGTGCCCTCCTCCAGTCCTCAGGTACCAAACCATCCTCCCATGATTTATTAAAAAGGGTAGTCAGTGGTGTTACTAGTTCTTCCCTTAGTTCTTTTAGAATTCTGTGGTGAATCCCATCAGGCCCCATTGCTTTATCCACCTTCAGTTTTAGGAGTTCTTTCAGAACCCTTTATTCTGTGAAAGGACTAATATCAACCCCCCATCCAGAGTGCTTTTATTGACTGGATCAGGTATCTCCTCCTGTTCTTTCATAGTGAATACTGAGCAGAAGTATTCATTCAGTATCCCTGCTTTCTCACTGTCGCTCTCTGCTCAACCACCCTCCTCTTTATTCAGCCTCAGTATCCCTGTCCTAGTCTTTCTTTGCTCCCTAATGTACCTATAAAAGGTTTTATGCCCCTTCTTAACTGAGCTGGCTATCTTTTCCTCGGTTTTGACCTTTGCTATTCTGACTGCCTTCCCTGCTTCCTTCTGCTTTAACTGGTACAGTTCTCTGTCCTGCTCCTTCTGTGTTTCCTTATACTTCCTGAATGCTATCTTTTTCTCCCTAACCTTCCCCGCCACTTCTTTTGAGAACCATAGTGTTTTTTTCTTCCGTTTTGATTTGTTTATTTGCTTCACACAAAGGCTTGTTGTCTCTGTGATAGCGGTTTTGATGTTTCCCCATTGTTCCTCCACCCTACCTTCTTGCCTGTTTGCTAGTGCTTTTCTGAGGCACTCTCCCATTTTGACAAAGTCAGCCCTCCTGAAGTCCAGTACCTTCACTTTAGTATGGCTTGACTCTACAGCTAAGTTTATCTTGAACCACACTGTTTGGTGGTCACTTGTTCCCAGATGGCTACCCACTTGTAGATCTGAGATCCTCTCTCTGTCCCCATTAAAGAGTACTAGGTCTAAGACTGCTCCCTCCTTAGTGGGTTCCAAAACTAGCTGTCTGAGGCATGCCCCCTGTAGGGCATCGAGAATGGCCCTGCTCTAGGATGTGGCTGCAGCAAAAGTGCTCCAGTTAACATCTGGCATATTCAGGTCCCCCATCAGCAATATCTCCCCTTTCTCTGCCATCCTAAGGATGCCCTCTATTATTTCCTTGTCCATTTCCTCGTCCTGAGACGAGGGTCTGTATACAACCCCTGTGCAGATTGTGGTGCCATTTCCAGTCTCCAGGGTGACCCACAGTGCCTCCTCTCCTCATTGTTTACCCTTTAGTTCTGTTGCTATGTAAGTATTGCAGAATTTACTTATTAAAAACACTTTTCACTAAATTTTTTTGATGTCTCGAGTGCTGGTTCTCATAGTATAGTTCTTAATTTTCCAGCACAAGCTCTTAATTGAGAGTACTGCCTTTTGTGGCTGTGTACTGCTGCCTGTGCTGCTTCTGACCTTACATACCTTGATAGGGTCTACAGAAGGAGCCTGTGCCATGTGGCATAAACTTAGGCTGTTTGGGGCTGGTGATTGATGTTAGAGAATCCAGGGTCACAATGGACTTTTCAATACACATGAGGTGGTCCTCGACCCTCGGACCAAAGAGATCCATCGCAGTGAATGGCAGAGCTGCCATTTGTTGCTGGATTTCCTGTTTGAAGGGCAAAAACTGCAATGAAGCTTGTCAGCATATGGACACCACCACTACCACCACTTGGGCTGACACATCCTCAGAGTCCAGGGCCACTTGCAATTAGTGCTTGGCCACTGTTAGCCTTAGAAAATGGAACTCCCTTAGATCTGTCTGAAGTTCTTTAGGAAGCACGTTGGATAAGTTGGAGAGTCTCTTGAAGAGCTTGTGGTTATATTGAACCATCAAAGCCATGCTGCTTGGCTGGCAAATGCCCAGGGGCATAGGTGCATAAACCTGTTGGCCAGTATAGTCCTGCTTCTTGCACTGCTTGTCTGTTGGTTTGTCTGTCTTGCCCTGTACTTTCACTTTGTGGAACACTAGGTCTGCCACTAACTGTGCAGCAAAGGATGCACCAAAAATCCAGACAATCCACCTAGGGAAACAGCTTAACTGTGGCAGATAGGGGTGGTCAGGCCAGACATGTGGCTGGGTGAAGCCAGATACTGAGTGAGAGGCCCAAAATGACATGGGCAATGAGGAAGGCTGCCCTGGGTGAGGAGTTTTGTTCGAGAATATCCATTAGCAGATTGGTCTTGTTTTTCTAGACCTCCTTCAACAGAGTATCCAGAGCCATGGACATATATTCCATGAGGCCGGCAAAGGGGGACTGGTCCCCCAGAGGGGGTAGGTCTCTCAGCTGGCTATCTTCCCACCATGGAGCTGATGGAATGTTTGATACATCTGAATCTGAATTTGGATACAGGAGAGTCAGCTGTCGACACAGGGTATGGGTGACCTCTCCAACAGGGTAACCACCACAAACAGGAGATGGGGAAGTTCATACTTAGTTCTAAAGTCCTTGGTCTGAGAATCCATTGCCTGCTGTAGTGGTAGAGGCTGCACAGGTTTGTTGCTGCAGCATGCATGGCAAAAGCAGAGGGGTTGCCTTGAGTTGCACTACTGAAACTGGCAAAGGAAATGCAACTAAGGCCCAGGTGGGTCAAGTGGCATTGCCTGTCAACCTTGACTCTGGGTAACACTCCACAGACCCACTGTTGCCAGGCAGCCATTACCCATCTGCAATAAGTTCTACGTCAGTGGCGGAGTCAGATGATAAAAAAAGAACTCAACACTGACTGCGATATCGGCATAGATGCCAAGAATGAGATTGAAATCACGACCACTATGTCGATGTTGACTCAGGGATTGAAGTGGCATCCATCCCTCTGGGTCTGGATACCCCAGTGGAGTGACCCTGACTACTGGCTGAACTGGAGATGGCATGAGGATCAGTATGACCAGTGGCTGCTGGGAGCTCAGATGGCACTGACTCACTCACCCTGTCTGGGCTGGGTCAAGGTCTGCTGTGGGGTCCAAGGGAAGAGGGAATCTCCCTCGATGAACTCATCCTCGATGGGGTTGACTGTGAGATTGAATGGCATTAAAACAGATAGCTACTCCAATGGAAACTGTGTGAGCAGACTGATGGGCTCCAAGGACAATCTGACCTTCTGAAAGAGGAACCTCCAACAGGTAAAAGCGTGAATGGTCTTTATGGAAAGGGTGTTGGATGTCTGGAACAGCCTTTCAGCAGAGGTGGTGGGTACTGAAATGGTAAGAGGTTTCAAACATGCATGGGAGAGACACAAGGGATCCTTGGTAGCAGGGCTGTGGGGAGTAAGGCCGGAGATCAATTAGGGTCTACGCTTGCACAGTAAGTAGGGACCTTAGGGCAGAATAGGTGGGCTAGGAGGTCCTTTTCTGCTGACAGCATCTATGTCTCTATGTCCCTTGACTGACAGTGATGCCACGACTGGCACTGACTCTTCTTCTTGAGCTTTCCACATCAAGATGGAGACTCACCTTCAAAGGAATGGAGAGAAGGAAGAACATTTGTAAATTCTTTGTCTTCTTGAGGAGTTGGGAGAGTCACGGAGTGCTCCTCTTCCTCCAACAGAAGGTCCAGGACAGAACAACCTCATTAGCTCCCTCCACCTATTGGGCCTGCAATAATGCCACAGAACAAGCATCCACAGACAGCACACACACTTTTGTTGGCTTGCCCTGGGAATACCCGAAGACTGCACTCTTGGAGTGCCGATGAGTGCATAGTTTGACACCAGCAGCAACATGCCACAACGTGGCCCATGCCCAAATAGTACATGAAGACATCATGTCTGTGGGTTAGACATTGAGTACCTTCATAAAATGCACCCCTTAAATCCTGACTTTTTCTTCCTTTCCATGATGAAGTGTGATGATGGAGCAGGAAGCCAACTGATAAGGTATTGGACTTGGTCAAAAACTGAAGCAAAATTAAAAAAAAAAAAATCACTAAAAAGCCAGAAAACTAGCAAAATCCTAATTTACTAGCAGGATCTGTGAAGGAGGAGACCTGAAGGAAAGATCTAAGTGCAGAGGGAGTGAAGCCAGAAGACCACATTTTTGGGTGGTAGGATGAGTCAAGCTTGGAGACTGTTCCGGTGACTCAGAATGCTCTTTCAAAGACTATCTAGGTGTGGATAGTGAACTGAATCTGGGTGATAAGAACAGACTTTTCCAGGAGGTACAGCTTATTGAACAAAAAAAGCCTTACCAACTCCAAATAGTTTTGTAGCATTAAATTCTTCGCTCCCTGCCAGAAGGCTAACCTCTGTAGCAGCAGTCCTGAATGTGTCTTCAATTCCTAAATATGAAAAGGAATATGAAACAAAGTCACTACTTCCATAAAAGCAGTTCTGCGCTATCCAAATACCAAATGGGAGGACCATGTTTAAAGGGTCTGCATGCAGCCCACCTATCAGAAATCAGTCCCTACATAAACAAATGAAGCATCTCTGATTACGTTTCTGCCAGCTGTACGAAACCCAGGTTAGACTCTACATGCACACGTCTTCATACTGCATCATGATACAGTGAACATGTTAATGAGATGGTTAGATGCAATGACTCAGCTCAATAATTTGTCAACTTGCTGCTACTGCATGCAGTTTCTATGACACCAGAGTGAAAAAATATGGATGGTAGGTAATTGTGTATGTTCTATGCACTCTTAAGCTCACTCTGCTAAGCATTGTTTGGCATGAGAAATGCACTGAACTATAATTTCAGTGGTACAGCACAGAGCAGTGAACCAGGAGATCTCAGCTTTGAATCCAAGCACAGCCAGTAGTTTACTGTGTGACCTTGGGTAAGTCACATGACTTCCTCGAGTTCCTATCTTCCCAGCTTTAAAATAGGTAGGAGCAGAACCCGCAAACAAGAGATTTTTATCTCAGCTGGGTACATTATTTGACACAGAACCTTGGCCCCATCCTGTTCTTCACTTTTCTGATTGACCTCCCCAAGGTCTGTATCTCTTCAAACATTCGTTATGTTTGTGGATGACACTGCATTTTGCTTCTGGCTTGTCCACTCCTGACTTGGCTGCTAAACTACAGATGGATTTTACAAACATCCAACTGTGGTTCAGTGCAAACCAGCTGTTACTCAATGCCAAGAAGACTGTTTCTATGTCCTTCAGCACCAGGTAGCATCTGGCCAAATTACCGCCTCACCCAACTTTGAAACCCTCAATGGTGTTGCAGTTATGGAGGTCTCTTCCTTTAAATGCTTCTACTTTAGTTGGACCATCATCTCGATGGACCTCCTATGGTGGATGCTATTCATCAGAAACTCCTTCCTAAACTTGGTGCACTATATAGGAACAAAGTGTGCACTCTGCTTCCCACTCAGAGAAAGATTGCCCTTAAAATGATTCTCCTGATCTTTGACTATGGTGACTTTGTGTAGAGTGCTGCACCGAAATTCACCCTGGCCGGACTAGACCTCCTCTTTCACTCCTTCTGCTGTTCTGCCCTAGACTGCCCCACCGTACTCACTACTGCTCCCTTTGCTTTTTTCCATCACTTCTCTCTCTCTCTTGTAGTCAGGAGCCTTTCCCACTGTGCCTCTTTTATCCCTAAATTCTGCCATGGCTCTCTCCCCTCCTTACCTAATTATAGGTCCTTCCTCACCACACCTCCCTCACCTACTCCCTTTGAAATGCTGGTATTTGTTCATTCTCCCTTCATTGCACTAAGTCATCTACAGGACAACTTGCATTTGCCTTTAGATTCAATCAATCAATCTTTATTTTACCAGGCAAAACACCATTGAGTAGAACTAATTTGCAAGATGGACCTGGGTAAGGTACACATAAAACAACTATGATACAACAATACGGTTTTGGCAAGCATTATAGGGCATAATAGCAATACATAGAAATATACAAAACATAAAATGGCAGAGTAACAAGCAAAATGGAATCAACAGAACATGTAGCACCCTACTTGCAATTGGACCGGAGAAAGCAGTGGTATCCTATAATGGGGCTGTGCCTGTGGCCTTTGACTCAATCGCACCCATTCGTGTCCACCTCTTGTCTACTTGCCGGAGACCTCCTTGGTATGAAGAGGATCTCTGGAGTTTAAAGACTAAGGGGCAGAGGTTAGAGAGGTGCTGGAGGAGATCTGGCTGGATGGAGGACAAACTGGCCCTGAGGTCACATTATGTTGACTATCAGGGAGCAATCTCCAAAGAAGGCGGAGTTTCTGTCTGGGGAGATTACTGCAGCGAGGAGCAAGCCGGCTCATCTCTTCCGGATGCTGAACAGGCTTTTATATCCTGTCTGCCTCCGTGCTGGAGGAGCACTAGGTGTGAGGAGCTGGCTTTGTTGTTCGCTGACAAGGTGTCCTCTATCAGGGCGGAGATCTCCTCGGGTATCTCGCGAAAGCGATGCGGTGTCTGGCCAGAGTTGTGCCGAAACACTCCTCCTGTCTGGGATGAGTTTGAGCTGCTTGGGATGGAGAAGGTGATCGGGATAATCTCAAAGCTGCAGCCTACACACTGTGACCTGGACCAGGTCCGACCCACCTTTTGGTTGGATGTTCAGATCTGATAGGACCTGGGGTTGCTGAGATTGTCTGGAGTTCCCTGTGAAGTGGGGTGTTTCGGGGGTGCTTGAAAGAGGCTCTGGTTATGCCCCTTTTAAAGAAGCCTTCTTTGGACCCAGACTGTCTCAGCAACTACAGGCTGGTCTCAAACCTCCCGTTTTTAGGGAAGGTTATAGAGAAGGTGGTGGCCATTCAGCTGGAGAGACATCTCGCATCTTCTTCTACTTATGAGCCTTTCCAGTCTGGGTTCCTGGCAGGGCATAGTATGGAGAATGCCCTGGTAAGGATGCTCAATGATCTGATGGCAAGGGACAGGAGAGCCTGTACCATCTTGGTTCTCCTGGACCTCTCTGCGGTGTTTGATACCATGGACCATGAGGTGCTGCTTGACTGCCTGCAGTTCTGGTGTGGCCTGTCTGGTAATATCATCAACTGGTTCAGGTCATATGTGACAGAGTGCAGAGGGTAAAAATGGGACTTATCTCATCTAGCCTGAAGCCTCTGAGCTCTGGGGTGCCGCAGGGGTCTGTCCTGTCACCCTTATTGTTCACGGTGTATATGCTGCCATTAGGGGACATCATCAGGCAGTACGGGCTGGGTTTTCACTGCTATGCAGATGACACCCAGCTGTACCTGTCCTGTGCACCCAATGCTCAGGTGTCAGACTCCGTATTTAACAGCTGCCTTGAGGAAATCCAGTTGTGGATGACTCACAACTGGCTGAGGCGCAACCCAAACAAGACTGAGGTACTAGTGGTGGAGCCGGGTCGTCGTGGAGGAGGGGGGATGGGGGGTTGCCCCCTAACCTTGTGTTGGGGGAGGGAGGGAGTCCCCCTTGTCCCATCTAGACAGGTGAAGGATTTGGGTGTGATCCTAGATGATGGCTTGACGCTTGATGCTCAGGTGTCAACCGTGGTCAAAAGTGGATTTTATCATCTTAGGAACATTGCCCGAATCCGAACCCTGATCCCTCCTGAGGATCTGCCCACACTGGTACATGCTTTTGTCACTTTCAGGCTGGATTACTGTAATGCACTGTACCTTGGGTTATCTGGAGGCAACCTCCGCAGGCTGCAGCTGTTGCAGAACGTGGTGGCGAGACTTCTGACTGGGGTAAAGAGATACAAGCATATCACCTCAGTACTCCGAGAATTGTACTGGCTGCCGGTCAGGTAGAGGACTGTCTTCAAGATAGGGCTTCTTACCTATAAGACCCTGCATGAACAGGGTCCTATCTGCAAGATCTCCTTGTCCCTTACCGTCTGATCAGGGCACTCTGTTCTGCCAAGGGTGGCCTCTTATGGGTTCCCAGGGTTAGGCTGCGGCATTCAGGAGATGGTGTTTGTAATGGCAGGGCTAACCCTGTGGAACTCCTTACCTGACTAACTGAGGGAGGCTCCATCGGTGGAAGCCTTTAAAAAGGGGTTAAAAACGTATCTGTTCAAACAAGCTTTTATTGATTAGTTTTGTTATGAACTACAGATAGATGGTTATGATCATATTTATAAGATTTTACATGTTTGATTTTACTTGATTTAAATATGTGTATTTTTATTGTGTTTTTTATTGTACAGAGTCCCAGGAATTGGGCGCTTTATAAATAAAATATCTATCTATCTATATGCAAATGCAATAAGTACAATACTTACAATATATACAAAATCTATACAAAATATACCAAATATACAAAAGGAAATTGTAAGTGACATTGGAGAAGTACAACCAAGGGGTAGGAATGAGCAAGGAATAAGGTGCAAAGTTAGCAGAGCTTCAGGGGAAGCAAGTATAGCTTAGAAGGCAGTATACAGCAGTGGTTTAAGGCTCTGAGCTGCAAACCTGGAGATCTGGGTTTGAATCCCACAGCCCCCACTTGCATACTGTGCGACCCTGAGCAAGTCACTTAACTTCCTTGTGCTCCCAGGTCGCACCTGTAAATACAGGTTACTCACCTGTAACAGGAGTTCTAGGAGTAGTATATGTTGTTCATCCACACTTATTGGCAGGTTCCTTGCCGCTTTAAATCTTGCCGGAAGGTCTTCAAGCTGGCTCCTCCCACCCACCCGGGTGGTAAAACTCTTAGCTCTGCCCCATGACACCAGATCTAGCCGCTGGAAGCCAGGTTGCTGACGTCGCCGGGAGGTCGTAGGGTTGTGTGGATGAACAATATACCACTCCTAGAACTCCTGTTACAGGTGAGTAACCCGAATTTCTAGGGACGTGGATGTGTTGTTCAATCCACACTTATTGGCAGATTCCTAGCAGTTCTCCTGGAGGAGGGAGGCAAGCGCGACCCCTACTTAGGGAATAAGGACTGGAGAACCAAGGTCCCAAAACCAGCATCCCGGCGTGACTCAAGGTCGATGTGGCAATGGGTAATGAAGGTGTGTACTGACTTCCAGGTAGCAGCCCTGCAGATTTCTTGGATAGGGATGTCCCTGGAAGCAGCCACTGAAGCAGCGATATGGCGGATAGAATGAGCTCTTATCCCTCTGGGAGGCTCCATGCCCACCAACCTATAGCAGAGGTCTATGCAGGAGGTGACCCACCTGCCTATCGTCCGCTTGGCTGCAGGTCTGCCAGGTGCGGCTTCAGCGTAGGTGATAAACAGCTGGCGAACATCTCCCTGAACTTCAGCCATCCGTTCCTTATAATAAGAGAGCGCTCTTCTTGGGTCCAAAGTATGAAGCCTATATTCGGCCTCCGAGGTGTGACTGGGGTAGAAAACCGGCAGAGTCAACACCTGGTTAAGGTGAAACTCCGACACCACCTTTGGAAGGAATTTCGGTGGAGTGCAGGACAACCTTGTCCCTGTGGAAGACCAGATAAGGAGACTCGATGGAAGCGCCTGGAGCTCTCCCATCCTTCTGGCTGATGTGATAGCCACCAAAAGGTGGTCTTCCATGACAGGTGAGAGGCGTCACACCTGTGCATCGGTTCGAATGAAACGCCTATGAGCTTAGCCAATACCAGCAGTAGATCCCACAGGGTGGAGGTTCTGCGCGAGGGAATGTGATCAAGGCCTTTGAAAAAACGACTGACCACCTTCTCCTGCGCCACCGACTGCTTTCCGGCCCACGCCCAGTAAGCAGAGATGGCTGCCAGGTGCACCTTAAGGGTCACCGACCGAAGCCCTAGCTGAGAAAGGGATCACAGGTAGTCCAGAATGCTGGCCAAGGAACAGGAGGAAGGGTCCAGCCCCATATCCTGACACCAAATGGAGAATCTCTTCCATTTGAAGGCATAGCATTTTCTGGTCGACTCCTTACGGGATGCCTCAACAACGCTGAGGATGTCGTCGGAAAGACCAAAGACCTGGAACTCTAGCCACTCAGGAACCAGGCCATCAGGTGCAGGGATTGAAGGTCCAGGTGGAATACCTTCCCCTGGTTGACAGAGCTCAGGTCCAGGTGGGCTGGAAGCCGTCTCGGGAACTTGGAGCTGAGACTGAGGAGATCTGGATACCAGAACTGACGGGGCCAGTCTGAGGCTACCAGAATCACCTGCGCCTTGTCCCTCCTCGCCTTGAGCAGCACCTTGTGGATCAAGGGAAATGGGGGAAAGGCGTAGAAGAGGCCTGGGGTCCATGGCCTCGAGAAGGCATCCCCCTGCAGCGAGCCCTGCTGAGGGGGGGCGGGCATGAAAGAGCCTCAGCTTCGCATTCTCCCTGGAGGCAAACAGGTCCACCTGAGGTGTGCCCCAGTGGGAGAACAGATCGTGTACTACCTCTGGCAGGAGAGATCACTCATGAGATGCAGCACCTATCCGGCTTAGGGCATCGGCCAGAGTGTTGGAGGCTCCCGCCACATGAATGGCTAGGAGATCCGCCTCCAGTCTGCCCACGAGAGACCAAGTGCAGAGAGCTTCCTTGCACAGAGGCAAGGAGCGCGTCCCGCCCTGATGGTTTAGGTACTACATGGTCGTGGTGTTGTCCGTCCAGACCTGGACCACTTGACCCCATACAAATGGAGCGAAGGTGGTGAGGGCTAGTTGGACCACTCAAAGCTCCAGCAGGTTGATGTGGCATCGAGACTCCTGGGGGAACCAGAAGCCGTGCACTCTGAGCTCCCCCAGATGGGCACCCCAACCCATCAGAGAGGCGTCAGTCGTTAGAGTGACCATCGGCTCTGGGCAGACAAACGGGATACTCTCCTGCAGATGAGCAGGAACGATCCACCACTGGAGAGCGTTCCCCATCTCCTGGGTCACCATCACTGGCTGGTCCAGAGGACTGGTGCACTGTGACCATTGGCGAGCCAGTCCGCATTGTAGGGGACGTATGTGCCAGCGGGCCTAACAGACCATGCTGGTGCAGGCCGCCATAAGGCCCAGGAAGTGCAGGAAGTCCCAGGCAGGGTGCAACTGCCCAACCAGAAATGACTGGGCAAAGGAAGAAAGAACCTCGGCCCGGTCCGCCGGGAGCCGTGCTCTGGCTCGAAGAGAGTTGAGCTCTGCCCTGATGAACTGAATCACCTGTGTTGGCACGAGTTACGATTTGGCCTCGTTGATGAGGAGGCCAATCTGAGAGCAGACCTGGAGGGCCAGATCCCTGGACTGCTCCACCTCCGACTTGGAGGAGGTTGCAATCAGCCAGTCGTCCAGGTAAGGGTACATCCAGACCCTTCGGCGCTGCAGGAATGCTGTCACCACTGCCATGCATTGGGTGAAGACCCTGGGAGCTGGAGAGAGGCCGAAGCGCATGGCCCAGAACTCGTAAAGGGATCCTTCCACTCTGAAGCGGAGGAATCGCTGGTGTGATGGACGGATTGGGACGTGAAAGAACGTGTCCTGAAGGTCCAGAGAACAGAACCACATGCCTCGTTCCAAGGATGGGATAATCTGAGCCAGAGTTACCATCCTGAAGGTCCGAGACCTTAGGAACTTGTTCAGGTTGTGGAGGTCTAGAATGGGGCACCAGCCCCCCATCCGTTTTGGGACCAGGAAGTACCTGGACACAAACCCTGGGTCTGAAGGAGGGTTCGCCACCTCCCTGATCACCTCCTTCTGGAGGAGCAGGGCAATGTCGGCTCGATGGGCCGACAGACAGGCTGCGGACTCCACAGCCCCCTGTGGGGTGATGGCTCGATAGGGTGGGGACTGCTCGAATTCCAGCAGCAGACCCTTTTCTACCACTTCCCACAACCAGCGGTCCCTGGTGATAACGGACCAGGCAGAAATGAAGTGGCGGAGCCGTCACCCCATGGGGGGAACCTGGGGTGGACTGATGAGGTTGGGGGCGACACCACTCAACCCATCACTGGGTAGGCTTGGAGGAAGAACCAGCCGAGGAGCCTCCTGGACCTTTCCCTCCCGGCTTCCTGTTGGAGGAAGCAGCAGGCTTGGCTTTGGGGTGCCAAGTGTGAGCCTGTTGGCCCTGATGCTGGTGTTGCTGGGCCGGACGTGCCTCAGAGGCTGAAGGACGAAAGGGCTTACGCTGCTGCTGGTGGCCTTTGTCCTTCTGGGCAGACGTGACCGAGTCCAAGGTGGCACTGGACTTCTCAATCCATTGGAGGTGACCCTCCACCCCAGGTCCGAACAAGTTGGTACCCAGGAAGGGGACATATGCCAGCTTGTGCTGGGTATCCGCCGTGAAGGTGGAGATCCGCAGCCAAGCTCTGCGGCGCATGGCCACTGTGGCCGTTACTGACCAGGCACATGAATCAGCGATGTCCAGGGAGGTCTGGAGCTGCTGTTTGGCCACCGCCCTTCCCTGATCCCACACCTGCTTAACCGTGGTTTGGAGGTCAGCTGGGAGATGAGGAAATCACCTCATCCAGGGAGCTCAAAAGGGCTTGTGAAAAGTGTGCCATCAGGATGGCTGAGCTGGCCTGACAAAGGCCTAGGGAGGAAGCGGCGTAAACTTTCCGCCCAGAGTAGTCCAGCTTCTTGGACTCCTTATCGGAAGGCTTGTCCACATCCCGAGCGTTCCTGGAATGCCAGAAAACGCTATCAGTTACAAGCCCCTCCACAGAGGGATGCTCCGAGAAACCGTTGAGTGAACCGGTGGGGACAGCATACTTCCGAGCCATCCTGGCCGAAGGTGCTGGACAAGAAGCTGGCCGCTGCCATAGCTCCAGGGCCAGGCCAACAATGGCTTTGGCCACCGGGAAGACCTCCATGGGGGAATCCCCTCGGTCCAGTATCTCCATGAGGGGATACTTGGCCCACTTTGAAATGGGTTTGAGCTTCATCACAAGTGGATTCTGAGATGAGCCAAAGCATTCCCAAAAACAAGGATGGGCTCTCGTCCACTGACTGACCCCCGGTGGACTCCAAGTCAAGCGGCCTGGAGAACAAGGAGGAGTCATCATCAGACTCTGAGGAGTCTGCAAACAGCTGCCGAGCGCCTGAGCCACCCTCCACCTGCCGAGGTTGATCGGGAGTGAGGGTGACTGACAACTGATGGGGCAAGCCCTGACCCGACCGAGAATCCTTGGATGGGGCCCCAAATTTGGGTTGTGGAGGTGGGAGTTCCACCACGATGGGTGGCGCAGCCGGTTTCGGCCGAACAACCGGTGCCGGCTTCGGCTCCTCGACGCCGCTAGAGGTTGTTTTAGCCACTCCGGTGACAGCCACTTAATGGCCGGGGAAGACGACGAAGTCGGCCTATTCCCAGTCAAAAGGAGCTGCTGCCACATTAGCTCCTTGTAGCGACAACGCAATTTGCGCCGGAGCCTATCCTCCGAAGAGGACGAAGATGAGGATGAGGATGAGTGGCGCCGCCGCTTTCGACGGTGCCGAGACCGCTGATGTCGGTGGGATTGGCTGGATCGAGAAGAGGTCTGAGACCGAGACCAAGACCTTCGGTGTTTCCGAGGGCGGGTTTGAGAGGGGGCAGGGGAAACCCGCTCCTCCCTCGGTTCAGGGGCCTTAACCGGGGACTCCGGCACAGGAGGCACAGGCAAGTCCTCAGTTTCCACCGGGGAACGGTGAAGAAGGGTTGTCGGCTTCTCCAGTCGACAGACCGTCCGACAAGTCAAGAAAAATCTCACCTGTGTCGACGGGTGTCTTGGCTGGCTGACCTGACGGGGACACTGTGAAGCCCGCGGCCTTAGCCGCAACCTCGACCGAAGTCGAGTGTTGACTCTCCAGGGAAGGGGACCTCTTCTGCTCCCACGAACGTTGACGGTGGGACTTACCCTTGGGGTCCTTCTTTTTGGACCGAGAGGAATGTCCCGAAGAGCCTTTTCCCTTGGTGGAGAGGGATTGGCAAAGCTCTTTGAAAGAAGCTGTGTAGGAGGATTCCAAGGAGAGCGGGATAAATGCCGCGACCGAGGATGATGAAGATGCGGCCTGGGCCGCCTCCTCCTCGAGGGCGATCATCTGCTCTAGCTGTTCCGCTGAGCCCGCCGCTGCGGACACCGCCCAACGGGCCTCCTTTGACTTGACCGGAGGATAACGTTTCTCGGGTCGTCCCAACAGCAATCAGGCAGCGTGGTCCTCCAAGACCGAAGCCGGAAAGGATTTGCATAACTCACAAGCCTGTGAGTCATGGCCAAGTCCAAGGCAATAAAAGCACGTGGCGTGTGGATCGGTCCGGGACATCTTCTGCCCACAGGGGCACCGATGAAATCTGGCAGTCGATCTGTCCATCGCAGCCACGAGGAAAGATACAGACCGAAGTCTTGTAAAACGTAAAATAAGTTTCGGATTAACCGAAGAGTGTGAATCCAGCCCAAAACGCAGAGCGATAAGGAGGGAACCTGAACTTCCAAGCGGTAAGGAAGATCTGGCGTCATGGGGCGGAGCCGAGAGTTTTACCACCCGGGTGAGTGGGAGGAGCCAGCTTGAAGACCTTCCGGCAAGATTTAAAGTGGCAAGGAACCTGCCAACAAGTGTGGATTGAACAACATATCCACGTCCCTAGAAACAAGTTTTCAGCTTAGTGTGTCTCTCCTGGTAAAAAAAAAAAAGAAGAAAAGTACAGAATTAATTGAAAGAGTGCACAAACAGCATTTTAAAAGTGGACAATCTGACAGGGATTGCTATCTTCAGGATTTTTTGGGGTTATTCCAAAAAACTGGAAGGGCATGACTTATGGCTGACCTACCAAAACGCGTTCTAACTCTGGGGATGATAAGTGTAATGTAGGAGAGGCTTCTCAGAGGGTAGCTTCCGACAGAGAATGCAGGCAGACAGTCCAAAATATACTGAGGCAGTTTACTGCAGATTGCTCTATACGTCCAGGAAGCTGCATTTTTTTGACGTCTGAATTTGAGTGACATCCAGCACACATTAGACCATAGGGAGTAAAATGATGGTGGAGTATGGTGTCTGGTAATAAAACTTGCTTAATGATGGTAGAGAGGGTATCAAGTTTAGATAGAGCAGTGCTAGGACCTTGGCTATACAGGAAATGTGCATAGTCCAGAAGGGGAAGAAAAGTGGTTTGAACTAATCTAGTTTTGGCTTGCTGAGTAAGTAAGTAAGTGCTTCATGCGGAAAAATATGCCAAGCCTCTGTTTCAATTTTTTAGCAAGTTCCTCGATATGGTCAATGAAGGTCAGTTTACGGTCAATCCAAAAGCCTAGATATTTAAATTTATCCACAAACTCTAGGGGCTCTTCAAAAAAGGTGGTAAGCTTAGGTGACAGGCATGGATTTGAAGCTTTAACTAGAGGTGTAAAGAACATTGCCTTTGTTTTTTTTGGCATTTAATAAGTTTTAGGTGTAGAAGGTTTTGTTGCAAGCGGTTAAAATCAAGTTGTAGGGGAAGGCCTGTCGATATAAACAACGGTATCATTGGCGAAAAGATGAATGTTAGCAGATGCGATTCCCGAATTAATATTGTTAATATAAATTGTGAACAATAGTGGGCCTACGATAGACCCCTGAGGCCAACCTCTCAGGAAAGTTTTAAGAGGGGAGAAGTCACCATCTCTCTTTACCTGCTGTTGTCGACCTGTAACGTAACTGGTGAACCATTTTAACGCAATGGAGTCCAGGCCAATGTTTTGAAGAGTGAGGAGAAGCAGGTCATGGTCCACTGCGTCAAAAGCCTTGCTCAGATCAAGGAATAAGGTACATACATAATTGTTATCATCTAAGACCTTTAATCAATCATTAGAAATCTTTTCAAGAGCAGATATAGTGCTGTGACCTGATCTAAATCCTGACTGTACAGGGTTAAGCAGACTGCACATTTCCAGGTGTTTCCTAAGTTGGGAATTGACTATATTTTTGAGCAATTTGGAAAGAATGGGGAGAAGAGATATTGGTCTATAATTACTTAGGTCACTAGGATCAACAGACTTAACCAATGGAATAATGTGCAGTTTTCCAGACCGATGGGAGAACACCCTGAGCACCTGAGCAAGACACAAATTGAAAAGATGGGTGATGGGCATGGCCAAGAGATGGTAACCTGGTGTAAACCCCCCTACAAATGGGGTTTCCTAAAAGTCTCCTAGGAGCTTGCTTAAGTGTTCCCCTTGCCTGCTGGCATTTGGTGTTTAAGCCGTTAGAATGGCACTGTGAGTGCTAGAGGAGCCTCCACATACTGTCTCTTTAAGAGCTGTCTGCTTGCAGACATAATTAATGCCTTTTCAGGGGGGGCTGGTGTTTCCCTGCTCGAATCCCGCCTGAACTGTGGAGTAATCGCTCCATTTTGTGGTCGCTGAAGGCGCAAAAGGAGCCCATCTGAAAGATATAACTGTTCGCCTGTAATCAGTTAAAGCATTAGTAATATTGTACTTTGATTAACCTGCCTTTATTGCAGAGGGGACTTTGTGTGTGTATTGCCCCTCCATATTGGACCTAAACTGCTGTGCTGGGCCAATGGGATTAGGGGAGCTATAAAATGGAGACTGTTTGGACCAACCAGAATTGGGACTCTCCTGGGAGCCGGTTTACAAGGGGAATGTATAGCTAGTAATTCTGGGAAGTGTAGTTTTGGACCTTGATGCCTTTTTGCACCAACTGAGAGAGCTTTAGAATGACTGACAGCTGAGTCCACCAACTGGACCAGGTGGCACCCGAAGGGAATGCTCTGCCTTGCGACTGGGAGGTCAGATCAGTTGTGACCGTGAGGAGAGAAGGAGCTCTGTGCTTCTGCGGTGTATAGTTTCGCGTGAGAAGTGCGTGAGAGGCCCTGAAGTTGGTCTGTTGCCATCGCAAGCTTAAATCACACTGAATCCGAGGTGACTGAAAGTAAGGAAGGCTGAAAAGTGGAAACCAGGCTCACCCTATAGAAGACTGGAGAAATTGCTGAATCACGCTCGGTCTGTCAGGATTTGAAGCTGCTGTGTGAACTCCCGGGTATTTGCAGTAATTGCGATCGGGACCTAGGAGCAGCTGCCTGGTATGGTAATTTCCTTTACATATAAATGTGCTGAATGCTTGTGAGGGATAGCTATCCCAATTCTCTTTTCACCGTGCGTTGTAAGCTGAAAGCTGAACTAAATTTAAATCGGACTAAATCCGTCTGCTAGTCAAAGCAGTTGGGCCTGGCCAGTAGAATCTCATCTCCATGCCTTGCTTGTCTGGCAATCCAGAACCACCATCTTCATCAGGTTCTCAGCTTGGGGTAGTGTGAGTACAAATCAGGGCATTCCCCTGCGACCTGTTAACAATCACCAGTGTGTCATCTAATTTTCTTTATTTCATTTCTTCAAGGACTGAGCCATCCGGCTCCGGATTACAATTGGGTGTTGTGCATATCTTTTTCTACAGGGCCCTATCCATCTGCACCTGCCGGCCAACCCCGGTCAACGGACCTGGCTAGCCCCCCCCCAAACCTGGGTACCCAGAGTGCGACTTTTAAGACCCTGTATGAGTGCACAGTACTGTGATTTAATTCTGCCAATCAACTTGATCTCCCCCTTCCGTGTTTCATTCCCCCTAAATAAACCAGATTTGATGTTGTTACTTTAAACTGTCTGAAGTGTCAGTACCTATACAGCAGGCATTGCATTGGTTTGTGTATGTTGATTAACCTTATTTTACAGGGGGTCCTCAGAGACGAACTTCAGAATCAGTCTTGCTGGTAAGTGGTACCTTATGATTGAACCGTGTGTACATGTGGGGCATTGGTACTGTAACTCCTGTGCACTGTGTGGGCCATTAGAGGGATTAGAAGGGGGTCTCAGTGTCCCAGAGGGCTGAGACCAAACTAGACCAACCATTACAAACCCTAACCTCTGGGTGGAGGCACCCGCCATAGAACCTTGGCCCCTCAACCTGTAGGTAGTCCAGCAGGCAGGGGTAGTAGCCCTTGGGATAGCGCCACCCTGGGGTTACATCTTGGAGGCACTGCTGGGATTAGCGTCCTCTAGTGGCCACGTGAAGGAATTACCCCATTATATTTAATTTAAAGGAAAAAATGGAGGGGAGTACCACACCCAAGTTAAAAACTGACCCCCTTAAGTTGATGGTGCACAAATTGATGGGGTGGTGCTAAGCTGAGGAGATGGACTCCCAAAAGGCTATTCTATTGCTAGATGTCCCCTTGGGGATTAAAAATGCTGATATTGTGTCCACTGTAGAACATGTTAAGTGTGTGGGCAAAGTTGAAGTAAAGGGGCGATTTGCTGACTTATTTGAACAAACACTGCAAGTGCTACTTTCATGCAGTTCCCCGATAAACCCTGAAAAGGTGCCCAGAAGGGATGGAGTGTTATTTACGTACGTAGTGGTCTGGCCACCCCAGGTGGGTCCCCTAGTACCAACAGCTTTAAAGAAACACTGCTTAAGTTGTTAGCCTCAGAAGGGAAAACTGCTCAGGAACTGGTAAAGGTGTTAGACCTCTCAGGTGACCACATGCCCCTGCATTCCCCAGGTACATCTCCTGGGTCCTCCAAGAGCTCCATAATAGCCACACCCCCTATGGTAATTCCCCCCATTCAACTGGATTCCTATCGGAGGCTGAGACTTTTCTCCGGTACTCTCCTGGCGCCTTCTGGGGAAGATGATTTGGAGACCTGGACGGACTATGCTACCCCTTTAGTACAAGAATGGCAGTGTTCTCAGGGGGAAAAGAGGAAGCGTTGATGGAAAGCTTGAGAAGCCCTGCCCTAGAAGCCATTCTATTTCTACGGGCTACTAGTCCAGAGGCCACTGCTGCAGAATATCTTTTCGCCTTAGAGGGAGTATTTGGCAGCACAGAAACCGGAGATGACTTATGGAAATTCAAGTCAGCTAAACAATGGAGAAATGAGAAATTGTCTGCTTTTGTCACCAGGATAGAAAGGGCTTTGCAGAAGGCCCACCGAAAACGGGGAGTGCCTGCCAAAGAGTTAAACCAGGTCAGATTGGACCACATATTGAAGTCAGCAAGATTTTTGAGCGTAATACTACTGAAGCTCAAGTTGCAAGACAGAAGGGCCAGCCCTCCAGAGTACTGCCATTTGATAAGAGAGATCCATGAGATTGAAACTGATGAAGAGGGCTGGGAACCCTATGCTGGGGCTGTGAACACTTGTCAGACCCCCAAAAAGAGTGAGCTAGATGAGGCTCAACAGTTGAGAGGTTTAATTAAGGAACTGACTGAGGCATACAGAGAACCAGATCTGTATCAGGTTCCCCCTAAGCCCAAAAGTGGAGTGGGAGTGCATGTTGTTTCCCCTGAGACCCAGATTGAGGGTAACCTGAGAGCAGAACTAAGAGACTTAAGAGAGATGGTAGGAGAACTGCAAAGGGCTGCCCTCACCCCCAAGAGGAGTGGAGATCCAGAAGCCCAACAGTATGAGCCCCTAGTTCAAGAACAGCCCCGCAGGGCTCCAGAGGTGCACCAACAGAAAAGAGACCCCCCTCCCTCCAAGGACACCAGAGACATTAAGTTCTGCTACCACTGTGGGGAGGATGGACATTTTCGGTCTGCTTGTCACCTGCCAGAGAACTTGAGAAAAGTTATCAACAGGTTAGTGGCCTGGCATTGCAGAACCTATGCCCGGTCACCAGGGGGAGCCACCCAGAAAAGTTTTGCCACCAGGGCCAATGCTCGATCGGCATCCCAATCAATGCCACCGGAAGGGTCCAAAGTGGTGGGTCCCTCCATGGAGACTACTGTGAAAGTGACTGGAGTACCCACAAGAGCTGTGTTAGACAGTGGTTCCCAAGTGACAATTATGTTTCAGGACTGGTATCAGAAGCATTTGTCCAATGTACCCCTGCAACCATTGGAAGGACTACATGTTTGGGGTTTGAGTGAAAAGGCCTACCCCTACTCTGGCTATATCCGAATTTGGTTGTCCTTTCTCACCTCTGTGGCTGGAGTGGCAGAGCAAGTGGAGACCTTTGCCCTAGTGTGTCCCCCTACTGGACTGTATGATGGGGTTCCATTACTGATTGGAACTAATGCACATATGTTTGGACGGCTGGCACAGTTGTGTTATGAAAAACAGGGGTCCCGGACTGGCAGAGCTCTAAGAATTCAGGCCTTGATCTGCAGGGCCTACGATGCCCAGAAGGATGCTGACAGAGTGGAACCAGAGGAACTGGTTGGAGTTGTCTGGAAAAAGGATCCTGAGTCTCTGATCTTGGCGCTAAATGCCCAGTGTATCCTACAGGGAGAGGTTCGTATAACAAAGGATGTCAAGAATAAAATATTAATGCTGGATGCACCAGGAGATGGAAAATTGCAGAGGGACTGCTGGTCAAGCCAAGTATTCTGCCTGCTAGAGCCCATGCTTTTGCCAGAAGAGTAATGGTTCAAGTTCATAATGTGTCTGACAGGGAGATTCGAGTAAACAGAGGTTGCACCCTGGCTAATGTGCATTGTGCGGATACTGCAGTGCTACCCAGTAACAAGAGTTCGGGAAAAAGTGATAGAGTAATGCCTGACTTGTTTGATTTTGGTGACTCCCCATTGCCAGCTGAATGGAAAGTGAGGATCAGTGAGAAGCTTGCCCAGAGGGACCAGGTGTTTTCTTTGAAGGAGTGGGATGTAGGCTACGTACAGGGGGCTGAGCACCATATCTGGCTGCATGATGATAGGCCATTTCATGAGAGGTCTCGACATCTGGACCCTGCTGACATAGATGATGTGAGACGACATCTGCAAGAGATGCTAACTGCTGGTGTAATACAAGAATCCAGAAGCCCATATGCTTCCCCTATTGTGGTAGTGAGGAAAAAGAATGGGACATTAAGGATGTGCGTAGATTATCGCACTTTAAACTGGCGGACTATTCCTGATCAGTATACAATGCCACACATTCAAGATGCTTCGGACTGCCTGAATGGTAGCAAGTGGTTTTCTGTGCTGGATCTTCGCAGCGGGTACTACCAGATCCCGATGGCCCCGGAAGACCGTGAGAAGATGGCCTTTATCTGCCGGCTGGGTTTCTAAGAGTTCATGAGGATGCCTCAAGGGATTTCCGGTGCCCCAGCCACTTTTCAATGATTGATGGAGCGTGCTGTGGGGGACATGAATCTATTAGAGTACCTGGTGTATTTGGATGATGTTACTGTGTTTGGCAGCTCGCTGGAGGAACATGAGGGCAGATTGTTTAAGGTGTTGGACCAACTGGAAGACTTTGGCCTGAAGTTGTCCATTGATAAATGTAAATTCTTCCAAACATCCGTAAAGTATGTGGGACACATAGTTTCCACCGAAGGGATAGAGACAGACCCGAGTAAAGTTGAGGCCCTGACCACAGCCCCACAATCTAAAAGAACAGCAAACATTCCTGGGTTTCTGTGGCTACTATTGGTGTTTCATCAAGGACTATTCAAGAGTGAACCGCCCTTTACTTAATCTGACTCAAGGGTACCCCCCAACCCACAAAAAATACAAAAAGTCAACTTGCCCTGAGACTGAGAGAGTGTATTTCCATCCAAATGAAGTATTTGGAGCCCGATGGACACCTGATTGTGAGGCTGCTTTTCATGAGATTATATATCAATTTACCTACACTCCTGTTCTGGCCTATGCAGATCCAACAAAACCTTATGTCCTGCACACTGCTGCTAGATTGCAAGGGTTGGGAGCTGTGTTGTACCAGGAACATGAGAATGGTCTGAGACCCGTGGCTTTTGCCAGCAAAAGCCTGACTCCTTCTGAAAAGAACTATCCCGTACACAAGTTAGAATTCCCAGCTCTGAAGTGGGCCATTATGGACCAATTCCACGAATACCTATATGGGGCTAAGATACTGGTAAAAACTGACAACAATCCCTTGACTTATGTTCAGACTTCAGCTAAACTGGATGCCACTGGCCACAGGTGGCTCTCTGCATTATCCCCATACAATTATGCTGTCGAATACAGAGCCGGCCTGAACCACATAGATGCTGATGCTCTCTTCCAGAGGCCTGCTCCTCGAAATGACTGAGTCAGACTGTCAGAACCTGATATTCGAGCACTCTGATAGAAGCTTGACCGAGAGGAGCAAGCGGTCCCAGACCCAGTGAACTGTTTGGTGCATTTTTGGGGGCCCTCTGAGAATTGCATACTTGCTGTTTATTGCCACTTCTCTGCCTTAGATATTGGTGCTTTGCCTCAACTTGACAATGACAGTATTCAGCGGGCTCAATCCCGAGATCCCATGATCAAATCAGCTTTAGAAGCCCTCTACGCAGGGAAAGATGTGTCCAAATTATGTTCCACTGATTTGAGAACTGCCTCGTTACACAAGGAAGGTCCTAAGTTGAAACTGATCAATAGACTGTTATACAGAGAAACAGTAGACAGAGGGGGACAAATAGACAAACAACAGCTAGTTTTGCCCACTGCCTTTCGAGACTTGGTGCTGAGATCCCTACACAACCACATGGGGCACCTTGGTATAGACAGGACATTTGACTTGGTAAGATCCAGATTTTATTGGCCTAAAATGGGGGCTGACGTTGAACACCACATTAGAACTTGTAGTCACTGCTTACAAAGGAAAGCTTTGCCACAGAGGGCTGCCCCTCTTGTTAACATCACCACCAGTGCCCCCATGGAACTGGTCTGTATTGACGTTCTGAGTTTGGAGCCAGATCAAACAAATATCAGTATTGTGCTGGTGGTCACTGACCATTTCACAAGATATGCCCAAGCTTTTCCCACCAGGGACCAGAAGGCATCCACTGTGGCCAAGGTACTTATAGAAAACTTCTTTGTTCACTATGGGACACCACAAAGAATCCATTCTGATCAAGGGAGGGATTTTGAGAGTCGTTTGATCAAAGAGATGCTTTCTCTGTGGGGAGTGCGAAAGTCCAGAACCACCCCTTACCACCCCCAAGGGGACCCACAGCCTGAACGTTTCAACCGCACTTTGCTAGATATGCTAGGCATCCTTCACCCAAAGGACAAACCTAGATGGAGCCAACAAATTAGCACCCTGGTACATGCCTACAATTGCACAAAAAGTGATGCCACTGGGTTCTCCCCCTACCGCCTGATGTTTGGAAGAGAAGCTCAACTGCCAGTAGATGTATGTTTTGGAGTTTCCCCTGATGGGGTTCGAGCTGATAATCATTTACAGTACGTGCACAAGTTAAAGGCCCAATTAATTTATGCGTATCAACTGGCTCAAACCATGGCTGCAAAAAGAAATCTGGCCAACAAGGAAAGGTATGACAAAAAAGTGAAAGCACTGGAACTCCAGGAGGGGGGCTCGGGTGCTGCTAAGAAATCTGGGGCTGCATGGCAAACATAAGATTGCTGATAGGTGGCACCAACTCCCCCACATTGTGGGAGGCAAACTAGATAATCTGCCTGCATACAAAGTAAGGACTGAAAATAATTCAAAAGAAGTGAAAACCATGCATAGAAATCATTTGCTACCCATTGGACAAATCTTGATTGAGTCTGAGCCCCCAGAAAATGCTTCCTCTGGACCAGTGACTAGAGCGGCTGCAAAGCGAAAGCAAAGAAAGTCTGCACCTACAAGTTAAAGTGTTCTCCACCAATAGTCCCAGTTGAACAGGACTGTCAGTCCATGTCAGAGGAATGTGAGTGCAGCCTTGAATACTACCCTTCTTATGAACTGAGTCAATTGTTTTGGGGCAATACCCTAGTCAATTCTAGAGATGAAGCTGGGCCTTCTGGACTGTCTAAGCCCCCAGCTTTGTCCCTGGAGCCAATGCTCCCAGAAAGTGAAGTACCAAGTATTAAGTTAGACGACCTAGAATCACTGTGCATGGTGGAACTGTATGAGCTGCCAAAGGAGGAAAATGCTGAACTGGAACAGACTGGTGATATACCAGAACAAGAGGAGTATTTTGAGTGCCCGGATGGTTCACTGCCAGTGTCAAAAAACTCTCAGGCACTATGTTCTAGATGCTCTTACAAGACAGCTCTTTTTAATAGCAGGACAGCCCTTGGCTGTCTATTCTGAGTGAACCCTATCTCCTAACACCCTTCTCAGGGTTGTTGGTTTTAGCTCGGTACTCTCCCACTAGTGTGAATGAGTGATGGAGACTTAGTTCAGGAAGATATGGAAATTACGTACTTACCGTAATTATTGATCTTCTTGGACAGTCTGCATCACTCATTCACACGCCCACCCACCATCCCCTGGGTTCACTCGTTTTCTTTCCTGGTCTTCATGGTCCTATGGTTCAGACTGTGAGGACATTATTCTTTGACCTTTCTTGCAAAGGCCATCTGGGCCCTCTCAGGCCCAGAAACTCAGGATGAGTTATTCTCATTAGTTATGCTGCACCTCCTCGGTCGAAAAGGTACTGAGGCGGTTGGAGGGTCGACGCCGAGATAGCCTACACAGGTGCGAGCTAGTCTCATGGTGCCACGCATGCATTGTCCTCTCTCGGCGCCGACCCTTCAGAAAATTTTAGGCTCTCGCTTGATCCTAGCGCCTCTGGCGCTATCCCACTAGTGTGAATGAGTGATGGAGGCTGTTCAAGAAGATCAATAATTACGGTAAGTACGTAATTTCCATATCCCAGTCATGATTTCCAGTATACCATGTCTCAGTAATAGCTACAATGTCCAGGTCAGCCTCTGTCATCAAGGCCACCAGGTCTGGGATTTTATACCCTAGGCTATGGGTGTTGGTATACATGGCTTTCCATGTTCTGCCATTTTTCCTTTTATCATTCCCCTGTTGACTTTGGCCTCCTCTGTTTGTCCTTCCTGTTGTCATCCCTCTTCCTCCTGTCCTCCGCAGTTCCCCCCCACTGTGGGTTTTGTTTCATCTGGCAATATCACAGCTTTATTATCCTCCATGTTGACTTCACTATCCTGTAAGGTTGGGCAATTTGTTTCTCCCTGCATCCTTCTGCCAACCCCCCTTGTTAATTTAAATGCTTGCCAATGAAGCATTTAAACCATTCACTGAGGACAGCGGCCCCCTCCCTGGACAGGTGTAGGCCATCCCCCTTGTACAGGGTCACATTCCTCCAGGTGGGTCCCCAGTTCCCAATGAAGCTGAAAACCTTTCCTCTGCACCAGTTCTCCAGTCAAGCGTTGAAGTCCTTGGTGCGGAGGTTCCTAGCGTCTCCCTTGCTGTGGACAGGCAGCACCTCTGAGAAGGTCATAGAGCTTGCTACCTGCACAAGGCCCCTCCCCAGCTCCCTGAACTCCTCCTGCACCCTTGCTAGCCCTGCCTTGTCTCCAGCCAGGTCATTTGTCCCCAGATGGACAATGACATCAAGCTTCCCTGTCCTTGCTACTGCCTTAGCGATTCTCTGTATCCTCTTCCCCACCCCTCCGAGCTGTGCTTCCTGGTAGACACTTTACCTCCTTTCCTCCACTGTAGCTGTCCCTAAATCCACTCCCTAGACTATGGAGTCCTCCACTAGGAGAAGCTTCCTCTTTCTTTGGGGTTCTCTTCCACCCGCCTGTGGGGTTCTCTTGTGAAGAACCTACTCATCCACCATGGTTGCAACTTTGGGTGTCACAATGGGATCCTCCCGCTCCTCCAAAACTGCATAAGGAGTTGTTTAGTTGCACTGGGTTGAGGATATGCTTTTGATCCACAAGCCTCATCCTCCCTGAGCCCACTGTTGTCCACACACTCCTTTTGCTGGTCCTCCTTTGAGGTAGTGGGTGTAGACCTGGTGGCCCCTGGGTGGGGGGGGAGATCCCCTGCAACCTAGCCAACTTGGCCTTGAGGCTGGCAATCTCTGCCCTCAGCTCACAGAGGTGCCTGCAGCTGGGGCAGCACCGCAGTTCTCAGAATGTCCTTCTGAAGACTGCTGCTCCACATTCATTGCATTGCATCGCTCCCAACATTATCCTTATCTGCTCTGCTCTGCTTCTGTCTGCCCAGGTCGTTACTTGGGAAGCTCCCCCCAGTACTGTAACCCTTTTCCTAGGGACTATTTACCAAGACCCCTAAAACGTTTATTTTTTGTTTTACTTTAAATAGGAGACACGACTTGCCTTTTTCTCTTTTAAAGCAGCAGTGCATGTTAGGGGGACAATGTTGTACCTATAACTTTTCATTCTATTTTAGAAGTGCATTGCAAAATATACAAGGTCTTCAAAAAAGAAGATATTGGCTAGCCCAGTAGCAGCTGCAGTAATGCTACCATGTACAAGAACTAGACATGTGCCATGATCCCCAGCCAGGTTGTAGGGGTCTAGGGACCATGGCAGAGTCAGTGCACCCAGACTTCAGATGGAGGGTGGCAGCCTTTCCACTACATCAGGCACTGCACCTTGTGGATGACCACACCATGTCATATCTCCCCACCTAGCCATCATGGTGGGATAGGCTTAGCGACAGGAGGTGGGAGGGACTACAACAGGGAAAAAAACTCAGGCCAGTCACATTAAGCCTCCAAGAGTCATCATGCCACCAATCCCTGGTCTGTTCCTCAGCTCCTCCCATCCATGCCCATGAAGAGGATGATGGAGTTTGTGGAGGCAACCAGTAGACCAGTGGAGAGGTATCTGTACCAGTCAGAAGGAGCGAAGTAGGCGGTTGGGGGGTGGCAAAAATAGACAAAAAACAGGAGGTACAGTTTCTTTCAACGTGCTAAGGATTTGTTCTGCTGCTATACGAAGCAGCTACTCTACTGACCTGGACAGTTTACCATGTCACAAGTCCTTGACTCAGTGGCAGTACAGGCATAGCCACATGATCTGGTGCGTTTCTGGTTGCCACTTCCACAAGTTACGCTGCAGATAGACCATGAGCTCCAGTCCCCCTCACCATCGATGTAATCTGTATGCAAGGGGAAAAAAAAGAACAAAACCGTACACATAATTAACGATACCAGTAGAAATACATGTTTCTCTCTATCTTAAACCTGTGCCTGTCTCCAGCCATTAGCATGTTTTTGAAAGTACTTCCACACTCCAGTCCTTTCTGAGGTAGGGGTGGTGTGTGTGTGTGTGTGTGTGTGTGTGTCTGTAAATACAGATAAATATTGACTGTGCAGTACACATTCTATTTTGGACACATGCATATAAATGCTGTACTTTTTACAAATGTAAATATCCCTCTTAAAAATGTGTATTTGTGTTAGACCACTTAAAGTATTTTTAAACACTGGCTGAGGCTGGTTTGACACATGTGACTACTACCACCGGTCATAACATGAATGCATATTTTATTGAAAGATCTCACATCCCTGGTCTTGTGCCATCATTAACAAAGTAAATAAGTTTAAAATGCAAAAACAACATTTTTGGTAGAAAGAAACATGCAAACAAAAACAGGTACCAACAACTCAAATAAAATACCAAAACTCAGCCCCATGCACAATCCCTAATAGAGTTATATCTCTCACCGTGTGTGTGTGTGTGTGTGTGTGTGTGTGTGTGTGTGTGTGTGTGTGTGTCTGTCTGTCTGTCTGTCTGTCTGTCTATCTATCTATCTATCCTAATGGATCATACTAAAGGAGATCATGGAGCTAGGAGGCAGATCATGTCCAAAGATGCTCCGAAGAATCTATGTTAAATAATAATATTGCAAATTAGCCCAACAAAATATATTTATCCAGACAATTTTTAAATTCAGATTTAGTTTTTCTATCTGCCTGTCTGTCTATCCATCTATCTCTCAGTCTGTCTATCTTTCTCTATTCCACTACATAAATGTGTATTCACCTTTTTTGATGAGTTGGCACTATTGCTGTATGAATCCAGCCTCTAAGGACTCCTAATGTGCAGTGGTAGATCAGTTTGGGTTAAAGATATTGGTTAGATTGGTGGCTGCAGGAACGAACTGAAAAAGTCTATGGGGGCTTCCATCTTGTAACTCTCTGATGTTTGTGACGGCAAATCCATAACTTCCATGGTCCCAAAGAACTCTAGCAAAGATGCTGTAACAGGAGGAACATTGTGGTGGCACCAGCTGTACACCTATCACGTGTTGAGGAGACTGAGTGACAAGTGATAAGACCAGTGGGATACCCTGCGTCAGTAGCTTATATAAAAAAGGAATGGCTCAAGGGGAGCTAGAGCTGTGGGGGATTCCAAATTAAGGGGATGCTGTACTATTCTTGTGAAATTAGTTCATCATTCTAGGCCTTGTGCCTGGAGGAACAGTGGTTCCAGTACCATATACATGCCAGCCTGTGCAAGACATGAAACTGAAGATCCAAGCATAGCCCTCGGTGGAGGAGTACAGACTCAAACATCTCTTAGCATCTGACATACAACTTTTGGAGACACCAGTGAGTCTTGTCACCAACAAATCTGTGTGGTCTGGGGCCTGGCCACAGAGAATCAATCATGGGTGAAGCCTCGCAGAGCAGTTTCTGGTAACCATGAGTGACCGTTAAGAAGTGTTTCTGCCTTTTACTCTCTGTGTGAGTTTCAACTGAATCTGCAAGTTGGCCATCAGGCTGCATTACAAATCCCTCAGTTTCAAGGGGCTCAAAACTAATTCAAGCAACTGCATTGCTTGTGAGATTTGTTTTCAGTTAAGGACATCAACACCAGCCATTCTGCAGCAACATCGACAGGCCTGCCACGTTTCAACACTGTACTTCTGTTGTAAGGGAGCTCCTGTCATGTCTAATTAAAACCCTGGTACAGGGGGTAAGGCTGTAGCAACCTTCAATTCAAATGGTCTACTGTGGTTGGGGCTGTGCTTGCATGTTTAGTGACGAAGGGGAGCTGCGCTTGGTTGGACCCTGTTAGTGCGGCTAAAGAGCTTTTTATGGTTTGCCTAAATAGTGTCTTGGTGCTAGCTTGCACCCCACTTATGTGGGCATCTAACTGGGGGTGAACAATTCAGAGTGTGTCTGTGCTATCCCGTCTTCCTCTGCAGGTGCTGGTACTGTAATAAAGTTGTGTTTTATGCTATTCTGGTAATCTTTTTATCTGAACAAGTATAGCATACAGTATTGGTGGGAGGCAGTCACTCTAGAGGGCAGGTGGGTGGGTGCAGTTTTCCAGAGGGTTGTACTAATTTTATTAGCTGACCCACTATTCGGCATCTCTGAGTGGAGGTATCGTGAGGGCATGTTAGGGTTGAGTTGGTGTTTTCATCAAAACTTTTTATTATTACAGCTTCCACCTCAGTGATTTTAGGCCCTAGGGCTGCAGAATTTGGTGTGCACAGTCTCAGTCCTAGCATCTAATCACTTGGTGAGTTATGGTGAAAACTGGTTTGGAGGTTCATAAGGTTATTAATTAGAGAAATTATGTAAAAATCCCCAAATTCAGCCATTCTTTTGGCTCATAGCTAGCGACAAAAGCTAGACAGAGTTAAATTATGAAACTTACAAAGTTTGATAGATCCAAGGAAGCACCTTTATTTTGTTTTAATGTTAAAAATGTTTAGGTCATACATGCTTGGACTGTTTTTTTTAATTTTGAATAAGCAGCTGAAAAAAAATTAGAAGCTTCTTTGCAAGTTAAAACTGGCCTGCAACAAAACCTTTAAAAACTTAAAAAATGTTTAAAAAAAAAAAAAAATTAACTGAAAGTTGATGTTTGCGTGGTTTTTGAAAAGACTGTCTAATGAGATGTCTGACTTAAAAAAAAAACTGATTAGTTAGTATTTTATACAGAAAAAAATGTTTGATACTACGTCAAAAAATCATTGAGATGGGCTTAACACAGTGCGTGCATACCAGATAGTGTATGTGATTGGTAAGACATTTGGAGGCAGTATAGCGCAGTGGTTTAAGAGTCTGAGCTGTAAATCTGGAGACCTGGGTTTGAATCCCACAGCCCCCACTTGCATACTGTGTGACCCTGAGCAAGTCACTTAATTTCCCTGTGCTCCCAGGTCGCACCTGTAAACAAGCTTTCAGCTTAGTGTGCCAATCCTGGTTGAACAACTTGGGGGAGAAAAAAGATGACAAAAAAAACCCCACTAAGATAAAAATAGTAGCTAACACGACTGAAAAATAGGAAAAAAGCATCTGATTTTCTTCAGTTTGTGAGTTAGCTGGGGAATTGTAAAAAAAAAAAAAAAAAAAACTGTCATAAAAATGTTTCCAAGTCTGATATGAACAAAATGTATAAAGCCATGAAACATGAAACACCGTCAATAAAGTGACGAAAAAAACATTGTGTGCATTCTGTACTACAATTACAAGTCATACATGAACAAAAAAGTAAGAAATGTACGTTATCTTCTGTTGTGTGAAGGGTCTGCAGGGCCCTGCACACAGCAAGTTATGAATCACCTCCTGCTTTGCACAAATGCATGAAGCAAGTTAAGACTCCCCTCCAGCTCTGCATAGGGCCCGAAGCAAGTTAAGAACCACATTTCTGGGCCCTGCGCAAAGCAAGTTAGGACTCACCTTCTGCAGAAGGGTCCTGTGGCAAGCAAGTTAGGACTTTACTTTTTCAAAATGTGAGGGAAGTCATTGTAAAGAACAACATTAATATATAAGTTACGGTTACAAAGAAGCAAAAGGAAGTAAATGTGACATTAGGGATTTTTCAACTTTGATGCCCACTCCTACTCCAGCCCCTTGTCTTGTGACCCAAGGCCAAGTTACTGACATGGGGCTGTGCCACACAGGTCTGCTGCTTCATGTTACAGGTTTGTGTCCCTGTGCAAAGAAAGTTATGACTGATTCTGCAGGCCCTACAGTACATGAAGCCACAAACTATGTGGCTCTGCTCCAGACCTGAAACAGCAGACAGAAACACAGAATTTGATGACAGATAAGGACGGCTTGGCCCACCTAGTGTGCCCATTTCCCTACTTAATGGATAAGCTGCAGATCCTAGTTAACCAACAGCCTACTTCTTCCTACCCCCCACTAGAATTGCCTTCTGTCTTTCCCATGCATTCCTGAACTCCCCCACTGTTTTTAACTCCAGAACCTCCTCAGAAACACAGAAACATAGAAGCTGATGGCAGATAAGGACCGCAAGGCCCATCCAGTCTGCCCATGTCTTTTTCTACCTTATGGATGTACCATAGGCCTTTGCTCTGTCAATGGCCTATCTATTCATACTCATCTGTATTGCTCCCTTATGCCTATCCCATGCCTGTTTGAAGCCCTGCACTGTATTCATAGCCACCACTTCCTGAGGTAGGCTGTTCCATGCATCCACCACCCTTTCTGTGAAAAAGAACTTCCTCATATTACCCCTTAATTGGCCTCCCTCTAATCTCATGGTGTGTCCTCTTGTCCTGCTATTTTTCTTATAGTAGAACATGTTAGACTCTTTCACCTTGTTAATGCCCTTAAGGTGTTTGAATGTTTCGATCATATCACCTGTCTCCCTCCTTTGCTCTAGGGTATACCATATTGAGCTCCGTAAATCTGTCCTCATATGTTTTCTGATGCAGTCTCTGAACCATTTTGGTTGCCCTTCTCTGGACTGCCTCAATTTGGTTAATGTCTTTGTGAAGGTGCGGCCTCCAGTACTGCATGCAGTACTCCAGATGCAGCCTAACCATTGTCTTGTAAAGATGGATTATTACCTCCCTCTTACGACTTGTGATACCCCTACTAATACACCCCAACATCCCCTTAGCCTTACCTACTGCTTTAGTGGTCTGCTTGGATGATTTCAGGTCATCAACGGTGATGATGCCCAAGTATCTTTCTTCCCTTGTGACTCCCAGCAGCTCCCCTCCCAGCCTATAGGTGGATTCAGGAGTTCTCTTCCCTATGTGCATGATCTTGCACTTCTTTGCATTAAACTACTGTTGCCACTCTTCTGACCATTTTGACAGTTTATCCAGATCTCTTCTCATTCTACCCACCCCATCTGGATTATCTACTCTATTGCAGATCTTGGTGTCATCTGCAAACAGACAAACCTTACCATCCAGTCCATCTGCAAAGTCACTGATGAAGATATTCAAGAGGACTGGCCCCAGGACTGATCCATGAGGTACCCCACTTGTGACTTGCATCTCTTCTGACTGTATACAGTTTACCACCACTCTCTGTTTTCTGCCCGTCAACCAGTTTGCCACCCAGCTGACCAATGTCTGACCCACCCCAAGCCTACCCAGCTTATTAATCAATCTTCTATGTGGAACCGTATTGAAAAGCTTTGCTGAAGTCAAGGTCGGCAACATCAACTGCTCCCCCTTGATCTACCACTCAGGTTACCCAGTCACAGAAATCTATGAGATTAGTTTGACAGGACCTTCCTTTTGTAAACCCACGTTGTCTTGTATCCTGTGCTCCTATGGATTCCAGGTGTTGCACTATCCTTTCCTTAAGGAGTGCCTCCATAATCTTGCCCACTACTGACTGGTCTGTAGTTCCCTGCCTCCTCCCTGCTACCACTCTTGTGGAGCGGGATCACATGAGCCCTTCTCCAGTCTTCTGGGACCTCTTCTGTGCTGAGATACTTACTAAACAGTTCTGATAATGGCTCTGCTAGTTCCACCCTTAGCTCCTTTAGTACTCTGGGATGTATGCCATCAGGACCCATTGCCTTGTCTACCCTGAGCTTCTCGAGCTCTTGTAGGACCCTTTCCTTTGTGAAGGGACTAGTGCACACTTCCCTCCCCCGTGTCCATGGTGCTGAGCTGTGGGCCCTGCCCTACCTTCTCTTCAGTAAATACTGAGCAGAAGTATCTATTTAGGATAGATGCTTATACATGGTCCTCCTCCACACATGCCCCCTTATCCCTTTTGATCTTAGCAACACCCGCTCTGGACTTTCTCCTTTCACTAATGTATCTACAGAAAGTCTTGTCGCCTTCTTTTACTGTTCATGCTAGTGTTTCCTTGGTTTGGGCCTTTGCCTGCCTTACTGTCTTCCCTGCTTCCCTTAGGGAAGTTTGGTATGCCTCCCTATCTTCATCCTGCTGCGTTCCCTTAAATTTCCTGAAGGCCAGCCTTTTGGCTCTGACCTTTCTGCTATTTTTGAGAACCAAAGTGGTTTCCTTCTTCTTTTGCACTTCCTTTTCTCTCTAACACAATGGGATGTTGCTTCAAGTATTGCATCCTTAATGCGTGCCCATTTTGCCTATACCCCCTCACCTGTATTTCTTTTTGCCAGGGCTAGCTTAAGTCTGTTAGCCATCTTATCAAAGTCAGCTCCTCTGAAGTCCCATATTTTTGCCTTGGAATGGGATGATTTAGTTCTAGTGGCCAAATTGAACCATACCATGGGATAGTCACTGGCCCCCAGGTGACCTTCCATCTGGAGATCTATGATCCTTTCCCTGTTAGTCAGTACTAGATCCAGGATAGCCCTGTCTCTTGTGGGTTGTTGTACCAGTTGTTTGAGGCCCTCCCCATGCAGGGAATCCACCATGTGTCTAGTTCTGGCAGATGTTCCTGCTAGTATTGACCAGTCTGTATCCGGAATGTTGAAGTCTCCCATTATCAGAATCTCCCCTTTAGCTGTCATGTTTTGTACATCTTCTAACAGTAATGTGTCTATGTCCTCCCCCTGGTTTGGAGGCCTGCAGACAACCCCAGTTCGTATGGCTGTCCCATTTCCTGTTTCCAGGGTGACCCACAGTTCTTCTGGCTCCTTATGTGTATTCTGAATTTCTGTAGCTTTGATATTTTCATTGACATAAAGGGCCACTCCCCCACCCCCTTTGCACCTCGGTCTCTTCTGAACAGTACATAGTCAGGCACTGAAGTCTCCCAAGTGGTTACTGGTAAACCATGTCTCGCTAATGGCTACCATATCCATATCCATTTTAGCCTGTGTCATTATTGCCTGCAGGTCTGGGATCTTGTTTCCTAGACTGCGAGCATTTTTGTACATGATTTTCCATTGGCCAGATCGCGATGTGTTAGTTGTTGGGCGAGGCCTGGCATTTCCCCTGTGCATCGTATGGACGCTCAGGAAGGTTGTTCCATGCATCCACAACCCTTTCTGTGAAAAGAATACTTCTTCACATTACCTCTGAGCTATCCCCCCCCATCTTCAAATTGTGCCCCCTTGTTCTTGCACATCTCTTTTTCTGAAAGATGCTTCCCTCTTAGACTGTTTAATTCCTTGAAGTACTTGAAAGTTTCTATCATGTCCCCCCGTCCTCCTTTCCTCAAGGGTGTACATATATTAAGCTCCTTTAGTCTCTCTTTGTATGGCTTCTGGTGCACACCCTGCACCAATTTAATTGTCCTCCTTTGGACTGCCTCCATCCTGTCTATATCCTTGTTGAGATAGCGTCTCCAGAACTGCAGGTAGTACTCCAGATGGGGTCTCACCAACTGTCTGAACAGAGAGATAACAATTTCCTGTTTCCTACAGGTGATGCCTCTCCCTATGCATCCCAGCTATCCCCCCAGCCCTCCTTATTGCCTTTTCACATTGCTTGTCCTCCTTTATGTCATCTGATATAACTAGCCCCAGGTCCCCTTCCATTTTTGTTGTTGTCAGTATCTCACCCCCCATTGTGTACTCTTCTCCTGGGTTTTTGTTTCCCAGGTGCATTACTTTGCACTTCTTTGCATTGACTCTAAGCTGCCATACATTTGACCATTCCTCCAACCTTGCCAAGTCCCTCTCTCATCCTTTCCATCCCACCTTGTGTATCAACCCTGTTGCAGATCTTTGTGTTGTCTGCAAAGAGACATACTTTTCCTTCCAGTCCCTCCGTAATGTCACTTATAAAGACACTAAAGGTGGCCGGTCCCAGTACTGAACCCTGCCGTATCCCACTAGTAACCCCCCCACCTTCACTGTAGACTCCGTTTACTATTATGCTCTGCGTCCTGTTGTCCAGCCAATGTTTTACCCACGCCACCACCCTGGGACTCACTCCCTGACTGGCTCATTTGTTTATTAATCTTTTGTGTGGGACTGTGTCAAATGCCTTGCTAAAGTTTAGGTAGGCCATGTCCACAGCCCCTCCCTGGTCTACTACTTTGGTCACCCAGTCAAAAAAATGTATTAGATTCGACTGAGATGACCTTCCCGCTGTGAATACATGCTGCCTTGGGTCCTGTGCCCCACTGGCCTCTATGTACTCAAAAATTCTTACCTTCAGAAGTGATTCCATCATTTTCCCTACCACTGAGGTCAAACTGACAAATCTGTAGTTTCCTGCCTCTGTTTTGCTCCCACTTTTGTGAAGGGGAATCTCATTCACTCTCCTCCAATCCTCAGGTACCACACCATCCTCCCATGATTTGTTAAAAGGGGTAGTCAGTGGCGTTACTAGGTCTTCCCCTTAGTTCTTTTAGAATTCTGGGGTGAATCCCATCAGGCCCCAATGCTTTGTTCACTTTCACTTTTAGGAGTTCTTTGAGAACCCGTTCTTCTGTGAAAGGACTGATATCGACCCCCCATCCAGAGTGCTTCTATTGACTGGATTAGGTACCTCCCCTCCTCTTCCTTTGTGAATATTGAGCAGAAGTATTCATTCAGTATCCCTGCTTTTTCACTGTCCCTCTCTGCCCACACACCCTCCTCTTTATTCAGCCTCAGTATCCCTCCGTCTTTCTTCGCTCCCTAATGTACCTATAAAAGGTTGCATCCCCCTTCTTAACTGAGTTGGCTATCTTTTCCTCGGTTTGGGCCTTTGCTATGCCGACTGGCCTCTCCGCTTCATTCTGCTTTAACTGGTACAGTTCTCTGTCCTGCTTCTTCTGTGTTTCCTTTCTGCATTACCTGGTACAGTTCTCTGTCCTGCTCTGTGGGGTATGGGCCTGGACGTTGCTTGGCCTTAGGTCATGAAGCTAGGGGCTGGGGGAAGGGCTGGGTGTCATGTTTACAACACTAATGTCTCATTTCCTTTATCTGTTGCTTTGTAATCCTAATGTAAGCAGTATCATTGTTTTCTGCAATGAGTATATACTATACAGGTGTGGGGTAGCACCTGTATGTTAGGGTTGAGTTACTGTTTGTGTCAAAAATGTCTTTTGACAGCTTATATATTGACAAGCTTAGCCCCCATCACTGTGGAGTTTGGTGTGCATAGTCTCAGTCCTAAGGGGCTAATTTTTTGGCATGACTGGTGAAAATTGGTTGGATGGTTATAAAATTATTAATGACTGCAACTATGTAAAAATTCTCAGATTCAGCACTTTTATTGGTTCACAGCTAGAGAAAGAATTATGCAGCGTTAAATTAAGAAACTTACAAGTTTTTTAGCATTTGATCCAAGGAAGAGGCGGGGGGGGGGGTTTAAAACAAAATGTTAGTTTATTTTAAAGATATGGGGCCTGATATTCAGAAAGGTACAATGAGTAGTGCAAATGTTTACACTGCACTTTACAAATGCCCAGGGGTCCTAGGATACTGTATTCAGTCAGGTGCTACTCGAAATAGGGCCACGTCGGCGCAAGGCTAAGTCAGGTTTGTGCTGCCCCGACATGGGTCCCAAAGTTGGCCTCAGGGGTTGGCAGCGCCAGAGTGCTACTGGCAATTTTCAAAGGTACCCATGCAAATGAGCCCATTAGGCATGCAAGGCGCTAAGGGGCTATTTGCGCCTTGCATGCTCATTATCGGCCCATTTACATGGGAAGCAGAGGCAGGTAGCACGGTCCTACTCCCTCCCACTGTCCATGATAGCGGTAGCAATCCCTGGTGCTAGTGGTCCCCCTTCCTATTACCAGCCCAGTAGTAAAAATAAAAATCCCTGGTGCTAGTGGTCCCCCTCTCTTTCCGATCACCAACCATGAAGTAGAATGACAAAGCCCTGGTGGCACTCACCTGATCGGTATCTGCGGTACCAAGGGCACATACACTGACCAGCACAGCTCTCCTCACACCACCTCAGCCAGCTGCCATATGTCCAGGCAGAGAGTGTGCCTCTTATTTATAGGACAGGTGAGGTGGGGGGGGGGTTGCCCGGTGCCGTGGGGAGGGGGACACTGGATGCCAGGGAATTTTTTTTTTCTTTTTTTACTTCTTTGAGCTGGCGGCCAGCAGGAGGAAAGAGACCACTACCACCAGGAATAATTATTTATGTTAGGACTGGCGATTGAAGGAAGGGGGGGCCACTACCACCACTGCTTTGTGTTTCTACTTTGGGGCTGGCGACTGAAGGAAGAAAGGGAGGGGCTACTACCACCAGGGATGATAATAATTTTTACACTGGGCTGGTGATCGGGGGAGGGGGCAGCACTACCACCAGGGCTTTGTCATTCTGGGCTGGTGATTGCAGGGAGGGGTGACCACTAGCACCATGGATATGTATGTTTACTACAGGGCTGGTGATCGGGGGGACCACTAGGCATGGGCTTTGTCATTCTGGGCTGGCGATTGCAGGGAGGGGTGACCACTAGCACCATGGATATGTATGTTTACTACAGGGCTGGTGATCGGGGGAACCACTAGCGCCAGGGCTTTGTCATTCTGGGCTGGTGATTGCAGGAGGGTGACCACTAGCACCATGGATATGTATGTTTACTACAGGGCTGGTGATCGGGGAACCACTAGCGCCAGGGCTTTGTCATTCTACTTCGGGGCTGGCAACTGTAGGGAGAGGGGGATCACTAGCATTAGGGATATGTATGTTTACTATGCAGCTAGTGATAGGGGGTTGGGGGCCGCTAGCTTGTTCTTGCACAGCCCACCCAAGTGAGCCAAAAGCGTCCTGTTGCGTCTTTTTTTTTTTTTTAATTCCTGTTAAAATAGAAAACGGTCCCTCGTTGAGTCCCTTGTCCCCTGCCCCAACCCGCATGCACCCTCTGCGCACCCCACCTCCCCGCACACACACCCTCACCCCATACTTACCTTCGAAGACCGGCGCAACATTCTTTAGTGAACCAGGAACATGTCTGCACTCTTCAAAGCTGACCACATACTGAATAAATGCCGGTAAGCTGTATAATGGCGTATTTATTTTTTTCAACTTGTAATGTAATGTAAAATGTATTTATATAAGGCGCCCTTCCTATGCTCAGGGTGCCCTTACAATAATTACAACAATATTTAAAATACATAGCATTAATAAAACATATACATCATACATCAAGTATCTAAGAATGCTTGATAAAACAAAAAGGTTTTTAGGGAATTTTTGAAGCTTTCTACAGTCAGGCTATCTCGTATCTGACAAGGTAGAGAATTCCACAGGGTAGGTGCCATAAAGACAAAAGATCTTCCACCAGATGTTTCAGAATCACCCTGGGAGTCTCTGGCAACCCCTAAATCAGAGGATTAGATGGTAGGAGGACAGTAAGAAGACAGGCGTTCTTTCAGGTAGTGAGGTCCCAACTCATGTAGGGCCGTATAAGTCAGCAATGCGACCTTGAAGGTAATCCACCACTGTATAGGCAGCCAGTGCAGATCCCGCAGCACAGGTGTTATATGACTGGCTCTAGGGACCCCAGTCAATAACCTGGCCACCGCGCTCTGCACTAACTGCAAGCAGAGGATAACTTATGTGGCTATCTCAGCCATTTTTGTAACTTTTGGCACCAAATTTTCAACATGGGGTTCTTGGGACCCCTCCTCATGAATTCAGTCACTGTCATGGTGTTATTCAGTCCCGAAAGGTAATTTCATGGTCACTGCAAGGAATCGCCTTTCGGGACTGATTAACAAAACGACAGTGTCACTGTTCATGAGGTAGGCTCTCAAAAAGCCTATGTTGCAAATTTGGTGAAAAATTTCAAAAATGACTGAGTTAAGCTTCTGCATTGTGAGTTTCCATGCATTACTCGTAACTTCGCGAATTTGTAATATTTTCACTCCAGATTTTCAACACTGCCATTTTTTCACACCTCCTTATAAACAGTACAGCTGTCATTTTTCACATCCTGGCCGAAATATATTTTTGCACTTCCAGCACATAATAGTGTGGTCGCTATGGGAAATCAGTGTTCAGGACAGATTAAGAAAATCACAGTGCTACTGTTCATGAGCAGAGGTCCTAAAATGCCTATGTTGAAAATTTGGTGACAGAAGTCCATAAAATGACTGTGTTACGAGAGTGCATTGCGCAGTTTCCACGCACACTCGTAACTTCAAGAATTTGTAATATTTTCACTCCAGATTTTCAACATTGGTATTTTTCTATACCTCCTTTTGAACAGTACAGCTGTCATTTTTCACATCCTGTCCGAAATGTGTTTTCGCATTTCCGGCGCAGAACAGCGCGGTCACTGTGGGAAATCAGTATTCAGGACAGATTAAGAAAATGACAGTGACACTGCTCAAGAGCAGAGGTCCTAAAATGCCTTTGTTGAAAATTTGGTGACAAAAGTCCATAAAATGACTATGTTATGAGCGTGCAGTGCGCAGTTTCCACGCACACTTGTAACTTTACAAATTTGTAATATTCCCACTCAAGATGTTCAACATTGCCCAATTTGCACACCTCCTTATGAACAGTACAGCTGTCATTTTTTGCATCCTGCCCAAAAAGTGTTTTGCGCCTGTGGCGTAGAATGGTACGGTCACTGTGCGAATTCAAGCTTTGGAACAGATTAATGAAATCTCAGTGCCACTGTTCATGAGGGGAGGTCCCAAAAAGCCTATGTTGAAAAATTTTAACAAAAATACCAACAAACGCTCGGGGCATTAGAGTTTCCAACTGTTAACGCCCCACCCTGTACAGACTGACAGGCATTGAGGATGTGGCTTGGGGTTCTCGGACGTAATGCTCATGCCATTCCACCCCCACCCTGCAGCCACTGACCGGCATTGAGGTGTGCCTTGGGGTCTTTGGCCCCAACGTTCACCCCATTCTCCTATACTGTGCCCATCTCACCTTATTTCCTTATGGAATGGGGTCGGCGTAAGAGCCGAAACCCCAAGGCACACCGTGACACCTGTCACTGCCTGCAGGGTGGGGTAAGGTGGAATGGCGTGAACGTTATGGCCAACCCAAAGGCACGCCCCAGTGCCTGTCAGCCTGCAGGGTTAGGGGTGGAGGTTGGCGTTAGTTCACTACTTCACTGCCATTCCTACTATGCATCTCTCTCTAACACTACCAATGCCAATACCAGGAAGCAAACATTCAGCATTGACAAATGCTTGTTTCATTGGAGCATGCTCAGAAAATGGGACAGATTTTAACTGCTATTTTAAAAATTATGTAAGTTTGAAACTTCAGACTTGCAAAAGCACGTACCTTGGGTTAGACTTTATCAAACCTGTATGTTTCATGTTTTAAAATTTAGCTACAAGACAGCAAAAAAAAAAAGGCAGCCAATTTGGGTGAATTTAAGCATTTATGCACCTCTGTAACTTTGGCCCTGAACTGACTGACACAAAACTTTCAGAATCCAGAGACCCTGGCCAAGACTCCACATACGTCACATTTCTGGCACATTGGATGAACAGGAGCAGGGTTATTAAGGTGCAAACATCAGGGTTTAACATAGAAGTGCTTACTTAGCCCTGTCTACATATTTTTTTCTCCACTTGGCCCCTCAGCCTTGGGCAGCTGGGACTCTTCAGTTGTAAATCTTGGTTATGGAGCAGTGACTTTTTATTGCTGACACTAGCCCACTAACCAGAAAACATTCCCTTGTAAACAGAGATCATAGAACTGCTTAATATGTGGTTTCTCTTTTCAGCAGTGGGGACATTGGGTCCTACCACAGGCATTTAGTGGAATTAGTGAGGGAGAAATATATCAAGATGTTCATTTTGTTTTGCAGATAACTACTGTACTGTAGGTAGTGCCACAGTTTAGTTATCCTTCTCATTATTTCAGTTAGCATTTAACCATTAATTAAAAATCTCCTGATACAACTAAATATAGTATGATACTGAGTATTTTATATACACACCATATACTCAAAGTACCTTATAAAGAAAATGATACACTGGTACTGCATGCATACAAACAGCAGCCGATATTATAGTAGCGGTGCATGTTATGCTGAAAATTGTGACCTATATCTTTTTATTAAATTTTAGACTGCACCTTACCTCTTGTCTTGTACAATACCCTTCTTTCCCCATTCTGAATTTGCTTTAGCACATTTGTTTACATGTGAAATAATGAAGGGAGTGCTCCTTTAAATATGGCTTGAACCAAACTTTCATCCATATTCGCTCACCTGTTTTGTACACCTATTGCCCGATAAGGCAAACAGCAGTGTCTGCTGCATGCGAGTTCATTTTAGTCGCAACAAAGTGACGTTAAACTTTGGATGTTCAGAAACAACAGGGAAAACGGATAACAACCCGGACTGAGACATATTAAAAGGAGCATTCCTTTTATTATTTCAAATGTAACCAAAAAAAGTGCTAGAGCAGACTCAAAATGGAGAAAGAAAGGTACAGCTCAAGACAAGAGGTAAGGAGCAACCTAAAATGGATTCAAAAGTGTACAGTAGGTCCAACTTTTCACCATAACATACACTGCTGCTTTAAGCATGCATGCCCAATTATTTATACAAAGTTATAGACAACTGCATACAAAATGTTATTTTTTTTGGGGGGGGGGGTCCAAACACCAAATTCAGTGTCATGGGGATGGATGGGTTTTGAAACACTTGGAGTAGATGGCCTCTGCTACATCCACTGCCCCATCTGAACACACTGGGAACTAATTTCTAAATCTGGTCCAGCAACAACAACTGCAAGATATACCTGCCATTCTGAGATGGTCAGGCTAGACTATTCAAAAATAGCCTCGCTTGACTTAGTCTCTGGCCACCAGTATCCACAGATGGACGCGTGGACTTTGTCCTGATGCCCCATGAGTCCACCTGATGGAAACTGCACAGGGGAGCACAGGGGACATCATGACCCTTTAAAAAAATATACTTGGACAAGGGGCATTAAAACTGCCACCTGGACGACCACCAGAGAAAGGAGGAAGAGATGTTGGTTTAATAACTCATCTAAAGGGTGGCACCTGCAACAGTGCAGCCCCTGTCTTGTACTGCACAGTACCAGCTTTGGGGATTAGCCCAAGTCTCTATTGCAACCTCAGTCTGAGTCTCACTGATGCTGAAAGACAGCGAGAACATTGTCTGGCTTTTAAATTCACTGTTGAATATTCAACCACTTAAAGGGAACCCTTCCTTACAGTTTTAAAACAATGGGAGTTCCTCTGTGAGTACGATTCATTTTTTTTAAATTGCCACTGAGGAAGGGATTGTAATTTGCCCTCACGGGCTCGTTGCTTGATCCCTTCCGCTTTCTGGTTGTTGGATATGCCCTCAGGCTACAACATTTTGTGACAAATGAATAGGGACAGTGCAGGGCAGACTCCATACAAGTCTATGGAGCTGCTTTTCTGGTGCATCTGTATGAGCTTTAAACCAAATTTTGGGAAAAAAATGACAGCCAGCACTTAGCTGTCTTGTTGGCGAAGTGCTGGCTTTGATGTTTTTCTGAAGCCTGACTTTAACTGCATAAAAATGCATCAGAAAAGTCTCTCATTAGATTTGTGTGGAGTGTGCTCCACACTCTCCCTATTTAGCTGTCATAAAATGTTGGAGCGCGGGGTCATGGCCAGCAACCAGGAAGTGGAAGGGACAAATTATGATCCCTTTCCTTGCTCAAGGGCAACTTTTAAAAAATTATTCATACTCACAGATGAACTCCCATGGAGGTAAGGGAGCTTTCTGTTTGTTTTTGATACTTTTTAATTTCATGAGGAAAGGTTCTCTTTAAAGAGGAGCTGATACACACCCGAGACACACCAGAGACCACCCCCCTCCCCTGAGGAGACCGGAAGTCGCGAGGGCCTGCTCTGAAGCCCTCCCTGCCCGAAGAAGCCCCGAACCCGAGACACACCAGAGACCACCCCCCTCCCCAGAGGAGACCGGAGGTCGCGAGGGCCTGCTCTGAAGCCCTCCCTGCCACTTAGAAGCCCAGACCAGAGACACACCAGGTAATTTCTACCTTGATCCAGGCTGCTGCCATAATAGATTCCAGCCATCTGGCGCCTTTGCAAACGGCTAAGCTCCTGCTCAGCGCATGAATCCCGACCAGAGTAGCACCTCGAGGTTGCTGCCCAGGCTCAAGCAGACAGAACTTTCTTTTGTGCCTGATTTTGAAACTTTTAAAATGAACCAGCTAAAACTATTTGCATTTGCCTGTAACTGTATTTAAAAGCTTAGAGTCACTGCAAGCCCAGGACCTGTGTTCTATCTGAAATCCCCCCCTGTGCAAATCTCACTGGGGACTGTTTGTTAATTTGTAAAGTGCATTTCCAGTTGTAACTGAATTACCCCTGTGAAAAACTCATTTGGGGACTGTTTAACTTCTAAGTGCTTTTCCTGTATGCAGAATTTCAGTTTGCCCTGCTAGTAATCACCTTCTTTTTTGAATCACAATAGTACCTGATAGCCCACAGCCCATTTGCTCTTCTCCCCACACCCACTACCAGCCCGCCCCAGCAAGTTAATCTTTGCCTGTGCTTGATCTTTTTTCCAACTTCTCCATTAGCTCCTTATATTGTTTTGCCACTAGAGGGAGCCTGATTAAGTTTGAACAATTTGCTCCCAATACCTCACTTGTCACATTTTACTGCTCTCTAGTAGCTGTTTTCACTTGGTGATCACCCCCTCATCACCCCCTCTGCAATCGTCAAAAGCTATCCCGCCATTGTGCACTCCCCAGATCAGCCCTCCTCCTCCTGCTCCTGTCAGGCAATGTCCACCCCAATCCCGGGCCTGGCAGCACTGGTCCTCCCCCTGAAATCTCCTGGGCTGCGCATTGCTTCTATGAACATCTGTAGCCTCCTGAAAAAACTGGACTCTCTACACTGCTGGGTGACGCTTCATAAACCTGATGTTGTTGCCCTGGTTGAAACCTGGCTGTCTCCCTCACTCCTAACTCTCATGTCTCTCCCAGCTACACTCTCCACCGGTTGGACCGTGTCGGCAGGAGGTGGGGCTGTGTCTTCTATTTGAAGGATTCTCTCATGGGGCTACCCTCCCCGCCTGACCTCGACCATGAGGCCCAGGCACTTACTCTAAAGCTGTCCCCTGACCCAGCTAGAGGCCCATTATTCCTAACCATAGCCTACATACCCCCCAAGAACCAATCCCAGGCCCTGGGCCCACTAATTGACTACCTCACCTCCCTACCCAACTTGTCGGACCAAATCTTGGTGGGCGACTTGAATATAAACTGGCTCTGCCCCTCGTCCTCCTCCCACCGTGAGGCTTTCGATTCAATTGATCTAACTCAACTGGTCACATAGCCTACTAGAAAAACCCTGGGGGGGGACAAGCACCCTCCTGGATGTGGTCCTCACCAACAGGCCAATCCGCATCCACAACATCCAAATCCTCCCTGACTGCCTCAGTGACCACTCCCCTGTGCTTTTCAACTGGGAAACCCCTCGGCCCTCATCCCCGGTCAAAACCACCTCTCGAAGGCGGCTTAGGCCTGGGGGACTCATAGGCCTTAAGCGCTTCCTTGCCACACTGATTGGTCCCCTCTGACGAGGGCAACCAACATTGACTTGGCCCTGGCCTTCTTTGTAAGCACTTTCAACTTTGCCTGTGATATCTTTGCTCCCATAACTGCTAGGAGGTCCAAAGTGAAACATGCCCCTTGGATCACCCCTGCCCTACTGTGGCAACTTAAGCAATGTGACAATCTTTGGCACCTTGCTGTTGCTACTGGCTGTTCAGCTGACAGGCAGTCCTATGCTGCCGCCCGCAACCAGTGCACCTGGGCCATCCGCAAAGCAAAGGCGGAATACTACCAAGCCTCTCTTACCTCCTCCTGGGGGAACCCCAGGTGCTTCTGGGACAACATCAAGCAACTGAATGGTCACTCCCAGTCCCCCTCTCCTTCTCTTCTCAACATCAATGGTACCGTCTCCTCTGACCCTGCCCTCATTGCCACCCCCTCAATAACTCCTTTCCGACCTTAGCTCAGTACTTCCTGGTAACTTTTTCAGTCCACCTCCTCCATCTGTACCACCACCCATTGCCGCCCTCTTTCCACCTCGTGGTGTCCACCATGCAAGAAGCTAGGCCTTACTTGCTAAAAGCCCTAAAGGTAACACCATCGGTGACATGACTCACTTGATCCCTGCCTTTTCGTCAGGTCCTGGATCAGGTCCTCTTACCTATTACAGTGCATTTTCAACAAATCACTCTGTCTCAGACAATTCCCCTCTGCCTGGAAGATTGCCACAGTTACCCCTGTCCAAAAAGGTGGTGACAGGACTCTTCTGGGTAACTACCGACCCATCTCAATCCTCTCCCCCTCTCTAAGGCGTTAGAGAAAATTGTGGCGTCCCAAGTCTCTGACTACCTCTGTAAGTACAATGTTCTCTGCCCTGAACAACACGGGTTCAGAGCAGGTCATAGTACCAATACAGCACTCCTGAAATTTTCCAACTTCCTCCATGCCTCCTTGGACTCTGGTGCAGGGGTGTAGCCAGGGATTTCAGATCTGCACATCAAGTGGACTCACTGCTACCCCTCCCACCTTTGTTAGGGTGTGCTACCCCCCCATGCATGGGTAAATACAAATGCCATGCATTGTTTCCTAAGACACCCACATACCAGCCCAGAGCCTGTAAAGTTGTAGTATTGTCCTTGGGATGCAAAGCAGTATTAGTGACCAGTCCTTCTAGTTTAGACTCCCATGAATAACATTTCAGAAAAGTTCAGCATTTTCTTTGTTAGTTTTCGTGGAAAAAGGAAGTAGTTCAGAGACTATTTGCTACCCCCCTTAAATAAAATTGCACACCATGGAGTATTTGGAGTATGCCTGGCTACACCCATGCTCTGGTGCCCTGGCTGGTGCTATATTCATTGACCTGTCTAAAGCATTCGATACCGTTTCGCATCCTCTTTTGCTCTCCACCCTCGACCTAATAGGCTTTGCCTCAGGACCTGTTTCCTGGTGCACCAGCTATCTCTCCGCCCGCTCCCAATATGTGTGAAAGTCAATGGTACTCTCTCTGAAACATGCCCCATTCACTCTGGGGTGCCGCAGGGCTCAATTCTTGGACCCCTACTATTCTCACTCTTTCTTAACTCCCTACCCAGCAGTTGTACGGGTAAGATGCTTCTCTATGCTGATGATGCTGTTCTCGTTGCCTCCCACAATGACCCCATGCTGCTACAGAACTCCCTCCAACTAGTCTTTGACTCTGCAGCTACCTGGTTCACTGAGCACCGACTTGTTATCAACCTTAAGAAAACAAAAACGATGCTCTTCTCCCACCCCCAAAATAAGTACAGCAAGTTTCCCTTAGCTGTCCTCCACCCAATCTCGTCATTGACCAGGTGCAGTCCTATAAATATCTTGGTATAACCTTTGACCCTGCACTTTCATTCCATGGAATATATCTGCCCTAAATTCTGTCGCCAACTCCGAGCTAGGCATTCTTTACGGCACAAAAAATGCCTCCTCCTGATCCCTCCGCCTGGTTGTCACCTCCTCTGTCATGTCTCTCATTGACTATGGCCTTCCGGTCTATGGCTCAGCAGATCAGACTGCCCTCAACAAGGTTCGCCTCACAGTTAATAAGGCCTGCAGACTTATCACTGGTGCTCCCAGACTCACTCACACATGTGAGCTGTACACCCTGGCTACCCTCACTCAGCCTGGAAGAGGCGACTCATGTATCAGACATGCCAGCTCACCTTTAAAAACCCTCGTAGCCTATCCCCATAGGCTATCCAACTCCATTCGCCATCTGCACGCCCTGATCGCGTGGCTCGTCAAGAGCTACCCTAGTTATTCCGAGAGCCAGGACCTCTCAAGGTCAGAGGGCATTCCCCACCGTCCCCCACTGGTATAACTCCTCCTGCCAGTGTCTCAAACTCCACTAACTTAGCTTGCTTTAAGCCCAGGCTCAGAAACTTCCTGCTTAGCTCTAGCAAATGCAACTGCCGCTAGCCTAGCGTAAAAAAAAATATATATATATACTCTGTTTGACAATGCTCACTGAGGGCTCCCCCCTTCCTTTCCTACTAATTCCTCCTCCCTATCTCCCTCCCTTCTACCCCCACCAGCTCTCCCCGACCATAAGTTTTACACCTTTTGTTATCTTTGCTTTGTTGGAGATTGTATTCTATTGAAACAAAATTGTAATTGAACTGTAACTTTTTGTTTGTAAGTACTGTGTCCCTTGTACTACTGTTCTGATGTCCTCTTGTGGAGGTACCTTTGTAAATGAGCCTCTGGCTCAAAGGTTTCTAAACTGACGTTTAACTAAATAAATAAATAAATACCTCGGGGGACTGAAAAACGCAATAGCTAGGCACAGTTCAGCCTGTATTTCAGAGATTTCTCTAACTAGTTGTTTATTACTGATGACGTCTGCAAGAAAACAGGGTCTTTATCACTTACAGTTCATTTGTCTCAGCAGCTCATTCCTCTCTTGAAGTCACATTCCTCTGTTGTGACATCACAATCTGCTGCCATGAGAATGACTGTGACATCAAAAATACGCTGTTATGACCTCAGGCGGGGAATAAGAAACTGGACAGATGAACTCGTAAGGAAAAAATACCCTGTTTTTATGCAAATGACCTCAGTAATAAGTAATCTGGAGGACAATTACAGCACATGACGACCATGAAATAAAAGCTGAACTGTGTTTCAAATATAGAATGATACATGGATGGCTGTGTGTAACCAGAATCTCTCTCTCTCTTTTTCTCACGCACACACATACGGTGCTGGATGTTACATGGACCCCAACAGCGAAGCTCGAGGGATTTATAAAAGCATCCCTCACCAAGGGTGTGTGTAAAATTCTGAGTTACACACTCCCACCCATATTTTGTGTATCATTACTAGTGGAGCATTTTAAATTAGCGTGGGTTTTGTGTGATTGCTTAGCGGCAGTTGTGCGGCTTTGCTTGCGCCCAGCTCAGCACAAGCATGATCGACAGCCAGTAGCTACAACCGCCCAGTGTGACAACCCACCTCTACCTCTGGGCTGAAACAGCTTTTAGAGAGGTGTCTGTCCTCGGGCATTCGCTGCCACCAGCCAGACTCTCTTCTGGCACCTCTTTCAAGCTTACAAACTTGAATAATCAAACATGCAATTGCACAAGTTAAAGTCCGGAAGTGTGCCTCTCTCGGGTGGCGGATGCTACACAGAGTTTACCTCAGCCAGTGGAAACCAAATGTTACCTTAGATAAATGACATCACAGTCACAACTGTTGAGCAAATAAAAAGGTTTTTTACTTAACAGAAAGTGCACTGAGCATTTACAGGATATATATTTACAACACAAGAGAATAACACTCATACAGGGAAAGTAAACAAATGTTTTAAATAACAGATGGCAAAAGAAGACGCTATTACTGCAATCTGCTAGCACTAAACTTACCCTTTCCTATCCGTATAAGAGACACTGGATCCTGTGCTAACTGCCAGGTCCCACAGACACAGCTACAAGGGCAGGCTCCAAAGTTATGTTTCCCCCTCCAGCTTCCAAAGTAAGAGATACCGCTTCATTGCCTTTCAGCCTCTTATATATTCTCCTGGGAATAGGTAATGCCTATTCCCCCTCTGAATACACCAACCATCTAACATGTATGTATTTAATTATCCCAATCAGACTGAACACTTATCAGTGACCAATTATATTCCATTTTAACCTTCAGTTTATATTTGAATGACCCAATCTGTTCAAACTGGCCTGTGTATGTGTCTGCAGGTCTGTGTGTATGGAGATGTCCACTCGAGATTTATGACCCAGCTCTTATCTAGCAGCTAGGGAGGACTGAACATTTCAGCTTGTGGATGCTGCTGGACAGTGGATTTTAGCCTGTGTGTGTGTTTTTTTTTTTCAAACTGCTAAAAAAACACCAGCTAGAGAATCCAAACCATTAACTCTTTCCTTCCCATTTCTGTCAAACCCAGTTGTAAAGCAAAATAATAACTGGATGGCTGTAATGCGATTTTAAGAACATGTTATCTCAGCATTAAAAACACTCCCAAGTAATTATTAGTTAGTTACTGACTGAGCACTATTACACATGGACAACAGTGGTGTCATCCACCATAAAAACAAGGTGGCTGTGGACAGCTGATAGCTGTCAAAGTACAGCAGCGTGGGTGTACTCTGTATAAAACTGCCCATCACCGAAACCAGTGACATGCTAAAATGGCATGTGCTGCTTTCTTGGGTCCTGGACTCCAGGACAGGCAGCGAGGGTGGGACTAGACTTTGAGGGGTGCCATCAGGCGCAAGATTAGGTATTTCCCATCCCCAGAACTGGCTAGGAAACAGGAATAACTTATTGCTCAGCACCAGGACAGCATCGCGCAAGTGCTAGTATGGAAAGTGGAGCCTCTTCATACAGTCAGTAATGATAAGAAATGAAGTCCGGGTAGGGGTTGTGTAATGAGATTTTACACACACACACTCGATATGTAATGCTTTAATAAACCTCTTGAGTTCCGCTCTTGGGGTTTATGTAGCATCACACTCCTTGGTGTGTGTAAAATCTCATTAAACACCTCTACCTATACATCATGCACTAGGTTTTTCAAAGTTTTCTTAGAAGCATAGGCTGGTCTTTAAGCCAGTTCCCTATTGAAAACAGGCACTGTACTTATATATTTTTCTGTTTATAGTACTACAGTGGAACATAAATGATGTGGGCTAAAAAGAGCTATACACTGTGGGTATACTAAATTTGTATTCAGCCTGATGATAGAAACAAATCTATAAACTATTATAACAAATGGCATGACTGTGCAAAAGTATTTAAAATGCAAAGTCCAGTTTGTCTGTTGGCATGCCAATCGACTGTTAGTATTCCAGACCAACTGGAAGTAACAGTAATTTAAGGACAGCAGGGACTCTAGGCCATCGGATCCACCCCCTTGCTTTAAAAGAAGGGCTTACAACACTTCAGTCATGCCACCCCCCTCTTGGGCTGAGAGTACTGGCTTGGCACACAAACAACCAAGATGACAGTACTGAATCCACAGGAATGAATACAGCTGTCACTTACGACAGCTCCCAACAGCAAAGCTGGATGCAAAACTAGAAAATCGGCAAATCAGCTATGTAGACAAACAGATTTTCTACAACCCACAGAGGCTATCATTTCAATGAAGTGATGTTTAGTTGTCAGATTAGGGGTTAGGAGGCAGTGCTCCCCCTTATTACCTGCAGCACTGACCTCAGCTTAACTGTTATTGTTTTATTATGTTTACTGCTATAAACAACAACATTCAGATAAACATTGTACTGCCTCACAAAATCTTATGAACGAGGACAGATACTTTTAAGTTCATGTAACCTCCCTACAGTAAATGTGGGGGTTTACTCCACAAGCCAGGTTTTTCTCAGTCAAGTACTGCCCTAATTTCTGCTTTAAGGGTAAAGTTTCCAAACCTGTACAGAATAATTACCATTTACTGGGTAAAACATTTGCTGGACAACAGGACGCAGAGGGTAATAGTAAACGGAGTCCACAGTGAAGAAAGGGGGGGTTACTAGTGGGGTACTGCAGAGTTCAGTACTAGGACCGGTCCTTTTTAATGTCTTTGTGAGTGACATTGCAGAGGGACTGGAAGGAAAAGTATGTCTCTTTGCAGACGATACAAAGATCTGCAACAGGGTTGATGCACAAGGTGGGGGTGGAAAGGATGAGAAGGGACTTGGCAAGGTTGGAGTAATGGTCAAATATATGGCAGCTTAGATTCAATGTAAAGAAGTGCAAAGTAATACACCTGGGAAACAAAAACCCAGGGGAAGAGTACACAATGGGGGGTGAGATACTGACAACAACAAAAATAGAAAGGGACCTAGGGTAGTTATACCAGATGACCTAAAGGAGGGCAAGTAATGTGACAAGGCAGTAAGGAGAGCTGGGGGGATACTGTGATGCATAGGGAGAGGCATCAGCAGTAGAAAACAGGGAGTTGTTATCCCTCTGTACAGACAGTTGGTGAGACCCCATCTGGAGTACTGCATGCAGTTCTGGAGACCCAATCTCTGCAAAGACAGACAGGGTGGAGGCTGTCCAGAGGAGGGCAACCAAAACAGTGCATGGTCTGCACCAGAAGACATACGAGGAGAGACTAAAGGAGCCTAATATGTATACCCTTGAGGAAAGGAGGGAGAGGGGGGACATGATTGAAACATTCAAGTACCTCAAGGAGTCCAAGAGGGTAGCATCTTTCAGCAAAAGAGATGTGCAGAACAAGGGAGCACAATTTGAGAAATAGAGAGGGGCGGCTCCAGAGGTAGGTGTGGTCATGTGTTTTTCCGCGGAGAGGGTTGTGGATGCATGGAACAACCTTCCTGAGGAGGTTGTGGAGTCAAAAACAGTGGGGGAATTCAAGAATGCATGGGACAGACATAAGGCAATTCTAGTGGGGGGTAGGAGGGAAGTAGGCTGTTGGTTAACTAGGATCTGCAGCTTATCTATTAAGCAGGGAAATGGGCAGACTAGGTGGGCAAAGCGGTCCTTATCTGCCAGCAGATTCTATGTTTCTGTACAGCCTCAGCAACATGAACCTACCAACTGAGTACATCCTGTACTTGTTGTATCCTCAGACTGAACTCCAGCCCTCCCTCCCGGGAAACAGAATCACCTGCTTAAGTAAAATTCTGTCAAAAATATCTATTCATGTTTTTTTTGGCAGATAAAGACACATAAAAAGTAAATTAGTGATGAACAATGTAACTGATAACTTTATATAACTAGTTGCTGATTCTTTTTTGTGCTTATTCTTGACAAAATAAGATATAGTAAATGTCTTTAAATGCTTTTTTTCTTGTGTTTGATGCCATTTAAGGACAAACTCATGACGTTACGAAATCTCCCTGCTAGTAGGCCAATCTCCCTACTGATTTAACCCAGATCTCGCTCTTAAGCAATTCGGAAATATCACATGTATGGATCCTACACATTCCGGGGCTTTTCTGGTTGCCTGCTCCCTGGGTTTATATTCGAGTCCCAGGCTTCTCTGATGTGGTGCGATGTGGTGTGATACTGATGATGTAAAAGTTCTAGCGCTCAGATATCCTCTGGGTGTGAAGCATCTCTGGCTGTGATTCACTGTGGGGGCCTGCGGCTCCGGCATGGTGGCACGGTCCAGTGTGGCACTGGTTCCCTCCAAGGTGGGTCTCTCTGTTCTAGCTAGGAGGGTATGACCCCCATCCTGTTGTTAGAAAGAGACTGTTCATTGTGTGAATGTGCTCTTGGGTGTGGGTAAATCCTGCTGTAGCCTTCAGGTTTCCTTGTGGCTGTAGTGAGAACAAATGCAACCTGAATACAGTATTTGTTCCAAATAAATTTGGCTTCGCTGCTTACGGACTCAAAACATGTAAATAAATATTGCCTGTTGGGGCCCTCCAGGAACGTAGCAGTTGGGAAACAATCTGTTTAAGCCCTTCATTTAACTGGTGTGGTGAACAGGGACGTATAAATAAATATCTATTGTTTTCAAAGAAACTTTACGTTTCATGTGTGCTGCCCTGTGTCTCAGTGTCATTTCACTGTAAACAAGTCAGGGGGCCAGAGAGTGTGCTTCTGTATTAATTATGTGGCTGTCACTCTGCTTGTCCCTCCAGGGATCAGTAGTCATAGTGAGAAGTGTAAATAAATTATATTTTTTAACCAGAAGGATGCGACTCTGGAGAGCCACAGACTCTCCTTGTTGCCTTAATGATTTAGTTCTTAACTAGGGAAGGTGAAAACTGATCAGCTCTACATGAGTGGTGCTTGGACTTTTATAGGTGGCACCCTGGTTGTCATGTTTGGAAGTCAGAACTTGACGTTGCAAGGGATGGCTCTTGGTGAGTGTCACCACCACCAAACCCCTAGACCCTGGAGTTGCCCCGGGCTATGGCCCTACCCTCATCGGGTCACAGAGACAGATTGGTCAATGAGCTGAAAAGAGGGAGGTTATAAAGTACATCAGAAATGTGAGGGAAATCAGAAAATAGATCCTTGTCTAAAACAACAGTATTTCCATAATTCACTTACTCACACACTGGGTTAGAAGACTGCGGCATGATAGCTGCTTTAGTGTTCTTTTTTCCCACCTCAATTACAGAGGCACCCTATCATGTGGGACCCATAAATGTCCCTCAAACCACCACTCCACACTGTTGTTGGGCACCAAATCTAACCTCCAGTGTCTCAGGCATCCTACAGGGCCAACTTGTCTCTGATGGGGCTTGTGGCCTAGTGGAGGTATTATGTATATTGCATGACTACCTCTGTGGCTAGCTTGTCCCTGCCAAGGGCCTCCACTGACCTATAGGAGCATCTACAAACTTTGGTGCCACTGGAGGGGTCCTGATGTCAGGCTGGAGGGCTGTGGGCATGGAGGCAACAAGGGCTGTGATCTAGTAAACCAGTGCAGCATTTCTGATGATTTTCTCTCACCAATTCTCCATACATATGTGTACACTGCAGCTGGCCCAAAGGTGTGGGGTCACCCATGCCATGAATGGCACCTTCAACACACCACCACCAGGAGTCACTGTTAGATTGGTGCTGTGAGCACCCTTCCCTCAGGTGGCAAGCATCCTTCAGACACTCTGAGCCCTCCTTGCCAGCCTCCATTCCTGATGTTCTGGGCTCAGGGAGCGAATCTGTATAGCCAGCATGCCAAAGCAATCCCCCAAATGCTCCGTACCATGAAGCCTGCTTGCTTTACTGTTCTACTGTAATTCTTAGGCAGTTTTCCTGATATGCCAGCGGATAGAATCAAGTTATATAGCAGATGGAGGTACTGTAATTGCTTTCCCCTTTATGTGGTTCCTTTCTGTAATAATCTTGACTTTGCCATAATTGCCGCCTACAAAAATGGAAGATGAGATTGTTTCCTTAATAATTGATCTCTTCTAGTTTGCGGGTCCTGGTAAGGTTACTGGAGCATGGCCACAATGTCCCAGTGGAGCCCTTTTACACAGCACACTTCATGCCTAATTATTTACAAAGAACAGCATTTTGCACTCAAAATCTCATCCAGATGTCTGATACAAATGCTTTGTTTAAAGGTCAATGGCAGACAGATTTAATGCAATCTGAAAATATTTAACAATTATTGAAAAAACCACCAGATGTTTTCAAGAGACAGTAATACAAAAAAGGTTTATTCTAGGAGAAAAGAAAGTGAAAAACATAACAGAACTGTACTGTGGAATATGTTTGTCTATGACAGGGACTCGTCCCTTCTCTTCAGCCTCCCTGTACTTGGAGAGAGTGCTCAGAATGCTACACGCCATTCCTTCACTTTGTTCATTACATTGCGGGTGAAAGCACTTATTATGAGTATTTTTTTATGTTGAGGATTTTGCAAGTCACTCCTGACAACAGTGGATAGACAGTTGGTGCCTCTGTCTAAATACAGGCACGAAGGGGTGGCGTGACAACAGGCAACTGTGTGGAGAAAAGCATTTGTTATCAATAGTAGACTTGATGTCCTTAATGCTTATTAACTGCAGGTATTCTGTAAGGTAGCCCACGATGACAGGAATGCACTTGTTTCCAGAGTCAGAAGGGACTGGTAAAAGCCCAAGGATGTCTGTACTAACCTGCTGAAATGGTTCAGTGGCTACAGATATTGGGATGAGGACCAAGTGTGCTTCTGTAGTTTAGCTGGAGGTTTTCCTTTAGAGCAGAGCTGGTAGGACTTAAATTAAACCATGTCCTTGTTTATGTAAGGGCAGAAAAAGTGTAGCCTTGTCTTTTCCAGAGTTCTGTGGATTCCCATATGGCCTGCAGAAAGTGATGAGGCATGAAACAGTGGAGAGAAGTACTTCATTGATGAGCGAGGCAGGCACTACTAACTGTACATGAGTTCTGCCTGTATGGTGACCCTTGCCTTCTTCTTTGCAGTGTTCTTCTGCAGACTGCAATAACTTGGGACTGGTGCTACATTCAGAAAAAGCATTAGGGATCAGCAAAGCAATGTGCGCTGTTGTAGGAGTGTCCTCTGGAGGAACATCTGTGTTGTGTAGATTCCTCATCTCTTGGTGCTGGTACAGAAAGATACTGCCATTCACTGATGCCGTCCATGTTGGAGTGAACACAATCTGGTCTATACTGTATCACACAGTTGTAGGAATGAAGCATGGAAATTCATTGGGCAACCTTCCCAGCAGATTAGGTTACTTCACCTTAAACAACCATCTGTGAGCAGAATGCTCGACAACAGCCAAGTATGAGGCACACGGAAGATAACAGTCAGACTTCTTGACCACAGGGCCGCCTGAGGAGACCACGGCATAGGTTAAGGTACAGACTCAGGAGCTGGCAGAGCAACCTGGAGGCAGGGGCAGGGGTGGTGCTGCTGTGCAGCAGTACTATCAACAGAGAAGGATAAGTGCTAAGTTCTGCCACTGTAATGACCCTTGGTATTGGTCAGGGATCTCACTCCCCCACAGGAAGGAAGCTGCATGCACGCGAGGCCTGTCAAAGCACCACCTGGCACCACAGGGGAGGAGGGTGACAATACAGGGATGAAAAGCCAAACTCCCTCCACTACCAGCAGAATAAGGATCACTGGTACTCTTGAACTTTCCTCTGTGGATCTCCGCTGCTGAGACAGCAGAAGTAGCAGCTGATGAGGTTGGGTGGTAGCAAGGCAGATGACCACACAGCAACGAGGCAGAGGAAGAAAAGCAATATCGAAGGAAACAAACTTCTTTTTTTGTAAGCTTTATTTACCTGTTTTAGAAGTGGCAATCAAAGAGTATGATAAAATGACCAGAACAGTCCGGTTCATGCAGTTACAATGAAAGGACTCAACGCAAACCACATTACACACTGCATACAATGGCATACACAGTCTGTGAGAAACACGCTTCTTTACAGCAAATACTATGGTGAGACATTCTTTCTGTGTGATGATATAGTCCTGCTCAGTGGAAGAAAGAGAACATCCAGCAAAGGAAACAGCACATTCTGTTCCACCTTGAACTTTACACAGCACGGCACCCACTGCATAAGAACTAGCATCTGTATAAAGCTTAAAGGGTTGGTCAAATCTAGGGTAAACCAAAACTGAAGCTGAGGACAGCTTGTTTTTTTAAGGCATCAAAGGTCTCCATAGACTCAGAAGTTCATGTGTATTTACATTCCTTTTTGGTTATGGTGCAAAAGGAACTGCAATCTTGGCCCAGTGTCAGATGAAAATTCCTCAATACCCAGGGAAGACCTAGGAAAGTTCTGAAGTCCTTGAGGATGCTAGGACCTGTTAAATGAATGCCAGTGCAGCAGTACAATTATGTTAACAAGATCAGGAGATACAAACATGGAAGGAGAGACTCAAGGGTAGTGGCGTGCAAAGTTAAAAAACGTCACTTCACTGAGAAATGCGCACATTCGCCTCAATTTGCGAATTTAATCCGCAATGCGAAGTTCTAATTCACATCACAGTTGAAAAGTCGCACACAATGGATCTGATATCTTCACCTGTGAACTGAGGCCCACAGGCGAAGTTTGCAATGTTTTATGGGATTGTAGGTCACATGGTACTGTAATCTGCAGTATTGCCATGTGTACGCTGAACTCAGTGCAGTCTTATGAAGAGAGCTAGTATTAACTGTCGCTAAATGTCTGTGGCCAAACACCTTTCAAAAGTGCTTTAAACGAAGAGCATTTTAAACAAAACCACTCCTAAAAGTGTATAGAGTGCCTCGTGCTTCTAGATCAGCAATTTGTTTTTGAATTTTTTTCTGCCTTGTTTACGTTAAAGTAGTTGTTTTGTTTTGAAGTAAGCAGTGCTTTGGGGAAAGGGAGCTGTGTTAGCCAGCAGCAAGCAAGGCAGCCCTATCTGTGAGTACTAGTGTTTTCCTCAGTATTTCTTAATTACTTTTTGTTTTCTGTGATTTATTTTATTTCTGTAGACCAGTTTAGTGTGCTTTATTGAATTATTTTTGTCAGTCTGGTTTTACCATACTGATTGTAGTTATTTTGTTTAGTGATTGACGTTACAGTTTTACCATAATAGTGACAGTAACTTGTTATAATTACCCCAGTTTTTGTGTTTCTTCTTAATTCATGTCATGTGTTCTTTGTGTAAAAAAAAAAAAAAACTTGCAAAAAATATTTTCGTGCTGTTTTTACTGTAGCCACTGTTAACTCAGCAAACTGTCGTGTTATTTAAATCACACTGTTCTGGTGAGATGTTTTACTGTTTCTACTGCTGCCTTTATTTAATTTAACTGCAGTGTTCAAAAAGCTACATATCAAAAAGGCCAGAAAGAGACACTGAGTAAAGTCAGAGTTTCTGGTGTCAGCGATGTTGCCAAGAAGAGTGTAGGTTCTGTGGTTCAGAAAGATACTGTAGCTTAAAAAAACAAGCCTTTGTCAATGCCGAATGTTTGCTTGCTGGCATTGGCACTGGTAGTGTAGGAGTTACAGAGCTGCATAAAAGGAATGGCAGTGAAGTACTGAACTGAAGCCAACCCCACCACCACCCTGCAGATACTGACAGGCATCGGGGTGTGCCTTTGGATCGTCAGTCATAATGGCCACGCCATTTCACCACACCCTACCCTGCAGACACAGACAAGTGTCACAGCGTGCCTTGGGGTCTTTGGCCCTTATGTTCACCCCATTCCGTTAGGAAATACGGTGAGATGGGTGCAGTCTAGGAGAATGCGGTGAACTTTCTGGCTGAAGAGTCCAAGGCACACCTCAAAGCCTCTCACTAGCTGCAGGGTATGGGTGGGGGTGGAATGGTATGAGCATTACAGGCGACAATCCCAAGTCACACCCCTGATGCCTGTCAGTCTCTTCGGGGTGGGCGTTATGGTCGGAAACCCTAACGCCTCAGGCGTTTGTTGGTATTTTCACTCCAAATTTTCAACATGGGTTTTCTGTGACCCCCACCTTATGAACAGTGGCAATATTAGCTCATTAGCCGAAAGCTGATTTTGCACAGCGACTATGCCATTTGGCACCACATGTGCAAAAACACATTTCGAACAGGATGTGAAAAATGACAGCCGTACTGCTCATGGGGAGGTGTAAAAAAATGGCAATGCTGAAAATCTGCAGTGAAAATATTAAAAAAACTGGTGAAGTCACGAGAGGTGCATAGAAACTGCGCAATGCACACCCGTAATGTAATTAGTTTGGGGATTTTTTTTTACAGCAGATTGTCAACACAGGCATTTTGGGATCTCCACTCATGAACAGTGTCACTGTGATTTTCTTAATTGGTCTCGAACAGTGATTTCCCACAGCGACCATGCATTTCTGCACTGGAAGTGCGAAAACACATTTCCGCCATGGTGTGAAAAATGACAGCTGTACTGTTCATAAGGAAGTGTGGAAAAATGCCAGTGGTGAAAATCTGGACTGAAAATATTACAAATTCATGAACTTACGAGGGTGCGTGGAAACTGCACAATGCTCGCTCGTAACACAGTCATTTTATGGGCTTTTGTCACCAAATTTTTAACATAGCCATTTTAAGACCTCTGTTCATGAACAGTGTCACAATGATTTTCTTAATCTGTCCCAAACATTGATTTACGTTACCAACTGTGCCATTATGCTTCATCTTGGAAACACATTTTGGTGAGATGTGAAAATGACAACTGTACTGCTCATAAGGAGGTGTGGTAAAATGGCAATGTTGAAAATCTGGGTGAATATTAAAAATTAAGACTTTCGAGCGTGCGTAAGAACTGCTAGCCCTTACGCTCGTAAAACAGTCACTGTGAATTTTCACCACATTTTCAACATAGGGTTTTTGGGGGCCTACCTCATAAACTGTGACACTGTCATTTTGTAAGTCGGTCCTGAAAGGTGGTTCCATGCAGTGACCGCGAAATCACCTTTCAGGACCAAATAACAAAATGACAGTACCAGAATTCATGAGGTGGGATCCCAAGAACCCCATGTTGAAAATCTGGTGAAATAATTCCTAAAAATGCCTGAAACATGCATCAAAGTTGAAAAAAACCCTATTTATTCCATTATACAGCTTACCGGCATTTCCTCACTTCGCAGTCGGCTTTGAAAAGTGCAGACGTGTTCCTGGTCCACCGAAGATCGTCGCGCTGGCCGCCAGAGGCAAGTATGGGGTGAGGTGGGGGTGTGGGGAGGCAGGGTGCGCAGAGGATGGGCGCGGGTGAGGGGTCAAGACAGTCAGCGAGGGACTGTTTTTTTCTTATAGGGCATGTTTTTTTTAAAGACAACGTGGGACTTTTGAAACGCTGGGGTGGGCTCCCAACATGGCAGCTGGAAGGCTGTTTTGGGGGGGAGAGGAGCCGATGGGGGATTGGGCACCCCCATTGGCCATACGGACTGCTGCCACACTGGGGTGGGCTCCCAGTGTGGCACCTGGAAGTCTGTTGGGGGGATACAGTGGAGCCGATGGGTACTGGGCATCCCCGTTGGCCTTACAGAACTGTTGCCACGCTGGGGTGGGCTCCCAGCGAGGCACCTGGAACTCTGTTGGGAGGGGAGCTGATGGAGGATTGGGCACCCCCGTCGGCCATACAGTGTGTGTGGGGGGAGCGCATGAGCACGCGGGGGTGGGCTCTCAGCATACTACTTGTTACAGCGGAGGGAGCTGTCTATGACAGCTGATTCGAGTGCAGTGCCAGCGTGTAGGCACTATGCATACTGCCCGTGGCGGCAGTAATACCGATGCCTGCGTTACCGCGCTGACTGCAGCAGTTTTTGCCTTCAACTGTACGCCACTGCATCTGAAGAGCTGTAATAGACAGCTCTGACATTCATTGGTGGGGTGCGGCCGTGCCTGCAAAAGGCAGCAGGGCATTGGAAGTGGGGGAGGTACACCTACGAAGTCTCGTATAGTGGCAGTATGTTTCTTGCACATACGTGCAAGTACTGCTGCAGGTTCATCGGGGAGGCTGGTAGTGGTAATACTTAAAAAGGAGTAGTTAGCGCAAGTGGTCGGGACATTAGTGTGGCCAAATTATTCTCAGCCACATCAGTGGCATCAATGCTAGTGGGTGCTGGCACTGCTGACAGTGGAGGCAGTGACAAGAGGATCAGTCCAAGAAGTAGAATAATGTCTTGCACTGGAAATGTGGTTCAGGACGATGAGGTGGTTGATGGTCCCATGACTGCTGTTGATGGTGGTGTTGATGAGTTTGATGCAGGGGATCTGTCTGTTCTATGCAAGGATGCTAAGATGGAAATAGTTGGTTTAGAAAGTGAGGATGAAGAGGAGGACAGATCTCAGGAGGAGGTTATCAGCCTCGGTGGGAATGGCGATAATAATCTGAAGTGGAAACCTGAAAATAAAAAAGCAAGGGTCATGCTGATGAACCTGTGGTGCTGTGTACACCACAATTATTTAACGGAATTACCAAAGCCCCCAAATCCTCCAGTTGTCATTCCTGATAGCAATGCTGAGCCAATAACACAGCATGAGTCACCTACTCTTGCAGCAGTGCAGAAATCATTCCCCAAAACACTCACTGCCACCCCTCCAGTGTCCCAGTAACAGGTCCACTGCCATGTAAATACAAGGGCTACAAAATCCCCTGCAGATTTTTACATCCTAGACCCAGCTAATGAAACAGTGGCTATCTGCCAGTTATGTTGAGTGCTTGTTAGCCGTGGGAAAAAGGGGGTGGTGGTGGCTCCCCTTTTTCCCATGGCTAACAAGCACACTACACAGCTGGTGAGCAACACACATAGACATTAGGTCCAGGCACCTGCCACGCTGGACTCAGCAGCAAAGGGAAGCCATTGCAGAGAAGGCATTCTCCCTTATCATCCTCACTGTGTAAGGCATCCAGAAGTGGCATGGATATGGTCACAATGGAGTCAGAGTTGATTGCGGAGGACTAAAATAGAGATGAGGAGGAGGAGTCAGTGGGAATTCCTAGTACTGGCCATAGTAGCAGTGGTGGTTTGAGTACTAGCAGCCAGAGTCACCGAAGCATATCAACCCCAGTCCATAAAACATCACATCATTCATTCAGGATCAGTCCCCTCCCCTCCCCTTCCCGAGTTAAATGCTACCCCACCAGCCATGCTGCCAGTGCCACAGTCCAACTGTTTAGGATCCTAACACCCTGAAAGGTGCAGCTTACACTGCATACCTTGTTTGAGCATCATACCAAATATTCACCCAGCCATACTACTGCACAGGAGCTGAATGCAGAAACTGGTGAAATGCTGGCAAATGATCAACTGACATTTTCTTTTGTGAAGAATGTGGGATTCCGAAGGTTGATGGCATGTGCTTGTCCAAAATAGTAGACTCCATCATGAACCTGTTTCTCCACCTGTGCCATTCCGGAACTTTATAGGGCTGTGATACGTACAGTAATACGTACCCTGCATCATTCAGCACTGCCATATATACGTCTTAGTATGGCTATGTAGACCAGTGGCCAAACAGTCGGTTATCTGCTCGGTCATACTCTGTAATGTACTCTCTTCCTAACCAACGAATGTAATCAGCTATTTACTCCTGTCTATGTATGTAACCTCACTTGTAACTAATCCCAGGTCGCTCCTGAAAAAGGGACCTCTGGTCTCAGTGAGCTTACCCAGTTATCAAAATCTAAATAAATAAACTCTTATTTATGTATTACAGACCACTGGATACAGGTACCTGGGATAGTATTTGATGCCAGAATGGAGAAAAATTGTACAAAACCCAATTGTGGAGGTAGCAACTTTCTGGGTATTCACCAGCATGCCCCACTGGCAATGAAGAGTGTAACCGGATCACACATTGGTCAGAAAATGTTAGAACTGCTCTGGACTGATACTGATGAGTGGCCGCACCCACATTCCCTGTAACCGGGTTTCATTGTGAGCAATAATGGCTCGAATGTGGACAAGTGCACTAGTGATGGTGAGTTTCTCAAGCTTCCATGCATAGCACACCATCAGTCTAGTAGTGCAGGAGTTTCTACCATACCAAAGCTGCTGCTATCTTTTGGAAGACAGAAATCTTGCTTGTAGAGCAGAAAGCAGCTAACTAAAAAAGCTACAACTTTTCTTACTAATTTAACACTTCTATCACAGCAGGAGTCAGTGCCTGTTGGGATTAAGCAAGCAGCTACTTTATTAGAAGTAGAGGGGTTCTCATTTAGGGTTAAAAAAAGGTCAGTGTGTGTTTCTAGGTTGGGAAGGGTACTGCATCAACTTACTTTGCTAAATCAGTAGGAGGAGAGAGACGTTAATTGGGGGTGTGGCTTAGCCAGTAGAAAAGCAGGTGACTCCAATTACAACTTCCTGTTGCTAGTTTTGGAAGACAGAAATCTTGCTTGTAAAGCAGAAAGAAGCTAACTAAAAAAAGCTACCGTTTTTCTTACTAATTGCCCTCCATCCCACCCCTCCACCCTAAGCCAGTTCTACTTTTATAGCCACTGGATTTTATTGACAAGAGGAACTTCCTGTTTGGCAGTAGGAAGGGAGGGATCATAGAGAAACATTAGTTTTGTCAACCTTGAGGAAAAAAGTAGCTCTTTCTCCTCCCTAGCTGGTGGTGGTCTGACTGAGCAAGGAAGAAGGAGACTACTGAAGAATACAGGAAGTTGCTGTCCCAGAACAGGAAGGGTGAGAGTTGTAAAGAAAGGAGAGAGTAAGCATACAGAGAAATAGGAGAGGGGACACAAAATAAGAATGATGGGAGTGGTGCAGTGCAATGGCTGTGGGGCGGCAGTGTTCCGGGAAACATTCTGGAGGCTGTGATGCTATCCTATTTGCAGGCACCTCTCTGGTCTGAGGGAGGAGGTTGCCCGTCTCCAGGCTGACCTGGCTAGAATTTGTGAAACCTCCTCCCCCACCCAGGGACCACCATAGCCACTGCCGCTACCTCAGAGGTTGCCAAGAAAGAGGAGCGGCTGGACCAAGGTGGGCTCAGGGAGGGAGAGGGTGGTGGAACAGAGGTACATCCCTCCAGCTGTACCTCTCCACAATCCATATGCTGTTCTGGTGGATAGTGGTTCCTCTATGGAGGCACCTGCAGTGGAGACCAAGGAGGATGCTGGGAACCTCCACAAAGGAGACCCACAGGAGGGTGGCATGGGACCCCACAGGGGAAGGTGGGGGACTCAATCATTAGGGGGTAGAAGTGGGTGAGTAAGGGGAGAGGGAGGTAAGGTGTCTGCCTAGCGCCACGGCTTGGAGGGACAGGAAGCGAATCCTCAGGATTGTGGGAGCAGCTGCACAAAGGAGGGAGCTGGATGTCACTGTCCACCTAGGGACAAATGACCTGGCTAGGAATGGGATCACAGCAGTGCAAGAGGAGTTTGTAGAGTTGGGGAGGGGCCTTAGACAAGTTGCCTATAGAGTAACCTTCTCGGAGGAGCTGCCTGTCTATGGCAAGGGTGATGCTAGGGTACTCCACACCATGGAATTCAATGAATGGTTGAAAAACTGGTGTGGAGCTCAGGGTTTTGGCTTCATTGGGGACTGGGAAGCCACCTGGAGGGATGCAGGCCTATACTGGCACGATGGTCTGCATCTCTCCAGGGCGGGAACCAGGATCCTAGGTGATAGGTTTAAATGCTTTATTGGCAAGCATTTAAACTAGCCAAGGGGGCAGGCACTGAAAAGAAGCAGGGAAATCCCAGCCTCCCCCCACAAAACACTGTAATTAGTGAGGTAAACCCCATGGTAGAGAAGTCATTAGGGAGCAAGACAGAGGTAAATGCAAAAAAGGCAAAGGCAGTAAGGACAGGGATGGGGCTAAAAGGGGTAAGGCCATCAACAATTGGAGGGTGATGAGTATCAATGCCTGTAGTCTGTGTAACAAGCTCCCTGAACTAGTTGCCTTGATGGAAGAGGGATGCCTGGATATTGTGGCAGTCACAGAAACATGGTACACAGAGAACCATGACTGTGATGTCAACATACCAGGATACACAATCTATAGGAGGGACAGGGAGGGTAAAAGAGAAGGAGGAGGAGGAGTAGCTCTCTATGTAAGGGAAGGGATCAAAGCAACAGTAAACAGGGAGCAGATGAGGCACTCTGGGTCACCCTGGAGACAGGAAATGGCACCACAATCCGCATGGGGGTTGTATACAGACCCCCATCTCAGGGGGAGGGAATGGACAAGGAAATGATAGAAGGCATCCTTAGAATGGCAGAAAAAGGGAGATATTGTTGATGGGAACCTGAATATGCCAGATGTTAACTGGAGCACCTTGCTGCAGGCACATCCAAGAGCAGGTCATTCTGATGCCCTACAAGGGCATTCCTCAGACAGCTAGTATTGGAACCCACTCAGGAGGAGCAATCTTAGACCTGGTACTCTCAAAGGGGATGGAGAAAGAATTTGATAGAAGTGGGTAGTCATCTGGGAACAAGCAACTACCAAACAGTGTGGTTCACGATAAACACAGCCATAGAGTCAAGCCATACAAAAGCAAGAGTACTGGACTTTAGGAGGGCTGACTTTGGGAAAATGAGAGAGTGCCTCAGAAAAGCACTAGCAAACAGGCAAGAAGGAGGGGTGGAGGAACAATGGGGAGTAATCAAAACAGCCATCACAGAGACAACAAGCCTTTGAGGGAAGCAAATCAACAAAACACAATGAAGGAAAAAAACGCTATGGTTCTCACAAGAGGTGGCAGGGAAGGTTAAGGAGAAAAGGATAGCATTCAGGAAATATAAGGAAACACAGAAGGAGAAGGACAGAGAACTTCAGCAGTTAAAGCAGAAAGAGGCAGGGTAGGCAGTCAGAATAGCCCCAACCGAGGAAAGAATAGCCAACTCTGTTAAGAAGGGGGGATAAGACCTTTTATAGGCACATTAGGGAGCGAAGAAAGAGCAAGGGAAGGATACTGAGGCTTAATAAAGGGGAGGGAATGTGGGCAGAGGGTGACAGTGAAAAAGCAGGGAAACTACTTAATTTCTGCTCAGTATTTACAAAGGAAGAGGAGGGGAAGGTACCTAAACCAAACAAAAGAAACACTCTGGAGATGGGGGTCGATACCAGTCCATTTACAGAAGAAAGGGTTCTGAAAGAACTAGTAAAATTGAAGGTGGACAAAGCAATGGGGCCTGATGGGATTCACCCAAGAATTCTAAAAGAACTAAGGGTAGAACTAGTGACACCACTGACTACTCTCTTTAACAAATGATGGGAGGATGGGGTGGTACCTGAGGACTGGTGGAGGGCAGATGTGATTCCTCTTCACAAAAGTGGGAGCAAGGCAGAGGCAGGAAGCTATAGACCAGTTAGTTTGACCTCGGTGGCAGGGAAAATGATGGAATCACTTCTGAAGGAAAGAACTGTCGAGTACCTAGAGGCCAGTGGGGCACAGAACCCAAGGCAGCATGGATTCACAGCGGGACGGTCATGCCAAATGAATCTAATAGATTTTTTTGACTGGGTTACGAAAGTAGTAGACCAGGGAGGGGCTGTGGACATAGCTTACTTAGATTTTAGCAAGGCATTTGATACAGTCCCACACAAAAGATTAATAAACAAGTTAGCCAGTCCTGGAGGGGGTCCCAAGGTGGTAGCCTGGATAACAAATTGGCTGGATGACAGGATGCAAAGGGTAGTAGTAAATGGAGTCCACAGTGAAGAAAGGAGGGTTATTAGTAGGGTACCGCAGGGATCAGTACTGGGACCAGTCCTTTTAATGACTTTATAAGTGACACTGCAGAGGAACTGGAAGGAAAAGTATGTCTCTTTGCAGGCGACACAAAGATCTGCAACAGGGTTGATACACAAGATGAAGTGGAAAGGATGAGAAGGAACTGGCAAGGTTGGAGGAATGGTCAAATGTATGGCAGCTTAGATTCAACGCAAAGAAGTGCAAGGTAATGCACCAGGGAAACAAAAACCCAGCGGAAGAGTACACAATGGGGGGTGAGATACTGACAATAAAAATGGAAAGGGACCTGGGGGTAATTATATCAGATGACCTAAAGGTGAGCAAGCAATGTGAGAAGGCAGTAAGGAAGGCTGCGGGGATACTGTAATGGATATGGAGGGTTATCAACAGTAGAAAACAGGAAGTTGTTATCCCTCTGTACAGACAGTTGGTGAGACCCCATCTAGAGTACTGTGTGCAGTTCTGGAGACCCCATCTCTGCAAAGACATACACAGAGTGGAGGCTGTCCAGAGGAGGACAACCTAAATGGTACAGGGTCTGCACCAGAAGACATACGAAGACAGACTAAAGGAGCTTAATATGTATGCCCTTGAGGAAAGAAGGGAAAGGGGGGACATGATATAAACTTTCAAGTATGTCAAGGGAATCAACAAAGTCCAAGAGGGTAGTATCTTTCAGAAAAAGAGATGTGCAAGAACAAGGGGGCACAATTTGAAGGTAGAGGGGGGACTGCTCAGAGGTAATGAGAGAAAGTATTTTTTCATGGAGAGGGTTGTGGATGCATGGAACAGCCTTCCTGAGGAGGTCGTGGAGTCAAGAACAGTGGAGGAATTCCAGAATGCATGGGACAGACATAAGGCAGTCCTAGTAGGGGGTAGGAGGAAGTAAGCTGTTGATTAACTAGGATCTGCAGCTTATCCGTTAGGTAGGAAAATGGGAAGACTAGGTGGGCCAAGCGGTCCTTATCTGCCATCAAATTCTATGTTTCTATATTCTGAAATAAGTTCATGTTGACTGTGGCCTGCCACATCTGTACCCACTTTGTTCATTCTGGAAAGGCCCATGATCATTTACGGCACCTGCAGATACAGAACAAACTGCTCCAGCGCCATCTGAAGGTGGAAGTTGTCACCAGATGGAACTCAACACTCTATATGGTTGAGCACTTGTATGAGCAGTAAAAAGTCATCTCCAAATACCTGCTGCTGCATGTAAGCCATGACAGTTCTGGAGTATCAGCGTGTTTGACAACAGATAAATGGCGACTAATGGATGGTCTGATCATAATTCTAAGGCCATCTTAACATGCCACACAGGCAGCAAGAGGGGTCGCTTCCTGTATCAGTTAGGCCATTCCACTTCTAAAGGTACTGAGGGAGGCACTGTTAAATGCACAGCAGGTGCTAGAGACAGGTGGTGATAGGGAAGTTGTGCCTTAATGGAACACATGCTGCATGTATTTAACTGAAATACCCATATTTCCAGCATGCTGCAGATTTTGGTATTGCCACCATGCTGGACCCACGTTATAAAAGGGGCCTGTCATCTATAATTGAAGGTAGTTGTGATCAGGTACAAAGTCCAACCAATCGGCTAAGAAGACGGGTTCATGGGGCACAGGCATTACGGTCACAGTTATGTAAGGCACAACATGAAAGTTATCACAGACAAGATATTCCTACCATTTCCGTTAAACGGGCTGAATAAACAGGTCTGGTAACAGAAAACATGACAATAAATCCACTTTGGGATGCTTTGTGCCAGGTGGAAATTGCAGATGTGGAGGAAAAGGAGGAGGGGAGGCTGATAAGTTGGCAGAATTATGTGCACTGCAACACATGGTGGATGCAAATTTGGTGGACACCAGGCACCTTAACATACTGGAAGAGCCCCTGCTGTACTACAATAGCAAGTTAACTGACTGGCCAGCACTGACCTCCATAGCAGTCAAGTATCTCAGCTGTCCAGCCTCGAATGTCAGCATGGAAAGGGTATTCAGTTTGGTGAGGGCCACTGTGCGGGACAGGTATACAAATATGTGCCCTAGAAATGCTGGCATGCTAACATTTATTAAAATAAATGCATGGCACATTTCATGTAACATACTTAACGTCTGTGTTCATACTACATGACATTGGCGGTGGTGAAGAAAAATCAGAACAGCCTGGTGGTATTGGCATTGGCATTGGCAAATTGCCTTCCACTGAGGCAGATGATGCAGTAATGGAGAAATGTGGGGACAACTCCAGTCTGGAAGACTGTGAGGGCTGCTTCCTTGATGAGGATGACTGTTGCGCATAAACAGTAAAGTGTAAGATCCTTCCTTTCCTCATCAGTTGAATCCTTTTTTTTATGATTCAGTTCTGTTTTCCTGAGAATATTTTCCCCCATAGTTGTGCTGCAGTTCTATACATCCATCTGATTACCACCATCTACCTTCTCCGATGCAATGCCCACAAAGTAGAAAATCTTTGAAGACTACATCAGCCAGCCAGACATCCTTTCAGTCATCTTGCCAGCCAGCCCACCAGTCAGCCTGCCAGACATTCCGCCAGCCAGCCTGCTAGCCCACCAGCCAGGTCACCTGCCACACAGCCTGCTAACCAGACCACATGCCAGACGTCCACCAGCCAGCCCGCAAGCAAGTAAGTCAGACCTCAAACTGAGTCCCTAGCCAGCCAGCACATCAAGGCAGCAAGACCTAAAGTCCAGCAAAGGCCAGGATTGTCTGCTGCGATGGTAAGTTATTTTCATTGATTTTCACACTATTTATCTTCCCTGTTGGCGGCAAGATCGCCTTCACATTGGAGGGGCTTCCACCTTGATTACAAGAGATAAAAATTTGTTTATTTTGTATTTTTCTTTTGCTTCCCTCTCACTTCACACAGCACATTAGAAGCCACAGACTAAAGTTGCCGCTTCCGCCACCAGCTCTCTCTAGGGCACTGTTGTGCCAGTACACGGCATGGCCATTATTAACTTGATGGTAAGTATCATGACATTTTTTTTTTCCTGTTTTAAAGTTTTAATGTTAACTTATTCCTTTCACAGGTACACAGCGACACAGTGGGCATGCCAAGTTAGGCTAATTAATGTCTCTTTTTTTCTTCACAGATGACAGGAATAGAATGAGTGGGATTAGACAATTGAGCTATCATGCAGCCACAATGGTAGCAAAGTCAGGCTAAATTAATTATTTTTTCCTCACATGTGACAAGCATAGTTAAAGGGGAACTGTCATCAATCTGTGCATGTGCACATGTTTCTTTACCTGTCTCTTAATGCCACTTGTCAGTTGTGCACTCAATTAAAACATACATGTCACCCAAAATGATAACATTTATGTTCCCCCTCCATTTTCGGTGGTTAATTAGACAGCCCAGGACCGCAAGTGACATCATCGATGGACTACACTGGTTTCGAGTGTATTTTAAGTGTGGTATTCCGCACGTTAACCAGTTTTGTTTTTATTCACTAGACCGGTAGATTACTAGTAGCTGCTTACTTTTCTGATGGTCCTTTTAAGCAGGTGAGGTTTGAGGCATGCGTGCAGCAACTGAAATCTTTCTACTGAGTCATACCCCCAGTTATTTGTCTAAACATGTGGCAGCAAGATCAGACAGGACAAAACGCTCCGCACTGATGGTCCGCAGGGTTCACTGAAAAATAACTTTTTTACACTGTAGTCCCCTCTCCGCGATATAGCTCACTCACAGTACAGCACTTTTGTCAAGCCTCCCACACTCTTCCCTACCCCATAGCTAGTATGGTCCCTGAAAAAGCGGATGAGCCCAAGGGCGCTGTTGAAAAAGTACAAGTGTACTCCTGGACTAACCAAACTCCAATGGATGATGCCAACCACATATGGTATTGGGACATGGAAGGCATGGAACTCTCTTACCATGCTAAGACAGAATAAAGAGACAGCAGCACTATGCAGCCCTAAAACAGAATGTAAAGTGGTAGTGCTACTCTGGGTCCATTCACGTAATGGTGTCCAACCCAAGTCCTGCCGTTTTCTACATGCAATGGTAGTATGTGCAATGTCAAGTGCCTACGGCCAAAAAGTAACTGTCACACTTTGCATTCGATTCTATGGCTGCAAAGCTCACAGGTCTATCTGTTTGGTGCTGTGCTGCCGCGGGACACAGAAGTCTGAGATTTCCTGAGTACGTCATGTTCGCTGCTACATATTGGCAGTACGTACACTAGTAATTTTTTTTTACATTTTTGTTTCATTTGGGGGATAGTAACAGCTGCTGCTCACACACAACCTTCCTTTCTGCACTCAAGTAACATCTTCGCTGAATCTGCAATGTCGGTTTCGTGTTTATGTGGGGGAGGAGGGACACCTGCCTCACCATCACCTTGCTCCTTCACCATCCAACGACACTCGATGCCTGATATAATGATGCTCCATCCAACTCTATGCATTTGAGCATCTCCCTTGCAACTAGACGTCTGTCCATAGCCTCAAGGACATCCAGCGGTTGTTCACAATTTCAGTAAGCAGCATTGTTAGTCTATTCCGCTGTCCCCATCACAACTCTGTTCACCAACCATATACTGATGTGCTGACATGCTCGTAACATTTATATAATCAGTGATATTCCACCCCGCCCCTCCCCCCAATACAGTCATAACTGTCACCAAGTAACCAGGCACCTGGATGTAACACAGTATTTTTCCCTAAGTAAAACTTAGTTATGAATAACAGTCAGAGTGATTCTGTGGGACTCCATTGTAAAACTGTACAGTGTATATGAGTGGGCTTGAAACTGAATATGTATAGCACCTGACACCACATACTAATCTTAGAAAGTAATGCACGCCAGTTGCGATGTACTGGTTAGGTAAGTGTAGGGTATAAAAGAACTTGCATCATCACACAATCCCTGACAAATATTGCTATCCGGATTTGGTTAGAATGTGATCTAACTTGTGGAGTATGGGACACAGCCACACAGGCATGTATGATTGTGGGAGAAAACCTCAGCCAAAGAGACATCATGTAGAAAAAGACGATTCTCAGAAAAGGTACACATGTACTAAGCAGGCTGTCATTGGTGCTTGCTGCATGTTCGTAACTGGTGCCTGCTGAGAATGCAGTAACAAACTGACATGGAACACTGTGACATGAAGGATCATAGCATAAATGAAGATTATGATTCCCATTTCACATCTGAGTTTGCAGTGAGGAAAACAAAGACAGTTTGTGCCACGTGCAGTCAACACACCACACTAAGACAGTCAGCTCTTATTCTGATGAATAGTGCATTGTTTTGGATCTCTGTGCTGCCGATGCCAATTGTGAATCTGTAGAACCACGTTGCACACTGTATTGAAGGCCAATGCTTTCACACAGTGCACTGCAATTTATGGTCAAACGATACGCATAGTATTATATGTGTGTCTGAAATATGTAACACCGGTCACTCCACCCCCACACACCGTTCTGTGTGTGTGTATTTGGCAAGTGCACATAATGTCATGCATGTAATACCTGAAATGGCAGTGCACTGTGTGAACATGGAATGTCAGGGAAACACTATTACACAGGGGGTATAAAGAATCAGAATTTGATGCTGCACTACTGTAAACAATTTTTCTCCACCACATAACATATAGGTGTGCTGGTTCCTTACACTGAAGCAGCAGTCAATGATAAAACTGTTTAGTTGTTACCCTTAGATCGTAAAGGTGCTTGGTTAGTTGGTGACAATTGTGTGTGTAGTTGGGGGTGGGGGGGGACGTCTGTCAGCGGTTGCATAAATGTTATTAATATGTCATGGACATCAATATACGGGTGGTGAATACATTGGTAATTCGGAAAGTGCATGAGTCAAACAGTGTTGCAAACTGAAATGGCGAACAACTGGAGGATGTACTGCTGGCTATGGGCATACCAACACTTGCAGATTAGAGGTAAATGGTCAGATGCATAGGGTTGGGGGGTGCATCCGTGTGTATGGCACCGATGAGGTGCTTTGTTGGTGAAGGAGCCGGGGATGATGAGGTAGGTACAAAAGGCAACCAACCCCCCAAACAACCTTAGCAGATACATTAAAGCTGTGCCTTGGATGAGGACAGAAAAGCAGTGTGCCAGCAGCAGCTGTAATGATCCAAAAATACACACAGCGAAAAACAAGCATGGTACAAGGACTAATCGTAGGTACTGGGACACACAGTGCCCTTGTTTTTAATGCTGCCAGGTATGACGGTGATGATTCCTTAGCTTAGCATAAGATGGACAGAGAATGCACTGAATGGTGCTGGGAAGAGCGGATTCTGTCACTGACGTCATCGACTGCTCCCGCCACTGTGTGTGCATGATACTGGGGCTGAACAGACCGAAATATAAGTGGCAGGGGTAGTCAGAAATTTCAATTTTCACTCTATTTCACGTGTGGAGGGTCTGGAACTGCTATGGGAATTTAAAATGAGACAGGGGAACTACCGCAAGATTCGAGAACTGATGACAATTCTCCTTTAAGACTTAGAGTGAACAACGTATATACTGTATATGTCTGTGTGGTCAGCCACCCATAGTGGTCACTTTAGTAAAGTCTACATAATTTTCCCTTGTCTTCACAGGTCTTCTCCTGCCCTACTCTCTTTTCGCACAGGAAGCACGATGACTCCTCTCCTGCCTCCTCTCTCTGGGGCACCTTCATTCTATTTCAAGGTCGGGCCCTCACCAATGTGACATTAGGCATCCTTTCAAAATGACATTTTCTCTTAATTTTTTAATTTTGCTTTCCTTTCACACGTGTACTGCAACCCAATATGGAGCGTACTACAGTCTAAATAATTTCTATCTTGTATTCACATCAGGTCGGTCTACATTCTGCCATTAAGATGAATTCCACATCCTTCTACAGCAAGCAAGCTGTTGCTGTCTTCTCCACCAGATCCTAGATGTGGCCAACCTTGCCAATTAAAGGGACACTGTCAACCCCATCTGGTCTCAAAGTGTCCCTAGTTTAAAAAACACATTTTGTGATTGTTCTCATTTTATAGAGACTGCTGATGTATTGTAGCTGGCTGTTTGATTCAGACTCCCTTTTTCCTTTTAAAAAGGAAAAAACTAAGTGTCAACCATATTGGTGCTACCACACCAAAACAAGTTTGTTTTACATTTCTTGACCAACTACACCTGCATCTTTCCTGGACTCAGGAACATCCCCCACATTATCTAGCTATTCATTATGCAGTGGGAGTAGATAACACTATTGCATCACGAGTGGTTGCACTGTCTGAAGGTGTTTCTAATGTTCAGGAAGTATGCAGTGTTGCAACCATTTCCTTTCTACCTGCCTACCCCTGCTCCCCCTCTCCTTTCCTCCCCGCATTTCCTGACTTTATCCCTCCTCTCTCCCCTTTAGAGCTCTCACCTCTACCCTCAACAATGGCCTTCCTGCCTGCATACACCCCTTCCTTCTCACCTGCAGTGCTTATTTCTAAGATTGCCTTGAACTGGTATGTCATGCTACCTAACATTTGGCACATTTTGAATTTCTGGAATTTCCTAAGCCTCAGTCTCTTACTTCTTTTTATTGTGTAACTATGTATTATTATGTTGACCTTTGTATGTATGTATACCCCCATTCCTTCGACGTGGAACCTTTGTAAACGAGCAGTTCCTGCTCAAAGGTATTTGTAATCCTAGATTTCAATAAAATAAAATAAAAATAAAAAAATTTGGAGCAAAACAAGGCTGTGTATAATTATATATTCCCATGCATTTCAGTTCAAAGAAGCAAGGAGGCAGATAAAACAACCAGCAACATCAAGTACCTCTGCTTTTTCTTCACTACCCTCTGCCCAACCTCTCCACCCCTCTTCTCCTTTGTTTGTATTTCCCTTGCAGCCTTTGCCACTCCAACACCTCTGCTCATTTCCCTTGTCTTAGCAGAGTAATCCACTCTATCCTCCTCTTTCTGAGTATGTTTGTACTTCCGGAAGGCTGCCTTCTTGTCCCAAACTGCATTTGCCCTCTCCTTGCCAAACAGTTGAGCTTTTTGGTCTTAGATTTCTTACTTTTGGGTTTAACACACTCATTAGTGTTCTCTGTCAGTACATCCTTTATTATAGTTCATTTATGTTCCGCCTCCTTCTCCTTTCTGATCCCAGGTAGGTGTCCTACTAGAATTTCTCCCATCCTATTGTAGTCAGCCCTCCTGAAGTCTAAAACCCTCATCTTGGTCCTGACTTTCTCCCTGACCATGTCCAGGTAGAACCACACTGCATGGTGATCACTTCATGCAAGTGGCACTTCCAACTTTACTTACTGAACATGCGCATAGTTTGCCAGGATTAGGTCCAGTACAGCTCTCTCTCTGGTGGGCTCCATGATACCTTGTGTCAGGAACACACTCTGGAATGCACTCAGCAGTACTTGCTCCATGGTGCAGGAGGTAGCCGGGATTTTCCAATCCACCCCATGCAGACTGAAATCCCTTATTATTACTACCTCCCTGCTGCTGGACATTTCCATTGTTTGGTACCCAAGTTCCTCATCCAACTCCTCATCATGTGAAGGTGGCCTGTAAACTACCTCATCCTTAGTTTCCTCCCCTTAATTGTTTGTACCTGCACCCACAATACTTCAGTCTTCTATTCCACCTCTTTCTCTCTGGTACACATTATCCCTACCTTTACACACAGAGCCACTCCTCCACCCCTTCCTGTCTCCCTATCCTTTCTATATATTATATCCAGGTACCGTGAGGTCCCCATTCATGGTTTGGTGTGACCTATATCTCTGTGATGGCCGCTATGTCCACCTCTCCCTCGACCATCAGTGACTGCAATTCAGCCATTTTGTTTTCTAGACTTCTGGCATTCAGAGATACCACCCTCAACCACGGCTCCCCCCCCATTCCCTTACCCACCCCTCCCTCCCTTCCTCAGTCCTTCCTTCCTTCATTCACCCCTTTCCTCTAGCTCCCCTTCATAATGTCCTGACTGTGGGGGGAGGAGGCCAACTGGCCTCATCCATCAGGTGTATAAGGGTGCTGTGCACCTTGCTACCCCCCGTCAGTTTAAATTGAGGATTTTCCCCTTGAATTCCTCCAGCTTGTCATTCAGAACGCTTGTGCCCTCCCTGCTTAGATGTAACCTGTCTAGTACATAAAAGGCTTTGTTAACCCAAATCCCTCTCCAGACACCATCTATCCCATACCCTTCCGCCTCTCACCATCTTCTAAGCCATTATGTTAAATCACTTTATTCATACTGTCCTTCCAGTACTAGCACTCAGGATGGGTAGCACTTCCAAGAAGGCTACTAATCTCCCTTCTTTGCTGTGGATTTCTCCCACAGGGTTCGAATTTAGCGGTATTCTGGTACATTTTGGGTACCAAATTTCATACCAGAATGCCACAATTCGAGCCCTGGTGTTCCGTATGAAATACCAAATTTTTTTATGTCACTTGCATGCAGGACTGGCTCCTGTCCATGTGGTGATGCTGTTCACAATGCAAAATGAGTAAATTTTAACGCTTCTAGCTCTCTGAATACAGCTATGTGAACTGCATTCAGTGCAAATGTGAGATGGTGGGATTTTACAGTTTTTTTTTTTTTAAGCCTAGCACTGTTGTAATTGACCAGCCAGCAGACACTCCTTCCCCCCATAGAGCAACTTAGCTTGCTGGCATGTTATTTTCGATGGCAGGTCTTTGAGTGCTGGTGAGAGAAGGCATGATTGAGCAAAAGATCAGGAAACATCTGAGAGCAAAAACAGAGGTACAGAATTCATTTTTCAGGGAGATTGCCTTCTGACAATTGGCGCAGCTGCCTCTGGAGTTAGTTTTTATTAGCAGTGCATTTCTTTTGGTATTTAGTGCAGTTTTAGTCAGTTCTGGGCGTGTGTGTGTGTGTGTGTGTGTGTGTGTGTGCGTGCGTGCGCAGTGTTTTAAGTGAGTGGACCTGTGTAATGCCTGGACTGAGCCTCACCAGTGGTGGAGTTTAGCTAGCAGACGACCATGCTCCTGTGGCTCTGTCTATCCCAGTCTCCCCAACCGCAGCTGAGAGACCTGTCTGTGCCCTGCATTCAGTCCATTGACGACTGCCACCCGCTCGCCCTTACATAATTTCGGCAGATCTGATGAGCCTGAGAAAACTTTTGCTTTCTCTATCGGAGTCAGAATGGAAATCATCAGACTGCTCACCCAGCTATCCCTACCTGTCTACTCTTCAGCCATGCGTTGCCTTCGGGCCCCAGCTTCTCACCATTGCTTGCCACCACTGACCACTGTTAGGTCCACGATTCATACTCCCTCGATTGGAAATCAGGCTGCTCACACCCCGATTCCCTCCCAGACCAGGCGATGATGATAATCCATACACTCCCTCTTCACAGGAGTTCTAGACAGATTGTAGAGTGACTGACCATTAGTTACCTGTCGTGCTCCCATCGTTTGCTTTGCCAAGACCACCACTATTCATAGGCCCTGCTCCTATAATGTTCCTACTGTCACCTGCGCTGATCACCTTCCGCTTTGCAGCTGGTTGTGGTACAACAGCGACTGGCAAGCCATGGTCCCCTTTGTCCTGGACAGCCAGACTCATGCCCATGAAAGTTAGCCAAAATGCTGGCTGCAGTCAGTGCTTGTCACTATCTCCCCCCCCCCCCCATGTAGCCTATGCGGTTTGTGATTGACAGTCGGATACCAGAGCGGAGTACTTAGTTTGCTCAGCTGGTTCGTGGGCTGTATTTTAAGATAGCTTTCTTCCCAGTCCTCCTGAATTGGTGGGTGATGGCAAATGGCATGTTTCCTGGTTCAGCGATCAGCAGTGGCATACAACAGAAATTGTGCAACTACTAGTCTGTTGCAGCCAGCGACGTTACTGTTTGTTGCTGCTGTGCTGTTACTTTGGGATTGGCTTCTCCAGATTCCTCCGTCATAGTTATTCCAGAGCAGCCACGTTTTGTCTCTCTGCTCGCTACCACCCCCACTGCGGAAATATCATGGTGATCCTGTCATCCCGTCCCAAGAGACTCCCGACCCCCATGACGCACTGAGAGAGAGAGAGAGAGAGAGAGACAACCCTGCTGCGGTGCATGCCATTGCTCGAGTTACTGTGCACTGCTGTGTTTATTTAATGCTTTAAATAAATCATGAATGTAGTCATGAAGTTTTTATTGTAATTAAGTGCCCCGATTAAATGAGTCTGTGTGAATGATGTGTGAGCCTCCCTGCTTGGTCGGTATTTGTAAGCACCCTTGCTGCCTTGTTTAAATTCTGAATTAATTAATCCATTAATATTTAGTGCTTTTGCTGCAATGTTTACATCTCTCTCTCTAAATGTGCCTGTGTGTCAATGATAATATAATGAAGTCCACAAGGTGCTTGTCCTCAGTGCCCCGAGCCTGTGTGAGTCTGAGCCTGCCCCGCTTTGTGTCTAAAAGTCCTCCTTGCTGCTGCTTTGATTGGGAGTTAGGTGGAATACCGGATTTCCAGGTGGGATACCAAAATTCTGCATCTGGTATTCCACCAAGAATACCCCTTTATTTTCTTAAATTCTACCTCATCCTACCTCCCTTAATGTCCCTTGTACCACCCCCACCTCACATCCTGTAAGGTCGTTTGTGCCCAGATGTACTGTACTGTGAGATTTCAACCCCCGTTTCTTTTTTTTTTTTTGTGTGAACTCTGTTTTTTCCCTCCTCGCTGACTGCTGGGGCATCTCTCAGGGAGGGACAGGGAGGGTAAAAGAGGAGGAGGAGTAGTTCTTTACATAAGGGAAGGAATAAAAGCAACAGAACAAAAGGGTAAACAGGGAGGAGAAGAAGCACTGTGGGTAAATTTGGAGACAGGCAATGGCACCACAATACGCACAGGGGTTGTATACAGACTCTTCTCAGGGGGAGGAAATGGACAGGGAATGATAGAAAGTATACTTAGAATGGCAGAAAAGGGAGATATTGCTGATGGGTGATCTTAATATGCCAGATGTTAACTGGAGTGCAGTTGCAGCTGCCACTTGAAAGAGTGCAGTTATTCTAGATGCCCTACAGGGGCATGCCTTAGACAACTAGTACTGGAGCCCACTCGAGAGGGGCAATATTAGACTTGATTCTCTCAAATGGAGATGGAGAGGATCACAGATGTAGAAGTGGGTAGCCATCTGGGAACTAGCGATCATCGAACAGTATGGTTCACAATAAACACAGCAATAGAGTCAAGCCATACAAAGACAAAAGTACTGGACTTTAGGAGGCTGACTTTGCCAAAATAGGTGAGTGCCTAAGGAATGCACTAGCAAATGGGCAGGAAGGAGGTGGAAGAACAATGGGGAATAATAAAACTGCCATCACAGAGGTAGCTGAGCCTTTGTGTGAAGCAAATAAACAAAACAAGATGATGTAAGAAACCACTATGGTTCTCAAAGAAGTGGCAGTGAAGGTTCAAGAGAAAAGAAAGTATTCAGGAAGTACAAGGAATGCATGAAGGAGCAGGACAGAGAACTGTATCAGTTAAAGCACAAGGAGGCTGGGAAGGCAGTCAGAACAGCAAAGGCCCAAACCGAGGAAAGATAGCCAACTCAGTTAAGAAGGGGATAAAACCTTTTATAGGTACATCAGGGGGAAGGAAGACCAAGGGAGGGATAGTGAGGCTTAATAAAGGGGAGGGAGGGTGGGCAGAGGGAGACTGTGAAAAGGCAGAGATACTAAACAAATATTTTTGCTCAGTATTTACAAATGAAGAGGGGGAGGTACATAAAACAAACAGTAGTAACACTCTGGATACAGAAGTTGATACCAGCCCATTTACAGAAGAAAGGGTTCTGAAAGAACTCTTAAAACTGAAGGTGGACAAAGCAATGGGGCCTGATGGGATTCATCCCAGAATTCTAAAAGAGCTAAGGGTAGAACTAGTGACACCACTGACTACCCTTTTAACAAATCATGGGAGGATGGGGTGGTACCGAGGACTGGAGGAGGGCAGATGTGATTCCCCTTACAAAAGTGGGAGCAAGGCAGAAGCAGGAAACTACAGACCTGTTAGTTTAACCTCAGTGATAGGGAAAATGATGGAATCACTTCTGAAGGAAAGAACTGTCAGTATCTAGAGGCCAGAGGGCACAGGACCCAAGGCATGGATTCACAGCGGAAGGTCATGCCAGACAAATCTGATAGATTTCTTTGACTGGGTGACCAAAGTAGTAGATCAGGGAGGGGCTGTGGACATGGCCTACCTAGACTTTAGCAAGGCATTTGACACAGTCCCACACAAAAGATTAATATACAAGTTAGCCAGCCTGGGAGTGGGTCCCAAGATGACAGCCTGGGTAAAGAATTGGCTGGAGAATAGGACACAGACAGTAATAGTAAATGGAGTCCACTCAGAAGAAAGGAGGGTTACTAGTGGGGTACTGCAGGGTTCAGTATTAGGACCGGTCCTCTTCAATGTCTTTATAAGCGACATTGTGGAAGGACTGGAAGGAAAAGTATGTCTCTTTGCAGATGACACTAAGATCTGCAACAGAGTTGATGCACAGGGTGGGGTGGAAAGGATGAGAAGGGACTTGGCAAGGTTAGAGGAATGGTCAAATGTATGGCAGCTTAGATTTAATGCTAAGAAGTGCAAGGTAATGCACCTGGGAAACAAAAACCCAGGGGAAGAGTACACAATGAGGGTGAGATACTAACAACAACAAAAATGGAAAGGGACCTGGGGTAGTCATATCAGATGACCTAAAGATGGGCAAGCAATGTGAGAGGGCAGCAAGGAGGGCTGGGGGATACTGGGATGCATAGGGAGAGGCATCACCAGTAGAAAACAGGAAGTTATTATCCCTCTGTACAGACAGCTGGTGAGACCCCATCTGGAGTACTGTGTGCAGTTCTGGAGACCCAGTCTCCACAAAGACTCCTCCCCTGCCGACCCCCAACAGCCTGAGTCTGCTCCCAAACCAGGGTCACTGGAGTGGCATGAGGTGTGGCATCCAGTGCCTCAACCCTCAGTGCCACTGGGCCATTGCCACCCCTCTGTCTTGCATGCTGGGCTTTCAGAGATCCCACTCTCCTCACCCTCATCCCTGGCACACATTCCACCATCCTATGGTTTGCCCTGGACCCTTCCCACCCATCTCATCCCCTTAGCTATTAAATTCCCCAAGATCCCTACCCGCCCCTTACCATCCTAGGCTTTATTTCCTCCCTCCCTGCCCATAGTGCTGCCCACTCCTACTTGCTTTTTCCTTCCTGCCCATCCAGTATTTCCCCCACCCCATGCACCAGCTATCCCTGTACTAGCCACCTTCTCATGTTTTCTCTCCCCTCTGGCACACCCCCTATCCTTTCCTTCTGCTCACCCCCCAGCCTGTCTCCCCACTCCCTTCTCCACCAAACCCTTCCATGCTTAGCTGCCGCTCCTCTCCTACACTCTTCTTCCCCCCCCAGTCTTTACCTTCCCTGAAGTCCTTCCCCTTACTACCTCCAACTCTCCCTTTCTTGCTGTTCCTTCCCTTCCCTCAGAGTTCCCACTCCTCCTCCCTGACCAGTGGGAGTAATCTGTTCCACACCAACACCTCTGGAGATGCTCCCACTGGACCCCTTCCCCACTCTGCCTTACCCGTTCCCCTTAATGTTGTCCCCCCCTCCCCACCATGGGCCCCTCTCTCCTGCTGGGGGAGAGGGACCCAGGGGACCTGCCTGATCACTGTTTCATTCCTACGCCCCCTGCCTGACACCCCTTCTCTCTGCCTTGTCTCTACTCCCACTCTGTTCTCCTTACCTGATTCCAAGCCCTGTGGCACCTCTGCCACTCCCTTCATTACCCTACAACCCCCCCCCACGAGTGCACCTATCTCCTGCCTCAGGTGCCACACCTCCACCCTCAACTAATGAATATTCCAAAAAACAGGCATCCCCTACCTCCCAGAGAGTTCCCAGAAACATCACTGCCCCAAAACCCCTGCACCCCAGTCTCTACCCACCTCACCTCACCCTGCCCCACTGCATACTCCCGCTCCACATTTTAAAGTTCTAGGACCTCTTTAATAATGTATTTAGCTATTCCCTTGCCTTTATGAGGCTTTTTATCCAGCACCTGGACAGTGGTGGCTGCAAAGCTGTAACCCTGCCTTCCCTGTTCGCTACTTAGCTACCTGCTTAGCTGTCTAAATGTATATCTGGCCCTATGTATGCCCTATTTGTATTTGCCTTCTTACTGAATTTCCTGCCTGCTAGCTCCCCTTTAGGCTGACCCTAAGTAAGGAGTATATGAGACCCCTAATTACTCTGCTATCTGCTTCTGGTTGAGAGATAGTTACACACCTACAGTGTACCCTGACTGCTGGGTTAGCTGTAGACCTACCCTAGATAGAGACTAGCTGCATCACCTAGTCACTAGAGATAGTTGCCCTCCTGTGAAGTACCCTGACTGTTAGGTTAGTTGTAGGCCTGCCCTAGATAGGGACTAGCTGCATCACCTAGTCACTAGAGACAGCTGCCCTCCTGTGAAGTACCCTGACTGTTAGGTTAGTTGTAGGCCTACCCTAGATAGGGACCAGCTGCAGCCCCTACCAGCTGCCTTCTCTGAAGGCTGACCCTAGATAGGGATTAGCTGCGACTCTCATGTAACCTCTACCTACTTCTGCCTTACCCCTCTTGTCTTATTTAATTTCATTTATTTTAATATTGCAGGAAAGTACTCTGGAATTTGCATTCCATTCTCTGGTATGACCTGAAGTCAAATAACACTACAAACATACAAATAACAGATACTCACAGGGAAAAATACAAAAATGATAATATTACAACACATTCATTAACAAATGCATTCGTTCTGACTTTTAAAATGGTTAAGAGTTGCTGTATTAAATGTTTTAACAGAGGTAGATTGCTTAACATTGATTGGCAAGGTGTTCCAGACTGAAGCAGCACAGTAAGCAAAGGTTCTGTTGCTTGTATTGGTTCATAAAAGGGGCACGATCAACTGAAACTTTGTAGCGGAAGAGTAGTTAACAAGCGAGTTTCGTAGTGTGACTGGAATTCCTGCGTTTATTTTGAATGTAAAGCGGGACACTGAAAACCTTATCTGCCCTCCTTTGAGCAATGTGGCCTTCGGACTGCATGCAGATGCCACCAGATGCTACACAGACAGATGCCACACTCCTGCTTTGTTGCACTCAGACGTTGGGGTTGCTTGGAACTCTGGGAATTTATATGGGACTACAGCCGTGCCGATGTCACTGCTTCAGTAGCCGTTAGGAGACCATGGGGACTGAGATGCTTAGCATGCTGCTGGGATGTGGGTGACACAGCCGAGACAGAAATGGTCTGCACAGGGTAACAGTCCCACTTTATGACCTGCAGGGAAAAAGTGGTTGCCACACAGAGGAGCTGGGCAGCTGTTGGGATATTCATGTGGCACAAACTCTTGGCTCTAGAGCACAGGCGGGTTTCAGTTTAGAGAAATTAATTTTTGTGGTAGGTTATTTACTTATTTTATTTTTTCCTGTGCCACCAGTGTAACGACGCTAATGGAAAATGCTTGGTTTGTTCTTGTTGGGGAGAAGACTTGTTGCTGGCATTAAAGATTATATTCTGAGGGGTCTGAGAGATCAGATTTTAAACTGACTGGACAGTAGAGAGAGACTAGTAAGCGTGCAGCATACAGAGCAGTTGGGGACACCCAGCAGCGGTTGGGGTGGGACTAGGGCAGGTGAAGGGATGCATTCTCCATAATATGTGGCATTTGCCGGTTTGCCACAGGAACCCATGCCTTCTCTTTAGGGCTGACACTGCCCATCTCTTGCTGATCCCAATGCTGCACTATCACCGCACCTGCCGACTCTGACTCTTAGTGGTTCCATACAGAAATAAACTAGAGAGATACTAGGCTGGTTTGTAGCAGAGATCTTTGTTCAGCTGCAGGCAGCTACAGCACACCAACAGGCGTTGCCTTGGACTGGGAATTTCCTCAGGGCCCCTGACATCTAAAAGGCACTGCCAAGCAGGGAAACAAATTGTTACAACAGTGTTTAAAGGTGCAGCAGCTACAGGGAAAGCCCCATGCTTAAATGTGTTCCACAGCATCACAAATATGACAAAACTCTCCACATCTATGAGTCAAGAACAGTTCGTATCTCAGTACCACCATTTAAGTTGGAACCCGCACCTTAAAATAAATATGGAGATTTTTCAGATTTTGGCAACATATGGTCTCAGATGAGAGCAAGGGGTTGTTTCACTGTCCATGGTCATGTTGTCAGAGATCGTCCAATTGTGTACTGTGGAAGAAAATTATACTTACCCTTCGTGTTAGGTCTGCTAGTGGCATTTAGTCACAGAACCAGGACTGACCACATTTGTGCAGCCCTCAGAATATGTAATTGCTGAGATCCACTGCATAGACTGGGCCTATGATATCATATACCCACTTCTCCAGCTTTAGATCCACAGCTGCCTAAATGGAGGAGTTAAATGGGGCAGCACTAGAGTGGTATGTCAGGGGAGGAATAAAAACATTTAGTGGATCTGAAACAGATTACTACTAATGGAATGACAGTTAAAGTAATTACCTTATTCTCTATTCCCTGATCATCCCCATATTAATGTCTTTGGAGGAGAAGGAAGAGATGGAAAATTAGGAATCTAGCCAACTCCAACTCTGAGTGATTAGGCCTACTCTGTTTCACTCCAGTGTGGGTTGAGAACCACACCAAGGCCTTGCTTAGGTAGGTGCCATGTGGTGAAACCAAAATGGAGGTTGAACATTTGTGAGGACGGGGAGTTCCAATATATTAAAGTCTGAACAATGGGATACCCTACCAGAAAGGAAAAACAGGCTTTGACCCTGCAATGGCCTCAAAGCTATACCAGGAATTTAGCAAGCATTTCTGCCTCAGAAAGAATTTGTGGCCATACAGGTATGTCACAGTGTACAATCTTGATGGCATATTGCAGCAAGGACACTCACTGTCTGAAATGTCCCATACTGCAATAACTGTGTTTTATGGTACTATACCATGGTTTTAGCTCTCTGTCTCCCAACTAGGAGCATTGAGGGACTTTCTGCGTTAATTTCTCTTGACACCTGAATGGCGAGGGACACTCCTGGGCTATCCAATCCAGACTGTCCTCTGGTCTTCATCCCAGACAGAGATTATGGTAATACCATGTTAGGCAGGCATGGTATCTCCCTTCGCCATTATTAGGGCTGGAATGTAGCAATATTCAGGCAGTATTTAGAATACCAGTTTTCACTATGAAATACAAAAATCCCCCTAATAGCACTCTTCAGGTATTACTGGCTACTGACAGACATTGATATGGAAAAAAAACTCCCCTTCCAATCTGAACCCCACCACCCTATGCACCTGGTCCTCAGAAAACCCCTTTTTATGTTGGCACACTTGTGCAGCCAACATCTTGCGACAGTGGGGATTTGGAGGCGCGGTTGCTGTTGGGTAAATGCAGGGCACGCATCAGTATGTGTGTCCATCATTCCGCAATCAGCCTGCATGCTGGCGCCACACCATGCATGCTAATATGGCGAGCACATCTAAGGGAAGGTCCGCTGCAATCCAAGCAAAGCTCGTCAGATGCAGCAGACCCTTCCTAAGTGCTCGCCACGGTATTAACATGGTGACGGCGCCCAACTGCCTTCTCGAAATGCTTAATCCCCCTGCGACACTCTGGCCCACAAAACTTTGCAGACAAGGAAGCCCTCCCCATCGGCATAAAAGCAGTCCCCCTCCATTTCTTATATGCGAGGGTACTAATCGACTCTTACCTCCCCCACTTTCCTTGTGTGCCGGCCAGAGGCTGCCCAATCCCCATCAGCATAAATTAACCCCCCTTTTGTTGTGTGTGCCGCGGGGTGCCCAATCCCTGTCGGCTGCAGCAACTCCCAAACAGTTAGGTGGCCGCTGGGGCCACCCCAGCGTGCAAGTCCCAAAAGAAAGAAAAACTGTCCCGCGATGTTAGTTTTCCCCGTAACATCTAAGCGGTCCCTTGTATTCTCCCTACCCACCACCTGCACCCAGCCACTGCACACCCTGCCTCCCCACACCCTCCTCACCCCATACTTACCTCTGGAGTCCGGCATAACGATCTTCGGTGGACCGGGAACATGTCTGCACTCTTCAAAGCCAACTGCGAACTGAGGAAATGCCGGTAAGCTGTATAATGGAATAAATAGGGTTTTTTTCAACTACAGAAACATAGACTTTGACGGCAGATAAGGACCACTTGGCCCACCCAGGCTGCTCATTTCCCTACCTATTGGATAAGCTGCAGATTCTAGTTAACCAACAGCCTACTTCCTGCAACCCCCCACTATAATTGCCTTATGTCTGTCCCATGCATGTTTGAATTCCCCCACTGTTTTAGACCCCACAACCTCTCCAGGAAGGCGGTTCCATGAGTCCACCACTCTCTCCGTGAAAAAGAATTTCCTCACATTACCCCTGAGCCGTCCCCCTTCTAACTTTAAATTGTGCCCCCTTGTTCTTACACATCTCTTAACTTTCATGCATATCTCAGGCATTTTTTGGAATTTTTGTACCAAATTTTCGACATGGGGTTTTTGAGACCTCTCGTCGTGAATTCTTTTACAGTTATGACGTTAATTGGCCCTGAAAGGTGATTTCGTAGTCACTGCATGGAATCATCTTTTGGGACCAATTAGCAAGGACAATGGCAGTGTTCATGGTGAGCTGCCAAAAAGCCTATGTTGCAAATTTGGTGGAAAAATCAAAAATGGCTGTTTCTGAGCGTGCATATATAGTTGTTACGCGACGCAGAACTTCGCTGACCAAGCAATATTTTCATGCCAGATTTTCAACATTGTCATTTTTCTACACCTCCTTGTGAACAGCACAGCTGTTATTTTTCTCATCCTGGCTGAAATGTGTTTCCGCACTTCCGGCGCACAATACTGTGGTCGCTGTGGGAAATGAGTGTTCAGGGCAGATTACAAAAATGACAGTTTCACTGTTCATGAGCAGAGGTCCTACAATGTCTATGCTGAACATTTGGTGACGATACTCCATAACATGACTGTGTTACGAGCGTGCATTGCGCAGTTTGCACGCATGCTCGTAAGTTTGCGAATTTATAATATTTTCCCTCCAAATTTTCAACATTGCCATTGTTCTGCACCTCCTTATGAACAGTACAGCTGTCATTTTTTCACATCCTGACCAAAATGTGTTTTCGTAGTTCCAGCACAGAAGAGCACGGTCGCTGTGGAACGTCCATGTTTGAGACACATTATGGAAATGACAGTGACACTGTTCATTAGCAGAGGTCCTAAAATACCTATCTTGAAAATTTGGGGCCGACAGTCCATACAATTAGTGTTTTACGAGCATGCACTGTGCAGTTCGCATGCACGCTTGCGACTTCGTGCATTTGTAATATTTTCACTCCACATGTTCAACATTGGCATTTTTCCACACCTCCTTATGAACAGTACAGCTGTTATTTTACATATCCTGCCTGAAATGTGTTTTCGCACGTCCGGCGCAGAATCGCACGGTCGCCGTGCAAAATCAGATTTGGGGCAGTTTGAGAAATCACGATGACACTGTTCATGAGCAGAAAGGATCTTAAAATGTCTATGTTGAAAATTGAATGCCGAGTCCAGAAAATGACTGTGCTGCAAAGGCGTCGTTGCGCGCAGTTTCCGCAGCCTTGTAACCATTACATTTGCAATATTTTCATGCCACATTTTCACCACTGGCATTTGTGCACACCTCCTTATCAACAGTACAGCTGCCATTTTTCACAGCCTTCCCAAAATACATTCCCACAACTGTGGTGCACAATGGCGTGCTCGCTGTGGGAAATCATCTTTTGGGACACATTAACAAAATCACAGCACCACTGTTCATGAGGGGAGGTCCCAAAATACCTATGTTGAAAATGTGCCTAAAAAACTCCCACAAATAATTGGGTTGCGGACGTCTGCTGCGCAGTTTGTATGCATGTTCATTGCTTCACCAATATTTCATATTACCACTCCAGATTTTCAACGTTGCCATTTTTTACGCCTCCTCATGAACAATACAGTTGTCATTCTTCACATCCTGCCCAAAACTGTGTTTCATCCCTCTGTCACCAAATGCCACAGCCACTGTGCAAAACCACCTTTCAGCTAACAAAGTGATTGTGCCGCTTTTCATGAGGTGGCCTGACAAGCAGCCCATGTTGAACATGTAAAGTGAAACTACCACTACACGCCTACGGTGTTAGGGTTTCCAACTGCAGCACCCCAACCAGTACAGACTGACAGCCATCAGGGTTATGACTTGGGAACATCGGATGTAATGCTTATGCCATTCCACCCCCCCAATGCCCACCCAGCAGCCACTGATAGGCATCGTGGTGTGTCTTGCACTGTTTGGCCACAAACTTCACCGCCCGGCTCTATACTGCACCCATGTCAGCATATTTTCTTATGGAATGGGGTAAGTATAATGCCCAAAGACCCCAAAGCACACCATGACACTTGTCAGTGTCTACAGGGTAGGGTGAGGTACAATGGCATGAGCATTATACCTGATGACCCAAAGGCACACCCCACTGCCTGTCGCCTTTACAGGGTGGGGGTGGGGTTGGCGCCACTTCAATACTTCACTGCCATTCCTATTATGCGCCTCTAGCTCCACCACTGCCAATGCCAATGCCAGCGTGACAACATTCGGCATTGACAAATGCTTGTTTGTTATTTCAACAGTTCAAAGCAGTACAACAAACCTGATTCTCATCTCACTGCCAGGCTTGAATATTGGTATCTCATCCCAGAAGTGCCTTGAGCAACTGGGCAAAATCAGACTGGCCTGAATATCTGGTCTGGCCTGGAGCACACCCTTACTAAAAAAAACAGACTATCCTCTCAAAAATAATGGGGAAAACAAAAACGCTGCACTGGGAAGCTAGGTGCAAGCAGCAGCAATGAAACAAAAAGCGCACTCAAAGACCAACAAAGCACACAGAAATACTTAGTGCTAAATTTTATTCATGATACAGTACCGAGACAGGGTGTTAGCAGCACCCTCGTCTTGACACTGTATCCTGAATAAGACACATCACTAGTATCTCTGCGTGCTATGTCGGTTTGTGAGTGCTCTCAAAAATAATATTACCAATGTTTCAGAAACAGGGGCGCTGAGCGCTGTGATCTGACAAACAGTGAATGTGAACAGGCAAGGAAAGAGGTACGAGGAGCAATTGGAATTAAAACTCTTACCTGGCATGCTCTAGCTAGTGTACCTTTATTCTAAAAAAGTAAAGAAGGCACTGTGCGACAAAAAAGTAAAGAAGGATGGTGTAAAAAGAGGCCAACGTGGATGGCCAGGAATACTTCAAAAATGAAATCATGGCAAACCAGGACATTCAAGTTATGTTACGCAATAAAAAAACAAGTAGGTAAACGGGAACTGGTTAAGGTAATACTGTTGGAGTGCAGAAAGGAGACCAAGAGAACCACAGAAACGTACATGCAGGGGACTGCAGCACAGGTAAAAAAAAAAAAAAGAACAAGTTTTAAAGTGTATGAGAGGAAAGATATCAAACTACTAAACATAGGTATAATACAGGTGGAGTTCTGCTGATCACATGGGGAGCAGAGAAGCTATGGGCTGCATTTTCACAAGTCTAGACACAACACTTGTGGTAGTATTTGTGCCACAGTTGTGCCACTATAAGTGCATCACAATGTTTGCTCCTGATTTTCAAACATCACATCACTTTACTTGCTTTACGGCACAAAAATGATGCACGTGTCAGAATTCTGACACAAACATTTTTGACGCACATCTTGCGGTAACTGCATCCGGAAGTTAGACCACTCTTGATTTGTTAACAGACATCCATGACAATCAATTTACTATGCAAGTGGAGATATGGGCAGACTTACTGAGAACAGGAGAGGGGACCAAAGGATTGGCGACTCAAGCCCTCTGTGCAAGAAAGGGTCACATGGAGACCCAGGGAAATGTATACCAGTTACCCTAAATTCAGACAAAATCAATATGTATGTGGAAAACCACACGCTAATAGGGGACAGTCAGTACAGATTCCGCGATGGAAAGTCGTGTTTAACTAGAACGGTTCTAGATAGCCACTGGTATTGCATTTCAACCTGATGCTTTCTTTCTCTTCATAGGTAATTCCTGAAGAAGATCTAGGGTTGAAACGTCAACGGTGACTCTATTTTTTATTTTCATTATGCATTCAATATTTCTTTTTTGTTTTGTTAGTATGCAAAGGACTTCTTTCTGGTTTCCTTGTCAACTATAAGTCTTTCTTCTTACTCATAAAATGCAAATATTTTACTGGAAAATTACAGGTCTAATTTGACTGACACTGTTGATGAGCTGCTTCTTTTAGCATGTAGTGTTCGTATGTTTTATCCCTTAAAATGAACTTATGATAACAGTGTGTTAAAATCATTAGACTAGAATTATATACTGTAGAAGACACGTTATGGGTGACCTACTATTAATGTACAGTGTCTACTGGGCAGGTATACTGAATAAAAAAAATAGTCCCATTGTAAGGTTATTGTGTGTTTGTTGTCTCCTCCTGCCCCACCCCCAACCCCTTGCAGGAAATGACAGCAGTCCACACACTAACATTCCAATCTGGAACTGGCTAATATTGTTTTGCTTAGTATTTATGTTATTTTAATGGCCTTAAAAGCAACCGCAGGAGAGTTGAGGAAATGCGATCCCAGTTCCGGGTTGTTTGGGCACTTACTAATTGGCAGCAATGGCAGGTAATTTTTGTGGAGTGCCAATTTCAATGTGACTGTTATTTTATCGATTATTTTATTTTTTAATTTTAATGGTGGCTGTAACCACTGCAGCTGTTTGAGGAAGCGAGCGGGAGTGTGGCAGTCTGAAAGGGCTTGCACTGCTGCTGAGGGGAAAATTGAAATGGGATCTAAAATGATGGCTTTTTTTCATTTAAAAGATTTGTTTTCTGTTTCAGGAAATACTTGTGGGGGCGTCAGAATGTTTGGTGGTCACAGCAGGCTAGTCGGGGATAATGTCGGCGGGTATTAGTGTTGGTGGTTTTCGCTGGCAAGTTGTAGATACTAACTGTGCTCGTGCTCCAGCGGACAGGGAAATTTAAATGCCATCTATAATGACGTGTTTATTTTAAAAATGGGAACACTGTGTGTGGGGAGGGGGGTGTTGTTTCACTATATCTGGTGGGAACACAAGCAAGGCTAGGACAATTTGCACTTTGATGACCAGTGGTCACTGGCAAGTGAGTCGGAAGCACTCACAGTGGGTTGAAGGCGAGTTGAGAGCGCGAATGACAAACGGGGGTGTTGCGCTGCCAAGGAGCTATGTGGAATGATTTCTTGTTTTTCTTTAAGAACTGATGCGGTCATCTGGGTGCTGGGACTAGACCCGTGATGTTGTACTGGGATAACATCATGGGTCCAGTCCCAGACTGACCAATCAGAGCCCAAGATTTTTTCTTGCCATTGTATAATAGACTGGATAAACACATGCCTATAATGGGACCAACAGATTACTACCACAATGTTGGGGGCAGCCTGTATGGACCATAGTGTGTTCTGCTGTCTCAGTCATTCAAGAGAATCTGCTCAGTTCTAGAACTGATACCTGAACACATTCACAGTTCTCATATTTTGCAGTTGATGGGATAAATGATGTAGTGTCTTTACCTGACCCCCACCCCCATAAAAAAGAGGCTGAATATTAACTCACTAAGGATATCCCTAGTAGAGTATGTGAAATGTTAAACAAATAAATCACTTATATCAAATAAGTTAAAAAAAATAGGTACAGCATTTCGTTTTCCAGTGACATTAGTGCTGTGTTCCTGCGTTTCATTGATCTTTTCTCTCACTTATCCTAGTTTCAGTGCCGTTACCAGTCCCATCCTCTAGTAATCTCTCCACATACAGGAATGCCCATAACAGGTTTGGAATGTGAACTTACCATACTCGGGCTGCGCTTTGGATTCAAAACTCCGGTGACTGGGTGCACCTCTATCCCAGCCCCCCAGAGGATTTAGAAAGTTGCTATCTTCGGTAGTGCTGTCATATTTGTAGTCTGGGTCACCATTGCTCAAGCGGGAAGAACCTGATGACCTTTGCCACCAATTCCTCCAGTCAGGTGATGGGATGGACCAGCTGGGTTTGTCTTCTTTACGTAAGTCCTTCTCAGGTTCAGTGTCAGGGCCATCGACTACTTCTATGGTAACCTAAGGAATTCAAAATAGACTGATGAGCAAACAGAATTTGAAACTAACCTTTGGTCACTACTTCAGAGGGTACATCTGCGTGTTATGAAAACTACTGACATATGATGACAATTTCATAGGACAAAAGACTCAGACTGACAGAAGAAACAGACAACTGCACATACAGTTATATTTCTACAGATATTCACGTTATCAAGAGTGTTCTTTTTAATCAGGTGCAATGTGAAGAGAAAATCAACTTAGCAGAAATCACTTTTATAAAATGTAACCCCACTTTCCCCTCATGTTTCCCTGAACCACATGATGATGCCAGTGGTTCCTCTTACTTAATCAGGACATGAGCAGTATGGGCCAAGCTACCTTAACAGTGCAAGGTTGTATAGTACCTTTTCCCAATCAGGGTCAACCACCCCAAAGAATGACACCTCTCCCTCCATATGACTTCAAAACTCACAGCTGTCATGATGAAACATGTGTTCTCTGATGTCATGAAGAAACACACACACATACACTCTCTCTCTCTCTCTCTCTCTAAACTCTGGGTCTGTTTTGAGCCTGAGTTTGTTCTTTAAACTGGGTCCCCAACTGACAGCAAAGTGCACTACAGCTATGCCACTAGGTAAGCTCTCAACAGGCGTCCCACTAGGGCCTAGGCAAACCAGCGTTGTGCAAATATACTATCCACTTTGCTGAGCTTAGTCCAAAAGTTTCAGTGTAATAAAGCAAATTACTAGAATTTTAAAGCAAGAGCTTGAAAGTAAAATAAAATCTTAGTCATAATCATGAGTATGTTCTAAATGATCTGTTATTTAGGGATAATAGCATCCATATATCCTATATTTACCAAGCAAGAGCAATTTTGTATTTTTTCAGTTCACATATTTAGCAAACTATAGCTCATAGTTAATGCTGACTCCTGGGGGACATGGGGGTGGTTTAACCTCTCTCTCTCTCTCATATCTGACTTTTTGTTTTATCAAGTTCTCCATCGTGGCCTCTCTTTGGTACAGAACCAATAATAACCTTTATGAACTCTGAGTCACCCCTGCTTTTTAGATCTTGAGCCTCCCCTTCCCTGGTCATGTTCCTGTTTGCCTATATTTTTTCGTGTCTGTGAATAATTTTCTTTGTTATTAAAGCTCTCTTTAAATGGTTACATGGCACATCTGAGAATGAGTGCTGCTCTGGTTATATGTTTATAGGGATGCATGGAGTGTCTTCTCTAATTGCAAGAGTGTCCCCTTGTGCACTCTTAGCAGGAGAGAAAGGCCTGGTATTCTAAGCATGCAAGAGGTGTCACTTTTACGGTCATGAGAGACATTCCAAGCATCCCCATAAACATATGATTAAACATTATAACATGGGTTGACAAAAGGTGGAAAACTAATTGGCCAAACACCATCACCTGACCATGGATTAAATTCACTATTTAATCCACAGTTGGTGTGAGAAGTTTGGCAAACAATATTCGTGGGCAGTCTGGCACTTGTTATGTGTAGGAAATCTGTGCACTGAAAGGCAGACATTAAAAATGTACCAAACCAGGACAGTTAGCAGCACTAACCAAGCACTCACAAATATTAAACTCAGAGCAGTGGCAGAAAATGAAAATACACTCCTTCAGAGTGTGTCTTTTGTGTGTGTGTGTGTCCCTGTTTGTGTCTGTCACCCCCAAAATAAAGATGTTGCTATGACTGTGCGTTGGTGTCCCCGCCCAGCTGCCTGCTCGCTCAGCGCCGGCAGCAAGCCCTGCATGTCCTGTAAGAGCACAACAAAGAGACGCACAATCAACAACACAGACACTGGGACATTGGATTCAGTGTCTTCCCAGTCAGACTACAGGCTGCTTCATTGGTGAGAGAGAGAGAGAGAGAGAGACAGAGTCGTTCGCTGGGAGTAAGACAGGGAGTGACAGGGGAAAGCAAAGAGCAGGTAGGGTTGCGACTGATGGTGCTGATGTTCTGTGAGGTATTTATCAAAGGTGGGGAGGGGTTGTATCACAGACCAGCATGAGGGCTACATCTTTCTAGTGGCGTAGCACAAGCGGAGCTGAGTAGGAGGCCAATCTGGAATGAAAGAGGGCTGCACAGGACACAGTGAGGTAGATGTCAGGCTACCTTTGCACCACACAGCAGGAGGTTCGCATGGAGAGAGAGAGAGAGAGAGAGAGAGGGGGTCCATCGTAAGCAGCTCACCCTGCGTTGTGGTGTTTGGTGTGTGTGACTGTCTCGAGTTTGCTGAAAATAGCGGGTGGAGAGTGCAGGCAAGTCACGGTCCCGAGCACAACAGCATGGTCCGGCGCTTGCTCTTTCACTCTGTGTCTCAGAGGCGGCATTGCTTTTTTGGTCACCCACTTTCTGAACAGTGTTGCTGCGGGCAGGATGACAGAGAGAGAGAGAGAGATAGGGACTGGGACATGAAAAACACAATTCCTTTTCTCTGTCTCTCTCTGTGCAGAAGGGCAAGACTGAAAAGCTCAGCAAGTGTTAACGAAGGAGTCCGAGAGAACCTTAATGACATAGTAGGCTGCAGCGGCAGGCAGAACCCTGAAGTAGGTACAGAAAGTGGCCAAGAGACAGCCAGATACAGTGAACAAGAGCCTTCCTTGTCATCGGGGATCTGCATCTCCGTGTATGGCTCTTGCATGGGGGAGGGGGCGGCTTGAATGAAATGTCGCAGGCATGGTACCACAGAATGTTATGCATCAGAAATGTCACAGATCATGCCAGTAGTGTGTCTGTGACATTTCTATGTGTATAACAGCAATACAGTATGAATTGTTTGTTAGGGACTATTTTGCAAGGCGGCAGGATACAGTACCTTTTTTGCCTTAAAAGAGGGGAGAAACACATTTCTGAGGGGTTTTACCCTGTTGTGAACATAACCCATGTTATAAGCACATAAGACATGACAGGGTATGTGTTCTTGTGAGATAACGGCATCCTTTGGGAAGTGAGCCACAAGGCAACGTTATATGCCTTACGCACTCGAGAAGTGTCATTATCCCACAGTAACACACACCCTGGAGTGTCTTTTTGTAATTATAAAATGGTTCCTCTGATTTTTATTTTAAAAGCTGAGTAATGAAATTCAGAAAGTTAAGTATTTTTGATGTGCTAGAATAACGCACAATCATGTTATTCCATATGACCAGTTGCAAGTCTTGGTTTCTCTTACCCATTCTATAAGTAAGCAATAATCCACAACAAGGTACGCGTTCATAGAGAATTAATGCACACCCCAGGTGAACTGGAAGGCAAGATGCCAACAGCTGAGTGACTGTCAGTGCACCCAGGAAGTGCATTAATTCTGAATAAATCAATTCTCTTGAGTAGGTTATTGCACTTATAAAATGGAAAATGCTTTTTTTTTTTTAATATGGAAGAAGGTTCTATTTTCATTTTGTTAGGTTGTTGCTAGACAGAATGGGTGAGCTTGGTAACAAAGGTCTTGTGTCTTTGAATGAACCCATGAACTGGATTTATTTTGAAGAAAGCTATGCCCTATTGTCGGTTTTTGTGTTTAAAAAGTGGAAAAATGATATTTTTATATTTTATTTTCATTTAGTTAGAGTATTGATAGGTAGATAAGGGCAAGTTAGTTACGAACTGTGCAGTGTATAGGTAAATATTCAACAGTAAGGTGCTGTGTTTTAACCAACAAAGTTATTCAATTTGGTTGTTTTTTATACCCCTACTTTAAAAAAAAGGGTGGTAGCCATGTTAGTCCAGTCAACAATGTAGAGAAAAAAAAAACAACAAATATGTTGCAGATGATACCTTTTATTTGACTAACAAAATTATTTCTAAGACTAGCTTTCGCGAGATAAAACCCTATTTGACCTGAGGAAGAGGGTTTTATCTCTCGAAAGCTAATCTTAGAAATAATTTTGTTAGTCCAATAAAAGGTATCACCTGCAACATATTTGTTGCTTTTTTCCTCTACATATCCTAATTTATAATTCTTAATATGTTTAAAGTGTTACATTTATTTTTCTTTTTTAAAGAAACAACAGGCATACCCATTTAAAATGTGTAACTTTCCACATTTTCAAATGCTGTGTGTGAAGCACTCTTATGGGTACAAGAGGTTCTCATGTTTGAGTAGGTAAATTCTCAGCGTCAATTAGCTAACTCAGCGCTGATGATTTATAACTGCAATACAATCCTTAAAACGCTTTGACAGGAATAACAGAACTAACAAGACAGCTGTACTCAGTCAAATCACCAATAGTCAGAGAGTGGTGCACCAACTGGGACCACATGGCAGTCAGGAGAAGGTGCAGGAGACCTCAAGTCTAGTCTAAAGCTCTGTTTACACCGTCACATTTGCACTGGCTCCAGTGCAAATGCGACCGTGTGGACATGTACCCGATCGTGGCAAGTCGCTCATTAAGCTGGTCCCACATTCCCTCTCAAGCTGGGGACGCTGACCGGAGTAAGCAACTTGCAGTGGATTAAACTGCTGTGTTGTCTGGGCCATCGCAACAGGTCCACTCTGCCTTTGCAGTGGCGAGCGACAGTCCAGCCCCCTGATGCACGGCCCCTCACAAGCTCAGAATGTAGCGGTGCACAGAGGGGCCATGTGGACAGGCAGTTTCCCACTTGCTGCTGGTCGGGCCACACTGCTGCAGTCCAAAATGAGTAGCGCTGCTACCGTGTAAACATGGCTATAGTAACTGTGGATGACATTTCTGAATTACAGCTTATAGCTTTTGACTGTGGGGCGCAGAAAAAACAACTGTCTCATTCATAATTGCCCACACCTAATTCTACCAAAGGTTGCCTTTAACTTTGGAGACAATGAATATTCGTCTCTAAGCCTAAATCTAGATGTAAGTTCAGAGAAACCAACTGGTTTCTCACCACATAAATAGTGCTTTAACTTGGGAGAAATCTGGGGAATATAAAGCTCATTTTCCTCTCCTTTTTTTTTGTTGGAGGGGTTGGCTTTCAAACAAACATTTAATGCTGAATTCAACCTCCATTAATGCTGTACATGAAAAATTGTCCTTCAATACAGTACAATCATATATAGCATTGTTTCATTGATATAATACATCACAAAGTGCGTAACAAACTGATTATGAACAGAGAACATACTGTATCATGAGACAGAGGTTAGGAAGTGTTAGACAGATGACAGCATTGCAACTTTGAAGTTAGAGCAGTTATAGGGCACGGAGGCAATGATGACAGAGGGTAAAAAGCCAGCTGGAGAGGCTGATGTCATCTTCAAGCATCTTTTGTTCGTCAGTGTGTAAGGAACTGAAGTGTCTCTTTAACAGCCTAAGCAGTTCTACGTGTATTGGTGTGACAGTTTAAATGAGAACTGTACTGCACTGTTGATACTTCACTGCCGTTTCCAGACTGAAATGTATTATATGTCTACAAAACAAGATCTGTGGAAAGTTAGCCAATATCTACAGAGCCCTGCTGAAAGTTTGAACTACTTCCCTATATTTGCCTGCTACCACTAAAATGTCACCCATATACTTCATCCGTTTCATCTTGGCTGTAAAAGATAAGGGCTAAGTTCCTGGAACAATGCCAATCGTGTAGAGTCATACTGCTTATGGTTATAGTTAAAGGATAAGTAAACCTTACCCCCAAAACCCTAGGACACAGAGGTGCCAATCTACACAACTGCCCACAATGTGAATTTTATTCCAAGTTCGTAACCTTACAAACTCACTCAATATCTGGTTAGTCCATCTGCATTATACCAGACGTCCCCATTGTACTTACTGACCAGAAACCTCACAGCTGATGTCAAGCTGCACTGGGAAATGAGTGCTGTGATGATAAAAGGCTGCAATAAATAAGAATGAAAACTCAAGCACTCACTACCTCAGGAATGACGCTTGCCAGTCAAACGATTGTAACCCCTCTGCAAATGGGGGTTCCCAAAAGACTTCCAGGAGCTTGCTTGAATGCTCCAAGCCTGAATGGTGTTTGGCGTTTAAGCCATTTATCAGTGAGTGTTTTTAGAGCCTCTGGTACTGTCTCTTTAAGAGCTGTCTGCTTGCAGACATAATTAGTTTGTATGGGGGACTGTGCTTCTCTGTTTGAGTACCACTCGAGCTGCTGCCAATTCACTCCATTTTGCAGTCACTAGGAGTGCAAGGGAACCTATCTGAAAGATGTAACTGTTTGCCAGAAATCATTTACAGTAATAATGAAATTACAGTTTGTCTAACCTGCTTTCTTTGCAGTCAGAACTGTGTCTGCCTAGTTCCCCATTCTGGTTTTGAACTGCTGAACTGGACCAATCAGTGTGGGGTAAGCTAGCTCTAAAATGGTGCCTTGGACGAATCAGAACTTGGACTCGTAATCTGAGCCAGCCACAAGAGGATTGTACGGGCAGTGACTCTGGGAGATGTAGTTTAGACTTCGGCGCCTTTTTGGACCAACAACAGCAGTCTATTGTAAGTGACAGCCAATCCAGTCAAGAACTGGGAGGAACTCAAAGGAAGTGCCCGGTTTTGTCTGTTGGAGTTTCAGTTTTAGCTCTGGCAGTGAAGGGGAAAGAAACCCTGTGCTCCTTCAGTGCACAGTTTCAGTCAAAAAACGTGTGTAAGGCCCAGAGTTCCGGTCTGCAGCTTGTGTAACTGCTTGTTAGGACTGAATCCGTCCCTGTGAAAAGAATCAAAGGATCTCTGAAGAGTAGAAACCAGGCTCACCCTGTAGAAGACTGGAGAAATTGTTGAATTGCACTCGGTCTGTCAGGAACTGAATCTGCTGTGTGTTCTCCTGTATCGTGCAGTAATTGCGATCGGATAGAGAAGCAGCCTGCCTGGTATGGTACTTTCTTTACCATATAAATGTGTGAAGAGTCTTGTGGAGCTCAAGAGTAGCCCTGCTGACGTTGAAGGACCCTATCTTGTTTGGAGGTCGTGAGTACTAATTCTGAGGTCGCCCCTGTTGAATTGCCACATTAAATCCAAATGGAATCACTGTACTGCTGACTGTTTAAACTAATTTTTCTTTCACTGTGTGAAAGGGCCCCTACCAGCTGCCATGGTTTGGACTAGCCACTAGGGCTTGGGTACCCAGGGACAGTAACTGGTAGGGATAGGCCTGCACAGAGCCATAGGTAGATAGTAAAGTGATAAGCTAATTAACCTGATTTCCCCTGTCCTTGTTAATTCCCCTAAATAAATCAGAGCTGCTTGTTTCAGCAAAGTTATACTGCCTGAGGTATTTGTCTATGTTAAAGTACTGTACTGCATTGTTGCACTGTATCTTATTTCACAGGAGGTCCCAGTGCCGGAACTAGTCCTGGGGGTAAGTGTATACTGTGAAGGTAATTCTGATATATTGTGTGGGCCACTAGTGGGAAGAAAGGGGGGTTGCAGTGTCCCAGAGGGCTGTGACCAAGTAAGTTTAACTATTGCAAACCCTGACCTCTGGGTGGAGGCACCCGCCATTGGATCCAGGCCCCTCAACCTGTTAGTGGCAAATCAGACAGGGGTAGTAGCCCCTGGGATAGCGCCATCTAGGGGTTACACGATGAAGTGAGAAAAATGCATCTTTATCGAAAAAATGACACAGGATAAAAGACCAGAAAGCATCCATATCACCAGACACAGTTTGCATATATAATGCTTTATCAAAGGCCTTCGCTAAAACATTTTATACCCTGCATACTTACAGGCTGAGACTGTCACAGGTTGTAAAGTGTGCAAAATGAACAGGTGGTAGCCCAACACGGCTTATTTACCTGGATGTCATGAGCAGTGGCAGCCACGTGCTGCACTTGAATGGGCTCAAAAGCCTGTGGTATACTTGATGCCGCAGCGTAGCAGTGTTAAATGCATGACACAATCTATGAAAAGCTGGTCTGTTTCAATACAGAAACACCTTGAGTGGGCTGAGTGTCGTGAACGGTTGTTTGGTGATCCCCTGAAAGCTTGTGTCCTCTGATGGTGGAAAAGAAGCACCTACTACTTGACATCCAACCTATGCAGCTGCTCAGCACACGGACTGTAATGAGGTCAAGGAAAAAAAACATCAGCAGTGCCAAGGATTGGTTTAGGTGAAATTCAGAAACAACCTTGGGAAGAAACTTAAGGATGGTGTGTACCATGTTCTTGCAAAAGAACAGGAGTAGGGTTGCCCCAGAACCCTTGAAGCTAGCTGAACCACAAGCTGATGTAATGGCCACCAGGAAAGCCACATTCCAAGACAAGCAGTCAAGGTCACAAAATTACCATAGGCTTGAAGGACTTCTCCATGAGCTTGGCAAGGACAATGTTTAGGTCCCATGCAGGAGGAGATTCACAAAGAGGTGGAAACATTTGGCTAAGCCCCTTGAATATATGGTCGATGATGACTGCATCTGAGCCACCATTGGAAATCCTTTCACTCAGCTGGTTGAAACATCATCCAAATGCACCTTCAGAGAGATGAGCTTAAGGCCTGTCACTGCCAATGATGACCATAAATAGTTGAGGATAAATGTGCTCTTACACTCTGCCAATGACAGGCCATGCTCCTGACACCCGAGCAAGAATCTTTTCCACTTGAATGAGACTTTTGAGTGGAGAACTTCAGCGAAGATTCCAGGACAGAGAGAACCTTCTCAGAGAGGCTGAGTGACACATCTGGCAGGTTAAGTGATACAAACTCTAGCCTTTCAGGAGTCATACTGTCAGGTGGAGGATGCTAGATCTTGGTGCTTAATCATCCCATTGGACAAGGAATGTATATCAGAAGCTCGAAAAAGGTCCTGATATCAATGCTTATGTGGCCATGCAGATGCAATGAGTAACAACTGAGTCTGCTCAAGGAGGGCCTTTAGCAGGACCTTCAGCACTAGGGGAAATAGTGAGGATGGCACAGAGAAAACTGATGTCCGAGTCAAAGTAATACCCTCATCCTGAACTGAGCTCATCACTGGAAAATGGAACAGAAGAGCATTGTAATTATCCCAGAATGTCAATAAGTCAATTTTGAGGGTCACCCACCACTGAAAAATATTTCACACAACATCCAGATGTAATGGTAACTTGCAGGACATGGTGGCCTAGGCAGCCGAGGATGTCAGTCAACAGGGTATCGACTTCCGTTAGTTATATCATGACTAGCTGAGTGCTGAAACATACTGTCAGGCTCCCCATCTCCAGAGCTTTTGCAGAGTCTGGAGGACCATTATACCTCCTGCTTGTTTATGCAGAACATGTGCTCATGTTGTCCATATTGATCTGGACAGACTTGTCCACCACTGAGGAGGATGCCTGTAGCACCAAACAAGTCCCCCTCTTCTCAAGCAGCCAATACCCCTGTCCAGGTGAGCTCCTCACTTTATAGGGGAAGCATTAGTGTTCAGAACCTGTGTCAGTGCTTACTGAACAAATGGGATGCCATTTTTTATATGGTCCAATTTCAGCAATCTCTAGGCTATTGTAAGAGTCATGTGGGAGGAGGGGTTAACCATCACTTCCCAGGACAACTACCAAATTCCACAGGAGCAAGGGCATATGAAGACACACCCAAGGTGCCTCAAAATTTGTAGCTACTATCACGTGCAGGAGCTGCAGAAGTCCCTGGCTTGTTTACTGTCCTGTGATGGGAAGGAGTGGTTACACTTCATTAGATCCTGAGATTTCTGAAGAGGTAGCCAGATTCTGGACTCTTACAGTCTAGCTCCACTATAATAAACTCAAGACACTGTGTCAGATAGGGCTCTTAGATCTACAGTGATTCCTGTATTTTACTGGGAACTAAGCCAAGCTACACCTATAGAAATGCATTAGTTTTATGGGAAAATGCATACATTCAGCTTCCATTGGAAATAATGTAATCTACAGGAAAATGCAGGAATATTACACTGGAATTACAGGGAAAATGCCAAATCAGTATGGGAGCACTGATCAGGGGAGGCCAAAATGGCTTCAAATTCAGGATTACAGCTAGATAGAAGATCTTCATGGTTACTTGGCTACTTAGAAGGTCTCCGGGACCTCCAAGGTTGATCAGGCTCAAGTTAGCCACTCACTGAGAAAGGAAAAGAAAATGATTTCCTGCTGATAAAAAAGGCCAATACCACAGAGAGGCACTTGGTAAATATTTGGGTGCACTGAAGAGGAGGAAAGACACTGCAATAGAACTCCCACCAATCAAAAGCACAGGAAACACTAATAAGAGGGCTTGGCTGGGTTATCAAAATACACATCTTTCCAGCCCAGAGTGCAAAACCAATCCCTGTGTTCTAGTGACTGGCTGATTTTCCCTAGAGTGACCACTCAGAAATTCTGGCACCTGAGGAGATAGTTCTGGCTGTGCAGGTCGAAGATGTGGTAGTAGCCTCCTGACTTCATCACCAGAAAACATTTGGAGATGTACCCCAACTAGCTGCTCCTGAGGAACTTGCTTGATGGCATATAAGAGGTAGGAGACCACCTCCTGAAATACCTCTAACAGCTTTGGAGGGTCCGCCTGGAAGAAGAACCAGCATAGTCATGGCAGCTGTAAAACAAACTCTATGGAAAGGCCATCTTTGATGATTTCCTGCATTCTTTGCTCTGATGTGACTGATGTTGACTAGAGAAAACAAATCAGGTGACATCCAACCAAGAGTTCAAGAAGTGGCTGAGGCAGGTATTAAAGGATACCATGTCCTGAGTCACTTTGAAGGAAATCAGGCCTGACCAGAGTCCTGGTTGGCACTGCAGCCTCACACAGCCCCCACACTTACTCTAACTGAATGCCGTAGTTGGAGGGCTTTCTTCCTCATTTTCTTGGACTATGATTGGCCATGTAAGGAAAAGGACAAAGAAGGCTTACGTTACAGAGCTGGGGACCAAGCACAAGACATAATAGTAACCAGCTGGATGTATGTCAAGGTCATACTGGAAACTTAAGTTACTCTTCTGGGGCTCCTAAACCTTGGTCCCTAACAATGCAAACCCATCAAAGGGGAGATCCATCACCTAACGCTGGATCTCTCAAGAAAAGAGTGAGAAGTTCAGCCATGTGTGCTTCCTCATGATTACTCTGATAGCCACACAATGTTAGGCAGTGTCTACTTGATTGACAGTCACCTGCAAGGGATGTTTGGCAGTGGTGAACCCAAAATCAACCAGCAATGACACTCTGGTGGAAGCACATCCTGCAGCTTCATGGTAACTTTCCACAGAGAGTAACTTGTTTGCATAAAACCCAATGTGCTGAATACCCAAGGCATCAATTTTCTGCCCCACTGGCTCAGATGCTTAGAATACTTGTTAGGAGGATAAACCTGTCATGACACACAAGACTTAAAATTCTTTGAGAGAGCATTGGCTATGAGACTCTCATGTGAAGGTGCCAGGTGAAGTAATTGAAGCCCTTTGTTGGTACCACACACCGGTGGTCACATTAATGAGGGTATGAACTCACGGATGTTGGATGATTCCAGATAGTTTGGGTCAGGTCCATGACTGCCATACTGATAGGGAAGGCCCAGAAGGAGAAGCCCTCATTTGATAAATGATTCAGAAAATCATAGACTCCCAAATGCTGGACCTTCTGTAAGGGTCTGTAAGCACACTTGATATTCACAGAAGGAAGTAGGAGAAGGACTGGAGTCTTCCAGAAGACAGACATGGAAATGCACCAGGCTCATTGTGCCATTCTCCTTGCTGGAGGAAGGAAACTATGTCCTTATCTAGGACAAGGGCATCTGGCTATCTTTGTCCAGCAGGGGATTGCCTTTTTGGGTGAGATAGGCTTGATGGACACAGGTCAGTGCCCGGAACTGGATTAGGGTTAGGACTGCCCCTACCCAGTGGACAGAACTGAAGGGAGTGCCACTGACACTACCCACGTGTAAAGGAGCAGGCTGTGGGCCTGGAATTGCCAGGGTTCCTTCAGAAGGGTAATAGAGAGGTCAGAGAACCTTCTGAGGATGGCTTTCAGGGTTAGAAGGTTGAGGGCCAAGGTCCCCAGGGTGGCTAAGCTTCAATGGACAAGCAAAGAGGTGTGTGGCTATCTCAACTGTACGTGCAGCAGAGGGGTGGATAGCACAGGATTGGGACTAGTGACCATGCTTCCAGTCCCTGTGCCCCCTTCCACATATGCTTGCTCCATAACTCATGGTGTCACTAACCCAAACTAGAGTCTGAACTTGTGCAGAACTCAAATTAAGAGTCCGTCGAGGATGAGAACAAGCATCAGGAAGAAAACTTTGAAGGTAGACACTCCCTTGGGTGGTGGAATGACTGATCAAAGATTGATATTTATTTATATATTTATTATCAGAGATCGGAATTACAATCCTTTGAGTCAGAGACTCATTTTCAAAGGCTCCACGTCATATTACATAGTGAGAACAGTTACATACAGCAAATAAACAACAACTTATGGAACGAAAAACATGAAGACAGTCATTCTACAGTCATGCCAAGAGTTTTAGACCAACTGAAATTAACAGGGCTCTTGTCACATTTGCATATGTCCTCAGCCAGAGCACAACTGGCTTCATTACAGACACAGTCCTACTCGACCGATTCAGGGCCTGATGGCTGTGAGTCCTGGGTCAGGAATACCGTTTGTCCAGAAAGCAGGGAACAGGCGACATCCTCCTGAACTGGCCTAGCATGGGGAGGTATTGTCCGTCTTGGTGATCACCAAAAATGACACCTTGTATGGGCCAAGGCAAAGCCTGGAAAGTACCAGGATATCCATATTGGCTGATACTTTGTGTCACAGGACCAGGCTTGACTACAAGTGCCAGCACCTGCCTCTCTAGCTGACTGGTCTCCTCGGTTGTACAAAAAAAGAAAAAAATTGGTGAGGCCTTCTAGAAACAGCTTCCACCTGAACTGTCTGGGAAAGTCCTGTGTTCTAGAGAGTTGAGATCAGTTATGATCTCATGACCATGCTTCACTACAGAGACCAATGGCCCTCTGATGAGGTTGAGGGGTGGGAAGTTAAGGAGTGCCCTTTTTCGACAGTTTAGGTGCTCTTAGTAGAAGACTTCTACTGAACAAATTTCTCTTGGATCCACCAAAAAGAAATTTTTTAAGGTGAGCAAGTGTAGCTGATTGCAAGAGCCCACAATTCCCCACACCATAGTTTTGTTCAGTGCATTCCAAGCACATGTTGTGGTAGTCTGTAACGGACATCTTAATGTTGCAATGTAAAGCAGTGCTTGAAGCCAAGCTTTAGCACCATATCAATCTATGCGCACATTGAGAAAATCTAGAAGTCATCGAAAAATATGCCGGACAACCAACAAACATGAGGAAAATGCACTCAAGAAGCGCAGTACAGAAGGCACTTTTGGAAAAGGGCTAAACATTTTAGTAAAAACTGACCCCCCCCCCCCCAACACCAAAAAACAAAACAAAGGAAGGACAACAGAAGTAGCTAGAGAAGGACAAACCTCGCCTTCCCAGCATACAGATCTGGAGCATGTAGGGCGAGGATGTAAGAGGAAGAGGAGAAAACAAGGATCTAGCTAATGGTTTTTTTGAGAATGTCAAGCATGCTCACCATAACTGCACTAGTGTAACTCAGCGAATCCAGCTACTTATAATAAAACCTTAGTTTCATTCTAATGGAAGGACTATAGCCTAAAAGCATTTTAACAACCAGTGACTAAAAACAGCTTTAAAAGGAACTAAAATGCTGCAATTTGGGGCTGTAGGCATCCCTCCAGAACAATTCTTCCCTCTTAGGGTGAATGAGTAACTTTTTGGGGTGTGGCTGCCTAGTGTCTTTTAACTGCCTCACTGAAAAATAGCTCATCGTTCGCAACCTTTGAACAAGTTCCAGTTCTCAGTGTCCCATATCAAAGCTCAGAGTCTGCTGCTCTGCACCAGCAGGTTGGCAACAGGAACATGAAAGCTGGCTGGGGGAAACATTAGAGGATGCCACTGATCAAGTGCCAGCAGTAAACGACAAGAGGGCAGCATGTCAAAAATACAGCTGGCATTAACAGTACCAGTCACGCTGTCTACTTGCATAACTGGATACAGTTGTGTAGTTACATGAAAAGGTACCAATTTCTCACATTTTAAGAAAAAGAAAAACAATTTATACACATCAACCAGTCTTCACCAACTAACTAGCACAGTGAAGAACAAATGATGCTGAGAGACCACTGGTAGGCTCTGTTGGGATGAAAAATGCAATTGTTCTACAAATCCCCACAAAACATAATGACATAATATCCGTTTAAAGCAGATAACCAAAGTAAACTTGTGCCACTTCTGCTATTACAACTGCATTTCTGGGGGAATCCAAACGATTATTTCAATGTGCAGGGTGCAGCTAACAACAATTTTCTTAGCTTGAGAGTTAAAATGATTTCATATGTTTGAAACTATTAGTGTCGATACATGTGTTTAGAGCACTCCATGGGTTCCAAGCAAAATAACCGCTCTGCAATTTCAAGAACAAGTAGTGGAAAGCAATCCAGCTTGTGGCCATCTGAAAACATAATTATCATTGGTTTAAAAGTGCTGGATCTGGCTGCAGCTCAGCTATGGCATTTTTCTTTTCATGTTTGGTTTAGGATAGGGGATAGCTTTTCTTTCATAAACAAAAATCCGTAAACAAACAAAAACCATTACCATCCCACCTTGGGAGATATCAGCTCAGACAGCTAGTGTCATCAACACAGGAACCATGGTGAAGTACAGCAGAAATATGAACCTATGAACAGGTCAGCAGAATAAGGCCATTTGGCTTACCTAGTCTGCTCGTAGTCCAGCATCCTCACCTTAAGCTACTGACCCTGCCCCCCTTCCTAATCCGCCCTTTCCCTCTGTCTGCCCCTCCCTTGACCCTTATGTTTCACCTAACTCTAACCCAGACTTTCTTGAAGCTGCCCACAGTCTTCAACAAAACCACCTCTTCCAGAGGCACACTCCAACTTGCCACCACCCTCTCTATGAAGAAGTATCTCCTAACTTCCCTCCCCCCAACCTCATGTTTCAGTTTCCACTAAACTTGAAGAGAACCTCCTTATCCTCCCTATTTATTCCTCTCAAATACCTGAAGGTCTCAGTTATGTTCTCGTTCTCTCTTTCTGTCTCTCTCTCCCCCCCCATCCAGGGAGTACATGTTCAGGCCAGGGCCTCCAACCTCTCCTCATACTGTATGTTCTACCCTGCTGACCCATGATGTGTATTAATGCATCCCCTGGGGCCACTCGTTGCTGAAAATGAGTGGTTTCACCTTTACCTTCAGCTCAGTGAGAACAGCAAAGCAAAGTTGAGCTGTTTCTGGCTCAAGCTGAAGCCAGTAAACCACTCGCTATCAACAGCACACGGGGACGAGCATTACACATGATCGAAAGCGATCAATAATATACATGTATTTTAAAAACCCTCCAATCTGCCCATTTCCAAGGCATCTGCACATGAGACACTCTTCACAGAATAAGAGCATCTCACGCTCGGAGGAAGGGAGCACTTTGATTGGTCGGGAGTGCTCCCTCGATCTACAATCACCTTTGCTGCCCTCCTTTGGACTGTTTCCAGCAGGTTAGCGTCCTTTTTAAGGTATGGGCACCAGTACTATACACTGTACTCTAGACACTCACTAATGACCTGTACAAGGGCAGTGTTACCTCCTCTCACCTGCTGCTGATCCCTCTGGCAATGCAGTCCAACATTTTATTTGCCTTCACTGCTGCTTTCCTACACTGTGTGGAGTGCTTCTGTCACTAGCGGTCATCATTTCCTAATCCTTCTCCTCCTCTGATGCAGATAGTCAGACCCTCCCAGGCTGTACTCAGTTCTGGGGTTCTTGGCTCCAGTGTGCAAAACTTTGCATTTCTTTGCATTGAAGCCAAGCTGCCAAATCCTGGACCACCTCTCTAGTTTTTCCAGTTAGGTCCTGTATCCCTTTTGCTGTGTCCACCCTCCTACAGAGCTTGATGTTGTCCATGAATATGCACATTTTGCCCTTAATGCCATCCCCAATATCATTGGTAAAGACACTGAACAGCACCAATCCTAGCATCAAGCCCTGTGGAACTCCACTGGTGACCTCCCTGGTGCTAGATACTGTAGCTCACTCCCCACCATTCTCTGGGTCCTGCCCCTTGCCAGTTTTCCACCCATCTGGTCAACTTTTCTCCAACCCCAAGATCCACTAACTTCCTGATTAATTTCTTGTGGGGTAAAGAGTCAAAGGCCTTGCTGAAGTCCAGGTAAAGGATGTCCACTGCTTGGCCCCTGGACACTGTTTTAGTGACCCAGTCAAAGAAGTAGTCAACCAGATTTGTTCAACACGACCTCTTTCCCATAAACCCGTGTTACCTGGAGACCATGCTCATCTAGATACTCTACTAACCGTTCTGTAAATATGGTCTCCATGAGCTTGCATACAACTGAGGTCAGACTGACTAGTCTGTAATTCCCTGGGTCATCCTTGGGTCCGCTCTTATGGAGGGGTACTACATATGTCATTTTCCAGTCCTGCAGTACCATGACTGACTCTAGGGAACTATTAAACAGGCCAGTCAATGAATCTGCAAGCTCCCCTGCCAGTTCCCTCAGCACCTACGGTATATGACATCCAGGCCTGGGGATCTGTCCACTCTCAATCCTAGCAGCCCTGTCCTCACCCTAGCCACCTCTATCACTACATCTGTGCTCCCCCCCCCCGTTCCACTTCTTCCCCCTAATGCAGTGCTACATATTCTGGTGTTGTGGACAACTGGACAAAAAATGCAATTTGTCCTGCATTTAAGTCTCAACAAACACATTGTTCAAATGAATATCAAATGGGAGAAAGGGACCCTGACAATCTTGTGTTACAGTAATCGATGTATTTCCAAACCTACTCAGTACTTCAGTGAAGTACAAAGCATGTTTGTGTATTTATTTATAATTTGTGGAAAGCACTCTAAGTGAAGGCTAATTTCCATCTGTGACCTGAGAAAGGGAGATACAATTGCTGTGAAAGCAGTAGTAAATCGAAGGGTATAGTGCATATTATAAAAACAGTGCACTGCAATGTTATAAGTAAGCAATAAGACATGACCGGGTGTGCATTGAACAGATATTACTGCAAGCCCAGGGGCGTAGTGAGGCACGAAGCTGCAGGGCGAGTGCCTTCAGCCCCTGGAAGTGCAGTAATATCTGTTCAGTGTACACCCTGGAGGGTCTTATTGCGCTTATAAAATGGGGTTCCCTTTTTAAAATATTTCTCTGACCTTAAATTAATATGTTTAGACACATAAACAGAGATAATTAGCTTAATTTTTGGTAAAACAAGTCATTCCGCCTGCTAGAGAATTATGTCATTTTTGGTTTGCTTAAGGCTATTGTCCTTGTTTGAGATCAGTAGTTCTACTTTGTTTGTAGTCCCCCACCCCACAGTACAGTACTTAATGTGGAAAACACTCAGGCAGGAATGGGTCATTTGCTGATGGGCAAGATGAAATATTGTTTTATCTTTATTTTATGTGACCCAGCTTCAGTTACAGCAAGTGGGTGAGGGAGTAATTACAGTGACCAAGGAATTACAGTGAGACTGAGTGCATGGGAAAAGAGGGGATGGGGCGCAGTTCAAATTCCAAAGAAACTGTGTTTAAGGTTCACAAACTAGAAAGTGTCATGAGGAATTGAAAATGGTAGGATAAATGGTCTCCCTTTTACTGTTTGTGTTTTTTAAATTGAGGAATTATAGCCAGTGCGTGGCAGGCAGGGGGGGAAGGGGCAGTGAATTTCAAAATCCAGAGAAACTATCATCATGGTTACAGCAGTTCTGGTTATCAGAAAACGTTTCGGTTGTACTTGGGTAATAAAAACTGTATTGTATGTGAACGCCACTGTTTCTTGGTAAACAATGTTTACAGTGAATATGTTTCTGGAATAGGGATAACTGTCTGCATCTAAATATAGTGATATGTTGGCATTGGAGACTGACGGGGGAGACGTGCTGTTGGAGCAACAACTCGATCAGCAGCTGAAAGTACTGAAACTGTTAATAAATTTACTTGTTCAAGTGCATCTCAGAACAATGTAACTGTGGGGCAAAGATTTTGTTTTAAAATGTGCAAAATATTTTGTTGATGGTTTGTCCTTGCTAACACAGAGATGAAAATGTCAGCGTGAAAATGTCAGCGTTTCAAAAACTCAATGTTCTATGGCATGACAGAGTCATTTTTTTTGGTGCTGCAGTTCTGCCTTTTATTTTTTTTTTTTAACTTTATGTTTATTGCATTTTAAATATTTGCAATTACATGCAGTACAACATTCTGCAAGGCATCAAGTACTTCCAACAAATACATCCAGTGTAGCAGTTTATGGGTAGCGTATACAGACTGGTGTAAGGTAATAGGGGAAAGTCTATATGATCATCCAAGATCTGTTACAGTCCAATAAGCTGCATCCTACACAGGTTTTTGGTGGTCAAGTCCAATATGAAAAAAAAACCAAACCTAAAAAGCTTAAACTCCGCACATAGTGTTGATATGACCCCACTCCTGAAATTTTTAAATTCAAAATATTTTAAACACATAAAGATACAGCCTGCCCGGTAAATAGGCAGCAATTTTATAGAAATAACCAGTCTAGCTCCAGACATAAGGAAAACCCACTATAACAGGTGGAGAGCCTTCCCCAACCAACTCCACATCAAGAAGAAAGGAAAAATAGTATATTATTTATACTTTACAGACCTATTAATGGGAGTGATAGTTAAGGGAGAGTTCAGGGCTTGTCTTCTGAATCCAAGCTGGGTTGAGCCTCCGTCTCTTGAAACTCTTTCGCTACCGTCTCAACCTTTTTCCCTGCATCAACAGGGTCAGTAAACTGATAGGTGCGACCTCCGTAGTGGATTCTGAGATGGGCCAGCATTAGCAAAGAATGAGTGACCCCTAAACTTCGCAGTCGTGCCCTGACTGCATCGAATTTCTTCCGACAGGTCCTGGTGGCGAAAGAAAGGTTGGGGAATAGGTGTACCATGACCCCCTTATAACTTAAACCCTCCATCAATCTGGCAGCCTGTAGGATAGTGTCCCACACTGAAGAACTTGCAGTAACCATCAGGATAGTACAAGGCGCTTCCTCTCTTGGCCCTGCTGCACGTGGTGTGATGCGGTACGCTTTAATCAATTGACCCGCAATTGTAGCATATTGTAGATTCAGTGCGGCAGGAAGACGTCCTTGCAAGAAGCCCAATAGATCATCCTCCTCACTTCCCTCCGATGGGCCAATGATCCGCACATGTGAGGCCCGATTAGTGTTTTCCAGGGTCTCCAGTCAGTAACATAGCTGGTTGTTTTCTTGCACAAGTTTGGGTGTGGTAGCTAAGGCTTTAGTTGCAGTTTTCTCTGCTGATGAGGCGGTTTGTGACATCATCTCTATCTTAGAATTCTGGTCAGCAAACTTCTGTAGGATGGACTCAACTTTTAGATCAATCGCCTGCATTGAGGCCTGCAAAGCTCTCCATGGGGGCTCCGGTTCGGCAATTGTCGATGTGTCAGTCATGGCCTGCGCAGCTGGTGCTGGTGGACTGTTTGAGCTGTTTCCACCCACTTTCTGAGTGTGACCCATTGTTATTTTTAGTATCAACTTGATGCCAGATGATGCTGTCTATTCGACTAGTGAGGTTATTTCTGAATTAGTTTTCAAAAAAGTTCACTTTTCTGCAATTTAATAGCCTACAAACACAGAGTCGATCTGTACTGTGTCTGACCAGTAGGAATGCTCAACAGCCCCGGTTCTGCCTTTTAGAACTAGTTTTACCTGTGCATCAAACAGATTGATGCACAGGTAACAACCAATGAGAATGGAGGATTTTCTCTCCCCATTTTATAAACACAAGTAAGAAATGAACAGTGCAAATGCTAAAATTAATAAAAACACAAATAAGAGCAGCTGGTTCCATGGCACTGGGTAGTGAGGGACCCGCTCAATATGCTGAGCTGGATTCATGCCCAGCAGCTGAGACAATGGGTACAGAGACAGACAGGGAAGGTGAGAAGCATCTGCATGGATGCGCTTCTTCCCAGGGGGAAGGGACTGGTACACACAGCTTGTCAAGTGGGTTCTAGTGGTGGCGGTCTTGGTGATGTGGATGACCACATACTGCCACATGCCTCTCTAGGACATTGCAGTGTCTACCCATGTGAGGAACAGTAGGTGGGAGAAAGAAAGAAAACGGATCAATGCCCACCTTCAGTGTGCTGAATGATGGCCCTCCATGTCCCCACATTACCTTATCCCTTAGCCTACCCCCCCCCCCAAACTATCACACCTGATGTCACAAGGTGATTCCTTCTGGTGGTCGCAGAGAACCCCCTCAGCAGGGATAAGCCAAAACTGGTAAGAAGACAGACACCTCCTGGAGTCTTAAACTGGGAGATGGCAGTGGGAGGTGATCTAGCAGGCCCAAGGGGACATCTGTGGGTCTCACAGGAGTGGAGCACTGAGGGGCCCATGAAGCAGCAAAAAAATCCCCATAAAAAATGAACAGTATAGTGGAATGGTTCAAATAATGAAAAGATACAGCACACATTTGAATAACAAGATGAATATTCATCAGGATAGGCATAAAGCAATAACAGGACAATAATCATCTATACTAATCAATGACATGGCGTAGGGGCTGGAGTGAAAGAAATCTGGGTTTGGTGCAAAGATAAAAAGTAGGCGCACAGGCAGTTATCGATTCTGGTGAGGAAAGAGGGGGGGGAGTTGACAGATACCCAGGCTGGCAACGGAGACTTAGTGGGAATGAAGAAAGGGGGAGAGGGAAGAGACTTTTTTTAACTTATATTTCATTGCTTTAAAAATAAGACAATAAGATATACATCTGACGTCAGACATCAATATATACACATTATTTATTTATTTATTGAAATGTTTTACCAGGAAAGGCACTCTGAACAACAAGTTGCTCATCTCATGGTGCATCCTGGGGGGAAGGGATCATTTGGGAGACAATAAAATACAGTACATACACAGAGTAAATACAACAATATACAGTACATACACAGAGTAAATACAATATACAGTACATACACAGAGTAAATACAATATACAGTACATACACAGATTGGCAAATTAAGAGGCACTTGATGGAATAAAATTCTTACACAGTCTAGACAATCTGATTTGCAGATCTAGTACTAGAAACGTTAAATGTATGAACACATCATTAGTAAGAGAGCTGCAGCTAGCTGTACCTTACATGAGTAAGACAGCTTCTGAAATACAGCTGTACCAAACATTAAATATAATCCCTGCTGAAAGATCGTCTTCCATAATTCTTTTTTTTTTTTTTTAATTAAATATCCTGAGACAGCAAATGCCTGGCCTCAATCGTGATCAGTACAGGTTTCCCACTTCCCACTGCCACCAAGTGTACACTCGCTCCCGCTCTGAAACTTTCACTCCTTAAACCTCCTTGAACATCTCGGCTCAACTGTCATTCATTAAAAACAACTAACTTGCCACCCGATGCCACCACTCCTCATGATCTTTTCCCCCGGTGCCTTCGACCGCAGCGCCTCGTGCCGCTGACTACGACTCATCACATATTTTTCCCCAATGCAGATGACTGCGGCTACTGACAGGTTTCCTTCTCCACCATCAACCTATTTTTTAAAAATGCCCTAACTTCCCTGTCCTATTAATGAAAACACAATAAAACAAGCAGTTGAACACGATGCCTTCAAAATGTAGTTGAAGCTGATGCTTTTAAGCGTGCCCTCACCTATGCCCATACAGTAGTAGGACTGCTTATATGTAGCAGGGGCGCCACCTACTGGCCAAACAGAACTGTAAAACAAATCAAATGGGACTATTTTTTTTACCATGTATTTTATTTATTTTGTCAATATTACTAATTTAAATTACAAAAATATTTACATTTATATAAAAAATATCTTACCACACAGTTTTTGACCATTTCATAATCGCAATGAGGCACTCCAGAGTGTGCATTGTGCTGGGATAACAGCACTTCTCTGGTGGTGGAAGCACTCTGCCTTCATCGTTGTGCTTCAACCCACCCGAGGCATGCCATTATCACAGCACAACGCACACTTTGTCATGCCTTATTGCTTATGTCAACCATCAACCCTGGAATATAACGATGAACAGACTGAATCTGCAGATCTCATCCACTGGACCAATTTTGTTATACAAAACCAGGTAAAATAAAAATAATACGTAAGAGTAATATTGATTATGGTAAAGACCAGCTTGAGAGGTCACGCTTACATGCCCACAATCTTTAGGGCCACGAGGAGTGCATTTAACAAGCAGGAGCTCAAGAAGTGCGGTTGCCAAGGCAAAGTTCAAGTTCGAACATTGTTCACAAGGCAAAACATCATTACAGGCCTCCTTCTAACATTCCCCAGCCAGTGCAAATTATGGGGCCTATGCACAAAAAAAACATTGCCTACGTGCAGCAATCCAAGGCAATTAGAGGCAACCCTAAGTTGGAATGTCACATGGCCAAAAGTCCCTTGACCCCGTGGCATTCACCACGTGCGCACAAGACATGTACGTACCCAATCCCTCAGCCGAGTGGTCAGCAACACGCTGAGGCAGTCTGGGGGGGGGCGTGCCAGCCCTTTGCACCATTCACTAAGATGTGTAGTGCCAGGCACAGGGTGTGCAGGTTAAGGCTGCTGGGACCCTGCCGTAACCCAGTGTGCACCCCAATGATCTTCACCTGCCGGTTCTGGTAGCACCGGGACTGGGATCTCCATGCAGCTCCAGTCCAATAGGCTGCTGGGGAGGGCTCAGGCAACAGATCAGAGGAGCACAGAAACATTTGTTTACTTTCTCCATTTCTGCGGCTCTGCTCCTGTGCAGGGCACCTGCCCCATGGGCGCAAGAGATCCACTATTTGTCCTGGGTCGGGCATCCAATTGTATGCCTGTCCAGGTCCACCCCATTGCACCTGGCCACCCCCCGCATTCCTGCGCACCGGGGGGGGTGAAGCCGCAGACAGGTGTCTGCTGGTGCATGTGGTAGTGAATACCGTGCGCCCTGCACCTGTCTGGGGCTGTGGAGCTATGTGGTTAGGGTATGCACCTTTGGTGCATACCTTCCACCCCATTGGTGCATAGGGGCCTATATTAGTAAAGTGATATAAAGTTAACTCTCCCAATAGAAACAGCATGCAAAGTCATTTTAGTCCAGAGGTGTTTGCTCAGGCCAGTCCCTTGACGCCTGAAGTAAATAGTCCCTGGTAACTACAGAGGCTGTTACTAAAAGCAAAATGCAAGGCCGGTCCCCCTGCTGATCAGCCAAATGGGGGAACTCCTATATGCTTTTATAAAGTTAGGAGCAACTGAGTCTGGTGATAACCCCAAAGTCCCCGGCAATCAGTCCTTAAGAGACTGACGGATGTGCTCACCCTCACTCCTCTTCAGGAGTCTGACTAGGGTTACACTGGAGGCCCTATGCAAATTTTCAAGGGCCTCAAGACAGTACTTCAATTTGATGTTTTCTTGGGACATTTTGCTAGTAGTTGCCAGGGCTTGGGTGGCGTGTGTTTCCACTAAGGTCACTGTTTTTGTGGTGGACTCAGTTCTCCCATTCTTTTCAGGATGGTCTCCATGTTGGCACTGATTTCCAAGGGGGGTTGGCTCCCACATATTGTGCTGATTCTGTAGCTGCTGATGCCTACCGCCTGCCTGTCAGCTGTTTATTCTTCGATCCTCCAGCACCCGTTTTTTGGCTGAACCATATTCAGTTTAATACTGGCATGCTCCAGACACTAGACTCAGTCCAAATCTACCACTTGTAGCCGAGTTTACAAATTTTAAAATAGTAATTATTTCAAATAAGTTCCTTCAGTCTACAGAGTGATGGAGGAGCACAACTTCTCAGCAAGTGTGCTAAACAGTGTCCTCAGGGGAAAGAAACTTGACAGGGAGAAGACTACAAGAAGGTGCGGGAGCAGGTGTGTGTGTGGAGAGGTCATGGAGGAGGGTTTTGAGAGCAAAGAAGGAAAATGGGGAATGGAAAGCGGGGGGGAGGGAGTGTTCCAAAAGTAGGGAAGCAGAATGCCCTGCAGGGGTTTTAAAGCGGGGGGTGGAGAATGAAGAGGAATCAGAGGAGCAGAGTGGGTAAGAGAAAGGGAGAAAAGTTGATGGAAGTGAGAAGAGGTAACCAGAAAAGGAAGCGAACCGCAATTTGGAGAAAAAAAGTGGTGCATGCGAAAGGTATCAGGATTACAGGGAGGGGAGTGAAAGGTTAAGAGTAGAGGGGAGTAGTGGTGCATGTGGGAAGGGTTGTTGAGGCTGAAGTGGCAGAAAGAGTGGAAGGAAAATTCCAGTCAGGCCAGGGCAGATTTAGGGCCAGCACTGTACACACCAGCTGCATAGCAGAACAGTGGGAGGATCATTCTGAGGACCTGGAGTAGAAGGCAGGATTTATTGTGGTACAGTGTACCCACTTTAGGTAGCAGGTTTTACAGATGGCATCGGTGTGGGTGGAGAAATCACAGAAATGTAGAAAATATCAGCAGAAGTAGACTTCTGGACCATCCAGTCTGCCCTGTTTTGCCCTGTCCTACCCAAGAACCTAATGTCTAGTTGAGGTTACTGCCCTCACCTCACCCCTTGCCCCCTGGCCTACTGTTTTCCCCATTTGAAACTATTAAGCCTTTTACTCATTCCCAGCTGTGCTTGAAACCATGAATGGTTCTTGTACTCACCACCTGTGCTATAGGCTGTTCAGGGATTCAAGGATGCCAAGAGTCTGGGTAATAAAATCAGTTAGCTCCATGCACTGGTGGCAGACTCTAGGCTGAACCTACTGGCCGTTACAGAAACTTGGGCCAATGGGAACAATGACTGGAGCCTGGCGGTCCCTGGATACATCTTATGATAGAGGAATGGGTAGTGGTGGAGGGGTGGCCATTTACATCATGAAAGGAATGGAAGCAGTAGAGGATGCAGCCATTGGAGGGAAAGGGGAGGTAGAGTCACTGTAGGTACAGCTTATAGAGTTGTCATGTAAGAAACTCTGCCTGGGGTGGTTTACACGCCACCAGGGCAGGGAGATGAGAGAGATAAGGACTTAGGAGCAGAAGCAGGGAAGGGAACAGCAGAAGGGGGGATTGTAATAGTAGTAGCAGGAAATGTCAACCTGCCAGACATCAACAGGAACATCCCAGCAGCCAGAAGCATCAGAAGCCAGGCCCTGCTTGATACTTTGTAGGACTGCATGCTGGTGTAGCAGGTCAGGGAACCCAGAAGACAACCAGCCATTGTCGATGTGGTACTCAACGACTCGGAAGGAGTAGACAGACTGTGGGTTGGGGAATCACTGGGGTCCAGTGACCACAATACTTTATGGTTCGAGTCGGCCCTGGGCACCAGTAAGCCCTCGTCTAAGGCTGAGGTGCTAGACTTCATAATGGCAGATTTCAACAAAATGAGGGAATTAGTCCTGGGCAGGTTTTCTCAGCAAGATAGCATCGGGCGAGCGGAAGAAAGATGGGGGTTATAAAAGGGGCCATTTTCAAAGCAACAAAAACATGCACGAGAACAGTTATCAAAAGAAACAAGTATAACAGACCAATTTGATTCTCTGAAACGGTCAGGAAGGCAGTGAGGGCCACATATAAGGCTTTAAGAAGGTACAAAGAAAAACAGGGGGGCAAGAAATGCCAGGAATATCAAGAAAAAAGGCCAAGAGGGCAGTCAAGATTGCAAAGACAGACACAGAACTGCGTATTGTGAAGGGGATCAAGGGAGGAAAAAAACTGTTTCTTAGACTTTGAGGGGAAAAAAGATGGGGTGGGGACTGTCAAGCTAAAGGAGAGGGGCAGGGTAAGAGAAGAAGAAGAAAGGCAGAAAACAACAGTGCTGATTGACTACTTCTGCTCAGTATTTCCTAGGGAGAATAGCGGATCCTTGCTAGGGAGCAGCATAAAGACAGCTGATCAAAGGGTCCCAGAAATTAGTTTGCAGAAATATTCCAGTTTAAGAGTCAGAAAAGGGTAAGCAGCCTTGAAGGCGAACAAGGCCCCAAGACCTAATGGGATGCATCCAAGAGTACTAAGACAGAATGGGCATCAGTGTTAGCTGAACCTCTGGTGGGGCTATTCAATAGCTCTTTGCAACACGGCGTGGTTCCCAAGGACTGGAGGATGGCAGACATAGTTCTGCTGCACAAGGGCAGGGACAAGGAGCAGCTGGGAAACTACAGATCCATCAGCTTTACCTCCATGGAAGGGAAACTGATGGAGACATTAGACAATAAGGACCTAGTGGAATACCTGGAGAAAAATGGGCTTCAGGATAGTAAGCAGCACGGGTCTGTGGCAGAGAGGTCTTGTCAGACCGACCTGATAGTATTCTTTGACTGGGTAACCAGATTAGTTGACAAGGGGTTTGCAGTAGACTTAATGTACTCAACTTCAGCAAAGCATTCAACTTGCTGACAAATCAAAAGCTGCTGATGAAGGACTTCTGGTTCCGGTCACCTGCAAATGGAAGCCTAAATCGTACAGCTCTGACTCACCCAACAAACAATCTGCTGTTAGCCTCCTCTCGCCAGCTGGCACCCTGTTGAAAACTTGCTATATTACGGAGTTCACGATGCCTACAAATCTAAAAAATAAAGATGGCTCAGGAGGTACGCAAACTAAACCTCAGCACAGCAAACAAACTTTGCAGCACCATGCAGCGCTTAGAGATGACACTGCATCTCTAATAGCCCAAACACCATCCGCTAGCTCTGAACCAGAAGAGGAGTTTACTATAACTTCGAAAACACTGTGCAGCACACTAAAGCAGATGAACGAGACGCTCATCCATTTAGAACAAAGGGCCTGTGAAGACAGACAGGAGCTTGCTAACTTACGTGAGAGAACAGGCCACTTAGAATTGTTGGTCACCGAATATACCACTACCGTGGATCTCCATAACTCGGCTCTGCTAGATTTACATCGTAGGGAACAAAGTCTTCAAATGCAACTGGAGGACTTAGAGAACCGTAACAGGAGAAATAACCTGCTCATACATGGAGTCCCGGAGGGAACCGAGATGGGCAACATGGTCCAATTAATAGACAGTTTCTTAAAAGAGCTCCTGGACATCCCTAAGGATAGGGACCTCGGGATAATCAGAGTGCACCGTTCCCTAATTGTCAGACCTAAAGACCCTTAGGCACACCCCAGGTCCATTGTGATGGACTTTCGGGTTGAGGAAGAGCTACTGAAAACTGCTTGGTCAAAAAAGCAAATACATTTTGGAGATGTCCGCTTATTTTTCTCTCAGGACTATGCACCTCAAAAACCCTAGCTCGGCGACAGAAGGCCTTTCAGATTGTAAAAGCATTACAGCAAGCAGGTCATCAAGCCCAGATTGAATATCCAACACGGATAAAAGTACATACCGATGATGGATGGCAAAGATTCCCCGACTTACAGGACGTCAGAAGCTAGGCCAAGAAGCTAGGTATTTCGATTCCAGAAGATGGCGCTTTACAGAGGGAGCAGACTCTCTGGATCAGCAATTGGCAGAACAGAGGAACTAAGGAACTAAAGGCACGGGAGCAAAAGGAGCGAGGAGCACATCCGGTGTGTGGGACAGGGTTACATCCAGAGCACTACCCCAGAGAGAAGTCATGGACACCTCACCATTGCAGAGCTCCCGAGGAAATGCAACCACTGATTGATCCAGCTAAGTGAACATTTGTTGGGACTCTGAAAGTTTAAATCTTTGGTTGTCTGGGAGGGTGGAAGAGGGGAGGTGATATCTGCCATCATGCTTCCCTACTTCACAGAAAGGGAGTCTAACGTGGGTACTTGTCATGGGGGTTAAATGGGGATCCCAACATGAATGATCAATCAAGACTGTGGGACTTACCATGAAAAGTAATGAAACCCGGACATGTACTAGAAGAGCAGATTTCGTTAGGCTCGTATTAGTAATAGGGAGGTGACAACGGATACAGGTTTACTTTTTTGGGTGGTTCTCATGTGGCTCATGGCAGGCAGCTCCTTGGGGGGGCAGGGGGTCCCTAACTGAATTTTCGCCTGATAATTTGAGATATCTCAGGAGAGTGGAGGGAAGGTGTCCTAGTCCATGTACCAAAGCTGGGGAACGCTAGTGGGGCGGCCACGGAGGGGCTTCCAAACTTTACCCAGACCCACTGCCGGCTTCATATTTACTAACATACTAAAATGCCAGCAGAATAGGCCTAACGGTCTTTCGTGTCTGCTCGTTTGGTCAGCCCCCACCCTGGGTGCTGACCTTGCTGTCCCCCTCGCCTTCTCTGGCTTCTCCCTTCCCAGTTCCGTATATTCTGCTGCATTGGATTTTGCTTCCAGAACCCCTTCCCTGTACCTGTCCCACCCCTCTTGAACCCTCCACTGTCTCTGCTCCACCAGTCCCCTAGGCAGTGCATTCCATGGCTCCACCACCCTCTCAGTGAAGTAGCACCTCCTCCTTTCTCCCTGAATCTTCCCCTCCAGCTTCCACCCATGCCTCTAGTGGCCCCTCCTCCTTCCTTCGAAGCACCCTGACTGTTCCTCCCCTATTTACCCTCTTCATGTACCTGAAGACCTCTATCATGTCCCCGGTCCTTCTCTCTTCCAATGTGTACATATTTAGCTCTTGAGCCTCTCCTCATAGGTCCTGTCCCCAAGCCCCAAATCATTTTGGTTGCCCTCCTCTGGACCCTCTCCAGGAGGTTAATGTCCCTCTTTAAGTGTGGCCTCCAAAACTGCACGCAGTACTCAAGGTGCGGCCTCACCAAGCAGTTATACAGAGGAGTATCACTTCCCTCCTTCTGGAGTGATCCCCTAGCGATGCATCCCAGCATCCTGTTGGCCTTGGCTGCTGCCCTCCTACAAGTCTCCGAGTTGTTCATCTTGACATCCACCACCACCCCCAGGTCCCTCTCAGCCATCGAGACTTGTAGCATTCCCCAGGGTGTACACTTGTCCTGGGTTTCTGGCCCCCAGGTGGAGTACCTTGCATCTCCCTGCATTGAACCTCAGCTTCCACTTTCTAGACCATCTTTCCAGAGCCTCCAGGTCCCCTGTAGGGCCACCCTCCCCTCCTCCCCATCCACCACGCCCCCAGTTTGAGTCATCTGCAAAGAGACTCATCTCCTCCTGATTCCTGTCCTTATGTCAGATCGTGGGCGTTGAACAGAAGGGGCCCAAGGACTGATCCCTGTGGGACCCCACTAATGACCCTCCTTGGGGATGAGACTATCCCACCAACTACGACCCTCTGGGTCCGGGTCCTGGAGCCAATTGCCTATCCATCTGATCATTTGGTTCCCCACCCCATTTCTCCCAGCTTATCCAACAGGCCCACGTGAGGAACAGAGTCAAATGCCTTGCTGAAGTCTAGAAAGAGGATGTCCACTGGTCTACAGGTCCAAGACACTTGTCACCCAGTCACAGAACTCCACCAGGTTTGTCTGACACGATTTCCCAGGATGAATCCATGCTGTCTATCGTCCAGGCACCCTGGACTTATCCAGGTCCCCCTAGCCTCTCCTTGACAATGCCCTCCATCACCTTGCCCACCACCGATGTCAGGCTGACAGGCCTGTAGTTCCCTGCCACCTCCCTTGATCCCCCCTTGTGGATAGGCACTATATGCGCCACCTTCCAGTCTTAGGGCACCCACCCTGTCCTCAGAGAGATGGTGAAAAGCTCCGCCAGGGGTTTCGCCAGGACATCCGCAAGTTCCTTCAGCACTCTGGGATGTAATTTATCCGGCCCCGGTGCTTTCTCCGTCTTAAGGGAGCTGAGGGCTTCCCTCACTCTCTCTGCTGTGATTTCCACTTCCGGTACCTCCTCTCCCTGCTTAGCCCTCCCCCCACCTGCCAGTGATGCCTCCCCCTCTTCCCAGACCCGTCGATCGGTAAGGGTCCCCCCTCCTCAGTATCTCTGTCTCCTCCCATGTATGATGCAGCACCCCCATTTTCCTTGGTGAAAACTGAGGTGAAGTACTCATTTAGTACCTCAGCCTGCTCCCCCGGGTCTTGTGCCCATCTCTCCCCTGATTTAATCCTGCTAATCTGCCCCTTCACCCTTCGTTTTTCCCCAATGTATCTAAAGAACCCCTTGTTCCCTCTCCTAATTTCCCTGGCCAGGTTCTGCTCCTTCCTTGCCTTAGCCGCCCTCACCACTCTAGTGGCCCTTCTAGCCATCAGCTCGTACTCCCCTTGATCCCTTTCACTCCTTGAGCACTTGAATTGCTTATAGGCTGCTTTCTTTCCCCGCACCACCTCCTGGACCTCCCTGGTCCACCAGCAGGGTTTTTGGGCCCTACCGCATTTTCGTCTTACTCTTGCACAGGTGCTGGTAGCATCCTGCACCCCTCTCCTGATGATTTACCACCTACTATCAGCGTCCATGTCTGACCCAATCCCATCCAAATGCTCCTTAAAGGATCCTTCCCATTTCCTTAAAATCCGCCCCCCTGAAGTCGGTTACTTCCGTCTTTGTGCAGCCTTCTACCCCTCCTAGGTCCAGGCAGAACCAGACCGTGGCATGGTCACTCCCCGCCAATGGGTCCCTTACCTCCAGGCCCCCAATCTGGTCACTGTCTGCCAGGACCACATCCAGTACCCGCGCCTCCCTGGTCGGTTCCCTCACCTGCTGAGTTAGGAACGCGTCTTGAAAGACATCCAACAACCTCTGTTCCCTGGTCACAGAGGATGTCATAGTCTCCCAGTCTGTTCCTGGCATGTTTAAGTCCCCCAACACCACCACCGTTCCTCTGCCCAGTCTGCAGCGTCTCCCAACATCTGCCACCAGACTGTCCTCCAGCTCCTCCGCCAGGGCAGGGGGTCTATACACCACTCCTATTTTTACTCTCTTGCCCCCCCTTGTTATCAAGGTGACCCAAATCGCCTCCACGGTTCCCTCCGCCTCCTCTACTCCCCCTATGCCAATGCAGTTTTTGACTATCATTGCTACCCCTCCTCCCCTTCCCTCCCCCCTGTCCTTCCTGAACATAGTGTAACCCTCCAGGTTCAGGTCCCAGTCATGTCATATTTGGCCAAAAGGTACTGATGGCTTTCTTTTTCTTGGTTTTACCTTGGGGGGAGGGCCCATGGGGGGACTCTTCTATTTCTGATGTACCCCTAGGGGGATGATTTGTAACTAAAATGGCTCCTGATGTCGGATTTTGGAGACTGGAAATATCTTATAGCATAAATAAGCTGGGGATTGGTGAGGGGATCTGAAGGGACCCCCCCTACCACTCCTAGCCATAATCAGAAATATATTTTGAAATTTTTTTCTATATTAACGGTCTTGTCCGAGGGGGCAAAATGGGTCAGAGTCCTGCCGGGGATTGCCTACCTCCTCCCTATTTTCGCTCCCTAAGGAGAACTAACAGTACATAAAAATTCAGGGGGTTTGGCTGTGGTGTGTCTGGGGGAAAGGGAGTCTCCAGGGTGGCGGCCTTTAGGCGGACTCCTGCTGGTGTTGGATAGTTGACTATTTGCTGGTCTGCCATACCTTCTACTCTGCTCTAAACATGAAAACAAGATCAGAAATAGGCAAACATGGTTTGGTGGCCAGTGGCTGGGGACCCGTGTGGTCGTTTCTGTTGGGGCACCTCGCCAGTGGACCACGGGGGAACAATAAATGCGAAATCTGTTACAGGGGAATGAGGATATGAGCTGAGAGCTTGCCTTCTGCTCTTTTCTTGTTTTCTTTTCCTCATTCTTTCTCAATTTTGCAGGTGACTGTCCACAACCGGTCTGGAATATCACCCACGTTGGGTGTAAACATTCTGGAAGGGAGGTAGTAAAGTGTCTGCCTCCCACCTCACCTTGATGATTACACCTGAAGGGGTGAGGCTGTGGGGTATAATTAAACCTTGAAGTACTATATTACTGAAATGGAAAAATGGCAATTTGTACAAAGTTTTGTTCTATACCGGTTTACAAGTTAAGTTTTTACTTAAAAGGGCAACCGTCAACTCTCAGGATCTCAGATACAAGATTTTAATAACACAATGGGGGACTTAAAAGTGGTCTCATGGAATATCAGGGGGATCAATAGCCCAATAAAGAGGGCTCGTATTATTCAAGAGCTGCAGAGACAACATGCAGGAGTAGCTTTCTTGCAACAGACACACCTTAGTGCCCAAGAACATGCTAAACTATGCAGAAGCTGGGTGGGAGAGGTATATTCTGCAGACTATCAAGCACACCCCCATCACAGGGGAGTGGCAATCCTGATCCGTAGGAATAACCCCCCAAAGGTAAATCAGGTTGACAAGGATCTGGAGGGAAGGTTTATCAGGATTTGTGGGGAATATAGAGGTCAAAGCTGTACCCTCTTAAATCTTTATGCCCCAAATAAGGAACAGGGGAGAGCGGCTTTCCTGACAAAAGTTATCACTGAGACAGTGTTGGACCATTAGAGCTGGATAATAGTGGGGGAGACTTCAGTTCAGTGGTAGATCTGCAACTGGATAGAGTGGGATCTAGATCAACGGGCCCCTCCCAGTCAGGCAAAGTGCTAGCACGAACTATCTCTGGTAGATGGATGGAGATTTATTCATCTGAGGGACAGGGACTACACCTGTTATTCCCCTAAACACAAAATGTATTCCAGAATAGATTTTTTTCTGGTGTTCTCGAACGTTGTACAGTACATTAGGGACACCCGGATAGGAAACGGCTCCCTTTCAGACCATGCCCTGGTCTCACTTCAGATGGAGCTGGCACCGAGACTGCCAGAGTCCGTTTGGAAGTTAAACACCACTTTGCTAACCCAGAATGATTTTAAGGATTGATATGCAGCTCCACAGAGACATTCCTTAGGCAGAACCCCGTGGGACAGATGGGGGTGGGAGTGCAATGGGATGCCCTCAAATGTTATCTGCGAGGGGAGATACAGAGAATACTGGATGGGCAATTATGCAGAACCAGTGTGTTCTGCCACAGAGGGATTCTGATTCCCTCTGACCTCAAGAGCAAAGCTCGAGAGGTCCATAGAATCAGAATCCCGAAGTGGAAAAACACACTGGTTGTGCATAAGTTGCTCATCCTGTATTTTTTATAGTGTATAGTACTGTGTGAAAAATGTGTTTTCTGAGTTCTTTTGCTTTCAAAATGAAACTGACTCATGCAGTCTCTAGAGGATCTAGAATGCTGTTCTACCACAGTAGGGTAGAACAGCATTCCATGACATTGGAACTGTGTTAGAACAGCATTTTGAAAGGGATGGAATTCTATACAGAACAACACTCCGTTATACACTATAATCAAATACTCCTCCTGGTATAAAAGAGTTAGAATAAAAGAAAGGATAGACTTAGAACGAAAGATCAAGCAGCTGGAGGCCCAACACCAAAGAACGCTTGACGAGTCTATAAAAGAACAACTAGACCAAGCTAAGTATAAACTTAACAAGATTGTAGATGCTCAAATAGAGGGGCAGCTTAGATAACTCTAAGCAAAAATATTATGAACAGGGCAACAAGCCGGGGAAGCTATTAGCGTGGCAACTACGCAAAGAAGCATCATCTAAAGCGGTCTTAAGGTTGAAAGACCTGGGTGAGGGGAGATGCACCACTTCACCAGTGCAAATTGTAAAGCACTTTCAAAAATTCTACGGGAAACTATACAAGGCCGAAAGGGGGCCTGACCATCAGGAGAAAGTTCTTAGTTACCCGAATAAACTGCAGATCCCGAAATTGTCAGAGGATCAACGTTTAAGCTTAGAGTCCCAAATCACAGACTCTGAGATAAAACAGAAGATCAAGCAATTAAAAAATGGGAAGTCTCCAGGGGTGGATGGGTTTCCATCTGAATTTTACAAACAATTTAGTGGGACGGTGGTCCCTGCCCTGAGGGTAGCTTTCAATGAGTTGTTGAGGGGAGAGGGGGCAGCCCCAAGTTCCTGGAGTCAAGCTCAGATCTCAGTGATCCTTAAACCCAATAAGGACCTGGAAGATTGTAAATCCTATCGCCCCCTTTCCTTACTACCAGTAGACTTAAAAATCTTTACGGGGATTCTAGCGGATTGCCTACAGGGGATCACAGGATCACTGATTTACAGGGATCAAACAGGGTTTGTCATGGGCAGATAGTTGCAAGATAACATCAGGTGCCTGTTGAATGCAGTCTCGGCACAAAAAAAGAAGGGTGAATTTCAATTAGCTATTAGTATGGATGCCGAGAAAGCATTCAACAGAGTGGACTGGATATATTTAGATCTAACTTTAAAACAATTTGGCCTTGGGGATACATTTTCTGGGGTGATTCAGGCATTGTATAGGGCCCCAGAGGCTCGAGTAAAGGTGAATGGCTATCTGTTGGACAGAGTCTCCTTACAGAGAGGTACTAGGCAGGGCTGCCCTCTCTCTCCTCTTTGCTTTCTCTTTAGAGCTTATGGCTGTTGAAATTAGAGCCCACAATAACATGACAGGGGTGATGGTGGAGGGGACGGAGCAGAAAATCACGCTTTATGCCGACGACTCTCTGTTCTTTGTGGCAAATCCAGAAACATCGGTCCTATTTTTATTACGAACACTGGAGGCATACGGCGAGCTAGCAGGTTATAAAATTAACCTCACGAAGTCTGAAACATTAATATTAAGTGCAGCCCCTCCCCAGGGGTTTAAATCTGTTTTCCCGCTGGCCTGGGCACCTAAAAACAGTTTTCGTTACCTAGGGATCAGAATATTGGTAGATCCTTCACAACTTTGTAGGAATAACTACTTATGGCTTTTAGGAGAGCTACAGGCGGACTTAGCCAGATGGCATATTCTTCCTACAACCCTTTATGGCAGGATACAAACCCTAAAAATGAATGTACTGCCCAGGTTGATTTTCTTGTTTCAGACTCTCCCAATACATATTCCTGGTAGTTTTTGGAAGCAGCTACAGAAAGAAACGCTAAATTTTATTTGGGCTAAAAAACACCATAGAATAGCAAAACACATCCTACAGGCCCCAAGGGACGGAGGGGGTTTGGCTCTCCCAGATTTTTACAGCTACTATTTAGCGGCCAGAGGGGCCCAGTTATGCACATGGGCTAGGCGTAGGGAGGCATCAGGCTAGTACCAGTTGGAAGAAGCGGCTCTTGGGGGGCTGGGCTCTGTGTGCATTACCAAAAAATACCATACCAGCTCATGTTTGGAAGATCACAGACAATCCCTGGATATGGCACTCCCTTAAAATATTAATTAAACTTAGACAACTCTCACTCACACCAGATGGCACTGGACCCCTGTCGCTGATCAGATAGGAACCGACTTTCTACCCCCCCAGGGTCGATGGAGAGTTTGGATTCTGGACGACTTGGAAGCTGTCAACATTTGCCCAATGCTTAGATGATAGGGGCTGTATCCCATTCCCCCAACTGACTGCAAAATTCTCTCTGCGTAGAGAAGATCATTACAGATATTTGCAGCTATGTCACTACCTAAGGAGCCCCAAGGTGAGGGTACAAATACGCAGAGAGAGGACGGAGCTAGAATCTTTTTATTACTTTTCCATCACACTAAAAGAGAATTCCCACTGCCTCTCACAACTATATAGAGTCCTAAGCCCACAAGATCTTATACCTCTACCTAAGACAAAAGAAAGGTGGGAAACTGAACTGGGTATTACTATATCAGTGAACCACTGGAATAAAAGGTTTACAAGGGGTTGGGGGGTCACTGCCTCTCCTGTGTGAAGAGAATTTAATTGGAAGGGCTTGGCAAGATTTTTCCTGACACCAACAATGGCGGTGCATTTTGGCACCCATGGTTCTGACCTATGTTGAAGAGGTTGGGGAATTAGGGGAACCACGCACATGTTTTTTGGGGCTGCCCTGGGATTCGGGGTTTTTGGAGGGCAGTACATATGCAGATACAGGGGCTCACTGGCCTTCAGATTCCTTTCACAGGGGAGGACCTGGTCTTGGGTCTTCCAACATTGTTGGCAGGTAATAAGACCATGAATGCCCTATCACAGTTCCTGAGGGTGGCGTCATTGAAATGTATGACGGCCAAATAGCTTCCCCCCAGTCACCCACAATACAGGAGTGGAGAGCGAGAGTAGCAGACCTCGAAAGAATGGAGTACATCACTAGCAAACTTAGGCTGCAGCAAGATAAATTCTTGCAATTCTGGAATCCCTGGCATATGGAGACAGGTATTCTTAATCAGTTGGTTTGATAACTAGAGCACAGACAGATCCTGGAGAGCTGAGTTGATTAGGTTGCCATACGATTTCCTATAAGGTTAAGAAGTTTAAGATATTATACACTGAGAAACACTAATCTTTGAAACATGTTTGTGTATTAGTATAGCATAGTTGCATTAATATTAGCCTAAAACTGCATAATAATCAGAGTATGTATGAAGCACTTTGAAGATCTGTAAGACTACATGGTCACAAAAGTGGACAATTTAAGTGTAACTAACTGATACAGCATAATGTAATGATGACTATATATGACTAACTAATAAAATTCAAGTTAAAAAAAAGAAAGCTGCTGATGAAGATGAGGGATCTCAGAACAGCTAAGGAAAGTGGGTAGGGAATTGGTTGGGGGGGGTAGCAGAGTTGTTGTGAATGGGTCAGATCACTGACAAGAGAGGTCACCAGCAGAGTACCGTAACGATCTGTCTTGGGCCCAGTCCTCCCCAATATGTTCAACAGCAACATAGGAGAGGGAATCAAGGGCAGGCTGTGTCTAATCACAGATGACACTAAACTCTGTGGTAGGGTTGACAACATGGTGGGGATAAAGGAATTGCAGAAAGATTTGCAAAGGCTGAAAAATTGGTCCAAAGTTTGGCAAATTAAATTCAATGCCAAGAAGAGCAAACTGATGAACTGAGGGAACAAAAACCCCAGAACGAGTAGTGGATAGGAGGGGTTCAGCTGGACACAACATCAGAGGAAAGGGACCTAGGAAGTCATCATTAGTGACTCACTTAAACAAACCAGCCAGTGTAACAAGGCCTTCAGCAAGGCTAACAGGATGCAAGGGTGCATTGGGGAGGGTTCGACAGTACTGGTACAAGTACTGTTACCTCTGTATAGGTCACTGGTGAGGCCACACCTAGAGTTCTGTGACCAGTTTTGGAGTCCCCACCTAAACAAGGACAGGGGCAGGCTAGAGAGAGTACAATGCAGGGTGACCAGGATGATTCAGGGCCAATAAGGCAGATCTTATGAGGATCAGCTAAATTCGCTGAACATATATTCACTCAAAACCAGATGCAGGGTGGGGCGCGGTTGAATAGGATAAAGACCTTTAAGTTTGTGAAAGGAATGAACAAGGTGAACTATAAAGAGCTGTTTTCCAGGAACACAGAAGCTAGGACATGGTGTCACAAGTGGAGGGCAATGGGGGAAGGGTTAAAACTGATATGAGGAAGTATTATTTTACAGAAAAAGTGGCTGAGCCATGAAATGGTCTGCTGGCAGAGGTGGTGGGTGCCAGAACCATAAATGGCTTCAAACGTGGCTGATACAGGGCTGAGGGTATACTAGTTACTCAGTGGGACAGGGGAGGGGGAAACAAGGAGACCAAAAGGGGGAACAGTGTAAGTGAAGACCCCACAGAGACAAGAGGCCCCTGGTTTGATATGGTAATATGGGCAGACCAAATGGAAGTCTTTTTTTTTTCTGCCATCATCACCTATGTTTCTATGATTCAAGTCAAGGATTCAGTTCAGCCACATACAACTTTCGTCTGTTTTCTGGATCCAGGAACATTACCAAGGCAAAAGGAAAGGTTATGAAGGGAGGTGATAGGGTCAACAATGGCAAGTCAGAGGGGTGCAGGAGATTAGGGTCCAGCCCATCAGGGCTGTTATCCATAACTGGGTTAAGAGAAGAGCAGAAAGGATGAGCGACTACAGGGAAGTAGGGAAATGAGAAGGTGGGGGGCAGGGAAAACCGGGCATTGAGGAGAGAGACAGGGGAGGAATAGCAGGGAAGGACAGTGCATTTTAATTTTAATGAACTGCTTTTTAATTGGTCAAGACAGCAGGTGAACTGTAAAAATCAGCATAAATCAATTACAGAGCACTGAACTCTGTCAGCAGGCACTGGAAGTGACTTTTTTACAAAACCTTTGTCTCTACCAAGGATGCTACCCTGTTCCAGGAAAGCTTTTGCAGAAAACATTTGACAAGTGATCCAATGAGAGAACTAATCAAAGCTGTTTTCTATCTGGTTAGGTTTTTAATTCTGGACTACAAAGAAAAAAAAGTAATTAAATGCATCTGTGCTCATTTTCAGGCAGCCTTTTGGAGTTTACTCCTCTTGGGGAATATATCGCTAGCTTTTTTTTCCCCCCAACAGCAACTTGCATTTTAAAAGACCACCAGTGAATTAGTTTATTCAAGTGCAGCCGTGCATGCCACTGAATCCTTCTCGGCAGCAGCTGCACTGTGTGCTTGGCTAGCCACAGGGCACCACGCCACCACCAGCTTTGTTTACTCCTTTCAATCACTTCCGGTCTTACTATAGTAAACCACTGCATATATGAGGTAAACCGGGTTCTTCACTCACTTCTAAAAGTAGCCAAGTGCCTTGAACTAGACAACAAAACCCCGTAAGTCATAAAGAATGGAATTAAGGCACTGACTGTTTATAGTGATGCCCTCCAGCATGAAGCCCCAGAAAAAGTTGCTCTTACTGTATTTTTCAATGCTCCTGTGTCAGATAAGGCCATCTACTTTTCTTTCACCAGTGAACTTGAAACATTATTGTATTTCCCCTCAGTTTGCTCACTATTCTCAGGGGCATAACTCACTACTGTCCCATTAAAAACTGCCTCTGTGTCAACTGAAACGTCTACTGCCCCTCACAAAACAGTAAAAAGTTAAGAGCTGAAGTTAGTCTTTTTAATGCGGTGTCCCTGATGTTCCTGTAGTTGGGGTTGAGGGATAGTCCAAACACCAGTATGAAAAAAGTAAACACTATGTGGTTGGGGTGCAGAAAACCCAGTGGTCAGGTAGCCAATAACTGATAAAAAATGCTCAGTGGCCATAACAGTGGTATTACGTTTTGCAAGACAAACTGTTTGTTATTTTTGTCTGTGATGCATAGGGAGTGAGAATAAACATGTTATTCTCACTCCAGACATGTCAGAGTGGAATTCTGGCATGCTGAGTGGTCAACCACTGTGACTGTTTTTTGGGGAGGGAAGGGGAGGCATGTCAATCAATCAAACAGTCAAATATGATCTTTAAGGAAAAGAATCAGGCATCCTGTACAAAAAATAAACGGACAAGCTAGGGAGTGGTTAGAGAGATGGCAGACGAATTCAGTGTGGAGAAATGGAAAGACATCCACTTTGGAAAGGAACATTTAAAGGAAAGTACTACTTTAATGGCTTCGTGATTAACAAAAAGCCAACAGGAAAAGAACTTGATGGTAGCAACTGGCAGCACATTCAATGGGACCAACAATGTTGGCTGTCAACTAGTAAGGTAAACAGAATCATGGTGTGCATCGTGAGCATCTCTGGAAGCAGATCAAGGGATATTAAAATGCCCTCCACAGATCCTTGGTCTCCATTTTAAGTACTGTGCTCAGTTCTGTCCCTGAATCTGAGAAAAGACACTGACATGAATGAAAACATCCAAAGGTGAGAGACAATGGTGGTTATAGGCTTGGAGAACCTGAGCTACTGCAAAAGGGCTGATTGGCAGAACTAGGGCTCCTCTCGTGGGACTAGCTGCTTCTGTTTTTCTCCACTGTCTGTGTACTTGATGTTCCCCCAACCTCTGTTTGATGAGGACCCTCTGTAAATGAGCTTTTAGCTCAAGGTTGTAATTCCGATTTTACAATAAATAAAATAAAAAAAATAAATTAGAGGAAACTCGAGGAGTCACAATTATAGTATTTAAATGCATGAAAAGGATAGCACTATCAGATCAAGCACAACTCTTCAGAATATACAAGGATGAGAAAGCAAGGGGGCACACAATGTCTCTAAAAGAAGGACAATTCAGGGGAACTATAAGAAAGAACTACTTCAGGGAACGGGTGGTGAGTCTATGGAACTGACTCCCAGAGCATCAGATATCAGCTAATGTTGTATCTATCTTTAAACTCAGACTATAGGTGCTTTGAGGAAAATGCAGTGATGGTGTGTTTCCCTTGAGCTGGTGCGGAAGAACTTGACAGACCAATGGCAGTCTTTTTTTCCTAAAATTGTATGCTTGTATGTAGGGTACTGATGGTACCATCTTAATTTGCCCTGCTCTCGGGAAATTTTTCCAAGGTACATACCAGTATCTCTAGAACTGTTTGGAGACAATCAAAAACTCAGTCTGTACTTCACTACTGCAGCTGCCTAAGATTAACAGAAGGAAGTTGCTACTCAGACAATCTCTTCTACCAGCATTGGAGTATGCAAGTGCAGTATATTTATTTTATTTGCAATTTTTGACCAGGAAAGGCACACTAAGCTGAGACAGCTTGTTTCCAGGTGTGTCTTGGGGGGGGGGGTGGGTTACATGGACCTGTTTCTAGTGATGGGGGAGTATTTGGCCATGACACCAGAAAAACTCCCCCACTCTTCTTGCGCAAATGAAAGTAAATTACTGTAAGGGTAAGACCATTACTAAACAAAAGCAAGTGTTTTTGGTTAAAACTATTCTAGTGCCGTGTTTTCTGTATTTCAGCTATGTGTTCCCTCCCCCACCAAATGCAGATGCCAGGTTTTACAGCATGTTTTTTCAAGTAATACGGGGGAGTTGTTTAAACCCTGTGCAGAGAGACATCACATATTAAGCATTACCTGGTGAAGGATTAGGAATGATTAACCCCATGCTTTTTTGTTACAATCTTTTTAAAAGCCAATTTAGGGATGGTACTGGCAAATGACGAGGAATGGTGTTCTCCCTTGGTAAGGGAATGATTAGATCCTTATACCGTAGCCTAGAAAATGGGAAAGCTGAAACTCCCCAAGCAAGGTAACACTAATCAAATGCCTTCATATGAGAAAACCACACTGCTGAAATTGAGACAATGGAAGGTGACCTATGACTTTGCGGTGCCCCAACACATAAAGTTACTATACAAGCACATTCTAGCTACATGTTTTTTTTTTTTTTTTTTTTTTTTAAACACAATTGTGCTTCCCTCTCTGTCCAGAAGGAGGGAAGATGCAGAACTTGCCATTTGGCTGCAGGAAGAATTTAGAACGTATAGGTTTTAGGACAAGTATACCTGTCAGTGGCAGCCTAAGATTAATTAAAAGACCCGCATATACCATGCTATATGTGGGACTTGCATCGGCTACATTGCCACCACCAGGCCAGTTCTTGGATTTCTCGAGCATATATAGAATAATGTATATTATAGGCAACCATACACAATGCTGTATTTCCACTGATAGGTTCAGATGACAGCATAAGGACCTCAAAAGCGAAGTTCAAAAGGTCCCTTATGTCATCTCAACCCTAAGATGGAAACACATGCTGAGTGGTGTTTTGGTTGCCCATATATGTAAGCAATAAGACATGACAGGGTGTGGGTAGTAGTGTGATCACTGCACACCCAAGGGCATAAATCAGGCATTTATTACCCCTGGAAGTGCAGTGATTGCACTACTACCCACACCCTCGAGTGTGTTATTGCACTTATCATATGGCATTGACAAATAAAATAAATTCACAGACAGAGGACCATGATTTTTTAAAGTAAAAGGATTCAGTTAACTCCATTTTTGGAGTATTTGACTTCCAAAAATAAGGCAAAAACTTCTAAATTGAAGAGAGAGGAAGTCACTGACTTCCAGATGTAACACCAACAAGCATTTGTCAATGCTGATTGTTTGCTTGCTGGCATTGGCATTGGTAGTGTAGGAGTTACGGAGCTGCATAATAGGAATGGCAGTGAAGTACTGAACTGAAGCCAACCCCATCACCACCCTGCAGACAGTGACAAGCATTGGGGTGTGCCTTTGGGTCATCAGGCATAACGGCCACGCCATTTCACCACACCCTACCGTGCAGACACTGACAAGTGTCACGGTGTGCTTTGGGGTCTTTGGCCCTTATGCGCGCCCCAGTCCATCAGGAAATATTGTGAAATGGGTGCGGTATAGGAGAATGGGGTTAACCTTGGGACCGAAGAGTCCAAGGCACACCTCGATGCCTCTCAGTGGCTGCAGGGTGTGGGTGGGGGTGGAATGGTATGAGCATTGCAGGTGACAATCCCAAGTCACAGCCCTGATGCCTGTCATTCTCTACAGGGTGGGGTGCTATGGTCAGAAACACTAACGCCTCAGGCATTCATTGGTATTTTCACTCCAAATTTTCAACATGGGTTTTTTGTGAACCCCACCTCATGAACAGTGGCAATATCAGTTTGTTAGCCGAAAGCTGCTTTTGCACAGCCACTACGGCATTTGTCACCACAGCTGCAAAAACACATTCTGAACAGGATGTGAAAAATGACAGCTGTACTATTCATGGGGAGGTGTAAAAAATGGCAATGTTGAAAATCTGCAGTGAAAATATTAAAAAAACTGGTGAAGTCACGAGCGTGCATAGAAACTGTGCAACATGCACGGGTAATGTAATTAGTTTGGGAATTGTTTACAGCAGATTGTCAACACAGGCATTTTGGGACCTCCGGTCATGAACAGTGTCACTGTGATTTTCTTTATCTGTCCCGAACAATGATTTCCCACAGCGACCACGCATTTCTGTGCTGAAAGTGTGAAAACACATTTCAGCCATGTTGTGGAAAATGACAGCTATACTGTTCATAAGGAAGTGTGGAAAAATGCCACTGGTGAAAATCTGGACTGAAAATATTACAAATTCATGAACTTACGAGTGCGTGGAAACTACGCAATGCTCACTAATAACACAGTCATTTTAGAAATTTTTTCACCAAATTTTCAAAATAGCCATTTTAAGACCTCTGCTCATGAACAGTGTCACTGTGATTTTCTTAATGTGTCCCATACATTGATTTGGTACATCGGCCTGCGCCATTATGCGCTTCATGAAGCGGAAACATGTTTTAGGCGAGATGTGAAAAATGACAGCTGTACTGCTCATAAGGTGTGTGGTAAAATGGCAATGTTGAAAATCTGGGTGAAAATATTGAAATTGTGAACTTATGGAGTGCGTGGGATCAAGCGCAACAAGCGCTCGTAAAACAGTCATTTTGGGAATTTTTCACCAAATTTTTAACATAGTCATTTTAACACTTCTGCTCATGAACAGTGTGACTGTGATTTTCTTAATATGTCCCATACATTGAGTTCGCACACCGACTGCGCCATTGTGCGCTACATGCGCTGAAACACATTTTGGGTGAGAAGTGAGAAATGACAGCTGTACTGCTCATAAGGAGGTGTGGTAAAATGGCAATGTTCAAAGTCTGGAGTGCAAATATTGAAAATTTGCGAACTTACGAGCGTGCGTAGGAACAGCGCAACACATGCTTGTAAAATAGTCATTTTTAGGAATTTTTTCACCAAATTTTTAACATAGCCATTTTAACACTTCTGTTCATGAACAGTGTCACTGTGATTTTCTTACTGTGTCCCGAACATTGATTTTGCACACTGACTGCGCCATTGTGCGCTACATGCGCGGAAACACATTTTGGGTGAGATGTGAAAAATGACAGCTGTACTACTCATAAAGTAGTATGGTCAAATGGTAATGTTGAAAATCCGGAGTGAAAATATTGAAAATTTGTGAACCTACGAGCGTGCGTAGGAACAGCGCAATGCACGCTCGTAAAACACTTTTCGGAATTTTTTCACCAAATTTTCAACATAGGCTTTTTGAGAGCCCACCTTATGAACACTGGCACTGTCATTTCGGTAATCGGTCCTGAAAGGTGATTTCGCGCAGTGACCGTGAAATCACCCTTCGGGCCCGTATAACGCCATGACAGTGACAGAATTCATGAGGAGGGGTCCCAAAAACCCCATGTTGAAAATTTGGTGCCAAAATTCCCAAAAATGCCTGAGATATGCAGCAAAGTTGGAAAAAACCTATTCATTACACTATACAGCTTACCGGCATTTCCTCAGTTCGCGGTCGGCTTTGAAGAGTGCAGACGTGTTCCTGGTCCACCGAAGATCATCGTGCCGAGCTCTGGAGGCAAGTATGGGGTGAGGTGGGGGTGTGGGGAGGGCAGGGTGCGCAGTGGGTGAGCGCGGGTGGGAGAGGGGTGAAGACAGCAGCAAGAGAAGGTTTTTTCTTTCAGGTTTTTTTTTTTTTATTTGGACTATGCGGGACGTTTGCCACGCTGGTGGGCTCCCAGCATGGCAGCTGGAAGGTTGTTGGGGGAGGGCAGTGGGCCGATGGGGATTGGGCACCCCGTCGGCCATAGGACTAATTGCCCGCATGAGGTGGGCTCCCAGCGTGGCACCCGATAACCTGAGGGAACAGTAGAGCCAACGGGGGATTGGGCACCCCCGTCGGCCATACAGACTGCAGGGGGGGACAGTAGAGCTGACGGGGAATTGGGCACCCCCATCAGCCATACAGTGTGTGCGTGGGGGAGGTAGGAGTGCATGAGCACACAATGTGCGTGCGCTCGTGTGTATGTGGGGAGGGGGAGCGCTGCTCACTCAAGCGGTGCTCTCCTTTTCAACTGTACGACACTGCATTTTGGATCGTCGCACTACGTTTCTTGCACACCCGTGCAAGCAAACATAAAAATGAGATGACTTCCAAAATTGCAGGCATGGAAGTCAGAATGATGGATTTTCTGGAAGAAATTATATTTTACCACTAATATATTAACATCTATAAACTGGTTCTTCACAGAATATTGGCTTCTAAAAGTAGGATCCTGGAAGTATTTTGACTTCAAAAAATTGGAATGACTTCCAGATTTCGACTCATGGAAGTTTTAGACTTCCACTAAAAATAAATTGCCTGAACCCCTATATAATCAAGATAGTTGAACAATTTTTTTTTAACCTGGGATATTTTTTACACTTTCCACATTTTATTAATTTGTAATAAGCAGTTCATCACTGTGGACTGTGGTTTTACCCACACCTACAATGGCAGACTTGGCAGCTTTGTCTCTGTTACTTTCACTTTCAGAAGATGTGGGGTTACTGAGCGTCTCTTTTTTCCAGTGCACTTTCACACATTATAACATCTTTCCCCATATTTCCTAACAGAACTTGTCATACTGCTTTGGGATCACTCACGCTGGCGCAGCAATTCAGTGTGCCAGCGATCCTTTTTCTGAGAGCCGGCAGCTTCAGTGTCAGTAACTTGAATGGGTGCCCGGCTCAGCGTGACATCATTCCTGAAACTGTTATTTTTTGAAGTGCCGGTTTTATCAGTTTCAGTGAGCACCACTGACAAACTGGCACTGACAGCAACAAAACTGGGATCTTTTGCGACACCTTCTGAATTCCTTTCATTTGTTACTGCCACTTCATCTCTGTGGTCTGTGATTTTACCCACATCTAAAATGGCAGACTCGGCAGCGTCGGCTCTGTCACTTTCACTTTCAGACACTGTGGTGCTACACAGCATCTTGACATTCTTTTTAAATGCGCTTTCATACATCACAGCATCTTCCCCATAGCTGCTGACAGAACATGTCAGTCTACTTTGGGATGGCTCATGCTAGCACAACAGTTCAGTGCATCAGTGATCGTTTTCCTGAGAGCTGGTGGCTTCACTGACACAGTGGTCATTTGTACTCATGGAGACTAAGGCCGTCGGCAGCTGTGAGGTGATTCTTCATCTTTTTCCCAGTACGCTGGCTTCTTCATCATATGCATGACAGAATCTCTCAATCACATCAGTAAACTAAATGCTGAAGTAAGTTTCTGGTATGTCAGACATCGCGGCTGCTCTAATTACATTTGGGTTTACCAACGATTTACAGAGGGCAACAATGGCGGCAGTATGAAATGATTTAGAATGTGAGCACATTCATTTACTAAATCGGTGACTTGGCACCAAGACAGGCACTTGTTACTACCCCATTGGTAGTAGTGCCATCCACCAAGGGGCACTAGCTTATCAGGTACAAGTTTTATTCCTCACCATATGATATTTTTTATAGTATATGGGCTCTAAAATGGAGCTGGCTGTAGTACTTTTGCTCTCAGTAAAAACAATGAAAAAATCACTTTTAAAATCTAAAATATACAATATGAATGGCAGATCTGATTTTGTGTGACAGTAGGAGGAAGGTGAGCCCATGAGTAAAGACTGCTGAAACAAACTTCAAAAGTTGCTGTCGTATAGTAGTGATGTCACTACTATACGACAACTTTTTGAGACCATTGAAATGTCCTACAACAACAAAATTGCATGTGTAGAAATCCATATACAATAGGGGCTAACTATATACTATGTAGCTTTAGAGAACAGGTATTGTCTCAGAGAATCATGTGATAGAATACTTGAGATGCAACAGCATCTTTTTCTTGTCTGTCCTTATGCGCAGCACTTTTGGGTCTAAGTGAGTACCGAGTTGCGGAAATGTTATTTGGAGTTCAACTACTTATGAGGAACTCATGTTGGGTATATATGGCACACGATGGGGGGACTACCACGAAAGTATGTTACAGGTGTTTTTTTCTATTATATTAAGTACTACTTATGGCACGGGAGATGCGAGCTTACAGTGAAACAGAAGGTATATGCCCCATGGGAAGTTCTAAATATGATTGTTTCCTCCCATATATGGGTTTGAATCTCAAAATCAGCAGGTAGGATGGTTTACTGGGGTATGGAAGCAGTATGACTGGCTACAGCACTGGGTCCGCTCCAACTACTATTATGAAACTTATGATTATATAGCACTGAAGTGGTTTTGTCTTTGACATTTTTTTCTTTTTGAAAGTTTTTCCCTCCCTCCTTCCTTCCTTCCTTCCATCCATTCCTTCCATCCATCCGTAGTTTATGTACTTAGAATTTTTGTTACCCCTCTGAATTTGCAACTGTGTGACAATTTTTTGATGTTGTCTTTTGAAAATTATTTTAAATAAAAATTCCCCTACTCTTCTTCAGTAAGTGCCATGAAATCTTTTACTTCCATCTAGGCAGTGACCAGAAACTGGCAGATGGGACCTCGCTTTAACGTCTCAACCGAAGGATGGCACCTCAGCAGTACAGCACTTCCTCATACTGTGCTACTTTATCAGTTATGGGTATTATCCCAAGTACTGGGTGTGGGGCTAGAACTTAGGACCCCTTCCGATCTTCCGGCCCTAGAGATGAGTGTACTATCTACTGAGCCACTGACACAGACTATATAAACCTGCCAACCTCACAACCCTGCACAGAATCACGGTGGTATTCAACAGTATGAGAAGATTTGCCTTTGGCTGGGACAGGGCCACTCTCCACTGTCACCTATACTGAAATCTTGGACTTGTATCCCCTTATCAGCTGTTTGGAGCCCTGCCCCAGTCCAGCAGACAGCAACAAAAAACACTGTTCTGTTTGGCAGCCAGTAGCCTTGCCCTGCTCCAATGGGAAGCTACAGAAAATGCCACTCTGTTGGCAGCAAGAAGCCATGCTAGCCTCCAGTGGGGAGCAACAAATATGCTCTGGCAGTGGCCAGGAACCCTGTCTCCCTCCAGAGAGGTGCTACAGAAATACCAGCTTCATTGGTGGCCAGGAGCTCTTTCATGCTCTGCCAGAGAGTAATGAAAAATGTTGTTTCTGTTGGCACTTCTGCAAAAAAAGATCCTCTATGTTGACCTTGTTAATGACTTTAAGGGATCCAAAGCTCCTGATTATGCCCCTCCTCCTCTCCTCCAGTGAGTACATGTGCATGGGTAGTGGCTGCCACAGAATCTGACCTCAGGAGTGATGTCTCATGTGACTCATTCTGGTAACATCAGTGGGTGAGGGGTGGGGTGACTGGGCAGATAATACTGCCACACTCTTTCACACCCAGTTAGAACAGCCTTACTCTTTGAGTCCCATCCAATTCAGTAAAGTGGCAGATACCTGGAGCAAGCAGTGCTCCTTACAGTGACTCTGGATTCTCTGCGTTCAGTTAGTGGACAGAGGTCCCCAGTGCTCTCTGTTGGGGTGCAAACAGTGTAAATAAAAAAGTAACATTTGAGTACATGCACAACATAAAAAATTAAACTTAAAATTATTGTTTGAACATTTGTGAGCCACATTAACACCACTACTTATGAATCTAACTCCGTGTGTTATATTTTGCCTAGGTAATTGTTTGTAACAATATTATTAAAGTAGGGTACTATAAGATACATATGATTAACCTGTGCAGTTAGTATAATAAGCAGTGGTGTTTTCTAGAGAACAAAGTTTATTGAAATTCTGTTTGCTATAAAGTGGTAGAGTTGAGTTTTTTTTGCCTCAGCCTTATGTGCTGGAGGGCCGACACTGCTTTTCTGTTTGGAGGGGAGACTTTTTTGGTAACTTCACCTTTACTGAAGAGCTCATTCATGCAGTACATGTATATGTCATAAGATAGTTGATAATGCTACAATACAATATGAACTCTCCATTCCAGTAGATTACAGTACATTGTATACAAGTTATAACAATCCTTATTAACTCTGGAGTTACACAACTAACTCAATAAACACAGAAAAAAACAACAATAGTGTCTGGATTTCATTATTCTTTCTCCGTCTAGGTACCTAGCCAATTTTCCTATTCACTAACCTTTCTAGGGCCCACTCCTTGAAAAGAACAGTTATATACACACCGTAACAGCAGATCTTTGAGAGAATCTCTTTCATCACGCCACACCTATCAAAGGAGGCAGTATGGCGCAGTGGTTTAAGGCTCTGAGCTGCAAATCTGGAGACCTGGGTTTGAATCCCACAGCCCCCACTTGCATACTGTGTGACCCTGAGCAAGTCACTTAACTTCCTTGTGCTCCCAGGTTGCACCTGCAAACAAGCTTTCAGCTTAGTGTGTCTCACCTGGTAAAATAATTGGTAAAAAAAAAAAAAAAAAAACTATAGACACCAGGCACTAGGACCACACGAAAACTTTTTTGCAAGCAGTCTGCTAGGGGCCGCCCACGACAATGTCCTGCATCGGCACTTCCCATATAAACGTAGGCAGCCCCTTCCCTCCTCAGTTCCCCGGTGGAGATCATGCTCACAGGACCTCCCTCTAGGGAATGAGGAGAGCACCTATGGTTCTGCCTACCAGGCGAGGCAGGAAACAGCAGGTAAAACGTCCTGGAGAAAGAGACAGGAGTTATAGAGCTCTAAATCTAGGGGGATGGAGGGTGGGATGGCATGGCTTGATGAAAGAGATTCTCTTAAAGATCTACTGTTACAGTAAGTATGTAACTGTTCTAGCTTCTTCAAGGATACCTCTTTCATCAGGCTACACCTATGGAATGAGTACCAAGCAGTACTTACAGTGAACAGTCTGGAGCCCACAGGCCTAAAAAAGGAGTCCTTGAAGCACAGCTAGGCTAAAACCTGCCCTTTTTCAGGAAGCAATGTCTAGACTGTAGTGTTTAGTGAAGGTGTGGAAAGTACTCCAGGTGGCAGCTGCATAGATCTCTGAAGCTGACACATTTTTGAAACAGGCAACAGAGGTGGTTGTGCCTCTGGTGGAATGACCATGAACAACACCAGGAAGTGCCTTTCTGTACTTCCTATAACAAAAATTAATACAGTTGGCCAACTATTTGGACAGGCACTGTTTAGAAACAGGTACGCCCTTATTCCCAGGGGTGAAGTAAACAAAAAGCTGTGAGGACTTGCTACAGTCCTTCTTGCAGAGTATATAATCCCAAGTATTCTATGTACATCTAAGGTATGCAGCAATGCTTTCCCTGGATTGGAATGGTCTGGATAATACATTGGTAGGTGGATGGTTTGATTCAAAGTAAACTCAGACACCACTTTTGGAAGAAACTTAGGATTGGTGGTACATAAAGACACCCTGTCTTTGTGGAAAATCAGATAAATAAAGAAACTTACACATTACAGCTTGAAGCTCTGAAATTCTTCAAGCAGAAGTAATGCCAACTAAAAATAATGCTTTCCAAGAAAGTACGCGTGGGCCACAAGTCGTGGCCAGCTCAAACAGAGGCAAAGCAAGATTCTCCAAAACAAAATTCAAGTCCCAAGCCGGGATTGGGTTGCAGATAGGGGACTTCAAGTGCAGAATGCCTCTAAAAAACGTACGGGCTACCTCAAGCTGAGCAACCGTACGACCATTAATAGGCACATGAAAAGCTGAAATGGCAGCCAAGTGCACTTTGATAGACGAGTACTGCAGGCCTGCATCTGAGAAGGACAACAAATACTTCAGAACCTGTTTTACTGGACAGGTAAATGGGTCTAGATGATGAGAAGTGGCCCACAAAGTGAACCGCTTCCATTTCATGGAATAAGTGGCCCTGGTGGAGGTCTTTCTGGCAGCCACCAAGAAAACAGCCACCTTTTGCGGTACTCCAAAATGAGCAATGGCTATGACTTCAGGAGCCATGCATGAAGGTGGAGTGACTTGAGGTCCGTATGGATCAGGGTTCCCTGTTCCTTGACAATGGGCCTCTACCAACTGCTGCAGTAAGGAGAACCAGATTTGACAAGGTCAAAGGGGAGCAATGAGTATCAGAGTTGCTCCCTCCATTTGGAGCTTGATTAGCACCCTCTGAATTAGAGGGAAGGTGTAGAGAAACCTACTTGGCCATCAGCTTTATCCTCTCCTTCCCACCTTTAGTGTTCCCTTGTGCCTATCCTATGCATGTTTAAATCCCCCGACTGTGCTCCCTCCCACCTCCTGGGGCAGGCCATTCCATGCATCCACCACCCTTTCCGTGAAAAAAAAATCTTCCTCACAGTTCCCCTTATCCTGACCCCCTTCAATCTCATATCATGCCCCCTCATTCTTGTACTTCCCTTATATTGAAAGATGTTGCCCACATGCACCTTGTTTATGCCTTTAAGATATTGGTGTTCCTCCTGGGAATGGAGATAATTGATTTGGGGGTGGAACCAGTCAGCTGGTCTGACTATCACACCATAAGGTTCAGTTTCAAGGCACCCCCAAATTGACCTTCCCCTTCGGAGATGGTCCAGTACCGCCCCTTAAGGAGTGTTACCCCAGAAGGTCTGCTGGCGGTACTGGACCTATTGGGTTTGTCGGGTGAATGCATGAGTCCAGGGGATCTTGTACTGGCCTACAATAGATCAGTGGGAGAGGCCCTGGACAAGACTGCTCCAGTTCATGTTCAACCTCTCACTCTTCGCCCGAGGACGCCTTGGTTTGACGGTTCCTTGCAGGAGTTGAGGAGAGTTGGTCGAAGGCTAGAGAAAGCATGGCAAAGATCAGGCCTGGATGCTTGCAGGCTTAGATTGATAGAACAGTATACAGGCTATCAATCAGAAATCAGAAAGTAAGAAGACAGAATTCCTGTCCAGGGAGATTTCCGCTGCAAGGAATCAATCGGCTCAGCTGTTCCGGACTGTGGACAGACTGTGCAATCCAGTCTGTCTCCAGCCCAGAAGGGCATTTTCTCATGCTAAATGTGAGCAGTTTGCTCGATTTTTTGTGAATAAGATTGCCAGCATCCGGTCTGGCACTGGCCCTACTCTCAATATGAGGGACTGCGGAGGTCGGCGAGAGGTAATGAGCACTCAGTCTGTCTGGGCGGACTTTAGCTGGACTGAATTCATGGACATTGGGCAGATCGTCCAAACACTGCGCTCAACCAGCTGTAGTCTGGGCCTTACACCCCTATTAATGGGTAGTGTAGATGTTATCTGCCCGATCCTAGCTAAAACGGTCTGGGGATCCTTGGAGAGGGGCATCTTTCCAGATCCCCTTAAGAAGGCGGTCGTACAACTACTCCAAAAAAAATCCTTGGACCCAGACTGCCCAGTTAACTACAGGCCTGTCTCTAACCTTCCTTTTGTCGGGAAGGTTGTTGAGAAGGTGGTTGTGACGCAACTGGATGATCGCTTTGTGATCCAAAATGTCTATGATGCTCTCCAGTCTGGATTTCGGAAGAGACATAGCACTGAGACTGCACTTGTTCAGGTACTGAATGACCTCCTAATAGCGAGGGATCGAAAGGCACGTACTATCTTGGTCCTTCTTGATCTCTCTGCATCATTTGATAATGTGGACCATGGTGTGCTTTTGGAGTGCCTGTAGTGTCTCTGTGGACTGTCAGGGACAGTCCTAGAACGATTTCGATACTTCTTCATGGGCAGGTCTCAGAGGGTGGTCACTAGAATTTATTCCTCTGATGCCCTTTCCCTGTCCTCCGGGGTCTGGCAGGGCTCCATATTGGCACCTATGTTGTTCGCAGTGTATATGCTGCCATTAGGAGCTATCATTAGGTGATACGGTTTGAGTTTTCACTGCTATGCAGATGATACTCAACTGTATCTGTCCTTTCTACCTGAACGAGGGATGCAGTCTCTGTGTTTAACAACTGTCTCATCCAGATTAAGGACTGGATGAGCACCAGCTGGCTGAGACTGAACCCACACAAGACTGAAGTATTGGTTGTGGACCCTGGTCGTCCTGGGGCAGGTTTGGGGGCTGGGCAGGCATATGGCTCAACAGTGTCCAGCTCACTACCTCCGACCAAGTGTGTAACTTGGCTGTTGTTTTTGATGATGGCTTGACCCTGAAATCTTAGGTGTCTGCCATTGTCAAATCCTCTTTTTATCACCTGAGGAACATTGCCTGAGTGAAACACCTGGTTCCCCCGGATGACATTGGTCCACACCTTCCTCACCACCCGCCTCGACTACTGCAATGCCCTCTACCTAGGGCTTCCTGGGGTTGATATCCACTGCCTGCAGCTAGTGCAGAACATGGCAGCCAGGCTATTGACTAGTGTACATCCGCCTGTGCTGCGCGGACTGCACTGGCTGCCTGTTCAGTGGTGGATCACCTTTAAGGTTGGTCTTCTGACCTTCAAAGCTCTACATGAACTGGGACCCAGCTACCGGCAAGATCTCCTGACTTCCTAATGCCCTCTCCGACCCACTGACATGGGATTGCTAGAGATTCCCAGGGTATGTCTGAAGACATCTGTGCACATGCTTTTTCTTTTGAGGCCCCTACCCTGTGGAATTCTCTACCTCGTCGGTTGAGAAAATGCCTGACCATCGAGAGATTCAAGTCAGAATTTAAGACTTATCTCTTTCAGGTGGCCTTCCCAGATGATTTTAATTTATATTTACATATTTGTAATTTTATTAATTTGTATGTTTTATGGTTAGCTTGTAAACTGCCTTGGTTTTAAGATAGGTGCTATATAACTAAAGATGTTTTGCTTTACGTGAAGGTTTCTGTCATGTCACCCCATTCCCTCCTCTCCTCCAGTGTATACATATTGAGGTCCTTAAATCTCTCCCCATAGGTCTTCTGGTGCAAGCCCTGCACCATCTTAGTTGCCCTTCTCTGAACTGCCTCTACCCTGTCTATGTCCTTGCGAAGATGCAGCCTCCAGAACTGTACACAGTACTCCAGAAAAGGCCTCACCAGTGTTTTGCGTGGTGGTATCACCACTTCCTTCCTTCCTTCCTTCTGCTAGTGATACCCCTTCCTATGCACCCAAACATGCCACTGGCCCTTCCTACAGTCTTTGTACACTGCTTGGCCACCTTTAGGTCATCTGAGATGATAACCCCAGATTTCTTTCTTCCCTGGTGACCATCATCAACTCCCCTTCAATTCTGTAACTTTCTCCAGGGTTTCTGCACTCCAGGTGCATGATTTTGCACTTTTCCACATTGAACCTCATTTGCCACTCTTCAGACCATTTTTCCACCTTTCCTAGGTCCCATCTCATTTTCTTCACCCTATCTGGAGTGTCCACCCTGTTGCATAACATAGAAACATAGACTTTGATGGCAGATAAGGACTGCTTGGCCCATCTAGTCTGCCCATTTCCCTACCTACAGGATAGGCCGCAGATCCTAGTTAACCAACAGCCTATTTCTACCTACCCCCCACAAGAATTGCCTTATGTCTGTCCCATGCATTCTTGAATTCTCCCACAGTTTTAGACCCCACAACCTCCTCAGGAAGGCTGTTCCATGCATCCACTACCCTCTCTGAAATAATACTTCCTCACATTGCCCCTGAACCGCCCTCCTTCTATCTTTAAATTGTGTCCCCTTGTTCTTGCAAGTCTCTTTTTCTGAAAGATGCTACCCTCTTGGACTTTGTTGATTCCACTGAGGTACTTAAAAGTTTCTATCATGTCCCCCCTCTCCCTTCTTTCCTCAAGGGTATACATATTAAGCTCCTTTAGTCTCTCCTCATACGGCTTCTCTTGCAGACCCTGCATCATTTTAGTTGCCCTCCTCTGGACTACCTCTATCCTGTCTATGTCCTTGCAGAGATGGGGTCTCAGAACTGGACACAGTACTCCAGATGGGGTCTCACCAACTGTCTGTACAGAGGGATAACAGCTTCCTGTTTTCTGCTGCTGATGCCTCTCCCTATACATCCCAGTATACCCCCAGCCCTCCCTACTGCCTTCTCACATTGCTTGCTAACCTTAAGGTCATCTGATATGATTATCCCAGGTCCCTTTCCTTTTTTGTTGTTGTTACTACCACCCCAACCACTGTGTATTCTTCCCCTGGGTTCTTGTTTCCCAGGTGCATTATTTTGCACTTCTTTGCATTGACTCCTAGCTGCCATACTTCTGATCATTCCTCCAACCTTGCCAAGTCCCTTTTCATCCTTTCCATGCCTCCTGCAGATCTTAGTGTCATCTGCAAACAGGCAAACCTTCCCCTCCAGCCCCTCAGCAATGTCACTAAGGAAGACAACAGAACCCCATGTTCCTTTGTCCCAAGGAACAGGTTCAATGGTCCTTTTTTGCAGCAAAGTATGGATAACCTCTAGCAGCAATGGTATGTGCTCTGGAGGACAGAAGGAAGGCACTGGTAGATAGTCTGGAGGCTATTCCAGAAGCTCTAGAGCATGGCTTTGTTCTATTATCTGGAGGACCCAAGCATGTGACGTTACCATCCTCCACTAGTCCAGATGGAGGGAGAGGTGACCCCCTACAACCACCCTTGGAGGTATAAGTGGCTGGTGTCGGCCCTACTGGAGTTCTCACAACACATACACTCTGCACTTGACCCGGGTGACGTTACCGGGGCAGTGTTTATAGACCTGTCTAAGGCCTTTGACACTGTGTGTCAACCCCTCCTGCTTGACTCCCTCCAAAATTTGGGGTTCTCATCAGGCCCCCTTGCCTGGTTCTCTAGTTACCTCTGTGACAGATCCCAACGGGTCAAGATAAACGGTAGCCTATCAACCGCATTACCTGTTCGCTCCGGTGTCCCCCAGGGGTCCATCCTGGGCCCTACTCTGTTCAGTCTCTTTCTCAACACTCTTCCCAGAACATGCTCAGGCAAAATGCTCTTATATGCCGACGACGCGGTCCTTGTCGCCTCTCACCCTGACTCTACCACCATCCAGGACTCTCTTCAGTCAAGCTGAAAAATGGTTCCATGACCACCACCTGGTCCTGAACCTCAAAAAAAAACTAAATCCATGCTCTTCGCCCACCGTCAGAGCACCACCAGTAATGCCCCTCTACACATCCTTCCCAGCACCAAACACCCCATTGAGCAAGTTACATCATACAAATACCTGGGATCACCTTCGACTCAGCACTCACCTTCCACGTCCACCTCAAAACCCTGTCCACTGCAGTAAACACCCGGATTGGTCTCCTATACCGCCACAGAGACTGTCTCCCTCAGGCTGCCCTCTGGCTATCACCTCCTCTATCCTGTCCTTGGTTGACTATGGGCTTCCTATCTATGCTCAAGGGCTGACAACACCGGCTCTCAAGCAATGTCTGTCCAGACCTTAATAAACATGGCCTGTAGGCTCCTGACAGGTGCCCATCGCAGAACTCACACATGTCAACTCTACTCCTCCTCAAATCTACTCTCCTTCTAGGAGCGCCTGCGCTACCACACCTGTATACTGGCAAAAAAAAATACTTCTTGGGCTCTCCCCCTCTGGGGTTACCGCGTCCCTAAAACCAGCCTCCCGGATGGTTACCACCCGAAGCGCAGCCAAGGCCACCTTCCAGGTTCCGAGAGCTAGGACCTCACTCGCCCAAAGGTCCTTCTATTACAGAGCACCCTCCTGGTTTAACTCTCTCCCCCCCAATATCACCAGCATCCCCAAAATAGGCCCCTTTAAAATTGCCCTCTGGAAACACCTCATGGACACTCGGGTCTGTAGGTGCCCCTGACTGTCCTAGAGACTGCACTCTTTCCGGCTGTCTGTATCCGACAATGTCCTCTTGGACTGCCTCCCCAGGTCATGGTCCTCACTCTCCCCAGGTACCTGCTCCATAGATACACTAGAGCAGGCTTATTACACTGTCTTGAGAATGTTTTGGTTGAATCTGTAATTAATTGCAAACCTATTTTCTTCTATGTAATTATGGAATTGCTGTGTATATTACCTCTGCTGTACCACACTTGTATCGTCCTCTTTGTCTTCCACTGTCATATGTTGTCTACCCTGCCTGCGATGAGGTGCCTTTGTAAATGAGTCTCTGACTCAAAGGTTGTAAATCCGATTTATAAATAAATAAATAAATAAAATAAAGGAATCATGCAGGGCCGGATCATGCGGCTGCAGCCACATCCCCACCTACTGGAGTTTTAGTGTGGGCACCTGGGGTGGCTCCTGGGGCAGGCGAAGCTGATGCTTCTCTACTCTTACCCTGCTGTCTGGCTGTTGAACGATGCTTGTTGGTGGCTGGATGAAAAGGCACCCTCTGTCTGCTCTTTGGTTGAGTGTGGTAGAGGGAATGCACTGACTTCAGGGTTCTGCCAGAGGATTGCAGGTTGGACAGGATATCTTGTACATCTGCACCGAACAATCTGTATCCTCTAAAAGGGGCACTGTGAATCGATTGCTGAACTTCATTCACAAAGCCTGCCACCCTTAACCATGAGTGTCTCCTGAGGCATATCCCAGAAGCTGCTGCCCTGGCACCGGAAATATCATAGGTAGAATGTAGGAGATTCTTACCCTACATCTGCTCCTGTCTGTGGAGCTTTTATGATCTTCTGCTTGGGATACCCTCTGGAAGGGCTTGGGCCGCTGCCTTGGCCTTCCTTTGGAGGGTATTTTGGCATTTAACCATATGGGTCTGATCATTTGTAATTCTTAGGCCCTAAGTGACAGAAGCAAAAGTCCTCTTTCCCAAGACATCTAGCCTCCTAGACTCCTTGTCAGGAGGGAGGGAGGGAAGGAACTAAGGTGTTTTGGCACCTTAGATCTTTCATGGGCAGCATTTATGACCACCAAATCAGCCTCAGATTGGCCTGCAAAAAAGGGCTGCCTGAGAGGGCCTGACATATTTTAACTACCTTCCTGGGCATGGCAGGTATCATGTTTGGCCTATGCCAGGCAGCAAGGGTGGTGTCCTCCAAGGCAGGTAGCAGAGGAGGAATAATGATGGTTGGAGAATCAGGCAATTCTGGGAACTCTACCAAATTTCTCCTGTAAATGTCCTGTTCTTCTGATTCAAACCTCAGGGCAGTCTGGAGTTGCTGCATCATGGAGATGAATGACAGGTCTTCAAGAAGGGACCTTGGTGTATACACTACAGAGTTCTCACTCTCTGCAGAGTTAGTGGAACTGGATCTCTCATAGGAGCTTTCCATATACTCTTCCTCCTCCTCCTCTTCCTCCTGCATAATGAGGTCAGGGTTGTACTCCTGGTCCTCATCAACGTGTTCAGCATGCCTCAAGGGGGGAGCAGGTGAAGCCATTGATGCCCAAGATGGAAACTGGTGCAGCGGCCTCACAGGCATCAGCGCTGGGGCTTGCTGAAGTTACCCCTTCGACGCATCTCCTGTTACAGGAGGTGGAGGTAGCAGGCATTTTAACATGTCTGCAAAGGATGAGAGTACCGCCTGAACATCAGCACTCATGTGGTCAGCAGGAATGCCCGGTGATGTCGACAGGGGAGGCATCATCCTCAACATTGACAGCAACAAACCAGCCATACTAGGCCTGGTGGTGCTTGCAGCCTGTCCCAACCTGGAAGGATTGACCATGATGGTGGCACCGCTAGGGCAGTTGATGGTGGAGAAGTGGTTGCGCTGGAGTGAAGTGGCGACTATGAGTGAACCAGGAAGGCTTTCTTCTTACTGCGTTCCCTCTCCTGGTGCTTGTGTTTGTGCCATCCCAAAGTCTTATCCCGGGACTTTGAAGAGTGGGAGCCTGAGGAGCGGGCTGGCAACATGGTGGACCTCTTTCTCCATTCTGTTTACCTGCTGTTTAAGTAGGTGGGTCTCCAAGGCATTCTTTCAGCGTCACTGGGTAGCGGTACTGAATTTACAGCAAACCTGGCAGTCTTTTACGTTATGGGCCACACCGAGGCAGCACACGCAGATGTCATGTGAGTCGCTGAATATATCTTCTCATTGCATTAGCAGAATCTGAAGAGCTTTGAAGACTCTTAGTTGACATACATGATGTCAGGTGGTAGCACATAGAAAAAGTGATAATGAACTAGGTAGAGAAATATCTATAACAGCAGCTGACTATAGCGTTGGCATTTTTGTATAGGGTCCAGGGAGTATGGTTGATGGAGGCAAAGAACTGAGGAGTGAAGGGGCCACCCCCATTTCTATAAGAAATGCCGACATAAGAACTCAAAAACATTTCACACAATCAGACTAATTGTGGACATTCTACTGTTCCTGCAGCATGATTCTGCCTTGGCATGGCAAGACCGCATGGCCTTTTCAATCACCTTGAGGGTCTCCACCCAGCATCTACTTCAAGAGTGTGGTGAGTGCATCTTCTTTTTGCTGTTTCTGTTTAAAAATACAGTATGTCGATATCCTGCCATTTATTATTTCCAGAATTAAAACCAGAATTTCTCAATGTTTTTTTTGAGACCAATAAGGCATAAAGTATATAGCATCACATCACTCAAGATCAGACATTTTTCACAAAATATCCAAAGAAGACAAGGCATCAACAGCTAGTGACTACTGATGATATCAGTAAGTGCCCTGCAATATCATTCCTATATTTTACGTTTGCTAAACAACTCATTTTAAGGATTGAGAGCATAACATTCATGATTGGCAGGTGATTCCACATTACCTCAGCGGTTGCAGACAAAAATTGCCTAATCTGTTAGTAACTTTTCAAAATTTAAATCATCCTATGTAGATTTTGTTTGTACACCTTCCTTAATTCACATATTTCTGTTGCGCGATAGAAGAACGTTTTTTACCCTTTTTGGTTTTCATTGCATGGACGCTGCAAGCAATTTGCAACTAAAATCTAGTGGTTTGAATATGGCAATTATGTATAATAACTTTTCAGTTTTTAACCAGTCTTTCCTGGTGTCTAGTCAATGATGAGATTTAATAAAAACATCTTCAAATGGAATATCTATTACCAACTGAAATGGTAACATGTCTGTGACCGGACACAATTTCACAACAATGAGTTTTCAAGGTCAGGCATAATAAATGCATCAATCCATTGTAGCACAATTTGTTTTATAAAATGTATAAGAAAAATCATTCTATTTGATTGGCTGAGAAGCACTCTAACCTGTGTAATTATTAGCCCATAATTACATGGGTTATAGTATTAGTCTGACAACTTGCACTGTTCCTGTGTTGCTGTAGCACCTGATTCTCAGTAGAGATTATTAACAAAAAAAATCCTTTAATTTCCATGTCCTGCTACTGTTCCTGCCCTGAAACCGACATACTGTTCACGCTCTTGAGTTCATCCCGCTCCTGTTCGAGTCTCGAAGTCATGAGACATGCATGCTGCAGAGCGCAGTCCTTACCGGGAGTGCTGCAGCTTGAGAGGTGAGCTTTCCGTGGAGGTTCACACCAGGGGCGCAGGTGCCACAGAAGTCCCTACTGGGAATGCTGTAGCTTGAGAGGTGAGCTCCCTATGGAGGTCTGCACCAGGAGCACAGGAACAACAAGCAAGGGATTTGGCAGTTCTGCTCATCGTCAACGGTCAGAAGAGGCAGCCCGCAAAGCTGAGTGAGGGGGCTATTTTAACAAAAAAATAAATAAATAAATAAAATTTACAGGAAATTAAAATTTAAATACCTGTAAATTTTACTTCTGTGACTGCCGGTCACAGGGCTCCTGACCACTGGGATCCTCCCTCCGAGACTTCCATAGAGGCAGGAAGTTGACTTGTGGTACAGGTGACAAAGGTCCCACCCCCAGCAGATTGTGCCAGTCAGTTAAAAGGCAAGGAGAAACATTCCGGTCACCAAACCAAATAATCCACCTACAAGTAAAACTAGACCTGAGAGAACAGCAACAAAACATGGGGGCTCAATAGTCAAATAGGTAAACTGTAAAAATATTAGGGTGGGGTGCAGCCCTATGACCAGCAGTCAGAGAAGGAAAATTTACAGGTATTCAAATTTCAATTCCTCCCTCCTTGTGCTGGTTACAGGGCTCCTGACCACTGTGACAAATAACAGCAGTAAGGCTAGTGTACCCCAGGGTGGGGATCAAAACCACCAGAATGCTAAATGTCAATGACGGCCTGTTAGACTCTACAGCTGAAAGAGGCTCCTGCAGAAATGGCTACATCCAACTTGTAGAACTCAGTAAATGTATACCAGTGGGCCACTCTGCAAATGTCAGCTGGTGATGCATTCCTGTGTTCTGCCCATGAAGTGGCCATAGCCCAAGTGGGGTGAGCTTTTACTGGTGCACTAAGTAACTGAACTCTAGCCTGTCTACAAGAGAGGATGATGGCTGATTGAATCCACCTGGCAATAGAGTTCTTAGAAGCCTTTTTGCCTGGATTCTGACCAGCTATGAGGAGCAAAAGGCTTGTAGTCTTGTGCAGCAGCTGTATTCGCTCAAGGCACTTCTTTAAGGCATGTGCACAATCCAGAAGATGTAATTCTTTGTTTTTGTTATTCTTGGACTTAGGACAGAAAGACAGAAGGACCGGTTCTTGACTGCAATGGAAGACAGAAGTCATCTTTGATAAGAAACCCGGTTCAGCAGGTAACACTATTGAGTCCTGATGGAATACAGTACCAGGCTTTTTGGAAGAGAGCATACCCATCTCACTGATTCTTCTAGCTTATTTAATAGCAATGAGGAAGGTAAGGTAACCTTCATCATAAGATGGAGAAGCGATGCTTCCCCCAGAGGTTCGAATGGGCTTTTGTTACAGCCAGAAGGACCAGGAGGCACAATAGATTTTACTGGAGGACGTTTCAAGGTCACACCCATAAAAATCATCTGATGTGATGGTGGGATCTCAGCGACTCTCTGGATTCCACCAGTAGCAGCACTGCCAAGACAGAGACTTGCAACCTCAACACTGTTGGAAGCAGCCTCTTGTTGAAACATTTCTAAAGGAGTTGAAGGAGGATTGGTAAGAATACAGGCTGACTGCCTGTATTCCTGGACTGGAGCCAAAATAAAAACTTGTGCCACATGTTGTAGCACACATTTGAGGTTGAGTGACATCTGAAGTGCATCGTCATCTCAATTACCACTGGAGAATATCCTAAGTGTTCTAGAGTTTCCTGTTCAATCTCCAGGCTGAGAGGGACAGATTGCAGAGATCTGGATAAGATATGGCCCCTTGGTGAAGAAGGTCTGGGCTGATCTGAAATGTTTGTAGTGGATCCTTTGATATGTGGATTAGATGGCGTGAATGATAGCTGGCAGGACCAGCAGGGAAAGACCAAAAGTAGTTCCGCTTTGTCCTGTGTTGCTTTGTGAAATACTCTGGACAGAATGAGAATGAGAGGAAAGTCATACAGAAGTCCACACTGACTCCAGAGGAGAGAGAGAGAGAGAGAGAGAGAGAAGGTGTCTGTTGCCAATGCTTGATCATCCCTTGTGAGAGAACAGAACTGCTGGACTTTAGCATTTTGTCTGGAGGCAAAGAGGTCGACCTGGGGTTATTCCCAACATTGAGTTAGTAGCTGAGAGATGCGGTCTTTCAGTTCCCATTCTCCTGATAGAATGTCTCTGTAGCTCAGCCAGTCTGTTCTGAAGTTGTCCTGTCTCGGGATGTAAGCTGCAGAGAGGCTGGAGGGGTGATCCTCGGTCCAATGGAGTAACTGCATAGTTTCCTGAAGCATGTGGCTGTTTCTGGTTCCTCTCTCCTGGTTGATGTATGCCATTGTATTCTTACTACATGAGGATCAGGATATCTTGGTGGAGGATGGTGCCCTTGAAGCTCAGGAGAGCTAGGCGTACAGTTCGCATTTCCAACACACTGATGTTGAGACATGATGCCAGGAATGAGCACCTACTTTGAACAGAGAGTCAATTCAGGTGGGCAGACCACTCTCTGAGTCAAGCGTTACTGGTGATTCTCACCTGCTGTGGACGGTCCATGGCTCAGTCCTTCATTATGTTCAACTACACAGTTCAGTTGAGACTATTCTTCATATGTTGCTGTGGGGGAATCCACAGGGATACCAGCTTCTGGACCATGGAGAGAGGTATGGGATGACTGTTTGGCATGCGAAAAGGGCTGATAGCCACCCAGACCCGCCAAGGAGGATAAAAACCTTTGTGGAAAAAAAGAAAGAAAGACAACACAGGGGCCCCTGACCACCAACAAGAACGATCCAGCAGGCAAGAATAAACAACTCCCCCCCCATCTGTACTTACTGGGACCTGAGCCTGGAGAAACTGCTGTAGCCTGCTACTGGAAGCAGGCTGCTGCAATGTCTTACCCCCTTGAGGTGGCTCACAGAACTGGCAGCCATCACCCCACCTCACCCCTGCAGGTCAGCGATTCCTCTGCATTGTCGGCACTGCTCTGCATGGCTATCACTGGGAAGTCTGGTGATGGTCAGAGTTCAACTGCTGCTACTTCTGAATCTCTGCTGCTGAAGCTGGATGGGAGAGGGGAGAGGGGAGAGGGGAGCTAGGCCATGCAACTTGGCTCTGTCTGGAGAGCCCCTGCTGGTGTGGGACACAGATAACCAGCTCAGTGCAGGGAGGTCTGATCAAGGAGGCCTCCCTAGCACCAGGCACCTAATTCCAAGGCACTTCTCTGCAGAGTTGGAGTATACGTCGAAATTAAGAAAAACAAATACTATGTCTCTGGCTCAGAGTGACAGTCCCGTGCTGAAGCTGCCCATTTTCGTGGAGGAAGGAAGAAGGAAAACTGGCACAATCCTCTCTGGGGTGGGACCTGAGCCCCCCGTGTTACAAGTCAACTTCCTGCCTCTACGGAAGCCTGGGAGGGAATAGCCCAGTGGTCAGGAGCCTTACGACCAGCACAAGGAGGGAGAACTACTTTTTATTTGCTTTTATAGTGCTATTCTTCCTCTTTAAGGACACATTTTATAGGAGCAATAAAATACTCCAGGGATGTGTTATTAAGGTCAATAATTACCCTTCCCTCTTAGGTGTTTAAAGGCACTCGGTGCAAGCCCCTCATGCCTAACTACACCATTGAGAGGTGTGTGATTACTGACCCATAATCACATACCCTGTCATGCATTACTGAATACTTCAAAATATATCCCTTAGATTATAATGTAACATCTGATATTGGTTCTAACTTAAAGGGACACTGTCTGTTTTTCTTTGTTTTACTATATATGCCATACTATGTGTCCTATTGGCATGGTAACCCCACAAAATGTCTTCATGCCAACAGGAGCTACAAACTAATTGAATATATACTTTTTTGGGTAATAAAGGAAAACTCAAGCCGTCCACTGGGAAGACTGCCAGTCTATACCCATGTGTGTCCCCGAATGTTTTGGTGTGCCGAGTCATGGGTAAACTCGTTGATGAATGAGTTGGAATTCTTCAAATAAACACTGCTTCTGATACTATCTGCAGTCCTGAGTTTGACAACGTCAATCTTTATGCAAACAAGATCTCTAACCCAGTTATTTTGCAGTCTGAAAACAGAAGCCATGAGTGTGGGCATGTGCATTAGCACAAAAACCCTTTAAGGGGTCAGATTGTTTTATTGTAGTTAAAACATTGGTGTACTAAGTGACAACTTGAGTGTGAAAGAAACAGTGAAACTAGGACAAGCCATTTGTCAGGATGTTTGCTGCTTTGTCCCAACCCAGAAATATAAAAATAAGTAAGCTACTATTATACAACGGCAAAAAAAAAAAACAAAAAAAAACTGAGCTCTGATTGGTCAGTGTGTGCCTGGAACAGTGAGATTATCTGCATGCAACCCAAACACATACATGGCCACATCTTACTAAGGGAGTCTGACGTCTTGCAACTAAAGTAAAAAAAAGTAAAAAAAAAAAAAAAGCTTACTTTCATATAAAAACCTTATTTACTAATATTGTGGGGACTAACATATTTGTCATGACAACAACATTTCATAGTTAGGCAGAGAACACATGTCAGAACATCTCCTTTATACTGTGGGAACATCTGTTTTATAGTATTAGTTTTACAGTTTTATTTTTTATGAGGAAACACACCATATGTGAATGCACTGCATCATGGGTACGTAAATACCTAATGCCTGGTATCGCATAACACACTACAGTGATAACAGACAATTGATTATTTGCATACCCATGATGCAGTGCTTTCATATGGGGAGTGTTTCCTAAAAAAAAAAAAAAAAAAAAAAAACTGTTAAACTAATACTATAAAAGAGATATTCCCACAGTATAAAGGAGATGTGACACTTGTTCTCTGCCTAACTATGAAATGTTTTAGTCATGTACATGTGCTCATTTTTTCTCCCACAATATTAATAAATAAAAACCATTGTATAATAGCAATAATGTCCACCAGCGGTTGTGTTGTGCTGGGATAGTGTCACTTCTCAGGTGTAGGATGCACTCGGCTTGAGGCCTTGTGCCCAACCACCTGAGGTGTGATGTTATTCCAGCATGACACTGGGGCATTATTGCTTAAGTACTACAACACCCTCTTGAACGAACATCCCCACAAATATGGAGGAAATATTTGTATGCTTTTATGCATAAAACCATTTTAATCCCACGTAATTTTCAAATAAAAACTTTTGATAGACAAAGATTATGGTTTTGAATATAGCAAAAGAAAGAAATACAGGGCTTGCCATGCTTTTTTTTTTTTGTTATATCTGCTTTCAAAGTTGCAGTTTCACAGGTGCTCAGCTCAGGGCAAGAATAACTGAAAAATCCTGATTAAAAAAATTAAACTTTCCAGAAAGGTATTCAAGTAATTCAAAAATACATGCAGAATGACACGGGCATTAACATAAAAGAAAAAGACTAACCAAAGACAGACATGCATTTAAAGTGCTTTGAAGGATGTCAATGCTGCAACTGCAAAATAGTGTTTCGTCAAAAAAAAGCTAATTTCCTTGCTGTCATCTTGTACATATTCTTAGCTGGACATGACATAATAGGATAAATCATTATTCTAACAATGATTCCATACATCTAAGAATAAATCTATGAAAGTTATAGGAGATTTCCTATGAGAAGGCCACATACCAAGGTTTAACTGTATTAAACTATGCTCTCATTGGTCTCAGGGTGGTTTTGGACTACCCTGGTTTCTAGCCTACCTCTGGGCGTTCAGAGCCTCACAAACTATTAAATAGTTTTCCAAACCTAATTCTAATTCCCCATTATGGCTTGACATGGAAGCTTCCTTAACTCCAGGACAGATCCCTACCAGCTTTATATACTTTACCACAACTTCTAAATTAAAAAAAACATCCTATAATCATCACATCTATCCATTACTGGTTTAGAATGCATAAGTGGCTCAAAACTAATCCTACTCCTATATCTTATACCCCTATCTGGGGAAACCCGAAAATCACTTTAGGGAATAAACCAATATATTGTAATTCTTGGAAACATAGGAACATATTCTTTCTAAATGATATCTTCACTGATAATGGGAATACATTAAACTCTTTTAGTAACCTACAAACAAAGTGGAACATTCCTAGACAAGAATTCTGGAAGTATCTACAGATTCGCTCTGACACATTCCCGATTATACAACAAATTAATAGCCCACCCCCAGCTTTCACACACATTAACTTATGGACCAAAATCTCTTCTGGCTTAATTAGCAGAATTTACAAACAAATCAGAGATATACATTACTGAACCAATCTTTCTTAGCCAGAAATAGTTGGAACCTTGCATTAAATGATAACATATCAGACTCTCAGTGGGGTGAATGCTGGAAACTTTGCCACAACACCTTTAAAGATACCATGCTTATTCAAAATAAAATGTTACATTTATGGCGTAGAACCCCTTCTCGAGTACACACAATGGGTTTACTACCTAACAATAACTGTTGGCGCTGCAATTCAACAAAGGGTGACCTTCTACATATACTTTGGTCCTGTAAGCCAATCTCTAAACTATGGCAATCTATCCATAGCTTAGTCTCCAAAATTATCGACCGCCCTATCCCATTTGAACCCAAATATTGTTTACTAGGAGTTATAAATAAAGATATTAAACTAACAAAATATCAGCATAGATGGTTACATATTTTATTTATGTAAGTTAAGAGACTGGTTTTAATGCATTGGAAATCTCAATTAACACCCACTTTGACTGATATCCTGAACAGTTTAACCCATAGTGTCTCCTTGGAATGGCTCTCATACCCGACACAGGACCAACTAAATGAATTCAATCTTTGTTGGCAGGATTATTTAGATTTTCTTCAAACATCTAGGTGATATACACTATCAGATTCCTTACCCTGATATCACCTCATAGATATAAACTACTTTTTATAATAAACTTCTCATGTAGCTCTTTTTTGTTTATAATATTGTTTGGTTGCCTTGATTAGATTTTTTTTCTTGGTCTTTTTTTTTTTTATTTACAGTACAGGGCCTTTAATTTTATATGGATTTAATCATATACATAAAGTCTGCTTTTCGAATGTAGGTTTTACAGTTATCATAATACTTAATTGCTGTTCTAATATGTCAACCATATTATTGCCTGCAGCACACATTATATAATGTATTCTTCTATTTGTATACTGTACCATGTACTGTATATGTTAATACATATATAAAATTCAATAAACAATTTAACTGCAAAAAAAAAAAAAGAAAGAATAAATCTGTGCCAGTAAACAGCCTTGAAACTTTTTGGGTGCATCAGAAAAGTGGGTATTTGAAACACCAGGAAATTACTTTTAAGATCTGCCACTTGAAGCAATTTTCAAACGAGAGCCTAATCAAACAGTGTGACATTATGACAAAAATGGGAACCCAGTTTACTCTGTGTATCTCTCTTTTTTGTTTTCTGTCTCCATGATCTTTGAAACCAACACTGTATGTAGGCTCCTCTAGTGCAGAAACATAGAATATGACAGCAGATAAGAACCGCTTGGCCCACCGAGTCTGCCCATTTCCCTACCTACAGGATAAGCTGCAGATCCTAGTTAACCAACAGCCTATTTCTTCCTACCCCCCCCCCCACAAGAATTGCCTTATGTCTGTCCCATGCATTCTTGAATTCTCCCACAATTTTAGATCCCACAACCTCCTCAGGAAGGCTGTTCCATGCATCCACCACCTCTCTGTGAAAAAAATACTTCTCACATTGCCCCTGACCCCCCATCTTCAAATTGTGTCCCCTTGTTCTTGCACTCTTTTTCTGAAAGATGCTACCTATTGGACTTTGTTGATTCCACTGAGGTACTTAAAAGTTTCTATCATGTCCCCCCTCTCCCTCCTTTCCTCAAGGGTATACATATTAAGCTCCTTTACTCTCTCCTTGTATGGCTTTTCTTGCAGACTCTGCACCATTTTAGTTGCACTCCTCTGGACTGCCTCTTTCCTGTTGATGTCCTTGCAGAGATGTGGTCTCCAGAACTAGATGCAGTACTCCAGATGGGGTCTCACCAACTGTCTGTACAGAGGGATAACAACTTCCTGTTTTCTGCTGGTGATGCCTCTCCCTATAAATCCTAGTATCCCCCCAGCCCTCCCTACTGCCTTCTCACATTGCTTGCTACCCTTAAGGTCATCTGATATGATTACCCCCAGGTCCCTTTCCATTTTTGTTGTTGTTATTACCCCCCCAATTGTGTAATCTTTCCCTGGGTTTTTGTTTCCCAGGTGCATTATTTTGCACTTCTTTGCATTGAATCCAAGCTGCCATACTTCTGACCATTCCTCCAACATTGCCAAGTCCCTTCTCATCCTTTCCATGCCTCCTTGTGCATCAACCCTGTTGCAGATCTTTGTGTCATCTGCAAAGAGGCATACTTTTCCTTCCAGTCTCTCTGCAATGTCACTTATAAAGACATTAAAAAGGACTGCACCCAGTATTGAACCCTGCAGTAACCCACTAGTAACCCCTCTTTCTTCAGAGTGGACTCCATTTACAATTACCTTCTGTGTCCTGTTGTCCAGCCAATGTTTTACCCAGGCTAGTTAATTTGACTATTATTCTTTTGTGTGGGACTGTGTCACATGCCTTGCTAAAGTCTAGGTAGGCCATGTCCACAGCCCCTCCCCGGTGTACTACTTTGGTCACCCAGTCAAAGAAATCAATTAGATTCGCCTGACATGACCTTCCTGCTGTGAACCCATGCTGCCTTGGGTTCTGTGTCCCACTGGCCTCTAGGTACTCAACAATTCTTTCCTTCAGAAGTGATTCCATCACTTTCCCTACCACAGAGGTCAAACTGACAGGTCTGTAGTTTCCTGCCTCTGTCTTGGTCCCACTTTTGTGAAGGGGAATCACATCTGCCTTCTTCCACTCCTCAGGTACCACACCATCCTCCCATGATTTGTTAAAAAGGGTAGTCAGTTGTTTCACTAGTTCTCCACTTATTTCTTTTAGAATCAGGCCCCATTGCTTTGTCCACCTTCAGTTTTAGGAGTTCTTTCAGAACCCTTTCTTCTGTGAAAGGTCTGGGATCGACCCCCCTATTCACAGTGCTTCTGTTAATTGGATTAGGCACGTCCCCCTCCTCCTCTTTTGTGAATACTGAGCAGAAATATTCATTCAGTATCCCTGCTTTTTCACTGTCCCACCCACCGTCCATTCTATTTAGCCTCACTATCCCTCCCTTTGTCTTTCTACGCTCCCTGATGTACCTATAAAAGGTTTTATCTCCCTTCTTAACAGAGTTGGCTATCTTTTCCTCAGTTTGGACCTTTGCTATTCTGACTTCCTCCTGCTTCCTTCTGCCTTAACTGGTACAGCTCTCTGTCCTGCTCCTTCTGTGTTTTCTTATACTTCCTGAATGCTATCTTTTTCTCCCTGACCTTCCCCGCCACCTTTTTTGAGAACCATAGTGGCTTTTTCTTTCATTTTTATTTGTTTATTTGCTACACACAAAGGCATGTTTCCTCTGTGATGGCAGTTTTGATGTTTCCCCATTGTTGCTCCACCCCTCCTTCTAGCCTGTTTGCTAGTGCTTTTCTAAGGCACTCTCCCATCTTGCCAAAGTCAGCCCTCCTGAAGTCCAGTACCTACACTTTTGTATGGCTTGACTCTGTAGCTGAGTTTATCATGAACCACACTGTTTGGTGGTCACTTGTTCCCAGATGGCTACCCACTTCTAGATCTGAGATCCTCTCTCTGTCCCCATTTGAGAGTATGAGGTCTAAGATTGCTCCCTCATGAGTGGGTTCCAAACTAGCTGTCTGAGGCATGCCACCTGTGGGGCATAGGGGAATATTTCTTTCTTGGATGTGGCTGCAGCAAATGTGCTCCAGTTAACATCTGGCATATTCAGGTCTCCCATCAACAGTATCTCCTTTCTCTGCCATCCCTAAGGATGCCTTCTATCATATCCTTGTCCATTCCCTCTCCCTGACATAGGGGTCTGTATACAACCCCTGTGCGGATTGTGGTGCCATTTCCAGTCTCTAAGGTGACCCACAGTGCCTCCTCTCCTCCCTGTTTACTCTTTTGTTCCATTGCTTTTATCCCTTCCCTTACATAGAGAGCTACTCCTCTCCCTCTTCTCCCCTCCCTGTCTCTCCTGTAGGTTGTGTACCCTGGTATGTTAACATCCCAGATTACAGGTGCTTCAAGTTCAACCAGTGACATCATCATTTGCAAACAGTCAGTGGTGCCTGATGCTGACACTGCTACTTGTATAAGTTGCTGTTTTGTGAAAAAGCTGAACACATTTCATTTCATTTATTGGTAAATGAAGGTCTATGGACATATTTGCCTGTTTTCATAGGCAACCATAGTCAAAAATATAAAGAACAGTATATAACAAGTATACAAAAAAAGCAATCCACATAATTAAATACTTAACAAATCATTTAAAACAGATACAGGGATACAAGTTCAGCAAATAAGATTTCAGGAGAGGTCAAACTTGGAATGGGACAATTCCATAGTGAGACAAATAGGAAGGGAATTCCAAAAACTGCCCACTGCAAAACAGAAGGAACCCTGACCAACATTACTTTTACAGTGTGGTAACTTTAGCGAGGCTTTCCCCATAGACCTGGTAACAACCAATTCAGTTTTTGTTCTTTTTACCTACATGCTCAGGCAATGCAGGACCCTACCATTTAGCAATTTCCAGGTCCAGATCCCCAGGGAGTACTGTATTCTCTCTGTTAAATTTGAGGTGCTGCTCCTTTTCAATCAACGTAGCAGCCCCTGTAAAGAGCAGCATTAGAAGGCTCTGACTGACAGCAACCAATGACCTCACTGGTTGAAGCACCAGTTGTACAATGGCACTCTACAGTTATCTAAATACAGAACTAGTTTTGAAGACTAGGGAGATAGAAAACAAAAAAGGGATATGTTCTGTGTATTGAAAGAGAGTGGGGTTGACAAGTATGAATTGGAGATGATACAATGCTTCCCCTTCCCTTTAAAATAAAGCAGCAGTATTAGCCAAACATTTCAGCATAAAGTCTTTTCTTTTTTTTTATCAATAATGTATTTCTGACACCCTTAGACTCCTCGTCAGAGTATTTCAAGTTCTCTCAGATAGCTTATAGTCAGTTTTGTTATTAGTTTTATCTTCATGACTCAAGTCAATAACCATGGCCACCACTACCAAGTTTTAAAAATCTCTTCTACTGAGGTTACCTTTTGACTGCATAAACTAGATTAAGACTGTGAATGTGTTAGAATGGTGCTAGCATACCGCTTTGATGGTGCAGTGCCACATCGAGGTGTTTAATGCCAGCATGGTGGGTGTGGCAAGAGGCAGGAACTTTTAAAAACTTCAAAATCATACACATCAATTCAGGAATGTAATAAAATGGAAAAAAATGTGTATATTGATGCTTTTGTTTAAAATACATAAAGACATTTTATACCAGCAAAACTGCTGCTTTCAGTGTACACTAAAACAGAAGATAAAGTTATAATTAATGTTTCAACTATTAAATTATCTTTGAAAAAGTTTCTCTACAGGATAAAGTAAGTCTACTTATAAAGGCACAGTTGAGATATTTAGAATGATGTTAAAGTATTGTGTAAAATGTAAACAGATCTTATGAAGTCAATATCTTGATGGACGAAACATACTCTTTAAGTTGTTCTTTAAAAGCTGATTCTTAGAAAACAAAATATTACCTGGATATTTGGATTTTGGCCGTTTATATCTGCTTTAGAAAGGTCTGGGAAGTTTGGAAGATCCAACAAGAATGATCCAGGTCCATCTCTCTGTAGCTGGGCTTGTCCATTCCCCTGTCGGGAGCGTTGTTTGGGAAACTGTCTGTGCGCTGCCTGTTGTTCGGAAGATTCCTTTCTCTCTCCAGTTGTTAATGCAAAGCCTGGATTTGTGGAGGCAGAGCTCTCAGCATTTAGGTTATCCTGAAAAGGGTATAGAAGAAAGAAAATAAACATGAACAATATTTACAGAAAACATAACTTCAATACAAAGTCAGGCACTGCTGGAGCCACACTGACAGAGTCATGAAGCCCACTTTGTTGGGGTCTTTCCTTGACAATACTAACTTGGGGGGGGTTAAAAATGTACCAGCTTGGGCCACCAGATGGCCCTGCAGGTAGCCCATTTTGCTCCCACGCCAACAACCCAGGTTTGACAGTGAACTCAGGTGGCCAGAAGGGCTGGGGTAGCACTGCTGCATGGCATGCTTTCAGATCACAAGGGGTGGCGATCTTGTTCCACCACTGCAATGACCTCTGCGATAGGTTGGGCAGCTTGCCTCCTCTGCAGGGCATCACTGTGTGCATGCGAGACATGAGGGGGCACTGCTTGGTATCAGGAAGGGTAGACAGTTTACAGAAAGACCAAGGAGAAAACCCTATATCCACTAGGCCACTGGCATGACAGTTGCTGATACTCCTGGGCCCCACACTCTGTGGATCCCCACTGGCCCGGACAATGGGGGAAGCGATGGTAGGAGCTGAGAGGTTGCCAGCATGAAGGCCTGAAAAGTCAGGTGTAGGTGATGGTCCAGTGGCAAACAGCTCTGTGAATAAAATAACAAATGTACCACCTTGTTTCACTCCCATCCTACTTTTCTCCTCCTGATCAAGATGTCTTATGAAAAACCCCTTCAGGTCTGGTGACCTCACAGCCTCGATAGTAAGGATCTCTTAAACCGCTCTAAGCAGCATGGGGCCCGAGAGTATCGACCATCATGTGAACCAACCTGACAGCTTTCTTCCCCCCTTTCTTCCTGTCCCTTCCTCCACCTGCTTTTCAAGGGTGCCATGCAAGCCAGGATGTCAATGCAGCAACACAGTTCAACTCCATAAAGGAGAGAACCCCTCATCAGTTCACCGCAGGGGTTGCTGTGGTTGAAAAATGCAGCACCCCCATTTCACAGTTGGTGGAAATGCAGCAATTAGTAGCACTCCCCCATGAGCTGCCCAGTTGCAGACATGCCAGGCTTGCTCCAGAATTCAGGTTGCCTGGGCTGGAGTATGGCGTGCTATTCTTGCCCATTTGGCGCCCGGGTACTAGCATTTTAATTCAGGGAGTCATCATGTTTCAAGACGTAGAGGCCAACCCATCCATGAAGACTCATCCTACACAGTTATTTTTTATATCTCTCAGTGGAGACAGCCTCATTTTCCTACTGACTGATATGCACTTTGGGGGGATTTTCAAAGAGCGATGTCTGTTTTTTTAGATGCGGTTGCCAAAATCCACCCTGGGAGTCAAGACCATGAAAAGCAGGTCTACCTCACGGGATGGAATTCCACAGCTGCATCTGAAAAACAGAAGTGAGTCCCACACCTGCAGCAGAAACTGCCGTAAATCACGGGAATCATCGCAAATGTGTTCCAATGTCTGTGAATTAGGTGCAGACATCTGGACTAATCTACATGGATGCAAAATGTATCTGAAATATGGATACAAGTACCACACATCCTCATCTTTGAAAATCCTGCTCTTTGTGTTGTAAAGTTGTCTGAAATGCATAGCTATGTCGGGTCACACCTGGGCCACTTACACATGTGAAAGGAGGCCATCACACACTTCCCTTACAAACTACAGAAAGTGCATACACACACACACACACACACACACACACACTTACTTTATTAATTACAGAGGACTAAGAGGAGCTGAAGAACTGAATTTACAAAACAAGACTTGAGGCCAACACAGTCTCTCTTTTGCTTATTGCAAACTTTCATATTGATCTCTGCCGGATACCCTATATAATGCTGTGGCAAATGGCCACAGCAATTTCAACCATTATTATACTTAGTATAATAAAGAGTCAAATGACAGACACAGTGTGAATCTGCATGACTAAAAAATACTTGTATTAGGTTGGAAAAATAGGTTACTCACCTGTAACAGTATTTATTTATTTTATTTATTTATTGAAGTCTAGGATTACAAATACCTTTGAACCAAAGGTTCTTTTACAAAGGTTCTGCGTCAAACAAGCTGGTGAATAGGAACAGCAGCAGAGGCAGTTATATTCAATGGTGGAAAACATCAACTGGTTACAAACACCATAATACTGGAATACAAGACAGTGGTAAAATACATACAACAGGAGATACAATATTTGGTTACAGTCGAGACATACGAACATACGAATTTGCCAGCAGATAAAGGCCTTATTGTCAATCGAGTCTGCTCGATTGTGCAGCTAGCAACCCTTAGACTGCAGCTGCCCCTCCCTCCCCTCTTATCGGATCCCATCCCCTTTTGAAGCAGTCCACTGTTCTACAGAATACCACTTCCGCAGGCAACGCCTTCCATCCAGACACCACTCTCTCCATAAAAAAGTGTCTTCTCATTTCCTCCTGAACCTTCCCCCACTCCAATCTGAGATCGTGACCTCGAGTGTCCCTACCCCGAACTTGAATAGTCCCTCCATGCCCGTCTTGTTTATTCCCTTCAGGTACCTGAAGGTTTCAATCATATCCCCCGTCTCTCCTCCAGTGAGTACATGTTCAACTCCCTCAGCCTGCTCACGTAGGGTATGTCTCCTAGTCCCTGGATCATCTTTGCTGCCCTGCGCTGCACCCCCTCCAGTAATGTAATGTCCCTCTTCAGGTATGGGCGCCAGTACTGCATGCAGTACTCCAGGTGTGGCCTAGCCAGTGACCTATACAACGGCAGGATCACCTCCCCTCTCCTTGAAGATATACCCCTGGCAATACAACCCAGCATTTTGTTGCCCTTTGCAGCTGCCTTCCTGCAGTGTGCTGAGTTATTCATTGAGCCCATTATAATCACCCTCATATCCTTCTCCTCCTCTGTCATAGCTAGCTGAACCCCCCCCAGCTGGTAGCTCCTTCTTGTTTTTTTTGCCCCAAAATGTAGCACCTTGCACTTTTTGGCACTGAATCCCAACTCCCAGGTGTCTGACCAGGTCTCCAGTTTTGACAGATCATCCTGCAACCCGTGCCACCCTCCTAGATCATCCACTACTGCTCCCATCTTGGTTTCATCTGCAAACAAACTGATCTTGTTCTTGGTGCCCATTGAGATGTCTGATATGAACAGCCCAAACAGCACCGGTCCCAGCACTGAGCCCTGTGGTACTCCGCTTGTCACTGCCCTCGGAGATGAGAGCTCCCCTCCCACCATCACCCTCTGCTGCCTTCCCTGTAACCAGTTTACTACCCATTCCACCATTTTCGCCCCTGCACCTGTACCTACCAGCTTACTATCTAGCCTCCCATGCGGAACCAAGTCGAATGCCTTACTGAAGTCCCAGAAACAGGACATCCACTGCATGGCCCTTGTTCAACTGTCTAGTTACCCAGTCATAGTGATCCACCAAGTTGGTCTGACAGGATCTGCCCATGGCAAACCCATGCTGCCTAACGGCCTGCAGCCTATTGGTCTCCAGAAGGGACACCAGCCTCTCCTTCAGGATTGTCTCAATCAGTTTTCCCACGATGGATATGAGGCTTACCAGCCAGATAGTATGTGTGGATTGCTAATTGGGAAGATAGAAAAAGTGGAACTAAAAAGGTAGAAGAGACAAAGGGAGCTAAAAACAGGCAGTCACTGGTGACACTGTCCGTTAAGTGCATACAGTGATATGTGAAGTGCTGGGGTTGTCAGGAGTTGGAAGTCTCCAACAATGGTTTGTAGTGGACAGGTGGCCAGAGGCGATGGAGGGATAGGAAGGAGAGGCGGATTAGAGAAAAAGTGGGACGAATGATAGGAAGGATGGAAAGGTGGGGAGGGGAAGGGAGGAAGGGCATGTAAAAGGGAGAAAGGTGAGAGAGAAGGGGGGTAAATTGTCGCCGACATAGAAGAAATAGTTGAGTGGGGGGATAGGCACAAGGTAGGTGGCAATGGGGCACCAGGGAGCTTAGTAGTAGTTTGAGGAGTGGTATATGATGCACATCCACACTTCTGGCAGTGTTCCTTTCCCTTTAAGACTTACCGGTTGTCTTTGAACTAGCTCCTCCCACGCACCCGGATGGTAACTACCTCGGCACCGCCCCAGGACGTCAGATCTTACCTGCTGGAAGCAAGACCAGTGTGCCACTTGCCAGGGGAGGTCGGGTGGGTCAGTGTGGATGTACATCATATACCACTCCTAGAACTACAGTTACAGGTGAGTAACCTGTTTTTCTAGGGATGTGGATATGATGTACCTATCTACACTTCTGGCAGACTCCTAGCAGTCTCTGGGAGGAGGGAGCAAGGTACACACCCCCTATTTAGAAAACAGAGATTGGAGAACTGAAGCTCCAAAACCAGCATCCCATGACTCAAGGTCGATGTGGTAGCAGGAAATGAAGGTATGTGCGGACTTCCAGGTCGCAGCCCTGCAGATTTCCTGGATAGGGACATCCCTGTAAGCAGCCACCAAGGCAGCGGTACGATGGATGGAATGATCCCTTAGCCCTATGGGAGGCTTCCTACCTGCCAACCTATAGCAGAGGTCGATGCAGGAAACAATCCACCTGCCAATCATCTGCTTTGCTGCTGGTCTGCCAGGTGCGGCTTCAGCATTGGTGACAAATAGACGGAAAACTTCTCCCCGAACTCCAGCCGACCGCTCCTTGTAACAGGTTAGCGCTCAACGCAGGTCCAAGGTATGAAGCCTGTGATCGGCCTCCGAGATGTGGTTGGTGAATTACACTGGGAGATTGATCACCTGGTTAAGGTGAAACTCAGACACAACCTTCGGGAAGAACTCTGGGTTGGGGCGAAGGACAACCTTGTCCCTGTGGAACACCAGGTAAGAAGACTCCAACGAGAGCGCCTGGAGCTCACTGATCCTTCTGGCTGATGTGATAGCCACCAGGAAGGCGGTCTTCCACAACAGGTGAGACATGTCACACCTGAGCACTGGTTCGAATGGCTTGCCCATGAGCTTTACCAATACCAGCAACAAGTCCCAAGTTGTGGTGGTTCGCGCACCGGAGGGGAAATGTGGTCAATGCCCCCCTATAAAAAGATACCAGACCACCTTCTCCTGTGCCCGGCCAATGGCATACCAGCCTGCACCCGATATGCCAAGATGGGTGCAAGGTGCACCTTAAGGGTCGTCGACCGAAGGCCTGACTGAGAGGGATCAAAGGTAGTCGAGAATGCTAGCCACCAGCCAAGATAAGGGGTCCAAGACCTTTGCCCTGGCACCAAATGGAGAAACTCTTCCATTTAAAGGCAAAGCACTTTTGGGTCGACTCCTTCTGAGAAGCCTCGACCATGGTGAGGACATCGTTGGACAGGTGAGCACAGGCTAAGGAGATCGGGGTACCAGAACTGGTGGGGACAGTTTGGAGCCACCAGGATCATCCAGGCCTTGCCCTTCCTGGCCTTAATCAGCATTTTATGGATCAGCGGACAAGGAGAGAAGGCAAAGAAGAGGCCTGCAGTCCAGGGCCTCGAGAAGGCATCCCCTTGTAGTGTTCCCTGCTGAGGAGGGGCGGGCACAAAACAGCCTCAGCTTTGCGTTCTCCCTGCAGGTGAACAGGTCCACCAGAGGGGTGCCCCATTGGGAGAACAGACTGTGTACTACCTCCGGATGGAGAGACCACTCGTGAGACACCTCGCCCACATGGCTGAGGGTGTCCGCCAGCTGGTTGGAGACATCGGCCACATGGATGGCCATGAGATTGGTGTCCAGGCTGAGCACAAGGTGCAGATGTGGACAGCTTCCCTGCATAGAGGAAGGGCATGCGTCCCGCCCTGCTTGCTGAGGTAGTACATGGTCATGGTATTGTCTGTCTGGACCTGAATAACCTGACCCCGAATGTGTGTAGCCAAGGCTGTCAGTGCCAGCCAAATTGCCCGAAGCTCCAGCAGGTTGATATGGCATCAAGACCCCTCAGGGGTCCAGTGTCAGTGGACTCTGTGGTACCCCCCAGGTGGGCACCCCAACCCATCAGGGAGGCATCAGTCATGATGATGATCATCAACTCTGGGTGGACAAATGGGCTCCTTTCCTGCAGATGTTCTGGGACTTCCCACCACTGGAGGGCATCCCACATCAGCTGGGTCACAGTGACTGGCTGGTTGAAGTGGCCTTGACACTGAGACCATTGGGGGGCAAGCTCCCATTGCAGAGAGCGCATTCTCCACCAGGCCCAATAGAGCAAACTGGTGCATGCCACCATGTATCCCAGGAGGTGCCAGAAGTACAGAGCAGGGTGCAACTGCCCAACCCAAAATGATTGGGCAAAGAAGGAGAGAGTCTCTGCCCGGTCCAATGGAAGCCAAGCCCTGCCTCTGCAAGATTCAAGCTCTGCCCCGATGAAGTGTATCACCTGTGAAGGTACAAGCTCTGACTTGGCCTGGTTGGCCAGGAGGCCAAGGGGCAAGCAGGTCTGGAGGGCCAGGTCTCTGGACTGCTCCACCTCCTCTCTTGAGGGAACCGCTATAAGCCAGTCATCCAGGCAGGGGTACACCCAGACCCATAGGAGCCTCAGGTAGGCTGCCAATACTGCAATGCATTTCGTAAAGACCTTGAGAGCTGAGGAGAGACCGAAGGACATGGACTTGAACTCATAGAGAATGCCCTCTACACAGTACCAGAGGAACTAGCGGTGGGACAGGTGGATTGGGAAGTGGAAAAATGTGCCCTGAAGATCCAGAGAGCAAAACCATATGCTCTGCTCTAGAGATGGTATGATCTGAAACAGAGTGATCATCTTGAAAATACACGACCAAAGAAACGTGTTCGGGTTATGCAGATCTGAGATGGGGTGCCAGCCCCCCATCCATTTGGACATCAGGAAGTACCTGGAGACAAATCCAGGGTGTACTGGAGGGTCAGAGATAGGAGCCACTACCTCCTTCTGGAGGAGCTGGACGATGTCTTCCCAAAGAGCTAACAGCATGTCGACTGACACCATGCCTTCCTGTTGGGCATGGGCTCAGCAAGGCGGGTAAGCCTCGAACTCTAGAGGCAGACCTTGATTGACCACCTCGAGGACCCACCTGTCTGTGGTGACAGCGGACCAGGCGGAAAGCAAGTTGAGGAGCCGGACCCCCATGGTAGGACCCAGAGGAGTCAGGATAGGCATGGCAGAGGCACCCCCCCATCCTATCACTGGGAAGGCTTGGAGGCGGAGGAGGGACCGGCTGAGGAAGCAGCGGGGCCTCATCCTCCTGTCTTCCAAACAACCGAAGCAACCGACTCCAGCTGGGGATGCCAAGCATGGGCCTGCTGCCTAGCTGGGGGCTGGGATAGCTTGGCCACAGGAGCAGAGAGGGGCCAAAAGGGCTTTTTCCTTTGGACCGTAGAGCCCTTGGGATCCCTCTGGGTGGAAGTAACAGAGTCTAGGGTGGCCACCCCGGCTCAAACAAGTCTGTGCCAAGGAAGGGACATCCACCAACTTGTGCCGAGTATCTGACATGAAGGTTGAGATCCTCAGCCAAGCTCTAAAGTGCATGGCCACTGCGGCAGCCACAGATCGGGTACATGACAGTCCACAGTTGTCCATGGCCATCTGGAGTTGCTGCTTAGCCACCACTCGACCCTGGTCCTAGACCTGCTTGACCATGGTCTGCAAGTTAGCTGGGAGCTGGGGAAGCACCTCATCAAGGGTGCCTAGGAGGGCATGAGCGAAGTGGACCATTTAATGAGCCAAACTCGCCTGCCAGAGGCCAAGTGAAGAGTCCGAATAAACCTTCCTGGCCATGTGATCCAACTTTAAGTTTAAGCAGAGCAGGCCTATGAAAGAAGTGGGATCATGCTCCACGGACAAAACCTCTCCCGAATCTGCGTCCACCAGACGGGAGTGAAGGGAGGAGCCCTCAGACTCCAAGGATTTGTCAAATAGTGGTCGACTGCCAGAGTCCCTGTTGACCCTACGGGGTCTGTCAGGAGTGACGGTGACTGACAGCTGATGGGGAAGCACAGGGGGTTATGGGCATCCTTAGGAAGAGGATCCTCCTTCAGCTACTTAGGTAGCAGCTCCACCTGGATGGGCAGAGAGGCTGGGACAGGCTGAGCCAGGGTAGGTTGAAGCCTTGTTGGCAGGAACCACGTAATAGCCGGGGTGGGGGCCAGGACCAGCTTAACCCTGGTGAACATGAGTTGATGCCACATGAGCTCCTTGTAGCACCGACGCATTTTGCTTCGGAGTCTCTCCTCATCTGAGGAGGAGGAGGAAGAAGAGGACAAATAGTGGCAATGCCACTTGCCAAATGCCGAGAGTGGGAACGCCGATGCTGACGTGGGCTGCTCGACTCAGAGCTTCGGGATCGACATCTTGACATCGACGATCAGGAACCCATGAAGGTGGCGCCAAAGGAAACCAGTACAAAGGCTGAAGCCAAAGAGGCATGCTCCGTGGCCTCAGCCACAACCTCTTCAAAAAATCACAAGTTGTTCAGCAGATCCTGCAGCCATGGAGACTGCCCAACAGGCATCTTTTGATTTAACAGGGGTATCCCGCTCATCTAGGTGCTCTAGGAGAAGCAGAGTGTGCCAGTCTTCCAGAGTTGAAGAATGCAGAGTGCGACACAGGCCACATGCCTGGGGACTGTGTTCATGGCCAAAGCAGTAGATGCACGTGGTGTGCGGGTCCATCCGGGACATCTTCTGCCCACACTCGTACTTCTTGAATCCCAGTGCCTACTTCGAGTCATCCATAACAGAGATTCCAAAGAAACTGCCTGAAGATGAAGAAATTTGCAAATCGCAAAGGTTTGAAGCAAAGGGCCTACTCATTATGGAGAGCAGTAAGGGAGGAACCTTCTTCTTCCAGTGGAACGGAAGATCTGACATCACGGGGCGGTGCCAAGGGAGTTACCACCCGGGTGGGTGGGAGGAGCCAGCTTGAAGACATCTGGCAAGACTTAAAGGGAAAGAAACACTGCCAGAAGTGTGGCTAGTGTAGTATATGGTAACTTACCCTAGTAACAGTGTAGAATGGTTTAGTCCACATCCCCCTGCAGTTTTGGGCTAATGGTATGTCTGGAGTGGAAACTGGGTTTTAGAAACTGCACGAGCAGATTGTAGTAGTAGTTCTGCTGAGGCCTGCTGATCTATCTAATGTATGTTTGTTGAATAAACCTCAGAGCTATTGGAAGTTACTTATGGTGTCCAGTCATTCCTAAAACCAGCAATCCTGTAAGAAGCAACTAAGAGTGAAATATTATATGGTGTCAAGTGAACTTACAGTGCTGCAGTTGCAAGAAAGAAGAAGCGTTTGTGCCTGCAAGAAAAGAAACAAAAGACAGTATTTGTGAGTACCTAAAGCTTACTAAAAGACTGTATAACAAAGTATTTTTGGCAGTATGGAGCAATTTAAGCCACCTCCACCACTATTGTTGACTGGAAACCTTGCAGAAAACTGGAGAAGGTGGGCACAGAGATTAAGTCTGTACTTCACAGCCACGGGATTAGATGATAAATCAGAGGAAATGAAAATTGCAGTCCCTTGTGACATCGCTTTTGCCTGTGCCCTTGTTACCTCTCGATCGAAGATGAGGCCTCAAAGTGTACAATACCCTCAATATAACGTATGCTGACCCACAAGCTAAAAAGCAGCTGAGGTTATGGAAGCATTTAGAATTATTGTGAACCAAGGAAAAGCGGTGTTTGAGAGGCATCAGTTTTGGGTCCATTCGTTCAATGAGCACTCAGGTATAGGCAAGTTTGTTATGGAGCTCAGGCAAAAAGCTCGGAATTGTGAGTTTAAAGAGACTGAGGACTTAATGATTCGAGATAAAATTGTCTTCAGCGTTACCGACGACAGGCTCCGAGAAAAGCTACTGGAATCCCCAGACCTCACGATGGCCAAAGCAGTGAACATATGCAGAGCCAAAGAGGTAACAAGGGCACAGGCAAAAGCGATGTCACAAGGGACTGCTGATAAGTTCATCCATGCTGTAGAACATAAATCGAGGCAGGATGGTAATATAGGCTAAAAACCAGACCGCCAGCTACCAACATGTGAGACGTGTGCACAAAAATCAAACACGTGTGGGAGGTGTGGCAAGGGACATGCGCCAAAGGCTTGTCCAGCATATGGACAAGAATGTCGTAAATGTGGTGGCCTCAACCATTATGCAAAAATGTGCAGGTCCAAAAAGTCCAACAAACCTCATGAGAAAATGACCAAAGGGGTAGAAGCACTAGTTGTGGGTGCTGTAAAAGGAAAACAAGAAATGGTGCGGACACAAGTACCAGATGAAGGGTTGTACACTACCTTGAAGATAATGGGACAGCCAGTTAAGTTCAAGTTGGACACTGGGGCTGAAGCCAATATACTTACTAAATAAGTGATTGCGCAGTTTCCATGCAAGGTACAAATCAAGCCGACCAGTACTATCCTAATGGCATATGGAGGAGCACAAATTAATCCAGAAGGGGAAGTGACGCTAAAGTGTAAGACACAAGACAGAGAGGCCAATCTGCAGTTTTATGTCACTAATACATCGGGAGCTTCCCTACTGGGTCAACAGGCATGTGTCATCCTGGATCTGATTCAAAGTAAAGGTGCTTAAACCAAGCCACCAAGCACAAAAGAGGAACTTCTTGCACAATATAAAACAGTGTTTGAAGGCCTAGGAGAATTCCCAGGAGTTTACCACATATATACCAACCCAAATGTTACTCCTGTGATACATGGGTGCAGGAAAGTCCCATATGCAATCACAGACAGACTAAAACAGACACTGGAACAACTGGAGCAAATTGGGGTGATTAGCAAGGTAAGAAAACCTACAACATGGGTAAATAGCCTTGTAGTTACCGAAAAGAAAAATGGTGAGATCAGGGTGTGTTTGTACCCTAGAGACTTAAATAAAGCTATCAGAAGACATCACTTCTCCATCCCCACATTGGAGGATATTCAGAGTAAGCTTGCAGGTAAAAAGGTTTTTACAATTCTAGATGAAAAAGATGGGTACTGGCAGATCAAATTAGATGACGAATCTGCAGACCTATGTACATTCAACAGTCCATGGGGAAGGTACAAATTTCACAGACTTCCTTTTGGTATACGGTCTGCAAGTGAAGTATTCCAGCAGAGCAATGCTGAACACTTCGGGGACATACCAGGTGTTTTTGTAATAGCTGATGACATGCTTATAGCCACAGCTACCAAGGAAGAGCATGACAATACTTTGAGAAAAGTAATGGACAGAGCAGTGGAACTCAATTGAAAGTTCAATAGTGACAAAATACAGTATTTGGTGAGTGAGGTGAAATACATGGGGCACATCATAACCGAAAATGGACTACGGCCTGATGAAGCCAAAGTAGAAGCAATAGCTGAGATGCCTCCGAAGATAAAAAGCACTACAGAGGCTGTAGAATGACTGATACTTGGCGTAGTACATTCAATGAAGCAAACCTCACAGCACCACTTAGGCAGCTACTCAAAAAAGATGTCACGTGGCAGTGGCAGCCAGCACAGGAAGAAGCCTTACAAAAGCTGAAAGAGACTATTTCTTGTGCACCAATATTAACATTCTTTGATCCAAAAGAGGACATAGAAATCCAAGCAGATGCATCTAAGGACGGACTAGGTGCTTGTCTACTACAAAGAAACAGACCAATACCTTATGCATCTAGGTCATTGTCCAGTGCTGAAAGAAACTATGCACAGATAGAAAAAAAGTTGCTAGCAATTGTGTTCTCTCTACAGAAATTTCATCAGTATGTTTATGGAAGGTCAGTGAAAGTACAATCAGGTCACGAGCCACTACAGTCCATAATGAACAAACCAATTGGAAAGGCTCCAGCAAGATTGCAGCGGATGCTGTTACAGATACAGAAATATGACATAGAGGTAATATACACTCCAGGCAAAGATATTCTGATTGCAGACACTCTATCCAGGGCAGTACCAAGAAAACCGGCAGAGGGAGACATTGATCTAAGTAGTGAAAAGGTCATATACTCAATCCAAGCAACAGAAACACTGCCTGACAGCATGTTAGAGGGCTAAAACAGGCCACACAGAGGACAGTGATTTACAGTTGCTTAAAGAAATGCACCTCAAAGGATGGCCTAACAGGAAAAAACAAGTCAGCATCAAACTTCAGCACTATTGGCCCATGAGACACAATATATACATAGAAAATGATCTCATAATGGTGGGTAAAAGAATCATCATACCCAAACAGCTGAGAACAGATATGCTACGAAGACTTCACACAGCACATCAAGTAATACAAAGGTCAAAGGCACAAGCCAGAGCTGTGATGTATTGGCCAGGCATGAATCAAGAAGTAGAAATGATGGCTTGAAGCATGTGGACCTTGTCAGGAACTCTTACCCAGCAACCATAAAGAGCCAATGTGTCCATATGAAATACCTGACATGCCATGGTTAAAGCTTGGAGCAGACATTTTTGACTTTAGGGGACACTCCTACTTAATAGTAGTGGACTAATTTTCAAAATACCCTGAGGTTCTCAGAATGCCTGACAAGACAGCAGCTACAGTTATTGCAAAATTGAAAGCTGTATTTGCAAGACATGGAATTCCGAAAGAACTGGTAGCGGATCATGTACCATTTGCAAGTCATGAAATGAAGCAATTTGCAAAGTCGTGGGAGTTCAAAATGACTCATTCCAGCCCGGGATACCCACAATCTAATGGTTTAGCTGAAAGAATGATCCAGACAGTAAAAAGAATCTTCCTGAAGTCTATGCAAGGTCAGACCGATCCACATCTCGCATTGCTCAGTCTTAGAAATACACCAGTCACAGGACTGAACTGTACACCTTCTCAATTGTTAATGGGCAGAATGTTGAGGACAACATTACCAGCAAGTGCAAGGGCACTGCGACCTGAAATACCAAAGGATGCACATAAATGTCTGAAAAGACTACAGAAAAGACAGAAACAGTATTAGGACAGGAATGCAGCTCCACTTACTCCATTCAGAGAAGGGGAAAGGGTATGCATAGAGACTTCTAGTGGGTGGCAACCTGCAACAGTGGAAAGAATCCGTGATGAGCCAAGATCCTACAGTGTGATTACACCTGCAGGACAGCGATACCGCAGGAACAAGAGACACCTGAGGAGAGACCGAACAGTTGCTTTGGAGGCTGAAGAGCAACAGGCAGATGAATCAACTGAATCCGTATTGTCACAAACAGTGCAATCCAGGGACAACAACCAGGAACAGGACACTTGTCAAGAGTATGAGCAACCTGAGATGGAACCTGTTGTTTTCAATGACACTTTGCCAGAAAGTCCTGAGGCTGTACCCAGTGTGCAGTCTACTTGAATGACCAGAAGAGGGCGTCTGCTTAAAGTTCCTGAGAGGTTCAGAGGTTTTGTTATGACTTAAGTCAGTGGTAAAGACTTATTTCAACAGAGCTTAGTACCAGTGACTTTTGACCCTAACTCATCGCAAAGTAAGACTCAACCATTATGTTACTATTGCTTGGTAATTATTTGTCATTGATAGGCAAACCGAAATCAAGGTAATTGCTTTCTTTTACTAGAAGTTCAAAACCACACTTCGGAACTACATCTTCAGCACTCGTAACTGCTCCTGTCTCTGAACATAGCCTCCACCTCTGCTTCTCTTGACAATGCCCCCCGGGCAGCTCTCCACCTAACCATCCCCTCCACCACTTCCCTGTACACCATGCCTATGTTTAACCTGGCCAGTGCCAGCTGTTTCAGTATTTACCTACCAGATTGCTCACTTGATACCGACTTGTGTAACACCTGTTATCAATTACATGTACCCTGTACCCAGTTGTATTTGTCTGACCACAATGTGGCGTGGCGCTCTGTTGACAGCCGATTGTTTTGCAAATCTTTGCTATGTAACCAAAAACACAATGTATGTCTTTATGTGACAAAGTACCTTTGGAAACGAGCCTCTGGCTCAAAGGTTGTAAACTGATTCTTAAAATAAAATAAAAATAAAAAATAAAGAAGGGGAGATGTAGTATATGGTAACTTACCCTAGTAACAGTGTAGAATGGTTTAGTCCACATCCCCCTGCAGTTTTGGGCTAATGGTATGTCTGGAGTGGAAACTGGGTTTTAGAAACTGCACGAGCAGATTGTAGTAGTAATTCTGCTGAGGCCTGCTGATCTATCTAATGTATGTTTGTTGAATAAACCTCAGAGCTGTTAGAAGTTACTTATGGTGTCCAGTCATTCCTAAAACCAGCAATCCTGTAAGAAGCAACTAAAGTGAAATATTATAGCTAGGTACATCATATCCATGTCCCTAGAAATGTTTGTTTTCACTATGCTAAGAAGTAATTATGGAAGCTGTGTAACCAAGAGAAGAGAGAGGAAAATGTTTTTGTTTTAGTAAGGCTGCGCTACTTGTAAATATTAAATGGTCATACTTTGTTTCAGTATGCATAATTTAAGAGGTACTGGCATCCAGTGGTATGTAGGACTGTAAAAGGGCAGAGAGTTATCTGGTCTATAGCCCCTGGAATTCTGTGATTCTGCAGTTGTTGGATTTTCCACAGAATTTGCATCAAGCTACAGCATATATACAGTGCCACAGAATTCATTATTTTTGGAGAATTTTCATTCAAATATACAGTTTTTCCATAGTGCCCAGCTCCCTTCCTCATCTCATTTATCCTGAAGCCGTTCTCTATGGTTGGCATGTGATATCATCAATGACATCACATCATATTCTCTCCAATGGCAGGACTACATTTGGCTACAGAAATGAATAAATCATGCCAAAGAAATCAGAAAATGCTGCCAGAGAACCCTAGGAGTCCTGCCGCAGAAATGAAGACAAAGTGCCGTAGAGCACTAGGGGCCCTATCTATAGCAGGAGTTGTTGGGTAGTTTGATACCTTTTATTGGACCAACATATGTCTTGTACAAAGATGGTATTGTACAATACACGTGGTACACATAGTATATAGCAGGAAATGTATAATGCTTCTTCTCTTTTACTCCATAGCTATTTTGACCTATTTGACAAGAATGCATTGTAAGCTTATCTGCAGTGGGTACCTGTACATATTTTCCCCCGTGGCCAAAATGATGTATGCAATGTAAATGTATTTCTGCAGTATGTTTGTATGTCTGTACCACCTCTCCTATTCTATGCTCCCCCACTTCCAGGTCACAACTGGAAACAAGTCTCTCCGGCTTTGTTTGCTCATCTGATAAAATATGTTATAAATAAAATTAAATGCAAATCAGTTTGGTTGTACTTGGCACCATGTTATTGTTTAGAATCAGGTATTCCATCAAGACCGTGGATCCAAAAAAGCATGATGAAAAATCGCACCGTGATAACCGCGCAAGAAGAAACAGTGAATGTGCCACTATACAACCTAGCACATTTCCTTTAGTTTATTATTGAAATATATACCATAGTCTTACAGAGTGTCAACTATACATTTTAAGAATAAGGTAAAGAAAGTGTGTTAGGTTGTATATTTATGGCTGCACAGTTTTTGACCATGCCTTTTTTGTATGGTGTGGATGGCATGGTTTTTGACCATGCCTTTTTTGGACAGCACAGTTCTGACATGGAACCTCAGAATCAAACATTACGGAAAAGGTATTAGGTCTTATTATAATTATAATAACTGGTGAGCATTTTTTTCTATGTGCTGAGCAGGTTGATATTTTCCTGGTTGTTATGACATTTACATGCCCTGCCTATCAAAACTGAGAGCACGACCTAATTGGCTCTTGTTTCCTGTGTGGACGGGCAGGCAGAATACGTCCTATAACATAGCAGCTTCATTAGTCTGTTAAGGGGAGCTGCCGCAACACTCGTGTCTTCAACAGTTTCATTTTTTTCTATGTAACTGATGAATCATACTTTTAAACTAAAAAAAAAAAAATCTCTTATTGATCCCGCTGTTCGTCATCAGCGGGTGATACCTCTGTGCGATGGTGATAGTGTAAGGAATGGGACCGTGGCTGACCGCATGCATCGCTTATAACCATGATCGCGATTTGAACAGTGAGTTTAAAAAATAAAATGAAAATGCTAATTCCAAATTAGGGAGAGGGAAACTGTGTGTGTGTGTGTGTGTCTGTGTGTGTGAGTGTCTGTGTGCGCGTGCACATGTGTGTGTCTGTGCCACAAACAGACAGAATCACTCACAAAAGTCAAGCTGGGGAAAAATGCTCGCCAATTATTATAAAAAACAAAATATGGGGAAGTAAGTGAAACTCGAATTTAATGTACATCCTCGGTGTGGGATCCTTAAATAAACTCATGAAGCCGCCTCAGGGCTTTAGGCATCCCACACCTGGTGTACATTAAATTCTTATAAATGGGCAAATAAATCATCGATCGCTGATTGGCTGGAGTCCTCTCCAGCCGCTTTCCTTATCAGCGCATATCATGTCAACGCGCACTACTTCTGGCACCCAAAGCCCCACCACAGGGAGAAATCAATCCATATCACCCGTCTCCCAATGCAGCTCATCACATACGGTACCACAGAACAACAGCTTGAAGCGCTATACTGAAACAGTGCCGTGCTGCCACCAACAGAAAAACAAAAATCAGGCCAGGAAATATATCCAACATCCCCCCTCCTCTTCCTTCACAATATTTATCACTGTCATTTATTTGTCTTCGGTGCTGGGCTGCCCTGCCAAGTGTATGTATTTTAGTCCTAACCCCGCCAACGAACGGCTGACTCTTACCACAAACTGATGATTCCATCTGTTCCAGCATCACCAGCCTTAGATCTCCAGCCCTCCATCTTCACCCTCCTAAGCAGCCATTCCCATCATGCAAGCACATAAAAACTCAAATTCTACTTGTAAGGGGCAGTAAAACACGAGGTTTCACTTAGGAAATTACTTAAGGAAACTGACCTGATGGTAGTTGCAGAGACATGCTCGCCAGAACGGCGGGCCAGTGGCTGCAACAAAAAAGTGTAAAGAAAAATGCAAAAACAGAAAAAGAAATAAAAAGAAACAAGTGTTCAGAGACACACACAGTACAAGAAAGAAAACATATACCATATAGGAAAGCACTATACGGAGTGCTCGGTGACATGGTGCTTCACAGTTAAGCTCACTGATGGTTAGAACGGAGAAAAAAAAATCATGTACAACAGTAAAATAAAATCAGTAAAAACAACGAAGTGTTACAGTGTTGGGGAACACAGACATTAGGAAACAGAGAGACACAGCAACACCCTGCAGTGGCAACATTATACTATATAGTACGCAGTGCAGATGGACTGTTTTTCTACATTCTTCATTTTTAACAGTTTTTAACCACACTTTTATTTTATTTAATTTTTTTTTTTTACTGGGGAGGGTTCATTTCAGGGGGCCCATTTTACAAGCGCAATAAGACACTCTGAGTGTGGGTTATCTCCTGATAAAAGCACGCCCAGGTGCACAAGAGCACTCAGCTTAAGCACCTCGGTCCTAACAACGCACCTGGGTGTGCTCTTATCAGGAAATAACCCACACCTCGTCGTGTCTTATGGCTTGCGTATCACACACTTCCCCATACTTTATACTCTATATAAATCATGAAATCATTCTTAGCCAGTCAGCATTGTATATTTCTAAACATTCCAAGTACTCTTATAACCAACCATAAGAGGGTGTCTCATGCTTATAGTTCTAGAATTCTGAAGTTCTACATTCAGTTGCCAGTCCATTTTACACAAAGGGGATTCTCTAATATTCTGCAAAGTAAAACATACTGATTTTAAATTCAAATTTCATTTTTAAACAAAGGTCTTTACCATGACTTACAATATGTTTATATGTACAGTTCCTGTGTCTCTTATGATTATAAGAGATTCTTCTCAAGTCCTTTGTGTGCCAGAACTACTCAGCTTCACTTCACAGGTCTCTCACCCAAAGAACATCAGAATGCACTCTTACAACCATAAGGGACACAGTAACTGTACGTATAAACATATAAATAATGCCTGGAAGCTAGGCTTCCGACTGGCTTACATACATTCTAAAGGGTTATGTCAATGGCTGGAAAACATCAAGTACACAAAAACAACTAGAATTTAAACTATAAAAACATTAATTTTACTTATGCAACATATAGAGAAGTCACTACTTCAAAACCTTACTGAAAAGATTACTCAGTTCTGAGGCACAGTGCAATTGCAGGTGAAATCTGGTGTTTGTGAAGTTAAATCATTAGTTTTACGCATCTGTTCTTTGCAGATGGTATTTTTATATATTTTATTTTGTTATTTTACTCTGCTTGATGTTTGAAATGTTTACTGTGTTTTACTATAATAATTATTGAATTCATTTTTGGTTTTAAAATACAATATATTTTTTCGTTTTGTATATACTGTTATAATATCCTGGTCAAGCCTTTAAAAGGGCCATGTGGCCAAGTGCTTCTTTACCCAGTCAACAAAATTTGAAATAAACAAAAATTTGAAATAAATGAAAACATTTTTATTTATTTATTTTAAATTTTTGGATACAGCCTTTGAGCTCAGAGCTCATTTACAAAGGTTCCACGTCAAGGAGAATAATACAATGGCAGACAAGCATATTGGGTATACAGCAGCAAGCATGACTTTACAGAGCACGTAACAGCACTAGTCAAATCAAGTATAAGTAACACTATACAATAATAAGATAAAAATATGACACATAGACGGACTATAAAAAGTAAAGGAGATATGGAGCTCCATAGGCCAGCACCCAGAGATGTGTGATTGTCACAACTGTATCAGTAAAGTGTGGATGGAAGGCCAGAAAGTGAGACATACAGTAGGTACAGGTGGTCGGGGGGGGGGGAGGAGGAGGAGGTGCCATGCAGAGAGTACAGGTTGGGTAGGCAGTGGGGAAGAGGAAATAGAAAGAGGAGGCTGGTGGCAGGGAGATGAGAGGGACGTAAAAGGGTCAATTAAGAGTTCCTGGGATAAGGACAGGGTGAAGTCAGCTTAGCTAAAGCAGAGAGAAAAAAGCAATCTTGAGGTTGAAGAGTTCAAGGTTGTTTAGCAGTCACAGCTACTGGAGGTAGCTAGGTAGTGCTTCAGTTCTTCTTTAAAAGAGCTGATGTTGTTGGAGTTGGCTAGTTTGGCAAGGAATTCATTAATCCAATGTGGGGCTCTGTAAGCAAAAGAGCACTGAGCAAGAGAGGTTCTCCTGTATGATGCAGCTAGTGAGCATCGTGCAGCGCCCCGGTGCAGTGCTGGGTTTGTGAGAATTATAGCAGATTGCAGATGGCAGGTGGGACGAGACCAAGAAGTGCTTTCTTTCCCATGAGGCATACTTGGTACTTTACTTGCCCTGGTAGGTTCAGCCATTGTGTTTCGGCACACAGCATGCAAGTGTGGGGGAGCCTGTCGGCACCCAGGACCAGTTGGCAGGCTTCGTTGAGTGCTGTTTTGACATGCTTTAGGGTCATGCCAGTAGCAGCACTGTATACAATCATCCCATAGTCAATAACTGACAGAACTGAGCTGGTGACAGCAAGGCGCAGGGCAGTGGGAGTTTGGTGGCTCCTGTGTTTATACAGGACTCCAAGTTTGATGCTGACAGACCTGACTATGCTGTCAACAAGTGAGGAGGAGAGGGAGTCGTCGATATACGTACTTCAAGGTACTTGAATGTCCCTACTTGTTCAAGGGCTTCGGTTTTCTTATTGACTATGTTGAGACTAAGGTTTTTCTTTTTGGAGTGTGGGCCAGTGAACAGCATTATTTTCATTTTTTTATAGCTGAGCAGCAATTAGTGCCTGGTGAACCAGTCCTCTAACTGGTAGAAACTGTTTTGTAGGTCCTGGGAGAGAGGGCCTAGTTGTGGGCTCCGATTAATGATTACAGCATTGTCCGCTTAGAGAATAATTTTGGATGTGCAAGCTTCAGGGAGGGTATTGAGAAATAGACTGAACATCACAGGTCCCGGGATGGACCCTTGGGGAACCCCTAGTGAGAACTTCCTGGGGCTGGACTGGACAGAGCCTATCTTCACGCACTGTGTTCTGTCTGGGAGGTATTTAAGAAAACCAACCGATGGAAGTAAGGGACAGACAGAGTTCTAGTAACTTTTCTAGCAGTAGGTGGTGGTTTACTGTATCAAAAGCTTTTGTAAGGTCAATGAAAATTGACCCCACTAGGTGGCTGCTGTCAGCTGCACATGTAGGAGGCTTGAGAACTCAATTAAGGCAGTGTTAGTACTATGGCATTTGTGGAATTCTGTTGTTGGGGGCATTGCAGGTTGTATTTATGTAGATACTCATTTAATTGGTCTGCTACTATTCTCTCTAGGGCCTTTGACAATGGTGATAGGATGGAGAGGGGCCGGAAATTGAGGTACTTGTGTGGTCCCCACTCTTGTGTACTGGTGTGACAAGAGCCACTTTCCAAAGGTTTGGGAAGGAACCAAGTGTGTGGGACTTATTAAAGATTTTGGTAATTGGGGCTATTACCTCATCAAGTGTGAGCTCCACCATTTTCATATTTATGTTGTCGCTGGCAAAGCATTTTTCCCCAATACCCTTTTGACGTAATTCTTGGTCTCAGAAATAGTTGCAATTGAGACAGAACTGTGGTACACAGTTCACTGACTGGGTTGACTGGCGGGGTCTAGGAGCGGAGGGGGCTTGTGGTGGCAGATAATCGGTAGGTAGGATGGAGCTGAGGTCCGTGAATGCCACACTAAAGGCTTTAGCAATGAAAATGAATTTTATTTAATAAAAGCATTAAGGCACCAAAGGGGTTGGGTTACCATGGTTAATGTACCCCTAGTGGCATAAGGCACAATACAAAACCCTGTAAGGGTAGGTTAACCAATGGTAGCCTAACTCCTGCTCATGCCCCAATGCTTATTAAATGGAACTAGCTTTCACTGAGGAATGGGCTGGTAATGTAAACTGGGTTTGTTCTACCACTTTATTTAGGTACACTACACTTGGAGGTGGGAGGCACTGACTAATTCTTATGATAGCCAGTGAAGAGACAACATCAGAAGGACTGATTAAAGAAGGATTACTATTTATTTATAACTGGGATAATCTCCAATGAACCAAATTTCTTATACAAAGGTGGTCCCAGCACAAGATGATCTCACTAAATGGTGGCAGCAAGAACAGAAACTACAAAATGCACTTACAGTATATTAGTAAGTTGTACCCTCTCTTCTTTCAAATTTAAATTGAAACAATACCTGACACTGCAGGTACCTGGGTAGATCTGTAGGAAAACAATACAATAAGATGCTTTCTTTGTGTGTTATAAGAGCATGCCCCACGTTCATAGTAAGGCACAAGGTATTTGCACCAAGTGCATTTAACTCCTGGAAAGTGCTGTTATCACATAACAACTCACACCCCAAACAGTCTTATAGTGCTTTTAAAATTGGCTTCTCAAAAAATATTTTAAAAAGTAAACAATTACTAAAAAAATTAAAAATTTTAAAGGATATGTTTGTTGCATGAAGTTTACAGAGCCATCTGGCCGAATTAGAAGCTTGGATCAAAATATGTGAACCTGACATCCTGTGCCTCACTGAAACCTGGCTCAAACCGCGAATCCACGATGCCCTGCGTGACATACCTGGATACTCTCTTATCTGGCAGGACAGACCTGGGTCAAAACGGGGTGGGGGCGTTGCCATCTACTACAAGTCTCACCTCAGCATCAGAACAGCCCCAGCCCATGACCCACAACTGATCTGTGAGTCAATCCATGTGCTAGTGTCCCTTGGTACTAAGAAACTGCACATAATCTGCCTCTACAACCCGCACTCTGGAGGAGTGGATGGATTTCAGGAACTACTCAAACTATTAACATGAATGAAGCCATCATCCTCGGTGATGTGAACCTAAATTGGCTGGGTCCTTCTCACGGTGCCTTCACATCACTAGTCCATGGCTTTAACTTCTACCAGCTTATAACAGAGAACACTAGAATGGTAACCACTCAGTCTGGTACTCTTATTGACTGGATTCTCACAAATAGACCTGAACATGTGACCAAAGCAGGTGTCCTGGCCAATGCAATAACCGACCACTCTCCCATTTTTTGTCAATGGCACTCGGGTCCTCCACCTTCTCCTCCGTCCCGCCTGGTCACCTTTACCAACTTTGCCCATATGGACATAAACGCCTTCCTACTTGACGTATCCAACATCGACTGGTCTGAAATCCATCATACAGAGAAAGTCGAAGATGCCCTGAAAGTGTTCCTGACAATGTTCAGTGATGTGCAAAATAGGCATGCACCTAAAGTGACAAGAAGAGTCAGGGAAAGCAAACCAGATGGCTCCAAAAATTTATTCCTGCAGCTACGGCTCAGGGATAACTCTGGAGAACACTACAAAGCACTGGCCTACCAGAGACCACACAATATACAAACAACACAGAAATTCCTGCAAAAGCAGATAAGGCTTGCAAAAAGTAGGTACTGCCAGAACCTACTAACCAGCTCAGCCCATGACCCTCGAAAATTTTGGGGCCATATTAAGACCTTTCTTGGTACCCCACAATCTATAACCCCCCCTGAGATGGTCCTCGACGGTACCCACTGCAAAGACTCCTTTACCATAGCAAATGCATTCAACAATATGTTCTCTGATCTCTCACCCTACACCTCTACACTGCCACTGGCTCCAATCACATCTCAGCCCTCTGCTGATAGCAAACTAGCTGACCTCTCAGCCTCTCAAACCGGGGCTCAATCAACCCAGTCTTTCTACTTTAAAGCCATAACCAGCTCTCAAGTTTTAAATCTACTAAGAACTATCTCTGACAACACCAGCCCTGGGTCTGATTCTCTTGAACCCCGCCTTTTAAAAACTGCTGCACATCTCATTGCCGAACCACTGGCTAAGATTTTCACACTATCCCCCTTCAGTGGTACTGTCCCTGATCTTTGGAAAACTGCCAGAATTACTCCCATTTTTAAGAAAGGGAACAGAAACGAGATCACAAACTACAGACAGATAGCTATTCTCTCAGTCCTAAGCAAAATCTTAGAAAAGCTTGTAGCCACCCAGACCCTCGACTACTTAGAATCCACAAATCTGCTCTGTGACGCTCAACATAGTTTCAGGAAGAACCACAGCACTTCTACAGCACTAGCCAAACTCACCTCAGATACTCTCTCAAACATGGATGAAGGTCGACTAACAGAAGCTGTCTTCATTGACCTTACCAAGGCCTTTGACCTTGTGGATCACTCCTTACTCCTGACCACCCTTCAGGCAATAGGTTTCTCCGCTCCTGTTATCAACTGGTTTAGGAGCTATTTAACCGATAGGACCCAAGCTGTAAAATTAAATTCTGCAATTTCTGACAGCACCACAATCAATATTGGAGTACCCCAAGGTTCAATACTTGGCCCTCTTCTCTTTTCCCTCTTCATAAACAACTTACCAAGCATTATCTCATCCTGCTCCTCTCTTCTCTACGCTGATGACCTGGTCATCTATACCAGCTCGCAAAATATTGACTACCTAAACCTGTCTCTGACCACAGCCTACAACAATATACAAAGCTGGCTAAGCTCTCATCGACTTATCCTTAACTCAAGCAAAACTAAAGCTATGCTCCTGGGCACAGCCCAAAAACTTAGATCCTGCACCTCCCCCTTGAAAATACTAGACCTAAATGGGATCTCTCTTGAGGTTGTCACCACATTTCGCTATCTTGGAATCTTACTTGACTAATCTCTGGACCTTAACCTTCACATCCAAACAACCTGTAAAACTGTAAATTGTAAGCTGGGGGCAGCCTACAGAACCAGCTATATGTTAACGCCATCAGCCAAGCTAGCCATCACCAGGGGGATCCTTTTACCAACCCTAACCTACTGTGCTCCCATCCTGACTACTGCCCATAAATCAGCCTTGCAAAAATGGGACGTCACCTATTACAACGTATGTCGGTATGCTTCCAAGGCCCCTCGGCTCAAACATCATTGTCAACTGTATAGTGACCTTGGCTGGCTCTCCCCCACCGCTACCAGGCTATACTATCTTGGCTGTCTATGTGACTCTATTATCAGACTGGACACGCCCGTATCACTAGCTGAGCTACTTCGTCCCGTTACCTCAACCCGTGAATTGAGATCGTCTGACAAATCACTTTTGAGAGTTCCCCGTTGTCACACCTCCAAAGGGACTGGGGCTTTTGGGCATGCTGCCCCCCAGATGTGGAACATGCTGCCACAGGTCCTTAGGCATACCTCATCGCACTACCGCTTCAAACGAGGACTACGACACTACCTAGCTACCTCTGACCAATGTACCTGTTTTGACCCTACCTGACAGTACCTTTGAAAGCCAGTCCTACAATCTACTCATTCCATATCTTTTTGGCTGTCCCCCCTTCCCTCTTGCTCACCCACTTTCCTTTGCCTCCTCTCCTCTGCCTGTTTGTACACCTTATCTACCTGTAAGATCTTAAAATTACCCTGTTTTCCCCTAACTATAACTGCACGGTTTGTTACATACTGTACTATACAAAGCCGTATTAATGATCTGTCCAGTGCCGTCTTATGCAGATTAAGCCCTCATTGTTATCTGTAAATGCTATTCTATGTGCTGTCTACTGATTGAACTATGCTGTTTTTTTCTCTTCCCATTGTTTGTTGTGTTAACTTGAATACGCACTCACTGTTTCTCTCAGCCAGTCAGATGTAACACTGGAGTATTGGTACAACCATAAGCTTCGCTTCTTTTCCTGCCCCCCTCGCGTATTACTCCCCCTGGGATACCGTGGACTGGGACTGCACGCCACACTCATGCCCGGCAACAGAACCATGAGCCCGGCCGCTTGTCGCTACTTTCAGCCGCTAATGCCGTCAATTTGCCGAAAATCCATCAAAGCGGGACGTACAGCGCTCCTCCCGGCACCTAAGCACCGACGTGGACCCACCTAGATAGTCTCAGGGGCCCGCCTCAAGCACCGCTTACCAATTAGTCACCAGAGTTGCCCTTCCTTTGCATCCTGACTACAGGGGTCGCCAGCCGTGAACACGCCCATAAACAGAACCAGGTGCCCGGTCACTCAACGGTACCCTGTGCCGCCAAAGCTGTAGTCACCGTAAAGTCCCCCAAAGCCCATCTTTGGGCTTCGGATTCACTCCTCCTTTTTTCTCACTGCTGCCGGGTTACCACCATAGCCTAGGGACCCACATTCGAATTGATTGCCTAAACGACTAACAGCGTTGGACTTCGCCTTACTCCCCCCGGGAAGTCTACTATTCAGGGGCCGCCCGCCGTGATCATGCCCAGGAAGCAGAACCATGAGCCCGGCCGCTTGTTAGTACCCTGAGCTGCTAAAGCCATAATCACGGTGAGGTCCTTGCAAGCTTATCGTAACATCAGACCGCCCCTCCACTCCTACTACCCTCCCTCTCCTGCTTGTTTACACTACGTCTGCCTGGGGAACTCCGATTAACTCTGTCTTTGTACCAGTACCTGCTCTGCCTGTTATATTCTATACAGAACAATGTTGTTTTCATTTTACTTAGACTAGTGTCCTCGCTGTTATCTTAGCCTCATGGCTTCGGCTCCTCTGTCTATACATTGTACTACCACACTAATTGTACTGTATATGTTAAACACCCTCAGTATGTATTGTCTTGTATTCTCCCGGGTCGTGCCTGAAAATAGTCACCTGCTGCCTAGTGCACTTATCCGGTTAACAAAAACTAAATGAATAAAGTACAGTTGTGTGGGGGGTACAACTCTTGTGTAATTACGCCAGTAGAGGGTGCTTGGTAGTAGTAGTAGACTTCTTTGTCTTCCCTTTGCACCCTCCCCTTCCCCCGATTAGTTATTTTGTTGTGCCTTTCTTTTTCTTTAACTAGCTTCCTTTTCTTCCCTTGGTGTCTCTCTCCCCACATTAGGTATTTTGCCGTGCCTTTATTTTTCTTTCACTTTCCTTTCCTTTGCACCCCCTCCCCTACATAGAAACATAGACTTTGATGGCAGATAAGGACCGCTTGACCCACCTAGTCTGCCCATTTCCCTACCTATAGGATAAGCTGCAGATCCTATTTAACCAACAGCCTATTTCTTCCTACCCCCCCCCACAAAAATTGCCTTATGTCTGTCCCATGCATTCTTGAATTCTCCCACAGTTTTAGACCCCACAACCTCCTCAGGAAGACTGCTCCATGCGTCCACCACCCTCTCTGTAGAAAAAATACTTCCTCACATTGCCTCTGAGTCGTCCCCCATCTATCTTCATATTGTGTCCCCTTGTTCTTGCACATCTCTTTTTCTGAAAGATGCCACCCTCTTGGACTTTGTTAACATAGAAACATAGAAACATAGAAGTTGACGGCAGATAAGGACTGCAAGGCCCATCCAGTCTGCCCATTTCTTTTTCTACCTTATAAATGTGCCATTGGCCTTTGCTCTGTCAGTGACCTATCTATTCATAGTCATTTGTATTGCTCCCTTATGCCTATCCCATGCCTGTTTGAAGCCCTGCACTGTATTCATAGCCACCACTTCTTGTGGTAAGCCATTCCATGCATCTACCACCCTTTCTGTGAAAAGAATTTCCTCACATTCCCCTTAATCGGCCTCCCTCTAATCTCATGCTGTGTCCTCTTGTCCTGCTATTTTTCTTATATTTAAACATGTTAGACTCTTTCACCTTGTTTATGCCCTTAAGGTGTTTGAATGCCTCAATCATATCACCTCTCCCTCCTTTGCTCAAGGGTATACATATTGAGCTCCGTTAATCTGTCCTCATATGTCTTCTGATGCAGTCCTGCACCATTTTGGTTGCCCTCTCTGGACTGCCTCAATTTGGTTAATGTCCTTGTGAAGGTGTGGCCTCCAATACTGCACGCAGTACTCCAGATGGGGCCTAACCAATGTCTTGTACAGAGGGATTATTACCTCCCTCTTACGACTTGTGATACCCCTACTAATACACCCTAACACCCCCTAGCCTTACCTACTGCTTTGGAGGTCTGCTTGATGATTTTAGGTCATCAGTGATGATGATGCCCAAGTCTCTTTCTTCCTTTGTAGACTGCTAGCAACTCCCTCCCAGCCTATAAGTGGCTTCAGGGTTTCTCTTCCCTATGTGCATGATTTTGCACTTCTTTGCATTAAATCCCAGTTGCCACTCTTCTGACCATTCTGCTAGTTTATCCAGATCTCTTCTCATTCTGCCCACCCCATCTGGATCATCTACTCTGTTGCAGATCTTGGTGTCATCTGCAAACAAACAAGCCTTACCCTCTAGTCCATCTGCAAGGTCACTAATGAAGATGTTGAATAGGACTGGCCCCAGGACTGATCCCTGAGGTACCCCACTTGTGACTTGCATCTCTTCTGACTGTATACCATTTACCACCACTCTCTGTTTTCTGCCAGTCAACCAGTTTGCCACCCAGTTGACCAACTTCTGACCCACCCCGAGCCTACCTAGCTTATTTATCAATCTTCTATGTGAAACAGTGTCAAAAGCTTTGCTGAAGTCAAGTAGGCGACATCAACTGCTCCCCCTTGGTCCACCACTCTGGTTACCCAGTCAAAGAAATCTATGAGATTAGTTTGACAGGACCTTCCTTTTGTAAACCCATGCTGTCTTGGATCCTGTGCCCCTATGGATTCCAGGTGTTGCACTATCCTTTCCTTAAGGAGAGCCTCCATAATCTTGCCCACTACTGAGGTAAGACTGACTGGTCTGTAGTTCCCCACCTCCTCCCTGCTACCACTCTTGTGGAGCGGGATCACATGAGCCCTTCTCCAGTCTTCTGGGACCTCTCCTGTGATCAGAGACTCACTAAACAATTCTGCTAATGGCTCTGCTAGTTCCTCCTTTAGCTCCTTAAGTACCCTGGGATGTATGCCATCAGGTCCCATTGCCTTATCCACCCTGAGCTTAACAAGCTCTTGTATGACCTTTCTTTTGTGAAGGAGTAGTGCTCACCTCCCTCCCCTGTGTCCCTGATGCTGAGCTGTGGGCCTGCCCTACCTTCTCTTCAGTAAATACTGAGCAAAAGTATCTATTTAGGATAGATGCCTTTACAGGGTCCTCCTCCTCACATGCTCCTTTTCTCCATTAGCTTAGCAATCCCCCTCTGGACTTTCTCCTTTCACTAATGTATCTATAGAAAGTCTTGTCACCTTCTTTTACTGTTCGTGCTAGTGTTTCCTCAGTTTGGGACTTTGCCTGCCTTACTGCCTTACCTGCTTCCCTTAGGGCAGTTTGGTATGCCTCCCTATCTTCATCCCGCTGTGTTCCCTTATATTTCCTGAAGGCCAGCCTTTTGGCTCTGACCTTTTCTGCTACTGTATTTGAGAACCAAAGTGGTTTCCTTCTTCTTTTGCACTTCCTTTTCTGTCTAACACAATGGGATGTTGCTTCAAGTATTGCATCCTTAATGCTTGCCCACTTTGCCTGTACCCCCTCACCTGTGTTTCTTTTTGCCAGGGCTAGCTTAACTCTGTTTGCCATCTTATCAAAGTCAGCTCCTCTGAAGTCCCATATTTTTGCCTTGGAATGGGATGATTTAGATGTAGTAGCCAAATTGAACCATACCATGTGATGGTCACTGGCCCCCAGGTGACCTTCTACCTGGAGATCTGTGATCCCTTCTTTGTTAGTCAGTACTAGATCTAGGATAGCCCTGTCTCTTGTGGGTTGCTGTACCAGTTGTTTGAGGCCCTCCCCCTGCAGGGAATCCACTATGAGTCTAGTTCTGGCAGATGTTCCTGCTGTATTGACCAATCTGTATCTGGCATGTTGAAGTCTCCCATTATCAGAACCTCCCTTTAGCTGTCATGTTTTGTATATCTTCTAACAGTAATGTGTCTATGTCCTCCTCTGGTCTGGGGCCTGTAGACAACCCCAGTTCTTATGGCTGTCCCATTTCCTGTTTCCAGGGTGACCCACAGTTCTTCTGGCTCCTTATGTGTATTCTGAATTTCTGTAGCTTTGATATTTTCATTAACATACAGGCCTCCTCCCCCTTTTGCACCTCGGTCTCTTCTGAACAATACATAGCCAGGTACTGAAGTCTCCCAAGTGTGGTTACTGGTAAACCACATCTCACTAATTGCTACTATGTCCAGTTTAGCCTCTGACATTATTGCCTGCAGGTCTGGGATCTTATTTCCCAGGCTGTGAGCATTTGTGTACATGATTTTCCATAGGCCAGATTTTGGTGTGTTAGTTGTTGGGTGAAGTTTGGCATTACCCTGTGCATCGTATGGGGAGACAAACCTTTTTCTTACCTGGTGATGCAAATGAGCGGCAAACCACGCTGAATTCCTGTTTGACCACTAGCTGAGGGGAGAATTGGTGTTCTTCCCATTCGGCGTATGGGGTACTGCACCCTCTCCCATTTGCTAGTTTAAATATTCTGCAAAGACGCCAAACTTCTGCCCCAATGCACTGACTCCTCTTTAGTCAGATGCAATCCATCAAATTTAAAGAACTTTCGCTCCCAGAACTGTTGCCAGTTCCCTACAAATCTGTGTCCTTTTTCCTGGCACCAGTCCTTGAGCCATGTGTTTAGCTCCCTATCTCCCTTCTCTGACCTTCCGTCCATCTGCTCCTTCTCCCAGACTGGCAGGATCTCAGAGAAGGAGATGCCGGACGAAATAGATGATAGTTTGTCACCCAGCCTAGTCAAGTGTTCCTTGGTCTCCACAACTGACCGGCTGGCGAGATCATTAGTCCCTATGTGTACTAGGACATCAATGTTTTCTCCTGCTTTGTGAACAATTTTAGCAATGCGGTCAGTGTCTCTCCATGCTGATGTACCTGGGAGACATCTGACCATTACCCCTGGCTGGAGATGGGTATCAACTCCCCGAATCATGGAGTCTCCTATGATCAGAAGTTTTTTGGATTTCCTTTGTGCTTGTTTAGTTTTGGTTCCTGATTTGGGTGAGTATGGTTGTGCTAGCTCCTGTGCCGCAGTGTCCTGCTCTGCAATGTCTTCTGCCTCTTTATTTGATTTCAGAGATAGAGGCAGATACCTGTTGTAGTGTTTATATGGTTTTTGGGTAATGTGTTGGAGAGCAGAGGTGATGGGGCACCTGATTTGCTCCTCCTAACCACCTGCCAACCTCCTGGACCAACTACCCTCTGCGGTCGAGGTTTTTCTGTTGGATGCTGGGGAAATGACGGGTGGTTCTTATAATGTATTTCCTCTTCAATATGAAATTTGAGGCGTGCAATCTCTGCCCATGCTGCCTGGAGCTGAGACCTAAGATCTCCAACTTAGGTACTTAAAAGTTTCTATCATGTCCCCCCTCTCCCTCCTTTCCTCAAGGGTATACATATTGAGCTCCTTTAGTCTCTCCTCATATGGCTTCTCTTGCAGACCCTGCACCATTTTAGTTGCCCTCCTCTGGACTGCCTCCTTCCTGTCTATGTTCTTGTGGCGATGGGATCTCCAGAACTGGACGCAGTACTCGAAATGGGGTCTCACTATCTGTCTGTACAGAGGGATAACAACTTCCTGTTTTCTGCCGGTGATGCCTCTCCCTATACATCCCAGTATCCCCCCATGTTGTTGTTACTGCCCCCCCCCATTGTGTAATCTTTCCCTGGGTTTTTGTTTCCCAGGTGCATTATTTTGCACTTCTTTGCATTGAATCCAAGCTGCCATACTTCTGACCATTCCTCCAACCTTGCCAAGTCCCTTCTCATCCTTTCCACACCTCCTTGTGTATCAACCCCGTTGCAGATCTTTGTGTCATCTGCAAAGAGGCATACTTTTCCTTCCAGTCCCTCTGCAATGTCACTTATAAAGACATTAAAAAGGACTGGACCCAGTACTCAACCCTGTGGTACCCCACTAGTAACCCCTCTTTCTTCAGAGTGGACTCCATTTACAATTACCTTCTGTGTCCTGTTATCCAGCCAATGTTTTACCCAGGCTACCACCCTGGGACCCACTCCCAGGCTGGTTAATTTGACTATTAAACTTTTGTGTGGGACTGTGTCAAATGTCTTGCTAAAAGTCTAGGTAGGCCATGTCCACAGCCCCTTCCTGGTCTACTACTTTGGTCACCCAGTCAAAGAAATCAATCAATTAGATCTGTCTGACATGACCTTCCTGCTGTGAACCCATGCTGCCTTGGGTCCTGTGCCCCACTGGCCTCTAGGTACTCAACAATTCTTTCCTTTAGAAGTGATTCCATCCTCTAGATTACTGTCTCTTGTGTCGTGCTATCTGGAGCAGAAAGCTGGTGACAGTCAGTTTGAATTATTGAAACCCACTGGCATGAGCACGTGGTAAAGTAACTCGACCAAGCTATTTTTTCTTTTTTTAAAGGCTTCCTGGTTTACTTCCTCCCATTTCTGGAAGAAGTCTAGTCCAAAAGGAGAGGGACCTCAGTGGCGCAATGTGAAAGCGCTCTTGTGGCTTGGGGGGGGGGGTGAGCAGAGAGCAAGTGGCCAGGCCATCCAGTTGGGTGGTGGAGCAGTGTGGAGGGGAGCTGCAGTGACCATCGATACTGGAGTTAATTCAGTTTGTGACCATGCATTAAAGACCTACAAGAAAGACACAGAAAAAGAAAAACAAAAGTTTCAATAATTGGGTTACATATTTTTTTACACTAATTTCCTATTTGTTGGATGTGGTATGTGGTGGGGAGTGTTTGAAAAGTGTAAAAATGTTATTCCATAAGTAAGGGCAAGTAATGGGTGTCAAGTTTTTTTTTTCACTTAACTGACATCACTGACAGAATACTGTTTTCTAGAACTGCTGAGAGGCATGGATCTCTGAGTGAACTGCATCGTGGATAGTTATAGAAGTACTGATTAGTACAATATGGTCTGATAAGGACACGGACCAGGGTACCTCTCAGCCAATCAGGATACAGGAATCCCTACTTAGTTTATATTTATTATTCAATGTCTACATGTGTACATATGTTTTATATGCGTTACCATACAAGTTTTTATGTACTATTTTCTCTACTATTTATGATTGGTTTTATGGTCATTTGTCTTGCATAGTTCTGTATTTTGCATTGTGTAGGCACTCTAAGTATTGGAGGGGTGCCTTACTATATATAGAACAGTATATGGGTGACCATACACAACAAGGCGATGTTTCCATCGAGGGGATGTGATGATGTCATACAGACCTCAAGAGCGAAGCTCGAGAGGTCCGTTTGACATTATCACATCCCTGAGATAGAAACAAAGCCTTGTTGTGTCTGGATACCCATATACTGTTTTATATAGTATATGGTTCTCAGAAATGTCCAGTCTCATTTAACTACAAGGTTTCATACATTGTATTCGCACACTTGCTTGCTCTCCATCAATGCTGCAGTCCTGCTCTGTTTCCTTTTCTCCAACGATCTCGGTCCTCGCTACGGTCCCACTCTATTCACAACCTGATATTTCAAAGTGCCGGTGATAAAAAAAAAAAAAGACGAAGAAGAAAACTGCCTAACTGATAGTTTGGACACACGGAGTCTACAATGGCAGTTCGAGTCCAAATTATCTTAGAGAACCCCTTGCCCTTCTGCTCGCTAAGCAGTGCTGCCATTTCAGTCTGTTTATTCTGAAACAGTGAGCTGTTTCAGCCAATCAAGTAACAGCTCAAGGGGGAAACGTTGTTGTAGTATCATTGAGACATCAGAACGATACTATAACAACTTTTATTGACCATTGAACTGTACTACATCAACTTTTGGAATGCCACCTATTTTTATCCACAATAAGTCCTAACCATATACGATAAATAAATTTACTACTACTATTATATGCTCACCCCTTGTTGTGCATGGATTTCCAGCCTAACTAAAAAGTTGTTGTGCCACAGTTCAAAGATCAAATAATGCTGCTGTACCCTTGTTTGGTACAATCGCATTTTTTTATTAGACTAGAAACTTGTGCCATCTGGTGTTTCACTTTCATTTTCCCCTCACACAGACATAACCCAGACCCTCACCTAGCACAAAATCTGCTGTTTCACTATTTAAAAAACAGAAACCATCCCTCACCCTGGAGGGTTTTCTGCAGCTGGATGAGAGTGGGCTTCAGGTTTTTATTGTATGTTTCAAATATGCAGATATACTATACAAAATAACACATGGGCAACCATGCACAACTTAGCTGTGTTTCCCTTTTGGGGTTCTGATGACATCAGGGACCTCTAGAAGTCTTTGAGGCAAGTACAGCATAGTGGTTAAGGGCACTCGAGACCTGGATTTAAATCACATTAGTCCCCACTTGCATACTGTGTGACCCTGAGCAAGTCAGTTACCTTCCTTGTGCTCCCTGGTCGCACCTGGAAACAAACTCAGGCTTAGTGTGCCTTTCCTGGTTAAACAATTTACTCTTTCCCTTTTCCTCTAGAGCTTTGCCCTTGCGATCCCTATGATGTCATCAGAACCACTCAATGAAAACACAGCCTTGTCTGCATGGTTGCCCATGCATTATTCTATATATATGCTAATGCACTAGCTGACAGAGAAGAAGATACTTGGAGTGTGTTGAGAGATCTATTTTACTTGAAAACCATAAAGCGTTTTGCTCTATGGAGTAAATTTCTTAGAATGATTAGCAAGGTACTTGCATATGTAAATATGTAACATTTTCTCACCTTGGAAGATTTACTTTTTGGTGCAGTAATTACTTCTTCGGAAAGCAGCAACCCATCACATTAGTGAATGGACAGCACCATAAAGGCATTAAGAGGTGTGTTTGTCACAAGACAGAGTATGAAAATGGCTACTTCATTACAAGTTGCATTATGTAGTTACTCAACCAGAGGAGACCTGACTTGCTGTGAGCATGGAGGTGGCTACATGGCGAACACATATCACACACACATAATGCACAACCAAGCAATGGTATATGGGGCAGTGGGGGTTGGAAAGAAGTGTGCTAGTTTACAAAACAATTATTGGGTTTACAGTTCAGTTTATTAGGAGAATCTCCAATTTTCTCCTATTAAGTGTCAGGAACAGAAATTAGTTTTTTTCTAACTAAAATTCTGGTTGCCAACTACTGCATTACACAAGCAGAAAATATATGATCCAAAACAACTCTTAAAACAGAGGTGGAATTAATAGGCAGGATTTTCTAACCCTGAGAACAGTGCAAGTTCACACTGTGCCGTGCCATTGTTGCCCTTTCAAACATGGTTATAAAGCAGGCAACATGCTGCAGAAACATCCTTCTGGGAAAACTGGAAACTCACAGTGACCAAAGCACAGGTGTAAGTATATACCCCTGCAAGTTGCACCACAAAGCTTGGCCCTTATACAGAAACAGATGTGTAATGATAGAAAAAGACTACGAGTCCAGCCAGTCTGCCCACATGCCCCATGACTATATTTTACTCTGGATTAGTCTTCTCCTCAGAATCCTTCCTGGCTCCTACAGTACCTCTCTTTTGCTCCTAATAACCCCTTTGAAGATGCCCTGTTGTGTTTTGAGTCACAGACTCCACCAACTATGTTTCTGAATTGAAAAAAAGTGCAATAGAGTTGTCATGACTATATTTAAAATGACTACAGTCATTCAGATAAGTGCCTTCTACAGAACATTTATAGACAGAGTGAGTAGGCGGCCTGCTAGTACTTCATGAGCCTGTCTACATAGCTGTGGCTTTGTGTTATGTCTCCGCTGGGAATTTTGGAACTCCACAAAAATTGTGGAAACCATTATTTTTATTTCTAAGCTAAAAACAATGCAAACTACTGTTTTCCATTTTTTTTGTTAATTTAGAGAACAGGGCCCTAGGGATGTTATCAGCTAAACTGTGTTGAGTTTACGATTTATGAGAGGCAGTGTGGTCTAACAGCTACAACAAATGGACTGAGAACCCGAGGATCCTGGATTGAGCCTCGACTTGGCCTCTTAGTCAAGGATCTTGAGCAAGTCACTTTTGACCTGGGCTTCAGTTCTCCCAGCTGTGAATTATAAAATGGACAATAAAAATCCTGGTATCTGATTGGTCAGTCTGGGTCTTTACCCATAAATAAATCTCACCATTTACACATGGGTAAAGTCCCAACTGTTTGTTTAAATCTAATTGCAAAGGTCTTTTTACCTATTTTCTTTGGGTCAGTTTCATTATCATAATAATGCACTCCAGGGCATGTGTTGTTGGAGTTATCCACGTCTCGTGTGGGTTACAGCACTTGGCTGAGCCTCATGCTATACCACATGAAGTGTGGGTAAATCTACAATAATACATGCCCTGTTCTGCATTGTTTGATTACTCTGCCACCCAATTTATTATGTCACTCTCTGATGGGCTTTCCTGGGTGAATAAATTCAAAATGACATTATTAATAAACATTTAGAAAACAAAACAGTTCTGTTTTCCCATTACATGGGGTAACATGAATAATAGACATCTCGCAAGGCAATGATGCCCTATGAGGAACTGAAACATAATGCTGCTTTAAAGTTGCATGTAAACTATAAAGTCCTTTCTGTGTGGCACTTATTTGTTTTGCCAAATTAAATATGGTAGAGGCTGGAGTGTAACACCAAATGAACTTGATTTCTGCTCAGCTTTAACCAAGTCATCAAACAGGTCTTTAAGCAATATACCCCTCCAGGGTGTGGGTATACTGGTGGATTTACCACGGCTGGTGTGGTTCGGTCACGAGGCGCAGCCCAGTGATTGCTATTATACAATGTCTGCCTTCTTTTGATAAGGGAAAAAAAAAAGAAATATATATTTGTTGTTTTTAAATGTTTTATAATGATTTTGTTCTTCCACGAGAAAAAATAGTTCTTGCAGGGGCCCTGATTTTCTGAGGTACTCAGATCACCGAAGTCTGCTTCCAGTGTGTTACCCGAACTATGTGCTCAGCTCGTGGGGTGCTTGGCATTTCTGTGCAGCTGGTTTCTGTGACAGTAGCGGGGGTGACTATCGGAGTATTAGGTAAGAGTAGAAGATTTACTGTGGGAGGTTCTGTGCTGGTTTCTATGTTAGAGAAGTCATTTTCAGTGCTGAATATTTTTTCTAGCTCCTTTTTGTCATATAGAGTGAATGTGGAAGTCATGTTTTTTGAATTGACCGTGGAAGCGCGTTTCAAGCGCCGTTAAATATGGCGATGATTTGGGGTTGTTTGGGGGGTCGTATGGATATTTTTATTGTTGTCATGACATCAGGTTGGCTGGCACCTTTTCCAGTGGGTACACTGGAGGATTTACAATGCTGAAAATGTGCCAGCCAGCCAATCAAAATGCAGGATTTTGTCTATTTTTGTGCCCATTGTATAATTAAAATTAAAGCAGCAGTACTAGTTACTAAAAATGTTCTTTTTACAATACTTATGTCAAACAAGCCCCCCCAGCTGACAAAACTTGAATCATTTGCTTTTAACTTTTTTCTTTATATTCTTTATTTTTTCTTTTTTTTTTTACTTTATCTTTTTATTGAAATTCGAATATATAAGAAAGCACACATCTAATACAATAGAATACTATCCTCCATCTAAGGTATAAAATATCACTTAAAACGCAGTATTTAGGGTAAACATAGTGGAGAATCCTTATATACATGTATTGATAATAACACACAAACCTAGACAGGATGTAAGTGGAGAGCAGAAGGGTTACAATCAATAGGGTATTATAGGATTAGAAACAGCAACCATGTATGAAATACATGCTAGGGCAGGCTATGGCAAGGCATTCAGTAAACTGCAAAAAGTGATAAATGTGGTATTATGAACAATGTTCAGTAATAGAGAGGTGAAGATAAAAGTGTGCAAGGAAAGAAAGAAGAGAGAAAAAGGCAAGGAAGAAGGGAAGGAGAGAGGGAGAAAACAGGGAAGAAGGGGAAAAAAGAGGAGAAATCTGTAATTCATTATTTTTTCTGACAGTTTAGCACAGGCCCTTGCCAAGAGCACAATACTGGATTCTGAGGGAAATGGGGTGCTGCCATTCTCTCACTGGTGATTTTGTCTGATGTTACTGGACTGCATCACCCCTTCCTTTGCATGCGGAGTGTTTACAGGACAAGCAATGTAAACAAAGAGTGAAAACAGGAAATGGCATGGGGGCTGCCATATTTTCTGTGGATCCACACAACATTATAAATGCATTAAAAATCAAGGGAACCAATTGTCAGCAAGCAGTAATAAACAACAAAAGTTAAATCTGAAAGTTTAACCTACCAGGCAGTGCAAAAATCTGAGAAGTGATGAACACTTCCTGGTTAACTAGTACTGCTGCTTTAATACATTTTTCAGCTTTGCCAATTAGTCTTTAGTGAGAAATATGGATGCTATGAAACAGCTCCTTGTACCATACCTGAACTGGCAGGAAATAGAAATATGGGAAGGGGACAGAAACAAAATTGCTCAACAAACCAAGCAAAATCAAGAGGCAGTTGTGGGATGAAACAGGAAAATAGGTCTGCCCTCTAACCCTGATGTCTCTGAATAAGCAGAAAAAGGACATTTCAAGCACAGAATTGATTTACCCTGGGGCCTGCAGGGTTAAGAATAAGAGATTGGTCTTGTTAAACTAGGGCAGTGTTTTCTCAAAGTCAACACCACCAGGCTTTAAACATGGGATATCATTTTCCTGTTTCCCTGAAGCTGAGATTGAATTTCGGCAGAGTTTTGGGTCAATGGTTCATGCTTTTGCTATTGTTTAGCATGTTCTCGGGTTTTGCAGTATACATTACAGCGGACTGCCTTTTACCCAGTAGGAGTGTTGCCACCGTCTCATGCCGTGCCAGAAGAATGCACTTGTTACTAGACTAGCAGAAATGGGTTTCCTGTCAAAGTGTATGCTTGTTCTAGAAGCAAACAAGATAGGTTGGTTCTGTGTGTCAAACTGACATGAGCCTAACTAGAGAGGTTAATGGAACACGGCTGGCAGATCGCCATACCACAAACCACTCAGTAAAATAATGGAAAAAAAAAAACGTGAATACTTTGATCTCGCTTAGCTGTTGGAAGGTATATGTTGTAGTTTTTGAGACAACACAGAAAATGTTGCTGTTCGTCAAAACTAATTGTTTTTATTACACTTCTGTCTGGGGAATATATTTCTGAGGTGGCACCAAACATGGGCTACAATGAACGTAAACCATTGTAAGAGCAGGAAAAAAGGCCATAAGGCCATGATGTCTAACCTTTTTGTTTTACTCACCTCCATTTTCTTGTCCGCACCCCCATATCACTCAGTACTGTCACCGCATAAGCACCCCAATGTATCTTTAAATATATGTTATTGCAGTATACAACACTTTATAAAATATGAGCATTCACGTAGAGGTACTGTATACACAATAAAAGAAACTAATAACACATTGCATTATGGTAGGAGTATTGACTAGTCCCCTAATTTGCTACTAAAATGTGATGATGTCATCCCTACTGTAACTGTTTTATCTAAGTCATGCCTGAAAATAGGCTATGTCAGTCTGATGTTCTTACCCTGTTAACAACCCCCCTCGAAAAAAATCAATCAATCAATAAATAATAGCCAAAAACAATTTTATAAGTCTCATAATAAGCCAAAAACAGCAAGGGAAAAGAGCACATCTTCTGCAAAGAATTTACATAACATATAACCCACCAATTTAATATGTGACGTAAGTTTCTCAGTTTGAATTGTTTTTAAAAAAACACTTCGGCAAATGGGCAGTGCTGTTGATGGTAAGCAATATCACATCGCAAGTATGAAAGGTAAGACATAAGAGCCATTTAAACTAGGCTCTGAAAATGATGTCTCTATTCAATGTTCAGTAAGTCTTCAACTTTGCATGTGAGGCGATTCCACAAATTAATACAAGATGAACAGTACCTAATGGAGCTGAGTAAGTGAGAATCTGAAATTGCAGGGGCACGAGGCACTAGCTTGTAAAAACGGTTTCAGCAGTTACTTGGGTCCTTTGTTGTGAGGCAAATACTGACATACTCCATCTCATGCTCAGGAAAAGCATAGGCGTGGACAGACATACTCCGTGTACTTTGTTGAGTACAGAAAAATTTTGAAAAATTCAGGGGCAACACGAGCCTCAGGCTGGGGCAACACACACAGAGTTGGAGTAAAATAATAAAGCTTCCTTTTCCATTCTTGTGCCTGGGGGATTACACAGCAGCCAGCAAGTACTCCAGTGAACTTGTGAGTGGAGGCAGTGTGGGGGCTACAGTCATGAATCAGACCCCATGTGGTTAGTTCCTTTGAACCTCTGCAAAGCTGGCTGTCTAAATGTGGTACAGAGACTTACCACAATGTGTCCTAAACACTCTAACTAAAATCCAGCCAACTTCTATCTGATTGGTAGTACGTGTGTTATAAAATGTTGTGCTCTATTAGGATCATTGATTTACTACATATTGTTGACTGAAATGCAGGGTGGGGCAATGTTTATGTGGTGGGGCAGCACATCATTGATTTGTGTTTATGTGAGGAAGCAAAAGTTTCATCAACTGTCCAGTACAAGTTTACAATTCCCAGTTACACCACTGAGTAGTGCAAACCAATTTTTGTGGGATCAGACATGGGAGAAGATGGCCTTACAGAGGATCCCAGGATGAGGATGGTATAGCCATAACACCTCCATGTGAGAGCCGCCGTGTTCATTAACAGAACTGTAAAAAAACATGTTGAACCAAACTTTGCCCCACCACCCTAGACCCACCTATCCCTTCTGTAAACCATGAGCAGCAATATATTACCTAAGATTGCCAACACATTTCAGACAGCAAATAAACACAGATGTCAATCAGAGTCAGATTTCAAGAGGGCAAACACATCTGGGGAGGTACTGATGCTACTGGATTTTAATATGCCGGATGTGGACTGAAGTGTCCAAGTGGCAGCAACTGCAAGGAAATCAGCTTCTTGTGGAGGCTTGCCAGTAGGAAATTCGTAGAACAATTAGTTCAAGCCCCCACAAGGGAGGGAGCCATTTTGGGCCTAATTCTCACCAAGGGTTAAAGGGTCCACAGTGTCACAGTCCAGGGGGTTGCATGGTTCAAGTGACCACGGGATAGTGTGGATGGAGATCCATTTGGACTCTAGCAGGCAGAGCAGCCAAACAAAGGTGTGGGACTTCAGAGAAGTGGTCTTTGGGAGGATGTGCAAAATATCTGGTAGAAAGCATGTAGGTAACGGATAGGACTGAGGAAGTGGAAAAGAAACTGTAGACATTTAAGGCAGAGGTGGCAGAAGCAATGGGAAGCTGCACTGGGGATGTAAATAAAAGCAGGAAGGCTAAATAAAAGTTATGGTTCTTGATGGAGCTAAGGGGCATGGTAAGAAGGGAGAGAAAGGCATTTAGGAAATACAAGGAAAGCTAAATGGATGAGTACAGGGAAACGTACCTGGTGGTTAAATAGGGAAACAAACAAGATACTGTAAGCAAATCAAAACCAAAGTGGAAATGAGAATCGCAGAGAGGGTGAACTTGAAGCAAGGACATAAGGTGCTCTTCTGATACATATGGGAGAAGCACCAAAACAATGAGGGAATAGTAAGGAAAGGGGACAAGGGAAAGGCAGAGATACTGAGTCAATATTTTCTGTTCAGTATTCACTGAGAAGGAGGATGGTCGTCTGCTGAATTGTACAGTAAGGCCAGAGCAGGGAGAGGGAACCATTGTCACTGACATCCCAGATGAAAGGGTGCTGGAAGGTCTAAGAGCACTAAAGGTGAACAGTGGGACCATACGGCATGCACTGGTAGTAGAAATTTTCACATTTAAACACTGGGGTGGTCCTAAGAGATTGCAGGACAGCCGATGTGCCTCTGCACTGAAGTAGCAGAAAGGATGTCCCTGGTAACTACAGACCTGTCAGACTGATACCTACATTGGGAAAATTACTGGAGTCTATACCAAGGGAAAGTCTTGAGATAAACAGTCTTTCACAATAAGTTTAGGCCCCCACAAGGGAGGGAGGGAACCATATTGGACCAGTCTCACCCCAGTCAGGGAAGGGCCACAGTATCACAGTTCAGGAGCCACTTGGTTCAAGGATAGTATATAACACAGGTTCACACGGGGGAGATCATGCCAGACAAACCTGTTCAAGTTCTTTGACTGGGCAACAAGTGCAGCCCACAAAGGGCAGGCAGAAGACTTGTTGTATCAGGACTTCATTAAGACCTTTGACTCACTCCCCCATAGGAGACTAGTCAAGACACTGAGGTATCGGAGGGTGGAGGAGAGGGTATCAACATGGGAGGAAAACTGGCTAAAGAGGAGGACACAGAGGGTGGTGGTGACTGGGGAGCACTATGAGGTTAAAGAGGTAATCAGTGGGGTACCACAGGACTCGGTCCTGGGGCCTGTCCTCGTTAACATACTTATTTATGACAAAGGGGTAGGAGTTCAGGGAAAGATCTGCCTCTTCATGGGAGACACTAAGATCTGTGTGAGAGTGAACTGTGAAGGTGGGATCAAAACAATAAGGGTGGACCTGCACACACTTGAACACGAAAACGCAATACCTTATTGGGGGAGTGGTAACAGATAGGACAATGGAGGAAAAGGAACTAGGGCTGATAATATTGGAAAGCCTGAAATCTACTGTGCCTTGTTTATCTGGAACCCTCCGCAGCTACATCATCTCCTTCACTCCTGTCCCCCTACCACCTCATTCCCCCTCTGTAAACTTGACTTTCATTCTCTCTCCCCCCTCCCCCACATGAAAACATCTGCAGATCAGTCGGTCTCCTTCAGGTTCTCCTGACTCTGGTCCAGCCTTCCCTTCTTATTCACTCTCCTCCTTCTTCCTTATCTCTGAGAGCCCTACTTTATAAACATACAGCCCATCTCTGCAACTCCACTGTGTAATTTACAGTTCTGCACACACCTGCACATGTATTATACCGGTATGTATTTACTGTGCACCCACAAAGTTATGTTTCTCCCATTGCTGTAATGCTCTTTGCACTCACTTGATACAGTAGCGTTATATGCAGTGGGACACAGACTAACCCGCGACAAGAATGACTATGGTAAATGGGGGGGGTACAAGAATTCATTGCAAACCATGACAAAGATGCAGTCAACGTACTGTATCTCTTCAATTAAAAGCCACAGCTTCTATTTCACTTTGTTGCTTTCTGCCACAACTTCTAATCTAGGGCAGCTTGTATTAGAGACTGGCTTTTATTTAAAAGCCACCCCAACATGCTAAAGCTTCTGTTTGTTTTTTTACTCTGTGGGGCTTCCTATTTCATGCTGACACGCTGATCAGTCTCCTATCTCATACCTCTCCGACTCTTACAAGCTGTGTAACTAAATACAATATGTCGCAGCATTTAGATAACAATCAGTGTGTCAGCATCTGTCAACCTGGAGTGGTGTACTCACTTTCATTCCTACTAGTAATGTACTACTTACTAGTAAAGTAATATACTGGTGATAAAATAAAACAGAGTGCTGTACTGATGCTTCCAATTTTAAGTACCAGTAGTTACACTGAGTAGTTACAACACAGAACAGAAGCACTACATCAGCACGCAAATCAGCATAGAACAGAAATGTGCCAGCATGACAAAGGTTATGGTACCATTAGTTTAAACATCCTTGCAGACAATATATTCGGCATGGTCTTGCTAAAAAAATAGTAAGCCCTGTACAGATTTTAGAAACTGTTTATTGCATGACGTGAATCGCTAACACACCACAAGCCACAAACTCAAACCAAACAGAAAACCACGTGGTCGAGGCAGTGTGTGTTCACACATACACTCTGTACCTGAATAAAACATAAAAGTAATGGCGAAACAGAAAGTAAATATGTGTTTTAATTATCAAGTTTATTCAGTACAGTAATTCATTACCTAATACCATTTGGAAACTATACTTGTGTTATGGTTTCTAACTGTACTGCTGTATATCTTCTGTTAGAAGCCGTGGCTTCTAATCGAGGGTCGCTTCTATTACAAGTTTGATTTTACAGTGCAACTTGTAATAGAGGGCAGCTTCTATGTAAAGGTGGCTTCTAATCAAAGATATACAGTAGAGTTGAGCATGCAATAAATACAGTGAAGATTGACCTGGGAACTATATACAGTATAGCAAAAGCATTGCAAACAGTGGGATGCAGGCTAATTAGCAACCAGAATAACTAAGACCCATGATTTTCAGTTTTTAATGGAAAACACAGATAAAAAACAGAATCTGTCATTTTTAAACCAGCATTTGGGAGATAACTGTTCATGACCACCCCCCCCCCCGTACCAGCTTTTTGGACAAACCTCTGCATTTTGAACCAAAGTGTTGTATAAAACATGCTGATGGTCCCTCAATTTTGGGAAGAAAAACAGAAAAAAAGGATTTTAAGATTTTGCTAAATGGAAGTGCTGTTTTAAAAAACATAAAATCATTGGCTCTAAATAACCAACTGTGGAAGAATGGAGGGGTGGCAGGACGTAACAAGAGGTGGGTTAGTACTCAGAGCAGAACAGCCACGGCCTACACAGTAGCAGGAGGGGGCAGAGAGGAGTCTGACTAGATGCTGTAGTGAGTGATAAGGGAATATACAAAGAGAGGTGGATGGAGGCAGTGAGGACACGGTGGAATGTTTTTTTCAGTAGCCAGACTGGAATGATGAGAGGAAATTGGAAGAGTAAAGGAAGTCGGAGAGTCGAGAGTAATCAGCTTCTCTTGTGCTTGGCAAAAGCAGTAAGGAATGAGATGAAGGTTGCCAGGATAGGTAGGGTCACCCCCTTTGTGATGAAGTAGAATCTTGACTAACTTTCAGGGCTGAGAGACAGAGCAGAAGTTAAAAGGCGCTGAGCTGGTACGTGAGTGGGGCAGCAATAAAAGGGCCAGAGAGGATAAGCAGTTTAGGGTCCAACTCATCCTGGCTAAGGCCTTTAGAGAGGCTGAAAGAGTGAATAGCCAGTAGGGTCTCCTGAGGGGAGATAGGACAAAAGGAGAAGCAGAGGCCAGGAGACAGTGGAGAGGAGGAAGACTGAGGTAACAGAGGAGGGGCAGAGGGCAATGAAGGAGACAGGTGGGCAAAGGATATAGTTTTGCGATGTCAGTAAATGGAGAGCATGGCGGTGCACTCCATAGAGCAGAATAGGAATGGTTTTTAACAGCTTTTTATTATACTTTAGAGTTCCAATTGTATCAAATAAAGGCCACCGCTCAACTGACAAGGTCCTCGTTACTTGAGCGGTGGCCTTGATTTGATATAATCAGAACTCTAAAATATGATAAAAAGCAGTTAAAAACCATTCCTATTCTATGCTATGGAGTGCACCCTGTGCTCTCCATTTACTGACATCAAAAAACGTGCAAGTGCAGGGGCGTGTCTGGCAATACGGGAAGTGGCAACGTTTTCACTGTTGGCTCCACGGAGCCAGATACAATCTCTTTTCTTATCAAATCCAGCAGCAATTTATTATAAAAGATGTTTCGGTCCATTTGAGGCCAGGTAAAGGTTATTATATGTTTGAGGTGGGCTGTACTACCAAAGTAAGAAACTGCTCTTTAATGGTCCTGTGTGACTATTGTAGCAGTGTAGGGCAACTAAAAAGCCTTATTCTTTTACTATAAACTGAATGTAGCAAACAGATTTGTCAATGATTCCAAACTATTCAACATGAACTTTTTTGAGTTTGTAACTATTCCATGATGGTGCCAGTATGGGGATCACAATATCAGAGCAAGTGGTGTAAAAACACCATTGTATTTTTACTCCTTATGGCCAACAAATAACATGTTGAGCAAACTGCTGTGCAAACTCTGCTTTAATGTGTTTAAACAATGTTGCTTCATACCACAATCCAAACATAGAACATAAAAGTTATAGTTTTCATAGACCTTCAAATTAAATGTTCTTGACTTAATCCAACTTGGACTTGCGGCCAAGAGGGGGCTACAAGGGCACACTTCTATGGCACACGCATGTGATGAGCTTATGTATCGCTGAGCACTCTTCTTCAAAACTTCCAAGTCCAAACTGGACCAGGTCAGGAACACAATTTGAATTTCTATGAAAACTATATAATTTTTATGTTTTATGTTCTGTGTTTGAATTGTGGTATGATGCAACATTGTTTAAGCACATTAAAGCGGAGTTTGCACAGCAATTTGCTCAACATATTATTTGTTGCTATAAGGAGTGACTGTGCAACAGTGTTTTCACACCATTTGCCCCTGTAAACTGAATGTGTTGGAAAGCTTTAGGATCTACTGCTGCAAGAGCGAAATATTTTAGTTTGCAGTAAATATGCCCTATTACCACACAAAAACATGTTGCTGATTTATGTGGATACCATACCAAGGAAGTAAACAGGATATGGCATACCAAGGGAAAGTATGCAAGTTTAATAAACAAAGGGCAGTGGCCTCACCCCCTTCCATTGCTGTACACAACGCCAGCAGGGAGCATTCTGTAGGCATAATTGCTATGAGTCAAGATTGCCTCATGTGACAACACTTGTTATCCCAAAGTCTAGAGGATTCTAATACTTCCATTACCATTTGACGATTTTTTTAAACAACTTACACTACACTAAAAGCTATTATATAAAAGGCTAAGTATACTCTCCTGTATACTCTTGTTTTATAGTTATCTTGAGGCAGCTATTATGGGTAATAAAGCTGCCTACATTCAGAAGTAGGACTCGTGATTTTCAGGTCATGTCTGAACTAATTTATTTTATTTTTAACACCAATACTTTGCTATTTTATCCAGTAGAACTGTGCAAAAATGTTATTAATTAGCTCTCTCTGGTCTACAGTACATTGCTCACCCATGTGTGCTGTAAAGTAAAGGACATTAAGACTTGCTCTCATCTCTAGCATTGGTCTGCTGTATAAAGGAGGATGGCAGGTTCTCGGAGGTTTTCCCCTGGGGATTTCATGACCATCTACATTGTATTTGTTTTATTAGTTTTTGCAACCAGGTAAGTACACTGGACTAATAAGTTCCTATTGCAGGCACAACCCAAGGATATGTAACACATTTAAAACCATTACAAATGTAATACTGGTAAACAATACAATAGCATTAACTTGGGGAAAACTGGAAAAAAATGTTTAACCCCATAAATGATTTTTTAAGAACGCCTGGTACAAAGTTGCCCCAGGACAGTAAATTCGTCATCTCTACAACATCCATTCTCCAGCAACCTGGGCAGCAGGAAACCAATGGTCACTTCTGAACCTGGGTCTCCCTCACACTGTGGCACTGCCGCTAGTCCTTCAAAGAGAGTTGCAAGTTGAGGCTTCTACATGACACATGGCATTTGATTTTATCACGTATTTCATTTTTCTTCTTTTATCCCCCAACCCCATTACTTTGTATTGAATACCCATGGCATCTGGTATAAGTAGCAGCGTTGTGACATTTGTGTGAATCCGTGCTGGCAATGACTTTGTTGCCATAAACCATTTCAAAGGCACGGATACTCCCTATCTTTTACCCCCCACCCCACCAAACACCCAAAAGTAACCATTGCCTTGGGAGTGATGTTCTTGCCTACAGTGTCACTGGAAATACTAAGATGCCTAATTGTGGTCCAACCTGCACTGCAGGAATTTGAATCTGACATCCCGAGTATAAGCAACCATGCTTTTTGGAAACAAACATTACAAGACTTCTGATAGACTTCTGTTATTTTGTGGCTGCAATGCAGGTCATCCTCTATAATTACACATGACACACAGTAAGCACAGAAGTATGCCAAGAGGGATGCAGACATTACAAAAAACTTTGTACTACAGACATAGAAACACAGAGGCTATTTACAGGCAGAAAAAGAACAAGAGTTCGTCAAGTCTGCTCTGATCCTGCCTGCTACCCCTCCAGCCTATTCCTGGACGGGCTCTAGACTGGGCCTCCTACTGGCTGCAATGTCTTTTTTGTAGCCAAGCTATGTCCCCTTTCTCTTCACTCCCTCCCCTAGTTACCACAGCTACCAACCCTTTAAACCTAGGCCGCCACCCCCACCCTGCCGGAACCCTGCACCGTCTTTGCCTCTACCACTTCTCTTGGCAAGCAATTTCATCTATCCACCAACCCCTCCATGAAGATACTTCCTCATATCCCTCCAGAATCTGCTTGCTGTCAGTTTATACCCATGCTCCCTGGTGCAGGTCCCCTCACTGCATCTGAACAGTGTTTAACAGGCCACTCTACTGATCTTCTATTAGTAATTTAAAGTTTCAAGTGTATCTTCCCCTCTTCCTTCTGGCCTCAAGCAAGAATGTTATGTCTTAACTATTCCTTGTACAGCTTTCCCTGTGTATTCTGCACCATTTTGGTGGTCCTTTTTTGCACCTTTGCACCATTTTTAAGCAATCACAATAATTCTTGAGATGTGGGCTCCAAAACTGTATGCAATACTCAAGATACGACCTCACCAGGAATCTGTATAGGGGATAAATTACTGCTACTGGTGATGTCCCTGCCTATGCAGTCCAACATCCTGTTGGTTTCTGCATATGCGTGTGTGTTGTGTGTGTACGTGTGTGTACACGTGTGTGCATCTGGCCAGGACCAGACTGAAAACGGAACATCCAGACTCAATGACGTAAGTCCTGTATTAAGAAATTTTAAATGAGAGAGCTCTTATTAACTTACTGGTCTCATTATTGGCCCCTTACTAAACTCTCCACCAAGAAATAAGACATGATAGATTGCATCCTTATCTCCTACGAAGGTTCCTAATAAATACCACCCACAACCCCAACTCAAACCATCAGGCCCACCATGGAGCATCTTTTGTCCTGCCAAGATGGTGAGTAAGGGTTATCATTCGGTTATTCTTGGTTGGCCTGCAGGGGGTGCTCAAACACCAGGTAGCTTGTATTATCCCTTCCCTGGAGCTGAGTGCACCTCCACAATGCACTTAGCCCCCAATCAACACCTGAGGGAGGTTCTGAAACAAAACTATTTATTACAAAACTACTTGCTAATTTAATAGATTTCTGCTGTAATACATTGTTGCTTGGCACTGTGGTTGCCCATGTTCCAAAGATAACCTCTTGTAAAGATACAAGCAAGAAGCCATTGACAAGCCCCATAACTCTGCTCATTATCTGCTTCAGAAGACGTCAGGTGACTGGAGAGCAAGCAGCCATATTTAGTAACATGGTAACAGTAATTTAAAGTTGGAAGGGTTACAGGTCCATCACGCTGCCCCCCTTCCCAGCTTCATAAGTAGGGACCAAGTATGCTGCGCAAACATACTAATTTATATAAATGTCCCATCCACGCAACTACCCAAGGTACCCTGTGATTCCCCTGGTAAGTAGACATTTACAGTCTCCCTGTCCACCGACTTTGCTGGTAGGCTGTTCCACAGTTCACTGCCCTCTGGAAACACACATAGAAACCTAGACTCTGTCAACAGAAAAAGGCCCACTGGCTTAGTGTGTCTGCCCATTCCTACCTAAGGTTAAATGAGAGAGCCTCAAATGCTCACACTCCCCCCACCCCTTCTGGTGCGGTCTTTACCAATCTCTTACATTCATCCCACCCATATCCGATTCCTCCACTTATTTCACACAGGCCACCTCCTCTAACTGCTTATATCACCTCTCCACCACCCTCTCTGTGAAAAAAAAACTTCCTGACATCTCTCTTAAATCCCCCTTCCCATCAGCTTCTTAGCGTTACCCCTGGTATTTATGGCCCCCCTCCACTGTCTGAACAATTTCCCTGCTATGCACTTTATTTTGCTCATGGAGGCATCTGTATGTTTCAGTCATGTTCCTTCTCTCCCTTCTTGCCTCAAGCATGTACATGTTCAGAGCTGCCAATCTCTCCTCATGCATCCTTCCCTTCTGTCTCTGGAGCATCCTGGTTACCCTCCTCTGCACTGCCTCTACACTGTCCCGGTTCTTCTTTAGATGTGGACCCTAGAACTGCATACCGAGCCCTATAGTGTGATGGCAGCCCTTCTCTTCTCCTGCTGGCACTCCTCTTCCCTATACACCCCAACATCTTATTGGCTCTCCCCACTGACCTTCTTCATCATGCCAACGTCTTCAACCAACGTCGCAAGGCCAAGCGCTTACAGAAAGGCTCAAGAAACTATTTAAATAGTGCTAAGGCCATTGCCATTTTATTGCAAATAATCAATACAGGTGCTGGCATCAAAAGGAGAGGCTAACCAGAGCTCCTCAACACTTCATATCACCCAGGTCCTTCATCGGGGGGGGGCATTTTAGATTGCCTCTTACCTCCTGCCTTGTACAATACTCTTCAATTCCCACTATGACCCTGTTTGAGCACTTTGTTTTGTAGGTGAAATAATAAAAAGAGAAGTCCTTTTAATATGCTTCAGACCAGGTGCTTAACAGTATTCTCAGTTGTTTTAGTGCACCAATTGCCCCATAAGGTCGGGGAGCAGTGTCGACTGCATGTTAGTTCATTTATTTTAATCACAACTAAACTGATTCTTAACAACAGGTGCTCAAAAATGAATGACAGAGAATACTGATGAAAACTTTTTTTTTTATTTAAAAACTGGCTACCAGGAGAGGCACACTGAGCCAAAGCTTGTTCCCAGGTGAGACCCGGGAAAGGGAAGAACAAAATTACAAAGATTACAGTAAGTCAGACAACGTGGTTACAATGACACTGACAATGAAGTGCAATAGTAGAGTGCAGAACAAACAACAAAGCAAGATCACCGCATATGATGGTGAACAAATAAATCAGCACACAACTCAGCTGTGTACCTGGACATCATCAAAAAGTGCGTAGAGCGACCTAGTCTTGAGGAGAGTAGTGAAACAGGCTGATCGCACTACACACAAAACAGCCAAAACCATACGGTTAGGAGGGAGGGAGGGAAAGGTAAGGGTAGGGCAGAATCACAGAGGAAGGATTAGGAATGGTTCAGTGAGGGGGTTGGCAGGAGCGGGAGGGAGGAAAGAAGTTTTAGTTTGTGCCTGATGGTGGGAAGGGAAGTGTAGAGACAGATGAAAGAAAGTAGCTGGTTCCAGAGGGAGGGGAGGTGATAGGAGAATGCAGAATTCCCAGCTGAGGAGTGAGGGTAGGGGAGGGAGAAGGTGTGAGGGTCCCTAGATGGTGTGGAGCAGAAGGAGGAGGAGGGGATGGAGAAGAAGAGTTAGAATAAACCTTGAACTTGAACCAAGCCATAGTAAAAGGAGTGCTCCTGTTATTATTTCAAATGCCAAAAAAGTACAAAAGCAGACTTAAAATGAGGAAATAAGTACCATAAAAGACAGGATATAACATTTTCACTGCTAACATACACTACTGCTTTAAATAAATATAGCATGACTTTTATGGAACATTAAATTAAATCCATTGGTTTTCTAAAATCCACACTTGAATTTCACCCTGACTCATGTAAGCATAACATTTCCTTAACCCCCTCCCACCACCACAATTCAGTTCAATTTTTTTTTTTACATTAGCTTTATCTTTTCATTCCTGCCGCTACCCTATCTTAATCTTTCCAAGTCAGAAAAAGCTTTGAACCTCTCTTTGTAGCAGGTCTGGGACTTTGTGATGCCAAAGGACTTTTGATCTTTTCACGCTCAATTTTCACTCATCTTTCACACTCTTTATCACATGGAAAAATACTAACAGCATGGTTCACTTTTAAGGTTAAGAACTGACAATCTCTGTAACCCCCCCCCCCCATACATACTAAAAAAACCTGACTTATCTACTGCCAGAGATCAGCGCCTGTACACAGAACTGAGCTCAAGAACAGGTCTTGTAGTCTTTCTTCTGTATAGGGAGAAATCAATGCAAAGTTTAACCTAGACTGGTATCCTAAGTATACATTACTAGTCTAAGAAAATATCGGAACACACTTAAGCTCCATTCTTCTACTGCAAACGTCACAGACGAATGTTAGTGAAAGGCAAACCCCTCTAATCAAGCTCTCTTTACCGGATCTAGCCTTGGTGTTCAGAAACATCCCATGGACGTGGGCATCTTCAGGACTTGCACTGCACATGAGCCCTCTGTTTGCCCTTTTTTATGTTGGCTTGTGACTGTGCACCAGCCAACATCTTGCGATAGTAGCAGATTTCGGATGTGCGTCCGTGTGGGAGAATGCAGGGCACACTTTAGTAGGCGAGTCCCTCATTCCCCAATAAGCCAGCATGCAAGCACTGACACATGAAATATGCTAAGTAGTCATGACATGTAAGGAAAGTGCCACTGCAATGAGAGACAAGCTCGTCATGCAGCAGCAGCACAACACGCCTCCCAACGTGCCTTTCCTGGTGAAGTATTTCAATAAACATGGTGGTAACTGCCGGCATCTGCCACGCAATGCCGATGTCTGTGGTGCCCAATCCCCCTGTCAGCATGCTAAATAACCCCCCCCCCAAAGACTGTGTGGCACACTGGGAGCCCACCCAATGTGCCTCCCTGTAATCAAAGCCGACCTTCATCGGCATGTTCAACCCCACCCCCATTCTGTCCACACACTGGAGCCCACCCAGTGTGGCCAACTATCACCCAAGTCATGGGGCACGCAGGACCACGCCAGTGTACAGAACAGTTTACACACCTGTAAAAAAAACTGTCACAGTGTTCTTTTTCTTTTTCCCCAAGTACCTAAAAGAAAAAAATGGTCCTGCGCTGTCTGTGGCACCCCCCACCCAACCGCACCCACTCTCCACACACCCCCTGACTCCATACTTACCTCTGGAGCTCAGCGCAATGATCTTCGGTGGACCGGGAATACGTTTGCACTCTTCAAAGCCGACCGCGAACTGAAGAAATGCCGGTAAGCTGTATAATGGCATAAATAGGGTTTTTTTTTCAACCTAGGTGCATATCTCAGCCATTTTGTTGAATTTTGCCTCCAAATTTTCAACATGGGGTGCTTGGGATCCCACCTCATGAACACATGCACCGTCATCTCGTTACTCTGCCCCAAAAGGTCATTTCGCAGTCACTGTGTGAAATCACCTTTGGGACCCATTAACGGAAAGACAATGCCACTGTTCATGAGGTGAGGTCCCAAAAACCCTATCTTGCAAATTTGGTGGAAAATTCAAAAAAATGACTGTGTTGCGAGCATGCGTTGTGCAGTTTCAACGCACACTCATAACTTTGATAATTTTCAATATTTTCACTCGAGATTTTCAGCATTGCCCTTTTTTAACACCTCCTTATGAACAGTACAGCTGTCATTTTTCACATCCTGCCCGAAATGTGTTTTTGCGCATGTGGTGCAGAATGGCGCAGTCACTGTACGAAATCAATGTTCAGGACACATTAGCAAAATCACAGTGACACTGTTCATGAGTGGAGGTCCTAAAATGCCTATGTTGAAAATTTGGTAAAAAAAGTACCGTAAATAATTGTATTACAGGCGTGCATTGCACAGTTTCTATACACGCTCATGACGTCACCAATTTCCCATATTTTCACTCCAGATTTCTACCATTGTCATTTTTGTATACCTCCTTATGAATAGTACAGCTGTCATTTTTCACATCCTGCCTGAAATGTGTCACACAATGGCGCGGTCGCTGTGGGAAATCAATGTTCGGGAAAGATCAACAAAATCACAGTGACACTGTTCATGACCGGAGTTCCCAAAATTCCTATGTTGAAAATTTGGTTAAACAAATCCTCAAGATAACTGCGTTACGGGTATGCATTGAACAGTTTCTACGCACGCTTGTGATGTCACCAATTTGTTATATTTTCACCCCAGATTTTCAACAATGCCATTTTTTACACCTCCTCATGCACGGTGCAGCTGTCATTTTTCACATCCTGCCCGAAATGTGTTTTCGCACCTGTGGTGCCAAAATGTACACTTGTGATACAAAATCACCTTTCAACAAACTCATAGTGCCACTGCTCATGAGGTGGGGTCACAAACGGCCCATGTTGAAAATTTGCAGTGAAAATACCAACAAATGCCATGGGCATTAGAGTTTCCACCCGTAATGCCCCACCCTGTACAGACTGACAGGCGTCAGGGGTGTGACTTGGCATTGTCGGCTGTAACGCTCATGCCATTCCACCCCCACCCTGCAGCCACACAGGTGTCGAGGTGTGCTTTGGACTCTTCAACCCCAACGTTCACCTCATTCTCCTACACTGCACTCATGTCAGTATATTTCCTTATGGAATGGGGTGAGCGTAAGGCCCGAGGAACCCAAGGCACACTGTGGCATTTGTCGGTCTCTGTGGGGTAGGGTAGAGTGAAATTGCATACGCGTTACGGCCAATGACCGAAAGGCACACCCCAATAACTGTCACTCTCTGCATGGTGGAGCTGGGGTCAGCGTCACTTCACTGCTTCACTACCAATCCTTTTATGCATCTCTATAACACTTGCACTACCAATGCCAGTGCCAGCAAGCCAGCATTCAGCACTGACAAATGCTTGTTCTAACTGTTGTAAGTTCTGAGACGTACAGTACAGTGCTAAGCCTTCACATTTTTTTAGCATGCTGTTTCTAGCTCCATGCACCAGGCAAATTATTCACTGCAGTCAGTCAGTCCCAGTACCACTCACCTTCCCTCCTATGTTCCAGCATGATTTGCCTTTTGTGAGAAGGCTCTTCGAGGCTGTGAATCCCCACCCCTTTGTATCTGTCATATCTTGTCAGGAGGGAGGAAGGGGCTATGCGGACTCAAGTGATCCACACTGTCATGAAGGCAGTGCACAGGGGATTTTCTGTCAGTTTTCTTCATATTTCAGTAAGGTCTCTTCTCCCCCGAAGCCTCGCAGAGCCACAGACAGCCTCACATACTCAGTGGCACATAGCACTGCCCCCCGCCTCCCCCATGCAAAGAGAGCAGGATTCCAAGTCCATCGAGGTGGGAGATGATGTCTCACCACCCCAAGCTGTGCCATGCTGAACTAAGCTGCACTTTCCCCAGTCTAGCCACCAATCCGAATGATCTGAGTTCATCTTGAAAAAGGGTCGCCAGCATGAAAGCATGACTGCTTCCACCATGCTGATAGCAACTTTTCGACACATCCACGCCAAAGACACCGCAACTTTGCTCGCCCAACTGCTTGAATTAACTTTAGGGCTGGTGTGCACAAAGAGGAGTTTGCACAGTTCTTCAGTGGCTCTCATAGTTGTACAACTGTCACAGCCACAGTCACACTGCGGAAACCACTCCTCCATTGGGCACAACCTTCAGAAGTACCAGACAGTCCTCGATGCCATTGCCCCCCCCCACCCGGCCCACCTGATGGCTACAGGGACTGGGAGGTACCAGTCCTGATGGTTGGGAGCCACATCACAGACGGAGACAACTTTTATAATTAGAAAGAGTAAGAGACTGAATGTGGTCACTATGTTTGTGGTGTTTCTGCCCCAGGACTGCTGGGTTTGGGTAAGAAGACAGCACATGCTGCCTGGGAGAAAGAACCAATCCAGAGCTCAGCTCTGCAGTGATGTAAGCTAAAAGTTGGCTTAGGTTACAGAGGATTCTGTGTGCATGCTTTCCCCACAAAATTGCCAGCCAGTGAGAGCAAGGGATTAGCATATTGATTTATGTATGAGATGCAAGCCTATGACGATTGATCCCGGTACAAACAGGGTACATAACAACAAGAGGGGCAATGTACAGCATAACAGAAAAGCAAGGTGAACATATATAGTCTACAGTAAGCAGTAATGGGTAAAAAAAAAAAAAAATATATATATACACAGAATAAAATAGGCTAAGTCATTCAATAGCAATAGCAGTAATTACAGTGTGTGTGACCCTTTTTTTTTTTTTAAGAGCCAGAGAAACAAATAATTCCTGAGCAGATAAACAAACAAATCACATGCTTCCCAGAGTTACAGGACAGTAGGCAGCATAATAGATCCCGAAAGGAGTATCCCAGAGCTGGGTGAGACCAATTGAGAGACCTGGTTAAGGTGGTTTGGGACACGCACACACAGAGGCCAGTTTCAGGTGCTCCCACAGGGAATTCCAGAGGCTCGAGTGGGAGGGGGAGGAACGAACGTGGTCAGGAAGGGAGTTCCATTGCCTTGGAGCACATGTAACAAAGTCCCTATCCCCCATTTGAGTACGAGCATAATGAACTTTGGGCACCCCATGACCCTGAGACCTGAGGGAGTAGGAGGAGGATTCAGCAAGCTTGAGAAGCTGCGCCAGTCCCAGAGGGGTGCCGGTTCTGAGCACCTTTCCTACAAAGTAGCCCAGCCCAAAGTTCATGTGATTGGCCTGGGAAAGCCAGCCCAGTTTGTCATATAATTTACAATGCTGGGTGAGGCATGGGGCTGCCAGGGCAAAGTGACAGATGTTGTTGTAGGTTGTGTTCCACTGAGCAAGATGAACCTTGGAGGTGCTAGCGAATAAGAGAAGGCCATAGCTAAGCGAAGGTAGCAGCACTCCTCTGGCCAATGCCAAGCGGGCGGCAGATGTCATATTTTTCTTAGCCCTGTAGGCAAGACCCAGTTTACAGTTTACGGCTCTGCAAACATTTAGGATGCTTGACACCTAGGTCAGTTGAGGTCAAGTTCACCCTAGGTATTTTATAGAATCTGTGGTTAGGAGGGAGCACCGTCCACACCCTGACACACAGAGGGGTAGGGGAGGCCTTGATCTTGGCTGATGACCCAAAAAGCATGGCCTGGGTTTTTTAGATTGAGGATCAGCTTGTGAAACATTACCCAGGACTGAATATTTTTAAAGTCCTCATTCAGCTGAAGGCTGAGAACCCCAATGTTCCGTGAATGTGCAAGGATGACAAGATCATTTTCATAAAGCGTGGCGCTACAGTTGGAAGCAGCACTAGGGAGGTAGTTAACAAATACAGAGAAGAGAAGGGGCCCCAGAACTGATCCCTGGCGGACACCAGAGGTCACCAGAGTGGGATCAGAGAGGACCTTGTTGGATTTGGTCTGTTGTAGTCTGCCCTGGAGGTAGTTTCTAAGCCAACTCAAGGCAGGAGGGGACAAGCCAAGGGACCACATCTATGAGCAAATTAATGCATGGTCTACAAGGTCGAAGGCCTTGGATAGGTCAATGAAAATGACCCCATTGAGTTTGCCCTGATCCATGGCCGCCCTGATGCTAGCTGAGACAGAGACAAGGGCCGTGGCCGTAACATACCTTTTTCGATAGCCGTGCTGCACAGGGGACAGCAACTTATGGGCCTCAATGTACTCCGTGAGTTGTTGGGCCACAACTTTCTCCAGGAGTTTGCTAATAGCCAATAGGATGGCAAATGGACGGTAGTTGTCCAGGACTTTGAGGTTACTCTGCTTTGGAACGGGGACAATCATCACCACTTTCCAAATGTCAGTGATAACACCAGTGGCAAGGGACAGGTTGAACATATGTGCCACTGGGAAGGCAATGAGGGGGGCACCCAGCTTCAGAAGCTTGGGCTCAATGTTATCATGGCCAGCGCTGGAGTGTGGGGAGAGACCAGAGAGAAGTCTCTGCGTCTCCATGACAGACACAGTCTTGAGATAGAATAATGATTGTCTCTATTGCACCATCCTAATTTCACTAGGATTTAAATGTAAATGAAGGTGCTTAAGTTCTATGTGAAAACCTGCTTGACTCCATTGCAAAGGTCATGACCCAATGCATGTAAGGCATCCTGGAATTTATGATGTTTTAGTGCTAACGCCTGCAGTAGTTATACTGTATTAGTCAGTGCTGTTGCTGTCCTCTGGAGTCTGTGTGTTCTTGTCGTATGCTGGCCATGAAACTTTTCACGGCATAGAAACATAGAATATGATGGCAGATAAGGACCGCTTGGCCCACCCAGTCTGCCCATTTCCCTACCTAGTGGATAAGCTGCAGATCCTAGTTAACCAGCAGCCTACTTCTTCCTACCCCCACCCCCTAGAATTGCCTTATGACTGTCCCATGCATGCTTGAATTCCACCACTGTTTTTGACTCCACAACCTCCTCGGAAGGCCGTTCCATGCATCCACAACCCTCTCTGTGAAAAAATACTTCCTTAAATTACCTCTGAGCCGCCCACCATCTTCAAATTGTGCCCCTTGTTCTTGCACACCTCTTTTTTTGAAAGATGCTACCCACTTGGACTTTGTTGATTCCCTTGAGGTACTTGAAAGCTTCTATCATGTCCCCCCTCTCCCTCCTTTCCTCGAGGCTATACATATTAAGCTCCTTAAGTCTCTCTTCATATGTCTTCCGGTGCAGACCCTGCACCATTTTAGTTGCCCTCCTCTGGACAGCTTCCATTCTGTCTGTGTCTTTGTGGAGATTGGGTCTCCAGATCTGCACGCAGTAATCCAGATGGGGTCTCACCAGCTGTCTGTACAGAGGGATAATAACTTCCTGTTTTCTACTGGTGATGCCTCTCCCTATGCATCCCAGTATCCCCCCAGCCCTCCTTGCTGCCCTCTCACATTGCTTGCCCATCTTTAGGTCATCTGATATGACTACCCCCAGGTCCCTTTCCATTTTTGTTGTTGTTAGTATCTCACCCCCCATTGTGTACTCTTCCCCTTGGTTTTTGTTTCCCAGGTGCATTACTTTGCACTTCTTAGCATTGAATCTAAGCTGCCATACATTTGACCATTCCTCTAACCTGCCAAGTCCTTCTCATCCTTTCCACCCCACCTTGTGCATCAACTCTATTTCAGATCTTTGTGTCATCTGCAGAGAGACATACTTTTCCTTCCAGTCCCTCTGCAATGTCGCTTATAAAGACATTGAAGAGGACCGGTCCTAATACTGAACCCTGCGGTACCCCACTAGTAACCCCTCTTGCTTCAGAGTGGACTCCATTTACTATTACTCTCTGTGTCCTACTCTGCAGCCAATTCTTTACCCAGGCTGTCATCTTGGGACCCACTCCCAGGCTGGCTAACTTGTATATTAATCTTTTGTGTGGGACTGTGTCAAATGCCTTGCTAAAGTCTAGGTAGGCCGTGTCCACAGCCCCTTCCTGATCTACTACTTTGGTCACCCAGTCAAAGAAATTTATCAGATTCGTCTGGCATGACCTTCCTGCTGTGAATCCATGCTGCCTTGGGTCCTGTGCCCCTCTGGCCTCTAGATACTCGACAATTCTTTCCTTCTGAAGTGATTCCATCATTTTCCCTACCACTGAGGTTAAACTAACAGGTCTGTAGTTTCCTGCTTCTGCCTTGCTCCCACTTTTGTGAAGGGGAATCACATCTGCCCTCCTTTAGTCCTCGGGTACCACCCCATCCTCCCATGATTGTTAAAGAGGGTGGTCAGTGGTGTCACTAGTTCTACCCTTAGTTCTTTTAGAATTCTGGGATGAATCCCATCAGGCCCCATTGCTTTGTCCACCTTCAGTTTTAAGAGTTCTTTCAGAACCCTTTCTTCTATAAATGGGCTGGTATCAACTTCTGTATCCAGAGTGTTTCTACTGTTTGTTTTAGGTACCTCCCCCTCCTCCTTTGTAAATACTGAGCAAAAATGTTTGTTTAGTATCTCTGCCTTTTCACAGTCACCCTCTGCCCACCCTCTCTCCCCTTTATTAAGCCTCACTATCCCTCCCTTGGTCTTCCTTCGCTCCCTGATGTACCTATAAAAGGTTTTATCCCCCTTCTTAACTGAGTTGGCTATCTTTTCCTCGGTTTGGGCCTTTGCTGTTCTGACTGCCTTCCCAGCTTCCTTTTGCTTTAACTGATACAGTTCTCTGTCCTGCTCCTTCTGTGATTCCTTGTACTTCCTGAATGTTTTCTTTTTCTCTTGAACCTTCACTGCCACTTCCTTTGAGAACCATAGTGGTTTCTTACATCGTTTTGTTTTGTTTATTTGCTTCACACAAAGGCTTGTTACCTCTGTGATGGCAGTTTTTATTATTCCCCATTGTTCTTCCACCCCTCCTTCCTGCCCATTTGCTAGTGCATTCCTTAGGCACTCACCCATTTTGGCAAAGTCAGCCCTCCTAAAGTCCAGTACTTTTGCCTTTGTGTATGCTTGACTCTATTGCTGTGTTTATTGTGAACCATACTGTTCGATGGTCGCTGGTTCCAGATGGCTACCCACTTCTACATCTGTGATCCTCTCTTCATCTCCATTTGAGAGAACCAGGTCTAAGATTGCTCCCTCTTGAGTAGTCTCCAATACTAGTTGTCTAAGGCATGCCCCCTGTAGGGTATCTAGAATAACCCCACTCTTCGAAGTGGCTGCTGCAACTGCACTCCAGTTAACATCTGGCATATTCAGATCACCCATCAGCAATATCTCCCCTTTTTCTGCCATTCTAAGTATACTTTCTATCATTTCCTTGTCCATTTCTTCCCCCCTGAGAAGGGGGTCTGTACTCAACCCCTGTGCGGACTGTGGTGCCATTGCCAGTCTCCAAATTTACCCACAGTGCTTCTTCTCCTCCCTGTTTTCCCTTTTGTTCTGTTGCTTTAATTCCTTCCCTTATGTAAAGAGCTACTCCTCCTCCTCTTTTACCCTCCCTGTCCCTCCTGTAGATAATGTATCCTGGTATGTTTACGTCCCAGTCATGGTTTTGTGTGTACCATGTTTCTGTGACTGCCACGCTATCCAGATGTTCCTCCTCCATCAAGGCCACTAATTCAGGAAGCTTGTTACTCAGACTACGGGCATTGGTACTCATTGCTCTCCATTTTTTGATGGCTTTACCTTCTGTTGCAGCATCCCCCACTGACCTTTCTACCTCGGTCTTTTTCTAATTTAGTACCCTGTTTTGTAGGGAGAGGCTGGGATTTTCCTGCTGCTTATCAGTGCCTCCCCCCTTGACTAGTTTAAAAGCTTGCCAATGAAGCATTTAAACCGATTGCTCAAAAGACTTGTTCCCTTCCTGGACAGATGCAGACCATCCTGCCAGTATAGGCTGGTGTCCTCAGGTGGAACCCCAGTCCCCAATGAAGCCAAACCCTGTGCTCCACACCATTTTTCAACCACTCATTAAACTGCATGGTGCAAAGTACCCTCAGCCTCACTCATGCCATTGACAGGCAGCACCTCTGAGAAGGATACTGTGGGTGCTACTTGTCTTAGGCCCCTCCCCAATTCTACAAAGTCCTTCTGCACTGCTCTAATCTCATGTTGAGCCAAGTCATTTGTCCCTAGGTGGACAATGACGTCCAGCTCAGACTCCCGTGCAGCTGTTCTCGTGATCCTGAGGATGTGCTTCCTGTCCCTCCAAGCCATGGCACCAGGCAGGCACCTTACTTCAATTTTCCCTGCTCCCCCCAGTTCTATCCCTCTAATAATTGAGTTCCCCACTAGGAGCTGCTTCCTTTCCTTGTGGTGTCCTCTGCCTCCTTCCTGTGGGCCTCCCTTGTGACAGTTGTCCTCAGCCTCCTTAGTCTCCTCTACGGGTGCATCCATAGGGGAGCTGTGCCCTCACAAAACAATCAGCTAAGAGCTCTGACCCACCGCTGCGATGAGTGCCTTCCTGTCAGCAAGATGCCCTACACAACAATTTGACAGAGAAAATAACCTGCTAATCAAACAGAGGAAAATCCAGACATCCAAGTCAGACACAAGTAAACCTCCCCAGCCCCAAAACAGCCTGGTGGTTTGTGCTCTGAAAGCAGTCAGCCTCAAAATAAGTCAGCTGTGCTTTAAACTCTTCCTGCACTGAAAAATCTTAAGAATTGTAACAAACGTAAAGCTAGATCCACCTCCCTCTGTTGCTTGAAAAGACTGTTTTTTCCTGATAATTCTAAGTTCCTTGTTTCACCTTTCAGTGAGAAGTAGCCTCCACCTGCAGAATATCTGCTACAAACCAAAGACAACTGTAAGGTTCAACTCCCTCTGTTGTGAGCACAACTAGCTTTCTTGCAAATCCTATGTTCAGTATTGCAGCGTCCAGCCAGAGTTTCAGTTGAAGAATATTAGCTGTTCTGATTAGTTTGCTATAAAACACTTGCTTATAATACTATTGTTCTCAGGTCTGTTACCAAAGCTATTGGCTGATAAGTAACTATGATGTAAGCACTTCCTGACAAAGTCTGGTCTGGCCTTATAAGGCACACACAGATGAACGCAAAAAAAAAGTTTCCACCCCCTAGGGCACTGTCTGGGTCAAATACACAACCTGTACCTACACTTATTTCAGGATTTATGACAAATTCTTAGCCCAGGGTTTAAACTCTTTCTGCACTGAAAATATTAAGAATTGTAACAAACGTAAAGCTAGATCCACCTCCCTCTGTTGCTTGAAAGACTGTCTTTTCCTGATAATTCTAAGTTCCTTGTTTCACCTTTCAGTTAGAAGTAGCCTCCACCTGCAGAATATCTGCTACAAACCAAAGACAATTGTAAGGTTCACTTCCCTCTGTTGTGAGCACAACTCACTTTCTTGCAAATCCTATGTTCAGTATTGCAGCTTCCAGCCAGAGTTTCAGTTGAAGAATATTAGCTGTAAGAAAGAAAGTACCCTGCTATTTTCTGTAGTTAAAAGGGTATTTCAGTTAGAAAAAAAAATGCTTTTAGAGAATACAGGGACTTCACAAGACATGTAACAGAACTGAATAAGAGTATAACTTCTACTGGCTTGTGCAGGTACACATCATCAGCTCCCATGATGCCCTGCATGAGTGGGGGCATGACCTTTGCAATGGAGTCAAACAGGTTTTTACACTGGGGCAAAATAAAGTGAAGCAACCTCATTTATATTTAAATTAGAATGAAATTAGGGGGATGCAAGAGAGGGTATCATTGTTCATGCCTACAAACTACACATGCATACAGAAAATAGGTTGAGAGGGCTTTCCCTTTAAAAGTCTTTGCAAAAAGATGTTTCTGTTCCAGTCTGGAACAGCACCAAAGAGCATCCTGGGCTTTGTATGCTGTCAGGACTTGTCAGGGCACAGGTCACCTGAGGACCTAAGTGACTTCCTACCCCTTGGAGTGAATGAAGTCAAGTCCCCCTGTGGGGTGAAGAGGACATCGGGGGAGTAGCACGACCTGCACCCCATGCCACCCAGAAGTGTGCTGGGTCCACTGCACCTGTAGCATAGCCTGCATCTGCCAACACAGAGAGAGACATCCTGACAGAGCCAGTAACTGTGCAGACTACTCCAGGTTATGAGTAGTGGGTCAGTACCCCACCAATGTTCTGGTTAGCTATGGCCAGTTAATCGACTGCTGTGTCTTCCAGCACAATTGCCACATAAAGCCCATTTTTAGAACTGCAACAGCCAGGAGAAACTAGCATCTATATTTAACATTTTGTTTGGGATTCCCAACCATCTGCCTTCAGTCGGTACTAAACTGTGGTCCAACATCAGGCCTGAAAACACCTGCTGTGTTCACACATTAATAGACTGTTTTGGGAGATCCTAGAGGTTTTTGGGGTACTGGTGCACTAGTATGGAAGATAGTTAAGAATGTGTGGGCACTCGGGTGGTAGGATTTGTAGGGCGTGATCTCTGAATTATTACTTTATTTCATTCAACCCATTCCTTTCCCCATCCAGTGCCTGTTCATGTCCCTCAAATAAATATAGATGTTTTTCAATTGAATTTATTGTGTTCTTGCATGCTGTGATGTTTGCTTATATTGCATGCATAGAGTATAAATACAGAAATGTCACCGAGGGTGAGGGCTGCATTTATTTCCTGTAGGGTAGCACCTAGTCAAAAGGTTCCTTATAAGTAGCGGCATTGTGGCACTTTGCATTTCCCTCTAACACAACCGAGCCCAGGCACCATTACCCAAAGGCCTTCTACACTCTGCCCAGGTAACATCTGGCAGGCTTAGTCTTGCACCTTGCAGGTGGGGGTAGCTACACTGCTATAACGCTACCATCATATTGTTTTATAACAAACAAATCACTACACTGAAATGACACATGGAGTTGTATTGTGTGTGTTTAAAACACTGCCAAGTCCTCGTTCGAGTTTACAAAGTCCCAAACTGCTCCACTGGTGGTTGATGGTGTCCCTACAAAACAGGGTTTCTTAAACTGAGGATGGCATACCAGGGGAGGCCCCAATCTCTCCCAGGTGAGGCTCGAGCAAGCCCAATACTATAGCAATTATGGAAAATGTGAGCTTTTGCTGCTCTTTGTGAAGAGATGGGGTAAAACTACACAGCTGCTGCAAGGTAAACAAACATTTTAACCCACCTCTACAAACTGCCTAAGAAGTTTGTTAGTATAACATACTAACATACTAAAATGCCAGCAGAATAGACCTAACGGTCTTTCGTGTCGGCTCGTTTGGTAAGCCCCCACCCTGGGAGCTGACCTTGCTGCCCTCCTCTCCCTCTCTGACTTTTCCCTTCCCAGTCCTGGAAATTCTCGCTGCACTGGTTTTTGCTTCAAGAACCCTTCCACTGTACCTATCCCACCCCCTCTTGAACCCCTCCACCATCTCTGCCTCCATCAGCCCCCTGGGCAGCGCATTCCATGGCTCCACCACCCTCTCAGTGAAGTAGTAACTCCTCCTTCCCCCCAGCTTCCACCCATGTCCTCTAGTTGCCCCCCTTCATTTGGAGCACCCTGACTGCTCCTCCCCTATTTACCCCCTTCATGTACTTGAAGACCTCTATCATGTCCCTCGGTCCCTTCTCTCTTCCAATGTGTACATATTTAGCTCTTTGAGCCTCTCCCCATAGGTCCCATCCCCGAAGCCCCAAATCATTTTGGTTGCCCTCCTCTGGACCCTCTCCAGGAGTTCAATGTCCCTCTTTAAATGTGGCCTCCAAAACTGCATACAGTACTCAAGGTGCGGCCTCACCATGCAGTTATACAGTGGGAGTATCACTTCCCTCCTTCTGGAGGTGATCCCCCTAATGATGCATCCAAGCATCCTGTTGCCCTTTGCCGCTGCCCTCCTACAAGTCTCCAAGTTGTTCATCTTGACATCTGCCACCACCCCCAGGTCCCTCTCAGCCATCGGACTTGTAGCATCCCGCTTCGAATTGAACCTCAGCTTCACTTTCTAGACCACCTTTCCAGAACCTCCAGATCCCCTGTAAGCCACCCTCACCTCCTCCCCATCCACCACCGGCCCCAGTTTTGAGTCATCCGTAAAGAGACTCATCTCACTCCTGATACCCTTCCTTATGTCAGAGACATAGGTGCTGAACAGGAGGGGCCCAAGGACCAATCCAAAAAGGCGATCCAAAGCAAAGCAGTACTGAGCCACAGTGAAATTTTACAGCAGCCAAGGGAAAAAGCTCAGCTACCCATATGTAATTCTCCCCCCCGATGGGGCTTACTTTAGTTTGGCCCCTGAATGTGTTCCGCCGCCAGTCCCAGTCCTGGGTGCTCGTCTTTATGCTCCTGCAGGCCCCTGGTAATCCTAAGTGGGGGGCTGAAAGAGCATGGTTTTCAGTAAAATCTCCTGCTGGGCAAAATGGAGGAGCACACAGCCACACAGTTCACATCAGGAATGTGCGAGCTGGCAGGATATGCATGCTCAGTAATAGCGCCATGGCGCTCAGTGTAAAAGCTGCTCTGGTGGCTCCTCTGTCTCTGTCTCAGCGTGCCCTGGCCCCTGTGGGTGCAAAAATAGTAAAAGGGGTCCAGAGGCACATTAGGGGAAGGGCAGAGAAGGAGAATAAAATGTTTGAATGAGCGCTCTTAAGTACATTTACTAAGAGGGGTGCATGTAACTTTGAAGAGCAGCGGAGGTTGCTACACAGTATATGTGAATGAGCCTGCCTGCTGCTTAGGGGTCAGTGCTACAGCGCCAACCACAGGCGGGGGAGACTTCCCATGCCCCACTCTGCCATCAGACACTAGGGAAGGGAGGCAGTTACTGGATTGTGGGGACAATTAAAATAATACTGTTTGGCTGCAAAAAGACTCTAAAATCAGGGCTATGTATAAACTATTATGTGGCAGCCATATCTGTCACTCCTGATCCCATAATCAGCCAATCAGAGTTCGAGGAGCCCTGGAAGACTGAGAAATGGCAACTGGGAAGGGGGTAAGGACATTGTCTTGGCACCCAAACAGCCGTCCAATCAGCCAATGAGAAGCTGCCATTTCTTCTTGCGATCCCAGGGACACTTACGGCTTGGGGCAGTTCAACTCAGGCTCTTCATGAGTGAGGAGGGCGTCTAGCCAGTGTCCAAGAAAAAGTTTGGAAGTTTGCCTAAGTCTTCCTCAGCCAAATGCAGGAAACTTGTCCAAAGCCCTCTAGCATTTAGTGTTGCTGGCTCCATCCTGTGGAATTCGCTATCTCCAGCTGTAAGGAGGCCCCTTCCTTAGAGGCATCCAAGGGGGTTGTACCCTACAAACATCTGGCCCACTATAATTCACTCTGTGTGGAGGCACCGTGCTATTAAGTTTTTAAGGGAAAGAACCCTCCTAGTTATCACTGGAACAGAGCTCAGACCCCTCAATCTGGTTGGAGCCCAACAGGCTGGAGTAGTAGCCTGGTGGTACATGGTGCCGCAGCTACACATACTTCAAGAAAGGGTTTAGAGGAAAGGACCAGTCTGGACCACATTGATTTTAGCAAAAAACCTTCAACTTACAAAGGAAAATGCCAAGCAGAGAGCTGAGAGAAGTTTGTACCCTTTTTTTTAACAGAATATAATACAACATATTTAAATGATGCCAAGTGAATAAACTCAAGTAATTTATTCGGTGCCACTGCACTGGATTCCAGATGTACTGCAGAAAACACAATAATTACTGGTGACCCCCTTTAATGCAGAGTCAATCTGTGTTCAAATGCCATAATTAATTAATTAGGGAGGCAGTATAGCACAGTGGTTTAAGGCTCTGAGCTGCAAATCTGGAGACCTGGGTTTGAATCCCACAGCCCCCACTTGCATACTGTGTGACCCTGAGCAAGTCAATTAACTTCCCTGTGCTCCCAGGTCGCACCTGTAGACTAGCTTTCAGCTTAGTGTGCTACTCCTGGTTAAACAATTGGAAAAAAATAAATAATAATAATAGAACCGTTCATTACGGCATTTTGTGTCACTTATTTGTAGCGCGCCACCTCACTAGCTCATTTCCTGTGTGTGGTTGGGCTGAACAGTACTACTAACATGGTGGTCATGTTTCTCGGTTAGCAACGAGCCGCTATTGTTCTCTTCTGTCCTGTTCTTCATTATTTATGTTTTTTTTATTCTTTATCTGGTTGATCCTGCCTATACAATGTAAAACAGATGTCTAGTTGATCCCACCGTGCGTCCGGATCAGGAGACAGCGAGGGCGATCCAGGATGGGGCTGTGGCTGATTGCCTACAGAGTTAGCTGTGCGCGGTTCAACAGTTTAAATTACAAAAAAGGCTGTACTGGACAGTGAGAGAGAGAGAGAGAGAGAGAGAGAGAGTGCATAGAAACATAGACTTTGACGGCAGATAAGGACCACTTGGCCCACCCAGTCTGCCCATTTCCCTACCTATTGGATACGCTGCAGATTCTAGTTAACCAACAGCCTACTTCCTGCAACCCCCCACTATAATTGCCTTATGTCTGTCCCATGCATGTTTGAATTCCCCCACTGTTTTAGACCCCACAACCTCCCAGGAAGGGTTCCATGCGCCCACACTCTCTCCGTGAAAAGAATTTCCTCACATTACCCCTGAGCCGCCCCTCTAACTTTAAATTGTGCCCCTTGTTCTTACACATCTCTTTTCTGAAAGATGCTACCCTCCTGGACTTTGTTGATTCCTTGAGGTACTAAAAGTTTCTATCATGTGCCCCGTCCCTCCTTTCATCAAGGGTATACATATTAAGCTCTCTCAGTCTCTCTTCATATGGTTTCTGATGCAGACCCTGCACCATTTTATTTCCAGGTGCATTACTTTGCACTTCTTTGCATTGAATCTAGTTGCCATGTGTCTGACCATTCCTCCAACCTTGCCAAGTCCTTCTCATCCTTTCTACCCCTCCCCTTGTGTATCAACTCTGTTACAGATCTTTGTGTCATTCTAAAGAGGCATACCTTTCCTTCCAGACCCTCCGTTGATGTCACCTATAAAGGCGTTAAAGGGACTGGACCCAGTACTGAGCCCTGGGTACTCCACTAGTAACCCCTTTCTTCAGAATGTGTTCCATTCACTGTTACCTTCTGTGTCCTGTTGTGCAGCCAGTTTGCTACCCAGGCTACCACCCTGGGACCCACTCCCAGGCTGGCTAACCTGATTATTATTAATCTTTGTCGCGGGACTGTGTCAAATGCCTTGCTAAAGTCTAGGTAGGCCATATCCACAGCCCTTCCCTAGTTCTACTTTGGTCACCCAGTCAAAGAAATCGATTAGATTCGCCTGACATGACCTTCCTGCTGTGAATCCATGCTGCTTTGGGTCCCTGCCCGCTGGCCTCTAGGTACTCAACAGTTCTTTCTTTCAAGTGATTCCATCATTTTCCCCACCACTGAGGTCAAACTAACAGGTCTGTAGTTTCCTGCTTCTGCCTTGCTCCCACTTTTGTGAGAGGAATCACATCTGCCTCCTCCAGTCCTCAGGTACCACCCCATCTTCCCATGATTTGTTAAAAAGTGTGGTTAGTGGTGTCACTATGTCCTCCCTTAGCTCTTTTAGGATTCTAGGTGAATCCTGTCAGACCCATTGCTTTGTCCACCTTGAGTTTTAGGAGTTCTTTCAGTACTCTTTCTTCTGTAAATGGACTGGTGTCAACCCCACTATCCAGAGTGCTTCTACTGTTTGGTTTAGGTAACTCCTCCTCTTCTTGTTTTGTGAATACTTAGCAAAAGTATTCATTCAGTATCTCTGCCTTTTCACTGTCTCCCTCTGCCCACCTCCCCTCTCCTTTATTAATCTTCACTATCCCTCCCTTAACCTTTCTATGCTCCCTAATGTACCAATAAAAGGTTTTATCCCCCTTCTTAACTGAGTTGGCTATCTTTTCCTCAGTTTGGGCCTTGCTTTTCTGACTGCCTTCCCCACTTCTTTCTGCTTTAATTGATACAGTTCCCTGTCGTGCTCGTCTGTGATTCCTTATACTTTTTGAATGCAGCCTTTTCTCTTAACCTTCCCTGACACCTCTTTTGAGAGCCATAGTGGTTTTATTCTGCTTTGTTTTCTTTATTTGTTTCACAAAGGCTTGTTGCCTCCATGATGGCAGTTTTGATTTTTCTCCATTGTTCTTCCATCCGCCTTTCTGGCCATTTGCTAATGCATTCCTCAGGTATTCACCCATTATGCCAAAGTCAGCCCTTCTAAAGTCCAGTATCCTTGTCTTTGTATGGCTTGTCTCCATGTTGTGTTTATTGTACGAACATATGAAATTTGCCAGCAGATAAAGGCCTAGAGGTCTATCAAGTCTGCTCGAATGTGCAGCTAGCACCCCTTATTCTGCAGCTGCCCCTCCCTTGTGAAGCACACTGTGCAGTGATCGCTTGTTCCCAGATGTCTACTGACTTCTAAGTTTGTGATCCTCTCTCCATTTGAGAGTACCAGGTCTAATATTGCTCCCTCCCAAGTGGGTTCCACCACTAGCTGTCTAAGGCATGCTCCCTGTGAGGCATCGAGAATGACCCTGCTCTTGGATGTGGCTGCAGTCCATGTCGCCCAGTTAACATCTGGCATATTCAGGTCCCCATCAACAGTATCTCCCCTTTTTCAGCCATTTTGAGAATGCCTCTATCATTTTCTTGTCCATTTCCTCCCTTGAGATGGGGTCTGTATACAACCCCATGCGGATTGTGATGCCATTCCCTGTCTCCAAGGTGACCCAGAGTTCTCTTGTCCTCCCCTTTACTTTTTAGTTCTGTAGCTTTGATCCCTTCCTCATGTAGAGAGCTACTCCACCTCCTCTTTACCCTCCCTGTCCCTTCTGTAGATTGTGTACCCTGGTATGTTGACATCCCAGTCATGGTTCTTCATGTACCATGTTTCTGTGACTGCCACAATATCCAAGTGTTCCTCTTCCATCAGGGCTACTAGCTCTGGAAGCTTGTTTCAGACTATGGGCATTAGTACTCATTGCCCTCCATTTAATGTTGGCTTTATCCTTTTTACCCCATCCCTGTCTATTGCCTTGTCCATTTTTCCATTTGCCCCTGTCCTGCCCTCTGTCAAGCTCTGTACCTCAGTGTTTACCCTACTACCTGCCATGTTTTGTGGGGAGGCTTGAACTTTCCTGTTTCCTATCAGCACCTCCCCCCTTGGCTAGTTTAAAAGCTTGCCAAGGAAGCCTTTAAACCTGTCACCTAGGAGCGTGTTTCCCTTCCTGGACAGATGCAGACCATCATGCCAGTATAGACCTTCATCTCTCCAGGTGGACCCCCAGTCCCCAATGAAGCCAAAGCCCTGTGCTCTGCACCAGTTTTGCAACCATTCATTAAACTGCATGGTATGCAGTACCCTAGCCTCAACCCTGCCATACACTGGCAGCACCTCTGAGAAGGTTACAGTGCTTGCTACCTGTCTGAGGCTCCTCCCCAACTCCACAAATTCATCCTGCACTGCACTGATCTCATGCCTAGCTAGGTCATTTGTCCCGAGGTGGACAATGATATCTAGTTTCCTCTCCTGTGATGCTGCTTCTGCAATCCTGAGGATTCGCTTCCTGTCCCTCCAAGGCATGGCACCAGGCAGGCACCTTACTTCCCTCTCCTCTCCCTTCCCCAGGTCTATACCCCTAACAATTGAGTCCCCTATCAGAAGCTGTTTCTTTCCCCTGTGGTGTCCCTTGCCACTCTTTTGTGGGTCTCCCTTGTGGGTGTCCCCAGCATTTTTCTTGGTCTCCAATGAGGGTGTCATCATAGAGGAACCCTGATTTGCCAGGCTGACATATGATTTGTGCAGAGGTGCAACTTGGGGGCTACGCCTCTGTTCCACCACCCTCACCCTCCCCGAACCTACTGCGGTCCATCTGCTCTTCACACATGGCAACCTCTGAGGCAGTGGTTGTGGAACTAGTGCTCTTTGGGTGGGGAAGGCCTCCTTAGTCCTTGCCAGTTCAGCCTGAAGGTGGGCAACCTCCTCCCTCAGAGCTGACAGTTGCCTGCAAATAGGGCAGCAACGCAGGTTCCAGAATGTCTCCCAGAAAATTGTGTGTGTGTATGCGCATCTCTGTGAGGAGAAGAGCATTTCATTTCACTTCACTGACAGTCTTGGGAAACTGTCTTGGAAAATAACTCCCTGCACCAGTAATTATAAAAAAAATAATGGCTATGGAACTATACTGCTCTCAAGGTTTATGGGTCATCATCATCATCACACCTTGGGTGTATAAAAAATCCATAACAACACAGTTCCATATCCATTTCTCTCTATGTATGGCATGACATTTGTTTTATTTTGAGAGGCGACAGTTTTTTCTGTAGCTTAGATGACGCTCAAGCTGAAAACATTTGAGCCTGGGACTCTAAATCATAACAATATTAACAAGCTCATGTCACATAATTTATTTATTTGTTGGAAAGTTTCACCAGGAAGGGCACACTGAACAATTTAAAATTGCTCGTCATTGCTCATCTCACGTTGCATCCTGGGGGAGGGGGAACAATTAGAGTAACATGATCACAAAAATATTTACAGCAAGTATTATTTACAATAAGTATTTGAATTTATGTATATATGAATGTGTATGCATTTGGGGAAATAGTGGTGTTAAATTGTGGTATAATGATGCTAAATATAAACTATAACCGCAGATTTATATAAACACTGATGAGTTTCTATCTGTATGTATAAGTACAGCACGTACAGTACATAAAGCAAACGCATGAACACTGAGCCTGAATATGTCAGTCTTCAGAACTAAGTTGCAATTGTGTCAGTTCATTACTAGCATAAATCCTCCAGGAAACCAGCACCCAAACCACTCAAAACCCTCTGTTTATATCTGCTAATTAGTAAAGAAGCATTACAGACATGTGTGCCACCACAGAAATCCTGGCACTGTGCAGTATTTCAGCATCTGCACATAGGCTGCCAACAGGGAAGAACTCCTCTATTACACGCTACACCATTCACTGTTTATTGCATGTAAAATATAATAAGCCCAGATTATTACATGTGATGGTTATTAGGGTTGACGGTTCTGAGATGTTCATTTCTAGCAGTTATGAGGTTCCCTGCAGCTTGCTGGTTTGAACTGAAAGTGCAAGCTACCTAATACTTCCTCCAGAGGACCTTGCTTCGATGGTGCACCCGTTCATTATTGTGAGAATGGGCAAGATCTTAGTTGCCAAAAAAACAATTCACCGCTTGCAGCAACTGCAGAATGCTTCAGCAAAGGTTAGAACACAGTCAGGCAGAAACGTGTGCTTTGGGGAAATATACTGGTACATGATACATGACTAGACATGATTTGGGGGGAGACCTGGGAGGATAAGGAGCTGTATGCTAGAGATAGACTACATCTCAATTTGGAGGGGAAGGGAATCCTTAAGTTGAAAATAGAGGAGTTCATTGGTGAAAAGTGGGGTTTAAACTTGTGAAGGGGGGTGGGATGGGAGAAAAGGCTGTCAAGGGGGTGCCGATAAAGGAGGGACTCTGTCTCCACCCCCTTGGGGACCAGGAGGATTGCAGGAAAAGGCCAACTGGCAAAGTGCAGACCAGGAGAAAACAGAATCCCCATGGGAACACGAGCAGGGGAAATGGAACTATAGGGAAAGGGTGGAAGGTAGTCCTGCTAAATGCCAGGAGCTTGGGCAATAAAATGCCTGATCTCCAGGCGATGTTAACTGAGGGAGCAGTGGATGTGGCAGCGGTCACTGAGACTTGGGCCACTGCAAGACATGACTGGGACCTGAACCTGGAGGGTTACACTATGTTCAGGAAGGACAGGGGGGAGGGAAGGAGGAGGTAGCAATGATAGTCAAAACTGCATTGGCATGGGGAGTTGAGGAGGCGGAGGGAACCATGGGAAGCGATTTGGGTCCTGTGATAACAAGGGGCAGAGGTAAAATAGGAGTGGTGTATAGACCCCTGCCCTGGCGGAGGAGCTGGAGGACAGTCTGGTGGCAGATGTTGGGAGACACTGCAGACTGGGCAGAGGCAGGTGGTGGTGTTAGGGGACTTAAACATGCCAGAAACAGACTGGGAGACTATGACATCCTCTGTGATGAGGAACAGAGGTTGTTGGATGTCTTTCAAGGCAGCGTTCCTAACTCAGCAGGTGAGGAACCCGACCAGGGCTGCACAGGTACTGGATGTGGTCCTGGCAGACAGTGACCAGATTGGGGGCCTGGAGGTAAGGGACCCATTGGCGGGGAGTGACCATGCCACGGTCTGGTTCTGCCTGGACCTAGGAGGGGTAGAAGGCTGCACAAAGACGGAGGTAACTGACTTCAGGGGGGCCGATTTTAAGGAAATGGGAAGGATCCTTAAGGAGCATTTGGATGGGATTGGGTCAGACATGGACTCTGATAGTAGGTGGGAAATCATCAGGAGAGGGGTGCAGGATGCTACCAGCACCTGTGCAAGAGTAAGACGAAAATGCGGTAGGGCCCAAAAACCCTGTTGGTGGACCAGAGAGGTCCAGGAGGTGGTGCGGAAGAAAGCAGCCTATAAGAAATTCAAGTGCTCAAGGGTGAAAGGGATCGAAGAGATGCGAGGCTGATGGCTAGAAGGGCCACTAGAGTGGTGAGGCGGCTAAGGCAAGGAAGGAGCAGAACCTGGCCAGGGAAATTAGAAGAGGGAAAAGGGGTTCTTTAGATACACTGGGGAAAGACGAAGGTGAAGGGGCAGATTAGCAGGATTAAATCAGGGAGAGATGGGCACAAGATCCGGGGAGCAGGCTGAGGTACTAAATGAGTACTTCACCTCCAGTTTCACCAGGAAAATGGGGATGCTGCATCATACATGGGAGGAGACAGAGATAATGAGGAGGGGGACCCACCGATCGGCAGGTCTGGGGAGGGAGGCATCACTGGCAGGTGGGGAGGGCTAAGCAGGAGAAGAGGTACCAGAAGTGAAATCACAGCAGAGAGGTGAGGAAGCCCTCAGCTCCTTAAGACGGAGAAAGCACCGGGGCGGATAAATTACATCCTAGAGTGCTGAAGGAACTTGCAGATGTCCTGGCGAAACCCCTGGCAGAGCTTTTCACCATCTCTCTGAGGACAGGGTGGGTGCCCCAAGACTGGAAGGTGGTGCATGTAGTGCCTATCCACAAGGGGGATCAAGGGAGGTGGCAGGGAACTACAGGCCTGTCAGCCTGACATCGGTGGTGGGCAAGGTGATGGAGGGCATTGTCAAGGAGAGGCTAGGGGGGGACCTGGATAAGTCAGGGTACCTGGACGATAGACAGCATGGATTCATCCCGGGGAAATCGTGTCAGACAAACCTGGTGGAGTTCTATGACTGGGTGACAAGTGCCTTGGACCTGGGTAGACCAGTGGATGTCCTCTTTCTAGACTTCAGCAAGGCATTTGACTCTGTTCCTCACGTGGGCCTGTTGGATAAGCTAGGAGAAATGGGGTGAAACCAGATGATCAGATGGATAGGCAATTGGCTCCAGGACCGGACCCAGAGGGTCGTAGGTTGGTGGGATAGTCTCATCCCCAAGGAGGGTCATTAGTGGGGTCCCACAGGATCAGTCCTGGCCCTTCTGTTCAACGCCTACCCATCTGACATAAGGACAGAAATCAGGGTGAGATGAGTCTCTTGCAGATGACTCGAAACTGGGAAGCGGTGGTGGATGGGGAGGAGGGAGGTGGCCCTGCAGGGGACCTGGAGGCTCTGGAAAGATGGTCTAGAAAGTGGAAGCTGAGGTTCAATGCAGGAAATGCAGGTACTCCACCTGGGGCCAGAAACTCAGGCCAAGTGTACACCCTGGGGGAATACTACAAGTCTCAATGGCTGAGAGGGACCTGGGGGTGGTGGTGGATGTCAAGATGAACAACTCTGAGACTTGTAGGAGGCAGCAGCCAAGGCCAACAGGATGCTGGGATGCATCGCTGGGGGATCACCTCAAGAAGGAGGGAGTGATACTCCCTCTGTATAACTGCTAGTGAGGCCGCACCTGGAGTACTGCGTGCAGTTTTGGAGCCACACTTAAAGAGGGACATTAACCTCCTGGAGAGGATCAGAGGAGGGCAACCAAAATGATTTGGGGCTTGGGGACAGGACCATGAGGAGAGGCTCGAAGAGCTAAATATGTACACATTGGAAGAGAGAAGGGACGGGGGACATGATGGAGGTCTTCAGGTACATGAAGAGGGTAAATGGGGAGGAACAGTCAGGGTGCTCGAAGGAAGGAGGAAGGGCCACTAGAGGGCATGGGTGGAAGCTGGAGGGAAGATTCAGGGAGAAGGAGGAGGTGCTACTTCATTGAGAGGGTGGTGGAGCCATGGGATGCACTACCTAGGGGCTGGTGGAGGTAGAGACAGTGGAGGGGTTCAAGAGGGGGTGGGACAGGTACAGGGGAAGGGTTCTGGAAGCAAAATCCAATGCAGCAAGAATATCCGGAACTGGGAAGGGAGAAGCCAGAGAAGGCGAGGGGGACAGCAAGGTCAGCACCCAGGGTGGGGGCTGACCAAACAAGCAGACACGAAAGACCGTTAGGCCTATTCTGCTGGCATTTTAGTATGTTAGTATGTTAGTATAAATTATTGCCCTGTCTCCAGTTTACATTTTTTAAGGTACTGGAGAAGATGATGGTGAAGTAACTGCAACAGCTCCTAGAGCAGTTAAGTATCCTTGAAGTGCTTTAGTCTGGATTCCAAGGAACATAGCAACATACAGTAGGGACAGAATAAGGTCATGGGTCCATTTAGTCGGCCCTTGCTGCCACTGAAGTTCTATCTAGCGATGTGGTTTTAAGACTGAAAATTGCTTTTACTTTGATTGCGTCCTGTGGCAATCCCTCAAACATTCCTTCTGCATTTTCTTATAGTCAGTCTTTTCCTTTCACCTTCTTCCCTCGTTTCCTGCAACACTATCAGAAACCTGATGGTTTCAACCTTCTCAATGCCCTTGGCATCTTAAGCTGTGTTTACACGGTTGATGAACTGTGACTTCTGCAGCACTTCCAACTTGCTGCAACTGCCAGGAACAATCATTTTTTTGTCTAGAGGGCCCCTCTCAGCGCCCCGATGCAAGTCGCACTGGAGAGGGGCTGTCAATCTGCATAGGAAGTAGCAGTGGAGTATCCTGGGAGGCAGACTGCACTGTTAAAGGGACACTGCCAGGTTGTCATCAAATTTAAAAGGATATGTAAATATTTACCCTATGGCTTGTTCCACGTCTGCTAACTGCAGAGGTACCACTGCTGTGCCAGAATAGTGTAACAGATGTGGTACAAGCCAAAGGGTAAATACTTACATATTCTTTTACATTTGACAGAAAATCTGACAGTGCCTCTTTTTTAAGTTATATCAGAGCAGTGGTGCAGCCTGTCCACATGATTGCAAAGCTGCTCGCTCCACGCTCGCATCCATCGGCGTCCCCATCTTTTCAGAGGATCCTGGAGCGCTGTAATGATCAACTTAAGGTGATGTGGTAAGTGTCCACATGGAAGCCTTTGTGCCGGAGCAACACAAGTGCTCAGACAGCTCCAGTGCAAATGCAGCTGTATAAATGAGGCTTTAAACACTTCCATCTCCCTGCCTCCCCATAGCCTGCTCTCTTCTAAAGGAAGCAAAACACAGAAACATAGAAGTTGTCAGCAGAAAAGGACCCCTTTCCCCATCTAGTCTACACTAAAAATTCCCTACCTACTGTGTTACCACAGACCCTACTCGATCTGTGCCCTTACCCTCCCCAGCCCTGTTCCTATCCCATGCATGCTTGAATCCTGCTACCGTTTTGGTACCCACCACCTCTGTTGGGAGTCTGTTCCACATATCCACTACACTTTTTGTGAAAAAGTACTTCCTCACATCACTTCTGAGCCTCCCCTCTTCCAGCTTCACATATGCCCCCTTGCCCTCGAGCATTTCTTTCTTTGTAAAATGCTATCCTCCTGTACCTTATTGATACCACTGAGGTATTTGAATGTTTCTATCATGTCTCCACTTTCCCTTCTATCCTCCAGAGAGCAGGGGTGTGCAAATCCCATTGCCCCCTGTCCATGGCAAGTAAAATTTCCTTGAAGGGCAAGTACAAAAAGTGAGCTAATTTCACTGTAACGAATAGGGGGGCAAGTGAAAATTCAGCTACAGTCATGCCTGGGCAAGTCCTAAAAATTTTGATTTGAACACCCCTGCCAGAGAGTACATATTTAATTCCTTGAGTCTTTCCTCGAAGGGCTTCTGATGCAGACCATGCACCATTTTGGTTGCCCTCCTTTGTAGTGCCTCCACCTGATCTATGTTCTTCCTGAGATGGGGCTTCCAGAACTGGACACAGTACTCCAGGTGGGGCCTCACTATCGATCTATACAGGAGCAACACCATCTCCCCCTTTCTGCTGATAATACCCCTCCCTATGCACCCCAGCATTCTACTAGCTTTTCCCACAGCCTTATCACACTACCTTGCCACCTTCAGGTCCTCAGATATGATGACCCCCCAGGTCCCTTTCCTGCTTTGTTGCTGTCACCACCTCCCTCCCAATTGGTATGCTGTGGGTTCTTGTGCCCCATGTGCATAATTTTGCACTTTCTAGCATTGAAGTCTAGTTGCCATACCCTTGATGATTTTTCCATTTTTTTCAGGTCATTCCTCAGTTTTTTTCTACCTCTCCAGGTGTGTCCACTCTGTTGCAGATGTTTGTATCATCTGCGAACAGGCTTACTTTCTCTTCTGTGATGTCTATAATGAAGACATTGAAGAGGACTGGTCCCAGAACTGACCCCTGTACCCCACTAGTTACCTTGCTTCTTCTGAGTGAACCCCATTTACCACCAACCTCTGGCTTTTGTTACTCAGCCAATTTCGTACCCACTTTACTACCTTTGAATCCACTCCCAGGCTTCCCAGCTTGTTTACCAGTCTTCTGTATGGAATGGTGTCGGAGGCCTTACTAAAATCTAAGTAAGCAACATCCACCATCCCTCACTGATCTACTTCCTTGGCCACCCAGTCGAAGAAATCAATCGGGTTTGTCTGGCAAGATCTCCCCCCTGTGAACCCATGCTGCCTCGGATCCTGCAATCCAATGGCCGCAAGGTATTCCTTAATCCATTCTTTGAGTAGTGTTTCCATAACTTTGCCCACCACCGACGTCAAGATTACAGTTCTATAGTTCCCCGCCTCCTCCCTATTTCCACTTTTGTGAAACCTGACCACATCCGCCTTCCTTTAGTCCCTCAGAACTACTCCCGTAACAAGTGATAGGTTGAACAGGGCTATCAGAGGTGCAGTGAGCTCCTTCCTAAGCTCCTTCAGTATCCTGGGGTGAACCCTGTCCGGGCCCATTGCCTCATCAACCTTTAGTTGCTCTAGTTCCTTGAGGACTCTCCTCCGTACAGGCCAACTGCTCCCATCTCTAGTTGTATCTAATCACCTGTAGCCCCTTGATTATCCTTGTTTCCATATGTTGTACCTTCTCAGGGATCAACCTTAACTATTTTTTGCACTAACCAGCAGGACAAGTTAATTCAAAATTGTACTAGCCTACAGATGGTTGCACTAGTCCACAACCATAATTGTAAATTTCGATCAGTTATACAGGAAAAAACTGAAAGCCAAGAAATACTCTGATTATTGCACATTTATACTGCTCCCACAATACTTCCTGTCCTGGCAAAAAACAAAACACAAAAAAAACAGACTGTCATGCAATGACACACAGTGTGCCCCCTCCCCCCCCACTGTTTTGTACCATGGCCCTCTCTCTTCCTCTATGTGCCCCCCACCAAACCAGAGGACCCCACAACAGCAATTGTTCAAGCAATCCTAGCTCTGCATACACAACTGTCGACCACATCATGCAACGCACCATACTCTCACCCCCACCCACAGGGCGATGAACAGAATCAGGCAGAGAAAGACACTCTCAGACCCTGCCCTGTGACCAACCGGAGACCTGTAGTTCTGGAAGATTTTGTACAGTGTCAAGTGAGTCAGGGGCAGATCTAGGATTTCTTTGGGGAAGGGACAGACAAATCTTGGGGGCCTGGGAAATAGAAAGCTTTGCTACATTTTTATTTAGATATACCAGGCACAAAAGTATTGATTTTAACATGCCCTGCCCCAACATAACTGCATTTTTTTAAATGGTCCTTTCACAGAAACATAGACTTTGACGGCAGATAAGGACCGCTTGGCCCACCTAGTCTGCCCATTTCCCTACTTATTGGATAAGCTGCAGATCCTTGTTAATCAATAGCCTATTTCCTCCTACCCCCCACTAGAATTGACTTATGTCTGTCCCATACATTCTTGAATTCCTCCACTGTTTTTGACCCCATGACGTCCTCAGGAAGGCCGTTCCATGCATCTACCACCCTCTCTGTGAAAAAAATACTTCCTCAAGTTGCCTCTGAGTCGTCCCCCCCCCCCCATCTTCAAATTGTGCCCCCTTGTTCTTACACATTTCTTTTTCTGAAAGATGCTACCCACTTGGACTTTGTTGATTCCCTTGAGGTATTTGAAAGTTTCTGTCATGTCCCCCTCTCCCCCCTTTCCTCAAGGGTACCAATATTAAGCTCCTTTAGTTTCTCTTCGTATGACTTCTGGTGCAGACCCTGCATCATTTTAGTTGCCCTCCTCTGGATTGCTTCCATCCTGTCTATGTCTTGCGGAGATGGGGTCTCCAGAACTGCACACAGTACTCCAGATGGGGTCTCACCAACTGTCAGTAAAGAGGGATAACAACTTCCTGTTTTCTACTGGTGATACCTCTCCCTATGCATCCCAGCTATTCCCCCAGCCCTCCTTACTGCCTTTTCACATAGCGTGCCTACCTTTCAGTCATCTGATATGACTATCCCCAGGTCCATTTCCATTTTTGTTGTTGTTATTACCTCCCCTCAATTGTTTGTTTGTTTATTTATTTTATTTATTTGAATTTTGATGACCGGGTGGGCCCACTGGGACAAACATGTCCCTTTTTCAGGGGCGACCCGGGGAATAGAGGCATTCCAAGTATACAGAATAAATATAGCACATTACAAAAGGAAAACATGAACAGATCTGTGAAGTACAATAGTGATAGTCCAGTGAGTACATGGAAACAAATCAGCATTTCAGATACACACTATACATTGTTGTACCGCGAAGTTCAATATAATACAATATATTTACATAAATACCATATAATACAATATATTACATAGGTAAGGACAGAAAGAAGCAAAAGATGAGGGTCAGTGGATGGGGGAGAAGAGGTGAGGATAGAGTGGGGGAGGAGTGGTTAGGATCGAGTATCAGGTAGGGAAGGAGGCGGAATGGAGGGGTGAGAGAAGGCTACTTGAAACAGGCAGGTTAAGAGCAGTGACAGATGAGAGGAGGAAAGAAGATTTCTTTGAAGTACTTCTTGAGCTGGGGAAGAGCAAGAGATGACAGAAGATTATGAGGGAGGTTGTTCCATTTTTGCGGAGCTGCTGAAGTGAAAGATCTTCCAATGGCTAGTCAGGTTTTGGGTATAGTTAGGATAGGAAGGTGGGAGGATCTGAGGGTCCTAGGGGAAGGTTTCAGCTTGAGGAGATCAGAAAGGATGAGAGGCAAAGGAAGGTGGATGAGTTTGAAGATGGTGCATAGTACAGGGAAGTCAAATTTGGCTTCAAAGGCAGGCCAGACTAGGGTATTGAGCACGCCACAGTGGTTGGTCTGCGTAGGAACCTTGACAGCAAAGCATGCTACTCTATGATAGGCCTGTTTGAGTTTGGCCAGAATAGAAAACTTAACAGATTGAGTTATGGGTGCCCCATAGAATAAGCCAGGGAGAAGTGTAGCTGAGGCAATAGTTTTTCTTGCATGAAGTGTGAGGTAGGGGGCAGTGCGATATAAGAGGCTGAGTTTTTGATTCGTTGCCTTAATAACATTTGTTGCATGTGATTCAAAGGATAGATGCTCATCAAGAGTCATACCCAGATATTTGAAGGAGCACACCCTTTCTAATGGCACACCAGAGGAGGTATTGATCACCGGGGGAGGGTAGGAGGTTACATCATAGGAGGCATGACGGAACAACATAGCTTTTGTCTTCTTTGTGTTCAGTACCAACATATTCTCCTTGAACCAGGCTTCCAGCACTGGAAGTCATTCTCTAGTTCAGACCTGATGGAGGAGATGTTGGCTGCTGAATCTATATATTATGGCATCATCTGCATAGAGCTGTGCCGACACCCTCCCACAGTTCAACGGCAGTTCATGTATGAAGATGGAGAATAATAGTAGCCCAAGAATTGAGCCCTGGGGGACCCCATCAGTGATGGGAGATAATGAGGAGTGGGTACCAGCCCACTTGCCACATTGAAAATCAGTTAGATAAGTAGTTTGAGATCCATGAACGAGACTTAAGAGCGAGATCCAGACGTCATAGCTTGGTGATGAGGAGTGAGTGGTTCACAAGGTCAAAGGCCTTCATGAGGTCAATGAATATGGCCCGTGTGGCCCAGACTTGATCCATAGCCCCCGGAGTGTGTTAGGCACCTACGCTCTAAGGAGCTATTCCCTAATTGGCCTCCAAGTTCCAAGGGTCAAAACTCATTTCGGCAAAGCTGCTCTAAGCTTCTCTTTACCCACACTGTGGAACGATTTACAAAGGAACTTGAAGCTGAGCCTGAATATCTTCAAGGCACTCTATGATCGCTACATGAAAGCACCTTGCAAATGTTTTCCTTACCGCTAGCCCACTAATTCCACAACTCCCCCTTTCCATCCTGACGCTCGCCATGTTTCTACCCCTGGCTCTCACTCTTTCCCTATTAACTCTTCCTACTGCACTCACCCTTCCCTGTCCACTCCAGCCTGGCTAAAGTCCCACCCAATCCACAGTAGTGTCCCAATTATCTACCCATCCTCCGTCATTATCATAATAAACAAGTACACGACAGCCATCGTCACTTTCTGTGGCTTTGGCTCAATTTGTCCCCCAGTCATCGGTAATATATCCCTCCTCTTCTTTACCTCTCTAACCTGCCACCCCATACACGGCCTCTTTCCCCTATATGTGAAGTTGCCGACTGCCTAACTCAAAAGATCTCTGCATATAACCCCTGTATGCCTATGATTGATTGTACATCTGCTGACTTCTTCAACTGTAAAATAATGCTTTTTTTTTTTATTTATTTCAACCTTGTACTGTACTGTATACACTGTATATAATTTTTCTTCCTTGTATATTATTGCTTTTTGTATACCTGATTCTGTACTGTACTTTAATGTATTCATGACAAGGTCCACCTTGCAAATGAGCCTTGCTCAATGGTGCCCGCCTGGATAAATAAAGATTTTGATTGAGTGATTGATATGCCCGAGGTGACCCTCAGAAGAACAGATTCTGTCCCATGTGCCTTCCGGAATCCATGCTGGTGGATGGTGAGGGAATCAGTTTGTTCTAAAAAGGAATACAACTGAATATATAGGATCCTTTCCTGAATTTTTGCAATAGGGCACAATATGGATATGGGTTTGTAGTTCTCAATGAGGTTGGTCAAACCGCTTTTGGGAACTGGGATGACTATGTCAGTCTTCCATTTGTCTGGAATGGACTGGGTAAGGAAGGATTGACTGATCAGCTGTGCAATCAGGCACGCTAGTGCTGGTGCTTCTAACTTTAGGAATTCGGGTGGTAAGGAGTCATAACCTGGTGAGCTATCGGGGTTAAGACCCAACAAGAGCTTAAGTACTTCTTTACGTGAGGTGGTTTTTATGTGGAAGAGGGGGGTTAGCTCTAAGTGAAGAACCTTACAGAAGCGAGTTGGTGGGCAGGTAGACCTGTCTGTACAGGTCAAAGTCAGTGAAGAATAGATTTAAACCTGAGGCTATTTCAGAGAAAGAGGAAAGTAAGATGCCCTTGGAGATCATACTCTAGGGGATGGTCTGCTCTTTACTCTTAAGTAGTGCGCCCAGAAACGTTTGGGATTGGTGAGATGCGTTTCCTGCAGAGATTGTAGGTAGTCCTGCTTTGATTTATTGGTTTTGGTTTTGCAGGAATTTTGCAGTTGGTGGTAAGACTGTAGGTCACACTAAAGCCCAGTTCTTTTGAAGGTTTTCCAGGCTTTGTCCCAGGAGTGCATCAGGTGTCGTAACTTCTGGGAGAGCCAGGGAGAGTGGAGTCCTTTGGCTCTTCGTAACTCGAATGGGGCATGATAGTCAAGGATGGAGGTGAAGGTGTTGAAGTATTCTAGAGCCTGGTTTATGTCAGGAAGAAAGGTTATGGGGGACCGATCGGTGGAAGTAAGACTTTGTAGAAAAGCTGCAACATTAAAGTCGGTTAGGTCTCTGGATTTGATGATTTTTGGTGGGAGGTGAGGATAGCTGTTTTTCCAGATGCAAAAAGTGGGGGAATGATCGCTTAGCACGTCTGGAAGGATACCCACTGTCTTGATGCAGAGTTTGTTGTTGGTAAGCATCCAGTCCAAAAGGCTGTGGTTACCCGACTTCATGTTAAGTCTTGTTGGTTGGTCAAGTAATTGCTCAAGTTTGGCATCAGTTAGGGCTGTTTGGTACTGAGATCTATTGGGCCCACTCCAATCAAGATTGAAGTCATTGCAGAGGATGGTATCTGTGCAGGGGAAGGTGTAAAGACTTGAGAAGAGTTCAACAAAGACGGAAGAAGCTAGTTTTGGAGGCAGACAGACACATCCTATGGTTAGGTGTTTAACTTTGCCAAGGGTAACAGTGATAAACAACCATTCGACGTCAGGGTTCATGCCTGGGACAGGGAGCTCACTGATGGCCAAATCTACCCTGGTATATATCAGAACTTCCCCTCCTCTTTTTTGTACTGTTCCCTTGGGTTATTGTTTCCCAGGAGCATTGCTTTGCACTTCTTTGAACTGAATCTAAGCTGCCATACTTTTGACCATTCCTCCAACCTTGCCAAGTCCCTTCTCATCCTTTCCACCCCCCACCCTTGTGTGTTTCATCAGCCCAGTGGAGACGGCAGTTTCGGGGCGAGTGCCAGACTGAAGAAATCTGCCATTCAATCACAGACAGTTCGTTATTGCAGCGGCAGGTCTCTTCCCGCCACCCCGGCAACCAGGCAAATTCCAGCCATCGCATTACAGTGCACAGTAATGCACATGGCTGGACTATAACGGTCGTTTGCTCAGTGTGTCTTTCCTGGCAAAATAAATAAGCCCTGCGGCGTATATTTGGCAGCTCCTGCCGCCCACCACACATTTCCCCCAAAGCTGACACTGGGATGCCCAAACCACATGTCAGCATGCCCCAGCCCAAACATATATTTGCCATCGGGGTGTCCAATCCATATGTTGGCATGCCCCCCCCACCTATTGTGCATACTGAGAGCTCACCCCCGTGTGCCAAAGTAATTCTTATGTTTTTCCAACACTTAGATGCCCACTCCCACTGTCGGACCCGCCCCCTACAGCCCCTTTTTGTCAACCAACCTTGGGGTGCCCAATCCCTGGGTTGGCACTGATCCTCCCCTCCACTAGTCTGGCACACTGAGAGCCCACCCCAGTGTGCTGAAATCCGTTTTGTTTTCACCCATAAAAAAGAAAACAGTCTCACAATGTATTTTTTTTTTTTTAAACCTGAAAAAAAGAAAACGGTCCCTCGTCATTCCCGACAGCCCCCTTCCCCAACCCACACCCTCCTTTTGTGCACCCCACCTCCTCATACCCCCCCTCACCCATACTTACCTCCAGAAGTTGGGAGCAGCAATCTTCTGTGGACCGGGCACATGTCTGCACACTTCAAAAGCTGACCGCAAACTGAAGAAAATCACAGTAAGCCCTATAATGGCAATAAATGAAGGGTTTCAATTTAGGTTGATATCTCAGCCATTTTTTGGAGTTTTGGCCCCAAATTTTCAACATGGGGTTCTTGAGACCCCACCTCATGACCACTGATGCTATCATTTTGTTTCTCAGTCCCGAAAGGTGATTTCGCGGTCGGCTGTGGAATCACCTTCGGGACCAATCTTCTTACTGTATACCTGTTCTGAGGTGGGGTCCCAAAAAGCCTATGTTGCAAGTTTGAAAACGCCACAAAATTACTACGCTACAAGCGTGCGTTGCGCAGTTGTACACACACTTGTAACTTTGCCAATTTTTAATATTTTCACTCCAAATTTCCAACATTGCCATTTTTTCACACCTCCTTATGAACAATACAGCTGTCATTTTTTGTATTCTGCCTGAAATGCATTTTCACAAATGTGGCGCAGAATGGCGCAGTCACTGTGCAAAATCAAATTTTGGGACAGATTAATGAAATCACAGTGCCACTGTTCATGAGGGGAAGTCCCAAAAAGGCCATGTTGAAAATCTGAACAAATTCCAAAAAATTACTGCATTGCAAGCATCCGTTACGCAATTTCTATGCATGCTTGTAACTTCGCCACTTTTTCATATTTTCATTCCAGATTTTCAACATTGCCATTTTTTCACACCTCCTCATGAACAGTACAGATGTCATTTCTCACATCCTGCCCAAAATATCTTTTCACAGCTGTTGCACCGAATTGCTGTACTGAACACAGCAGGGAGCGGGCATTTGTTTTAAGTTTTCATTGCAGCGGCGTAAAGGTTCATGTTTAAAAGTACATGTACAGGTGGTCTACATCTAAAACTACCTATACGTATACGTTTAAAACATGAACCTTTACACCGACGCTATGAAAACTTAAAACAAATGCCCACTCCCTGCTGTGTTCAGTACAGCAATAGAGGGATCGATGTCACTAAAATGGGAAGTTTTCCCATAATACTTAGCAGCGCTCAATTGGGCTTCTCAGGGAGCCCCCTCTGCTTCTGCATTTGCCCAAACTCTGCAACTAAAAAATACAAGTGACAAGCTGAAAAAGAAATTTCAATAATCAGCCCTATGAGGACCACAGCGGGAAAGGTATGTGATATTACAGGGACAGCTCTGTACTGAGAACCTTTGCCTGTCACCTTTAAGGTTTATTTTTGTACCATACAGGCTCCAAAGCATTATTTTTAGGATGAAAGGACATGCTGGGTAGAATAAAGGCAGGACTGAATGGATGGCATTAAATGATGGGGTCCATTAACATAGAAACATAGAAAGTGACGGCAAAAGGGCACCATATGGCCCATCTAGTCTGCCTTTGTTCCTACCCTCCCTTAACTGCTATTCCTATGCCAAGCATTTTGGAAAGATCCTACCGTTTTCACCTGTACCACTCCATGCGGGAGGCTGTTCCATGTATCTACACCCTCTCTGTACAGAAGAATGTGCGTGTGTTGCACCTGAATCCCCCCCCCCCCCAGCTTCATATCGTGCCCTCTCGTCCTGGTGTGATTCTTGATCCAAAACAGGTCCTCAATCTGCTCCTTGTTTATTCCCTTTAGAAACTTGAAGGTCTCTATCATGTCTCCCCTCTCCCTTCGTTGCTCCTGGTTATACATGTTTAGGTCCCACAGCAGTTCGCCATATGTTTTGCTGTGCATCTCCTGTATCATTTTTGTTGCTCTTCTTTGCACTGTTTTCAGTTTGTCCATATCCCTTTTAAGGTGTGGCCTCCAGAACTGGACACTGTACTCCAGGTGTGGCCTCACCCGTGATCTACAGAGTGGAAGGATTACCTCTCTCTTTTTGCTGGTAATTCCCATTCCTATGTAGCCCAGCATGCCATTTGCCCTTAGTGCTGCTTTTTTCACATTGCTTGCTCATTTTCAGGTCATCCATTATAATTATTCCTCTTTCCTGCTCAGTGGATTCCAGTTTTACTCCTCCTAGGTAGTAGTCTTCTCCTGGCGTTTTCTCTTTCAAGGTGCATGATCTTGCATTTTTTTTTTGCATTGAAGATTAGTTGCCATGTTTTTGACCATAGTTCCAGAGTCATTAGGTCAGCCTTAATTTTTCCACTCCTCTTGGAGTGTCCACCGTTGACCATTTTTGTGTTGTCCAAAAACAGACTCACCTTAACTTCCAGGCCTTCAGATATGTCGTCACTAATAAAAATATTAAAGAGTATCGGTCCTAGCACTGACCCCTGTGGCCCTCCGTTATCTACCCCCGGTCTTCTGACAGTGAGCCATTTACTAGTACCCTCCGGGTCCTTCCGCTAAGGCAGCCCGTATCCAGTTCACTACTTGTAGTCCTACTCCCATGCTGTCTAACTTGTTTAATAGCCTTCTGCATGGGACCGAGTCGGAAGGCTTTGCTGAAGTCTAGGCATACTACGTCTACAGCATCGCCCTGATCCACTATTTTGGTTACCCAGTTGAAAAATTCTACTAGATTAGTTTGGCATGATCTACCCATGATAAGCCATGCTTTTTTGTGTCTAATTTGTAGTTTTCTTCAAGAAAGGATATAATCCTCTCCTTTAGAAGGGTCTCCATTATTTTACCTACAATTAAGGTTAGGTTTACCAGTCTGTAGTTGCTTGCACTCTCTTGCTCCCACTTTCAAGTAGAGGGATAACCGTGGCCTTTTTCCAATTCTGTGGGAATGATAAGTTGAAAAGGTCTGCAAGTGCAGCCACTAGTTCCTCCCTTACCTCTCTCAGCAACCTTGGGTGTACTTCATCCAGTCCCACAGCCTTATTGACCTTAAGTTTCTCCAGTTCCTTTAGGACTCTTTCTTTTGTGAAAGGTCCTGAGTATACTCTGCTGCCATGTGCCATTTGTGTTGCCCCTTGTAAAGGAGGGCCCGCAACCTTCCTCCTCCTTGGTAAAAACAGAGCAGAAATACTTGTTGAGTATTTCTGCTTTGTCCTTATTGTCCTCTGTGTACCCCCCATCATCCTTTGCTAGTCTGACAATACCTCCTCTTGTCTTTCTCTTCTCGCTGATATATCTATAAAAGGTTTTGTCTCCTTTTTTGACCTCCTTGGTTATCCTCTCCTTCGCGGGTCCTTTTGCTGCTCTGATTTTTTTGCTTGTTGCCTTTAGTTTCTCCTTGTAGTCATCCCTGACCTTGTCAGATCCAGTTTCCTAATATTTTCGAAAAGCTGTTCCTTTTTCCCTGACCTTGGTGGCTACTTTCTTAGAAAACCAGAGTGCTTTTCTTTCCTTCTTTGCTTTGCTTACCCTCTTTATGCAGTGATTTGCAGTTTGTAGTAGAGCTGTTTTGAGATGTGTCCAGTATTCTTTGACATCCTTCCCTCACTCAGTATTAGCAAGGGTTTTCTTGAGATCTGCCTTCAACCCCAGCTAATAACATCATTGACCTCCTGGCCACTTTCAAAAACCTGGCCGCTGCTGGAGAGCTCTACATCCTCGGGGATTTTAACTATAACTGGCTAGACATAGGCTGCTCAAAACTCAGCAGCAGGGTCAAAGCCCTTAACCTCTTACAACAGATTGAGGAACCCACCCGCCTCAACACCAAATCCCAAAACCACTCCCTCCTGGATCGGGCTCTCACAACCCATCCACACAGGGTCTCTAAAGCCGGCCTATTACCGGATTCAATGAGCGACCACCACCCGATATATATAATCAGAAAAGTGCACAGACCCACTAATAGCCTACCACCCAGGTCAATCAACTCGCGGTCATACAAGTCCCTCTGCCTCTCCACCCTGCTAAATGATCTCGCCTCTGCCGACTGGTCATTCATCAAGCTGGCACCCACCCTAGGTCAAGCGTTTGACATGTTCAGACAGCAATTTCTTGCGGTTTGAGACTATCACGCCCTTATGAGAAACCAAAGGGTAAGGGAAACCCACCTCCCCTGGGTATCTGCCGACATTCTCTCCAGTTGTCGTGCCAGGGACCAGGCCTGGAAAAACCATAGGAAAACAGGCTCCACTGTCTCATGGCAACAGTACCGCATCCTCTGCAACAATTGCACCAAAGCCATAAGACAGGTTAAAAAGCATTTCTTCCGTGTGGCCCTCTCTTCCAATCTTAACCACCCTTCCAACTTCTGGAAATCTATTAAAACCCTGCTCACTCTCCCTATACAGCCACCTACCCCTACCCTTACCATCCAGGGCAGAAACGTATCCAAACCAAGTGCAGTTGCCTCTACTTTCAATCACTTTTTTACCAACTGCGCTAAAGCCCTACTTCCAAAAACGTTAATCCTCCCACCCGAACCTGAACCCCGCACCGCCCGTGATCTCCATCCACCAAATTCTCTTCAAACCGTCTCCCCACCTGAAGTTCTAGCGCCTAATTTCCTTGACCCCATTAAGGGTAAATGCCCACTGCCTGGCACCAAACTCTTAACACCCATCTGCCCTGTCATTTCCGCCTCCCTCCTCGATCTCCTAAACCGCTCCTTCTCCTCTGCACAAATACCAACAGCCTGGAGGGAGGCATTAGTCATACCATTGCCAAAGGGGGGCAACCCAGCAGAGCCCGTGAACTACCGCCCAATCTCCCTCCTCCCCACCCTGGCCAAACTGCAGGAAAAAATAGTCCTAGCTCAAATCACACAATTCCTTGACACCACCTCCTTTTTCACCCCCTTCCAGTCAGGCTTTCGGAAATCATACTCCACCATAACCGCGCTCCTTAGACTCACCAACGATATTGCCTCAGGTATGGATAAAGGGTTCATCACCTCGGCCATATTCATTGACGTGGCAAAGCATTCAATACGCTTCCCACCTAAGCTCTTATCGCTAAACTGCAAGATGCAGGCCTATCCGATCTAGCCACCAGGTGGTTCCATGATTACCTCACTGGAAGAAACAATCAGTCAAAATTGGCACCCAAGTATCCCCGCTCCCAGTCACCATGGGGTCCCCAGGGCTCCGTCCTGGGCCCAGTTCTTTTTCAATATTCCTAAATGATCTCCCACTATCCTGCCCCAACTCAGCTATTCAAATGTACGTGGACAACACCATTCTGTACGCCTTCGGACCCTCAACAGAGGCTCTAAACTCTACCCTCCAGCAGGATTTTAACGCTGTCCAAAATTGGCTTAGTTCAAACCAACTCGTCCTAAATGCTAAGAAAACTGTATCCATAACATTTGGCACATAGCCCAGAATCTCCAGGCTAGCTGCTCTACCCACCTTCCAAACACTGGACGGAACCACCCTGGAATCCTGCACCTCCTTTAGGCACCTGGGGGTATGGCTGGATCATCACTTGACTTTCTTCCACTAGACTTCTCCAGAAAAAATGCACCCAAACTAGGGAGCCCTTATCAAGAACAAAGGTGCCTAACCACCCCAGTCAGGAGAGAGCTTGTACACAAAATGATTCTCCCAATCTTCGACTATGGTGATGTGGTCTACAGCGCAGCCTCTCCATCCACCCTAGCCAACCTGGACCCCCTTTTTCATTCCTTCTGTCGCCTTATCCTAGAATGCCCCCCTATCACCCACCACTGTCACCTATATGCCCCCCTTCGCCTCCCCTCGCTGCATTCCAGGCGACAGCTCCACTGCGCAAATCTCGTAGCTAAGCACTGGTCAAACTCCCTCCCTCCTATCTCAGTTCCTCCTCATCAACCCAACCCTCCCCGGCATACTCTTTGAGGGGCTCTGACGCTAAACTACTTCAAATCCCTTTCATGCGCACCTCTAAAGGCCAATTGGCTTTCAAATACAGGCTGCCCACTCTCTGGAATAACTTCCCAGCAGTAATCAGGCAGTCCACCTCCACCCCTAGGACCATGACCACTCTTCTTCAGTCCCATTTCTTTGACATTTGCAGCTGTAACCTTCAGGACAGATCAACTAAACCAAAGTGTCTAATTGGTACTTAACGGAGGACCATGCAAACAATTGCATTATCCTTGCGGCCCCTGTCTCCTATGCCGTCTTTCTCCTTGGTCACTGCAAGAATTGCCTATGGTCTTTGACCCCATTGTTGTATGCACTCGGCACTAAAAAATTATAACTAACAATCGAATGCATAAGCCCTGACTGCAACATCTCTGGACCTGTTTGTTTCACCCTTGTTTGTGCCTGTTGTAGCTGAAGTATGTACTATTATGCATCTGTTTCACGGCAACACTGCCTACTATACCTAATGTAATCTTAGCACTGTTATGTTATGTAACATCCAGGTCGCATCTGGAAACGAGTGGATTTCCCGCTCAGTATGCTTATCTGGTAAATCTTGCTAATAAATAAATAAATACATTTTAGTGAAATCTGCTCATCTAAAGTCCATGACTTTGGTCTTTGAGTGCTTAGTCTTAACTTGAAACCGTACCATGCAGTGATCGCTAAGAAGACTGGGGACACCTACACGCATCAGTAATGGCAGCTGTGGCCTACGGATGATCATTTGAGAGTCTGGTCTGTGGTGGTGTCTAGGGAAAGTACAGAGTTTAGAAACTGTGAGGGGAGAGAGGGCAGCTATGGTAAGGCTGGGTTAAAACCCACCACCTGCAGGGCAGAACCTGTATACCTCTTAGCACTTTGCCACTGAAATGTTGGATACAGACATTCAAAATGTAGGGAAATGGGGGCACTGCTCTTAATAATGTAGGACAAATCATCAGACACATAAAGACAAGTATAGACCACTGGAAGCTAGTCACTTAACTGCACTCTCCCCCGATCACAACAGCCTGGACACTAGCTGAAAGCCTTAACAATGAAGTGATAATGACACACAGTGTCTTTTGTGGGATCCCCACTTGTACTGCCAGATAACTGCAGCTCTTAAAAAGGTGTTAATCACAGCAGGCCATTTGGAACACTAAGGGAGATTAGCATGAGGACTGGAGCCTGCTGAAGTAGAAACATGGAAACACAGAATTTGACAGCAGATAAGGACCGCTTGGCCCACTTAGTCTGTCCATTTTCCCTACCTACTGCATATGCTGCAGACCCTAACTAATCTGCGGCCTACCCTCTCTTCCCTATCGCTAGGGGTCCCTTATGTTTATCCCATATATTTTTAAATTCCCCCACCATTTTTGCCCCACCACCTCTATAGGAAGGCCATTCCATGCATCCACCACCCTTTCCGTGAAGAAATACTTCCTGACATTACCCCGAAGTCTACCCCCCTCTAGCCTCATATTTTAATTTATTTTTATTTTAGTCTTTGGTAACCGGGTAAGGCCCACTAGGCACAAGTGCCTGTTTTCAGCGGCAACCTGGGAGCACTGGGCGGTTAAGTGATTTGCTCAGAGTCGCATAGTATGCAAGTGGAGGTTGTGAGAATCAAACTCAGGCTTGGTCTGCTGGATGTACCAAGCTTGTTCACACCTCATTCCTCTAACCTCTAGGCTATACTGCCAGCCCAATCATGACCCCGTGTTCTAGAATATCATCTTTTCTGAAAGATGCATCCCTCCTGTACCTTATTTATACCCTTGAGGTAAGTAGGGACTTTTAACTTCATTGACAGCCATGGAAAGCCTGCACTAGTCAGGATGGACAAGTAGAGGGTCAGCTACGCTAGTCCTGGTCAATTTGCAATAGACCCTAGGCTAGTAAAACAGTGTTAAATTTAACCCCTGTACCTTCTCCAGTTCTGATATGTCCTTCGTAATGTACTTTACTGCCCAGAACCTCCTTCATAGTGTACTACAGTATCCAGAACCTAACACAGCACTTTAAATGTAGTCTTACCAAACTCTTCATTAGTAGAAACTTATAAAATGGGCCACTATAATCTTGTAACCTCAGTAGTCGAAAAACATATCACATGACCAATTATTATTTTCTGACAACCACACACCTCACCTGAACAATACCTTTTTTTAAAAAACATAAAAAAGCACATATGTGATCATGAGGAAATAGTGCACTTTACCGGGGGCACTTGACTACGCTTTCTACCCAATAACTACCCGAGGCATGCATTATTCCCTCATAACTGCATCCCTTGTCATGTGTTATCCCTTGCATCACTTCCCTTGCCTTATTCTATATTGCCTTTCTAATACAACCCAGTATCCTGCTAGCCCCACTGACTACTGCTGTGCATTGCTTGGATTGTTAGAGTTCTTCCTACAATTATCCCAAGATTTTTCTACTGATCAGCGGCAGTAATCTCCTTACCATTTTGCACACGCACACATATACAGTAACAGCGTATTCTGGTGCCCAAAGGGACTTAGGGTTCATCTTGAACCCACACACGGCAGTGACTACGCTAAATTCGAATACAGCCTAGAACTGGAACTGTTTGAAATGTTTTCTGCATGCAAAATCTTACGATATTTCAAGTTTTCCCATTTATGAAAATCTGTGAAGACTTATGAAAAATTATGCAAAATTTGGAATTTTGCACAACCTTTCTTTGTGGAAAAAATGCCCTGAGCTACTTTCTTCTTTACACATGGGAAAAAGCTGTACACGGAAATATCATGTCTCAAGAAAAAAATTCATGTTGCAGGACTGTGTTCAGTTAAGAAATTTTGTGACTGGGAAACAGTTGCTTTCAAAGCATTACACTCCAGCACTTCCTGTGATGAATACCTGTCTGACCTCGGCACTTTGCCCTCCCTTCTCCCCTATCCCACTCTGTTTCATTCAATTAAATTCCATTGCTATTCAGAGGGAGCTGCTTGCATTTACCTGGTGCTTGTTTGCTGTGCTTCTTCAAGCTGAAATTTTCGGGACTGCACTGTAATCTGAATTTTAAGCTAAATCCTGCAAATTAATTTTTCTGAAATTGTTTAATTGTATGGTTGTGGTTTCCCTACCTTGTTCCAGATGCGATCTCCCTGCCACTAGAACCTTCCCTCCCCCTCAGAATTTGCTCTGTAGTGCAGCTCCTCCCCCTATTCAAGCCCCCCCCCCCCACTCTCTCTCTCTCTCTCTCTCTCTCTGTGTTTCTGTCTAATCTTTGATTTTCCTTCCCTATTTAAAAGGCTAACCCCTCTGTCTCCTTTCCCTTCCAGGGTTTGAGGGCTTGATTCTGCAGCCCTCCCCAGCCCAACCTAGGACAGCGCGCCACTGGAATCTGCCTCGCAGGTACGGACACGGAGGAGCCCTGAGTGCACTTTTGAACAATTAAATTCCATTGCTATTCAGAGGGAGCTGCTTGCATTTACCTGGTGTTTGTTAGCTGTGCTTTTTCAAGCTACCTCCTCCATCTATTAAATGCTTCGCCCTATACCTTATCTGACTGGCCTCTGGTGATAAAGGGGTGTGGCACATAACTGTGGGCAATCCTAGAACCTGCAGTCTACTGTGTTTGCTGCCTAAGTCCTGCTTCTGGTAAATATCAGATTCTATTACATGATCAAGCAGCTCCCTCTCTACCTTCTAGCCCTACTGACTCCTCTCTGTTGCAGTATTGCCTTGGAATACCATAACTGTTCTTCCTCTGACCGCTTATACTTTAAGTAATGGCTTTCACGTGCTGGCTTCATCTTTACACTGCCTTATGCACCCTACTCTTAATTGGGTACATGCCCGGTGGGCATTACCCCCAAGAGGTGGCATATCCTCTACCACAAGAATGTTTATTTATTAAATCGTTATATAATTTGTGCTGTACCCCTAAGCTCTCATGCTTACACTCACTTGAATTTTTCCTTCGGAGTGTCACCAGTACTTTATTACCTACGAAAGGAACGTTACCTTCCTTGATCAGTTCTTGCATCTCTTGGTGTTATATGGCGAGGGTCCTAGTATATGCATCATTAGCACAGTACAGTACGAAAAACGTGTCTCTGCATTCGTACACCGATGCCCTATCCAACCGAAGAAGGATCAGAACTTTCAAACTACCATTTGTAGTGTTAAGAAAAGTTGTGCTCCTCCTATTGCTATGCTCAGGCAATGTTAAACTTAACCCTGGTCCAACCAAAGCAATTTCCTCACCTTCAGAAATCACAATGCTTAAAGGTACCAGCTTTGTGCATGTTAATGCGTGTAGCCTTTTAAAAAAATTCACCTTAATAGAGGCTTGGGTTAGCCACACAGAACCTGATGTACTTGTGATCTCGGAATCCTGGCTTCATCCATCCATGCCAGACAAAGAGGTCAACATTCCCAACTACCTGTTATTCAGAGCTGATAGACATACTAGGGGTGGTGGAGTAGCCATTTATGTTAAGGATAAGTTCACGGTCACTACCATTGATTCCACCTCAATCGCCAATGGTTTTGAATGTCTGTCTTTTAAAATTGAAACAGCTCGTCATTGGCTCTCCGTGTCACAGGATGCTACTGACCCCCATCCTCGAGGTCGCAGCTCCTGTCCCACCTTTCATCTATTATGGTAACTGACACCTTGGAAACTATTATAATAGGGGACCTTAACTATGACTGGCTGTCCAGTGCCTCACTTCCACACAAATCCTTCTGAGACTCCCACGGGCTTACCTTACTTATTAGTGAGCCAACATGCATCAATAAGAAAAACCCTATGAAAAGCATGTTACTAGACGTTCTTCTAGTAAGTAAACCTCATTCCTTCTCCCATGCTGGGATTTTCTCGGCCGATGTTAGTGACCGTTGTATTATCGCTGCCATAAGGGCAGCCCCTAAACTGCCATCTTCAGCCAGGTTCTCCACCAAAAGATCAAAACGGAACTTCAATCTGCTTGCATATATCAGTGAACTGAAAGCCTCCCTGTTTTGGCAGGGCTTCTATTTAGCCAATTAGTAGAATCAGCGTATGCCATTTTCCATGAAATTGTATCCAGTGACCTCAACACCCATGCACCCCTGGTCAAAACCCGCGTCAAGGCCAGGAAGTGCTATTGGCTCACTGCCGAGCTCAAGACGGCACTATTAAAAAGGGACAAGCTCTGGAAAATAGCTCGCAAATCCAATAAAACTGAAGACTGGTGTCTCTTCAGATCAACCAGAAACTCCTGCACTAAGCTGATCAGAGAGGCCAAGTCCAATTTCTATCGTGCTGAACTCGACTCTGCCTCTAACTGCCCTACCAAGTTTTGGTCCACGATAAAATAATTATCTGGTCATACTACAGGTAACACGCTCCCCACAAAAATTATCTTGGACAATGTAACTATCAACAACAAAAAAGATATTACAAGCCTTCAACAATCATTTTGCCACTACTGGTCTAGCATTTGATAATTCGCCTGCATGTAGCTTGCGTTCTCAGCCTACTATGCAACCTCCGTTATCTAATTCCACTAAAGCGTATTTTCCTTCTCCCCAGCCTCCCTAAAAGAGGTTGAAGATCATCTACTCCAGCTGGATTCCAGAAAAAGCGCAGGTGCTGACACATTTGATCCATACTACCTAAAGATAGCCTACCATGTCTTGGTTGTACCTATTACGCATCTTTTCAATCTGTCTCTTTCACAAGGGACCAACCCTCACATGTGGAAAACCGCACATGTTATTCCGTTATTCAAATCTGGGGACCCCTCTGATCTAAATAATTATAGACCAATCTCCCTCCTCCCCATTTTATCAAAACTATTGGAAAAGACTGTGAATGCCCAATTGAGATCTTTCATAGATAATACAAATCTGCTAAACCCCATGCAGTCTGCCTTCAGATCTAAACATAGTATGATCATGGCCCTGGCCAAGGTGATAAATGATTGGCAACATGATCTAGAGAACAAAAAATTTGCACTGTTTTTTAGACCTAAGCAAGGCATTCAACACTGTCGATCACAGCCTACTCCTATCTTCACTAAAAGAAATTGGCCTCGACCCTACCTCCCTGCATTGGTTTGACGACTACCTCACGAACAGACACCAGCAGGTCAAGGTTGAAGGTGAACTTTCTATTTCCAATCCGTTAAAACGAGGTGTCCCGCAGGGCTCCATTCTGGGGCCACTTCTATTTACTATCTACATAAACAATATAGACACTGCCACCAAAGAGGCAAAAATCCATCTGTTCGCAGATGACACGGTGATTTACCTGAGCCGCACAACGCCTGAAACTGCCTGCAGAGACCTACAGGCCGACTTCAACCTACTGCAACATCAGCTAATAGAAAAAAGCTATTGCTTAATGCCAAAAACGAAAGCGATGCTTTTTCTCCTGTTAATAATGTGTCATACACTGCTGTTGTTGGTACCATCCCTCCCATCTCCACTCTTTTAGGGGAAAATTTGGAATTTGTACCAAAATTCAAATATCTGAGGGTCTGACTAGATCATAAACTTTCCTTTGTGGATCATCTGGAGGATCTGTTAAAGAAACTGAGGCAGAGACTTGGTCTTTTTTTTAGGATTAACCGCCTACTAACTACAGAGGCTAAGAAGCAGCTTGTCCAGTCCACGTTCCTCTCCTTAATTGACTATGCTGACTTTATCTACAGTCAATGTTTTTCCTCTTACCTTGGTAAACTGGACATTAGGGCTGTGCATGGTCCAAATAGTATTTCCCGAATACCACGAATAGTAGGCTTGCCGAATATTCGGATGGACATTCCGAATAGTTCACTATTCGGGACGTACTATTCGGTGGGTGAGATTTCAAAATCTCACAGAGCTTCGCTGGCCAATCAGAGGCTGTTTTTGGAGCTCAGAGCCAGGAACACCATGTGATCTCCTCGCTCTGAGTGTGTAGATGAGAGGAGACAGTTGTTTCTCAGAGAGCTAGCTCTGTTTAGTTTACCACTTGTAACTTTTATAACTGTTTAAAAAATGTTTTGTGTGTGATCCAGTGTTTACATCTGATCACCTTGCGACTGCAGTTTTGTTTTTCATCCTTGAAACTGGGCTCAGTTTCAAGGAAAAGGAGAGTCTGTGTGTGAGTGAATCTGTGTGTGTGCTGCTGCATGCTGACTCCCCTCCCCCACTGCTTACAGTTTCACAGCTCAGCTGAAGCAGTGTGGTTTGATTTTTTGCTTAAGAACCAATTAGTTCTCACCAGGATTTTTTTTTTGTCAACAAAGTCCAGTTTGGCTTTTGCAAGTAGTGAGTAACTGTTACTGGGCTCAGTAACGTGAGTGGCTCAAGCTTTGCTGACTGCCCCATCCCCACTGCTGTGCTTGTTAGCTTTTGTTCCAAATCCACACACAGCCCCTGTGTATTTGTATTTCTTTGTGAAGCAAATTGGTATTTTGCTGTAATCAGGTTCCGGGCTCGGTTCCCTCCATAAGTGTGGTGCGATTGTCATCTGACTCCCTCTTATCTGCATTGCAGCTTACCACGGTGCATACATCATCTGTGTGTGCGTTGTATCGTTGTTCTTGTAATCTGTGTCCTGCAAGTGCATGCACAGTTGTCTGCACACGTTTGTTTTTTTTGTGATATATAAAGCAGCGTATTTTTTTCTCACTGGGTCAGGCTTGGCCCATTGAATTGTTGCTGACTGTAGTCTGGTTCTTGGCTCAGTTCCCTGTACAACTGAGTAAGGAGGATGTCGCAGGGGACTCCTCCCTCCACAGCTCACTGCACCTGAGAGGCCTCCTGTGCATGTCAGTTTTTTCCTTTTTGTGTGTCTTCGGCCCCTGTGTGTGCACTACTGTGAGTATGTACACATAAATTTTCTGTGAACTGCTTTAGTATTTCTGTGTGTGTCAGGCGTGACTCACTGGGTTCTGTGTGTTGTAAGTTGTTTGGTGCACCTTCAAAGCTTTAATTGCTGTACTGCATGACTGCACAACTGATACCATGCAAGTAAGAAGTTGTTTGCTGACTCCATCTCTCTCTAGTATCAGCTTGACTTTATTAGCTGCTACATACGCGGTGTTGCTATTGTTGTTTTCTTCAAGAAGCACCAAACATAAACACTCTAATCACAAATAATATACACAGTAAGTTACGGACCATGTCTCATCAATCCCGGAAACGTGCATGGTCCAGCCCAAGTAAGTCATCTTTATCACCAGTCGTAAGTGGTGAGGAACAGGGTGAGAGAAGGTCTGTTCGTATTCGCCACTCTAAAATAGTTTTCTCCCCTGATAAGCCTTCAGGTTCTGGTGTCAGTAAGATTGGGGGTAGTACTAGTACTACTATAACTTCAGCTGCTGCCACTACTATTACTAGTACTGCATTTGCAGCACCATCATTTTATAAAAGTAGGAGGGCTTTACAGCTGACATCTCCTGTTATACAAGAACAAGAACCACCCCCACTACCAGTGGTAGTACTAGTCACACAACTGCCCCCATAGAGGTAACATTGCCTATCAGTTTGCTCCTCCCCACCACCACCAGTGCAGTGATTTCAGCAACCAGAGCAAGTCCTTTTTGTACTGTTGACACCACCACTGCCATAACAGTGTGCACTGTTATTTGTGCTCCTTGCACAGCCACTGTCACCACAACCTTTGCCTCCATTAGTAGTCCTGAGTGTTCTGCTGTCACCTGCTTGTTACATATTTTTGTACTCTCTTGTATGTTGTTCTTTCTCTGATGTGGAACCTATGTAAACAGCTTGTAGCTCAAAGATTTAATCAGAGATTGCTAACAAATAAAATAAATAAATAAATAGGTGGTGCCACTGCACAATATGTATATATATTGCTAAGCACAACAATGGAAATGGCCTGTATGTTCCCTGAGAACTAGTGGGAGACCAAAAAACTGTTTTTAAAGCACTACACCAATGGACACTCTGGTGGTGCCACTATAAACAGAAATATTCACTGAGGCCCAATAGTGGAAAAGCCTCAGCAAGGACATTTCTGGAAACTGAAAACTGTCTTTGAAAGCACAACGCTGATGTACACTCTTGCGATGCCACTACTGGAATATAAATTTCACTAAGGCACAAGAGAGGCAAATGCCCGTACATTCACTCAGAAAATGTTGGGCTAGCTGAGAACTTTTGGGTGAGTTTCTGAAATAGCACTTAGCTGATGCAGTAAATACCTCATAGATACATAATATGTTTACGGACATAAAACGACTCAAGGTGACACCACTCTGCCCAGTTCCCACCTAGGCCCTAACCAGTTAAGAACCTGTTTGACTCTAGCAGATCAATCATCCCACAGTTCTGCTTGAACTAACCCCCAATAGCACCATTCTCTCCCCCCCGTCAGCCTCAACAGTCCTAAGTTTCTATCCCATTCCCTTTTGAAATGTGCCATGACATTGACCAGCTCCATTTGTAGAGGATTCCACTTTTTTTTTTTTTTACCCAGAAGAGACACATTAAGCTGAAGCTTGTTTACAGGTGTGATCTGGGAGCAGAAGGAAGTTAAGTGACTTGCTCAGGGTCACAAAGTATGCAAGTAGGGGCTGTGGGATTCAAACCCAGGTCTCCAGGTTTGCAGCTCAGAGCCTAAAACCACTGCACTATACTGCCTCCTCTTCCACCACCCTCTCCGTGAAGAAGTATTTCCTCATATCCCTCCTAAATTTCCTACCTCCAAGCTTACAGTTGTGGCCCCTTGTGACGGACCACTCAATAGGCTTACAGAGTTGCTGGCTATCCACCCTGTTTATACCCTTTAGGTGCCTGAATGGCATAGAGATGTCTCCCTGCTCTCGCCTGGCCTCCAGTGAATTCATAGGGAGGTCAGGCAGTCTTTCCTCATATGTCCTCCTTTGCTGGCCATGAATCAGTTTAGTTGATCTCTGGATCGACTCCAGGTGGTCCCTGTACACCATGGTAGAAGTCAGTGGTGCTGCTGAGGTTTCTAATCATGGGTTGAGGTTAATAGCAGGGTTCCTCAGGGTTCTAGTTTAGCCCTAATATTGTTCAATATTTATTTATTTAAAGTGGAACAGTCACCACAATGGGCTCCACACTCGAGCGTGAGGCTGGTCTCAATGTACACTTTGTATGCAGAATCATTTTGGTTTATTTACTGTTTAATGTAGTATAATAGACTGTATCAGACAAATTTTGATTACTTCTAGGCTGACATCTTCTGTTAGTACAAATCCCAGAATCCCCTGCAGCTGATGTCAGAGCAGTAGGCAGCATTAGGAGATTCAATAGCCTGCAGTGCACGTTAGAGCTTTTATAACCTCCGATCAGATGTCTTCTGGGTCTGCTTTTCTCCGGGGGTCAGTACTGTCCCCTGTGACTGTACTCAGCCTAGGGAAGACAGCAGGATCAGCAAACAAAAGATAAGAGCTTATATAAACTCTAACATGCACCGCAGGCTACTGAATCTCACACTGCAGGGATTTATTTAACTCTAAAAACTGATTAGCGTTTTGCTCATAAAAGTGCTAAATCTTTGTGAAAATGCTTAGCTCTTGCCTCACTTTGTTTAACAAACATAGCACTTCTAGAAAATCTATATAAATACTTTCTGTACAGTTAGTATAGTGCCAAGGAAAAAACTGCTAGTCAATTATTTAAAACCCTGCACTTCTACCTCCTGCACTCATGTCAACTGCAGGGGATTCTGGAGTTTGTAGTAACAGAAGATGTCAGCTTAGAAGTAACAAAATGAGTCTGACACAATCTACTATACAACAGCAAACAGAAAGTTAACCAAAATGTTTCTGGCCACAAAGTACACACTGGGACCAGCCCCACACTTGCGTGTCGGGGCCCTTGGTGCTGACTGTTCCCCTTTAAAATTATGCACACCAGGAAATTCGCATTTAGGTAAAATGCCTCATTTTCAAGAGGGTCCGGGGGGCGGCACCATTCATCCTCCTTTCCTTTATCTTCCCTGACCTGCTAACACTCTGCAGCAGCAAGACAGCTTCTGAACTATGCAGGAAGAGTGATGGCAGGGCTGCCAGGGGTTTATTCCCAAAGCCTATCCTGTAATTTGGAAATTTAAGGTGGCAGGCTTAGAGAAGGGTGCTACAGGGCAGCCAATTTCATCCTAAATCTCCAACTGGAAGATACAAGACCTTTATTTTAATTTGTACACATACTTACTGGTGGCTTCGTACAATGTCAGCTTCATTTTTTTTTCAACATCTTTACTGATTTTCCCAACATGCTAAACAGACAGCATCAAACTGCATCAAAATAAGCAGGCATTCTATAATGCCTCACACAGAAGCCAACACATTATGTGCAAGGCCACTGGTTCATGGATTTCACCTGAAAAACAGACAAAATCCTGGACTTCAACTGTCTACACACCAGTTAAAAAAAAAAATTTAAATCACAACATTTAGCAGAAGATGCATTTTACGGTACATATATTTTGCTGGATATCATTCCCTGTACTATTTTCACTTTGCAGTATATTTACCTTTCATTCTATATACAGTATTTATACAGAGAATAACAGTGAAATTGTACAATCCTGGTAACATTACAAAGTTAGATTAGTAATTACTGGTGCAGTCCTAGCATTTCAAATCATGAAAACAATATTTGATTACTTAATTCACTGTAAATCAGTGGCTCTGATTATGAGTCTGAATCCACAGTTGGTACAGTCTGGTACCAGTGCTATACAGAATTGCTAATTAGAACAGCCTGATGGCCACAATCCTTACGGCTCATAGATGACATAAAACTCTGCAGAAGAGTGGATAATGACGAGGGAATTACCAGTATAAAAAGGAAGGGGTGGGCAAGCCACACCATGCTGCAGCCTGACTCCAGTCTAGTGCCAGCCTTGGCTTGGCTCTACCTACATCAGCAACTAAGCCAAGGTCAAGCTAAATCAGTTATGATCAAAGCAAACATTTTTGACAGTCTGAAGTGTTAGTACTGTGACAGAAACCTTAAACTCCGTTTGTGCAACTCATGAAGGACACCAAGTATCGCAGAGGATGCTCCGCAGCAGCCACGGCTCAGCTTGTGCATAAGTCAAGCCAGACCCGGCTCTGGCTTAGCTCTAGGTGAAAATTCCTGGCTTACCTACCTCTATGAAAAGGGATATAGAAAAGCTGGAACAGTGCTCAAGACTTTGGCAACTGAGATTCAGTGTGGGTACTGCATGTAGTTTTGGAATCTGTCTTTGAAAAAGGACAAGGAGTGGTTAGAGACTATCTAGAGGAGGGTTTCAAAAATGATCCAGGGGACGGGGCAGGTTAGTTAGTCTTAACATGTACTCGCTGGAGGACAGGTGATAGGATTTAAACATACTAATAAATGCACAGATATGTAGTACTAGGGTGCAGTTCACATAGCGGTTTAGGGTAAGGAACATTCCAACCACCAGGGGCACAAACTCAACTGGAAGAAGAGAACTTCAATAAGGATGTATTTCTTCATGGAGCAGGTGGTGCATAAGTGCAGCAGTCCACCCAGCAATGTGATCAATGCTGGTATGGTCTCAGGGTTCAAATTCCAATGGGAGATTTTCAAGGGGGGGTTAATCAGGAACAAAAGGGAGTAAGGGGGTAGGAAAGATGTGGAAGCTCTGAAGGAGCAGAGCGAAACAGCGTATGAACATCAGGGCAAACTTGCTGGTCTTGTAGTCTTTTTTCTGTCTTTCACCATCTGTGATAGGGTTGGGTAAGATCCTGCCCCATTTGTTATGCAGAGAGTTAAAAAGCAAGGATCTATCGCATCCTCTCCTATTCTGCCTTTTGTCTATCTCTTGAATGTCTGATTGCACAATCAAGTTTTTCTTGTGGCACCTAGGAACTGGCCACTCTGATGGTCACACAATTTCCCCCTGTTATCTCCCTTCTTTCACTTGCTGGGTCTATTCTTTCTTTCTCCCCTTGCTTCTCTGTGTGTAAAATGTCTATACATAGATATATAATGTGAATCTTTATGTGAAACTCGGATCCCTTGGTTTGCAAATGTATATAAATATATTGCTGAAAAATGACTGCAGAAAGCTATTTGGGTTTATTAGAGGTTGACTTTGAGATGCATTTTGCCCTCCACAAGTTTGTTTACAGAACTGTCAAGAGGAGGCCAGCTAAAGGGACAGTGTGTTCTAGTCTCTACAAGGTGCAACAAAATAAATGCGTGCTTCGGGCTGGCCTCAGAAAAGAAATTGACAAAGTGCTGGTACACTTTGTAAAAAACAGGAAATGGTAACTGACAACAACAGGAGGCAGAGTTTAAACTGCCAGGAAAAGACCTTTTATATAAAGAGCAATGTTGCGTGTTTTTTTTTTTTCAGATTTAAGACAGAGACTCAGAGGAATGATTTTGATTTGCACTGCCTGTATGAAGAGCTATCCTGTATAACTTAAATTTATCTATTTTATTGTTACTGATTGCAATAAAATGCTACTTGCAGATTTTATAACTATGTTTCCTGACCTATGCCCCTATGACAGCTGGTGTCAGACAAAGTGGCAATTACACTGTGCATACTCTACGCCACGAGTTTTGTGCGTGGATTCTAGACCTGGTACCATGGAAGCATACAAGAAAGATATGGATCCTGTAACAGAAAGCCCAGGAGTGATTACCAGAAGAATGGCAGCCAAACTAGAAGCAGAAACAGAAGCCCAAACTGAGACTGTACAGCCGGTGCCAGTGATGAAAGAACAACAACAGTCAGGGACAGAACCTGAAAGCATGTCTGCCTTCTTCAAATGGTGGGCTATACAACAAAGAGAGACTGAGAAAAAGAGAAGAGATGCAGCAACAAAAGCGGCAATGGCGGGATAAATTGCAAGCTATCAAAGCTGAAGGATCTGGTACAGGTCCAGCAGATCATCAAAACATAAACAACTTAAAATACATTAAACTTACAAAGCTGTGTCCCTTGGATTACATTGAAGCACACCTGACAACTTTTTGAACGGGTTGTCAGAGCCTGCCAATGGCCAAAACAGCAATGGGCAATCAGGCTGGTACCTTATCGGACAGGTAAAGCCCAACTTGTCTACAGCAATATGGACACTGCTCAGTCAGAAAACTATGACCTTGTGAAAAGAGAAATCCTTAAAAGATAGCACCTCTTAGGAGAGACCTACAGGAAGAGATTCTGGTACTTGAAGTACCACTTAGTAGACAATCTTCGAGAAGCCTTCACCCGACTCAGAGAATTCCTCATTAAATGGCTCCAACCAGAGGGCAAAACAGTCCCATAGATCATCAATATATCTGCAGTGGAGCTATTCATCAACATCCTTCCTACAGATGTGAAGCTTTGGGTAAAAGAACACTGACCAGAAAGTGAGGAAAAGGCCATTTCTTTGGCTGAGGACTATAAGATGGCCAGACAAACTCTGCAGCAGCGAACAAACAGCCAAGGAACAGTAAGACCCTCTATTTCCTGATTTAATTGCAGATCAGAAAAGAACTCTGATGGGAGTAACAAATCTGCACCCAAAGGCATTATTTGCTATAACTGTAACATTTCAAGCCATACTGCAAAACACTACCATAAAATTTCACGTATTTTCATTTATTCTTTGTTAACTGGGTAAGGACACTGGACCAATGATCCTTTTTCAGGCCTGACCTGGACAGAAAAAACATCAAAAACAAAGTCTCACAGAGGAGAATACAAACAACAAACAACATTACATAGAACATTTACAATTAAGGAGGGTAACACTGGAGCAAATTTGGGCTTAGCAACCTGGGGCAAGTAATTAACAGATGTCAAAGTGGAAGGTGAGATGGTTAAGGGACTTGTAGATTCGTGAACCAGACAGACCCTGGTGCATGTTGAAATGCTGGTAAAAGACTGTGCAAAAGGACCAGGTATTGGGGTCTTCTGCATCCATGTGGACATGCATTACTATCTCACCACACTAGTGACTGTGAACATTGATGGGGTGTCACACCACATGAAAATGAGGGTAGCACCACAGTTACCTGTACCTGTGATTACTGGAAATGACTTTCCAGGATTTGCTAAGTTAATCACAGAGGGAGTAAACCCTGCTGTTTCAGCAGCTGTGATAACAAGAGCACAGGCAAAGAAAATCTCAGATGTTTGGGACTTTTTCCTTTTGGTTAGTTTAATTTGGACTTGACCGAGCCCAGCTCCAAGATCCAGAAGTTCAGGAAAGAAGACACCTGAAAAAAACAGTGGCAACAAAAGACTGATGGACATAAGGGGTTGATACATGAAAATGCTGAAACTAAACTGATCACTGATTGCGATTTTGTTTCCAAGCAAACTAACCATGTTTCTCTCTCCACGGTTATTTTAAGCAGCTAGGGGTGAAACAAAAACAGGGTGAAACAATGTTTAAAAAATGCAATGGGCTACTGTACAGAGTTTGGGTTAATCCTCAAATGCAGGAACAGATAGAACAATTGGTCATACCAAAAGAAGTACAGAACTAAGTTGTTACAGACAGCACATGATAGTCCTATTTTATTTATTTTTATTTATTTATTTAAACAGCAGTTTGGAAAACCTTTGAGCCATAGGCTCATTTACAAAGGTACCTTGTCACAGTAAGACAAATGAAAATACACAGTATAACAGTAACTTAAGACATAGATACAAACAAGCTGGTACAGGTAGGACTGATGCAAACAATACCAGAGTTATGGTTGGTCACTTGGGGATGGATCATACCCAAGGCCCCCGTTCTCTGCAGCACAGTAGACCCAACATCTGCGGCAGGGACTATGAATTTCTGTGGCACCATAAGGCCTACTTCTGCGGTGGTGGGCAGTTCTGCGGTACATAAAGTGACCAAAACTTATTTTCTTTTATTAATAAAATCACATGGTACATGTCTGGCTTAAGTACACCATAAATTATTATTATTATGATTTGCAGGTCGTCCCTTCCTCCTTCCTTCTTGTGATACCCCTTCCTATGCACCGCAGCATTGCACTACTAGCCCTTCTGACTGACTTGTCACACTGCCTGGCCACCTTCAGATCATCCCATATGATTACCCCAGGTCTCTTTACTGCTTGGTCTTTGTCAGTATTATACCAATGTTTCAAGGAATTCAAGCAATACTAAACAGTCAATACTATACAACAGACAATCATTCTACTGCTCCACATTTACAACAGAGTGACGAGTTCGCTCAATTCTTTGCTAATAAGGTGACTGACATCAGGGTGGAGATCCGATCAGCCCGCTCTATGGGGGCTGCTAGTGGTCAGTGTGGGGTTAATACCCCTCGGTCTTCCTGGGTATACTTCGACTAGCCAGAGATCTCTGATGTCGTGCAGATTGTCCAGAGCATGCGGCCAACTTGCTGTAGTTTGGACCCGGGCCCTAGGTGCCTCTTATTGGGGTCCGTTGATAGCATCGGCCCTGGCCTGGAAGAGAGAGTCTGGTGCTCCTTAGAGTCGAGCGAGTTCCCCAGCTCCATGAAGGAGGCTGTGGTGACCCCACTTCTTAAGAAATCTTCTCTGGACCTAGACTGCCCTGCTAACTACAGACCAATCTCTAACCTTCCCTTTGTTGGGAAGGTGATTGAGAAAGTATTGTGTTTGTTGCCCATAGAGTATGCACAAGGATGTGGTGCTAGGAAACAACAAATCAACACAGAACCAAAAGTTCCCCTGCACACACTTACCTGAAAGAGGGCGCTGCAGAAAAACTTTTGTGTCCAAATTCATATTTATTTAAGAATGAAACACCCACTCAACATACAGCTTGACATGTTTCGTGCGAAGTTTTTAAAAAAGGACTTGGTCGAAGCTTCATCTTCAACTGAAGAGAATATTTTATTTTAAATAAATGTGGTGGCACTAAAAGTTTCTGGTGCATCCTCTTTCTCAGGTTAGTGTGTGCAGGGTGATTGAGAAAATAGTTGCCCTGCAGCTGCAGAACCATTTGACCATCCATGACATCTACAATCCCCTCCAATCCGGTTTTCGCAAGAGGCACAGTACTGAGACTGCTCTGGTTTGGGTGCTCAATGATCTCCATCGTGAGAAATCAGAAGTGCTGCTCCATCTTGGTCCTTTTAGATCTCTCTTCAGCCTTCAACATCGTGGACCATGGGGGGTTGCTTTGAGTGCCTGAGAGACATTTGTGGTTCGTCTGGTATGGTTCTCAGATGGTTTCAGTCTTTCCTCACTGACAGGTTTCAGAAGTTAAAGTCCAGGATTTATTCCTTGGCTGCATTTTCCCTGCCATGTGGGGTTCCTCAGGGCTCAGTGCAGTCCCCAGTGTTGTTCGCGGTGTACCTGCTGCCACTGGGAGACATTGTGAAATAGTATGGGCTGAGGAGATTTCACTGCTATGCAGATGACACCCAGCTCTACCTGTCTTTTGCACCTGACCAGCATAATGTGGTCTCAGTCTTTAATAATTGTCTTGCAGAAATCCAGGATTGAATGCAGGCCAGCTGGCTGAAGTTGAACTCAGATAAGACTGAGGTGTTGGTTGTGGATCCAGGTCACAGGATAGAGAGGGTGGGGTTAGGATCTGCCTCTGGGCTTTGGCTTGGAGGTAGCCAGCTGCTGCCTTCAGAACAGGTGTGGAATCTGGGGGTGATTCTTGATGATGGGCTGACACTGCATTCACAGGTGTTGGCAGTGGTTAAGTCCTCTTTTTATCATCTAAGGAACACCGCCCAGATTAAGCATCTCGTTCTGTCCAGTGACCTTCCAACGCTGATCCATGTCTTTGTGACCTCACGCCTTGACTACTGCAACTCCCTCTACCTAAGGCTTCCAGGGGTTGATCTCTGCCACTTGCAGCTGGTGCAGAACGCGGCGTCCAGGCTATTGATGGGGGTTTCCCGCATGAGTCACATCATACTTGTGCTGCGCGATCTGTACTGGCTGCCTGTTCAGTGGCGGATCACCCTCAAGGTTGGTTTACTGATCTACAAGGCCCTACATGGACATGGCCCAGGCTACCTGCAAGAGCTCCTGGTTCCCTACTGCCTCCTCCGACCTCACCGCTCAGCCGAGGAGGGATTGCTAGAGGTTCTCAGGGTACGACTGAAAACATCAGGGGCATGAGCCTTTGGGTATGTGGCCCCCACCCTGTGGAACTCTCTACCTTATCGGATTCAAGAGTGCCAGACTGTGGAGAGCTTTAAGAAGGCCTTAAAGACCTACTTGTTTCCTCTTGCTTTTGGCGATTTTATATAATGCTGTTATTTATTCTTAACCAGT